>WOAB01000895.1:0-2538326 GCA_027886185.1 Rheum nobile
AAAATATGAGAAATCTATGAAAATCACTAAAATTTGGAGAATTTCATGGACTATTACCTCTGGATTTCGGTGAAAAATAATTATTTTTCATTTTTATAATCTTAAGTGACGTTTATATAGAAAAATGAGAAATCCATGAAAACCAGTAAATTTTGGAGAATTTCATGGACTACCCCCTTTGGATTTCGGTGAAAATTAAAGCTTTTCATTTTTATAATCATATGTGACGTTTATATAACAAATATGAGAAATCTATGAAAATCACTAAAATTTGGAGAATTTCATGGACTATCCCCACTGGATTTCGATGAAAAATAATTATTTTTCATTTTTATAATCATATGTGACGTTTATATAGAAAATATGAGAAATCTATGAAAATCACTAAAATTTGAAGAATTTCATGAACTACCCCCTTTGGATTTCGGTGAAAAATAAATATTTTTTATTTTTATAATCATATATGACGTTTATATAGAAAAAATGAGATAACTTTAAAAATCACTAAAATTTGGAGAATTTCATTGATTACCCCTTTTGGATTTTGTTGAAAAATAAATATTTTTCAATTTTTATAATTATATGTGACGTTTATATAGAAAATATGAGAAATCTAGGAAAATCACTAAAATTTGGAGAATTTCATGGACTATCCCCTCTGGATTTCGGTGAAAAATAATTATTTTTCATTTTTATAATCTTATGTGACGTTTATATAGAAAAAATGAGAAATCTATGAAAACTAGTAAATTTTGGAGAATTTCATGGACTATCCCCTTTGGATTTCGGTGAAAAATAAAGCTTTTCATTTTTATAATCATATGTGACGTTTATATAGAAAAAATGAGAAAACTATGAAAATCACTAAAACTTGGAGAATTTCATGGACTATCCCCTCTGGATTTCGATGAAAAATAATTATTTTTTATTTTTATAATCATATGTGACGTTTATATAGAAAATATGAGAAATCTATGAAAATCACTAAAATTTGGAGAATTTCATGGACTATCCCATTTGGATTTCGGTGAAAATAAATATTTTCATTTTTATAATGATCGGTGACGTTTATATAGAAAAATGAGATTTTTTTTTAAATCACTAAAATTTGAAGAATTTCATGAACTACCCTCTTTCGATTTCGGTGAAAAATAAATATTTTTCATTTTTATAATCATATGTGACGTTTATATAGAAAAATGAGATGTTGTTTTAAAATCACTAAAATTTGGAGAATTTCTTGGACTTTCCCATTTGGATTTCGGTGAAAAATAAAGCTTTTTATTTTTATAATCATATGTGACGTTTATATAGCAAATATGAGAAATTTATGAAAATCACTAAAATTTGCAGAATTTCATGGACTACCCTCTGGATTTAGGTGAAAAATAATTATTTTTCATTTTTATAATCTTATGTGACGTTTATATAGAAAAAATGAGAAATCCATGAAAACCAGTAAATTTTGGAGAATTTCATAGACTACCCCCTTTGGATTTCGGTGAAAATTAAAGCTTTTCATTTTTATAATCATATGTGACGTTTATATAGCAAATATGAGAAATCTATGAAAATCACTAAAATTTGGAGAATTTCATGGACTATCCCTACTGGATTTCGATGAAAAATAATTATTTTTCATTTTTATAATCATATGTGATGTTTATATAGAAAATATGAGAAATCTATGAAAATCACTAAAATTTGAAGAATTTCATGGACTACCCCCTTTGGATTTCAGTGAAAAATAAATATTTTTCATTTTTATAATCATATATGACGTTTATATAGAAAAAATAAGATAACTTTTAAAATCACTAAAATTTGGAGAATTTCATTGATTACCCCTTTTGGATTTTGTTGAAAAATAAATATTTTTCAATTTTTATAATCATATGTTGAAATACCCCAAAGATAATAGTAATGGTAAAATGGTAAATTAATTAAGGATTTTACTTAAAAGGGAGAAATGGAAATTTTGGGGGATTTAATCCCAAAACTTTCGGTTGTCTCTCCCGTGTGCGTTCTTCAGCCAAGCAGCCCAGCTCCCTTCTCCTCTGACGATCTCTCTCCTGTGCCAGCCGAAGTCGCTTCTTCTCTGGCGAGCTCGACCCGGACTGCCGTCCGCTTCCTTCTCTGTTCGTGGCTGCTGTCGTGGAGCTGCTGCTGAAGGTCGGAGTTGCTGTGGAGCCGCTGCTGTTCTTTTCGCTGCTGCTGCTGTTCGTGGCTATGCTGGTTCACCGGTGCGTGAAGTCACGGTGGAGCTGCTGAGTCGAGCCACCGAAGAGGCGAGCCGAACCTCTGTTGAACCGCGACGAGCTGCTGCACAGATCCGGATCCGCTGCTGTCCACTGCTGTGCTGTTGCCCCGTCTGCGACGTCTCAGGAGAATGGTAATAACTGTTTGCTCACTCATTATTTTGGTCTGAAATTTTGAGGAGGTAAACTAGACTCGTAGATCTAACTCCTCGAGTTGGAATCATCGCATTTGGAGTCCTGAGCAGGGAGAACGAAGTTTTTCAAGTCGGAGCCGCTGTTGGTGTTCTGCTGCGTGTTGTTGCAGTTGTGCTGCTGTCCGCTGTGTTGCGCTGGTGTGGCTGCTGAGTTCCGGCGTCGAGAAGCCTCCTTGGTGACTACCGTTGGTTGTCGACAAGGTAAGCTTATGGGTTAATTTTGAATTGATGTTGTGTTGTTGGAATTGATGTTGAATTGTTCTTCGTGGACAGTGGAAGAGGAAAGTGCGTGACCGTATTGTTGAATTTGAGCTTTGGTTGAATTGTGTGGGGTTTGCTTGATTGGAATTTTTAAGGAATGATTTTAGGGTTTGAAATTGGGGGTTTGTTAATAGTGGCTTGGTATGAGTATTTAACGCCAGGGTTTTGCTCGGATTGATTTCGCAGGATCGTTCGAGTTGGATTTGAATCTTGGGTCGTCGTGGTCGCGCTTGAGGCAAGATAAATCTTGATAACTGTTGAATTCCTTAGGTTTTGATGGTTACCAACACTCAACTAATATGTGTACCAAGTGTTTCAGGGACAAGAAGAGTTATCCCAGAGAGCTTTGCAGCACATGATCTCAGAGGGAACAAAGGCTTGTTTAGCGCTTTGTTACCTCTCAAGGAACTGAAGTGACGGACCAGATCAAGGCTGCAAAAGAAAAGAAGTCATCCAGCGTGCTGAGTTAAGGAAACAAACCAAGAAGCCACGCGGTAGAGGATGAAGACTTCGGCTCCAAGGATCAAGGCGGATTGCGCGAAGATATGGAGAGAGAAAACCCGATCGTGTTGATCCTAGGAATCTTTCCTAAGATAAGGCGATTGGAGAGAGAAGAACGTTATCCAATCGGTTGGATTAATTAAGGAACTCCTTCCTTAATTAATATAACCGGTTGTCATATCTTATCTTCAAAACAAAATCATATCTTTGTAATCCGATTCTAGTATTTCCTAATTTTGTGTCAATTAGGGTTTTAGCCGAGTTATTTTTAAGAGGAGCATGGATTCTTTTCTATGTAACGACGCAGAAGAAAAAGTAGAACGAAGAGCGTTCAGTTGAGAAGAAAAAGAGAGTGAAGTGTTTGTGAGTCTTTGAGGGTTGAGTTCGGATTCATCGTTGTAGGAGTGATCTTCGAATCTAGGTGGGAAGTCTAGTATTTTGGAGTCCATGCTACAAGTGTAATCGAACAAGAAATCAATAAGACAAGTACACACTTCAAAATCCTCTCAAGCGGAAGCTTGAAGATAGTGGTTTTTCCTTGAGAAGCTAGTTTTGCTAATCAGGGTTTCCACTATATATCGTGAGTTCGTTCTGTTATCTTTCTTGCTATTTTAATCCGATGTGCCTTCTATGGGAACAAAGCTTTTGTTCCCTCAGACGTAACTCTAACGATCCAACAATTGGTATGAGAGCCTGGTGCTCTAGATTGTTTTCGTTACAGAATTTGCAGGAAAGATGTCGTCGTCAAGCAATGAAATCGGTGATTCATTCTAGAAGCCGCCAATGCTGAAGGCCGGTGAGTATGATTGGTGGGTGGAACAAATCGAGTCCCACATCTGTTCCCTCGACGGACAGATCTGGAGAGTCATAGAAGTCGGTCCTTTGGTTATCAAGAATGATGAAGATGAGACTAAGCCAAAACCAAAGATCGACTACACCGATGAGGACTGGAAGAAATTGGAGAAAAACAACAGGGCCAAGAAGATCCTCCACATGGCTCTTTCTCCCTCAGATCTCAAGAAAATCATGAGCTACAAAACTGCTAAGGAGATCTGGGATGCTTTGAAGCGCCTTCATCAAGGAAATGAAGACACAAAGAAGAACAAGATCCTTTCTCTGATCAAGGAGTATGACCAAGTTTCTCAAGGGAAAGATGAACACATTCAAGAGTACTACTCCAGGTTCCATGGGCTAGTTGGTCAGCTTCAGTACCTTGGTGAAACAATGCCAGACTGGAAGTTGACTCATCACTTCATGCAAGGTCTCAACACTCAGTGGGATGCCATTGCTCTTGCCCTCTACTCTCAAACAGACGTCAAGACTCTTACTATGGAAGAGGTGGTTGCTAAGCTGGAAAGCAACGCCTCTGTCTATAACCATAAGATAAACAAGAAAGGAGAGGAGAAGGCGAAGAGCATTGCCCTAAAGGTGGAAAGGGCATTTGATCTGTCTCAAATGGGCGATGAAGATGAGGATGGCGATGAAGATGTTGCTCTTATCACAAGGGCAATGAGGAAGATATGGTCTCGGAACAAAGACTCGCCCAGTTCCTCTGAAGGGAACAAAGACATGAAAGATGTGGTTTGTTACCACTGTCAGAACAAGGGACACATGGCCAGAAACTGCTTCAAAAAGAAGGAAGGAATGCCTCCAGCAAATGAAGGGAAGCAAGCAATGGTTGCCACCTGGGGAGAATCAGACTCAGATGACGAAGATTCGTCACATTCCAGGGATGTATGCTTAATGGCCGTTGAAGTTCCAAACGAGACAAAGGAAGAGGTAATCAACGATGAGGTAACTGAATCTGATCTTATATCAAGCTTAAAATGCAAATCTAAAGAAAGCTTGATCTCTCTCATTAAGAATCTCGTTCGCGAGAGTAGTCTTTTCAGTGAGCAACTCGAAGAGAAAGATGAATCGATCTCAGGTCTGATCGAAGAAAATCAGGTTTGGGCTGAAAAAGTGCTCACGCTTGAGAAAGGTTCATCTTCCTCTTCAAACACATGCTCTGAGTGTCCAGAACTCACTGAAAAGATTAAGTCTCTAGAGTCCACTGTTTCCTCACTCGAGGCTGAGTCTTTAATGTTAAAACTAGGAAATGCAAAACTTTCTAGTGATCTAACCAAACTAAGTGAGGAACAAAAGGACGAGCCAAAAGGTATTGTCTTTGTTGCAGCCAAGAATGAAAAGAAACCTGAAAAGAAGGAAGTACCTCGCTTTGGAATTGGCTATCAACCTAAGCTTCATGTTGATGACACTAAGAAAAAAGGCTCCAAAGTCGAAGGAAAACAGTCTGTAAAAGAAAAGGGGGAATGTTCCGCCGGAGGGAACAAAGGCAAAGACTGTTCTAATTCGACTGAGGAAGGCAAGGCTTGGTATCATGGACAGAAGGCTCATGCAATTTGGCTAAAGCAATCCCAAAGCAGTAAGTCCAATAATATTGATTTTCAGTCAAGAATTGCTAACAAAACAATTTGGCCAGGACAGAGCAAGTATGTAGATCTGAAGTGTCAAAGGGTTTGTTGGTATTGCGGGCATTCTGGTCATTACAAGCAAGAGTGTCTGCTGAAGCAACATAATGAGGAGATTGCTCGCACTACTAGGGAGCATATAGAAGTTGAACCTCCTAAGATTAGATATGTTGCTCCCAAACCCAGAAAGTATAAGCTTGTCTGGGTTCGCAAGAACTAACTCTTTCTGTGCAGGATAAAGTGAGGAATGTTCCTAGTGTTTCATTCATTCAAGGGTCAGTTACTTGACAGGGAACAAAGCGAGTCTCACCTCACTTCTGCATGGAATACTTGAGACTCAAAGGCCTGGTGTCAAAGGTAAAGGAGATGTGGATATGGACTTAATGACTAATTTGTTCCTTGTGTGAAAATTTCAGGTACCATGTACATCTAGAAAAGTCATAACTGTGTTGAGAAAGATTGCCAAATAAGGGATCTCGTGGAACAAAGAATCAAACGCCACTTTTCTCATTAGGACACCTGTTGGGGAACTCTATATTCAGTTCCATACGAAGTCTGGTTTGTTCCCCTAACTACATGTCTATGTGTTGTGTTCCCTCGATGATTGGCTAGATTACGTGGTAAACTGTGAAAGTCAAATCTCCATGCCTTATTATGCATTAGCTTCCTTGGGTATTAATTTTCGAAAAGCTTGACTATGTGCTTTTACTTCCTTTATGTACCAAATGTCTTGCATGGTCATCTATGTTATCACATGTCACATGAATCAGCTCTATTTCGGCCCAAAAGAATCAACTTGATGTTTTGTTCCCTCATCATAAGCCCAAATGATAGTTGATTCTACATCTCACCCGTAACCGCCATGCTTGATGTCTCCTATGAGCCCATCTAATCATCCACAACTGGAGACCCCTCAGGCATGATGTAAAAATCAATCGCAAATATCATATATTTTGGTGTGATGGTCTTTTGTACCCTCTCTGGTAACTAACCCCCAGCATCACACCCTACTACTTTTTGTTTTGGCAGGAAAACGGTTCGGCCTCTGTGGCTTGCAGGTCTGAGATGACGTGTGTATGGCAGAATGTAATAATGGAAACCTTGTGTTGGGACGCGCCATGCATTAAGGGTTGATTTGATGGAAAGAAGTTAGAAAGAGATCTTTCGGCTGGTTCAATTGGATTTGGACGAGATTCTGGCAAGTTTTTGGGAAAGTGAAAGATTGCAATTTTTATCTTTTGGAAACTGAAAGGATCAGATTTTACCTTTGGAATTTCTGGAAGATTTTGTGATGGCTATATAATTCGGGTCTCCAGGTAAGTCTCCTCTTCACTATTCCCTTATCTTCCTCAAGTTATCTTCCTCTCTGCCTCTCGTCTTCCCAGCTCTCTCTCTCTCACAAAAATGGCCTCAAACACTAACCTTGCCCAAGACCTCCAAAACCTCCTTGTCAAACTGTCCTCCATGGGGACAGACCCCGCTCTCCTCGCCGCCATTACCCAGTCCCTACCTTCCTCCTCCACCACCTCAGCGACCACCAAAGTTATCCCTCCACCATCACCAACCCAGGACCAACTCGCCATGGTCCCCTACATAGCCCTAATCGCCCCAAACACAGAACCCACTCCACAAAACCCTAACCCTAAAATCTCCCCGGCTGTTCCCACTGCCATATCCTCTACTGAAAGAGAGGAGGTTTATTCCTCTCCAACCCATCCTGACCCCATTGAAGAGGAGATAAAGGAGTTACCTAGAGAGACCACTCTAGTCACCACTGAGGAGCACGTGGCTGTGAAGGAGAAGATTCAGGGAGTTGTAAGGTGTCTCGCCAAGGAATTGGTTGAAAAAGAAGATGAGGAGGAACCACTTATTTCTCTAAAGTCATCTGGAAGGATAAAGACTGTATACTCCTCTAAGAGGAAGACCCGCTCTCAGAAGAAGTCCGAGAAGGCTATCACAGTCAGTTCTGACGAGGAGTCAGAACCCCTCATTGGGAACAAAGCAAAGAAAGCCAAGGTCTCTGTTGGTCCTCTCCGCAAAAGTCAACGTCGTCAGCCCGCCAAGGCCAAAGGAAAGGTGGCGGCTGATGAAGTCAAAAGCATGAGCCATAAGTCCGTGGTAAAAGAATTGCTGGTGGACCCAGAGTTCCTTAAGGAGAATTATCTGGAGGAGGTGTATGCAGTACTGGATGCTCAGAAGTGGAGTCGGCTGTTCGTGGAAGAAGAAGGAGTGGATGAGGACTTGATAAGGGAGTTCTATTCATCTTATGTGATGGAAGTCAGACCCCACGCCGTTCTGGGGAGATACAAGCTTGGAGGGAAGGTACATCTGTTTTCGAGCATTGAGTTGGGAGTAGCCTTGGGAGTCCCACATGAGGGGTATGGCGAGTACCCAAAAGGAAGATGGCCTAAGGATTTTCCATATTCTGAAGCAGTGTGGGCTGTGGCTGGCATTGAGAATGCTTTGGGAAGTGGTGATCTTGACATATCTGAGATGTCTGCCGTCAACAAAGTATTAAACCACTTCTTGATCAGCAACATCACGCCCAGGGGACAGAAAAGGAACCGACTGTTGATTTTGGATATTGTCCTCCTATCTACGCTATTGAAGAAGGAACCCATTTGCCTCCCCAGGATTATGATGCAGCACATGTCCCATGCTAGGAACACAGACCAGCACTCTCTTCCGTTCCCTCGAGTTGTCAAAAAGATTCTTGAGTACCATAAAGTCTACAACTCCTCGGCGGAATCGAGTGTCTTCTCCCGCCCCTTCGATGTCAGTAATTTACACAAGATGAAGTTTGTTCTTCAAGGTGACGAAGGCTGGGTGAAACTGGATAGTGTTCCGATTGTTTCTGAGACTATGGAAGATTCTGAGGCGGACAGTTCTGAGGGGGAACTGAATGAGAAATCATCTCTGGGGAAGGATCTGAGAAGTCTTTGCCAGGCAGTGCAGGATTTGGCTGCTCAGCAGACGCTTCTCTTGGCAGACGTACGCGCGCTTCTCTCCCATCACGTATCAGCTCCATCGGCTGGTCATAGTGATGCCTAACCGTTTACCTGCCATCCACCCACTCCTTTGTTCCCTTGCTCATCTATCCTCCTTAGTTGTTTTTATTTCTCTCTGACTTGTGTGCCCTGTGTGGCTTAATGACTGTGTTTAGATGTTTTACATGTTTTGGCTGTCTTTGCATGTTGTTTAAGTTTTTTTTTTAATTAATGACCAGGGGTTTTTTGTTTATTTGGCATTGATCTTTCTTCTCTAACTCTTTACTGTGTTTTTTATGATGCCAAAAGGGGGAAAATGACAGATAGCATTGTCTAAGGGGGAACAGAACAGGTAAAACGTATTGCTGAACTAAGGGGGAACTAACGGTGTTTTTAGTGGGAATCTTTCTTGTCAGTTTTGTCTTGTTCTAGTTGGTATATGCTTCATTGTTAAGGGTGTTTGTCACCATCAAAAAGGGAGAATTTGTTGAATTCCTTAGGTTTTGATGGTTACCAACACTCAACTAATATGTGTACCAAGTGTTTCAGGGACAAGAAGAGTTATCCCAGGGAGCTTTGCAACACAGGATCTCAGAGGGAACAAAGGCTTGCTTAGCGTTTTGTTACCTCTCAAGGAACTGAAGTGACGGACCAGATCAAGGCTGCAAAAGGAAAGAAGTCATCCAGTGTGCTGAGTTAAGGAAACAAACCAAGAAGCCACGCGGTAGAGGATGAAGACTTCGGCTCCAAGGATCAAGCCGGATTGCGCGAAGATATGGAGAGAGAAAACCCGATCGTGTTGATCCTAGGAATATTTCCTAAGATAAGGCGATTGGAGAGAGAAGAACGTTATCCAATCGGTTGGATTAATTAAGGAACTCCTTCCTTAATTAATATAACCGGTTGTGATATCTTATCTTCAAAACAAAATCATATCTTTGTAATCCGATTCTAGTATTTCCTAATTTTGTGTCAATTAGGGTTTTAGCCGAGTTATTTTTAAGAGGAGCATGGATTCTTTTCTATGTAACGACGGAGAAGAAAAAGTAGAACGAAGAGCGTTCAGTTGAGAAGAAAAAGAGAGTGAAGTGTTTGTGAGTCTTTGAGGGCTAAGTTCGGATTCATCGTTGTAGGAGTGATCTTCGAATCTAAGTGGGAAGTCTAGTGTTTTGGAGTCCATGCTACAAGTGTAATCGAACAAGAAATCAATAAGACAAGTACACACTTCAAAATCCTCTCAAGCGGAAGCTTGAAGGTAGTGGTTTTTCCTTGAGAAGCTAGTTTTGCTAATCAGGGTTTCCACTATATATCGTGAGTTCGTTCTGTTATCTTTCTTGCTATTTTAATCCATTGTGCCTTCTGTGGGAACAAAGCTTTTGTTCCCTCAAACGTAACTCTAACGATCCAACACTAACCCTTCGTATATTTTATAAAATTATTTTTGTTCCTATCTTGATTCAGTAATTGATTTAGCCTTGTCTGAGTAAATTAAGTTAGATTATTAGTTGCGAAATTACTTGGTTGAATATGTGTGATTGTTGACACTTGTGTGTGTGTGTTGGATTGTGTATGTCGACACCTGTGTGTGTTGGCGGTTGTGTGTTGGATTGTGTGCGTGCTGGTAGTTGTGTGTTGAGATTGCGTGTGTGTGTGTGAATGTATGGGTGTGTTAGTAATTGTCTCGTGTTGTGTTTGACTGAATGTGATGTGGTGGTTGGTCGTAACTAAATATGGATTGATTGTTGTGGATCGATTGGATTATTTGACTATAATTGCTTGGTTGATGATGTGTGATTGTGTGACATTGATTGTCGTTGTGTTTGATTGAGTGTCGGTGTGGTGGTTGGATTGTCGTTGATTGGGGGTCGAAGGGTCAGGTGATGATCGTCTCACCAAACCTCGTAGGGAATCGCCTACGTTGTTAAGGGCCAAAAATGTTGAATCAGAGTCGGAGGGCCATGTGATGATCGTCTCACCAAACCTCGTAGGGTGTAGCCTGCGTTGTTAAGGGCCAGGTGTTGGATGGTATGAGACCGTCCCTATCCGGATAGTTGGTTTTAGGTGATGAGTGTCTCACCGGTGATGGGTTGGAATGGATTGGAGTTATTTGCTTTTGATGAGAAATCCATGAAAACCAGTAAATTTTGGAGAATTTCATGGACTACCTCCTTTGGATTTCGGTGAAAATTAAAGCTTTTCATTTTTATAATCATATGTGACGTTTATATAGCAAATATGAGAAATCTATGAAAATCACTAAAATTTGGAGAATTTCATGGACTATCCCCACTGGATTTCGGTGAAAAATAAATATTTTTCATTTTTATAATCATATGTGACGTTTATATAGAAAATATGAGAAATCTATGAAAATCACTAAAATTTAGAGAATTTCATTGATTACCCCTTTTGGATTTTGTTGAAAAATAAATATTTTTCAATTTTTATAATCATATGTGACGTTTATATAGAAAAAATGAGAAATCTATGAAAACGAGTAAATTTTGGAGAATTTCATGGACTATCCCCTTTTGGATTTCGGTGAAAAATAAAGCTTTTCATTTTTATAATCATATGTGATGTTTATATAGAAAAAAATGAGAAAACTATGAAAATCACTAAAATTTGGAGAATTTCATGGACTATCCCCTCTGGATTTCGATGAAAAATAATTATTTTTTATTTTTATAATCATATGTGACGTTTATATAGAAAATATGAGAAATCTATGAAAATCACTAAAATTTGGAGAATTTTATGGACTATCCCATTTGAATTTCGGTGAAAATAAATATTTTCATTTTTATAATGATCGGTGACGTTTATATAGAAAAATGAGATTTTTTTTAAAATCACTAAAATTTGGAGAATTTCATGAACTACCCTCTTTCGATTTCGGTGAAAAATAAATACTTTTCATTTTTATAATCATATGTGACGTTTATATAGAAAAATGAGATTTTGTTTTAAAATCACTAAAATTTGGACAGTTAGCATTCTGATTTCTGTCTTGAAAGATTGGTACGTATTTGGGTTGAATTTTGTGTGTGATTGCTTAATTAATTTGAGGTATAATTCTAGGGTTTGAAATTGGGGGTTTATTAGTTGTGACTTGGTATGAGTTATTTAATTCCAAGGGTTTGCTCGGATGTTGTCGCAGGTTCGTTCGGGTTGGTTGGAGATCTCGGAGGTCGTGGTTGTCGAGTTTAAGGCAAGATGATTCTTGCTAACCCTTCGTTTATTTTTATAAAATTACTTTTGTCCCTATATTGCTTCAGTAATTGATTTAGCCTTGTCTGAGTAAATTAAGTTAGATTATTAGTTCCGAAATTACTTGGTTGAATATGTGTGGTTGTTGACACTTGTGTGTGTGTGTTGGATTGTGTATGTCGACACCTGTGTGTGTTGGCGGTTGTGTGTTGGATTGTGTGCGTGCTGGTAGTTGTGTGTTGAGATTGCGTGTGTGTGTGAATGTATGGGTGTGTTAGTAATTGTCTCGTGTTGTGTTTGACTGAATGTGATGTGGTGGTTGGTCGTAACTAAATATGGATTGATTGTTGTGGATCGATTGGATTATTTGACTATAATTGCTTGGTTGATGATGTGTGATTGTGTGACATTGATTGTCGTTGTGTTTGATTGAGTGTCGGTGTGGTGGTTGGATTGTCGTTGATTGGGGGTCGAAGGGTCAGATGATGATCATCTCACCAAACCTCGTAGGGAATCGCCTACATTGTTAAGGGCCAAAAATGTTGAATCAGAGTCGGAGGGCCAGGTGATGATCGTCTCACCAAACCTCGTAGGGTGTAGCCTGCGTTGTTAAGGGCTAGGTGTTGGATGGTATGAGACCGTCCCTATCCGGATAGTTGGTTTTAGGTGATGAGTGTCTCACCGGTGATGGGTTGGAATGGATTGGAGTTATTTGCTTTTGATGAGAAATCCATGAAAACCAGTAAATTTTGGAGAATTTCATGGACTACCCCCTTTGGATTTCGGTGAAAATTAAAGCTTTTCATTTTTATAATCATATGTGACGTTTATATAGCAAATATGAGAAATCTATGAAAATCACTAAAATTTGGAGAATTTCATGGACTATCCCCACTGGATTTCGATTAAATATAATTATTTTTCATTTTTATAATCATATGTGACGTTTATATAGAAAATATGAGAAATCTATGAAAATCACTAAAATTTGAAGAATTTCATGGACTATCCCCTTTGGATTTCGGCAAAAAATAAATATTTTTTATTTTCATAATCATATATGACGTTTATATAGAAAAAATGAGATAACTTTTAAAATCACTAAAATTTGGAGAATTTCATTGATTACCCCTTTTGGATTTTGTTGAAAAATAAATATTTTTCAATTTTTATAATCATATGTGACGTTTATATAGAAAATTTGAGAAATTAGGAAAATCACTAAAATTTGGAGAATTTCATGGACTATCCCCACTGGATTTCGATAAAAAATAAATATTTTTCATTTTTTTAATCATATGTGACGTTTATATAGAAAATATGAGAAATCCATGAAAACCAGTAAATTTTGGAGAATTTCATGGACTACCCCCTTTGGATTTCGGTGAAAAATAAAGCTTTTCATTTTTATAATCATATGTGACGTTTATATAGAAAATATGAGAAATCTATGAAAAACACTAAAATTTGGAGAATTTCATGGACTATTACCTCTGGATTTCGGTGAAAAATACTTATTTTTCATTTTTATAATCTTATGTGACGTTTATATAGAAAAAATGAGAAATCCATGAAAACCAGTAAATTTTGGAGAATTTCATGGACTACCCCCTTTGGATTTCGGTGAAAAATAGAGCTTTTCATTTTTATAATCATATGTGACGTTTAATATAGAAAATATGACAAATATATGAAAATCACTAAAATTTGGAGAATTTCATGGACTATCCCCACTGGATTTCGATTAAATATAATTATTTTTCATTTTTATAATCATATGTGACGTTTATATAGAAAATATGAGAAATCTATGAAAATCACTAAAATTTGAAGAATTTCATGGACTATCCCCTTTGGATTTCGGCAAAAAATAAATATTTTTTATTTTCATAATCATATATGACGTTTATATAGAAAAAATGAGATAACTTTTAAAATCACTAAAATTTGGAGAATTTCATTGATTACCCCTTTTGGATTTTGTTGAAAAATAAATATTTTTCAATTTTTATAATCATATGTGACGTTTATATAGAAAATTTGAGAAATTAGGAAAATCACTAAAATTTGGAGAATTTCATGGACTATCCCCACTGGATTTCGATAAAAAATAAATATTTTTCATTTTTTTAATCATATGTGACGTTTATATAGAAAATATGAGAAATCCATGAAAACCAGTAAATTTTGGAGAATTTCATGGACTACCCCGTTTGGATTTCGGTGAAAAATAAAGCTTTTCATTTTTATAATCATATGTGACGTTTATATAGAAAATATGAGAAATCTATGAAAAACACTAAAATTTGGAGAATTTCATGGACTATTACCTCTGGATTTCGGTGAAAAATAATTATTTTTCATTTTTATAATCTTATGTGACGTTTATATAGAAAAAATGAGAAATCCATGAAAACCAGTAAATTTTGGAGAATTTCATGGACTACCCCCTTTGGATTTCGGTGAAAAATAGAGCTTTTCATTTTTATAATCATATGTGACGTTTAATATAGAAAATATGACAAATCTATGAAAATCACTAAAATTTAGAGAATTTCATGGACAACCCCCTTTGGATTTCGGTGAAAAATAATTATTTTTCATTTTTATAATCTTATGTGACGTTTATATATAAAAAATGAGAAATCCATGAAAACCAGTAAATTTTGGAGAATTTCATGGACTAACCCCTTTGAATTTCGGTGAAAATTAAAGCTTTTCATTTTTATAATCATATGTGACGTTTATATAGCAAATATGAGAAATCTATGAAAATCACTAAAATTTGGAGAATTTCTTGGACTATCCCCACTGGAGTTCGATGAAAAATAAATATTTTTCATTTTTTTAATCATATGTGACGTTTATATAGAAAATATGAGAAATCTATGAAAATCACTAAAATTTGAAGAATTTCAAGGACTACCCCCTTTGGATTTCGGTGAAAAATAAATATTTTTCATTTTTATAATTATATATGACGTTTATATAGAAAAAATGAGATAACTTTTAAAATCACTAAAATTTGGAGAATTTCATTGATTACCCCTTTTGGATTTTGTTGAAAAATAAATATTTTTCAATTTTTATAATCATATGTGACGTTTATATAGAAAATAAGAGAAATCTAGGAAAATCACTAAAATTTGGAGAATTTCATGGACTATCCCCTCTGGATTTCGGTGAAAAATAATTATTTTTCATTTTTATAATCTTATGTGACGTTTATATAGAAAAAATGAGAAATCTATGAAAAGCAGTAAATTTTGGAGAATTTCATGGACTACCCCCTTTTGATTTCGGTGAAAAATAAAGCTTTTCATTTTTATAATCATATGTGACGTTTATATAGCAAATATGAGAAATCTATGAAAATTACTAAAATTTGGAGAATTTCATGGACTATCCCCTCCGGATTTCGATGAAAAATAATTATTTTTTATTTTTATAATAATATGTGACGTTTATATAGAAAATATGAGAAATCTATGAAAATCACTAAAATTTGGAGAATTTCATGGACTATAGCATTTGGATTTCGGTGAAAATAAATATTTTCATTTTTATAATGATCGGTGACGTTTATATAGAAAAATGAGATTTTTTTTTAAAATCACTAAAATTTGGAGAATTTCATGAACTACCCTCTTTCGATTTCGGTGAAAAATAAATATTTTTCATTTTTATAATCATATGTGACGTTTATATAGAAAAATGAGATTTTGTTTTAAAATCACTAAAATTTGGAGAATTTCTTGGACTATCCCATTTGGATTTCAGTGAAAAATAAAGCTTTTCATTTTTATAATCATATGTGACGTTTATATAGCAAATATGAGAAGTCTATGAAAATCACTAAAATTTGCAAAATTTCATGGACTATCCCCTCTGGATTTAGGTGAAAAGTAATTATTTTTCATTTTCATAATCTTATGTGACGTTTATATAGAAAAAATGAGAAATCTATGAAAACCAGTAAATTTTGGAGAATTTCATGGATTACCCCCTTTGGATTTCGGTGAAAAATAAAGCTTTTCATTTTTAAAATCATATGTGACGTTTATATAGAAAATATGAGAAATCTATGAAAATCACTAAAATTTGGAGAATTTCATGGACTATCATCCCCTCTGGATTTCGGTGAAAAATAATTATTTTTCATTTTTATAATCTTATGTGATGTTTCTATAGAAAAAATGAGAAATCCATGTAAACCAGTAAATTTTGGAGAATTTCATGGACTACCCCCTTTGGATTTCGGTGAAAATTAAAGCTTTTCATTTTTATAATCATATGTGACGTTTATATAGCAAATATGAGAAATCTATGAAAATCACTAAAATTTGCAGAATTTCATGGACTATCCCCTCTGGATTTATGTGAAAAATAATTATTTTTCATTTTTATAATCTTATGTGACATTTATATAGAAAAAATGAGAAATCCATGAAAACCAGTAAATTTTGGAGAATTTCATGGACTACCCCCTTTGGATTTCGGTGAAAATTAAAGCTTTTCATTTTTATAATCATATGTGACGTTTATATAGCAAATATGAGAAATCTATGAAAATCACTAAAATTTGCAGAATTTCATGGACTATCCCCTCTGGATTTAGGTGAAAAATAATTATTTTTCATTTTTATAATCTTATGTGACGTTTATATAGAAAAAATGAGAAATCCATGAAAACGAGTAAATTTTTGAGAATTTCATGGACTACCCCCTTTGGATTTCGGTAAAAATTAAAGCTTTTCATTTTTATAATCATATGTGACGTTTATATAGCAAATATGAGAAATCTATGAAAATCACTAAAATTTGCAGAATTTCATGGACTATCCCCTCTGGATTTAGGTGAAAAATAATTATTTTTCATTTTTATAATCTTATGTGACGTTTATATAGAAAAAATGAGAAATCCATGAAAACGAGTAAATTTTTGAGAATTTCATGGACTACCCCCTTTGGATTTCGGTAAAAATTAAAGCTTTTCATTTTTATAATCATATGTGACGTTTATATAGCAAATATGAGAAATCTATGAAAATCACTAAAATTTGCAGAATTTCATGGACTATCCCCTCTGGATTTAGGTGAAAAATAATTATTTTTCATTTTTATAATCTTATGTGACGTTTATATAGAAAAAATGAGAAATCTATGAAAAGCAGTAAATTTTGGAGAATTTCATGGACTACCCCCTTTAGATTTCGGTGAAAAATAAAGTTTTTCATTTTTATAATCATATGTGACGTTTATATAGCAAATATGAGAAATCTATGAAAATCACTAAAATTTGCAGAATGTCATGGACTATCCCCTCTGGATTTAGGTGAAAAATAATTATTTTTCATTTTTATAATCTTATGTGACATTTATATAGAAAAAATGAGAAATCCATGAAAACTAGTAAATTTTGGAGAATTTCATGGACTACCCCCTTTGGATTTCGGTGAAAATTAAAGCTTTTTATTTTTATAATCATATGTGACGTTTATATAGCAAATATGAGAAATCTATGAAAATCACTAAAATTTGCAGAATTTCATGGACTATCCCTTCTGGATTTAGGTGAAAAATAATTATTTTTCATTTTTATAATCTTATGTGACATTTATATAGAAAGAATGAGAAATCCATGAAAACCAGTAAATTTTGGAGAATTTCATGGACTACCCCCTTTGGATTTCGGTGAAAATTAAAGCTTTTCATTTTTATACTCATATGTGACGTTTATATAGCAAATATGAGAAATCTATGAAAATCACTAAAATTTGCAGAATTTCATGGACTATCCCCTCTGGATTTAGGTGAAAAATAATTATTTTTCATTTTTATAATCTTATGTGACGTTTATATAGAAAAAATGAGAAATCCATGAAAACCAGTAAATTTTGGAGAATTTCATGGACTACCCCCTTTGGATTTCGGTGAAAATTAAAGCTTTTCATTTTTATAATCATATGTGATGTTTATATAGCAAATATGAGAAATCTATGAAAATCACTAAAATTTGCAGAATTTCATGGACTATCCCCTCTGGATTTAGGTGAAAAATAATTATTTTTCATTTTTATAATCTTATGTGACGTTTATATAGAAAAAATGAGAAATCCATGAAAACCAGTAAATTTTTGAGAATTTCATGCACTATCCCCTTTGGATTTCGGTAAAAATTAAAGCTTTTCATTTTTATAATCATATGTGACGTTTATATAGAAAATATGAGAAATCTATGAAAATCACTAAAATTTGAAGAATTTCATTGACTACCCTATTTGGATTTCGGTGAAAAATAAATATTTTTCATTTTTATAATCATATATGACGTTTATATAGAAAAAATGAGATAACTTTTAAAATCACTAAAATTTGGAGAATTTCATTGATTACCCCCTTTTGGATTTTGTTGAAAAATAACTATTTTTCAATTTTTATAATCATATGTACCGTTTATATAGAAAATATGAGAAATCTAGGAAAATCACTAAAATTTGGAGAATTTCATGGACTATCCCCTCTGGATTTCGGTGAAAAATAATTATTTTTTATTTTTATAATCTTATGTGACGTTTATATAGAAAAAATGAGAAATCTATGAAAACTAGTAAATTTTGGAGAATTTCATGGACTATCCCCTTTGGATTTCGGTGAAAAATAAATCTTTTCATTTTTATAATAATATGTGACGTTTATATAGAAAAATGAGAAAACTATGAAAATCACTAAATTTTCAGAATTTCATGGACTATCCCTTCTGGATTTAGGTGAAAAATAATTATTTTTCATTTTTATAATCTTATGTGACGTTTATATAGAAAAAATGAGAAATCCATGAAAACCAGTAAATTTTGGAGAATTTCATGGACTATCCCCTTTGGATTTCGATGAAAAATAAAGCTTTTCATTTTTATAATCATATGTGACGTTTATATAGAAAATATGAGAAATCTATGAAAATCACTAAAATTTGGAGAATTTCATGGACTATTACCTCCGGATTTCGGTGAAAAATAATTATTTTTTATTTTTATAATCTTATGTGACGTTTATATAGAAAAAATGAGAAATCCATGAAAACCAGTAAATTTTGGAGAATTTCATGGACTACCCCCTTTGGATTTCCGTGAAAAATAAAGCTTTTCATTTTTATAATCATATGTGACGTTTATATAGAAAATATGAAAAATCTATGAAAATCACTAAAATTTGGAGAATTTCATGGACTATCCCCTCTGGATTTCGGTGAAAAATAATTATTTTTCATTTTTATAATCTTATGTGATGTTTCTACAGAAAAAATGAGAAATCCATGTAAACCAGTAAATTTTGGAGAATTTCATGGACTACCTCTTTTGGATTTCGGTGAAAATTAAAGCTTTTCATTTTTATAATCATATGTGACGTTTATATAGCAAATATGAGAAATCTATGAAAATCACTAAAATTTGCAGAATTTCATGGACTATCCCCTCTTGATTTAGGTGAAAAATAATTATTTTTCATTTTTATAATCTTATGTGACATTTATATAGAAAAAATGAGAAATCCATGAAAACCAGTAAATTTTGGAGAATTTCATGGACTACCCCCTTTGGATTTCGGTGAAAATTAAAGCTTTTCATTTTTATAATCATATGTGATGTTTATATAGCAAATATGAGAAATCTATGAAAATCACTAAAATTTGCAGAATTTCATGGACTATCCCCTCTGGATTTAGGTGAAAAATAATTATTTTTCATTTTTATAATCTTATGTGACGTTTATATAGAAAAAATGAGAAATCCATGAAAACCAGTAAATTTTTGAGAATTTCATGGACTACCCCCTTTGTATTTCGGTAAAAATTAAAGCTTTTCATTTTTATAATCATATGTGACGTTTATATAGCAAATATGAGAAATCTATGAAAATCACTAAAATTTGCAGAATTTCATGGACTATCACCTCTGGATTTAGGTGAAAAATAATTATTTTTCATTTTTATAATCTTATGTGACGTTTATATAGAAAAAATGAGAAATCCATGAAAACCAGTAAATTTTGGAGAATTTCATGGACTACCCCCTTTGGATTTCGGTAAAAATTAAAGCTTTTCATTTTTATAATCATATGTGACGTTTATATAGCAAATATGAGAAATCTATGAAAATCACTAAAATTTGCAGAATTTCATGGACTATCCCCTCTGGATTTAGGTAAAAAATAATTATTTTTCATTTTTATAATCTTATATGACGTTTATATAGAAAAAATGAGAAATCTATGAAAAACAGTAAATTTTGGAGAATTTCATGGACTACCCCCTTTGGATTTCGGTGAAAAATAAAGCTTTTCATTTTTATAATCATATGTGACGTTTATATAGAAAATATGAGAAATCTATAAAAATCACTAAAATTTGCAGAATTTCATGGACTATCCCCTCTGGATTTAGGTGAAAAATAATTATTTTTCATTTTTATAATCTTATGTGACATTTATATAGAAAAAATGAGAAATCCATGAAAACCAGTAAATTTTGGAGAATTTCATGGACTACCCCCTTTGGATTTCGGTGAAAATTAAAGCTTTTCATTTTTATAATCATATGTGACGTTTATATAGCAAATATGAGAAATCTATGAAAATCACTTAAATTTGCAGAATTTCATGGACTATCCCCTCTGGATTTAGGTGAAAAATAATTATTTTTCATTTTTATAATCTTATGTGACGTTTATATAGAAAAAATGAGAAATATATGAAAACCAGTAAATTTTGGAGAATTTCATGGACTACCCCCATTGGATTTCGGTGAAAAATAAAGCTTTTCATTTTTATAATCATATGTGACGTTTATATAGAAAATATGAGAAATCTATGAAAATCACTAAAATTTGGAGAATTTCATGGACTATTACCTCCGGATTTCGGTGAAAAAATAATTATTTTTTCATTTTTATAATCTTATGTGACGTTTATATAGAAAAAATGAGAAATCCATGTAAACCAGTAAATTTTGGAGAATTTCATAGACTACCCCCTTTGGATTTCGGTGAAAAATAAAGCTTTTCATTTTTATAATCATATGTGACGTTTATATAGCAAATATGAGAAATCTATGAAAATTACTAAAATTTGCAGAATTTCATGGACTATCCCCTCTGGATTTCGGTGAAAAATAATTATTTTTCATTTTTATAATCTTATGTGACGTTTATATAGAAAAAATGAGAAATCCATGAAAACCAGTAAATTTTGGAGAATTTCATGGACTACCCCCTTTGGATTTCGGTGAAAATTTTTCATTTTTATAATCATATGTGACGTTTATATAGCAAATATGAGAAATCTATGAAAATCACTACAATTTGGAGAATTTCATGGGCTATCCCCACTGGATTTCGATGAAAAATAATTATTTTTCATTTTTATAATTATATGTGACGTTTATATAGAAAATATGAGAAATCTATGAAAATCACTAAAATTTGAAGAATTTCATGGACTACCCCCTTTGGATTTCGGTGAAAAATAAATATTTTTCATTTTTATAATCATATATGACGTTTATATAGAAAAAAATGAGATAACTTTTAAAATGACTAAAATTTGAAGAATTTCATTGATTACCCCTTTTGGATTTTGTTGAAAAATAAATTTTTTTCAATTTTTATAATCATATCTGACGTTTATATAGAAAATATGAGAAATCTAGGAAAATCACTAAAATTTGGAGAATTTCATTGACTATCCCCTCTGGATTTCGGTAAAAAATAATTATTTTTCATTTTTATAATCTTATGTGACGTTTATATAGAAAAAATGAGAAATCTATGAAAACTAGTAAATTTTGGAGAATTTCATGGACTATCCCCTTTGGATTTCGGTGAAAAATAAAACTTTTCATTTTTATAATCATATGTGACGTTTATATAGAAAAATGAGAAAACTATGAAAATCACTAAAATTTGTAGAATTTCGTGGACTATCCCCTCTAGATTTAGGTGAAAAATAATTATTTTTTATTTTTATAATCTTATGTGACGTTTATATAGAAAAAATGAGAAATCCATGAAAACCAGTAAATTTTGGAGAATTTCATGGACTACCCCCTTTGGATTTCGGTGAAAATTAAAGCTTTTCATTTTTATAATCATATGTGACGTTGATATAGCAAATATTAGAAATCTATGAAAATCACTAAAATTTGGAGAATTTCATGGACTACCCCCTTTGGATTTCGGTGAAAAATAAATATTTTTTATTTTTATAATCATATATGACGTTTATATAGAAAAAATGAAATAAATTTTTAAAATCACTAAAATTTGGAGAATTTCATTGACTATCCCCTTTGGATTTTGTTGAAAAATAAATATTTTTCAATTTTTATAATCATATGTGACGTTTATATAAAAAATATGAGAAATCTAGGAAAATCACTAAAATTTGGAGAATTTCATGGACTATCCCCTCTGGATTTCGATAAAAAATAATTATTTTTCATTTTTATAATCTTATGTGACGTTTATATAGAAAAAATGAGAAATCTATGAAAATCAGTAAATTTTGGAGAATTTCATGGACTATCCCATTTGGATTTCGGTGAAAAATAAAGCTTTTTATTTTTATAATCATGTGTGACGTTTATATAGAAAATATGAGAAATCTATGAAAATGACTAAAATTTGGAGAATTTCATGGACTACCCCCCTTTGAATTTCGGTGAAAAATAAATATTTTTCATTTTTATAATCATATGTGACGTTTATATAGAAAAGATCAAAAATCTATGAAAATCACTAAAACTTGGAGAATTTCATGGACTACCCCCTTTGGATTTCGGTGAAAAATAAATATTTTTCATTTTTATAATCATATATGACGTTTATATAGAAAAATGAGATAACTTTTAAAATCACTAAAATTTGGAGAATTTCATTGATTACCCCTTTTGGATTTTGTTGAAAAATAAATATTTTTCAATTTTTATAATCATATGTGACGTTTATATAGAAAATATGAGAAATCTAGGAAAATCACTAAAATTTGGAGAATTTCATGGACTATACCCTCTGGATTTAGGTGAAAAATAATTATTTTTCATTTTTATAATCTTATGTGACGTTTATATAGAAAAAATGAGAAATCCATTAAAACCAGTAAATTTTGGAGAATTTCATGGACTACCCCCTTTGGATTTCTGTGAAAATTAAAGCTTTTCATTTTTATAATCATATGTGACGTTTATATAGCAAATATGAGAAATCTATGAAAATCACTAAAATTTGGAGAATTTCATGGACTATCCCCTCTGGATTTAAGTGAAAAATAATTATTTTTCATTTTTATATTCTTATGTGACGTTTATATAGAAAAAATGAGAAATCTATGAAAAGCAGTAAATTTTGGAGAATTTCATGGACTACCCCCTTTTGATTTCGGTGAAAAATAAAGCTTTTCATTTTTATAATCATATGTGACGTTTATATAGCAAATATGAGAAATCTATGAAAATTACTAAAATTTAGAGAATTTGGTAACACCCCGGGCCAGAGGTGCTACAGTGCCATAGTCCCGAAGGACTATAAGGCGGTTTTAAACGAAAAGAAATCCAAAACTCTTCCAATGACATAAAAATCATCGACAATAATCCCTGTTCAAGATTGAATCAATACTTAAACCTGTCATCCAATTTAAATACATCAATTTATATCCAAAACACGGAAGCGAATACAACATTTTCAAATCCGATGCAAAACTAAATCTTTAACTGTGAAGACCAATCTGTGACCCAGAACCCGCTTGTTGCTACTAACCTGCAAAGACCAGTTGACTGGTGGACCCCATACACCAGCCAACCGCGGCACGTAAACCGAAGTTGGTCAGTCTTCCATCAAGACTGGCAAGACTCCTCAAGCCAAAACAGTTTAAAATCCAGAGATTTCACAACAACCAACTAATATCAACAACAACATGCCACACAATATATATATATATATACTATATCATAATTATATCATTTTCATATCAACCAACCAATACCAATCACACTTCAAAACATATACACACACTATCACATACCATTCATTACTCATCCTTATGCAATTCTTCACTATATTAACCTCATTCAATCCAACCTCAACCGCATCACAAGTATAAACGAATAAAACAATCCAATCCAACTTTCTTTCTACTGCTACACTTCACTTAACAACACTAAGAAACATATATTACTATTAACACGCAACCCGAGCTAACCAATTATATCGAACTCACTACTACCAACACACAATCTAACACACACAACCGTCAACACACACAGATGTCAATTCACACACAATCCAACACACACACAACTGTCAACACACACAAATGTCAATTCACACACAATCCAACACACACACAAGTGTCAATACACACAAATGTCAATTCACACACAATCCAATACACACACAACCGTCAATACAAACAAATGTCAATTCACACACAATCCAACACACACACAACCGTCAATACACACAAATGTCAATTCACACACAATCCAACACACACACAACCGTCAATACACACAAATGTCAATTCACACACAATCCAACACACACACACACAACTATCAATACACACAAATGTCAATCACACACAATCCAACACCCGATCCAACCTCCGATCCAACTCACCACCGGATGAGACTTTCAACCATCCAACCATGGCCATTAACCACGTAAGGTCACACCCTCACGTGGTCGGGTAAGGCTTTCAATCACCCCGGCCTAGCCTGAACCAACGGAGGTCACACCCTCGCGTGGTCGGATGAGGTCAAACCCTCACCCCGGCTCCATAACCAACCAACCAACACCCATAGCCTGAACCAACGGAGGTCACCCTCGCGTGGTCGGATGAGGTCACACCCTCACCCCGACTCCATAACCAACCAACCAACACCCATAGCCTGAACCAACGGAGGTCACCCTCGCGTGGTCGGATGAGGTCACACCATCACCCCGACTCCATAACCAACCATCCACAATTTACCACACCAACACCCAAGCAAACACAACACAAGGCAACCAACCAACACATTCAACCAGGTTCAACACAAAACCAATAACCCAGCACATAACTAACAACAAAACACACAAATAATATCCGCCAACAAACCAACAATTATTCACACAATCAATCCACAACAACGATCAACAACAACTATCTGACAATCAACGGCAACCAACACCTACAACCAATGGCCGACAATAACCCACAGTCACAACCAACAATGACAACTAACTACAACCAACAACAACAACCGCATAATGATCCAACATAAATCAACGACAAACCAATGTCCAACAAATAACTAATATCTGACAACAAAACCAATAACCCACGAACAACCAATATCAAACGACTAAACCAATATCCACACATTCAACCATTTCAAATAACAAAACCAATATCTATCAACAAACCACTAATCAAGCACACAACCGACCTTCAACACAAGACCAATATCCAACACGAGACAAATACTAACACACACACACACAGACACAACCAAGTGATTCCACAACCAATAATCCGAATTAACGCACTCAGACAAGGATAAAATTAATTACTGAAACAAGATAGGAGCCAAAGTAATTTTATAAAAATGTACGAAGGGTTAGCAAGAATCATCTTGCCTCAAGCTCGACAACCACGACCTCAGAGATCTCCAACCAACTCGAACGAACCTGCGAAATCAATCCGAGCAAATCCCTGACATTAATTACTCATACAAATCCACAACTAACAAACCCCAAAATTCAAACCCTAAAATAAATCCTTAAATAATTAGGTCCGCAACCACACCAATTCCACTTAATCACTATCAAAATTTTACCCAAACTAAAAATCAAATCATGCCTTTGCTGCTAAATCCAACAAATTCAGCAAACAAATTCTCGAATTCAGTCCAATCCCACACAGTCAAACAATTCACGAATTCAGCAAACAATCCCACGAATTCACGAATTCAGCAGTTCATAAATATATATTCAGCCAAATAAAACCATGCACTTCGGCCTTACCTTGCTGTCGACCGAGCCCTCACCGTCGGGACTGGTTTCGCGTCGCCGGAGGAGCAGCACCAGCAGTGGCGACTCAATTAACAGCAGCAACAGCACGCGACAACATCAGCAACACGAGGCAACATCAGCAGCAACACGTGGTCCGTCTCCTGTAGCTGGTTCGCGGCTTGCTCAGCAGCTCGCCACCACTCACGCCAGCTCGTCACGATCCGAACCAAGGAAGGCAGTGGTGGTGGTCGACAGTAGCTGCGGTCTCCCTCACCATCGGGAGGAGCATCTGAACGGACGAGAGGAAGGGAGGAGAAGGGTTCTCTTCGCGGTGCACACCAGAACAAGGAGGCAAGGGTTCCAATTTATCCCAAAGAAAATCCCAATTCACATTAAATCCCCAAATCAAAATCAGACCTAAGTCAAAGTCGGCATTTTTCCTTTTATAAATATATATATATATCCATATATATATATATATCGGGTCTTTTATCCGCATATTTTTGGGTATTTCATTCTCCCTCCCTTATAGGAGTTTCGTCCTCGAAACTAAGATCACAACAGGTTCGGACATCTGTCTCGCATGACTGACTCCAGTTCCCAAGTCTCTTCTTCCGTTGCATGCTTAGACCATAACACTTTCATCAAAGGAATAACCTTCCTTGAGAATCCATTCTCTAATATCATTATTAACTGGCACACATAAACGATATGAAACAACAATACTACATCCTCTTGAACAAAAATTCGGGCACTCTTTCCTGAGCAATCTCATTGATATCTTACTCAACATTCCATCACATTCAGCTGCGTTCGCTCTTTCCCAAACAAATTTCAACTTCACTCTTCATCAACTCTTGTTGCAATCCCGACTAAACCGTCAAACCAGCAACCATATGCTCGAGAGTCAACTCCCTACTCAAAGCATCAACTACCACATTAGCCCCTTCTGAATGATAACGGTATCTATATCATAATCCTTAATCAATTCTAGCAACCATCTTTGTCTCACGTTCAACTCTCTTATACAATTTGAGTTGACGAAAAGCATACGCAATGACCTTTCCATTCTGCATTAAAATGCAACCCAGACCCTGCTTAGACACATCACTGTAGATAACAATCCTTTATGTTCCCTGCGGAATAACCAACACTGACACACTAATCAAACACTTCCTGAGTTCTTCGAAACTCTCTCCCGACATTTCCCGTTCCATTCAAAATTCTTAGCCTTACGTAACCAGCCACAATCTGCCTGTAGCAACCTGCGCATTCTACTTCTCAGCTCAGCCGAACCCATAGTTGTAAAATTTTCCTTTTTCCGGTGCGGACCGAGTTCTCTGTTTCTTACTACTTCCAACATCAACAGTCTGATCAAAATCAACTGTCTCAGTCTCCCTGATCAAATATTCATCAGCATACTGTTCAAAGGTCGTACAGCTATGCATCACCATCAAAGTTTCATATCTGAATACAATCATCTCTGAAAGTGCTCCATCTGTCGTTCTCTTTAATTATGACAATAATAGTAACACACAACATCTTCATACCAAATCATCAGTTACCAGACTCAACCTCTTGACGATAAGCCCAACGGCTTCATCCTCTACCATACTCATACCTTTTAAATCTCTAGCACGTCCCACTTACCAGGGAACGCACCATTAAAATTATTCAACAACACTAAACATCACATATAAAATATAACAAATATAAACTTACCTATACGTAGCAACAAGGGTCTTCTGATCACACGATTGCTTCACAGTTTTAGCGAGTGGTCTCTTCCACATCAAACTTTTGAAAACATTTTCGAACGTAAATGCTCTGATACCAATTCCTGTAACACCCCGGGCCAGAGGTGCTATAGTGCCATAGTCCCGAAGGACTATAAGGCGGTTTTAAAAGAAAAGAAATCCAAAACTCTTCCAATGACATAAAAATCATCAACAATAATCCATGTTCAAGATTGAATCAATACTTAAACCTGTCATCCAGTTTAAATACATCAATTTATATCCAAAACACGGAAGCGAATACAACATTTTCAAATCCGATGCAAAACTAAATCTTTAACTGTGAAGACCAATCTGTGACCCAGAACCCGCTTGTTGCTACTAACCTGCAAAGACCAGTTGACTGGTGGACCCGATACACCAGCCAACCGCGGCACGTAAACCGAAGTTGGTCAGTCTTCCATCAAGACTGGCAAGACTCCTCAAGCCAAAACAGTTTAAAATCCAGAGATTTCACAACAACCAACTAATATCAACAACAACATGCCACACAATACATATATATACTATATCATAATTATATCATTTTCATATCAACCAACCAATACCAATCACACGTCAAAACATATACACACACTATCACATACCATTCATTACTCATCCTTATGTAATTCTTCACTATATTAACCTCATTCAATCCAACCTCAACCGCATCACAAGTATAAACGAATAAAACAATCCAATCCAACTTTCTTTCTACTGCTACACTTCACTTAACAACACTAAGAAACATATATTACTATTAACACGCAACCCGAGCTAACCAATTATATCGAACTCACTACTACCAACACACAATCTAACACACACAACCGTCAACACACACAGATGTCAATTCACACACAATCCAACACACACACAACTGTCAACACACACAGATGTCAATTCACACACAATCCAACACACACACAACTGTCAATACACACAAATGTCAATTCACACACAATCCAACACACACACAACCGTCAATACACACAAATGTCAATTCACACACAATCCAACACACACACAACTGTCAATACACACAAATGTCAATTCACACACAATCCAACACACACACAACCGTCAATACACACAAATGTCAATTCACACACAATCCAACACACACACACACAACTGTCAATACACACAAATGTCAATCACACACAATCCAACACCCGATCCAACCTCCGATCTAACTCACCACCGGATGAGACTTTCAACCATCCAACCATGGCCATTAACCACGTAAGGTCACACCCTGACGTGGTCGGGTAAGGCTTTCAATCACCCCGGCCTAGCCTGAACCAACGGAGGTCACACCCTCGCGTGGTCGGATGAGGTCACACCCTCACCCCGGCTCCATAACCAACCAACCAACACCCATAGCCTGAACCAACGGAGGTCACCCTCGCGTGGTCGGATGAGGTCACACCCTCACCCCGACTCCATAACCAACCAACCAACACCCATAGCCTGAACCAACGGAGGTCACCCTCGCGTGGTCGGATGAGGTCACACCCTCACCCCGGCTCCATAACCAACCATCCACAATTTACCACACCAACACCCAAGCAAACACAACACAAGGCAACCAACCAACACATTCAACCAGGTTCAACACAAAACCAATAACCCAGCACATAACTAACAACAAAACACACAACCAATATCCGCCAACAAACCAACAATTATTCACACAATCAATCCACAACAACGATCAACAACAACCAACAACTAACCGACAATCAACGGCAACCAATAGCTACAACCAATGGCCGACAATAACCCACAGTCACAACCAACAATGACAACTAACTACAACCAACAACAACAACCGCATAATGATCCAACATAAATCAACGACAAACCAATGTCCAACAAATAACTAATATCTGACAACAAAACCAATAACCCACAAACAACCAATATCAAACGACTAAACCAATATCCACACATTCAACCATTTCAAATAACAAAACCAATATCTATCAACAAACCACTAATCAAGCACACAACCGACCTTCAACACAAGACCAATATCCAACACGAGACAAATACTAACACACACACACACAGACACAACCAAGTGATTCCACAACCAATAATCCGAATTGACGCACTCAGACAAGGATAAAATTAATTACTGAAACAAGATAGGAGCCAAAGTAATTTTATAAAAATGTACGAAGGGTTAGCAAGAATCATCTTGCCTCAAGCTTGACAACCACAACCTCAGAGATCTCCAACCAACTCGAACGAACCTGCGAAATCAATCCGAGCAAATCCCTGGCATTAATTACTCATACAATTCCACAACTAACAAACCCCCAAATTCAAACCCTAAAATAAATCCTTAAATAATTAGGTCCGCAACCACACCAATTCCACTTAATCACTATCAAAATTTTACCCAAACTAAAAATCAAATCATGCCTTTGCTGCTAAATCCAACAAATTCAGCAAACAAATTCTCAAATTCAGTCCAATCCCACACAGTCAAACAATTCACGAATTCAGCAAACAATCCCACGAATTCACGAATTCAGCAGTTCACAAATATATATTCAGCCAAATAAAACCATGCACTTCGGCCTTACCTTGCTGTCGACCGAGCCCTCACCGTCGGGACTGGTTTCGCGTCGCCGGAGGAGCAGCACCAGCAGTGGCGACTCAATTAACAGCAGCAACAGCACGTGACAACATCAGCAACACGAGGCAACATCAGCAGCAACACGTGGTCCATCTCCTGTAGCTGGTTCGCGGCTTGCTCAGCAGCTCGCCACCACTCACGCCACCTCGTCACGATCCGAACCAAGGAAGGCAGTGGTGGTGGTCGACAGTAGCTGCGGTCTCCCTCACCGGCGGGAGGAGCATCTGAACGGACGAGAGGAAGGGAGGATATAGGAGGAGAAGGGTTCTCTTCGCGGTGCACACCAGAACAAGGAGGCAAGGGTTCCAATTTATCCCAAAGAAAATCCCAATTCACATTAAATCCCCAAATCAAAATCAGACCTAAGTCAAAGTCGGCATTTTTCCTTTTATAAATATATATATATCCATATATATATATATATCGGGTATTTTATCCGCATATTTTCGGGTATTTCAAATTTCATGGACCCCCTTTGGATTTCGGTGAAAAATAAATATTTTTCATTTTTATAATCATATGTGACGTTTATATAGAAAAGATGAGATAACTTTTAAAATCACTAAAATTTGGAGAATTTCATGGACTACCCCCTTTGGATTTCGGTAAAAAATATTATTTTTCATTTTTATAATCATATGTGAAGTTTATATAGGAAAAATGAGAAATCTATGAAAATCACTAAAATTTGGAGAATTTCATGGACTATCCCCTTTGGATTTCGGTGAAAAATAAATATTTTTCATTTTTATAATCATATATGACGTTTATATAGAAAAAATGAGATAACTTTTAAAATCACTAAAATTTGGAGAATTTCATTGACTATCCCCTTTGGATTTTGTTGAAAAATAAATATTTTTCAATTTTTATAATCATATGTGACGTTTATATAGAAAATATGAGAAATCTAGGAAAATCACTAAAATTTGGAGAATTTCATGGACTATCCCCTCTGGATTTAGGTGAAAAATAATTATTTTTTATTTTTATAATCTTATGTGACGTTTATATAGAAAAAATGAGAAATCCATGAAAACCAGTAAATTTTGGAGAATTTCATGGACTACCCCCTTTAGATTTCGGTGAAAAATAAATATTTTTCATTTTTATAATCATATGTGACATTTATATAGAAAAGATCAAAAATCTATGAAAATCACTAAAATTTGGAGAATTTCATGGACTATCCCCTCTGGATTTCGGTGAAAAATAATTATTTTTCATTTTTATAATCATATGTGACGTATATATAGGAAAAATGAGAAATCTATGAAAATCACTAAATTTTGGAGAATTTCATGGACTACCCCCCTTTGGATTTTGGTGAAAAATAATTTATTTTTATTTTTATAATCATATGTGACGTTTATATAGAAAAAATGATAAATCTATGAAAATCACTAAAATTTAGAGAATTTCATGGACTCTCACCTTTGGTTTCGGTGAAAAATAAATATTTTTCATTAAAATCACTAAATATTGGAGAATTTCATGGACTATCCCCCTTTGGATTTCGGTGAAAAATAAATATTTTTCATTTTTATAATCATATATGACGTTTATATACCAAATATGAGAAATCTATGAAAATCACTAAAATTTGGAGAATTTCATGGACTATCCCCCTTTGGATTTCGGTGAAAAATAAATATTTTTCATTTTTATAATCATATATGACGTTTATATACCAAATATGAGAAATCTATGAAAATCACTAAAATTTGGAGAATTTCATGGACTATCCCCTTTGGATTTCGGTGAAAAATAAAGCTTTTTATTTTTATAATCATATGTTACGTTTATATACCAAATATGAGAAATCTATGAAAATCACTAAAATTTGGAGAATTTCATGGACTATCCCCTCTGGATTTCGATGAAAAATAATTATTTTTCATTTTTATAATCATATGTGACGTTTATATAGAAAATATGAGAAATCTATGAAAATCACTAAAATTTGAAGAATTTCATGGACTACCCCCTTTGGATTTCGGTAAAAAATAAATATTTTTCATTTTTATAATCATATATGATGTTTATATAGAAAAAATGAGATAACTTTTAAAATCACTAAAATTTGAAGAATTTCATTGATTACCCCTTTTGGATTTTGTTGAAAAATAAATATTTTTCAATTTTTATAATCATATGTGACGTTTATATAGAAAATATGAGAAATCTAGGAAAATCACTAAAATTTGGAGAATTTCATGGACTATCCCCCTCTGGATTTCGGTGAAAAATAATTATTTTTCATTTTTATAATCTTATGTGACGTTTATATAGAAAAAATGAAAAATCTATGAAAACCAATAAATTTTGGAGAATTTCATGGACTACCCCCTTTGGATTTCGGTGAAAAATACATTTTTTCATTTTTATAATCATATGTGACGTTTATATAGAAAATATGAGAAATCTAGGAAAATCACTAAAATTTGGAGAATTTCATGGACTATCCCCCTCTAGATTTCGGTGAAAAATAATTATTTTTCATTTTTATAATCTTATGTGACGTTTATATAGAAAAAATGAAAAATCTATGAAAACCAATAAATTTTGGAGAATTTCATGGACTACCCCCTTTGGATTTCGGTGAAAAATACATTTTTTCATTTTTATAATCATATGTGACGTTTATATAGCAAATATGAGAGATCTATGAAAATCACTAAAATTTGGAGAATTTCATGGACTATCCCATTTGGATTTCGGTGAAAATAAATATTTTCATTTTTATAATGATCGGTGACGTTTATATTGAAAAATGAGATTTTTTTTAAAATCACTAAAATTTGGAGAATTTCATGAACTCTCTTTCGATTTCGGTGAAAAATAAATATTTTTCATTTTTATAATCATATGTGACGTTTATATAGAAAAATGAGATTTTGTTTTAAAATCACTAAAATTTGGAGAATATCATTGATTATTGAAATACCCCAAATAAGTTGATAATGGCAAAATGGTAAATTAATTAAGGTTTTTGCTTATAAAGGGGAGAAATGGAAATTTTTGGGATTAAAATCCCTAACTCTCTCGGTTCTCTCTCTCTCACGATCCCTCCCCTTGTGTTCAGCCGAGCTCCCTTATCCTTCTCCGGTGAGTTCGCTCCTTCTCATGTGCCAGCCGAAGTCGTTTCTCCTCCGGCGAGCCCGACTAGGACACCACTCCGCTCCTCCTCCTCCCCGGTTGTCCGCTGCTGGCTGCTGTCCACTGCTGTGCTGTTGCCCCATCTACGACGTCTTAGGAGAATGGGAGAACAAAATTTTCTAAGTCGGAGCTGCTGGGCGAAATTGCTGCTGTTCGTGGCTGTTGCGTGCTGCTGCTTTGCTGATGCTGAAGCTCTGCTGTGTTCCGGCGACGAGGGAACCAATCCGGTAGCAGTGGCTTGGTTGACGACAAGGATTGAGCAGCAAACTTGATTTTTGGAGTATTTGGAATTGGGTTAATTTTGTGTGTGGGTTACTGAGATTGGAAGTTTAAGGAATGATTTAGGGTTTGAATTGGGGGTTTATTAGTTGTGGATTTGTATGAGTTAATTAACGCCAGGGATTTGCTCGGATTGATTTCGCAGGTTCGTTCGATTTGACTGGAGATCTCTGAGGTCGTTGTGGTTCGACTTGAGTCAAGAGGATTCTTGCTAACTTTATATTTTTATAAATTGTTTTATGCCCAGTTTATTTCATAATTAAGTTTACCGTTGCTTGGTTGAATATGGGTATGTGCGTGTGATATGATTTGTCTTGTATCGTATTTGATTAAATGTTGACGTGGTAGTCAGTTGTGACTAAATGTGATTGATTGTTGTTGATAGTGTCTATTGACACGTGTGTGTGTGTTGGATCGTGTGGGTGTGTTGGATTGAATGTGTGTGTGTGTGTGTTGGATTGAATGTGTGTGTGTGTGTGTGTGTGTGTGTGGATCGTATGTGTGTGTTGGATTGAATGTGTGTGTGTGTGTGTGTGGATCGTATGTGTGTGTTGGATTGAATGTGTGTATGCGTGTGTTGGATTGTGTGTGTGTGAATGTGTGGGTACATTAGTAAGTGTCCCGTGTTGTAGATGGACTGATGTGGTTTGATTGGATTATTGATTTTAAAGTTACTTGGGTGAATATATATATATATGTGTGTGTGATATTGTGTGATGATGTGTGTGTGAGGATATGTGATAATGTGTGATGATGTGTGTGTGATGATATGTGATAATGTGTGATGAGGTGTGGTTATGTGATTTTGACTGTCGTCGTGTTGTTTGATTGGTTGGTATGGTGATGGATAGTGGGTTTTGGAGGTTGTGAATTGTCTCACCTTGGTGATGTGGGGGTGGAGACGGAGATGGTGTGAATTGTCTCACCTTGGTGATGTGGGGGTGGAGACGGAGATGTTGTGAATTGTCTCACCTTGGTGATGTGGGGGTGGAGACGGAGATGTTGTGAATTGTCTCACCTTGGTGATGTGGGGGTGGAGACGGAGATGTTGTGAATTGTCTCACCTTGGTGATGTGGGGGTGGAGACGGAGATGTTGTGAATTGTCTCACCCGGTGATGTGGTGGTGGAGACAGAGGTTGGATTGGAGGTGTTGGTGGTTGTGTGTGTTGGTTATGTGTTGAATGTTGGTTGTGTACTTGATTAAGTGGTTGTGTTAATGATATTGGTTGTGTACCTGAATACGTGGATTTGTGATGAATGTTGATTATGTACTTGACTAAGTGGTTGTGTTAGTAATTTGGTTGTATGTTGATAATTGGGTTATGTTGGATGTTGATTGTTATTAGTTGTGGTTGTGGGCCATTGTTGGCCATTGGTTGTGGTTGTTAAATTACGTGTGTTTAGTGGTTGATTGTATCTGGTCAAGGTGGTAATTTCTGTTGGTATGGTTGTTGGTAGCTAGTGGGTTATGAAGGTCGGTTGCGTTGATTGAGTGTTTAGATTGGTTTCCCATCTTGAGGGTGTGAGCCAATACGAGTTGAGTTTGATGTATGAGTTGTAGTCTAGGGTGACGAATCGGCGGCACCAGAAGGGTGGCTGGCCTGGATCGTTATCATGGTTATGATTGTATTATGTGATGATTATCTCGTTGATGCTTATGTGTTTGTTGATGCGAAGGTTCATTGAATTTGTTGTGTTAAGTGCAGTAGTGAGTTCTGTATTATTGGTTAACTTTGGTTGTAAGTCAGTAATAAGAGATTGTGTATGTGCATGGAGTTGGATTGGAGGTATTAGTATTGAAGAGGAAGTTGGATTGGATCGTTTTATTCGTTTATGCTTGTGATGAGTTTGAGGATGGATTGATTGAGGTTAGTATAGTGAAGAATTGGATAAGGATGTGTAATGAATGGTATGTGATAGTGGGTGTATATGTTTTGACGTGTGGTTGGCATTGGTTGGTTGATATGATTAATTATAATTATGATATTATATATTGTGTGGCGTGTTGTCGTTGTTGTGAGTTGGTTGGTGATATATGTATGTGTTTTGAACTGTTTTGGCTTGAGGAATCTTGCCATAGTCTTTCACGAGACTGACCAACTGCGGTTTACGTGCCGTGGTTGGCTGGGGTATCGGGTCCCTCAATCAATCAGGCTTTGCAGATTTAGCGCCAGCAAGGAGGATCCTGATCATCGTCGGTTTTGGAGTCGAGAACTCTACTTTTGGTTTGAGACTTTGACTTGATTGTATGTATCGTTTTGGTTTTGGACCTTGAAGTGGTCGAACTTGTTGTATTGGCTTTTGGTCTTTGGTTGTTGGTTTCTGGTTTGTAAATTATAGTACTTTCTGTATGTTAAGTTGATTATGGTTTCAACTTTGGACAGGTTTTACAGGTTTTTCTGCTGTGCTGCTTTTGGTATATATTATGTATGGGATATGTTTTGCAAATTTTTATTTCACCCGCCTTATAGTCCTTCGGGACTATGGCACTGTAGCACCTCTGGCCCGGGCTGTTACAATTATCCCCTTTTGATTTTGGTGAAAAATAAAGTTTTTTCATTTTTATAATCATATGTGACGTATATATAGGAAAAATGAGAAATCTATGAAAATCACTAAATTTTGGAGAATTTCATGGACTACCCCCCCTTTGGATTTTGGTGAAAAATAAATTTTTTTATTTTTATAATTATATGTGACGTTTATATAGAAAAAATGATAAATCTATGAAAATCACTAAAATTTAGAGAATTTCATGGACTCTCACCTTTGGTTTCGGTGAAAAATAAATATTTTTCATTAAAATCACTAAATATTGGAGAATTTCATGGACTATCCCCCTTTGGATTTCGGTGAAAAATAAATATTTTTCATTTTTATAATCATATGTGACGTTTATATAGAAAAAATGAGAAATCTATGAAAATAAGTAAATTTTGGAGAATTTCATGGACTACCCCCTTTGGATTTCGGTAAAAAATAAAGCTTTTCATTTTTATAATCATATGTGACGTTTATATACCAAATATGAGAAATCTATGAAAATCACTAAAATTTGGAGAATTTCATGGACTATCCCCTCTGGATTTCGATGAAAAATAACTATTTTTCATTTTTATAATCATATGTGACGTTTATATAGAAAATATGAGAAATCTATGAAAATCACTAAAATTTGAAGAATTTCATGGACTACCCCCTTTGGATTTCGGTAAAAAATAAATATTTTTCATTTTTATAATCATATATGACGTTTATATAGAAAAAATGAGATAACTTTTAAAATCACTAAAATTTGGAGAATTTCATTGATTACCCCTTTTGGATTTTGTTGAAAAATAAATATTTTTCAATTTTTATAATCATATGTGACGCTTATATAGAAAATATGAGAAATCTAGGAAAATCACTAAAATTTGGAGAATTTCATGGACTATCCCCTCTGGATTTCGGTGAAAATTAATTATTTTTCATTTTTATAATCTTATGTGACGTTTATATAGAAAAAATGAGAAATCTATGAAAACCAGTAAATTTTGGAGAATTTCATGGACTATCCCCTTTGAATTTCGGTGAAAAATAAAGCTTTTCATTTTTATAATCATATGTGACGTTTATATAGAAAAAATGAGAAAACTATGAAAATCACTAAAATTTGGAGAATTTCATGGACTATCCCCTCTGGATTTCGATGAAAAATAATTATTTTACATTTTTATAATCATATGTGACGTTTATATAGAAAATATGAGAAATCTATGAAAATCACTAAAATTTGGGGAATTTCATGGACTATCCCATTTGGATTTCAGTGAAAATAAATATTTTCATTTTTATAATGATCGGTGACGTTTATATAGAAAAATGAGATTTTTTTTAAAATCACTAAAATTTGGAGAATTTCATGAACTACCCTCTTTCGATTTCGGTGAAAAATAAATATTTTTCATTTTTATAATCATATATGACGTTTATATACAAAAATGAGATTTTGTTTTAAAATCACTAAAATTTGGAGAATTTCATGGACTATCCCATTTGGATTTTGGTGAAAAATAAAGTTTTTTTTCATTTTTATAATCGTATGTGACGTTTATATAGGAAAAATGAGAAATCTATGAAAATTACTAAAATTTGGAGAATTTCATGGACTACCCTCCTTTGGATTTTGGTGAAAAATATTTTTTTTTATTTTTATAATCATATGTGACGTTTATATAGAAAAAAATGAGAAATCTATGAAAATAAGTAAATTTTGGAGAATTTCATGGACTACCCCCTTTGAATTTCGGTGAAAAATAAAGCTTTTCATTTTTATAATCATATGTGACGTTTATATACCAAATATGAGAAATCTATGAAAATCACTAAAATTTGGAGAATTTCATGGACTATCCCCTCTGGATTTCAATGAAAAATAATTATTTTTTATTTTTATAATCATATGTGACGTTTATATAGAAAAAATGAGAAATCTATGAAAATCACTAAAATTTGGAGAATTTATGGACTATCACCTTTGGATTTCGGTGAAAAATAAATATTTTCTTTTTTGTAATCATATGTGACGTTTATAGAGAAAAAAAGTGAAATCATATGTGACGTTTGTATAGAAAAAATGAGAAATCTATGAAAATCACTCAAAATTTGGAGAATTTATGGACTATTACCTTTGGATTTCGGTGAAAATTAATTTTTTTTTTTTTGTAATCATATGTGACGTTTATAGAGAAAAAAGTGAAATCTATGAAAATCCCTAAAATTTGGAGAATTTCATGGACTACCCCCTTTGGATTTCGGTGAAAAATAAATATTTTTCATTTTTATAATCCATATGTGACGTTTATAAAGGAAAAATGAGAAATCTATGAAAATCACTAAAATTTGGAGAATTTCATGGATTACCCCCTTTGGATTTTGGTGAAAAATAAATATTTTTATTTTTATAATCATATGTGACGTTTATATAGAAAAGATGAGAAATCTTTGAAAATCACTAAAATTTGGAGAATTTCCGGGACTATCCCCTTTGGATTTCGGTGAAAAATAAATATTTTTCATTTTGGGAATCGTATGTGACGTTTATATAGGAAAAATGAGAAATCTATGAAAATCACTAAAATTTGGAGAACTTCATGGACTATCCCCTTTAAGTTATTACATTATTCCTTTCTAAAAGAATTTCATTTTTGAATTAATACAATTGATATTTTAAAATCTCAAATGTTATTTATTAATGTGATATATTTTAAATATAACACCTCGATTTATTAGTATTTTGGTACAAATTTATTTATAGTACGCATTTTTATGTTTTACTAATATCGTGAAAAATAATTTTTAGAATTAAAATATACATAATATTAATATATTTGTTAATATAATATGAAATATTAAATATACACAATAATTGATATTAACTCAAATAATATGAAATATTTTGTGCATGGCACAAGTACTACACTAATTTTAGTAAAATACGAATCACTAAGAAATCTCACATCAAGACATAGGTTCAATAATGGAAAAAATATAACATCTTCCTAAATATAGAATATGTCTACCCTACCATGCAAAACCAAAATCTTATATTAACTCCAAACAATCTCCCTTATAAAAGTATTAATGAGTATGTGGCAATACCTTGCCATCATATTCTCGTCGAGAAAGAACCTCTGGAGCAATGTATGCAGGCGTTCCAACAGTTTTTTTTTTAATTCAGTAAGAATTCGAAGTATACAACTTCGAGAGGCCAGAAACTAGTAATCGGACAAACCGGCAATACAACAACAACAAGGAGAAACAAGAACAAACAACAACGAAACAAAAAACAGACAAAAGCGAAACAAACTAGAGCATGAAAAAGCAAGGAAGCCAAGAAAAGAGGTGAGTAAAGCACAACGAACGCTGCGCCGCCGAAATGATGATCATCCTCTACGAAGCCGGAACTACAACTCGATTCATCGTCAAGGCAAACTCTATCAACCAAAGAGAGTCTCACAACAGGAAAAAGGGGGGGGGGGGGGGGGGCGGTCGCCGGAAGTCCGATGGAGCTTCTCGCTCGGGGGGAGTGGCCGGAGCTTCACGGTTAAAGTCGGATGGAGCTTCTCACTCGGGGGAGTGGCCGGAGCTTCTCGGTTTGGGGGTGGCCACCGAAGCCTGCTCGGAGACCCACTCAGATTTCAGATCCAGATCCAGATCTAGATCCTCCTCTGTCGGGATCCACACCAGCCGGGGCCTCTTCAGGGTCCTCGCCAGCTCATCGTTCCCTCCGCCGAGCACGGCAGAGGAGGAGTCAAAGTCGCCGGAAGAGGGCTGATGTTGGGCGAGAGGGGGAGCCCCGCAGCTCCGGCGGTGTGTTGGTGGTGGAGGTGGCTAGAGTCGAAATTGTTGGTGGGCTGGATGTCGAAAGGAAGTGAGAGGGGAAGAGGCCATGGTAGCGGCGGCGGCTCTTCTAGGAGCATCTGATTCAAGAGCCGGCTAGTCTCCGGTGGGTGGTGGCCATGGTTGGCTTTCTAGGGTTGGCTCCCAGAAGGGAGCGTTCATGTGTTCTGTCAAATGTGTTTCAGGCGTTCCAACAATTGATTTCGGCCTTGAATGTAAGAGAGAAGAGTGTCATCCACTACTTAAATTAAGGTTCCGTTTGAAAAATTGTTTATAAACACTTTATAAATAAAAAAAGTATTTTTCTTAGCCTTATACAATTTCTAATACCTCACAAATTTTAAATTTTAAAAATTACTTTTTCAAAATAAATACATTATAAACAATAAACATATTCTACAAAACACCATAGAAAAGGGAAATTTGAACTATCTTTTTGGAAATAGTACAAAACTGCCACGTCACGTGTAAATAGACAAAATCAGAAGAGATATATTTTGAGTTTATACCTTTGAATACCCAAAATCACATATTTTCAAGCGTGGAGCAGCACTTCCATCCAGTAGAGTGTTCTCTAACTTCAAATCTCTGTGGCATATTTGCTTATCACATAGTAGTAAATTTGTGCGATTAGAACCTTTCATCAGTACGTCACCTTATGCAAACTCTCATTTCATAATCTAGTATAAAAAAGCCAAGAAAAAGTTTACCATGGAATGACAATAGTTGACCCCTACAATAAGCTGTTGAAAGAAGTACCTAGCCTGAATATTATAGAAGGCATGAATCAAATCTCTCTTTGAAATATAAAGCACTTGAAGCAACATGTTAGTCTTTCATAGTATAACCAGTGTTCTAACAAACGATAGGCGAAAGCTTGGTGGTGACAGATGGCCTAGCACCGAAGCGAGGTGTGTTTATTTATTTTTTTTAAAGGAAGAATCGCTGGCTCAAACAGCGACTTTACCCTTTTTTTTTTTTTTTATATCGGTGATTTATCAAATGGAATTTTTTATTATAAATTATTATACATAAGTCGCTGTTTGAAACATCGACTTATGTATAACTTTTTTTTTTAACAAAAATCTATGTATGTGTTAATATTATTTTTGTTTTAAAAAAATATATATATATAAGTCGCTGTTTCAAACAACGACTTATGTATAATTTTTTTTTAAACAAAAATTTATGTATGTGTTAATATTATTTTTGTTAATTTTTTTTTTATACATAAGTCGCTATTTGAGCCAGCGATTCTCCCTTTTAAAAAAAAAAATTAAACACATCTCGCTTCAGTTTGAGTCGTTGTATCGTTTAGAGTATTTTTTCAGGTGAGTCGCTGGTCTGCACAACGACTTACTCCGACCCTTCAACAGCCAGCCTATTCTCGTAATAAGTTTCCTTCCATGCCTACATCCGATATAAGTTTTGAAAAAACGCCTACTTTGAAAAAAAAATCTAAGACGAGCAACCCCGAAATTCCCGGAACCTATATCCTTTACGAGCTCGTACTTCTCCATTTTTCTCCCTTACTTAAATTAAGATCACACGTACAAATATCCTTCACCAAATTCCAACAAAAGAAATCGCATTTGAAATAAAATTAATCAAAAACTTATTTACTTTATATCTCAAAACCAACTCACTCCAAATTCTCTCGTAGAGAAGGAGCGGTAGGTTATAGAGATATAAAATTAAGCTTTCTAACACAACAAACAAGGCTGAATATTTGTATAGATAAAAGAGAGGCGAAAGGAGCAATTAGAATCTGGCTGTGAAGCACGGACACGGACACGGGATACAGGACACGAAAACGGCAGGACACGGGGAAGCGGAAAATCTAAAAAATAGAAAAAACGGACACGGCGGGACACGAGAATATAAATTGAATTATATATCATTTTAAAGCTATTGTAAAGAGGAATATATTGATATTAATAAGAGATACATATATAATATCCAATGACATAAAAATGGTTAGTATTCTTAACAATAAAGAGGTGGGCGCAGGCTGGACGGCGGTGGCACTGATGAGGAGAGACGATTGGTGGTGGTGAGGAGCGAAGGGAGTAAAGATTGAAGAGAAGAGCGGCTGGCTGTTGTTAGCTAGGGTTAAAATTAAAAATAGAATTTTTATTTTTATTTTTCACTTATCAAAACACTGCGTTTTGATGTCCTAGTGTGTCTTAAACGTGTCCAAGACGTGTCCGAAATGTTAACCGTGTGTCTTGACCGTGTCCAAGACATGTCTGATGTGTTGACCGTATCTCGACGTGTCGTGGTGCTTCCGAGGAATCTGGGAGATTTTGAATTGATCAAGATGGTTGGAGTTATTTGAGGTTGGAGAAAGAGAGGTGAAATTGGGATTTAGGGAGATGATAGATGGAGGAGTAGAATAGAGAATATTTTGGTTTGAGGAAAAATAGACAAACAGCCATCTAAATTGCTAAAAGAAAGGGTAAAGAGAGAATGACAGCTCACAATAGGATACATTACAAGAAATTATTGGCAAAATTAAAGATATTCTAAAACGTTATTCATAAATACGTACCAAAAAAAATACGTATAGAATTAGGGGGCGTTTGGTAAAAAGTGGGTATCGGGTTAGGCTGAGATATCGGATTGAGAAGGTATGGATTTGTAAAGTGATAGATGAATTTAAGTGTTTGGTTAGTATTTGGAGAAAAATTAGGTATAAGTTTTTTTCTAGATTTTCAACCCAAAATCACATACCCACCTCTCATCCCCATTCCTTCTTTTCAACCCCAAAGAAATTAGGGGGTTTCAAAAGTTGGATTGAGTGGGTTTAGGGAATAGGTTTGATTCTAAAAAAACACATACTAAATATTAAATTTTGGGTTAGAACTCCTCAACCCCTCCCAACCCCATACCTTAGCCTTGAACCCCAACAATCAAACACACCCTTAATAGTTTACAAACCCTCACTTCCTTAATACTAAAAATATGGGAGTTGTCTATCCAACACAAATGTACATAAAAATCACCCTTAAAAATGAGGTGGCAACTGTGGAGAGTGCATGGGCATGTTGTCAGGTTGTGTGTTTCGATTTTATTGGTTGCAACTATTTTCTGTTTTCCTATTTCTCATTTTTTTATTGTCTTTTGTGTTGGACCCGGAAGCGCAAATTCGAGGTCAACTAGGAATAATGACAATTCTGCTGACAATCAAATGACACTCAGAAACAACGACAAACACATAATCTTAGGATAAAACCAATCGCAGACAAACTCAAGCAACAAAATAACCATAATAATCAACATAGGAATTTAACATGGGAAAACCCCCAATCACGAGAGGGGAAAAACCCCACGACCGGCCAACCAAGTCAATCAATCCTCTAATCAACAAATCAATACAAGTGTCTAATGATACAAGTCTCACACTAGAAACAAACATGTAGATCTCAAACACCCCTCTAAATACAACCCAATCTAGAAAGGATTCCTCTCCAACTAACTAAAACACTTGCTCATGAGATTAGGGATTCCAAGAGAGACTAACTTACCAAATCCACCTTTGGTAACGAGCTATCCGGATCCAAGAGACGATCTCCAAGGCTAAGGAAGAGAAAACCCATTTTTTCTTCCACCTTAATCTCTCTCCTCCAAGCTTCCTTTTTTTCTTTCTTTTTCTCCTTTTGGCTTGAAGACTCTCCAAGAAGCTCTCAATGGCTTCTTCTCTCTTGGTGGTTTCTCAAACTCTTGGTGGTGGAGGCACAAAACTACCTCCCACCTTCTTTTTGTGTGTCTTGCAAAACCCTAGCAAGACCACACTTGGGCTGGACCAATTTGGGCCCATCGGCCCAACAATCTCCCCCTTCAGCCCAAGGGAAATACGTCCTTATCCTGGTCTCACCTGCATCTGAGTCCCGTCCCGCCATCATGGCGCGGAACTGATGCTCGCCATATATCATCATCACCACCACCCTCTAGCTCCCCCTCTTCCATAACTCTCTTGTACACTGAGGTAGGATATTCGGTGGACTCATACTCCTCTCTCTCTGACCTCCTGGCAGTTTCTTCAGTCTGTGTTGGCTCCCCCTGCTCAGATCCTTCATCAGCTTCAGCACCTGATGAACACTCATTTGACACGGGTATCACATCAACACCATCCTCTGAATTTAACTCCACACTTGTGCCATCCTCTTCTGACGTCTCTGAAGATCCGCTGAATCTTGTCTGCTTCACAGACAACCTATCATCACAAGTGCTCAAGGTTACACCGACAAAAGAATTGAGAGACTTCTTTGCATGAACCTGCAGCCTCATCCCACTCAAGCATGTCAACCGCATACGCATCCAATCAAATGTAGTATCATCTCAAGCTTCACTCAAGCCTTCCTTGATATCCTACATCTGAGTTTGATACAAGGTGTCTTTCAAGTTACCGCTTGCAATCACCATTGAACCTTTGACGAGTTTCCACTTCTTATCACCAAAGAAGTTCTTGTAGCCCTCCTAAGCCAAAAAAATTTAGAGAAATCATATTCATTCACAGATCTGGCATGTGGTGAAATACCCGGTATATATATATATAAATAGAGGGGACCGACCTTGAAATGGGGAAATTGGATTGAAATTAGAATTTGGGGGTAAAGTTGCAGAGGCTAACCCTCGTTTTGCTCTCGTCTCCCGCTGTCTCCCCTGCCCAGCCTTCCTCTCGGTGAGCTCCCGTTGAGCACCGAACTTGACTCCTCTCGCCGCGCCACTTTGCCCCTCTGTTTTTTTTTTCCGCTGCTCGCTATTGCTGGACTGTTCGTGGCCGCTGGTGTTCATTGAGTGTTGTTGTTCTGCGATGCTGTTGCTGGTGTTTGCAGCTGCGCCGCTGTGGTTGATGTCATCCCCGACGACAAGGCGAGCCACTGAACGAGGCCACGAGCTGCTGATGTTGCCGCGTGTTGCTGCTGATGTTGTCGTGCTGCTGCTGTGCATCTTTGCCGCTGCTGGTGCTGCTCCTCCGGCGACGCGAAACCAGTCCCGGCGGTGAGGGCTCGGTCGACAGCAAGGTAAGGCCGAAGTGCATGGTTTTATTTGGCTGAATATATATTTATGAACTGCTGAATTCGTGGGATTGTTTGACTGTGTGGAGTTGGACTGAAATTGGACTTTGTTTGCTGAATTTTGTGGAGTTGTGCAGCAATTTGGTGATTTTTGAGCTTGAATTGGTTTGTGTGGGGTGTGCTAAATTGGAATTTGAAGGTATGATTTAGGGTTTGAGTTGGGGGTTTATTAGTTGTGGATTTGTATGAGTTAATTAATGCCCGGGGATTTGCTCGGATTGATTTCGCAGGTTCGTTCGAGTTGGTTGGAGATCTCTAAGGTCGTGGTTGTCGAGTTTGAGGCAAGATAAATCTTGCTAACCCTTCGTATATTTTATAAAATTACTTTTGTCCCTATATTGATTCAGTAATTGATTTAGCCTTGCCTGAGTAAATTAATTTGGACTATTAGCTGTGAATTTGCTTGGTTGAATATGTGTGTGTGTGTGTTTGAGTAATTGTCTCTTGTTGGATATTGGTTGTAACTCCTGGTTGCCGTTGATTGTTGTGGATCGATTGATTGTTTGAGTAATCAGTGGTTCTGTGATTGGATATTTATTGTTTGTTTGGTTGTTGTTTTGTTGACGGATATCGGTTATGTGTTTTGTTATTATTTATGTGCTGGGTTATTGGTTTTGTGCGGAACCTAGTTGAATGGTTGGTTGTTGTTGCCTCGTATCGTGTACAATTAAATGTTGACGTGGTAGTCAATTGTGACTAAATGTGATTGATTGTTGTTGATAGTGTTTGTTGACACTTGTGTGTGTGTGTTGGGTTGCGTATGTCGACACCTATGTGTGTTGGCGGTTGTGTGTTAAATTGTGTGCGTGCCGACAGTTGTATGCTGGGATTGTGCGTTTGTGTGTGAATGTGTGTATGCTGGGATTGACTGATGTGGATTGATTGTTGTTGTTTGATTGTGGCGGATTGATTGTTATGGATTGATTGTTGTGGATTGATTGTCGTGGATTGATTGGATTATTGATTTTAAAGTTTCTTGGTTGAATATATATATATGTGTGAAATGTGTTAATAGAGGTCGCGTGTAATAATTGAGTGGTTGTCGGTGTGGTGGTTGGATTGTTGTTAATTGGAGGTCGATGGGCCAAGGGTTGGAATGGATTTCACCCAACCGCGCATGGTATACAAGATATACGCCTACGTCGTTAAGGGCCAAGGATTTGAAAGGGATTTCACCAAACCGCATAGGGTATACAAGGTATACGCCTACGTCGTTAATGGCCGAAGGTAGGAATGGATTCCACCAAACCGCGTAGGGTTTACGCCTACGTCGTTAAGGGCCAAGGGTTGAAATTGAATTGGAGGTCGAAGGGCCAGGTGATGATATACTCACCAAACCGCGCAGGGTATACAAGGTATACGCCTACGTCGTTAAGGGCCAAGGGTTGGAATGGATTGGAGGTTGAATTGGAGATGTGTTGGAGTCGTTTGTGTTTCAGTGTTGAGTTATATTATTGTTTGATTACAATTGGTTGATTGTTGTGATATCTATTATGTGTTGAATGTTGGTTGCGAACTGATTAAGTGATTTTGTGTTGAATGTTGGTTGTGTACCTGAGTAAGTGATTTTGTGATGATATTGACTGTGCGCTTGATTAAGTGGTTGTGTTGGCGAATATTGATTGTGTGTTTTGGTTATTGGTTTTATGTTGGATATTGATTATTGGCTAGTGACTTATCGTTCAATATTAGTTCTTTATGAGGTGGATTTCTGTTGGTATGGTTGTTTATGGTAACTAGTGGATTATGAAGGTTGGTTGCGTTGATTGTTATTAGTTGTGGTTGTGGGTCATTGTTGGCCATTGGTTGTGGTTGTGAATTTACGTGTGCTATAGTGATTGATTGTAACTAATCAAGGTTGTGAACCTGAGTTGATTGAAAGTTGAATTGAACATATTAGCATAGTGAAGAACTGAATAAAGATGAGAAATGAATTGTTATGTGATAATGTGCGTATAGGTTTGATATGTGGTTGGTTGGTCGGAGTGATATTGGTTAAGTATAGTTATATATATATATATTGTGTGGTAGGTTGTTGTTTGACATGATTGGATTGTCGTGACAATGCTATGTGTTTTTAAACTATTTTGGCTTGAGGAGTCTTGCCAGTCCTTCAAAAGACTGACCAGCTTCGGTTTACGTGCCACGGTTGGCTGGGGTATCGGGTCCCCCAGTCAATCTGGCTTTGCAGATTTAGCGCCAGCAAGGAGGATCCTGATCACCGTCGGTTTTGGGTCGAAGGCTCTACTTTTGGTTTTGGACTTTGACTTGGTTGTACGTATTGTTTTGGTTTTGGACCTTGAAGTGGTCGAACTTGTTGTATTGGTTTCTGGTTTGTAAATTGTTGTATTGGTTTCTGGTTTGTAAATTGTTGTATTTTCTGCACGTTAAGTTTGATTGTGATTTCAAACTCTGGACATGTTTTTTTTCCGCTGTGCTGCTTTTGATATATTTTATATATGAGTCATGTTTTGCATTTTTCTTAAACCCGCCTTATAATCCTTCTGGATTATGGCACTGTAGCACCACTGGCCTGGGAGTGTTACAGAAGTTGGTATCAGAGCTCTTTTCAAAAAAATGTGTTCTTTCCGAGTTTTCAACTTGAGAATTTTTATACGTTGTTGTTATGAACGATCGGGTGATCAGGAATCCTTGCTGTCAACCGTAGTGAGTTGTGTTGGTAAGTATTGGTTGTTTGTGATGTTTTGTGCTAATGTTTGATATATTTATATGTGATGTTGAGTATTGATGATTAATTTCATATGCGATGTTTAATGTTGTTAAGTAAATTTTATGGTGCGTTTCCTGGTAAGTGGGACGTGCTAGAGGTTTAAAGAGTATGAGTATGGTAGAGGATGAGGCCGTTGGGCTTATCGTCAAGATGTTGATGCTGGTAGTTAGTAGTGATGATTCGGTATGGATTTGTTGTGTGTTACTGTTATTGTCAGGAATGAAGAGAATGACAGATTAAGTACTTTCAGAGATGATTGTATTCAGATATGAACCTTTGATGGTAAGGCATAGTTGTACGATCATTGAGCAGTATGTAGATGAGTGATTGATTATGGAAACCGCTATAGATGATTCTGATCAGATTATTGATGCTTGAGGCAGTAAGAAACAGAGAACTCGGTCTGCACCTGAGAAAGTGGGATTTTACGACTATGGGTTCGGCTGAGCTGATGAACATAATGTGTCTGTGACTTCCGGAAGATGACAGTTATCGTAACAGGAGATAAAGGTTTAGTGCATGTGTGAGAGTCATCATCCTAGAGACTCTGGCAGAATTGTTAGTGCGATGACAGCTGTAAAACTGCTAAGAAAAGGTTGGGTTGCCTTTCGAGTTGACTAATGCTTCCGCAGATTTCAAGGTTTAAGGAATTAATGTTTTTAGAAAGTACTTGGATTGGTTCCAGTGAGTTTCATTGGGAGTATTCTCGGACTGGCAGATTACTGCATGCGATTGTGGATGGATTTTCTAAGGTTGCGTGTGACTAAGAATTTAGAATGGAACAGGAGATGTCAGGAAGGAGTTTCGAAGAACTCAGGAAGTGTTTGCTTAGTGCGTCAGTATTAGTTTTACTGTGGGAAACAGAAGGGTTTGTTATCTACAGTGATGTGTCTAATCAAGGTTTGGATTGCGTTTTGAGGCAGAATGGGAAAGTCATTACATATGCTTTTCGTCAGCTCAAATTGTATAAGAGAGAGTTGAACTTGAGACAAGATGGTTGCTAGAATTGATTAAGGATTGTGATATAGATATCGTTTCTCGTCCAGAAAGGGGTATTGTGATAGATGGTGCTTTGAATGGAAAGTTGACTCTCGAGCATGTGGTTGCTGGTCTGATGGTTCAGTCGGAATTGCAACAAGAGTTGGTGAAAGGCGAAAGTGAAATTGGTTCGGGAAAGAGTGGATACAACTGAATGCGATAGAATATTGAGTAAGTTATGCAGTGAGATTGCTCAGGGAAGAGTGTCTGGATTTTTGTTCAAGAGGATGGAGTATCGTGATTTCAGAATCGGTTATGTGTGTTAGCTGATAAAGATATTAGATAGTTGATTCTCAAGGAATGTCATTTTTCGGCAAGTCATGTATATTCTGGAGTCAGTTATGCGAGACAGATATCCGAACCCATTTGATCTTAGTTTCGAGGACGAAACTCTTATAAGGGAGGGAGAATGAAATACCCGGTATATATATATATAGAGAGAGAGGGGACCGACCTTGAAATGGGGAAATTGGATTGAAATTAGAATTTGGGGGTAAAGTTGCAGAGGCTAACCCTCGTTTTGCTCTCGTCTCCCGCTGTCTCCCCTGCCCAGCCTTCCTCTCGGTGAGCTCCCGTTGAGCACCGATCTTGACTCCTCTCGCTGCGCCACTTTGCCCCTCTGTTTTTTTTTTCGCTGCTCGCTATTGTTGGACTGTTCGTGGCCGCTGGTGTTCATTGGGTGCTGCTGTTCTGCGGTGCTGTTGCTGGTGTTTGCAGCTGCGCCGCTGTGGTTGATGTCATCCCCGACGACAAGGCGAGCCACTGAATGAGGCCACGAGCTGCTGTTGTTGCCGCGTGTTGCTGCTGATGTTGTCGTGCTGCTGCTGTGCATCTTTGTCGCTGCTGGTGCTGCTCCTCCGGCGACGCGAAACCAGTCCCGGCGGTGAGGGCTCGGTCGACAGCAAGGTAAGGCCGAAGTGCATGGTTTTATTTGGCTGAATATATATTTATGAACTGCTGAATTCGTGGGATTGTTTGACTGTGTGGAGTTGGACTGAAATTGGACTTTGTTTGCTGAATTTTGTGGAGTTGTGCAGCAATTTGGTGATTTTTGAGCTTGAATTGGTTTGTGTGGGGTTTGCTAAATTGGAATTTGAAGGTATGATTTAGGGTTTGAATTGGGGGTTTATTAGTTGTGGATTTGTATGAGTTAATTAATGCCCGGGGATTTGCTCGGATTGATTTCGCAGGTTCGTTCGAGTTGGTTGGAGATCTCTGAGGTCGTGGTTGTCGAGTTTGAGGCAAGATAAATCTTGCTAACCCTTCGTATATTTTATAAAATTACTTTTGTCCCTATATTGATTCAGTAATTGATTTAGCCTTGCCTGAGTAAATTAATTTGGACTATTAGCTGTGAATTTGCTTGGTTGAATATGTGTGTGCGTGTGTTTGAGTAATTGTCTCTTGTTGGATATTGGTTGTAACTGCTGGTTGCCGTTGATTGTTGTGGATCGATTGATTGTGTGAGTAATCAGTGGTTCTGTGATTGGATATTTATTGTTTGTTTGGTTGTTGTTTTGTTGACGGATATCGGTTATGTGTTTTGTTATTATTTATGTGCTGGGTTATTGGTTTTGTGCGGAACCTAGTTGAATGGTTGGTTGTTGTTGCCTCGTATCGTGTGCAATTAAATGTTGACGTGGTAGTCAATTGTGACTAAATGTGATTGATTGTTGTTGATAGTGTTTGTTGACACTTGTGTGTGTGTGTTGGGTTGCGTATGTCGACACCTGTGTGTGTTGGCGGTTGTGTGTTAAATTGTGTGCGTGCCGGCAGTTGTATGCTGGGATTGTGCGTTTGTGTTTGAATGTGTGTATGCTTGGATTGACTGATGTGGATTGATTGATGTTGTTTGATTATGGCGGATTGATTGTTATGGATTGATTGTTGTGGATTGATTGGATTATTGATTTTAAAGTTTCTTGGTTGAATATATATATATATATGTGTGAAATGTGTTAATAGAGGTCGTGTGTAATAATTGAGTGGTTGTCGGTGTGGTGGTTGGATTGTTGTTAATTGGAGGTCATTGGGCCAAGGGTTGGAATGGATTTCACCCAACCGCGCAGGGTATACAAGGTATACGCCTACGTCGTTAAGGGCCAAGGATTTGAAAGGGATTTCACCAAACCGCATAGGGTATACAAGGTATACGCCTACGTCGTTAAGGGCCGAAGGTAGGAATGGATTCCACCAAACCGCGTAGGGTTTACGCCTACGTCGTTAAGGGCCAAGGGTTGAAATTGAATTGGAGGTCGAAGGGCCAGGTGATGATATACTCACCAAACCGCACAGGGTATACAAGGTATACGCCTACGTCGTTAAGGGCCAAGGGTTGGAATGGATTGGAGGTTGAATTGGAGATGTGTTGGAGTCGTTTGTGTTTCAGTGTTGAGTTATATTATTGTTTGATTACAATTGGTTGATTGTTGTGATATCTATTATGTGTTGAATGTTGGTTGCGAACTGATTAAGTGATTTTGTGTTGAATGTTGGTTGTGTACCTGAGTAAGTGATTTTGTGATGATATTGACTGTGCGCTTGATTAAGTGGTTGTGTTGGCGAATATTGATTGTGTGTTTTGGTTATTGGTTTTATGTTGGATATTGATTATTGGCTAGTGACTTATCGTTCAATATTAGTTCTTTATGAGGTGGATTTCTGTTGGTATGGTTGTTTATGGTAACTAGTGGATTATGAAGGTTGGTTGCGTTGATTGTTATTAGTTGTGGTTGTGGGTCATTGTTGGCCATTGGTTGTGGTTGTGAATTTACGTGTGCTATAGTGATTGATTGTAACTAATCAAGGTTGTGAACTTGAGTTGATTGAAAGTTGAATTGAACATATTAGCATAGTGAAGAACTGAATAAAGATGAGAAATGAATTGTTATGTGATAATGTGCGTATAGGTTTGATATGTGGTTGGTTGGTCGGAGTGATATTGGTTAAGTATAGTTATATATATATATATTGTGTGGTAGGTTGGTGTTTGACATGATTGGATTGTCGTGACAATGCTATGTGTTTTTAAACTGTTTTGGCTTGAGGAGTCTTGCCAGTCCTTCAAAAGACTGACTAGCTTCGGTTTACGTGCCGTGGTTGGCTGGGGTATCGGGTCCCCCAGTCAATCTGGCTTTGCAGATTTAGCGCCAGCAAGGAGGATCCTGATCACCGTCGGTTTTGGGTCGAAGGCTCTACTTTTGGTTTTGGACTTTGACTTGGTTGTACGTATTGTTTTGGTTTTGGACCTTGAAGTGGTCGAACTTGTTGTATTGGTTTCTGGTTTGTAAATTGTTGTATTTTCTGCACGTTAAGTTTGATTATGATTTCAAACTCTGGACATGTTTTTTTTCCGCTGTGCTGCTTTTGATATATTTTATATATGAGTCATGTTTTGCATTTTTCTTAAACCCGCCTTATAATCCTTATGGATTATGGCACTGTAGCACCACTGGCCTGGGGGTGTTACATGTGGCGCACATTCTTTAATGTCACCATACAACCAATGTCTTTCTTCACACAAACATCACTCATACCAACCACCTCTACATGACTAGCGTTCCCCATCTTCACCGTTCCAAAGACTCATGCTCTATAAGTGGTGAATGCTTCCTTACTTGATGTACAATGGTAAGACGAGCCAGAGTCAACAACCCACTCTACACAAGTATCCAACTCACAACTCTGAGCCTCAACGCAAGTGAGAACAACCAATCCATCCTCATCATCATGCACAGCTGCAGTGGTGTTTTCATCATTTTCCTTCTGATTTTTCTCCTTTCAATGTTTGCAGTTCCTCTTGATATGCCCTTCCTTGCCACAGAAATAACAAGCATAGCTCCATCTGGTATGCGATCTACCTCTCGATCTACTCCTCGAATATATCACCAAAGCATGTGACGTATTTGTGCCTATATCCTTCCTCCTAGTCTCCTCATTGTAGATACTATCCTTCACTACAGATAAAGACATAACACCACTAGGAGCAGAATTGTTGATCGATACCACCAGAGTCTTCCAACTGTCAGGTAAAGAACTCAAGAGCAATAGGGCTTGCAACTTATCATCAAGGACTAACTTCATGGTGTTCAACTGATTCACCAATTCCTGAAATTCACTCAGATGCTCTACAATAGGCTTTCTGTCTTTGTACTTGAGATTCACCAGCTTTCTAATCACAAAAGCTTTACTTTTGGCTGACTTTCTCTCATACATATCTTCCAATTTTTTCCACAACACTTATGCATCCGTCTCGTTGCTAATATGGTGATAAAAACATTTATCCACCCATTGTCTGGTGGTTTCAATAGCCTTTCTGTGCAGCTTCTTCCAGTCACTCTCAGATGTCTCAGTCGGCTTTCTTGATCCCAACTCAACTGGATCATACAAGTCCCTACAGTACAACCAATCTTCCATCCATGACTTCCAAATTGAGTAATTTGAAGTCGTCAACTTGATCATTGTACCCGCAAAGTCTTCAACTTTCATTGTCATCTCCACTCCTAATGCCCACAGTCTCAACAGAACCAAAAAGCTCTGATACCACTTGTTGGACCCAGAAGCGCAAATTCGAGGTCAACTAGGAGTAATGACAATTCTGCTGACAAGCAAATGACACCCAGAAATAACGACAAATACAGAATCTTAAGATAACCAATCGCATACAAACTCAAGCAACAAAATAACCATAATAATAAACACGGGAATTTAACGTGGGAAAACCCTCAAACACAAGAGGGAAAAAACCCACGACCGACCAACCAAGCCAATCAATCCACTAATCAACAAATCAATATAAGTGTCTAGTGATACAAGTCTCACACTAGAGACAAACATGGAGATCTCAAACACCCCTCTATATACAACCCGATCTAGAAAGGATTCCTCTTCAACTAACTAAAACACTTGCTCATGAGATTAGGGATTCCAAGAGAGACTAACTTACCAAATCCACCTTTGGTAACGAGCTATCCGGATCCAATAGACGATCTCTAAGGCTAAGGAAGAGCAAACCCGTTTTTTCTTCCACCTTAATATCTCTCCTCCAAGCTCACTCTTTTTCTCTTTTTTTTTCTCCTTTTGGCTTGAAGACTCTCCAAGAAGCTCTCAATGGCTTCTTCTCTCTTGGTGGTTTCTCAAACTCTTGGTGGTTGAGGCACAAAACTACCTCCCACCTTCTTTTTGTGTGTCTTGCAAAATCCTAGCAAGACCACACTTGGGCTGGACCAATTTGGGCCCATTGGCCCAATATTTTGTATTTATATAGATGGTTGTAAATGCTATTTTCTCAACCCTTGCTTTAGTGGGTATTTGCAAGAATGGGCATGAAGCATCATCATCATCTACATGGCGGTGTATTATGACATGTGCGTGGCTTATCATTAATTTGTGTGACATTCATTTCTTCTTTAAGATGGTGATTGGATTCCTTGTGTTCCCTCGTCGTGTACGCCGATCTGCCCCGTCGATCACCATGTATCTTGGTGCCTAATATCAACTGAATCATCCATGTCATAACTTATAGTGTACTCAAGAGCCATAGAACGCATTAGACAAAAAGGAACGATCTCAATCTTGTGGCATCCATCTTCATCCATTAAAAACATATATCTCACTTGATAATACACCTCATCTACAACATGCAAAACGTTTGCGTAATGGAAGTAACCTATGTATCTTGGACACTTGCCTATCACCTCCACGGGTATGCCAATCTCGAAAAACTTCAACTTACATGCAACTGTAGAATATGAGGGATCTATATACCGCATACGAAATTAGTTAACACTAAAGAGAAGATCGCAAGATTTAGAGCGCCATTCATAATGTTGGTCCTTTGAACAATCTTGTTTTGATCTTCACCATTACCAGAATCTTTGATAATAGTATGAGCATAACAAAAAAAGAAGTACAAGAGAAAGAGTTTGAGGATCAACATTACCGCCTACGTTACAAATTTTGACATTTTGACGTTCTATCACTTCGAGGGAATTGGAGAGGCAAAGAGGTGGGTAGGGTAAGCAACTTCTATGTATAATTCTTATATAGGAAATGATCAGCGTTAAAGTTTTTTTCTCAAAACTCGTAGCATCGGTATAAATGATTTTTGTAAACACGCACATTGAACTCTGTAAAATGGGGTATTTACTATAAAATTGCAGAGGAAGATTCACCACAATTTATTAATAGCATGAAAAATACTCTGTATCTTATAATTTCTTTTACTTCCTCGAACTTGTTTTCTAAAACAAATAAATTAACAACTTGACATGCGCTTAATTTCTTTCAATCTTCTCTTTCTAGAGAAATAAACGACACTTCTACAACACTTGCACAAGCTGCGCTTGACGATGAAGAATTGGTGTGCCAACATCGGCTTTTATAACTCACAAATTTCTTCTGCAAGTAAATTAAATGCGTGTCACAAATACAAGATAGGACGTCTAAATGTCATCCACATTATCTCATCTCCAAGTAACACAAGTGGAACACATGCAAAGTAGAAGGCATAGAAGACATCCACGTTATCTCATTTCAAAGGCACACACATGTCCCACATGCAAGGGAGACCTTGCATGCATTATCAACCTCACATCGACACATGTGGGGTGATGATAAAAACAATCCGTACATGGTAATTAAACACCATAACAATCCTTGTTTAATTAGTTAAATAATTAAATAATTTGAAATTGTCATTTATAAGTTTTGTAGCACACTCATCTTGAGGAAAAAACGATATTATTTTTGTGTATTTTTTGTACGTGTTATGTAATACATAGTTATAATCACATATCTATTTTAAATTATTACATGAATACTGTTTATTTATTATTATGTAAAAAATATTTATTTCGAATGCCTCATGGCCGCCGTGAACGCCGAACTAGAGAACGAAGGAATGGTCGTCGGACGATCTGAACATATCCGAAGGAACCGATTCAATTGCAACAAGTAGAAAAGAAAAAAAACCTAAAAACGAAATACAACTAAGAACTCACAAATCTCTTATTGAAGCTTTCAAAACACGACATGAAAAAACAATTCCAACAAGAAAAAAAAACCCTTAAAACGAAATTCAATTAAGAACTCACAAATCCCTTGTTGAAGCTTTGAAATCTCGGCATGAAAAACTCACAAATCCAACGCTAGAAAAAACATTCAAATTCATTATTGAAGCCTACGAGAAGAATGGTGAAGATGAGAGACAAGGCAGTGGAGATGATTAGTTGAAGGAGACAGAGACTAAAGTGACAATAGCACGAAAACACATACTTGTCGTCAGTTCTGTAAAACTTCGATATATCAATAGGGCGCCTGCTTGTAGTATGCTTCCCCTCGACAACATCCTTGACCACAATGGCTACAACATCTTCGAACTAAATAAATAGACACAGTATAACATGTAAGTACTATAAAATTATAATATAATATAGATAAGAAACATTGGAAAATTAAAATATACTATAATATTATATATATATTATATATAACATACTATATGTAGTAAGAAATATTGAAATAGTATGAAATTATAAAATAATGTTAATGTGTAATATATAATATATAATATATGTAATCTAATAAAAAAATATTGGCCTCGAACACAATGCACCTCCATAGTACTTAGATAAAGTAAATTAAAATATTGGCCTCGAACACAATGCACCTCCACACAATGCATCTCCATTGGCGAGAAATCCATAAAACATAGTTTTTTATCTCTGTTTTTTTTCTTCTTAATAAATCAATTTTAGCCCAATCATTTAACAATTTATTTCAAGGCCAATATACATACGACATGTGTCCCAAGCCCACACATCTACTCTTGAATTTGTGGGTAGAAACGTTTCTTTGGGTCTGTGATTTGATAGACTAATCTGACACACATACATATATTTGTTTCATTTTCTTTTTTTTGCTCACATGACAGACCCGCTGAAAGACCAACAATGAAGGTGCTCTAAGAGCATCTACAAAGTTATTTAAAAAAATCAAAAGTCAGAAAAAAATCAGAATTTATGAGTAAATCAATAAAGCAGTATCATCTGCTTGATACTCTTCTCTGAAATTTGTTTTGATTTACTAAAAAAATTTGATATTACCTTTTAATTTTCTTTTTTTAAATACCCTAAGATACTCTAAGTATCACCATTAAAGGTGCTCTAAGTACTACTCCCTCCGTCCCGATTTGTTTGTCCTGTTTTGATTGGCCACACTTGCCGATGCGAGTTTTATATCGTTAATATCTCTAATTACATAATCCCAAAAATTATAATTTTTTGATATTATCAAAGTACTCGTTGAGACGAATCAAACAAGACCCCACATGACTATGTTTTTTCTTATATATTGGAAGAAATCTTAAAGATTCTCTTCAACGGTGAACAGTGTCCAAAAGTCAAACAAGACAAACATTGTGGGACGGAGAGAGTATAAAATTATAATATAATAGAATATGTAATATGATAAGAAATATTGTAATATTATCAAAAAAATACTATAATATTATATAATATATAATATAATATAAGTAGTAAGAAATAGTTTCAAATTATAAAATAATATTAATGCGTAATATATAATAAAAAATTATAGGCCTAAAAAACAATGCGAACCAAAATGCGTCCTCCACAAAATTTAAGCAGATGGCCTCTGCAATGGTGATATAATTCGACAATAAGCCATCTTCCATCTCATCGCCTTGAACTGGCACAATCAACAAAGAGTCATGAATGTACATAATCTTGTCATATTGGTATCCGTAGTCAGCGTTGTCATCCTTCATGGTAACATTGGAAACATCATAGAGAACGTCATCTTGCATTATAAATGTCAATGTTTTTGCCAAATAAGATCAGACGTGCCTTATCACCTTGCCACAGACTTCCATAGACCGTATTCAAGTAGCAAAGACACATGATACATAAAATGTAAAATGAAGCGCAAAATCATTCTTGTTAACACAATAAAGTGTGAGGTGCGTAAAGTTTCATCTTTCAAAACCACGCTCTGAATCGAGCCTTTCCAACATTTTTCACTAAGTCGAACTTTTTAACCACTTACACACGAACAATATGCACCTTGGAATTCGATGGAAGTTCGCTTAACGTGACCCCCTCGACAGCCATAGTGCAAACTGAAACGCATAACAATAACAAAAGCAGTCATTTCAATATTTGAAGCTGAGTAACAATAGCATAACCGTTACGATGGCAACCAACTTGCGAAACCAACAAAAAATGCTCTAGTTATCATATTTCATATTGAGATATAATGTATGTAACGCTATTAGCCTATTCTTAGTCAAAGTAATACATGACTCACCACATCAGCATTTACACAACGTACACACCCATGAATCCCACAGAAGTCCACACAACCAATCAACAACAGAGCAAGGCCACATTACGAACACAACCTTCTACGATACAGAAACACATGCATCACAGATAAGTCAACATGGTCAATCAACAAATAAACTCTCACATAAGTCCACATGATCAATCAACAAATAAACGACGTCAACAACACAAACATCTTATACCACGCTCCAAGAAAAAAATCCTCGCTTGTCGTTCCAAATTCGAAAACACAAAAACACCAAATTTCATAATCTCAAAGCACGTCTTCATTAGCTAGGATACATACTCAATGCTTAATTGCTTTCAATCTTTTATTTCAAGAGAAATAAACAACCCTTCTACAACACCTGCACAAGTTGCGCTCGACGATGAAAAATTGATGTGCCAACATCGGCTTTTATATAACCACAAATTTCTTATGCAAGTAAAACACGTGTCACACATGCAAGGTAAGACGTCTAAATGACATCCACGTTACCTCATCTCCAAGTAACACAAGTGGAACACATGCAAAGTAGAAGGTATAGAAGACATCCACGTTATCTCCTTTTCAAGGCACACACGTGTCACTCATGCAAGGGAGCACCTTGCATGCATCATCAACCTCTCATCGACACGTGTTGAGTGTGAAGATGTCAAAGATAGTGGGTGGGGGGACTTGTAGGTGCGATGCTCATGATCCAGCAAGGCTCTCGCGATTCCCTTCATGGTCTGTGACATCATCATTGGTTGTTTCCGCATTTTATTGACTTCATGCGGCATCGGTGATGACGATGGCATCTTCACTATGAGTTACGCCATGCATTCCAGGATTCTAAAGCTTTGTTGATGGGGATGATAACATCTATTTTGTACACTTATTCTCTCCTTCACTCACGCACTTTTGCATTCATCCAGTTCGTTGATGATGACGATGGTCTACATGTCGTACCAATGTTTATCCGGTTCTCCATGTTGTAGCAATGTTCATCTGGTTCTCCGATAATGACGATGTAGGACTTCCTTATTGGTGCCCTTTTGCTTCATATCGTATGAACGTCCATCGGGCTCTTCGTTGGTGATGATGTTGAACTTCATGATTTGCGCCCATTCGCTCCATGCCGTATCAACATCTATCGGCCTCCTCCTCAGCGCTGATGATGGTGGATTTCATGATTTGCGCCTATTCGCTCCATGTCGTATCAACGTTCATCGGGCTCCTCGACGATGATAATGGTGGACTTCATGATTTTCGCCTATTCACTCTATATCGTATCAACGTTCATCGGGCTCCTCGGCGGTGATGGTGGTGGACTTCATGATTTGCGCCTATTCTCTCCATGCCATGTCAACGTTCATCGGCCTCCTCGACGGTGATGATGGTGGACTTCATGATTTTCTCCGCTTCGCTCCATTCCGCACCTGAAAATACCAAGGGGTGGACCCTTGGGAAGACCCTCAACGAAAGCAAAGTAAGTTAGGGCCTTCAACATGATGAAACTTTATGTAGAGGAAAAGTTTTTTGAAATAAAGAGTTTGAAGATGATGAATATGAGACAATTATTGGATGAAGCTTTTGATGTTCTTGAAGTGGCAATAACGGGAAGAAGAACTTGAAGATCATGCTCAAGAATTGAAGAAGTTGAGGAGCTTGAAGTAGACTTGATGGATGACGGCTTTTGAAAAACTTGAAGTGGAGCTCATGATCAACGCTTAAAGAATCTATGAAGAAGAATAAATTCCCTCTCCTTGATTTTTGAGATCTCCCACAAAGGATTAATGAGAGTTTTTTATTCTTTCTCCCCAAAAATCCTGCCGTTCACCTGGTTGCTTCCCCTTCCTTTTATAGTTGAAAGAGTGCCACCCATAGGTTATGCAATCATACCCTAGGAAGTAGAGGCATGGCCTAGTGGATCGCTTTCCCGGATTTGTTGGTACAGAATCCCCGTTGAAGATGCCACATCTCATACTCAATTAATGCTGAGACCATACTGATGTGACCCAACCCTTCATGTCAGCTACAGAGGAGGAAGACGCCATGCGACTTCCGCCTACATGTCCTATCACCCACGCCAGAGCGAAGAGTGTCCAAGCAGCGACACAATCCTTGGTGACCAGACTTGTAGCCAACCATGGCCAGATCACTACATCGTCCGAGCTTCTGTGTCTCGTCAGCTTAGCCGTGACTGACTCCTCTACAGTTACATCCAGTATGAGCTCGATTTATGAGACTTACTATTTCTGGACATTTCTATGAACAGTATTTCTATTTTTAGTAACTGCTAGTTCTGGGTGGTTTCCATTTATGTTAAATGGGCCGCCAAATTTAGTAACTAGAGAGTCTGGCCCATTAGGTCAACTCTCTAGTATAAATAGGAACTATTGTATTTCATTTCAGTTTACGTCGAAATAGAGATTTTGTTTAAAATCGAATAATCTCCTGAAACTCGGGCCCTGACGTCAACAATCTTTGCGTTTCTAGTCGAACTATCCTGGCGCATCGATTCAGTTACCTAACTATCAAGTTACTATCCGCAACCTCACCACAAGAACTAACCCTAGTTCTTGCCTCCCCTCCAAACCCTAGCGCCGCCTCCCACCATCTTCACGGCCGCCGCCCCTCATCCATCCTCTCCGCCGCGTCTCCTCCGTCGCCGCCGCACCACCACCAGACCGCCGATCACCTTTCCGATTCCCCACAGTCCGCTGCCCCCTTCCATTCCTTTCTGAAGAGTTGTCTACGCCCCAATACGCATTCAAGCGATCCTTACGGAGACTTGGTGATCTTATTTCGGGCAAGGTCACATCAACTGGCATCAGAGCCTACGAATCGCGTAAGTCGTTCCAACTCTTCGTTCAATCACTCATTCGCTTCCGTAAATCCCTTCCGGCAAAAAAAAAATCCCAGATCTTGTTCTAGGAACCAATTTTTTTTCTTCTTGCAATCTAAATTCGAAAAAACAACAAAAACCCTAGGTTTGGTGGTTGAGAATTTCGGCCATCATCAAAAACCAACAAAAAATAATATTCTGGACATATCCGAACCATTCACACAATATTTCTGCAATTTCTAGTATTTTGCTTGGTTGTGATTGTGTTTATTGTAGATCCACTTGCATATAGGCTTAGATAGTTGCTTGCGACTTTGTTTGCCTTGATTGCGCCACAAATCTGCATCATCTCAATCTCATTCTTTTCCCACTTAAATCACTACTTTGCTGAATTTTTTTATATTTTCTGTGTGCTGGCTGCTGTCCTACTGTTGTAATTCTGTTGTTTGCTGAATTTTTTCCTATGCAGTCGTTTCTGTGTTACAGCATCTGTGCTGTTCGCAGATTAACGTAAAACCAAAAAAAAAAGAGGGCTGTTCGCAGTAATCAAAATAAAAAATAAAAAATCGAGACCACAGAAGCCAAAATAAGGCAAGTGCGTCTCTTCGCAGCACACGAAGGGAGATCCCGGTCTTGATTCCGGCACCTTCAATTACTATTTTCGCAAGTGATTCATTTACCGTCTTCTATATCTTTCACCGTTTGGGTTGCATATCTTGGTTAACTGTGTTGTGCTTGATTTTGTGCTTATATCATTGCATATCTACTTTCAACATTTTCTTTGCTGAGCATTGCCTTAATTTTGTTGATTGTTGTGTGAGTTGCTTTCGCCCACTCGTAACCGCCCACACGGCTAGCCAGATTAGTTTCCACAGTGATTGCTTGTTGAGTTCGGTTTTGCTTACCTATTTGTTGATTCTCTATTGTTGTTGTTGTTGTTCGCTTTGATCCTGTGGTTTGCTATTTCTTGCTGTCAGGTACCATGTCAGAAGGGGATACTACCCGCGAGACAGGCACAGAGACAGCTGACCAAAGGATGCTCCGAGAGCTGCTTGCTGACAAAAAAGCAAGAGAAGCGCAGATAGCCGAACTCCAACGTCAGAATGAAGAGCTCTTATCTCTCCAGCACCCGGTCCCGATCACTATGGTAGCTTCTGATCAGGGTCAGCTACAGGCAGATGAGTTGGGCGCCCTAGCACTGGAAAAGGCGAAGGGTAAAGCCGTGATGCTTCCCTCTACATCAGATCCAGGTCAGCTGAAACACCTGGCATCGCAGAGAGAAAGCATTGTAGTTCTGCGGCGTCGTCGACAACGACGGTCTGCGCAGGTAGTGATCTGGGAAGAGAACCCTGAAGTTGTAGAGGCCGATGATGAGAGTTCCCAGGAGGAACATGAGGACGATCAGGTTCATTCCAGTGGTCGACATAGGCAAGGCCGCTCACCGACATTACAGCCTACTACAGGTCGGCCCCATAGCCAGCCGTCTGGTTCCCATCTGCAGCAGCGACAGCGTCAACAACGGCCAGCCACTTCTGTGCCGTTTGATATTGATGCTTTCCAGGATCATCAGAGTGTCCGCACACCTATCTACTCTGACGAGGACGATCAGTTCGATGAATATGACCTCAAAGAGGACGATGGATAGCTGGGTTATGCTCCCGGGTTTCATCCGCCTCTCCGGGATCCCCCTGAGCTTCAGCACCAACGGTCCAGCTATGTGTCGCCTCCTTTGCTGCCTCAGACGCAGGAGGCCTATTGGCACGCTGTCCAGCCCGGGCGCCACTACCAGGCTCGCTAGCCACAGTGCCCAACTGTCGGCCCACAACATCCGCGACAACCTGCTCGCTTTCCCCCACAGTATGGCGCTCGTCACTTCGAGCATCTGAAGGACCCTACAACTCGGTTTTCGGACCGCCAGGCACATCCACCAGTCCAACGCCGAGACGTGAAGGTAAAAATAAAATACTTCTTTGGCTTATATGATCCTTCTGTCTTTCTTGAGTGGTTGGAGAACACAGAGCACACCCTGCGCCATTTGACTATCCCTGAGCACGAGAAGGTAGATCTCGTGACTCTACATTTTGAGGGAGCTGCACAGACGTGGTGGCAACGTATTACGCAGCAACATTACCGGATGGGTTGGGCACCCATTACTGAGTGGCATCAGCTCGTGTACATCATGACTCAGAAGTATGTGCCTTCTATTTACAAGGAGCAGATGCGGACTGAGATCGCTCGTGCGCGACAGGGCACAAATTCGCCTCAGGAGTTCTTCGCTCGCCTCGAGGACATGTACTTCAAGGTTGGCGTTAGTGTTGCTCCGGGCACCTTGCGCACGAGGTTCATCACTGGGCTTAACCAGCCTATCCAGGATCAGGTTGACGTCCTGCCCATTCGGGACCTCAACAATGTCGTGCACACTATGCATAAGTTCTACCTCCAGCAACAGCGTCAGAGGCAGAGACCATGGCAGTCCGCGCCATCTTCCAGGTATGGTTCTAGACCCTTTCCTTCTGTTTGAGGCACTCACTCTACTACTACCTCTAGTGCGCCTAGACAGGATCGAAGTAGCACAGGTACCGCGTCCGCTCCCACGACGCAATGATCCGCCCCGCCTACTAGACGAATTTAATTCAGTGAGTCTCGGACCTTCTCAAAAGGGGTATGAGCTCTGTAAAATTTTCCGAGCATTATATAATACAGTTGAGGTGTTTTCGGGGTTAATGTATCGTTAATGTACGAATATATTTAACCCGGAGTTAAGAAATTTAATCCAAACCAAGTTCGGATAAGAATAAATGAAGTCGGCCTGTAAACTGCGACTTGACGCGACCTGACGCGATCTGCCGCGATCCACCGCGACCCGCCGCGATCGCGGTAATGCCAAGAGCTGGGCAGAGTCGTCTTCCTCGCGTGGCGGTTACTGTAGCTCTGTTTTGGCTCAGTTTTGGGCAGGCCAAGTGGGCAGCCAACTTGCCCTTCGCCTTTGTCCCCTTGTCCCCGACTTGTTCCCTTGGTGGAGACTCGGATTGGGCTATAAAAGGAGGTGAAGACCGAAGCTTAAGCTCTCTTCTTCTTCCTTCTTCTTCTCCTCTGTTTTCCTCTGTTTTTCTCCATTAAAGCCGAGCTTGTGAGCTTCGTGTGTGGGAGATTTCGAGTGTCTCTTGAGTTGAGAAGGTACTCTTGAGTGTTGTGAGAAGCTTTGAGGTGTTGGGAGATCGAACCATAGACAAATCGAAGGCAAACAAATCGGTTTGGGTAAGAAGTTCTCCATTGTTGTCTCGCGAGCTAGCCACTGTCACAGCACGAAAACCGCGACCGACCGCGACCTGCCGCGATCGCGGTATGTGTGTCCGAGTTGTGTGTTTTGTTGTTTGGCTTTGGGCTTTGCTCGTTTCCTTTGATTTCTTCTTGTATTCTTTTAGATTCATATATATGTGTATTGAATCTAAGTTAGGGTCTTATTATGGGCCATTTCTTAGGGATTTAATATCCAAGATCTGCTCCAGTTTCAGATCCAGGAACTAGACGTTGCTCAGCTTGATTCGAAGTTGTCGGATCTAAGGCAAATGACGGTTCGCTCTTGTTCATCATTCCATATTTCAATTAATTATCAATAGTTTTGTTGTTAATTAATTTGGGAAGATTGTTAAGTATGTTGGAATTGTTTGATAACGTGATGTGATTAAAAAGAAGATATTATACTAGGTTGTATATTTTGCTAGAACCGACGCTAGTATATTGTAGATTTTGTGCAGGTGAAGACCTTAAGGGACTTTGATGTGATTTATTGTGTGTGTGTTTAGATTATTAAATCTAGGATGACTGCCAGGTGGGCAAAGATAAAGATGTTTGTGCAGGTTGGTCCGTGATGGTCCTGTATATGAATTGTTGTGTGTTTGACTGTTTAGTCAGAACGAGTATTCGTAGGGACAATGGATGAGAGGTCTTGTCGTCTCTTTATAATAAATTTGTAAAGTCATTGACTGACTTCTATACTCGAGTGGAGTAAGAAGTGGTGCACTCTGCAGGTGTCACAACCCTGTTCGATATGTGTTTCGCGAGTGGCGGACATGTATGTAAAAGCTTAACGTGATGTGTGTGTGTGATGACATTTAATAAGATACGTGCAATGAATAACGCACATAATTAAAATGCCTTGACCATAATATAAAGTGCCGTATGAGTAAGCACTTATTTAAAATGTTTGGCGAGTAGTGCAGCTAGGCGCTAGTGCAGCTAGGAAAAGCTCGTCTTAATTGTAGATCGCTCGTATGCGATACTTGTGTAATGTGGTTGTGTGTGTTTGGTTATGTTTCCCCAACATTTGTCATGTTTCCTTTAAGGATCATTTAATTTTGGAGTCTTCTTTTGGGATTGATTGCTGTGAGACTCGGTCTCCAGAATCTTCTTTTGTGCATACCTTTTGTTATTCTAGTAGGAGTATGATGGTTGACTAGCGTACTCGGTTATTATTCGAGGAACGATGAGTCTAACCTAATACGACTGCTTCGAACCACTCTGCTTTGTACCCTTGCGTAGTCTTTCATTAGACTGACCAACCTTTATATTCCTTGCATGGTTGGCTGATGTCATCCGTTCGATTCGGCACATCAGGTGTGTTGAAGATCCGAGAAGGCTAGAACGATTATGAAGATGAACGGTGTTTTGACAAGTTGTTTTGTCGTTGTATTTTAGTGATTTCCACTGTGCTATTTGCTATTTTCTATTCTGTTAAAGACTTTTGTTGTTGTATTTCTGATTAATTGGGTCGTTTTGGAATCGTGTAATTCCGCGACCATGTGGTTTAATAAAAGTTATGATTTTAGTATTGTAACTATGTTTTAAGTCAGTTATGACGTCGGAAAATCCTGGGGTGACTTCGGGGTTTATGTCCGGGGTCATCGGCAGTAACGCTTTCAAATGAGGTTAAATTTGGGGGTGTTACAGAAATGGTATCAGAGCTAAAATGTTTTCCAAGAGCTCTGAATTTTTTTCAAATAAAAAGCCGTTCATAGTCGTGCCTTCTACAGTCTGATACGGAAGTTTGCTTCTGTGTCTAGAAAGACTAAGACTCTCTGTTTGTCACCCGTAGTTAGGGGTGCATTCTGTTCTCTTCTGAAGGTCTCGGAAGAAGTCGAGGTGGTTTCACCATCTCTAGTGAGACTTGAGTTCCTAGTTTCCTTGTTATGCTTTGAGATTATAAGACTTGTGGTATCACTCTTTTTGAGGAAATAGGAGTAGTATCGTATGTAATTCATTTTGAGGAACGTAGGAATAAGATGTTGTGATTATTCTTGGAGAAAATTAAGGAATCTTAAAGGATTTAAGTTAGAGATTGTTTAAAGGAAGGTGTTAAATTATTCTTATAAGGATTTAAGTTAGAGATTGTTTAAAGGAAGGTGTTAAATTATTCTTGTAAGGATTTAAGTTAGAGATTGTTTAAAGGAAGGTGTTAAATTATTCTTGTAAGGATTTTAAGTTAGAGATGGCGTAAGGCCAGTCTTACTTTGAGATAAATGATGGAATTGTGTAAAGTACCATTAAGGAAATTAAGGAAGTTATGATTCGAGGTTACTAAGATTTAATATATGAGTTGTAAGAAGTTAATGTATAAACCTTGGGTTTGTCTATAAAGAGATTGGAGGAGAAATGTGTGTTCTCCTAGTGAAGGTGCAGTAATATCGTTATGATGAATTTGGGAAATTCTTATTCTAAGATAGTCATGATCTTGAGGAGTTAGTAAGAATTATTACATGGTATGTTATATGGAGATAAGATTGTATGATTATGTTATGATTAAGGATATTAAGTCCAGGTAGTAAGTTTTGTGCTGATGCAAGGTTCCTCTTTGGCTTTGAGGCAGTTGCGTAGCAAGGTGGTACCTTTGGTACGAGTTTTGTGCTCCAAGTTAGAAACCGAAGAGGTTACTTGGGAGACTGAGACGGGTGTACTTAGATACTTTCCCTACTTGTTGTCGGCCTTGATAATACAAGTTTCGGGGTCGAAACTTAAAATAAGGGGGTAGTAATGTAACACCCCGTAATTTTTAAGGGTATTTTGAATTATTTTTAAATTTTTCTTATGCCCGTTTTGCTAGACGGATTTAATTCAGTGAGTCTCGGACCTTCTCAAAAGGGGTCTGAGCTCTGTAAAATTTTCCAAGCATTATATAATACAGTTGAGGTGTTTTCGGGGTTAATGTATCGTTAATGTACGAATATATTTAACCTGGAGTTAAGAAATTTAATCCAAACCAAGTTCGGATAAGAATAAACGAAGTCGGCCTGTAAACCGCGACTTGACGCGACCTAACGCGATCTACCGTGATCCACCGCGACCCGCCGCGATCGCGGTAATGCCAAGAGCTGGGCAGAGTCATCTTCCTCGCGTGGCGGTTACTGTAGCTCTGTTTTGGCTCAGTTTTGGGCAGGCCAAGTGGGCAGCCAACTTGCCCTTCGCCTTTGTCCCCTTGTCCCCGACTTGTTCCCTTGGTGGAGACTCGGATTGGGCTATAAAAGGAGGTGAAGACCGAAGCTTAAGCTCTCTTCTTCTTCCTTCTTCTTCTCCTCTGTTTTCCTCTGTTTTTCTCCATTAAAGCCGAGCTTGTGAGCTTCGTGTGTGGGAGATTTCGAGTGTCTCTTGAGTTGAGAAGGTACTCTTGAGTGTTGTGAGAAGCTTTGAGGTGTTGGGAGATCGAACCATAGACAAATCGAAGGCAAACAAATCGGTTTGGGTAAGAAGTTCTCCATTGTTGTCTCGCGAGCTAGCCAATGTCACAGCACGAAAACCGCGACCGACCGCGACCTACCGCGATCGCGGTATGTGTGTCCGAGTTGTGTGTTTTGTGGTTTGGCTTTGGGCTTTGCTCGTTTCCTTTGATTTCTTCTTGTATTCTTTTAGATTCATATATATGTGTATTGAATCTAAGTTAGGGTCTTGTTATGGGCCATTTCTTAGGGATTTAATATCCAAGATCTACTCCAGTTTCAGATCCAGGAACTAGACGTTGCTCAGCTTGATTCGAAGTTGTCGGATCTAAGGCAAGTGGCGGTTCGCTCTTGCTCATCATTCCATATTTCAATTAATTATCAATAGTTTTGTTGTTAATTAATTTGGGATGATTGTTAAGTATGTTGGAATTGTTTGATAACGTGATGTGATTAAAAAGAAGATATTATACTAGGTTGTATATTTTGCTAGAACCGACGCTAGTATATTGTAGATTTTATGCAGGTGAAGACCTTAAGGGACTTTGATGTGATTTATTGTGTGTGTGTTTAGATTATTAAATCTAGGATGACTGCCAGGTGGGCAAAGATAAAGATGTTTGTGCAGGTTGGGTCGTGATGGTCCTGTATATGAATTGTTGTGTGTTTGACTGTTTAGTCAGAACGAGTATTCGTATGGACAATGGATGAGAGGTCCTGTCGTCTCTTTATAATAAATTTGTAAAGTCATTGACTGAATTCTATACTCGAGTGGAGTAAGAAGTGGTGCACTCTGCAGGTGTCACAACCATGTTCGATATGTGTTTCGCGAGTGGCGGACATGTATGTAAAAGCTTAACGTGATGTGTGTGTGTGTGATGACATTTAATAAGATACGTGCAATGAATAACGCACATAATTAAAATGCCTTGACCATAATATAAAGTGCCGTATGAGTAAGCACTTATTTAAAATGTTTGGCGAGTAGTGCAGCTAGGCGCTAGTACAGCTAGGAAAAGCTCGTCTTAATTGTAGATCGCTCGTATGCGATACTTGTGTAATGTGGTTGTGTGTGTTTGGTTATGTTTCCCCAACATTTGTCATGTTTCCTTTAAGGCTCATTTCATTTTGGAGTCTTATTTTGGGATTGATTGCTGTGAGACTCGGTCTCCAAAATCTTCTCTTGTGCATACCTTTTGTTATTCTAGTAGGAGTATGATGGTTGACTAGCGTACTCGGTTATTATTCGAGGAACGATGAGTCTAACCTAATACGACTGCTTCGAACCACTCTGCTTTGTACCCTTGCATAGTCTTTCATTAGACTGACCAACCTTTATATTCCTTGCATGGTTGGCTAGTGTCATCCGTTCGATTCGGCACATCAGGTGTGTTGAAGATCCGAGAAGGCTAGAACGACTATGAAGATGAACGGTGTTTTGACAAGTTGTTTTTTCGTTGTATTTTAAAGATTTCCGCTGTGCTATTTGCTATTTTGTATTCTGTTAAAAAGACTTTTGTTGTTGTATTTCTGATTAATTGGGTCGTTTTGGAATCGTGTAATTCCGCGACCATGTGGTTTAATAAAAGTTATGATTTTAGTATTGTAACTATGTTTTAAGTCAGTTATGACGTCGGAAAAGCCTGGGGTGACTTCGGGGTTTACGTCCGGGGTCATCGGCAGTAACGCTTTCAAATAGGGTTAAATTTGGGGGTGTTACAATCTGTACAAGGCTGGGAAACTCGGTATTCCTACGTCTTCTATCCGACACTTGTTGCTCCAGGAAGCACATGACAGTCGTGGCCATTTTGGGGTGTCCAAGACCCTTGCAGCACTTCAGGAACACTTTTTTCTGGCCAAAGATGGCCCAAAGTGTTACCATGTATTGCAAGAGTTGTGTGACATGCCAAAAGGCTAAGGCCTGCTCCAGTCGACATGGTCTCTACACGCCCCTCCCGATTCCTGTAGCCCCGTGGAAAGATCTTTCGATGGATTTTATCACAGGGTTACCTATGTCTCGGCGTGGTAGAGATTGCATTTTTGTGGTCGTCGACAGGTTCTCTAAGATGGCACACTTTATTGCCTGCAAGAACACCAACAATGCTACGGACATCGCTGGATTGTTTTTTGAGCATGTGGTGCGCTTGCATGGTGTCCCTAAAACTATTGTTAGTGATAGGGATACCAAATTTGTGGGCCATTTCTAGAGAACCTTGTGGGGTAAGCTAGGCACCAAGCTTCTATTTTCTACTAGCTATCACCCACAGACGGATGGTCAGACGGAGGTGACCAACCGTACCTTGGGAGCCCTCCTTCGGACGGTTCTCAAGGCGAACCCACGAAGGTGGGAGGACTTACTTGCTACAGTTGAGTTTTCCTATAACAGGTCCAGACACTCTACGACGAAGCTGACTCATTTCGAGGTCGTATATGGAAGGAACCCGCTGACACCGCTAGACATGACGCCATACCCACTGCAGGACCAGGAGAACATTGTTGCTGGCAAGTTGGCTGAGCACATTCAGGAGCTGCACAGGAGGACACGCACACAGCTGGAGCGGCGTGCGCTGCAGTACTCAGCCCAGAAGAACAAGGGCAGGCGACGCTTGATCTTTGCCCCGGGCGACTTGGTTTGGCTTCACTTGCGGAAGGAGCGATTCCCTTCTGTCCGCAAGTCTAAGCTCTACCAACGGGGTGATGGTCCCTTCCGAGTCGTCAAGGCCATTGGCGACAATGCCTACCAGCTCGAGCTCCCAGACAAGTATGGGGTGCATCCGACGTTCAACGTCGCTGACTTAGCACCATATGTTGAGCCTGAGTATGATGAGGGTGAAGCGGGGACGCTTCACACTCAAGTGGGGGAGGGTGATGTGACCCAACCCTCCATGTCAGCTACAGAGGAGGAAGACGCCATGCGACTTCCGCCTACATGTCCTATCACCCGCGCCAGAGTGAAGAGTGTCCAAGCAGCGACACAATCCTTGGTGACCAGACTTGTAGCCAACCACGGCCAGATCACTACATCGTCCGAGCTTCTATGTCTCGTCAGCTTAGCCGTGACTGGCTCCTCTACAGCTACATCCAGTCTGAGCTCGATTTAGGAGACTTACTATTTCTGGACATTTCTATGAACAATATTTCTATTTTTAGTAACTGCTAGTTCTGGGTGGTTTCCATTTATGTTAAATGGGCCGCCAGATTTAGTAACTAGAGAGTCTGGCCCATTAGGTCAACTCTCTAGTATAAATAGGAACTATTGTATTTCATTTCAGTTTACGTCGAAATAGAGCTTTTGTTTACAGTCGAGTAATCTCCTGAAACCCGGGCCCTGACGTCAACAATCTTTGCGTTTCTAGTCGAACTATCCTGGCGCATCGATTCGGTTACCTAACTATCAAGTTACTATCCGCAACCTCACCACAAGAACTAACCCTAGTTCTTGCCTCCCCTCCAAACCCTAGCGCCGCCTCCCACCATCTTCACGGCCGCCGCCCCTCATCCATCCTCTCCGCCGCGTCTCCTCCGTCGCCGCCGCACCACCACCAGACCGCCGATCACCTTTCCGATTCCCCACAGTTCGCTGCCCCCTTCCATTCCTTTTCGAAGAGTTGTCTGCGCCCCAATACGCATTCAAGCGATCCTTACAGAGACTTGGTGATCTTCTTTCGGGCAAGGTCACATAAACTGGCATCAGAGCCTACGAATCGCGTAAGTCCTTCCAACTCTTCGTTCAATCACTCATTCGCTTCCGTAAATCCCTTCCTGCAAAAAAAACCCCTAGATCTTGTTCTAGGAACCAATATTTTTTTCTTGCAATCTAAATTCGAAAAAATAACAAAAACCCTAGGTTTGGTGGTTGAGAATTTCGGCCATCATCAAAAACCAAAAAAAAAAAAAAACTGGACAGATCCGAACCATTCACAAATTATTTCTGCAATTTCTGGTATTTTGCTTGGTTGTGATTGTGTTTATTGTAGATCCGCTTGCATATAGGCTTAGATAGTTGCTTGCGACTTTGTTTGCCTTGATTGCGTCACAAATCTGCATCATCTCAATCTCATTCTTTTCCCACTTGAATCACTACTTTGCTGATTTTTTTTTTCTATGTGCTGGCTGCTGTCCTACTGCTGTAATTCTGTTGTTTGATGAATTTTTTTCCTGTGCAGTCGTTTCTGTGTTACAGCATATGTGTTGTTCGCAGATTATAGTAAAACCAAAAAAAAAGGGTTGTTCGCAGTAATCAAATAAAACAAAAATCGAGACCACAAAAGCCAAAATAAGGCAAGTGCGTCTCTTCGCAGCACACGAAGGGAGATCCCGGTCTTGATTCCGGCACCTTCAATTACTATTTTCGCAAGTGATTCATTTACCGTCTTCTATATCTTTCACCGTTTGGGTTGCATATCTTGGTTGACTGTGTTGTGCTTGCTTCTGTGCTTATATCCTTGCATATCTACTTTCAACATTTTCTTTGCTGAGCATTGCCTTAATTTTGTTGATTGTTGTGTGAGTTGCTTTCGCCCGCTCGTAACCGCCCACACGGCCAGCCAGATTAGTTTCCAGAGTGATTGCTTATTGAGTTCGGTTTTGCTTACCTATTTGTTGATTCTCTATTGCTGTTGTTGTTCGCTTTGATCATGTGGTTTGCTATTTCTTGCTGTCAGGCACCATGTCAGAAGGGGATACCACCCGCGAGACAGGCACAGAGACAGCTGACCAAAGGATGCTCCGAGAGCTGCTTGCTGACAAAAAAGCAAGAGAAGTGCAGATAGCCAAACTCCAACGTCAGAATGAAGAGCTCTTATCTCTCCAGCACCTGGTCCCGATCACTATGGTAGATTCTGATCAGGGTCAGCTACAGGCAGATTAGTTGGGCACCCTAGCACTGGAAAAGGCAAAGGGTAAAGCTATGATGCTTCCCTCTACATCGGATCCAGGTCAGCTGAAACACCTGGCGTCGCAGAGAGAAAGCATTGTAGTTTTGCGGCGTCGTCGACAACGACGGTCTGCGCTTGTAGTGATCTGGGAAGAGAACCCTGAAGCTGTAGAGGCCGATGATGAGAGTTCCCAGGAGGAACATGAGGACGATCAGGTTCATTCTAGTGGTCGACATAGGCAAGGCCGCTCACCGACATTACATCCTACTACAGGTCGGCCCCACCGCCAGCCGTCTGGTTCCCATCTACAGCAGCGTCAACAATGGCCAGCCACTTCTGTGCCGTTTGATATTGATGCTTTCCAGGATTATCAGAGTGTCCGCACACCTATCTACTCTGACGAGGACGATCAGTTCGATGAATATGACCTCTAAGAGGACGATGGACAACTGGGTTATGCTCCCGGGTTTCATCCGCCTCTCCAGGATCCCCCTGAGCTTCAGCACCAGCGGTCCAGCTATGTGCCGCCTCCTTTGCTGCCTCAAACGCAGGAGGCCTATTGGTATGCTATCCAGCCCGGGCGCCACTACCAGGCTCGTCAGCCACAACGCCCAGCTGCCGGCCAACAACGTCCACGACAACCTGCTCGCTTTCCCCCATAGTATGGCGCTCATCACTTCGAGCACTTGGCGGACCCTACAGCTCGGTTTTCGGACCGCCAGGCATATCCACCAGTCCAACGCCGAGACGTGAAGGTAAAAATAAAATACTTCTTTGGCTTATATGATCCTTCTGTCTTTCTTGAGTGGGTGCAGAACACAGAGCACGCCCTGTGCCATTTGACTATCCCTGAGCATGAGAAGGTAGATCTCGTGACTCTACATTTTGAGGGAGCTGCACAGACGTGGTGGCAACGTATTACGCAGCAACATTACCGGATGGGTTGGGCACCCATTACTGAGTGGCATCAGCTCGTGTACATCATGACTCGGAATTATGTGCCTTCCACTTACAAGGAGCAGATGCGGACTGAGATCGCTCGTGCGCGACAGGGCACATATTCGCCTCAGGAGTTCTTCGCTCGCCTCGAGGACATGTACTTCAAGGTTGGCGTTAGTGTTGCTCCGGGCACCTTGCGCATGAGGTTCATCACTGGGCTTAACCAGCCTATCCAGGATCAGGTTGACGTCCTGCCCATTCGGGACCTCAACAATGTCGTGCACTCTGCGCAAAAGTTCTACCTCCAGCAACAGCGTCAGAGGCAGAGACCATGGCAGTCCGCGCCATCTTCCAGGTATGGTTCTAGACCCTTTCCTTCTGTTTGAGGCACTCACTGTACTACTACCTCTAGTGCGCCTAGACAGGATCGAAGTAGCACAGGTACCACGTCCGCTCCCACGATGCAACGATCCGCCCCGCCTGCTACTGCGCGTCGTACACAGCCGCCAAGTTCCGACCCCGTTCGCTCTGACCGTGCACGAGACCTGGAGTGCTTCAAGTGTGGTGGCAGAGGACATTACCAGAGGGACTGTCCTAACGCTAAGAAGGTCCTCTTTTCCGCCCAGACTGCAGGATATGAGAGCTACGCCGCCGCCGCTGAGGACGACGTTGAGGCCGACCCTGCAGCTGTGTATACAGCCTATGCTGAGGGCTGTGTGGTCGGTGCTTCCGACCACCATGATGACCAGACCTACCACTTTGCTTTGGTCACACGGCGCATTTTGAGCATCAAGGAGGGTGACCTCGCTGAGCAGCGGGAGAATTTGTTTCATGTTCGATGCAGACTTCAGAATGCATCGCTGAGCGTGATCATTGATGGGGGCTCTTGCTGCAACATCATCAACGAGAAGGTTGTCCACCACTTCAACCTTCCGACGACTCCACACCCTACTCCCTATGGTCTACAGTGGATTTCAGATGGCTCAGGTAACAAAGAAATATTACAGGACCAGGCCGAGCGCCAACGCTAGAAGGCACTAGAGGCCGCCGGAATTCTGCCTACAACGGCATCCACCACGGAAACCTCCAGACGACAACTCGGCCGAGCTCCAGACCGAGTTCTGGGAACAGAGGAGAACTCGGGCAACAACTCGACCGAGTTGTGGACCGAGTCCGAGTTCTGGATCGCGTCAGGATGGCAGACGACAACTCGGCCAGCAACTCGACCGAGTTGTGGACCGAGTCAGGGGCACAGATCACAACTCGGCCCTTCACTCGGCCGAGTCAGCGTCCTCAACTCGTCTTCCTGCGTCTTCGCCTTCGGAAACTTCTGGAAGGACTTCTACACCGCCAGGTAAGCGTTCTCCACCTAGTATTACTTTGCGCTTACCCTCTACAGGTTCAGGTGGTTTACCTTCTCCGGCAGCTACTGCTGCGTCTACCTTACGGGGCACCTGTGAACCCAGGGCTCTTCTGGCAAGTCACATGGACCTCACACCGGCACTTCAAGGCAAGTCTGCTTGTTTCCTTCTTATTCCTCTCCTTTGTGCCACTACTACGGTAGAGCATGCACTCCCACCTGCTATTTTGTCTGTTTTGCAGGACTTTGAGGACATTATGCCTGATGAGTTGCCGCCAGGTCTGCCACCGGTGCCTGGTATTGAGCACCAGATAGACTTCATTCCCGGCGCTTCTCTACCGAACCGCGCTGCCTACCGAGCTTCTCCTGCGAAAACTAAGGAGCTACAGCGACATGTCCAAGAGCTTTTGGACAAGGGTGTAGTGCGGGAAAGCTTGAGTCCCTGCGCCGTTCCTGTAATTCTGGTGCCAAAGAAGGATGGGACTTGGCGGATGTGTGTGGATTGCTGCGCCATCAACCAGATCACCATCAAGTATAGACATCCCATTCCGCGCCTCGATGACATGCTGGACGAGCTGCATGGTGCCACCTTGTTTTCTAAGATTGATCTTCGGAGTGGCTATCACCAGATTCGTATGGAGGAGGGAGATGAATGGAAGACAACTTTCAAGACCAAGTACGGTCTCTACGAGTGGCTAGTCATGCCCTTTGGGTTGACCAATGCTCCATCGACGTTCATGAGGCTCATGAACCATATGTTACGCTCTTTCTTGGGGAAGTTTGTCGTTGTCTACTTTGATGATATACTTATCTTTTCTAGAAGTTTCTCTGCGCATATTGACCATCTTAGACAGGTGTTAGACTGCTTGAGGAAGGAGAGCTTGTATATCAACAAGGGTAAGTGCGTTTTCTGCTATGAATCTACAAACTTTCTTGGCTATATTGTTTCCAGGGATCGCTTACGTGTGGATGAAGAGAAGATACGCGTCATCAAGGAGTGGCCTACTCCGACTACACCCACCCAGGTTCGCTCGTTCTTAAGACTGGCTGGCTTTTACAGGAGGTTCATTCGCGACTTCAGCACCATCGCCGCCCCTTTGCACGAGTTGACCAAGAAGGCGGCGTCCATCTCCTGGCTTCCGCGACATGATGCTGCTTTTGTCGCCCTGAAGGAAGCCCTATGCCGCACACCTTTGCTGCAATTGCCTGACTTCACTCGTCGGTTCGAGGTGGAGTGTGACGCTTCCGACTTCGGCATCGGAGGAGTCCTGCTGCAAGAGAGGCGTCCGATCGCCTACTTTTCGGAGAAGCTTTCGGGTGCTCAGCTGAACTACCCGACGTATGACAAGGAGTTATACGCGTTGATCCGGGTTCTAAAGACTTGGCAACATTATCTCTGGCCGAGTGAGTTTGTCATACACTCAGACCATGCTGCCCTGACCTATCTAAAGAGCCAGACGACCCTCAACCGCAGACATGCTAGATGGGTCGAGTTCATGGAGACCTTTCCGTACCTGATCATGCACAAGAAATGTAAGGAGAATGTGGTTGCCGACGCTCTTTCTCGCAGGTACGTGCTCATCACTCATCTCTCATCTCCGGTCTCACTTATTGGGTTTTGCATTGCTCAAGGATCTGTATGCTGATGATGTTTTCTTTAAGGACATCTTTGAGCAATGTAACATCAGCAGAGAGCATGACACGTATTTCCTGGATGACGGGTATATGTACAAGGCTGGGAAACTCGGTATTCCTATGTCTTCTGTCCGACACTTGTTGCTCCAGGAAGAACATGACAGTCGTGGCCATTATGGGGTGTCCAAGACCCTTGCAGCACTTCGGGAACATTTTTTCTGGCCAAAGATGGCCCAAAGTGTTACCAGGTATTGCAAGAGTTGTGTGACATGCCAAAAGGCTAAGGCCCGCTCCAGTCGACATGGTCTCTACACGCCCCTCCTGATTCCTGCAGCCCCGTGGGAAGATCTTTCGATGGAATTTATCACAGGGTTACCTATGTCTCGGCGTGGTAGAGATTGCATTTTTGTGGTCGTCGACAGGTTCTCTAAGATGGCACACTTTATTGCCTGCAAGAACACCAACAATGCTACGGATATCGCTGGATTGTTTTTTGAGCATGTGGTGCACTTGCATGGTGTCCCTAAAACTATTGTTAGTGATAGGGATACCAAATTTGTGGGCCATTTCTGGAGAACCTTGTGGGGTAAGCTAGGCACCAAGCTTCTATTTTCTACTAGCTATCACCCACAGACGGATGGTCAGACGGAGGTGACCAACCATACCTTGGGAGCCCTCCTTCGGACGGTTCTCAAGGCGAACCCACGAAGGTGGGAGGACTTACTTGCTACAGTTGAGTTTTCCTATAACAGGTCCAGACACTCTGCGACGAAGCTGACTCCTTTCGAGGTCGTATATGGAAGGAACCCGCTGACACCGCTGAACATGATGCCATACCCACTGCAGGACCAAGAGAACATTATTGCTGGCAAGTTGGCTGAGCACATTCAGGAGCTGCACAGGAGGACACGCACACAGCTGGAGCGGCGTGCGCTGCAGTACTCAGCCCAGAAGAACAAGGGTAGGCAACGCTTGATCTTCGCCCCAGGCGACTTGATTTGGCTTCACTTGCGGAAGGAGCGATTCCCTTCCGTCTGCAAGTCTAAGCTCGACCAACGGGGTGATGGTCCCTTCCGAGTCGTCAAGGCCATTGGCGACAACGCCTACCAGCTCGAGCTCCCGGACAAGTATGGGGTGCATCCGACGTTCAACGTCGCTGACTTAGCACCATATGTTGAGCCTGAGTATGATGAGGGTGAAGCGGGGACGCTTCACACTCAAGTGGGGGAGGGTGATGTGACCCAACCCTCCATGTCAGCTACAGAGGAGGAAGATGCCATGCGACTTCCGCCTACATGTCCTATCACCCGCGCCAGAGCGAAGAGTGTCCAAGCAGCGACACAATCCTTGGTGACCAGACTTGTAGCCAACCACGGCCAGATCACTACATCGTCTGAGCTTCTATGTCTCGTCAGCTTAGCTGTGACTGACTCCTCTACAGCTACATCCAGTCTGAGCTCGATTTAGGAGACTTACTATTTCTGGACATTTCTATGAACATTATTTCTATTTTTAGTAACTGCTAGTTCTGGGTGATTTCCATTTATGTTAAATGGGCCGCCAGATTTAGTAACTAGAGAGTCTGGCCCATTAGGTCAACTCTCTAGTATAAATAGGAACTATTGTATTTCATTTCAGTTTACGTCGAAATAGAGCTTTTGTTTACAGTTGAGTAATCTCCTGAAACCCGGGCCCTGACGTCAACAATCTTTGCGTTTCTAGTCGAACTATCCTGGCGCATCGATTCGGTTACCTAACTATCAAGTTACTATCTGCAACCTCACCACAAGAACTAACCCTAGTTCTTGCCTCCCCTCCAAACCCTAGCGCCGCCTCCCACAATCTTCACGGCCGCCGCCCCTCATCCATCCTCTCCGCCGCGTCTCCTCCGTCGCCGCCGCACCACCACCAGACCGCCGATCACCTTTCCGATTCCCCACAGTCCGCTGCCCCCTTCCATTCCTTTCCGAAGAGTTGTCTGCGCCCCAATATGCATTCAAGCGATCCTTACAGAGACTTGGTGATCTTCTTTCGGGCAAGGTCATATCACATACGAACATGCCAGATCAGATCTTACCATACGGACAAGCTTTGGACGAGATTGCTCTTATACAAATACGCTTCCGTTGGATTTGATTTGTACTTGCTCACGTGACTTGGGTACTCTTGAATCTTAATCAGATCTTCTCACACGTGGGTCGATCACTTTCTCAAGACCTTTCTCATGTCATTATGTCTATCTGGTGACCGTATGTGTTGGCGATCAGAATCATACGGTACAAGGATGACGTTGGATCCATCCTGTTGGTGATTCATACTTGCTTATATGACATTGGTACTTCTAAGTTTTGATCATATCCTCTCACATGCGGGTCAGTCGCTTTCTCAAGACTTCTCTCATGTCATTGCATTCATCTGGTGATTCTACGTGTTTGGCGATTACAATCATACATCATGATGATGACGATAGATTCATCTTGTCACCTTCTTCTTCATCTGGTTTCTATTTGACTATGGATGTTGTCGTTTCTAGTTTGGGCAATGTGGATTTGGTAATGACGTCTTATTCGTGCGTAATGGTAGGTCTGATTTTCTTTAGGATAGATATAGTCATTCTTTGTTGACTTTTTAAGTTGACTTCTTTTCCAAGGGGGTTTACACGTGGTTATTACTTTGGTGCTCCACGTGTAAATTTATTCTTTGTTGTATACGGTCACACTCTTTGATCCATTCTATATCGATGTCATCTTGTCATTGTAGCGATCATACGGTATCATCATGTTCATCTTGTTATTGTGTTCATCCTGTCATCGTAGGGATCATGCGGTATCATCCTTTTTTACGATGAACTTGGTGGTTGAGATGAGTTTTTAAGAGGTATTTGTTGATGATCATGCGTACCATTATGTTTTAGTGTTCATCTTGCCTTTCCTTGCAATAATTGTGATTGTTCGTTGTTGGTCTTGGAGGATGCTTTATAGTTTCTACTCGTCAAGAGATGATCTCCATGTAGGGGTTGTATATGTGGCATTAATAGCCACGTATGAGACTCCAATTTTGACATCGTCAGAGTGATGATAAAAACAATCCATACATGGTAATTAAACATCGTAACAATTCTTGCTTAATTAATTAAATAATTAAATAAAATTGACATTATCATTTATAAGTTTTGTAGAACACTCATCTTGAGGCAAACGCGATATTAATTTTGTGTATTTTATGTGTGTGTTATGTAATATATAGTTATAATCACATATTTATTTAAATTTTTACATAAATAATATTTATTTATAATTTATTATTATGTAAATCATATTTTTTTTCGAATGTCTCATGGCCGTTGTGAACGCCGAATTGGAGAACGAAGGAATGATCATTGGACGATCTGAACATGTTTGAAGGAACCGATGCAATTCCAACAAGTAGAAAATACCAAACTCTAAAAACGAAATATAGCTAAGAACTCACAAATCCTTTGTTGAAGCTTTCAAAACTCGGTATGAAAAAACAATTCCAATAAGTAAAAAAGAACAAACCCTAAAAATGAAATTCAGCCAAGAAAGCACAAATTCTTTGTTGAAGCTTTGAAAGCTCAACATGAAAAACTCACAAATCCAACACCTGCAAAAACTTTCAAATCCATTATTGAAGCATGCGAAAAGAATGGTGAAGAGGAGAGACAAGGCGGTGGAGATTACTACTTGAAGGAGTGAGAGAATAAAGTGACAAACCTGTAGCATGAGCGTAATTCTTATGAACAACCAAGTTTTTTTTTATGGCAACAACCAAGTTTTATTACAAAGGCAAAAGGTTATAAATGGGAAAAAAAAGAAAATTCTTAAAATTCCAAAAGTCAAAACAACCAATAGTACGGCAACACATAGGCATAAACATACACATGGCATACACAGAGATGGACCACGGTAGCAAAAAACGCACGTACAAACATCTACCAAGCACCCCTCTCCTACGTTTTTAGTAGTATGGATATAGAGTTGGGTTCACATACATAGTAAGTTTGGGGTAGATAGTGAGAAGCAATGGTAACCACTAGATCTAGGAAATGGAGAACTAAGATTAAAAGACTTGGAGTGACAATATTGTAAATGTTGTAATTTTCTTTTCTTTTTTAAATATTTTTTGTTTATTTGGTTCCATTTTTTATCCAAATTTTTTTCAATTTAGTTTCCCTTTTTTTTTCTACGTCGCACCACCTTATAAATTTGTACTTCAAGTGCATATATAAACATCAAAAGTGCATATATAAGAAACCAAAATGTATATATAAGAACCCGAAGTGAATTTAGTATATAAGCATATTTAAAAAATAGAGTTTGGATCATATGCGGAGCACTCTTTCCGTGCGGACGTGCGGAGCATGCACTTTTGGGTCTTATTTGTGCATTTTAACGTCTTATTTGTGCACTTTTTCAATTTTTTTTTTCTTTTTCAAATTTTTTTTCAAGCATTTTTTTATTTTTTTGCAAAAGTGCACAAATAAGGCCCAAAAGTGCACAAATAAGGCCTTATAGTGCATGTCCGCACGTCCGCACGGGAAGAGTGCTCCGCACCGGAACCGCACTCTTAAAAAATATACGTGTATATTAAATGCTCACATAGAGTACAAAAAGTACATATGTAGTATGCTATAGTGCATGTTTAATATATAAATATGCATGTTTAACACATATATATATATATTCAATGTGCATGTTAAACATGCATGTTTAATATGTAAATGTACATGTTTAACATGTATACTAATTGTTTTATTGCTAAAGTGTTTGTGTTAATATGCTCAGGTGTATATGTTAGTATGTTAAAGTGTATATTTAGTATGCTAAAAGTGTTGTGTTTAAAAGTGAATGTGTTAATATGATAAGATGTATGATTAAGATGCTAAAGTGCATGGTAATTAAAAAAATAGGGAAAATGTTCAAATTTTCAAAAAATAATAATTTTTTTAAAAAAAATAATTAAAAAAATAATAAATTAAACAAATTGTATTTCTTTTATAATTTGTCACTTTATAACTCTCAATTTCCTAGATCTAGTGACCAAGATTACTCCTCACTATTAACTACCACCCTCCTCCTCATATAATCCAAACTTAGTAAATAAGGAGATGTTTCCCGCCTATGTCTCGACTTCTTTTCCATTTGACTTATGTGTCCTATGGATAATACCATATTATCAAACCTTTCAAAAATATCCAAATAGCAGGTTTCATCTTATTTATAAATTTAATAATACTAATCATTTCTAATTAGTTAAACATATTTGTTGACTAAAGTAAATTTACTAGCATTTTGATTTACCTCTATTATGACATAATTTAATTACCTAAATTTAAAAAAATCAACAACAATATGTAAAAAAATAATTCTCTTTTCAAAATAAACTAAATAAATAAATACATGGATTTTATTTACATATTATTGTTTTTTGTGAAAAAGTCATAATCTTTAACATTGTGGTTCGCTAAGTTCAAATCATAACTTTTATTATCCATTAAAAAGTTTTATTATTTAAAAAAATCCGTGTATGACACAAAAACTCAACTAGCTTATATTCTATTTTGTAACTATTTAATAATATTTTAGTAGTGAGTATTTTTATAAAATAACGCTCTTAGCCTATCGAGTTAATCCAAACTACCCCACTAAATTGTAATAACCCAATCTGATATGACTCGATCCATTATTCGAATTGATGCGACTTCTAATCATAATTCATAATTAATGATTCGAATTGTAAGTTAAAATGCTCCGATCCACATTGAACATGACTGACCAATCCAATTAACATGATTCATGAATTACAAAAAATCAAAAATAAAGGAATTTACATAAGACTTCAAATATAAATGTGAAGAATCTATGCCACTTGAAACAAACTTAAACTTTATCCTTGAAATGGACTTTGATCTCATATTTAATTACTATATATAAGTTAGGATTTTTTTATATTTAGGTATTATTTCAAGTATTATTCAAAAGTTATTTTAAAGAATCAATATATGTACATTTATTATATTGTTATGAATTATTTATATACATTCTCAACTGACATATATGTAATATATATACAAAATTTTGTGAAATAGTTGATTATGAAGGAGTTGTTGACATTATTTTAAGACATTGTCAAAAAATAACAAATATGTGTAGTTTATGATAATTGACATGTAAAAAAAATATTTATGTATATATACAATAAATTTATAAAATAATAACACCTTATTATAAGTTCAAATTGCTTATTTATTTATGTTTATATTTGTATGTTCTTATTCATGAATTCTAATATCAATTTTGAGCACTTATCAATCAAACACTAAATTTACATTAGCACAATCCTAAAAATTAAATTATCAACAAAATCCTAAAAGTTAAATTATGAAAAAAATTCCAAAATTTAAATTATTCTAATTTTTTTCATTTATTTATCTTTATATCATTTTATAAAAGATATTAAATTTGAATATAACAAATAACAATTTATTGAATTTACATTTGTTTAATCTCTTCATTTTTAATTTATGGGATTTTAAAATTTGCTTCAGACTTAATACATTTATTGCAAAAGTGTCAATTTTTTTTAAAATAGAATAGAGAAAATTATGTAAAAGAAAAGGCATTTAGTAGATAACATTTATTGGAGAATATGTCAACTTTTCTTGTTAGATAGATGAATGATTTCAATAATATACTTAACCCTGATGATAAATTGGGTGGCATCTCTCTTAACGTTTCTGGGTTCACCGCCTAAATGACTTCATGACTGAATTTGGTTTGCTTGACACAAAATTTACAGATTTCTCATTTACCTAGAGAAAATTTGCAATTGGCAACACCAATATCTTTGAACGTATGGAAAAAGTTATCATTCATCCATACTCTATAATAATTTAATGGTTCATCATCATCCATTTACTACATCTGATCATTGTCTAGTAACTCTATCACTTGAAAACTCTGATTCCGAAAAATTCCCTTTAGATTTGAAAATGCATGGACCTCGAACCCTGACTACACTAATCTTGTTAAGAAAGTATAGAGTTACCAACACATAGGATTTTTTATGTTCAAATTTTATATGAAATAAAATATCCTCAAAAACTACTCCAAATGTTGGCCGCATAGTAAAATGAATAATAACTTTGAGCAACTAAAGAATACGGAGTTGAAACTCCAAGAACTACAAACAGAATATTTACATGACCTAACAAATTTTGAGCTCCGTCTAAATATAAAATACATCTTCTAACATATAATAAGTTTCTTGATTTTCGATATAAATATTGGAAACAACGTGCTAAAACTACATATTTACGAAATTTGGATAAAAATACTCGCTACTTCCAAACTAATGCAAAAATCCGTTCATACAAACAAAATATTGTGTCCTTTCAAACCCATGATGGGTTATCTTTTATATGATCATTCCAGTATCCAACATGTTAATTCTAAAGAACTTAAAAACATATTCCAACCTCTTCATTCTCATAACAACCCAAATCGGCCTAGTTGTAATTCCACATCTAATCTAATGCTGCTTAAACAACCATCTACTTCTGAAATGAAGCAAGTAGTCTTTGATTTGTCTTGTGACAAAACACATGGCCCTGATGGATATCTTGTTGAGTTTTATGAAATATTAGACTATCGTTGGAAACTCGGTTATATCTCTAGTCCAATCCTTCTATCACTTAGGACAACTACTCAAAGAATGTGCTCAATCTTTCATTACTTTAATTCCTAAATTGAACATCCCAATTACCATTAGCCACTTCAGACCCATTAGCCTTTGTAACACATGTGTAAGATTATAACAAAAAGACTGGCTAACAATGTAAAACTTCTTCTCCGCTTAATTAGTCAGTTACAATGAGCATTTGTCCAAGGAAGACTTATACAAGATACCATTCTAATAGCACACAAAATATTCCACTCTTTTCATAATGAAAAGAAAGAAAAACATGAATGACCCTTAAATTTGATATGGAAAAAGCATATAATAAACTAAGTGGAATTTCATTAGACAAGTGATAGCTAACTTTCAGTCGTGCGCGCTATCAAAGTAATCCTAATATGCAACTAGAGTATAGCATGCAAGTAAGAAGTCGAACCCAAGGGAATCAACACGTCAATTTCTATGTAATTACTAATTTATCAACTTTAAAGAACAAATAAGGGGGGGGGGGGGGGTTGGTTTTCTAGTAAGACTACACAAATGAAATAACACCAAAATCAAGCTTAAGAAAATAAGAAGAAAGGGAGTTTCACCTAGCAAGTTTCCACACAGCAGTTAACCAAGTTGATCATTGATTCCTCTCATGTTCATATTCACCCTTTTGATTTGTTCCTAGTCTTATCTTATCCATATTAACAAGCCAATCGGACTTGCTAACACTTACTAATTGATAACTTAGAAGACCTTCTAAGTTGGTTCAATCAGTAGCATAAAGCGTAAGATTAACGGATTGCATGCAAAGACTCAACACTGCAAGTATGACATGCAAATCAATTTCCTTTTCACAATTGAATTCAGTTTACCAATTTCATGCAATTGTGATTGCTACAAGCGATTAGGGATTCCACCGTATATCCCAATTCTAGCAATTAGATAACTATAGACTTAAACCAGGAGATCAATCTAGTCAAAAATATAGAAATCTGAAATATGCTCAAGGAAATTAATATCAAATCCAACAGGGGATGAACAAGAGAAATCAACCTTACAACCGAGTTAACTTTGTGCTTCCACGCTAGGCAAAACAGGAAATTAGTTCTGGTTCATGTTCTTCACACACAATTCAAATCCAAAAGAGACAAGAAAAACTAAGTGTTTGTGAGAGAAAAGAAAGGAAAAAAACCAGGTAAGAGGCTAGGTCTGGACCGGGCCTCAAACCCTAATCTGAGCCCCTTAAATACCTATTAATTAAGCAAAACGAAACAGCCAAGCAGTTCGAGAAAATCAGAAGTTGTTCAGTCGCTCAGAAAACCGCGACCAACCGCGGGTGGTAGCGATCGCGGTTTGTGCTCCCCAAGGTTCTGCTGGAAATCTGTTAACCGCTGGTCGCCATTAGTTGTGTCAGCTCGCGGTTTCCACTCCAGCAACTTCTGTCTTTTGATCACCAGCTCTCCTACATGGCTTCGAGCTCCGTCTTCAAACACCAACTTACCTCCAAAACCCCGCCAAAGTCTCCTATAAACGTGCTAATAATCCCTAACTACGTCATACAAAATACGGCGTATCAAACTCCCCCATACTTAGACCTTACTCGTCTCGAGTAACTAAAGAAAAGCTACCCTCACCAATATATGCAATCCAAGTCTCAGGAAGTATGATGAACCTTGTCTAGAGATTACAACAACTCAACAATAAACATTCCAACCAAATCAACAACCAAATAGAGCAATGCGAAAGACAATCAAAAAGAACCCAACTACACCTTATCCCTCCAAGTGGTGGCCTACCCGAATCCTCTTATACTCCGTCCACTTATGTCACCACGCCAAGCTAGAAAGTCCTAGATCACTCACACTCATTTTACTTAGGCGCCCTTTCGGGTTTTCACCTAACCACTCATTTTTTTTATAGATGGGCTCACCAATCTCGCATCACTCCAAGACTCATATTTGCCTCAATCTAGTGTTGAGCGAGTCACCTTCTTTTTGCCTATGCGGCCCTTTCGGGTTTTCCGCATATCCAAGGATTTATATATGCCTTTTTCCATTTTTCTGGCTTTTTTTTTTTAGTCAAAAATGCAATGCAATGAGATATGTACAATGTAAAGCATTATTCCCTCCCCCATACTTGAATGACGCATTTTCCTCAATGTGATACAAAAAGGACCTGAAATGATTAGGGAAGGAAGACAAAGACTCACTGTGGTGGTGGATAGTAGGGGCCAACACCCCTGAAGTACTCCTCATGTGCTCTCCTCATTGCGGTAATGTCTTGCTGCATCTCCTCCTGGGTAGTCTGCACCTCTCTCATGCTACGCCCAAACTCAGAGAACTGGGTATACATATCCTCTTGCCTCAGCGACATACGGGCAAGTTGTGCAACCATGTCACCCCTCCAATCAGATTCCTCTGCGGAGGAAAACCGCGAGTGGACGCGAGGAACAGCGATCGCGATTTTTGGCTTGGTTCTGCTCGCGTGGAGTCGCCGGTCTCCGTTAAGGTTAGCTTGTAGCGCTCGCCGGTGGTCGCGGTGGATTATAAGCTCGGTGGAGGCAAGGTGAAATGAATCATTTGTAGGAGGGGTTTTTGTGAGAAGGGGGGTTTTTGGAGAGTTCGACGGCTGGGAATTTGAAGTGGGAGAGTGAAGGGTTAGGTTTGGGGTATGTGTGAAATGGAAGTTTGATGTTGTTTTGGGTGGAGATGGAGGTTGTGGGAGATGGAGGATTTATGGAAGAAATGGAGGTTTTGGAAAATGGAGGTAGGGTTTGGAGGAAGAAGGAGGTGAATTTGGGGATTTTGAGAACCGTAGTTTTTTTTTTTTGGGCATCGAGTGGAAGGACGGACTTACAGTGGGGAGAACCGTGACCGGAAGCGATCGCGTGAGGTCGCGGTTTTGGCTGCATACTGCAGCTGAACCTGCGCTTCGGGCATCCTTCCCTAACCACAAACACACTAAAATGGCAGTTAAAATGAACAAAAATATTCAAAAAGAATTAAAGCATCACAAACCTCGGGTTGCCTCCCGAGAAGCGCCTTTTTTTAACGCCGTGGCTCGACTCAATGGTGCTCAACTCAAACCTCCATCTTGGGCACCTCCAAACGTGCCTCCTCAAGAACTCCATTGTCAAAGCCTTCATGATACGGCTTCAACCGTTGTCCGTTCACCTTGAAAACCTTGTGCGTCTCCCCATCATATAAATCCACCGCTCCGTGGGGGAAAACTTGGGCAACGACATACGGTCCCGTCCATCTAGACCGGAGCTTTCCTGGAAAGAGTTTTAGTCGTAACTGAAATAAAAGAACTTTATCTCCGACCTTGAAGTTCTTCCTCAGAATGTTCTTGTCATGCCACGCCTTAGTCTTCTCCTTATAGATGACGGTGTTATCATAGGACTCAAGACGAAGCTCTTCCAACTCATGTAGCTATAACTTCCGAAATTCTCCAACTTCATCAACCTGCATATTGCACCTTTTCATGGCCCAAAATGCCTTGTGCTTAAGCTCCACTGGAAGGTGACAACCTTTTCCAAAGACCAATCTATATGGAGACATCCCAATGGGAGTTTTGTAGGCTGTTCGATAAGCCCACAAAGCATCGTCTAACCTCAAACTCCAATCTTTTCTATTGGGCCCGACAGTTTTCTCCAAGATCGTCTTGATCTCTCTATTGGACACTTCAGCTTGTCCATTCATCTGTGGGTGGTAGGCTGTAGAGATTCTCTAGGTGACATGGTATTTCTTGAACAGAGCACTCACGGTCTTGTTACAAAAGTGAGTGCCCCTATCACTTATTATAGCCTTCGGGATACCAAAACGAGCAAAAATGTTCTCCTTTAAGAAACCTGCTACAACTCGCGAATCATCAGTTTTGGTGGGCTTCGCTTCCACCCACTTGGAAACGTAGTCCACCGCAAGTAAAATGTATAGGTTCCCGCATGAACTAGGGAACGGTCCCATGAAGTCAATACCCCAAACATCGAAAACTTCACAAAAGATGATCGGTGCTTGTGGCATTTCATTCCTCCGGGACACATTCCCAAGTCGTTGGCATCTATCACAGGTCTTACAAAAGGCGTACGCATCCCGAAAGATGTGCGGCCAATAAAAACCTGCGTCTAACACTTTTCTAGCTGTTTTGTTAGCCCCGAAATGTCCCCCACATGCATAGGAATGACAAAAAGTTAAGACCGATTGTACCTCATTATCTGGGAGACAACGTCGTATGACTTGATCGTTACAGTGCCTCCAAAGATAAGGGTCATCCCACACATAGAATCTGGCATCACTTCGCATCTTGTCCCTTTGGGCCTTGGAATAGTTGGGTGGAAACTCTCCAATGACGAGAAAGTTCACCATATGAGCATACCATGGCTTAAAAGCTTTAAGTGCAAGAAGCGTCTCCTCTCGAGAAACATCGGAATTCATATCAAGTTGGCAACCGCGAGGGACCGCGGGCAATGGCAATCGCGGTTTTGTGTCTGTTGCAGAGATGGAGTCTGTCTAACATTCTGGAGAATAACCACGATCGCGGTAGCTCGCGTGGGGTCGCGGTTTTGCTGCTGCAGTAACTCCAAATAAAGTGTCGTCAGGGAAATTTCCCTGAATCTGCATTTGCATCTCAGGCTAGTCATCTCCTCCTACCAACCTGCTCAAGTGGTCAGCCACCAAGTTTTCGGCCCCCTTTTTATCTCTAATCTCAATGTCAAACTCGCTCAACAACAAGATCCACCGAATCAGCCTTGGCTTGGCATCCTTCTTTGTCAATAAGTAACGAAGTGCTGCGTGGTCGGTGTAGACGATTACTTTGGTCCCAAGAAGGTACTGCCTAAACTTTTCCAAGGCAAACACAATTGCTAGCATCTCCTTTTCGGTGGTAGAGTAGTTCCTTTGTGCTCCGTTCAAAGTCATGGAAGCATAATGAATCACATGGGACGCTCTTGCTTCCTTCTGTCCAAGAACTGCTCCTACAGCAAGATCACTTGCATCACACATGATCTCAAAAGGGCGAGACCAATCCGGTGCCTGAATGATAGGGGCGCTAGTAAGACGTGCTTTCAACTCATCAAAGGCCGCTTTGCATTCATCGCTTATCACGAAATCAACCTCCTTCTTCAGCAACTCACACAAAGGAGATGAAATCTTTGAAAAGTCCTTAATAAACCTGCGATAAAAACCCGCATGGCCTAAAAAGGAACGCACTTCCCGCACGTTAGTAGGGTAGGGCAATGTCTTAATCACATCAATTTTGGCCTTGTCCACCTCAATGTCTTTAGCTGACACAATATGTCCTAGCACAATTCCCTGTTCAACCATGAATTGGCACTTTTATGAGTTAAGAACCAAGTTGGTTTCAATGCACCTTTTGAGCACCAGAGACAAATGATTCAGGCATGCATCAAAGCTGTCACCATGAACAGTGAAGTCATCCATAAACACCTCAATGAAGTTTTCCACATACTCAGAGAAAATACTCCTCATACACCGCTGAAATGTCCCGGGAGCATTACACAACCCAAATGGCATCCTGCGATATGCAAAGGTACCAAAAGGGCATGTGAACGTCATCTTTTCTTGGTCCTCCGGTGCTATGGAATCTGAAAATATCCTGAGTATCCATCAAGAAAACAATAGAAAGGGCGTCCGGCAAGTCGCTCAAGCATCTGATCAATAAATGGGAAAGGGAAGTGATCCTTTATGGTTACCGCGTTCAGCTTACGGTAATCTATACATACTCGCCATCCTGTTTGTAACCGGGTGGGGACCAACTCTCCTTGTTGATTCTCCACAAGCGAAATACCTCCCTTCTTGGGCACAACTTGTGTAGGGCTCACCCACTGACTATCAGAAATGGGGAAAATCATACCAGCTTGTAGGAGCTTCAACACCTCCTTCTTCACCACCTCAGTCATTGGTGGGTTAAGTCTTCTCTGAGGCTGCCTGATTGGCTTGGGATCTCCTTCTAGTAGAATTATGTGCATACATGTGGAAGGACTAATCCCTTTGATGTCTACAATCGTCCATCCCAAAGCTATCTTGTGCTCCTTAAGCACCGCTACCAACTTCTCCTCGTGCTCCTTGGAAAGACTATTCGAGATGATGACCGGTAACAATTCCTCTTTCCCAAGAAACACATACTTAAGATGCTTGGGCAGCTGCTTCAACTCAACTTCGGGTGCCTGTACAACAGAAGGTAGGAGCTTCTTGCTCGGCACTATTAGTTCCATGGGGCCACTGCCCAAATGAGTACGAGAATGCTTACCTTCAACATTCAAATGAGCCAAGACTACCTACATGTTAGTGGACAAAGACAATTCTGCATGTGGATCCACTACATCATTCTCTATAATAGATTGTAACTCATCACAGCAAGTAATATCAAACACATCTTGAACTAAGGGCTCAATCACATCAATAGAACACAAGGAATGATCATCAATGGGATGTTTCATAGCATCATATATGTTGTATTGCACTTTCTCCCCATCAAATTCCATTGTAAGTGTTCCACTATTCACATCAATTTTTGTTTGTGTTGTTTTCATGAAAGGCCTTCCTAACAATATAGGTGCCGCATGCTCGTCATGTTCCATATCCAACACAAAAAAATCAGCAGGAAATATCAAGTCACCTACCATGACAAGAACATCTTCAACTACTCCCTTCGGATACACATTGGACCTATCGGCTAGTTGAACAACAATTCCGGTCTCATGCAGGGGTCCTAATCCTAGGGATTCATACAAGGAGAAAGGCAAAACATTGATAGATGCACCAAGATCAAGCATAGCTCTTTCAATTCTTATATCACCTATCACACATGGAATGCTAAACATGCCTGGATCACCACACTTTTTAGGCATTCGCCTTTGAAACACCGCAGACATATGCTCACTAACCTTGACCTTTTGTGTCCCTTTCAATTTTTGATTCCTTTTAATAGTGCAGATTTCTTTCAAGAACTTAGCAAACCTAGGAATACTCTTAACCAGTTTAAGCAATGGAATGTTTACCTCACACTTACTAAAGGTCTCGAATATTTCATTGTCATTCTCCGGTCTTCTAGTCTCCTTCAATGCCTCAGGGAAAGGAGGGACCGGCTTCTGAGAGTATAGAGGTGGAAAGCTTGGACGGACATAATCATCAAGAGGATCCTGGTCAAAACCGCGAGTGGTCGCGGGTGGAGGCAATCGCGGTTTTTGAGTCAAGGTTTCTGCATAACTGTCTGGGGTATAACCGCGGTCGGGAGCGGGCGCGGCAGGTTGCGGTTTTTCTTGCAGACTCTCTTCTGCAGAATCCAGTGGGCTTTCATCGTCAAAACAGCGATCGCGGTAGGAGGCGGTAGATCGCGGTTTTCTATTTTCACATGCTGCAGAACCGTCTTGCAATTCACCCTGTTCAGCAATAGGGCTTATATTCAGCTGCTTTCCACTTCTCAAAGTCACTGCACTCACATTCTCCCTCGGGTTGACTACCATTTGTGACGGTAATTTTCCCGAATCTCGAGCCTCTAGATTACTCACAGCTTGAGCAATTTGTGCCACTTGTTTCTCAAGATTCTAGAGGGATGACTTTGTTTCAGCATCTTTCTGCATGACTGTCTGAGCCAAGGACTTGATCATTTCTTCAGCTGACATGGAAGGTTTAGGGTTGTATGGTGGCCTCGGTTGTTGTTGTTGCATGAGGTGAGGATTCTGAACATTTTGCTGATTACTCCACCTGATATTTGGATGATCTCTATATCCTGGATTGTAGGTGTTAGAAAATGGATCATATTTTGGTCTTGGTTGCCATCCTCCTACAGCTTTCACCTCAACATTTGACTCCTGAAGCGTTGGGCATGCATCAGTTGGGTGCCCTACTTCAGTACAAATTCCACACGGTCTGGCTTGTGGTGGAGTGCCATTGAGCATAAAGCACTTCATCATTTCCTTCAACTCATTCACATCGGATTCAATCTTGGACGAAGAACCCACAGCCTTGAGACACTCTCTTTTGCTAAATTGCCTTGAGCCTTCAGATAGCTCCTGAAACATCTCAAAAGCTTGGGGAGGAGTTTTGTTCAGAATGTTACCTCCACAAGCGGCATTCACCATTCTACGCTCCTCATCCGAGAGGCCATTGAACAAGTAGAGGATGAGATCTTGATCACTGTAACCATGGTATGGGCAACTTGCACATAACCGCTTGAATCTCTCGTAGTACTCATACAAGCTTTCAGAACCTTGTTGTTCAATAGTAGCAATGGCTCTCTTTAGACTATTCAGCTTTGTGGCCGGGAAGTATTTCTCAAGAAAAGCTTTCTTCATTTCGGCCCATGTCGTGATGCTTCCCGGGGCAAGATAGTAAAGCCAATCATTTGCATAATCCTTCAAAGTGAACCCAAACGCTCTCAACATGATGGTGTCAGTAGTAACACCCTTTGGCTTCATGCTAGAACATACCGCATGAAATTGCGCTAAGTGCTTGTTCGGGTCTTCTCCAGCAAGTCCATGGAAATGAGGCAACTCATGGATCAATCCTGCTTTCAACTCAAAGTTCACTCCTTCAGCTAACTCGGGAATGGTTATAGCCAAAGGTTGTTGCTCTAAGTTCGGGGCAGTCAACTGTCTCAGCGTCCTATCAGCCATCTCTGGTTGGTTCAGAAGTTCACGGGCTGCTCTTCGATTCGTCAAAAATGTCCGCTCAATTTCTGGATCACAATAAAAAATGGGAGAATCAGTAGCACGGGTGTGAACCATACAGAAGGTTCACACCAAAGTTGATAAACAAACAATTATAAAGAAAAAGAACAATAATCAATTCCCCGGCAACGGCGCCAAATTTGATAGCTAACTTTCAGTCGTGCGCGCTATCAAAGTAATCCTAATATGCAACTAGAGTATAACATGCAAGTAAAGAGTCGAACCCAAGGGAATCAACACGTCAATTTCTATGTAATTACTAATTTATCAACTTTAAAGAACAAATAGGGGGGGGGGGTTGGTTTTCTACTAAGACTACACAAATGAAATAACACCAAAATCAAGCTTAAGAAAATAAGAAGAAAGGGAGTTTCACCTAGCAAGTTTCCACACAACAGTTAACCAAGTTGATCATTGATTCCTCTCATGTTCATATTCACCCTTTTGATTTGTTCCTAGTCTTATCTTATCCGTATTAACAAGCCAACCGGACTTGCTAACACTTACTAATTGATAACCTAGAAGACCTTCTAAGTTGGTTCAATCAGTAGCATAAAGCGTAAGATTAACGGATTGCATGCAAAGACTCAACACTGCAAGTATGACATGCAAATCAATTTCCTTTTCACAATTGAATTCAGTTTACCAATTTCATGCAATTGTGATTACTACAAGCGATTAGGGATTCCACCGTATATCCCAATTCTAGCAATTAGATAACTATAGACTTAAACTAGGAGATCAATCTAGTCAAAAATATAGAAATCTGAAATATGCTCAAGGAAATTAATATCAAATCCAACAGGGGATGAACAAGAGAAATCAACCTTACAACCGAGTTAACTTTGTGCTTCCACGCTAGGCAAAACAGGAAATTAGTTCTGGTTCATGTTCTTCACACACAATTCAAATCCAAAAGAGACAAGAAAAACTAAGTGTTTGTGAGAGAAAAGAAAGGGAAAAAATCAGGTAAGAGGCTAGGTCTGGACCGGGCCTCAAACCCTAATCCGAGCCCCTTAAATACCTATTAATTAAGCAAAACGAAACAGCCAAGCAGTTCGAGAAAATCGGAAGTTGTTCAGTCGCTCAGAAAACCGCGACCAACCGCGGGTGGTAGCGATCGCGGTTTGTGCTCCCCAAGGTTCTGCTGGAAATCTGTTAACCGCTGGTCGCCATTAGTCGCTTCAGCTCGCGGTTTCCACTCCAGCAACTTCTGTCTTTTGATCACCAGCTCTCCTACATGGCTTCGAGCTCCGTCTTCAAACACCAACTTACCTCCAAAACCCCGCCAAAGTCTCCTATAAATGTGCTAATAATCCCTAACTACGCCATACAAAATACGGCGTATCAACAAGTCCTTCTTAAATTTGGATTTGACAATGGATGAGTTAACTTAATTGTAATATCCCTCATTTTATAAGGATATTTTGGAATTTTTCCAACTCCCGTATTACTAGTCGGATTAATTTTAGAGAGTTTCGGACATTCTGTAATTGGTTTGAACTCTGTAAATTTTTCTGAGTAATATAAAATACAGTTGACATGTTTTCGGGGTTAATTTGTCGATCGTGTACAAATATATTTAACCCAGGATTAAGTTATTTAACCATAAGCTAATCGGTTAAGGAGGGTAAAAATTGGGTTTGACCGCACCCCGCGGTAAGGCGCCCACCGCACCCCGCGGAAAAGGCCAAAACAGAGTCGTTTTGTCTTCTTCGCGATAAGCTTGGCTGACTCCCGGCGTTGTCAGTCCTTGGCAGCCCAAGTGGCTCTAGCCTTTGTTCCCTTGTTCCTTGGCTTGTCCCCTTAGAGGTGGCTCTTGTTGGGCTATAAAAGGGAGGCGAGATCAGAAGGGAGATCGCTCCATCTTCCTCCTCTGTTCTTCTCTATTTTTTCCTCCATTAAAACCGAGTTTGTGAGCTTCGTTTGAGAAGAGCTTGAAGCCTTTAAGTGTTGGAGAAGGTGCTCCTAAGTGTTATGCTAAGGTTTAAGGAGTTGGGAGATCAAACCATAGACGAATCGAAGTCGATCGAATCGGTTTGGGTGAGTTCCATTGAAACGCTGTCGAGCTCGCCACTGTCAGTCCACCGCACCCCGCGGCAAGCTCCCACCGCACCCCGCGGCGAGCGTCCGAGTGTGTGTTCGTGGGTGCTTGGCTTTGGGTGAGGCTCGATTCCTTTGATTCTTTTCCTATTCTTTTAGATTCAATTATGAGAATATTGAATCTAACTTAGGGTCTCGTTATGGGTCATTTCTTAGGGATTTATTATCCAAGATCTGCCCCAGTTTCAGATCCAGGAACTCGACGTTTCTAAAGCTTTGTTCGAACTCGTCGGATCTAAGGCAAGTGGCGGTTCGCTCTTGCTCATCATTCCATACTTCCATTAATTATCAATTGTTTAGTTGTTAATTAGTTTGGGATGATTCTTGTTTATGTTGGGAACAGTTGTGTTAATTAATATGATTAAAATCTGATATTATAATAGGTTGTATATTCTGCTAGAATCGACGCTATTATAGTTATATTGTGTAGGTGTGGGCCGTGATGGCTTTGATGTGGACTATTACTGTTCTGAACTGTTAGTTAGCACGAGTATTCGTAGGAACGCTTGGACCTTGCGAGGTCCATTCGTTTCTTTATAACTGGCAAATAACAGGGCGATCAAGACCCTATGCCAAACTTTCTGGTCATGACCAACCGAGATGTGGATATAGAGTCTTGGACTCTGCGATGTGGATTTAAAAGCTTATAATGTGATGTGGTGGTTTTGGAATTAAATCAGATAAGTGCCTTTGTCGCACATAATTAATATACCTTGGCGAGTAGTGCAACTAGGCTGTAGTGCAGATAGGAAAGCCTGCCTTGACTTTTAAATCGCTCGTATGCGATACTGTGATTCTGTGATTAATTAATGTTCCCCAACATTTGTCATGCTTCCGATAAGACTCATTTCGTTGGAGTCTTCTTTTGGGATTGATTGCTGTGAGACTCGGTCTCCAGAATCTTCTCTTGATCATGTCTTTTCATAGATTTCAGTAGAAGTATGGTGGTTGACTATCGTCATCGGTTGTTATTCGAGAAACGATGAGTCTAACCTAATACGACTACTTCGGACCACTCTGCTTTGTACCCTTGCATAGTCTTTCATTAGACTAACCAACCATAATTATTCTCTGCATGGTTGGCTGGTGTCATCCGTTTGATTCGGCACATCAGATAAATTGAGGATCCGAGAAGGCTAGAGCGACTATGAGAATGAACGGTGTTTTGATGAGTTACTTTGTTATTTTGTTTAAAAGACTTTCGTTGTGTTAACTATGTTTTATATTAAGACTTTCGTTGTAATAATTCCGATCTTGTATTTTGATGGACTTGGAAATTGTTGTATTTCCGAGACTTTGGTTTTAATGAAAGTTGTAATATTTGGTATTATAACTGTGGTTTGATGGTTTATATCGACTGGAAAAGCCTGGGGTGACTTCGGGATGTTATATCTGAAATCACTGGCAGTAATACTTTCAAGATGATATTTGGGGGTGTTACATTAATGATGACATGTATAACATCCACACCATTCTCTGTCTTAGTTAATAATGAACCATACATTTTTTCACCCTTCCTATGGTTTACGACAAGGTGATCCTATAACACCCTTTTATATTTATTTTTGCCATGGAATTATTAGCCAAAACGTTATCCTTCGAATCACTATAACCTAACTAAAAATTGGGATATAATTAACAAGAAATGGAACATGTATTCCTTTTCTTAATTTCGCTTGATGATATATTGATACTTGCTAATGCTTCTTACACTAAAATGTTACATATAAAATCAATACTAGACAATTTAACCCTTAAATTTGGCTTAGCCATAAATTTCCATAGAAGTATTTATCAAACATTTAGCAATATTACATCACATCAAGTGGCCTCCCTTGCTGCTTATTTGAACATAAATAACTATGGAAAAATATATTGTGATTCCTATTGTCCAAGGCTATATTAAAAAAGAGATATTTTATTATTTTATTTTAAAATTAAAAAATAACTGACCAAATGGAAGACTAACTCTTTATCCCAAGTTGGTAGAGGTATTCTTATTGAATTGAAATATTCTTTCTAAAGTCAACTATTTCATGCAAGGCTTTGTTTCTTCTACCAACAACTATTTTCCATGAAATCGACAAATAAATAAAGATTTTTTTGGAACAAAGTTACCTCTAACCATCGTCCTTTAATTAGTTGGGATAATTATTGTCGTCCTAAGTCCAAAGGTGGACCTAAGATTGCAGAAATCGGAAATTTTGAACAAATCTCTACAAATGAAGCTCTTATGGAAATTTTTTGTCGGACTGCATAATATGTGAGTTTGCATTATTACTGAAAAATATTTAGGATCCTCTGATATTTTTTCCTACAAAAAGAAATCTAAGCAATCTTGGCAATTTTCTAGAATACTCCATATCAGTGACATATTCAAAAAGGCATATTTTGGGAACTTGGAAATGGAGATACGATCAATTTTTGGTATGACCATTGGATTCAAGATTGTTTGCACCAACCATATTACGACAATGCCAAGATCTATCTTAAAGTTTATCACTTCATTACATCATACCGTAACTGGAATCTCCTTAGCCTTCAATTACTCGTATCCCCACACATAGTTGCTAAAATAATAATAAAGCCATATTTCCAGCACCAATATTGAGGATCAACTTGTTTGAAAATTTTTGACCGACAAAAATCTCACTATCAAATCAGCATGAACTCTTACTCAATCTCCCAACATACACTCCGCAGTCCACATATTACTCCCCAACTTGATTTGAAAATTACATGTTCCTCATAAAATACAAAACTTCTTGTGGAAAGCTTTTACAAATAGTTTGCCTACAACGGAACGTTTGAATCGACATTATGCTAGGGTCCCTTTACAATGCAGCTTGTGTAATTCAAATACTGAAGACCTATCTCATTTTTTCTTTACATGCCCTTATACTAGACAAATGATATGTGATATTGAAACTGAAATATGCAATGGTTTCGTTTTTCAACATACTTCAAACTTTTGCACTGATCTTTAGTTCTTCAAAACATCTAATACATCTCCTAAACTCATGTATTTTCTCTGGTGAATGATACAGAAACATCGTAATTTTATTATATTTCACAAAGTGAACGGTCAACGAGCTTTTAACCCGTCGAACCTTGTCATTCTTCAGTTTCGGGAATGTAAAGTTGCAACTATGACTTATCCAAAACGTATATCTTGAAAAAATAAACGCCTTCTTTACACAAATAGAACATTTCTATACACAAATAAAACATGGAAAAAACCATCCTCCCTATGGACAAAGCTTAATTTCAATGGTTAAAAAAGAACTGACCAATCTTCCCATATTGGCTTTATTCTTCGAAATCATCAAGGAGAGGTTCTCTACTTAGATAGAAAACAAACCCTAATATGTCCATTTTACATATTAAAGCTCATGAAACTTTAGAAGGTGTTCACAAAAAAAGTTTCTTTATACATTAATAAACTTATAATCGAAAGTGATAATCTAATAGTCATTAATTCAATTAAAGAAATTTGAAAAATACTATTAGAAATTCGAACAATTATATTAGAATTCCATCATTATTAAATTACTTCGATTATGCCTCAGTTTTCATTACTAGACTCTAATAAGACAATTGAATACATTGCAACACATAATATTAGTCTTTAAACAATTAAATTTTATTCTCACAACTACAACACCGTACCATGTGCTTCATCATCTAATATATATATATACGATACTATTAGACAAGAATTTCTGAAGATAAACTCAAAGTTTGAGATTATTTGTAAAGAGTCCGTTTCACGTGTGAAATATGCTTATCGTGCGAAATGCGAAACGGTCGCGTTCATTCGAGTTCATAAATAGACACCACATGTTTATTTTCTGAGCGGTAATGTTCATTATCTGGGGGGTAATATTCAAGGGCACTGTACTGTTAAAAAGGGGGGATAGTGAATAGTGATGCGGTGGCATAACCGTAAATATGACGATTTTTTTTTCGGTCAACATTTTTATTTATTTATTTATTTATTGTCTCTGATCGTTCTGGAATAGACAATTATTAACGTTCACATATAAGTACTATATGTTCATTGTATGTGCCGTATAAGTTCACATATAACATGATCATGTTCCAACACATGTCTTTGAACATTCAGTACTTATTTGTGAACGTGAATGTACAAATAAATGAACATCTAGTGCTTATTCGTGAACCTTATATATAGGCTTTTCCAGAAATGTTGACAAAAAAAAAAAATTACGACCGAGATTGCTTCGCATTACGCACGGAAAACCTATTTCGCACGGGAACCCAAATCTATTTGTAAAACTCATAACTTGACGATTTATATTGAAACATGTCAGCCTAATGTTTACCTTCTAAAAAAATGTGAAGAGTCGTTTAACACCCCACGGCCTTTAAAAACACTCCACGCCCTTAAGCCCTAAACCCCAATTCATTTCTCTCCCTTCTCTCTGACCCTAGCAATGGCGTCGACCGCTCTCCGCCTCCGGCGAGCCCTGTCTTTCTCTTCAGCTCTCATCGCGCGTTCCACCACCGGTGCTTCCTCCACCTCCACCGTCTTTCGCACTCCTATACTCCGTTGTCTCCCCTTCTCATTTCCGCCGCCGGCGACCACCAACTCGCTTCCAGTAACCGGCTCCCGTTGCGTGCACTCCACCTCGCTCTCTCTTTCGGCTTCGAGATCGTTCAACCACGGAGATGATCAGATCGACGAGAACACTATACTCTTCGAAGGTTGCGACTACAAGCACTGGCTTATCGTCATGGATTTCCCTAAGGACCCTCGCCCTTCTCCTGAAGAGATGGTCGAGACCTATGTTCAGACCCTGGCTAAAGTCGTTGGCAGGTTTAAAATCTTTCGATTCCGTGTCTGTGTTTTTTCTGTTTCACTTTCTCTGTGTATTCATCTTTGTAATTTGTGTGGCTCCGATTTGTTTGACTTCATAGTGGTGATAGTACTGTGAAAACATGGGTGTTTTGGGGGAAATAGCAGCAGTTGATAAACCATATAAATTTAAAGCTCCTTGGTGGAGTTGGTACTGAATGTTGGAATTATCCGGTACAAAAATTACAACAAAATTTCAGTCAGACTTGAAGTTCGATTTTGGATAGCCTTTGTTCTTAGTAGATGATTTAGCTTGTAAATTTGATATGGTTTCTTTGGGAAATGTGGAGCTAAGCTGGACAATTTTTGCCCAATAGTATACCTTCTCATGAGAAATTCCTTATCATTTCTCCTAAAATATATGAAGGATATAGTCTGTTAAAAGGAAACTATACTGGGAAAGTTTATATTGATGGCTTCTATGATTCCTTTTGACCAGTGCATAGATACCACTATATAATATTGTTGCATCTTGGGATCATTTTCCTTGCAATAGCTGGCATGGTAATTCTCCTGTCTTTTCCTGCTATGAGTAGTGTTGAAGAGGCAAAGAAGCGGATGTATGCATGTAGCACAACAACATATACCGGTTTTCAGGCTGAGATGGATGAGGAAATATCACAGAAATTTGAAGGTGTGGTGTCTTTTTTTGCACCTTTGAAATGTAAGTTTTTTTATTTGAATCTGATTTGCAGAACTTTATGTCCTCTAGGTTTGCCGGGAGTTGTATTTGTACTGCCAGACTCCTACATTGATCCAGTGAACAAGGAGTATGGAGGTAAGGACCTGCTGTATTTTGCTTGTAGACTGTTGCTATCTCTGTTTGCTGCTCACTTATGATCTACTTATCAATTGGTAATAAACTCTTTGTTTTCTAGAATTATATCTGAGAAATGATTTGAGTTTCGATGCATTCCTGTTGTAGGAGACAAATACATCAATGGGACAATCATTCCTAGACCCCCTCCTGTGCAGTATGGAAGGCAAAGGCGGCAAAGAGTTCCGCCACAGGATCAACAAGGATATGCCGAGCAGGGACGTATGCAAGGTGATGGCCAGAACTTCAGGCCACAGCAAAATTTTCAACAACAGAACTATGGTCCTCCAGGGCAAAATTTTGCATCACAGAGAAACTATCCACCACGGGAAAACCATGGTCCAACTCAGAACTATCCACCACGGGAAAACCATGGTCCAACTCAGAACTATCCACCTCAACATAACTATGCTCCGCCCCAGAATTATCCACCACAACAGAACTATGCTCCTCCACAGAATTATCCACCACATCAGAACTTTGCTCCACCCAGACAAGGAGAGAGAATGGACCCTACACCCCCATATAATCAGGGAAACTACAACCAGGGGAGTGGCTATCCATCGAGAAACCAGAGGTTTTCTGCAGAAAGTCAGCAGAACTTTGCACCTCCATCCTCTTCAGGAGGAGCACAATATGAGCAAGGTGGTCGTGGATCTTATGGACAAAATCAGACAGGACATTATGAAAATGGAACTGGAGGGTCTCATGGCTATGCAGCTCGTGGAGAAGATAGGCAGTTTAACCCTCGTGGTGAGCAAAATTTCGGTGGGCAAAAATAGCAAAGAAATTATCCATCAACGGGACAAGATTAAGTAAGATACCTTCCCTTCACTCATTTTCCCATTCCCTTTACTAATATTTTCCCCTTATAGCTACTCTTGATATCAGCATAATGAATCCAAAAGGTTCTCAAAATACAACTGTGCAATTACAAGAGTTAAGAGAAGTATGCATATCAGCCTTTATGTATTGTAATTGAAGACTGCAATTAGCATGTAATTATGGCTGTCATATAGTTTAAACTGTCAACTGGGTTTTTTATGCTTTCTGTGTTGCTTCATGGACCTCGGGATTGGAACTTTACACTTGTTTCTATTTTGTTGCAGCGATGATATTTGGACCAGACGCTGTTACGATAACTACGCTTAAGGACTAGGTAGGGGAATCGCTTAAATTTTCAAGCATGGTTAGTGTTGTCTGACTTCTTCATATGGTTGTGTATCTAGTTTGCTCGTTCAAACCTGTCAACAAACATGCATCCGATGAGAAATCCATGCTTTGGGCTTGTTGCAGTTATGTTTGTCATGAAATGTATGAAACTTTTGATTAAATGAATTTATTATGAACCCTAGCTACTTCGACAGGGAAGGGGAATCGATTCCATAAACCCCAATGGAGAGCAACCAGACTTGTACTTGGTTCCAAATCTTTTGGCCTTGCCCTGGTCATATTCCAACAAATAATAACAGAGAGGAAGATGAAAATGCTAAAAAACCGGCTGAGAGATGAATAAAATTGACCTCGCTATTTACTGGTCCAAAGAATAACTCAAAAAAATCGCCCCAATATCATATCCTGTTAGTAACGTTTACGTGCGCTATAGACAATAAAGAATAACCAACGGCTATCCAAGATCAATCTTCATACTCGGTCTCTTCATCGTCATCTTGATTGTTCTCCCCATACCTCCAACCGTCCTCACCATTATCACGATCCTCTTCCGTTTCTTCACTATCTTCTTCCTCGTACAAATCATCCTTGACCGGCCATGGCTTCTTAACAAGATTCAAATTGGCAGGAGCGATACTGGTACCTTTGCGCATCCTCTTCGAAGGAGGTGGTTTCAAGTTAGGCTTGTTGTGCTTTGCTTGTTTCGAGCTTTTCCCATTTCCTCTGCCCTCATGAACTTCATTTTCTACAAAATTGTTGTTGGATTGAGATGTCTTGGGGTTATCATCAGCGTAATGACCAGGATGTTCTTTCCGTAGATGGAGGTTGAGCTTATACTCGTGGATGTAGGCTTTACTACACCCTTCATAGGGGCAGCCATATGGCCTATCCAAGGAAGCTGATGATGCATACGTGCCTGAAGAAGGCTTTGTTGTTTTGGTGACAGGCTTCTCTGCAGGCGGCGTGAACTTCATCCCATCAACAGAGTTCTGGAATTCATAAGATAAATTAGAAATCAAACAAGTCAATGGTAGAATGGCATGAGAAGAGGTATAATTACAACATATGTTTACCAAGAATAAACAATGGATAGTATATAGATATAGGATCCACAGCAGGTCAAGCAGTCAAAGGAAAGGAAAACATTTATTTCTGAAGAACAAAAAGCTGCTTATGCCTCAATGATAAACAGAAGTAAAACATATGTATATATCAATCAAGTGAGCGCTCAAACACCTAAATGCATAGATAAGTAAGGATATCATAATCATTATGCAGAAATGCAGATTTCTCACCACAAGATGATAACAATTAAGTCTAAATTTGAATAAGCAGTACCCATGGAAAAATCTAGTCATTCAAGCAACATAGACGAAAACGACAAAAACAAGTAGGCAAAGCAGTCAGAAAGAAAAAATAAAATATCAAAAGTAACTGACCTTTTCATGATACGTAGCAATATGATTTTTAAGTTTATACTCGTGAGCGTATCTCTTTCCACAGTCTGGGTAGGGGCAATTGTGATAGTTTTCTTGTGAATGAGTCTTCATGTGTGACCTCAAGTTGAAATCCAAGGAGAATGCCTGTTGTTCACATCAACTATTTAGCAAGCAACCATGCCAGCAGATCAACCGAAGTGAAAGCAGAAATATATGAGACGCAGGAGAAGAAGTCCATATATTGCAAAGTGGCACTGAGAAAAGTTGTTGGTATCACCTTAAAAGGTTGTAGGTCTACCTACTTATTCACAGATTTTAGGATTTTTAATAGAGTATCAAGTACTACCTTAATGCTGCAAAACTAACTAACTACTGGACAATTTACGAACTATACCACGAACTAAACTAAGAGACAGAGGCACGATTACCACCTTACCACATCCTTCATAAGGGCACAAAAAATCTCTTTCTCCAGTGTGAATAAGAAAGTGTCTCTTCAGCTTGGAACTATCTAGAAATTTCTGCAAAAAAAAAAAAATGCAACTATAGAATCTGTATATTGTGTACATGTATAGCACAAAGCTTACAACCAACGATCAACAGATCCAAAGTCAGCAACAATGCTACGCTTACCTTTCCACAACCATCGTAGTGGCAAACATATTGTCTTTCTCCGTGAATGTGAGAATGCTTCCGCAGAGCACCAGCATCAATAAATGTCTTTCCACAACCTTCATAACTGCAGAGGAAAAGAACTTCAGAGGTTGGTTCTGGTTCTGGGTCGGGTACCTCGGGCTCCTTTGCCTTCTTCTTCAAGGTTTTTGAGGTGTCTTATAAACAAACAAATGAACAACATTAGACAAAATAGATAACTAAAAAACAAACCCAGTTGATAGAATATATCGCTTGACATGACCAAATGGCCCAACTAAGTAAAACTGTAAAACTCTATAGGAAGTTCCCATACTTCTGTTCATGTAACTGGATGAAAGTTTATATTAAAAGAAAATAACTATGATAAATGTACATAGGTGCAGCATAAATCCACAGTACAAACATTATGTAATAGATACATGAATATAAGCTCTTTACCTCTTACCCATCTTAAAACCAAGCACTTCCCTCCAGTTGCCACAACATGTTGAGGAACCCTAACCAATATGATTTGACAAAATTAGGAAGCAAAGGACAACAATTAGTAAAAGTGGATAATCAAATCTTAGAGTGCAAGGGTATATGTCCAAATGCTTTCAGTCTCCCCTTAGAGTTTGCAATAGTAGCGTTTGCCTGAAATGATTGCAGCAGTATGAATGCATCAGGTATACAAAAACCACTTTATCCATGGACCTAATGTAGATAATCTAAGATAAAGCCCTCTATTTAGAGTGATAAAATAGTGAAGAAAATCCACTAGAACAAACCTCAATTTTACTGGCCCTAACATACATCAAAAGAAGTTAGTTAAACTATTAATATACTTCAAATTTTGAAAACTGAAATAATGTAGCTTCTAGCTAAACCTTACTTATATTCTATCAAGACTTTACAGAATGCTGGTTAGGAACTTCATAATTCAAACTAAATCTGTCCACTTCTACAGTCTGCTAAATTATACAACCTTTAGGCTTAGTTCTGTTAGATGAAATCTTCAAGAATTTGAACAAAAGCAACCCTCTTACTTGTTTCCCAAATGCACCTAATTCTCAGCCTGCTCAATTAGCAATACCCTTGTGTTCAAACGAATTATGCTTGTATGATCTATAAACCAAGCAAAAGAAATACCACCAAGTCCATAAATTATAAACTTCATCAAACCAAAATCATTAACACTAAGCTACAACAACTAGAAACCCTAATCTTGACAAAAGTTCGGTAAATTTAGAGCGTAATCGCGAAGAGAGTGAGGCAAGAGGCGAGGGAACAAAGGCATACCATTCTTTGACCCACTTAACAGCAGGGGTTTTAGACTTGGTGATTGGACGTCTGTCGAACAGATTGTGTGCAACAGGAGCCTCCATTAGTGAAAACAACTCTCACAAACCACCAATTTGAAAGGCGATTCTGCAGAACGTCGGAAAACGAAATTTGACTTTAATGACTATAATCGAACAAGGATAGGCGATTTACGTTACTGTTGAGCAATTCCGGTTTCACTGCAAGTACACCGGAAGAGAGAGAGACGGCAGAGAAACTTCACGGAATCTTTCTGTTGCTATTCTCTCTTTCACCGTCTTCTATACTCTCAACTTTCCTTGGCAAATTCAAAGAAAAACTCAGTCCATAAGATACTATTGGCTCTGGCTGCACAATTCTTTGCCACATGAAAGATATCGAAGGCAAAAAGCTGTTGCAGTCTTGCTATAATCTTTATCAAATATTATTACGGAGTATGTCCTTAAGGTTTGCTTTGGGCAAGTTTACTGGTGAGACCTTCATGGGTCTAATGGTGTGCTTTATCCAATAAACTTCTCATAAGAAACCAATTTTCTTACGGCATTTCATTGTTGAGATTTAAGAGGGTCTTACAACTTTATATTAAATTATAATTATATTTCTTATATTAAAGTATCAATATATTATTTATTATATTAAATTATTATGTCATTTTTATATAAGGAAATTAAATTAGACTTAGTTATATGAAAATTTGTCAAAATTCATACATAAAATTTATAATATTTCTGTAAAATGTCATTTTCATATAAAGAAATTAAATTGATATTTATTTTATTTTAAACTATCAAAAATAATAATTAAATAAATTATTTTCACTTAATGATATCCAATACATAACAAAAAAATTATATCATATAAATCCAAAATGGATGTCTATAGATAGAGAATAATATAACTAGAACTATGTCATTTTCTTAACATAAAAATTTTACATAATTTTTTTTAAATATCGGACGGCCAGGAAAAATCATACCCATTCAATCAAGCGTCACACGTCGAGCATCGCGTGCGAACGCGACACCATTCAGTGTGTGGTTTAATTAATGGATAAATTATGTTTATGGGCCTCAATGTTTGTTTATGGTTCAATGATAGTACTTCACATTTTAAACATTTCAAGTTGGTCTCGAATCTTATCAAAATTGTAATTAATGGTCCTTCTATTACAAGGATGCTTTGTTCTGCTTTCTTCCGATGTAGGATATACATCAACGTGTATTCCACATCAGAAGAAAAAAGAACAAAACATCCTTTATAGCTGGTGTGTAAACTTTCATTGTGAAGTTCGAGGAGGACAATACCTACAATGTGAGAAGTCTCAGAGATATTACATGACTTGACGAGGACATTAATGCTTGTTTGGTTAAACGTATGAATTGTAATTCCTAGAAAGTTACTTATTAAGAATTAAAATCCAGTGAATTGTACGTTTAGAGATTTGAAGAAAATATGTTTGGTTGAATTTTACAATGAGTAAATTAAAATGGGGAAGTTGAGATTTTATATGTAAAATGGTGGAAGTAGAACTTACCTAGGGGAAAGTAGGTAAGTCTACTTCTTGCGTTTTGCAGGAATTTAAAATTTCAGAAAGTTAACTTCCTGTAATTTTCTCTAAGATTTTTTCCAACCAAACACAGGTTTTCTATCATATTTTCCAGGATATTTCAATTCATGGGAATTCAATTGTCAACCAAACAAGCACTAAGGATTTAAGTGAGGAGATTGTAATACCCAAAATTTGAGATTGATTTATAAGGATTAAAGTGCTACTCATTTCAACATGAACTCTTCGTTTTCATTTTTCAAGTGAGGATAAAGAACTATGAGATTAAGTGTGCTAGGGCGAAAGTACTACCAGGATGGGTTTCATTCTGGAAAGTTCTCGTGTTGGCATGGAATAACACTTGTAAGGCATGTAGCTTTATATTTCGGGTTGAGACCCAACCTAAAAATCAGTGTGCCAAGAAGAACCCGAACTTGACAGACCAGAAAATCTATGGGTTGAGTTCGACCCGACCCGTTTTTCGTCTTCTTATGTATTATAATATAATTATTAAAAATAGAAATTGTTTCATAATTAATTTTTTGAGGAAAGTATTATTAATTATTTTATTTAATATCAAAATTATTATAATCTACTATATATACTAAATCACTAACTTACTAATACACATGCCTCTTCTGTAATTTGTCACATCACTATTTTCCACATGGCATTTCCATATTTTCACCTAATCTATATTATTTTAAAATTCAATCTTATCTCCATATTTATGTTTCTTTTTTGGTCGTATGAATTTACTCTCTTTCCTCTCAAATGGTTGAGCAAAAAAATAATCTTACGATACAAACTAATGATCTCATTAGGCAAGAAAAACTTAAATAAAAATAAGATTTGGTACATTGCACTAATGAATAAGAGCATATATATATGATACTTTTTGTAAGGCAATTTTGAAAAAGAAAGAGTATAATAAAATGCATTTCTGCTATGTTGGTAAGTTATGCTTCTACATGTGTGTTATAATTCTACATTTGAATTTTTGTGCAATTGTGGAAGAGTAAATGGAAGATAAACAAAATATAAAAAATAATAAATTGTGGAAGAGTAAATGGAAAGAAAAAACCAACGTTCTTTGATTAATTAATTATTTGGTAATTATCGTCATCTATTGATTATTAGTTCTCTTCATAATTATAGAAGATAATTAGAATGGATATTTCGCCTCGTACCCTCCAGGTTTGATATAATTCACATGGTACACCAATCTTTGAACATTTTCATGTGGTAACCCCCACATTTAAAAAAATTCCGCCGTGTGACCTTCACGTTAAAAAGCCCCTTATCTCTGTTAACTCCCATTTTTTGCTTAAAGAGAAAAAAAAAATGTAAATACAACAAATCAGGAACGAAGAACAGAGAGACTGAATGCGATTGGCCTCGGTCGAAGGCTTGGCTACGGAGGTTCGATGAAGCTTGACCATGTCTTCGGTGGTCCAGAAGCAGATACGCAGTGTTGCTCTTCTTTTGTTTGGCTGCGAAATGACTATCTTTCTTCAATTAGTAGGCAAACTATAAAATTAGGGTTGATTTAGGGCTTTTATTCCTTTCATGTGTGATATAAGATTTGTGATCGAGGTCTTCAATTCCATATTGTGGTGAAGCCGGTGAGCATTAGGGTCTTCAATTTTGATTTATTCTCACAATAAGAATAAAACACCTAGCTTGTATGCTTGAATGAGTTATATTGATGTAGCAAGTAGAACAATGAAATGACTTAAAACCCGAAAATGAGCTTCCCATGTTGAGAAAAAAGTTGTTCAAGCCTTCAACTTGAGAAAAGCCTCGTTCAAGAAGCTTAAAATGTCTTTTACCCCAAAAAAAAGAAGCTTAAAATGTCGGACACATGTACCGTAACATAATGCAAAACTTAAGAAAATCAAACTTAAGAAAATTGAATTGGCTATTCAAGAAGTCCACGTTAAAGCCTCTTAAAAAAATTATAGCAAGATCCAACTTCAATTTACCAAAATCCCCAAATTCGTAAAAACCCTAAATTTCTAAATCCCTAAATCTCTACAATTCTTAATGCATCTTAAAACCCTTAAATAAATTGAAGTTAAATATCTAAATTTCTCAGAAGTTGCTGCCACTGTCGGTGCTCGAACCAGGTTGAAGGATGAGCCACATGAGAGTTTTTTTTTTTTTTTTTTTGATGAAAAGGACCAACTATATTAAACATGAGAAATGAACATTACAAACCAGGGGCCTCAAAAGGCAGAGACAGACAACTACTATTGCCAAACAAGGCAAGAAAGAACTAAGAAAAACAACAAGGAACGAAAAATATAAAACACCGGCTGCAAGCAAAGGAAGACTCCAAGTAAAAGTCCTTGAATCCAAGAGATCAGTGATTGTGTTAGGTTTTAAAGAATTAATCCCTATCACAATCAAAGATCTCATAGACAGCTCAAGAGAAGCAATTACCGGCCTGACAAGAGCCTCAACAGTCGACAGATGCTCAGCAATACTTGGTTTTAAGACATTACTCCCAAGGACTGCATAAGAACCATCAGACTGAAACAGAGGACAATGCAAACCAACAGAGCCAAACATCTACAAACTAACAGCAATAGGCTGTACAAAATAAACACTCAAGGAAGCTAAAACACAAGTACTGATAAGACAAAAAAACCCAAAACAACCAGCACAACCGAAAAGCACCGGCTGAAATCTGGAACAAGATCTGACGAAGCAGCGGCCACCGGAGCAAAACCATGACGAATCAGCGGTGGCGGCGGAGATCTGGATCTGTAATTGGATAGGCATCATCGACCGGAGCAAAACCACAAACTGCCTGGAACTCGGTGGAGTGGCGGAGAGAAGGTGGAACGGCGGCAGATCTCAGATCGACCAAAGGAAGAGAGGAGGCAGATCTCGCCGGTAGATATCGGTGGCAGATCTCGACGGCGCAGCAGGAAGATCCTGAAAAGAAACAGAGGAAGAGCGGAGGAGGAAGAGCGGAGGAGGCGAAGCGGAGGAAGAGCGGAGGAGGAGGAAGCGGTGGAGGAAGAGCAGCGGTGGCAGAGGGAGAACCTGTACAAAGGAGGCGGAGGAGGAAGGAATGTGGTAAAGGCGGCGGTGGCGGAAGAGCAGCGGCGGCAGGGGGAGAACCTGTACAAAGGAGGCGGAGGAGGAAGGTGATAAAGGCGGCGGATGCGGTAGAGGAACCTGTACAAGAACTAGCACAAGGCTAGAGAACCCCCACAGAGGGGGGAAGGGGAGTTTCCCTCATCAGGAGGGTAACTCGGATGCCACATGAGAGTTGAGCAGGAGAAGAAGACCGTCGAAGGATGAGACAAAGGAGAGTCAAGCAGGAGGGGAAGCTTCTGATGTGTTAGGTTTTGTGAGTTTTATTTATTTTTCTTTTAAAAAAATAAACGAAAAGTGTTAATAATTAACGTTTTGGGTATTTGGCGAAAAAAATCAAACCTCAGGGTTACTATGTGAAATATGTCAAACTTTGATATACCGTGTAAATTAAGCGATATCTCAGGGTTACCACGCGAAATAACCGTAATTAGAATATGTCTCCGTGTCTTGCATAAGTATGGTTATATACTTTAGTAGTGAGTTAGATTTTAATATAAAATCACATTTGACTAGTAAGTAGAAGAAATAATAAATATATATTATATAAAATAAATATATTATATATAGTTCATGTAAAAACAAATTTAAGTTTGTTTATAGTATGTAAAATATAAAAGATAATTATATAGAAAAATTAACATGATGTATTAGAAATGTAATTTATTAATTACAATGATTTATAAGGTGTATTGTATGATGATAATTGAATGTAGATGTGTGAATTTATATCCATAAAAGAAAATATTAATTAGGAATTTTATATAACTAATTAATTAAAAAAATGTACTAAAATGTTAGGTAGTATAACCATAAACAATAAAACATATACTTTATTTATAGTATATTCTGTGTATATACATTCGAAAATACTTACTTGCTTATAATACTTTATCAAGCTGAAAATATAATATTAGGATACTATGCTATATAAAAGCACTTACCAATATTAAACTTCATGCCATATATCACTAAATAAATTTGACACTATTCAATCAATTTTTTTTTAGTATGTGTCTCAAAATAATTGAACAAACTATATATTATAAGGTATAATTCACCAATATGTTAATCTATATATTCGCAATATTTAGGTTATGCAATTTGCATATCCTATACAGAGATTATTTTAATTATAATATTAACAAATTAAACTATTGCACTATTTTGTTTTATGAAATTGTATTCAATAAATAATCAATTAAATTATTAGTCGAGTATAATATTTCGCGCCTTACATGAGTCTATATGAAAAATAGTATACGATAATTTAAATATGAAAAATAGTATTCGAGAGTTTGTTAACTGTTGTTGCACCATTTGAAACACAGACCTCGAAGTTAGGGTTTCTTCAGTACTATTGTGACTTTGTTTTCTGATATGTGATATATTGTATAGCGCATCTAGTGGTTATTAGCATGATTTAGATGATGTTTGGATATGACTTGATGGTAATTCTGTAATCCGGAAGAGAAGACTAGAAGTGAAGAAATCATGGGATTTACAGAGGTTTGAGGTGCATTAAAGAGTAGAAGAACAGTGTACTGAATTCAATTGGTTCGTTCTCTCTACTCAGATGTCCAAATGGAGTGATTCCAATTCGAGGAGTTATCTCTTGAAGTCTACTGCAAGCCCTCAAAATATGAGCGCAATCCGAGTTGGGAATCAAAAGTTATGGCGTTTTTACGGAAGTGTCGCAAAAGCTGGAGGCGCCACCGCACCCGCGGCCAACACCACCGCACCCGCGGTGAGCAAGAAGAAGTTGGCATCTGAATCTCTGGAGGCCCACCGCACCCGCGGTGGGGGTTGCCGCACCCGCGGTGACCTGTATGCGAAAGACTGTTTCCAAGATTTTTATTTCCTTTTATTTTAATTCTGAAACTTTGTTTCCAGGTTTGATATTTTCTTTTCTTTATTTCTGAATTATTTGCCCTAGTATTTAAGGTTATTTCTAAGACTTTGTTTAGAAAAATCTAGTTGCCACCTATCTTAGTTTTTCTCTCACAAACCCTATGAAGAACTAAACCTCCATTGTTGCACTTGACGTTTTGAAGCCTTCAATTGATTGGTTGTGAGTTTTCTACTCTTGTTCGATTTCCTATCTAGTTGTATTAATTCTCTTACGCTTGAATGTTTATTGAATCTTATTGATTTATCTAGACTGATCACCTAGGTTTATTGATATTATCCATATAGCTAGGACTTGTCAATTCCGGGTTCGGGTTGCATATCTAGTGGCAAACACGATTTACATAAGCGAGTTGCGAGTGTTCATCGTGAGAGAGAGTTAATTGCATGCTTATAGTAACGGGTTGTTTCTATTGCATGTATCTTATTGAATCCTTGTTCGAATGCTATTTCTTTGTTGAGTCTTGAAGGTTTTCGGATTTGATTTAGTAATAAGTACTATTAGGACTAGTAGAACTAATAGTTACATATGACCGGGATAAGAACAACTAAAGGAAAGATAAGAACTTGAGACTAATAGAATTCAGTGATCAACCATATCTCTTGTTGTGTGGATCTTTGTCAGGTGTGGCGCCTTCCTCATATCATATTCACGATCTTCACTTTGTTTTCCTTACTTTATTTACTTGGTTCGAAATACTACAAAACCCCCCCTAGTTCCTAGTTGGTGACTCGAAAAGCATAAGAATTGATAACCCGACTCCCTTGGGTTTGACCCTGACTTGCTTGCTATACTCTTTAGTAGGTACTTTAGGATTTCTTTGATTAGGCATACGGCTTTAAGCCTGTCATTTTCCTTGCCTAAATTGTATGTTCGTTTCCTGATGTTTATTTTGTGAGTTGGAGCTTCATTTGCTTCTTCCAGGTTTCATTCCTTTGTTATAAAAAAATTAGGTTTACCTGATGTTCATTTTATGAGTTGGGGGTTCATTTGCTTTTACCAGAGTTCATGCCTGTGTTTACCTGAGTTGCATTCATTTCATGAGGTTCATTTTATGAGTTGGAGGTTCATTTCCTTCTTCCAGAGTTCATGCCTATGTTATAGACAATTTAGGTTTACCTGAGTTGCATTCATTTCATGAGGTTCATTTTATGAGTTGGAGGTTCATTTCCTTCTTCCAGAGTTCATGCCTTTGTTATAGACAATTTAGGTTTAACTGAGTTGGAACTCATTTCATGAGGTTCATTTATGAGTTGGAGGTTCATTTCCTTCTTTCAGAGTTCATGCCTTTGTTATAGACAATTTAGGTTTAACTGAGTTGGAACTCATTTCATGAGGTTCATTTTATGAGTTGGAGGTTCATTTCCTTCTTCCAGAGTTCATGCCTTTGTTATACACAATTTAGGTTTAACTGAGTTGGAACTCATTTCATGAAGTTCATCTTATGAGTTGGAGGTTCATTTGCTTTTTCCAGAGTTCATGCCTGTGTTATATAAAACTTAGGTTCATTATGCTTTCCCTACTTGAGTTGGAACTCATTTGATGGGGTTCATTTTATGAGTTGGAGGTTCATTTGATTTTCCGGGAGTTCATGCCTGGATTGAACAGATCTTGAAGTTACAGATTTGGATACTTAGGTTCATTTGTTGTGTATGAGGTTCATTTACTTTTTTAGAGTTTAATTCATAGTCTGAGATTGATCTTACAATTGTGTTGTTTTTTAATTCTCTTAACAGGATCTACCGGTCGATCACGACGAAACTCCAAATACAAAGGGCCGACATACAAAGACATAGAGATAGACTATGAAAGTACCGAGAGTGAGCAACTTGCACCAACAACAAGAGTGTCTGCTAAGAAGTCTCTCGTTTCAAGGAGAAAGACAAACCAGCCTCGAAAGAGATCAAACCAGACTGCAAACAAAACACGAAAGTCTAGACAGAAAATGGTGAGACAAAAAAGAGTGAGACAGACAGTTTCCAAGGCTTCAAAGGTTCAAAGTTCACAAGAAGAAGAACCACCAGCAAATAAGCAATGCACACAAACAACAACTGAAGATGAACAACCTTCTCAAGCAATTGACAACGCACCTGACGTTTGTCAACAAACAACTGGAGAGATATCAGCTTCTGTAGAGAAGGAATTAAAAGCCACTGATGAAAATGTGACAACACTGGTCAACACAACACCAACGGTTCAAACAAAACTGGGTTTAGAGGAGAAAGAGAAGAGTAACACATCCAAAGACACTGAGGAAAGCCTACAAATCACAGAGTCAAAGAGCACATAAAGAAAGGGAACAACAACCGACAGAGTGAGTTCAGAAGTACAGGGGAAGGGTAGGGAAGTACAAGAGGAGGAAAACGTGAGTTCAAAGGAAAAGACCAAGATCAGTACATCAAAAAGTTCTGAGGAAACACCCACCACAAGACCAAACACTAGGTCAGCAGTTGCAGCTCAACAATGTTTAGGGCATGACACAACATCTTCTGAAGAGAACAAAGACACTACATCATCAGACAGTTGTGATGATAGTCAACCAAGGAGACCAAACACTGGGTCCAGGGCTGCAGTTCAGCCAGATGCAGAAGATGAAATACAAAGTTTGAGTGAAGAGGAGCTTGAAGAGAGTTTGAGGAAAAAAACCAAAGACCAAAGAGATTAAAGGTAAGAAAGACAAGGGCAAGCGAATAATGGAGGTTGACGAGGAAGACACTGCCAAGAAAAGGAAGAAAGAAAAGTGGGTCGTAGTCAAGGAAAAAGGACAGAGGAAGCTAGTAATTACAAAGGAAAAAAAGGAGAAGGAGAGAAAAACAAAGAAGAACAACAATCTGGAAATAGTTCCTGCATACCTAAAAATCAAAACAGAAAAGGATGGATCACAGTACAAGTGGTTGAACAAAAGAAATATGCTGAAAGCGTTTGTTAACGCACTGGACAAATGAAGGCACAAGCAAAGGTGTGGATTAGAGAGATGGGGTTTGAAAGCATGCTGCATTTAAAGATTAAAGGGGTGCCTCATTGCCTAGCTTTCTGGATCCTCGAAAACTATGATGAGATCAAATGTGAGATGAAGATGGTGGATGGAAGCACCATAAAAGTGACAGAGGAGGAAGTCCAGAGAGTGCTAGAGATCCCTAGAAAGCTAGGCAATGAGGCACCCCTTTAATCTTTAGAAAGCTAGGCAAAGGAAGGTAGAAAGGAGAGGCAAAGAGGCTGCTGACAACGCCATTATAAAAGAATGGAAAGAGTATTTTGACAATATCAAGCAAATCAGGCCAAGTCACGTGGCAGCAAAACTCAAAGGGTACACATCAAAAGTATGGTTCAAAAGGTTGTTCATCGTGTTGTTCATGTCGGTGCTTGTGGAAAGCAACCAAAAGGGCACTATTCCTTAGCACATGATGATCAGTGACGTTGAAGACATAAAGGGATACAATTGGTGTGAGCTTGTAATGAGTGTCTTGCCTCAAACAACAAATGAATGGAAGGGGGAAAAAGAGAGGTTCTACAGAGGGCCCATCATCTTCCTTGTGGTAAACAACTCTTATTTAATTACAAAAAAAACATCTTCTACTGTGTATTTTGTTGCATGTCATGTGTGTAGTAATATATTTCTATTCTTCTATACAGTTGTTGTATTTAGACAGGGTATCTGTCTTTGCAAATACAAACCCAAACAATACACCCGTCTTCCTAGGATGGACTGACGAGATTTTGGAGGAAAGGGAGAGCATGAAGATGAAGTTTGGTGGCTTTGGACTAGGAACACTGCAACAACCAAGACCAGCAAAGGAGAGGAAAAAACAGGGATTCATGAATAACAAGCTACAGGTAAACATCAAGCTTCAAGTTCAAAAAATAGTATAGTGGGTTCATCAGTTTAAACATCAAGGTTCATTAGTTTACAGATTGAGTTTCATTTATATATACATTAAGGTTCAAAAATTGTATTGAGGGGTCATCCTGTTACACAATTAGCTACATGACTTTAGACATTGTAGTTCATGCATCACACATAGTGAGGGTTCAATGTAAAAACCAAGCAAAAATAATGAAACTCCAAGTTCAAAAAATAGTATAGTGGGTTCATCAGTTTAAAGATCAAGGTTCATGAGTTTACAAGTTAAGGTTCATTCATGTATAGACCAAGGTTCAATGAGAATTGACTTGTCTATTCATGTAATTCTGAGTAATACATGAAAAATGATCAAGAGGTGCATGAATAAATAGTATAAGGTTCATTAAACTGAATAATAATGTATGATGCCGGTGATATAATGTAGGGTAGTACATTTACCATGAATTTCATTCATGGTAAATGTAAAATCAATCTCTGGTTCATGGAGTTAGGCAAACAGGTTCATGAGCTTCAAATTTGACCTTTTTTTCTTACTAATTATATCAAGAAGCACAAATATAAGTGGTTTAGCTTGATTTCCTTCGTGTGTCATGGTATTGTATGCTATTTTTGTTTTTTTATTTCATCTATTTACCACTTAAAATCGTTTTCTTGTATGCAGGAGTGGTTGAATAACTTTACAGTCCAATAATTTGTAGTGGCAACAGAAATGTTGAAACTGACAGACATGGTAGAAAATTTACCTACTGAGTTCAACGAGGAGCCCAAGGTCAGAAGCATGATTAAGACAGCGCAGACGCTGATTGGGAAAAAAAAAGCCGAGGAAGAGGAACAAAGTGAGTTCGAGAAGATATGGAATGATGCTGACCACCCATTCTGGAGCGATCCACAACTTATAGAATGCTTGAGACAAGTTGAGAAGGCTGATGCTTCTAAAGAAAAGATCAAATTCTCACAAGCTGGAGCTTCAACTTCTAAAGCAAACCAGGGCATGGATTCCACACAAACTTGGGAGGATGTAAACAACATTATGAATCAGTACACTAATGTGCTGGGAGACAAAGAATAGGTAAGAGAGCAAGTTGCAGAGGTGGAGAAAGAGAAGGAGGATGGGTTAGGTAATGACAGTGAGCAACTAAACACTGTAAGTGAAGGAGGCATGGTAGAAAAAGGACAAGGGTCCGTTTCTGTTATGGAGAACACAGAGCAAGCAGTGCATGGGGCAGAAGGCGCTGAGCAAGAGACAGTGGTTGGGAGTAAGGACAAGGAACCAACACCCGCAACACCAAAAACAAGGAAGAATGCCAGAAAGTCACCGGATTTGACAATTCCATCCTTCAAGCTTATCAGTTCAGAGGAGTTAGAGAACTTTGATATTGACGAAGAGAAGGATGAAGAACATGAAGTGCCTGATGCATAGAAGGACAAGGAGGTGCTTATCGGCTCAGAGAAGTTAGAGAACTTTGATATTGAGAAAGACATCAATAAAGAACATGAAGTGGCTGATGCACAAAAGGACAAGGAGGTGGTTGAAACTGAAAAAGCAAGAGAAAAGGACAAGGGGAAGGGGAAGGGGAAGGGGAAGCAATTGGAGGTTCATGGTGATGTGGTTCATGGGCCAAGGCACAAGAGACTTGGGGAAAAGCTCAGAAGCCCCTACAAAAGCCGAACCGTGGACATCTTTGCCAAGAGAACTGAGGAAGCAATGGTGGTGTACAACTACTATCTACACTGCAGCATAGGAGGGTAAGATCTAGATACATTATGACATATTTTATTTTTTTATTATGGTCAATAATACAGATAAATATTTACTAATGGATAAAATTTCTATTTCTATACAATTGAATAGTGAGCCTCTATTCAAACACAAGTCTCTCAAAGTCACCGGAATGGAGTTGGCTATGGACATTGACATCCACTACAAAGCTATTGATGCTTGGACAACAATTTTGAACAATAATGAGGAAGTGAAGAGCAGCAACAAACCGAGCAGAGCATTCTTGTATGTCTACCAAATGTACGTAAACTGTTTAAAAGTTAACAAAATAAGGTGCATGGATATATACTATAAGGTCCATCGGTATATACTATAAGGTTCAAAAGTTAACAAAATGAGGTTCATCATATAAAAAGTGAAGTCCTATAAAGTTCATGTAACAGAGGTTCATTTATTATAAAAGATGTTCATGGATTATTGACTAAGGTTCATGAAATTCTACATCAAGGTTCAACAGTTTCTCTGTGCAGTTTTTAGCTTGTATATATAATTGGTGTATGCTAACAAAAAATTATGAAATGTTGAAACAGAATGTCAACTTGAAAGATCATTTAGGAGAGTTCATCAAGAACTTCAACTTCGCCGTGGGTGAGGTACATGGACGAAAAATAAAGGACGTAGACATGGTAAAATTATTACTAGTCTGAGCTTATCTGTTTTTTTTTGTTGATAATTCTTTTGGAGTAAATTTCAAAGGTCACTAAATAAAGGCATTATTATAGGTTGTTATACCTGTCATAGTCCACAATGACCATTACTTTGTCATTGCCATGAACATTAAGAGTAAATGCATACATGTGCTCGACAGTACGCCAAACAACAGTGATATGGGTCTCTATCAACCAGCTATTCAGAAGATTGTAAGTGTACAAGAGTGTATGAAATTGTGTTGTTTTGAACATTTTTTTTTTGTTTGGTGAAAAAATCATTTGTTGTGTGCAGGTATCGATGACTGCAATTTAGCTCTGCCAGAATCACTTGATCAAAAGAGCAAACGACCTCAAAACTGCACAGGCTAAGGCACAGTTGATTCCTCTTCCATGCCAATCTGACTGTGCACAAGATCAAAGCTCTGGGGTGTATGCCATGCGACATATGGAGAAGTACATGGGGGTGCCGAATGACAACTGGGAGGACCAGATGAACAACAAAAACAAGAAGTAGGCCATTGAAGAACTAAGGATCAAATATGTCCATACCATCATCACCTCGGAAGCTAATGAAATCAAGGACAAGACACTTCAGACCATTAGAGAAAACCCTGAAGGACCATTTGAATGAACATTGGATGATTGTTAGCATTTTGGTTAGAATGATACTAGTTTGCTTGTGTGGATTGTGAAAATTTAGGATTTCAGATTTGGTTAGAATGATACTAGCAGGTAGGACTAATCACGTGATTAATTGGCTAATTAGGATGAAGATGATGTATACTTCAATATATTAGCAGGTTCATCGATTTTGTCTTGCAGGTTCATTGGTGTTGTCTTGCAGGTTTATTAATTTTGTCGTGCATGTTCATTGATTTTGACTTGTAGCCACAGTTGGTCATGGGTGTACTCTGTCCAAGCATTGGGTTCATGAATTATAACAATTAGGTTCATCATGTACCACTAACAGGTTCATCGAGTATAAGTAACAGGTTCATCAGATATAGAATAGGTTATATACTTCAAAACTCATTGAATAGTTCAAAGTTCAATAACTTTTGTCATTCAAGTACCCTAAAAATGAAAAAGTGAATATGGGTTCATAGAACCTAGAAAGTATGTTCATCTAAGTTACTAGGTTCATCGACTATAACAAACAGGTTCATCGATTTTGTCTTGCAGGTTCATTGGTGTTGTCTTGCAGGTTCATTAATTTTGTCGTGCAGGTTCATTGATTTTGACTTGTAGCCACAATTAGTCATGGGTGTACTCTGTCCAAGCATTGGGTTCATGAATTATAACAATTAGGTTCATCATGTACAACTAACAGGTTCATCGAGTATACGTAACATGTTCATCAGATATAGAATAGGTTATATACTTCAAAACTCATTGAATAGTTCAAAGTTCAATAACTTTTGTCATTCAAGTACCCTAAAAATGAAAAAGTGAATATGGGTTCATAGAACCTAGAAAGTATGTTCATCTAAGTTACTAGGTTCATCGATTTTGTCTTGCAGGTTCATTGGTATTGTCTTGCAGGTTCATTAATTTTGTCATGCAGGTTCATTGATTTTGACTTGTAGCCACAATTAGTCATGGGTGTACTCTGTACAAGCATTGGGTTCATGAATTATAACAATTAGGTTCATCATGTACAACTAACAGGTTCATCGAGTATAAGTAACGGGTTCATCAGATATAGAATAGGTTATACACTTCAAAACTCATTGAATAGTTCAAAGTTCAATAACTTTTGTCATTCAAGTACCCTAAAAATGAAAAAGTTAATATGGGTTCATAGAACCTAGAAAGTATGTTCATATAAGTTACTAGGTTCATCGACTATAACAAACAGGTTCATCGATTTTGTCTTGCAGGTTCATTAATTTTGTCGTGCAGGTTCATTGATTTTGACTTGTAGCCACAGTTAGTCATGGATGTACTCTGTACAAGCATTGGGTTCATGAATTATAATAATTAGGTTCATCATGTATAACTAACAGGTTCATCGAGTATAAGTAACAGGTTCATCAGATATAGAATAGGTTATACACTTCAAAACTCATTGAATAGTTCAAAGTTCATTAACTTTTGTCATTCAAGTACCCTAAAAATGAAAAAGTGAATATGGGTTCATAGAAGCTAGAAAGTTTGTTCATCTAAGTTATTAGGTTCATCGACTATAACAAACAGGTTCATCGATTTTGTCTTGCAGGTTCATTGGTGTTGTCTTGCAGGTTCATTAATTTTGTCGTGCAGGTTCATTGATTTTGACTTGTAGCCACATTTAGTCATGGGTGTACTCTGTACAAGTATTGGGTTCATGAATTATAACAATTAGGTTCATCATGTACAACTAACAGGTTCATCAAGTATAAGTAACAGGTTCATCAGATATAGAATAGGTTATACACTTCAAAAATCGAGCAGGTACTCGTTTTGTGTTTAAAAAGTAATTTTGTGACAAAACTCATTGAATAGCAGGTACTCGTTCCCAAAATTTTAAAAATTCTGCAAACGTAATAAAAATAACTATTCCAAAGCAAAATAAAGATGAAATGGAAAAAATACTAAAGAGTACTAAGAATCAAGCACTTCAGTGCAAGTGCGACTATTGTGAGTGGCATACTTGTTGCATCTGCCACAACGCCTTTGCCCTGCACGGCTGAAAGCAATAGAAATTTCTCTTCCACTCCGGATACGCGAGCCACTTCCTTTGTTCTTAGCTTGCTCTGGTGGCAGTACATTAACAACTGAAGGGACTTCAACTCCAGCATAAGACTGCAGCTGCTCAAGGTTCGACGGACCAGAACTAGACGAAGCACCACTCGCAGACAACAGAGCCGCCTTTTTCTCCTTAAGCAGAATAAAAAACTATTTCATGAGGTCCGACTTGTCATCCAATAGCCCCACACAACTATAAAAGTCAGAAATCAACTCATTCATGACCGCCTCACGCTCTTCAAGGGCCGCACACTGAGTGACAATGGTGTCGTCGATAGTGAACACCGGTGTAATAGTGGCATCCTTGGTCCAACGGGCAAGGACATACCTTTCCGGAATCCTATCAAACTCGAGGTCCCTGAACACAAACATGAGATGACAATAAGGCAGACCAATCCTTTAAAACATATGACAACTGCATAAAAAAACCCCACCTTCAGCTGACTGCTCGACTGTGAACATCTTGGATAAGCAATCCTTGACACCATAGAATTTTGTACCATTAACATCAGACATGCTCACCATAAAGCATGATAAACAACATTCCATAATCTGATCCTGAACAAGTTTGAAAATTGAGAGCGTGTACACCTCAGACGCATGCTTCTCCAATCTTAAATGTGTCTTAAGATCTGGATGCATAGTCGAAGAATCAAAGTTCAGCTTCGCCTGCTTGTGTCTCTGTGTGTCCAAGGCAATGTCAAAGTGCATCACCAACTCAACTAGGCGATAATATATGTTAGTGAAGTGACTAAAGTAACTGTTTGCAGATTCGGAAATAGAAGTAGTCCTAAGAAAACCGCCAAACATGACATCCCTAAAGTAGGCTGGGATCCAAAAATGTCAAATTGCAAAACATGTCATCAAACCACCTCCGCTTCACCAATGGGAATTCATCAAGCAACGCAGTCCACTGTGACTCAAACTCTGCAGGTGAAAGGTCATGGTTCCAGACAATGTTGTCCAACCTAGCCCTAAATTCTGAACTAGCGGCAGTGTCGTACTTGGTCTTTGCAAGCACTTTTTTCATGATGTGCCACATACAAAGCCTGTGGCGCGATCGGGGGAAAACTTGTTCAATAGCGGACTTCATGGACTGGTCTTGGTCTGTCACTATAACCTTTGGCTCGTGCACCATAGCTGCCTTGAATTTCTCCAACAACCAAACATATGATCCAACATCTTCCTTGAAAATTAAACCAGCCGCAAAAGTAACACTCGACTTGTGATGGTCTAGGTCGGTGAATGGTATGAAAATCAGATTGTACCTATATGGAAGAAATGTAAACAAAGCCAATGATGCATAAGTAAAAAGTGATAAAACACTAGAATAGTTTGTAATAAAAAGAGCAATGAAAGGAGGATTCATAAGTAGACAAAGAGGTTCATTAGAATGAATATACAACTACAAGGGAGAAAAAGTTAGACTAGGTTCATCAGGTTTGCAAACTAGGTTCATCAGTTTCAACAGAGAGGTTCATACAATCTAACTAACAGGTTCATTCAATAAACTAACAGTTAAAGAATAAAAAACAGAGTAGTAAATGCAAGGATAGTTACAGTGTAAAAGAAAAAAGGGAAAATGTATTGAAGAAGGATAGCCAATAACCTGTTGGTTCGGTATGTAGCATCAAACGATACAACGTCGCCAAAGAGAGAGAAGTTCTTGCGAGACACGGGATCAACCCAAAATAAACGCGTCAAACGATCACAAGAATCAACGTCGTACTAAAAAAAGAAGGCAGGGCAAAGTTCTTTTTTGTTGAACAAACGGTTGATCGTCATCCGAGCATCGGAACCACCAATATAAGCCAACATATCTCGTTGGTAGTTCTTGAAGTCAATAGCAGAAGCACCGACTTGGGAGTAGCCGCCAACAAGTTCCTTGAATATTCTATGCGACCTGACTGGACCGATGTGCGCTTCCTCACAATCCATGACAAACTTCTTATGTCCAAAGTCCAGCTTCCTCATAGACAGTTTATCCTTACCAACAACCATTTCATGTGTGTGGCGATCTTCAAAAGCTGTTACTTTATAGCCCTGATTACCGGCAAAAGTAAGGGTGAGTTTTGCCTTACAACCAACTCTGTTAGAAGGACGTCGTCGCATGCGTTTTGTGTTGTTCTGGCCAGTTTTAAAACCTTGTCTAGTGCAATGCAAGTACTTCAATGCAACCACACTGCCTGCCATGCGTGATCCACCAAGCCTAACAACAAAGCCACATTCCAGTGCATATGCCTTGTAAAATTCAACAACTTCCTCCAATGACCCAAACAACATACCAACAACTGGTTTCAGAGCATCACCACAGATTGGAATGTGGTACAAAGAACCACCTTGAGATAGACGGGCAACAGATAAGTCGGAAGACATCTCAGTGTCAGAATCACTTGGATATGAACTAGGGGAACTCTGACCAAGGGATACACTACCACTAGCACCAATAGAAACACTTCCAGGCACTGCAAACATAAAGCACATACAGCAATTGAGGTTCAATGATATTATGTGGAGGTTCAAAAGAACCGTGCACAATCAAATACAACAATGGAGATAACACAATAACACAATGCACAACACACAACAAACAAAATAAATCGAGTTCACACGAGCAATCAATGGAAAAGCATCAGAAAAGACGACTGCAAACAAGCAAAACACAAAATATGAAAAACCGTACATTGAAGAGAGCAAAACCTAACTATGAAAAGGTGAAGACGAATCTGTCAAAGAACACAATAGAAACGCCACAACGAATCAATTGAATACTATGATTCTCAAAATTGTCAAAATGAAAGACGAATCTAAGTTGAATAAACTGCAAAGAAATTTTGAAACCCTAAAAACCGTAGAACATAAATAAGCGAAATTAACTTACCAGAATCCATAGAATCAATCCCAAAGCGTGAATAGATTGAACAAGGCGAAATCGAGCAAGAAAACAACCGTAAGGAGCGAGAACGAAGAACTCCTTCAATGGCGATTCCGGTAGAACTTTTTCGCCAAGAGAGACGAGAGCAAAGCGAGGGAGACAACAGAACAAATGAAGGCCAAAAGGACGAAAATGCCCCTCCGTGTAGGGTTTTGTTGTTAAATGATGGAACATTCCCAGCTGTTGGATGGAGACACGTGGACAACTACAGTAAATGCTCAATGCTTACTTTAAAGCTTATGCTCATTTGATCCTCCCTCATGTATTTCATATGATGACACGTGAAAGAAAGAACTATGGCTTTTGTATATATATATAGATCACTTGCATACCAATTCAAAGACATGAATGTGTGATATACATACAAGGATTTTTGTAATATGAACAATAAACTAACAACAAAATCATATATTAGTTATTATGTTGTTACTTGTGAAAGTTGTTGTATGTTTTATTCATGTAAGCATAATTCCATTCTTGAACCATTGCTTCAGCCAGGCTGCTTCAATGTTGACCGAGTTTAACCCGATTTCGGCATAGTGTTCTTTGTAGGTTCAATTCTTTATAGGTTCACAATTGAATAGAACCTACCTTACTTATACAACAATTTTTTAAGGTAAATATATTTACTCGTTAGCCTAAATCCATTAGTCATATAAAATTGTAAGGTTTATAATCATTGTTGACAAACTGGTAATTTCATGTGAAATTACTATGCTTACTAATTAAGAAAATATATACTAATTAATAATTTGTGTATAATACAAAAATATAACTTGACCAGTATTCCACCACGTAAATTATTGTTGTATCGAGTCACATTAATGTATTTGTTTTTTAATTCCGTATTATTACGTAGAATATTTTAAAACTAATATTGCTTTCTTTTTTTAGTACATGATTAGTATATATTATGCTTGTGGTTTTTCCACACATTAGGTTTATCTTGATGCAATTTTTAGTATTAATTATTCTATAGATATAATTAGATCTGTCAAACGGGTCAAATGGGTCAGATTTGGGTTTAAGGACACCAATTCGAGTCATTTACGAGTCAAAATTTGCGGGTCGTTCGTGAATCGGGTCGAAGGTCGGATACGGGTCAACCCACGGATTGAGAGTGTCATGCCAAAGTTTTTAAAATGATTATTAAACTAATATATTAATTAAATTAAATTAAAATTAATATTATTATATAATATTATAATCATAAAATATGTTATAATATTAAATATAGATGATATAACACACATACACACAAAATTGCTCAACCCAACGGGATCCGCAAATTTGCGGGTTTGGTGGGTCGGGTTTGCTTCAGGTTCGTCTAGTTAAATTTTTTTCGGGTTATGACCCACAAAACATGGATCGGGTCTCCGGGTCGTCAAATATTGACAACTCTAGATATAATATATATTTAAGATTGTGATTTTTTCTATAATTTACCTTAATCATGATTTCATAATCATTATATATTTTAGATATAATATAAATATAAAGGTTGTAATTTTTTCCATAAATTAAACGTGTGGTTTTGCATGGATGTAGGCTGTTGGTGGAGAATAAGTTTGTATTTTAATTTAAAATATCATAAGATTTGTCTTTTGTTGGGATTATTATGCTTATTTTTGTAGGATTCACAGTCTGGTTACTGTCCTTGGTAAAATATATCGAAAAGAAGTAGGAGCAAAGCTATCCATGAAAGTTGAAACTAATTGAATTAAAAAATTGGTATAAATATTATGAGCATGTTTCCGTGGTTATTACATTTATAATCCCGTATTGTTGGATATTTTATTACGAGTAATTTATGTACAAAAGAAAAAAGGGAGGCAATGATAAACACTTTTTTTATATGCAAATATGTTTCTAAAGGAAGTAATATTATATGAGATAAAAACTCTAATGAAATGATGTATTGTTATAACTTTATTTTTTCTACATATTCACTAAAGAGAAAAAGGTTGAACATCGTAATACATGTTCAGAATTAAAAAAGATATAATACTACAAGTGAATGTTTTTTCATAATTTATAGTCATTTTGATGATTTTTTACAAATTCTTTTTTAATTATTTTTTATTTTCCATATAAGACTTAATTTCAACACATTATTTGGGCAAGAAAGCAACCATCATTTTCAATTTATTATTAGTTTAGACATCTTTATATTATCATACTTTTGTTATAATTTCATTTTTATATCACCAACATACAGTTCTTCTATTTAATATATATATTTTTTAAATAATATATTCTCTATAGTAAAAAAATCAAAGTAAAATTTCCCAACGAGTACTTTAGACCCGCTAATTCAACTTGAACCCACAAACCCTTATGACCAGACACGAACAAATCAAACTTTTAACAATATGAGAATCTGGAGTTTGGATCATATGCGGAGCACTCTTCCCGTGCGGACGTGCGGAGCATGCACTTTAGGGCCTTATTTGTGCACTTTAACGTCTTATTTGTACATTTTTTTTAAAAAAATAAAAAAATCTTTTTTAAATTTTTTTCCAAGCATTTTTCAATTTTTTTACAAAAGTGCACAAATAAGGCCCTAAAGTGCACAAATAAGGCCCTATAGTGCATGTCCGCACGTCCGCACGTCCGCACGGAAAGAGTGCTCCGTACCGGAACCGCACTCTGAGAATCTGAACCCACTTTTTATCGAATCTGGTCTTTTCGATCCAGTTAATGTGTCTACTTACAAGTGGAAATTCAAATATTTACTATTGATTCAAGCAAAACAAAAAAGGAAATTTTGAGTCTTCACCTATGAAGCGAAGGCTAGCCTACGAAGTTCTAAATAAGATCTCAGGTTAGACACAAATGGTGAGATGTAGATCTTAGCTAATCTATCAGCCGATCGGTTCACCTCTCGAAAAACGTATCTAAGATGGACTTCTTGGAAGAAATGGAGATCGATAAAGATATTGACAACTATGATTTCAATTTCCCAAAGACAAATCCAAATGCCTTGAATGGAATTAATAAGGCAAATGTTATCTCCTTCAATTTCTGATTTGGATAGATTAAGATGTTTAGCTGCAATGATGCTCTTTTTTAAAGCCAAGGTTTTAGTCATCAAGATAGTGTTAACACCGCAACGATGGTTCTCCATATGAATTGTTTCAGATTTTTCATTTCTGATTATAAAGCCTATACCCCCACACCATTAGGATGTTTGGATCCATCAAAATTAATTTTAAGAAAATTTGGTTTCGTTTTTTTCCGTTTAGTGTTTCTTGTATTTTCTTATATGAGAAGGGTTTTGTTTTTGTTGAGTAAAATTATCACCCTCTATTTCCTTTGTTTTGTCCAATTTTGAACAAATGTTTTGATGTATTGTGTGAGATCTTTTATTTTATCCAAAGTATTAGTGTTGAAGATAACTTGGTTTCTATTAAACCAAATACCCCACCACATAGTAAGGAGGGAAATGAATTCATTTTTGGATAAGAGGGATTGAATCTCTACAATAAGGTCTTCTGGATTTTTGTTAATGATATTGATATTTCTAACGATGTTTTCTATGACCGAACTTTTCTTTCGAATTTGATTAAGAGTAAACAGACATCGTAGAAGAAAATGATCGAGTTAAGTTTTGATGTGGATTATTGCATGAATCGCATGCTAGTGGGACTGGTACATGTTTTTGTGCAAGTCTTGCTTTAGTTGGTAATCCATCATAACAAATTTTCCAAATAAAGTTTGTAACCTTAGGGTAGGTATCCATCTTCCATATCCAGGAGATATCTTTGTTTAAGGAGTTTGTTTGTTTCGTGATAAGTTCGAAATCAGACTTAGTAGAAAACCAACCGTTCTTACTAGAGGTCCATTTTTTCTGGTTATGAAATCACTTATTGTTATGGATGGCGAACTAGCTGCTTGTGGCAAAATTTCATCAATAAGATTTATTGCATCAACCCATTTGTCAGACCAGGATTTTATAAATTTACCATCCCCACAAGCTAGTGAAGACATGTTTTGAATTATTGTCGTAGTTTTAGTAGTTGCGACCATTGCCAGGAGTGATTTGTTTTTTTTGGAATATTGGAGTATATTAGTATCCCTAAGGTTTTTTACATTTATAATCTTCACCTAGATGTTGTTTGGTTCAGCAAAAAATTTCCAGATTAATTTCATCTGCAGAGCTTTATTCTTGTCTTGTGTTTTTTCCTTATGTCAATACCGCCATGTTTATGATTTTTGCATATTTTATCTTATCCTATTAAGGGTTTGTATGTATTATCTTTATTCCAAAAAAAATATTCTGTTGAGCTTGTCAAGCTCTTTGTGTATAGAAGTCAGTAGCATGAAATATTGCATGATATAATTTGGCTTGTCAACAAGATTTGACTTAATTAACGTAGCTCTCCCTTCATGGGAAATAGAATTAGATTTCCATTTAGATAGTTGATCCGTGATTGAGAAAATTGTATCTTGGAAAGTATCATAGTTAACTCTGCAATTTCTAAAAGGGCACCTTAGGTATTTTTCAAGAGATGTAATACTTTGGATGTTTAATACTAATTGAATTAGCATTTTGAGGTTGTTTGGTGCATTTGTTGTAGTTTGGAAAGTTGGTGTATGGTAATTGACACATTGTCCAGAGATGGAGCAATAGTCTTCAATGATTGTCCTAACTTTAGAACACGCTGTTTCATTAGCCTTGGAAAAAATGATAAAATCATCAGCCAAAAAGAGAATTTGAAGCCAAGTTGGTTGTTACTGCAATTACTCTCATGTTGTAGCTTCCTAGCAATAACTTCAACACCTAGAAGAAAGAGAAAATGAGATAGGGATCACCCTGACGTAATCCTCTCTTGGGATAGAAGAGATCCATGGGCCCTTTTATTGACTAGGATGGAGGAAGAGACAATTTCAATACATTCTTTTATCCATCCTATAAAACGGGATGAGAACCCAAATTTGTTTAAGATAGATAAAATGAATTCTCATTCAATTTTGTCACATGCCTTTTCCATATTCAATTTGATCATTATGTAACACCCCCGATTTATGTCGGTAGTGCCACACGCTAGTGACCTCAAATTTTAATGTCCAAACCACCCTAGGCTTTAATCGGAACAATTATGCTTAAATAAATAATAAAAATTAAATAATGAAAGGATAATCAGCAGAAGACTTTTATATAGAACTCAATCTTTTATTAAAAATCCTCTTATAACTTGAGAAGGAAAGTTTACAAACGGTATTGAATTTACAGCGAAAGACTTTTAAGTAAACCCAAAATACATGACTAAATTATAGAAGTGTTTATTAAATTGATACTAAACAACCTTAAAACAATATCACTTTAAATCTTCAACTACAAGCCAATGTCTTTGAGTGTCTACTTCAAATCGTCGGGGACCAACCTATGATGTGTCGTATAGAACGAATGCCACTAGCCAACCATGCAAGGAATAAAACCGGTTGGTTAGTCTAATGAAAGACTATGCAAGGGTGAAAACAGATTGGTTCTCGTAGTCATATATAATCACTACCCTTGTTTCATGAATAAAACTCGATAAACGGTATATGACTATAGACTTCTACTGAAAAGAATGAAAATGTATGATTAAAGAGAAGACTCAAATAAATTGAGTCTTATGGGAAAACATCTCGTTACATATTTGTACACCCGCAAAAATAACTTGGAAATATTACCGCCAATGACCTCAGAATACATACCTGGGGTCACCCAAGGCTTATCGTTTTTATTGCAAATAAATATAACATTGTAAACTTTATTAAATATCATGAAATGACCAAATAATGTTTCACACCGACGTTGCAAGTTACAAACGGTAATTGAAACCAAATACAAAAACATATAATGTAGCGGAAGTCTTTAAAATATATAAAACGCCATAAAGGGTTTTGAACCATGTGAGTCTCACGCCAGGATCCTCAACCTTAAGGAAACAATTAAAATATCAACTGCCTTCAACGTCGGGGACTTGCCTTATCACAACTGAGGAAATTTACCTAATGTGCCGTATGAGACAGATGACACCAGCCAACCATGCAAAGAAAAAATAACGGTTGGTTAGTCCAATGAAAGACTACGCAAGGGTATGAAGAAAAGGTTCTAAGTAGTCGTATTAAGTTACAACAATCGCTTTTCGAATAATAGCCGATAGACGATGTTAACTTCAATACTTTTACGGAAGTACAAGAAAAAGAAATGTTTCAAGAGAAAGACTCCAATGGAATTGAGTCTTTATAGGAAACATATGCAATTGTTTGGGAACGTTAAGTTTTCACACAAGTTTATAAAAATGACCTTGATTATTTGGGTCCACGACCAACCTCACCGCGTATTGCGAATCCAGATTGGAAAGAGAACCTACTCTAACAAGAGTTCGGGCGGGTTCCACGTTGTACTTCTCGCCCGAGGGTATATTAATTATGTGCGTAAAAGCACTTATCTTATTTACTTTCAAAACGTACATTCACGTTAAGGCTTTTAATTCACATCATCTCGATACGAGAGATATCTTTGGGATGAATCCCGAATATTGGCACTAGCTAAGTGCACCTACCACTTATATCCGAATAAGGGTACAGTCATGACTAGGAGTACTAGGGCAAAAACCTCCTAATACTTGTTATAAAGAAACGACTAGACCTCGCAAGGTACATAGCGTTCCTATGAATACTCGTGCTAGCTAAGCATGTAAGTTTGAATAAAAATCCACACCAAAAATCCATTTATCACTTTATGGTAATATCATATAGAATTATATATAATAGCGTTGTTTCTAGCAATATATACAACCTATTATAAATTCATGTTTTTAACACAACATTTTATCGTTTAAGTTCCCAAACACAAATTAACAACTTTATTCCAACTTAATTAAACAATTAAGTAATTGATAATCAAGAAGAATATGGAATAAATCAACAAGAGCGAACCGCCACTTGTCTTAGTCTGGACGAACAAAGAGTTGGGTCCAAAATCTGGGAACTTGAACTTGTGCACGACTGCCTACTAAAATTCCCGTTGGAATTTATCATCATTCAGTAGGGTCAGATTCCAATCCGTACAACCAACCATGGAGACGAGCACAATCCAGCACCGACGATGCATACGAGACGAGTTTTAAAACAAAACCCTAATTAGTTATGGGTACGAAGGAACGAAAAGACGAAGAAAAGGCAGTGCCTCGATCGCGGCTTTGCTGGGCAAAACCGCGCATGCGATAGATAGGCCGCGATTGTGGTTTCATGCCTAGCCGAGATCGCGGGCCTCTGCCCAGCCGCGATCGCGGTATTTATGCCGCGGTCGCGGGATCCATCGTCGAATGACAAGGTAAACGAACACAACGGAGCCATACCGAGGGAAGACGAGGCTCAGATCTTGCTTCTTGGACAAGCGCGCACCGCCACCACTCCTGGCTTTGCTTTGATGGAACTCCGACTCTGATAACGAACGACGACGACCAAACTCCGACGACAACACCAACATCGAGCTAAAACGAGAGGAAAAGGATGAAGGATGTGAAATACCCTCGTATCCGCCTCTATTTATAGGGCAGGGGTGGAGCTCTCCCACTAAATGAGAGGAAGAGCAACCGTTTAGCCTCCCTAAACCGGCCGCTCAGAGAAGAAACGCCAGATCCTAAATCATCAGTGTCACAGAGAAGACGAGGAAGAAAATGAAGCAATGGTGCCGTGATCGCGGTTTGGCCTTTGGGAAAAACCGCGCCCGCGGTTTCATAACCGCGGTCGCGGGCAGTGCCGCGCCCGCGGCTGCATAGCCGCGATCGCGGGCAATGCCGCGCCTGCGGCTCTCGGGTCTTGATCACGGGTCTTGCTTAATTCCGATTTTAGCAACCCTCCAATAATTAAAACCCATATATTTCATTAAATGTGTATCCATACATTCATATGATTCTATGGTTAGAGAACATGTCTAACACGTCTTGCTTACAAAACGAAAGTTGAGACTTTTAGGGGTTATTACAATATTTGGGTCCTCGACCAACCTCACCGCATAATGCAAATTCAAATTGGAAAGCGGACTTACTTTAGACAAGAGACCAGGCGGGTTCCATGTTGTACTTCTCGCCCGCGGGTATATTAATTATGTGCAAAACGACACTTATCTTATTTAATTCCAACACGTGCAATTACGTTAAAGCTTTTAATCCACACCAATCTCGCAATGAGATATAGAACAAGGGACGAATCCTGAATTTCGACACTAGCTAAGTGCACCACCACTTTAATAAAATAAGGGTAGATCATGACCAAAAGTATTAGGCATTTATCCTCCTAATATCAAGTTATTAAGAAACAGCTAAACCTCGCAAAGTAATAGCGTTCCTACGAATACTCGTGCTAACTAACAATTATTATCCACACCAAAGCACACCAATCCATACCAATTATTATCTAGCACCCTATAATATATATATATATATATACGGGTTATAGCTAGAATATATACAACCTAATAAAAAAGGTTCATTTTACACAACATTTTAACACACAAGTTCTTAAATGAGAAATTAAGAATATTTATCCCGACTTAATTAAGAATATAAGTTAATTGTCAATTAAGAAAAATATGGAATAAATTAGCAAGAGAGAACCGCCACTTGCCTTGAATCACGGAGAGATAAACGGTATCACGGGGATGGTTGTTTCCGAGTAGCAACTTGAATCCCTGCTCTATTTCCGTTCTAGAAGCAAATCCGAGACGTATCCGAATCACACACAAAAATAAATTATAATTAGATAATTTATTTAATACTGAATTTTGAAGGATAATTGTCTCAAGATTTAAATTGAATTAATTTATCTCCTATTAATTCAATTTTCAAGGCTTAATCGGTAGGACGGTTATCTATACAATTAAGCATCAATTAATCGTATATTCTAATAATCTTTTTATAAATAAATAAATCTTATAATTTATTTATAAAGTCCAGAAATTTTACTCCAAAATATTATCGAAATGAAAAGTTAATATGTTAACCATTCATAGTCTAAGATAATACCCAAAGTAATTTTAATTAATTTATTTTTAATTTTATTAAAATCAAATTAATTTCATCTTTCTATTCAGTAATTAAGATTAATTTAATTAACCTTAATTAATCCAAATAATAATAAAATTAAATAAAGGAAATTGGAAATCGGATCAAAATCCCGAAAATATACCCGCGCAGTGGAGCTGTTGGCGTTTCCGGCGAAATTAGCGGCCCAGAGATGGAAGCTTAGGGCTTTTGTAGAGGACTCCCAGGCGGTCCTAGTGGTTCAACCAATTGCAAGATTGAAGCTCTAACTTGCTCGAATTTGGCCAAGAACAACCTGTTTTCGGAAATTAGGGTTCTTGAGTTTTGGCTTCGAAATTGGATGAATTGGGGGTCCGATTGAGAGGGCTTTTATAGAGTTCTTGTAGGTGGGAATGCGGGCACCATTAACAAAACCCCTCTCATTAATCCCTCCAATTGAAGACGAATTGATCCAATTTTGGATTTGTTCAATTTGGCCACCTAGATGACGTGTGAGTTTTGTGGTTGAATAACCACGATTTTGGATGACATTCAATCCAATTTATGGAGGAATTACGTGGAGGATGAAGAAGTCTTGAATGCCCATTAGGGCTTGTTTGGTACGATTCCTGTGGAATGAGGAATCGGAATGAGGAATGAGCGATTCCGAAAATATGTTTGGTTTGGTAAAAAACAAGAAATTCTTTCATACTCAGGAATGGGCCATTCCAAGCCCAAAGAACAACTTCATTCCAATAAAAAAGTCAGAGTTTCATCCATTCCAAAAACAAATTAGGATAAGCTCTGTTCAGTTGTTCCCTTCTACCACAATCGCTCCTTCATCTGAAAGCTTTGCCCCAACGATCTTCCCGGCGTCCTTCTCGGCGTCTTCCGTCGTTCCGGCGTCGTTCTCCGTCCCAACCCCTCAAGGTATTGTGCAGTCTCCACTTGTTAAATTGCTGCAATCTCGTTCTCGTAATACAATGAATTTATGCTCGGTTAAATTGCTCAAAATTCGTAGATTGATGCAGTCTCGTTCTCGTCAATTGCTGTTTTCTCGTTCTCGTCATTTGCTGCATCTCGTTCTCGTAATACAATTCAATGAATTCATAGTTGCTTTGTTAAATTGCTTAAAAAGTTCAATTAATTCATGCTCAGTTAAATTGCTCAAAATTCGTAAATTGCTTTGTTAAATTGTTGTAGTCTCGTTTGTGATGAATTGTCTCCATTTGTACTGAATTGGTATTTCTTGTTATATTGATTTTAGGTTGAATTTTTTTAATTGTTTATGTTGAAATACTTTGTGTGGTTAGTTTATGGATGTTTGTAGTATTTTATTATCACTTTTTTAGTACTTAATCTTGTATTTATAAAATAAAAAATTCATCTACTTATATATACCTATGCAAAATTAAATTTATAGGGAATTAATTTCTCATTTTAGATTTTATATGCTGTCAAACAACATTTTCAGGAATGATTCATTCTAACAGCATACCAAACACCACATTACAGGAATGGTTCATTCCGACAGCATACCAAACACCAAGTTACATGAATGATATATTCTGATTTCGGATTCCATTCCGATTCGTGATTCCATTCCGATTCCAGAAGACATACCAAACGAGGCCTTAGTTATTAGGCTCAATCGGATCCTATGTGGATCGATTTCTGCCATTGAAAGCTTAAAAGAAGCTTGCGTATGGCTGCTGCTAGTAGGAGGAAGATCCACTTTTGGGTTAATTACACATGCCCTCCCCCTTATTTGGCCTATTTGCACATTTGTGTCCAACTTTCTTAAGTTGTGGCAAAAAATATCCTTATTTTAACTTTTAAAAATTATAAAAATTACCCAAATTTATTTATCTTAATATTCCAAGTTTATAATATTATTTTAACCCAAAATTAAAGTGTAAATTTTTTTAACTTAGGTTAAGATAGGCTTAAGTTATTATTCTTATGAATTTGACCATACTTAAATCCTCAACAAAAATTTGTTAAACTTAATTTGAATATTCTAGGTCAAATTTGATAAGTTTTATCTAAATTATAATTAACATAAAGTTAATCATAATTTAAATCATCCTTAGCTTAAAGGAATACATACTTAGGGGAATTATTACTTTATCCCCTTATGGGTAACATAATAATTTTTACGTCCTTTATTATTATTTAAAATTTAACATTACAACCATTGTTGCACTTAATTATTTATTTTAACACCATACATTATTACTCATGTGATACTTTGTACCAAAAATTATCACATCTCAACCATTGAACCTAAGTTTAAGAAAGTTTAAATTATTCCTCTAAAAGAAATAAAATAAATTTCAAAACTTTTATTTTTACCACTTTAAAATTACTATTTTACCCTTCTATTTTAAGTGGGTTATTACTAGAGGTGTCAAACGGGTTGGGTTCGGGTTTAAGCGTATCGGGTCGGGTCATTACGGGTCAGGTCGATTGCGGGTCAAAATTTGCGGGTTAGGTACGGGTTCGGGTCAACCCAGCGGGTCGAGAGCGCCATGTCAAAATTTTATAAAATGAATATTAAAACAATATTTTAATTAAAACAAATAATAATAAATCAAAAAATCATTATTATATAATATTTTAATAATAAATTATTTTATAAATTTTAATATATAAAATATAAACACATTTGTATTGACCCAACCCAAAAATTTTCGGGTTGAACGGGTCGGGTCACTTTGGACCCAATACTTTTCGGGTCGGGTCTCAACCTAGAAAACGCGGGTCGGGTCAGGTTTGCGGATCGGGTTAAATTTTGACAGCTCTAGTTATTACACATTATCCATTCTTTTTTTCCCTTTTTAGCACGGAAATAGTGGAAGATTTCATGAGCTATTAGGATGTTATCTTGGATGGATCGGTCAACCACAAATGCTCCTTGTACGAGATGAATAAGTATGTTCAGAATAGTTTCATTCTTTCTGTAAGAATTTTGGACATGAATTTATAAATTGTTGAGCACAAACTGATTGGACATGAATTTATGAATTTATAAAAAATGATTGATCTTCTTAAGAATTTTACCAGAATGAAAAAAAAACTTTTAACAGCTTTGATGACTATGGTCCAACAATGTGCCTATATTTTTGATAAAAAATGTAGATATCCCATGAGGGCTAGGTGATTTGTTACTTCCAATACTGAAAACATCATTCTTGATTTCATCATTATTGACTTGTCTTATTAGGTTATCGTTCTCGATATCAAAAACTTCTTTATCAATATTACCTAAAAAATCATGGAGGTTTTTAGGATTGACGTTTTCTTTCATAAATCTTCTTTCAAAGTCAGACCTAATTTCGTTGTGAATATTTTTATGACCAACAATAACCGTATCATCTTGACTTCCACGAATAGTTTTTCGACTTTGTCTGCCATTTACTATTCAATGGAAATAATTGGAGTTTGTATCAATCTTTGATGTGTTTAGTTTTAGCTCTTTGGCTCCAATATTTTTTTCTGATCTCTCTTTTTAGTATTAAGTCTATTATGTTTAGAAAATAGGTGTTATTTAGTATCTAGAATGATTTCTTTTTGGATAACGGATTATTCATCTTCCACCTCTTTCAATTGCTTAAAAATATTAATGTACTTCTGTTCCATTTTGTAGCACTTATTTTAAGTGTTTGCATTTTTTAATTAGGTTGTACATATGAGAACCTTGCGTATTGATACACCAAGCTTGTTTGACAATATTTCCAAAATTCTTTCTGAATATCCACATTTTTTCAGATTAAAGTCTTTGAATAAGAGTAGTAGTGGGTTCGGTTTGTACTTCATATCTGTATGTTTTATTTGATTTAAATATTGATATTAATCTATTTTTTTTAGTGAATCCTTTATAATTTATTTCATGAGGGGAGTTTGGGTACATTTGGTTATTACAATAAAATTTACGAAACTCTATTAGCTGTTGGATCGGGTGAATGGATAGACACGATTAAAGGTTGAAAAATTATCGGAGCGAGGCGTATTTCTTTACCCATTCCTATCAAAATAGTATTTATGTAAATTAAACCAAAAGTTCTACAACTTTATAAAGATACCATGTGTTTCTTTTAAACACCTTCTCTCTCATCTTTTATGAACAAGTGGTCCTGCTTTCATTTTCACTTTTTTCATATGCTTTCTCCCCCTTTATATAAAAATGGATCTCGCTCCCTTTTCACTTTAGCCATCACCATTTTTTTTTCATAAACTCTTTCAACTTGTTAAGGAACTATAATTTATTTTATTATTTTTCATAACAATTTATTATTTTTTAATTTGTAATATTAGTATTTTTAAACATACATAAGAAAGAAAAAATGTTCATAATATAAAATTCAAACAATGACATTAAAGTTCCCATAAATAAATTCCTTTAACGTAGGATCATATTCTATAGCGATCATATGTAGGAAGTAGAATAGAGTTAGGCTCTCTTGTATCATGTTCAAGTTCACATATATATATATATAGAGTCAGACTCCGGTGAAACGGATGCTTACGGTGAAACGTGAGTAGGAATGAGAGCCAACATTTTGGGACAATGGAAGGCTATGATGGAACATCCATCATAGCAAACATACACCCTCTCACACACAATCACACCCCATGGTCAACATCTGACCATTGACCGGTCAATGGTCAAACTGACTTTTGTCCATTTTTTTTTAACAATTAATTTTTTTTAAAAATATATTTTTTATTCTTGTTTTTCTACACGTTTTTATCATAAAATTGTAATTAAAAAAGTTGAACAATTCCTTATCAAATTTGAACAATTGTATATCAAAAGTTGAACAAAGTTTTTTGAACAATATATAAAGTTGAACAATTGTACAAACAAAGTTGAACAATTGTATCTTAAAGTTGAACAATTTCATTTTTATGGTTAGACGACTGATTCACTAAGCAATTTTTAATTTTAATTTTTTTGGGCAAGTTTTTTTCTTCATTTTTTTTATTGTTTTTCTACACGTTTTTATCATAAAATTTTAATTAAAAAAGTTGAACAATTCCTTATTAAATTTGAACAATTGTATTTTAAAGTTGAATAATATTTTTGAACAATATATAAAGTTTAACAATTATACCAAAGAAGTTGAACAATTGTATCTTAAAGTTGAACAATTTTATTTTTATGGTTAGACGACTGTTTCAGTAAGCAATTTTTATTTTTATTTTTTTTGGGCAAATTTTTTTCTTCCTTTTTTTCCTTGTTTTTCTACACGTTTTTATCATAAAATTATAATTAAAAAAGTTGAACAATTCTTTAATAAATTTGAACAATTGTATGTTAAAAGTTGAACAATGTTTTTTGAACAATATATAAAGTTGAACAATTGTACTAACAAAGTTGAACAATTGTATCTTAAAGTTGAACAATTTCATTTTTATGGTTAGACTATTTCACTAAGCAAATTTTAGTTTTTTTTCTTCCTTTTTTTCTTGTTTTTCTACACGTTTTTATCATAAAATTTTATTAAAAAAGTTGAACAATTCCCAATTAAATTTGAACAATTGTATGTTAAAAGTTGAACAATGTTTTCTGAACAATATATAAAGTTTAACAATTATACCAAAAAAGTTGAACAATTGTATCTTAAAGTTGAACAATTTTATTTTTATAATTACACATTTGTTTTGACTAAGCAATGGTTAGTTTTGTTTTTTGTTTTTTTGGCCAATTTGTTTTCAGGATAAAACATTTTTTTTTTGTTTTGTTTCCTTACACGCTTTCCTCATAAAATTGTTTCTAAAAAATTGAAAAATTCTCTATTAAATTTGAACAATTGTATCATACAAGTTGAACAACTTTTTTAACAATATATAAATTTAAACAACTGAACCAGAAAAGTTGAACAATTTAGATTGCATGAAAATTCAAACTTATAACAAAAGATAAATTGGGCAATACTTCATTAAAATTTTAACAATTGTCAAATAAACTTGAAGTTTTGTTTATAACGTAATATAAACATAATACAACTAAAAAATGTTCAAAACATAAACCCTAAATCCTAAATGTGTAGATAAATAAAAATAGAAAATGGCAAAAACGGCCATGCACAACTAAAAATTATTTAAAAAATGAAATTGTTCAACATTGAGAGACAATTGTTCAAATTTATATACATAGCGAATACAGTTGTCGAACTATAAAAATGAAATTGTTCAACTTTAAGATACAATAGTTCAACTTTTCATATACAATTGTTCAACTGTAATATTGTTCGAATTTTAATTATGCAATTTTAAACATACAATTATTCAACTTTAAGAACTAATTGTTCAATTCTTTTCATACAAATTTTATAATGAAAACGTGTATAAAAAAAATTTGAAGAAAAAAATTATTTTTTTTGTAATAAAAAAAAAAAAACTGACCGTTGACCGGTCAACGCTGACCATTGACCGGGATTGAGTGTGGTAGGGTGTATGGTAATATTAAAATGAATGATCTAGAATGATCCTCACGTTTCACCCTAAGGGTGCTCCTCACATGAAGCTAATTATATATATATATATATATATATATAGAGTGGATGAATAAGGAGCGTTGGATGAAAGGAGATGGATGGATGGATTCATAGGTGAAACGAGTGGATGAATAAGGAGCGTTGGATGAAAGGAGATGGATGGATGGATTCATAGGTTGTAGAGATTTTATGGTGGGTGTGTTACCATAAAACAAGGCCCATAATATGCAGTTACCTAAAAAAACGTTTGAAAAAAAATCTAAATTAGGAGAGAGAATAGCTTTTTTGAATTTTATTAATTAACCACCTCCAAAATAGGAAGTTAAATATAGATTTGGAGAGAGAAATATACTGCAAATACTCATATTCAATTGGTTACGATTTTCGGATACCACCATGTTTTTAGTTAATACGCATATTCAGTGGAAGTTCGTGCATATCAATATATTTAATTAGTTGAAAATTAACATTATGTATATCGACACAAAAATTATGAATATCGTTAAATATTCTTTGCATATCAGTTAATTTTGTTCATGTTCCATCGTATTCATGCTGATATTCACTATCCTATATTTGATATTCAAGTATTGTGAGTACTGTTTCACTATGTATATAATGCATCCACTGAATTGAAAAAAAAAATTGTGCATATCTGTGCATATCAAAACACATTATTTGAATATCGTTCAAGTATTTCTGAATATCTGTTATTCGGTATCATGCATATGCCATCCACACAATGAATATCATATTCACGGCCAAGGAAATAATCCATAATTACAAGTTGCATATCATACAAGTATATTCTGCATATCACTATACAAAAAATGCATATCCCATCCACATAATTGCATGGCCGGATTCTGCATGGCCGCGATCGTTGCCCTTGAACCGTGCTCGCGGCTTGTTCTTCCCTGGCACTCTGCGAGATCTTCCTTGGCTGCGCCCGCGGCTTCCTTTCCGCGCCCACGGCTTATTCTGCATATCAATGTATAGAAAATACACATCCCATCCACACAAATGAATATCACATTCACGGCCAATGAAATAATCTATCATAAAAAATTGCATATCATACAAGTATATTCTGCATATCAATGTATGGAAAATGCATATCCCTTCCATACAACTGAATATCACATTCACGGCCAGATACATAATCCATAATCAAAAAATGCATATCATACAAGTATGTCTGAATATCATACATAGACCCTAAATTAGAACTCTAAATCAGCCGGCGGTAATGGAGGATGCCAATAATCCATGAGCCAAAAACATGTTTTTAAAAACAATGAACATATATGCACTTTGTGGTAATTGATATTCCAATTTAAAACATCATATTCACAATCTATGAAAGTTAACAGTATGCATATCGACACGAAAACTGTGAATATCATACATAGACAAGGTTTAAAGGACCTTCTTTGCAGCACATAATAACCGTTCATTCCAAAAGAATCATTCTTCTATCATGCACGAACTACGTTTAATTTGATCACCCGCAACCTCTCCCCCGAAAGAACACATCCATAGCGAGAAACCGGAAGGGGAAATGGGAGAGACGAAGCATTTGAAATGAAAGGGCAACTCTTAACTTTCATAGGGAGGAGGATGGTGAGGAAGATTTGCAGTGGAAGGAGCGGAAGGCTGGCGATTCATCTGCATCTGAGGAGGTGGCCCCCTCTGAAACTCGATCCCAGGAGGCGGCTGCTGTTGTTGAAGCTGTGCATAAGGTGGCAATGGTCCGGTCGACAACGGTGGCTGAAGGTGCGACGGCGGTTGCTGGCCTTGCGGCGGTTTCCATTTCTAGTGCTGAGCGTCGCCACCGTACATCATCGTTAACCCTAATATCGGAGAATGGAGAAGCGCCGAGATCGGAAGAGAAGAGAGCGAGCGAGCAATTCAAAATCTAGAAAGGGAGAAAGAGGGAGAAACAAAGCTTGTTGAGTTCGTCAATGGTGGTTCCCTGCAGCGCCAGAGAGTAATACGAGAGAGAGAGAGTGGAAGAGAAAGATGGATGAGAGAGAGAGAGAGAGAGAGAGAGAGAGAGAGAGAGAGAGAGAGAGAGAGAGAGAGAGAGAGAGAGAGAGAGAGAGAGAGAGAGAGAGAGAGAGAGAGAGAGAGAGAGAGAGAGAGAGAGAGAGAGAGAGATTAAAAGAGGAAGTTAAGGGGATTTGGTGAATATTATAATCCCTTAATTTTAGGATTTGAGGGGATCTGGTATGGTCACATCCACCGTATAAAATTAGAGAATCCATTATTAAATCACAACCATCTATTCTCCTCTCATCCAACGTCCTAAATTAATACACTCGTTTTACCTTAAGAGCCTGTTTTACTAGAGCATAGATCTATATATATATATATATATATATATATTTATATTCTTTAGGTTACTATTCATTTTCCTAAAAATATTTATTTACATTTTCTCATTCTCTACGTAACAAAGGTTCATTAGTTTCACGTAAATATTCATACATAGTCTCGTAATGTTCATATATTTACCTTTCAACATTCTCATGTTTGAAGTAATTTTTCCTTGATGTATGAACCATAGAAACACTAGGGGGTTTATATGCTACATGTCACTATTCATATATAGTCATATAAGATTCATACTTATTCTTCCAAAAACATCATCATTTTTCCATACTTTGTGCACCATATAAATATACTAGGAGTTCGTATGTAACATATCAATGTTCATATATAATCGTTTAAGGTTCATACTTATTCTTTCCATATTCAGTGCACCGTATAAACAAACTAAAAATTCATATGTTATGTATCAATGTTCATATATAGTCATCAAAAGGTTTATAGTTATGTCTATCAATCCTCACTCTTAATTCTCATACATCCTCTTAATGTTCATGTATGGATTTGAGTAATGTAGGAGTTGAATCCTACAAATTTGAGGGAGAGAAATATAATGGTGCTCTTAGATTTGATCCATTCGAGCTAGAAATGGTATGAATATATCTCTCAAACATGTATGACTCACAACACCTCTCTCAGACATTTCATTGAACACCTTATAGGCATCTCTCAACTCATAAACCATAATCAAGCCCAAGATTCTCCATTTAGGAACGAATCTATCCACCAACATATTGGTATACTTGGTTGAAAACCCTTGCAATCAAAGTGGTTTTTCAACAAAGAGAGATGAGCTTGGGAACGACAAAGGTGTCGTTGTGGAGATCGAATTTGAAAACATGGGGGTGGATTTGTAGGACGTGGCTGAGCTTAGAGAGCAAACAAAGGAAGAATAATATATTTTCACTTGAAAACGATCCACAAACCTAATCAATGGTTGGACGTCATGAAAAGTCACAAAGAAAACCAGAGCTAAAGCAGCTGGATTGGGGAAGACACCTTTAAAATGGGAAAATTACTAAAACACCCCTGTATTAGTTACAGTATAAAAAGAAACAAGTTAAATATGAGATGTGGATGAAGCTAATCTAACAGATGAAAGTGTTTCGTACTTCTCACGATAAGGTGGATTCACATCTAAGCCCGAATCTCTATTTCATATTCTACAATTTTTTTCTTCGTAGGATCTGTAATAAGTGTATGTAAACCGATTCCAAAACATAAAATTGTTATGTTTATTATATTTATAGGTTCGACTAAGATCAAGTGTATAACAATCTTAGGGTAAATAGTAGAGAGTATTATAGGCTATTAGATCTCACTAACCCAACATACGAGATTTTTTATTATTATTGTGGATAACTTATATAGTTAGGGTGATCATTGGTCAAAAATAGGACTATCCAAATCGAATCGAATCGAACCGACCGAGAATCAATTTTTGAAAAACTATGGGTCGGGGATCGGATCGATTTCACTTTTACATGAAAAAAGTCTAAAATTTATAATATTTTTATTAAAATTGATAATTTATGGTATCATATTAATATATACATAAATCAATAAATCAAATAATATACTGATATATATAAAATTTATAAATACGTAAGATAAAATTCTATCTTTTGAGTTTCAAAATGAAAAATAATGCATATATTTTTTTTTATTTTCAGTCCAGTCACGACCGACTTTTGGACCGGATACGATGTAAACCAAAAATAAAAAAAATTCAGACTGAAGACCGACCTATAATTTTTTCGGTCCGTTCCGATTCAAAATTTCAGTCTAGACCGAGTTTTGCTCATCCCCATGTACAATATAAAACCTTCCACCAAATCACTTTCATGATTTCATGAAATTTAATAGTTTATTTTGGAAGTTAATTCACAAAATCCCTTATTGGAGCACAATAATCATCTCATCATCTCCCTCCATTCACGTAGTTAGTAATGGAACAATTACATATGCTTCTAATACTCAAATATCCATTGATAAACACAAATTAGAGATCGTCATCCCAAGTCTAAAATCGAGTCAAGCAAAGAGCAATAAATTGGACGGGGAAGCGGTTTCGATGGAAGAAGTTTTAGAGTTGAAACTCAAATTAAGTTTTATTGAATCGATTGGGACAATGATGCAAAATATCTTCTGTTATGTTGTATTGGGGTGTATTGTTGATCAAACTTCGGTTGACTTGGATATTGATTGAATCGTGTCTGAGCACTTTTCAAAACCGATATTTCGACCCTTAATCTCGTAGCCTAGGGTTGCACGAAATTTGATTTGGGGTAAGACAATCACTCCTCTATTGAACAAGGCAAGATCAAATAGAAAACACTTGATGTTTTTGGTTTTGTTCGATACAAGAGATCGTACTCTTCGGATATCCCAAGACTTGCCCCAACCTCACCCTTATATAGGGCATAAGTAGTTAGGCAGTTACATGGTGGTTGAGAAGTTGCATGGCGGTTGGGCGGTTGAAAAACGGTAAAAAACCCGCCAAACTACTCAACCATAACCCCACCCTTATAAATATGACTTCTTGGTGTCCGCCTCTCGAATTCCAACACGTTCCGTAACCCCGAGTCCGAATCCATGCACACGAGTGTGCACTCCGCACCGCCAAAACTCGTTATGCGCCGAACGAACTCCATAGGTCTTGAGTGAATCTCGACTATACCAAATGACCGATGACACTAAAATCACCAACATTCCTTCCCCATTTTAGTGTAATCCATGATTCACTTAAAAAACATACATCAAACACAAACTGATGCATAAATGAAAATGTCCTTAGGATTGAATTTCCACATTAGTGTAGTACACATTTCAAATAATCGAGAATCAGGGTGTCCTATGGATTGAACCCTTCAACTCATCTGAATACTTGAAGATACAACATACACAAGTTTCTACACTACTCTAAGTGCTAACTTGACACTATTATTGCCATGTGTCCTTATCCATTCATGAGCGTATACAAAGCCAAGCCAGAGCTAGTTGAAGCGGCACCACTTCACACTCGTATAGGTGGACTCTTTTCAATCATGCACCTGCAAATGCACTTTTTCAAAAGATCCATTTAGAAGATAAACTTCAACCTAAATTTCTTACAGGTCCGAGCACATACCTTGGGATGATATTGAACATGTGCTCCAAACTCTAAGTGTAGGCTTTCCACATTGAATTCAGCCTCTAACGTCATATTAGAAGGGAATTGGGTATCCTACCATTAGAGATTTCAAACGGGCTTTAAACCATCTCGATAGACGACTTGATCACCAAGTCCTTGGTTAACCCCTTTGTCAAGTGGTCTGCCAAATTTTGTTGAGACCGAACAAACTCAATAGTGATCACCCCATGAGTGATCAACTCACATACCGCGCTATGTCTCACGCCCAAGTGTCGCGACATACCATTATACACTTGACTATAAGCCTTAGCCGAAGTAGCTTGACTATCACAATGGATAGATATGGGTTACACCGGTTTCGGCCACAAAGGAATCTCGTAGACTAAGTTCCTTAGCCATTCCGCCTCTCTACTGGCAGCGGCCAATGCTGCGAATTCCGATTCCATAGTCTAACTTGTAATGCAAGTTTGCTTCTTAGAATCCCATGAAATGACACCTCCCCCAAGCAAGAATACCCAACCACTAGTAGAAGAATGATCTTCCACAATAGTGATCCAACTCGCATCCGAATACCCTTCTAGAACCGAATGAAATTCGACATATGACAAACCATAATTCATGGTTCCCTTTAAGTATTTGAGTACCCGCCTTATTGCTTGCCAATGGTGAGTAATAGGATTACTAGTGTATCTACTCAATCTTCCTACCGCATAAGCAATATCCGGCCTCGTACTCGTCATGGCATACATTAACCAACCAATCACTTGTGAGTACTCGAGTTGTGATACCGCTTTACCTGTATTAGGCATAAACTTCACACTCGGATCCATGGGAGTGCTTACCGGAGAACAAGTCTCACAATTGAACTTTTTAAGAACTTTCTCAATGTAATGAGATTGTGACAAAGATAGTCCCTTATTCTCACGTTTGATTCTTATACCAAGAATCACATCCGCCTCTCCCATGTCCTTCATGGCAAAACTTGATGACAAAAAGGCCTTTGTAAGGTCTACTTGTTTTTGGTCCGTACCAAAGATCATCATGTCATCAACATACAAGCAAATGATTACTCCATTGCCAGATTTATCAAATTTGCTGTATACACACTTGTCCGACTAATTTAACTCGAATCCGCTCGACAAAACAACCTCATCAAACTTTTGATGCCACTGCTTAGGTGCTTGCTTTAGCCCATACAATGACTTTACCAACTTATACACCTTATGCTCATTACCGGGCATAACGAACCCTTCAGGTTGCTTCATGTACACCTCCTCCTCCAAATCACCATTCAAAAATGCCGTTTTGACATCCATTTGGTGAATCACAAGATTGTTAATACCCGCCAAGGCAATCAACAACCTAATGGTGGATATCCGAGCAATCGGAGTATAGGTATCAAAATAATCAATACTTTCCCTTTGTCTAAAGCCTTGGATAACCAATCGGGCCTTAAACTTATCGATAGTACCGTCGACTTTCATCTTCTTCTTGATGAAGATCCACTTGCAGCCCAAAGGCTTGCAACCCGATGGGAGATCCGATAAGACCCATGTATTATTTCCCATGATGGAATCCATCTCATCATTTATTGCTTCTTTCCATAAAGCAATATCTTGAGACCTCATTGCCTCACCAAAAGTCCTAGGATCCTCATCAATATGATAACAATATGAGTATTGGAACCCAACTTCATCTCTAGATCCTTCAACCAAATAAATTTGGAAATCTGGACCGAAAGACTTTTCAATCCTCCTTCTCTTGCTCCTACGGAGCATAGGTGACTCGTTAGGAGGTACGGCCGAGCCGTCTCCTTCTTTAGTTCCACTAGTACTCGGAACCAAATCCTTTGGTCTAGGTATGGACGAGAATCGATTCTCATCAAATATCGCATCTCTTGACTCAATCACGGTGTTAACCGAAATAGAATCATTAGGCTCTATTACATAGAACCTATAAGCTTTGGAATGCTCAGCATATCCAATAAAGATGCAATCAATACCTCTTTCCCCCAATGTTTTAATCTTGGGCTGGGGTAGTCTAACGACCGCCCTACATCCCCAAACTCGAAGATAATTCAAGCTTGGTTTCTTTTTGTACCAAAGTTCATAAGGGGTGACCTTGTTCCTTTTGTTAGGAACCCTATTTAATAAATAGCAAGCCGTTAACATGGCTTCACCCCAGAATCCGTCACTCAATCCCGAGTAGGATAACATGGAATTAATCATCTCTTTTAGGACTCGATTCTTCCTCTCCGACACACCATTTTGTTGTGGCGTATATGGAGCCATAGTCTCATGTATAATGCCTACGGACTGGAAATACACAGGATCATAAAATGCTCCATCTCTATCGGTGCGTAGTTTCTTAATCAAGTCATTTTGTTGCAATTCAACCTCGGTTTTATAAACCTTAAATTTATCTAGGGCCTCGTCTTTAGCATGCAATAAATACACATAACAATAATGAGAATAATCATCAATGAAAGTGATGAAATATTTCTTGTTTCCTAAAGACGGAGTAGCATGCAAATCACATAGATCACTATGTACAAGTCCAAGCACCGCATAATTTCTTTCAATGCCTTTGAATGGTTGTCTAATAATTTTAGTCAACATGCAAGTTCTACACTTCTCTAAATTCATGTCAAATGCATGGATTAATCCTTCCTTAGACATATCCGTCATTCACTTATAATGCACATGACCTAATCTCGCATGCCATAAAGAAGATTCATTTGTACTAGAACATGCCATATAAGTAGAATTGACCACTTTATTAATATTCAACATAAACATGCCATTACAAAAATATCCAAATCCTACAAACACACCACACTTCGATAAGATATACTTATCGGATTCAAAGACTTGCTTAAAACCACACTTATTTAAAACACTACCGGAGACTAAGTTTTTCCTAATTCCGGGTACATGTAAGACATCCTTGAGTTCAAGGGTCTTCCCGGAACTAAATTCTAACACCACTTTTCCACGGCCTAGGATAGGGGCGGTTGACTCGTTGCCCATATGAAGGACAGACCCATCATTCACCGGTTCATACGTCTTAAACTAGCCACGGTCCTTGCAAACATGCTTAGTTGCACCCGAGTCAATCCACCAAGCCACTTCATCATCCTGCACATAAAATGCCTCAGAAATTAATGGTACATAATTCATATCCGAACTTGAATAAAAATCTGAAAACCGACCTTGATGAGTGGATGGGCCTTGGTCCTTAGACCCTTGCCCCGAACGGTTTTGTCCCGCTCCATTCCTATCCTTTACAGACCGGCATTCACGCTTGAAGTGACTCGGTTTGCCACATATCCAACAAGCACCTTTAGGCTTCTTGTTAGACCTACCATTGGTGTCCTTAGAGGATTGCTTCTTCCTCTTGTTATTCTTCTTAGAATTCCCACCCTCATCCATCATATTCACGGAGGAAGATCTGGGAGTCTCCTTTGGTTTACCGCCCTCTTGCGTCCTTAGAGATTCCTCTATACACAAATGGCTTCCAAGTTGTACAAGAGACAACTCTTTCCTCTTTTGCTTCAACATGTGTTTAAAGTCTTTCCATGAATGTGGCAATTTGTCGATAATGCTCGACACCGAGATAGATTCATCCATCTTCATGTTGTGTTGGGCGAATTGCCCTAGGATCCGAAGCACTTCATTGAATTGCTCCATAATCGGCCTAGAATCACACATCTTGTAATTGTTGAAATTACTTACAAGTAACTTCTTACTAGAAGCATCCTCCTCCATGTATTTGGATTCCAGCGCATCCCACAACTCATTTGAGGACTCGGCATTCTGGTAGACATCAAAGAGCGAATCCGACATACCGTTTAGAATATGGCCACGGAATATGTAGTTGTCATTCTCCCACTTGTTGCGCTTTCTTGTCTCCTCCAAGGGCTCATTCTTCGGATCCTCCGGCACGAGTGGCATTGGCATACTCAGGACGTACACCACCTTGAGCGTCATGAGGAGGAAATGCATCTTCTTTTGCCATCTCCGGAAGTCCACGCCTTCGAACTTCTCCAACTTTCCAAACTTGGATGTCATCTCATGTACCGATGCAGCCGCCATTGATCAAACATGGAAAATATTGGTTTTGAATGTTGTATTAGGGTGTATTGTTGATCAAAATTTGGTTGACTCGGATATTGATTGAATCGTGTCTGAGCACTTTCCAAAACTAATATTTCAACACTTAATCTTGTAGCCTAGGGTTGCACGAAATCTGATTTGGGATAAGACAATCACTCCTCTATTGAACAAGGCAAGATCAAATAGAGAACACTTGGTGTTTTTAATTGTGTTCGATACAAGAGATCATACTCTTCGGATATCCCAAGACTTGCCCCAACCTCACCCTTATATAGGGCATGATGTGACCCTGCCTCCCATGACGGCCCAAGACGAGGAAGAAGCCATGAGCCTACGCTCAAAGGGCCCAGTAACAAGGTCTAGGTCCAAGGCCATCGCCGCCGCCGTCGTGTCACTTATCGCACGCGCCGCCGCCAGCCAAGGAAGCCTAGAGACCAATCCAAGGCTCGTCGTCCTCGCCACCATCGAAAGTTCTGAAGACTGTGAAAAGGCCACGTTCTTTTGAAGACTGTGCCACCTCGTCGTCTCACGCGATGATCTCTTCAAAGCCTTCAACGCGTCCATGAGTTTCATGCGTTCTTTTTAAGACATTATCTATATTTGGTATTTCCAGCTTGTTTAGATAGTTTCCTTATTTGCAACGTTTTAGATAGTTTCCTTATTTATAGCGTTTAAGATAGTTTCCTTTTATCTTTTAGGGTTTGTGCCTTTTGCATGCTTGCATGGGCTAGCCCTTAGGTTCGTTTCGACCCAAGCCCATTAGGTCTTGGTCGAGACCCCTTCCTTATTTATACCCTACTTTGTACTCTTTATTTCGGACGTTCAAAGTTAAAGTTCAAGGTTTAAAGTCGAGTGTTAATCCCTCCTTCCCTTGATTGGACGTCACCCTTATCCCTCTCATCCCCATTCACTCCGCCGCCGACGCTACGGCAACCACTCGATCTCCATCGAGCTTATCCCCTCCGCAGTCGACACTACGACACCAACGACTTGTTCCATCAAGTCGTCTATCCCTCCATTCAATCGCTTCCGCCACCACTATCCATACTCCCATCAACTCACTTCCATCGCCACCGTGATCACCACCACCACCATCATCGCGTTCTTCCGTTCGCGATCACCACCACTGTGACGTTCATACGTGACTTCTCAACCAAGACTAGATCCAAGGCGTCTCCTTTGACAACTTGGCTTGACACAGGAGGCAAGGACACATCAACTGGCATCAGAGCCCAGTAGTCTTGTAAGTCACGAACTCAAGTTCCAATTTTGTTCATGTAATTTTTTCTTGCCCCCATCATCTTCTTTTCATATTATCGCGAGAAAAACAACGTTTACTTCTTTCCTTACCTATTCGGTTTCTACAAGGTCCTACCTTGGCCGATTTTTTTTTTCTTCCTTCCTAAGTTTTGGTGTGTTAGGTAATTTTGTTATCTTGCATGCTTGAATATTTTGTTTCCTTATATCATGCATGGATAGAGTTTCCTTGTTTTCTTGATTTTGTTTTTTAGTTAAGTTTACCAATTTCCTTATAAGATATCATCAAAATCTTATCTTCTCTCTCATCTCTCTACAAAGATCACACTTGTGATATTCTAGTTACTTAGACCTTTTTTTATTTTGTTTCCTTTTGCAATCCGCAAAGATCAAAAGATAAGATCTCGGATATTAAAAAAAAAAAGTTTCCAAAGTTAGGTAAAGCCAAAATAAGGCAACCCTAACTCCCTCACCCAGGTCTAAGCTCATCTTCTCAATCTCTCCATCGTCTAGGTAGCTTCCTATAAGGTGATTTCTTGCTACTCGGTTGCTTTATTTACGTTTGTTTAGGGTTTAAATTGGTTCTTGTTTGTTTGATTGAAACTTGCTCGATACACCAACTCTTGTGCAAACCAAGCCGCCCTCACGGCAAGCCCAAACAAGCCCTACCTACATGAACTTTGTGACTTGATTAGTGATTTGCTTGGTTGTTGTTCTTTGTTGTCTTTTGGTTCGTTTTTACTCCCATGTCTGGCCGTCTTGTTATAGGCACGATGCAGATTAGATCCAGTCAAGACGATCGCAAAGTCGACACAACAAACCGAGATCAACCCCCATAGTTGGTTCTACCTCAAGGCCAACCACCACAAGACCAACAACGCGATCCAATCATGGAATTGTCCGAAGATCAAACCTTGATCCAGGCTCTAAGACAAGAGATCACGACTTTGAAAGCCCAACCACCAGTGGCATCCATCGTGCCGACTCCTACCCCTCCAAGTGCTATGGACGCGCCGCCTCCACCTAGAGCTACTAACGCTGGTCCATCGAAGACGAGAGTCGACAAAGGCAAACTACATTCGACGTCTCAACATCAACCACAACTCAACAGAATACAGAGTGTCATCGAGATTCACCAAGGCTTCGTTTCCCACGCGGACCGCTATGTCCCCAGAGCCACACCTGCTGGCTTCGACGACGGCTCCGACTACGACCACGACGCCGAGGATGATCGAGGTGAGTACTCTAAACCTTACAATTTTGATGACAGGTATGCCTCTCGGAGAACACAGCGCCGTGTGCAAGCCTCTACACCACGCAATGGCCGACGTCGTCAAGCTGCCCAAGCCGACGCGAAGCCAAGAAGACACAGCCGCCGCGATCGTGGAGCTGCCCCCCGCGATGATCCTTTGAGGACACCCCCCTACTCAGCAACACAACCATGATGTATGCGATCATCTACGACACCAAAGTGTCCGGACACCGCGTTATGACGATGGCTACACGTCGATCACACCCAATGTCCAAGATGACTTCGACGAGTATGATGACGAAGAGATCGAGGACTCAGGTATGGTCAATCCAAATTTTTTCCATCCACCTCTTGGAGATCCCATTGAGTTGCAGGATCACCCTTCAGATTGGATACCTTCGCCGCATCTCCGACCCAGAGGAGAACGCGTTCATGACATTGGCGGCGAGCGCCGCGATGTTCAGCAGTGAGACAATCGACGCGACAGCCATGATCCCCAGCCACGAAGACGTCAATGCGATGACGCCTATGCGCCCAGGGATGACTTTGTTCGTGAAGATCGCGATAGACACCATGTTGGACGCGATAGACCACATGGATTGCGCGCAATTAACAACCTTCTTTATGACGCTGCCCCATACAACGCGTTCAACCCAGCCCCAGAACAGCCTCGATACCAGCGACCCCACGTCAAGGTAAAAATTGAGCATTTTCATGGTGAATACAACCCCTCTATGTTTCTTGAATGAGTGCAGGCTACAGAGTACACTCTTCGCTATAATCGTGTGCCACCTGAGGACCATGTTGATGCCGCGATGCTTAACTTCCGAGGAGCTGCCCGCGTGTGGTGGCATAGGTTCGAAGATGAATGCGTTTGACGCCACATAGCACGAGTCACATAATGGCATCAATTAGTCTATGTAATGACCAGGAAATACGTGCCTCCGGACTACCAGAATCAAATGGGATTGGACATTGCCATGGCTCGCCAGGGATCGATGACTCCACTTGAGTCCTTTTCCAAGCTTGAAGACATGTATTACAAGGCCAACATCTCTGTTGCACCATCTACTCTGAGGACCAAATTCTTGAGTGGCTTGAACACTAACATCCGTGATCAACTCAAGATTTTGCCCATCAAAGACATGAACACACTCACCCACACGGCGATGCAAATTCATGCCCAATTATCTCGCCGGAGGTCTTATACATATTCCAGTGGCCAACAAAGGTATTCTTCTAACTCTAGTGGTTTACCTTCTACTAATGTTCGCCCTAGTGCCTCTACCACAGCCGCGTCTAGCGAAGACCCCAAAGCGAAGACCGCGCCACCGGCCACTGCGCCGCGACAGAACGCGCAACGACAGGCGCTAGTGAACAATGATCGCGCGCGTGATATTGAGTGTTACAAATGTGGTAGAAGAGGCCACTACAAGAAATATTGTCCCAATGCTCGCAAAGTGTTGTTCTCCCCAGCCGCTGCCGGCTACGAGTCTTGTGAGGACGAGGAGGCCACACTTGACGGGATCCCTGAAGACAATGCAAAGGAGGATGAAGACGCGTATGACTGTGAGCCCATGTCTCTGCACGCGAGCACACCATTGAGCTTGGTGATGCGTCGTCTCCTCACCGTCAATGAAGCCAACTTAAGTGATCAACGAGAGAACTTGTTCCACACAAGGGCTCTAGTCCAAACAGCTTCCTTAAGTGTTATTATTGATGGCGGATCTTGTGCAAATATTGTGAATGAGAAGGTTGTCAACCACTTCAAATTGCCTACGACGCCTCATCCACAACCTTATGCCTTCCAATGGATTTCTTCTAGTCCAGGTAACACAATATCTCGCCAATGTTTAATTTCTTTTTCTATAGGCCACTACTGTGATTCTATTCTTTGTGATGTCATTGTAATGGATGCCACCCATATTTTGCTTGGGCGCCCATGGCAATTTGACAGGCGCGTGCTCCATGATGGGTATTTGAACACTTATGTGTTCAATTACCACGGGAAGCGCGTCACTTTGCATCCAATGTCTCCCCATGAGATCTTGCAGGACCAGGTCGAACGCGATCGCCGAAAGGTCATAGAGACCGCGTCCACTATGCCCCAATCTGGTCACACTTCATCTCGTTCAGGCACTAAGCAAGAAAAAAGCACAATGCCACAGCTAGGACACCAAGTGCCCCACATCATTCGTTGCCCCCAGCGTGTCCTTTGCAAGGAACCTGTAAGCAACACGTTCTTTTGGCCAGGCCCAGTGACCTCACTGCATGTGTCACTGGCAAAGCGCCATGTTTTCTACTTGTGCCAACCCCGTGCATACCAGAATCATCGAAGAACGCGGTCTTACCATCATCGATCGCGAAGTTGCTTGCCACATTCCAAGACGTATTCCCAGATGAGTTGCCACAAGGATTACCTCCCCTGAGAGGCATTGAGCACCAGATTGATCTTGTTCTAGGTGCTTCTTTGCCCAACCGTGCTGCTTATAGAGCTGGTCCAGAAGAGACCAAAGAACTACAACGCCAAGTCCAAGAATTGTTAGATCGCGGGTACGTAAGGGAATCTCTTTCCCCTTGTGTTGTGCCTGTGATCCTTGTGTCCAAGAAAGATGGCACCTGGAGAATGTGTATTGATTGCCGTGCCATAAACCAGATCACAGTCAAGTATAGGCACCCTATTCCCCGCCTTGATGATATGCTTGATGAACTTCATGGCGCGACACTCTTCTCCAAGATTGATTTGAAGAGTGGTTATCACCAGATCAGAATGAAAGAAGGTGATGAATGGAAGACGGCATTCAAAACCAAGTATGGGCTCTATGAGTGGCTTGTCATGCCCTTTGGGCTCACGAACGCGCCCAACACATTCATGTGCGTGATGAACCACGTGTTGAGATCTTTCCTTGGCAAGTTTGTTGTCGTTTATTTCGATGACATACTTGTGTATTCCCGGAGCCTCGAAGACCATGCCGATCACCTTCGACAAGTGTTAGAGTGTCTTCGCCAAGAGCACCTATTCGCCAATCTGGCTAAGTGTTCCTTTTGCTCCGCGTCAACCAACTTTCTGGGCTACATTGTTAGTAGCGATGGTTTACGTGTTGACGAGGAAAAGATCGCGGCCATCAGGGACTGGCCCACGCCTACAACTCCGACACAAGTGCGAAGCTTTCTAGGTCTCGCGAGCTTTTATCGGCGTTTTGTACGCGACTTTTCCTCCATTGCCGCACCACTTCACGAGCTCACCAAGAAAGGAAGCACAGTTTTGTGGCAGGATTCCCATGAACGCGCCTTCTCCGCCTTGAAGACCGCGTTATGCCAAGCGCCATTGCTCCAGCTTCCAGATTTCACCAAACACTTTGAAGTAGAGTGTGATGCCTCTGACATAGGCATTGGTGGTGTGCTACACCAAGAAAAGAGGCCAATTTCCTACTTCAATCAGAAGCTCACAGGAGCCACTCTCAATTACCCCACCTACGACAAAGAGCTTTATGCCTTAGTACGCGTGCTGAAGACTTGGCAACACTACCTATGGCCGCGTGAGTTTGTCATCCACAGTGATCATGCCGCGTTGAGCTACTTGAAGAGCCAAGCTCACCTCAATCGCCGCCATGCTCGTTGGATGGAGTTTCTGGAGACATTCCCTTATTTCGTTGTTCATAAGAAACAAAAAGATAACATCGTTGCTGACGCGCTGTCCCGCAGGTATGTTCTCTTGACTCAAGTGCAAACTAAGATTTTGGGTTTTGCTTTGATTAAAGATTTATATGCTAGTGACCCTTTCTTTGCCCCTATTCTTGAGCACTGCCTGAGATCGCGTGAGTTTGAGACGTTTTACCTTTCTGAGGGTTATTTGTATAAGGCTAGTCGTCTATGCATTCCTAGATCTTCCATTAGGCTCCTATTGATTGAGGAAGCACACGCGAGTCATGGACACTTTGGGATTAGGAAGACCTTAGACGCGCTGAGAGAACATTTCTTTTGGCCTAACATGACCCACCAAGTGACTAGGTTTTGTAGGAGTTGTGTGACTTGCCAGAGAGCCAAAGCTAAGTCTAGTCCTCACGGCCTCTACACTCCTTTGCCCATTCCGAGTGCCCCCTGGGAAGATTTGTCTATGGATTTCATCACGGGTTTGCCCCTCTCTAGACGAGGTAAAGACTCTATTTTTGTGGTCGTAGATAGATTTTCTAAGATGGCACATTTTATAGTTTGTAAGACCACCCATAGTGCTAGTGAGATTGTTGATTTATTCTTTGAGCATGTGGTGTGTCTTCATGGAGTCCCGCGTACCATTGTTAGTGACAGGGATTCAAAGTTTGTTGGTCATTTTTGGAGAACTCTTTGACGAGCTCCGACACGAAAACATTGAAATTATAAGACTGGACCCTAGGAGGCAACGCCGGACCGTCTCTCCATTCATGTGACCTGTCTTGAAAAGAGCTAACCTGATTTGGTTCGTTTCGATTACGGGAATAGGGATGAGATCGTCTGTCTCGACGGTTGTCGGGGGGATTATTACGGTCGGATGGATCGGGTCCGCGTGAGGCTTTACGCGACTCTCGGTCTTCTTCCAATCTTACCTCGGCCATGGTTTTGGCTTGGACATCTTCAAAACTTTTACACGGGTACTTGGTAATCTCGTCGTAGAGACTGCTATCTTTGACCAGACCTTGTCGGAAGGCCTCAATGGAGTTTGTGACGTCGCAGTGGGGGATCGCCACTTTTTCCTTATTATACATGTTAAGATAATTCCAAAGGGGTTCGTTATACCTTTGTGTGATTCGGTAGAGGTCGCTTGATTGTCTTTTGATCCTTCGACTGCTAGCCAATTGACTCTTGAAAGAGTTGACCAGATCCACAAAGGATGTAATCATTCCCTGAGGCAAACGCATAAACCACGTTAGTGCGGGACCCGCGAGGGTTGTGCCAAAGCTTTTGCACATGACAGCCTCGCGGCTCTCCCTTGAAACAGATGCGGCCATTAGTTTTTGTTTATAGAGAGAGATATGGTCATTTGGATCGGTGGTGCCGTCGAATGTCGCCATGTTGGGGAGATGGAACTTCTTGGGGATCTCGACCCTTGCGATTTCTTCGACGAATGGGGATTCTTCGAATCCGCCGGACGTTTCCCTCTCGATTGGTTGCGGGACTCCTGGGAGCCTGTTGAAGCGATCGTCGATCGTCTTCATGTGTCTGTCGAGCGTCTACTGGAAAAGAGCCAGGACATCTGGCGGATTGGTAACCTGCGGTTCGTCGATTCGGGCCCCAGCAGACCCGATGGGTGTGGAAAAGGTGACATGGTTAGTCGAAAATGGACTAGCGAAAGGAGTTCGAGATGTACCCTCAGTGTGTCCGGGATGTCGTATGCTCGGAGGTGTCGGCTCGATGCTGTCCATGTCGAGGCGTGTTCGGACGCCTCCGTGGACGGGCACGTTCCTAGATCCTGAAGCCACTGACTGTACCTGTGACTTAAGAGACTCATTTTCACGGGTTAGTTGCGCGATCTCGGCTTCGGATTGGGTTGACAAAGCGGCTAGGGCCTCAGTCTTTTGGCGTTGCTGGGCTAGTTCCTCTTAAAGGGTGGTCATTTTTTGGGAAAGTTCTTGGAACTGGGTTGGAGTAGGATTTTCGATTGTGATTACTGCATCTTGGGTTCCGTCTTCGAGACGTGGTTCTTGGTTGTCGGTAGGTGGGTCAATAGTCATGGTTGGAAAGTTTTGAAAGGGTGATCGGCAAGTTGCCCCACGGTGGGCGCCAAATTGTTTTGGGGCGAAAGGACCGGACAACCTAAATCGCCTTAGACGGGGTAACTAGTCGATCGGGTGATAGAGAACAATCCAAACCAAGCAGATAATTGACAAGCAAAGAATAAATGTAGAATAGTGAGATGATTTTATTAGATAATGTATTGATCGGATCGAATCGAGATACAACTTATCGTAGTTTAGACCGAGTGGTTGTGTACGACTCGACCGATGACTTTTAGGTGGCGACCGGTGGAGAGTAAGCGCATATGATTGCTAGAGAGCTAAGCGGGCAGCGTAAGTGTTGTTCTGATTCGTTTGTGAGTCAGGATGCTTGTGTGTCTAGCGTTAATGTATTCGTATCCTCTTATCTTCTTCGTCGTCCAAATATGGTAAGTTCTTTTCCATTGTGACCGTTGTGTTTTTCTAATATCTTCGTCTTCAATGCCGGGAGCAATGGCAATGATTATGCCATTTAATTGCTGCAATTATAGTGGTTTGAATGTTGTGGACATTGCGTGATCTGGGCATTAAATGTATGGCGAGATTCTCGCGATCCTGTCGGAGGGCATTCGACCAGAGAAGCCTTGTCGCCTCCTCTGGGCCTTCTCCTTTGTTCTTCCGATCTGCAATGGGCTTGGGCTTGATTCACTTGATCCATCTTCTCCGGGGATGCCAGGCCCAACACAATCTACTAGGGATGAGGAAAAAAAGGTCTGATCCAGATCAGAATTTTGGACCAGACTGAATGAAAACCGGTCCGGTCGTCCAAGATGTTTAAAGTTTTGGTTCCGGTTTGGTCTGGACAGATTATATTTACAAAGATATTTTTTTCTCTAAAATAATTATAAAATGTAAATTATATGTATGTTATAACTATATTTTAATGTAATTAATATGTTTCTATATTAATATATTACCATATACCATAAATAAAATGTAAAGATATAATTATTATAAGTTTTTTTCCAATTAGTTTTTGAAAAATATGAAATCGGTCTACAACCGGTTCGAGATGGACTGGACCCGACCAGTACCTCCGGTCCGATTCTCATCTCTACAATCTACCATATAAGTAGGACATTGGATGATGTTCAAGTGAACTATGCCACAATCGAGAAAGAGCTTCTTGCGATTATCTTTGCTTTTGAGAAAGTGGCCTCGATCCTTCTCCTTAGTAACCGTGATAGGTAGCAACCAAGCGTGGGCTCGGTTACCGGCTCTCTTGCTCTCGACGGGGCCGAGTTGGGGAGAGACGATCTCGCAGGCAAAAGCTAGCGATGGAGGGATAGGTTGTGTTTGTGAGCCGTGACGTGGTTCAATCGGGTCTAACCAGTTTTGTGACACCGAGACTTAAGGGAGGAGATGATCTCAACTGCAAGGCTTAAGCTTTAATTTCAACATTGGGAATAATGAATACAATGAAGGCTATTTAAACCCATAAGGCTCGACCAAGAACCCTAATGGGCTTGGGCCGAAAAAACACTAATGGGCTAGCCTTCTCTAGCAAGAGAAAGGGACACGCCCGAAATAGAAAGTATGGAAATGGAAATGCTAAAAAGGGAAACATGCTAAAACGGGAAATAACATAAAATAGGCTAAACTAGACTAAGTCTTGAACCAAGGAGGACGCCACGGTCTTGGTCGTCTTGGGCTCGTCGTTGCCCGGCTTGAGTCGAGCCTGGAACGCATCATTCTCCCTTCCTTAGAATCGAAGCATCCCCGCTTCGAACTAGGTGGAGCCAGGGGGAGTAGACGCTCAACGGTCAGTGGTAAAGTGGGGTCGGGCTCGGGACCGACTCTTGGAACCTCAAAGATGAGAAGGTATGGCTCGGGTCCAGGAGCAGTCATAGCGTCGGGTGCCTTGGAGAGTATCGCGCGGAAGCCCGGGTCTGAAGTAGGCGTAATGGATACGTCGGGCTTGCACGCACGCAGGGGAGCACTGGGCACGACTGTGGGCGGCAGAAAGGGCTCGGTGGTGGTGGCCTCGACAACGACATGGTGGGCCGCGGGCGCGGTTTCGCTGGCCGCGGGCGCGGTTGCTGCTGTAGCGGTCACGACCAGGGATGCAAGGCATCGTTTGGCATCCACGAGCTGGGCCCAAAGGTCGGCCATATCCTTGGCACGAGCCTCTTCTACGGCATGGCGCGGAGGCATGGAATCGTAGCCATAGTCGCGGCTGCGGTCGTGGTCGTGGGCGCGGTACCAGGTCCGGTCGTGGGCGTTGTCGTGGTTGTGGGTGCGGCGTGGTGGAGGTGGTCCATAGACGCGGGGCGGCGGGTACGGGCGGCGTCGTGGTGGCATCGGAATCTTTGGCGGCATCCAATCCGGGTCCGCTTCATATGGACTCACGCCACCGAACCAAGGGTCGAGGTCCCACTCGTCGGGCTCGAAGTATGGATACCAGCGGGCCATGGAGTGGATGTGGCTAAGGACGGGTTGGTTAAGGAAAGGCCGAACTAGGGTTGTGAGGGGAGGCGGAGGCTAGGGTTTTGGATAAGAAAAAGGGATTCGGCAACGGCAGTGTAGAAACCACGGTCACGGTTTTGTGGCCCGCGGTCGCGGCGGCTAGGGTTTGGGCGGCGGACGGTTTGTATTTTGGCCTTTTGAGGGGTCAAACGATGTCCGTTTTGGGCAAATTGTATATGCCCGGACTTGTATCGAGATGCTCTATAGGAATATGGAAGAAAATTGCGGAAAGGACAAAATTGTTTTGGACGAAATCTGGGCAGAAGGCTCGTCGGTTTTTGGGAGTTTTTGTGGTAGTGGTGGCGTCGTCGGAGAAGAAGGCGCGCTGTGTGCCCCTGGCTGCTCTAATACCAATTGATGTAATCCGACGGGTTTGGACCACGTTTGACGTCGGATCTAGGCAGGTAGTGGCCTCGATCCAGTAACCGGGATATGTAGCAACCAAGCGTGGGCTCGGTTACCGGCTCTCTTGCTCTCGGCGGGGCCGAGTTGGGGCGAGAGGATCTCACAGGCGGAAGCTAGGGATGGAGGGATAGGTTGTGTTTGTGAACCGTGACGTGGTTCAATCGGGTCTAACCAGTTTTGTGACGCCGAGGTTTAAGGGAGGAGATGATCTCAACTGCAAGGCTTAAGCTTTAATTTCAACGTTGGGAATAATGAATACAATGAAGGCTATTTAAAGCCATAAGGCTCGGCCAAGAACCCTAATGGGCTTGGGCCGAAAACACACTAATGGGCTAGCCTTCTCTAGCAAGAGAAAGGCACACGCCCGAAATAGAAAGTATGGAAATGGAAATGCTAAAAAGGGAAACATGCTAAAACTGGAAATAACATAAAATAGGCTAAACTAGACTAAGTCTGGAACCAAGGAGGATGCCACGGTCTTGGTCGTCTTGGGCTCATCATTGCCCGGTTTGAGTCGAGCCCGAAACGCATCATTCTCCCTTCCTTAGAATCAAAGCGTCCCCGCTTCGAACTAGGTGGAGCCAGGGGGAGTAGACGCTCAACGGTCAGTGGTAAAGTGGCGTCGGGCTCGGGACCGACTCTTGGAACCTCAAAGATGAGAAGGTATGGCTCGAGTTCAGGAGCGGTCATAGCGTCGGGTGCCTTGGAGAGTATCGCGCGGAAGCCCGGGTCTGGAGTAGGCATAATGGATACGTCGGGCTTGCACACGGGCAGGGGAGCACTAGGCACAACTGTGGGCAACAGAAGGGGCTCGGTGGCGGCAGCCTCGACCACGACAGGGTGGGCCGCGGGCGCGGTTTCGCTGGCCGCGGTTGCTGCTGTAGCGGTCGCGACCAGGGATGCAAGGCATCGTTTGGCATCCGCGAGCTGGGCCCAAAGGTCGGCCATCTCCTTGGCACAAGCCTCTTCTACGGCATGGAGCGAAGGCATGGAATCGTAGCCGTAGTCGCGGCTGCGGTCGTGGTCGTGGGCGCGGTACCGGGTCCGGTCGTGGGTGTTGTCGTGGTCATGGGTGCGGCGTGGTGGAGGTGGTCCATAAACGCGGGGCAGCGGGTACGGGCGGCGGCGCGGTGGCATCGGAATCCTTGGCGGGATCCAATCCGGGTCTGCTTCGTATGGACTCACACCACCGAACCAAGGGTCGAGGTCCCACTCGTCGGGCTCGAAGTATGGATACCAGCTGGCCATGGAGTGGGTGTGGCTAAGGATGGGTTGGTTAAGGAAAGGCTGAACTAGGGTTGTGAGGGGAGGCAGAGGCTAGGGTTTTGGATAAGAAAAAGGGATTCGGCAACAGCAGTGTAGAAACCGCGGTCGCGGTTTTGTGGCCCGCGGTCGCGGTTTTGTGGCCCGCGGTCGCGGCGGCTAGGGTTTGGGCGGCGAACAGTTTGTATTTTGGCCTTTTGAGGGGTCAAACGATATCCGTTTTGGGCGAATTTTATATGACCGGATTTTTATCGAGATGCTCTACAGGAATATGGAAGAAAATTGCGGAAAGGACGAAATTATTTTGGACGAAATCTTGGCAGAAGGCTCGTCGGTTTTTGGGAGTTTTTGTGGTGGTGGTGGCGTCGTCGGAGAAGAAGGCGCGCTGCATGCCCCTGGCTGCTCTAATACCAATTGATGTAATCCGACGGGTTCGGACCACGTTTGACGTCGGATCTAGGCAGGAAGTGGCCTCGATCCTTCTCCTTAGTAACCGGGATAGATAACAACCAAGCGTGGGCTCGGTTACCGACTCTCTTGCTCTCGGCGGGGCCGAGTTGGGGCGAGAGGATCTCGCGTGTGGAAGCTAGCTATGGTGGGATAGGTTGTGTTTGTGAACTGTGACGTGGTTCAATCGGGTCTAACCAGTTTTGTGATGCCGAGGCTTAAGGGAGGAGATGATCTCAACTACAAGGCTTAAGCTTTAATTTCAACATTGGGAATAATGAATACAATGAAGGCTATTTAAAGCCATAGGGCTCGGCCAAGAACCCTAATGGTCTTGGGCCGAAAACAAACTAATGGGCTAGCCTTCTCTAGCAAGAGAAAGGCACACGCCCGAAATAGAAAGTATGGAAATGGAAATGCTAAAAAGGGAAACATGCTAAAACGGGAAATAACATAAAATAGGCTAAACTAGACTAAGTCTTGAACCAAGGAGGACACCACGGTCTTGGTCGTCTTGGGCTTGTCGTTGCCCGACTTGAGTCGAGCCCGAAATGCATCACGTACTTGGTGGGCTCACAAGTGAATGTTGACACCGACGATTGATTTGGGGGATACTTTTGCTTAAAAAGTTTGACTTGGAGATTCCAGAAAAGAAAGGGATCAAGAATGTTGTGTTCAACCATCTTTCACGGTTGAGGCAACAGTCCAAAGAAAATATTGAAGAAGAGACACCGATTGATGATTCATTTCCCGATGACTATTTGTTTTCCATTTCCGAGGTTAGTGCTCCATGGTTCACGGATTTTGTCAACTATCTTGTGTGTGGAATAATGCCACCGGAAATTGAGCTACCAACAAAGGAATAAGTTATTTCGGATGTCAAGTAATACTTTTGGGACAATCATTGCCTCTACAAGCATTGTGCTGATGGAATGTTTAAAAGGTGTGTGCCCGAGCCGGAAATGATAAGTTTTCTCTATCATTGTCATTCCTCTTCTTATGACGGACATGCTAGTTTCTTAAAGACCACCACCAAGGTACATCAATGTGGGTTCTATTGGCCCCCTATCTTCATAGATGCTCGGAGATATATTCTTGCATGTGATCAATGCCAAAGGACCGAGAATATATCAAAGATGCATGAGATGCCATTGATCAATATCTTGGAAGTCGAGATTTTTGATTTTGGGGAATTGACTTCATGGGACCTTTTCCATCATTGACAACCATCGATACATCTTGATAGCTGTAGATTATGTCTCTAAGTGGGTTGAAGCCATTACAACCCTCACATGTGACTCCAAGCAAGTGATAAAGCTCTTTACATAGACTATCTTCCTGATGTTGGCACTCCAATAGCCGTGATTAATGATGGTGGCTCGCATTTCATTGAGCAAAAATTCGAGGCTCTCTTGAGGAAGTATGGGGTGACTTACAAGGTTACTACTCCCAATCACCCTAAAAAAAGTGATCAAGTGGATATCTGAAACCCAAAAATCACAAGTATACTTGGGAAAATGGTTTCTCGTTCAAGGAAAAAATGGGCTTTAAAGTTGGATGAAGCACTTTTAATTTGGGCATATCGATCCGCATTCAAGATGCCCATTGGTACTACTCCATTTCGGTTGATCTATGGGAAATCACGTCACCTACATGCTGAGCTTGAGCACAAGGCATATTGGGCTATCGAGACCATGATTTTTTTTAAGGTAGCCAGTAAAAGACGGATGCTTCAACTCAATAAGCTTGAGGAATTGCATTTGAGAACCTACGAAAATGCAAGGAGTAGGTCAAAGTTGGAATGACAATAACATTATCTGAAGAGAATTTTAAGAGGGAGATATGGTTCTTTTCTTCAACTCCTGATTAAAGCTATTTCCGGACAAGCAGTGGACCATTCAAGGTGAAGAAAGTGTACTCTTATTGACGGTGGCTAAAATATGCACAAGCAAATGTCGTTTATTAGCCTTATCAAAGTAAATTATCCTAACAAACCCACTAAACAGAAGTATAGAAGACAAGTAAGGGTCGATCCCACAGAGAAGGTTTGATGTAGTATGCAACCGTGAATGACAAGTAACACAAACAGGGGGTTTAGTTATCAAGAGAATAAAGCAAACAAAGCAAATGAATTGAGTTGAGTTTAGAAAATATAATGAGGGAAAAATAGTTCCACTAGAGCAAAATCCACAAGTACAGAGATAAAGTTCGATCACTGAAATCTATTTCGTCCAAGTTCTTTAATTATCCTTATAGTCGTTCCCATCGTGATCTTAAGTACTATTGATTCTCACAATTGTCAATAGACTTATTACTATGCCAATGATAAAATACCACTGATTCTCACAGTTGTCAGCGTACCTTATCACCAACACAACAATAGCAATGCACACAAGGATATAAGATACATGCAAGTAGAAAGACGTACAAGTACTCACTCCCCTACTTAACATGCAACTGATTCTCACTCACAATTGTACGCTCGGAACCCCTATACGCACAATTGTGTTTGCCACTAGATATGCACTCGGAACCCCTATATGCAATCCTAGCAATTGATAAAAAGCATTCAACCTAGTTGATCAGGCTAAGAAGAACAACAAGAAATCAATATCAATATAACCAAGAGAATCAATCCAACACTTATAAGGATAAGAACAAGGAATAGAAATCTCACAAACACATCAACTGTACTGCTTCAATCGTCTAGCAGAACAAGGGTGAAGTTAGTTCTCCATCAAAGGGGATGAAAAACTCTATAGAAAATAACGTCTAAAAAACGGAAGCAATCAAATGATGATAAGTCTCTCTTCTCTTAACCTAGAAAAGAGGCTTAAATAGTCTTAACAAACTAGGTTAAACTAAAGCTGAAATTAAAGGAAACGGAATAATAATAAAATAAAGTCTCAAACATAAAAGGAAACTAAATCGTCTCTGGCGCGAGGTCATTAAGCACAGCCACCGCGGGGCGGTGAATTCCACCGTGGGGCGTCGAACTTCCACCGCTGGGCGGTGGCATCCTCTGGCACGGGCTTCATCTTCACTGAGAGTCACCGCCGGGCCGCGGTACTTCTGACGCGGGGCGGTGAGCTCATTTCTCTAGCTCTCTTCTTCTCTGCTTCTGCTGCTCTTCAATCCTACAAAGTGTTGGTAGTCTTCTCCATAGATGCTCCAGCAGCTCCATCCATCCTCATGCTCCATCTAAACTGCAAAACCTTGGATTTCTTCACTTCTCTCCAAAACATTTGGATTGCAGACTTAGCACCAAAACTCATCCAAAACCTCTCCAAATCATGCTAATAATTGCTAGTAAAGGTGTATGAAATAACACCTATCAAATTCCCCCATACTTAGACCTTTACTCGTCCCGAGTAAACTAAAGAAAAGCTCACTCTCTCAATCAACACCAAGGCCTCAGGAAGTATAAGACAATATGACACTAACAACTATAGCATATCAACAATAAGCTCCAGACAACCAAAATAAGTGATGCAAAGATAACCTAATCCTAACTCCAATCTAGCTCCTTTTCGCTCCAAGAGTGGCCTACCCGAGTCCTCCTTATGACTCCCCTTCTTATGACGCCTCGCCAAGAAATATAGAGAAATCCTAGAATCACTCTTCTTCTTTTACGCTCATCTTGCCTAGGCGCCCTTTCGGGTTTTCACCTAGCCACTCATTTCATTTTGCTAGATATCTCACATATACTCGCATCACTCCAGTCCAATTTTGCCCTGGTCTACACCAGCCGGACTACCTGCTTTTTACCTGAACTGCCCTTTCGGGTTTTCAGTCCATCCCATGATTTTGGTTGCCTTTTTACCTCTTTTTGGCTTTTTCGTTTTTTTTAATATTATTTTTAAATAGAGTGCAGAAACAACGACAAACAACAATGCAGAAACAAAACTATATGTACACTAGCTAGATAGAAAGCAAGATAGCAAGTCTAAATCCCTCCCCCATACTTAAACCGAACATTGTCCTCAATGTAGAAAAGAGAACATCAAATGATATAGGGGAAGAATAGAAAAGCTCACTGTGGACCTGAAGGTGGTGGTGGGAACATCCCAAAATAGTCTCTCATATGAGCGTCCATGGTGTCCAGACGCTCATCTATATCCGCACGGAACTGGGTCTGCCAAGTCTGCAGACCAGTCTCTACCTGGGAGTTCCACTGATCCTGGCGCACTGAGAACGCGTCCCATCTAGAATACAACTCCTGCCAGGGTGCGACAGGACCGTATGAAGACGAAGGCGCCTCAAACTGGGTAGACATGGGGTCGTCCCCACCCACAGAATCAGCAGCAACAACATCAAAACCACCACTAGGGCCCTCCCCAAACGGACCTGAAGGAGCAACAGCAGGGGCATCATCGGTCGGCATTCGGCTATCACTGGGAATCCACCAACCCGCATAAGAAGGCGAATACGCAAACTCCCGGGGAACAATCAGAATGTGGCCCTCATAGGATGACCAGACCAAATCACCATCCTTCCCTAGTGGCTTCAGCATCGAGCACACCTTCATGTGTGCTAAATCATACACCGTGTAGGCAACAGGCCGAGGAATCTGATCGCAAGAAATCACTCCAGCACAAAGAAGGGTAATCAGACCACCCCCACAAATATCACGTGGCTCGCCATCACGAATCCTCTCCAAGGAACCCAAGAAAAGGGTAGCCTAACACGGCGTATACTCATCAGTCCCCAAGATGCTCATAAACCACTGGAAGTCCTTCATAGGCACCTTTCCATCGTCCGCATGGACAAAGAAATCTCTCATCATCACCTTGTGGATCAACCGCAGACACGGGTTCACCAACTTGGAATTCACCTCTTGACCCTTCCTGAAACTCCTGCCCGTAGCAGCCCGCCAGAACTCCATCATCTCGGAATCGTGAATACCACCAGACCATCCATCAGTTGGGTCCTTTATAATACCCAAGGCTTCATGCACCAACTTCAAAGATAAGGAGTAATCACGCCCATTGTAGGTGAACATGATCTTGCGCAGATGCCTATCGTCCGAGTCATTGGTGAGCCTCCTGAAAGAGGCAATAAACTGGTAGCATAGCTCTGGATACGCAGGGGCAGCCTTTTCCAGAAACTTTCCTAATCCACACTGTGTCAAGCACATGGACACACATGCCAACATTCCCATTTGCTCCAAAGTCGGCTTATGGAAAAACTTCGAAGCCAACACCTTCCTCTCATTCACCACATTATAAACCTCACTCCCATCCCTAGTCAACACTTTCTTCTTGCCTCTAAATGCCATAAGTAGGGAATTGAAGTGCTCAAAGCAAGACAATCTAGAGAACTTACAAGCAAACAAACACGCAACCTAGAGAGTCTCAGCGCGGGGCGGTAGGGTCGCGGTGAGAAACTGAGAGCTATGGTCGGGTCGTGGCGAAGTCGGCGCGGGGTAGTGGCAGCAGCGACGCGAAGCGGGGGCAGCGTGAGGCGGAGCAACGGCGAGGCGAGACTAAAGCGACGCGGTGGGGTTGTGTTTGGGCTTGTTTGTGAGGCTAGACTCCAAATTGGGGATTTGGGGCAGATAGAGGGAAATAGATGTGGGAGCTTGAGGGGGGCATTGGAATGGGAGGTAAGAGATAGTGGGGTTAGGTCAGGGAAAGGGAAAGGAAAAAGGGATGATGGGCCGGTCATGTACCATGGCCCAAAAGAGAAATCTTGGCCCACAAGAGGGAACCCAATCCGTCAAAACCTTAGTTACCACTTAAGAAATAAGCTTTTACTCACCCGTTTAAGGTTTTTTCGGGGCCCATTATTCTTGCTTTTTTTTAAATAAAAATAAAAATCGAGAGGTTATACCTGACCTTCACCGCGGGGCGGTGAGCTCCACCGCGAGGCGGTAGGGAACGCCGCGGGGGGGGGGGGGAGGGTGAGACTGGCTGGGTACCACATCTCTACTCGGGTTTACTTTCGTACCTAAAATGTGAGTAACAGGCGAACGAAACAAAGCAAAATAAACTATGAAAATAATCTAATGAAAGGAAAAAACAAAGAAGGACTAACACGAGTTGCCTCCCGGACAGCGCCTTGGTTATCGTCGTTGGCTCGACGTAGTGCAGATCCGTCACCATTTAGAGTAGGATCCCCTTGGAATCCTCCTACTCGTCTCTTCCTGTGGAGACCTCTCATGGAAAGGTGTAAACCTTAGACCATGTTCTCTCTTTGCCATTGACTCCATCTGTACTTCCTTTGGAGTGTCTCTCCCATACTTAGAACGATGTGGGGGCTAATTAGCCTTATCAAAGTAAATTATCCTAACAAACCCACTAAACAGAAGTATAGCAGACAAGTAAGGGTCGATCCCACAGAGAAGGTTTGATGTAGTATGCAACCGTGAATGACAAGTAACACAAACTGGGGGTTTAGTTATCAAGAGAACAAAGCAAACAAAGCAAATGAATTGAGTTGAGTTTAGAAAATATAATGAGGGAAAAATAGTTCCACTAGAGCGAAATCCACAAGTATAGAGATAAAGTTCGATCACTGAAATCTATTTCGTCCAAGTTCTTTAATTATCCTTATAGTCGTTCCCACCCTGATCTTAAGTACTATTGATTCTCACAGTTGTCAATAGACTTATTACTATGCCAATGATAAAATACCACTGATTCTCACAGTTGTCAGCGTACCTTAGCACCAACACAGCAATAGCAATGCACACAAGGATATAGGATACATGCAAGTAGAAAGACGTACAAGTACTCACTCCCCTACTTAACATGAAACTGATTCTCACTCACAATTGTACGCTCGGAACCCCTATACGCACAATTGTGTTTGCCACTAGATATGCACTAGGAACCCCTATATGCAATCCTAGCAATTGATAAAAAGCATTCAACCTAGTTGATCAGGCTAAGAAGAACAACAAGAAATCAATATCAATATAACCAAGAGAATCAATCCAACACTTATAAGGATAAGAACAAGGAATAGAAATCTCACAAACACATCAACTGTACTGCTTCAATCGTCTAGCGGAACAAGGGTGAAGTTAGTTCTCCATCAAAGGCGATGAAAAACTCTATAGAAAATAACGTCTGAAAAACGGAAGCAATCAAGTGATGATAAGTCTCTCTTCTCTTAACCTAGAAAAGAGGCTTAAATAGTCTTAACAAACTAGGTTAAACTAAAGCTGAAATTAAAGGAAACAGAATAATAATAAAATAAAGTCTCAAACATAAAAGGAAACTAAATCGTCTCTGGCGTGAGGTCATTAAGCACAGCCACCGCTGGGCGGTGAATTCCACCGCGAGGCGTCGAACTTCCACCGCTGGGCGGTGGCATCCTCTGGCGCGGGCTTCATCTTCACTGAGAGTCACCGCCGGGCCGCGGTACTTCTGACGCGGGGCGGTGAGCTCATTTCTCCAGCTCTCTTCTTCTCTGCTTCTGCTGCTCTTCAATCCTACCAAGTGTTGGTAGTCTTCTCCATAGATGCTCCAGCAGCTCCATCCATCCTCATGCTCCATCTAAGCTGCAAAACCTTGGATTTCTTCACTTCTCTCCAAAACATTTGGATTGCAGACTTAGCACCAAAACTCATCCAAAACCTCTCCAAATCATGCTAATAATTGCTAGTAAAGGTGTATGAAATAACACCTATCACTTATGGTGCCATTAAAATATGAGTGAAAAAATCGGTGTATTCAAGGTCAACAATCAAAGGCTAATGCACTATGTGGTTGGAGATCCGATCGACAATAGAGTCACCTTCCCCCTTTCCGATATTAAACCATGAACGAAGCAGGACGGTCTAGCTAGACCTTAACCATCGCTTCTTGGGAGGGAACCCAAACATTTCTTCCTTTTCAGTTTTATTCTTTGATGCATTGTAGTTTGTGCTTAATTGTGTGTTATAGTATCGTTGATTAGCTTTAGTTGAATAGAGGTAGATAATGCATTAACTTTGTTTGTGTGTAGTTGGTTAAGAATTTGTTGGAGCATTTTAGATGGGCTTGAATTGGTTTTTAGGTAAGGATGGGCAAAACTAGACCGGACCAGACTGTCATGGTTCGAGAATTTTACATTTCCGATCTTACGGTCTGGACCGTAATTTTTTTTTAAAAAAGGTTTAAGGCATTTTTGGGGGTAATTTTTACGGTCCGGTCCATAATTTTTACGGTCCGGTCCGAACTGTAATCAAACCCTTGAAATGCCGAAAAATATGAAATCCGGTCTTCCCGGTCCGGACCGTGGACCGGACCGTAAAGGACCGAATCGTAATGGTCCGGTCCGGTCCACACTTTAAAATGTTTACGGTCCGCCGGTCCGGACCGGATGCCCATCCTTAATTTTAGGTGCATTTTAAGTGTTTGGGAGGTTAGCATTATCATATACCTAGGTCATGTTAGAAGGATTTTCAAATGTGAGCATTTTGTTTTTGGCACTACATGGTCATGCCATTTGACATGGGAATGTCGAAAATGAGACCCAAACATTGAACTCCGTGTTTTTTGTGCTGGCAAGCCATGTCATTTGGCATGCCTATTCCAAAAAAAATATTATTTTTTCTCCTATCTTCATCCTTCCTTCTTCCCTCCCTCGCGCACCCACCTCCCGTATGCATTGATCTCTTGTACCACGCCCACCTCTAGCACCAAGCCGCCATCGACCCTCTAACACCAGCGCACCGTTAGTATGTTCCCCCTTCTTGTCCTCCCTTCGTTGCGCACCATGACCCAGACTCTGCTAGCCATCAACTAGGCCCTGCGAACTTGTCCCAGCCTCGCCACCCTCATCCTAGCCCAACAAACCCACACATATCCCTTCACCCTCTCTAACTAACCCTATCCACCCTATCCACCACCTCTGCTTCCACGTTCTCCCTCTACCGGACCCCTCTAATGACCAACCACCTAGCCTCAACTGTCTCCGGCCACCACCGTCTTGTCCCAACACCAAAACCAGTCCATCAGCCCCACCAACCCCAACCACCACACTCTCCCCTCAAAAATCCTAAATCCCCAATTTTAGCCCTAAATTTTAGATAAAATTTCATACTTTTTGGGCTCAAATTGTTGATGAAAACTTGTAATTGGGTAGTAACTGAGGTTGAATAGATGAATTGTGGCTCAATTTGAAGAATTGATGTGTTGGAATTTTATACTTTTTGTGACTTTGGAGGACATTTTTGACATAGATAGTTCCAAATTATAAAAAGTCATTATGCTTCTTTTGTTGGTTGTTTACCAAATTGATATAATTTTGTACAATCTAATGAATAATGTTGACGCTTTCTTGTAAAATTTGATCTTAATATGATGTTGTGGGTTTGTTTTTTGTGAAAATCATTTGGTGAGTTTTGAAATCTCAATGAAAAATGTATGCTTGAACCTACTTGATCTTTTTCTTCCTTTGAGTTATACCATGTATCTGTAGAGCTTATTACACATTAATTACATAAACTCAAGGTGAGTCTTTGACTTCTGTTGGTGTTTAATCTTTCAATTTGCAAAGAAATTGAGCTTGTATCTTAGTCATCTTTGCATTTTGTAGGGACCTTTAATGACCAAGACATGGATCGTAAAAGCGATAGAAAAGCAACTCCTCTTGATCATGAACCTCTACAAGAAGAAAGACCTAATGGTACGTCATGTCTTCCATTGTTCCAATTAAGGGTGTTCAAATGGTCCGGACCAGACAAGACCGTTTTTTTTATGGCCCGGTCCGGACTGGTGGATTGTAAATGTTTAGACCTTTGAACAGTGGACCTGGACCGATTCGGTCTGGACAGTAAATACCGTTTATGTATTTAGTCTTTTAAAATATCAATTTTTTTTACCTTTCTATGGTCCGATTACAATCCAAATCGGATCGGACCGTAAGTGGAATGACTATTTCAACAATTTTCACCAAAATCCCATCTATTATAGCTTTTTAAGCATAATAAAAATAGTCTAAGTAGATGAAGTGAGAAAAAAATACCAAAATCATTCAACACATAAAAGAAAATTACAATAGTCAACGTGCCTTACATAAAAAGTTGCGTTTCGGACCGGGACCAGATCGTAACCATGTTCGGACTGGCAGATTACGGTCCCTTACGGCCCGAACAGGAAAATGATGGTCCTAGACCGAGACCAGACCGTGACTCATAATATGAAAAAAGGACCGTGGACCGAACCGTTGAAGTACCGGTCCTAGACTGGACCGGTCCGATTTTACGGTGCGGTTAGGATATGCACACCTCTAGTGCCATTGATAAGAAAAAAGTGCGCTATCAAGGGTAAAAATATCAAAAGATCAATCCCTATTGTTACCTTGATGAAGTAGCGCTTCATCAAATGGGTCTATTTGATGATGTGATGTGGATGTTTAGGCGGGTTGGATTGGAACATTTTGCTCAAATTCAACTACCCGCCTATGCTTGATCCACTATGGATTTCTTGAGTTCCCTCAAGGAGCGTCATGGAGCCAATTTGTTCTTTTGTCTATTTGGCCAAGACTATGCATCTCTCTTGAAACTCTTGGTTCCATTCTTCATCTCTCTTCCCAGGGAGACTTTGTTCAGTACTATGACCTCTTTTAATGTCAATTATTTTGGAATGAAATTATGATCCCCAACTTGGAATACAAACTTCAAGAATTAAAGGTTAGCTTGATTCGGAACCCCATCCTCCAATACGTCCATAGAATCCTATCCAACACAATGTTTGCGTGACGTGGGAGTGATAGAGTAGTTTATGCGCATGAACTCTACTTGTTGTGGGCAGTTAAATGTAAAAGAAGTGAACCATGCTTACTTATTCCGTAATAAACTCTTGTTGGTTGCAAATGCTACTACATGAGACATTACCATTGGATACCTCATCAGTCAAATAGCTCGAAACTACCATTATGATCTATCTAATTTGAAATCTACAGGCCATGGCCTCATTGACCTTCATACATGTGTCAAAATGACAATGCTTTCCAATAATGACCGACAATATTTCTTGTGCTTCAACAATGATGACCTTTCCATCCCTTTACCAAACCGATCCCGTACAACCATCCATGATCCCAACAACTTCAAGATGCTAGGAGGTGGTCTCGAGCTTGTAATAGAGGAAAAGTTGTCCTCCTTACCCCCACCCGAGCACCATGTTGATGAGGAGAATGTCGAGGAAGAGCATGTGAAACACTTTGAATAGAGCTTTATTGAATGCCTCAATTCGACAGATTGAGGAAGAGCAACATTCACAACACACTCTTCTTGAGCAAATGCAACAACAACAAGGAGCAATAAATGACATTCTCCAAGATCTCCATGGGATGACTCATAACCATTCTCATCCACCTCCACCACCACAATAGGGTTTGGTTGAAGACAATGCATATTCTTAAGATTGGGGGAGGGAGTGAAAATTAATATGCATTGCATATTCTATCTCTTTAGTACTAGTTGCATGACATTGCATTTGCAATAGGTTAATCTTTCATGATATTTGCATTGCATATATCTTTAGGACTTTTGATGAAATCATTGTGTTATTTCATTTGAAATATCTTGGCTGTCAAAATCACAACTGATTATTATGTAACACCTTCAATATTCAAATATGTGTGGATGATTGAATTGAGAATTGCATGTGGTTATCCATTGAGATTGACTAGGATTAAAATTAATGACAAAAGCCCTGAGTTAATTTTTGGATCTTAGGACTTGCACTTCACGAGTCCTCTCTCTTTTCATGTGTGAATTCTCCGTTCAGTTTTCATCTCTAGAACTATTTTTTCTAGACTACATTAGATCCATTGTACATGCACAAAAATGACTGAGGCAATTTTTTTTGTAACTCATTTTACCCATGACTACCCTTTACATTCAATACCCTTTGTTTAGTCCCTTTGAGTCTAATTATCTATACCTTTTCTTAAGCATCAAAAATCAAACCGAGCTTTAATGCATAGCCTTTTATCATTTTGAGGAATTAGGAAAATTCTATTATGACTTACTTGTGTGCTTAAAAGCTAAGCTTGTGGGAGTTTGATATGTTACAATTGTAAAGTTCTTGGGTTTGAGAAAAAAACACTTCTTTCACAACCTAGTAATCGGGTGCATTCATTACAAATGCTCGTATCCCGATAAAAAAATTGTGTGAAAAAAGGTGGACCAAAAATCATGGGAAGGAAAGTGTTTGGAGTAATGATAGACCATCTTTCAAGATATGTGGTGCACTCTTTTTGTTTAGTCAAGATAGATATTTTTCAATACTCCTTAGACTAGCACTACATGGCCAAACATGATCCCTACCTTTTTCTCATTACCTTGGACCCACTACAACCGAACACAAGACCTCTTGATTTGTGTTATGTGTGCGGTTCCTAGTAGTGTATTATTAAGAAATTGATACAAGCTTATGGTAGATGACTTTCTTTGGAAGAAAATGAGCAAAACAAGTCCCTAAACACATGAGAGTGAGTGGATCAAAATTTTCTTCCCCCGAGGTCTAAGAATTTTCTTGGTTGATCTTCTTTTGGGTGTAGACAACCTTTATATTTCTCTTGAAAGACTAATCTTTGTGTAGACATTCTTACTTGAGGAAACTCAAGATTCAAGCTTGAGGGAGTTTGATAACGTGTTTTTATAACACCTTATGACCAAATTAACCCTCACTTTTGTACATAAATCATATACTCGCATGATCATTTTAGGATATTTATGCTTGTTTGTTATGATCGATACATACACTCTTGTTGCTTTTGGTTTTGTAGGTGCAATTTTGGAGCTCTTTCAAGGATAAATTGATTCAAAACGACTACCGTTCAAGCAAAGAAGAGTCCAAGGGTTGTCAAATTGAAGATTCAATGGAGAAAACAAAGTTTCATGAACCATAGAAGAAAATGGTACACCCATGTCCATCCAAAAACGCCAAGAATGCCTTCCTTGGTCATGTCATGGGGTGTTAGTGTTGTTCGGCATGGCCGTGCCAAAAGCCTAGACCAAAACTTTACTCTCTGATTTTGGCATGGCCACCCCATGCCGAATGGCATGCCCTTGCAACTTTCAACATTCCTTGTTTTTTCTTTGTAACCCCTACATCTTTTTAGGGGGTCATATAAATTCCAAAGCAAAAGACTTTTGAAGGGGGTCTCTCACTTTAGCATTCTTCTCTAGAGGGTTAGCATTTACTCCATTCTCTCCCTAGATTCAACTCTAGATTTACATAGGTTTCACTTAGACTAGTAATTGGATTTATGTTTGTTATTATTTATTTAGATCTATTTGGAGTTGTTGAACTCTCTTGTGATTGAAGACTGGGATCTCATGATTCAATTAAAATCAAGGAATTGGTTGAATGTTAAGTACCTTTTACTTATTCTCTTTATTTCTTGCTTTGTTTATCATTGCTCCCATGTTAATGTTGGTTGGATTGATGTTTTAAGTCATGTTCTTGCAAGCCATGAGTGAGTAATTTGTTATGTTATGATTGTGAGTAGCTCGATTGTGACTATGTGATGATTTAGTGAGATTTTATCTTTGGTTGGATAAGTTTTAGTTTACTACTCAAATTCTTGCACACCATGTGATATGATTATGGGTGGCGTCATATTTGAGGAAGAACAAAAGCTTAAAACAAAGAAATCGCTTGGATGTTGGAAGGTGACAAAATCGCTGAATCTGTCCCTCTGACACCTCCTTATTATTTTGGCTATAAAGTCAGCTATGAATGTCCAATGGAGGACCATGAGTATCCAATGGAAAGATAACAACAAGATCTACAATTGTGACAACAACAGTTTCCATGGAATCTAGCCAGAACAATTCAGAATTGCAGTCTTTGGCGCTAGTCCAATAGAAGAGCCTCATGTTTAATTCACATTCATTCAAGGCAAGGGAGGCCAAGAAACAAGTCATCAGTTGGACGCCATTAAGCTTCCTTCTTCTTCATTTGATGGACCTAATAATATGAAAACTCTTCACCTTTATCAACATTAAATCCGTGCCATTGGAAGAGTCTTCCCAGACATCCATCTACAATGTCAAGCCATCAAAGAGTCTATAGTTTGTTCTCTATTTAAAGTTCTTTCTTCTACCATTGTAACCACGTCTTTTATCATCAAAATGAAGTGTAAAACTGAGTGTTCTCTTTAGAGAATCAGTAGAACTCTTGTTTTTTGCTTGTGAGTAATATCGAACGTTGATCGATCCATTCGAGTGAGTCATATCTCGAATTGTTTGATCTTGTCCAAAGCGCGAGTGGTGAGTCATATTCAAAAGTACCTTGTCCACTTATCCCTTTCAGTTTCCAGCAAAGAATACCTTTCAAAAACGGATCCAAGATCCAACATAAAAAAATGGCCCCAATCATACTACCGAGATCATCATCTTCAAGATCGGATCTTCATCGTCGTCTTTTGTGCATTTTAAGCCGGAACTTCCTTGATACTGAGCATATAACGATCATATTTCTCATCAATTGGAATCAGATCTACCTTCAAGGAAGTTCCAAAAGGAATCATGATTAACCACAGAAATCACCAGTCGATCACCATATCGAAGTTTCAAATTTGGCGAGACAGTACCACACCAATTTTTGCCGATTGTAAGCGCTTTCTGGAGGATTAGGCTCGTCATGCAAAGGAGAGCGAAATTCAGTTTACGGTGGTCAACAATAACTCTTGGAGGAACCTTGAGAAGATATTGCACCAATATGCATGGAAGGCTACCCCAAAGCTTGTAAAGGAACCCTTACAAATGGAGAAGTCGCTCAATGTTGATGAAGCGCCTAAGGAATAAGTGTGTGAAACTTCCATGGCCAAACTTGTTGAAGAGCAAGTTGTTGAAGAGGATCTAGAACTGAAAGAAGATGAGGCAAAATGCCTTGACGAACAACCACTTGTCAAAACCGCCACCAAGGAGGGAAAGAAAGGTACTATATCTCCTCTAGCTCTTGAAGTGCATGTGGATTCGAGGACGAATCTTCTTAAAGGAGAATAGGATGATATGACTATGGGTGGCGTCATATTTAAGGAAGATCAAAAGCTTAAAACAAAAAAATCGCTCGGATGTTGGAAGATGACAAAACCGCTAAATCTGTCCCTCTGCCACCTCTTCAATATTTTGGCTATAAAGGGAGCTACGAATGTCGAATGGAGGACCATGAGTAGCCAATGGAAAGCTAACAAATAGATATACAATTGCGATGACAACTGTTTCCATAGAATCTACCCAGAATAGTTTAAAAATGGTAGTCTTTGGCGACAGTCCAGCAGAAGAGCCTCATGATTAATTCACATTCATTAAAGGCAAGAGAGGCCAAGAAACAAGTAATTAATTAGATGCCATTAAGCCTCCTTCTTATTCATTTAATGGACCTAATAATACAAAAACTCTTTACCTTGATCAACATTAAATCCGTGCCATTTGAAGAGTCTTCCAAGACATCCATCTACAATGTCGAGCCATAAAAGAGTCTCTAGTTTGATCTCTATTTAAAGCTCTTTCTTCTACCATTGTAACCACGTCTTTTATCATCAAAATGAAGTCTAAAATTGAGTGTTCTCTTTAGATAATCAGTAGAACTCTTGTAGTTTTCTCGTGAGTAATATCGAGCGTTGATCGATCCATTCGGGTGAGTCATATCTCGAATTGTTTGATCTTGTCCAAAGCGCGAGTGGCGAGTCATATCCAAAAGTACATTGTCCACTTATCCCTTTCAATTTCCAGCAAAGAATACCTTTCAAAAACGGATCCAAGATACAACTAAAAAAAACAACCCCAATTATACTACTGAAAGCATCATCTTCAAGCTACGATCTTCATTGTCGTCTTGTGTGCATTTTAAGCCAAAACTTCCTTGATACTGAGCATATAACGATCCTATTTCTCATCATTTGGTATCAGTGCTACCTTCAAGGAAGTTCCAAATGGAATCATGTTTAACCAAGGGAAGCAACAGTCGATCATCATGTCAAAGTTTCAAATTTGGCGAGACAGTACCGCATCAATTTTTGCCTATTGTAAGCGCTTTTTGGAGGATCAGGCTTGTCGTGCCAAGGATAGAGAAATTCAGTTTATGGAGGTCAACAATAACTCTTGGAGAGAACCTTGAGAAGATGTTGCACCAATATACGGGGAAGGCTGCCCCAAATCTTGTTAAGGAACCCTTACAAATGGAAAAGTTGCTCAATGGTGATGAAACGCCTAAGGAAGAAGTCTGTGAAACTTCCATGGTCAAACTTGTTGAAGAGGAGCCAGAATTGAAAGAAGATGAGGCAAAATGCCTTATCGAACTGAAAGAAGATGAGGTATTACATCTCCTCTAGCTCTTGAAGTGCATGTGGATTCGAGGATGAATCCTCTTAAAGGAGAAGAGGATCATATGACTATGGGTGGCGTCATATTTGAGGAAGAACAAAAGCTTAAAACAAAAAAAATCGCTCGGATGTTGGAAGGTGACAAAATCGCTGAATCTGTCCCTCCGACACCTCCTGAATATTTTGGCTATAAAGGGAGCTACAAATGTCGAATGGAGGACCATGAGTAGCCAATGGAAACATAACAACAAGATCTACAATTGTGATGACAACTGTTTCCATGGAATCTACCTAGAATAGTTAAAAAATCACAGTCTTCGGCGGCAGTCTAGCAGAACAACCTCATATTGTGATGACAACTGATATCTGTTGTTTGGTATATGTAGATATCGATATCAGTGATATCAGAGTGGTATTAGAGTGTTATTTTGATATCTTCCAGAAAATTGGTATATCAAACATATCACTCATACCCATATCCATATCTGATATCTTGATATCACTCATACCCATATCTTCATATCCATACCGATATCCATACCCGATATCTCATATCTTTGATATCGATACCAAATGAGCCCTAAATACCAAACCAGAAAAATAATATATATTGTAAAAGTATAATATAAGAGTGGATAGGGTTCATGTGATCGAGAATGAGCGTTTAGATGAGAACGTGAGAATGTCGGATGTGCATGGAATTATGACTATATGTGCATGATATTGGTAGGTAGAAACTCATGCACATACAAGCAAAAATCAATGCACATTTGTATGTGCATAAATATGTGACTATATATGTGTAAGTGAAAACTCATGCACATACATGCAAAATTTCATGCACTTCACAATATGTGCATAGATTTTTGCCTGTATGTGCATATATATTTTTCTATGCGTATGACTGTGTAAGTTAAAACTCATGCATATACAGACAAAAATTTATGCACACCTCAAGATGTGCATGGATTTTTGCTTGTATGTGCACATATTTTTGACTATATATGTGACTATGTGTCAGTGAAAACTGATGCACATACAGACAAAAAATTTTGCACATCTTGTGAAGTGCATGAATCTTTGCATGTATGTCCGTATTCTCATGTTCTCACCTAAGCGTCATTTCTCACCGGATCCACATCCTATAAGGGTGCATTTGGATTCCAAAAATAATGCATTAAATTGCATTATCTTGGATTAAATTGATTTAATACAATCTAATGCAAGATAATTCAATTTAATGCATTATCTTTGGAGATCCAAACGAACCCTAGAAGTATAGTATATTAAAATATATAATTATATTATAAGATAATAGAATATGTTATATTATATTATATGAGGGAGTTTCACATACAGTTGCTCCTTATTGCACAACATGAGAAGCTATAGGGGCCATTGGATCAAGGGGATGGAGGGCTGAGATTAAAATGGGTGAAAAAAGAGTGAATAGTGACGTGGTGGCGTAACCGTAAATACGGCAAACTTTTTTTTTATCAACATTTTTTTTTCCGTCTCTGATCGTTCTGGATTAGACAATTATTGACATTCACATCTAAGTACTAAATGTTTATTTTTTTGTGTCGTAAGGTTCACATATAACATGTTCATGTTCAAACACATGTCTTTGAACATTTAATGCTTATTTGGAACTTGAGTGTACAAATAAATGAACATTAAGAGCTTATTTGTGAACCTTCTATAGGAGACAGAAAAAAAAAACGGACGACCGAGATCATTTCGCATGTTGTACGATAAGGACATGTTGTACCTGATCCCGAATCTATATTATATTATTATAATATGGTAGGATACTATAATATAGTATAATATTATATTATTATAATATGTTAGGTTAGTAATGATTGTAGCTAGGAATTGCTGCACTTGCACGCACTTGTGTTGGGCATGCAAGCACCATGCATGCTCTTTTTACTTTACATAATTGATCAGGTTTTTATCGGCTTTTTGAGTTGGACTTCGGGGAAAACATATAGTCACGTGCACACAGAGCGTATGCGTGATCCTATTACGTGTAGTATGTGTGGCAGTAAAAAAAACGTGTGTATTGCATCCGAGCTATTTTATAGTTGTGTAAAAATCATTTTTCTCTTATAAATGTTCATAAGTTTGTAAATTGTGTGTGCATCAATTTCTTTTTTGGTTAAGTAGGGGGTCATAACATTTTGTTGTATTTAATAGATAAACTAAACATTACAAGCATTTGCATAAGTCTGAATAAATTCCAAAAGCTGAATCGAAGGTTGTTCAAATAAGATGAAATCATTAACAATGGTGAAGCTAGATTTGGAAAGCCATTCAACAACAACAACATTGGCTCCTCTGAGGACGCATTGAATCATAGTCTTCCAGCGCTGATCACAGAGCAATTCCTTGCATTTAACAAGCAACTCGCACAACGGTGTTTGTGAGAGCTCCGATTCAGCTATTGTTGGAACCTTGATGTTCCCTCTGGTTTTGATGATGATAAACACCATTAGATTTTATGGTTTATATTGTTCCTATGAGTTTCAAGTTTTATGAAAGAATTAAGGAACAATGGAAATCATGTGAAGAAGAGAAAGCAGAGGAGTGCAACGGAACGTTGTGGAAACAAGGAACTGGTACGCGAAAGCAAATTGGAAATATGAAGCACGCGTAGGATTCATTTGAAGGAAACGTTTATACATGGAAACAACATATGAGGAACAATGCGTGAAAGCAGGAATTTCCAACTGTTATTAGGAGAAGATCGCTACATAAGGAAACGATATTTGAAGATTTATTTGAAGAGAGAAGTGATAGCTAGCGTGTCTTAGGAAAGGTTTTGTATGGAAACTATGTGTTTATGAGCTGGATTGTTTAGCTTAGGAAGAAATCTTTCATTGTTACCTTATATAGCGGGTTGCTAATTATTTGGTAATTTGGTAAGAGATCTTTTCTAACACTATAAGAAAGGTTTTGTATGGAAACTATGTGTTTATGAGCTAGATTGTTTAGTTTAGGAAGAAATCTTTCACTGTTACCTTATATAGAGGGTTGCTAATTATTTGGTAATTTGGTAAGAGATCTTTTCTAACACTATAAATAGATGAGTTTACCTTAAGGAAATGCATCTCAACTACAACAATCGAAGCATACCAAGGAGCTACTGCAAGTTGAGATCGAAGATTCAAAGGCAAGGTACAAACTGGTGTTGTGAGTACTTGCTTAGAGTCTTGATGTGTTCTTGTGTCATTGTGAGTTGATTACACTCAAAGTCTAGAAACCTAGGATCTGTGTGAGAATAGGTGGAGAGAAGACTTGTGAGATTGTACAACTTATTAATAATACAAGTATACAAGGTTTGAAATCCTCCTAGGGTAAAACCTAGAGGTAGAGGTTTTGCTCTTTTTAACTAGTTGGTTGATAGAGTTTCCTCTATAAGGAACTGTCTTGATTGTTACTCTTGAATCGATATTATTTCCGCTGCTCAGGGAATAGTAACATCGTTCTCTGTCTAACACACTACAATTCAACAACTATGGCGTTCAGCACCTCTACGACATGAATCTTCGCCTCAGCAATAGGATATCTTAGATTATAAGTAAAAGAAGTTGTGAACTTCATGACACACACGACTATAGCATATCCAAGAGCTTGAGCATTCGGTGAAGAAGAAGAGAATAGAAGAAACACTTGCAAGTACGAAGCTTTCGTAAGTTGAGTACTTGATAGGGTTCTGTGTGTCTTAGGTGTTGTTAGGAATGTTACACAAGAAGTCTAGATATCTAGGAGTGAACTAGGTTGAGATAAGACTTGCTTGATTGTAATTCCAAGATTAATAACACAAGTAGACATTTGAAATCCTACTAGGGAAACCTAGAGGTAGAGGTTTTTCTTAGTCAACTAGTTAGTTGATTGAGTTTTCCTCTCTAAGGAACGTTGCTATTATTACTCTACTTTGTGTCTTTATATTCCAATGCCCATGGAACAGTTCTACCATTCCTTGTACTAATACACTCGATTCTACAATTGGTATCAAAGTAGGTGTGTTCTAGATTGTGTGTTACTTACAGATTTTCAGGTAACTGCTACCACTATCAAAGTTGGATTGAACTATTCAAGACCTCCCTTGTTGCTCGCTGGTCAATATCAGCACTGGAAGACTCTCTTCATCAAGTGGGTCCAAAGTCATGACTTTCAATGCTAGTTGATTATTTCTCTTGGAGATCTTAAGATTGCCGATCTTGAGAAAAAGAGAAAGATGAAGAAATGTGATCAAGAAGATCTTCAAATCATGGAGAAGAACGCAAGGTGGCCATGCTCATCAACAATGTTCTCAATCAACAAGATGTGCAAAAACTTTAATCTTGTGAATCCGCCAATGCTAAGTGGCTTGCCCTGGAATAGATGTACATGAAAAGCAAGGATCTTCGTGAAATTGATCATTTCACAGCCAAAAGGACTTCTATAATATCACGGTGGAAGAGAATAAAGAAGTGAGTGCTTACCAGGCTAGATTTGAAGCAATCACAACCAACTTGACTGCTCACTCCATTTCTGATAAGGAGATCTTTCCTGATGAGAAGATCCTCATCATCATTGATGGTCTATCTCATCGTCATGCTATGACCAAGGCTGTTATGAAGGAGAACCCCAACACCGTCAAATTGGCGTTCCATGAGGTCTTTAGCAAGATTCAAAAGAATGACAATGAAGAAAAGGCTGGGAGAATGACAGACAAAGGCAAGGGAATTGCCTTGATGGTGGAAAAAGTTGTGGACAAGATTGAAAATGATAGAGAAGATGATGAAGCTTCCGATGATCCTGAGGTTGTCTTACTGACTAGAGTTATGCATTCCCTCTACTACAAAAGGTAGAAACAAGAACAGTGGGAACCATGGTGACAAGCACGACATCAAAGATATCACCTGTTATAACTGTAACAAGAAGGGTCATTACTCTAGCTCTTGCCCAAAGGAAAAGAAACCAAGCAAAACTTCTAGGAACAATGACAAGAAGGCTTTCGTTGCTATCTGGGGCGATGAGAATGATTTTAATGGGGAAGACCCTGAAGCATGAGGTGGTGAGATGTGTGCCATGGCTCTTGGTGATTCAACCGTTTCTTCTGAGGAACGGTTGAATCACCAAGAGCCATGGCACACAGGAAGCAAACTCTATCGCATCGATAGGAGATCCGGTTCCGATAATCGATGGGATAGGATACATCAACCATATCCGAAGAACCGAAACGATAACCTCAGGTAAATAATTCACATGATAGGAACCAAGACTGGAAAAACCATCCATCACTACCTCCAAAAGTTCACTCCTACAACTTCCACGTATCCGTATCAGAACTCGTTAAGAGTTTTGACAAGTACAGAAAGGATGTCAGGTGGCCTTGAAAGAGTGACAAGCCATATTCAAATAAAGACATGTCCAAATTGTGCGAGTTCCATAGAGATCACGATCACAAAAGGGATGAGTGCATAGCACTGCATAAGGAAGTTGCACGCTTGCTAGCGCAAGGACTCCTACGTGACGTGATATCAGACAAAGCTAAATCGATGCTTGAACGAAGAGATCGAGTAACCACACACAAACCCCCTTCTCGTATACATGCAAAAAATGAATAATACAATTGCAGGAGGATCAGACATATGTGGAATCAGCTGCCAAATGCCACACTAAAGAAAGCAAAGGAGATTGACCCTCGACATCATTAAGGAGAGAAGCTGATTATGGGAACACCCCGACCATCACCTTCGATGACTCAGAAGCCGATAAACTCGGTCCTCATCATGATGGTTTCATCGTCTCTTTATCTTTTGGAAATTGTTTAACCCGTAGAGTACTAATCGATACTAGCAGCTCCACGAACTTGTTAACAATAGATTCCTTGATACGCATGGGGCTTAGCGAGGAAGACCTCCTACAGAAGTCAACTCCATTGGTCGGGTTCAGTGGAGAAGTCAAGCACACTCTGGGCGAAATTGTGTTAACAACATACGCTGGAGGCGTCAACCTACAGATAAAATTCCTAGTACTCGACAGTCGATCCCCATACAGTGTCATCTTTGGCAAACCGTGGATACACTCCATAAAAGTTTGTTAGGAAACGGAACTCTGGAACTTCGGTTCCCCTAAGAGTTCTTTTCCTCAGTTTCTCTACTTTTGAAGATGACAAATATTTTGATACTAATGTTTTATCTCAAAGATGTGTTTAGAGGAACCGCATGACAGTTGTTGGAACCATGGAAGCCAAACAAGATAAAGAAACCAAACAATAAGCCAAAGGAACCCAGGTGTGCCCAGAAATGCAACACGTGACTTTGCGTTTCCCGAGAAATCTGGGAACACCAAACCTCGGACAAAAGGAGGTGAAAGCGACTTGAGAGAAGCTTCCAAAAGCCTGCCACCATCCAAGAGCAAGACTCCAAGATGCCTAGAAAAATGAACCTCGGACAAAGGCACTGAAAACGATAGCTCATAGAGATGTCACTATCCAGAAGACAGTTCCCAAGTGTCCAGATTGTTGAACCTCGGAAGAAGGAAGCTGGAGAACGACTTGGCTGAAGTAGTTGACTAACCTAGAAGGATTCTGAACTGCCTAGGTTGTTTGCATATGTCAAAGACAACGTGGACCAGGGAGAACCACACATCCTAGGGCAAGCTCGATCTGTGGGAACCAAGAGAAGTTTAAGCTGCGAAGAATCCTCTATAAAAGGAAGACTAACTCAAGGGTTATCTTAAAGCACTGAAATACAATACACACTCAATAGCAAACATCAAAAGTGTGAACCTTTAAACAAGATCATCAAAGCAAACCGAGATCAAGAGGAACCAGTCAAGAAATCGAAGAGCTGAGTGCTAGTTCCTGTGACTATAAGTGAGATAGTTCCTAGGTGCTAAGGTCTGTTTCTTGGATTGATTATTGATTGTGTTAAGTTATCTAGGATTACCTAATTATGTGTAAGGTAAAGAAACTGTGTGTTTGTTCCTAGGATAAGTTGTAACCAAAAGAGATAAGAAATCAAGAAGTAGACCTTGAAATCCTTTCGAAAGAAAGGTAGTGGTTTTTATCCTAGATTGCTAGTTGGCAATCGAAGGTTTCCACTATAAGGAACTTGTTCATTTGTGCTTGATTGTTTAAATTCCGCTGCGAAGGGAACTGAGAATTGCCATTCTTAGTTCCTTAGTTATTTGTCTAACAATCTCGATCCTACAAAGTTGTACCATCCACTTATCATCAGTCGATTAAGTTCTCGACAAAGTGGGGGTACAGGAAATCAAAGGCGATCAACGATCTGCCAAGGAATGTTACTTCACATCGACGAAAGCATCAGCAGGGACATGACATGCATTGAAATTACAGAGTAATGAAGGGCCTACGCGATACATCGAACCTGAAAAAGAATCTATAGATTAGATCGCGTTAGACCCCTCGAAACCAACGCATGTGGTAAAGATCGGATCGAATTTGAGTAACGAAAATAGATCACGTTTGGTTGAACTCTTACGACAAAATATCGACTGTTTCACATGGTCACACGAAGATATAGTCGGAATAAGCACAAACGTGATCACCCACAAGCTAAACGTCGATCCAACATTCACACTTGTGAAGCAAAAAATACGCAAGTTTGCGCCTGAGAGAAACAAGATTGTTGATGACGAAGTTAGAAATCTTCTTGAGACATGTAAAATCAAAGAAGTTAAGTATCCAGAATGGCTTGTTAACGTTGGTGTGGTAAGAAATAGAACGAAATTGAAAGTTTGCACTGATTTCACAAATCTAAATAAAGCATGACCAAAAGACTCATTTCCTTTGCCTCACATACATGCAATGGTGGACTATTCAAAAAATCTATCACATGTCTATTGCTAGGTTGCCTGATAAGAAGCCAAGTGCAAACCATCTAAATAAAGCATGCCCAAAAGACTCATTTCCTTTGACTCACATAGATGCAATGGTGGACTATTCAAAAAATCTATCACAGGTCTATTGCTACATTTCTTGATAAGAAGCCAAGAGCAGTCCATCCTACAATCTTTAAACGATGGCGAATATGGCAACTGTTTTGGGGCAAAAAGATTGAACCGACCTAAATCGCTTTAGGAGGGACAACTAGACAATAATAAGATTAAAGTATCTAGACAATCCAAATCAACTAACAATAAGCCGAATATAATTGAACAGACACAAAAGAAAGCTTATCTCCGTTAAGTAATAAGCTTATCAAATCGAGAAACTCGACCGTTGGTTGCTTCAATATTCGAACAAGAAATAGAACCAAAGAACAATTCTTTCCAGTGAGCGGAGTAAAGGTGAAACAATGCTTGTATTGAGTAATTAAAATATCGCGTGTTGTTACATGAGGGTTCTCTCCATATTTATACTACATTTACATCCAAGTCGGTTAAAACTGCCCGAGATCCGCGGGGGTCGTCATGCTGTGTACTGGTCATTTCAAGATCTCCTCCAACGTCTCCTAGCGTCAACGTCTTTCTTTGTTTCCTCCGTCCAAACCTTCTAAATGGAATCCTTCTTCAAGCTACTGGGCCGATCCAGCGAGATGATAAAAAAACTAGGCCCAACAACTGTCCCAAAAGCAAACTGGGCCGAAACGTTAGTTGATGGGACGGTTTGATTTTCTACCTTCTCTTTCCTGGCGTGATCTTTCTTCCCATTTTTCTGCAGACGTTCAGGCGACGTGGCGCCCTTTGATTAGACTAGCATATTGACCGAAGGTTTGGCGGTTTTACCTTCTTAAATAGGCCATCTCTATCTCCCTTTTCACCATCTCTTTTCTCTGCAAAAAGGTCTCATCTTTTAAGGTAAAAATTTGAATTTCTTACCTTTTCTTGCTTACCTTGTTTTTCATGGCGTTTTCAAGATCCAAAAGAAACTGAGTCACGTCCTGCGGTCCTAGTGAGGAAGGAAGCAACTTTACCCCCTTGAAGCTCCTTAGCCTGGCCAACATCTTGACTCAATCGGAGTTGAATAGGACCTTGTAAGTAGGCCAATTTCCGGCCGGGACAGTAGCGCGTCTCCCGCACCCTCACAAGCGAGCCGATTGGTACCGGTAAGGTTGGGTTTGCTTCTTTAAATATCCTTTTAGAATCGGCCCTTCTCTCCCTCTTTCAAACCTCATGCATGACGTCTGCTAAGAGTAGTCAATTTATTGGTCTCTAACGTTGATGTCAATTTTGTCTGTGATGCTTTATGGTATTCTTACTACTTGAGTATCTGGGGGTCTTCTAGGTTTCAATTGCGCCTTCGGCGGGGTAGGTCGCCTAGTGCTTTGAATCTAGATGTTAATGACCATGGGTGGAGGTCCCATTTTTTCTTTGTGGAGCGGAGATCACTCGAAGGGGGTATCGATTGCTCTTTCTTGCCGGCGGACTGGAGGAAGACATGTATCGTATTTGTCCTTTTAGATTTTTTGGTGGACATCTTCTAAACTTTTGCTCACATGTTTTTGGTTGCAGCGCCTGATCTGGAGGAACTTGAGGATTCTGATTTCGAGGCGGAAACCCTAGCATTGCTTGCTCTTCCTGAGGTAGATCGATCCTTCAAGAATACCGATTTCTTGGAATCCAATCCCCTCGATATGTCGACACCTTCAACCTCAGTGACCAAAGCCACATGTTCGTCCATTTTTGCGACAACAGATCTGTGGCACAAGCGGTTTGGACATGCAAGTCTCTAACTTCTTTCCAAACTTCATAGACAAGAACTAGTCAACGGTCTTCCTAATATCGTAGCAATGAGTAATGAAGTTTATGATGCTTGTACCAAAGGTAAGAAGGTAAGGTCCTCCTTTAAATTCAAGAAAGAGGTAAGCACAACTCGTCCTTTGGAACTAATCCACATGGATCTTTGTGGGCCTATGCACACAAGGAGCCGTGGTGGGAATATATATGTGTTTGTTATTGTTGATGATTTCTCCAAGTACACATGGACCCTCTTTCTGTCATCAAAGGATGAAGTGTTCGATGAATTTGAATCTTGGTTCAAGTCCATTGAGAAGAGTGTAGGGCAGTCTTTGAAGTCCATTCGCACTGATCATGGGACAGAATTTGAGAACTCTCAGTTTCTATCCCTCTATAGGAACAATGGCATAAGTCACAACTTCTCAGCGCCCAGGACTCCGCAACAAAATGGTCTTGTGGTAAGGAAGAATAGGACTCTGGAGGATATGGCGCTTCTGGTCTTCTGTCTCCACCTTGCTTATTGCTAGTGGTCTTCCTAAGAGCTTTTGGGCTGAAGCTTTGAATGCTGCATGTTACGTGCTGAACAGGGCAACCATTCGCTCCCTGCTGAACATGACTCCCTATGAACTCCTTAGGGGAAGAAAGCTTAATGTGTCTCGTGTGCGGACTTTTGGTTGCAAGTGCTTTGTCTACAACAATGGGAAAGATTCTGTTAGAAAGTTTGATCTGAGAAGTGATGAAGGAACCTTTGTAGGATATTCTCTCCACAGCAAGGCCTACAAAGTGTTCAACAAGAGGACAAGGAAGGTAGAGGAAAGCATTCATGTGGTTTTTGATGAATCTATTATGGTTGGTAACAATGTTCATGACTAAACGACTAATGTTCCCTCGAACACCGGTCTCTCAGAATATGACTGTTTTCAACTTGTGGAAAGTAGTATTATGGATGTTGCTCCAAATGGTGGTGTGCATGGATTCCATCCTAATCAAGACAATCACGATGACCTATCAACACCAAGGACTCAAGACTCAGCCGACAATGTTGAGACTAATGGAGGTGCTCTGCATCTGATTCTACTCCGGTCCCTCAGGAGAAACAGAGCCCAAATCCTGATGAAATGGGGACAACTGAGGAAGGTCCCGTTGTTGAAGGGACAATTGGCGAAAGCTCTGCTGCTAGTAACGTTGACTCTGATGATTTTGACATCAACTCTCTGCAGATAAGGAACTACCAGCAAAAGAAGGATCATGCAGTACACCTAATCCTAACAGACTTTTGAAAGGGAATTCCTCATAGCACTCGTTCTTCTTTGCAAATATCTTGTGCTTTCAATGCTTTTCTTTCTTTACAAGAACCTAAAATTGTAGGAGAAGTATTAAAGGACCCGAACTGGATAAACGCCATGCAAGAAGAGCTCCATTAGTTCGAAAGAAACAAGGTTTGGCGTCTCATTCCTCGTCCAGGGAACAAAACAGTGATAGGAACCAAGTGGGTGTTCTGAAACAAGTTGGACGATCAAGGGCATATCACTAGGAATAAAGCAAGACTGGTGGTGAAAGGATACAACCAGCAGGAAGGGATTGATTATGATGAAACATTTGCTCTTGTTGCTCGTTTGGAAGCCATTCGTCTACTCATTGCATACTCAGCTTTTCATGGCTTTAAACTGCAACAAATGGATGTAAAGACTGCCTTCTGAACGGTGTTCTCAAGGAGGAAGTCTATACGGAGCAAACACCTGGATTTGAAGACGCCTCCCAACCTGATCATGTCTACATTCCTTACAAGGCGTTGTATGGTCTGAAGTAGGCTCCCATGGCCTAGTATGATAGGATCTCTCAGTTCGTACTGTCTCACGGATACGTTCGTGGGAAGGTCGACAAGACTTTGTGCCTTCTGAAGGAAGGAAAGCACACTTTGGTCGTGCAGGTCTATGTGGATGACATCATGTTTGGGTCTACAGATGGTAAATTGGTCCAAAAATTCTCGAGTCTAATGGCTAGTGAATTTGAGATGAGCATGGTTGGGGAACTGAAGTTCTTCTAGGGTCTTCAAGTATCTCAGGGAGAAGATGGAACAAGAGTTCATCAGCAAGAGTATCTCAGGGAATGTATCAAGAAGCTTGGAATGACCGATGCAAAGCCCTTCACCACTCTCATATCTCCCAACAATCCAATGGAAAATGATGAGCATGAAAAGGGAGTTGATCCAACACTCTATCGAGGAATCATAGGTTTGCTTCTTTATCTCACTGCTAGTAGACCTGATATTATGTATAGTGTGTGTCTGTGTGCTCGATTTTAGGCTGATCCCAAGGAGTCACCTCAAAGCAGTGAAAAGGATTCTGAGATATTTGAAGGGAACATATAATCTTTGTCTGTGGTATCCCAGGGGTGGCAACTCCGATATGGTTGGATACACAAATGCTGACTTCGCAGTGAACAAAGTGGATAGGAAATCTACATCACGAATGGCTTAGTTCCTTGGGCCATGTTTGATTTCCTGGGGGTCAAAGAAGCAAAATTTAGTTGCTTTATCAACTGCAGAAGCCGAATACATAGCCGCCGCAGCTTGTTGCACTCAACTTTTATGGCTCAAACAACAACTCAATGACTATGGTATTCTTCTTGACTCTATTCCCATTTTATGTGACAAGACTAGTGCTATAAATATTTCTAAGAATCTTGTACATCAATCTCGTACCAAACATATTGAGATACGACATCACTTCTTACGTGATTGTGTGGAGAAAGGATTGGTTTCCATGGACTTCTGTGGAACCAAGGATCAAATCGCAAATATTTTCACCAAGGCACTCAATAGGAAACTCTTCGAACAGTTCTGCATGGAGCTTGGTATGATCTCTCTCAACTAAATGTCTACCTATTGTGTTCCCTCGATGACTGGTTAAATTACTTGGTAATTTGTGGATGTGTAAGTGTCATGACTTAATTTGCAATCTTTCACTTGATCATGGTATGAACAACATGCTTAGCTTCTTGCATGTGCTTCACTAATTTGCAGAATTTCTTGTATGATCATCTATGCTTTCATTATAATACATGAAACAACTTTTTTCAGCCCAAAAGAGTGAACTTGATGCATTGATCTCTCATTATATGCCCAAATGTTCACTCTACAACTTACCCTAGCCATCATGCTTGATGCTCCCTATGAGCCCTTCCAATCATCCATAACTAGGAGCCTCTCATTCATGATTAAACATTATTAAAATTCTCGTATATATTGTGTGATGTTCTTTGTACCCTCTCTGGTAACGTTACCCCCGCATCACACTCTTCTACTTTTACGTTAAAGCGGGAAAACGAATCGTCGCCACTGTGGTTTATAGCAGGGATTTGACACGTATGATGTGTAATTATGGTTTGTAAACTGGTTGGGAAGTGTTGTATGCATTTAGGGTTGAAGTGATGGCCGCATGATGTGATGGGCTCGAGATTTGTGTGGGCTTTGATGGATCTGGACAGATTTCACAAAGATTTAATTTTGGAAGGTGAGATATTCAATTGTGATCATTGGAAAAGATAGAAGGAAGAAGATCTTGTGTTATCTTTTGGCAACTGAACATATCTCCTTGCTCCCTATAAAATCGGCACTTCAAGGTATTTTCTCTCCACCGCTGTTTACTGTCTCTTCTGTCTCAAACTCTCTTGCCCTCTCCCTTGTCTTCTTCCTCAAGATCCACAAATGGCCTCTTCATCCAACCTCCCTATTCCAGACACTGAGGATCTCTAAAGTCTCCTCAACAAACTCTTTACTGCCATCCTTTCCACCATCGCCAAACAGTCAACCCCCTCCACCTCCACTCATGAAGCCCCCAACCCTCCACAAACAACCACTGCCCCCAACACCGTCTCCCCGCCTCCCTCGCCCACACCCGACAAACTCATCATGGTCCCCTACGTGCCCCCAAATCACCCATTCCATCCCCTGACGCCGCTAACCCTAACCCTAATCCTACTGTCTCGACTGTCGTCTCCTCCAATGAAAATGAGGAGGTGCATTCGTCTCCCAACCACCCCACCCACCTTGAGATGGAGACGGAGGAATGTCTCGGCGATGCCGATTGCGCCCGAAGTTCACACTGTCGTCACTGCCCAAATCAAAGGGGTCGTGCGCAATCTGGAGAAGGAGTTGGTTGAGGTTGATATTGAGGCTTCGCCGCCAAAGGGACCCAAGTTCACTGGAAGGGTCAAGATGAGTTGCCCCGTAAAACGCAAAACCAAGGCACAAGCCCATGCCGCCAAGGCAATTCCCGTGAGCTCGGATGATGAGTCTGAGCAGGTCTCTGAGCGCAACCCCAAGCGCGCTAAGGTGTTCGCGGCTCCTGTTTACAAGAGTTAACATCGCCAAGGGGCGAAGTCCAAGGTGAAGGCTGCGGTGGAAGAAGTGAAGGATATGAGACACAAAGGTATTGTGAGGGAATTGTTACTGGATGTTGAGTTCCTCAAGCAGAATGCTTTGGAGGAAATTGTCTCGCTGTTACAAGTTCATAAGTGGGATCATCTCTTTGTTGCGGAGGAATCAGTTGATGAGGATTAATTGCGGGCCTTCTACTCCACTTTTGTCATTGAGGTCCGACCCCATGCTATTCTTGGTAGTTACACGCTGGAGGACACCACCCATGTGTTCTCTAGCATGGAACTGAGTCTTATTTTGGTGGTTCCGCATGCTGGGTATGATGAGAATCCCAAGGGGCGCTAGCCAAAGGATTTCCCTTACCAGGAAGGGGTTCGTCATATTGTTGAGGTACCCTCTCCTCCTGAATCTGGAGCTTTAGATACCTCTGCCACGTCTGCTATCAACAAGGTATTGTTCTATTACTTCATCTGCAATTTCACTCCTAGGGAACAAAAGAGAAACACGCTATTGATTTCGGATGTGGTCCTTCTCGCCAAACTGCTTGACAAGATGCATGTCAATCTGCCGCGAGTGATGATGCAGCATATGGCTCGCGCAAGGAACACTGATCGCCATGCTCTTCCATACCCCCGAGTTGTCAAGCGAATTCTGGAGTACCACAAGGTCTACAAAGGGAACACAGAAAGCTTTTGTTTTTCTCGCCTGCTGGATGCAAGTAACCTACACAAAATGCAGTTTGTTTTGAAAGAAGGCGTTGGGTGGGTCAAGGCAGTTCCTGAGCCAGTGGTCAAGGTATATGCTGATGAGTCTGATGAGGCATACTCTGAGGGGGAACAAACGGAGGAACCTGATCTAAGAAAGGAAATACAGAGGTTGTCCCGCGCAATATCTCTATTGGCGGAACAACACAGACGTCTCATGGAGGATGTGCGAGCTCTAATTGCTATTCATTCTTCGGCTCCCTGTGCTGGACTAGTGGTGCTTGATTCGTCTTTCCCTGCTTACCAACTCCTCTTTTGTTCCCAGCACATCTATCCCTTAGTTGCTTTGCTTTTCCTTGTTTCGGTTTCATGTGTTTACCTTGATTGGCATGTTGATCATGTTTGTTCTTTTTGCTTATTTTGTTGTTGTCCTTGCAGTTGTCTTTGTTTGTTTTTGTTAATGAAAAAGGGGTTGCTTGCTTATTTCGATGTTTTCTCTTTTCTTTTGCACTTTACTTCAGGTTTTTGATGATGCCAAAAGGGGGGAAATGACGGGTAGTCTAGCTGAGGGGGAACTTATCATGCTTTTATTGTTATTGTCTCTAAGGGGGAACTATTATGTCTTAAAGGGGAAGACTTTATTCATACTACTGTTGTTGTCTCACATATGTATTATTTTGCCAAGGATGTTTGTCACCATCAAAAAGGGGGAATTTGTTGAATTCCTTAGGTTTTGATGGTAACAAACATTCAATTAATCTGGTATCCAAGTGTTTCAGGAACAAATAAAGTTGTCACAGGGAACCATTAGTAACGCATGACTGCAGAGGGAACAAAGTACATACACTTTGTTACCTCACAAGGAACATCAATGCCGAACAAACATCAAGCTGTGAATGGTATGAAGAAATCAAGCATGAAGATTATGAATATTATCCTTGAAGATCATGCGGTTGGAAAAAGGAAAATCGGGTGGATCACGCCGATTAGAAGATTTGGAGAGAGAAAGATATTTTCTTATTCCGATTATATTATCTTAGGAAATCTTTCCTTATATAATATATTCGGTTGGGATTTTATCTTATCTAATCATTTGATATCTTCTTGTTGTTGAAATTAGTTAGTGAGATTTTTTAGTTGTATAAATAGAAGTGTGGGATTCATTTCTTAGGTACGAATTCCGAGCATTTCATTAAGAAAAAAGGAAAAGAGAAGCGTCTGTAAGTCTTAGAGATGTGAGTTCGTGTTCATCGTTGTAGAGGAAATTCAAATCTAGGTGGGAAGTCTAGGGTTTGAAGTCCATGCTACAAGTGTAACCGATCAAGAAATCAATAAGACAAGTAGACACTTCAAAATCTTCTCAAGCGAGAAGCTTGAAGGTAGAGGTTTTTCCCTGATTAGTTATTTGACTAATTGGGGTTTTAACTACACATCGTGAGTTCTAGCTACTTTCTGTCTTGCTATATTATTTTGTTGCACCTTCTGTGGGAATAAAGCATTTGTTCCCTCAGACGTAACACTAACGATTCAACAATTTTGTAGGTGGACTCGTCAGTCGCTTCCTGGTTAAGTTGTGTGATGTCGGTTGAATAGACCTGTAATTGTAGTCGTTAGTGAGTGTGACATGTCGTGTAATTCTAGGGAGGAGCGTTTATAGTATTTGGATAAGACGTGTACCTTAATTAGGACAGGTCTTGTAAAGATGTATCTTGTTTTTGTTCCTCCACTCTTTGTGTACCGATCGATCGTGTAATGTGTAAGCGCTATTGTATGATAACTTGTTATTCGTTGATCAAATTTGACTTTGTCTTGAGGCCTCTTGTTATGTTTCAACATAAGACACTTAAAAAGATTTAAAAAAAAAAAGATCAAAGGGAGACCGTGGTGTGAGCCCAACGGCCCTTCGATGCTTAAGTCAGTAAATGGTCGAATGAATATAGTCAACTAAATTTAAATCAAATGCAAAGTGTAAGGTCCTAAAGGTGATACAACTTTAAATGGGTCATGTTCCAACTTTGTGGGAGTGGTTGGCCGTCTTTTGTCTCGAGTCGATACGCTCCCTGACAAATAATTTATTTAACAAGATACGGCCCTTCCTATTGAGGTGCAAGTTTTCTATCGGCTGGATCCCTAGTGTTTTAGAATACCTTCCTTAGGACCCAGTCTCCCACTTTGAAGACTTTGATGCGAACTTTTTTGTTGTAACTCATGGCGACTTGTTGTTGATACCTTACCATTAGTATTCTAGCTTTTTCCCTAATTTCATCTATGGTGTCCAGGTTATGAGACAACTCAATGTCGTTTTGCTTTGTGTTTGTAGTCCATACCAAGTTGTCAGGACGAGAAGTTCAGCATGTATGACTGCTTTGCTCCCATAGACCAATGAAAAGGGGGATTGTCCGGTCGCGTTATTTGGGGTGGTCCTTTCGGACCACATTATCAGGGGGAGCTCGTCTGCCTATCTCTTCTTTGCCCCTGTGAGACACTTCTTGAGATTGTTTATGATGATCTTGTTATTGGACTCAGCTTGGCCATTAGACTGTGGGTATCGTGGTGTGGACGTGATCAAGTTGATGTTCCATTGTTTGCAAAAGGATCGCGTCTTGTTGCGGATGAATTGGGAGCCATTGTCGCATACGATTTCGGATGGCATGCCAAATCTGCATAGGATGTTACGTTTTAGAAATAAAATGGCATGCTTTTCTATTACCTCTCAAAAAGCTTCAGCTTCATTCCAATTAGAAAAATAATCGGTCATAGCAAGGAAAAAGACGCATTCCCACAATATCCATTCCCCATCTCATGAATGGTCATGGTGCTAGCGTCGGGTGTAGCATATCTGATGGTTGATGGGTTATGGGTGCATGTCGTTGACAGGCATTGCATCTCTTGACATAATATGTTGCATCTTTGTTCATCGTTGGCCAGAAGTACCCTGTTCTAAGAGCTTTACCTGACAGGCTGCGTCCTCTAGTATGGTTCCCACACTCTCCGTCTTGTTGGGATTGTAGAACGCGTCTGACTTTGGTTGTTTTTAGGCACCGTAGGTATAACCATATGACAGATCGTTTGAACATGATATCGTCCTTTAAGTCAAAGGTTGTTGCACGTATCTTAAGTTTCTTGGCTTCTCCTTTGTCTATTGGGAGTGTGCCATCTTTTATCCACTTGATGTAGGGTATGGTCAAGTCGTCTTGATTGTTTATGACATCATCTTCAGTGTTTTCGCCTACCTCGGTTGAGACTACTTCCTCCAAGGGCAGTTTGTCTACTACTTGAGTGTCATCTTGCTAGTCATTTTGTGGATATTGGGAACTGCTGGAGTCGTGACGTGTGCCATGGGGATGTTGCGGAAGTCATTAGGGTGTAAGGTCGACCTGAGGTTTGCCAGGGCATCGGCTTGAGTGTTGAGGTCGCATGGGGCTTGCCTGATGGTGAAATTATGGAATTTTTTTGCTAATTTTTTAACGACGTCTAGGTAGGCCATCATCATGTCGTCTTTGGCGGCACACGACCCTTGTACCTGGTTGAGAATTAGGAGGGAGTCGCATATCACTTTGATCCTTTGGATTTCGAGGTCTTGTGCGAGCGTTAGTCCGAATATGAGTGCCTCATACTCCGCTTCGTTGTTGGTCGCGTCCCATTCGCACCTCACAGCTTGGGCTATATGGTCCCCTTGTGGTGATTTTAGTACAACTCCTAGCCTGACTCCTCTTACGTTTGATGATCCATCTATATGGAGTTGCCATGTGCCCTTGTCTTCTTCGGTCGTCAGCTGTGCGGCCACTTTTGTGGCATCTTGCTCTAATGTTGGACTGAAATCGGCCGCAAAGTCTGCCAATGCTTGAGATTTGATTGCTGTCCTTGGCTCATATTCGATGTCGAAGCCACTCAAATGTATTGCCCATTTTGCCATTCGTTCTGTGAGTTCTAGTTTCCTCATGATAGCTTTCATGGGATGGTTAGTCCGCACAATGATAACGTGTTATTCGAAATAGGGTCGTAGTTTGTTTGAGGCCATTACTAGAGCGACTTACGTAGTAGACTAGAGACTGCTTTCCGTCTTCTTCTCTTGTCAGGACTGCACTTACTGCTGACTCCAATACCGCTAGGTATAATGGTAGCGGTTCGTCATCGTTTGGTTTTGCTAGTAGTAGTGGACTTGCTATATATGTTTTCAGGTCTTGGAAGGCTTGTTCTTGTGCCGTTTTCCATTCAAATGACTTATTCTTCTTCAGTGCTTCATAAAAAAGCTTGCACTTATCTGAGGATTTTGATATGAATCTGGTGAGTGCCGCTATTATCCCTGTTAACTTTTGGACGTCCTTGACGCCTCTAGGGGACCTTAAGTTGACGATCGCCTTGATCTGGTCCGAGCTTGCTTCTATTCCTCTTTCGGTCACCATGTATCCTAGGAATTTCCGTGAGGATACTCCAAAAGAACATTTAATGGGATTTAGCTTCATGTTATCCCTCTTTAGCACTACGAATGCTTCTTTTAGATGTCCGATGTGATCTTGGGTTGCTTTTGACTTGACCAGCATGTTGTCTATGTATACTTCCATGGTGTCCCCAATTTGGTCTTTGAACATCTTGTTGATGAGTCGTTGGTATGTGGCCCCTACATTTTATAGTCCAAAAGGCAAAACTTTGTAGCAATATGTACCTTGACTGGTTATGAAAGCTGTTTTTTTCTTGGTCATCTGGGTCCATTAGGATTTGGTTGTACCCACTGAATGCATCCAAGAATGTGAGCATTTCGTTTCCTGCAATCGCGTCGATGTGTGGAAAGGGAAAGGAGTCTTTGGGACACACTTTGTTCAAGTCTGTGAAGTCGATGCAGACTCTCCATTTGCCTATCTTTTTTTGTACTACGACGAGGTTTGCCAGCCACTCAGGATATTTGACTTCCCTGATTTTACCTATTTCTAGCAAGTTTTTGACTTCGTCGTCCACGATCTTGTTCCACTCTGATGCGAATTTCCTTCTTGTTTGTTTGACTAGAGGATAAGTCGGATCTATATTCAACTTGTGAGTGATAAAGTCGGGTGAAATTCCTACCATATCCTCATGTGACCAGGCAAAGCAAACAATGTTAGATCGTAAAAATTCCACTAGACTAGTCCTGGTCGGGTCGTCTATATCTGACCCAACCTTTACCGTTTGTTTTGGCTTTGAGAGGTCCAATACGATCTCGTATAGTTGTTCCATTTCTGGTTTGATGTATCGTTTGGTCGCCTCGCCGTCCTGTAATTTCTACGCCGACTGTCGCTCGACCGTCCCTTTCATCGATGTCATGTATCATTCTTTTGGTAGCTCGTTGGTCACCTTTTCTTTCCTGTACCCCCCACTTGGTTGGAAACTTCATAGTTTGATGGTACGTGGAGGATTTCGTTATAAGGAGACGGGCAGTCGAGTATCAAGAATTTTACTAGTTGGTTGACTCCGCCAACATACGTTGTTAACACTTTTTCGCCGAGGGTATGTTCGACTTCTCCACTGAACCCAACCAGTGGAGTTGACTTTCGGGTTAAATCGTCCTCGCTTAGACCCATACCCTTTAAGGCATCTAGTGTCAACAAGTTTGTGGAGCTACCTGTGTCTATTAGTATTCGGCGTATAAGATAGATACCGATTGACAAAGAGATTACCAGACCATCATGGTGATCGCCTAGTTCTTCAGCTTCGGAGTCGTCGAAGGTGATGGCAAGCGTGTCAGTTGCCTGTGGTCGTCGTGTCTCTGATCGGATTGGTGTGTCACCTTGGCTCTCCTTGGCGTATCTTATGGTGGCCGAGTATGTGTTTCCAACACGTCTGACCTTCCTGAGATGGTGTTAATAATTTTAGTATGTACTGGAGATGAGGGTCGGTCGGTCGTTACCTGGTCACTTCGGTCTAGTGTCGCTTTTGCTTTGTCGGAGATGATGTCGCGTAAAAGTCCTTGCGTTAGGAGCCTTGCGACTTCTTTGCATAGTGTGATGCACTCATCTATTGTATGACCATGATCTCCATGGAACTCGCACCACTGGCTCATGTCCTTCTTGGAATCTGGCTTATCGCTTTTCCGGGGCCATCTTACGTCTTTCCCATACCTATCGAAGCTCTTGACGATCCGACACGGAAATGATAAAATTGTAGGAATGGACCTTCGGGGGCAGAGCCGGGTTGTTCTTCCAGTCTTGGTTTCTGTCATAAGAGTTGTTTACCTGGTTCGGGTCGCTTCGTCCCTTGGGGTATGGTTGGTGTTGCCTATCGCGTCGATGATCCGAAGATGACCTTTGTTCGACTCGATCAAGGCTCTTGTCCGATTTTGTGGGTTTTTCCTCTTCTTCTAGTCTGACTTAGGCCATGGTTTTGGCTTGTACGTCTCCGAAGCTTCGACACGGGTGTTTGGTTAGTTCGCGATAGGGTTCACTACCCCTGACCAATCCCCGGCGAAAGGCTTCGATGGACGTTGGGACATTGCAATGTGGGATCGTAACCTTCTCTTTGTTGTACCTGTTAAGATAATCTCTTAGGGGTTCACCGTACCTTTGCACGATCCTGTATAGGTCGCTTGATTGTTTTTCCAGTCTTCGGTTGCCGGCGAACTGGATTTTGAATGAATTGACCTGATCGGCGAACGATGCGATCGAACCCTATGACAAATGCATGAACCAAGTTAGTGTGGGTCCCGTGAGGGTCACACCAAAGCTTTTGCACATGACTGCTTTGCGATTCCCTCTTGGAATAGAGATATTCATTAATTTTTGTTTGTAAATGGAGATATGATCGTCGGGGTCCCCGGTCCCATCGTAGTTGGGCATGTTGGGGACGTGGAACTTTATTGGGATATCGACGCATGTGATTCCTTCCACGAAGGGTGAGTCTTCGTATCCATCAATCGCTTCCTTTTCGATCGGCTGTGGGACTCCCGAAATTCGAGCGATGCGGTCGTCCAAAGTCTTCAAATGCTCGTTGTATGAAGGTTTGGAGGTCCATCGGTGTGGCAACTTGTGGAGAGGCTACTCGAGCCTCGGTGGGCTCGGTCGCGAAAATTGGAACGTTAGTCATGAAAGCACTAATTGGGGGATTTTGAAACGTACCAATGTTGCACGGCGCTCTGAGTGATTGGTTCCATGGGCGTCGAGATTTCCCCATCCTTGTTGAGACGTTATTGGAGGCCTTCGGCATTGACTATGCGCCTTGATCCTCCTGGGCCCGACGCATCCGTATTCACATGCGATTTCAAAAGTTCATTTTCAAGAGTTAGTCGCACAATTTCAGCTTCAGATTGGGTGCTTAAGGTTTCGGTCCTCAGGCGCTGCTGGGGCAGTTCCTCTTTGAGGACGCTCATGCTCTTTGGTAACTCTTGGATTTGGTTGTCCAAAATAAGCGGATTGACGACGTCTTCGGCTTGAGTGGCACTGTGCACGTCGGTTTGATTTTCGACCAAGGCGTCGGTTTGGACTTGGTCATCGACGATGGTCATGGGATTCCCGGAATCGGACATGATTGAATGTTGATTGGATCGTTGATTGGCTAGATGCCCCGTGGTGGGTGCCAAATTATTTTAGGGCGAAAAGATCGAACCAACCTTAATCCCTTTAGGAGGGGCAACTAGACAATAATAAGATTAAAGTATCTAGACAATCCAAATCAACTAACAATAGGTTGAATAAAATTGAAGGGACACAAAAAAAAGCTTATCTCGTTTAAGTAAGAAGCTTATCAAATCGAGAAACTCGACCGTTGGTTGCTTCAATATTCGAACAAGAAATAGAACCAAAGAACAATTCTTTCTAGTGAGCGGAGTAAAGGTGAAACAATGTTTGTATTGAGTAATTCAGATATCGCGTGTTGTTACATGAGGTTTCTCTCCATATTTATAGTACATTTACATCCAAGTCGGTTAAATTTGCCCGATACTTGCGGAGTCGTCGTGCTGTGTACTGGTCATTCCGAGATCTCCTCGAACGTCTCCTAGCATCAACGTCTCTCTTTATTTCCTCCGTCCAAACCTTCTAGAGGGCAACCTTCTTCAAGCTACTAGGCCGATCCAGCGAGATGATAAAAAAACAAGGCCCAACAATAACCATACAGGGGGACGTAGCTTGTATGGCAAAGTATTAAGAATGGGCTATTATTGGTCAATAATGAATCATGACGCAATACAGTACGTTAAGAAATGTGATGCTTGCCAATGACACACTCCAGTTCCTCATCAACCGTCATAACTATTGCACCCAACACTATCTCCTTGGACATTTATGCGATAGGGCATGGACATCGTTGGAAAGTTACCACCCGGATCGGGACAACGCGTGTTCTTTGTAGCCATGAAAAATTATTTTTTCCAAATGGGTCAAATCCGAAGCATATCGAGAGGTAAAAGATAAACACGTCGTATCTTTCATAAAACATAATATCTTGTGTAGATTCGGCGTGCCTTCAGAATTCGTATGCGACAATGTCTCCCAATTCATTATCCATCGGACAAGATCATTCTGCAAACAATGGAATATCAATTTGGTCACGTCGACCCCACGATACCCACAATCGAATGGACAAGCAGAGTCGATCAATAAAATCATCATCAAAAACCTCAAAAAATGACTCGTAGGAGCAAAAGGGAAATGCGTCGACGAGCTACCTCTCATACTATGGTCCGACAAGACCACACCCAAGATGACCACAGGACAATCTCCTTTCTCACTGGTGTACGAATCATAAGCCGTTATTCCAACTGAAATCTTAGTCCCGTCAGCCCTATACGGCCTGCAAACAGAAGATCAGAACAAGATCGAGCTATCACACAACCTCGACACTATCGACGAACTACGGGAACATGCAAGAATAATAATGGTGAGATACCAATAGCAAGTCGCGAGGAGTTATAACAAAAATGTCAGGATCAAAGTGTTCAAGGTCGGAGATTGGGTACTAAGAAAGGTATTCTCTAACACCAAGGACCCAACCAAGGAAACTAGCCCCGCAATGAGAATGGCCCTATATGATAAAAGAAGTAGTCGGACAACGGGCATACCGATTAGAGACATGCGACGGATTACCAATCACAAGAAATTGGAATGATGCACACCTAAAATTGTATCACTCCTAAACCCTTGTTTGTTATTAACACTTTACCTTTTACGGTTGTTTTATTTTTCACAATTGACACTTATTCAATTGATTCATTCAATAAAAGAGTAATGACTTAAGCATTGGAGGGTTGTTGGGGAAGCCAACGGCCAACTCCTTACCAACCCTTCTATTTGTTAAGTAAACAAGTTGAAGAAGACAAAACAAGCTTGAGCAACAAATCAATCATTACTCAAAAGGCGCTAATGTTATACAATGTGACACAGTAGATTCTGCGAATCCGAATTAAAGAATTTTTTAAGGTCATATAAGAAGAGATCTTTCGTTAATTCCAATTGGATGACAAAAGATGTTTTATTTCTCAATATCCATAAATCCGAAAGAGAACTGATTTTTAAATTCCTATGTTTCATAACATGATATTCAATTTGTACATTTTATTTGGATGTTACAGAACATTTTGGACTATTTGTTTTTATTTAATTAAAAATTAGAAGTTAAGAAGGTATAGGCATTGGAATCCCCCGGTTTAAAATTATAATGAATTGTTTATGATTTTTAGAAAATCAGTGTGCAGGATCTCCAATTCTGACTTTGTTGAATTTTAATGAATTATTGAAAAACAATTTAGGGGTAATTCCACTTGGAGAATGACATAGACTCATTCATGTTTATCTATAACATCTTGTTTTTAATTTTTGAATTGTTTTTGATCGAGTTTTAATAGCATTTTCGAATGGACAGTAAGTTGTCAACTTTAAGAATTTGATTTGTGAAACTTAAGCATCTATTGTGACATTAATTACATTCTAGTGGATATGATGAGGATTTACGGTCCTTGTTGATAAGATTAAAGGCTCGGATGTCAGTAATAAGGCAAGTTCCTATACTTGCTCAATTTGTCAATTGTGTGCTTGTTTAAATAATACTTTATGCGTCTAAGATTTGTTATAATCAATGTTTGTGTGAGTTTGTTGATGCATGTAAGGATATTGTGACTCATTCATGATAAATTATATCATGTAGAATTATAAAATCTGAATGCTTCCATGTATGTGCTTGACTTATTCGTTATATGAATGACTTGTTCATATGTTTTATGAACATGTGTGTTGTCATTCATATGAGTGGTCAAAGACAAACTGAGGACATCCTCCATGTGGAGTTTGCATGTGATTAGGACGTGGATGTATCACCCTTCGAATAATAGGCGAAGGCGACCCTAGGTATGGGAGTGCACTAGTGGGTGCAAACCTTTGAGTAGGCCTTCGATGGGGTATGTACGGCCATGCCATAGGCTTGTGGAAGTGATGATTACAGACGTGGACTTCCAATATTAGCTTGGATTTGGCCAATATCCGTAGTGTATGTGGTTATGGTTGCAATTAAGCTAACCTTGTGTAGGTGTGGTGTTAAGGTTGCAACTAAGCTGACCGTGTGTGTGTGTTAAAAAGGTTTCAGCTATGCTGACTTTGTGTGTGTGGTGTGGAAGTGTCTTAAATGGTTGCAATTAAGCAGACCTCGTGTATGTGTGTGTGTGTGTGTGTGTGTGTGTGTGTGTGTGTGTGTGTGTGTGTGTGTGTGTGTGTGTGTGTGTGTGTGTGTGTGTGTGTGTGTGTGTGTGTGTGTGTGTGTGTGTGTGTGTGCATTAGTTGTCATATATTGAAAGATATGCGTATTTGCATCAAATATTCTTATGAGGTGATATAGGTCTTGATATTTTCTGTATAATTCTTAATGTAGTTTAGTATATGAAACAGTTGCTTAGTTTTCTCTTCGCCTTGTTGAGTTGTTAGACATGATATATTTTGTGTAGAAGTTGTGACTAGTATGTGATGATGTGCTTAAAACTGTGAATATGCATATGTGTTTCCTTGAACGATATAATGGGGACATAGATGTTTGATGTGGATTTAAATTGGGAATTGTTTGGTTATGATTATTACTGAGTAAGTTTGAATAGCAACGATGTTTATTGAGAAGTTTGGGTCTTTTACTTGATGATATTGATGATATGTTATGTTCTAGATTTATAGATTAATGAAGTTAAGGTTCTAAGTTAGTATTATTGGATGACCTTAGGTGTGAAAATAAGATTTATAGATCGAGTAAATGCGTGAAAATTGGGATGAATGGTTATAGGACTTTAGGTAAGTGATGGTTGAGTAATCTTGTAGTACTTATACAATTGGGAATTTGACGATCAATGAGTAAATGTCTTGGTATAAGATACAATTTAGTTTATTGATCTTTGGGTATTTAGGTATCATTGATTGATTAAAAGGATACATGATCTTTAAAGGGACCTAATATGATCATTTGGGAATTAGGTAATGAATTGATCGTATTCTATTTTAGTATTAAGTGGTTGAAGCAAATAATCTTCTATGAGGTGTTTTGTCTATTGTTATTTATTGTGTGTTCATCTCTTCGCAATCATGATCAATTATTATTTATCATGAGGGTCTTTTAATATAAAGATTATACTTGTTGACTTTATTCATTTATTGCGAGGAGGCCAACTGACCCCAATGAGGGTTGTCTACTTGTTGTAACAGGTAATTATTTTCAAATAGCGTTATGGATGGATCTCATGATACTATACAAAAAGGTTTTAAATGCATTCTAGGTATTTACTAATAAAAATATTTAAATGTATGCATTAGAGTTTTAATCAAGTCGTTTGCAATACTTTGTTTTATGTTTTGTTAAAACTAAATCTCCACACTTTATAAAGGGAGTTTATATAAGTTGTTATTATTTGAAAAAGCTTTAACTACTGATTTTAACATATGATTTTAATACATGATTTACAAAACTTTGTTTGATGTTAAGCCTTGGTTGTCATTGGATATTTACGTTTGGGGTCACTGGCGTTTAATATTCCCGGAATAAACTAGGCGTATTAAAAGCTAAAATCAACAAGAAAAGAAGAAATGAAATTTCTGAACAAACTTTTGAGGAAATATGGTAAAAGTTCAAGAAAGCTCCAACCAATTCTTCTTTCATTCTTGAAGTTGCACAAAAGAAAGATTCCGAGGTAACTAATTTGATTACACCTAAGGAGGATTTTTTGGACTCGTCTTCTTTTCCTCACACCTTCAAGCCCTCAATGTTGTGTCACCCTTTCAAAGTGGTCAATACTAAAGCCTCTTGAAGCTCAAACTATTGTTCCTCGCTTCTTGAACCTCATGGCTACTCCATGACTTGATGCCATCTCAAACCTTCCTTGGAAAATTTTATTCGAGGACCATGATGAAAAGGAGGAACCGTATGGAAGCCTCATTTTAGGGAAGTTTCACTTGTCTCTACTTTTTCAATTTTTTTTACCTTTGTTTGATAATGAACATATATCAAGGGATAATGATTCTCAAGTGCTAAAATTAGTTTTTGCATGTAAAACTAGATACTCATGTGTGCATCATAGTTCTCACTCTCAATTCTTGTTGCATGAGATGTATTTAGTTCATTGCATTACTTTTGTAAATAAGTATGTCCCGTGCATCAGATGCTCCATCATTAGACACATACTAAGGAAGAACTTGGACAACACCTATGCATGGACATACATTCATGGACATTATATGGATCTAGAAAGGTTTGCTCTGACATCTCCTTCTTTCTTTGAGTATTTTTTGGTGCCTCACTTCTATAATTTACTTTGTGTAGGTACAAACGCTCTAAGGCTCAATCCAGAAGTGCACTCAAATTTGAGGATGACTCTTTTCAAAGGAGGAGAGAATGATCTGACCATGCCCATGGTCAATCATGAGGACATTCTCTTGGCATCCAACGCCCTTGGCACCTCACGTCATGCCTTCATCGTGCGCACAAATTTGGGTTTTCGCCAAACCCTCTAGAATATGGCTTTCCACTTAGGTCCATCACTCGAGCTTGAGCTCAACATCTTCAATCTGATCTCCTTCAAGGGATTATGACCACAAGTGCGCCCACAAAAAGTCAAGCGTGCGTGGTGACTCTCCTATAAGCCATTTAAGGCATGTTCCTCCTACACATATATTGTTTTGGCTTTGACGCTTCTCCATCAAATGAAACCTAATTTTATAACATGGACTCTCATGCATTGTATGCATATAATAAGGAGTTTTTCATATTAGTTATTGTCCATAACTCCAACTATACCAAGGTGTGATCGTCTGGTTTTCCGAGAGGAAATAGTTGGCGGTCCATACATAACCAACTCCGGCTCGTCTGCTCCGGTTGCCTTCATCCTCGTTCCCCGCCTGCTGCCTCCGGTCACATCAGACGTCGTCCGACCTCGAGTCCATACCTGAAACAAGAAGAGGAGCCCGAGGTTGCCCCAGGCTTGCCACTCTGATGCTCAAGTCAATGCTCAACTCGCAGGTGGTGCAGAGAAAGAGATAGAGCCATTGAACAGTAAAAGTAGTGAGAGAGTGAGGGAAGATGGAGCTTTCGGTGTCTAGCCGATGGGGTGGGAGAGAGAGGTGAACCGAAAGAGGATCGAGAATCCCTTTTCTAGTTGCTGCCTCCTCCTTATATACCTGAGGCCAACATCTTTTTTCTCGCATAGCCAGCCCAGGCTAGTGAGGGGTTCCCGGGCCGCGTAGCCGGACTTTGGTCGGGAGGAGCCTTTTGGGCAGGTCGGGAAGAGGGCCCCTAAACCGCATAACTAGATCAAGCCGAGAAAGGGTTGTTAGGGCTTTGCTCCGGGTTGGGTCATCCTGTCTAATGGGCTTTTCTCCTGCTTTGGCCGCATACTTGGGCCGGACTAAATACGGATCCCACACAGCCCGTCAAGCCACGCGGTCGATGGATGGATCCCTTACGTCTCTTATGGAAGGATGGCTATAAAAAGGGCAGCATTGTTTCATTTCTTGCTCAGATCTCTTCTCTTTCCTTGCTCAGAGTGCTCCAAACACTTTCTCTAACGCTTGCTCTGAACACTTGCTTCTTTCCTTACAGTTCCTTGCTTATCTGGGCTCTTTGACTTAAACGTGGATTTACTTGCTCCTTCTCTTTCTTCTTGCAGATGACTAAACCACACAATCACAGGAGGGAGGGAGTTCCCTTCAAGCCGGAAGGGCATTGCTACTTGTCATCCGCGGAATGCGATGTCGGGTTACGCCGACGACAGTGTATGAAGTCTGTATGAATGTGGTTCTGAGCGCTTGCGGGTCGTTGCCTTTGATTTTCCTGCTTAATCCCTCATTCAGGAGGGATGGGAATGCCTCAGGTAGAAGTGCTTCAAGGGAGGTGGGATGTGGCTGACGTCCCTCAGGATGCTCTTGGCTTTGGAGCACCGTGGCCGCCTGGACGAGAAGGAGAAATCGCCTCTCGGTCCAGGGGATGCAGGACGAAGTGGAGCAGGGGTCGTGAGGGCAGCATTTTACTTCCCTTTGAATGGAAGGACCCTTCTTCGCCTTACCGACTTCCAGGCAGTGGTGCATAGGGTGGTTGTGGCGCTAGAGGCTGTGGACGGGGGGCGCGCACCAGCGGTGCCGTGTGGCTGGGGAGGAGAAAATGCTCCTTGGAGACTCCCCAATCAGAGGGAGTCAAGCTGATATTTTCCCCCTTACGGTGGGATCCCCTTGCATCTTTCTCTTCGCGGGTTTTGCCAACTCTTCAAGCTTGGGGTGGAGCCAGAGGGAACATGAGTCATGTTCAAGTTCACCTCGAATCCCCAGGCTTGTAGCCTCCGCGGAGGCCTTAGAACTCGCGGTTTACGACGACGCTCGCCTTCCTTCTCGTCCTCGTTCTCCTCTTTTGCTAGATTTCTCCTTGTATACTTGCGGCCAAAATGGGTTGGCTATTTGTAATTTCCCCTTGTACTCTTGATCAAGAATAAAGAATAAGAGTTTTACCCATTGCTTGCTTTCTTTTGCTTGCGGTTGTACTGGTTTTTTTCTTTTTTGCGCGTCGTTATGGGCCACAGGCAATGCTCGCGCACTCCACAAATTCGTCTTGTATGATATAACTTTGCTTTGAGGCTTATTGCTGCCTAAAATCTCTCGATTTGTAATTGCACATGGCTTGCCGACATCCTTCATCGTTCACGGACCGGCTACTGAGTCTACGATGGTAGCTTGAATGTCACCTGTATGGTTTTCGAAGCGGTTGATCTGTGACAGTTTCCCTACTCCAGCAATCATAACCGTCTAGTCATATCGCCGATATAAAAGGGGCCCTGGCTTCTTTTCGGTGTCTTGCTTCTTTCTCTCCCAACATCCTTTTTACTTAGCCATTGCCATTTCCTCCGTTCGAGCTTCTTCGTGAAAGGTACAAGGTGGATGACGGAAGCTAAAGTCGTATCGCCTTATCAAAGTAATCCTTAAAAACCTAAACTAGTAGAATAGGCAAGCAAGGGTCAAATCCCACAGGGAGGAGTTGTCTTTCTTAATGTAAGTTTGCATCCAATAGTAACAAAGGGGGGTTTTGGTTGGTTGTTTGTAAGTAATTAAACAAAGGAAACAAAAGCAAAGGTTTGTAATCAAATTGGGAAAAAACACTTAGCCAAACAAATATCCATCATTCATTCGATTGATTGGTCCTAGGTTATTTCTATTCCTTCCTTTGATTATTCTTGTCCCTATTCTGAAATAGTTACCAGTCCTACCAGTCCAGGTAACCCTAACTATCGAACGCACAAGAAACCATCAAGATTTAGAACAATAGCGGCAAGACAAATAGGAATTAACCAAGATACATGCAACACCGATTTTTCGCAGCATTTAACACATAATCAATTCTCTTTCATAATAAACTAGTCCTACCAGTCCTAGAATATCATGGATGCTACAAAATATAAGGAATTTCAACCCGAAATATCCAAATCCTAGCAATAGACTATTACTAATATCAACTAGTTGGCCAGACCAGTCAAATCAATAAGAATCAATAGGAATATGCTCAAGAGAAAAGATATAATCCAAAGGAATAGGAAATAGAGTTATAACCTCGCAATCATGAATCAAATGAAGGCTTCAATTGTCGGACTAAGCAAAGGGTGCTTAGTTCTTCATAGTCTTGAAACAATAACTCAAAGGGAAAAGAATGCTGAATAATGAACTCCCGTCAAAGCTGCTAGGAAAACTAGGTTAAATAACCTAACCCAAAACCTAATGTAAAAAGATAACAAACAAAGTCTTAAAAGGAAATAAAATAAAGAAACTGGAATAAAGAATTATAAGCAAAACGGAAAATAAAATAAAAGTAAACTTCGGATGAAACCTCCGCGCGCCTGATGCATATATTCGCGATCGCGGAAAATTCACTTTTCTCCTCTCGCGCTCTCGACTTTTCCGCGACCGTGGGCAATGGACTTCCGCGATCGCGGAACTTTGCATTCTGCTTCTTCCGTCTTTCGTAGATGTCCGCGACCACGGCCTCAGCCCTGCGATCACGGTCTTGACTCTGTGGCTCCACTTCTCTTCTGAACTTCGTCCTCTCTTCGGTCTTCTCAAGTGGTTCTCTTCTCATCTTCTTGATGTCTTCTTGTAAGCTCCTCCAAACCACCATATATGCACATCTACTCCTCAACTCCGATCTCCACAATATGCTCTAACCATCTCCAAATGGTACCCAAAACACCGGTAACAACTCCTAGTTAAACCCTACAAAGTAGTGCTGATCAAATTCCCCCATGCTTAAACCTTGCTCGTCCTCGAGTAAGCTAATATAAAACTACTCCTCCAATCAAATCCCCAAGGTCTCAGGAAGCACAGAAAAACCATCTCCACTTAGAATTGCACCTAAACATGAACCTCCAAGGCACCAACACAATAAATACAACACACAACCAAGCTTAAAGGAAAGCAGAGTACTTCTCCCAAGCTTAACCCGAACACCATAGAGTGAAAAAATCTAATCCTAGCCTCCATCTATCTTCTTATGCCACCACGCCAGGTAAAATGAGGAATCCTAATAATCAATCTTCTTCTTTTCACTCATTTTGCCAAGGCGCCCTCTCGGGTTTTCACCAAGCCACTCATTTCATTTTTCAACATATGGGCTCACATAAAACTCACACCACTCTTGACCAGTTATTACCCCAGCCTAATGTTGGTCCAAGCCACCTGCTTATTACCTAAGCCGCCCTTGCGGGTTTTCGACTTATCCCAGGATTTCTATTTTTGGCTTTTTTCAAATTTTTGGCTTTTTCATTTTCTTCATTTTTTTCTTTCTCCTCAACGACTAGCAAGTATAGAACACTCCCCCATGCTTAAACATTGCATTGTCCTCAATGTAATGAAAGACAAAAAAGATGAAGCACAGGGAAAGGCAGAAAAGTTACTCACAACCGTCGCCGAGTTGGCTTGGACTTGGAAAGTTGTTGTTGGCGGTATATCAATAAATGCACATGTCTCTAGTGTCGCGACGGTCTTCAAACTCAATCAAACTCCACCGTGCAACCAAATAGATCCACTGTAAGGTGTAGTGGTACATCAAAGAATCGGGGCTATACGGCCTTCAACGAACACATAATGGAGCCCAGATGTAAACGGGGTGTGGGCTCTGGTGTTCCTCCTCATCAGTTGTCGAATGTCGGGCCATCATCGTTGCCAAATAAAATTGTGGGGCGAATGTCTCCTCTTTGGCAGCATGATGCGCACCATCTCTCATAGTAAAAACGGACAGTTGACCTTCAGTAGAACTTTAATTTTTTTGATTTTTTTTCCCAGGTCGAGGAGACTTACAGTGATATTTCCGCACCCGCGGAAAAGTTGCTGGTGTGAGGGACACCATCTTCAATTTGGCTCGGGTCTCCTACCTGTAGGTTAGTCTAGAGCAAAAACAAAATAAAACAAAAACAACTAAAAACTTGGAATGAAAAGACAAGAAAAGAAATACATACCCCGGGTTGCCTCCCGGACAACGCCTTAGTTATTGTCGTGGCTCGACATCGTGCTTTCCCATCAACTTGGGTTGCTCACATCAATTGAACACTTGAGGTCTCCATCAGGAGGGTGTCTCTTTGAATCATCAATGCTGAATCCGACCCTCACCCCGTCAAATTCCATTGTGAGCGAACCGCTGCTCACATCAATCTTGGTACTTGCCGTGTTCATAAACTGCCTTCCTAGCATTACTGGGGTTGCATTTTGGTCTTGCCCCGTATCCATCACAAAGAAGTCCGCAGGGAAGATCAGCTTGTCAACTTTTACTAGCACATCCTGCACCACTCCCTTTGGATACATATAGGAATTGTCCGCCAGCTGGATCACAATCCCCATCTTCTCTAATGGTCCGACCTCCAGAGAGTCGTACAGTGAGAGAGGCAACACATTAATGGAGGCACCCAAATCAAGCATGGCTTTGTCAAACAAGGTGCCCCCAATCTTGCAGGGAATAATGAACATGCCCGGATCACTTGCCTTCTTCGGTAACCGCTTTTGCAGCATAGCGGAAACATTCTCACTAACCTGGAATTTCTTCTTCTCCTTTACCACCTTCTTCCTCTTTATTGTGCACAGCTCCTTCAAGAATTTAGCATAACGAGGGATGCTATTAACCAGCTTGAGTAAAGGATTATTTACCTCGCAGTTGTTGAAGGTCTCGAACATTTCCTTATCATTCGCCGGCCTTCTAGTGTCCTTTAGAGCCTTCTAGTGTCCTTTAGAGCCTCGGGAAAGGGAGCGAGAGGCTTCAATGTGCTGAGCGGAGGGAAGTTGGGACCCACATATTCATCGTGGGTGTCTTTGAGAGGATCTGGAGCTCCAGGGCTTTTTCCGCGATCGCGGTTTTCTGTCCGCGGTCGCGGAACGTCTTCGATCTTATCCTCGTCTCTAGTGGGTTTTCCGCGATCGCGGAATTCTGTCCGCGGTCGCGGATATTCATCGAACAGCTCATCTTCATAATACATTTTTCCGCAATCGCGGAATTCTGTCCGCGGTCGCGGAAAAACGTCGATTTTCTCCTCCTCTTCAGTAACCAATCTGCGATCACGGCTATCTTCACCGCGGTCGCGGAAAACTTTCCGTTGTGCTCGATTTTTCTCCACTTGGATTCCGCTCCTTAGCGTCATGGCGCATACATTCTCTCTCGGGTTAACTACCGTTTGAGATGGTAGTTTCCCCGATTCTCGAGCTTCCAGCTTGCTCACTGCTATGGAGATCTGCCCCACTTGCTTTTCTAGGTTCTGAATACTAGACTTCATCTCTTGCTAATGCTGGATCATGCTCTGAGTGAGAGTCTCTTGATGCTTGACCACCGCTTGAAGTTGGGATCCCATGGAGTTCACAGTGTCAGCCAACGTCGTGACACTCTGGGCAAGGGCCCTAATATGGTCCTCACTGGACATAGTGAACTTGAACCTTGGCCTTGGGGTCTTTGGTCATATGGAGCTCGAAATTGTTGTTGTTGACTCCCAGGCTGCTGATATTGTTGTGGGCGGGGTAAAAATTATGGTGGCCTCGGTTGATACTCTTGATTCTCCTGGCCTTGAGGAGTACTCTGCTAGTTCCCGTACCTCAGATTAGGGTGATCTCTCCACCCTGGATTGTACGTGTTGGAGTATGGGTCATATCTTGGCCTTGAAGGGCCGTAACCTCCAATGGCGTTCACCTCAGCAGTGGGCTCCTGCAGCGTGGGACATGCATCGGTTGGATGCATCGTGTCTTGGCATATCCCACATGACTTGACCTGCTACTGGCCACCCTTTATCATGTATCTCCTCATCATCTCCTTCATCTCAGCCATCCCAGAGAGTAGAGTGGAATTTGGCTGAGAGTCTGCAGCTCTCACTGATTGGGCGCCCGCCCTCTTACTAAACTGTCTTGAGCCCTCATATAGCTCAAAGAAAACCTCATATGCTGCAGTTGTAGTCTTGTTTAAGATGTTCCCTCCACAAGCAGCGTTCATCATCCGACGCTCGTCATCAAGAAGACCTCCGTACAAATAAAGTACGAGGTCCTGGTCAGAATATCCATGGTAGAGGCAGCTAGAGATCAGCCTCTTGAACCTCTCGTAGTACTCATACAACGATTCAACAGCTTGATGTTCAATGTTGCTGATGTTCTTCTTCAGGCTGTTGAGCTTAGTTGCAGGGAAGTACTATCCAAGAAGGCCTTCTTCATCTTGGCCCACGTGTCAATGCTCCCTGGGGTCAAGTAGTAGAACCAGTCATTGGCCGAATCCTTCAGAGAGAAAGGAAAGGCCCTCAGCTTGATCTGGTCCTCAGTCACTCCTCTTGGTTTCATGTTGGTGCAAACGGCATGGAACTGTGACAGATGCTTATTGGGGTCTTCTCCACTCATCCCATGGAAGTGGGGAAGTAAGTGGATCAACCCAGACTTGAGCTCAAAGTTGACGCCATCGGCCAGCTCAGGGAACTGCACAGTCAGCGGTTGCTGTTGCAGGTTAGGGGCAGTCAGCTGCCTCAACGTGGGTGCTTCTTCGGCCATCTCAAAAGTTGGGTTACCAAAGATCTGTTTACTCTGCGGTTCAGGGAGAATGTTCTCTCAATTTCTGTATCCAAAGCTAAAAGTGGAGAGTTAGTAGCACGGGTGTGGACCATAAGATAGGTCCACATAAAAATTGGTACACAAACACACACAAAGAAAAAAACAAAACTTGCCTCCCCGGCAACGGCGCCAATTTGACGGAAGCTAAAGTCGTATCGCCTTATCAAAGTAATCCTTAAAAACCTAAACTAGTAGAATAGGCAAGCAAGGGTCGAATCCCACAGGGAGGAGTTGTCTTTCTTAATGTAAGTTTGCATGCAATAGTAACAAAGGGGGGTTTTGGTTGGTTGTTTGTAAGTAAGTAAACAAAGGAAACAAAAGCAAAGGTTTGTAATCAAATTGGGAAAAAACACTTAGCCAAACAAATATCCACTATTCATTCGATTGATTGGTCATAGGTTATTTCTATTCCTTCCTTTGATTATTCCTGTCCCTATTCTGAAATAGTTACCAGTTCTACCAGTCCAGATAACCCTAACTATCGAACGCACAAGAAACCATCAAGATTTAGAACAATAGCAGCAAGACGCATAGGAATTAACCAGGATACATGTAAAACCGATTTTTCACAGCATTTAACACATAATCAATTCTCGTTCATAATAAACTAGTCCTACCAGTCCTAGAATATCATGGATGCTACAAAAGATAGGGAATTTTAATCCGAAATATCCAAACCCTAGCAATAGACTATTACTAATATCAATTAGTTGGCCAGACCAGTCAAATCAATAAGAATCAATAGAAATATGCTCAAGAGAAAAGATATAATCCAAAGGAATAGAAAATAGAGTTATAACCTCACAATCATGAATCAAATGAAGGATTCAATTGTCGGACTAAGCAAAGGGTGCTTAGTTCTTCATAGTCTTGAAACAATAACTCAAAGGGAAAAGAATGTTGAATAATGAACTCCCGTCAAAGCTGCTAGGAAAACTAGGTTAAATAACCTAACCCAAAACCTAATGTAAAAAAATAACAAACAAAGTCTTAAAAAGAAATAAAATAAAGAAACCGGAATAAAGAATTAAAAGCAAAACGAAAAATAAAATAAAAGTAAACTTTGGATGAAACCGCCGCGCGCCTGATGCATATTTTCGCGATCGCGGAAAATTCACTTTTCTCCTCTCGCGCTCTCGACTTTTCCGCGACCGCGGGCAATGGACTTCCGCGATCGCGGAACTTCGTGTTCTGCTTCTTCCGTCTTTCGTAGATGTCCTCGATCGCGGCCTCAGCCCCATGATCGCGGTCTTGACTCTGTGGCTCCACTTCTCTTCTGAACTTCGTCCTCTCTTCGGTCTTCTCAAGTGGTTCTCTTCTCATCTTCTTGATGTCTTCTTTTAAGCTCCTCCAAACCACCATATATGCACATCTACTCCTCAACTCCGATCTCCATAATATGCTCTAAACATCTCCAAATGGTACCCAAAACACCGGTAACAACTTCTAGTTAAACCCTACAAAGTAGCGCTGATCAGTGGACCAGGGCTTCTTGTCTTTAATTGGGTGGGTAAGCAGACCTCTTTCCCCTTTTCTTTCCCTCTTTTTGCATTCTTTCTTTGCTTGTCAATCTAGAAAAACTCTCACTTATGGTAAAACGACTTCGCTTCTAGTGTTCTGCCGTCATCGCCTCTCTTCCTCTAGCTTTGCGGCAATTCCCCCTTTTTTCTTCACCTTAGCACCGGCGAGCTTGCTCGTCGCCGAGGTGGGTTGTCTTTTCCTTCTCTCTTCTTCTTGCGCGTCTCCTTTCAAGCATGCCTCTTTCCTCCCAAAAGTCCCAATCTCTGAGATGAGATGTCTTCGAGTTCCAGTGACCGAGACGATCTCCCGATAGGGCCCGGTGGTCAGAGGGTCTCGGTGGTCAGTGTGGGGTCTCTAAGGGCAAAGCCCCAGGTGGTGGAGCCTCGATCGACGGAGGAGCCCTAGGCATCGGAGAACCAAGCGAAGGTTGGGCGAGACGCTGACAATGGATCCGACGCTCCCTCGGGGTCGCTGTCGGGCGATTCTGCTCAGGTGGGGCAGCTGGGAGTCCCCACGGCGGGGTCATCACCCCCATTGAAGCCAAGAGGGTCTGGTCGGTCTGACTCGAGAGGGACGATGACTTCAAGAAGTTTGCCCGTGACCATTGCCATTATTCCTCCCTTACCTTCGAGGACCTTCAAGCAATCTGGGAGGAGTATGACTTTCCTCCCTTCGTCTTGCTCACATTGCCTTTGCCCAAGGGGCATTCTTTTTACGCGTATTCGGACGCGATGGCAACCAATCTGGAGGCCGTGAAAGCCGGCTTGCACTATCCGGCCACGGCCTAGTGTAGTAGTGTTCGAGTTGCTGATGGGGCTTGGGGGTTGCACCCAAACGCATGGAGGTGGATATTTGTCTTCCTGGTGAGGTGCCATGAGATGGGAGTCCGCCCTACCTTCCGGCGATTCGTCACCCTGTTCTGGGCCTGGACCTTCAGGCCCGAATACTTCACCTTGAAGGTGGAGGCCAAAAGGAGGATGGTTCTCCCTTCCAAGGTCAAGGGCTGGGAGTCGAAGTTGTTCCTAGTCGTGTGTGATGACATTGGGAGCCTTGGTGTGACGAATGTCCCCGTGAAGGGGTCCAAGATGAAGCGCTCAAATGCTCTGCCCGCGGACGTTGGGAAAGAGTTCGATGACCAATTCGTGGGCCCTTCCAAGGAGTTAGTTAAGTGTATCGATTTCTTGACATTCGAGAGAATGACTGTCGCGGGGTTGCTCATTCTACGGGCTAATCCTGATGGCTGGTGAAAGGGTAGGATTCTGCTCTCAACTCGAGCTCGTGGACTTGCAAAACATGCTCTGCGAGCCCACCCTTCAGAGTGGTTAAATAGCATGCTCGGCTTTTAGCTTGTCGGCCCTTCAACACCCCTACATCTTCGCGGACTGGAAACTTCACCTTGAGATGGTATACTAAAACGACCGCCTGGAACTTGTTGAGGGACACCCGCTCTAATATTGCATTGTACGCGGAGGGTATACTCATGACCATGAAATCTACCGACTCAGATCTACGCGAGCTTCCTTCATCGCCTAAGATGAGTTCCAAGGTGATGATGTCGGAGACGCTAACCCTTTCCCCCAAGAAACCGACTAACATGCAATCAGTGGGTCGGAGTTCTGCGGGACAGATCTCTAGTTGCAAGAAGGCGTCCCAGTACAATATATCGGCGGAGATTCCTGTATCAATGAGGACCCTCTTAACGAGCTTAGTTCCAAACTAGACATGTATGACCAAGGGGTCATAGTGAGGCGCGTCCATGACCTCGGCGTTTTTTCTGTGAATATGAGTTAGTGTCCTATCGGTCAGCTGTTGGCCACGCTGAGTACTGGCATTGTAGAGCAATGCCTTCCTCCATGTGCATACCTTCGTGTTGATCTCATGTTGTCCCCCCAGAGCTCGCACCCCCTGCGATTGTCCCCACGCACCCGTCCGGGGGAGGGAAGTTGTCCCTCCATGGTAGGGGCGGAAGAGGTGGCCCTTGATTCCTGCTGGCTCAGCGGCTCATGGCTCTGTAGCCCCTAGCAAACAAGGAGCCCAAGGTGGTCTTTTTTGTCGGAAGCCCGTACCCCCGACTGGTGGTAAGAGCATAATTTCTGGGGGGTTGGCCTTGTTGGGGTGTTGCTTGAGATTTACAGCGATTGAGAAAGGGATTGGGTTGCTGAGCTAGTGGGTTCATTGACACCATGTGTAGTGTAATGCGTTCTGGGGCTTTCCCTTTGTCTGTGGTAGCGAGAGGCCTCCTTGATTCCAACGGCCTATAGTATCGCCCCTTAGATGAACGCAATATAGACTTGCCATATCTTCAGCTCTAATATGAATGTTGGCCTTATCTAGTAGCTTTTTGTAGGTTGCGGGCTCCTTCTTGGTAACCGAGAAGTTGAAATCCGAGTTTGCTAGCCCTTGGATGAACGCAATCTTTGCTACCTTCTCGTCAAAATCGTAGACCTGTATGACTTCGGCCGTGAACCTTTTCACGAAGGAAGCTAGACTCTCGGTCTCTTGTTGCTTTAGGGTGAAGATTTCTTGCATCCCACGACGCCTCCTTTGCACATTGTCGATCCGTCCGCACGACAGGACAGCATCGCATACTTCTACTTGGAGATGTGGTCATGGGAATCTCCCTCATCAGCGTATTCCCCCATGGTTAGAATGGAGCTGACGTCGAGCTGGAGGATTGCCACTAGCACTTTGTTCGTGAAAGCAACAGATCTGTACAGGGCCGAGGGGTCGGTGATATCACGGCGTGCTTCAGGGTAGTCTGCAGCTTGATGGGGCTCCGCGTGCGAAACGTTGTGCCTCCTTGCGGTGCTGGTCGTTGGGGGCCAGCTTGCGGTGCTGGCCTGGCTTGCCTCGCTCCTCTTGGGGACAGAGGAGGGTAAGGCGTAGGTTGTCCTGGTGGCTCCATGTATCCGTACCCATAGTGTGGGTAAGGCTCTTATGAGAACGTGTAATGAGGGTACGGCTCTGCTGGTGGGTAGGGATGCGCTCCCTGAGGCGCATACGACCCCCAAAACACTGGGCATGTATACTGCCACCCTTGGAAGCCTTGAAATTGCTCCTCCTCCATGTTCATGAAAGGGTATGGCTCACTCGGGGTTGGGAACTCGTTGCACCCAGTCTGGTGGGTGCGAGTGGTGTACTCGGCGTTTAACATGGCCGGAGGTGTACTAGTTGTGTGAGGAGTCCCCACAGTCGGCGCTAGTGTGATCGTCCGGTTTTCCGAGAGGAAATAGTTGGCGGTCCACACAGAACCAACTCTGGCTCGTCTCTTCTAGTTGCCATCCTCCCTGTTCCCCGCCGGCTGCCTCCGGTCACATCAGACGCCATCTGATCAGCACTACTTTGTAGTGCTTATCTAGGAGTTGTTACCAGTGTTTAGGGTGCCATTTATAGGGATTTAGAGCACATCTGTAGAGTATGTAGTTGGAGAGATGAATTGTGGATATGGTGGTTTGGAGAAACTAATTGAAGACATTCAGAAGACGAGGAGAAACCACCTGAGGAGACCAAGGAAATAGAAGGGAGAATCCACACAAAGAAGGAGAAGAAGGTATGCCGCGACCAACCGCGACCAAGGGCGAAGACACAAGCGACCGCGGCGAAAGGCGAGGCGCAGAGCAAACGAGTGCCACTTCCGCGACCGCGGAAATCCGGCCGCGCCCGCGGAAAATTCCAGAGCTGTGCAAAAGCCGAGAGCAAAAAGTTAATTTCCGCGATCGCGGATTTTGTGCCGCGGCCGCGGAAGGACACGGGGGCGAGCCCGACGAGGACTTCCGAGTTTTTCTTATTTTCCAGTTTTTGTTTATTTTATAATTTTGAACTTTATAGTTTATTTCCTTTTAGAATACTTTCGTTATCTTTTCCCTTTAGTTTTATGGTTAGGTTATTTAACCTAGTTTTCCATTCATTATTCATCATCACGGATATTCATTGTTGTTTCCATTCAGCATTTTTTCCTTTGAAGTTTATTTGTTTCCAAGAACTATGAGGAGCTAAGCACCCTTTTGCTTAGTCCGACAATTGATGCTTTTCGTATGATTTGATTGTGAGGTTATAACTATCCCCTGTGCCTTTGGAATATATATTTTCTCTTGAGCATATTCCTATTGATTATTATTGATTTGACTGGATTGATTACCTAGTTGATATTAGTAATTGTCTATTGCTAGGGTTTGGATATTTCGGGTTGAGATTCCTTATCCGTTGTAGCATCCATGATATTCTAGGACTGGTAGGACTAGTTTACTATGAAAGAGATTTGATTATATGTTAAATACTGCGGGTCGTGGTGTTGCATGTACCCTGGTTAATTCCTATGCTTCTTGCTGCTATTGAATTAAATCTTGAAGGTTGGTAGGGATTGTTTAATAGTTAGGATTGCCTGGACTGGTAACTAATTCAGAATAGGGACATGAATAATCAAAGGAAGGAATATAGATAACCTAGGACCAATCAATCATATGAAGAGTGGATATTTGTTTGGCTAAGTGTTTTTCCCTAAATTGATTACAAACTCTTTGCTTTTATTTCCCTTGTTTGCTTTGTTTACAACCAATCAACCTCAAAACCCCCCTTTGTTACCATTACATGCGAACTTACATAAAGATTGACAACTCCTCCCTGTGTGATTCGACCCTTGCTTGCCTTTGCTACTTGTTTAGGTTTGTTAGGATTTATTTTGACCAGGTAACACGACTAAAACCTGCTGTCAAATTGGCACCGTTGTCGGGGAGGCAAGTTTTGATTCTTCTTTGTGTGTGTTTGTGTGCTTGTTACTATTGTGTGGACCTATCTTATGGTCCACCCCCGTGCTACTAATTCCCCAATTTTAGCTTTGGATTCAGAAATTGAGAGGACCCTCTCCCAGAGCCGCAGAGTAAACAGATATTTAGTCTTTGACAACCCAACTTTTGAGATGGCAGACGACCAACAAACGCTGAGGCAGCTGACTGCCCCTAATCTGCAACAGCAACCGCTAGTTGTGCGGTTTCCTGAGCTTGCTGAGGGAGTCAACTTCGAGCTCAAGTCTGGATTGATCCACTTACTCCCCCACTTCCATGGGATGAGTGGTGAAGACCCTAACAAGCATTTGTCAGAGTTCCATACAGTCTGCACGAGCATGAAGCCGAAGGGCGTGACGGAAGACCAGATCAAGCTGAGGGCCTTTCCTTTCTCCTTGAAGGATGCGGCCAATGACTGGTTCTACTACCTGACTCTAGGGAGCATAGACACGTGGGCCAAGATGAAAAAGGCCTTCCTGGAGAAGTACTTCCCAGCGACAAAGCTGAACAGCCTGAAGAGGAGTATTAGCAACATCGAACAGCAGGCTGCTGAGTCATTCTACGAGTACTACGAGCGCTTTAAGAAGTTGATTTCTAGTCGCCCCTATCATGGCTACTCCGACCAGGACCTCGTACTTTATTTGTACGGATGTTTACTTGATGACGAGCGTCGGATTGTGAACGCTACCTGTGGAGGAAACATCCTGAATAAGACTCCAGACCATGCCTATGAGGTTTTCTTTGAGCTATTTGAGGGCTCAAGAAAGTTCAGCAAGAGGGCGGGCGCCCAATCCGTGAGAGCTGTAGAGTCTCAGCCTAATTCCCCTCTTCTTGCTGAGATGGCTGAGATGAAAGAGATGATGAGGCGGTGCATGATGAAGGGTGGCCAGCAGCAGGTCAAATCATGTGAGATATGCCAAGATACGATGCATCCAACTGATGCATGTCCCACGCTGAAGGATCCCACTGCTGAAGTGAACGCAATTGGCAGATATGGCCCTCAAAGGACAAGATATGACCCGTACTCCAGCACCTATAATCCAGGGTGGAGAGATCACTCCAATTTGAGGTACGGGAACCAGGAGAACCAAGATTACCAACAAAGGCCGCCACAGTTTCTCCCCTGCCCATAACAGTACCAACAGCCTGGGGGTCAACAACCATTTAGAGCTCCTTATGACCAGAGACCCCAAGGCCAGAGTTCCAGCGCCCCCGCATCCAGTGAGGATAAGATCAATGCCCTTGTCCAGGGCATGACAACCATGGCTAGCAATGTGAACTCACTGGCAAACATTGTGGCCCAAAATCAGCAAGAGACAAAGTCTAGTATTCAGAACCTAGAGAAATAAATGGGGCAGATCTCTTTAGCTGTGAGCAAGTTAGAAGCGCGGGAATCGGGGAAGCTACCATCTCAAACGGTAGTCAACCCGAAGGAGAATGTATGCGCCATGACGCTAAGGAGCGGGGCTGAGGTGGAAGTTAGTCGAGCCAGAGAAAGAGAAATCTGCGACCGCAAAGAAGAGGGTCGCGACCGCGGTGTGACTACTGGCATGAAGGAAGAAATCGGCGAACTTCCGCGACCACTGCAGGAAATCCGCGACCGCGGAAAAAGCACGGAGGAACAAGAGCACCAGGTCGAGAATTTTCCGCGACCGCGGTAGGACATCCACGACCGCGGAAAAAGAGCCGAAGACAGCGAGCAGGTAGACAATATTCCGCGACCACGGTCACCAATCTGCGACCGCGGAACTGCTCCCGACGCGTCTCTTCGCTCCAAGGCTCCTTATGACGACTATGTGCGCCCCTATTTCCCTCTACTCGGGTCCGAAAAACCTCCCGCACCTTTACCTAAAGCTCTGGCGGACACAAGGAGGCCAGCTAATGATAACGAGTTGTTCGAAACGTTTAGCAACTGTGAGGTAAACATTATGTTACTTAAGTTGATTAATAGTATTCCTCGCTATGCTAAAATTTTGAAGGAGCTATACACGCTTAAGAAGAAGAGGGCTATGAAGGAGAAGAAGAAGGTGGTAGTCAGTGAGAATGTGTCCGCTATGCTGCAAAAGCGGATACCTAAGAAGGCAAGCGATCCAGGGATGTTCACCATTCCCTGTAAGATTGGGGGTTCCTTGTTCGACAAGGCTTTACTTGATTTGGGTGCCTCCATCAATGTGTTGCCTCTCTCAGATTACTAGTCCTTGGAGTTGGGCCCATTAGAGAAGACGGGGATTGTCATCCAATTGGCGGATAATTCCTACGTCTACCCCAAGGGAGTGGTGTAGGACGTGCTAGTCGAGGTAGGCAAGTTGGTGTTCCCTACAGACTTCTTTGTAATGGACACGGGGCAGGACAAGGATGCAGCGCCAGTGATGCTAGGGAGGCCGTTTATGAATACGGCGGGGACAAAGATCGACGTGAGCAGCGGTTCGCTCACTATGGAATTCGACGGGGAGAAGGTCAGATTCAACATTAATGATTCCAAGAGACACCCTCCAAATGGGAACCCTGAGTGCTCATTGGAGGTGAGCGAACCAAGTTGAGGAGGTCGAATAGTATGTCAAGCCACGACAATAACTAAGGCGTTGTCCGGGAGGCAACCCGAGGTATTTATTTCTTTTCTTGTCTTTTCAATTCTTGTTTTTAATTGCTTTTGTTCGTGTGTTTTTGCTTTTGTTTTTGTTTTGTTTCGAACTAACCTGCAGGGAGGAGACCCGAATCATATTGAAGAAGGTGTTGCCTACACCAACGTAAGTCTTCCTATACCCTGCACGGAAAAAAAAAAGTTATACCGAAGGCCAGCTGTCCGATTTTCCCATGAAGAGATGGTGCGCATCGTGTTGTCCAGGAGGAGACATTAGCCTCACATTTGTATTTGACAACGATGATGGCCCTACAGTCGACAGCTGGAGAGGAGGAACACCAGGGCCCACACCACGATTACATCTGAGCCTATTTTTTGTGTTCGTTAAAGGCCATGCAACCCCGTTCCCTTGATTTACCACTTCTCACCACAGTGGTTCCTTTTGGTTGCATGGTAGGAGTTGATTGAGTTGAAGGCCGTGCATCCCTGATTTCTTTGATGACCACTAAACACCACAGTGGATCCCTTTTGGTTGCACGGTAGAGTTGAGTTCGAAGACGCCCGCGCAACACCAGAGACATGAGCTTTCATCGTTATACCGCCAGCAACAACTTCAGTGTCCAAGCCAACTCAACGACGTTTGTGAGTTATTTTTTTACCTTTCCCTGTGCTTCATTCTTTTTGTCTTTCATTACATTGAGGACAATGCAATGTTTAAGCATGGGAGAGTATTCTATACTTGCTATGTCGTTGAGGAGAAAAGAAAAAGAAAAAGCCAAAAATTGAAAAAAGGCAAAAATAGAAATCTTGGGATAAGTCGAAAATCCGAAAGGGCGGCTTAGGTAATAAGCAGGTGGCTTGGACCAGTATTAGGCTGGGGTAATAATTGGTCAAGAGTGATGTGAGTATATGTGAGCCCATCTATTGAAAAATGAAATGAGTGGCTTGGTGAAAACCCGAAAGGGCGCCTTGGCAAAATGAGTGAAAAGAAGAAGAGTGATTATTAGGAATCATCATTTTACCTGGCGTGGTGACATAAGAAGAGGTGATATAAGGAGGTTTTGGGTAGGTCACTCTGGAGCGATAAGAAGATAGATGGAGGCTAGGATTAGATTTTTATCCACTCTATGGTGTTCGGGATAAGCTTGGGGGAAGTACTATGCTTTCCTTTAAGCTTGGATGGTGTTGAGTCATGTGTTGTATTATGTGTTGTGCTGTATGTATTGTGTTGGTGCCTTGGAGATTCATGTTAGGTGCAATTCTTAGTGGAGATGGTTTTTCTATGCTTCTTGAGACCCTGGGGATTTGATTGGAGGAGTAGGTTTATGTTAGCTTACTCGAAGACGAGCAAGGTTTAAGCATGGGGGAGTTTGATCAGTACTACTTTGTAGTGCTTATCTAGGAGTTGTTACCGGTGTTTAGGGTGCCATTTATAGGGATTTAGAGCACAACTGTGGAGTATGTAGTTGGAGAGATAAAGTGTGGATATGGTGGTTTGGAGAAGCTAATTGAAGACATTCAGAAGACGAGGAGAAACCACCTGAGGAGACCAAGGAAATAGAAGGGAGAATCCACACAAAGAAGGAGAAGAAGGTCTGCCGCGACCAAGGGCAAAGACACAAGCGACCGCGGCGAAAGGCGAGGCGCGGAGCAAACGAGTGCCACTTTCGCGACCGCAGAAATCCGGCCGCGCCCGCGGAAAATTCCAGAGCTGTGCAAAAGCCGAGAGCAAAAGGTTAATTTCCGTGATCGCGGATTTGGTGCTGCGACCGCGGAAGGACACGGGGGCGAGCCCGACGAGGATTTTCGAGTTTTTCTTATTTTATTATTTTCCGGTTTTTGTTTATTTTATTATTTCGAACTTTATAGTTTATTTCCTTTTAGAATACTTTCGTTATCTTTTCCCTTTAGTTTTAGGGTTAGGTTATTTAACCTAGTTTTCCATTCATTGTTCATCATCACGGATATTCATTGTTGTTTCCATTCAACATTTTTTCCTTTGAAGTTTATTTGTTTCCAAGAACTATGAGGAGCTAAGCACCCTTTTGCTTAGTCCGACAATTGAAGCTTTTCGTATGATTTGATTGTGAGGTTACAACTCTATCCCTTGTGCCTTTGGATTATATCTTTTCTCTTGAGAATATTCCTATTGATTTGACTGGATTGATCACCTAGTTGATATTAGTAATTGTCTATTGCTAGGGTTTGTATATTTTGGGTTGAGATTCCTTATCCGTTGTAGCATCCATGATATTCTAGGACTGGTAGGACTAGTTTACTATGAAAGAGATTTGATTATATGTTAAATACTGCGGGTCGTGGTGTTGCATGTATCCTGGTTAATTCATATGCTTTTTGATTCTATTGAATTAAATCTTGAAGGTTGGTTGGGATTGTTTAATAGTTAGGGTTGCCTGGACTGGTAGGATTGATAACTAATTCAGAATAGGGACATGAATAATCAAAGGAAGGAATAGAGATAATCTAGGACCAATCAATCATATGAAGAGTGGATATTTGTTTGGCTAAGTACTTTTCCCTAAATTGATTACAAACTCTTTGCTTTTATTTCCCTTGTTTGCTTTGTTTACAACCAATCAACCTCAAAACCCCCCTTTGTTACCATTGTATACGAACTTACATAAAGATTGACAACTCCTCCCTGTGGGATTCGACCCTTGCTTGCCTTTGCTACTTGTTTAGGTTTGTTAGGATTTATTTTGACCAGGTAACACGACTAGAACCTGCCTGTCACCGTCCGACCTGAAACAAGAAGAGGAGCCCGGGGTTGCCCCGGGCTTGCCACTCCGACGCTTAAGTCAATGCTCAACTTATAGGTGGTGTAGAGAAAGACATAGAGCCAATGAACAATAAAAGTAGTGAGAGAGTGGGGGGAGATTGAGCTTTCGGTGTCTAGCCAATGGGGTGGGAGAGAAAGGCGAACCTCCTCCTTATATACTGAGGCCAACAAGCCCTTTGTCGCGTAGCCGGCCTAGGCCGGGGAGGGGGTTCTCGGGCCGCGTAACCAAACTTGGCCGGGAGGAGCCGTCTGGGCAGGTCGGGAAGAAGCCCCCCAGACTGTATAACCGGATCAAGCTGAGAAAGGGTTGTAAAGGGCTTTCCTCCGGGTTGGGCCGTCCTGCCTAATAGGCTTTTCTCCTGCTTGGGCCGCATACTTGGGCCGGGCTAAATACGGCTCACACACAAGGGACTACACCGATTTAATGTGTGCACACGAAGATGCTCTTTCTTGTGTTTTGCTTCTTCTTTTCAAATGCTTTCCTTTCCATCATGTGAGGCATGTCTATTATCATCCAAAAGTAGAGAATAACTCGGTTCTAACTTGGAGATATCCCTAGAAATTGTTTCTCATCTCGTGTTTAATATCGAGAAACCTTTTGATCCATAACTAGAGTGCGTTACATCTCTTGTTTTTGATCTTGTTAAGAATTGAGTAGTGCGTCATATCCACAATATTCTGTTGAACTTATCCCTTTCAATTTCTAGAATATAACAACTCAAATTCGGATTCAAAGATCCACCAAAAACAACCTCAAAATCATCATTTTTCGTGTGTCGATCTTCATCGTCGTCTTGTATGTGTTTGAGAGAGAAACTTCCTTGATATTGAGCATCATCCAAGGTTGAGTAACATCACCCTTTTTCACAAGATTCGCACCCTTTTGTGAATAATAATATTAACTTTATAAAACTCGCTACATATTTCCAAACATCACTAGATCATTCGCTAAGGTGATGGCATTAAGTTTTGAATCCCCTTATTGTTATCATGATACGTGACAACATTGGAGGTGCTACACAAGAAGTTATTTCTTAAAAGATGTTATTTCCATATATATATGTGGACGCGGTTCGGGTGCGAAAGGCTGTTAAAATACAAAATACGAAAGATCTTCAGCCGTCCACCGTGGCCAGCGCTATGGAGTGTGTCATTACACCCGCTTTATTATGTTTGCTTGCACTTTGTATTTATTTTCTTGCACTTTGTTTTGTTTTACTTGCACTTTTTTCTTATATGCTTGCACTTTATGTTTTCATTACACATTTGTTTATTATGCTTGCACATTGTGTATATTCGAATGCACCTTATGTTTACTTGCACTTTGTGTTTATTTTTTTGCACTTTATGTTTTCTTATTGCACTTTTATTTATTAGTTTGCACATTGTGTATATTCGAATGCACCTTGTGTTTATTCGCTTGCACTTTGTATTTTTTTGCTTGCACTTTTTTCTTATATGCTTGCACTTTATGTTTTCATTGAACATTTGTTTATTCTGCTTGCATATTGTGTATATTCGAATGCACATTGTATTTGTTTGCACTTTGTGTTTATTTTCTTGCACTTTGTGTTGATTTGCTTGCACTTTTTTCTTATATGCTTGCACTTTATGTTTTTTGATTGCACTTTTTTCTTATATGCTTGCACTTTAGGTTCAAGAGATTAAATAACAGAAAGTATAAGCCAATAAGAAGAAAGTGCATGAGAATACGAAGTAAAGTGCAAGTAAGTGAACAGAAAGTGCATCAGAATAATGAATAAGTGCAAGTGAAATGACGAAAATGCAAGCCAATAGGAAGAAAGTATATGGAAATACAGAGTAAAGTACAAGTAAGTGAACATAAAGTGCAAGCAAATATGATATTAAAAAATATTTAAAATACAAGTAAGCGAACAGAAAGTGCATCAGAATAATGAATAAGTGCAAGCGAATAGAACGAAAGTGCAAGCTGTTAAATAGAAGTGCAAGTGGTTAAGGAGGAAGTGCAAATGAAAAAAAAAAGTGCAAGTTCGTGTAACAATGCAAAAAAAAAATTGAAAAAAAAATTTAGAAAAGATGAAGCGAAAAAAAGAAGGCTGAAGCGAACAGATGGAGCGAAAAAAAAAATTGAAAGCGCGTGTAACAATGCAAAAAACTGAAGCAAATCGGACGGTTATAATTTTTTCGTATTTTGTACGTTAATAAACTTTTGCACATGATACTTTTCCTATATATATTATCTCCTAGATGTTATAATCATACAAGAGGCATATGCGTTTATGCTCTTTGATCATTTTGTAGTTTTCTCCTTGACTTGTTTTTTCTTGTTTTTTTTCTTGTCGGTTTGGGCAGCTGCAAATTTTATCGCATTTCAATTTACCACTTATGTTTGGTACTTCAAATCCTTACCACGTATAAAAAGAGTATATATATATAATTCGGAAAGAGCATTTCAATGAAAAAATAAACAAAAAGTCAGGGCCCAGTATTTACAAAATTATACACACGGGCCCAAATTTGTGCTTTATGAGTTCCAGGCTTCCAGCCCATGAACGACGCGGGATTGAAGAGGAATATAAGGTGGTGGCAAAAAGATTCCCTGAACTCCACTTGTCTCGCTTTCATTCCCATATTTCCATTAATCAGTTACTATAAATTACACGACAGCGTCACTTGATCATGTGGATATTGATAACCATGAAACCCGAATAAGCCACGAAAAGATATTATATGAATTTACAAATACTAGTCCAATCGCCTTGTAACTATTCATTACATACAGAGTACATGTTAACCTCTTATAGGATCAACACTGTTTTCACTGATTTTCAGTAAGCAATTAAGTGCAATTTTATATTCCACCCACCCACCATTTTCAGCTGACAACACAACTCATTAAAATTGAATATACTGCTAATAATAAGTACACAGCAAACCACAAACAAAATATCCTCGTAGCTATACAAATTACAAGCTCTTGCCAAAAAAAAGAAAAAAAGAAAGAAAAGAAAAACAGTCCTTATGGACCCTAATTACCAAGCACAAACATCTCAAATCCCTAAAATACAACAACAAACAACATCATCTAGAAAATCTCACCCAATTCAAATTGAAAATTTCAAGAAGAATAAAACATCAATTCTAATCATGATCAGATAACTTCAGATTAATTGAAGGCTTCCCCCTTATGTCAGAAAGATAACCTTTCCAATTCCATACCGAAATCAATCAATCCATGAATAATAATAATAATAATAATAATAAACACACAGACCTAGCCACTTTTATTTCCGAATGCAAATCTGGATCCATCGATTTCACTGCGAGCTGTTCTGATCTTGATCATCTCCACTGTCATCACTCGTTCGCTGGTGCTGATCCAAGTTGTGCTGCTGTTGCTGATGATGATGATCAGAGGCTGATCTGTAAGCATTCAAAGCGGCTAACATCCCCAAATTGGTTTCCGAAATCCCTAACCCTAATTGCTGATGATGTTGGAGGGTCCCACCTCGCCGATCTCCGCCGGCTTGGAAATCAATGCTTCCTCCCGCCCCCGCCGGAATGCTGAACCTCGGCATGAACTGAAGCGCGCTCCCACTCGCCGGAGACCACATCTCCGCCGCCGATGCAGCGGCGGGGACCGCCATGGGTGGCTGCCCAGTCCCGGCAGATACCGGAAGCATCCACAGAGTGTTGCCCGCCGTCGCCCACATCGCCGTGGCCGGGACCACGCCGGGAGGCCGGATCAGCCCCGCCGCCGTGGTCGCGTCCCCTTCCGGCGCCTTCATGGCCGATTTTAACTGCTTATTACCAGCGGCGTCAACGCTCTGATGATCAGGCGCGTGGTGTTGGGGATAAGGGTTTTCGTCCTTGAAAAGATCTTCTCTGAAACGCTTCCTCCCGTAATTCTCCTGCGCATCGTGATCGCCGCCGCCGGCGGAGGTCAAATTGGCGAGGAATTGGGACTCGTGCTGCTGGTGAAACCCGAACATGGCGGAGTGGTGTGCGAATCCGGCGGCAGTCTCGACGACGTCGTAGTGGTGGTTTCCAGCAGCGAGAGGGTGAAAGGAGTGGCTGGCGCCGGCGGACTTGGAAGGAGGGGCGGAGAGGGTGGATCCGCCGCTGCTACGAAGGGAGACGTTGAGGGTGGAGAAATTCGCCGGAATCGTCCCCGTTCCTGTGGCGGCGATGATGGCGGACTCAGCCTGCTGAAGAAGCCACTCGATCGTCTCCCCGTCCGACTTATGCCCGAGCTCTCGAGTCAGCTGAAACACCCTGGCGGCGCACGCCGCCGGCATCCGGATCCGGCGGCCGCGGCCGTCGACTTTGGTGTGGCGGTCCTTGGTGGACCGCTTCGGCGGCGGCGGAGGGTCCGACCTGGTCGCGATAGCAAGCGAGGCATCGACGGGTCCGCCAGACGACGAGGAATTGGGATTTAGGGTTGAAATTGGCGGAGCTGTAGACGAAGAAGAAGCGTGGTGGAGAGAAATCGAAGCTAAGAAAGAAGGAGAAGGAGACGAAGAAGAAGTGGATAGAGGAAGAGATCTGGCGGGGGCGTTGGAGGCATCGACGAATTGAGAAAAGTTGGGGAGTTGAGTGAACTGAGACGGAGAATTGTTGTTGTTGTTGTTGCCGGAGTTCTTGGTGGTGGTGGGCTGCTGCTGATGCTGCTTCTGCTGCTTATTGGAGTGCAAATCTGATATCTCCATCTCTGAAAGAGAGTATGGTTGTTGTGTGGGGGACTGTGTGGGGTTCCTCTTTCTCTCGGATCAGACCCCCCCAAATTTTTATTCTAATTTTGTTAGGGATTTCAAAATCTCATATCTCCAGTCTCCAATTAGATGGGGGCCAAGTAAAGTTGTTCTGATGCTCAATTTGACCCCTTCTCCGTTTTTGTAAAAGTAAATTAACACTCAGGTTGGTTGATGAAGAGGAGGAGAAAAGAGAAAAGAAAATCAATGTTTGTTTGGTTGATGTATGAGAGTGGAAGTGGAATCTGGGTAGCTACAAACACTCATCTCTCTCTCTTCTCTTCCCTTGTTTGAGAGAGAAAGATAGAAGCTGCAGGAAGGCATAGACCTAACTATCACTTGGGAATTTCTCTCTCTCTCTCTAATTTACCCTTTTCTTCTTACATTATTTTGGGAAAATCTTTCAAAATTGATGCCAACTTTTAGCATAGGAAGCAATTCTGAGACTGATTTTGTAACATATGAAAAAACTAGACAAACTTTGATGAATGTGTGAATTTGGTCATCACATAGTTTATTATCTGATTTATCTCTATGATAAAAAATGAGTAGTAGGATCCATGCATACTCAATTGTCAAAACAAGTTACGAAAGGTGAATTTAGGATACTAAAAATAAGTTATTCCAAGAACTTAATATTGTTATGAAATTGGTGTTGTTTGTATGCAATTTGTTATACTACCTCTGTCCCAATATATAAGCCCCACTTTGACTGGGTTCAAATACCGATGCGGGTTTTGTATCGTTAATATCTCTAATTACATAATCTTAAAAATTATAATTTTTTGATATTATTAAAGTACTCGTTGAGAGGAATCAAACAAGACCCCACATGACTATGTTTTTTTCTATATATTGAAAGAAATCTTGAAGATTCTCTTCAACTGTGAACAATATCGGTTGGTCAAATAATGTTTATATTTTGAGACGGAGGGAGTATTATTTTAAATGATTGACTCCTGTCTGTTTTGTGGGGGTGCGTAGACGAAGCAGGTGGGGGACCCCAGACTTGAAAGCTGATTGAGAGAGAGAGGGAGGGTCGAGGGGAGAGCCACCCGTGGGGTCTGGTAAATATATCCTTGGTTGTTATCTTTCTTTTACCAGATTTTTACCGTATTCGTTCCCCTTTAGATTTAAATATCGATTTTCAACCACTCGTTTACAATTTGAACGGAGCATTCAAAGTGGAGAGCGATCTCTTTTATAATTTGTCAGTACATTGACAATTGATCCAAAACAATATATAATACGTACTATCTGATATAAATCAAAAGTAATATAGTTTTTTTAATGTATCAATTATCAATTAAATATTAAAAATAATAAAACTTATTTTAAAGTATAAAAGTAGAGTAACGATCTTATGAGAATTATTTTACGTGGAAAATGAGAATAATTGTGGGTCATAAGATTTAAAAATATCAAAGGTCATAATCTCTCCCTCATTTATGCCAAAAATTAAGTTAAAAATTCGATGAAATTCGAAGCACAATGCATTTTTTCGAGGAAAATTTTGGAATAGGCGCGTACATGTTTGTTTAGGCGCAAACTTTGCACATTCACTACAAAAGCTATGCACATTCGGACCAATGATTATGCACATATAGGCAAAAGTTTACGCAATTTATTAAAGTCATGAACACACAGTTTATAAATTCATGCATATTTCCAATAGAAAAATTATAAATGGATACCTATTACGAAATAAAAGTACATTTAAACTAATTTGTATGGACTTTAAAAGTCATGCACATAAGTTTATAAAATGACGCACATGTCATTCAATGGAGTTGCGGGCTCCATGCGGTTAAATCTTTCAAAAAGATGCATTTATTTAGAGAGAAAATCGGCCGTTTTATTTCCCACACGTGCTTATAATTTATCGGTCTTTCTAACCTATTTTGTAAAAACGTAGGTTAAAGATACCCGTTTTAAAAACTATTATCTTAAAAAAATACTTAAACCCTTTAACAAAATTAAAATCTCTAAATAATCTCTAACAAAAAAATTCACAATAAATTATTTAACCTATATTAAAAAAATGAATGTTTTATTCTCAAATATATAATATCCTCACATTCTCACGAAAAAGCATACTCTGATGTGATTCCCCCGCAAATTTACCTGAATAATCCCACATGGAAATTAGTAAAGTATATGGGCTGACTCAAACATGAAAAATAACTTAGCATTCTCAATTTAAAAAATATAATAATTGTTAATTTCTCGAATTTCACCAAGGATATTTGTAGATATTTCAACAGAATAAATTATTAGAATAGTATGTGATATACAAGAGTTATTTTTATATCATTTTGAGTTTTCACTTTGGTTTTAATGTCTTTTCTTACCATAATTATTAAAAGTATTTTAAATTAAATATGATATAGAACGGGGTTTTATGTAGATTAGTAGATATAATATTGAGGGTGAATAGTGGGAAGTAACGAGGACAGTTACATCAAGGAAAAACTATGATTAAAAGTTAAAAATGGGCTTAAGTGACAAAATCAAATATCGCAATTTTGTTATGTTGTTCTAAAAAGAAATAAAATTTATGTTTAAAGTGCGTATCTGAGTACAAAATGTACATATTTATGCACCAAAAGTGCATTTAATATATGTACACATTTCAAAAAATATGTGTCCCATTTAGTATATAAAGGTGAAGGTTTATTATAAGTATTCACTCTACAACTGTCAATATGGTAAGCTGCAATATTCAACATCTGGATATAAAATTCACACTATTTGGTAGGGGTGTTCATCCGGTCCGATGGACCGGATTTTTGGGCATATGTGGACCGAAGACCGGACCGAACCGGATAGGTCTGGTCCGGTCTTGGATCGGATTTAATTTAAAAAAAAAAATAAAAAAATTCTTATTTAAAATCTATAAAAAAATATCTAAAAAAATATTTATAAAACATATATACTCCTAACTTATTAAATTTAAAAAAATATCTATAAAAAAATACATATAAATCTCTAAAAAAAATATATAAAACATATAAATTACAAAAAAAAAATATTTTTTTTAAATTCCGGTCTTCCGGTCCGGACCGGATTTTTTCCGGGTTTGGACCGGACCGGACCGAAAACCAATTTTGGGGAAATGGTGGACCGGAGACGGACCGGAATTTTACTGGTCCAGTCCGGTCATTTTCGGTCCGGTCCGGTCCGAAAATCCGATCTGGTCCACCCATGAACACCCCTACTATTTGGCATGTTAGTACAATGGTCGTTCTAGCTCTTCACTATTCACCCTAAGTCCTATTATCAAATGATCAAAACTCTATATTTTATAAACATCTCTAAGGATTGGTCATTTCACATTTACATAGTGAGGTGCACCGCCCATGTATAACAGGCATGACCCACAAAATGTGGCCCGAAAATCACATTCCAATTAAATACTCTATATTTTGTTAGTTATCTTATATTTCAAAACTTACAACTTTATATTTAAAATCAGAACATTTTTTAAGTTAAGAAATCAAACTGGATTAAATAAATTCTAAGTGAATAGTTTATATTGTTCTGAATAATTTATAAAGGTCATGTAATTATTTTATAATTTTATACTTGTTTATAATTTCAATTATTTGTGGGTTGCTTATTGCACGAGCGAATGACCTACGGCTACTTATAAATACCACAAGTAACAACCCGCGGAAGGCAAAAGTAAATGAGACTTGTTCAAGTGTAAGAAAAAAGCGGAGTATGATGTAAAAAAATAAAATATTTTAATGTATTTCAACAGTAACATTATACACTAAAATGTTACCTCCACAAGCAGCATTCACCATTCTACGCTCCTCATCCGAGAGGCCATTGAACAAGTAAAGGATGAGATCTTGATCACTGTAACCATGGTATGGGCAACTTGCACATAACCGCTTGAATCTCTCGTAATACTCATACAAGCTTTCAAAACTGGCATTATAATGTCGTTTTTGACATTATAATGCCAGTTTTTGACATTATAATGCCAGATAATGCGTAATCCAAACACACCCTAAACGTCCTACCAATAATGAAATATATTTAATATTGGAATTGACAAAACTCCGGGACCGGATGGTATGTCAGTTGGCTTCTATAAAAAATATTGACATATTATAGGACCTACTATTATTAAAGCTCTTAAAAGCTTCTTTAGATCAAGAAAGTTATTGAGACAACTTAATTACACATTTATTATCCTCATACCAAAATGTGACAACCCTTCCCATACAACATATTTTCGCCCAATCAGTTTATGCTCCACTATGTAAAAAGTCATAGCCAAAATCATCATTGATAGAATGAAGTGTAATGCCTAGACTTATTCACATATTACAAGGAGCATTTGTCGTAAAGTGTTCCATACAAGATATTATCTTAATAGAATGGTCATTTATTCTAAGTGTCTTACAAAAGTTTGAGTTCTCTCCACAATTTGTTGTTTGGAACTCAGAATGTATTAAAACAATATATTTTTCTATCTTAGTAACTAGTGACTTGACATGGCAATTTTTCCCTACTAGGGACTTAGACAAGGAGACTCACTTTCTCCATTTCTATATATTTTGGGAGCTGAGATCCTTGCACGAATCCGTCAGTGAAAATGTTCTCATGTTGACATAAAATTTATTGGCATTGCTCTCACAAGAAGTGTAACACCCCCAATTTACACCGGAGATATTACATGTCAGTGACCTCAGACTTTACCGTCCAAAGTCACCCCAGGCTTTTCCAGAACAGACATGCTTAAATACATACACAATTACATATTAATTGAAAGATTAAACAGCGGAAGACTTTAAATAGCCAACTTATAACATGGCTTAAATTATGAAGATACATCAAGGTAACACTTAACAAACTTAAAACACTTAACAACTTAAATACTGACTTTAAATCTTCGTCTGCAAGCTTCTTATCCTTCAATAGGTTACTTAAACTCCGGGAATCAACTCCTGATGTGCCGAATCGAACGGATGACACCAGCCCACATGTAGAGAACAAAGATCGTGGGTTAGTCTACTGAATAGACTAGCAAGGGTACAAAGCAGAGTGGTTCGAGTGATCGTGACCGTTTACTATCATTGTCCCTTGAATAAAAACCGAAGGAACGATATATAACCCGGCACTTTCACGGAATGATTTAACAAATAGATATGCACTGAAGAGAAGACTCCAACTGAAATGAGCCTTATAGGAAATTATGACAACTGCTAGGGAACATTAAAGTGACACACACAAATGATTTAAAAGCTGACTGAGATGCTTCAGTTCACAACCAACCTCATCGCATACAGCGAATCCAGATTGAAAAGAGAACATACTATGATCAAAGTCGAGATGAGTTTTCCTAGCTGCACTATAACTTAGCTGCACTACTCGCCGAAGGTTTATTAATCGTGTGCACTCCGGCACATATCTTATTTAATTACAAAACACACTTTACTGAAACACGTTAATGTTATTAAGAGCGGCACAAAGCTTAAATCTCAGGATGACAATCATGTCGACCCAAATTAACATAACACACAAACACACACACGCACACGCACACACGAGGCTTAACATTATTCCGAGTAACAACGGAAGTTATTAACCCGAGGAGTATTACGATTTAAAGAAACGACAAATCCTTACTTGGATTAGCGTTCCTACGAACATTAAGTTATAAAGAAACGACTAACCCTTACTTGGATTAGCGTTCCTACAAACACTCGTGTTAACTAAACAGTCTAACACAACAATTATTCACATTAAAGCCATCCAGGCAATCAACTTAAACATATAGATAATAGAAACGGCTAATCCTTACTTGGATTATTTTTCCTATTAACCCACATGCTATTCTAGCATTAAGATTAAATTCACAACAATACCATCACGGTAATTATCACATATAATAGCGTTGTTTTAACAGATATACAACCTATCATAACATTACTTTAATCACGTTTATTTATGAAATTAGTTCCCAAGCAAAACAACAGTTCACTCTAATTTAATTAACAATTAAATAATTGATAATTAATAAAACATGGAATGATTAAGCAAGAGCGAACCGCCACTTGCCTTAATCCGCAGAGTTGGAACAAGCCTAACGACGACGGAATTTCCGGGCTCGACACGGGTATAGCTCCTACAGCACAACAACCTCCGAGTCGACCCACAAGAGAAACCCTAAGTTAGATCTGACATAAACACAGTACGAATCTAAAAACAACAAAAGAAATCGAAAGAAACAACGACCACCAAAGCCAAAAGCCAAAGAGGCATTCTGGGCTCTGGCGGCGGTCGCCGTTCTTGGCGGCGGTCGCCGCAGTTCATCACGGCGGGCGCCGTGAAGAACACGGCGGTCGCCGTGAAGAACTCCGACGACAGAAACGGCGAGAAAACTCACCCAAAACACGAGCGACTCGGCCTCCTTCGACTTGCTTTGGTTTCTAACCACCAAGGGCGACCAAAAGCTTCACAAATGGCACACTGGAACTGTAACACCCCCAAAACTTAACCCTTTTGGAAATGTATTACCGCCAGTGACCCCAGTGTTCCTTACCGAGATCACCCAAGGCTTTACCATATAAATACAATTTATGAAATGCAATTGATACACAAAGATCAAGCATTAAACTCCAAAACATAACATTGTCGAGGAAACAAGAGTTACAGGATTACAACCCAATCCCGAATAGGTCAAAACATAGTTTAAACCAAACATAGCGGAAGACTAAGAAAGTACATTACAATCAGAGTTATTGTCCAAAGGATCATAACCTGATTAAAGAAATAATTAAAACATTCAAAAACCACCGCCGACTCCATAGTCCTTCTAATCTTCTGAGCTACTTCTTAACTGATGTGCCGAATCAAACGGATGACACCAGCCAACCATGCAAGGGAAAAATATGGGTTGGTTAGTCTAAATGAATAGACTAGCAAGGGTAAAAAGCAGACTGGTTCGAAGCAGTCATATTAGGTTAGACTCATCGCTTCTCGGATAATAACCGATAACGGTAGTCAACCATCATATTCCTACTGGAATAAACAAGAGATATGCACAAGAGAAGATTCTGGAAGACTGAATCTTCACAGAAATCGACTCGAAAGAAGACTCCAATGGAAATGAGTCTTTAAGGAAGTAATGACAAATCTGGAAAGTTACAGAATCATACAACAATGATTTAAAACTGACTGAGATGCTTCGGTTCACGACCAACCTCATCGCCTACAGTGAATCCAGATTGGAAAGAGAACGTACTACATTCAAGTCAAAACGAGTTTTCCTAGCTGCACTGAAACTTAGCTGCACTACTCGCCCAAGGTGTATTAATTATGTGCGTCAGAGTAGCACTTATCTTATTTATGTTCCGAAAACACACATCACGTTATAGACTTTTACATGTGTACCCCACCAGTGGGACGACACATCTTAGTATACGTTTCGTCGAGAGTGACGTATACCGAAAGGTTTGTGACACCAGCTAAGTGTCCTGTCTCTACACACTTGTGAAAGAGACCGATTATGATCTTAGAATAGTACCAGATGGGGACGAGCCATCCCGATACCAGATTATAAAGAAACGACTGGACAGAGTCCGAGTAACGTTCCTATCTAACATTGCTAACTAAACAGTTACAGCACCACAACATTTACAGGATAAATCCACATAAAGGCCCGAAAGGCGATCACAGATAATAGCGTTGTTCTAACAGATATACAACCTATTATATGATTTTCAAAACAGTTTATCAAAACCGTTTCCAAAAAAACAGAATATTCATTCCAAATTAATTACTCAGATAAACTACTGATAATTAATGTAAATATGGAACGAAAGAGCAAGAGCGAACCGCCACTTGCCTTACTCCGCAGAATAGTCTAAAGACGTCACTGGATTCCGGGCTCGACACGGTATAGTTCCGACAGCACAACAACCTTCGAGTAGACCCATAAAAGGAACCCTAAGTTAGATCTCACATAAACAGTACGAATCTAAACACGGCGAAAGAACACGAAAGGAAAGACGCCACGACGACAACCGACCAAGCCAAAGCCACGAAGGCGTTCTGGGCACTGGCGGCGGTCGCTGTTCTTGGCGGCGGTCACCGTATTCATCACGGCGGTCGCCGTGAAGAACACGGCAGTCGCCGTCTTCATCACGGCGGTCGCCATGAAGAACACGGCAGTCGCCGTGACGAACTCAGATGACACAGAACGAGAGAAAACTCACCCCAAAACACGAGCGGTTCGGCCTCCTTCGACTTGCTTTGGCTTCTAACCTCCAAGGCTAATCAAAAGCTTCACAAAGGCATTTATGAACCACACCAAAGCAACACCGACGAGACCTTCAAATTCCGGCGAAAACACAACTCCGGCGAGAGGCGAATTTGGCAGCGATTCGGGGTTGTAGATGACCCAAAACCCATGCCCAAGTTCATCTATTTATAGGCAAACCCCAAGGAGTGATCTACAAACCCTCAGACGCGGCAAACGACGCAACGGCGCGCCTCGAACGACACCGGCGACCAACGGGCAATGCCCACTGGACAATCACGGCGGTCGCCGTGATTTTGCCTGCGGCGGGCACGCGACGGTTGCCGTAAATGCGGCGGTCGCCGTCGTTAGGCCTGTCGCAGCCAGCTAGAAGCTGACACGTTGACATCTCGGGCCCAACCACGGCAGTCGCCGTTTCTGAACGGCGGTCGCCGTTTCTCCCTTTTCTCGCCCGTTCAGCTTTGAACGAACCAGACGTTAAACCGGGATAAAAATTATCGTACGCGAACGACAATTAAAATCTAAGGCATCTTGTCTGTATATTATTTCACTGAGAAAAATATTACAGATACAGAGCACATTACAGAATGTCTCAAGCTACCTGAATTAAATCCGACGTACACAATGGGTACCCGGGAAAATTCCATAATTCCCAATATAACCTTACAAAATTACGGGGTATCACATCTCCTCCCCCTTACAAGAAGTTTCGACCCCGAAACTTAGGTCGAGAATAACTCGGGAAAACGCCTGAGCATATTTGACTCGGTTTCCCACGTCTCCCAAGTAACTTCTTCGGTCCCTGACTTGGACCACAGCACTCGTACCAAAGGTACGATCTTGTTGCGCAAATGCTTCTCCCGACGCTCCAAAATGCGCATGGGCAACTCTTCATAAGTACCATTAGCTTGAATCTCGATGTCCTCGTAACTAAGTACATGAGACTCATCTGGTACATACCTTCTGAGTAAAGACACGTGGAACACGTTATGCACCGGGTGAGCCGATGGTGGCAACGCCAAATGGTACGCTAGAGATCCCACTCTATCCAGAATCTCAAATGGTCCCACGTAGCGAGGGTTAAGCTTCCCACGCTTACCAAATCTGAAAACTCCTTTGGAAGGCGATACCTTGACAAAAACTTTGTCACCGACCTCGAACTCGACAGTCCTGCGCTTCCGATCTGCGTAGGACTTTTGTCGACTCTGAGCGGTCAACATTCTTTGTCTGATCAAAGCAATGTCTGAAGCCGTCCTTTCGACCAACTCTGGTCCAAGCAGAATTTTGTCGGCATTATCGTCCCAACAAATTGGAGATCTGCATCTGCGACCATACAAAGCTTCAAACGGAGCCATCTTGATTGTAGCATGCCAGCTATTGTTGTATGTGAACTCAATCAGACTCAAGCTGTCCTCCCAGCTAGTCGGACGATCGAGCACACAAGCTCTAAGCATATCCTCCAGAGTCTGGATGATTCTTTCAGACTGGCCATCTGTCTGAGGATGAAACGTTGTACTGAACCTCAACTCGGTTCCCATAGCCTTATGAAGTTCCTTCCAGAATCTTGACATGAAACAGCCATCTCGGTCCGATACAATGGTCTTAGGAATGCCATGTAAGCGGACAATCTCCTTCTGGTAAACCTCGGCTAGCTTCTGGGTTTCTCATGTGGTCTTGATGGCTATGAAATGAGCACTCTTCGTAAGCCTATCCACAATTACCCAGATAGCATCTCTCTGACTTTGAGTCTTGGGTAGCCCAGTGACGAAGTCCATGGAAATGTCCTCCCATTTCCATTCTGGTACGGGGAGAGGTAGCATCTCACCACCTGGCCTGCGGTGTTCGATCTTGACCTTCTGGCAAGTTAAGCACTTTGCCACAAAGTCTGCTACGTCCCACTTCATGTTTGGCCACCAAAACTTCTTCCTGAGATCTTTGTACATCTTGCTAGAGCCAGGATGCACAGAGTAAGCAGATGAATGAGCTTCTCTCATCACCAACTGACGAAGACCTTCTGTGTCAGGCACACAGATCCGATCCTGAAACCAGAGTGATCCATCATCCTGAACCACAAAACTGGGAGCTTTCCCATCCATCACTTCACTGCTTAACTTCACCAAGATGATGTCATCGACTTGCTTTTCTTTGATTTGATCCAGCAGTGTAGCCTGAATCTCCATCATACTCAAGTACCCTCTACGCTGGTCATACAAGACTTCAATGTCGCATGACTCTTGGTTTAGCTTGGTCTGAGCAGTAAGTAGAGCAACCACAGTCTCGTGCGTTGTCTTCCGGCTTAGTGCATCAGCTACTACATTATCCTTGCCCGGATGATACAACAACTCCATGTCGTAGTCCTTGAGCAACTCTAGCCAGCGGCGTTGTCTCATATTTAACTCCTTCTGAGTAAATATATACTTGCGACTTTTGTGGTCAGTGAAGACTTGGCATCTTATACCGTAGAGGTAATGCCTCCAAATCTTCAGCGCAAATACAACCGCTGCTAACTCAAGATCGTGGGTCGGATAGTTTTCTTCGTAAGTCTTGAGTTGTCTAGATGTGTAAGCAATGACTCTGCCCCTTTGCATCAAAACACAACCAAGACCACACTTGGAAGCATCACTATAGACCACATAATCGTCATTCCCCTCTGGGAGTGCTAACATGGGTGCCGAGGTCAACCGTCGCTTCAACTCCTGGAAACTGACCTCGCACTTGTCATTCCAGACAAACTTCTTGTGGACCTTGCGGAGTAGATTGGTCATCGGTAGAGCGATCTTTGAAAATCCTTCTACGAACCTTCTATAATACCCGGCAAGTCCAAGAAAACTGCGTACCTCCTTCACATTCTGGGGTTGTGTCCAATTAGCCACCGCTTCAATCTTTTGGGGATCAACCATAACCCCATTTTTATTGATCACGTGGCCTAAGAAAGCCACTTCCTTCATCCAGAATTCACATTTAGACAATTTAGCAAAAAGCTGATGTTGTCTAAGGATCGACAAGGAAATCCGTAGATGTTCCTCATGGACTTCTTCATTCGGAGAATAGATCAAGATGTCGTCGATGAAAACTACCACGAACTTATCCAAGTACTGGTGAAAACATCGGTTCATCAAATCCATAAAGACAGCTGGAGCATTTGTAAGTCCAAAAGGCATCACTACGAACTCGTAATGACCATATCTGGTCCTAAATGCAGTTCTAGGAATGTCCTGCTCACGAATCCTGAGTTGATGATATCCAGATCTCAAGTCGATCTTGGAGAAAACCTTTGCTCCTTGCAACTGGTCCAACAAGTCATCAATCCTAGGCAAAGGATACTTGTTCTTGATCGTCACCTTGTTCAACTCTCGGTAGTCGATACAAAGGCGGAACGATCCGTCCTTCTTTTTGACGAATAAAACCGGGGCACCCCACGGCGATGCACTCGGCCTGAAACCTTTATCAAGAAGATCTTCAAGTTGATTCTTCAATTCTTGCATCTCAGCCGGAGCCATCTGATACGGTGATTTGGAAATCGGCGCCATACCAGGCTCGAGATCAATTGAAAACTCTACGTCGTGGTTCGGGGGTAATCCAGGAATTTCTTCCGGAAAGACATCCGAAAATTCCCTAACTACAGGAATATCAAGAACCTCAGGTCCATCCCTCTCGGGCGAATCCAAGTAGCAAAGGTACCCGACACATCCTTGTCGTAGTAGCTTAAACGCAGCCATCGCATTGATCAGCTTGCCGTTATCAGCGTCATTTCGACCTTTGAACTTGCACACGAATTGGCCCCCGGATGACACCGTCACCGTTCTTGAACTGAAGTCGATCACCTCCTTGTGACGCGTCAGCCAATCCATACCGAGAATAATGTCGTATGGAGCCATGGCTATGCAGATTAAATCTGCCTCGAATTCCTTACCCTGAATGGTAATCGGAAAGTCAGACAAATGCTTGGTTCCCACCAAACGTTCTCCATTAGGAAGATTAACGACGAAAGGGTCGCACGAATCATTGCACACTAAGTCTAACTTGCTAACACAGCTATCCGAAATAAAGGAATGCGTAGCACCAGAATCAAACAGAATGCACACTGAAGTAGAGTGAAGGTATAGAGTACCTTGAGCAATTGGAGCATTGGGTCCATTTGCCTCACGCATCTCGTACAAGCGTTGGCCCTGACTTCCAGAAACAGCTGGGGTCTTTCCCCTGTTCTGAGCAGTCATCTGCAAATGAAGGGCTAGGAGTCTCGACATGCTTAAACCTAGGTCGGTTGCTCTGATGAACTGACCCTTGCTGCGACTCTACTCCCTTCTATTTCCCCTGCTTGCAGAACTTTTGCAGATGACCATCACGTCCACACCCAAAGCATGGCCTCCTCTCCTTCCGACACTCAGTGCTCTTGTGCCCAACAGTATCGCAGTTATAACACTGAACTATACTCCGGGTCTGCCCTGACTGCTGAGTCGATCCCCCTTGCGTCATCTCCGTCTTAGCTCGGCCGGACTTGGCGAAGTTAGACGGTGGCGCAGGACGCTTAAAACCACCTCCCTAGTTCTGATTCTGCATCGACTTCTGTCGGTTGCGCCTCTTGGTCGACTCCTCGAGAGTTACCTCCAGCTTATAGGCACAATCCACATACTGCTCCAAGGTAGAGCATGTGTGGTGCACCATTAATGGCTTGATATCCGGGTTCATCCACTCGTGGAAGTACCAGATCTTTTGAGCCTCGCTGGTGATCTCGGCAGTGGCGTACTGTAGAAGATGGTTGAACTTTGATGCCAACTCGGTCACTCTCAGACCATCAGTCTGAGGGTACAAGAACTCTTTATGCTTCTCCTCTCTCATAGCACGAGAGAAAAAGCGATCAACCATCTTGGTCTTGAACATCGACCAAGTCAACATTGGGCTCTCAGCCAAACCAGTGCTCTCCCACCACTCGCTAGCCTCCTCCTTCAGCTGAAGAGACGCGATATGGACCTTCTCGGCCTCCGTACACTCCACGTTCCTGAACAGCCTCTCCATATGGGAGAACCAATGAGTCACTGCCACTGGCTCCCCTTTCCCGTTATAGCAGTCGGGTCTCATGGAAGTAATGGTCTTAAGAGCGCGACCATAGCTGTCCCTCGCCCTAACGGCAGTCTCCTGAATCACAGGGTTTCTGGGTTCCACAACATCAGGAACCGCTGCATGAGTAGGCACTTCTTGTGCTTGAGGCGCACTTGGTCTCAACACATCTGCAATTGCCTGCATCACGATCCCACGAATCGCCTCAACAGCTACAGCGTCAAACAGCGTCGGTGCCTGGGTCTGATCCTGACCTTCACGCCTCTGCTGGACGCGAGAGTCAGACTCGTGTTCATCCTGAACACCTCTTCCTGCTGGCCTGGGATTTTGGCTAGTCCCAGCACCGGCTCGAGTCGAGTTTCTTGTGCTTCTTGGGTTCACCATCTGTTTACCAATCCAATTCAAAGTATTCAATACATTAATATTATGCAACATACTTATGCAATATATCAATGTAAATAAATCACTCAGAATAGATCAACTTGGCATTTTATAGATGAACCTTCGAATTCTTACACAAGTTACACATAAGTTTATCATTCGAGCATTCAGACGACATTGCTCGAAGATATAAGTGTTTCTCAGAGTACTTGCCGCAATACTGAAATATTACACAAAGTACAACTTGGAATACTAAGAAACGAAACTACTACGATAGGCAACGCCACTCCTCCTCAAGGCGTTCCAAAATGTCTCCCATACGACTGGCTACTCGTGTATGGTCTCTTCGGGCTAGGCTCACCATCGAGCTCTGGCGATAGGTTTCGCACCCTGCTTGATCCTGAATCACATAGTCCTAGCTCAGTCATGGTAAAGTATGGGTCGTCCATGACTGGTCCTCCTATTCCAGCCCTCCTCTGAGTACTGGCGGTCAACTCATCCCTCTAACGCTGCTGTTCTGCGGAGATTACCTCGCTCTGGCGGAGGATCTCGTGCAGCTCGGATTCCGACATCTATCTCCTTGGAGTAGGGATAGGCTGAGATTCCCTGTCACTTCTCCTAATACCGTACTCGGTATACAGTGCCTCCCAATCAGCTTCTGACATGGGTGCGTACTCTGGCACTGGTGACAATCCTGTACCGGGCTCCTGAATCTGCCCTCCAAGGTCCAACTCTGGATCATCCTCTATGGGATCCTCATCCTCGGGATCATCCTCGATGGGATCCTCATCCTCAGGATCATCCTCGATGGGATCCTCATCCTCGGAATCATCCTCGATCATATCCTCTTCCTCGACAGGATCTAGCTCAAGCATCTTTTCTTCCTCCTCCTCGTACTCGATCTCCTCGGGAATTGGTCCCAGCAGAAAGTCGTCTTGGTAAACCCCTTGTTCATACCTTGATAACTCATCTTCCTGCTCCCATTCCCGTACTTCCTCCACCCTTGGTGGCGGCACAGGTGCAGGTCTAGGGACCATAGCATTCCTGGCTACAAGGACAACTGACTCGGGGAGAATGTGCTTGACGTCTTCGGGTGGGCTACTCGGGCCTCCAACCTCGAAACATCGCTGAGGTAACGGAAAATCTAGCCTCGGCTGATCCGACTTGGCGTCTTCCGACCCCCTACCAATAGAAAAGCAGACACCCATCCTATCGAACAATAAGGAAGGAATTAGTCTTTCTAGACATAGAAGCAAGCTTACTATATCAGACTATAAAGAAGACACGACTATGAACGGTATTTTTAAAATTATTTTCAGAATGAAAATTCAGGGCTCTTTTTAAAGCATTTCGAAAACGGATAAAGGGTTTATAGAAATTCCAAACCCATTTTAAAAACTTTTGGCTCTGATACCACAACTGTAACACCCCCAAAACTTAACCCTTTTGGAAATGTATTACCGCCAGTGACCCCAGTGTTCCTTACCGAGATCACCCAAGGCTTTACCATATAAATACAATTTATGAAATGCAATTGATACACAAAGATCAAGCATTAAACTCCAAAACATAACATTGTCGAGGAAACAAGAGTTACGGGATTACAACCCAATCCCGAATAGGTCAAAACATAGTTTAAACCAAACACAGCGGAAGACTAAGAAAGTACATTACAATCAGAGTTATTGTCCAAAGGATCATAACCTGATTAAAGAAATAATTAAAACATTCAAAAACCACCGTCGACTCCATAGTCCTTCTAATCTTCTGAGCTACTTCTTAACTGATGTGCCGAATCAAACGGATGACATCAGCCAACCATGCAAGGGAAAAATATGGGTTGGTTAGTCTAAATGAATAGACTAGCAAGGGTAAAAAGCACACTGGTTCGAAGCAGTCATATTAGGTTAGACTCATCGCTTCTCGGATAATAACCGATAACGGTAGTCAACCATCATATTCCTACTAGAATAAACAAGAGATATGCACAAGAGAAGATTCTGGAAGACTGAATCTTCACAGAATTCGACTCGAAAGAAGACTCCAACGGAAATGAGTCTTTAAGGAAGTAATGACAAATCTGGAAAGTTACAGAATCATACAACAATGATTTAAAACTGACTGAGATGCTTCGGTTCACGACCAACCTCATCGCCTATAGCGAATCCAGATTGGAAAGAGAACGTACTACATTCAAGTCAAGACGAGTTTTCCTAGCTGTACTGAAACTTAGCTGCACTACTCGCCCAAGGTGTATTAATTATGTGCGTCAGAGTAGCACTTATCTGATTTATGTTCCGAAAACACACATCACGTTATAGACTTTTACATGTGTACCCCACCAGTGGGACGACACATCTTAGTATACGTTTCATCGAGAGTGACGTATACCGAAAGGTTTGTGACACCAGCTAAGTGTCCTGTCTCTACACACTTGTGAAAGAGACCGATCATGATCTTAGAATAGTACCAGATGGGGACGATCCATCCCGATACCAGATTATAAAGAAACGACTGGACAGAGTCCGAGTAACGTTCCTATCTAACAGTGCTAACTAAACAGTTACAGCACCACAACATTTACAGGATAAATCCACATAAAGGCCCGAAAGGCGATCATAGATAATAGCGTTGTTCTAACAGATATACAACCTATTATATGATTTTCAAAACAGTTTATCAAAACCGTTTCCAGACAAACAGAATATTCATTCCAAATTAATTACTCAGATAAACTACTGATAATTAATGTAAATATGGAACGAAAGAGCAAGAGCGAACCGCCACTTGCCTTACTCCGCAGAATAGTCTAAAGACGTCACTGGATTCCGGGCTCGACACGGTATAGTTCCGACAGCACAACAACCTTCGAGTCGACCCATAAAAGGAACCCTAAGTTAGATCCGACATAAACAGTACGAATCTAAACACGGCGAAAGAACACGAAAGGAAAGACGCCACGACGACAACCGACCAAGCCAAAGCCACGAAGGCGTTCTGGGCACTGGCGGCGGTCGCTGTTCTTGGCGGCGGTCGCCGTATTCATCACGGCGGTCGCCGTCTTCATCACGGCGGTCACCGTGAAGAATACGGCGGTCGCCGTGACGAACTCAGACGACACAGAACGAGAGAAAACTCACCCCAAAACACGAGCGGTTCGGCCTCCTTCGACTTGCTTTGGCTTCTAACCTCCAAGGCTAATCAAAAGCTTCACAAAGGCACTCAGGAACCACACCAAAGCAACACCGGCGAGACCTTCAAATTCCGGCGAAAACACAACTCTGGCGAGAGGCGATAAGGCTATTCCATTAGTGCTGAACCACCCTCGACGAGAATCCATCCAATCTTTCGTTAAAAATGATAAAATGACTAAAATACCCTTACCTAGTGACCAAAATACCCTTGGCTGAGTGAAGATGACTAGTTGGGTTTGACTAAAATCTCCTACGTTGGAGAAGATGACTGTTTAGAAAAGATTGATTTAGGACTCTATCCCCCTTGCTTTGATCAATTTACTTTCATCTATTTCTTGAAGCTTCCAAAAACAAGATTATTGGCGGTATGACATGACCAAAATACTTGTCTTTTGCATATCCAAATGATGTAACTATCTCAAATTATTGCTATGTAATTTGTTGAATTTAGCTTAGCTTTAGTCATTGATGTGGCATTTGTTGTAATCAGTTTGTTAGCAGCTAGTTAGTTGGTTGTTTTTTGATTTTTTTGTTGTTGTTAGCCACTAATGTGGTGAGTTGCATTTGTTAGAGTGTTGAATGGATGTGTCTGGTTGTGTCAACTGACAATAACAAGTCACCATGTCTACGTTTAGGTATAAATAGCATGTTCTTGTTGATAAGGTGTGTAGTTGTGAGAGTTAGTTGAATAATAGAGAATCAATTCTCTTTCTCAAAGTTCTTTCTCTGATTTTCTTGTGAGAAATTTCAATCAATAGAACCAAATTCAATATTATATCAAAGCTACATGGATTCGATTGATAGAGATTGTGTGAGATTGAGAGATTCTTCTATTTTATTCTTTTCACAAGATTCCTCAAATTTTCTTTTTCTTTTTTGATGGATTGCTCAAGTTCGATTGACGATAATTGGAACGACGCTGCCAATTGCACAGATGATGCAATTGAGTGGAATGGCGACATGTGATCCCCTTTCCATGGCGAATTCGAAGAATCTGAATCACTCTCTAAGTCTATGCTATTCGATGGAAATAACTTCATTAGTTGGAATCGACAAGTTCGAATGTCCTTGGGATCCAAGATGAAGTGATACTTCATTGATGGATCACTAGAGATCCCAGAAGAAACCTCCAAGGATTTCGCAAGGTGGATTCGATGCGATAAGGTGGTAGCATGCTAGATCCTTAGCTCGATGATCCCCAATTTGGCTAATTCGTTCATTTATTCCACCACTACTAGAGATCTGTGGATGGAAATATTTGGTTGGTATAATCAAAGCAATACAACGATGATTTACCAGATGAAGCAAGAACTCATCAGAATTACATAGGAAAATCTTTCAATAACTTCATATTACACCAAAATCAAGAGATGTTGGGACGATCTCCAATGTATGAAGTCAATACTTGTATGTGTATATGGTACTCTTGTAGAAGGTACTTGCAAAGTGCTCTCAAGAGTAGCTGAATTGGATAATCAAGATCAAACAATGCATGTTCTGATCAATTTGAGTGCAGAATTTGATTCTGTCAAGATTCAGATTCTTTCCATGGAGCAATTTCCAAACATGAACAAGGCCTACTACCTTGTGTTGCAAGTTGAAAGGAAGAATTTCCAACTTAGTGATGGAGCAGTTGCATTCATGGATGAGACTTAAGGAGGGGAACTCATTGAATAAGGAAACTAGGAAACCATCTAATGGTGAGAAGAAGCACTGCAAAATGTGCAATATGGATGACCATTATTTAGAGAACTGCTATAAAGCCATTGGCTATCCAAATTTGTTCAAACGAAAAAAGAAGCATGCACAGAAAGTAGCCACTAATGTTTGCCAAGGAATGAAATCAACTCCACTTTAGAAAGCGGAAGGAGAAGGATGTGGCAAGTACTCAAACCTTGATTATGACTTTGTGGAAGCTATGTGTAATAAGATGATGATGATGTTTAAACGGAAAACCATGATGCCATCTTCTTTAGTGAATTTTACAAGTATGTCTTGCATTAATCTTGTTAGTTTAGAGATGAATGAGAATGAATGGATAGTAAATACTGGGGCTACAGATCACATGTGTGCTCACTTTGATTGCTTGTTTGATCTCAAGACTTTAGTTGCTCCTATTATGGTAAATCTATTTGATGGACCGGTTAAGAAGGTTGAGAAGACATGTAGTGTGATGCTAGGTCTAGATTTTGTCATCACTGATGTTTTGTATGTGCCAGAATTCAGGTTCAAATTATTGTTTGTAGTAAGATGATAAGGCAGAAGAGGTTGATTGCTTCTTTTGATGAAACTTGTTGTATCTTATAGGACTGTCTGAGTAACAATATTATGGCAACTTGACATTAAAATGGAGGACTTTAAAGGATGAGAAGTAAGCAAAATAAAGTGAAGGGTGCACATAAGGCATGCTGTTTGGCCAACACTTGAACTAATCTACATAAGATGCACAACATATTAGGTCATATTTTTCCATTCTAAGATGCTTCATTTGTCTCCTTGTAAGGGTAGCAAACTAGAAAGTTTATTTTATGCTACATGTGATATGGCTAAGTTCCATAGGTTACATTTCAAACTTAGTGAAAATAGGTCCATGGAATGTTTTGATTTGTTACATATGGACCTATGGGGGCCCTTTCATGTATCAATTATTTATGGAGAAGAGTTCTTTCTCACTATCGTTGATGATAAAAGTAGAGCCACTTGGATTGACCTACTGCATTCAAAACAACAAGTTCCAGAAACTTTCAAGAGTTTTGTGTCCCTTATTCAAACTCAATTTAGGACTACTCCTAAAACTATTAGATTAAATAATATTATGAATTGATGAATCACACTTGCAAACAGTACTTCTTTGATATTGGCATTATACATCAAAGAAGCATAGTTTATAGACCACAACAAAATGGTGTGGTAGAGATACCTCTTTGACACAGCTAGAGCACTTAGCTTCCATGTTATCCTGTCTAAGATGTTTTGGGGAGAATGCATTTTGTCAGTAACTTATCTCATAAATAAAATGACTTTAGTTAGCAAAGGGTGGAAAACACCATATAAGATATTGTTCAAGAAAGAACCTATGTATGATCACTTGAGAGTAGTGGGTTGCTTGTGCTATGCTGCAACTGAGAAGATGGGCATGTACAAGTTTGATGCTAGGGGAACAAGGTGTATACTTCTAGGATATCCAATGAATCAGAAGGCTATAGGCAATTTGATATTTTCAGAAGGGAGATTTTTCACAATAGAGATGTTACTTTCTATGAGAATGTGATTCCTTATAAGAAAGAAAATGAGGGAAACAAGTCAGTGACCATTCCCTCAGTTGATGCAGAACTTCTAAGTTCAATTTCTCCTTTTATTATTCTCCTACCTAAGGTTGTCTTAGAGGACATTGACAAAATAAACAAATCTTTCTTCTGGAACAAAATGGATAACTCTGGTTTTCACCCTCACATCAATTGGGACTGTATCTGTCGCCCAAAGAATGAAGGTGGTCTAGGTTTCTGAACGACAGAAGTATCCAACAAAGCATTACAAATGAAACTCCTCTAGAAAATTGTTACACAACCAGATAATATTTGGGTACAGATCATCAAAGAAAATTACATTAAACAGAATTCAATCTTTGACCTCACTAAGGAAAACTACTCATGGCAGTTTAACAGACTCCTAAGCCTCCGCAGTGAATTCAAAAAGAACCTCACCTGGATCAATGGTTCTGGTTCGAACATTGACTTTTGGAATGACTAATAGGGTGGATCTGCTTCTATCAACCAACTGATTGGTACAAACCATAATGGAAACTTGGTCTCTGACTTTATAAATCATGACAGGGAATGAAATAAGGAACTACTACGGCAACACTTACCAACGATAATTGTCCAGGAAATTCTAAAAATAATTTACCACTTCACTCCTGTGAAGATAAATTGATATGGAAACCAGCGGCTAACAACAAATTTTCTATCCTCAAACAGCGACCTCTATTAATAAAATGCACCCCCTAAACACAACAACAAATTTACAATGTGTTTGATAACTAAATATCCCGCCTAAGGTTTAACACATTATAAGGAAGGCATGCTCATACTCTTTACCAACTACAGATAGACTCAATAGACACTTAATAGGGTCCCTTTAGAGTATGCCTTATGTAATGAAGCGAATGAATCACTGAACCACCTCTTCTTTGATTGTCAGTTTTGCAGAGCTATTCTAGCTGAAACGGGGAAAACATTGAATGAAACACTAATACCATCTAACCTGACAAAGAACTTTATTAACAACATGAACATTTGCCAAAGTAGTCTCATTAACTTTAAACTTGCTTGCTTACGTGGTGGCACATTTGGAATAAACGCAATGGAATTTTATTTAGAAATAAGATTATTGATAATACGACCGTTCATACTATTTGCTTGGGTTTTAGATGCATAAAGTTTATAGAATCATAATTTAGCAAACCACGCAAGAGGAAAGAAGACTTTCATGTGGCTTGGAAGAAGCCGAGTATGATTTTTCTCAAACTCAATTTTGATGCCATAAAAAATCAAAACGGAGACTGCTAAATTGGATTCGTAATAAGGGATATCAAAGGTAAACTAATATTTATAGAAAAAAGGGACATTCTGTCAACCACAGTTTTGCAGGCAGAGGCCACTGCCATGTGGAATGGGGTGGTGCACACATGTAGGCTGGGGGTGAAAAAACTCATTATTGAAGAGGACAATCTAACTGTCATTAACTCTCTAATTGGAAAATAGGACAGACCATGGGAAATTCAAATGATTATTGAAGATACGAGAAGATTTCTTCTTTTTGAAGACTGATAGATTCAACACTGCTTCCGCAAAGCTAATCGAACAACCGACTTCCTAGCCTCCAAATCCTTGGATATAGAGCTTCTTAGATCATTCTCCATGAATGAACCACAACATGTATCGGGGAACCTTCACCCTACTCTACAGGATTTTCTTAAGATAATCCGTATGGATGATTTAGGTTAGACCTTTCTGCGAAAGGCAACCTAGTTTTTAACTATGTATAAAAAAAATATCCTTTTATTCTAGAAGAGGAGTTATTTGATATTTTCAAGTGTCATCAAGAGGAAAGCAGTAGGGGAAGAGACACCAGCTGAAGTGACACCTATATCAACTCCTATCCAACTAGTGGTTGATGCAGATCACCTTCTGAGGTTACTAGTGCACCAATATCTATCCCTATTATGACTACCAATCTACCACCTATCTTTGAAGATACAAGGAGATCCATTAGAGCTAAGAAGGCACCTATATGGAATAATGACTATGTGATGGCAAAGACTAATGATCAAGGAGTTATCACAGATAAGGCAACATTCTTTCCCATGGCATAAGATTGGGAAAATGTCATGGAAAACGAGTTGTCTGATCTAGAGATGAATGGTACTTGGCAAGTGACTACATTGCCTCGAGGACACAAGGCAATTGGGCCAAAATGGGTTTACAAGGTGAAGTTTAGACCAGATGGGACAATGGAGAGACACAAAGCTCGGTTAGTGGTGAAAGGCTTCAACTAAAAGCTTTGAAAAGATTATAAGCACACCTTTAGTCTAGTTTCAATGTTACCAACATTGAGAATTCTTATTCACTAGTGGAAAAAATCCTTATAGAGGCGGGCCTTTGGACACTTATTGAGGCGAACACCGTTCGCTTCAACTAAGGGGGCTGCAACAAGTAGGGACACTTTTTGAGGCGGGCATTTTACGTATCTAAAAGGACATTATTGAGGCGGGCCTCCTAAGCCCGCCTCAACAAGTCCCTCACTTTGGCGCCAAAATGAGGGACTTGTTGAGACGGGCTTAGGAGGCCCGCCTCAATAAGTAAACACTTGTTGAGGCGGACCTCTATAGGCCCGCCTCAACAAGTCGCGCGTATATACTTATAGAGGCAGTCGTATACAAGCCCGCCTCAACAAGTAGACGTTGACTCGGCCCAGAACTCGCCCGAGTTCTCGGCCGAGTCAGTCAGGTTCCTGATTTTATTCACAGAATAATATACAACAAACAACAGATTTCATTTGACAAAAAAAAAACAACAGATTTCATCAGAGTACAGTCAGGTTCTCAACAACAGTTTACATGACAAGTAAAAACAAGTTCAATCCGATAATAAATACTTCGATGTAAAATACTGTGTCCATTGCTCACGAACAACATCCATTTCTTCATAAGTATACGATGTCTTCCTCTTAGGATATAGCTGCATAAAAAACACAGAAATTATTGACAAAAAACACAAATACTATCAATATATAGTTAGTTAAGTTACATACCTTATCTAGTCGGTCATGAAACTGATATCTAGTCGGTCATGAAACACAAATACTTCCACCTTGATACATGTACACTTGAAATGCCCTAGAAAATCAACATAATACACTCATGAAACTGATATTGTTAATATTCCAAAAAAAACTAATTCGTAAGCAAAATAACTTACCTCATCTTATTCATTTATGATTTGTAACCCATATTCCTTCCCTATGATCTGTACGGATATGATTAGTATTATTTGTATCTTCCTCCTCCGGTAATGGTTGAACAACAGTTGATAACAAGGGTGTGTCATCATACTCGTCATACTCATCTTCATCCATAACATCATCAATACCCAGAATATGTCTTTTGCCTTGGGCAGCTGCACGCCATCTAGGATCAACATTGTCTACCATATAAAAAATCTGCTTAGCTTGTGATGCTAGGATGAATGGCTCGTCACTATCACTTAATCGGTCAAAGTTTACCAATGTCAAACCCGGATAAATTTCATCTTGCTTCACCCCGTTAGGGTTGTTGACCCACTTGCACCGGAAAACAGGGATTGTAAAATTGTTATAATCAAGCTCCCATATTTCTTTGATAACACCATAATACGATTGTGTCGCATCAATCGGTCTTTTGTCCTTAGCGCTCGCATAGACCCTAGATGATGCAACTACCTTCACTCCACTATTCTGCACCACACTCTTTTCATCTTGTCTTCTAGTGTAGAATGTGAACCCATTGATATCATACCCTTCGTAAGACCGAACACATAGTCGAGGACCTCGAGATAACCACTTGACCGTATCAGAAACGTCATGTTCTTTCCTTAGTTCCTCAGCTACTTCCTTCTTAAACCAATCAACAAATGTGCGATTATGTTCCCGCATCAAAGCTCTTTCATTCAATTTAGCATTATTGTGTTGCAATTCAAGGCAATGCTTTTCTATGTAAGGATTGACCTCTGTAATATGCTGCAGCACACAAAGATGTGCCTTAATCTTCCTTTCAGATGGAGGAGATATCACATTTTTACCAATTACTCCCTCTCCTTCAAGCCTCCCTACATGACGAGATTTTGGAAGACCTATTGGATGAAGCCTTGACAAAAACTCAGCTGCGTATTGAGATATCTCTTCATGAAGGACTCCACGAATGATACTACCCTCTGGATTCGCCCGATTCTTTGCTTTGTCCTTTAAACTTCCAAAAAGTCTCTCAAAAGGATACATCCATCTTAAGAACACCGGACCACATAACTTGATTTCTCGAACCAAATGAACAATTAAGTGCACCATTATGTCAAAGAAAGACGACGGAAAGTACATTTCAAATCGACACAAAGTTTCAACAATATCATATTGGAGAGCATCCAATATTTCCGGATCAATAACCTTAGCACATATGGAACTGAAAAACACGCAAAGTTTTGTTATAACATGTCTCACGTGTTTCGGCAATATCCCACGAAGTGCGATCGGCAAGAAAACATTAATCAATACATGACAATCATGAGACTTCATACCAATCAACCGAAGGTCCGAAAGAGAAACTAGACGTTTTACATTTGACGAATATCCCGATGGAACCTTAATGCCATGTAAGCACTCACAAAACACCTTTTTCTCCTTTCTTGACATTGTGTAACATGCCGGAGGCAGAAAAGTCTTTTTACCATCCGGTTTTACCACGGGCCACAAATCTGGTCGAATATTCCTCTCTTTCATATCAAAACGAACTTTCTGATTGTCTTTCATCTTTCCGGGTATATTTAGCAAAGTCCCAATTATAGCATCACAAACATTTTTTTCAATGTGCATCACATCGAGACAATGCCTAACCGACAAATCTTTCCAATAAGGAAGATCCCATAGTATAGACACTTTCTTCCATAAAACACCCTTTTTAGAGACGGACTTGAAGCCCTTGCCGTATTTGGTGTCAACATTTTTAATCCGTTCATAAACCTGTGATCCTGTCAAAGGTGTACGAGCTACTCCTTCCTCGGTGTACCCATTGAACTCCTTCTTTTTACGGTAAGGGTGATATCGACTAAGGAACTTCCGGTACCCTAGATACACATTTTTCCTGTAATTTTTCAAGTAGGCAGGTTTCATGTCTTCTTCACATATAGGGCATGCTTGTTCTCCTTTGGTTTTGTACCCAGACAAGTTTCCATATGCCGGGAAATCATTTATGGTACAAAAAACCATAGCTCGCAAGGTAAAGTTTGAGTTGGTGTATGCATCGAACATTGGAACACCTTCATTCCACAGTAATTTCAAATCATCAACAAGTGGAGCCAGATACACATCTATGTCATTCCCAGGTTGCTTAGGCCCGGAGATGAGGAGTGATAACATGATATACTTGCGCTTCATACACAACCATGGAGGAAGATTATAAATCGCTAGAAGAACCGGCCATGTGCTATGTTGACTGCTTAGAGTGCCATACGGATTCACATCATCTGTACATAAAGCAAGTCTCAGATTCCTAACCTCCTCACCAAATTCAGAATATTTCTTATCAATATTTCTCCATTGAGGAGAATCAACATGATGTCTAAGGAGTCCATCTTTCTTCCTCCCTTCCGCATGCCACCTCAGACTTTTTGCTTCCTTCTTTATCGAAAACAAACGCTGAAACCTAGGTATTATCGGAAGATACCACATAACCTTAGCTGATGGGCCCCTCTTAGCCGAATTTACCCCTTTACGCTTGTAACGAGATGCACCGCACTTTGGACACTCATCCAAATTTTCATGTTCGTTTCTGTAAAGCATACAATCATTTGGGCAAGCATCTATCTTGACAGCCTTTAAGCCTAAGGGACACATCAATTTCCTGGCATAATAAGTAGAGATAGGCATCTCATTGCCTTCTGGTAAAAATTCACCTAACTATTCCAATAAGGTGTTGAAACTTCCATCAGTCCAACCAGAAGCACATTTCAAGTTGTAAAGTATTGACACACCCTCTAACTTGCTAAATTTTGTACACCCGGGATACAAGGGAGTCTCTGCAGCCTTTGATACCTGTTCGAACATCTGAGGTCGTTCGTTCAAGTGATCTCTCACCCCATCCATCATCCCATTCATTTCATCATCTTCTTGGTCATCATCATCATCCATCTCATTATTCTAAGCAATATCATCATCACTATCATCAGTGTCTACCCGAACATCAAACTCATTGACACTAGAGCATGTCCAAATACAATCAGTCTTCCCAAAACTCTACCATCATTGAAACTACTTCCCATGCAAAATTAGCAAGATCGCCAGAACAGTCATACTCGTTTGCATCAGTTCAAAGCAAAAGAAGCATGCATCCATCATTTCAAATACTGAAGTAAGAACCTAAAACTGAAAAACTAAAGCATTGAGAAGCGAACGAACAAGGAAAGGGGATGTGAACGTCGAGGGCGAAAATGATGTTGATACCTGACTTGGATTCGAGTGCGTTGAAGTATTAGAGGGAGCTCGGCGAAGGGAGGGAGCTCGGCGAAGGGAGATGAAGTCGGAGCTCGGGAAGACGGAGCTCGGCGAAGACGGAGCTCGACGAAGACGGAGCTCGGCGAAGACGGAGGAGATCGATGAAGTCGGGAAGAAGGAGATCGATGAAGTAGGGAAGACGGAGGAGATCGATGAAGTCGGAGATCGTCGTCGGAGCTTAGGACGAGAAGAGGAGGATACGAAGAGGAAAATGAAGGAAAGCAGCAGCTATTTTTTTTTAATTAGGGTTGAGCTTATAGAGACGGGCCTAACATGCCCGCCTCTATAAGTATTACGACTAATGGTCTAATAGAGGCGGGCCTTACATGCCCGCCTCTACTGGACATACTTGTTAAGGCGGGCTTTAAGAGGCCCTCCTCAACAAGCTTTAATTGAGGCGGTCTACTTGGCTCGCCTCAATTAGTTAGAATTAGAGGCGGGCCTTACCCTGGCCCGCCTCTAATACTTTAGCGAGAAATGTTTTTTCGGATACTTGTTGAGGCGTATATTAATTTGCCCGCCTCAAAAAATGTTTTTGAGGTGTATAAATTAATTATCCGCCTCAAAAACCAAAAAAAGTGATTGCCTAAGTCGTTATTGAGGCGTTTTGTACTATGTACGCCTCTAAAAGGGAGCCTCAAAAAGTGTTTTTTCCACTAGTGGAAAAAACACCTTTAGTCTAGTTTCAATGTTACCAACATTGAGTTTTGTTTAGTCAAATGGCTATTCTTTATTTGTGAGATCTTTGGAATAATCTTTTATTGCACTACTTGTGTATATTGATGACATATTGGATCACAAGGAATGACACTTTAGGGATTACTGTAGTAAAGGTAGCACTTCATTAGAAGTTTACTATAAAAATCTTGGTGTAGCAAGATACTTCTTAGGGATGGAAATTTGCAAGGGTGATCAAGGAACTTATTTAAGTCAAGCTAAGTACATTACTGACACATTTCATGCATCTAGTATGAGTGAAGCTAAGGAAATCTCTTTTCCCTTACCTAGATGCCTTGAACTGAGGCTGGAGGATGGAGTTATGTTGAAATACTGTGAGCAATATAAGAGGTTAATAGGGCGCCTATTGTATTTGTCCCTTGCTAGGCCTGGCATTTCAATGATGTGAAACATTTGTCTTCGTTTGTGAGTCAGCCTAGACAACCTCACTTTCAAGCAACTTTACATGTGTTAAGATACTTAGTATGATCTGTTTCTAAAGGGCGTTTCTATCTTGTTCAACAATGATTAAAGGTCACTAGATTGTTTGATGCTGATTGGGGTGCCTTCCTATCTACTAGACGATCTCTTACATGTTTTTGAGTGTTTCTTGGGCACTCCTTAGTCTCTTGGAAAAACAACCTACAATGGGTTGGTCTTTAGTAGAGGCAGAATACAGAAGCATGGCAGCCACTACATCAGAGTTGGTTTGGACTAGCTACGTCCTCACTTTTTACTGATTGAAGTGCCATTGCCTATCACTATGTTTTATGACAATAAGGTTGCAAATATGATTGCTGCTAATCATTGCTTCCATGAATGCACCAAACATCTTGAAATTGATGTTCATTTCACTAGGGAGAAAGTCTAGAGTGGATTCTTATAGACACCTTACATACCCACTAGTTTGCAACTTGCTGATATTATGACAAAGGATCTTGGTAAGAATCCACATAAGTTCTTAGCTTGCAAGTTGAGACTCGTTGATTTTCCAACTTGAGGGGTGGATGATAAATTCAGCTTAGCTTTAGTCACTGATGTGACATTAATTGTAATCAGTTTGTTAGAAACTAGTTATTTGGTTGTTTTTTGGTTGTTAGCCACTAATGTGGCAAGTTGAGCTTGTTAGAGTGTTGATTGGTTGTGTTCGGTTGTGTCAACTACCAATAGCAAGTCATCCTATCTATGCTTAGGTATAAATAGCTTGTTCTTGTTGATGAGGTGTGTAGTTGTAAGAGTTAGTTGAATAACAAAGCATCAATTCTCTTTCTCAAAATTCTTTCTCTGATTTTCTTGTGAGAATTCTCAATCGATAGATCCAAATTCAATATAATTTGCTCTTCATCTTTCATGATTTCGGACTCATTCTCATGCTCTTCCCCCTTTCTTAGATTGAATTTGGGGCTCAATCGAAACCGACTTGAAATAACACCAAGCTCCAGACTCCAATTTTCGCTCTGAGAAACGGAATGGATTACCAATATCCTTGATATTTCGCTCTAATAAGAACACCAACTTTGGAGAATTTTGCAACAACAACTCGCCTGAAACTCTATTGCACAATCCCCAATTTGTAGCCCCTCACAATTCCCAATTTGAGAATCCTTAAATCGCTCAGATTCAGTGAAAAATCGACGCATGCATCGGAAGAGATCATTCTAGAGAATGATAAGGAGATCAAGGGACGTGAAAAAAGCATTTCTTTGTAAGGGAAATCATAAGAGGTGAGTGAAATGCTTCGTCAAATCTCTATCTCAGATGTTTTTGAGATGCTTCCAAAGATTGAGTATTTGATTGAGAGTCTAAGGGATTCCGAGCCTGTTAATAGTAATTGAGTTGGTGAGAAGGATGACAATGGCGTGTGACTGAGCCGAAGTGTTGGTCGGCGTCAATGGTATTGCTGGTTCTCGCAAGTGTTGAAATGAGGGATTTGAAGGTTGAAGAATGGGAAGGCAATTGGGTGAAGTTTTATTTATTTTTATTTTTTTTAAAAGGAAGGGCAATCTAGTCTTTTCACACATTTTTTTATGTTGAACATAACTGATTTCGCTCGGAATGGTTCATCGCTCATGAAATGACTTTATTGGGTGATTTAGAATAATTTTATCTATAACGAATGTTTTCATTATAAATCGCGTATATAATGGGTAATTTTTGATAATTTTCCCTTTGTGTTCCTAAGTGTCTTCTATGAATAAAAAAACAAGTCACAACGTTACAACGGTGGAGGCCTAAGTGCCCTCTACGGCCTAACTTAAGTCATTACAATATAAGAGGAAAAAATCGAACTCATGAGCACGATGTCATATATATATATATGTTGAATGGTCCAAATTTCTTGTTCTCTAAATTTATTTCACAATTATTATGTTAATTGATCATATTTTTGTATTATCACTATAAATAATAAAACTAAAGTTTTTTTTTATTACAACAAACTCTAGGACTCATCTAAACAGATGACAATCCTAAATCATCCGAGTGGATAATTTTTATAAACTAATGTTTAATTTGAAGATAAATCAACAATCACACACGAAATGAAATACGTTCTCTTTTTATTTTTAACAATTACAACCGGTTTGATTCGTTTGGCTATCAACCATTAATTATACTCACTTTTGTGATTACTTCTACACACTAAAACCAATAGAGTATTGACTTTGAAATGTGAAACGGGTCTTCTTTTCTTTACTTTCTCCTAGTTAAATCAAACAATTTTTTCAGGGTAAACAAATCAGAGAATTTATTTGTCCAAATAGCTACCGGCACTATGGACAAAGATATTTAGGTTGTTAGTGAATTGAATTGACTACAGAAATTAATTTCTGGATATCTTCCCCTCATATCTAGCTAGTGGTGATCCTTTACATTAATTGGTGTATCACTTCATGAAACACAAATTCAATTAGATGGCATTTGATACTTTATAAAGCTCTAAGAAAACATTTATTTCATTATATGAATTGTGGTTTAACTATAAGATTGGGAATATTGTTTGGGTTTTAAATAATTAGGATTACTTTAAGCTTTTCTGTAGGATTTTTTAATTCGGATAATAAGCTCTTAAAACAAGAATCTTAATATATATCTTTAGGCATGAGTGAGAAAGGTTGTACTTACAAATTACAATTGTGGTGCACAAAGTGATACGCTTATGGTATTTCTGTTTGTAATAGTTGAAGTGTCGGTTTGAATTTAAAAGCTTGTTGAAGTTTACAAAATAGAAAAAGTGTAGTTCAAGTATGACAAACAAATAAGGTTATGCTTGTACATAATTAGCCTTAATACATTTGAGTAGCATACAACTCTTTTTACAATGAAAGTGAAGGGCAATTTGAACTTTTGGATAAATAAATTCCATAAACTGGAAAGAAATTGGGATGTAGCCTTTTATTTTAAGGCGAAATTGCAAAAAAATACCAACTTTTGAAAGGTCATTTGCAAAAATACCAGATTTTGAAAAGTATTGTAAAACTACCATAAAGCTGCAAAATTTTTTAAAACAAAAAAGATAAAATCATATTTTTATTTACCTTTTCTTTTGTAAAAATTATATTTTTAACAACTGCTAATTACTTCTTAACAATTGATAACATGTCTGTGCTTCTCCACGGACAAATGCAAAACCCTAGCTCGAGACCTCGCCTAAATCGCTGCCCCAAATTCGATTCTTGACCACACTCACTACAATTCCAATCGAAAATCTATCCTCTAATTTGGGCGAATTCCAATGGAAAATCTATCCGTCGTCGGCAACGTTGCAGGGGTGGTCGATGAGCAGCAGCACGGTGCAAGTGGGGCCGACGGGGTCGAAGAAGACGATCCAATGCGGGTTGCGGGACCTGAGGGACCGCATAGGGTCAGTGAAGAACACCCAGAAGATCATAGAGGCGATGAAGCTGGTGGCGGCGGCGACAAAGGTGCGTCGGGCGCAAGAAGCGGTGGTGAACGGCAAGCCGTTCTCGGAGACGCTGGTGGAGGTGCTGTACAACATCAACGAGCAGCTGCAGACGGAAGACGTGGATGCGCCCCTGACGAAGAACCGTCCGGTGAAGAAGGTGGCCCTGCGTGGACGCCGCGGAGGACGAGTTCTTCAGGCTCACCACCAAGGAAGGGAAGCTGACGGTGGAGAGGGACACAGTGAGGACAACAACCCCCAATTTCTCGCCCATACTGGAGTTCGAGCAGGAAAGATTGTCCCCATTGGAATGCATCAAATCCAAACAGATATAATCTAGCTTTGAATGTCCTGCTTTTGTTTTGATCTAGTCATGGATACACAGTTAATTTGCTAAAATCGAACGAGCGAATTCATCCATGGAGAATGGAAACGGTTTGAGATCGTGGTGGGACAGATTAGAGCACCCGTCCGAATCCGAATACAAATCACTGTATCGGAATTTCGTTGGTTACACCACAGAAGAAGAAGACCGCGGCGGCGGCTTCTTCATCTTCCAGAAAGCTTCATTGACGGCAGCAGAATCGGTCAGGAGCAGCTCTACTACTACTACTAGAGCCGATGAGGAGGAGGACGATGTTGCTACTTGCAAGTACTGCTTGAAAAGGAGGAGGCGGCCGACAAGTGCGTTTGATCGTCATCGGAATCCGCTTCTCAGAGACGCAGAAGAGAAGGACGACAAAGAGGACGAGGAGGCCCAATTTATGTAGTTCTGACCTCCTTCTTTGTACGTTTTTCTCTTGTTAGAATTATTCAAGATTGCCCAATTTTAAGATAAAGATTAGTTAGCAAGTGACTTAGCGTTATTTTGGTGCTTAATTAAATAATGTATGGGTTTGAGATTTTTTTATTCTTTTGTGGCTTGGTTACGGAGGAGATTTGAAAAGTGATCCAACCAGTCATGCATAGTTCTCCAGCATATGAAAATGGTGGATTTTCACCATCTGTTGTACATTGAGTATCAAGAACAGAGCCACTGATATTGTGTCATTTTGTGTAGCCACTCATTTCCTGCAAATTGCTACTACAATACAAGGAGTGTGTAGTGCAGGTTGAATTATTGCTAGAACATGCTTGCCGCCAGCAAGTATCAATTCGCTCTATCACTAGCAAGTACCAGAAAGCACCAACAAGCTGCAAAATATGCATTCAGCAAACCAAAATATTACACTAGGATCAAAGCACTTTGTCAATACTGAATGTTTGCTTTAAATTTAAAGTTAATATAACAGAGTAATGACCTGATAACGTACAAATATGGCCTGATAAAGTGAATATTGCTCTGAAATTTGAAATTGATCAACATTTGAAATTTTGTGATATAACAAAGCATTGACCTGACTTCGTATAAATGTGACATGACTTCGTTTAAGTGTGGCCTGACAAAGTACATAATGCTCTGTTATGTAACAAAATTTACGAAAATGAAGTTTTAAATGTTAGTCCATTTTAAATGTCAGAGCAATATTCATTTTATCAGACCACATTTATACTGAGGCACTAAAGAATGTACAAGAAAGTGTAATATATAAGAAGGTTGATTTAGCAATTCGAATCTTTTAGAAAAGCATCGGAAACAGACGAAACATAGCACACAGAATCAGTTGCTAACACACTGCAAATTCAAAATCTAGGAAAAGTCTTGATGAAATAACGTTCATGGCTGTTTTGACTGCGTGTAGCCACGCAGTGAGGAGGAAGAGATTATTGAGGCTTGAAATTTTCAGTTTGGTAGCAAGATCATCTAGATGATATGGCCTGATAAAGTCAATATTGGTCTGAAATTTGAAACTGACTAAATTTAAAACTTCATTTTCGTAAATGTTAGCCGATTTCAAATTTCAGAGCAATATTCACTTTAAAGTCAATATAACAGAGTAATGACCTGACTATGAACAAATGTTGGCAGAACTTCAGAAAAGGGTCCAAGGATGAAGTTAAGAAGATTAGGGATGAGAACAAGACCTTGAGTAAAGTTAATTTATGTTCTGTTGCGTTGAAAAAGTATATGCACGAAGAAATCCTAAACTTAAAACTGCCTAACATTTAAAACTTCATTTTCGTAAATTTTGTTACATAACAGATCATTATGTACTTTATCAGTCCACATTTATACGAAGTCAGGCCACAATTAGACGAAGTTAAGTCAATGCTCTGTTATATCACAAAATTTCAAATGTTAGCGTAATTCAAATTTCAGAGTAATATTCTCTTTATCAGGTCATATTTGTACGTAGTCAGATAAATATTCTGTTATATTAATTTTAAATTTGAAACAAACGTTGGTTGGTTTCGTAATGCAAATTTAAATGTATCTTTGCTTGATCTTTTGTCTTGGAAAATTACTTAAAAGCATAATAGCTCAAAAGGAAGAGCAATGTGTTTGTTGCACATGATGTGGGTTCGAATCCCATATAGGTTGATGAAAATTTCTGTAAAATGAAACCTCCTAACATGATGTTTGTAAAGATTATATCATCTACTATATCTTAAATAGGGTCATTTATTGAAAAAGTGAATATTGTTCTGAAATATGAAATCTCCTAACATTTGAAATTTCATTTTTTATAAATTTTGTGATATAACACATCATTGACCTGACCTGGTAGAAATGTGATTTGATAAAGTGAATATTGCTCTGACATTTAAAACCGCTTAACATTTAAAACTTCATTTTCGTAAATTTTGTTACATAACAGAGCATTATGTACTTTATCAGACCACATTTATACGAAGTCATGAGAAAAACTCAGCAAATCGAACTGAGAGAAACGACTCATGACGGTTATAAAGCAGCTAGCCATAACAATCTGTTGCATATTGCACTTGTGGGAGTCAACAACCAGATGAGTCTGCATCAGGACAAGTATTGTGATTCACCATTTCTAGTTTTGCTGCAAGGGTCATACTTATATAGTGGCCTATTGCCTCTAATGTTTATACTGCATTAGTTCACTATGAATCTATGATGATTGGAAAAAGAAAGAAAGCTACAAGGGTCATTGAGAAGCAAAACTCATACAGTTTACTTTATCAGACCACATTTATACTTTATCAGGCCACATTTGTACGTTGTCAGGTCATTACTATCTTCGGAGATGTGCCCCTAGACTCCGTGAACTATCTTTGGAGAAACCTTGCAGTGCCACAAACCCAACAACACTTCCCTTGCTACATGGGGTTGTCGTTTTACCCCACACATTCGAAGAGGGGTCTGTAAATTTGAGGGTGATCTTACAACAACTTTCTCCAGATGGAAGACTCAAGGCCTTCAACTAAGCAGGTTTCAACTGCATTTAACTTTCCCTTCATTGACAACCATGGACCCCTTTCGTGTGATTGACATTTTTCTATATACTCTTGATGACCCTGTAAACCCAAATAAAGCCAGTTAATAGGTAATCATAATAAACAAAATACAATTAGGTCGTATCTTTGCAACTAGCTATCAGAAATTCGGTATTTTTTCCATTACGCCTAGTTTGAATAGATTTTCTGACTATTTCTTAGCTTTTAATTGGTCAATTTTACATGTTTTAAAATTTTAAATATAGGGGGTTTGGGTGTTTGGTCAATTTTGCATGTTTGGAAATTTTAAATATAGTTTACTTTATCAGACCATATTTGTACTTTATCAGGTCACATTTATACGATGTCAGGTCAATGCTCTGTTATATCATAAAATTTCAAATGTTAGCCAATTTCAAATTTTAGAGCAATATTCACTTTATTAGGCCATATTTATATGTTGTCAGATCATTACTCTGTTATATATGTAGCCAATATCTTCTAGTTACATATGTGCAGAATCAATATACTACAATCCGAGTTACTCCACTACATATACTTGTCCTTGTTCATTATTTGCCAAAGAACATGCCTAACTGTGAACCATGTGAATTTGAGTAAATGATCAGAGCATCTTAATTAGTTGAGATGCTTTTCCAAAAAAAAAGAGATTTTTTAGTAGAGATGATTTATCATTTTTTATTCTACAAACTATTGGTCTTGTTACTCCCATTTAGAATCCCCTCCCCACACAAACACTTGTTCAACCAATCCTCAACGACTTTAATACTAAATTCACGATAATTCAATGGGAAATACAATTACACTGATGTAATAAGCCCTAAATGAAGGGGGAAAAGAAAAAAAAGAACCCAAATCATGCCTTAGAGCTGTTTGTTGTATACTACTCTCCTTAAATGCAAGGCTCACGATCAGAAATCCTTCTATGAATATTATATGTTTTCTTCTTTGAGTGGCAATCATGGAGGAAGAAAATCTATAATGCAACATACGAAACAACTGAAAGAGTCATTGCTCTGTGATATAACAACTTTCTGAGCATTATGTAATATCTTATTCTACGGTGTCCCATTTTACCAAAAAAATAATCCCATATGTGGCTCTAAAATCTTATATATTGACTTGAAAATAGTTGGTCGATTAGTAAACTGTATGAGTTTTTCTTCTCAAAGCAAATACCATATTATAGTAAAGATTATTTTCCTAGCTAATGCACTTGCCAACTTGGATATACCTGTAATATGGCATGATTATTTAGTCATCCAACTCTTTGAATTTAGGAAAATGATCCCATTGACGATAAATTGAGTGAGCTAACCTCTCTTTGATTGGGCCACAAAGCTTGTAATAGTTTGTTAAGATTATATCATCTACTATATCTTAAATAGGGTCATTTAATGATAAAGTGAATATTATTCTGAAATATGAAACCTCCTAACATTTGAAATTTCATTTCTATAAATTTTGTGATATAACACATCATTGACCCGACTTGGTATAAATGTGGTCTGATAAAGTAAATATTGCTCTGACATTTAAAATCGCCTAACATTTAAAACTTCATTTTCGTAAATTTTGTTACATAACAGAGCATTATGTACTTTATCATACCACATTTATACGAAGTCAGACCACATTTATACGAAGTCAGGTCAATGCTCTATTATATCACAAAATTTCAAATGTTAGCCGATTTCAAATTCAGAACAATATTCACTTTGTCAGACCACATTTGTATGTAGTCAGGTCATTACTCTGTTATATTAGCTTTAAGCAGAACCACTTTTATACCAGAACCTGCCTAGTTAAGAATGATATTGTATTTTGCGAGTCTAGACATCAAAAAGCCATATAACACAAACTCAAAAGAAAACCCCTATTATTCAGCGAGATTTCCATACTATAGTAATGGAATTGAATAGATGATAGCAATATACCTCACTCTTGGCAACATCATGAAGTGAACAAGAACCATCATCATGAACTAAAAGAACCATTTGAAACCGGCTAACATTTGAAACTTCATTTATGTAAATTTTGTGACCTGACTTCGTATAAATGTGGCCTGATAAAGTACATAATGTTCTGAAATGTGAAACCTCCTGACATTTGAAACATCATACAGTTTACTAGTCGACCGAGTATGATGTTATGTACTTTATCAGGCCACGTTTATACGAAGTCAGGCCACATTTATACGAAGTCAGGTCAATGCTTTGTTATATCACAAAATTTCAAATGTTAGCCGATTTAAAATTTTAGAGCAATAATTACTTTATCAGGCCACATTTATACAAAGTCAGGTCAATGCTCTTGTGGGTTGAAAGACAAATAATCTTATGATCGAGCTGATTTTGAATCTTTCCATACCTATAATTTTACACCAAAATTTCCCCCAAAATTGTTCGTTTTCTTATTTTAAACCGAGTATGCTGTAATTTTACACCAAAATTATTTCCATACCTATAATTTTACACTAAAATTCTCTTCAGCCTCCTGTCCATCAAATGCTCATCGGCTTCAGTTGTTGTTTCTCCTTTCAATGCATCAGAAAATGAGTTTGAGCTTGCTTGTGAGTGCAAAGAACAAGATCTGATCATCTCATTTCTCTTATTGCCACTATCACACAAATCCTTGGAGTTGGACAAGGGTTTTACCAGCTCATCTAGCCTTATGATCTGCTCCCAGTATGAACTAAAATTGACACTCTTCACATGACCATGATCCTGATCCTTCATCTCTGGCAACAACTTTACACTACTCTCACCGGACACTTGGCAATCAGCAGGCGGTTCCTCCCCGTATTTGAAGAAGTTTGTAGGAAGTGAACACCCTCTTTTGACATCATTGCAACCAGTTACTCTATTTCTTCTCAAGAGCATTTCATTGACATCATTGCAACTGTTATACCTGATAGTCCACTTCTATATACCATCTTTACCATTCTAAAAACAATTCCACGTATTAGCTTTCCCTTCAAACAACCTATTCATCTATTTATTTTCTAAATATGTTTATTTCTTAGCCATCAAGTGCTATAAAACATATAAAAATTCCTCGTATAATATCAGTATAGCAATGTTGGACTTCATCTAAAGGGCTTTAAAGGCTCCAATGCAGCAAAAATTTCGCCTTTTAACCGACACATTTTGATCTCACGTATTTCATCCTAACACATGCACAAAATTGATATTCTTACTACATATGAAAATTTGGTAATCATGTCCACTTCATATCTGACACAAATTACTTCAAATATGCAACATCTTTAACCATACCACAAGTCAAACTAAAACACAAACAACAAACTTCCACCAGCATAAAGTCAGAGAGGTCAAATGAAATTGCATGATGCCAAGCGTAAACACATGCAATTAAGTAAAGCAGATTTATTCAAGCAAATAACTAGATAAATCCAAATAAAAATCACTATGACCTTGTAGAAGAATACATAAACAACTTTCAGAATATGCAGCAAATTACTTCAAGCAGACAGTGGCAGAAAAAAATCCAGAAACTATAGGGTTCGTAGAGCAGCACAAAACAACACCAAAAATTCAACATAATAATAATAACACATGAAAGGGAACAAGAGATCATACAACTGTACATCAGTTCGGATAGGCAAAGTACCATTAGATTGAACCCCATTAGTGTTTCCCTGTTAAAGAAGAAGACAGTAAGAAACTGAAACAAAAACACAAGAATGAAGGCGAGAGAATAGCTTTACCTGATTCTGGAACTGCTCATAGATGGCCAATTCAGGTTTTCTAGGCACATGGCCATTACTCCCATTAGCGTCCCCATTCCCATTAGTGTGAGTACTAGACCCCGAATCCGAATCTTGTGGTTTAGAGTCCCTCTTTCTTCCAAACTTGGCATCATAAAAAAACTTAAAATCCTAGTCAGAGAAGACGTCGGCGTGGATGTCGACGGAGAAGACATCGGCGTGGAGTGGAGTGCGAGGGCGAGGGGGCGGCGTTGGTGGGAGAAGGAGGTGCACGCCGGGTCCCGGAGGGGGCGGGAGAGGAGCTTGTAGTCGTCGATGGAGTGGGGGTCGTCGATGGAGCGGTGGAGGAGGGTGTCCCGGAGTCCGGGGAGGGTTTAGGAGACGACGGTTTTGCAAAGGTCGGAGGAAGAGGGAAGCAGAGGAGAGACTAGTAAAATTGTGAGATTTGGGATTAATTAGGTTAGATTACTAGGATTAGGATTTTCTTTTACCTTTTATTTTTAAAAATTTTAATGCTTTATCTGACATTTATATTTAAAAGAAAAGATAAATTAAACCCTTATTAATTGCAAGAATCCAAGAAATCTGGTAGTTTTGCAATACTTTTTAAAAGATGGGTTTTTTGCAAGTTGCTATTGAAAATCTAGTATTCTTGCCATTGGGCCTATTTTTAATCTAGGAGAGAGGTTCATGTACGACTTTTAGGGTAAAAAATGAAAATAAATATGGATCATTAGATTAAGGAAAAAGATGACTATGATTAGAGGGGTATAACACGGCAGATAATTTCATATTTTTTTGCATTTTGTCCTCCTGAACACAATGTATTATTGTACTAAGGTTCATAAATTTTAGGCGGAATTGCAAAAAATACCAACTTTTCAAAGGCAACTTGTAAAAATATCAGGTTTTAAAAAGTATAGTAAAAATGCCATAAAGCTGCAAAACTTTTTTTTCAGAAAAAGATAAATGCATATTTTTATTTACTTTTTCTTTTGATAAAAAATATAATTTTAACAACTGTTAATTATACTTAATTATTGATAACAGGTTTATTGTTCTTCACAAAACCCTAGCTAGAGACTTCCCAGATCGCTGCCCCCAATCTCGATTCCGCCTCTCCCTCTCCCTCTTTCTTCTCTCTCTTTTTTTCTTCCCGGCAAAGTTTTCAGTGGAGATGAACCACAAGTTTATGCGCGGTTCTCCGGCGACTTTCCTCCCGGATGCCGACATGAATCGGAGCCAGACGGTATTCACGCTCGATGAGATTTTCTTGAACGAGGAGCCGTCAGCGGCTGCCGGTGGAGCTGAAGAGCGGAAAGGCGATGGCGATCGGCTTTTCATCGTCGGAGAGAACAGCCATAGCGAATTTTCGGCTTCCGATCTGCGATTTCAGTTTAGAAGCGGGGTTAGCTACTTTGCTCTATGTTCGTGGTATCTTTGATTTCACTTTTTTTTCTCTATTGCATGAATTGGAAGGGAACATACTTTTCAATTGGTCCAGAATCGGTCCAAAAGCGGGTTTCACTTTTTTTTGCTCTCTGATGCCTTCAACAATTATAAAGACAGTGTTGTTCTTTCCAATACTGAGCACATGCCTTCTGAACATCTGGTTAACTCCGCTTTTGGCGAAATCCATGTACAAGAACAACTTCCTGGGAAACCCTGGACTCTATGCTGACATTGCAGGCTTGTGTGGGCCGTGCAGGAATGAAGTCGAACCATTTGCTGAAGAAATTGGAGCATGGCTCTGTCATATTCTGAGGCTTGAATTATTCGATCAAGATATATGGAGCGATTTCAAAGAACACACGTATATATTGCTTTTATAATACACGTTGTGAAGTGTTGCAACAACATTAGGCATCAACTAACCTCTCACTGACAGGGGGAGAAAGATGACAAGAAAATTGATGTATGTGCTGATGATCACGAGTACCGCCATTACAATGACATCAAGGATCTACCCCCACATCGTTTGGCTGAAATTCGTCGCTTCTTTGAAGAATGTATGCTTCATTTACAAGCACTTAAATTGCTTCTGCTGCACATACCATCCAACATGTTATGACTAATTTTTGGGCTATTGCTTTGTTTATGTGTTTCTACTCCCATCTTTAATGCTACATTTGGCTCTTTTCAGACAAGGAAGGCTAACTTCATTTCAAGCCACATTTATACAAACATATATACGTCACCACCAGGCCTTGTTCGACTCCAAGTAAATCACGTTTTGATTCATTAAATTCAAAATATGACCACACCATCGTCTTCGCCATGCTCAATTTACTTAGACCCGCCTCTTGAATCATTTGAAATCATCTCCGAACGATATCGAATCACCTCCGTATCGGCCCGCTTTGTGCATGGAAAACTTGAACTTTTAAATTATATATAGATCCCTCCCACATTTATGTACTTTATCGGGCCACATTTATACGAAGTCAGGTCAATGCTCTGTTATATCACAAAATTTCAAATGTTATCCGATTTTAAATGTCAGAGCAATATTCACTTTATCAGGCCACATTTATACGTAGTCAGGTCAATGCTCTGTTATATCACAAAATTTCAAATGTTAGCCGATTTTAAATGTCAGAGCAATATTCACTTTATCATGCCACATTTATACGTAGTCAGGTCAATGCTCTGTTATATCACAAAATTTCAAATGTTAGCCAATTTTAAATGTCAGAGCAATATTCACTTTATCAGGCCATATTTATACGTAGTCAAGACAATGCTCTGTTATATCAAAAAATTTCAAATGTTAGCCGATTTTAAATGTCAGAGCAATATTCACTTTATCAGGCCATATTTATACGTAGTCAAGACAATGCTCTGTTATATCACAAAATTTCAAATGTTAGCCGATTTTAAATGTCAGAGCAATATTCACTTTAGCAGGCCACATTTGTACGTTATCAAGTCATTGCTCTATTATATTAACTTTAATTTTGAAACACTTAAGTTTGCATTTATTAGTTGTGATTCTCGTTGAATTGATAATCACTCATAATATTTACGAGTTTTGATAAGAGAAATATGCCTTAAACCACCATTCATACTTGGTTGGTTCTGTAATAAGAAACACTAATTACCATCAAAAAATCGTTTTTGTGACAAAAAAAATGAATCTAGAGGCTTGTGTTTTATAGGGTGAAATATCATTGTCCTTCTCAATCTCATGTTCTTCATATAGGACTAGTCTGTAATAACATAATGGGATATGTGAGGTCCAATTTTCATATAAAAAGTTGCTTTTAAAAATAAATAAATAAATAAAATGTTTCATGAGTTTGACTTTTGACCGTCAACTTGCATAAAATGTTTCATAAAGACACCAACCAACGTTGGTTTCAAATTTAAAGGCAATATAAACGTGGTTTCAAATTTAAATGCAATATAAATGTGCTTTCAAATTTAAAGGCAATATAAATGTGGTTTCAACATTTTAAATTTCATTTCTATAAATTTTGTGATATAACACATCATTGACCTGGCTTGGTATAAATGTGGTTTGATAAAGTAAATATTGTTGTGACATTTAAAATCGCCTAACATTTAAAACTTCATTTTCGTAAATTTTGTTACATAACAGAGCATTATGTACTTTATCAGACCACATTTATATGAAGTCAGGCCAGATTTATTCGAAGTCAGGTCAACTTTTTGTTATATCACAACATTTCATATGTTAGCCAATTTCAAATTTCAGAGCAATATTCACTTTATCAAGCCACATTGGTACGTTGTCATGTCAATGCTCTGTTATATCACAAAATTTTCAAATGTTAGCCAATTTCACATTTCAGAGCAATATTCACTTTATCAGGCCACATTTGTACGTTGTCAGGTCATTATTCTGTTATATTAACTCTAAATTTGAAAGGAATGTTGGTTGATTCCATAATGTTGGCAGAGCTACAAGATGTTGGCAGAGCTTCAGAAAAGGGTCCAAGGATGAAGTTTAGAAGATTAGGGATGAGAACAAGACCTTGAGTGAAGTTAATTTATGTTATGTTGCGTTGAAAAAGAATATGCACGAAGAGTGAGAAGGATGATGTTTTTCAGGTGAGTGGTTTTGCCTCATCTTCATATATATATATATATATATATATATATATTACTAGAATTATATGAATTTTGTTCTTTGGATCTCACATTTTTCACTTGGTTGATACTGCTTTAGCAATAATTTTGAATATACAAATCTATAAATGAAAATTTTCAAGATACATGAATTTGAAATTGCAATGTTACACCAAACAATTATGCACAGTTTCCTGAATTCCCAGCAAGATCTCTTTCTTCTTCTTCTTCCCTTTTCTTGTTTTTTCTGGGCATTTACATTTCAGTCTCTTCGAGACCTCCCCAGATATGATTTGAAAAATTAGTGTACAAGCTACACCCAAAACAATTTTGCAATAAATACCAAGGAACAAAATGATCCATTTCCCAAATCCAATTTCAATGGTAAATCTCAATAGGTGGAAACCGAAATCCCGCATTCAACGGCAAGAACGGAGCTCCAACTCAATTCTTAATTCTTTTTTCAGTACCCAAACACGTGGTAACCCCGTATTTATGTGATGAGCGCCTTATATAGCCAAAATAGGGTTCACATGACATGCAACTTTTAAAAAGAGAAGGGTAAAATTCACTGAATAACCCCGTATTCAAAATAGAGTTATCTGCCTCAACGTTCAAACACTGCTGAGTGGTGACATGCAACGTGGCGAGGATCTGGCCGTTCTCTCTCCTGAGAAGAGCAGTCTGAGCCGTCAGATCGTCGAGATGCTTCTGCTTCCTCATCCGAGACCTCCTTGCTGATTCCCGGTTCGATTCCATCCTCTTCCTCTTTCTCTCCAGCTGCTACAAGTCCTCCTCTGAAGAGTTTCCACTCGAAGAAGCCATTAATATATATAAAAATAGAGGATCTTGGTTTCTAAATTGTTTTTCCTCCTCTTTTATTTACACTTGATTTACGATTCTCAAGGCTGATTAAGGTGACGAATTATAAGATTTGGGGTTTAATTGATTGGAATTTTTAAAAGGGGGAGGGGAAATTAAGAGGAGGAGAAAATCGATGTAGAAAAAAACAGAGGCTTAGATCTGACCTGGCTGAACTAACCCAAGAAAGATTTGAGCAATTGGATTGAAGTTGGCTGACTTTGTTTTTTCTCCTGCGAAAACAAAAACTAAAAAAAGTGAGCATAAAGACAGAGCAAGAAAATGGCAGAGGAAGAAAAGCCAGGTTGTATGGGGAGGGAGAAGAGAAAGAGGTTTTTTTAAGCTTGTTGATGAGCGCCTTGAATAGCCAAAATAGACATGAAACTTTTAAAAAGAGAAGGGTAAAATTCACTGAATGAGGTGGGACACAAGGCGCAAGAGAAGATGGGCATGGCTGAGAAGAAACAGCCCAACACCACCAACGACATCACCACTGCACGTGACGAGCAACCGGAAGAGGAGGACGAGTTGGCGAGGAGGACTTTACAAATTCGAGCAACTAGAGGATGAGGACGAGTCGGCGAGGAGGAATCGTCCGCTAAAACAGAGGAGAAAGAGGGAGGGGCTGAATTAGTAGGATTAAGATTTCTTTTTACCTTTTCTTTTTAAAAGTTTTAATGCTTTATCTCACTTTTACATTTAAAAGAAAAGATAAATTAAACCCTTATTAATTGCAAGGATCCAAGAAATCTGGTATTTTTGCAATACTTTTTAAAATATGATTTTTTTGCAAGTTGTTATTGAAAATCTAGTATTCTTGCAATTGGGCCTAAACTTTATACTCTAGGTTCACAAACATATAGTGAGATTCACAAGCTAAGGCATTATTAAAGTGTATGTTTACCTTTGTTTATTATATGTGAACATCTCGTGTGCAAATTCCCAACCTTTTGTGTACTGGATATGAATATTTGTTGTACTAATTGTGAACCTCAAACATAATTTATAGTTATGAACCATGTACCTCTTATGTGTAGTATACTAAAATGCATGTTTATTAAAAGTGAAACGTTAGTATATTAACTATTAAGTATGAACATTTAGTATACTACAATGAACATTTGGTTTACTAATTGTGAACCTCAAACATACTTTATAGTCATAAGCCATGCACAATTTACGTTTATGATATGTGTCATACTCCTTCACCACGTTTTAATGTTCGTCCCATATTGAAGACAATATCATTCTTCCTTTGATAGCTTGTATCCTTAGAACTCCACCTTTTTCCTCTTGTAAATTAATAAAAGTGAACTTGAATCAACCTACAAGGTACTCTTTTTTTCTTTTCATCACACAAAAGTAATCAAGAACAATCACACAACGAACACTTAAGCAAGAGCACTAGAGCACAAATACTTTTGGGGATACGAATCATATAAAAAACTTAGCCATGTTGTGTATACATTCAAATGTGATTTTATTGAAAGTATGAAAGTGCTTCAACAGACAAAAATAGGGTTTCTAATTACATAAAGAATAATCTAATATAAAAATCCTACAAAGATATAAAACATAAAAAGTCTCAAAAATATCCCAAAATAAAATTCCTGAAAAAAGTATCCTCTCGCACGGTCGTGCTTGTATGGTGCACGACCAAAACTGATTTTTGGAAGGAGACGCACGGTCTCGTGTTTGTGACGCACGATTAAAATTTATTTCCGAAAGGAGACGCATAGTCGCGGTTCATAGCGCACAATTAAAGAGAAAATAATCCTCCCACTTTGGAGGTTAGACATAATAATATGAAGTCAGGTACCCAAAGTACTATTAGTTACCTTTGTTTAACCATCAGTTTGAGGATGATAAGAAGTAGATAATAAGAGATTCCCCCCAATTTGGACCACAAAGTCTTCCAAAAACAAATCAAAAGTTTACCATCTCGGTTAGAAACAATAGTGCAAGAAATACCATGCAATCTAACTATCTTACTAAAAAAAAGGTTAGCTACAAGCATTGCATCATCGGTCTTATGACATGCTATAAAATGAGCCATCATGGATAATCTATCTACAACAAAAATTTGAATGCCTCCCCTTCTTAGACCCAGGCCATCCCATAATGAAATCCATAGAAACGTTCTCCTTATTAGGTTGTAAGAATAGGAAGAGGGGTATACAATCTATGGGGTTTCCACCTAGATTTAGCTTTCAAACAAGTTGCACAAGAGTTGCAAAAACGCAACACTTAGTTACTCATATATCTTAGGCCAAAATAGATGTTTCTAAAGAGCATGTAGTGTCTTAGTACTCCTAAAATGGCCTCTAAGGCTTGGCTTATCGGCCTATCACACTACCAACCTACATGTAGATGAGCGAGGAATACATAATTTTCCATATATAAAACAAATAGCTATCATCTACTATTAGAAATAAAGTAGAAATATGCAATTCATCAAGCATATCATCAAGTATAGGGATAATGTGACGATACTTCAGTGTATTTTGGTTGATCGCCCGAAAATCAACAGACATTCTCTTTGTGACATCCTTCTTCGACACCAAAATGTTCGGAGTGACACAAGGTGTTAGGCTCTCTCTATCACATTATTCCTCCACTAGCTCCCGGACTTATCTTTGAAGTTTCTTTGTCTCATCTAGGCTTGCTCTATAGGCTGCATGGTTGGGAAGAGATGCGATGAGTACAAAATAAAATTGATGCTCAAACCTCCTTACTTGGGAGATCATCGGGTAGGTCTTCAAGAAGAACAACATCACAATATTTGTAAATAAGATTGTCCTCCCTGAATAGCTCGGGTGTCACATCATCACCGCATGCAAGAAGGATCCGATTTTCAGAGTTTCGTTGGAGTGGGATGACCGACTCATTGGAGAGGGAGGGATCACGACGATGACCTATTGGGTGGGGTGGCCGACAACGGCGGTGATGCGGTATTTAAAGGCCTGGGCTTGGGCTCGTTTAACTTGATCGTGCAAGACTTGTTAAGGAGTCATAGGAGTAAGTGAAACACTTTTACCAATATGAAATAAAGGGTAACGGTTAAGGAAGTCATCATGAATGACATGACTATCATATTTCCAAGGTCTCCTTAAGAGAACATGACAAGCCTCCATAAAAGTAACATAAGAATTAACAATATCATGATAAGGATTGATGCTAAATTCTATGTTAAGTTGCTTGTTAATCCAATTGTTACCCCGATCTTCACTTAGCCATTGAATTTGGTATGGTTGAGGGTAGGGCTCCATTTTCAATGTAGGGTGTTTAGACACTTGTAGCATTAGGTGTCACGGGTTTTCTCTTAAGCGGGTGTAGTTGAGGGACACAAGGTTGAGGCGTAACTAAAGGTTTAGCTCGGGGTGTGTTCGTAACACCCTTATCATTTCGTGATGGTTCTTGTGAGGAAGAGTTAAGAGTAAACAATGAAGAAGAAGAAGAAGGAAGAGTACTTTCTTTGGTTGGCATAATTCTTCTTACGTTGGAAATGATTATGAATAAACTCCTCTTTGTACACCATTTAGGAACACAACCTATATCTTGCACCTCAAGGACATATCAAATGTCCAAGTTCAAGACTCTTAAGAACGTAACTTCAAGGGCCTTCGGGTTGCGGTAGATGTCAGCCTTGTACATCAAGTCCTTAAGCTTGTTAGAGAAGTCAATAGGAGAAGAAGTACATTTGTGACAAGTAGTAACTTTATTTTGGATGAGTTACTTGTAATTAGGAGGAAAGTAGCACTTCCTTATGAGGTGTTTGATCTGGAACCAAGTCTCAACCGTGGGGAATACAACGTCGGGTACAGTCCTCACATGTGCATTACCACCTAGCGCGAGCATGGGTAATAATGTTGCAGTGTCTCCCATTACTATGACGTCCACGTGTGAATTGGTTTTTGAGGTCGGAAAGCTCATCACCGTATTTAGGATCACCATAGTAATAATAAAAGTCAAAGTGCCATGGTGGTTGTGGCTAATGATGAGGCATGTCATAAAAGCCCTCATAGTTGGGGTAAGCGACGCAAGGAGGTGCGCAATATGGCAATGGTGGCACGACGCATACCGAGGGGCAGCGGTGGGGGAACTTTGTGCGCTGCATTGTTGAAAACAATGTTGGAATTGCCAGTACTATGGGATGCAAGTCATTCGTGGTGCACACTGTTGGAGTAGTGTGATTAAGGAGTAAAGTTGGAGTCGTCTGGACGCATGCTAAGCTCCTGAATTGACTATGGAGATTTTCATATTTTTTGGCCAACATAGACTCCACTAACTGTATATCAAACTTGCGGTTGTTCTCACATGTTGCGCTGATGGAAGTGACAATGTAGTCCTTGACCTTTATGCTAAATCCCCTATCATACTCAAGAATTACGTTGTCCTTCGACATAGTACTTACACACCAAAAACACGAAAAACAAAAGGACACAACAAGGGAAGCAAACGACCAACGATAGGCAATCCTTGAATACCAGTATAAATGTCAAATTTCGACAACTAAGAGGGCCCTAAGGGAAATCCTAATGGCTGTCATTAGAAAAATAAAAAAAGAAGCAAGGGTTGCCAATGAATTGAAAGAAATAGGAAGAAACATAAGGAAATGTGTAGTAGCAACAAGATCATGCAATGTACTAATGTTCCTAGAAATGTCCAATCAACTCAAAAACTAATCTTATGATATATGACTGGCATGAAAGTAGTTACACCTAAATTGAAACACGTAAAAGAGTGTGCAAAGAGCAACTTCAACTAATCAAGAACGCTCTTTGGGTTGCTCCACTATGGTCTTCAATGAGGAGGTCGAAACACTTTTTTTTGTGTAGTGGCACGACCAAATCACGAGGAGGTTGAAACGCTTTTTTTTTTTTGTAAACGAGAGATTTAATTAACAAAGTAAGAATTTCTCTTCACCATTTTCCCATTTTGATGTTTAGTCATATGGAGTTGCAAATCTTTCATGCATTAAGAGAAAATCTTACATATATTTTATTAGACGCGTCTTCAAGGATAATATATCTTCCGCCTATCTGAGATTTGTGTTTCTCTATCTTTGGTTCCCGAAGTTGATGCTTTGCATAAAGTCAATATTGTAAAATATGCTACATCATGAAGCCTTTGCTCCAACTACAATGAATACAACTAGCCACAATCTTCTATGGTTCGTCCCGGCCTTAGTGATATCCAAGTGGCTTTTCCCTGGTCTACAATGATGAACTTAGGCAACAACACTCTCCACGTCGCTGCATCGGTGTCTTTAATGTTGAACATCAAATGCTCTTCACGTTGCTGCACCGTTGTCTTTAATGATGAACCATACTTCATCAAAAACACTCTTTGGGTTGCTTCACCATGGTTTTCAATGATGATCTTCAACTCCAACTCATCAGGGTTGATGAATTCTTCTACATTTTTCTTCCTTATTGCTCATCCATGATGGTAGAGAATCGAGCTTGTCGGCCATGTCTTATCCGGAAAAGTAGTTTCACACAGGCGGCGCCAGTGAAGATTTCAAAGATGGCGTAAGGGGGGGGGGGGGGGGGGATTTGGAGGTGTGATGATTACGATCCACCATGGTTCTCAAGATTTCCTTCACGGTCTGTGGTGACATCACTGCTTCTTTCGTCATTTTATTGACTTCATGCGGCGTCGATGGTGATGACGGTTTCTTGCTACAAGTTGCGGTTTGCATTCCATGGACCGGGCTTCATCGACAAAAAGCGGTGTTGTCTCGTAACACGTCCATTTTTCATTGCGCTCCAACATCCTTTAGGTGCATGGATGACGATGATGACGTCGATGATGTACACTACATGTCTGCCCTTCCCTATATTCTAGCGTCTTTAGGGTTCATTGATGGGATGAAGAAGTCCATGTTGTACACTTGTTCTCTCATTTCCTCATGCGCTTTAGCATTCATTTGGTTCGTTGATGAGGATGGTGGTCTTAATGATCTGCTCCTATGCACTCCTATGCTCCAACGTTCATCCGTTCGGTCCATGTCGTTTCAATGTTCATCGGGTTAATCAGTGATGATGATGATGCACTTCATGATTTGCGCTCATTCGCTCCATGCCACATCTATGCTCATCGCGTTCATCAATGATGATGATGATGATGATGGACTTTACAATTTGAGCCCATTCGCTTCATGCACTTCATTAATTGCCAGTACTATGGGATGCAAGTCATTCGTGGTACACACTGTTGGAGTAGTGTGATTAAGGAGTAAAGTTGGAGTCGTCTGGACGTATGCTAAGCTCCTGAATTGACTATGGAGATTTTCATATTCTTTGGCCAACATAGACTCCACTAACTGTATATCGAACTTGTGGTTGTTCTCACATGTTGCGTTGATGGAAGCGACAATGTAGTCCTTGACCGTTATGCTAAATCCCCTATCATACTCAAGAATTACGTTGTCCTTCGACATAGTACTTACACACCAAAAACACGAAAAACAAAAGGACACAACAAGGGAAGCAAACGACCAACGATAGGCAATCCTTGAATACCAGTATAAATGTCAAATTTCGACAACTAAGAGGGCCCTAAGGGAAATCCTAATGGATGTCATTAGAAAAAAAAAGAAGCAAGGATTGCCAATGAATTGAAATAAATAGGAAGAAACATAAGGAAATGCGTAGTAGCAACAAGATCATGCAATGTACTAATGTTCCTAGAAATGTCCAATCAACTCAAAAATTAATCTTATGATATATGACTGGCATGAAAGTAGTTACACCTAAATTGAAACATGTAAAAGAGTGTGCAACGAGCAACTTCAACTAATCAAGAACGCTCTTTGGGTTGCACCACTATGGTCTTCAATGAGGAGGTCGAAACACTTTTTTTTTGTGTAGTGGCACGACCAAATCATGAGGAAGTTGAAACACTTTTTTCTTTGTAAACGAGAGATTTAATTAACAAAGTAAGAATTTCTCTTCACCATTTTCCCATTTTGATGTTTAGACATATGGAGTTGCAAATCTTTCATGCATTAAGAGAAAATCTTACATATATTTTATTAGACGCATCTTCAAGGATAATATATCTTCCGCCTATCTGAGATTTGTGTCGCTCTATCTTTGGTTCCCGAAGTTGATGCTTTGCATAAAGTCAATATTGTAAAATATGCTACATCATGAAGCCTTTGCTCCAACTACAATGAATACAACTAGCCACAATCTTCTATGGTTCATCCCGGCCTTAGTGATATCCAAGTGGCTTTTCCCTGGTCTACAATGATGAACTTAGGCAACAACACTCTCCACGTCGCTGCATCGGTGTCTTTAATGTTGAACATCAAATGCTCTTCACGTTGCTGCACCGTTGTCTTTAATGATGAACCATACTTCATCAAAAACACTCTTTGGGTTGCTCCACCATGGTTTTCAATGATGATCTTCAACTCCAACTCATCAGGGTTGATGAATTCTTCTACATTTTTCTTCCTTATTGCTCATCCATGATGGTAGAGAATCGAGCTTGTCGGCCATGTCTTATCCGGAAAAGTAGTTTCACACAGGCGGCGCCAGTGAAGATTTCAAAGATGGCGTAAGGGGGGGGGGGGGGATTTGGAGGTGTGATGATTACGATCCACCATGGTTCTCAAGATTTCCTTCACGGTCTGTGGTGACATCACTGCTTCTTTCGTCATTTTATTGACTTCATGCGGCGTCGATGGTGATGACGGTTTCTTGCTACAAGTTGCGGTTTGCATTCCATGGACCGGGCTTCATCGACAAAAAGCGGTGTTGTCTCGTAACACGTCCATTTTTCATTGCGCTCCAACATCCTTTAGGTGCATGGATGACGATGATGACGTCGATGATGTACACTACATGTCTGCCCTTCCCTATATTCTAGCGTCTTTAGGGTTCATTGATGGGATGAAGAAGTCCATGTTGTACACTTGTTCTCTCATTTCCTCATGCGCTTTAGCATTCATTTGGTTCGTTGATGAGGATGGTGGTCTTAATGATCTGCTCCTATGCACTCCTATGCTCCAACGTTCATCCGTTCGGTCCATGTCGTTTCAATGTTCATCGGGTTAATCAGTGATGATGATGATGCACTTCATGATTTGCGCTCATTCGCTCCATGCCACATCTATGCTCATCGTGTTCATCAATGATGATGATGATGATGATGGACTTTACAATTTGAGCCCATTCGCTTCATGCACTTCATTAATTGCCAGTACTATGGGATGCAAGTCATTCGTGGTACACACTGTTGGAGTAGTGTGATTAAGGAGTAAAGTTGGAGTCGTCTGGACGTATGCTAAGCTCCTGAATTGACTATGGAGATTTTCATATTCTTTGGCCAACATAGACTCCACTAACTGTATATCGAACTTGTGGTTGTTCTCACATGTTGCGTTGATGGAAGCGACAATGTAGTCCTTGACCGTTATGCTAAATCCCCTATCATACTCAAGAATTACGTTGTCCTTTGACATAGTACTTACACACCAAAAACACGAAAAACAAAAGGACACAACAAGGGAAGCAAACGACCAACGATAGGCAATCCTTGAATACCAGTATAAATGTCAAATTTCGACAACTAAGAGGGCCCTAAGGGAAATCCTAATGGATGTCATTAGAAAAAAAAAAAAAAAAGCAAGGATTTCCAATGAATTGAAATAAATAGGAAGAAACATAAGGAAATGCGTAGTAGCAACAAGATCATGCAATGTACTAATGTTCCTAGAAATGTCCAATCAACTCAAAAATTAATCTTATGATATATGACTGGCATGAAAGTAGTTATACCTAAATTGAAACATGTAAAAGAGTGTGCAATGAGCAACTTCAACTAATCAAGAACGCTCTTTGGGTTGCACCACTATGGTCTTCAATGAGGAGGTCGAAACACTTTTTTTTTGTGTAGTGGCACGACCAAATCATGAGGAAGTTGAAACACTTTTTTCTTTGTAAACGAGAGATTTAATTAACAAAGTAAGAATTTCTCTTCACCATTTTCCCATTTTGATGTTTAGACATATGGAGTTGCAAATCTTTCATGCATTAAGAGAAAATCTTACATATATTTTATTAGACGCATCTTCAAGGATAATATATCTTCCGCCTATCTGAGATTTGTGTCACTCTATCTTTGGTTCCCGAAGTTGATGCTTTGCATAAAGTCAATATTGTAAAATATGCTACATCATGAAGCCTTTGCTCCAACTACAATGAATACAACTAGCCACAATCTTCTATGGTTCATCCCGGCCTTAGTGATATCCAAGTGGCTTTTCCCTGGTCTACAATGATGAACTTAGGCAACAACACTCTCCACGTCGCTGCATCGGTGTCTTTAATGTTGAACATCAAATGCTCTTCACGTTGCTGCACCGTTGTCTTTAATGATGAACCTTACTTCATTAAAAACACTCTTTGGGTTGCTCCACCGTGGTTTTCAATGATGATCTTCAACTCCAACTCGTCAGGGTTGATGAATTCTTCTACATTTTTCTTCCTTATTGCTCATCCATGATGGTAGAGAATCGAGCTTGTCGGCCACGTCTTATCCGGAAAAGTAGTTTCACACAAGCGGCGCCAGTGAAGATTTCAAAGATGGCGTAGGGGGGAGGATTTGGAGGTGTGATGATTACGATCCACCATGGTTCTCAAGATTCCCTTCATGGTCCGTGGTGACATCACTGCTTCTTTCGTCATTTTATTAACTTCATGCGGCGTCGATGCTGATGACGGTTTCTTGCTACAAGTTGCGGTTTGCGTTCCATGGACCGGGCTTCGTCGACAAAAACGGCGTTGTCTCGTAACACGTCCATTTTTCATTGCGCTCCAACATCCTTTAGGTGCATGAATGACGTCGATGATGTACACTACATGTCTGCCCTTCCCTATATTCTAGCGTCTTTAGGCTTCATTAATGGGATGAAAAAGTCCATGTTGTACATTTGTTCTCTCCTTTCCTCATGCGCTTTAGCATTCATTTGGTTCGTTGATGAGGATGGTGGTCTTAATGATCTGCTCCTATGCACTCCTATGCTCCAACCTTCATCCGTTCGGTCCATGTCGTTTCAATGTTCATCGGGTTCATCAGTGATGATGATGATGCACTTCATGATTTGCGCTCATTCACTCCATGCCACATCTATGCTCATCGCGTTCATCAATGATGATGATGATGATGATGGACTTTACAATTTGAGCCCATTCGCTTCATGCACTTCATTATTTGCGCCCATTCACTCCATGTCGTATCCACTTTCATTGGGGTCATCAGTGATGATGATGGGCTTCATGATTTGCATCCGTTCGATCCATGCCGTATCAACGTTCATCGGGTTCGTTAGTGGTGATGATGATGGAGTTCGTGATTTACGCCCATTCGCTCCATACTGTATCGACATTGATCGGGTTCATCAATGATGATGATGATGATGATGATGGACTTCGTGATTTGCGTCTATTCCCTCCATGTCGTACCATCGTTCATCAGGTTCATTAGTGATGATGATGATGGGGTTCATGATTTGCACCCATTCGCTCCGTGCCGTATCAACATTCATCCGGTTCATCAGTGATGACAATGATGGACTTTGTGATTTATGCTCATTCGCTCCATGTTGTACCATTGTTCATCGGGATCATCAATGATGATGATGATGACAGACTTTATACTTCACACTTATTCACTCTATGCCATACATGAAAATCCCAAGGGGGTGGACCCTTAGGAGAACCCTCAACAGAAGAAAAGTCAGTTGCAACCTTCAACATGATGAAAATATATGTAGAAGAAGAGTTTGAAGAATGAAGCACTTGAGTGATGATGAGGTTCTTGATGTTCTTGAAGTTGTACTTGAAGAATGAAGCCTTTGGTGTTCTTGAAGTGGCGGTAATGGAATGAAGAACTTGAAGATCATGCTTTAGAATTGAGGAAGTTGAGGAGCTCAAAGCAGACTTGATGGATGAAGCCTTTGAAGAACTTGTTTTGGGGCAAAAAGATCAAATCGACCTAACTTGCCTAAGATAGGGTAACTAGATAACAAAGAGATCGAGATATCGAAATAATCCAAATCGATAGATAATGAAACAAATGAAATTGGGAAATAACGAGAACAAACTTATCTCCTTTAAACAAGAAGATTACTAAATCGAGTACTTTCGTCTCCAATCGTCTAGATCTTGGACGTAGAACTTGATGAGAAATCACACTTTGATTAATGCCAGAGAGTATACTAGTGTTCTCATCGGCAAAGGTGAGTTCAACGTAACTGTTACATAAGAGATCGAAAGCTACTTATATTAATAACATAATTAATCGAATAAAATCCTCCAAGATCTGCGGGGGTCGTTGCGCATCTTGTTGGTCATCCGAGTTCTTTTCTACTGGCTTAACATCTCATTGTTTCCCTCGCCGTCTCCGCCTTGGTATTCAAATTTCCGTGATTCCTTGGGCTGCTGGGCCGACCTAATAGATCTCAAGAAAATCGTAGGCCCAACAATTTCCCCAAAGTTAATCGGGTCGAAAAGTGGTTGAAGGGATATATATTACTTTCTTTCCATTCACTCTCTTCACGCAATCTTTCTTTGCCGATTTTCCTGCAGGCGAAAGTGACGTGGTGACTTCTAATTGGACCATCGTTTTGGCCAAATAATTGATGGTTTTTACCTCCTTACATAGGCTGCCACCTTTCTTATCTTCCACATCCCTCTTTCTCTATAAAAGGTCTCCTTTTCAAGGTAAAAGTTTAAACTTTTACCGTTGCTTTCTTTTGTTCTCCAATGGCGTATTCTAGATCCAAGAAGAGTCGGGTCGCATCCTGTAGTTCCAGCAAAGAAGGTGATGGCTTCCCCCCCTTGAACTCTTGAGTCCGAAAAATTCCATGGATAGGACCTTGACTCAACTAGATCTGGATAGAATTCTCGAGGTTGGGCGATTTTTGCCTGGGATAGTGGCGCGTCTCCCCTACCCTCATGAGCGCGCAGATTGGCGTCAGAAAGGTTGGATCTATTTTTTCGATTACCCTTTTAGGATAGGGCACACTTTCCCTTTTTCAAACCATGTCCGTAATTTCTTGGCCGTTCTAAGTCTTGCTCTTTGCCAAGTCATGCCGCATTCTTGGCGCCTCTTGAGGGTTGTCGATTTGCTAGTTTCTAGTGTCAATTTTGATTTTGACGCTTTGTGGTATTCTTACTATTTGAGTACTCGAGGGTCTTCTAGATTTCAATTGCGTCTTCGGTCGGGTAGGTCGCCAATCGTTTTGAATCTTAACGTTAACGACCGTAAATGGAGGTCTCGCTTCTTTTTCGTGGAGCGGAAGTCGCTTGAGGGGGGCGTTGACTGTTCCTTCCTGTTGGATTACTGGAGACGAAAGGTATGGTATATGTCTTCTTTTAGATATTTATTGGACGCTCCTTTAACCTCCGCTCACATGTTTGTTGTTTCAGTTCCTGATCTGAAAGAATTTGCTGAAGATTCCAACTTTAAGAAGGTGACGCTTGTTTTGCTTTCTGTTCTCGACGTGCAAAGGTCTTTTGTGAACGTCAATCTCCTGTCTCCCATCCCTTCTGGTCAAGCCAGCATGTCGACTCCTTATGCTTCTCTGACCAAATGCACTTATTCATTCCTCTAGATATGCGTCTAAGTGGTTTTTGGGTTGGTCATGTTCTTACTGTGTTGTGCTTATCTGACAGCGTCTCGCGGCAAGAGGTCTAGGGTGCGCCTCTCAAGAAAGAGTGTATTAGAGCAAAAGATCTCTGATGTGAAGGCATCTGCTCTAGCAAAAGTCAACTCCCTCGACTTGCCGTCATCCAAGACCTTCGGGGCCAAAAGGAAGGCGATTATGCCTGCTGAACCAGTGAGGGTCGACCTTGAAGACAAGTCTTTGTCTGACCTTCTCTACGCCCAAGATCCCATTGCCAAGAAGGAGATTGGGGATCTTCACCCAATCGACTGCATTGATGTGGTTGGCGTCCTGGCTTGGAAGGTAAGTACAAATGCGTATTTACAAAGTTTTTTTTGGTACAATGAATGTATACATGATCCTTCTTTTTGTATGTAGTCATTTCATCATGCCTTTGTAGAGTTTTCGTTGGTGAAGGACTTGAGGGTTAAGGCGGACAAACATGTCGCTCGTCTTGAGGCCTAACTTGCTGATGCCAACAGTCGTGTGAAGGTGGTTGAAGGCAAGCTTGCCCGTGCTGATAAGAAGTTGGCAGAGACCCATGCTCGTGTCGAGGAGCTCGAGAGCAACATTGAAGAGATTTGGGTGAAGGATGCTCACATTGCAACCGACATGGGCGCCTACTACTGCCTGAAGTCTCACCTAGAGATGATCGAGGAGTTCACTGCTGGGAATCATACGTCTTGAAGTTTGGACGATGAGAGTGTGAAAATGGAGCTCTTTTATTCTAATGGGAACCCCGCATTGAGCTCTTCAAGATCATTGACTTGGGAGAGGAGGAGCAGAAAGATGAAGGCGATCTCGAGGCGGACAAGGGCATGGCCGAGGATATCACGAAGACATCGTCTTCCCCTACGACAAAGGACCAAGTATTTGCCTCTGCGAGCGTTGTTGAAAAGTAAGGTGAATCCTGATCGTTTTAATGATTGTGTGTCTAAACAATGTTGGTTTTTATTGCGTCGGGTGTGACGCATTAGACTTTGTGATGTTGGTTTATGAATTTTGTGCCCCATCGTGGTGATGGGATAGATAATGGTTTTGGAAACCCGTCTACCATCGCGGGTCGCATCTTAATATGAATGTTCTTGTTTTTGCGTACCTTGTGTGTTGTTTTCTGTTTTGCAGGTGGACTCGTCAGTCGTTCCTTGGGTGAATCGTGTGAACTGGTCGCTTAGGCATATAATTGTAATAGTTAGTTGTATGACATGTCGTGTAGTTCCGGGGAGGAGTGTACTTGTGTTTTTATAGGGTATGTACCTTTGTTGTATTAGGACAAGTCGTGTAAGAATGTATTTATGTTGGTCCTCTACTCCCCGTGTACCGATCAATCATGTAACGTGTAAGCGCTTTTTGTAATGTTTTGTGTTGATCAACTTGACTCTGTCTCGAGGCCTCTTGTTGTGTTCCTATCTAAAAATGTTTGAAAAATAAATGATCAAGGGGAGAACGTTAAGTGTGAGCCCAACAGCCATCCGATGCTTAAGTCAGTATATGGTCGAATAGATACAATCGAACGAATTTGAACTGAAGTAAAGTATTAGAAATGATACAACTTTAGGTGGATTGCATTCCAGCTTCTCGGGATTGGTTGACCATCTTTTGTCTCGAGTCGATATGCTCTTTGATCGACGACCTCCTTGATGAGATATGGTCCTTCCCATTGGGGTACAAGTTTCCCATCAGTTGGATCCCTAGTATTCTGGATTACTTTCCTTAAGACCCAATCTCCTACTTTGAAGACTTTGGCACATACTTTTTTGTTATAACTGCTTGCGATTTGTTGCTGATACCTTACCATTCGTATTCTAGCTTTTTCTCTGATCTCGTCTACTGTGTCTAGATTGTGAGATAACTCGATGTCGTTCTGTTTCGGGGTTTGTAAACCATACCTGGTTGTTAGGACGAGGAGTTTGGTGGGTATGACCGCCTCACTTCCATATGATAATGAGAAGGGCGACTGTCCGGTCGCGTTCTTCGGGGTGGTCATGTCGGACCAAAGTATTAGGGGGAGCTCGTCTGCCCATTTTCCCTTTGCCCATGTGAGACGCTTCTTGAGGTTGTTTATGGTTATCTTGTTATTGGACTCAGCTTGGCCATTGGATTGCGGGTATAGAGGTGTGGACGTGATTAGGAGCCATTGTCGCATATGATTTCTGATGGTACATCGAATCTGCATAGGATCACGTCTTGCTACTAATGAATTGGGAGCCATTGTCGCATATGATTTCTGATGGTACATCGAATCTGCATAAGATGTTACGTTTTATGAATGAGATGGCGTGTTTATCTATTACCTCTCGATATGCTTCAGCTTTAACCTATTTAGAAAAATAATCGGTCATAGCGAGAAAGAAGACGCGTTGCCCTGATGCTGGTGGCAAGTTTTCGACAATGTCCATTCCCCACTTCATGAACGGCCAGGGTGCTTGACGGGGCTAAAAGTGTGCAATGCAAGTATCGTTGATTAGCCTTATCAAAGTAAAAAGTCCTAACAGACCTACTAAACAGATGTATAGTAAGCAAGCAAGGGTCGAACCCACAAGAAAGATCTGATGCAGTATGCAATTGTGAATGACAAGTAACAAGCAAGGGGGGTTTAGTTATCACGAGAAAGCAAAGCAAGTAAAGCAAATAAGTTTGGTTGAGTTGAGAAAATATAATGGGGAAAGTAGTCCTACTAGAGCGAGATCCACAATACAGAGATATAATTTGATCACAGAAATCTATGTAATCCAACTTCTTTTACTATCCTTATAGTTGTTCCCACCCTGATCTTAAGTACTATCGATTCTCACAGTTGTCGATAGACTTATCACTATGTCACTGGTAAAGTACCTCTGATTCTCACAGTTGTCGGTATACTTTACCACTCACGCAGCAATAGCAATGCACACAAGGATATAGGATACATGCAAATAGAAAGACATATTAATACTCGCATGCAACTGACTCTCACTCACAATTGTACGCTCGGAACCCCTATACGCACAATTGTGTATGCCACTAGATATGCACTCGGAACCCCTATATGCAATCCTAGCAATTGATAAAAAGTATTCAACCTAGTTGATCAGGCTAAGAAGAACAACAAGAAATCAATATTCAATATAACCAAGAGAATCAAACCAACACTTATAAGGATAAGAACAAGGAATAGAAATCTCACAAACACATCAACTGTATTGCTTCAATCGTCTAGTAGAACAGAGGGAAGTTAGTTCTCCGTTCAAACGAGAATGAAAACTAAGGGAAATAACGTCTAAAATAAAGTAGTAACGAGTTGTGTTCTAAGTGTCTCCCTCTTGACCTAGAAAGAGGGCTTAAATAGTCTTCAGAAAAACTAGGTTAAACTAATGAAAATAATAAAGGAAACAAAATAATAAAATAACAAAATCTGAAAACAATAAAAGGAAATAAAACTCTTCAGACGCGCGGCACTTAACACGGCCACCGCGGGGCGGTGAAATCCACCGCGGGGCATCAGGCTTTCCACCGCGGGGCGTCATTCTTCTCTGAGAGTCACCGCCGGGCCGCGGTGACTCTGGCGCGGGGCGGTGAGCTAGCTCACTCTCTTCTTCTGCTGTTCTTCATTACTACCCAGTGTTGGTAGTCTTCTCCATGCATGCTCTAGCAGCTCCATCTCCATCCTCATGTCTCCATCTAAGCTGTAAATCCAGGAATATCTTCACTTCTCTCCATAACTTCTGGATCACAGACTTAGCCTAAAAACCACTCATAAATTCCTCCAAATCATGCTAATAATTACTAGTAAAGGTGTATGAAATAACACCTATCAAATTCCCCCATACTTAGACCTTTACTCGTCCCGAGTAAGCTAAAGAAAAACCTACTCTCTCAATCAAACACCAAGGCCTCAGGAAGTACAAGAAAATAAGACACTAGCAATTACAACATATCAACAATAAGCTCCAGACAACCAAAACAAGGGATGCAAAGATAATTCTAGTCCTAACTCCAATCTAGCTCCTTATCGCACCAGAATGGCCTACCCGAACTCCTTATACCACCTCTTCTTATGACACCTCGCCAAGAAATCGAGAGAAATCCTAGAATCACTCTTCTTCTTTTTCGCTCATCTTGCCAAGGCGCCCTTTCGGTTTTCACCAAGCCACTCATTTCATTTTGCTAGATATCTCACATATACTCACATCACTCCAGTCCACTCTTGCCCTGGTCTATACCAGCCGGACTACCTGCTTTTTATCTGAACTGCCCTTTCGGGTTTTCAGCTCATCCCAGAATTTTGATTGCCTTTTTACTTCTTTTTGGCTTTTTCAATTTTTTTTTTTGAATCAAATGGGAAATACAACACACGAAAAGAAAACAATCTGTACAAAGGATAGACAGATGGCAAGTCTAAATCCCTCCCCCATACTTAAACCGAACATTGTCCTCAATGTAGAAAAGAGAACAGCAAATGAAATAGGGGAAGAAGAAAATAAACTCACTGCGGGCCTGATGGTGGTGGTGGTGGGAACCTCCCGAAGCAGTCCTTCATATGAGCGTACATACCGTCCAGACACTCATCTAAATCAGCATGGAGCTGGGTCTGCCAAGTCTGCAGACCGGTCTCTACTCGGGTGTTCCAGTGCGTCTGCTGCACTGAGAATGCATCAAATCTCGAATACAACTCCTGCCAAGGTGTGGTAGGACCGTAAGAAGACGAAGGCGCATCATAAAGTGTAGGCATAGGAGTGTCCTCGCCCGCAAACTCAGCAGAAGCAGCAGCACCACTAGGGCCCTCTCCATACGGGCCTGAAGGAGCAGCAGCAGGGGTATCATCAGTCGTCATTCGGCTATCACTGGAGATCCACCAATCTGCAAATGAAGGTGAATAGGCGAACTCCCATGGAAGAATCAAAATGTGGCCATCATATGACGACTAGACTAAATCACCATCCTTTCCCAATGGCTTCAGCATCGAGCACACCTTCATGTATGCCATATCATACACCACGTAAGCAACAGGCCGAGGAATCTGATCGCAAGCTATCACTCCAGCACAAAGGAGGGTAATCAGACCACCCCTACAAATATCACGTGGCTCACCATCACGAATCCTCTTCAAGGAACCCAAAAAGAGGGTAGCCCAACATGGCTTGTACGTGACAACCTCCAAGATGCTCATAAACCACTGGAAATCTTTCAGAGGCACCTTACCATCATCAGCATGGCCAAAGAAGTCTCTCATCATCACTTTGTGGATCAACCGTAGACACGGTTTCACCAGCTTCGAGTTCACCTCCTGACCCTTCCTGAACGTCTTGCCCGTAGCAGCCTTCTAGAACTCCATCATATCAGACTCTAGAATGCCACCAGACCTCCCATCAGTTGGCATCTTTGTAATGCCCAGGGCAGCATGCACCACCTTAGGGGACAACGAATAATCACGCCCGTTGTAAGTGAACGTGACCCTCATCATCCTCTTGTCGACTGAGCCATCAGAGTACCTCTTGAAGGAGGCGATGAACTGGTAACAAAGCTCGGGATAAGCAAGGGCAGCTAAGTTCAGAAACGTCCCCAAACCACACTGTGCTAAGCACAGGGACACACACGCCAACAAACCAAACTCAGCCAATGTCGGCTTGTCAAAGAATTTTGTCGCCAACACCTTCCTTTCTTTCACCACATTGTAGACCTCATTCTCATCCCTCGTAGACACTTGCTTCCGACCCTTAGGTGCCATAAGTAATGAATGTAGAATTTCAAAACGAAGGGCAACCAAGAGGACTTACAAACGAGCAAACACGCAGCCACGTGGTCTCGCCGCGGGGAGATGAACGAGTCGTCGGGTCGCGGTGGGAAAACTGGGAGCTTTGGCCGGGTCGCGGTGAAGTCGACGCGGGGCGGTGGCAGCGCGAGGCGGAGCGACAGCGAGGCGGGACTGAAGCGACGCGGTGGGGTTGTGTTTGGCTGGTTTGTGAGGCTAGACTTCCAATTGGTGAATTGGGGGCTAGATTCGGATCAAGGTCGAGAGAGATTTGAGGGAGAATGGGGGATTTGGCTTTTGGGAGCTTGAGAGGTGCTGGGAATGGAGTGTTTGTGAGTATGAGGGCTAGGTCAGGGAAGGGAAAGTGAAAGGGAAGAAAGGGATGATGGGGCCGGGTATGTACCATGGCCCAAAGAAAAATATTGGCCCAAAGGGGCCCAATCCGTCAAATCCTTCGTAACAACTCAAGAAATAAAAAAAAATTACGCACCCGTTTAAGGTTTTTTCGGGCCCTTTATTCTTGTTTTTTTTTCCGGAGTTGAGAAGGTATACCAGACATTCATCGCGGGGTGGTGGGCTCCACCGCGGGGCGGTGAGGATCGCCACGGGGCGGTGGGACGAACTGGGACACTGTCTCCTCTCCATTTACTTTCGTACCTGAAATGTGAGTAACAGGCGAACGAAACAAAGCAAAATAAATTACGAAAATAATCTAAAGAAAACTCAAAGAACAATTTGTAACACCCCCAAAACTTAACCCTTTTGGAAAGGTATTACCGCCAGTGACCCCAATGTTCCTTACCGAGATCACCCAAGGCTTTACCGTTTAAATACAAATCATGAAATACAATGATACAAAATGATAACCTTATTCATATAAAACACGAGTCCCGGGATTACATCCCAATCCCGAATAGAACAAACACAGAGTTTAAATAAATTACAACGGAAATCTTAAACAAGGTACAGCGGAAGACTTTTAAAAGATATTACAAAAAGGGTTGTGATCGCAATGATCACCTGCCCAAGGATCTCAACCTGATTAAAAGAGATTATTAAAAACGTTGGAAAACCATCGTCGACTCCATAGTCCTTCTAGTCTTCTCATCTATACTCTATCTGATGTGCCGAATCGAACGGATGACACCAGCCCACATGCGGAGAACAAAGTTCATGGGTTAGTCTACTTAAATAGACTAGCAAGGGTAAAAAGCAGAGTGGTTCGAGTGATCGAAACCGTTTACTATCATTGTCCCTCGAATAATAACCGAAGGGACGATACATAACCCGACACTTTCACGGAATAACAACAAGAGGTATGCATGAGAGAAGATTCTGGAAGACTTCATCTTCACAGAAATCGACTCGAAAAGAGACTCCAAGAGATTGAGTCTTTAAGGAAATATGACAAATCTGGAATGTTTAAAGAATCATACAACAATGATTTTAAAAGTTGACTGAGATGCTTCAGTTCACGACCAACCTCATCGCATACAACGAATCCAGATCGGAAAGAGAACGTACTACATTCAAGTCGAGACGAGCTTTCCTAGCTGCACTATTACTTAGCTGCACTACTCGCCATGGGTTTATTAATCATGTGCACTCGGGCACATATCTTATTTAATTACAAAACACACATTACTGAAACACGTTAATGTTATTAAGAGAGGCACACAGCTTAAATCTCAGGGTGACAATCATGTCGACCCAAATTAAAACACACACAACCCACACGCGGGACTTAACATTATTAAGCCGAGAAACAACGGCGTTATTATTACACCGGGTGACCTTACGTTCACCATGATTGCACTATTACAGTGCTTACACTTTAATTATGTGCTTAACTGCACTTATCTTATTAAATTACAACACACACACACACATTGTTGAGGCTTTTAATATTATTCCGAGAACACGGAAGTTATTATTACACCGGGTGATCTTACGTTCACCCTGATTGCACTGCCACAACGCTTACAGTTTATTTTACAGGGTGACAGTTACGTCCACCCCAATGCACTAGCTAAGTGCTTAAAACACAGGACTGCAATTAAGCTCATCCAACGGCGCTTGCAAGGCGCTTAAAACACTTCAGATCCTTACATGTGGATAAGAAGCATAGGTCATGACCCTTAAATTATTCGGCAATAACCCCGAGGAATATTATGATTTAAAGAAACGACAAATCCTTACTTGGATTAGCGTTCCCACGAATATTAAATTATAAAGAAATGACTAATCCTTACTTGGATTAGCGTTCCTACGCACATTAAGTTATAAAGAAATGACTAATCCTTACTTGGATTAGCGTTCCTACAAACACTCGTGTTAACTAAACAGTCTAACACATCAATTATTCACATTAAAGTCATCTAGGCAATTAACTTAAACATAGAGATAATAGAAACAACTAATCCTTACTTGGATTAGTTTTCCTATTAATCCACATAAATGCCCGGAAGGTGATCACAGATAATAGCGTCGTTCTAGCAGATATACAACCTATTATATGATTTTCCAAAACAGTTTATAAAACCTTTTCCAGATAAACACAGTAATCATTCCAAATTAATTACTCAGATAAACAACTGATAATTAATGTAAATATGGAACGATGAGCAAGAGCAAACCGCCACTTGCCTTAGTCCGCAGATCTGGAACAAAGCAGAGACAACGGGATTCCGGGCTCGACACGCGTATAGCTCCACTAGCATAAACACCTTCGAGTCGACCCAAAAAGGAACCCTAGGTTAGATTCGACAAACAATAGTACGGATATACGAAAGGACGAAAGGAATCGAAGGATACGAGACCCGATCGAAGGTCTCGGAAGCCAACGCAACAACTCCTGGGCAACAACCCTTCACGGCCGGCCACCAAACAATTGCGGCGGGCGCAGCCTTAAATGCGGCGGGAACGCGGCGGTCGCCGTCGCTAAGCCTGTCGCGGCCAGCTAGAAGCTGACACGCTGACTCCTCGAGCCCAACCACGGCGGCACCAAGATCTTCACGGCGGTCGCTGTCCCCAACACGGCGGGCGCCGGGATCTTCACGGCGGTCGCCGTTCCTGGCGGCGGGCGCCGTCTCCCTGGCGGCGGTCGCCGTTCCTGGCGGCGGTCGCCATCGCTGAACAGAAACTTAAAAACGGGCGAGAAATCTTACCCACGATGCTCGATTTGGTTTGCCTTTCGCCTTGCTTGGCTTCTAGGCTTCTAAGGGCCTTCCAAGTCTCCTTTGGCCACCGAGAACGACACCAAATGAGCCTCCAACGATCCACAAGAGCTTTCCGAGAGAGAGAGCGTTTTTCTTTGGGAGCGTTTTTGAGAGACGAGAAATGGACAGCGTAATGGCGTTTTTCACACCCTTTCTAGCTTCACCCATGCCCTCTATTTATAGGCAAAGATTTGGGTTGTTGGGAGCCAAAAAGCTTTCAAATTGTGCCCTTGGGTATTAACCCATGGTTAGTCCATTTGCACCTCTTGGGCAATAACCAAGTGGGTAGAGATTTGGTATTAATCTTAACTTGCGATAACAAAAGTCGTACACGAACGAGTATAGACTTCCAACAGGCCTTAACTGTATAATTCTTCACTGAGAAAAATATTACAGATACAGAGTACATTACAGAATGTCTCCGACTTTCTGAATTAAATCCGACGTACTAAACGGGTGTTCGGGAAAATTCCCAAAATTCCCAAAATAATCCTTACAGAATTACGGGGTATCACACAATTACCACGGGTTGCCTCCCGAACAGCGCCTTATTTAACGTCGTTGGCTCGACGTACTACAGATCAATTACCACCTGGAATAGGATCCTCTCGGAATCCTCCTACTCGTCTCTTCCTGTTGAGACTTCCCATGGAAAGGTTTAGACCTTAAGCCATGTTCCCTCTTTGCCATTGACTCCATGCTTACTTCCTTTGGACTATCTCCCCCATACTTAGAGCGATGTGGGGGCCGATATGGCTCAATCTGAATATGCTGCACATCACTGGATAAAGGCTTACAGCCTTGTATGGTTAGTGCAGGGGGGCGAGTGCCCAAAATGGAGGGTGACAGTTACCCAGATTACACTGCCACAGCGCTTACAGTTTATTTTACAGGGTGACAGTTACGTCCACCCCAATGCACTAGCTAAGTGCTTAAAACACAGGACTGCAATTAAGCTCATCCAACGGCGCTTGCAAGGCACTTAAAACACTTCAGATCCTTACATGTGGATAAGAAGCATAGGTCATGACCCTTAAATTATTCGGCAATAACCCCGAGGAATATTATGATTTAAAGAAACGACAAATCCTTACTTGGATTAGCGTTCCCACGAATATTAAATTATAAAGAAACGACTAATCCTTACTTGGATTAGCATTCCTACGCACATTAAATTATAAAGAAATGACTAATCCTTACTTGGATTAGCGTTCCTACAAACACTCGTGTTAACTAAACAGTCTAACACATCAATTATTCACATTAAAGTCATCCAGGCAATTAACTTAAACATAGAGATAATAGAAACAACTAATCCTTACTTGGATTAGTTTTCCTATTAATCCACATAAATGCCCGGAAGGTGATCACAGATAATAGCGTCGTTCTAGCAGATATACAACCTATTATATGATTTTCCAAAACAGTTTATAAAACCTTTTCCAGATAAACACAGTAATCATTCCAAATTAATTACTCAGATAAACAACTGATAATTAATGTAAATATGGAACGATGAGCAAGAGCAAACCGCCACTTGCCTTAGTCCGCAGATCTGGAACAAAGCAGAGACAACGGGATTCCGGGCTCGACACGCGTATAGCTCCACTAGCATAAACACCTTCGAGTCGACCCAAAAAGGAACCATAGGTTAGATTCGACAAACAATAGTACGAATATACGAAAGGACGAAAGGAATCGAAGGATACGAGACCCGATCGAAGGTCTTATCCTTACTATCCTTATAGTTGTTCCCACCCTGATCTTAAGTACTATCGATTCTCACAGTTGTCGATAGACTTATCACTATGTCACTGGTAAAGTACCTACGATTCTCACAGTTGTCGGTATACTTTACCACTGACGCAGCAATAGCAATGCATACAAGGATATATGATACATGCAAATAGAAAGACGTATTAATACTCGCATACAACTGACTCTCACTCACAATTGTACGCTCGGAACCCCTATACGCACAATTGTGTATGCCACTAGATATGCACTCGGAACCCCTATATGCAATCCTAGCAATTGATAAAAAAGTATTCAACCTAGTTGATCAGGCTAAGAAGAACAACAAGAAATCAATATTCAATATAACCAAGAGAATCAAACCAACACTTATAAGGATAAGAACAAGGAATAGAAATCTCACAAACACATCAACTGTATTGCTTCAATCGTCTAGTAGAACAGAGGGAAGTTAGTTCTCCATTCAAACGAGAATGAAAACTAAGGGAAATAACGTCTGAAATAAAGCAGTAACGAGTTGTGTTCTAAGTGTCTCCCTCTTAACCTAGAAAGAGGGCTTAATAGTCTTCAGAAAAACTAGGTTAAACTAATGAAAATAATAAAGGAAACAAAATAATAAAATAACAAAATCTGAAAACAATAAAAGGAAATAAAAGTCTTCAGACGCGCGGCACTTAACACGGCCACCGCGGGGCGGTGAGATCCACCGCGGGGCGTCAGGCTTTCCACCGCGGGGTGTCATTCTTCTCTGAGAGTCACCGCCGGGCCGCAGTGACTCTGGCACGGGGCGGTGAGCTAGCTCACTCTCTTCTTCTGCTGTTCTTCATTACTACCCAGTGTTGGTAGTCTTCTCCATGCATGCTCCAGCATCTCCATCTCCATCCTCATGTCTCCATCTAATATGTAAATCCAGGAATATCTTCACTTTTCTCCATAACTTCTGGATCACAGACTTAGCCTAAAAACCACTCATAAATTCCTCCAAATCATGCTAATAATTGCTAGTAAAGGTGTATGAAATAACACCTATCAGTGCTAGTGTTGGATGCAGTAACTATGATGGTTGATGAGTTATTGGTGCATGTCGTTGGCAGGCATCACACTTCTTGATATATTCTACTACGTCTCTTTTCATCCTTGGCTAATAGTATCCTGTCCTGAGAGCTTAACCTGATAGGTTGGTCCTCCCGTATGATTGCCACATTCGCCGTCGTGTAACAATTGTAGGATGCATTCGACTTCGATTGTTTTTAAGCATCGTAAGCATAGTCCTGTGATAGATCGTTTGAACAAGACATTATCTTTTAGATCAAAGGTTAATGCTTGTACCTATAATCTGTTGGCTTCTACTTTGTCTGTTGGAAGTATGACGTCTTTTAACCATTTGGTGTAAGGTGTAGTCCATTTATTTTGGTTGTTTATGACGTCATATTCGGTGTTGTCGCCTACTTCTGCTGAGACAACTTCCTCTAAGGGTGGATCATCTGTTTCTTGAGTGTCATCGCTTTTGGTCGTCTTGTGAACTTCAGGGACTGCTGGAGTCGTGATATGTGCTAAGGGGATGTTGTGGAATTCTTTGGGGTGCAAAGTTGATCCAAGGTTTGCTAATGCGTCAGCCTGGCCGTTGAGGTCGCGCGGAACTTGCTTGATGGTGAAGTTTTGGAATTTTTCAGCCAGTTCTTGACGACGTCTAGATAGTCCATCATTCTGTCGTCTTTAGCGACATATGAGCCTTGTACTAGGTTGACAATTAAAAGAGAATCACATACCACTTTATTGTTTTGGATTGCGAGGTCTTGCGCAAACGTTTTCCAAATATGAGTGCCTCGTATTCTGCTTCGTTGTTGATCGCATGCCCTTCGCACTTACGGCTTGGGTTATCTTGTCCCCTTGTGGTGATTTTAGTACAACTCCTAGGCCGACTCCTCTTGCATTCGACGTTCCGTCTGTATGGAGTTCCCACGTGCCCCTGTTTTTATACGGATGTCAGCTGAGTGGCCTCCTTTGCGGCTTCATGTTCCAGTGTTGGACTGAAATCAGCCACAAAGTCTGCCAAAGCTTGAGATTTGATCCCTGTCCTTGGTTCATATTCGATGTCGAAACCACTAAAGTGTATTGCCCAGTTTGCCATTCGACCTGTGAAATTTGGTTTCCTCATGATAGCTTTCATGGGATGGTTAGTCCGTACAAAAATAACATGCGACTAAAAACAAGGTATGAGTTTGTTTGACGCCATTACTAAAGCTAGGACTACTTTTTCAAGTGACGTATACTTGGTCTCTGCTGGGAGTAAGGAATGACTTACATAGTAAATTTGCTTTCCGTCTTCTTCCCTTGTCCAGACTGCACTTACCGTCGATTCTGATACTACTAGGTATAGTGGTATTGGCTCGTCGTCTTTTGGTTTTTCTAGTAGTAATGGACTTCATGAGACCATGCAAGCAGTCGGCATTGGACCGTAAGAATTCCGCTAAATTAGCTATGGTCGAGTCATTTAAATCTGACTCGACTCTTACCGTTTAGTTCGGCTTTGAAGGATCCAATATGATCTCGTCTAGTTGTTCCATTTCTGGTTCAACGAATCGTTTAGACGCTTCACCGACCTGTAGTTTCTATGCCGACTTTTGTTCGATTACCCCTTTCATCGACGTAACATAACATTCCTTGGCAGCCCGTTGGTCGCCTGTTATTTCATGTACCCCCCACTTTGTCGGGAACTTGATAGTTTGATGGTATGTCAACGGTACAGCTTTCATGGCGTGTATCCAGGGTCTGTCGAGGATCACATTATAAGGCGATGGACAGTCGAGTACTAGGAACTTTACTTGTTGGTTGATACTGCCAGCATACGTTGTTAACACTATTTTGCCGAGGGTATGTTTGACTTTCCCGCTAAAACCAGCTAGTGGAGTCGACTTTCGGGTTAAATCATCCTCACTTAGACCCATACCCTTCAGAGCGTCTAGTGTTAACAAGTTTGTAGAGCTACCCGTGTCGATCAGCACTCAACGTATAAGACCGTTACGAATTGACAAAGATTACCAGACCGTCGTGGTGGTCGCCTAGTTCTTCGGCTTCGGAGTCGTCGAAGGTGATGACAGGCGTGTCCCCTGTCCTTGATTATCTTGCTTCTGATCGTGCTGGTTTGTCGCCTTTGCTTTCCTTGGTGTATCTCTTAGTGGAAGAGTATGTGTTTCCACACACGTCTGACCCTCCTGAAATGGTATTAATAACTTTGTATGTACTGGAGATGAAGGTCGATCGGTTGTTACTTGGTCTCTTCGTTCCAAGGTAGCTTTTTCCTTGTCGAAGATCACGTCGCGTAGAAGTCCGTGTGCTAGGATTCTTGCAACTTCCTTGCGCAGCACAATGCACTCGTCCGTTGTGTGACCGTGATCCCCGTGAATTTCGCACCACTTGCTCATGTCTTTCTTGGAGTCTGGCTTATGACTCTTTCGGGGCCATCTTACGTCTTTTCCATATCTATCGAAGCTCTTGATGAGCTCCGACAGGGAAATGTTGAAGTTATAAGAATGGACCTTTGGAAGTAGAGTCGGGTTGTTCTTCCAGTCTTGGTTTCTCTCATAAGGGTTGTTTACCTAACCCTGGTCGTTTCGTGCTTTGGGATGTGGTTGGTGTCGTCTATCGCGTTGATGATCCGAGGATGACCTTCGGTCGACTCGATATGGGCTCTTGTCTGCCTTTGTAGGTTCTTCATCTTCTTCCAACCTGACTTGGTCCATGGTCTTTGCTTGTACGTCTTCAAAGCTTCAGCATGGGTACTTAGTCAGTTCGCGGTAAAGTTTGCTGCCCTTGATTAGCACTCGTCGCAATGTGAGATCGCAACCTTTTCTTTGTTGTACCTGTTAAGACAATCCCTTATCGGTTCGCCATACCTTTGTATGATTCTGTATAGGTCGCTTGATTGCTTTTCTAATCTCCTACTGCTGGAGAATTGGATTTTGAATGAGTTGACCAGATGAACAAAAGACGCAGTTGAATCGTAAGGCAAATGCATGAGCCATGCTAGTACGGGTCCCGTGAGGGTCGTGCCAAAGCTCTTGCCCATGATCGCTTCGCGGTTCCCTCTTGAAATGAAGATAGTCATTATTTTTGTTTGTAAATAGAAATATGGTCGTCTGGATCCCTAGTCCCGTCGTAGTTGGGCATGTTGGGGACGTTAAACTTCTTTGGGATCTCAATGTGTGCAATCGTCTCTACGATGGGCGAGTCTTCGTATCCATCGACCGCTTCTTTTTCGATCGGTTGTGGGACTCCTCGAATTTTGGCGATGCGATCGTCCAAAGTTTTCATGTTCTCATCGACAACCTGTTGTATGAGGTCTTGGAGATCCGTTGGTGCGGCAACATGTGGAGGGGTTACTTGAGTCTCGATAGACCCGGTTGCAGTAATAGGAACGCTAGTCATAAACGCATTGACGGGTGGAGTTTGGAACATACCAGTGGGATGAATGACGCTTTGCGTTAATGGTGCTATGGATATTGTGACCGCTCTGTCCATGTTGAGACGCATCTGAAGGCCCTTGGTATTGACCGTGTGCCTCGATCCTCCCGGGGCCGATGCGGCCAAATATACCTAGGATTTTAAGAGCTCATTTTCATGAGTTAGTCGCGCGATCTCGACTTCCGATTGGGCGCTTAGGGCTTCGGTTCTAAGGCATTGTTGGGTTAGTTCCTCTTGGACGGCGCTCATGTTTTTGGCTAGCTCTTAGATTTGGTCGAGTGGGATAGGAGGGTTGGTGACTAGATCCTCAATTTGGTCGACGACGCGTGTTTCAGTTTGGTTTCCGACTAGAGTGTCGTTATAGGTTTGGTTGTTGGCAACAGTCATGGGGATTCTAAAATCAGTCATGGTGACGAGGAGAGGGTGATTCGATCGGTAGTTGGCTAGATGCCCCACGGCGGATGCCAAATTGTTTTAGGGCAAAAAGATCAAATCGACCAAACTTGCCTAAGATGGGGTAACTAGACAACAAAGAGATCGAGATATCAAAATAATCCAAATCGATTGATAATGAAATGAATGAAATTGAGAAATAGCGAGAACAAACTTACCTCCTCTGAACAAAAAGATTACTGAATCAAGTACTTTCGTCTCCAATCGTCTAGATTTTGGACGTAGAACTTGATGAGAAAATCGTACTTTGATTAATGCCAAAGAGTATACTAGTGTTCTCCTCGACAAAGGTGAGTTGAACGTAGCTGTTACATAAGAGATTGAATGCTACTTATATTAATCACATATGTAATCGAATAAAATCCTCCAAGATCCGCGGGGGTCGTTACGCATCTTGTTGGTCATTCGGGTTCTTCTCTACCGGCTAAACGTCTCATTGTTTCCCTCATAGTCTCCGCCTTGGTCTTCAAATTTTCATGCTTTATTGGGCTGTTGGGCCAACCTAATAGATCTCATGAAAATCATAGGCCCAACAGAACTCAAAATTGTCTTCTTTGATGTGTGAAGCTTTTGAAGAGTTAGTGAGGATCTTAAAGTGCAAATTCCGCTTTAATCGTTGAAATCTCCCACAAATGCCTCTTCAACTCCTCCAATCGAGAAGAAGTATCCCCTTTTATGTCCATGGATTCAGCTTATCCCCTTTTATGTCCATGGATTCAGCTTTTTATAGAGGAGAAGGGGAGAAATTGGTTGGGGGAATGGTCACGTGGGGTCATGATGACCTACGTACGTAGGGATGCAAGATCCGGGATTAGGTCATTGTACACTTGTACGGACACGACACCAGTGAGATTTTTCTTGTACGGACACGCCATAGATTGGATTTGGTTGTATGGACACACAATGGTGGATTCGCTTTTACAGATACGCCGCTGATGGGATTTGGTTGTACGGACATGCAATGGTGGATTTGCTTGTATGGACACACCACGACCCAAATTTTCTTCGTCCTCTTAACCATGAAGATTATGCGGCATCATCATGTTCATACTATCAAGGGTTCATCGTGTGATCGCAGCGATTATGAAGTATCATCATGTTCATCTTGTCATCGTCTTCATCTTGTCATCGTAGAGATCATGCGATATCATCTTTTTTGACGATGAGAGTTTTCACTCTAAGTACTTGCGTTGGAAAAGTCATTACTTTCCAAGTTTTACATTTCTGTTGTATTCTCTGTGAAGGTCCTAAACCTTCTTAATAGAATACTAACGATCACTCAAACACTTGATTGAACACATGAAATTCTGGAAATTGGAGAGATGTTTTGGATATTAAAAATCAAAGAATAACTATAACAAGTAATTCATTAATTCAAATATGGTTTTCATCAAGCTAGAACAAGAGTATAATTAGTGAATTGAAATGTAACGAGCAAGCAAGAGAGGCAGAAGCCAAGCATGACCGGCCCATTACTATCCTCTCTTTTTCTAACCAAATTCCAAAAGTTAAAATAATAATACGATGAAATAAAACTATACACTGATATCTAAAGTATGGTAGCATATTAAGATAATAATGACCAATACCAACAAGTCACGACTTAATTTAAGTGAACGTACTAAATTCGACCCATATAAGCAAACTTTTAACATGAGTATAAATATGGAAAGAGTCTAAATAAAGCAATAAAGATAAGCATGCAGATAAGCCTTGCATGTGGGTGTGAAATAGACCTGCTCAAACGCGGGCTGGTCCGCCCGGATCGCCCAATCCGCCCGACCATAACAGCGGATTTGAACAAGAGATTTTGCCCATCCGGGACGGCCCGGCCCGCCCATTTAAAAATCTGGATGGGTATGGATAAGGAATATGGCCCGCCGGCCCGGCCCGGCCCGCCCATATTATATATATAATAAATTAAAAATATATTATATATTAAGTATTACATATATATATTCTTCTAACCTAATTTCTACCCCTTCTACCCTAACCACTGCCGCTCTCACTTCTCTTCTAACCTAATCTCTCTCGCATCTCCATTTCTCAGGTTCTCCACTTTTCTCTCTCGCCTCTCCATTTCCCCTCTCGACTCACCCACAGTCGGCCGCCTCACCCATCACCGGTCTGATCTCTTGCCTCTCGGCTCTCAGTCCTCTCGCCTCTCAGTCTCTCCATCTCTCCTCTCGCCTCTCAAATATCCATCATCATCAGAACTCAGAAGTCAGATCAAGATTCGAAAGGTATTGCATCTTAATTAGTGTGTGCTGAACCTTGTATTTCTACCCCTTCTACACGTTTTCTTTGTATTGCATCTTAATTAGTCAATTTGTTACTTTGGATCTGTTTTTGCCTAAATTTGTCTAGTTTAACCGTGTAATTTGTGTGTGCTGAACCGTGTATTTGGTATTGTTAATGTGTAATTTGTGGGTTTCAGACAAAAAAGAGAAAATTGGGCAAATTATATGTGCTGGACACTTTTGATTATTTGATTCAAATTTCAAAGATTCACACATAATATGTGTTTAGTGCTTACTGAGTTACTGCTTACTGCTTTGCTTAGTGTTTACTGCTTAGTGCTTAACTGCTTGTGTGTGTATATAATTTTAAACTTGTAATTTGTTAATGATGTGTAATTGATCTAGAATGTGGTTCTAAAAATTCTTCTTTGATGTACATTTGTGCAGCTTTATGGAGAGTAACATGGAAGGTGGTTCTGAAAATGAAGAAACTACACCCAGCACTAATCCCAGCGTCGAAAATACTCAAAGTCAATGCACGATTCGGGGCAAAAAACTGACATCAGCGGTGTGGGCCAATATGAAGAGGGAAGTTTTGGCAGATGGCATAATCAAGGCTACATGTAATCACTGTAAGACAGTCTTAACTGGTAAATCTTCTAATGGTACTTCTCATCTTAGAAGACATGTTGATTCTTGTCCTGCACGTCGCTATCATGATATCAAAAATTTCTGCATTTCTGGATCTCCTGCTGCTGCATCTGAATCTGCTGCGAATATTAATCTTATGTCATTGACTAATCCTGCACCAAGTTTTGATGCAATCCGTGAATCTTTGTCTGTTTTGCTTGTATCTTGTGCTCTACCATTTAGTCTTGTTGAGGCACCGGGTTTCAAGTATTTCATGAGTGTTCTTGCACCCCAGTTTCATCAGTTAAGTAGACATACAGTTCAGAGAGATGTATTGAGTCAGTATAAGGAACAAAAAATGGTAGTTGCTCAAGAGTTGCAAAATGCTCCCGGTCGTATTTGTTTTACAACAGATAATTGGAGAAGTGAACATACCATTGATGAGTTTATGTGTGTAACTGCTCACTCGATTGACAAACACTGGAAACTACAAAAGAGAATAATTAAATTTAGAGCTTTGTGTCCTCCACTTGATGGTGCTTCTCTTGCAGATGAGGTTTTGTTGTGTTTGGGTGAGTGGAAGATTACAGATAAGGTGTTTAGCTTCACTATTGATAATGCATCTTATAATGATACCATGATTGCATCAATTAGAAGTCATTTGTTGAGGAAGCATTCTTTGGTGTTGCATGGTGAATTCTTTCATATTCGTTGCTCTTGTCACATCATTAATTTGGTGGTGCAAGCTGGACTAAAGGTGATAGATGATGTTGTTATAAAGATAAGAAAAATTGTCTCTCATCTAAAACATTATATGCCCAAACAGAAAAAGTTCTATGAAATAGCATCCATGAATTTCAGTTTGAACACCGCAAAAAGGATTCGTTTAGACACCCCTACTAGGTGGAATTCTACTTACACTATGCTTGATCATTTCTGCTATTTTCGAGATGAAATTGAAAGCTTTGTGAGTAAGGATGCTGATTTGAAAGTGCACCGCCTTTCGGAGGAGGAATGGGCAAAGGTATCTCAGCTGAAAAAGTTCTTGAGTCAGTTTTATGATGTAACTAATGTTTTTTCTGCATCTAATACACCAACTGCTAATATCTATTTCCGTGGGGTGTGGAAACTTCATAAGTTGTTGACAAAGGTTGTTACTGGACCTCCTAGTATTTTATCCAAGATGGTGGATCAAATGGAAGTGAAATTTGAAAAATATTGGGATGAATACAATCTCCTCCTTTCTTGTGCTGCTATTTTGGATCCTCGTTTAAAGTTAGAAGGAGTTGGATTTTTATATAAGAGGTTGTTTGGGGATATATATGCTAAGGAGATGGTTAGCAAAATCAAGGATACTTTTATTGAGTTATTAGATGAGTATAAAAGCAAAATTGGTGAATGTGGCTATTCTTCTAAGTCATCCACTGAGTTTGTCAGCCATCGAGCTGGGAGCAGTTCAAAATATGTTGTTGTTGCTGATGCTGTAAGCGATTCTGAATTTGATAGTGAATCTGAAGAGGAAGTCCTTCGTAATCATATGAACAAGAGTAGGAGAATTGAAATCAAGTCAGAGTTGGACCTTTATTTAGATGAAAAGACTGAGAAATTGCAAGAGGATTTCAACATTTTACAATTCTAGAAGCGAAATTCTAGTAGATATGCTGTACTTTCTGCATTGGCTCGAGATATTCTGTGTATCCCAATCTCTACCGTTCCTTCAGAATCTGCATTTAGCTTGGGTAAGAAGATGATAACTTCTTGTAGAAGCTCTCTTTCCGACACAACTGCTGAAGCTCTTGCATGCTATGAGGATTGGTTACGTGGAAAAGGTTTTGAACAACCAGGTACTCTTTAAATTATATGCATTTTTTTCTTATGTTATAGTTCACAATTAAGCTAGTTGACTAATTTTGTTTTTGCTTAAACATTGCAAGGTCAAACAATCTTTAAGATTGGTGATGTATCTGTTGGGTATGTTTACAATGACGAGGATGGATCTACCGAGGCTGCGAGTACGACTACAGTGGCTTAAATTTTCTAGTTATTTTGTTTGAATTGCAGTTTGTAGTTGCTTCAGGACTTGTGATTGTGTTCTAGACTCTTAAAACATTTGGATTGTTGGCTTGTTGCTTATGATTGTGTTCTAGACATGTGTTTTGTATTAATTTTATGTGCTGTAGTAGCAGCTTCATTGAACAGGTTTGTAATTTTGTATGCTGTAAGCCTGAAACAGCTTCATTGAACAGCTTCATTAGGACAGGAAAATGCATTGCGGGCTGCCCAATGGATAGCCCGGCCCGCCACCATGGGCGGACTTGGACAAGAAAATAGTCCCATTTTTTCTGGGCGGGCTTGGCCCGGCCCGTATATCTGGACAAAATTTAAATTTTAGCCCGGCCCGTGTCCATACCAAGCCCGCGTTTGAGCAGGTCTAGTGTGAAACTAAGCTAAGAATCCTCAAGTAGATGCATGAGAGGGGTGACGAGTGATTGCTCAGTTGGCTTGCCAATGGTGGCTGCGAACCTAGATAGAAGAGTACTCATGGCCTCCTTGATCTTCATGGCTCTTGACATGGTTATTGAACGATTAAAAGGCACGCAAATCAATTTATCAACGTCTTTCGTCGTCATGGTTGAACGCGTATCATCGCATTAAGCATGCTAACAAGCTTGCGATACTAAGATGTATTATCCATAAGAGCACTCGCATAGCCATGAAGTTTGAGACCAACTTCTAGTGGAGCAGAGAAAGGATATGTATCAAGGAAATCAAACTCATGGAAAATTTCAACAAGGAATTTCTTTTGACTGAGTATGCACCCATGGGAAATCTCAATAAATTCAATCTCAAGAAAATTATGTAAACGGACAAAGTCCTTAATTTTGAACTGATCATCAAGGATTTTTTTCAAATGTGCCATTTTAGTAGGATTAATCCTGGTTGAGGAGGTAATTGTTTTATCCATAAAATAATGTGATTAAATCTCCTTTAATGATAAAGCATGATGGACAATTAAAGATAGGCCCATTAAGATGCTTGGGCTTGGACATTTACAAAAGGAAGGAGGTATTTAATCCCATATATTCCCATGTTTTTTTTTATTCTCTTCTCTTTCAAGAAAACTCTAGCCACCATTGGTGGAATTCTCTACAATCAACTTTTATATGACTTGAGCATCGTATGGGCCTTAGGGGAGATCTGACCCTCCCGTTGACTCATTTTTTGGTGCAGATCTTGTTCGTTGATCGAGTTATTAGGAGATCTATCATTGTCGGCTCCATTAATTTCGTGGTACAAAAATCTACTACGACATTTGGTACCGTCTATGGGAATCGATGGCGGTGATGGACGAAGCCCTAGAAACCTCCGATCTGATGGAAGTGCATAGCGATACCCGTGAGCCCGGTTCGGACCCGTTGTGGCCCAGAGAGAACACCCCGCGAAGAGTGAATGGTCGGCGATGCACGACCTTTGTCGAGCGCTTGGCGGGACGTGAACCAGCAAAGCGCAGGCGGAGCGTGCGCCAGCGGAGCATGAACGGTGCGCTCCAGCGGGGTGTGTGCCCGCAAAGTGCGGATGGAGCGTCATCCAGCGGAGTACGGCTGGGGCATGAGCCAGTGGAGTGTGTACGGAGTGCAGCATAATGCGGAGGGAACGCGAATCGGAAGAGCGCAGTCGGAGCACGAGCCAAGCGGGCACATTTGGGGTACAAGCTAGCGGAGCGCAAACCCGCGGAGCATGAATATAGTGTAGCGGAGAGCGGACAGAGCGGAGATGTGGCCCGAACCAGTAGAACAAAGATGGGGCGCGAGCCAGTGGAGCACGGATGGAGTGCTGCTGGGCACAAGGAACACACCAAGTCTTATGAAGTTTGCTAAAGAAGCTTGCTCACATATGCAAATAGATGATTTCAATCCAAGCACAAACGAGATATATAGATAACAAAGGACAGCATGATGGCCACCCGACACAACCCATAGGGGTCTGAGTTAATGTCAGCCAATGGCCACCCAGCACAAGCTGCAGGATTCTGAGACACAGACTAGCCTACGGTATGTGCAAGAGAGCACACACACAGACTATCCTACGAGCATTGTGCAAGAACGCTACCCAAAATAGGCTTCGGGCATCGTACAAGAATATCCTCACCAACTAAGTTTTCTACTGTTCCTCTTGAGTACATGATAAAGCATCACATTCTTTGAAATTACTTTTATCGATATTATGTTAATTATTGTAGAGCGCTAATTTGCAACTAGGCATGAGTAAGGTTATTAAAGTATCAATTTGATTTATCTATTATTATATTGAAAGCATGCATAGGATGTTTGAAGCAACAGGCCTACAGGCCATAGGGGTACAAGCTGCCAACAACCCCTATTTTTCCCCTTTTCATTATTGTCAACTTTACTGACATTTAGTATCGGCAATGAGGCACTATATATTCCTTCATAATTGTTATTGATCTTATAAATTTAGGTGACATGAGACCAACCCCAAAATAGGTGAGCACGAGTTGCTCAAAGGAAAAAGTGACACTTGCTGGCACAAAACCAATAGAGCATGAGTAGCTTAAAGGCAAATGTGGCATATGCTGCCACTGAACCAAGAGAGCATGAGCTGCTCAAAGCCAAAAGTGGAACATGCTTCCATGAAACAAGAGAGCACGAGTTGTTCAAAGCTAAGAGTGGCACATGCTGCCATAGGGACATGGAGCACAAGCTGCTCTGGACACAATGGAAACTTGGTGTCAAAACGATGGCATCGGTTATGCCACAATGGACACTTGGTGTCAAAACTACAACATCGGTTATGCCACAATGGACACTTGGTGTGAAAACCATGGCAACGGTTATGCCGCAATATTGGACACTTGGTGTCAAAAACCACGACATTGGTTATGCCACAATGGACACTTGGTGTCAAAACCATGACATCGGTTTTTCCAAAATGGACACTTGGTGTCAAAACGACGACATCACTTATGCATTACACGAAGTTGCTAAGCGCATGGTTCTCAAATCAAGTCCGACACGAGCTCACATACCTTGAATTTCTCTAGAAGGGTTGAGGAATGACTTGAGAAAGGAAATCGATTTTTGAAACCAACAAAGGGCCAGGACCCAAATCAGCAGAAGTTGCACAGACAGTGTGGTCGCCTCTGCAAGGAAAACGTGAAAACGCACGAACTGTGAGTTGGAGCACACAGACTGTGCGGTCCCCTCTATAGCCAAAGTGCACGGACCGTGCGGCGGCCTCTATAAAAATAGTGAAAATGCACGGGTTGTGCTCTCTAGCGCATGGTTCGCACAGCCCGTGTGGTCTCCTCTGCAAAAAAGTATTCCGTGCATCTGTGTTTGCATGAACCATCACCCGGGTATCGCACTTGCTTGCCTGACACGTGCTCTGAACCCTAAGACGGGACCCCTTATGCATTCGACCCTCTACTCAAACCCCGATTTACACAAGTTTGCACCAAGATCTGCATCGAACCTTGAATAGTGAGCTCAAGCAAGGTGGGCCTAGATGTGGGACAAGGGTTAAAGCAATTTCGGATCCTTTAAGCCCAATTGCAGTAAAAAGACCCGATGGACAAATGAGGAGGAAATTTATTTACACATAAACTAATAAAATTATATCTCATTTAATAATAAAGGATGATGGACAATTAAAGATAGGCTCATTAAGAAGCTTGGGATTGGACTTTTACCAAAGGAATGAGTATTTAATCTCTCATCTTTCCATATATTTTTCTCATTCTCTTCTCTTTCAAGAAAACCCTAGCCGCCATTGGTGGAATTCTCTACAATCAACTCTTGTCTGACTTATGTGTCAGATGAGACTTAGGGGAGATCCGGCCCTCCCGTCGACTCATTTTTTGGTGCAAATCTAGTTTGCCGATTGTGTTCTTAGAAGATCTATCGTCGTTGATTCCATTAATTTCATGGTACAAAGATCTGCTACGACACCGGTAACACCCGTAAACAAGATATCATCAACATAAATTGCAATGAAAACCACAGATGAACCACTTTTCTTAAAGAACAAATAAAAAACCCATCGAGAATTTGTGTAACCTTGAGAATGCAAAGATTCAGATAGCTTAGCATACCATTGGCGGGACGCTTGCGTTATATCATATAAGGAATTTTCAAGTGGACAGACATTGGAAGCAAGAACTTGGAGGCAAGATGAGGCTTCATGTAGTCTTCTTCATGGATATCACAAGTAAGAAAGCATTATTAACGTCTATTACTTGAGTAATTGGCCAGCCTCTTTTGACAGCAATAAAAACCAAAGTGCAAATCGTAGTCATCTTGAAAAAAAGTGAAAATGTCTCAAATATCATCCACACCCTCCTTCTAAGTGAAATCCCAAATGACCACCCTTGCCTTATGTTTCCCAATGTTGGCAAAGCAGACACTAGTAATTTTATTTGCAATGCCATGGTAGGTATTGGTTTTCATGTGTTTTTCCAATCATGTACCCAATTCATAGCTAGTGGTCTTCCAAGAAACTCCTCGGCTAAAACACTGAATGCGGCATGTTACGTATTGAAATGGGCGACAATACATCCAGTATTGGGAAAGATGCCATATGAGTTACTCATAGGGAGAAAGCCCAATGTTGCTCACCTTCGCACTTTCGGATGCAAATGCTTTGTTCACAATAATGGTAAGGACAACCTTGAGAAATTTGAACTAATAAGTAAGGAGGCTACATTTGTTGGGTACTCCATGAGTAGCAAGGCATACAAGGTTTACAACAAAAGTACCATGAAGGTGGAACAAAGTATTCATGTCATATTTGATGAAACAAAAATGGTTGGTACCTCCATCACAGATCAGAATGATGAAGATAAAGGGTTTCCATGGAATTAAGAAACCAAGATGTTCCAAAACTCTTAGTTTTTTTACAAGGTCCCCAACCGCCAAACTCAGGGGGAACGGAACAGAATGAAGCAGGATCTAACTCCAAGGAAGGTTAGGACTCAAACAGAGAGGAGTCAGAAGTTCGAGATTGTGTAGACGATGATGAAGGTGCATGCATTCTTGCTCCAACTCTTGGAGGTGCATGACCAACTACTTGGTCAACAAGGATAGGTGACTCTTGTCTTTCACAACTTCATACTAGGAATTGTCAACTCATACAAGATCATCCAGTCACCAACATCATCTCTAACTAAACAAAAGGAACTCAAACAAGGTCCTTTGTTCATAACTACTTTGCCTTTAATTCTTTTCTATCAATGTTCGAACATAAAAAATATAGGTGAGGCTCCGAAGGACCCAGACTAGGTCATTACTATGAAAGACGAGCTTTATCAATTTCAGAGGAACAAGGTGTGGCGTCTAGTACCACGACCTAAGGATAGCACTGTTATGGGCACAAAGTGGGTCTTCAGGAACAATCTTTTTGATAAAGGTCAAGTAATAAGGAACAAAGTTGGACTAGTTATGTGAAGGGCTACAACCAATAGGAAGGCATCGACGACGATGAGACTTTTTCTCCAGTTGTAAGGTTAGAAGCTATTCGCTTGTTAATTGCTTATGGTACTCACCATGGTTTCAAGTTGCAACAAATGGATGTCAAGACTGCCTTCTTAAATGTCATTCTCAAGGAAGAGGTCTATGTCGAGCAAACACCTGACTTTGAAGATTCTTGTCATCCTGATCACGTACACATCCTAGACAAGGCATTGTATGGCTTTAAACAAGCTCATAGAGGTTGGTATGAAAGGCTATCACAATTCATTTTGTCGAATGGATACGTACATGGTGAGGTTGACAAGACTTTGTTTTTGTTGAAGAAAGGGAAACATAATCTGGTGGAACAAGAGTAGGTTGATGATATCATATTTGGCTCAACCAATCCAACCTTAGTGAAGATGTTCATGACCCTAATGGAGAGTGAGTTCGAGATGACCATGGTGGGGGAACTTATATTCTTTCTTGGACTTCAAGTTGTACAAGGAGAGGATGGTACCAAGGTGCATCAAAATAAGTACATGCAAGAGTTGTAAAGAAGTTTGGAATTGAGATTTCAAACCATTTAACACTCCGATTTCTCCCAACACTTCATTGGGAAAGGATGAGAAGGAGAAACAAGTGGATTAAACCCTGTATTGAGTAATCATAGGTTCACTACTCTATCTCAATGCTAGTAGACTTGCATTATGTATAGTTTGTGCTTGTGTGCCCGATTTCAGGCAGATCCTAGGGAGACACACTTGAATGTAGTGAAATGAATTTTACACTACCTCAATGGGTTCAGTATTCTCAGTCTTTGATATCCAAAAGGTTTTGATGTGAATTTGGTGGGATACACCAAAGATGATTTTGCTAGGAACAAGGTAGACCGGAAGAGCACGTCTGGCATGGCTCAGTTCTTGGGTCTGTGTCTCGTGTCTTGGGGCTCAGAGAAGCAAATTTCAGTGGTCAATGCAAAGTACATAGGCAATGCAACTTGTTGTACACATCTCATATGGCTCAAGCAACAACTCAATGACTATGAGATACTCAACGGTAAAGTTCATATACTCTGCGACAACACTAATGCTATAAACATTTCTAAAAATCCAGTACATCACTCTCGTACTAAGGAATTGAAATAAGACATCAGTTTTATGAGATTGTGTGGAGAAAAGTCTTGTGTCAATGGACTTGTGTAGGACCAAAGATCAAATTGCGGACATCTTCACCAAACTTATCAATAGGGAACCCTTTGAAAAGTTAGGCATGGAGCTTGGTATGATCTCCCTTGACACCTAGTTATCTTAGGTAAGTTACCCTCAATGATTGGTTGAAATTTGACATTAGTCCCATTGGTTGAAATTTGACATTAGTCCCATGGAGAACATTAGAAGTACGTGTTGAACTTAAGCCATGATTAGTTGTTATTAATCCTTTAAATATGCTAGACCTGTTTGTGTGCTTATACTTTCTCCACATGTTTACATGAAAAACATTTTATGTAGTAGTGCATTGCTTGTTATGTGAAACATTTTCTCCTTCTAGCCCTATTGGGTCAACTCGATAAATAGAACCCTCAATACAAGCTCAAATGATGGTTGATCCTAAAGCCACCTTTGCCTATCATGTATGAATGCCCCTATCAGCCCATCTATTTTTGTACTTGGTTTCTTCTTGGTACTATTTTTGGTACAATACCCATATCCACGGTACACTACATTATGAGGTAAGGTAGAGAAACACAAATGTATTAGTTGCAAATGGCTAGACATATTCAAAAAAGTTGTGTCTTAGTAATGATTTGACAAGCGCCATCTATGGGTCATGTGCTTCAAACGTTAGGGGTTACTTTTTGAAAAAGCAATGGTAAAAAGGGCAGTAAATAGAGTAGGATCTATTGGTGAAGATTGGGGTACTCAAGAGATATACTTAGGGATTATCCGGCTTTGAAACACAAAGCGGGTCAGATCTTATTGAAAACGGATATAAAAGAGAGAGATAAAACAATGCAAAGGTACCATACTCCCTCTCACCCCCCCCCCCCTCTCTCTCTCTCTCTCTCTCTCTCTCTCTCTCTCTCTCTCTCTCTCTCTCTCTCTCTCTCTTTGCAATATTCTCGCTCTAGAACTCTCTTGCTCCCAGCTCTTGCATTCTAATCTTTCTAAATCCTTACACTCTCAAACCTGATCTCACGAATAGCCTCCAACGAAAGGTTGTTGTCACCATTGACGGAAGTGAGAACCCTCAAATGCTGGCTAACAATCTCGAAGCTTTGATGAGCGGTGAAGCTTTAGCCCATATCACTTAATCTCTACAAAAAGTCTCTCATACGAATGCACCACATCCCAAAAATCCATCACCACAACCTTATATCCACAAAAGACCGATTCATAGGAGCAAAAGGATGTAAGAAGCCTAGAGGTGGATCCTTCCACCACTCTAATTTTGGTGGAAGAGAAGGAGTTGTCGCCACCAATAGCGTCGATAGTTGAAAAAGCAGACATCTTTATGGAGCAGGTGAAGGACATGGGACACCAGGCAGTCGAGGACCTGGAAAACGATGAGAAAATGGAGACAACCTTGCTGAAGGCGATTGAGGAGGATGAAAGGGAGCGAGTAAGTCCACCACTGATATATATTGGCAAAATACCTTGATTCCACTAATGGATACGGAGGAGGACACTCCCAAGGAAGCGGGTAAGTCCACCACCGCAACCAAGCTCAAGAGCACCACCTCTCTCAAAAGGGGTAGGGGACTTTCTTCTAATAACAATGAATTAGAAGGCGAGGAGTCTGCTCCTTTGATGAGGGTTACCGGATCCAAGAAGTGGAAAAAAGTCATCCTCCGACACTAGAGAAGGCCATGGACGTGTCGGAGTAGGATTTGACTAGGAGCGTGGTGGTGGACAAGGGGTTCCTCAAGGATTTTGCCTTGAGTGATGTGTTGGACTAGCTGATAAGGAAATAGTGGGACCATCTGTTTCAAGAAGAAGAGGAGTTTCATTTCGTACTGGTTCAAGAGTTTCACTCAACGTTGACCATTGACAACAAGAAGATAATGGTTAGTGGGTCCTATGTGTTGGAAGGGGAGACGTACAACTTCTCTAGTGTTGAATTGAGTAAGATTGTCAAGGTATCGCACACTATTTAAGTTGAACATCACAAGGGGTCGTGGGAAATCATCAGAAGGATATATGAGGATAAGAACCCGCCAGCAAAGGGAGAAGTCTACTGCAATAATATGGGATACTACATAGGGTACCGTACCACATGGTGTTGAGTAATGTTGTACTAAGGGGGCAAGAGAGCATAAGCGCAATTTTTTGCACATCCTGAACTATCTCTTGATAGATAATATGTAAGAGGGGCAATCCATTAACTTTCCAAGGTTTTCATATGTCCTATGCCAAGACATGCGCTCCCATACCCTAGGGTAGTCAAGCATGTCTTGACCTATCAAGACCTCTACGTGCCAAAGAAGGCATTCACGGCTAGTAGGGTATTGGAAGAGGCGATATTGAACAAGATGTTGTTCCACTACGTGAAGGGTATGTGGGAGAAGATACCAGGGAGGGATAGAGATGAACCCAAAGAGGATGAAGACAAAGAAGATGAGGAAACTGGTGAGCCTCTTAGAGTTCTCATACACGGGGTCAGGGATCTGAAGGAGGACATGGAGACCGTCAAGAACATCTTAACGGAGTTCATAACGCACGTCAAAGGAGAAAACTAGTCTTCCAGACCACGACCTTTTGTGTTTCCCTTCCTATCATGTCTCTCTTTCCACTCGTAGAATATTTATCCCTTATCTGCTTGTTTGTTGCATTTCAAAGTGTCTTTGTTTGATGACTACTACTACTAATACTAAGAATGTTATTTCTGTTTTGTTTTTGTGGGAAATATGTATAAGTGCCGGAAGGTTTGGCATTGTTAAGCAATTAATGACAAATATAATGACATTGGCTCTATATGATTCTTGTGTTCCTTATGTCTTTTTAATGATGCCAAAAGGGGGAACATTATTGGGATGAATAGTGATAGGGGGAACATTGATGAGGCTAAAGTCGTGATGCCTATCAAAGTAAACCTCAAAAACCTAACTAATATAGTAGGGTAAATAAGGATCGATCCCACAGGGAGGTAAGCAATCTTCCTAAGTGCAAAGGTTGTATGCCAATAGTAACAAAAGGGGGGATTTTGGTTTGTATCAAGTAACAAAGTAAATCAATGCAAAAGATGTAATCAATGGGTGAGAAGTAACTTAGCCAGACAAATATCCACACTTCAGTTTGATTAATTGATCCTAGATTATCTCCAACTCCTACCAATGAATATTCCTATTCCGATCTTATGTATATAGACAGGTCAACCAGCCCTGAAAATACTTACCATTAAACAATCAAGAAACCATCAAAATTCAATCTAATGGCAGTAGTAAGCATAGGAATTAAGCAGGATACATGCAATACTTAACAACCCGTCAATACTCGACATGTAATCAATTCTCTTCACAATAAACATTCACAACCAGTTCCTGTAAATTGTGGTTGCTACACAAGATAAGAGATTTCAACCAGAAATATCCAAACCCTAGCAATAGATAATCACTAATATCAACTAGATGATCAGACTAGTCATATCAGCAAAAATCAATGGGATGAAGCACAAAGAGAATTAATATAATCAAAGGAAAGGAAATAGAGTTATAATCTCACAACCAAATACAAATGAAGGCTTCAATCGTCGGACTAAGCAATGGTTGCTTAGTTCTTCATAGTCTTCAAAGCATAAAACTCTAAGGGAAAAACTGAACGATAATGTGATAACGAATTATGAAAAGGCTGCTAACAACGAAAGGTATAAAACCTAGCAAACCCTAATCGAAAAAGATAATAATAAAATCAACCTAAAATATAAAAACCAGAATAAAAGAAAATAAAATAAAGGAAATAAAGTAAAACAAAACTCGAACGAAATAAACTCTCGGCGCCGCGTGTGAACAGTAACCGCGACCGCGGAAGGATTTCCGTGCCCGCGGATTGGTCTCTGAATCTCTCGCTGCTTCTGTGGTACTTCCGCGCCCGCGGCTTGTCTTCCGCACCTGCAATTTTGCTTTTGTTGCGCTCTTCAGCTTCTTGCTTGCGGTCTTCTCTTGTGGTTTCGCCTTCATCTCCTTAAGTCTTCATTTAAGCACTCAAAACCACCAAATCACTACTTCTTCTCTCAAACTCCATTCTCCTAAATTGTGTTCTAAACCCATGCAAATGGTACCTAAAACTCCAGTAACAACTCCGAGTTACGCACTACAAAGTAGAGCGTATCAAATTCCCCCATGCTTAGACCTTCCTCGTCCTCGAGTAAGCTAATAGAAACCTACTCCTCCAATGAAATATCCAAGGTCTCAGGAAGCACATCAAAACTATCTCCACTAAGAACTGCACCAAATCATGAATCTCCAAGGCACCAACACATCAACACAAACACACAAGCTTAAAGGAAAATAGAGTACTTCTCCCAAGCTTAACCTGAACACCATAGAGTGAAAGTGACCATCTAATCTTAGCTCCAGTCTATCTTCTTATACCTCCCAAAGTGACCTACCCGAATCCTCCTTATATCACCTTTTCTTATGTCTCTACGCCAGGAAAAATGAGGAATCCTAATAATCACTCTTCTTCTATTCACTCATTTTTCCCAGGCGCCCTTCCGGGTTTTCACCAAGCCACTCATTTTATTTTTCAATAGATGGGCTCATAAAAACTCACATCACTCTATAATCTCTTATTACCCCAGCCTAATGCTTGTCCAAGCCACTTGCTTATTGCCTAAGCCGCCCTTTCGGGTTTTCGACTTAGCCCAGGATTTTTTCTTTTGTCTTTTTTCATATTTTTGACTTTTTCATTTTTTTTTTCTTCAGACGACTAGCAAGTATAGATCACTTCCCCATGCTTAAATATTGCATTGTCCTCAATGTAATGAAAGACTAAAAGATGAAGCACAGGGAAGGCAGAAAAGTACTCACGACCGTCGCCGAGGTGGCCTGGATGTGGACGTGGTGCTAGCGGTAAATCAATGAAAACCAAAGTCTCTGGTGTTGCGGCGGTCCTACTCACGCAAACTCCACGTGCAACCAAATAGATCCACTATAAGGTGAAGTGGTACATCAAAGAAACGGGGTTGCACGGGCCTTCAACGAACACAGAATTAGAGCCCAAGTGTAAGCGTGTAGCGGGCTCTGTCGCTCCTTCTCATCAGCTGTCTAATGTCGGGCCATCATCGGTGCCAAATGAAAATGTCAGGCTAATGTCTCCTCCTTGGCAGCATGATGCGCGCCGTGTCTTCGGTAAAAATCGGACAGCTGAGCCGCGATCGCGGTTGTAAGGTCGCGGTAGAAAATGTCGGGCTAATGTCTCCTCCTTAGCAGCATGATGCGCGCCGTGTCTTCGGTAAAAATTGGACAGCTGAGCCGCGATCGCGGTTGTAAGGCCGCGGTAGCGGTGTCTTTAGAATTTATTTATTTTTTTGATTTTTTTTTTCGAGACAAGAGAATACTTACAGGGGAATTTCCGCGGTCGCGGAAAAGCTATGGGTTCCATACTCCGTCTTAGAAACTTCCTGCATGTTTAATCTAAAACGAAACAACAATAAAATTAACATGAAAAGAAAAAATATGAAAAGAATTACATACCTCGGATTGCCTCCCGAGCAGCGCCTTGGTTAATGTCGTGGCTCCACATGGTGCCCTTAGGATCAACTTGGGTTGCTCACATCAACCGAACACTTGGGGTCACAATCAGGAGGGTGTCTTTTTGCATCATCTATGTTGTGTTCGACCCTCACTCCATCAAACTCCATGGTGAGCGAACCACTACTCACATCAATCTTTGTATTCGTCGTTTTCATAAACGGCCTACCCAGCATCACAGGGGCTGTATGTTTGTCTTGCCCCATATCCATCACAAAGAAATCCCCAGGGAAAATCAGCTTATCGACCTCTACCAGAACATCCTGCACGACTCCTTTGGGATACACATAGGACATATCCGCTAATTGAATCACCGTCCCAGTCCCATGCAATGGTCCAAGCCCCAAAGATTCATACAGCGAGAGAGGCAGTACATTTATAGATGCACACAAATCCAATATGGCTTTATCGAACGTGGTGTCACCTATCTTACAAGGAATACTGAACATGCCCGGGTCACTAGACTTCTTGGGCAACCGCTTTTGCAGCATAGCGGAGACATTCTCATCCACCTGGACCTTCTTCTTAGCTTTCTCTTTTGTCTTCCTCTTGATCTTACATAATTCCTTCAAAAAATTTGCATAATGAGGAATGCTCTTAACCAGCTTGATCAAAAGAATATTTACCTCGCAATTACTGAAGGTCTCAAAGATCTCCTTATCGTTCGCCGGCCTTCTAGTATCCTTCAATGCCTCAGGGAAGGGAGCGGGTGGCTTCAGCAAACCGAGCGGAGGAAAGTATGGATGAACATAATCGTCATGGACGTCTTTAGGGAAACCGCGGTCGCGGTTTGAGACCCACGGTCGCGGTTCAGCATCTGGAGTTATGGGGGCGCCAGCGACGAATCCGCGGTCGCGGATGTCATTCCACGGTTGCGGATTGACTTCAGAATGGTCTGTTGTTTCTGGGGGAATTCCGCGGTCGCAGATGTCGGGCCACGGTCGCGGAAAATCTTCGGTAGTTTCTCCGCCTTCAGAGATGATTCCGCGGTCGCGGAAATCGGGCCGCGGTCGCGGTTTCTCCTCTGCAGCTTCCGTCACTTCCTTCATTTGCGTTCCACTCCTTAGCGTCATCGCATAGACATTCTCTCTCGGGTTTGCTACCATTTGAGATGGTAGTTTCCCCGATTCTCGGGCCTCCAGTTTGCTCACTACTAGAGAAATCTGCCCCACCTGCTTTTCCAAGTTCTGTATACTAGACTTCATCTCTTGATTTTGTTGGACCATAGTGGTTGCCAACGTCGATACACTCTGAGCGAGAGACTTAATCATGTCATCACCGGACATAGACGAACTTGCGCTCTGGCCTTGAGGTCTAGGGTCATATTGTGCTCTAAATTGTTGTTGTTGACCTCCAGGCCGCTGAAATTGTTGTTGCTGTTGGAGGAACTGTGGCGGCCTCTGGTGGAACTCTTGATCATCCCGGTCCTGTGGGGGGTTCTGCTGGTTCCCGTATCTCAAATTGGGGTGATCTCTCCACCCTAGATTGTAGGTGTTGGAGTACAGGTCATATCTCGGTCTAGGAGGACCGAAACCTCCAATAGCATTCACCTCAGCAGTGGGCTCTTGCAACGTTGGACATGCATCAGTAGGGTGCATCGTGTCATAGCATATTCCGCAGGACTTGACCTGTTGTTGGTTGCCCTTCATCATAAACCTCCTCATCATCTCCTTCATCTCAGCCATCTCAGAAAGTAGTGAGGACGATGACTGAGAGTCTGTGGCCTTAACTGTTTAAGCGCTCGCTCTCTTGCTAAACTGTCTTGAGCCATCAGATAGCTCAAAGAATATCTCGAATGCTGCAGTCGACGTCTTGTTCAGAATGTTACCACCACAAGCTGTGTTCACCATTCTTCGCTCATCATCAAGAAGTCCACCATATAGATATAGAACGAGGTCTTGGTCAGAATAACCATGGTATGGACAGCTTGATATCAACCTCTTAAACCTCTCATAATACTCAAACAACGTCTGAGTAGCATGTTGTTCAATGTTGCTAATGTTCCTCTTCAATCTATTGAGCTTCGTTGTAGGGAAGTACTTCTCCAGGAGAGCTTTCTTCATCTTCGCCCATGTATCTATGCTTCCTGGGGCCAAATAATAGAACCAATCATTGGCCGCATCCTTCAGAGAGAAAGGAAAGGCCCTCAGCTTGATCTGGTCCTCAGTAATGTTCCTTGGCTTCATGCTGCTACAGACAACGTGGAATTCAGAGAGATGCTTGTTGGGGTCTTCTCCTCTCATCCTATGGAAGTGGGGTAATAAGTGAATCAACCCAGATTTAAGCTCAAAATTCACGCCGTCAGCCAACTCTGGAAACTGCACAGCAAGCGGCTGCTGCTCTAGATTCGGTGCAGTCAACTGCCTCAAAGTCTGTTCCTCAGCCATCTCGAGTTGCTCACGAACTTCTTTGCGGTTCCTAGAAAGTGTCTTCTCGATTTCTGGATCAAGATCTAAAGTAGGGGAGTCAGTAGCACGGGTGTGGATCATAAGATAGGTCCACACAATAGTTGGCACACACAAAAACAAACAAGAGAAATTGAAACTTTTGCCTCCCCGACAACGGCGCCAAATTTGATGAGGCTAAAGTCGTGATGCCTATCAAAGTAAACCTCAAAAACCTAACTAATATAGTAGGGTAAATAAGGATCGATCCCATAGGGAGGTAACCAATCTTCCTAAGTGCAAAGGTTGTATGCCAATAGTAACAAAAGGGGGGATTTTGGTTTGTATCAAGTAACAAAGTAAATCAATGCAAAAGATTTAATCAATAGGTGAGAAGTAACTTAGCTAGACAAATATCCACACTTCAGTTTGATTGATTGATCCTAGATTATCTCCAATTCCTACCAATGAATATTCCTATTCTAATCTTATGTATATAGACAGGTCAATCAGCCCTGAAAATACTTACCATTAAACAATCAAGAAACCATCAAAATTCAATCTAACAGCAGTAGTAAGCATAGGAATTAAGCAGGATATATGCAATACTTAACAACCCGTCAGTACTCGACATGTAATCAATTCTCTTCACAATAACATAAAGTTAATCATAATTTAGACCATTCATAGCTTTAAGAGATAACATACTTAGGGTATTTATTATTTTATCCCTTCATGGATAACATAATAATTCTTATAACCTTTATTATTATATTTAAATTTCTAAAACTACATTCATTGTTATACTTATTTATTTATTTCTACACCATACTATTATACCCCATTTGATAATTTGTATAAAATTATCTTAAACTAACTCTTGAACTTAAGTTAATGAAAATTTAAGATACTCCTCTAAAAGAAATAAAATAAATTTCATAACTTTTATTTTTATCAAATTAAAATTGTCATGTTACCCTTCTAATTTAAGTGAGATGTTACACTTATTTTTATCGAATTAAATTTTCCATATTACCCTTGAGATTTAACATTCTTAGATGGTCCCGAGTGTTTCTCTCTCCAAGAACGAGTGTTCATCTCATATTCAAGTTTGAGGCGACACTCTTGCTTGTAGGTACCTGCTTGACCGCAATGCCAACATACTTTATGACCTTTGAGGTTGACATTCTTGATATGGCCTGGCCGTATGGGTTTGTTGTCATTTCTATCGTGAAAGTCGGTATGTGTAGGTTTTCACTTTGTTCACATCTTAGCCATATGGAGTATGCCTCTTGCTTCAAGTACCATGCCATTTTCTCTTTGGTTGAAGTCCTCACACAAGTTTTCATAGTACAAGTATAGTTTCATTTGGCTTGTGGGTTGGGTACCACTGCGTTGCTATGAACGTACTTATCTTTCTTGACTTGTTAGGAGTTTTGGTACCTTCGCCATGGTCACTTCTAACATATTGAAGACCGGACCGTGGTCTTACATATCATTTAGAGTAATCCTATTTAGCTTGAGAGGCTATATACTCATCTAACGATGCCTTTTAATTCAATTCTATATTGCATCTAGTTTTCTGAGAGGTCATCTACTAGCTTAGAATTACCAAGTTTAAGCATTAATATTTCATATTCAAGCTTAGTAACCTCATATTCTAGAGCAATATATTTTTCTTTTAATTCAGAGCATGTATCACAATCTCTCTTGAAGAAGAAGATGATACATCCTCAAACTTGATGACTTTCTCAAACCAAAGCTTGTTGTTATCAATCAAGTTAGTGATTGTATAATCCTTTACTTCAACCTTTTGAAAGAGTTGAGAGACCTCATCACCAAATTTTCTAATAAGAGTAAGTAAATGATCCTTAGACTTGGTTTTCAGTTTAGAGAAGATATCATTCTCACTAACCTCTTCTTCAAGTGCAGTACCATCAGCCATTAGGCATAGGTCTCTGGATGAAGTCTAAGCTTCTTCATCAGAGTCTGATTCTCCCCATGTAGCAACCATAGCTTTCTCGTGCGGGGGTTCACCAGCCTCCTTCCTGATGTAGTTCGTCGAGAATTTACCTTTGGCTTGACAGTGGTATAAAATAACATCCTTCATGTCTCTATTCACTTTTGAATTTTACCTTGGCCATTTTCCAAGAGTCCACAACCTCTTCATGCCTCTTTTGATAATGGAAACATCTTTATCAACATCGTCGTCGTCCCCATTATGTTGTGCTATGTCAAAAGCCTCTTTGACTTTGAGAGCTATGTTGTGGGCTTTTTCAAAATATCTCTTGGCCATCTTCCTATAGAGTACACTATTGTTGCTCACCGGTCTTCCAAGGTGATAGTCTTGATATCTTGTAGAGCTTGCAGTGTTGTGGCAATAGCATTCCTCCTTGAGTTAAGACCTTGAAGAAAATAGTGTGAACCTTCCAATTTGATAGTATTTCTGCAAGAAACTCAAGTTGGCTTACAAGACCTTGAAATCGAGAGTGAAAGTCCTCGATGGTTTTGCCTTTTCATTGTGAAACAGATTCGTACTCTTAGTAGAGCAATAATCTTTTTTTTCTTGACATCGTTGTTTTGGGAAGATTAAGTACGACGACTTGATCCACTTTGCTGGTGGAGTATGAATGCCTAAGTAAACACATTCGAGTTGTATTGATCGAAAGAGGTGGAAAAAAGAACTCTTGGAGCTTAGATTAGTATTAGATGCTATTGATCTTATCTCTTTACAAGAGGAGAATACCATCTTATATAGAGGTCTATGGATTTTCCTAGTAAAGATAGAATTTTCATATTTACAAGATAAGATCTGTCTTGTGATGCAAGTAAATAATAGAGATGAGATAAATCTTTTTCCATCTATAGCTTAAAATGTGTTTTTTCTTTTATCTCTTATCTCGAGCACCTTCATATTGAAGATCTAGACGGTCCCACATGTCTTCGAATTATGCTCATCTTATTTATGGAAAATAATAATTCTCATTGTGTTGCAAAACGTATTCACTTTGCCTTCAGCATGTACGTCATACTTGTAGCATTTCCCCTTAATGTTGATCTGGTGCAACCTGTCTTGACCTTTCCTGGTTCTCCATGTGGTCTGCATCCAAGGACCCTAACAATACCCCCAAGGTGTTTGCATATGAGACATGGTTGATGTGCAGATGGCATCATATATCTCCCTTGGAACTCGGAGCACCAATCCAATCAAAATCTTTTCACATTTTGTCAAAAAATAATTGTCACCTCCGATTAAAGACAACTCACTTATCCTTTCTTTGCACCTCGACAAACTCGCTACACATAATCTCTCTCTTTCTCTCTCTCTCTCTTCAATTTTTCTTTTGTCGTTTCAATACTCCTATCCCACACCTTCTTCACACGAACACCTCTCAACTTCTAAATCCCAAAGTTCAAACGACTAGCAATCCCTTTTTCTTCCCACGAACATACTCTCTTCTCACCATCGGTGAGCTACCTCTATCCTTGACCCCGACCCTTTATCAGATATGTTGGGTTCCTAGCTGACACAATTGTCACGGTTACCGACAAATTCATCTTTTTCGACTTCCACCGCCGGGTTTGGGTTTCTATGTACTTGTACCAGTTCAAGATTGTCCATTGTCTTCCCTTCTCACCTTTGGTACATTCTTTCTTGTCTATCCTCGACATCTCTATCGGCCAAGTCTTACCCCAAACCTAGAGGATCTTCCTCACTCTAGACAAAATCACCCAAGTACATAATATTCCCTTCACTGTTTAAGATCTCCATTACTCAGAATCCATCTCCTCGTGTGGTAAAGGAAGGGTCATATGCAAATTGAGATCGGAGCTAGTTATTTGACGCCACAAAAAAAGACAGGGTATGGTCCCATATATTCTTCTTTCTGAAAACATCTTCGTTGGGAACCAACTGTAATTTCTTGCACCATTCTTTGCGAATGCATTGTTTTGATTCTTCTTGTCATCTTTATCACGTTTTAACGTGTGTTTGGGCCCTAGGATCGTGTCCATGTGCAAGGTTTAAAAGTGTAGAGATGGAAAGACACAGATTGAACCTAGCGTTGATCAAAGGGAGACATGTTAGCTATGACCGTCATACGAGACCGCAAAGACCAAGTGCTACACGATGCATTAGGGAAGATCTTCTTTCCTAGTATTGAGTGCCCTTATTTTGGAGGATCACGACAGCTGGCATCCCTTGCGTGTCAATAAATGCTAACCTTCATGGACACGCTCAGTGGTTATCACCAAATCCAGATGAGTCCAAAATATCAGGAGACGACTGCCTTCATAGCCAACCAAGGGATATATTGATACAAGGTTGTGCCATTTGGCCTTAAGAACTTTAGAGCTACTTACCATAGACTGGTCAACAAGATGATGGAAGTCTATAACGACGATATGTTGGTCAAGTCGAAGAACGCATTTGACGACATCCAACATTTAAAGACAGCCTTCGAGATCCTAGAGATATATGATATGAAGTTGAATCCCACCAAATGCTCCATTAGGGTCTCATCGGGCAAGTTCCTAGGTTATATGGTGACGCAACAGGGGATCGAGGCTAGTCCTGATCAAATCAATTAAATTCTATATCTATAATCTCCGCGATGTGTTAAGGATGTCCAAAAGCTAACAAGAAGAGTTGCCGTGCTAAATAGGTTTATCTCAAAGGCGTCAGATAGGAATCGCTTGTTCTACGACATCTTAAAGAAGAACAAGTTATTCGAGTATACAAGTGAATACAAGGAAGCTTTCTAAGAATGAAAAAGGTACTTAACTTGTCCCCTTTTAATTTCAAAGCCAAAAGATGGAGAATCCCTATATATATATATACTTGACAGTCACGGAAACAGCAGTGAGCGCTGTCCTAGTAATAGAGGAAGACGGTGAACAATTGCCCATGTACTATGTCAACAAGACACTACAAGACGCGGAGACAAAGTATTCACCCATGGAGAAACTTACATTATCCCTCATCATCGCTGCCATCGCATCCAACAAGTTAAGGCCTTATTTCGAGGCTCATACAATCAGAATCAAAACCAACTATCCCATCAAGAATGTGATGAGCAAGCCGAAGCTATGTTGAAGGATAATGAAGTGGGAAGTGCATCTCAGTGGTTATGACATCCAATAAGAGACGTACACGGCAATCAAGTCGCAAGCTTTGATAGACTTTATGGTCGATTTTAGCCCAAGCTACAAAGAGCAGATCATATAAGAGTTATTGCAAGTCGAGAATCATATTCCCTTGAAGTGGACCATGTTCACCGCTAGTTTTTCCAATCAAAATAACGTTAGACTAGGAGTTGTCCTAAAATCGCCACAGGGGGATAGAATAGCCCAAGCTGTGCGATGTGAATTCAAATCAACAAACAACAAGGCGGAGTATGAAGCACTCGTGACCAGCATCATCTTGGCTAAGGAGACAGGCGTGAAGAGTTTGGAAGTGATCTGCGACTCCATGCTAATCGTGAATCAAATCAATGGAGTGTATGTGGCACGCGACTCGAAGATGATACCTTACTTGGAAGCCGTTCATGACTTAATCAAGTTGTTCGACACGTTTAGTACCAAGCAAGTTCTCAGGGACACCAACGCAGAGGCTGACGCGTTTGCCAATCTTGGTTTTGTCATCGATCCCAGGGAATACTAGAAGATTCCTTTTGTACATATAGAAGTGCCCGCCATCAGCAAACTATCCAATGTGTCGATCCATATGCATGTCAGTTACTCTAACGAATCTGATTCTTTGATCATTCCATTTTATAATTGGCTCAAGCATGGCAAGTTTCCACTCGACAAGAATGAGGCACGATGACTTCGCACCAAGGCGTCCACCTTTGTCCTTAAAGACAACATGTTGCTCAAGTTGTCCACCACTGGATATTATTTACGTTGTCTTCAAGAAGAAGAAATCCAAAACGTGTTGCGGGAACTCCATGACGGAGAATGTGGCAACCATTCTAGAGGAAGAAACCTTGATTTACATGCTCACACCGCATATGTTATTGGCCTACTATGAAGAAGGAAACCATCGACTATGCAAAGAAGTGTGATGCTTGTCAAAGACGCGGCCTAGTGTCTCATCAACCATCCAAAGATGTACATCCAATCTCATCCTCTTGGCCTTTCATGAAATGGGGGATAGACATTGTCAGAAAACTACCAGTCGGGTCGGGTCAACGCGTCTTCATGATCGCCATGACAGACTATTTCTCTAACTTGATCGAAGCATTCAAGGAGATCAAAGATTCACACATTATTTATTTCATATGGAGGAACATCTTGAGCAGATTTGGTGTCCCTGATACCATCGTGTGCGACAATGGATCTCAATTCATAAGCAACTGGATGTATGAGTTCTGCAATGAGCAAGGCATTAAACTCGTCATGTTGACGCCGCGCTACCCTCATGCCAATGGTCAATGCGAATCCAGTAACAAAGTTATTATCAACAACTTGAAGAAAAGGATCAAGAAGGCAAAAGGCTTATGGGCAGACGAGTTGATAGCCCTTCGGATCTATGGAAGCCTCTGTTCAAGAATTGCTCTTGGTGAAGTCGAAAATGGCCGATCTCCAAGGTTGAACAACAAGCCTCTTCTTCGACAAATTTTAGGGTTTTTATGGGTGAAGGGTGGAACGATTGTATGGCTGATGGATGTCGATGGATAGGTACCTCCTTATGTGTGGATTTGACGCACCAAACACAAGAAAGGCAGCCAAGAGGAATCGAAGATGCAACACACTCCAATTACTCAAGGAAAATCACTCGATTTGACACACAAGTGAAGAACTAAACTAAAAGCTTTGAAAACTGAAAACCCTGGATTTCAATCTGATTCAACGTGTCCAACAAAGTGACCAAATGTTTCTCCTAATACCCTAGCAAACGGTTACCTAAAACAAATAAAGAAAATGCTAATAATTAACCTATTAAGGCTAAAATGTGGCCACTAATCAAAACACCTAATTAGTGGACATTTAGGGAATTAAAATATTGTCTAATAATGTTTAAAAACCAGCTAAAACAATTCAGAAATAGATCGGAAAGGATGGGCCTTCAATTCTTCAATTGGGCTTTTAGCCCGGGTGAGGCCATGGCCGGCGCCGGAATTTGCGGAAGGGCTCCAATGCGTGGGTCCGGGCTGGGTGCGGTTTGGCTCGGCACTCCCTAAGCCAAAGGACCTCCCTTGAGCTGGTGGAGAGGTGGGTCAGGTCGGGCTCGAGTGATCGAGCCAGATGTGGGCCCGGGCCTATACTCCTTTCTCATAGCCGCCGCAAATCTAGGGCAAGTCAGGTGGCTCGGCAAAGGTGACAATGGCTCGGCCATGGAGACTCCATTGATCTTGTGTGATGCTAAAGAAGTTGTGGGAGCCTTGGTGGCCGAGGGAATTGACATTGTGCCGAGAGATGTCTTCATGTGGCTTGGCGAGCCATTAGGGTTTGCCGCCGGGTTTGTAGGGTTTGCCCGGGTGGCCTTCACCTTGGCCTTGGTCTTGGACATTAGCTCCTCTTGTACTCCACTAGTCATGAGCATATTCATATCACGAGTTGCCATCTATCTTATGGTCAGATCGCATAACTCCAAAGACCGCGACCGGTAAAACACCCTTCTCTTTGATATTTAGCACTGAAGTTGTCCTACCCATCGAAGTGCACATCCCCACATCTCTCTATCGCCTCCTCATGGAGGAGAGAAATACCTCGCTTACGATGTTCATGCTAGACATCGTCGATGAGCTACGCGACGTCGACGCCACCAAGATGGCGACTTACCAATAAGGGGTCGCTAGAAGCTATGACCACAATGTAAGGATAAAAGCATCCCAAGTTGCAGATTGGGTCATGCGCAAAGTATTTCAGAACACGAGAGAGAAGAACATTGGAAAGCTACGAACCACTTTGGTACCAAATCACAAGGGTGGTCGGACAAGGTGCTTACGAGCTAGCAAATCCTGAAGGTGTACCCGTCATCTGGAGCTAGAACTCGACGCATATTAAGAAGTACTATTTCTAATCTAGCATGCATTCTATGCATGTTACTTATTGAAACTCAAATCATTCAATAAAAGCAAACTTTCTCCTATTGCTATAGTATCACGTTCACACCCCTAGGGCAAAGCCTAGTCGAGCTACATCATACCCCTTTGGCTCTATTGACGTTGTTCCCATGGAATTTTTTCATGACGCCATCATCCTCGCTGACAAATCTGGCTATGCCGGTCACATCCCTTGGGTCGTGTCGTGACGCCACCGGCTATATCGACGTTGTTCCCTTACCGCTTTGTTGTGACTCCAGGCTATATCGACGTTGTTACCATGGAGCTTTATCGTGACGCTAGGCTATATCAAGGTTGTTCCCTTGGAACTTTGTTGTGACGTCAGGCTATATCAACGTTCTTCCCTTGGATCTTTGTTGTGACGCCCCAGGCTATATCGATGCTTCATCGTGACGCCCTCAGGCTACATCGGTCACACCCATCGGGTTACGTCGTGATGCCCCTAAACTTGACATGCGCTGGGACGAGCAACATAGTCTAGGTGTTTACGCAACCCGGTCTAGGGAAAGAAACGAAAAGAAAAGAAAAAGGGGCACCCATAAAAAAAAATATGTCCAGCCAGATCAATCATATCACACTTCTTCAATGAGTCCTTGACCTTGTCGGTACCGCCTCTATGGCATAAGCGGATAGGTCCCCAACCCGACAGTCGACTTTAAACAATCGCCCATGCAGCTATGCCTGGTCGAACTACATCGCACCCCTCTGGCTATATCGATGCTTCATCGTGATGCTCCCAAGCTATATCGGTGACAACCCATGGGTTTCACCGTGACGCTATCTCAATGACCCCTGATGGTCACGTGTTAATATCGCAACGCGAATCCCACGATACCTCTCTTCTCTACGACGCCATGACCCCTGACGGTCACTTGTTAATATCATGACGCGAATCTCGCGATCCCTCTCGTCTCTACAATGCCATGACCCCTTATGGTCACCTATTAGTATCGCAATGCGGATCCCATGATCTCTCTCGTCTCTACGACACCGTGACCACTGACGGTCACTTGTTAATATCGTGAAGTGAATCCCATGATCCCTCTCGTCTCTACGACACCATGACCCATGAAGTTCACCTATTAATATCGCATCGCAAATCCCAGAATCTCACTCATCTCTACGATGTCATAACCCCTGACGGTTACCTATTACTATCACGATGTGAATACCGCGATCTCTCACATCTCTACAACGCCATGACCACTAATGGTCACTTATTAATATCGCGACCTGATGATCATCTACGCATATCGTGACGCAGATTTCGTGATCAAGCTAAAAATTGCAAAGCTCTTAACCTGGTGGCTATTGATGTCGCTACAATAATGCCTTCTCTATCTACACTCGATGATGACATGTTTATTCCATGTCACATATCCTATGCATCGCTTCTAAAAGTACAAGTATGTGTGCTTGTTACCACTTAACAAGGTTGCAGGGGTAAGTCAACCAAGAAGAAATCATTCTCTAGGCATGTCTATAGTAAGTCACCAAGCGTATAGACACCTTCGCTAACTTTTGATTAACACATCAAGAGGAATACAAAACAATGAGAGAGCAAGCATTGGGATCAAAAGAAGCATATTTTATTACTCATTCATGGGAGATATATTTTTCTACTATACTTGGCTTATGATATGCAAAGAGTCTATTACATCAACTATGTTGACTTTTGCTTCGATGTCTTCAATAACATCTCCGACGTCTTCGATTGACCTTGTCATCGTTGATGCAATGCGAGAAGCTTGGGTACCATCGTCTTATGAACACACTCATATCTTACTCTTTTTTTGAACTTGCTCTAAATCTTGGTGAACATGCACAACCAAAGGCACAAGGAATACAAGAAAGCAAACAAGTCGTGAAAGAAGAGTTATTGCTACTTAAACCTCGTCCCCGTGGTCGAGGGCAAAACATTGTTAAACCACCTGCAAGGGGTAGGACTAAATGTTCAAACATAGTCCCATTATGGGTGACATTCATTACTACCATAGTTCATAAAAAACATTCATGAGGTGGCAGGAGGGTCCAGTACGTCTTCCTCCACAACTGGATCTTATTTCTCCCAGGGGCCTCCTCTTCCTCGACGTCGGTGAGCTTCCAAGGCGTCATACTTGGGAAAACAGGCTCGGAGGGATAAGCATCGTGAAACGCCTTCCACTCACGACCGCGTCCCAGTCCATATGCTTCCTGGCGGCAACATCATCCACGATGTCCACCTTAGCCAGCCATGAGTAGTAAGTTGCAACCTCATCAAGTTTTGCCGTCAATCGTTCGCTCTCCTCCATTGCCACCAGCTTCTCCTTCTTGAGACGGATCCTCTAGTCATCAAGATGCAAGATCTTCTTCTGTAGATCCATTATGCTCTGCGATAACTCGAAGTTCTTGGAAGTTAGGGCCTCGATTGAACACTTGTCGGTCTCGGCCTGCATTATGTTTCCCCAAGGGGACTAGCGAGAGAATGTCGTATAACTAGCAAGGATGTATAAAATGCTCCCTAAGTTATCTGCCAAAGGTAGACCAGGGGCCTTTCCTTCGGGAGCAACATGTCGGCATAGGCTAGGGGTGTTGCTCACTGTTACAAACAACTATAGTACCAAGATAATACCATAGGAGAATAATTGTTGAATTTTATTAAATAGATCAAGTTTCAAAGAGTAAAGAGCATGTGTAAGTAAGTTGAAGAGAACTAGATTAGGAATATTACTTCTTAAGGTGTGTCATGTTCCAGCTTCTAATCATGGGCAGGACATCAGTCATTGCTAACTCATACGTGCCTTGTCCAACCACTTTAGTGATCTGATATGGGCCCTCCCAGATAGGTCCTAGCTTCCTAGCATTTTCCTCCCTTGTATTTTAGAACACCTTTCGTAAGACCCAATCATCGACTTGGAAAGCCTTCATCTGTATGTTCCGGTTGTAGTTTCGAGCGGCCCCTTTTTGGTACGCTTCCATCTTGGCGACGATATCATCACGTAACTCATCGACACTGTCAAGCATGAACGCCATGAGCGACATGTTCCTCTCTTCAGTGAGGTGGCCATATCTTGCTTTAGGGACTTAAACCTCAACAGGGAGGACGACTTCACTGCCAAATACTAAAAAGAAAGGCATTTTACCTATTTCTGTTTTGGCGTTGTGCGATCGGACCACAAAATGGAGGGTAGTTCATCCTCCCATAGGCCTTTTTCTTTCTTAAGCTTTTTTTCAAATTGTTGACGATGACTTATTGTTGTATTCGGCTTTGTTGTTGGCTTGTGGATAGCGACTTATGGACGTGACCAATTTGATGCACAATTCTTGGAACAAGTCGTGCATTCTCTTACTGTTGAATTCAGACCCGTTATCGCAAATGATGGTTTTGGGACACCAAACCTACATTAGATGTTCCTCCTAATAAAGGAGATCACATGTGAGTCTTTGAATTCTGTGAATGCTTCTGCTTCAATCCAATTTGAGAAATAATCTATCATAGCAAGCATGAAGACACATTGACCCGAAGCCGCAAGTACCTTCTCGTAGATGTCCATCCCCCACTTCATGAAAGATCAAGGGGACGAGATTGAGTGTAGTACTACTGATGGTTGATGGGATACTGGGCTTTGTCATTGACAAGTGTGACACATTCTTGCATATTCGATAAAATCTCTCTTCACATTGGGCCAGTAGAATCCTACCATATGGTTGTCGCATTCTCTGTCCTGGAGTTCTTGTAACATGGTTTGGACATCATCTTCTCAAAGACACCTTAAGTAATACCCCGAAGTTGACCACTGAAGTAACATGTCGCCTTTGAGAACGAATGTGGATGCTCTGGCGCGAAGTCTTAGTGCTTCAATCTTGTAAGGGGGTAGCTCTTTGTGTTTAATCCAGTTGTAAAGTGTCATGATCCATGAATCACGATTGATGGCGTTACTGACATGTGATGGCAAACTTGTCAATGGCAGGTACTTGGATATGCAGGAAAGGAATCTTCGGATATCCTCTTGCATCTATAACTAAGATGAGGTTGGCTAACGCGTCGAATTTATCATTGGTATCTCTGGGTACTTGCTTGATTTGGAAGGTGTCAGAATTTGATGATGTCCCAAAGGACTTCTAGGTAGGTTGTCATCTTCGAATCGCGGGTTGCTTACGTCCCATTGATCTGATTCATAATTAGCATCAAATCACATATTACCTCCATGTTTTTCACACTTATGTCTTTGGCTAATGTGATCCTTGTTATCAGTTCTTCGTATTTTGCTTCATTGTTCATTTCTTTGAATTCGCAGCTCACGGCATGGGCTGTCCTATCCCCTTGAAGTGATTTTAGGACGAACCCTAGTCCCACACTCTTTTTGGGTTTGGAAACTATGAGTGGACATGATAGGTATCTTTTTAGCTCTTGAAACACCTTTTCAGGTTTGCGTGTCCATTCGAACGACTTCTTTCTTCAGGACGTCGTAAAATAATCGATTTCTATCTAATGCCTTTCAAATGAACTTGTTCAGCACGACGATTTCGTCTTCTAGTTTCTTATCTTTTTGACGCATCCAGGATATTGTAGGTCGGATTTCGCTTAATGTCTTACTTATTCAGAATCTCGAACATCGTTTTCATATGTTCTATGTAGTCGATTACCTTCTTTGACTTGACCAATATGTTGTCGATGTAGACCTTCATCGTATCGACGACCTGGTTCTCAAACATCTTGTTTACTAACTATTTGTATGTTGCCTTGTTTTTTTTTAGGCCAAATGGCATCACCTTGTAGGAGTAGATCCCTTGATTGGTGATGAAGGTGGTCTTCTTCTGATCTTCTGGGATTATCTGGATTTTGTGATAACCGTTGAAGGTGTCCATAAAGTTGAGCATCTCAAGGCCAACGGTGACGTCGACCATGGCGTCAATATGAGGTAATGGAAAGGAGTCCTTAGGATAGGCTTTGTTTAGGTCAGTGAAGTCTACACAAACTATCTACTTCCCATTTTTCTTTTTCATCACCACCACGTTTTCCAACCAATAAGGATATTTGGCTTCCCTGATCTTGTCGGTTTCTAATAGGCTCGTACCTCTTCGTCTATCAACTTGTTCCTTTATGGTGCAAACTTTGTTCATATTTTCTTGACTGGTGGATGTTGTGGATCCACGTTGAACTTGTGCACAATCATGTTGGCACTAATTCATGTCATGTCTTCATGAGTCCATGTGAAGCATTCGGTATGGGACCGCAAGAAATCGACTAGTTGCTTCTTGATTTTGCCGGGAATGTCAAAGCCTATCTTCACTACGTGGTCGAGCTTGCTCGGATCTAAGATCACCTCGTCGAGTTTAGGGGGCTCTCCCTTGGTTTAATGCATCGACGTCTTGCAGTTCGCTAATTGATATGTCGTATGTCCCTTTTGTTGTTTCTTTGTGACCATTGGCTTCAAGGAGAATCTAAAACACTCTTTTTCTAGCCTTTGTTCGCCTTTTATCTCCTATACCCCCCCCCCCCCTCCACTTATTTGGGAACCCTGTGTATCCACGGTCATCCCAAGATGACGTTGAACGGTGATGGACAATCCATGATCAAAAACTTGACACTTAGGTTTACCCCGCTTACATAGGTCGTCAGCGTGATTTCCCCAAGTGACTTGCAGGTTCACCCCACTTGTGTAGGACTTCGATCATCATTAGGTCTGCGGAGCTTCCATTGTCTACTTTGACGAGTCTCACCAGGCAGTTGCCAACTGTGAGTGATATGACAAGACTATCATGATGCTCGATGGTGATGTCATCAGGCTCGTTAAACGTGATGGGCATGTTGCCGGAGCCATTTTTTGTGACGGCCAGTGGCTTGTCAACGCTTGCTTCCTTGGCGTGACATTTGGTGGGGAAGACTAATGTTCCGCATATTTATGAGCCCCCGGAGATGTTCATGATCTTGACGTGTAGAGGGGGGGCAGTGCCTCTTCCCAGTTCTCCTAATCTAGGGTCGCCCTTGCCCTGTGATCGGCACTATTTTGTAGTGCATTTCTAGGAGTTGTTACCAGGTTTGAGGTGCTATTTGGATGGATTTAGTACACAACTGTGGATTATGGAGTTAGAGAGGAGAAGTGTGGATTTGGTGGTCTGGAGAAGCAAATTGAAGATATCCAGAGGAAGAGGAGTTCACCACTGAGGAGACGAAGAAGAACCAAGGAGAGAGTCCACACGAGAGTAGAAGAACAATGTGCTGAATTCAATTGATTCGTTCTCTTTACTCAGACGTCCAAATGGAGTGATTCCAATTCTAGGAGTTAGCTCTTGAAGTCTACTGCAAGTCTTCAAAATATGAGCGCAATCCGAGTTGGGAATCAAAAGTTATGGCGTTTTTACGGAGGTGTCGCAGGAGCTGAACCGAAGAAATCTCAACAAGTGTTCTGGCGGTGACCGCCGCCAGGCTTACGGCGACCGCCGCCGCGTCGGATGCGGAACCGAACCACTTTTCCTTATTTTGTTATTTTGGATTATTATTAGTGTTTTTATTATTTCGTTTTTTATTTACTTTTGAAGACTTTTTATTATTTTCTAGTATTTAGGGTTAGAAGGGAGCTTGGCCTCCCTTATCATCGTTTTTCATCTTTTCTCTATTCTACGTACCTTGCTATGAAGAACTAAGCCTCCCTTGCTTAGTCAGACAATTGAAGCTTTCGTCTTGATTTAGTTGTGAGATTTTCGTTCCTTATCTATCGCATGGATTTTATCTATTCTCTTGCTTGAATTGTTTATGATTAATATTGATAATCTCTAGCCTGTGCAACTAGGGTTTGTCTCTATTGATTGATTGCTAGATCTAGATTGTTACTGGTTGAGCATATCTTCATCGTATTAGCAACCGCATCGTACTAGTAACTGGTTGTGCTAGTCTTATGTAGAAGAGAACTAATTTACATTCTAGTATAAAAGCTGGTTGTTTTATGCTAGATTGTATCCTATCTATATTCCTATCCTTAATGTTGCTGTTAAACTGAATCTTGATGGTTTCATGGTTGTTTAATTAGTTAGTGCTATAAGTATCTGGTTGTGCTTGTAGTTACTTTAGAAAAGGAATAGGAATTTCCATTGCATAGATATCGAATGATTATCTATGATCAACTTATCATACGAATAGTGGATGTTTGTTTGACTGAGCTATTTCCCCAATTACTGAATTCATCATCTTTCGTTTGTTTGCTTTTGCATGCGTAGTGATTCTAAAACATACAAAACCCCCCTCTGGTTACTTTAAGATTGACATAGAAATTTTACATAAAGATAGAATCTGTCTCCCTGTGGACTCGACCCTTACTTACTTAGGACTACGGTTTAAGGTTTGTTTGGATAACTTGCATAGCAGTAATTAGCACGACAAATTGTTGTTATCAAATTGGCGCCGTTGCCGGGGAGGAAATAATCTATTTTGTGTGCGATTTGTGTGTCAACTTTTGTGTGGACCTATCTTACGGTCCACACCCGTGCTACTGATTTTTTCCTTTCCTTTTTTTGTGATTTTGATACAGAGATGGAGAGATCTCCCCAATTCCAACAGGAGCCGCGATATGACCCATACTCCTACGCATATACTCCAGGGTGGGGATATCACCCCAATTCAAGTTATGGGAACCAACAATACCCTCCCTATGGTCATGACTACCAGGAGTTTTACCCAGGACCACAGTCGTTCTATCAGCAGGGTACCCCCACAGCAGTACTACCCAGCCTACGAGCATAGCCCACCAGTGCCCAATCCAAATTACTATGTCTCCCAGTCTACTGCGGATTTATTCCGAAATTTGGATAATCAGATGGGGCACAATCCAAGTCCCTCCATGTCATTGGAGGACATGTTTTGATCTTTCAATCAGAGAACGATCCAACTTGAACAACAAACGAAGTCCAATATCCAGAACTTTGAGAGGCAGACGGAGCAAATGGTGCAAGTAGTGAGAAGGATGGAGGCCATGACGTCGGCAGAACCACTATCTCACCCAGTGGTTAATGTGCGTATGCACATGCCAAGATCCGTACAGTACAAGACGAAGGGCGCCAAGACATTGATTTGGCAACTTCTTGGCGAAACTCTCAAAATAGGACATTTGTTGTGTTTAATTATGACTCTAAGCAAGAACTTGATGGAGATTTGACTCAAAAACTGAAATGGATATAACTCTCATGAACGAGGTTCATGAAGAGTTTGGGATAAGTATCTCTCGACCCTCGGATACGACTCACCAAGAACCTTGAGACGAGGTTGAACACTCATGGATATGACACACCAAGAATACCCAACCGCCTTCGGATATGACACACCAAAGGGGTTTCGGATACGACACACCAAAACAAGACTAAGACACTCAAGGATATCACACACCTTGAAGCCATCGTCCAAGAGGCTTGAAATGAACAAAACGCTCACATTTTTTTAATAATCTCCAATTCAAGTCTGTTTCAAATCCAATACTAGGCAACCTTTAAATAGGTGCCAAATGACAATACGTAAATTGTAAATTAATTAAAACTAACTACCCACTAAGCCTAGCACTAACGTAGCTAACTACCCACTAACTAGCTAAGCCACTAAGGCTACTACGTAGGCCACTAATTAGAAACTATCTAGCTAATTAATTAAAAAAAAACAATAAAACACACATCAAACATTTTCCGCGGAGACAGTTTCTGTCCTAGTTTCAGAAGGTTCGTTCTCTCCCGTCCGTGATCGGAATGGAGTGATTCCAACGCCCAGAGATAGATTTTGAAGTCTAGTTTCACTCCTAAAAATTTGAGAGTGATCGGAGTTGGGAATAAGAAGATACGGCACTTTTACTGAGGTGACTCATGGTCACATCCATGCAGCTCGATTGCTTCTTCCTCTTCATTGAACCGACTTTGGCATGTCCTTGAGGGGTGACCCATGGTCACATCAGTGGTGCACCAGGAATAGAATGTCTTCTCATTGACCCTACAAAGTACTGAGCAGCTGCATGTCGCCCCCTTAGCTGAAAGGAAAGAACAAATTTGTGAGACGGGTGCAGAATACAGCGAGTTATCTGCGGAAGAGAACCCGAACATTCGTAACTGTAGTGCAGTAACTTTGAGAAGTGGGAAAACGCTCGAAGAGGACAATGTTGAGGTTAACAAGGAAGAAGATCCGGATTTGGAGCAGAATGTCGGCGGAGACCGCTGCCAAGCTTACGGAGACTGCTGCCCAGAGGACGGCGACCGCCGTGACGGTGATCCAATTTTTGAAAATTCTGACGATGTCAGCGGTGACCGCCGCCAGGCTTACGGCGACCGCCGCCTACCTGTTCCGGAAATAGAAGCTTAGGAGTCGACAACTCCGAGACCGCAGGAGGTATACCTCGACCTCGGTTCACCCACTGAGGAGATGGGTATTCCAGACGATATTTTGGACCGCGTTGTGCTTTCTGAAGAAGATTATTTTTTGGGACTGGAGGAATTCAGCGACCAAGAGGAGGAAAACCGCGATCGTGGAAACGATCCTGCGATGCTCGTTCCTCTCGAAAATGCCCCGGCAGCCCCCGACCCTCTCGAGGCTGTCTATGATGAGTATGTGCGTCTAAACTCTTCCCCGCTCGTTGCGCTGCAACCCGTTGCACCCTTCCCTGAGGCATTACAAGATACTCGAAGGCTGAAGAACAACAATGAAATCTATGAGGCCTTCCGTAACTGTGCAGAAACCGTTCCTTTGGTCACATTGACAAACAGTATCCCTCGCTGTACAGAATTTTTAAGGGCACTGGGAAATATAAAAAATAAACGAAAGGGGAAGCACAAGAAGGAGGCCTTGTTTCAAGTGGTGGATTTTTACATGCTGGATACGGGGCAGGACAAACATGCAGCCCCTGAGATGTTGGGTAGGCCATTTCTGAAAATGACAAGTGCAATCATAAATGTAAAAAGTGGTCCAACCATCAGCAAGGGCACAAGCATGGGGGAAAGGCTCAACATGGAGCACACAAAGTGGCATCCCCCTAATATAGACCTCAGGAGTTCAAGTGATAGGAGCAACCCGAGTTGAAGAGGTTGAGCACTATGTCGAGCCAAGGACAGTAAACAAGGCGCTTCTCGGAAGGCAACCCGGTATTAGGTAGTTTATTTCTCTTCCCTTAGTTAATTTCAATTGATTTTATTTTAGTTTTTGCAGTTCTGTGTCGAAATGACCTGCAGGAAGCGTGAAAAGGACGAACACAGGGGCGGCGCCCGCCGCTATTCTTATGGCGACCGCCGTTTTAGCAAGCTGGCTTCGAAGAGCCCGAAGTAAATGGCGGCGACCGCCGTTTAAATACGGCGACCGCCGTTTAAATACGGCGACCGCCGCCACGAAACGACGCCCGCCGTTTTGGCCCCACCAGCTTCGTAAAGTTCGCACAAATGGCAGCGACCGTCGCTTAATTGCGGCGATCGCCGCCATTTCTTAGGTATAAACCGACTTCCCGAAAAAAAGAAAAAAAAATCCCCGAAAAAACCTTAAACGGGGAGAAAAAAACAAGAAAAAAAAAATTCGACCAAGGCCAGCTGTCCAGAGTTCCCCACGGAGATGGTGCGCATCATGTTGTCATGGAGGAGACATTAGACCTACACTTTTAATTGACAACGATGATGACCCTACAATTGGCAGCTGAGGAGGAGGAACACTAGGGCCCATATCACGATTACATCTGGGCCCCATTTTTGTGTTCGTTGAAGGCCATGCAACCCCGTGATACTTGTTATACCACTATTCATCAGAGTGGTTCCTTTTGGTCGCATGGTAGGAGCTGATGGAGTTGAAGGCCGTGCAACCCTGCTTTCCTTAATGACCACCACACCTTACAATGGTTCCTTATGGTTGCACGGTAGAGTTGAGATGAAGACACCCGCCCAACACTAGAGACCTGGGCATATATTGTGAAGACCGCCAGCGACACCTTAAGTGTCCAAGCAGCTTGGCGACGTTTGTGAGTCCATTCTTTGTCTTCCATGTGCTTTATTCTTTTTGTCTTTCATTACATTGAGGACAATGCAATGTTTAAGCATGGGGGAGGATTATGTACTTGTTGCGTCGTTGAGGAAAAGAAAAAAATGAAAAAGAGCCAAAAATTTGAAAAAAGGCTAAAATTGAAATCCTGGGATAGGTCAAAAACCTGAAAAGGCGGCCTAGGTAATAAGTAGGTGGCTTGGACCAGCATTAGGCTGGGGTAATAATTGGTCAAGAGTGATGTGAGTATTCTGTGAGCCCATCTATTGAAAAATGAAATTAGTGGCTTGGTGAAAACCCGAAAGGGCGCCTTGGCAAAATGAGTGAAAAGAAAAAGAGTGATTTATAGGAATCATCATTTTTGCTGGCGTGGCAACATAAGAAGAGGTGATATAAGGAGGATTCGAGTAGGCCACTCTGGAGATATAAGAAGATAGATGGGAGATAAGATTAGATTTTTATTCACTCTATGGTGTTTGGGATAAGTTTAGGGGAAGTATTCTGCTTTCCTTTTAGCTTGGATGTGTGTGGTGTTGTGAGTTATTATATGTTGTGATGTGCTTATTGTATGGGTGTCTGGAGTTTATTATTAGGTGTGATTCTTGGAGGGGTTGAGTTTTCTATGCTTCCTGAAACCTTGGGGATTGATTGGAGGAGTAGGTTTACTTTAGCTTACTCGAGGACGAGCAAGGTTTAAGCATGGGGGATTTGATCGGCACTATTTTGTAGTGTATTTCTAGGAGTTGTTACCAGGTTTGAGGTGCTATTTGGATGGATTTAGTGCACAACTGTGGATTATGGAGTTAGAGAGGAGAAGTGTGGATTTGGTGGTCTGGAGAAGCAAATTGAAGATATCCAGAGGAAGAGGAGTTGACCACTGAGGAGACGAAGAAGAACCAATGAGAGAGTCCACACGAGAGTAGAAGAACAATGTGCTGAATTCAATTGATTCGTTCTCTTTACTCAGACGTCCAAATGGGGTGATTTCAATTCGAGGAGTTAGATCTTGAAGTCTACTGCAAGTATTCAAAATATGAGCGCAATCCGAGTTGGGAATCAAAAGTTATGGCATTTTTACGGAGGTGTCGCAGGAGCTGAACCGAAGAAATCTCAACAAGTGTTTTGGCGGTGACCGCCGCCAGGCTTACGGCGACCGCCGCCGCGTCGGATGCGGAACCGAACCACTTTTCCTTATTTTGTTATTTTGGATTATTATTAGTGTTTTTATTATTTCGTTTTTGATTTACTTTTGAAGACTTTTTATTATTTTCTAGTATTTAGGGTTAGAAGGGAGCTTGGCCTCCCTTATCATCGTTTTTCATCTTTTCTCTATTCTACGTACCTTGCTATGAAGAACTAAGCCTCCCTTGCTTAGTCAGACAATTGAAGCTTTCGTCTTGATTTAGTTGTGATATTTTCGTTCCTTATCTATCGCATGGATTTTATCTATTGTCTTGCTTGAATTGTTTATGATTAATATTGATAATCTCTAGCATGCGCAACTAGGGTTTGTCTCTATTGATTGATTGCTAGATCTAGATTGTTACTGGTTGAGCATATCTTCATCGTATTAGCAACTGCATCGTACTAGTAACTGGTTGTGCTAGTCTTTTGTAGAAGAGAACTAATTTACATTCTAGTATAAAAGTTGGTTGTTTTATGCTAGATTATATCCTATCTATATTCCTATCCTTAATGCTGCTGTTAAACTGAATCTTGATGGTTTCATGGTTGTTTAATTAGTTAGTGCTATAAGTATCTGGTTGTGCTTGTAGTTACTTTAGAAAAGGAATAGGAATTTCCATTGCATAGATATCGAATGAGTATCTATGATCAACTTATCATATGAACAGTGGATGTTTGTTTGACTGAGCTATTTCCCCAATTACTGAATTCATCATCTTTCGTTTGTTTGCTTTTGCATGCGTAGTGATTCTAAAACATACAAAACCCCCCTCTGGTTACTTTAAGATTGACATAGAAATTATACATAAAGATAGAATATGTCTCCCTGTGGACTCGACCCTTACTTACTTAGTGTGATACCCCGTAATTCTATAAGGTTATTTTGGGAATTTTGAGAATTTTCCCGAGTACCCGTTATGTACGTCGGATTTAATTCAGAGAGTTTAAGACGTTCGGTAATGCTCTCTGTATCTGTAATATTTTTCTCAGTGAAATAAAATACAGACGACGTGCTTTGGATTTTAATACTCGTTCGCGTACGATAATTTTATCTCGGGTTAATATCGTTTTCGTCTAAGAGCTGAGGAGGCGGCAAAGCCAAGGGCGGCGCCCGCCGTACAGTGGCGGCGCCCGCCATTGCAAGGCTCGAGGAGCAGGCTGGGTCTTCTCCTAGCTGGGGACGCCATGCCTATGGCGGCTCCCGCCGCATTTATGACGGCTCCCGCCGTCGTTGTTGTCTGGAGGTCCTTGCCCGAAGGTCGCCGGTGTGGCTCTGGAAGCGCCGGAGTAGCTATTCGTAGGGCCATGATTGTGTTTCCTGGCATTTGGCTATAAAAGGAGGTGTCTGGGAGGGGTTTTGAGCTCAATCAACAGCCCAAGCTCTCCCAAATTCTTGCCTCACAGGAGTTGTGCCTCGCCGGATTTCTGAAGCTTTAGCCGGAGGTCGTTTGGTGATGTTTCCAGAGTGCCTTTGTGAAGCTTTTGGTAGCCTTGGAGGTTAGAAACCAAAGCAAGTCGAAGGAGGCCGAGTCGCTCGTGTTTTGGGTGAGTTTTCTCGCCGCTTCTGTCGTCTGAGTTCTTCACGGCGCCCGCCGTGATGACCGCCGCCAAGAACGGCGACCGCCGCCAGAGCCCAGAATGCCTCTTTGGCTTTTGGCTTTGGTGGTCGTCGTCGAGGCGTTGTTTCTTTCGATTTCTTTCGTCGTTTTTAGATTCGTACTGTGTTTATGTCGGATCTAACTTAGGGTTTCTCTTGTGGGTCGACTCGGAGGTTGTTGTGCTGTCGGAGCTATACCCGTGTCGAGCCCGGAATTCCGTCATCGTTAGGCTTGTTCCAACTCTGCGGATTAAGGCAAGAGGTGGTTCGCTCTTGCTTAATCATTCCATGTTTCATTAATTATCAATTATTTAATTGTTAATTAAATTGGAGTGAACTGTTGTTTTGTTTGGGAACTAATTTCATAAATAAACGTGATTAAAGTAATGTTATGATAGGTTGTATATCTGTTAGAACAATGCTATTATATGTGATAATTACCGTGATGGTATTGTTGTGAATTTAATCTTAATGCTAGAATAGCATGTGGGTTAATAGGAAAACTAATCCAAGTAAGGATTAGCCGTTTCTATTATCTCTATGTTTAAGTTGATTGCATGGATGGCTTTAATGTGAATAATTGTTGTGTTAGACTGTTTAGTTAACACGAGTGTTCGTAGGAACGCTAATCCAAGTAAAGATTAGTCGTTTCTTTATAACTTAATGTTCGTAGGAACGCTAATCCAAGTAAGGATTTGTCGTTTCTTTAAATCATAATACTCCTCGGGTTAATTTCCGGATAATAATTTAAGGGTCATGACCTATGCTTCTTATCCACTGTTAAGGATCTGGAGTGTTTTAAGCGCCTTGCAAGCGCCATTGGATGAGCATAATTGTAGTCCTGTGTATTAAGCACTTAGCTAGTGCAATTAGGGTGGACGTACTGTCACTCTGTAAATTAAAGTGTAAGCACTGTGGCAGTGCAATCTGGGTGAATGTAAGATCACCCTGTGTAATAATAACTCTGTTGTTCTCGGAATAATGTTAAGTCTCGTGTGTGTGTGTCTGTGTGTTATGTTAATTTGGGTCGACATGATTGTCACCCTGAGATTTAAGCTTTGTGCCGCTCTTAATAACATTAACGTATTTCAGTAAAGTGTGTTGGATAATTAAATAAGATATGTGCCCGAGTGCACATGATTAATAAACCTTCGGCGAGTAGTGCAGCTAAGATTATAGTGCAGCTAGGAAAACTCGTCTCGACTTTGATCATAGTACGTTCTCTTTTCAATCTGGATTCGCTGTATGCGATGAGGTTGGTTATGAACTGAAGCATCTCAGTCAACTTTTAAATCATTTGTGTGTGTAACTTTAATGTTCCCTAGTAGTTGTCATAATTTCCTTTAAGACTCAAATTCCTTTGGAGTCTTCTCTTCAGTGCATATCTTAATTGTTAAATCATTCCGTGAAAGTGTCGGGTTATATATTGTTCCTTCGGTTTTTATTCAAGGGACAATGATACTAAACGGTCATGATCACTCGAACCACTCTGCTTTGTACCCTTGCTAGTCTATTCAGTAGACTAACCCACGAACTTTGTTCTCTGCATGTGGGCTGGTGTCATCCTTTCGATTCAGCATATCAGGAGTTGATTCCCGGAGTTTAAGTAACCTATTGAAGGATAAGAAGCTTGCAGACGAAGATTTAAAGTCAGTATTTAAGTTGTTAAGTGTTACCTTGATGTATCTTCATAATTTAAGCCATGTTATAAGTTGGCTATTTAAAGTCTTCCGCTGTTTAATCTTTCAATTAATATGTAATTGTGTATGTATTTAAGCATGTCTGTTCTGGAAAAGCCCGGGGTGACTTTGGACGGTAAAGTCTGAGGTCACTGGCATGTAATATCTCCGGTGTAAATTGGGGGTGTTACACTTAGTACTACGGTTTAAGGTTTGTTTGGATAACTTGCATAGCAGTAATTAGCACGACAAATTGCTGTTATCACCCTGTCTGAGATTTAATCCCTCACGTACCCTTTTTGGAGCAGTTGTGCTACTTCTCTCCTTAAGACGGTGCATTCATTTGTAGTGTGCCTTCTGTTGCAATGGAAATTGCACCACTGACTCTCTTGTTTATGCAGTTATCTGGCCGTTGAGGCCATCTCACGACATCCCCTAGTTTGGTCATGGATTTGACCACACCAGCAGGGCTGACGGTGAACGAGCGGTGATGTAGAGGCGGATAGATTCCCTAGTCGTGTTGTGAGTTGGTCCGTTATTTCAGACGCTATTCATAGGATGGTCCTCGGGATTTTGGCGAGGATAGGGATCCCCAGATTGACTTTTTGGTGGGTTCGTTGATGGTCATGATGGCTCATGAGTTGTGGTGTTTTGATGGAAAATGTGCAATCTTTTAACTCCTAGCCTCACGGTGGGCGCCAATCGTTTGGGTAGAATAAGTACGACGTCTTGATCCACTTTGTTTGTGGAGTATGAGAGCCTAAGTTAACACGTTCGAGTTTTATAGATTGAAAGAGGTGGAAAAAAACTCTTGGAGCTTAGATTTGTATTAGATGTTATTGATTGTATATCTTTACAATAAGAGAATACCCTCCTTAATAGAGGTCTATGGCTTTTCCTAATAAAGATAGAGCTTCCATATTTACAAGATAAGATCTCTCTTGTGATGCATGTAAATAATATAGATAAGATAAATGTCTTTCCATCTATAGCTTATACGATATATTATCTTATATCTCTTATCTTGAGCACCACCATATTGAAGATATAGATGATCCTACATGTCTCTAAATTATGCTCATCTTATTTATGGAAAACAATATATTTCTCATCGCGTCGCAGAACGTGTTTACTTCGCCTTCATCATGCCCGTCATACCTATAACGTTTTCCCTTAACGATGATCTGGTGCAACCCATCTCGACCTCTCTTGGTGCTCTACATATTCTGTATCCAAGGGTACTAACATTCGTCATTCCCTTGATGAAGTCTCTTCAAGGAGTCCCAGATTTATTTATCTGGGGAGAACGCGAGCACTTTCTTTAGATCTAAGGGTTGAAGAGCCATGTGAAAGATCTTTAAAGCCCTATAATTATTTTCAAGGATATTGTAGTCAACATCAGTGTAGTCCAATCTCTTGTTCTCCTTATCATCAGCATCCAGAGAGTGTCTGGATCTGTCTCTATTATTTACCAAATCTGGCCATCAAGAGAACACACATGACTTTCGATCTACACCCTCCACTAATCATACTTGTCAGCCTTCAAGATTGGAGGGTTCCATAATGAGGCATTGATTGCAGTTTTTGACGTTGTCATTTTTCCTGCAAATTAAGAACATAAATCTAGAGTCAAGCTCTGATACCAATTGTTGGATCGATGGTGTTCTATTTTGAAGATCTAGAACCTTTACAAAGAATGCATTGAAAATGTAAAGCATTGATTAATGACTTTTTTAATGCAAGTACTTAAAGTTGAAACCTCAATTAACCAACTAGTTAATCCAGAAAAAACCAATACCTTTAAACTTCTCACTTGAAAGATTTGGAACAAGTATACTTATCTTATTGATTTCTTGGGTAATTACAATGATGACTTGGAAGTTAACTATAGACTTCCCACCTAGATTAACTTTCTTTCACCACTTGTAACTTGCTCTCACTCTCAAAGATATCGAATACTTAAACTCCTCCTTCTTTTCTTTTTTTTCTCAGTTTTTCTCTCTAAGATTAAATGTCTTTCTATGTGAAATCCCTCCACTTATATAGACATCACAACCAACAAATACTAGGGTATTTCCTCTTCTCCAAGTTTGCCATATTTGTATTTCTCCTCAGTGCATGCCTTTTGAGCGCATTCCACTTGAGATGCTTCTAACGGCTAGCGCTCAGAATTGTCAATTTGTCTTCTTTCTCTGAGCACGTCTTGACTCTATCAGTTGTTTGATCTTGTCTCTTGTACGAATTGAGGCGCACCACTTGTGTACAACCTGAAGTACACGGCTCTTGTAAGACTTCAACTAGCTAGTTACAAAAATATATTTTGTACGTGTTGTCTTATACTCCAAATATGTTGTACGAACGACCCTTGCATCTTTGGAAGACTTGTACCTTCATAGCATAAGCTTGTTTTCTCGATCTCTCTGCTGATCTCGATCACTATCAATGCTCTCAACATTCTCGATCACGACTAGTACATCCAACATTCTTCTGAAAGAAATTTACCTATAATTAGAGTAATAGGTTGTATACCTTTTCCTGGAACACTTAACAAACATTAGGCTTGGAGAATTGGAACCATCAAAACATCAACACTTGGAATCCAACAGAAGGCAACACCAAAATCTGTTAGAGAGATTCTTAGATATTGTTGAACAACCTACAACTTCACAAGCATAGATTATAGGAGGCTATATTCCATAAATATTTGCTAAAAAAATTAGGTACGCATCTATGATGTATACGGTGTACCAACTTAAAAAATCTTTTTTTTAAATAAATATTTTTAGAATATATATAGGTACATACCAACTTTCAAAATTCTTTTAAAAAAAAGATTTAAAATAAATCTCTTTAAAAGATAGATAAAACAATAAATAAGGATTTAAAATTAAGCTCTTAAAAAAAGAGGCATTCTAACTTGTCTATTTTCTTTAGAAAAAAAAAGTTGTCTAAGTATAAAAAGCAGCTTTTCAAATTTCAATATTATACATTATCATATTATTCGATATCAATTATACTAAGTATAAAGTACACAATGTTCGATAATGAACATAGAATTACGTTATACCTAGCATAACCAATGTTCGAATAATATGATAATAAAAGTTATGATTATACTATACTTAGTAATAGATATATTCAAATAATACGATAATGAAGTTAGAATTACGTTATACTTAGTATAACTGATATTCAAATAATACGATAATCAATTTAGGATTACTTATACTTAGTATAATCGATGTTCAAATAATAAGATAATGAAGTTCGAATTACATTATACTTAGTATAACTGATATTGGAATAATACGATAATCAAGTTACAAGTATTATAGGGTATCAAAATCATAGGGTTTCAATAACTTTAAATCACAAACCTTACTTACCTTGGGATTTCTTGATACTCTGAAACAAGACAAAATAGGGTATCGACGCTTTATGGGTTACAAGCTTTATAGGGTATGAAAATCATAGGATTTTGATAATGCTAAATCACAAACCCTGCTTACCATGGGGTTTTTGGGATACGGAATTTAGGGTCCCCCGAGATTCCGAAATAAGACAAAAAAAAGGGTATGGACGTCCTATAGGTTAGAAACATTATAGGGTATGAAAATCATAGAGTTTATATGACCCTAAATCCCAAACCCTACTTACCCTAGGGTTTCTAGGATATGGGATTTAGGGTCCTTCGGGACTCCGAAATATTACAAAACTGGATATGGATGCCATATGGGTTACAAGTATTATAGGTTATGAAAATCATAGGATTACATTATCCTTAATACGATAACCAAGTTAGAATTACATTATACTTAGTATAACCGATATTCGAATAATACGATAATGAACTTAGGATTACATCATACTGAGCATAACCGATTTTCAAATAATAAGATAATCAAGTTAGGATTACATTATACTTAATAGCCGATATGTGAATAATACAATAATATAGAGTATTCAAATTTGAAAAGCCGCTTTCTATACTTAGACCGCTTGTTTCTTTTTTTTTAAAAAAGATATAGACAACTTAGGATTCCTCTTTTTTTAAATATTGAATTTAATACTTTATTTATTTATTTATAACTTTTTTAAGGTTGATATGCGTTTATGATGCGGCATATTTAAGAAAATAAGAAGTTTTTTTACCTACCAAAAAAAACTAAAATGTTTCTATATTTCCTATAAAAAAAATTACGTTGGTACGTACTTAAAAAATAAAAATTAAGGGAATTTTGAATTTTTGTAAGCGTTATAAACGCATACTTAACCAGTATTGATGAATAATTTTCGAATATTTTTTTGAAAGTAATAATATGTAGAGAGTACGTGCACCTCTTAATTTCAGTACACGTACTTCGAGGTGTATAAATAATAAATAATTATATTTAGCATCGCCCTAAATTAATATTGCCCATGCTCAAAAAGTACGGGAAATGCGTTAAAATTCCACTTTGGGAGAAAGATCAGGTGGACTGGTCCAGGGTGGTGGCAGCGCCTCCTCCCCAATGTAAAAATAACATATAATTGCTTTTACCATTGTTTAAAAGGATAAATTATATCAAATTACTCCTATTTATATATCACTTTATAAAAAGTCATAAAAATTACATTTATTATCCTATTTTTAATCATTTTGTTATTTTTTATTTTAATAAAAATAATGACACAAATCTCATACACGATCAGAAAATCAGTCTAAAATATTTTTAGAGATAAAAAATTAAATTTTATCAGTTCAATATCATCCATTATTTTACTCTCATCAAAAAATTTAACATTACAAATGAAGATATGATAATAAATTATTAGACAATACCTTGATTTTTTAATAAAAGTAGAATAAATACAATAATTAATTTTCAATAAAAGACCAACAGCTAACAACTGAGGAGTAGAATATAATATAATATTTTATTGATGGTTATATCTACTACTCCGTATGTGCTCTTCTAAAAATAACGTCTCTATTATATGCACTACATTTTTTGAATTTTTGCATTATATTTTTCTACGCAGGTATCTGGCGTACGCCAGATTTCTGCGTAGAGGAGGAAATTTCTCTACGCATGTATCTTCCGTACGCAAGATACCTGCATAGAGATAGAATATGATTATTTGAGATATATAGTTGGGGGCATTTTTTTGAATTGGGCTTCTACGCCAGATCCTGGCACAGAAAAAAAAAATTCTAAAAGCAACAAAGTAAATAACATATTTTTTTAAATCTGCATTTGACTCTAGTAATAAACGTTATCGAGTAATCAAGGTTACATGATAATAAATTTGTTTGTATCATGAGGTTTCAATATACTTTTATTCATGTACATTTCTCCACCAATTTGTTTGATATTAACTGTTTGTTATTATTATTCTCGAAAATCACATATAACTATGGTTATATCTTATAACTATAAGGATATAACCAAATTGGATATAACTATAAGGATATAACCAAATTGAAAATAACTATACTATATAATCATAGTATATAACTATATAATATAATCATATTATATAACTATATGATATAATATATGATATAACTATAGTATATAACTATAGAATATAACCAAATTGGATATAACTATAAGATATAATATATGATATAGCCATAATATATAACTATAAGATATAATAATAGTATATAACTATATGATATAACCATAGTATATAACTATAGAATATAATATAGGATATAACCAAAGTATATAACTATAGGATATAACGATATGATATAACCAAATTAGATATAACTGTACGATATAACTATAGTATATAATTATAGGATATACCCATAAGATATAACCAAATTGGATATAATTATACGATATAACCATAATATATAACTATAGGATATAACCATAGTATATAACTAAAGGATATAACCATAGGATATAACTATAGGATATAACCAAATTGGATATAACTATAAGATATAACCATAGTATATAACTATAGGATATAACCATAGTATATAACTAAAGGATATAACTATAATATATAACCATAGTATATAACTATAGGATATAACCATAAGATATAACCAAATTGGATATAACTATAAGATATAACCATAATATATAACTATAGTTATATCCTATGGTTATATCCTTTAGTTATATACTATGGTTATATCCTATAGTTATATACTTTGGTTATATCCTTTAGTTATATCCTATGGTTATATCATTTAGTTATATACTATGGTTATATCCTATAGTTATATACTTTGGTTATATCTTATAGTTATATCCAATTTGGTTATATCTTATGGTTATATCTTATAGTTATATACTATGGTTATATCTTATAGTTATATACTATGGTTATATCTTATAGTTATATACTATGGTTATATCTTATAGTTATATCCAATTTGGTTATATCATATCGTTATATCATATAATTATATACTATGGTTATATCTTATAGTTATATCCAATTTGATTATATCATATCGTTATATCATATAATTATATATTATGATTATATCTTATAGTTATATCCAATTTGGTTATATCTTATAGTTATATCATATAGTTATATACTATGGTTATATCTTATAGTTATATCCAATTTGGTTATATCATACAGTTATATCCTATAATTATATATTATGGTTATATATTATAGTTATATCCTTTAGTTATATACTATGGTTATATCCTATAGTTATATACTATGGTTATATCCTATAGTTATATACTATGGTTATATCTTATGGTTATATCCTATAGTTATATCCTATGGTTATATCATTTAGTTATATACTATGGTTATATCCTATAGTTATATATTATGGTTATATCGTATAGTTATATCCAATTTGGTTATATCGTATGGGTAAATCCTATAATTATATACTATGGTTATATCGTATATATAGTTATATCCAATTTGGTTATATCATATCGTTGTATCCTATAGTTATATACTTTGGTCATATCATATATTATATTCTATAGTTATATACTATGGTTATATCATATAGTTATATACTATGATTATATCTTATAGGTATATATTATGGCTATATCATATATTATATCTTATAGTTATATCCAATTTGGTTATATTCTATAGTTATATACTATAGTTATATCATATATTATATCATATAGTTATATAATATTGTTATATTATATAGTTATATACTATGATTATATAGTATAGTTATTTTCAATTTGGTTATATCCTTATAGTTATATCTAATTTGGTTATATCCTTATAGTTATAAGATATAACCATAGTTATATGTGATTTTTGAGAATAATAATAACAAACAGTTAATATCAAACAAATTGATGAAGAAATATACATGAATAAAAGTATATTGAAACCTCATTATACAAACAAATTTATTGCCATGTAACCTTGATTACTTGATAACATTTATTACTAGAGTCAAATGCAGATTTAAAAAAATCTGTTATTTACTTTGTTGTTTTCAGGGGAAAAAAAAAATTCATGCGCCAGGATCTGGTAAAGCCCAATTCCAAAAAATGCCCCCAACTCCATATCTCAAATAATCATATTCTATCTCTACACAGGTATCTTGCGTACGTAAGATACCTGCGTAGAGAAATTTCCTCTTCTACGAAGAAATCTGATATACGCCAGATACCTATATAAAAAAATATAGTGTAAAAGTTTAAAAAATGTAATGCATATAGTAAGTGCCAAAAATGAACTACTACGTAATAATCAAAAGCAAGAATGTTGTCGGACAGTTCATTCCAACTCTAACCCCACCAAAGGCACCAAAGGCACCAAAGGTCCTCACAAGTCACAAGTCACACTCATAGTCTCATACCGCGTCAATCTACAATTTCTCTTGGCCACGCCCTTTTTTCATATTTACCACCTCCATATGCTTTATTACATGCCTTTTCTATTTTCTCATATATACACAGAGAAACATGACTTCTCTTTTTCACTCTTCTAAAAACTACTTTTATCTACGTGAGTGAAATTTTGATTTTTTTTTTATGTTTTGAGTGGAATATTAATATCAGTTTTTCTAAAATCAAATGTAAAAAAATATTCCTTAAATTAATTGTTTTAAAAAATTTAATCTTTACATAGTATTTATCTTTTGCAATTTAGGGTTTATATTCCAATTTGGATTCTTATAAATATTATTGCTATCCGATTGGTGTTATTATATTTGCTTGTCAAATTATTATTTGACACAAAGTGCATAATTGTAGATAGTCTTATAAAAATGCCTATGGTTAAAAAAACCCAGACATCATTCAGGAAGCTTAGTTAATATTGTAGGGCTTTTAATTCTTTCTAAGCAAAAGAGTCATTCCCTCTAAGTAAGGAAAACTTTCTTCCCTCCTCTTTTGGACAGTGAGGGTCTTTCACCCTTTGTGTTAGTTCATGGTGGTGTTTCTCCCCCCTAATCATTGTTCTTTCACTATGGTGATCCTGATGAACCATGATCTCTATCTCACTTTTGTTGAACGGAAAGAGATTGAAGGAAGTTTTCATGTTAATGATCCCCATAGATCTGTAACTTCTCTTAGTCTACTTCGAAAGCTCTTCACCTCTAAGCCTTTCAACATTCACACCCTTCGTAACACTCTGAAACTAGCCTAGAAGCTACAGCAAGGGTTATGAGAGAAATCTATAATAATCTTTTTGCTATACGATTTAACTGCCTTGAAGACAAAATCAAGGTTCATGAGGATGGTCCGTGGGCTTTTGATCGTACTTTACTTGTTCTCAAAGAATGTGGACATCAACAAGTATCAAAGGTTTCCTTTGATTCTTCTTGGTTTTTTATTCGTGTCCAAGATTTACCTTTTAATTCCATGACAAAGGAAAATGAATATGCAATTGGTCATCTTTTCAAGAACTACTCGCCATCATCAAAGGATTGGACTCAGGTTCTCTGTGGGTATTTGCGCATAAAAGTTGAGACTAATCTTAAAATGCCACTAAAAAGAAGAGATCTATTGAATCAGGGTGAACTTTGTAAGGTTTGGTTTTTCTTTCAGTATGAAAAAAACTACCTAACTTCGGTTAAACTTGCGGAAAACTGGGTCATATCCAGGCCAATTGTGATGACGAAAAGGCTGGATCTTCTCAAAATCAGCATGGATCTTGGCTTCATGCCCCTCATTTGCATGTGGTTGTTTCATCTTTTGCCGCCAACAAAGAAGGGGAGGGTACTCCTCAAAAAGACAAATCTAAAGGAGGTAGAAGTCTGTTGGAATCAGTTTTAAAAGGTGATTAGGATGTGAATCAGAGGGTGATCTATAATCTTCAATCGTAGCGCATGCTCCTGAAGTGGACAAGATTGTCATTTAAGTAGACCAATTGGAGATGCATAGGACTTTTAATTTTGTTGTTTGTCCGGATCTTGTACAATCAGCACCCACTTGCCTTGATTGTGCTCAATAGAATTTATCTCATTCTTCTTTGCCTATATCAACAGTCCATCAACAAAGTAACCTAGTTAAGACCCCCTCTGATGCTTAGGGCCATGTGTCTCATAATGGCAATCTGATTGTGGAGGTGGCACCTTTACATCCACCAATTACTTCTAGCAAGAAAAGTAATTGGAGAGGGAAGGTAAAGGTTGTGTCACATGTAGGACATTCAATTCCAAGGAGGCAAAAGGAGTTGTCATTTTCCTTCATCTCCTACAACAAAACAGAAGAAGAATAAACATTTTGAGGTACCAATTATAGAGGACACATCAAATTCTCTAACCATGATATTGGAGGGAGATGAGACATCCTCTTTATGCCGAAAGAAATGAAAATATTAAGCTATAATTGCATAGGGATGGGAAGACCTCGTGCATTTAATCGCCTCACCAAGTTGATCAAGCAGGAACTTCCCAGTGTACTTTTTTGTATGGAAACAAAGTCTTTTAGAAGCTATATGTATGATATTCCACAGAAGTTGGGTTTTGCGGGATGTTTTGCTACTAACAGTCATGATAGAGGAGGGGTATTGCTTTATTTTGGGATAACTATGTACAACTATCTTTTACTTCTACTATTAGTCATCATATTGATGTTTGTTTTTGTAACAATATCAGTAATCCTCCCTGGAGAGCTACTTTTACGGTTGGTCTGAGACTCAAAACAAACACTTATCTTGGAGTTGGCTGAATAATCTATCTCATGATGGGATCAACAACTGGCTTTGTTTGGATGACTTTAATTAGATTTTGTACTCATCTGATAAACATGGTGGCTCTCCAGCTAATTTGCCTGCAATGTCTTCTTTCCAGTCTGATTTGGACTATTGTGGCTTAAGTCAACTAAGATGGGAGAGAAGGCCTCTTACTTGGTCTAATGTTAGGACATGCTTTGATTTGATTCAGGAAAACCAAATCGAGCATTTGCCTCCACCTCATGGCTTTAGTGCTTTCCTAATGCTCTTGCCTCAAATCTTTGTTATTGGGGCTCTAATAATAATTCCATTTATGTTGTCTTGGACCAACCTTCTTGCCTTGTCGTTCCATTTTGAATCCATGTTGATTGATGCCCTAGGATTCATAACATCCTCCATAACACTTGGCACTCAAATGAGTATCCTACTTTCCATGCAAAACAGAATTATACTCAATAGGTTTTACAGTAATGGAACATATTTGAGTTTTTGAATGTTGGTAGGAAACTCAAAGAACTGCAACAGAAGATTTCTGATTGTATATCTCATCCTTCTTCAACTTCCCAAACTACTTTTCTTTGCAAGTTGAAGTAGGATAAAGAGGTTCTCCTAAATCAGCAAGAGATGATGTGGAATCAAAGGTCTTATGCTAATGAGCTATTTGTGGTGACATAAATATTAAGTATTTGCATGGTAAAGCAAGCAATAGAAAGAGGAGAAATTTAGTAAAAGCAACTTAGAAAGGCTAATGGCTCCATGGCTACTTCTTGGAATCAGATGGAGGAGATTTCCACTTCTTATTTGAAGCACTTGTTTACTTTTGATGCTCAGTCAGTTCCTGCAATTCTGATGAATGGCATTTCCAGGAGACTTTTTGATCGGGAAAACGCCTCTCTGATTGCACCTTTCACTAAGCAAGATGTTTTTTCAGCTCTAATACATATTCACCCTACAAAATCTCCTGCCCCAATGGAATGTCCGCTTTATTCTACAAGCAACACTGGAATATTGTTGGCAAGGATGTACTTTCTTGTGTTCTCAATATTTTGAATGGTGCTACTATGCTTGCCCTAGTTAACCATACTTTCTCTTATTCCCAAAATTGATAATCCAATGAGCATGACAACTCTTAGACCTATTACCATGTGCAATATTGTTTATAAACTCATCTCAAAATGCATACACTGATAATGTTGTTGCTGCTACTGAATATTTCCATTATATGAAGAGAAAAAAGACTGGAAAAAAGAGGCTTTATGGCTATCAAACTTGACATAGCTAAAGCTTTTGATAGGGTGGAATGGGGTTTTTGAAAGCTATTATGCAACACATGGGCTTTCATGGCAATTGATTGAGCCCGTACTTAAGTATGTTTGTACATTTTCGTTCTCAATCCTTCTTTATGGCTCACCCACTCACAGCTTTGTTCCTTTGCAAGGTTTAAGACAAGGAGATCCTCTATCTCCTTATCTTTTTCTTCTTATTATGTAAGGACATTCAAGTATTTTTGGAGTCTCTCAGCAAGATGGTCATATCCATGGTTTGAAAGTTGCTTCAACAACTTCTCATATCTCTCACCTTCTTTTCGTTGATGATTGTATAATCTTTGCAAGAGCTAATATGCAGGACGCTACTAAGATCAAAAAAATGTTATGTAATTTGGAAGAAGGAACTGGATAGAAAATTAATGCCCGAAAATTCTCATATCTTTATTAGTCTGAATTTGGACAGCACTTATCGTGATGCTTTGCTTCACTTGTTTGGCTTTAGAGAGGTGGATAGTCATGAAAAATACCTTGGTCTCCCAACTGTAATTGGCGGATCAAAAAAAGTCATTTTTCAACAAGTGGTCGACAATGTGAGAAAAAAAGGAAAAAGGATGGAAAACTAGTTCTCTTTCTCAAACTACTAGAGAAGTTGTTATTAAGGTTGTTCTTCATATCATTCCATCCTACATCAGGAGCGGCTTCAAAATGCATGTCTCTGTATGTCAATAGTTGCATTCTATTGTTGCAAAGTCTTGGTGGGGTTCGCAAGATCATTACAAAATCCATTGGTCTAAATGGAAACATCTTTGTGACTCCAAGGAAGCTAGAGGAATGGGTTTTAGACACTTTGACGCCTTCAATCTTGCTTTACTTGATAAATAATTTTGGAGAATCTTAGTTAATATATGCTCTATTATTGGTCTCATTTTGAAAGCAAGATACTTTCCTAACTTTGATATTTTGAATGCATCCTTGGGATCCAATCCAAGCTATGTTTGGAGAAGTTTGCACCATGCTATTTGGGTTGTGCAGCGAAGTCTTTTTTGGGAACTTTGCAATGGTCTTGATGTCAAGTTTTGGAATGATAAATGGCTTTCTCGCCCTCACTCTTTCAACTTTTTTTCTCCTCCTATTCAACACGAATTTGATCTCTCTGTTGCTGAATTCTTTGTTTAATATTTGGAAGATTGGAATTGGGAGGAATTGCTTTTTAGACATCTTGACTTTGATCTCCAACCCTTTCAATTTCTCCATCCGATCTCACCTCAAACTCTAGATGTTAGAAGATGGTTTTGTTCTAAAGATGGATAATTTTAAGTTAGATTTGCTTATAAAGTTATTTTGGATGCTTTGAACACTGCTGAATCATCAAATCTTGAGATTAAAAAGGACTTTGTGGTTCTGTGGAAGAAAGTCTGGAAGCTAAATGTTATTCCTAAGGCACAGAACATTCTGCGGAAAGCTCTTAAAGTCTTCTTACCTTGCTTGCAGATGTTGATGTTCAGGAAAATTGTTTTTTATATGTTTGTTCTTTATGTTGTAAGATATCTGAATTTGCTCTTCATGTTTTGCTCAACTACTCTTTTGCAAAAGATTTCTGGAATTTGTTGCCTCAGTTTTCTCCTATCATTGTGGTTAAACAAGTTTCATTTTGGGATTTGTGGAGCTTTGTGGTGGCATCTCTTTCCATTAGATCTTGAACTTTGGGCGGTCTGCATTTGGACTCTTTGGAACAACAGAAATGCCAGGATTTTTGAAAACTCTGATGCAAGACCTCTGTAACTTCATCAACAAGTGTTCTCTAAACCTCTTACTTCTCACATTCCATCACCTTCTTCTTTTGTCCTCACAAATCTCAACTACAATGTACAACAATTTTTTCTCTCATTAGTTTGTTGTCTTAATTGTGATGCTAGTTGCACTACGGATGGTAAGGCTATTATTGGCTTCTCTTTAAATCGTTTGAATGGATCTTTGATTGTAATATGGAGTAAATCTTCAAAACCCAACACTTTCATTGAATTATTAGAGTCAAAAGCAACTAGGGACTTAAGACGTCTTAGAAGTTTGGAATTTCCCACTTCCAAATTGGGTCTGATTCCAAGAAGTTGGTGGACTTATGTGGTACTTTTGTTGTACATAGAACTAATTTTGGGTTGCTTGTCTCTTTAGTTAAACAACTTTTAGCATCTTTCACTTATAGTACTTTCTTGTTCATTCCTAGAGATAAGAACTCTTTTGCTCACATAGTTGCTCAGCATGGTTTTTCCTTGGCTTCCATGGCAATCAATAGCAGAGCCAGAAATTCTCACAAGGGGGTGGGCTAAAACGCTTATTGAAAACTCAATATTTTGTTCGTTTGATCCATTCACACTTATAAACATTTTGAGACTCGTTATTTGAAATTGACTTCCTTTTACACCGAAAAACATTCTTATTAATTTTCTTAAGTATAATTAACTAAACAATCCACTTCAAACAAAATAAATTAAAATATTCAATTAATGTTCAATATTTCATCAATCTAATGAACTAATCAAGAACTTAATTGTCAACAAAATATTTCAAAGTCATACTCAATATGATCAGCACTAAAGACTTCCAAACTTTTTGGAAAAGAATGACGCTTCAAACAAATTGGACCAATCTATACCATTAATATTTTTTGTATCTCCTAAAAAATATTTAAATGATATAAGTTTTTCGATTTCTTTTTTAATAAAAATAGAAAAGTATAGAAAGAAGAATAAAAGAAGAGAGTTGATATGAATTGAACTCAAGACCTATTTTTACTTCTTTACACAAGTTCTAATACAAAAACTAAAATATGACGGAGTCTAAGGGGTTCGCCGGAGGGGAGTGGGGGTTGCACCCCCTAGCTCCGCCCTTGATGACAATGATATTTTACTCTAATGTATCTCAAATGCCTAGATCTTTGGCATGTAAGATGTACTTTGTTTGCAGTTAAATGAAAGCATATATTTTTGTGATAACATAAATTTGTACCATAATAAATATTGACGATGGGACGAGAATCCGTAACTCCGACGATCTCCCAATGCCCTGTAACATAGAAAAAGGCCAAAGGCGGGGCTTGTCCCTCGTTTCACCTTTGACGCTCAAGTCAATCTTGTGAATGAGGGGAGGCTAGGGTTTCAGAGTATGAGAATTAAATGTCAATGAGAAGCTAGGTCTATCTTAGGATATTATATACCTTCTTAATAGACTTCTTTCAATTGGGTCAATCGCTTTAGATAATATCAACAATTATATAAAATTGATTAAAATATTTTTACCTCCACAAATGCTCATCGGGTTCCTTAAGCATCAATCGTGGTTGAGGAAGTTGATTGTTGTAATATTTCATTCGTACTTGGCTTATATGTTGCCTATCTTTACTTTACATAGTGACTTGCACTATCTGTGCTTTCTTGGTTTGTCAGTCTGGTATGCTTTGCTCGTTTTGGCTTGCCCCTGATGTTAATGTCTTGAGTCAGATTGCGCTGTGAATCTCTTATGGGTTTATAACCGGTGTCTTTTTGATTTCAGATAACTTGGGAATCTAGCAGCTTGCGCTCTAGCATACATAGGAGCCCGTGTCGTTGTGGCCCGTATGTCAGTAGAAATGAAAGTGGCAGCTCGTACCCATGTGACACGTAGGCTAATAAAAATAAGACTGGTGACAGCTCGTGCCCATGTGGCCCTTTGGCTAATAGAATAAGATGGCAGCTTATGCCCATGTGACCCTTTGACTAATAGAATAAGATGACATTTTGTGCCCATGTGACCCATAGACTAATAGAATAATATGACAACTCGTGCCCCTGCGACTCGAAGACTTGTAATTGGTCATAAATGACTAGTTGTTGACCATAAGTGACTATTTATTGACCATAAGTGGCTATTTGTCGAAAAAACAAATTCGTTCAAACCATGTGAACTTCAATTATATAGATATATATGGGAATTAAGGCAACGCTTAACGCACCAATGTAAGACTCTACTACATTTATATGGCGATCTATTTAGAGGAGCTATATAAGATTTTATTCCATCACTTTTTTCATATCTTCGTTCATTTTAATTTATAGACTAGAAGAAAATTTAACTAAACATTTTTTAAAATTCAAGTGAATGTTACGTAATTTGCTTCCTGAACGATATTACTTTCCAAATAGTCACTTTTTAAATTAAAGGTTCGTTTGAATTCCCTTTTTAAAATGTATTACATTATATTAAATTAATAATTTAATATAATTTAATATAAGATAATATATTTTATGAGGGAATTCAAACAGATCTTAAAGCAAACTAACCCTTAGATTAGATATATATACTCCATATTAAGATAAGCTGTATATGTCTACATATTGGCCACTAATTTTTCAAATATTGATGAAATTAAAATGAAGGATGAACAAGATTTCCTTTCAAAATGCGTTTTTTTTTAATCCGTATTAGTTTCATCTCGGTTAACTTGTATTTTTTCTAGTTTTAGAACATGTAGGTTTGTTTTTTCTCTCCCGGTTTCTTCGGCTATTAATTTTAATTGATCTCTCAATATTTTCAAGTATATCTGAGCATTAAATCACTATCTTCATAGAAAATAAATGTGTTTTTAATCACACGCGGTGGAAAATACGAGAACTTGCGTGATATTTTACTTTCTACAAATAAATGAAATAAAAATGCTTATATATAAATAATTCATTACGTTGCTCCAATTAGATTATAGAGTTGGTCAAGTAGGGAAGAGCTAGCATATAATCGACTAAGGCTCCGTTCCGTAAAACTTTTTTGAGATTAACGGAGTTTGATTTTCTTTTTAATCTAGTTAATGAGTGTTTGGTAAAAAAATATCAATCTAGCTTAGGGAGCTTATAGTAGATTAACGTAGTTTAATTTTTTTATTTTTTTTTAATGTGATCCCCTTAGATTGTTGAAGATTAACAAGCTGAATTTTACATTTATCTAATTTCAACTTGTAATACTGAACACCAACTATAATTTTTAAATAATTAAGCTAATAAATTCAGCTCCAGCTCCAGCTAGTCATTCAACTTCAGCTCCTATTTTAGCTGGATTTACCGAACAAAGCAATTTTGAGCATAAACTTTTATATATTCAAGTTTACTTATTGCATTTTTTCCCATCAAAATACTTATATCGTTGCAACATTTGGAAATGGTGAATCGAAAATATGATTTCATGGTCATGAGATATACATCATACTTGCTTATCAATTAATTAAGTTAGGAAGACTTAATTGCTTGTTGCATATAATAATTATCCAACCTTTGATTTGAAAATACTTATTGATTTTTTTATAAAAAAGTAAAGACATTTCATTGTAAAATACAAAAGTAAGACCTTATCCTATCTCTATAAGATCGTGGAACATGGAATGTCCTCATCGCTTTATGAGGTGCCCTAATCATTTTCACTTTCTCTCAAAGTGATAAGGCATACTCAAATACCATATATATTCCCATGATTTCATGCATGGTTTCAAATTTTTGAAATTTCAAAAGAAAACAAAACAAGAATTTTAAAACAGGAGACAAATCAAACCAGTGCAATTCCCACATGGACCCACTTGCTCCTCAGACTGGATCAATTATTGTTTAATTAAAAAATTAATCACTGAACACTAATATAATCTAATCAATGAACTACAAAAACCCAACTAGCTAACATCGATCCCAACCCTATCTCTATCTCCTTTAACCAATATTTTATGACAAAAATGATATCACACAATCACCTCAATTGATCTCATTTCCTTAATTTTATATAATATGCGTTTAATTAGGTATTGTATGCTTTCAACAATGTTAATCATATTAACTAGTGGTACACGTTCCAATTAAAACAATCCCTCTTTACGTACAACTCGAACAAATAGGCTAATTATATAGTTACGGATACTAGCCTTAACGTATAGTGATATAGAGCTGCGAATGTAATAATAACTGGTCTAATAGGCCAAATTAGTTTATTATTGAAGATATATCGTTATATAGCCCTTATAATTAATTAATTACCTTAAATTCATCTAATAAGAAGGGTGCGGTAAACAAATCTTAAAATTTTCGATTAATCTAGATATATGTTGTTCTTCATTATATGTATTAGTTTATGTGTATATAGCGCTATGATTCTTAATTAAAATATTTTAATTTATTAGCATAAACTCAAATCTACTAGCCAATAAATACATACCAGTGTATATATATGTTAATAATGCAGAAAGAAGAATAGCCAGATGTTGGAACCATGACGTTCTCTCTGATTTTGATGATGATAAACACCATTAGATTTTATGTTTTCTTGTTCTTCCTATGAGTTTCAGGTCTTATGAAAGAATTAGGGAACAATGAAAAACGTATAAAGAAGAGAAAATAGAGGATGCTAAGGAACGTGGTGCAAACATGGAACAGTTACGCAAGGAGCGAATTGAAAATATGAAGCGTGCGTGGTTCCTATACAAGGAAAATTCTATATATGGAAACATCGTTTATGGAATGATGCGGAACGCATAGATTTGCCAGCTGTTCCCATATTGACTCCATTATACAAGGAAACGAGATTTCGAGTTTTACTTGGAGAAAAAGAGAAAGATAATGAGTCTTAGAAAAGTTTATAGAAGGAAACCATGTGTTTTTAAGCTGAATAATATAGTTGGTAACGAAATTGTTCACTGTTACCTTGTATGTCGATTGTTAGATATTTAGTAATAGGATTTTGTTAGACACTATATATAGATGAGATTACCTTGGGGAAAGGTATCTCAGCTACAATCATCAAGCATATTAAAGAGCTATTGCGAAACTGAGATCGAAGGTCTAAGGCAAGGTACGGGTAGTTCTTATTAAGGGTCTTTTGTGTCCTTGTGTCATTGAGAGTTGATTGCACTCAAAGTCTTTAACCTAGGGTATAAGTGGAGAGAAGACTTGTAAGATTGTACAATTCTTAATAATAGAAGTATATGTTTTGAGAAATTGCTTGTTACTTTAAATCTTTACATATTCCACTGTCCAGAGAACAATCACACCGTTCCTTGTCTAACACACTACGACTCAACACCAGAGATTGATTTGAGAAAGTATGATTGAGTTTTTTGCATGATATGTCATCTCTAAAGTCATGCAGAGTTGGCAGTGTAGTTACTATATATTCATGTACCGTACGCAATATTGTTTGGTTGTTATTTCATACAGCATATTTATTAGGGTTGCAATGCAAGAAAAGGAAGCTTCAATTTTGAAAGATTCTTGACACGGACGACTCTCTCATTCTATATAATTGAGTTTGTGGTATATATTATAATGTTATTTGTTTGAATTTAATAAATCCTTTGCTTTTTCCTCTACTCACCTAATCTCCAACAAAACAAGAAACAAACCTAATCACGATTATCTCTAATTGTATATGTTCACATTATTATCGCGCATAGGTCTGTTTTACTAATGACCCAACCTCATACTACACCATAGCTAGCTAGCCTTAGACGCTAGTTGAGAGTGGGAGAAAATGGAGCCTTTCAACAAACGTACCCACAACATTTTTTAGGCTAAACTTAGGATAGCTAGCAAAAAAAACAATAAGGTTAACCTGAATGTTTAAGAAAACACTATTTTTTACAAATGTGTACACATACGTATTTTTTTTTTATTTTTGATATTTTACAGTATTAATCTAAGCTTAGACGGAAAAAAATGTTACACATTGGAGTATTGTATCTTTATTATTATTATTATTATTATTAAATAATATCCGATCAATTTTAATTAACATTTTAGAATTTTACACATAAATTAAGAATAATGTCAAAAACTCCTCAAAAACCATTTATTGATCACGCCTGCCGCCTGCAGGTAAAACCAAATAGTGGGTAATTCACTTTGAAAGTGGTGACACATATACACACTCATTGGACCTCTACTCTACTCCATCCATTAAACTTTGATTGTCCTTTTAGCAATTTACACACATATTAAGAAAATTCTACTCTTTATAAAAATATCCTTATTTAATTGAATTGAAAATTAGAATAAATATTAAATAGTATGTATTAGAGAAAGAAAGAGTAAAAGTGAATCAATAAATATAAAGGGATAAATATGGTAAACTTAGTGCAAATTATCTAAAAGGATAAATAAATTTGAACAAATTTTTGAGTATAAAAGGACAATTAAAGTTGAGCGGATGAAGTATAATTTAATGTGTTGGTGTGTAGTAATTGATTATTATTTTTAACTTTGAAAAATAGCATATCAATCGACATGTGTTGATTACAGTATTAATTAGATTATGGGAATTTGAAAATAGCATTAAAACCCCAGAAAACATCAAGTAAATTTGATCAGAAATATCCCCTTTAAATGTCAGTTAAAAGTTAAAACTGAACGGAGGGAGTAATACAGAAAAGTTAGGATTAACTAGCTCTGACAATGGCAAAAAAAACATTAAAAAGAAGGAAATGAGACTAAAAAATTGTTGAAATTAAGAGGTACGGTTGATATTAATGGCAAGACTATTCAATGGCGGATGATCAGCATGTGTTTCTGCTCCCACCAAACTTTCTTACCCTTGTAACTGTTCACTTGTCCTTTTTTATTTACCATAAAAGGTAAACTTTGAATACAACAAATTGTACGTGAAATAGTTTACTCATTTAAGGTAAATTCCCCCTTTTACCCCGATTGACATCCGACATACACAACACAACAACCACATTCACAGCGATGAAACCTGAACGTGCCCCCTGACACCAATGCACAGTCCCTCCCACCATCCATATTAAGTTTCGATTGTTGCGGTATACATCAACAAATAGTTGAGGAAAAATCCCATCGAGCTATCATAAAATTTGGTATAACCTTAAGATGTTTGGTTGACAAATGACGAGGCTAAAGATGCGCAATGCAAATATCGTTGATTAGCCTTATCAAAGTAAAAAGTCCTAACAGACCTACTAAACAGATGTATAGTAAGCAAGCAAGAGTCGAACCCACAGAGAAGGTCTGATGCAGTATGCAATTGTGAATGATAAGTAACAAGCAGGGGGTTTAGTTATCACGAGAAAGCAAAGCAAGCAAAGCAAACAAGTTTGATTGAGTTGAGAAAATATAATGGGAAAGTAGTCCTACTAGAGCGAGATCCACAATACAGAGATATAATTTGATCACAGAAATCTATGTAATCCAAGTTCTTTTACTATCCTTATAGTTGTTCCCACCCTGATCTTAAGTACTATCGATTCTCACAGTTGTCGATAGACTTATCACTATGTCACTGGTAAAGTACCTCCGATTCTCACAGTTATCGGTATACTTTACCACTGACGCAACAATAGCAATGCACACAAGGATATATGATACATGCAAATAGAAAGACGTATTAGTACTCGCATGCAACTGACTCTCACTCACAATTGTACGCTCGTAACCCCTATACGCACAATTATGTATGCCACTAGATATGCACTCGGAACCCCTATATGCAATCCTAGCAATTGATAAAAAGTATTCAACCTAGTTGATCAGGCTAAGAAGATGATACGGGGTTAGCCGTGTAGGAGATGGATCTAGGCAACGGATCTCAAAACAAAAGAAAACACAAGATTAGAACAATAGCGGAAGTGAAACTAATGGATAGGATAATAGATAGAACCAATAGAAACGATGAGAAAACCCGCTTGCTTGATAGCAAGGAACCTTGTCGAACGATCTACCAACCCGATCTCTACAACGCCACACAACCAAGAATCGCTGACGAACTTGGAGCACATAGAGGATTGCTTATGATGTACGAAATCACCAACTCCAGAGAGACTTGACAAAGACGAAAATAACTAAGCAGGAAAGAACAATCGATTGAGACTCTCACGGGGAGCCGAGTTTTCAAAGCAAAAACCAAGCTCTGTTTTTGTGTTTAACAATGTGAGAAATCTGACTAATGAAGAAGACAAGGGCGCCTTAAATCCCTAAGAGGTGGCCGACCCTAGCTTCCTAAAACGGGCTACAATTGTTCCAAAAATACCCGAAAATAGAAAGCTGAAAATACATAAATAATAATCCTAAAAATATCCAATGCAGAAATTAATAAGATTAAACATATGTAACGTTGACCAATAAAGTCAACGCCTTGACTTTGGACTTGTCCTCTTCGTCATGTGATACATCATGTGCCATAAACGTCTCCAGCTCTTGACGTAGTTCCCTCAATCTTGACCTAGTAATCGGTCCATCAAAGGTTGGCACTAATGGCGGGGATGATTCCTCATCAGAAGAACAACAAGAAATCAATATTCAATATAACCAAGAGAATCAAACCAATATTTATAAGGATAAGAACAAGGAATAGAAATCTCACAAACACATCAACTGTATTGCTTCAATCGTCTAGTAGAACAGAGGGAAGTTAGTTCTCCATTCAAACGAGAATGAAAACTAAGGGAAATAACGTCTGAAATAAAGCAGTAACGAGTTGTGTTCTAAGTGTCTCCCTCTTAACCTAGAAAGAGGGCTTAAATAGTCTTCAGAAAACTAGGTTAAACTAATGAAAATAATAAAGGAAACAAAATAATAAAATAACAAAATCTGAAAACAATAAAAGAAAATAAAAGTCTTCAGACGCGCAACACTTAACACGGCCACCGCGGGGCGGTGAGATCCACCGCGGGGCGTCAGGCTTTCCACCGCGGGGCGTCATTCTTCTCTGAGAGTCACCGCCGGGCCGCGGTGACTCTGGCGCGGGGCGGTGAGCTAGCTCACTCTCTTCTTCTGTTGTTCTTCATTACTACCCAGTGTTGGTAGTCTTCTCCATGCATGCTCCAACAGCTCCATCTCCATCCTCATGTCTCCATCTAAGCTGTAAATCCAGGAATATCTTCATTTCTCTCCATAACTTCTGGATCACAGACTTAGCCTAAAAACCACTCATAAATTCCTCCAAATCATGCTAATAATTGCTAGTAAAGGTGTATGAAATAACACCTATCAAATTCCCCCATACTTAGACCTTTACTCGTCCTGAGTAAGCTAAAGAAAAACCTACTCTCTCAATCAAACACCAAGGCCTCAGGAAGTACAAGAAAATAAGACACTAGCAATTACAACATATCAACAATAAGCTCCAGACAACCAAAACAAGGGATGCAAAGATAATTCTAATCCTAACTCCAATCTAGCTCCTTATCGCTCCAGAATGGCCTACCCGAACTCCTTATACCACCTCTTCTTATGACACCTCGCCAAGAAATAGACAGAAATCCTAGAATCACTCTTCTTCTTTTTCGCTCATCTTGCCAAGGCGCCCTTTCGGGTTTTCACCAAGCCACTCATTTCATTTTGCTAGATATCTCACATATACTCACATCACTCCAGTCCACTTTTGCCCTGGTCTATACCAGCCGGACTACCTGCTTTTTACCTGAACTGCTCTTTCGGGTTTTCAGCTCATCCCAGGATTTTGATTGCCTTTTTACTTCTTTTTGGCTTTTTTTTTTAATCAAATGGGAAATACAGCATACGAAAAGAAAACAATATGTACAAAGGATAGACAGATAGCAAGTCTAAATCCCTCCCCCATACTTAAACCGAACATTGTCCTCAATGTAGAAAAGAGAACAACAAAGGAAATAGGGGAAGAAGAAAATAAACTCACTGCGGGTCTGATGGTGGTGGTGGTGGGAACCTCCCGAAGTAGTCCCTCATATGAGCATACATACCGTCCAGACGCTCATCTAAATCAGCATGGAGCTGGGTCTGCCAAGTCTGCAGACCGGTCTCTACTCGGGTGTTCAAGTGCGTCTGTTGCACTGAGAATGCATCAAATCTCGAATAAAACTCCTGCCAAGGTGTGGTAGGACCGTAAGAAGATGAAGGCGCATCATAAAGTGTAGGCATAGGAGTGTCCTCGCCCGCAAACTCAGCAGCAACAGCAGCACCACTAGGGCCCTCTCCATACGGGCCTGAAGGAGCAGCAGCATGGGTATCATCAGTCGTCATTCTGCTATCACTGGAGATCCACCAATCCGCAAATGAAGGTGAATAGGTGAACTCCCATGGAAGAATCAGAATGTGGCCATCATATGACGACCAGACTAAATCACCATCCTTTCCCAATGGCTTCAACATCGAGCACACCTTCATGTGTACCATATCATACACCACGTAGGCAACATGCCGAGGAATCTGATCGCAAGCTATCACTCCAGCACAAAGGAGGGTAATCAGACCACCCCCACAAATATCACGTGGCTCACCATCACGAATCCTCTTCAAGGAACCCAAAAAGAGGGTAGCCCAACATGGCGTGTATGTGACAACCTCCAAGATGCTCATAAACCACTGGAAATCCTTCAGAGGGACCTTACCATCATCAGCATGGCCAAAGAAGTCTCTCATCATCAATTTGTGGATCAACCGTAGACACGGGTTCACCAGCTTCGAGTTCACCTCCTGACCCTTCCTGAACGTCCTGCCCGTAGCAGCCTTCCAGAACTCCATCATATCAGACTCTAGAATGCCACCAGACCACCCATCAGTTGGCAGCTTTGTAATGCCCAGGGCAGCACGCACCACCTTAGGGGATAACGAATAATCACGCCCGTTGTAAGTGAACGTGACCCTCATCATCCTCTTGTCGTCTGAGCCATCAGAGTACCTCTTGAAGGAGGCGATGAACTAGTAACAAAGCTCGGGATACGCAGGGGCAGCTAAGTTCAGAAACGTCCCCAAACCACACTGTGCTAAGCACATGGACACACATGCCAACAAACCAAACTCAGCCAATGTTGGCTTGTCAAAGAATTTTGTCGCCAACACCTTCCTTTCTTTCACCATATTGTAGACCTCATTCTCATCCCTCGTAGACACTTGCTTTCGACCCTTAGGTGCCATAAGTAATGAATGTAGAATTTCAAAACGAAGGGCAACCAAGAGGACTTACAAACGAACAAACACGCAACCAAGTGGTCTCGCCGCGGGGCGGTGAACGAGTCGCCGGGTCACGGTGGGAAAACTGGGAGCTTTGGCTCGGTGAAGTCGACGCGGGGCGGTGGCAGCGCGAGGCGGGACTGAAGCGACGCGGTGGGGTTGTGTTTGGCTGGTTTATGAGGCTAGACTTCCAATTGGTGAATTGGGGGCTAGATTCGGATCAAGGTCGAGAGAGATTTGAGGGAGAATGGGGGATTTGGCTTTTGGGAGCTTGAGAGGTGCTGGGAATGGAGTGTTTGTGAGTATGGGGGCTAGGTCAGGGAAGGGAAAGTGAAAGGGATGATGGGGCCGGGTATGTACCATGGCCCAAAGAAAAATCTTGGCCCAAAGGGGCCCAATCCGTCAAATCCTTCGTAACAACTCAAGAAATAAAAAATATTATGCACCCGTTTAAGTTTTTTTCGGGCCCTTTATTCTTGTTTTTTTTTTCGGAGTTGAAAAGGTATACCAGACATTCACCGCGGGGTGGTGGGCTCCACCGCGGGGCGGTGAGGATCGCCGCGGGGCGGTGGGACGAACTGGGACACTGTCTCCGCTCCATTTACTTTCGTACCTGAAATGTGAGTAACAGGCGAACGAAACAAAGCAAAATAAATTACGAAAATAATCTAAAGAAAACTCAAAGAACAATTACCACGGGTTGCCTCCCGGACATCGCCTTGGTTAACGTCGTTGGCTCGACGTACTGCAGATCAATTACCACATGGAATAGGATCCCCTCGGAATCCTCCTACTCGTCTCTTCCTGTTGAGACTTCCTATGGAAAGGTTTAGACCTTAAGCCATGTTCCCTCTTTGCCATTGACTCCATGCTTACTTCCTTTGGAGTATCTCCCCCATACTTAGAGCGATGTGGGGGCCGATATGGCTCAATCTGAATATGTTGCACATCACTGGATAAAGGCTTACAGCCTTGTATGGTTAGTGCAGGGGGACGAGTGCCCAAAATGGAGGGAATAGAATCTCCTATGTCATCCAACAAGACATCACCAACATGTAACTCATGCGACTCAATAGGTTCATCAATAGTAGAACACTTAACTACGGTCTCTACTGCACTAGTTTTAACATTGGCATGCACATGATCATCAATATCGCTAATGCAGCAAGGAGCAGACAATTCAATAGAGTTGGCTTTATGAATATTATGTTCAAAAATTATTCCATCAAATTCCATAGTTAAAATTCCACTGTCTACATCAATCTTTGTCATGGATGTTTTCATAAAAGGTCGCCCTAAACCCTAGTCCATATCCATAACAAAGAAGTCAGCAGGAAAAATCAAAGAGCCTATCCTCACAAGAACATTTTCCACAACACCCTTAGGGGGTACACAAGAACCATCAGCAAGTTGTATAACAATGTTAGAATCATACAAGGGTCCTATTCCTAAATCCTCAATCAAAGAATAGGGTAACACATTAATTGAGGCACCCAAGTCTAACAAGGCTTTCTCAAATCGATGCTCACCTATAGTGATAGGAATAGTAAATGTACCTGGATCCTTTCACTTCTCAGACATGCGTCTCTGAACCACTGCTGACACATGTTCACTCACTGGAATCTTCTTTTGAGCCTTCTACTTCTAAGTCCTCTTCACGGTGCACAGCTCCTTCAAGAACTTGGCATATCGAGAGATAGCCTTGATAAGCTTGATCAGGGGAATGTTCACCTCACAGTCCTGAAATGTCTCGAACAGATCGATGTCTTCAGCTACTCTCTTGGCCTTCAACGCCTCAGGGAAAGGTGCTGGTGGCTTCTCAGAACCTAGAGGGGGAAACTCGGGGCGAACGTAGTCATCAATACAGGTTTCTTCAGTGGAGTCGGGTTCTCGAAGGCTAGGTCGCGGTAAGTCCACCGTGGGGCGTCGATCATCACTGCGGGGCGGTGAGGTCGCGGCATGTTTACTGAGTTCAGCCGCCGGGTCGCGGCTAGAGTCGCCGCAGGGCGGTGGCTTCAGCGTTTCTTTCCTAGCTCCTTCTTTAATTTCTGGCCAGGCCGCGGTGGCATCCACCGCGGGGCATCCGGTGATTTTCTCCTTCTCGATCTCGTTTTCCTTCTCAGCTATAGGAGCAACGTCCAACTTTTTACCACTTCTGAGGGTAATAGAGCTCACATTCTCCCTTGGGTTCACAGTAGTCTGAGATGGCAAGGAATTAGATATCCTCTGGTCAAATTTGGTCACAACATCAGCAAGCTGGCCAATTTGTCTCTCCATGTTCTTAATACTTGACTCAGTAGCCTGCACATGCGTGGCGAAATGCTGAGTCAGAGTCTTTAGCATCTCTTCGGTAGAAGCACCAGAGCTTTGGCCTTGAGGCCTCTGTTGGTATGGGACTCTCTTCTGGTACTGCTGTTGTGCAGGCTGTTGACCACCTTGAGGGTCACTCCATCTAAAACCTGGGTGGTCTCGCCCTCTCGGATTATAATTGGGTTGTCCACCAAACTGTGGTCTAGGGGGTCCATAACCTCCTATAGCATTAACTTCAGCAACACCCTCCTCCTACAGCTGAGGACAAGTGTCAGTGGGGTGGTATTGATCAGAGCAAAGCCCACATGCTTTAACTTGTTGAGGGGCGTTCTGATTCACCATCCTCTTCACCATCTCTTTCAGCTCAGCTAGCTCAGTCAACACTGGGCTTGGTCCTGCAGGGGTCACAGCATTGACCGCCTTCCTTTGGTATGTCTTCCCAAAACTCCTGGTGCTCTCACTCATCTCCTGGAATCTCTCCATGGCTGCATTTGGTGTCAGATTCAGAATGCTTCCACCGCAAGCAGCGTCAACCATCCTTCTCTCTTGGTCCAGCAGACCATTGTGTAAATAGAGGACAAGGTCCTGCTTGGCGTATCCGTGGAATGGGCAGCTAGAGCAAAGCCTCTTGTACCTCTCAAGATAATCATATAGCGTCTCATCACCAGCCTGCTCAATATTGGCAATTGCCTTTTTCAAGGCATTCGCCTTCTTCGTTGGAAAGTACTTGTCCAGGAATGCCTTGTGCAGTTTATTCCAGGTATCTATGGTTCCTGGTGGCAAGTGATAGTACCAGTCGCTTGCAGAGTCTAGCAGGGAGAAACCAAAAGCTCTCATCTTGATTTGGTCTTCCGTCACGTTCCTGGGCTTCATAGTCATGCAGACATTGTGGAACTTGCCTAGGTGAGAGATCGGGTCTTCTCCACTCAAACTGTGGAACTTTGGGAGATAAGCAACAACTCCAGATTTCAGCTCAAAATTCACCCCTTCGCCAAGTGCAGGGATGACGACAGCCAGGGATTGTGCTCCAATATTCGGCTCAGTCAATTCTCTCAGAGTCTCAGCCATTGCGACAGTAGGGATGTTAATTGGCTCAGTCGGCTCAACGACCTCAACCTCGACTTCTTCTTCTCCTTGATTGTGTAGGTTCGCACGGAACGATCTGTCGACTTCTGGATCAAAAGCTATGAGGGGAGAGTCAGTAGAACGAGTGTCGACCATAAGATAGGTCTCCACCAAAAATCAATCACAAAAAACACACAACAAAACAGAAAACTTTCCCGGCAACGGCGCCAAATTTGACGGGGCTAAAGATGCGCAATGCAAATATCGTTGATTAGCCTTATCAAAGTAAAAAGTCCTAACAGACCTACTAAACAGATGTATAGTAAGCAAGTAAGGGTCGAACCCACAGGGAAGATCTGATGCAGTATGCAATTGTGAATGACAAGTAACAAGCAGGGGGGTTTAGTTATCACGAGAAAGCCAAGCAAGCAAAGCAAACAAGTTTGGTTGAGTTGAGAAAATATAATGGGAAAGTAGTCCTACTAGAGCGAGATCCACAATACATAGATATAATTTGATCACAGAAATCTATGTAATCCAAGTTCTTTTACTATCCTTATAGTTGTTCCCACCCTGATCTTAAGTACTATCGATTCTCACAGTTGTCGATAGACTTATCACTATGTCACTGGTAAAGTACCTCCGATTCTCACAGTTATCGGTATACTTTACCACTGACGCAGCAATAGCAATGCACACAAGGATATATGATACATGTAAATAGAAAGACGTATTAGTACTCGCATGCAACTGACTCTCACTCACAATTGTACGCTCGGAACCCCTATATGCACAATTGTGTATGCCACTAGATATGCCCTCGGAACCCCTATATGCAATCCTAGCAATTGATAAAAAGTATTCAACCTAGTTGATCAGGCTAAGAAGAACAACAAGAAATCAATATTCAATATAACCAAGAGAATCAAACCAATATTTATAAGGATAAGAACAAGGAATAGAAATCTCACAAACACATCAACTGTATTGCTTCAATCGTCTAGTAGAACAGAGGGAAGTTAGTTCTCCATTCAAACGAGAATGAAAACTAAGGGAAATAACGTCTGAAATAAAGCAGTAATGAGTTGTGTTCTAAGTGTCTCCCTCTTAACCTAGAAAGAGGGCTTAAATAGTCTTCAGAAAACTAGGTTAAACTAATGAAAATAATAAAGGAAACAAAATAATAAAATAATAAAATCTGAAAACAATAAAAGGAAATAAAAGTCTTCAGACGCACGGCACTTAACACGGCCACCGCGGGGCGGTGAGATCCACCGCGGGGCGTCAGGCTTTCCACCGCGGGGCGTCATTCTTCTCTGAGAGTCATCGTCGGGCTGCGGTGACTCTGGCGCGGGGCGGTGAGCTAGCTCACTCTCTTCTTCTGCTGTTCTTCATTACTACCCAGTGTTGGTAGTCTTCTCCATGCATGCTCCAGTAGCTCCATGTCCATCCTCATGTCTCCATCTAAGCTGTAAATCCAGGAATATCTTCACTTATCTCCATAACTTCTAGATCACAGATTTAGCCTAAAAACCACTCATAAATTCCTCCAAATCATGCTAATAGTTGCTAGTAAAGGTGTATGAAATAACACCTATCAACAAACAACCATATAAATCATAGTAAAGTAAGCATATATTATATGTTTGTTCAAGATTATATGATTTTAGCGATGTTATGATCCATAATACGTGAATATCCCGATTTTAAGTAAAATTTTATAAAATGTGTTAGATAGTTAGTGTTCTAATTCTGAAGATCTATGCATTTTCAGATAGTATGCAACATAAATATTAACTAAAAAGTTATTGACTTTAAACGTAAGTACTTAGAGTGGAAATCTCAATTTTCTAAATAGTTCATCACGAAAAAAAATTACTACCCTCAAGCTTCTCACTCAAAAGATTTAGAATGAATATACTTATTTTATTGATTTCTTGAGTGATTAGAATGACGACATTGACTCTAACATTAGACTTCCTACCTAGTTTAGTTCTCTTTCACCACTCGCAACAACCGTCACTCGCAAAGACTCAGAATGTTCGAACTCCTCCTTCACCGGTTGATCTCAAGATTGCTCAAAGCTTGGTTGCTCTATCCAAGTGGAATCCCCCCTGCCCCCTTATCTAGACGTTACACAAGATCTAACGTAGAGACAAAATATTTCCTTATTGTAACTTCTTTTCCAAGACAATATATTTTATGTCTAAGCTTACAATATCTAGCTACCATAGACAATATAAAATTATATACGTCTCACACTCTCCTAGATTACTTACCATAAATAGAATTATTCCTTCTATCCTAGAAAGTCAAGATCTTTGTTGGAAGAATGTTCCATCAAGGAACCTTAGGTGTTTTGATGATGATAAACACCATGCGTTTGATGGTTTGTTCTTAAGTATTGTTTCAGGGAACAACAAAAAACATAAGAGCTATTTGGAGAAGTTCTAGGAAAGAATGGTTGTGACCAATGGATCAATCATCCTAGGGAACAGTGAAAACAAGAGCATCAGAGCTCAAGAAGAAGAGAAGAAATGGAGATTCCAGGGAACAAGGAAAACAGAGCAAAGACAATTGTCAACATTCCCAGCGAAGAGGCAAATTGTGAGATATTGCGTCTAGGGTTTCGAATGTTTGCTTGGAGCACAATGAGACATTCAAAAAAGGAAAGTGAAGATTATATCTTGCAGATAATGGGTCAAAATTATCATGGAGAGATAAGATCTATTTATGGAAATAAGATAATGTCAAGTTGGAAGATATTATTTGTGGTATTTTAGGATATTGTTTGATGGAAAGATATAATGTTTTTATGGGATAATACAAGATTAGACCATAAATAAATTATATTTTTGTCATCCTTTGGAGGCCTATAATACAAGGCATTATCAACCTAGTTTGACATGCTTCCAAGAGAGAAAGAGGAGCATCCAAGAGAGAGACGACATTAGGAGCTTTGATGGTTTCTATGTATCCATTGGAGAGCAAGAACACAGCTTGGAGTTTAAGAGACGAGTTTCAAGGCTGTTGGTTCAAGGGAACGACGAAGTCGTTCTTACGTCAAAAATAGTTGCGATCTTTAGGAGCTTCGTACGGGAAGTTTCTGAGGTGAAGAAGGTAACTTTTCAGTGATTTTGAGTTTGTTGTGAGTTGATAATACATGATAAGGGTTGTTAAGCTTAGAGAGTATTCTAGTAGGGAAATCTAGTTTACGTTGGATCTTTGCTTGACTTGTGTAGCTCATGTTTATCAATAAAAGAAGTAAACTTTGAAATCCTGCTAGGGTAACACCTAGAGGTGGAGGTTTTTCTTTGTCAACAAGTTGGTTGATTTGATTTTCCTCTCTACGTGATTGTGTTATTATTTGTGATATTCCGCTGTGCAAAGGTATCGTTTCCTATATAGGAACAATACTTTACTTTGTTACTAACACTTGGTTTCGATCCAACAATTGGTATCAGAGCAAGGTTGCTCTAGATTTGTGTTAGTTTTCAGGAAAAGATGAGTACTCATGATGGGAACAATCAAGGCTACTCAATGGCGCATCCTTCTCTCTTCAAATGAGAGAAATTCGGTTGGTGGAAGAAAAAGATGAAGATCTTCATCAAATGTGAGGACTTGGACCTTTGGGACATCGTTGTTGATGGACCAGTCATTCCTTCCATGAAGAACGATAAGGGTGAGATCGTTCCCAAATCAAAGGGTGATTGGGATGACGAGGACAAGAAGGTGATATCTAAGAGCCACAAGGCTATGAAACCATTTATCCATGCATTATGCGATAGTGAGTATAGTAGGGTTTCGGCTTGCACAAGTGCTAAGCAAATGTGGGACTTGTTGTGTGCAACTCATGACGGTTCCATTGAGGTTAAGAAAAACAAGATATATCTTCTTGTTAAACAATATGAATTGTTTAAGATGGAAAAGGATGAGTCCATAAAGGAGATGTTTGCTCGTTTCAATGTTATTGTTAATGAGCTAACTTGTTTGGGAAAGGTGTACACCACTGAAGATCAAGTTCGAAAGGTGATGCGAAGTCTACGCAAGAAGTGGATTCCTAAGGTAACGACGATCGACGAAGCCAGGGATCTGAGTTCCTTACCATTGGAGCACCTCAAAGGATCTCTCACTTCTCATGAAGACAAGCTGAAATCTTATGAAGATGAAAGTCCCTAGAAGGGAATGATGGCCTTGAAAGTTTCCAAAGCGTTGAAGCAAGTAAAGACGGGCAAGAAGGACAATGAGGACAAGGACCTGACAGTGGCTCTCATCATGAATGCTATGAGGGGCCTCCTCAACAAGAAAGACAAGGATCGCAAGGATCACTGCAAGTCTTTTAAGAAGAATCCTAACATTATTTGCTACAATTGTCAAGAAAAGGGGCCCAATGCTAAGGACTGTCCCCAGAAGAAGGAGTCAGAGGATGATGATGACTCTTCTAGGAAGGAAAAAGGCAAGGGAAAGGAGAAAGCCTTTCTTGCCACATGGGGAAGTGATTCTGAATCTGATCCGGAATCATGGGCTAGTCCCAAGTTGTGTTTGGTGGCTAAGGAACAGTGTGCATCTGATTTCGAGGATGAGGTAAGCAACTTTGACATTTACAATGAATTGAAGGGTTGTAGCAAGCGTTCCCTGATAGTCTTTATTGAGAAAGTTTATAGGGAAAAGGAAGAGTTGAGTGAACAACTTGATGCTGCTAGTTGTTCCTTATCTTGTGATGAGTGTGCGATTCTTAAATCTAATGTTGAAGATGTGAGTTTTAAGAATAAGGAACTGGATGCTAGAGTAAAGAGTCTTGAGAAGGAAAAGTTACAACTTATAGAAGACTTGGAGAATGCTAGTTCTAAGGAGGGAAATGTTCCCTCTGACCACGCTGAGTTGGAAAAGATGAAATTAGGGTTGATGAGCTTGTTGCTACTAATCTTAAGAATGAGAAAAAGTTGTATGAGCTGCGGTTTGTTAAGGAATAACCTGGTGGCAAGGCTGAAGAGAAGGAGAAATTGTTTCTTCTACAAAGGAAGTTGCAAAGTGCCAACGACCGGAACAAGCACTTGGAGGCTAAGGTAAGTCTTCTTGAAAACAGTGGTTCTACTATCCAATCTTGGCATGAAGGAACGAAAGCTCACAAGATTTAGCTTAAGCAAGCCACTAGGACAGTACCGCTGGTATAGGCTACGTTGTTGCTAAGGCAGAATGTAGTGCACAAGGCACAAGTTGGCATCCGTCAAGGGCTGAAAAGAAGACCATAAACCCTAAGACTCCACCATAGCAGAAGCTTAGGCAAAGCTATGGGAGATGGGAACAACGTGGGCACTATGCTTTCAGAAACGATCGCAGATTTCCTACATCAAGGAACAATGCCCAACGAGTGTAACAGCCCATGAGAGGTAAGTTTTCTAATCCTTATGTGCATTCTCGCCATATGGATTATGGAGCTGTTGAGTATTTTGGTACTAGGACTAACCCAAGGGAACCCAACTTTGTTTAGGTGCCCAAGAACAAGACTTAACTTGTTTTGCAGGTAGGTGTGAGGGAACAGCCAATGAAAAGGCATTTCATGGAGAGTAATCCCTCACAACCTATAGGAACAGTGAGTTGAGAACTCACTTGTGGTTTGGTAAGAAGTGATAAAGCTTAAGGGGAACGATTCTCAGTTCAGAGAACATGAGACAACCAGTTCAGGGGAAACGATGTCCAGGAATGGTGAGGTCAAAGCTATTGGGAACTGTCCCATGGAACCAAATAATGAGATAAGTATTCTTGTCACAAGCATGCATGTTTACTTCGTGTTTACTTTATGGTTATGTTGATCCCTTAGAATGTATCTAGGAATGAAATTCTTAGACTTACTTGTTTGGACTACTTTTATAAGTATTCCGATGATTGGCTAGAGAAGATGAGTTAACTAAGAAGGAATTGTTACCTCATATTGCCATGTGTTATGTGATTTCATTTTGATGTTTTATCCTATGAGTTATTATTCATTCTTGTGTGTGCGAATGTATGATAACATGATTCATGATTTAACGTCAACATGGGTGTTAGAAAACGTTCTTCTTTCGGCCCAAAGAAATCAACTTGATCTTTGAACCCTCATCATAAGCTGATATGATAGTTGATTTCAAAGACCCACCCTAGCTGAGTCCAATGATGTTTGCCTCTGTGAGCCCTTCTTTGTTGAGTCCACAACTGAGGTAAAACATTGGATGGTACAAAAGGCCTACCGAATTTTGATTTGGACTTCTTTGTTGAATTTTCTTAACCCTGAAAATATATAGTCTAAATGTACCTTTATATCTATTGGATATGCCATGAGGTTGTTTCGGTTGAGGATCTTGAAGATTCTAAGAGCTTGGGCAAAAGTCAATTCAAAGGGAACACTACCTATTGAACATTGAAGATTGGCTAAAGTTGCAAAAGAGGGACCGTTCCCTCTGCAATAAGAAAAAGAAATTGGAATGTTACCTGATGAAAAGAAGAAGAAGAAAAAGGGAAAAAATTCCTCAAAAAAAGGGTAAAGAAAAAATATCAAAATGTAGAAAAGTTCCAAAAGGAACAGTGCGAAGATGTATAAGAAGATGTTCCCAAAGGGAACAATGCGACAAAAGAAGCCATGAAAGGAAGTTTTGCTTGAAGATGGACCAGTCCAGTGTGGAAAGTAAAGGTCTTCAACTAGGGAACTTCGTGGCATGTCTAACACATCCCCTCTCAAAAGAACCGAGCAGTTAATTCCTTATATTTTGATTCTCTTGTAATGTTTTCTGATATTTGTGATGAAGTTGCTTCTTGATGATTGTGATTATATGTTTTCTCACTCATTGCATGCATAGTAACTTTAAGTGGAGAACTCTTGATGAAATTTATGTTTCATGTGATAATATGGTATTCCGTTCCTTTAAGGTTTTCAAGGTCTTTTTGATTATGTCAAAAGGGGGAAAATGTGGAAGGAATTCAGATTAGGAGGTTGAAGAGTTTGTTACCGCATATATTTCTTAGGGGGAACTTATCCATGATTGTTGGTTATGCATGTGCATATCTCTTATTTTGATATCGCTTTATTGTGCATTTTTTAATATGGGTTTGTCATCATCAAAAAAGGGGAAATTATTGGAAGAAGGTTCCCTCAAGGAACCTTAGGTGTTTTGATGATGATAAACATCATGCATTTGATGGTTTGTTTTTAAGGATTGTTTCAGGAAACAACAAAAACCATGAGAGCTATTTGGAGAAGTTTTGGGGAACAATGGTTGTGACCAATGTATCAGTCATCTTAGGGAACAGTGGGAACAAGAGCATCAGAGCTCAAGAAAAAGAGAAGGAATGGAGATTTCAGGGAACAAGGAAAACAGAGCAAAGACAATTGTCAATGTTCCCATCAAATAGGCAAATCGCGAGATATTGCGTCTAGGGTTTTGAATGTTTGCTTGGAGCACAATGAGACGTTCAAACAAGGAAAGTGAAGATTATATCTTGCAGATAATGGGTCAAAATTATCATGGAGAGATAAGATCTATATATGAAAACAAGATAATGTCAAGTTGGAATATATTATTTGTGGTATTTTAGGATATTGTTTGATGGAAAGATATAATGTTGGTTATGGGATAATATCATATTAGACCATAAATAAATTATATTTTTGTCATCATTTGAAGGCCTATAAATATAAGGCATTATCAACCTAGTTTGACATGCTTCCAAGAGACAAAGAAGAGCATCCAAGAGAGATACGACATTAGGAGCTTTGAAGGTTTTTAAGTAGCCATTGAAGAGCAAGAACACAGCTTGCAGTTCAAGAGACGAGTTTCAAGGCTGTTGGCTCAAGGGAACGACGGAGTCGTTCCTACATCAAAGAGAGTTGCTATCATTAGGAGCTTCATACGGGAAGTTTCTAAGGTGAATAAGGTAACTTTTCAGTGATTTTGAGTTTGTTGTGAGTTGATAATACGTGCTAAGGTTTGTTAAGCTTAGAGAGTATTCTAGTAGGGAAATCTAGTTTACGTTGGATCTTTGCTTGACTTGTGTAGCTCATGTTTATCAATAAAAGAAGTAGACTTTGAAATTCTGCTAAGGTAACACCTAGAGGTAGAGTTTTTTTCCTTGTCAACAAGTTGATTGATTTGGTTTTCCTCTCTACGTGATTGTGTTGTTATTTGTGATATTCCGTTGTGAAAAGGTACCGTTCCCTATATAGGAACAATACTTTACTTTATTACTAACATTTGGTTTCAATCCAACAATCTTTTTCTCTTCCTTGCTCTTCAAGTCTTCGCAAAAGATCTTCCTTTCCTTATTTCTTTCACCGACTTCAAAGCTATCACTGCTTCTTGAAAGTTGATAAACTTTAGAGTAATATCCACGCTTTTGATCATGTTCAGTACTCCGAACACATCTTTGAATGTAATTAACCTGTAATTGTTCAGTTTAGCAACATCCTATACTTGTATTTGTAACACTTAGCACATATCAGTCCTAGAGGTTTGTTACCATCAAAACTAGGACTTCAACATTATTCCCTTTTGTCATAGTGACGAACTCCTATATTCCTTAGCATAATGAGATAAGAAGTATAATCAAATATCAAGAAAGTGTGAGGTAAAGTTCCCCCTAAGAAAAATAATCCATGATTCTCGTATGTATCACCTAACTATAGTCACCTCAATAATGTTTCCCATTTTGTATCATCAAAAAGATTAATTTTTTTAAGGAAAATAGTAAAAAGCATATAGTACCAAGCCAATCAAAAGTTCATTAACTTTTAAAAGTGTAGAACCTACCGGCACTTACACCTTCAACAAAAAAAGAAAAGAACAAGAACGAGCAAATCACATCACAACGAACCAACAAAGATATACAATCAAGATGGGTATAATGAGCAAGGAAAGTCAAAATGGATAAGAAAGGCTTGGAAACACAGTAGGTGCATGACCGGCATATTATTCCTTATCAGCACAACTAGCCTAGAGATCTCTCATGAATGTCTTCACGATCTCCATGTCCATTCAGAGATCCTTTACCTCTACAATGAGCACCTTCAAGGGCTCATCAGTTTCCTCTTCATCTTCTTCCTCCCCGAGTTCATCTTCCACCCTTCATTGCAACTTTCCCACTGACCACCAGCAAACTAAAACAAAATCTTCTTCAGATAGCCCTAATTCAGTACACTACTTGTAGTAATTAACCTACTTAGGCATGTATAAGAAGTGGTACTCTAGTATCTTCTTCACAACTACAGGGTATGGGAGTGCATGCTTGGGAGCAGTCCTCACATAAGCCATATGAAACATCATCACCCTTGGAAGGTTGATGGCTTCCCTCTTAAGCATCAAATCCACCATCGAAAAGTCCATGATTTGGATGGAGTTACGCTAATGCTCCCTAGGTATCACATTGTTGATGATGTTGTAACACCCCCAAATATTTCCTTGAAAGTATTACTACCAATAACCTCATATTTCACATCCGAAGCCACCCAAGGCTTAACCATTCATACAAATCATAAAATACACTGATAAAACGAAATATCATAATCTTTATTTAAACCAAAGTCTCGGAATTACATCCGTAAATCCCAAATACAACAGAAATACAGAATATGTTTAATACAGTGGAAGTCTTTTAAATAAATAACATAAGGGTCTTGATCAAAGCGATCAACCTGGATAAAACTCTTAAAAACTTCATCTGCCTTCATCGTCGGTTCTAGCCTTCACGGAACGGAAGTCTACCAGATGTGCCATATGAGACGGATGACACCAGCCAACCATGTAAGGGAAAATAACCGGTTGGTTAGTCTAATGAAAGACTATGCAAGGGTAAAACAGAAAGGTTCTAAGGTAGTCGTATTAGGTTAGACCCATCGCTTCTCGAATGAAAGCCGATGACGATAGTAAACCTCAATACTTCTACGGAAGGATACAAAACAGAAAGATCAAGAGAAGACTCCTAAAGATCGAGTCTTATCGGAAACGTATGAAGAGAAGACTCCAAGAGATTGAGTCTTAACGGAAAGTATGACAAGTGTTCGGGAACGTTATAATTTCACACAAGCGTTTAAAAATACTTGACCATTTGGATGCACGACCAACCTCACCGCGTAATGCGAATTCAGATTTAGAAGGAGGACTTACTCTAATCGAAGTCCGGGCGGTTTCCACGTTGTACTCCTCGCCCGAGGGTATATTAATTATGTGCATAATCGCACTTATCTTATTCAATTCCAAAACGCACATTTACGTTATAAGCTTTTAAGATATATCATCTCATCATGAGAGATATTAGAGGGAATAAATTCCGAATGGCGGCACCAGCTTTGTGCACCTACCCTGAGTAAGGGTATAGTCATGACCAGAGAGAGTATTAGGGAAAAATCCTCCTAATACCAGTTATAAAGAAACGACTAGACCTCGCAAGGTACATAGCGTTTCTACGAATACTCGTTCTAACTATAATGTATAAGTTCACACATAAATCCACACCAATACCATCATGGTAATAACAGATATAATAGCGTTGTTTCTAGCAATATATACAACCTATTATAATATCACATTTTAAATCATATTGTTTATAAAAATCTGTTCCCAAACGAAAACAACAATTCATCCCAATTTAATTAACAATTCGAAATAATTGATAATTAACGGAAACATGGAATGATAAGCAAGAGCGAACCGTCACTTGCCTTAGTCTAGACGAATGATTGAACGACGACGGGTTTCTGGGTCCGGAACGGGAACAGAAGTCGGATTATAGATTCCTACGACAAAGACCCATAACGAAACCCTAGGTTAGATTCGACAATTAAAATGATACGAATCTAAGAAAGAACGAACGAAATCGAAAGGATGAAAGTCCCGCCCGAGACCGGATCGTCCAAGGCCACGATCGCGATTGCCAAGGCAATCCGCGGTCGCGGCTGGGATTCCGCGGTCGTGGGCGTCGAGGACAGCGGCCGCGGATGCGGCCGACCTTGTCACTGCCGCGGTCGCGGCAGTTCATGTCCGCAGTCGCGGCCATGAACTCCGGCGACTGTAAAGGGAGAAAACCTCACCGGCGACGATGCGAGGGGGCTCGATTCGCGAGGGCTTCGACTCCAACCTTCCTTGCGCCTCCTAAGCACCACTCCAAGGCCACCACAACGACTGGCGAGAGCTCCGGTGACACTTTGAGAATTCCGGAGAGAGCTCGAACTCCGGCGACGAAGGAAAAACGAGAGAGTAAGAGGTGAGGAGATCAAATATTTGGGTGCCAAAACCTTCCCAATCCGACCTCCTTTTATAGCCCAAAGGAGGAGCCCTCCCCGCCCAGATCAACGGTGAAACAGAGGATCAACGGCGGGCGCGACGACGAGGAGGAAAACGAAGCGACGCTGGCGTGTCTGCATTTTCCGCGGTCGCGGAACTTTTTCCGCGGTCGCGGAATATTCCTGTGCCCAGCTCTTCTGAGAGCCATTTTTCCGCGGTCGCGGAAATGCTGCCGCGGTCGCGACAGAGGCATTTTTGCGTCTTTTTGCCCGGGAAAGGGTTTGGCATGGGTTTAAACCCCAGAATTTATATATTTGTGCCCAAACAAATATTCTAAGCCCCGAAAATACGTCGAATGTAATTTATACCACTCAGGGAAAAATTACAGAGATCAGACATGTTACAGAAAATCCGAATTTCTCCGAAAGCGACACGATTACAGAACGAGGGTTGGGAAAATTACCCAAATACCCTTACTAAAAATGAGGGGTATTACATCACTTCCCCCTAAAAAAAAGGTTTCGATCCCAAAACTAGGTCGAAAAAAGATCGGGAAAACGACTAAGCATATCCTCTTCAGTCTCCCAGGTTTCCCAAGTAACCTCTTCAGATCCAGCCTTGGACCAAAGAATCCGTACTAATGGTACTACCTTGTTCCGCAATTGCTTCTCGCGACGTTCGAGAGTACGCACAGGTATCTCTTTGTAGGTACCATTTGCCTGAATCTCGATATCTTCATAACTCAGCACATGAGACGCATCTGGCACGTACTTTCTCAACAAGGATACGTGGAACACGTTATGCACTGGATGTGCCGACGGCGGCAGCCAAATGATATGCTAGAGACGCCACCCTGTCAAGGATCTCAAACGGTCCCACGTAGCGAGGGTTAAGCTTCCCACGCTTGTCGAACCTGAACACTCCCTTGGATGGAGACACCCTGACAAACACCTTGTCACCAACCTCGAACTTGACATTCCTGTGTTTCAGATCTGCGTAAGACTTTTGTCGACTATGAGCTGTCAACATCCTTTGTCTGATCAACGCAATGTCCGAGGCAGGCCTTTAGACTAACTCTGGTCCGAGCAGAACCTTGTCGGCATTCTCATCCCAACAAATCGGAGATCTGCACTTTCGATCGTACAATGCCTCGAATGGAGCCATCTTAATGGTAGCATGCCAGCTATTGTTGTACGTGAACTCAATTAGACTTAGGTTGTTCTCCCAGCTAGTCGGACGATCAAGTACGCAAGCTCTCAGCATATCTTCCAATGTCTGGATGGTCCTCTCAGACTGTCCATCCGTCTGAGGATGAAACGTAGTACTGAACCTCAACTCGGTTCCCATGGCCTTGTGGAGTTCCTTCTAGAATCTTGACATGAATCAACCATCACGATCCGATACAATGGTATTTGGTGTACCATGCAAACGGACAATCTCGTGTAGGAACACTTCCGATAGCTTCTGGGTTCCCCGTGTTGACTTGATAGCCACGAAGTGAGCACTCTTCGTGAGCCTGTCAATGATTACCCATATCGCATCCTTTTGACTTTGAGTCTTTGGCAACCCTGTGACAAAATCCATAGCAATGTCCTCCCATTTCCACTCTGGCACTGGAAGAGGTAGCAATTCACCACCTGGTCTACGGTGTTCTATCTTGACTTTCTGACAGGTCAAGCATTTCGCCACAATTTCCGCTACATCCCACTTCATGTTGGGCCACCAGAATTTCTTCCTGAGGTCCTTGTACATCTTTCAGCTATTGTTGTACGTGAACTCAATTAGACTTAGGCTATTCTCCCAGCTAGTCGGACGATCAAGTACGCAAGCTCTCAACATATCTTCCAATGTCTGGATGGTCCTCTCAGACTGTCCATCCGTATGAGGATGAAACGCAGTACTGAAACTCAACTCGGTTCCCATGTCCTTGTGGAGTTCCTTCCAGAATCTCGACATGAATCGACCATCACGATCCGATACAATGGTCTGAGGTCCTTGTACATCTTACTAGAGCCTGGATGTACAGAATAAGCTGGCGAATGGGCCTCCTTCATCACCAACTGGAGAAGACCGTCAACGTCAGGCACACAAATCCAATCCTGAAACCAGAGTGATCCATCCTCCTGAATCACGAATCCGGGAGCTTTCCCGTCCATCACTTCGCTGCTTAGCTTTACCAAGACCACGTCGTCAACATGCTTTTCCCTGATTTGATCAAGTAGCGTAGCCTGAATCTCTAGCATACTCAGGTATCCTCGACGCTGATCGTACAAGACTTCAATCTCGCACAACCCTTGGTTCAGCTTGGTCTGAGCAGTGAGTAGAGCCACTACAGTCTCGTGCGGCGTCTTCCGGCTCAATGCATCTGCTACTACATTAGCCTTGCCCGGATGATACAACAACCCGATGTCGTAGTCTTTGAGTAGCTCCAACCAGCGACGTTGTCTCATATTCAACTCCTTCTGAGTGAACACATACTTGAGACTCTTATGATCAGTGAAGACTTGGCACCTCACACCGTAGAGATAGTGCCTCCAAATCTTCAACGCAAATACTACAACTGCTAACTCCAGATCATGCGTCAGATAGTTTGCCTCATAGGTTTTCAATTGTCGAGATGCGTACGCAATAACTTTCCCTTTCTGCATCAGTACACATCCTAACCTATGCTTTGAAGCATCACTATAGACCACATAACCATCATTCCCTTCTGGTAGCGCTAACACTGGTGCGGAGGTCAGACACTGCTTCAATTTTTGAAAACTGGCCTTGCACTTGTCATCCCAGACAAACTTCTTGTGGACTTTGCGGAGCAAACCGATCATAGGTAGAGCGATCTTAGAAAATCCCTCCACGAACCGTCTGTAATATCCAGCGAGTCCTAAGAAACTATGCACCTCTTTCACATTCTGAGGCCGCTTCTAGTCGGCTACCGCTTCAATCTTCTAGGGATCAACCATAACCCCATCCTCATTAATCACATGGCCTAAGAAAGTCACTTCTTTGATCCAGAAGTCACACTTAAACAACTTTGTGTACAGCTCATTCTGTCTAAGGACTGACAAGGTGATCCGAAGATGTTCCTCGTGAGCCTCCTCACTCGGGGAATAGATCAAAATATCGTCGATGAAGACCACCACAAACTTATCCAGGTATTGGTGGAAACATCGATGCATCAGATCCATGAAGACCGCCGGAGCATTGGTAAGGCCAAATGACATGACTACAAACTCGTAGTGACCATATCTCGTCCGTAATACATTCCTCGGAATGTCTTCCTCACGAATCCTGAGCTGATGGTAACCAGATCTCAGATCGATCTTGGAAAAAACTTTTGCTCCATGCAGTTGATCCAACAGATCATCAATCCTCGGCAACGGATACTTATTCTTGATAGTGACTTTATTCAACTCTCGATAGTCGATACAAAGTCGGAATGATCCATCCTTCTTTTTGACGAACAAAACCGGAGCGCCCTAAGGTGATGCACTCGGCCTTATATATCCTTTCTCAAGAAGGTCCTCGAGTTGTTTCTTCAACTCTTGCATCTTAGTTGGAGCCATCCGGTACGGTGCCTTGGAGATTGGCGCGGTACCAGGCTCGAGATTAATGGTAAACTCCACGTTACGATTCGGGGGTAAACCGAGAATCTCCGTCAGAAAGACATCCGAAAATTCGCGAATGACCGGAATATCAAGAACTGATGGCTCATCTTTCTTGGGTTTATCCAGATAGCACAGGTACCTGACACATCCTTGTCGAAGTAGCTTACACGCAGCCATCGCATTGATGAGCTTGTCGTTATCAGCGTCATTTCGACCCTTGAACTTGCATACAAACTGGCCCCCGGATGAAACTATCACAGTCCTTGAACTGAAATCGATCACCGCTCCATGACGCGTCAGCCAATCCATACCGAGAATAATGTCGTAAGGAGCCATGGCTATACAGATCAAATCTGCTTCGAACTTTCTACCCTGAATTGTAATCGAAAATTCTGACAAACGCTTGGATCCTACTAAATGTTCACCATTGGGAAGATTGACTACGAAAGGCTCACAAGCCTCATTGCATACTAAACCTAGCTTACTTATGCAACTTTCCAAGATGAAAGAATGAGTAGCACCCGAATCAAAAAGTATACACACAGAAATAGAATGGAGGTATAGAGTACCTTGAGCAGTAGGAGCATTTGGTCCATCAGCCTCACGCATCTCGTAGAGTCGCTGACCTTGACCTCCTGAAGCAGTTGAGGCTTTTCCCTTGTTCTGCGTAGTTGTCTGTGCCGAAGGGCTAGGAGCCTCCACTGGTCTGAATCTGGGTTGGTTGTTATGACTAACGGACCCTTGCTATGACTCATCTCCTTTCTGTCTCCTCTGCGGACAAAATGTCTGCAAGTGCCCCTCCTTCCCGCAGCCAAAGCACGTCTTCCTCTGTTTCAGACACTCATTGTTCTTGTGCCCAGGTGTACCACAGTTGTAGCACTGAATCGGATTCTTGCCCTGACCCGAACGTTGCGTAGACCCTCTAGGAGTCATCTCCGTTCTCGCCCGGCCAGATTTGGCAAAGTTTGACGGTGGCGCGGGTCGCTTGAACCCACTTGCCTGAGGCTGGCTCTGTGTTGGTCTCTGGCGATTGCGCTTTTTCGTCGACTCCTCCAGAGTCACCTCCAACTTATAGGCAGCATCCACGTACTGCTCTAGAGTAGAGCATATGTGGCGCACCATCAGTGGCTTGATGTCCGGATTCATCCACTCGTGGAAATGCCAGATTTTCTGCTCATCACTGGACACTTCCGGCCCAGCGTACTGCAACAGGTGATTGAACTTGGCCGCAAGCTCAGTCACTTTCAATCCATCCGTCCTCGAATAGAGAAACTCCTTATGCTTCTCTTCCCTCCTAGCTCGGGAAAAGAATCGATCAGTCATCTTCGCCTTAAACATTCCCCAGTTCAACCCAGGGTGATCCGCTAGACCGGTGTCTTCCCACCATTCACTAGCCACCTAATTCAGTTGAAGGGAAGCAATGTGCACCTTCTCCGCTTCAGTGCACTCGACGTTTCTGAACAGTCGTTTCATGTGCGAGAACCAATATGCCACTCTGACTAGCTCTCCCTTCCCATCTTAGCTGTCAGGTCTCATAGAGCTAATGGCCCTCAGTGCTCGACCATAATTGCCTCTGTTCCTGACCGCATCCTCATGGGGTACATGGATAGCTGGCTCCTCGAATCTAGGAACCACAAGAGGAATTGGCACACCTTGTGCCTGAGGCGCGATTGGTCGCATAAAATCGGTGACTGCTTGCATCACAATCCCCCGAATAGCCTCAATTGCCGCAGTATCGAAAATAACTGGAGCGTTGACCGGAACTTGGTCGCTGCCCACTGGATTGTTGTGAGAAACAAACTCGTTCTCATCCAATGGATTCGCGGTATTCCCCAAATTCAGTCTGGGGTTGTTGCTTGGCCCAGCACCAGCACGAATGGTGTTCCTTGTGTTCACCATTTGTTTACCGATCAAGTTCCAAGTATTTCGCAACATTAATATCATCTCAACATGCATAACGTATAAAATTGACTCGGAATAGATCAACTGGTAAACCTTCATTGATGAACTAAAACTGAGTTTGAAAGGGTTACATGGGAAAATTCTTCCAAGCGACAAGGCAAAATTGCTTGGAGAATACAATGCTATCAAAACGAAACAACCGAAATACTAGAAAAGAAAAACGCTAAACTTAACACCGGCCCCCATCATGGTGCCTCGAAAAGACTCCTATAATAAGAAGCCCTCATGCACTGCTTTTTCGCACGGGGTCTATCATCGGGGTCTGGTGTCGGACTCCTTGCCCTACTCGGCCCCGGAGCACACGGCTCATCCCTCGGCCTCGGTGCCCTTGGCCTTTCCCTAGGCGCGGGAACACTCAGTCCAGTCCTATAGGATCCTGGTGAGTAGTAAAACTCCTCTAGAAACCCTGGTTGGAAGTCTGCCCTGTTCACCTCGTACGAAGGGTCGAGTAGCAACCTAGCCTGGCGAATATACTCCTAGAGCTCGTGGACGTCCTCAAGCATTCGGGAGAGACCGAGCTCAGTCTCGTATGTCCTCTCCTCCATGTCGTACAGGGCATTCAACCACTCCTTCAGTCGTTCCTCCAGCATTTGGGGCCTTGGCCTGGCCTGCTGGGTCGGGACCACCCTCGGTATACCCATCAACTCCCACGGCCTTGCCCTCATGCGAGCACGCTCAACCGCCTCGTCCACCTAGCGACGCGTTTCAGAGGAAGCCATCTGACTCTGGCGAAGCACCTGTCGCGAGTTAGGACTCATCACTGGCCTCCTCGGAGTAGGAATAAATTGTGAGCCCTCAGATGCATCTCGTGGCCCACTCTTCCTCCTAGATGTACCTTCAGCACTAAGTGCCTCCTAAGTGCCAGGAGACAATGGCGAATACTCCCTCTCAAGTGGCGACGTCGGACTCGGGAAGATGAATTCCATCTCCGGATCCTCGCAGTCCACCAGTAAGTGCTCTAAGCCATCAGACTCATAGTCCTGCCCCTCGAGGTCCTCCTTAGGGTCCTCCTCCTCCGGATCCTCTTCTGGGTCTTCCTCCGGATCCTCCTCCGGATCTTCCTCCTCAGTGTCCTCCCTTGGCTCCGCTTCAGGCTCCGTCACAAGAACCACGGCCTTGTCGGACACTAACACCACCGACTCCTCGAGCACGGTCTTCACCTCTCCGGGTGGACTACTGGGCTCCCCGACTTCAAAGCACGGCGGGGGAACCAGGAACTCAAGCCTAACTGGAGATGGCGGGGCCACCTCAGCTTTCTTTGGGTTCCTCAGATGAGAGATGAATGCGCCCATAATCTGCGGGGCGACGAGAAAAGAATTAGTCTTTCTAAATATAGAAGCGAACTTACTATATCAGACTGGAAAGAAGGCACGACTAGAACGGCAGAGATTTCAAAATAATATATTTTGTCAAGTAAGGTTTATTCAGAAATTCAAAATTTTCGAATAAAAAAAAATATTCTTAGTTCAAAACGAGTAAACGGTTTATAAAATCTTTGTTTTTAATAAAATGTTTTGAAAACCCAACCCGAAAAAAAAATCGTCTCTGATACCAAATCTGTAACACCCCCAAATATTTCCTTGAAAGTATTACCGCCAGTAACCTCAGATTTCACATCCGAAGCCACCCAAGGCTTAACCATTCATACAAATCATAAAATACACTAATAAAATGAAATATCATAATCTTTATTTAAACCAAAGTCTCGGAATTACATCCGTAAATCCCAAATACAACAGAAATACAAAATATATTTAATACAGCGGAAGTCTTTTAAATAAATAACATAAGGGTCTTGATCGAAGCGATCACCCGTCTAGGATCTTCAACCTGGATAAAACTCTTAAAAACTTCATCTGCCTTCATCGTCGGTTCTAGCCTTCACGGAACGGAAGTCTACCAGATGTGCCGTATGAGATGGATGACACCAGCCAACCATGTAAGGGAAAATAACCGGTTGGTTAGTCTAATGAAAGACTATGCAAGGGTAAAACAGAAAGGTTCTAAGGTAGTCGTATTAGGTTAGACCCATCGCTTCTCGAATGAAAGCCGATGACGATAGTAAACCTCAATACTTCTATGGAAGGATACAAAACAGAAAGATCAAGAGAAGACTCCTAAAGATCGAGTCTTATCGGAAACGTATGAAGAGAAGACTCCAAGAGATTGAGTCTTAACGGAAAGTATGACAAGTGTTCGGGAACGTTATAATTTCACACAAGCGTTTAAAAAGACTTGACCATTTGGATCCACGACCAACCTCACTGCGTAATGCGAATTCAGATTTGGAAGGAGGACTTACTCTAATCGAAGTCCGGGCGGTTTCCACGTTGTACTCCTCGCCCGAGGGTATATTAATTATGTGCATAATCGCACTTATCTTATTTAATTCCAAAATGCACATTTACGTTATAAGCTTTTAAGATATATCATCTCATCATGAGAGATATCAGAGGGAATAAATTCTGAATGGCGGCACTAGTTGTGTGCACCTACCCTGAGTAAGGGTATAGTCATGACCAGAGAGAGTATTAGGGAAAAATCCTCCTAATACCAGTTATAAAGAAACGACTAGACCTCGCAAGGTACATAGCGTTTCTACGAATACTCGTTCTAACTATAATGTATAAGTTCACACATAAAATCCACACCAATACCATCATGGTAATAACAGATATAATAGCGTTGTTTCTAGCAATATATACAACCTATTATAATATCATATTTTAAATCATATTGTTTATAAAAATTTGCTCCCAAACGAAAACAACAATTCATCCCAATTTAATTAACAATTCGAAATAATTGATAATTAACGGAAACATGGAATGATAAGCAAGAGCGAACCGCCACTTGCCTTAGTCTAGACGAATGATTGAACGACGGTGGGTTTCTGGGTCCGGAACGGGAACGGAAGTCGGATTACAGATTCCTATGACAACGACCTATAACGAAACCCTAGGTTAGATTCGACAATTAAAATGATACAAATCTAAGAAAGAACGAACGAAATCGAAAGGACGAAAGTCCCGCCCGAGACCGGATCGTCCAAGGCCACGATCGCAATTGCCAAGGCAATCCGCGGTCGCGACTGGGATTCCGCGGTCGCGGGCATCGAGGACAGCGTCCGCGAGCGTCGAGGACAGCGGTCGTGGATGCGGCCGACCTTGTCACTGCCGCGGTCGCGGCAGTTCATGTCCGCGGTCGCGGCCATGAACTCCGGCGACTCTAAAGGGAGAAAACCTCACCGGCGACGATGCAAGGGGGCTCGATTCGCGAGGGCTTCGACTCCAACCTTCCTTACGCCTCCTAAGCACCACTCCAAGGCCACCACGACGACTGGCGAGATCTCCGGCGACACTTCGAGAATTTCGGCGAGAGCTCGAACTCCGGCGATGAAGGAAAAACGAGAGAGCAAGAGGTGAGGAGATCAGATATTTGGGTGCCAAAACCTTCCCAATCTGACCTCCTTTTATAGCCCAAAGGAGGAGCCATCCCCACCCAGATCAACGGTGAAACAGAGGATCAACGGCGGGCGCGAACGACGAGGAGGAAGACGAAGCGACGCTGGTGTGTCTGCATTTTCCGCGGTCGCGGAACTTTTTCAGCGGTCGCGGAATATTCCTGTGCCCAGCTCTTCTGAGAGCCATTTTTCCTCGGTCGCGGCAGAGGCATTTTTGCGTCTTTTTGCCCGGGAAAGGGTTTGGCATGGGTTTAAACCCCGGAATTTATATATTTGTGCCCAAACAAATATTCTATGCCCCGAAAATACGTCGAATGTAATTTATACCACTCAGGGAAAAATTACAGAGATCAGACATGTTACAGAAAATCCGAATTTCTCTGAAAGTGACACGATTACAGAACGAGGGTTGGGAAAATTACCTAAATATCCTTACTAAAAATGAGGGGTATTACAGATGTAGTGGTACAGTACCATGTGTTGTATCCCCACCTTCTTGTAGTGAACTTCTCGCTTTCTTTGGTGGGTTGTTGTCCTCTGAGAGGCTTCTCATGATCTCATTGTGGTCACAGTCAGAGGACCACAAACCCTTGTGGTGCTCATTGTACCCAGCATGTGGTACCCCCAGAATTCTACTCAACTTAATACTCAAGAAGTTGTAAGACTCCTTCTCAAGCGTGTATATCCCACTAACCATCGTCTTCTTGTTTACGATGATCAATGTGGAGTAGAACTCTTTCACCAACAGGGGGTCGAACTCTTCTTATTTTTGGTATAGATAATGCCACTTATGCTTCTTTAGTAGGTCTAGCACTTCCATCAAAGCAAAATCCTCCAAAAACTCATGCTTTACTACAAAACTCTTTGCAAAGTCAAGTTATGAGACGTCCATCCAAGGTTATCATAATCGGGATTTGAGGATTGGATCACAAGGGTCCCTCCGAATCGGATCGTAAAATCGTAAGATTTTGTAAGCAAATAAAAAGAAATATGACGTCACATAGAAAAAATGCAAATAAATTTGTAAATTTTCAAATATAAACATTAGAACATTGATTTAAGGGGCAAATGACTCACCGAAACTCAAGCCATGTACACTAAATTGTCAAAACTAGTTAGATTTAGCATATGCGTAAATGAGACTTGAAGATTTTGAACAATCACTATTATGGTTAATTTGGTTTTTTATCACGCATGAGTGGAATTTTGAGATTTTGAGCGTGAATATATGAGAGACACGTATATACGGATAGCGTAAGTATGAGAGAGGCAAAAATTTTGACAAATTGAGCTCTCAAATGAGGTGTTAGTAGCTCGTAGAAGGTCAACGTTGGTATCTCACTCGGATCTTAGAATCTTAAGATCCTACTGGTCTTATGAGATATTGTAAGATCTAGAGTTAGATTTTGACATGAATAGATTTTAGTAATAAATTCAGATCAGACACCCTACCTTGGATCGTAAAATCTCAAGATTTTAAGATTTGGATTTAGATTTTAATAACCATGCGTCCATCACCTCTTCTTGATTTTTCATCATGGTCACCTTTTTGGCCCCCTTTCTTTGGCGCTTTCTTGCGGTGGTGTCCTGCATCTCGGAATTCTTTGCGCTGGACACTCTCATGGTGGGTACTGGCTCTCCTCCTTTAGAATCTTCCTTCTCATTGGATTATAGTGTCCTATGATGTGATCGAACCTGTTGGCGTTTCATAATAGCCATGAACCGTCACTTGTCAAGCAAATTTGTACCCTTTGCCTCTTGAGCAATCTCTTATAGAATCACAAACGAAGATAGGCCTTCGAAGACTACATGGAATCCTTGGAGAAAGTTTGTTGTCTTGCATGAAAGCTTTGTTGGCAATCCAAGTTAACCCAGACGTTAGGGATCAAGTCGTAAGATAGATTTATGAGACCTCTAACGTGATTGAGGTTATAATGATGAAGATCAAGGTGATGATCTAAGTTGAAGAAGGCAAACGTGACTGCCTTCGGTTGGGATAACTAAAACGTAACTTTGGTGATGCCAAGGGTTTAGACAATGAGATAACTTCAACTTTAGATTAAACCAAAACTAAACATAAATTTAATTGAAAACAAAACAAGAGTATTTATAGGAAAAGAAAGATTAATAGGCTTGGACTAGTGGCCCACAACATGTGACACACCATGCCAGAGCTAGCAAAATAACCTCTAAATGCTAAATAAGAAAACAATGTCAAATAACCTCAAAATAATAACAATTCTAAAAATTAAGATAAGTGACCCCAGGGAGCGCGCTACTAGCGACGGGTGTAACACTCCCAAATACTTCCTTGAAAGTATTACCGCCAGTGACCTCAGATTACACATCTGGGGTCACCCAAGGCTTAACCATTTTATTACAACCATATAATAACACAAAACCTTATTAAATATCAAAAATAATATTTAAACCAAAGTCACGGTTTACAACTGTTAACACCAAATACAACCAAATACAGAATTGTTTGAATACATCGGAAGTCTTTTAAATAAATAAAATCCACGAAGGGTCTTGATCTGAGCGATCTCACGCCTAGGATCTTCAACCTTAGAAAACTCTTTAAATCCCATCTGCCTTCATCATCGCCTACTAGCCTTCACGGAAAGGGAGTTTACCTGATGTGCCGTATGAGACGGATGACACCAGCCAACCATGCAAAGGAAAATAACCGGTTGATTAGTCTAATGAAAGACTACGCAAGGGTAAAATAGAAAAGGTTCTAAGTAGTCGTATTAGGTTACACCCATCACTTCTCGAATGAAAGCCGATGACGATTGTGAACCTCAACACTTCTATGGAAAGATACGAAAAGGTATGAACAAGAGAAGACTCCAAGAGATTGAGTCTTAAGGAAACTTATGAAGAGAAGACTCCAAGAGATTGAGTCTTTCGGAAAATGACAAGTGTTTGGGAACGTTATAGTTTCACACAAGCGTTTAAAACGACTTGATCATTTGGGTCCACGACCAACCTCACCGCGCAATGCGAATCCAAATTGGAAAGAAGACTTACTCTAACCGAAGTCCAGGCAGGTTCCAAGTTGTACTTCTCGCCCGAAGGTTCATTAATTATGTGCATAACCGCACTTATCTTATTAAATGACAAAACATACATTTACGTTAAAGCTTTTAAGGTATATCATCTCATCACGAGAGATATCTGGGGAATAAATCCCGATTGTCGGCACCAACTATGTGCACCACCACCTATACTCGGATAGGGGTAGGTCATGACCAGGAAAGTACTAGGGCAAAATCCTCCTAATACCAGTTATAAAGAAACGACTAGACCTCACAAGGTACATAGCGTTCCTACGAATACTCGTTCTAACTACACAGTTAAGTCCACACAATAATCCATACCAATACCATCACGGTAATAACAGGTATAATATCTCTGTTTCTAGCAATATATACAACCTAATATAATGTCATATTTTAATCACATCATTTATAAAATCTGTTCCCAAACGAAAACAACACTTCATTCCAATTTAATTAACAATCAAAGTAATTGATAACTAACGGAAATATGGAATGATAAGCAAGAGTGATGGAGGCTAAAGTCGTATCGCCTTATCAAAGTAAAATCCTTAATAACCTAAACTAGTAGAATAGGCAAGCAAGGGTCGAATCTCACAGGGAGGAGTTGTCTTTCTTTATGTAAGGTTGCATGCACAAGTAACAAATGGGGGTTTTGGTTGATTGTTTGTAAGCTAGTAAACAAAGGAAACAAAAGCAAAGATTTGTAATCAAATTGGGAAAAACACTTAGCCAAACAAATATCCACCTTTAGTTTGGTTGATTGATGATTGATTATTCCTAGTCCTCAATCCTCATGAATGTCCTAATCCCTGTTCTAAATTAGTTACCAGTCCAACTAGTCATGATAACCCTAACTATTAAACAATCAAGAAACTATCAAGATAAATCTAACAGCAGCAGTAGGCTCAGGAATAGATAGGCTCATGCAATTAACAACTCGTCAGTACTCGACATGCAATCAATTCTCTTCACAATAAACATTCACAACTCGTTCCAGTAAATCGTGTTTGCTACTCTGATTTAAGTATGAACAATATTAATCTCAATAAGTTGACCAGATTAAGGTAACTAGCACTATAGATAATATCAATCTCAACTAGTTTGTCAGGCTAGGGAAACTAATATTAATAATACTAATCACAACAATTGATGAATTAGATCAACCAATAGAATTCAAAACCCTAATCCTGCAATATGAATAAAATCAATAAAACTAGGTAGCTAATCTAGAGAAATCAATATAACTCAATGGAATGAAGCATAAGAGAATCAATAACATTCAAAGATAGAGTAAAGGAATAATCTCACAATCAAATTCAAACCAAGGCTTCAATTGTCGGACTAAGCAAAGGGTGCTTAGTTCTTCATAGTCTTGAAAGAAAAACAATACTGAATGGAATAAACGATGATGTAAACTCAATTATGAAAAGCTGCTAAGGAATTAGGTTAAATAACCTAAAAACCAAACCTAATGCTAAAAAGGATAACAAACATAATCAAAAAGGAAATAAAATAAAGAAACCGGAATAAAGGATTAAAAGAAAAACGGAAAATAAAATAAAAGTAAACTTCGGACGAAAACAACCGGACGCGCTGAGCAGGTTTCCGCGACCGCGGAAGAATTTCCGCGATCGCGGATAATACCCTAATTCTCTCGAATTAACCGCGAGCAAGACCTTGGAATTCCGCGACCAACCGCGCCCGCGGATCCACTTCTGTGATCGCGGCGGCCTATTCCGCACCCGCGGATGGCTTCTGTTGCGCCTTCTTCGTCTGGCTCGTGGTCTTCTTTCGTGGTCTCCTCTCCATCTTCAATAAGTCTTCGTTTAGCTTCTCCAAGCCACTAAAGTCACACTTCTTCTCCTCAATTACATACTCCACAATAACGCTCTAAACATCTCCAAATGGTGCCCAAAACACCGGTAACAACTCCTAGATATGCACTATAAAGTAGCGCTGATCAAAGAGCGAACCACCACTTGCCTTAATCTAACCGAAATGACAATGTCGGGTTTCAAGATCTGGAACTGGAATCTGATTACGGATTTCTACGACAACGACGAACCCTAGGTTAGACACAATACGGACGAAACGATAAGAACGAAAATGATACGAATCGCAAAGAACGAAGGCATGAGTCATGACCGAGGCTGTCCAAGCCATGATCGCGCTTGCCAGGGCAATCCGCGGTCGCAGTTTGGACTTCTGCGGTCGCGGAATTCTGGGCAGCTTCCGCGGTCGCGGAATTCATCCCCGCGATCGCGGATGCCTCCTTCCGACGCGACTCTAAATCGATTCAAGGCTCACCGATGATGCGAATGACCTCCTTAGCTTCTAACGAGGGCACCACGGCGACCACCAAAAGCTCCGGCACAAACTCCGGTGAGGCACGAACTCCGGCGATGATGCAAAACGAGAGAAAGAGGGATGATTTGCAGTTGTGGATGAAGATCTCTTCCCGCTGAAGACCTCTATTTATAGGGTTGCAAGGAGCGTAACGCCGGCCACATGAATCGACTCGAGTTCCCTCAACGGCGGCGTTACGGCATGTGTGGAAATTCGTATCGGCGAAACGCGAGAAGGAGATGAAGACGACGATGAATAGGTTTCCGCGATCGCGGAAACACTTCCGCGGTCCCGGAAATGCCGCGATCGCGGAAACACTTCCGCGGTCCCGAAAATGCCGCGATCGCGGAAACACTTCCGCGGTCGCGGAAATGCCGCGATCGCGGAAACACTTCCGCGGTCGCGGAAATGCCGCGATCGCGGAAACACTTCCGCGATCGCGGAAATGCCGCGATCGCGGAAACACTTCCGCGATCGCGGAAATGCCGCGATCGCGGAAACACTTCCGCGGTCGCGGAAATGCCGCGATCGCGGAAACACTTCCGCGGTCGCGGAAATGCCGCGATCGCGGAAACACTTCCGCGGTCGCGGAAATGCCGCGATCGCGGAAACACTTCCGCGGTCGCGGAAATGCCGCGATCGCGGAAACACTTCCGCGGTCGCGGAAATGCCGCGATCGCGGAAACACTTCCGCGGTCGCGGAAATGCCGCGATCACGGAAACACTTCCGCGGTCGCGGAAACACTTCCGCGGTCGCGGAAATGCCGCGATCGCGGAAACACTTCCGCGGTCGCGGAAATGCCGCGATCGCGGAAACACTTCCGCGGTCGCGGAAATGCCGCGATCGCGGAAACACTTCCGCGGTCGCGGAAATGCCGCGAACGCGTCTGTGGGCTCTGGTCGCAGTTTCACTCGCGGACTCATGCTAGAATTTAATTTTAGTATTCATAAAAATATTCCAAGACCCGATAATACATTAAATGTATATTAATACGTTCGAAAGATTATTACAGAGATTCTGAATATGCCAAACACGTCTTGTTTACAGAATGAGGGTTGGGAAAATTACCCAAATACCCTTACTGAAATTGAGGGGTATTACAACGGGGGTGAGCTACAGGGAGGGTGACACTAGAGCGCACGACACTAGCGCGACTAGAAGCGCGCTACACTAGGGCGTGGCTCGGAGAGCACCATGGGGACAACGGCTAGGTAACCTCAAAACCACCAAAGGTCAAGAGCGTGACCCATGGATGGCTTGACAATAAACCTACAGTGGCATGCATATGCGTGATCAAGGACTGGGTGGCTTGCGCTATGCTCCGCGCACGCGCCCTGATCACGAGTCCGTTGGAGCGGATATCATCATCTCCTCTTTGTCCCTCACCGTCCAGGGGGCATGTAGGGAGCTATCATTCTCCCCTTCTTGGGAAGCGTTCTCACTTCAGGCACTTCGTCCTCATCATACTCATGGGGAACGTAGGGAGAAATTTCAACCACATTAAAGATAGGATGCGCGTCATACTCCCGAGGAAGCTCAAGCCGGTAAGGGTTGTCTCCAAAGCGCTCTAGGACCCGAAATGGCCCATCTCCATGAGCATCTAGCTTGTTGCGGCGCTTGGCTGGAAACCACTCCTTGTAAAGTTGGAGCCATTGATAGAGGCTAAAGTCGTATCGCCTTATCAAAGAAAAATCCTTAATAACCTAAACTCAGTAGAATAGGTAAGCAAGGGTCGAATCCCACAGGAAGGAGTTGTCTTTCTTTATGTCAATTTGCATGCAATAGTAACAAAGGGGGGTTTTTGGTTGGTTGATTGAATTTCAAGTAAACAAAACAAAGTAAAAGCAAAGATTTGTAATCAAATTGGGAAAAACACTTACCCAAACAAATATCCACCTTTAGTTTGGTTGATTGATCATTGATTATCCCTAGTCCTCAATCCTCAAGAATGTCATAATCCATGTTCTGAAATAGTTACCAGTCCTACCAGTCCTGATAACCCTAACTATTAAACAATCATGAAACCATCAAGATAAATCTAACAGCAGCAGTAAGTTCAGGAATAGATAGGCTCATACAATACTTAACAACCCGTCAGTACTCGACATGCAATCAATTCTCTTCACAATAAACATTCACAACTCATTCCAGTAAATCGTGGTTGCTACTCTGAATTAGGTATGAACAATATTAATCTCAACAAGTTGACCAGATTAAGGGAACTAGCACTATAGATAATATCAATCTCAACTAGTTTGTCACGCTAGGGAAACCAATATTAATAATATTAATCACAACAATTGATGAACTAGATCAACCAATAGAATTCAAAACCCTAATCCTGTAGTATGAATAATACCAATAAAACTAGGTAGCTAATCTAGAGAAATCAATAAAACTCAATGGGATGAAGCATAAGAGAATCAATAACATTCAAAGATAGAGAAAGGAATAATCTCAATATCAAATTCAAACCAAGGCTTCAATTGTCTAGCCAAAAACAAAACAAAGAACTAAACTAAGAAAAGGGAAAAGATGAAGAAAGGTAGAACACAACTTGGGAAACACCCAACTTACTAAACTAATGTTCTAAAGAAAGAATATATAGACTTAGCTAAACCTAATTTCCATAAGATAGCAATAACAATGTCCTAAAATATAATAAAAGGAATAAAAGAAATAAAATAAGAAAGCTCCCGGACGAAAAAATCCCAAAACGCGAATAAATAGTACTCTGGATGAACAGTACCCGCGGATGAATAGTACCTATGAGTGAACAGTAACCGCGACCGCAGCACTATTCACCGCATCCGCGGAAAAGTTCCTGCAGTCGTCTTCGCGTCTTCTGTGTTGCCGCGATCGCGGCGGTGACTTCCACGCCCGCGGAAAACCTTCTGTAGCTTCTCTTCAGCTCCTTCTTCGGTCTTCTCGTGTGGTTTTCTTCTCCATCTTCTTAAGTCTTCAATTAAGCTCTCCCAAACCACCAAATCAACACATCTACTCCTCAACTCCAATCTCCACAATTGTGCTCTAAACATCTCCAAATGGTACCCAAAACACCGATAACAACTCCTAGTTAAACCCTACAAAGTAGCGCTGATCAAATTCCCCCATGCTTAAACCTTGTTCGTCCTCGAGTAAGCTAATGTAAACCTACTCCTCCAATCAAATCCCCAAGGTCTCAGGAAGCACAGAAAAACCATCTCCACTAAGAATTGCACCTAAACACGAAACTCCAAGGCACCAACACAATAAATACAATCACAACCTACAACCAAGCTTAAAGGAAAGCAGAGTACTTCCCCCAAGCTTATCCCGAACACCATAGAGTGAATAAAAATCTAATCCTAATCTCCATCTATCTTCTTATGCCTCCTAGAGTGACCTACCCGAATCCTCCTTATATCACCTCTTCTTATGTCACCACGCCAGGAAAAATGAGGAATCCTAATAATTACTCTTCTTCTTTTCACTCATTTTGCCAAGGCGTCCTTTCGGGTTTTCACCAAGCCACTCATTTCCTTTTTCAATAGATGGGCTCACATAAACTCACATCACTCTTGACCTCATATTACCCCAGCCTAATGCTGGTCCAAGCCACCTGCTTGTTGCCTAAGCCGCCCTTTCGGGTTTTCGACTTATCCCGGGATTTCTATTTTTGCCTTTTTTCAATTTTTTGGCTTTTTCTTTTCTCCTCAACGACTAGCAAGTATAAAACACTCCCCCATGCTTAAACATTGCATTGTCCTCAATGTAATGAAAGACAAAAAAGAATGAAGCACAAGGAAAAGCGGAAAGGTACTCACAACCGTCGCCGAGTTGGCTTGGACTTGGAAATTGTTGCTGGCGGTATATCAATAAAAGCACATGTCTCTGGTGTCGCGCCGATCTTCAAACTCAATCAAACTCCACCGTGCAACCAAACAGATCCACTGTAAGGTGTAGTGGTACATCAAAGAAGTCGGGGCTACACGGCCTTCAACGAACACATGGTGGAGCCCAAATGAAATCGTGTTGTGGGCTCTAGTGTTCCTCCTCCTCAGCTGTCAAATGTAGGGCCATCATCGTTGCCAAATAAAAATGTGGGGCTAATGTCTCCTCCTTGGTAGCATGATGCGCACCGTCTCTCAATATAAAATCGGACAGTGAGGCCTTCGATAGAACTTTTTTTTTTCGAGCAGGGATGAGGAGACTTACCGTAACTTTTCAGCGGTCGCGGAAAAGACTCTGGTGCGTAGTTCAACGTCTTCAAATTTTCTTCGGGTCTCCTACCTGCAGGTTAGTCTAATGCAAAAACAAAAGCAAGAACAAAAACAAAGTAACACAAAAATAACTAAAAACATGGAATGAAAAGACGGGAAAAGAAATACATACCTCGGGTTGCCTCCCGGACAACGCCTTAGTTATTGTCGTGGCTCGACTTGGTACTCTTCCACTCAACTCGGGTTGCTCACATCAACTGAACTCCTAGCAACGGCGCCAATTTGACAGAGGCTAAAGTCGTATCGCCTTATCAAAGAAAAATCCTTAATAACCTAAACTCAGTAGAATAGGTAAGCAAGGGTCGAATCCCACAGGGAGGAGTTGTCTTTCTTTATGTCAATTTGCATGCAATAGTAACAAAGGGGGGTTTTTGGTTGGTTGATTGAATTTCAAGTAAACAAAACAAAGTAAAAGCAAAGATGTGTAATCAAATTGGGAAAAACACTTAGCCAAACAAATATCCACCTTTAGTTTGGTTGATTGATCATTGATTATCCCTAGTCCTCAATCCTCAAGAATGTCCTAATCCCTGTTCTGAAATAGTTACCAGTCCTACCAGTCCTGATAACCCTAACTATTAAACAATCATGAAACCATCAAGATAAATCTAGCAGCAGCAGTAAGTTCAGGAATAGATAGGCTCATGCAATACTTAACAACCCGTCAGTACTTGACATGCAATCAATTCTCTTCACAATAAAGATTCACAACTCGTTCCAATAAATCGTGGTTGCTACTTTGAATTAGGTATGAACAATATTAATCTCAATAAGTTGACCAGATTAAGGGAACTAGCACTATAGATAATATCAATCTCAACTAGTTTGTCACGCTAGGGAAACCAATATTAATAATACTAATCACAACAATTGATGAACTAGATCAACTAATAGAATTCAAAACCCTAATCCTGTAGTATGAATAATACCAATAAAACTAGGTAGCTAATCTAGAGAAATCAATAAAACTCAATGGGATGAAGCATAAGAGAATCAATAACATTCAAAGATAGAGAAAGGAATAATCTCAATATCAAATTCAAACCAAGGCTTCAATTGCCTAGCCAAAAACAAAACAAAGAACTAAACTAAGAAAAGAAAAAAGATGAAAAAAGGTAGAACCCAACTTGGGAAACACCCAACTTACTAAACTAATGTTCTAAAGAAAGAATATATAGACTTAGCTAAACCTAATTTCCATAAGATAGCAATAACAATGTCCTAAAATATAATAAAAGGAATAAAAGAAATAAAATAAAATAAATAAAATAACAAAGCTCTCGGACGAAAAAATCCCAAAATGCGGATGAATAGTACTCTGGATGAACAGTACCCGCGGATGAATAGTACCCGCGAGTGAACAGTAACCGCGACCGCGGCACTGTTCACCGTGCCCGCGGAAAAGTTCCAGCAGTCGTCTTCGCGTCTTCTGTGTTGCCGCGATCGCGGCGGTGACTTTCGCGCCCGCGGAAAACCTTATGTAGCTTCTCTTCAGCTCCTTCTTCGGTCTTCTCATGTGGTTTTCTTCTCCATCTTCTTAAGTCTTCAATTAAGCTCTCCCAAACCACCAAATCAACACATCTACTCCTCAACTCCAATCTCCACAACTGTGCTCTAAACATCTCCAAATGGTACCCAAAACACCGGTAACAACTCCTAGTTAAACCCTATAAAGTAGCGTTGATCAACCATACTATGTCACCCGGGTCGAAGGTGATGCAGCGCCGGCCCTTGTCTGTGATGCGCTTGTACTGCGTGGTGCAGTGCACTTGCTGCGCGCGGGTGCGCTCATGCATAGCCTTCACGAACTCAACACGGTGTAGGCCTTTGATGCTCTCCGTCTCACGCAGAGGCTGAGGGGTCAAATCCAAGGGTGTGTGCGGGTTAAGGCCGTAAACCACTTCGAACGACAACAACTTGGTGGCTGAGTGCATGGACCTATTGTAAGAAAAATCAACAAAAGGCAAACACTTTTCCCAATGGCGGAGGTTAGACTTTAACATAGTATGTAATAAAGCACCTAAAGTCCTATTCGTGACCTCCGTTTGGCCATCAGTTTGGTGGTGAGAACTAGTAGAAAATAATAAGTGTGTCCCCATCTTGGCTCATAAAGTCTTCCAAAAATAACTCACAAACTTAGCGTCCCTATCCAACACTAGGCTACGTGGAATGCCATGCAATTTGACAACATGCTCAAAAAATAAGTTAGCAATCTTAGAAGCATTATTAGTCATTTTGCATGCAATAAAGTGAGCCATCTTCAAAAACCTATCAACAACCACAAATATCGAGTCCCTCCCTTTCTTAAACATTGGAAACCCTATTATGAAATCCAAAGAAATATCTTCCCAAGGGGTCGTCGGTATGGGCAAGGGGGTGTACAATTCTGAGGGGCTCGATCTAGACATAGCCTTGTTACATGTCACACAACTATTACAAAACCTAGTCACATGATGAATCATCTTAGGTCAATAGAAGTGTTCCTTAAGCGCGGACAAGGTTTTAGAAATCCCAAAATGTCCTCTACCCTCATGAGCCACTTGGATAAGCAACCTACGAATGGAAGAGTTGGGTATACATAATTTGCCAACCTTGTATAAATACCCATTATCCAAATAAAACCCATTAGACTTGCCTTTCTTCATGCAAACCTCAAAAATATCTTTGAAAAAGTCATCTTGTGCATACAAGTCCTTAATAAGGGCAAATCCCAAAACAGAAGCATCCAAGTGGTAGAGTAGGACATGCTTGTGAGAAAGGGTGTCGACTACTACATGCTTCTTAACTTTCTTGTACTTGACCGGGTAGGGAAAGGTCTTCGTGAATTCGACCCATCGTGCGTGGCGTCGACCAAGGTGAATTTGGCTCTTAAGATACTTCAAGGCTTCGTGGTCCGAATGGATGACAAACTCCTTGGGCCATAAATAATGTTGCCACGTCTTCAACACTCTAATAAGCGCATAAATCTCCTTGTCGTATCTAGAGTAGTTGAGGGTGGCGTCAGTGAGTTTCTCGCTGAAATAGGCAACGGATTGGCGCTCTTGGAAGAGAACACCACCAATGCCATGGTGAGATGCGTCACACTCCACCTCGAAGGTCTTGGTGAAGTTCATCAACTGAAGTAGGGGGCGTTGCACAAGCGGTCCTTGAGCGCCGCAAATGTCGCCTCATGGTCAGCACTCCACTCAACCGTGGCACCCATCTTGGTGAGCTCATGAAGGGGCGAGACTATGGTTCTGAAATCACGAACCTTGTCTTCATCATCTCACAATCCATCCTTGCACACAACAAATCCTAAGAAAATAGTAGTGTCCAAGCAAAAAGTACATTTACTCAAATGAGCATTATGTTTTTCTAGCCTAAGACACTCTTAACACACCCTAAGGTGGAAAACATGATCATCTAGGGACTTGCTAAAAACAACAATATCATCGAAGTAGACAACGACAAACTTGCCTAAGTATGCTGTAAAGACGTGGTTCATGAGCCTCGTGAACGTACTAGGAGAATTAGTAAGTCCGAAAGGCATCACCAACCACTCATATAGACCATACTTAGTCTTGAATGTGGTTTTCCACTCATCACCTTCTTTCATCCTAATCTTATGGTAGCCACTCTTTAAATAAATCTTAGAAAATAAAGTGGCCCCATGCAACTTATCTAGAATATCATCTAATCTAGAAATAAGATAGTGATACTTCACCATGATTTGGTTGATCGTGGGGCAATTAACACACATCTGTCACGAGCCATCCTTCTTGGGGACAAGAATGACTGAGATGATGCATGGACTAAGGCTCTCACGAATGTCGCCTTTGCCCATCAACTCTAGGACCTGGCGTTGAAGATCCTTGGTCTTAATGCATTTCCCCCTAAGAATCCTCACTCTGGTCCAAGGAAAAGTCACCTCCAATGCCTCGTGTTTGAACAATCTTGGATCTCCGTCATGATCGTGACAAAAATGGTTCTTTTCTTGAGATTTTGGGTTTTGAGATTGCAAGAAGAATAAAAGGATAGGCAAATTGGATCAATTGGATATTACGCACCAATAGATTCAAAATAAAGTTTTGTTGATCCATCACGAATATGACTCACCTGATTTTCACAACGGTTTTGGATATGGCTCACCAAAACCGAGCAACATGACTTGGATATGACTCACTAAGACAAAACACTCAAAGATCAGGAAGCTCAGAGTTAATTCAATAAACTGAATGTATTGTATCCAATTAATCAAATATTAAGCTGAAATGAAAACAAATGCAATGTATAAATAGCCAAAAATGTTTTCGAAACCCTAATTCTCTAGATACTTGAAACAAGCCGTTCTTCCTCCACAGATTTCCTTTGGGCCTGAAAATTTGACTCGAGCTAGATAAGCACATTAGCTCACACATATCCAAAATTCATCCCCAACACATGAAGAAATATGAATCTCACCTTTGGACAATTTGTGGCGTCGACACTCGCTAGCCCGAAGCTACACCTTCTTGTACTTCTCTCGGCACACCTTCTCCAATTGGTTCCAAATTTGGTATGAGTCCCTTACTGAACATATCTTGAGGGTAGTTATCATTTTGTACTCAATTTCGTGGTCATTTGTGTGGAGGTTTAGGAAGCCCTAGCATTGTCGGTGTCATGACGCATCCTTGGATCATCATCACCGGTATAGCCTCCTCTTGACTTGGTATTCCTTGGATCCAAAGATAACGTTTGATGTCTAGAAGTAGTTGTTGAGCTCGTGCACGAGTAATGGCTCCTGGTGGTGTGGCTTGTTCTTGTGTGGCAGAACGAGTGATTGGTCTTGATGGCATTTCCCTTGGCGCTGGCTCTCCTTGATCTTGATGTGGCACAGGTGTGATCACATCAAGTCTCCTCGGGACTAGCTTGATAATTAACTTGATTGGGCAAGGAAGCGCTTGGAACAAAGTCGATCTGGTGCTCAATGCCCCGGACTGGTGGCAATCCCTCTGGGAGCTCCTGGCGTCGACTTGTCTGAGGGAAAGTGGATCGAGTGGTGTGGCGCCTTGGTGGGACTTGGGCACCGAAGAGGGTGTGTGGTAGCGAGCGGCGCTGAGGCGCGTGAGGGTGTTGGCATTGGCTTGTCTTGATCACCATGATGGGCCATAGTCACATCATCATCCCTCTCTTGAAAGGGATTTGACCTCGAATCTGGCTCGAAGGCATCCTCGTCTTCCACAAAGAAAGGTGCCAAATCCGCCACGTTGAACACATTGTGGATGCCACAACTGGGAGGCAACTCGAGCTTGTAGGCATTATTGTTGATGCGCTCTAACACCTGGAATAGTCCATCTCATCTTGGCTTAAGCTTCAAATCTCTCAAAGAAGGAAAACTCTTCTTCCTTAGATGCACCCACACAAGGTCTTCGGGCTCAAAAATAACCTTCTTGCGGCCTTTGTTGGCGTGCCGCACATATTGAGTCGTCCTTCTTTCCAATTACATCCTTATATCTTCATGAAGTTGCTTGATTTTGGCAGCTTGATTAGCGCTTTCCTTGCTCTCACGGTCAGAAATAGCATAAGGCACAAGATCAAGTGGGATGGTGGGGTTGCGGTCACAAATAATCTCATAAGGGTCCTCCTTCTGGCTGAATGGATGGACCGATTGTAAGCAAACTCAATGAAAGCTAAGCACTCTTCCTACCTGCGCAAGTTAGTTTAAGCAAAGATCAAAGCAAAGCACCAAGGGTTCGATTCACTACCTTATTTTGCCCATCGGTTTGTGGATGGCATGTAGTGAAAAAGAGGAGCTTGGTACCTAACTTGGACTACAAAGTCTTCCAAAAGTAGCTAAGAAACCTAACATCACGACCGGAGACGGTAGACTTAGGCACACCATGTAAATGCACAACCTCATCAAATAAAAGATTAGTAACATTTAAGGCATCATCAGTTTTATGGCAAGCAATGAAATGAGCCATCATAGAAAACCGATTCACAACAACAAAAATGGAATCCCTTTCTCTCTCTTAGTCCTAGGCAACCCCAAAACAAAGTCCATTGATATGTCTTCCCATGGTGCACTAGGGATTGGGAGAGGGGTGTAAAGTTCATGTGGGTTGAGCTTGGATTTGGCTCGCAAACAAGTCACACATGAAGCATAATACTTTTCTATCTCCCTATGCATGTGAGGCCAAAAGAAGTGTTCCTTAATAGTATGCAAAGTCTTAAACACCCCAAAATATCCCATAAGTCCCCCACCATGTGCCTCTTGAACAAGAAATCTCTGAATGGACCCACTAGGAATGCACAACCTAGTTCCCCTAAAAAGATGTCCCTCATGCAAATAGTATTGATCCTTACTACCCGTAGACTTACATGCTTCAAAAATTGCCCTAAAATGATAATCACAAGCATACAAGTCTTTCATGAAGGCAAATCCTAACATTCTAGCATCAAGTGTGTAAAGTAGCCTAAGTAGGGTATACCTCCTAGAGAGTGCATCGGCCACAATGTTGTCTTTCCTTTTTTTGTGTTTGATCACATAGAGAAAAGCCTCTATAAACTCCACCAACTTGGCATGCCTCTTGTTGAGCTTACTTTGACCCTTGAGGAATTTGACGGCTTCATGATCGGAATGAATCACAAACTCACGAGGCAAGAGATAGTGTTACCAAGTCTTGAGGACCTGAACAAGGGCAAGCAACTCCCTGTCGTAGGTTGGGTAATTGAGCTCAGCCCCGCTCAATTTATCGAAGAAGAAAGCTATAGGACACTCCCCTTTCATCAAGACACCGCCAAGTCCAATTCCGGATGCGTCACATTCAATCTCAAAAGCTTTTGCAAAATCCAAGAGGACAAGGAGGGGAGCATTGGTCAGCTTGCTCTTGAGGGTGTTGAAAGCCTCTTCTTTTGAAGCACCACATTGGAAGGTCACATTCTTCTTTATAAGCTCGGTGAGAAAAGAATCAAGCGTGCTAAAGTCTTTCACAAACCTACGGTAGAATGCAGCGAGCCCTAAGAAACTTCAGACTTGAGTCATGGTGGTAGGAGTTGGCCATTCTCGGATTGCCTTCACCTTTTCTTTGTCAACCTTCAAGCCTTCCCTACACACAACAAAGCCAAGAAACACCAAGTGATTTGAGCAAAAATGGCATTTCTTAAAGTTTGCATACAACGTTTCCCTTCTAAGAACTTATAGGACATTTCTAAGATGCTCGGTATGCTCATGCAAATTGCGAATGTACACTAAAATGTCATCAAAGTATACAACTATAAATTTATCCAAAAAGGACCTAAGCACATGATTCATTAAGCGCATGAAGGTAATAGGAGCATTTGTAAGACCAAATGGCATAACCAACCATTCATACAAACCGCATTTGGTTTTAAAAGCAATTTTCCACTCGTCTCCTTCCTTCATCCGAATATGGTGGTATCCACTCTTCAAATCAATTTTGGAGAACACACTTGAGACATGGAGCTTATCAAGCATGTCATCAAGCCTCGGTATGGGATGTCGGTATTTGATGGTGATGTTGTTGATAGCACGACAACCCACACACACTAGTGGAAAAAACCCTTTTTGAGGCTCCCTTTTAGAGGCGTACATAGTTCAAAATGCCTCAACAACGACTTAGGCAATCACTTTTCTTGGTTTTTGAGGCGGATAATTAATTTATACGCCTCAAAAACATCTTTTGAGGCGGGCAAATTAATATACGCATCAACAAGTTTCCGAAAAAACATTTCCCGCTAAAGTATTAGAGGCGGGCCAGGGTAAGGCCCGCCTCTAATTCTAACTAATTGAGGCGGGCCAAGTAGCCCGCCTCAATTAAAGCTTATTGAGGCGGGCTTTAAGAGGCCCGCCTCAATAAGCTTTATTTCTCTCTCCCTCTTTTCTTTTCTTTTCTTTCTCTCTCTCCTCTCTTTCTTTTCTCCCAGCCCCGATACCAGCTCTCAGCCCTAACCCTCCTTTGCCTCCATCTCTCCCCCGAACTCCCTCCTCATGCTCTCTCTCCCTCACTCCGACCACCGGCGACCCCTTTCTTACTAACCGACATTGAACACACTTCTACTCCCTTCCCAATAACTCTTGCTCTGTCTCCCATCTCCTCCATCGCCGATCTCTCCTCCACCCTCAAAACGGTGTTCTCTTCCACTTCTCGCCCAATCCCGGCATTCCAGCCGAAGCTTCTCGCCGAAATCACATCTTTTCCTCTGCATCTTCGTCGCTTTCGGCATGTCGCCCATCTCGCCTCCCGATTTCACTAACACGGTAAGTGTGCTTTGTTTTGAGATTTTGTGTCCAAACGCTAATGGATTTTGGTCCTGAATATGTGCGAAATGTCGTGTTTTTAATTTAGGGATTTGGGGCTTCAAATTTTAGGGTTGTGAATTAATGATTGCAGCCTTCTAGGGATTTAGGGTTATCAACTCAATTAACCATTGTATTGTACGAAATATAGGATTAGAGATTTGGGGCTAACTTATTTACGAAATCTCATGTTCTGTTTTCGCTGCTTTGTTCGTTTTTTTGTTTTGGTTTGATTTTAGTTCAGGTATTATGTATGTTGCCTTCTTTTTGAGCTTCTCGTGGAATTATGGGAGTTCTCTCAATTTGTAATGGTTTTCAATTTTTCTGGACTGTTTTAAGTCTGAAAACAAAGCGATCTACTGAGCTGCATGTATGCTTGTAAATTGGTCTGACAAGTACCTGCTTATATGCCTGTTTGAATGTGCTTCTTTTGAATCAACATGAAGTGTGATCTACTGAGCTGTAGGTTTTTGTGTTTCAGTATTGAAGAGCTGAAAACTTAAATGTTGTATATGTGCATTTATCAATGGAGATGAAGTGCGCCCTCCTCTTCCTGTGATAAGGGAAGCTCTCTATGGGTATGCACTGATTTTATTCTTGTCCTTTGTTTTAATGGTTTGAACAGTTATGCTGGACTATATTCTGTACTTCGTGATCTCTTATTGAATGTTTTGCCAACAGTATAGGAGGGGTATCGGATTGTTGAATGCTTTGCCACTGCACCTTTGTTGAATGCTTTACCAATATAAGTTAATCTCATGCAGTGGAATAAATAATTTGAGAATTAGATGCATATTTTTGACTCTTTGATATCTTCAGGATAGCCTTTTAAAAATATTTATGGGTTTACATTCTCCTTGCTGGATGTAGAAAGTTCAGCAATGCTATTTTCATCACTGACTTCACGACAAGAGTTCTACAAATTTATAGACCTAATCACAAGATTTAGTTTGTGAAATAATCATAGTGGTTTAACTTCTTCATGTAAATTTCTGACACTACATCTTTTAATGAGCACTACCTTTATTTCTTTTTTATTTTTACTTTCCTCTAATTGGTATTTTTTAATTAAACAATCTTAATTTCACTTTCAAATAAAATAATTATGTTCTCTTAAATTTCGCTTATTTACTATGTGTTTCTCTTGCTCATAGAGCATCTAGGCCTGGTTAAGGTTCAGATTTGTAAGTTTCCCCCCTCATGTTTCAATAATTGGGAACGACTGGTTAAGGTTCAGATTTGGATGTATTTGTTTGATTATGAGGTTTGTTAATTTTAGTTCGGTAGGATTATGGAATTACAGTTTCAATCTCCAGGAATTTGGGGTCTAGGCATATATTGTAACGGTACACGTAAGGTGTTTGATAAAATGCCAAGACGAAATTTCTACTTGTTTGGATTATTTTGATAAGTACAGGCTTTGTATAATGTACCAGTCTTTGTATAATGTACTTAAGCATTACAATAACATCAACCAAAGAATGCCACTTATCTATGTTAAACTTTATACGTATCAGGTACTAAGCATGTTACGTTTCCTTCTTTCTCCCTGTTTGTAGCTTTTTTGTTTTCTTCTGTAATTATCTGTTGTATATAGCTCTTTTAAAGCAAGTGTAGTTTATTTCGACAAATATTTCGGGGATTAGCGTACATGTATACAGTTCCTGGTGTTTGCCATAGAGATGTGAAACCTCATAATCTTTTGGTTAGTTTTCATCATACCTTGTTCCCCTTAATCAGTGTAGTTTACTAATTTTTAATTGTGTAATCACATATTTTAGGGCGCTTTTGAGCTCGGATGCACTGTCCGTCCAGTTGCGATCAAGTACAACAAGGTTTTCGTAGATGCCTTCTGGAACAGTAAAAAGTGAGGTCTTCTGTAGCTCTTATTTTCGTAGTTATGTTTCCATGGCCTAGTTATGTGCCTTTGTATGCCGGCATTTTCTGATTGTTTCTGATGAAAGAATATCTTCTTTTGTATATTTATGCCTTGCGAGGGCAGCGGGAAGTGGGAGTGGATATAAGCGCATTATAGTTCCTCAAGTTAGGCTTAGAAGAATCATGGTTTTCTATGAAAAAGAAAATATGAAAATGGTTTGTTATTTCATGTGTTCTGTTCAAACTATATTGCTGCTTCTGCTTCCATGGACCATATTTTTCTCATCTTCAGCTGATGTCACTCATAATGGGTTTTTATTCATGTTCTTAAAATAGGACTTGGTCTTGTATCAAAGAGATTAAGGGGAACAAGGCAAACACTATCTAACTTTGTTGGATACTGTAATCTGAATCTTTCAGGGGTTACTCAGTTTCAATCAGAAAAAATATAGGGAAAAAAATCAAATTCAAGCCATGCGAAAGAGAGGAATGAAATGTGTTGATAACTTTGAATGTCGTGGTAACTTCTGTAGTGAAGTGATATTGGAGAACTTTGTTAATAGGTTTGTCATTTCGTCAATTGTGCTAAGAAAATAAACTCATCACTTCTGCTAGATGCAAAACACTAAAGGTTGAATGCCTTTGATTTTTTCAGACAAGGGTATACTAAGTAAATCTTGATTTTCAGGCAATCATTTACAATGCATCTACTCCAGTTAATGACCTCGTGGGCAGTGGTTTGTGATGTGTGGTATCTGGAACCCCAGAGTTTAAGGCCTGGAGAAACTCTTATTGAGTTTGCAGAGAGGTTAAGAATTTTTATTACATTTTTGTAACTAAAACTTTTACTATTGTATTCTACTTGTAATACTTTGTAGTTCCACAAATATTAGTTTTGTGTAGAGCTACATGAAGAAATTGAGTTCATGTTGTTCCTGATGCCAGGGTTAGAGACTCGATATCAGTCAGAGCAGGTCTCAAAAAGGTTCCTTGGGATGGTTATTTGAAGTATGCACGTCCTAGCCCAAAGCTTACTGAGCGCAAGTATGGTTAATTTCCTCATTTCCGCATTTTTAATAGACTTAGAAAGAATGTAGGATTGATGTCCTCATCTATCATTCCTTTTCTTTAATAGACTTAAATAAGGCTGTTGTTCGTCTATTAAATGTAGTAAAGTATCAAATTTGGCATAAAGGACTGTCATGTGCTATTTTTTTGCTGTTCATAGTACATCTGTTGCATCTAGTGTTTTTGTTGTGTTTAGCGCCACGAATTTGTTGGTGGAAAGGCGAGTTGGAATTTGTTAGTAAAGTATACAGCTGTGATTGGATTTTTTTGCATATTTTTTTGCAAAAAATTGGACTTTTTAGCCCGGATGTGGAAGAGATCCGGGCTAAAATGTCCAGTTTTATTTTGTTTAAACACAATGCTTTTTAGCCCGGACTTACCCAGATCCGGGCTAAAAGGTGGAAAATGCGACTTGTTGAGGCGGGCCTCCGAAGCCCGCCTCAACAAGTCCCTCATTTTGGCGCCAAAGTGAGGGACTTGTTGAGGCGGGCTTCGGAGGCCCGCCTCAATAAGGTCCTTTTTGAGGCGTATAACGCCCGCCTCAAAAAGTGTACCCACTTGTTGCAGCCCCCTTGGTTGAGGCGAACGGTGTACGCCTCAAAAAGTGTCAAAAGGCCCGCCTCAACAAGGGTTTTTTCCACTAGTGACACATTCTCCAAGTGCCATCTTTCTTAGGCATAAGGATCACGGGAACCACACATGGACTCAAACTCTCACGCATGTACACTTTGTCTAGCAACTCTTGGACTTGTTTTTGGAGCTCTTTGGTTTCAGTTGGATTGGCCCTATAGGCAGGTCGGTTTGGCAAAGTCTCCTCGGGTATGAAATATATTTGGTGCTAGATGCCTCAGATGGGAGGAAGACCACTTGGCACCTCTTCTTAAAACAAGTCCTTGAACTCCTACAAAAGGTTGGCAACAACATGAGATAGATCAACCAATTCTTGGGAAGTAAGATAAACACCTTTAGGAATGGTAAGAAAGCAAATGTTACTTCCCTTGATGGATTGATCAATCTCTTTGGTCTTAGCCAAAAGCATATGACTAGGAGTTGGTTTGTCCTTGCCAATTGCCAACTTCTTTCCCTTAGCTTTTTCCTCTTTCTCCTTGAGGAGTCTTCTTTGCTCTCTCTCAACATGATCTCATCAGGAGCCAATGGATGGAGAGTGATCTTCTTTCCTTTCATATAAAAGGAGTAATCATTGGACACTCCTTGGTGAATTACACCTCTATCAAATTGCCACGTCCTTCAAAGCAAGATGTGGCAAGCTGACATAGGCAATACATCACAAAGCACCGCATCCTCATATCCTATGACAAACTGAATTTGGCTTGTTCTTTCACTTTCAAGAGGAGTAGAAAAATTAACCCAACACAAGGTATATGGTTGATGATAAGGAATAGTAGGAATGCTAAAAAAAGAAACTATCTCTTGGTCTATGATGTTACAACATAATCCTCCATCAATAATCATACTACATACATTACCTTGAATAAGACATCCAGTGTGAAAGATGGTCTCACGTTGATTTGGGACATTAGAGGCTTCATTGGCCACCAAAGATCTTTTGACCACAAAACACTCATCGGTGGCTGCCTCAACATGTAGTTCCTCTTCTTCCTCTTGCTCTTCATTTTCCACAAGCTCATCATCAGATTCGTACTCTTCTTGTGCGTTGAGAAGAACTTGTCTCTTTGTAGGACAATCATTGGCAAAGTGTGCTCGGCCAAGGCACTTAAAACACTTCAAGTCTCTCGTGCGAGACTCTCCTTCCTTCCTTTGGATTTGTTGATGTGGGGGCACATCTCTCCTTGGTGGATAAGACTTTATGGTGTCATCCTTCGACTCTTGACGTCTTGACTAGATGCTAGCCAAGTTTGAGGGTGTTGAAGTCCAAGACCTTGAGGACGAGATAGCCCTCTTCTTTTAGAGATGGTGGAACATTTTATTGGTGTAGTGCAACACCTCCTCCATTGATGTGAAACTTGGGAATCGTTGCATTCTCAGATGTGAAGCAAGATCATCATTTAAACCTGAAATAAAGTTAGAGAGGGCATACCTTTCGAGGAACCTAATCATGGTTCTGAACATAAGGGTTTGAGCTCTTTGTAGTATTTATCTGGAGCCCTAGTGTCTTGTATAAGCCTCTCAAGTTCCTTTTGGACTCTCTCTCCATAATCTTCGGGAACAAATCTGAATCGGAGAGCTTGTTTAAGTTCTTGCCATGTTTGAATGGAAGCGTAGCCTTGGTAAGAACTCTCTTCTTTCTCTTCTTTCCACCAAGTATAGGCAAAGTACGTGACATGGATCATAGAAATGGCCACCCTTTGAGCCTCGTGGTAACCATAGAAATCAAGAACATCCTCGGTCTTCGACTCCCAATCCAAATACACTTCCACATTCGAAGTACCCGCAAATGGCTGAAAGGTGAGCTTCACACCCTGATGATGTTCATGCCCTTGGTCTGGCACATTGCGTCTGGGCAAGGGAATAAGACCGGTAGGTCCTTGGTATGGCCTATACATAGGCCTTCCTTGGGTTGGACGTGTACCTTGACCTACATGGTTAGTCCTCAAAAAAAATCAAGAGTAGGATTAGGATAGAAGTCATCACCCAAATCTGCATGTTCTTGCTCTTGATATGGCGGTGGAGCTCGTGAGGTGATCGCTTCATGGTAGGTGGAAGCTTGGGCAGAGGTCGAGTGCAAAGTTCCTCGAGGCTCTTGATCATAAGAGGGTGAAAGTGGTTGGTTTTCTTGGAGCCCTCTGGAACGCACCCAACTAAGCTTTTGTTCAATCGTTTCATCTATGGTTCGCATGAACGTGGCTTGTGCTTCACTCATTTGGGTGAGTTGTTGTTGTTATTGCTCTCCTTGAACTTGCAATGCTTGAAAGAGTGTAACAAGATCAGTTGGGATCTCACCCCCAAATGGTTTAGGTGCCACCTCCTTTCCAAGGTTCTCTCAGTTTGGATCCATACTTCCTACACAAGGTTAACAAGCACAAGACCAAACAAACCAAAAACTAAAGCAACAAGGGATACCTCTAAGTGGACCTTTCACAACACAAGAAGTCCCAAAACAAGATTCTAAAGTCAACCCCAAATAAGATTGCAATGCTTGCAAGAATTAGGGTATGGCTAGGCTTTGTGTTTGGCAACAAAAGAGGCACCCGAATTAACACGACCTTGTGCACTTTAAGTTGATGCAAGTCTACTAATAAGGACACAAGAAGGTACTAAACACTTCAGCTTTACAAGAATCAAGACGATATTTCAAGATCCAAATTCAGCCTTGCTCACATTCTTTTTCTCATTGGGGCCGAGTATTTCTAAGTCCGACATTTTTTTCCTTTATTTTTTGTCGGACCCGAGTTTTTCTATGCACAACTTACAAGATCACAATTTAGGGCAAAACTGAGTGCACTTTACATGCATCAACTTAGTAACTTCAGCGAATTTTCCGTATCCTATGCCCTCAATTTCAACCAAGCAATTCAGCATAAAATGTACAAGATATAGTCAAGATGCCAAAATATGGAAGAAATAGGACAGTAATGGTCGGCTACTACAAAGGGCACAAACACTTGTTTTTAGAGTAAATTGTCGATTAAATGAAGTGACTTTCAACCTAGCTTTCCACTAAATGAAGTCCAATTATTATTCTTGATTTTAGCATACCAGAATAGAAATTCAACCAACAATTCAGGGAAAATCGAAGAAGAAAACTCGAGAAAATGAGGCACTCAAAGGCAAGGAAATACGAGCAAACACAACCCGATTGATTCTAACTTCAAGATCTCATTTTAGAGTGACTTACTTGGTGTTGCTCTGATACCACTTGATAGGATCTCCCCTCCTTTTTGTCAGTCCAAGGTAAGTCCAATCCCGGGCTATGCGTCTCCAAGGTTGGTAGTGGTGCAATCCTTCACTGAAAGAGGTTCTTGATGGATATTGGTGGCCGAATGGTTGAGGGATAGAGTGGATCTTTTTAGGTTAATTTTCTGGATATTTTTGGGGATATGTATGCTATTCTTTTGTGGATATTATGCACCACACAAGGCTAGGACAAGATCAAGCAAGTTTGAGATACAACACACATAAATCACTCGATCAAATGCTCGATTTGACTCACAAGAAAGGGTTGAATTTTTCTGAAACAAATTTAGAGGAAAACACTAGGATTTTGCTGGGATATTTGATTCAAAGTTGAGTGATTACAAAGGTAGGATAAGTCCCTATAATAGCACCAAAACCGAACCCACAAAACAACTCTTCAAGTGTCATTGGCTAGTTGAAGAGTTTTACATTTAATCAAAGCAATTCAACTTGAAATGACTTGAATTTTTGACACATGATTAATAACATCATAATAAAGTCCTCATAAAAATATCAGGCAAAAGGCACGATCCAATTGGAAGTAGCCTTCATTCTTCAAACGGTTGGACCATGAGCAAAGTCACCGAGCCAACTTGAACTTCTCTCAGCGCTCCTTGAGTCATAAGCCCCTCCATGAGCATGGTGTTTGGAGTCTAGATGCTTAGGCTGGAGTGATCACACCAGGAGGTAGGTCATCGCCAAAGTTTGGAGAGGAAACCCTAGCATGGCCATGCACGGGTGAACATGGCCGGCATGGCTCGAGCACTTGGAACATTCGTCGGGGCTCTTGGCTTGGATGGGTGAAAATGACCAGGGAGGTACATGGGCACCGACTTGTCCGAGGGAAAGTGGCTTGAGTGGTGTGGCACCTTGGTGGGACTTGGGCGCCGAAGAGGGTGTGCGGCGGCGAGCGGCGCTGAGGTGCGTGAGGGCGTTGGCATTGGCTTGTCTTGATCACCATGATGGGTCATAGTCACATCATACACCATCACTTCTACCAAAACCGGAAGTAGGAGTACTCATACTTGTATCTTCGACCTATAGAGTTGTGACACCATCGAAGTTAGTGTCATAATATGGAGTCTCAATCTCACCAGAATCAAGATCTTGTTCCCCCTGAAAATCATATTTCCCCATGGATTTGGCGTTGGGGGTTCTTGATTCTCCATTGGAGGTGGATTACTGTGTAACAAAACTGAAGGGTTTGCTCCTTCTTCACTTCTCGGTTTTATTTTTAATTCGTCATCTTCATCATATTGATCCATGATGGAGTTTTTTACCATTGTCTCTTCATCAAAGATGACATGTACACTCTCCTCGACCTTCTTGATTCTCTTGTTGTAGACCTTGTATGCCTTGCTATGCATGGAGTAACCAATAAAATTTTCTTCATTGTTGTTGGGATCAAACTTTTCCATGTTATCATTTTCATTATTGTTAACAAAGCATTTGCATTAAAAAGTGTGATGGTGTGCATCATTTGGCTTTATTCCCATGAGTAATTCATATGGCGTCTTTCCCAGTAGTGGCCGTATAGTTTCTCAATTGGAGCACATAACAAGACGTATTGAGTGCTTCAACCCAAAATTTTCTTGAAAGAGCACTATCAATAAGAAAGGTATGTGACATAACTTACAAGGTCATGTCTTTCTCTCTATAACACCATTCTACTGAGGTGTCCTTGGGGCTGAAAATTTGTGATTTACTCCTTGTTCTCTGTAGAAGTTGAGGAAGTGTATGTTCTCAAACTCAGTGGCATAATCTGAGTGTATAGAAACCATTGAAACTTCTAGCTTCCTCTCAGTGGCCTTCAACCATGTATCAAATTTTGCAAAAGTCTCATCTTTGGAAGATAAAAATGAGGTACACCATGACCTTTGAAAGATATATCGTGAGCAGTTGTCAACAATCGCAAGGAATTATTGATTTCCACCAAGTTGTCATGTATTCTTCTCTCTCCAAACATGAGTGTTCTCCTCTTATCGTTGTTGGGATCAAACTATTCCAAGTTATCATTTCCATTGTTGTTAACAAAGCATTTGCATTAAAAAGTGTAAAGGTGTGCAACGTTTGGCTTTCTTCCCATGAGTAACTCATATGGCGTCTTTCCCAGTAGTGGGCGTATAGTTGCTCGATTGGAGCACATAACAAGACGCATTGAGTGCTTCAACCCAAAATTTTCTTGAAAGAGCACTATTAATAAGCAAGGTAAGTGACATAACTTCCAAGGTCATGTCTTTCGTTCTACAACACCATTCTACTGAGGTGTCCTTGGGGCTGAAAATTTGTGATTTACTCCTTGTTCTCTATAGAAGTTGAGGAAGTGTACGTTCTCAAACTCAGTGGCATGATCTGAGTGTATAGAAACCATTGAAACTTCTAGCTTTCTCTCAGTAGCCTTCAACCATGCTTCAAATTTTACAAAAGTCTCATATTTGGAAGATAAAAACGAGGTACACCATGACCTTTGGAAGATATATCTTGAGCAGTCGTCAACAATCGCAAGGAAAGAATGATTTCCACCAAGTTGTCATCTATTATTCTCTCTCCAAACATGAGTGTTCTCCTCATATTGAACTTTGAGAGTACACTATTTCTTGTAGTGGTCTACTTGACTGTAGTGCCAACAAATTTTGTGGCATTTTAGGTTGACATACTTGCTTTGACCTGACCAGGTGGGTTTGTTGTCCTCCCCAACTTAAAAGTCGATTTGTTTAGGTTTCCAACTTTGTTTTTGTTTTTGTCATATGGAATGCACCTTTTGAGCTAAGTACCAAGTTTATTCCCTTTGGTTGAAGTCTTGTCATAAGTTTTTGGAGAACATGTATTGTTCCATTTGGCTGAAATTTATGTACTATATCATTGGGAGGAACATTCACGTTCTCTTTCACTTGTGTAGAGATGTCAACTTTCAGGGAATGCGTATTGGTACTTTTGCCATGGTTACCACCAACATAGCCTAGACCGAACCGTGACCTTACAAATCGCTTAGTAAAGTCCTCTTTCTCCCTTTCAGCTTTGGAGGCAACATACTCATTTATCCATGCATTTTTCTTTAGTTCCTTATCAAATTTAGATTTATTTAGGTCATCATCTAGTTTAGCATTACCTAGTTTCAACATTATGATCTCATATTCAAGTTTGGTGACCTTAGAATCTAGTGAACTATTTTTTTCATTTAATTCAGGGAAAGTATCATAACCTATTGAAGAAGAAAATGCTACACCTTGCAACTTGATGACTTTATTAGACAACACCTTGTTGTCATCAATCAAGTTAGCAATTGAATCATCTTTTTCTTCAAGTTTTTAGAGGGACCAGATACCTCATCACCAAGTTACTTTTGAGTTTAGAAAAGATGTCGTCTTCACTTACCTCCTCATCTGGAACAACACCATCAACCATCAAGCATATGTCTTTAGACGTTGTCTTAGATTCAACATCTGAGTCTGAGTCACCCCAAGTTGCAAACATAGCCTTCTCTACACGTGGGGGTTCACCAACTTTTTTCTTCAAGCAATTTTTTGCGAAGTGTCCTTTAGCCTTATAGTAAAAGCAAACAGTATCCTTCATATCTCTTTAGGTTCAAAAGACTTACCCTAGATTTTACCGTGGGTCCACAAACTTTCCATAGCTCTTGTTATGAGGGCAACGTCTTCATTAGCATCGTCGTCATCCCTATCACCTTGAGCCAAGTCGGAATCTTTTTTGACTTTGAGAGATATAGTGTGAGCTTTATCTGAATCTCTTCTAGCCATCTTCTTTTGAAGTACAAATTACTCACCAATCTTCCAATAAGGTCTTCCAAAGTGATATCTTGTTGAGCTTACTTTTCACCCATATATTCAAGTTGACTCACAAGGCATTGAAAGCGAGAATGCAATTCATCATTGGATTCACTTTTTCCTTGTGCGACAAACTCATACTCCTTAAGTAAAGCTAGAATCATGTTCTTCTTGACATCATCATTCCCATGATGAAGTCTTTCCAATGCATCCTAGATTTTCTTAGCAAAGAAGTACGCGAGGAGTTTCTTCAAATCAAAAGGTTGAAGGGCCATGTGAAGGATCTTTTTGGCCCTACAATTATTTTCAAGAATCTTGTAATCAGCATCAGTGTAGTCAACCCTCTTCTTGTCCTTGCCTTTACCATCGAGAGTACTTTAAGGACCCTTCTCAACGATTTTCCAAATTCGACTGTCGAGAGAGCATACGTGTGTTTCAATTTGCTCTTTCCATTAGTCGTACTCCCCGGCCTTCATGATTGGAGACTTTCAGAACAAGTCGTTGATCGAACTACTTAAACTTGTCATAATTTCATGCGAGTTAAGAACATAGATCTAGAGAAAGTCTATTATACCAAATGTTGGACCGCTAGTGTTATAGTTTTGAAGGTTCTCGACCATCAGAGAGTATGCAATGGAAATATTAAGCAGAAAGTGGATGACTTTAAACACAAGTACATAGAGTGGAAATCCCAATTAACCAAATAGGTAATCAAGGAAAAACCACTATCCTCAAGCTTCTCACTTGAAGGATTTGGAATGAGTATCCTTGTCTTATTCATTTCTTGAGCGATTACAATGACGAGTTGGACAATAACACTAGACTTTCCACCTAGTTTAGTTCTCTTCCACCACTCGCAACAACTCTCACTCACAAAGACTCATAATGCTCGAACTTCTCCTTCACATGTTGATCTCAAGATTGCTCAAAGTTTGGTTACTCTACCCAAGTGGAATCACTCCCTTTATATAGGCGTAACACAAGATCTACCGTAGAGATAAAATGTTTCCTTGTCGATGACTTCTCTTCCAAGACAAGATATTTTCTCTAAGTTTACAATATCCAATTACCATGAACAATATAATTAGACGCGTCCCACGTCCTCCTAGAGTACTTATCATAAATAGAAATGTTGCTTCTATCCTAGAAAGTCGAGATCTTCTTCTCTTTCTTATTCCCCAAATCTTCGTGAAAGTCGATAACCTTCTCTCCTAGATTACTTACCACCGCTTCCTGAAAGTCGATAACCTAGAGATTAATATTTGCACATCAGTTTTTACGAGCATAATCATCCTGATTATGTTTGTATTAGGGTTGAGCACCGGTCCAAACCCGGTCCGGACCGACCCGGACCGGACCGGAACCCGGAACACCAAAATTGGTGGACCGGAACCCGGACCGGAAATATCCGTTCTGGACCGGGTCCGGACCGGTCTGGTCCGGTCCTATTTGGACCGGTTTAGGGTTTTGTTAAATTTAAATATAATTTATTTATATTTAAACATGAAAAAAACCCTCAAATTTAAATATAATTTACTCTTAAATATAATTTATCCTAAACCCAAAACCTCAACTCTAAAAAAACCTTAAATCCTAAAATATTAAGATTTTTTAAAAATACCGGATCGGACCGGACCCGAAAATTCAAAAATCCTTGGACCGGAGACCGGACCGGTTAGGATCGGTCCAGTCCGGTCCAAATTTCCGGACCAGAATCTGCTCAACCCTAGTTTGTATAGCATTAATTGTGGGATTTGAAGAAAACATTTCGAGGAGTTTTAGAGTCTTGTTCATCTCCGAGGTAGTGGGTTTTCTTAATTGTGCTATATAAAAATAAAGTGAGTTGATATGAGGTATTTTTTATTATTATTACATGCAAACACTAGGGCCCCTCGGATGGCAATTCTAAATCATCCCAGTGGATGATCTTTACAAACTTCGTACCAAAACAATCAAAACTAGAGTTTAGACTTATGAACTCATATCTAGAGAGGTAGGTGGATTTGAAGTAGTACTGATGGAGTTAGAAGAACTAATGATTCGCTGAAAGCTTTGTAGTGCAGAACGTGGGATGTCATGACCAGCAAGAAAATTTGTTGCACGGTTGGCTTCGTAAAAGCAGTGATGTACCTGAAAAACAATAAAGGACGAAAGAAGCGAAATGATATCTTGAATGATCGAATGGATTTCCCATGAAATTTTCTAAATTCCTCTAATAGAGTTAATTACAACTAGATTGTCGTCCTCAACAATTAAGTGAGCTAAATACATCTGGACTACTTATTGAATACCAAAAATGTTGCAAGGGCCTCACTTCTCAAGACAGAAGTAGACGGTATAGATTTACGGTGAAAAGAAAGAACAACTCCATTATGGTTACAAATTAAATAATCAATGTGAGTGATTGAGTCGGTTTTCATCGAACCATCAAAATTCAATTTGGTCCATTAAACCGACGGTTTGAGTTGCTACGAGGGATTGTGTCAGAAGACTAGGGGCATTGGTTTTCTTGTGTTTTTGTTTTTCATCTCAGCTTGTAGTCTTGTACGGAGTAACATTTGTTTTCTTTCTTATACATGTAACTTTTTACTCCGGTTTCTCCGCATAAAGCACACGGTGAAATTTTCCAACTCAAAAGGTGAAGTTTCTATTTTTTTTAATGGGCATAAAAGCTGCATAAAGTCAGAAGCTTTTCAGCAAGATGTTGCAGGTTACGAGGAAGTGGAGGAAGTGAGAATACAAAGTAGATTTTGGGAAAATATTTGCCTGACAACCTTCATATTTTACAATTTCCGAGTGGTGGACGGAGCTTTTCAATATTTCGCCTGGTAACCCGCTCCCAACCAAGTTGTCCTCCACAGCGAACAGTATTTGGATGACTATTGTGTTGATCTTATAACGACTCCAATCAGTTCAAACATGCTCAGTAGTTGGAACAAAGATGATAACGAGACCAGGTTACGACATCAAAGGGTAACCCTAAGATGATCATCTCATAGCAATCAAATGGTTCTATTTCTCAATCTTACACAAGCTCATAATAGCTTCCTTGGATGGATTGTTGAATGAAACATAAGAGACGGTTCTCTCAATGAGGTTGAAATCATATAATATAAGCTCACACCTTAATTGAACTCAGAAAATTGTTTACGGTACAAGACACATCTAGCCTCTCATTAACTCACCTTAAATGAGTAAAACTCAACTAATTTGAACCCAGAAGAATTTGAGGGCTCATCAGCCATTTAGTCACAACCCCATGCAAAATATTTTGTTTAAAAGAACAAAGAAAGCTAACAATTGTCCATATAAATGAGAAGAATTAATCAAAAAAATTAGTTGAATTGAAATAATACCAAAATCCTAACTGGGAGGTAGGCTGTTGGGGAGTAGGGAATGTTGCACAAGTGACTTGCATCGCCCGAGCTTACTTTTTTTTACGCTTCCATCGGCATTTCTTCTTTGACTGACCCAAGAGATCTTTTTCACCTAACGTTTCTTTTGCCTGTGACAGGATTATGGGTCCTCCTTTTAGCTCCTCCAGCTTTATGGGTAAGGATCTTAGACCCTTTCGTCGTCTAACTTTTGAGGGTTTGGGATTCAAAATTTTCAAGGGTTTGGGATTCAAAATTTTAGAATAGAAGGCCCAAGATGGGTGTGAGTTTGTGATGGGACTTTGACCAAAGGGATTTTCCTTGACAAAATCCCGAACATTCTCAGCTGCAGCAAGTCTTTTGAGATACAAACGAAGATCGCCGTTGGGTCCTGCACACAGAATTCCAAGTTCAAAGCTTGTTTTCAGATGCAACTATCCTCTAACAGCTCAATGATAGGGAAAAATGGAACCTATCTTGGGTTCATTAAAAAAAACGATCAAGAAATGATCTATATTATGAGAAAATCGGGCGCGAAGGATCCCTTAAGGGAAAAAATAGTAAGGTTAGGCTCATTTTTTCCAAAATTACAAGTATGACCCCCTATTACTACACATATGGCACAAAAGGGGTGGAAGTGTTTTTTTTAGGGTTTAGGATTTAAGGATTAGGGTGTAGGGTTTAGGATTTAGGGTTTAGGATTTAGGGGTTTTTAAAGGCTTAGGGGGTCAAGGAGCTAATTTATTTAATTAGGAATCCAAACTTGCTATTTGACCCCCCTTAAGGGGTCAAAAATCCTAAGGATCGCTATATTATAGTTGGACAAATTTCAAGTATCCCGCCCAATGGTGACACAAATAGAGGACATCTTATGCATAGGTATGAGATATTATGAAATTTTCTGGTAATTTAGCTTAGATGTGAGATAAAAGTGACTTTTAAGAAGTTATAAATTACTGAAAATACATAGAAGGTAAAAGCACAGGGCAAAACAATTGACTTCACCTCAGTCCATTAGAAAATTTAGAATTTATGAAACAACCAAAAATAGGAGAGCAGTTGAAAGTCCAGCACTAGCTATTGGGAAAAATATATTTCACATAAGAAAAAAAAATCAGTTAAAGTCTCACCTAACGAGTTATCTTCGATGTCGCTGCACTCATAGGTATTGGGAAAAATGCCTGTATATGGCTATATCAAGAGTGGAACAAACACATAATCAGGATCACGTACAAGAATCTCTTGTGACAGTGATCTGAAATTACTTAATAATCTGAATGTGAGATTTCTACTTACTGGATTACGCAAGGCCTTGTATGGTGAATCATCTAGTAGTAGTGTGTTAGACTCATTATAGAAGCTCTTCTTCCGACCCAACGCCTTGTTCCACAACTTCTGAAGTTCCTTCAAAAATATGGGCTTATCCTTGTTCTCGATAGTCTTGCAACCAGTTTTAGTACAGTGAGACTGATTCTGTAAAGTAATGGTGTTTACATTAGCTCAAAGCCTCAAACCTATAGAAAAGTAACTTAATTGTAGTAATATTTGCATAAACCAAATGGATTAAGTTAATATCATCTAAACATGTAAAAGAGGGCATATTTCTCACCCAAGAGAAGATCAATTTCTTCCTTTTATCCATCATGAGAAATTTTAGCATGCACTCCACACTACTTCTGCAAAAACAATTAAGGAAAATACAGGACCTTGGATAACAGTTTTTACAATCTCACCAAAGAGAGTGTGCAAGTACATACACATCAACTGCAGAGCTTAGATTCGTTTTGCAATTTCAACCATTTGGTTGCACTTGAATCTCTACTTAATTAGATTAACATAGCTAAATGTTAACCAGTCAATAAATATGCAAAACTAAAAAAAGTCATTTAGAGCCTGTTGCATGTCACAAATACCTCTTTCTTGATGACCAAACTCCCACATCAAAAGTTTCAAAGCAAAACTGGACAAAATCATCACAGAAGGGCCTTTTATAAACTGGAAACAATTCAAGTGAAGCAAAAACAAGTTGAGTTAATTACATTACAAAAACAGTTCAAAGAAGAATTCCATAGATAACAAAACACATGTGCAGTAATTGTAACCTGCTTTGTGCGCTATCCACTTGTCTGGCTTGTATCCTTCTACATTTGCAGAACGAATGTCAGCAAGGAGCCCATTCAAATCAAGGATGAGAAGTTTTCTACTAGACTGTCCAGCAGCTTTCTCCACAAGTGATGGCAATTTCACATTCCTAAGTTCAGAGTTGACATGAGATTGATCCACAGAAGATGAACTACCAAAATAAAAATTCTCCTGTGAGGGAATGCCATCGGGGTCCGGGTTGCTGTCAGCATTAGATATAGATTCACTATTCTTCTTTGATTTCCTTTTCTTCTTTCTTTTCTTTGCCTTGTGCTCCTTGCTTTGATCACATATGGTTGATGGGATTGTTTCTATATTTTGGCTTACAAAGTTAATAGAGAGATCACTTACTATAACAATAGCTGCTTCTCTATCAAGATGAGAACTCCCAGCGTTACCGTTTTCCTTCAATTGTAATTGAGAAACTTCTGCATCTGCCTGAGTGTGTGTACCACCAGCACATGATAGAGACAAGTCTCCTCCAAAAAAGGACCCCTTATGTGAACAAATGCCATCAGGGTCACAATTGCTGTCAACATTTGAAATAGAATCAATAATCTTCTTTGACTTCCTTCGCTTCTTTCTTTTTTTCGCCTTAGGCTCCATGCTTTGACCACATATGATTGATGGGTTTGTTTCTATATTCTGGTTTACAGCATTATTAGAATGATCACTTATTATACCATTAGCCCCTTCTCTATCAAGATGAGAACTCCCAGTTTTCTCAACTTCCATTCTTTGTGGTTGTGAAACTTCTACGACAGCCTGATTGCACGTATCACTGGCAGCTGATAGAGATAAATCTCCTCCATGATGAGATTTCTCCTTCGAGGAAAAGTCATTGGCTTCACATGTTCTGCCAGCATTTGACATAGACTTCTTTTTCCTCCTTGACCACTTTCTTTTCTTTTCCTTGGGGTCCTGACTTTGATTGCATATGGTTGACGGGGCTGCTTCCGTCTTCAAAGACTGACAGGCTATATCTGATTTTCTATCTTCTGAAGCACAAGAAATATCATTGTTGCCTAAGGTATTAGAATAACCAGCTACTTTACCATCAGCTGCTTCTCTATCAGTACAAACACTACAAGCTTTGTCGTTTTCCTTCATCTGTGGCAGTGAAACTTCTGCATCTGCTAGAGCATATGCATCAGTGGCAGGTGACTGAGATAAATCTCCTTCAATACAAGATTTCTTCTGCAAGGAAATGTCTTCAGGGTCGCTGTTAGAAATAGGGCTCTTTCTCTTCTTTGCCTTATGATTATTTCTTCCATCACGTATGGTCGATGTGTTTGTTTCCAGAATCGTATTCTCCATCTATGTTTGTTTCACTCTTCTAAAAGCAATGCAGACAGGTTCTTAATTACCCACCAGCCGAGATAACATATGCTCACTTAGATATTGGCCTGACCAAACTGAAATGATAAAATTTCAAAAGCCAATGCTCAGAAAAAGTCCAATTAGGGTTCAATACAAGAACAGGTATTCCCCAGCGAACAATATATTGAGACTCTCCCATGTATTGCTAGAACCTTGCAAAAATCTCGAGCTCAGTCTAATTGAACTGCTCATAAACCCAACCCAATGAATCAAATCAGAGTGAGAAAAATAAGGCACTAACAACGCAAAAAATGTTAATCTGCAATGAGACAACTGCCTATTACTCAAGAACAAATAATCGTACCAGAGATAACCGGAGCTTCGGTTACTAAATTTTAGTAATCGTACCAGTAAATTCGACTGAGAAAAAAAATCTGCTAGATTACAGAAAACGCTCGGATAATTTTATCAAATTTCATTGCTTTAAATCACTAAAACATGTTCTCGAGTCATAGTAAATATGCAATTTGAATGACATAAATCCGATATCAATTTATACACTTACGAAAGACTTACAGGAATTGAAGATCGGTGGCGGCCGGAAAAGTAGAGAGTGAAGAATGCGGGGGCGATTGTATGAGATTTAGGGCTTCAGATTGCTAGGTTTAGTAGGGCTTCAGATTGCGGTTGGAGGTGCGGCGAACGGGCGAAGACCAGTTCGGGCTTCGGGTCGACTGTTTTTTTTCGTGGGCCCTTCAGATAAATTTTAAGGTTTTTTAGCTATGGGCCTGGCAAAAGAAAATTTGGGATAGGAAAAACTTAAAAAACTATTTCTGTTGTGAATTTTAAATAAATTGAAGAAAAACTTCGTAATTTATGAATAGTTTTTATGAGTCCGTTTCATAAAAACTTAAAAAACTGTTTTTTTTTTTTCACGTGCGAAATATGCTTACTGTGCGAAATGCGAAGCGGTCGCGTTCATTCGAGTTCATAAATAGACACCACATGTTCATTTTCTGAGCGGTAATGTTCATTATCTGGGGGGTAATATTCAAAGACACTGTATTGTTAAAAAAAGGGGGATAGTGAATAGTGACGCGGTGGCATAACCGTAAATATGGCGATTTTTTTTTCGGTCAACAATTTTTATTTTTATTTTATTTATTTATTGTCTCTGATCGTTCTGGAATAGACAATTATTAACGTTCACATATAAGTACTATATGTTCATTGTATGTGCCGTATAAGTTCACATATAACATGATCATGTTCCAACACATGTCTTTGAACATTCAGTGCTTGTGAACGTGAATGTACAAATAAATGAACATTTAGTGCTTATTCGTGAACCTTCTATATAGGCTTTTCCAAAATGATCACGAGACGAAAATGGAAAAAAAAAAGTCGTTGACCCCAAAAAAAAAAAAACGTACGGCCGAGATTGCTTCGCATTTCGCACGGGAACCCAAATCTAGTTTTTATATAATATTACATTTGCTCTTATAGTCAAAATCTTGGCTTGACATACAAATATTGTAGTCACCCCGTCGTATATGGGCCGGAATTACAAAAAACCGGATAAACCAAATGCATAGTAAAGGTGAATAATTCACATTAATCTCTTATTTTATAACACTCCTTTGAATATTCACCTTTTTCTTAAGGTCATGAATCATGATTTTTTTGTTAAAAATCTGGCTAAGAAAATTCCCAGTGGGATAAAATGAACATAGCATAGGAAAAAAGAGTACAACTTGCTTTATACGTTTGATATTATTGTCTCATTAAAAACCTTGTCATGAAAAAACCCAATGGGATAAAAACCTGATCGAAGGGAAAATGAGAGCAATGCGTATAATCATCCCCCTGAGATTAACGTACTTCTCGAAATATGTGCATTCTGATCTTAAACACAAGTTCTTCAAACTTCTTAGGATGTAATGACGTTGTGAATAAATCAGCAGGATTGTCACATGACCAGATTTGTTGGACATCAATCTTGCCTTCTTTCTCTAGATCATGGGTTGAGAGTATTTACTGTGAAATGTGCTTGGTTCGATCACCCTTGATATAGCCCTCCTTTTACTTGTGTGATGCAGGCTGAGTTATCTTCATATATCTTGGTTGGATAATCAGTGATTGTCTTAAGTTTGCATTCTTTTTGTGTATATCCAATCATCGACCTCAACCATACACATTCTCTTTCAACTTCATAAAGAGCAATTAGTTCTAGGTGATTTGAGGATGTAGCCGTAAGTGTTTGCTCCGTTGACTTCCAAGAGATCGATGTGCCTCCATACGTGAATACATAGCCATTTTGAGATTTTGCTTTGTGGGGATCTAATAAATGTCTTGCATCTGCATATCCAACAAGAGTTGCATTTGCATGTTTACGATAATATAATCCAAGGTCAAGAGTACCTCGTAAGTATCGGAACACATGTTTAAATCCATTCCAAAGTCGCCTTGTTGGTTGTGAAATGTATCTTGATAATAAGCTCACAGAAAAAGCAATATATGGTCTCGTATTGTTTGTGAGGTACATAATGCACAAATCGCACTCAAATACGGGACTTTAGGACCAAGTACTTCTTTGTCTTCTTCTCGAGGTCGGAATTGATCATCTTGCGCACTAAGATAGCGAACTATCATAGGTGAACTCAATGGATGTGCTTTGTCCCATGTAGAACCTTTTTCAAATAATTCTCGATATAATTTGTTTGATGGATGGAAATTTCATCCTTCAAATGCTCAATTTGTAGGTCGAGACAAAATTTGGTCCTTCCTAGATCCTTTAATTCAAATTCTTTCATTAAGTACTTTGCAACATTTTCAAGTTCATCGGTCGTACCAATCATGTTCAAATCATCAATATATATTGTGATAATAAATATCCATATTTAGAATGCTTAATAAAAACACATGGACAAATGGTATCATTCTTGTAACCTTCTTTAATTAGATACTCACTAAATCGGTTGTACCACATTCTTCTAGACTTCTTTAGACCTTATAATGATCTTTGCAACTTTATAGAAAGCATTTCTCGAGGTTTTGCTTTATGCTTTTCTAGTAGTTTAAGTCATTCAAGAACATTCATATAGATATCACTACATATAAATATGTTGTTATGACATCCATAAGTCACATTTGCAGTTCCTCTAAAATAGTTAGACTAATTTAAAATCTTAATGTAGTTGCATCAACTACAGGAGAATATGTTTGTTCATAACCTATCCCGGGCATGTGAGAAAATCCTTGAGCTACAAGTCTTGCCTTGTATGTCATTTTTCGCATTCCGCTTTCGTACAAATACCCATTCATAGCCTACTGGTTTTATACCCATTAGTATGGGTATTATAGGACCAAAAACTTCACTCTTTTCAAGCGATTTTAATTCAATATGGATTGCCTCTCTCTATCTTGTCCAACCATGTCTACGATGACACTCATCAATAGTTTGTGGCTCAATATCATCATTATCTGTTACTATTTTGGTGGCGACAGAGTATGCAAATATCTCATCAATAACAATTTCTTTTCTATTCCACTGTGTTCTAGTGGAAACATAATTGATTGAGATTTCATAATTAGCAACATTCTTATCATTTTTTGGAATGGTTTCCTTTTCTAACATATCTTCCACATTCTCGGGGTATCTTTGTCATGTTCATTTTTGTCTTGTTCTCCCCTGAATGAGCAATTGGTGCAGAATCTATTATGTTATTCTTCCGCCTAGTCTTTCTTGGTTTTAGGTCTTTAGAACCAAGTGGTCTGTCACATTTGCGGTGTATTATAAGCTCATTTGTAAGAAACTTGCCTAATTGACTTGGTGGAATTTCTATTCTTTCAGGGGCATTTACAACAGGCACATGTGACTTTGTCACTTTCTCTGTGTTTGTAAATGACTCAGGCAATTGATCTACTATACTATGCAAGTGTATAATTTTTTGTACTTCTTGTTCACACGTTTTTGTTCGTGGGTCAAGATGGGATAGTAATGGAGCATTCCACGTAATTTCTTATTTCTTTCTCTAGCAAGATTTGAAAATTCATTTTCATTAAAATGACAATCATCAAACCTTGGTGTAAATAGGTCGCCTGTTGGTGGTTCAAGGTACTTAATAATTCATCGGGATTCAAAACCAACATAAAGTTTGAATCTCCGTTATGGACCCATTTTGTGTGATGTGGTGGAGCAATAGGAATATAAATTACACATCAAAATACCCTTAAGTGAGATATATATGGTTCTTTACCATTCACTAATTGTAATGGGAAATATTTATGATATGCAGTGGCCTTAGTCGAAGAAAAGTAGTTGCATGTAATATCGCATGTCCCCAAGCAGATGATGGCAGTTTGGACTTCATTAACAATGGTCTAGCTATTAGTTGTAATCGTTTAATCAAAGATTCAACAAGACCATTTTGCGTGTGAACATGAGCCACTGGATGTTCAAATATAATACCAATTGACATACAATAACCATTAAATGCTTGACATGTAAATTCTCCTTCATTATCAAGCCGGATTCTTTTAATTGTATAATCCGGAAATTGAGATCGTAGTTTGATTATTTGAGCCAGTAGTTTAGCAAAAGTTGTATTTCTTGTTGATAAGAGGCTCACATGTGACCATCATGTTGATGAATCAATCAACACCATAACGTATCGAAATGGCCCACATGATGGAACTATCGATCCACAAATATCACCTTGTATTCGTTCTAAGAACGTGAGGTTCTCATTTCCAATCTTATTCTTGGAAGGTCTGGTGATTAATTTACCAAGTGAAAAACCGCTATAGTTGAAATCATTTGTTTTGAGGACTTTCACATTCTTTAGTGAATGTCTATTTGAGCTCTCAAGTATTTTATGCATCATCCCATTTCCTGGATGACCCAATCGGTCATGTCATAATGTACACATCCTTTTGTCATTTTATTTCTTATCAGATGTTATATTTGTTTCTATCAGACTTATATATGTATGATAAAGTCCAGTAGAATGGATTGACAATTTTTCTAGGACATGTTTCTTGCCATATATTTGTTTAGTAATGCACATTTATTCTTTGTCATTTTCATTCACAATTTCTATATGAAACTCATTCTAACACAGATCTTTGAAACTCAATAAGTTTCTTCGAGATTTACTCGAATATAATGCATCATTTATTAATAATTTTGTTCCTTTAGGGAGCAAAACACTAGCTCTTCCAAAGCCTTCAATAATTTTCATCACACCTGAAATTGTATTGACATTTGCTTCAAGTAATGTCAATTGCGTAAATTATTCTTTATTGCTTAAGATGGTGTGCATAGTGGCGTTGTCCACTAGACATTGATCCTTGCCACTTGATACATATTTAGTTATATCCATATCTTCAAAATAAAGAAAATATGATTATAAATTTAACAACAAATATATTACATTAAAAGATAACTACTAGTATTTAGTTGATTTTCTCATTGATCCCAAATTCATCATCTATGATGAAGTTAGAGACGTCCAGGTTGGGTATAGGGGAGGTATCATCGACACAATGAGTCTCTACGTTCTTCCCTTTATTCTTGTGGGAATCATGGTATAACTCAACTAAGTGTTTGGTTGTGCAACACACCTTTGCCCAATGAACTGTCACGCCACATCTATAGCATATAGATTTGGATTTTTGGGAAGGTCATGTAGGACCATTGGGTTGTCATTCCCCCTAGAAGATAATGTTTCAGGAGCATGTTGCCTCTAATAATTACATGTACCTCTACCACGTCCATGCCCATGCCCAAAGCCTCTGTCATGGCCACGACATCGACTACGGCCACGATCACCGTCGCGTCCGTGATTAGCTTGATGCATGCTACCATCTTTCTGGGCGGCATAAGGACATGAAAACACTCCATGTGTTGCACTTGTTTCATGGTGCGGTGCAACACCTGTTGGCCTCATATTGTGGTTTTTTATGAGAAGTTCATTGTTCTGCTCAGCCACAAGTAATACTAATATCATACCAGAATACTTTTTAAAGTTTCTTTCCATGTATTTTTGTTGCAACAACACATTGGAAGCATGCATGGTCGAATATGTTTTATCCAATATGTTCTCTTTAGTGACTATTTGCCCGCACATGTGTAGTTGAGATGTTATACGGAACAAAGCATAATTATAGTCATTGAATGATTTAAAGTCTTGAAACCTTAAATTCACCCAGTCAAATGTGGCTTTTAGGAGCATGACCTTTTGTTGATGGCCATATTTTTGCTCCAAGCTCTCCCATAATTCTTTGGAATCTTCCACCAACAGATATTCAAATTCGGGCTTTCATGAATATGATGGCGAAGAAAGATAATCGCTTTAGCCTTATCTTGTGGGGAACTACTATTAATTTCTTTAATCGTCTCTTGTAGGCCATTCCCCATTCCAGATATTTTTGGTCGGATAAGTCAAGAATATCAAACTCTCACTTCGCAACTACAATATTAATACTTTTATAATTATTATTTAAGTTAACAAAACTTTGAATATTAAGTATGTACATAATTTTATGCCAACAGTATATGTAACTTACATATATTGAATTTGAATTAAATATCACATACATGGAATGTCATGTACTCATGCTTGTATGTATATATAATCAATTTCATGTAACGTACACATATTGAATAATAATGTATATTATGCATGCAGTTTCCTTACATATAGCATATGTATGTGGATTATGCGTGTACAATTCAGATGAATAAGCAAAGTAAGTTTTTAATTTAGGTAAGTCATGATGACATATATATATGTTGTCATTTCTATTCATAGTATATGAATAGTGATTAGATTTGTATTTTTTTGTGTTGTGACTGTAATAATCCTAAATTTTAAATTTTTATAAGTAAATATGTTTTCTTTTATTATAAATAGAAGTTTTGAAGTTTATTTTTCCTTAAAAGAAATAAAGTTAAACTTTATAATTTAAGGTTAAAATATTGCATATAGTATTTCTTAAATGAAATACTAGAGAGAAATAAAATATGGGTACATAAATATAATTTTATAACTATATTGGTCTAAAATATAAATTGTATATTCAATTGAGAGTGCGGTTCCGGTGCGGAGCACTCTTCCCGTGCGGACGTGCGGACATGCACTATATGGCCTTATTTGTGCACTTTAGAGCCTTATTTGTGCACTTTTGCAAAAAATTTAAAAAATGCTTGGAAAACAATTTGTAAAAGATTTTTTTTTTTTGAAAAAGTGTACAAATAAGACATTAAAGTGCACAAATAAGGCCCTAAAATGTATGCTCCGCACGTCCGCACGGAAAGAGTGCTCCGCATATGATCCAAACTCTTCAATTGAGTGAAATAATTAAGAGTTGAAAGTCTTTAACTTTATTGGTAATTAATTAGGAAAGAAAAATCGTAAAAAAGAATATTAGGTTGAAATTGTAATTAAATCTAAACTAAGATGGCATGAATGGAATTACCCAACAAAATGGGCCATTTTTTGCAATTGTTTCAAGGATGCTTCAATTAGCTGAAGAACAATGTGCGTGTTTTGGTTCTTCATTTGGGGTTAAGTTCAATTTCAACATTCGAATCCGTTAATCCCAGTTTATCGAATCCGTAAAATCCTATGAAAACCCTCATTTATCCGAGTTACCTTACCTATGAAAACCCTCATTTATCCGAATTAATTGATTTGAATTTCGTCTGGTTTCGAGCGAGAAGCAACCGCACCCCTGTTTTTCCATCTTAGTGTGAATCTGAGAAATCCGATCAGATTCGATTCTTATTCGATGAGAAGATCGCGGAATTGTGATATTGGTAATGAAGGAAACATTTCCATTATATATACGAGCTCATTCCGCTCGAATTCACCATCCAATTTGCCAAAAACGTAATCAAACACTCCCCTTGCCCCTGTTTTTTTAGCGTTCGGTTTTGGAGGTTTTCCGACGCCGGTGATCTTCTTCCGCCGCAAATAGACAACCTCGGTGGTATCCCATGACGACACGAACCCAACGGTACCGGCCCCGCTCGATTCCGAGTCCGAACGAGCCTGTACGAGTCGCTCGAACCCAGCTGCGCAACAACCAGTAAGCCTTTGTTCGCTGTTGTCCGTGACCACCAGCGCTCACCGCCACCACATATTGTAGGAACGCTATTTCGTAATGTAAACTGCAATTTAGAAATCGCACAGAAATTAGAATGAATTATACCGAACTATGAATGGATGCAGAGTCGAGACTTTGATCTCTCTCCTTAATTCTGAAAACGCCCCGTATTGCGACGGTTCTTCGGCGTTCCGAATCCCAGGATACAACTGCAAAACTACTTCTGATTTGCGCAACCCAAAAATTCAGATGGCTATGAATACTTTCTGTATAGTACTCTCGATTTAGAAAACAGATAAGGGAGGAAGAGGAGATTGATGTTCTGGTGTATATTCGAATGAGAACAACACTGCTCTTTTTAAAGAGGCTTCGGAGGAACCACTAACGTAGTGGAGAGACTCTGTTGAATCAACAAATTCGAACGTTGAAGAGAGAAAAACCAGGGAGCTGTTGAACGTGGAGGAAGACTGGGCCCTTCTGGATCGGCCTAAAAAGATAGAGCGTTGGCTGACCAGCCCAAGCCCGATCCGATCCAACTCAAGCGCAAGCGCAAGCCCGGCTCGCTCGCCCGACCCGACCCGGCGCGGCTCGACTCGGCGCGCGTGTGATCTTGATGAGCTAGGTCCTCTCCCCATTACAAATGGATAATGACCCAAGGCCACAACCTTGAGTCTATTTTCCTAGTATATATACTAGGAGGTTTATCTCCAAACTTTCAATGTGGGACAAACATTTGTCCCAACATTTCCTAAGTTTGTGCATTTCATGCAACCAACTTTGGGCCTCCATTTCTCATTCAAACGGAAATCATTTATGTCGTATGAGTACACTACGAGAGTGTGCTCATGTAGAGGAAGACAATGCTTCCATTTTCCGGTGTTGACATTGGCCGGAGCCCACCGGAATTGTGCCCGGAAAAGTGTCCGGGGCCACATCTTAAAATGAGTTCCAACAATCCCCCACATGAATAGAAATGATTCTAAACATATGTTAAAAAACAGAAAGACTTTTGAGAGTACAGTCGAAAAATCACTACATCTGGGCTGGTAGCGTGTTTCAGCCTTGAACCACCCATAGTAAGTAGCTATCAGATTTACTTGACCAGGTAGTGAACATGATGTCTTGAACCACCCGGGCTTTAATGTAAACCGAAACAACAACTATCACACAATTTCATCTTCTCACAGAACTAGGTTCTCTTATTGTGTTCATTTTGGCCTTGAACATCCCTGGTTATTCATGAGTGAACTTGGAGAATGTTAGCCTCTCTTCATTCTCCTAGAAACGGCCCCATTTCACACTCATAAGGTGATTCACCATAAAGAGTATCCTGTCATACCCCACTTGTATTTCAAAGCTATGGAATCATTAAAAGCCAAGCTTAACCTTAACTTATACAGGTAGCACTGTTCATCATCCTAGGAACTGGGATGAGAACTGAGTCTCCCAGTGCTCATCTAGATTCTGCTTGATTTGGTTTTCCCTTTGAACCTACATCTTGGGATCTCCAGTCACGTATGTGGGATTTTCCATGAAGCATCCTCTTTGGTCATAGGCTTTAAACCCATTCCTCTTGATGATTTAACAACTTGATCTCGTGACAAACCTTTAGTAAATGGATCCGCTAGGTTGTCAGCCGATTTGATATAATCGATTGAGATTATACCATTTGAGAGTAGTTGTCTAATGGTTTTATGTCGTCTTCTTATATGACGTGATTTACCATTGTATAGACGACTCAGTGCCCGAGCTATAGCCGATTGACTATCACAGTGTACACCTAATGCTGGCACTGGTTTATCCCACATTGGGATATCTTCCAAAAAATTCCGAAGCCATTCAGCTTCCTCTGCTGCTTTGTCTAAAGCAATGAACTCAGACTCCATAGTGGATCTGGCCAACAGTGTTTGTTTGGAAGATTTCCATGATACTGCTGTACCACTAAGTGTAAATACATATCCACTTGTGGATTTTGAGTTTTTAGAGTCGGATATCCAGTTTTCATCACTGTATCCTTCCAGAACTGCTGGGTATTTGCCATAGTGCAGCCCATAACTTTGAGTATATCGCAAGTAGTTCAATACTCTAGTTATTCATTTCCAGTGTTTGTGTCTTGGATTACTTGTGTAGCGACTTAGTACATTTACTGAGTGCGCCAAGTCAGGTCTTGTGCAATTGGTCAAGTACATGAGACTTCCAATCAGACGTGCATACTCCAACTGTGACACTGCATCCCCCGAGTTCTTAGTCAAGTGAAGATGAGGGTCCACAAGACTCTTTGCAGTCCCGCTTGAGTAGTTCTTGAATCTCTCAAGTACTTTTTCAGCATAGTGACCTTGAGATAGGATAATTCCTTCAGAATGTCTAGTGATTTTGATCCCTAGTATGACATCTGCTAGTCCCAAGTCTTTCATGTCAAACTTCCTACTAAGCATGCTCTTAGTTCTGTTGATCATGTCTTTATTGCTTCCAATAATGAGCATGTCATCTACGTATAAACACAACAAAATGTATCCATTTGGAGTGTTTTTGAAGTAGATGCATTTATCACATTCATTGATGCTGAAGCCATTTGACATCATGACATTGTCAAATTTTTCATGCCATTGTTTTGGAGCTTGTTTGAGTCCATATAGAGACTTGAAAAGTCTGCACACCTCGTGTTCCTGTCTAGGAACAACATAACCCTCAGGTTGTTTCATATAAATCTCCTCTTCTAATTCTGCATTTAGAAAGGCAGTTTTCACATCCATTTAATGGATTTCGAGGTTTCGTAATGCTGCTATTGCTATTAGCATTCTTATTGAAGTTATTCTCGTAACCGGAGAATAAGTGTCAAAGAAATCCAAGCCCTCTTTTTATCGGAATCCTTGCACCACAATCCTAGCCTTGTGCTTCTCTATTGAGCTATCGGTTTTCAATTTTGTTTTGAAAATCCATTTGCACCCAAGTGTTTTACACCCTTGTGGCAAATTTACTAACTCCCATGTATGATTCTGCATAATGGAATCTATTTCGCTTTTAACTACTTCCTTCCATGAAGGTGCATCAGGTGTAGATATGGCTTCTTTGAAAGTTCTAGGCTCATTCTCTAAAAGAAAGGCCGTTATGAACTCATGCCCAAAGGTTTTCTCCTTTCGAGTCTTTTGCTTCATCTAGGTTCATCTTCTGTTTCATTTACAGAAGTGCCTGCTTCTCTTTGTTCACGAGTTCGTTTCAGATGTTCTTTATCCTTGCACAGAAACACATGTTCAAAGAAGGATACATTCCTTGATTCCATTATTGTATTTACATGTATATCTGGTATGTCAGATTTATATACCAGAAACCGATAAGCACTACTGTTGTGTGCATATCCTATGAAAATACAATCAACGGTCTTAGGTTCGATTGTGACCTTTTTAGGAGGTGGTACAACCACTTTTGCTAGGCACCCCCACACTTTGAGGTATTTGTACGATGGTACGTTACCTTTCCAAAGTTCATATGGCGTCTTGCCAGTAACCTTATACGGTATCTTGTTGAGGATATAATTGGTGGTAAGTAATGCTTCCCCCCACATGTTCTGGGGTAACCCAGATTCCTGCAACATTGCATTCATCATCTCTTTCAGAGTTCGGTTCTTTCGTTCCGCAACTCCGTTAGATTCGGGTGAGTAGGGAGCAGTTGTTTGATGAATAATCCTGTGTTCTCTACAGAACGCGTTGAAAGGTTCATCATACTCGCCTCCTCTATCACTTCGGATTATTTTTATGGTTTTACTAAGTTGGTTTTCAACTTCCAACTTGTATTCCTTGAATTTTTCCAAGGCCTCATCCTTGCTTCTTAGCAAGTATACATAACAGTATTTTGTGCAATCATCGGTAAAGGTCACGAAATACTTTTTACCGCCTCTAATTTGCACAAATTTTAAATCACACAGATCTGTGTGTATTAAACCTAGAGGTTCGGTTGTTCTCTCTACATGTGGAGAATGCGTTTTTGTGAGTTTGGCCTGTACGCATACTTCACATTTGGCTTTACTTGATTTGCATTTTAGAATTAGGTTCATGTTCATTAGTCTTTGAATAGACTTATTATTCACATGCCCTAATCGTTCATGCCAAATATTAAAAGACTTAACAACATAAGAAATATGATTATTCTTATTCATTGAAACATCGGTTACAACAGATTTTGGGACGACTGTCATTACATTCATTTTGACCAGTCCGTCCTTTACATAACCCTTGCCCAAATACACCCCATTCTTAGAGAGAACTAGCTTGTCAGACACGAACTTCACAGCGAAGCCGTTCTTGCTCAGCAAAGTGCCGGAGATCAGATTCTTCCGTATATCTGGCACGTGCATGACATTGGTGAGAGTCAGCTCTTTCTCAGAAGTCGGCTTCAACACCACTTTGCCGTGACCTTCGACCTTGGATATGGACGAGTTCCCCATAAACAGATGCTCGTCGCTCTTGCTCTGCTGATAAGTGGTGAACATTCCCCTGTCAGAGCAGATATGTCTGGTAGCACCTGTATCGTACCACCATTCCTTTGGGTTGTCTCCAACCATGTTGACTTCAGACACTACAGCACACAGATCTGCATCCGAGAGCCTGCCTTCAGTCATGTTGGCTTGGGATTTCCCCTTGTCCTTGCGTGGATCAGCCTTGCTACGACATTCGTCAGCCTTGTGACCCATTTTACCATACTTGTGGCATTTCCCACTGAACTTCTTAGCTGGTTGCTTCTTGAAGTTGTTGGAGCTTTGGGGTTGGAACTTCCGTTTCTTCCCTTTGTCCTTGTGTTCAGCCAAGTTTGCCTTCTGTTCAACAGGCTGAACCCCATCTGCTTTACGGTTGGTTGACTCAATCTGCAGCCTGACTATCAAGTCTTCTACAGTCATTGCCTTTCGCTTGTGCTTTAGGTAGCTCTTGAAATCCTTCCAGCCTGGAGGGAGTTTCTCAATGAACACAGTCACCTGGAACGTCTCACAGATAGACATTCCTTCATCAATGATCTCGTGCATGAGAAGATGCAGCTCTTCAACTTGCTCCATGATGGGCTTAGAATCCACCATTTTGAAGTCCAGAAAATTCGCCACTGCGAACTTCTTGGAGCCTGCATCCTCAGACTTGTACTTCTTTTCCAAGGCAACCCAGAGTTCCCTAGAAGTCTTGATCTTGCTGTACACATTGTACAGTGGATCTATCAAGCGACTTTGAACCCAACATTTGCACATAAAATCCCCATGAGTCCAGGCCTCAACGCTGGCTAGGGCGTATGGATCTGTATTCTTAAGCGAAAGCATAGGCTTATCCTCTTTCAGATACTTCTCAAGCTTCAATGTGGTCAGGAAGAAGAACATCTTCTGCTGTCATGTCTTAAATCCAGTTCCATCAAACTTTTCTGGCATCAAGCCTGCGTTTACAGCACCAGGCATATGGACTGTCGGGACAGTCTGATAAGGAGCCGGTTGGACAATCTGATTCGCATCAGTTCCGACCCTTATGGTTTGCAGATTTGCCGCTGGCAGATTTACTGTTGGCAAATTTGCCATTGGCAAATTCACTGCAGGCAGACCACTCCCAAACTGAATTTGGGGTGTCGACTCAGGAAGATTTCCATTTCCGGCCCCAGCAATCTCAGCGACAGATTTCTCAATGTTATCACCCATGATATTAGAATATGTTCACAGAAACGCAACCAGAAATCCATACGGAAAGTTACGAATGCAATTTAAATATTTAAATTGCAGAATCGAAATTAATTTAGATGCAAATTCGAATGTAATTTGAATTAAATCCGGAAGTGCAGAAAACAGAATTCCTGCGGCAAGAAGTTAGAATCTGAAGATTCGAATTTAAGATACAGGTCCGAAAAATTCCGAAATTAATTCCTGCACAATAAGGTTAGAATTCGCAGCTATAGATTTGAAAATTTTGAAATCAGTTCCTTCGAATTTTCGGAAATAATTCCATGCAGCAAAATGTTAGTAAAAACGCAGATATACAGATTCGGAAAAAAAAAATCGAAATGAATTTATGCGAAGAACAGAATTTGTATTTCCTGCGTAAGACAAGTCAGTAACGCATAAACATATACTAAAATAATTTGGAAATGAATATCGTGTGCAGAATCGAAATAAATTTCCTGTGCAGAATTGGAAACAGTAAAAACTGCACATAAATTTGAAATTATAATCTACAACTGTTCCTTCGAGAGCAAAGAAAGAAAACTCGAACACAATTTTCGTTAGTGCGATTTAGCAGTTTAAGCGAATTTTCAGAATTAAGACTGTAGGAACGCTATTTCGGAATGTAAACTGCAATTTAGAAATTGCACAGAAATTAGAATGAATTATACCGAACTATGAACGGATGCAGAGTCGAGACTTTGATCTCTCTCCTTAATTCTGAAAACGCTCCGTATTGCGACGGTTCTTCGGCGTTCCGAATCCCAGGATACAACTGCAAAACTACTTCTGATTTGCGCAACCCAAAAATTGAGAAGGCTACAAACACTTTCTGCGTAGTACTCTCGATTTAGAAAACAGATAAGGGAGGAAGAGGAGATTGATGTTCTGGTGTATATTCGAATGAGAACAACACTGCTCTTTTTAAAGAGGCTTCAGAGGAACCACTAACATAGTGGAGGGACTCTGTTGAATCAACAGATTCAAATGTTGAGGAGAGAAAAACCAGGGAGCTGTTGAACGTGGAGGAAGACTGGGTCTGTAGCCCCGAAATCTCTCCAGCTCCAGGAATGAGTCAAAGCCCAACAGATGGGCCCTTCTGGATCGGCCCAAAAAGATAGGGCGTTGGCTGGCCAGCCCAAACCCGATCCAACTCAAGCCCAAGCCCGGCCCGGCTCGCTCGCTCTCCCGCCCGACCCGACCCGGCTCGGCTCGGCGCGCATGTGGTCTTGATGAGCAAGGTCCTCTCCCCATTACAAATGGGTAATGACCCAAGGCCACAACCTTGAGTCCATTTTCCTAGTATATATACTAGGAGATTTATCTCCAAACTTTCAATGTGGGACAAACATTTGTCCCAACATTTCTCATTCAAACGGAAATCATTTATGTCGTATGAGTACACTACGAGAGTGTGCTCATGTAGAGGAAGACAATGCTTCCATTTTCCGGTGTTGACATTGGCCGGAGCCCACCGGAATTATGCCCGGAAAAGTGTCCGGGGCCACATCTTAAAATGAGTTCCAACAATCCCCCACATGAATAGAAATGATTCTAAACATATGTTAAAAAAAGAAAGACTTTTGAGAGTACAGTCGAAAAATCACTGCATCTGGGCTGGTAGCGTGTTTCAGCCTTGAACCACCCATAGTAAGTAGCTATCAGATTTACTTGACCAGGTAGTGAACATGATGTCTTGAACCACCCGGGCTTTAATGTAAACCGAAACAACAACTATCACACAATTTCATCTTCTCACAGAACTAGGTTCTCTTATTGTGTTCATTTTGGCCTTGAACATCCCTGGTTATTCATGAGTGAACTTGGAGAATGTTAGCCTCTCTTCATTCTCCTAGAAACGGCCCCATTTCACACTCATAAGGTGATTCACCATAAAGAGTATCCTGTCATACCCCACTTGTATTTCAAAGCTATGGAATCATTAAAAGCCAAGCTTCACCTTAACTTATACAGGTAGCACTGTTCATCATCCTAGGAACTGGGATGAGAACTGAGTCTCCCAGTGCTCATCTAGATTCTGCTTGATTTGGTTTTCCCTTTGAACCTACATCTTGGGATCTCCAGTCACGTATGTGGGGTTTTCCATGAAGCATCCTCTTTGGTCATAGGCTTTAAACCCATTCCTCTTGATGATTTAACAACTTGATCTCGTGACAAACCTTTAGTAAATGGATCCGCTAGGTTGTCAGCCGATTTGATATAATCGATTGAGATTATACCATTTGAGAGTAGTTGTCTAATGGTTTTATGTCGTCTTCTTATATGACGTGATTTACCATTGTATAGACGACTCAGTGCCCGAGCTATAGCCGATTGACTATCACAGTGTACACCTAATGCTGGCACTGGTTTATCCCACATTGGGATATCTTCCAAAAAATTCCGAAGCCATTCAGCTTTCTCTGCTGCTTTGTCTAAAGCAATGAACTCAGACTCCATAGTGGATCTGGCCAACAGTGTTTGTTTGGAAGATTTCCATGATACTGCTGCACCACTAAGTGTAAATACATATCCACTTGTGGATTTTGAGTTTCTAGAGTCGGATATCCAGTTTTCATCACTATATCCTTCCAGAACTGCTGGGTATTTGCCATAGTGCAGCCCATAACTTTGAGTATATCACAAGTAGTTCAATACTCTAGTTATTCATTTCCAGTGTTTGTGTCTTGGATTACTTGTGTAGCGACTTAGTACATTTACTGAGTGCGCCAAGTCAGGTCTTGTGCAATTGGTCAAGTACATGAGACTTCCAATCACACGTGCATACTCCAACTGTGACACTGCATCCCCCGAGTTCTTAGTCAAGTGAAGATGAGGGTCCACAGGACTCTTTGCAGTCCCGCTTGAGTAGTTCTTGAATCTCTCAAGTACTTTTTCAGCATAGTGACCTTGAGATAGGATAATTCATTCAGAATGTCTAGTGATTTTGATCCCTAGTATGACATCTGCTAGTCCCAAGTCTTTCATGTCAAACTTCCCACTAAGCATGCTCTTAGTTCTGTTGATCATGTCTTTATTGCTTCCAATAATGAGCATGTCATCTACGTATAAACACAACAAAATGTATCCATTTGGAGTATTTTTGAAGTAGATGCATTTATCACATTCATTGATGCTGAAGCCATTTGACATCATGACATTATCAAATTTTTCATGCCAATGTTTTGGAGCTTGTTTGAGTCCATATAGAGACTTGACAAGTCTGCACACCTCGTGTTCCTGTCTAGGAACAACATAACCCTCAGGTTGTTTCATATAAATCTCCTCTTCTAATTCTGCATTTAGAAAGGCAGTTTTCACATCCATTTGATGGATTTCGAGGTTTCGTAATGCTGCTATTGCTATTAGCATTCTTATTGAAGTTATTCTCGTAACCGGAGAATAAGTGTCAAAGAAATCCAAGCCCTCTTTTTATCGGAATCCTTGCACCACAATCCTAGCCTTGTGCTTCTTTATTGAGCCATCGGTTTTCAATTTTGTTTTGAAAATCCATTTGCACCCAAGTGTTTTACACCCTTGTGGCAAATTTACTAACTCCCATGTATGGTTCTGCATAATGGAATCTATTTCGCTTTTAACTACTTCCTTCCATGAAGGTGCATCAGGTGTAGATATGGCTTCTTTGAAAGTTCTAGGCTCATTCTCTAAAAGAAAGGCCGTTATGAACTCATGCCCAAAGGTTTTCTCCTTTCGAGCTCTTTTGCTTCATCTAGGTTCATCTTCTGTTTCATTTACAGAAGTGCCTGCTTCTCTTTGTTCACGGGTTCGTTTCAGATGTTCTTTATCCTTGCACGGAAACACATGTTCAAAGAAGGATGCATTCCTTGATTCCATTATTGTATCTACATGTATATCTGGTATGTCAGATTTATATACCAGAAACCGATAAGCACTACTGTTGTGTGCATATCCTATGAAAATACAATCAACGGTCTTAGGTCCGATTGTGACCTTTTTAGGAGGTGGTACAACCACTTTTGCTAGGCACCCCCACACTTTGAGGTATTTGTACGATGGTACGTTACCTTTCCAAAGTTCATATGGCGTCTTGCCAGTAACCTTATACGGTATCTTGTTGAGGATATAATTGGTGGTAAGTAATGCTTCCCCCCACATGTTCTGGGGTAACCCAGATTCCTGCAACATTGCATTCATCATCTCTTTCATAGTTCGGTTCTTTCGTTCCGCAACTCCGTTAGATTCGGGTGAGTAGGGAGCAGTTGTTTGATGAATAATCTTGTGTTCTCTACAGAACGCGTTGAAAGGTTCATCATACTCGCCTCCTCTATCACTTCGGATTATTTTTATGGTTTTACTAAGTTGGTTTTCAACTTCCAACTTGTATTCCTTGAATTTTTCCAAGGCCTCATCCTTGCTTCTTAGCAAGTATACATAACAGTATTTTGTGCAATCATCGGTAAAGGTCACGAAATACTTTTTACCGCCTCTAGTTTGCACAAATTTTAAATCACACAGATCTGTGTGTATTAAACCTAGAGGTTCGGTTGTTCTCTCTACATGTGGAGAATGCGTTTTTGTGAGTTTGGCCTGTACGCATACTTCACATTTGGCTTTACTTGATTTGCATTTTAGAATTAGGTTCATGTTCATTAGTCTTTGAATAGACTTATTATTCACATGCCCTAATCGTTCATGCCAAATATTAAAAGACTCAACAACATAAGAAATAGGATTATTCTTATTCATTGAAACATCGGTTAAAACAGATTTTGGGACGACTGTCATTACATTCATTTTGACCAGTCCGTCCTTTACATAACCCTTGCCCAAATACACCCCATTCTTAGAGAGAACTAGCTTGTCAGACACGAACTTCACAGCGAAGCCGTTCTTGCTCAGCAAAGTGCCGGAGATCAGATTCTTCCGTATATCTGGCACGTGCATGACATTGGTGAGAGTCAGCTCTTTCTCAGAAGTCGGCTTCAACACCATTTTGCCGTGACCTTCGACCTTGGATATGGACGAGTTCCCCATAAACAGATGCTCATCGCTCTTGCTCTGCGTATAAGTGGTGAACATTCCCCTGTCAGAGCAGATATGTCTGGTAGCACCTGTATCGTACCACCATTCCTTTGGGTTGTCTCCAACCATGTTGACTTCAGACACTACAGCACACAGATCTGCATCCGAGAGCCTGCCTTCAGTCATGTTGGCTTGGGATTTCCCCTTGTCCTTGCGTGGATCAGCCTTGCTACGACATTCGTCAGCCTTGTGACCCATTTTACCACACTTGTGGCATTTCCCACTGAACCTCTTAGCTAGTTGCTTCTTAAAGTTGTTGGAGCTTTGGGGTTGGAACTTCCGTTTCTTCCCTTTGTCCTTGTGTTCAGCCAAGTTTGCCTTCTGTTCAACAGGCTGAACCCCATCTGCTTTGCGGTTGGTTGACTCAATCTGCAGCCTGACTATCAAGTCTTCTACAGTCATTGCCTTTCGCTTGTGCTTCAGGTAGCTCTTAAAATCCTTCCAGCCTGGAGGGAGTTTCTCAATGAACACAGTCACCTGGAACGTCTCACAGATAGACATTCCTTCATCAATGATCTCGTGCGTGAGAAGCTGCAGCTCTTCAACTTGCTCCATGATGGGCTTAGAATCCACCATTTTGAAGTCCAGAAAATTCGCCACGGCAAACTTCTTGGAGCCTGCATCCTCAGACTTGTACTTCTTTTCCAAGGCAACCCAGAGTTCCCTAGAAGTCTTGATCTTGCTGTACACATTGTACAGTGGATCTATCAAGCGACTTTGAACCCAACCTTTGCACATAAAATCCCCATGAGTCTAGGCCTCAACGCTGGCTAGGGCGTATGGATCTGTATTCTGAAGCGAAAGCATAGGCTTATCCTCTTTCAGATACTTCTCAAGCTTCAATGTGGTCAGGAAGAAGAACATCTTCTGCTGTCATGTCTTAAATCCAGTTCCATCGAACTTTTCTGGCATCAAGCCTGCGTTTACAGCACCAGGCATATGGACTGTCGGGACAGTCTGATAAGGAGCCGGTTGGACAATCTGATTCGCATCAGTTCCGACCCTTATGGTTTGCAGATTTGCCGCTGGCAGATTTACTGTTGGCAAATTCGCCATTGGCAAATTCACTCTAGGCAGACCACTCCCAAACTGAATTTGGGGTGTCGACTCAGCAAGATTTCCATTTCCGGCCCCAGCAATCTCAGCGACAGATTTCTCAATGTTATCACCCATGATATTAGAATCTGTTCACAGAAACGCAACCAGAAATCCATACGGAAAGTTACGAATGCAATTTAAATATTTCAATTGCAGAATCGAAATTAATTTAGATGCAAATTCGAATGTAATTTGAATTAAATCCGGAAGTGCAGAAAACAGAATTCCTGCGGCAAGAAGTTAGAATCTGAAGATTCGAATTTAAGATACAGGTCCAAAAAATTCCGAAATTAATTCCTGCACAATAAGGTTAGAATTCGCAGCTATAGATTCGAAAAATTTGAAATCAGTTCCTTCGAATTTTCGGAAATAATTCCATGCAGCAAAACGTTAGTAAAAACGCAGATATACAGATTCAGAAAAAAAAATCGGAATGAATTTATGCGAAGAACAGAATTTGTATTTCCTGCATAAGACAAGTCAGTAACGCATAAACATATACTAAAATAATTTGGAAATGAATATCGTGTGCAGAATCGAAATAAATTTCCTGTGCAGAATTGGAAACAGTAAAAACTGCACAGAAATTCGAAATTATAATCTACAACTGTTCCTTCGAGAGCAAAGAAAGAAAACTCGAACACAATTTTCGTTAGTGCGATTTAGCAGTTTAAGCGAATTTTCAGAATTAAGACTGTAGGAACGCTATTTCGGAATGTAAACTGCAATTTAGAAATTGCACAGAAATTAGAATGAATTATACCGAACTATGAACGGATGCAGAGTCGAGATTTTGATCTCTCTCCTTAATTCTGAAAACGCTCCGTATTGCGACGATTCTTCGGCGTTCCGAATCCCAGGATACAACTGCAAAACTACTTCTGATTTGCGCAACCCAAAAATTGAGAAGGCTACAAACACTTTCTGCGTAGTACTCTCGATTTAGAAAACAGATAAGGGAGGAAGAGGAGATTGATGTTCTGGTGTATATTCGAATGAGAACAACACTGCTCTTTTTAAAGAGGCTTCAGAGGAACCACTAACGTAGTGGAGGGACTCTGTTGAATCAACAGATTCAAATGTTGAGGAGAGAAAAACCAAGGAGCTGTTGAACGTGGAGGAAGACTGGGTCTGTAGCCCCGAAATCTCTCCAGCTCCAGGAATGAGTCAAAGCCCAACAGATGGGCCCTTTTGGATCGGCCCAAAAAGATAGGGCGTTGGCTGGCCAGCCCAAACCCGATCCAACTCAAGCCCAAGCCCGGCCCGACTCGCTCGCTCTCCCGCCCGACCCGACCCGGCTCGGCTCGGCGCGCATGTGGTCTTGATGAGCAAGGTCCTCTCCCCATTACAAATGGGTAATGACCCAAGGCCACAACCTTGAGTCCATTTTCCTAGTATATATACTAGGAGATTTATCTCCAAACTTTCAATGTGGGACAAACATTTGTCCCAATATTTCTCATTCAAACGGAAATCATTTATGTCGTATGAGTACACTACGAGAGTGTGCTCATGTAGAGGAAGACAATGCTTCCATTTTCCGGTGTTGACATTGGCCGGAGCCCACCGGAATTATGCCCGGAAAAGTGTCCGGGGCCACATCTTAAAATGAGTTCCAACAATCCCCCACATGAATAGAAATGATTCTAAACATATGTTAAAAAACAGAAAGACTTTTGAGAGTACAGTCGAAAAATCACTTCATCTGGGCTGGTAGCGTGTTTCAGCCTTGAACCACCCATAGTAAGTAGCTATCAGATTTACTTGACCAGGTAGTGAACATGATGTCTTGAACCACCCGGGCTTTAATGTAAACCGAAACAACAACTATCACACAATTTCATCTTCTCACAGAACTAGGTTCTCTTATTGTGTTCATTTTGGCCTTGAACATCCCTGGTTATTCATGAGTGAACTTGGAGAATGTTAGCCTCTCTTCATTCTCCTAGAAACGGCCCCATTTCACACTCATAAGGTGATTCACCATAAAGAGTATCCTGTCATACCCTACTTGTATTTCAAAGCTATGGAATCATTAAAAGCCAAGCTTAACCTTAACTTATACAGGTAGCACTGTTCATCATCCTAGGAACTGGGATGAGAACTGAGTCTCCCAGTGCTCATCTAGATTCTGCTTGATTTGGTTTTTCCTTTGAACCTACATCTTGGGATCTCCAGTCACGTATGTGGGGTTTTCCATGAAGCATCCTCTTTGGTCATAGGCTTTAAACCCATTCCTCTTGATGATTTAACAACTTGATCTCGTGATAAACCTTTAGTAAATGGATTCGCTAGGTTGTCAGCCGATTTGATATAATCGATTGAGATTATACCATTTGAGAGTAGTTGTCTAATGGTTTTATGTCGTCTTCTTATATGACGTGATTTACCATTGTATAGACGACTCAGTGCCCGAGCTATAGCCGATTGACTATCACAGTGTACACCTAATGCTGGCACTGGTTTATCCCACATTGGGATATCTTCCAAAAAATTCCGAAGCCATTCAGCTTCCTCTGCTGCTTTGTCTAAAGCAATGAACTCAGACTCCATAGTGGATCTGGCCAACAGTGTTTGTTTGGAAGATTTCCATGATACTGCTGCACCACTAAGTGTAAATACATATCCACTTGTGGATTTTGAGTTTCTAGAGTCGGATATCCAGTTTTCATCACTGTATCCTTCCAGAACTGCTGGGTATTTGCCATAGTGCAGCCCATAACTTTGAGTATATCACAAGTAGTTCAATACTCTAGTTATTCCTTTCCAGTGTTTGTGTCTTGGATTACTTGTGTAGCGACTTAGTACATTTACTGAGTGCGCCAAGTCAGGTCTTGTGCAATTGGTCAAGTACATGAGACTTCCAATCACACGTGCATACTCCAACTGTGACACTGCATCCCCCGAGTTCTTAGTCAAGTGAAGATGAGGGTCCACAGGACTCTTTGCAGTCCCGCTTGAGTAGTTCTTGAATCTCTCAAGTACTTTTTCAGCATAGTGACCTTGAGATAGGATAATTCCTTCAGAATGTCTAGTGATTTTGATCCCTAGTATGACATCTGCTAGTCCCAAGTCTTTCATGTCAAACTTCCCACTAAGCATGCTCTTAGTTCTGTTGATCATGTCTTTATTGCTTCCAATAATGAGCATGTCATCTACGTATAAACACAACAAAATGTATCCATTTGGAGTGTTTTTGAAGTAGATGCATTTATCACATTCATTGATGCTGAAGCCATTTGACATCATGACATTGTCAAATTTTTCATGCCATTGTTTTGGAGCTTGTTTGAGTCCATATAGAGACTTGACAAGTCTGCACACCTCGTGTTCCTGTCTAGGAACAACATAACCCTCAGGTTGTTTCATATAAATCTCCTCTTCTAATTCTGCATTTAGAAAGGCAGTTTTCACATCCATTTGATGGATTTTGAGGTTTCGTAATGCTGCTATTGCTATTAGCATTCTTATTGAAGTTATTCTCGTAACCGGAGAATAAGTGTCAAAGAAATCCAAGCCCTCTTTTTATCGGAATCCTTGCACCACAATCCTAGCCTTGTGCTTCTCTATTGAGCCATCGGTTTTCAAATTTGTTTTGAAAATCCATTTGCACCCAAGTGTTTTACACCCTTGTGGCAAATTTACTAACTCCCATGTATGGTTCTGCATAATGGAATCTATTTCGCTTTTAACTACTTCCTTCCATGAAGGTGCATCAAGTGTAGATATGGCTTCTTTGAAAGTTCTAGGCTCATTCTCTAAAAGAAAGGCCGTTATGAACTCATGCCCAAAGGTTTTCTCCTTTCGAGCTCTTTTGCTTCATCTAGGTTCATCTTCTGTTTCATTTACAGAAGTGCCTGCTTCTCTTTGTTCACGGGTTCGTTTCAGATGTTCTTTATCCTTGCACGGAAACACATGTTCAAAGAAGGATGCATTCCTTGATTCCATTATTGTATCTACATGTATATCTGGTATGTCAGATTTATATACCAGAAACCGATAAGCACTACTGTTGTGTGCATATCCTATGAAAATACAATCAACGGTCTTAGGTCCGATTGTGACCTTTTTAGGAGGTGGTACACCCACTTTTGCTAGGCACCCCCACACTTTGAGGTATTTGTACGATGGTACGTTACCTTTCCAAAGTTCATATGGCGTCTTGCCAGTAACCTTATACGGTATCTTGTTGAGGATATAATTGGTGGTAAGTAATGCTTCCCCCCACATGTTCTGGGGTAACCCAGATTCCTGCAACATTGCATTCATCATCTCTTTCAGAGTTCGGTTCTTTCGTTCCGCAACTCCGTTAGATTCGGGTGAGTAGGGAGCAGTTGTTTGATGAATAATCCTGTGTTCTCTACAGAACGCGTTGAAAGGTTCATCATACTCGCCTCCTCTATCACTTCAGATTATTTTTATGGTTTTACTAAGTTGGTTTTCAACTTCCAACTTGTATTCCTTAAATTTTTCCAAGGCCTCATCCTTGCTTCTTAGCAAGTATACATAACAGTATTTTGTGCAATCATCGGTAAAGGTCACGAAATACTTTTTACCGCCTCTAGTTTGCATAAATTTTAAATCACACAGATCTGTGTGTATTAAACCTAGAGGTTCGGTTGTTCTCTCTACATGTGGAGAATGCGTTTTTGTGAGTTTGGCCTGTACGCATACTTCACATTTGGCTTTACTTGATTTGCATTTTAGAATTAGGTTCATGTTCATTAGTCTTTGAATAGACTTATTATTCACATGCCCTAATCGTTCATGCCAAATATTAAAAGACTCAACAACATAAGAAATAGGATTATTCTTATTCATTGAAACATCGGTTACAACAGATTTTGGGACGACTGTCATTACATTCATTTTGACCAGTCCGTCCTTTACATAACCCTTGCCCAAATACACCCCATTCTTAGAGAGAACTAGCTTGTCAGACACGAACTTCACAGCGAAGCCGTTCTTGCTCAGCAAAGTGCCGGAGATCAGATTCTTCCGTATATCTGGCACGTGCATGACATTGGTGAGAGTCAGCTCTTTCTCAGAAGTCGGCTTCAATACCACTTTGCCGTGACCTTCGACCTTGGATATGGAGGAGTTCCCCATAAACAGATGCTCGTCGCTCTTGCTCTGCTGATAAGTGGTGAACATTCCCCTGTCAGAGCAGATATGTCTGGTAGCACCTGTATCGTACCACCATTCCTTTGGGTTGTCTCCAACCATGTTGACTTCAGACACTACAGCACACAGATCTGCATCCGAGAGCCTGCCTTCAGTCATGTTGGCTTGGGATTTCCCCTTGTCCTTGCGTGGATCAGCCTTGCTACGACATTCGTCAGCCTTGTGACCCATTTTACCACAGTTGTGGCATTTCCCACTGAACTTCTTAGCTGGTTGCTTCTTGAAGTTGTTGGAGCTTTGGGGTTGGAACTTCCGTTTCTTCCCTTTGTCCTTGTGTTCAGCCAAGTTTGCCTTATGTTCAACAGGCTGAACCCCATCTGCTTTGCGGTTGGTTGACTCAATCTGCAGCCTGACTATCAAGTCTTCTACAGTCATTGCCTTTCGATTGTGCTTCAGGTAGCTCTTGAAATCCTTCCAGCCTGGAGGGAGTTTCTCAATGAACACAGTCACCTGGAACGTCTCACAGATAGACATTCCTTCAGCAATGATCTCGTGCGTGAGAAGCTGCAGCACTTCAACTTGCTCCATGATGGGCTTAGAATCCACCATTTTGAAGTCCAGAAAATTCGCCACTGCGAACTTCTTGGAGCCTGCATCCTCAGACTTGTACTTCTTTTCCAAGGCAACCCAGAGTTCCCTAGAAGTCTTGATCTTGCTGTACACATTGTACAGTGGATCTATCAAGCGACTTTGAACCCAACTTTTGCACATAAAATCCCCATGAGTCCAGGCCTCAACGCTGGCTAGGGCGTATGGATCTGTATTCTGAAGCGAAAGCATAGGCTTATCCTCTTTCAGATAGTTCTCAAGCTTCAATGTGGTCAGGAAGAAGAACATCTTCTGCTGTCATGTCTTAAATCCAGTTCCATCGAACTTTTCTGGCATCAAGCCTGCGTTTACAGCACCAGGCATATGGACTGTCGGGACAGTCTGATAAGGAGCCGGTTGGACAATCTGATTCGCATCAGTTCCGACCCTTATGGTTTGCAGATTTGTCGCTGGCAGATTTACTGTTGGCAAATTCGTCATTGGCAAATTCACTGCAGGCAGACCACTCCCAAACTGAATTTGGGGTGTCGCATCAGCAAGATTTCCATTTTCGGCCCCAGCAACCTCAGCGACAGATTTCTCAATGTTAGCACCCATGATATTAGAATCTGTTCACAGAAACGCAACCAGAAATCCATACGGAAAGTTATGAATGCAATTTAAATATTTAAATTGCAGAATCGAAATTAATTTAGATGCAAATTCGAATGTAATTCGAATTAAATCCGGAAGTGCAGAAAACAGAATTCCTGCGGCAAGAAGTTAGAATCTGAAGATTCGAATTTAAGATACAGGTCCGAAAAATTCCGAATTAATTCCTGCACAATAAGGTTAGAATTCGCAGCTATAGATTCGAAAAATTTGAAATCAGTTCCTTCGAATTTTCGGAAATAATTCCCTGCAGCAAAACGTTAGTAAAAATGCAGATATACAGATTCGGAAAAAAAAATCGGAATGAATTTATGCGAAGAACAGAATTTGTATTTCCTGCGTAAGACAAGTCAGTAACGCATAAACATATACTAGAATAATTCGGAAATGAATATCCTGTGCAGAATCGAAATAAATTTCCTGTGCAGAATTGGAAACAGTAAAAACTGCACAGAAATTCGAAATTATAATCTATAACTGTTCCTTCGAGAGCAAAGAAAGAAAACTCGAACACAATTTTCGTTAGTGCGATTTAGCAGTTTAAGCGAATTTTCAGAATTAAGACTGTAGGAACGCTATTTCGGAATGTAAACTACAATTTAGAAATTGCACAGAAATTAGAATGAATTATACCGAACTATGAACGGATGCAGAGTCGAGACTTTGATCTCTCTCCTTAATTCTGAAAACGCTCCGTATTGCGACGGTTCTTCGGCGTTCCGAATCCCAGGATACAACTGCAAAACTACTTCTGATTTGCGCAACCCAAAAATTGAGAAGGCTACAAACACTTTCTGCGTAGTACTCTCGATTTAAAAAACAGATAAGGGAGGAAGAGGAGATTGATGTTCTGGTGTATATTCGAATGAGAACAACACTGCTCTTTTTAAAGAGGCTTCGGAGGAACCACTAACGTAGTGGAGGGACTCTGTTGAATCAACATATTCGAACGTTGAGGAGAGAAAAATCAGGGAGCTGTTGAACGTGGAGGAAGACTGGGTCTGCAGCCCCGAAATCTCTCCAGCTCCAGGAATGAGTCAAAGCCCAACAGATGGGCCCTTCTGGATCGGCCTAAAAAGATAGAGCGTTGGCTGGCCAGCCCAAGCCCGATCCGATCCAACTCAAGCGCAAGCGCAAGCGCAAGCCTCGCTCGCCCGCCCGCCCGACCCGACCCGGCGCGGCTCGGCGCGCGTGTGGTCTTGATGAGCTAGGTCATCTCCCCATTACAAATGGATAATGACCCAAGGCCACAACCTTGAGTCCATTTTCCTAGTATATATACTAGGAGATTTATCTCCAAACTTTCAATGTGGGACAAACATTTGTCCCAACATTTTCCAAGTTTGTACATTTCATGCAACCAACTTTGGGCCTCTATTTCTCATTCAAACGGAAATCATTTATGTCGTATGAGTACACTACGAGAGTGTGCTCGTGTAGACGAAGCCAATGCTTCCATTTTCCGGTGTTGACATTGGCCGGAGCCCACCGGAATTGTGCCCGGAAAAGTGTCCGGCGTCACATCTTAAAATGAGTTCCAACACAGATCAGCCACACCACCAGCCTAACACTGCTCGGTCGCCGCCAGCCTCCGTCGAGCCATCTCTGAACAACCGAACCGCACTGAGCTACCATCGAGCAACCTTGAAGCATTGTAAGTAGACATGCCTTATGTTGGTTGAAGATGCGTAGTGTAGGTAGATTAATTAGGATATAGTCTTAATTAGATTAATTAGGCCCATATACTTGGTTATACATGATTATGTATATATATTTAAATTACCATGTTTAATTATCCTAACATGATTAAATAAGGGTATATATATTAGTATTTATATGGTATTAAGATTAATCAAGATTGATTAATATAATATTGTATGAACCAGTAAAGTAATTAACTCAAACGGCTCACGTGTTAAAGGATACAATTTAGTTGGATAAATGTATTGTGATAAATTATTGATTATAAATTATTATTGTGATTTGGGTATCACTTTTGGATTGGGAGTAAAGAATGAATTGAGCCGTTGATTTGAATTAACTTCGGGTCTAAGCCATTCTAATCGATAAAATGCATTAAGGCAAGTGGTGGTTCGATCTTGTCATTTCAATAATTCTTTGATCGACAATTAATATTAAAACTAATTGTTAATTAATTGGATAATTTTTAAAACCTAATTAATGTTTGTGAACACTTGTATGCTTATATGAATTTCGTATATATCTAGGTTGATAGTTATTATCGATATATTTCTATATATATATATAGTTATATAGGTGTGCATTATTAATGTTGTACCGTCTTAATGACGATATTGTGCGTGGACTTTGCGTGTTATGTGTGGACTTTATAGTCATTAAGTTTAGACATTAATAGTCGCGTGTGTCAGAGATATTATGGCATTGTGAGGCGTAATGATCTCTTTATAACTTGGTATTAGTCAGAATAATTCTCTAATACTTTTAAGGTCATGACCATTGCTTCTTATCCATCCGTTAAGGATAGGAGGTGTTTAAGCACCTTGCTAGTGCAATTGGGTTGGACGTAATGTCGCCCTGTGTTGTTCTCGTAGTATTCGAGATTGTGTTAAAAAGCTTAAAGAATAATTGTGGTGTGGTGAAATTAAATAAGATAAGTGTTGCGAGCACATAATTAATAAACTTTGAGCAAGAAGTACAACCTGGAAACCGCTCGTGCTCCGGTTTAAGCGGGTCGTCTTTCCAATCTGGATTCGCATTATGCGGTGAGGTTAGTCGTGCCCAATTATTCAATGGGGTTTTATATGTTGTGTGTAATTTAAAACGTTCCCAAACTTATCATATCTTCTTCCTATAAAACCCACATTCATTTCGGGTATTCTCTTGGTGCATATCTCTTGTGTCCATCCTTCGTTTCAGTGGAATTATCTTAGTTATATATCGTTTATCGGTTTTTACTCGAGAGACAATGATAGTAACTGGATACAACCACAATAATCATTCTGTTTGTACCCTTGCGTAGTCTTTCATTAGACTAATCAACCACTATTTTTCCTTGCATGGTTGGCTGGTGTCATCCGTCCTATACGGCACATCAGTCGACTTGCCTCGGGTTGTTTAGGAGTAACGAGACGGAGAAGAAGGCTTACGGTTGAAGTTTAGTTTTTTAAGAACTTTCGAGTTTGTTTTAAATATAAGATTTACTTTTCTTATTAATGTAATAGGTATAAGTGTTAGGTAACTTAGTCATGTAATTGGTCTTCTGCTGTTATTTCAGTATCATTTGTAAAACTGATCTCCTCAATTTATGAGGAGAATATTAATAAAGATTAGATATTTATTTCAAACGTCTTCTGCTATTTACTCTTTATTATGATTGTCTTTAAGTATAATCGTTCAGATTAAAGCCTATGGTGACTTTGGACTTAAAGTCTAAGGTCACTGGCGTGTGACACTACCGACGTAAGTCGGGGGTGTTATAGTCACATGGTGATAAAGGGAAAGCAAAAAAACATGATTTTACTTGTAGGATTGGATTTGTAAGATGAAACTCTTGATTTTGAAATCTATTTGCCACATAAAAGTGTATATGCAAGACAAGATATATTCATATTAAAGCATATAATTTTTTTTGGGTTAAAGCATAAAAGTTGTATTTCATTGCAAAAGCTTTTAAACCTTTTACATTTTGTGGGAATAAATTTACTTTTACAAAGAAGAGCAATTTCAAGCTTTCAATGGAAGAGAATCAAGATTTTATAATGCAAAAATCTTGTATTTATAAATTCTTATAGGTAACCTAATATTTTTTCTAGTTCTCCCAATCTTTTAATCTATTACTACTACCCCTTTGTCACCTTTAAAAATCCACCACTAATTTGTTCATCATTATCCTCTCAACACATTCGTCTCCTCCTTCTCCGACCGCCATGTCTCCTTCCGATCGAGTTATAATCGAGATTGCCATTTGCACTATACTTATCTATGTTTTTTTTTCTAATGAATGAGAGTTTCCACGGTCTATGTGTGAAGGATATTGAAGAGCAACGCAAGAAAAGCCTCAGATTTTAGGTTTTTTGGAAAGATCTGACAAGGAGGTATGTAAAATCTGTTTTAGTTTAGATCTTGTATAAACTAAGAGTTTATATTTTGATTTTGGATGTAAAAATCGATTTTATTAATAATATATGTTCAAATCTAATAAAACCGAGGTGTTTGTTTGAATTTTTTTTCTTTTGTGAAAACAATTTTGATGCTTGCTCTCGTATCATCGATCCACAAAAATGGTATAAGAAATTCAAGCGTTTTTATGAGTTTCTCATGTAGAAGATCCCAATTTTGAGCAACTACAGAGCATACTTTTCAAACGATATGATTTCTCTAAACCATTTGATTAGAGAAAATGAAAACGGTTATAATTTATACATTGGTGATCTTGCCTAACTCAGTTGATGTTTTGATACTCTCGTGCTGATAACGTGTTGTGAATTTTGAACAAACTGAAAAAAAACTTCGTTCAAAAAAAAAATTCGTTCATTTCATGAATACTTTTACATAAGATTACATTTGCTTTTATAGCCAAAATATTGGCTTGTCAAACAAACATAAGGACCAGAATTACAAAAGACCGTATAAGCCAAATGTACAGTAAAGGTGAATAATTCACCTTAATCTTTTATCTTATAACAATTTCAATTAGATATATGGAAATAAGAATATTTTAAGGATTTGTTTGGATTTTTAGAAAATGCATTATTTGGTATTAAATGCAAAATTATTCTTGGGAATTCAAACGGAGCTTAAATTAAAATTGAAAAAACAAACAAGTACATGTTTGTTGTAATCCATTATAATAGTGAATAATCACCTCCATCTAATAGCGAAAACTAAACCAATTCTCGTTTCAAGGACACTTTATTGTCTTCTTGTACTAAAATGTTTACTATAATATGATATGTTTCAAGATCTATATGATAAATCCTTAGAATTATCTTATTTTAAATTGTCGTAAAATGTTTTTATCAAAATTAATTTTGACAATTATGCTCTGTAATTGCTCAAAAATTGAGATATTCTAATCAGAAATTAACAAACGCTTAGATCGTCCAATTTCCATCCATTTTTTGTCAAATCTATTTTTCAAACACATGAGGACGTGGAATATCATAAGTAAAGACTCCACACAAACAATTTTTTTTGAACAAAATCACTAAATCCATATATTTAACATTCAAATTTGAAAATAAAATTACATAATACCTTACCACTTTTAGATCTATGAGTTCATACCTTTGCCTCCAATCCCTAAATTGCAACTTGCCTCAATAATCACAACGACAATGTTTTCACATTCGTTGCGTAAGCTATGAAAATACCCATAATCGCTATGAAAATATCCATAATCGCTAACAAACTTAATGTCATTTTTATCAATACCACGCCAGTCTTGCTTATGCATGGAGCCGGCGATGATGAAAAAAGAGAAGCGCACAAGGAGATGAGTGGGATGAAAAAGGAGATCGGATAAGGAGGGGTTTGGAAGAGATAAAAAGGGAGAAAAGAAAGAAAAGGGGTAGAAGGATGAGTGAGAAATGGGTTAAATATCTCTATATTGTTGATATACGTTTTTTCATTGGTATCTGCATGATCTTTAATATACTAGAATTAGGGGTGGCGGTGGGTCGGGTGATGGATGGTTGGATCACATTCGTCACCCATCTGTTAACCTTTTTGAGTACATCCACCTGTCATCCGTCGGGTGAGTCGGGTCATCCATGGGTGATTAAAAATTACGATTTGATATAACTTATAAAGTACGTTTATGAATTTTTAGACACGTAATACAAAAAATCATGTTTAAATTACTAGATGGTTGAAGCACGTGCCAAAATATATTTTTGTTTTCTTTTTTGTAATATGTAAATAATAAGTTTGTGTTAGTGTATATTTGTTTTTTCGTTTTATAAGAGATCGTTTGTTATTTTTCTAAGATTTAGAGTCGATTCTATTAACGAGTGGTGATTGCGTACTTCAGTTTGTAATTGTGACTAATGTAGAATAAAAAAATGGTTTATCTTTATGTCGATGTTTTTCTAATAACTTTGCTAAAGTATTTATATTATGTATTTCAAATAAGAAGTAATTTTATTTTGTTGTACAATATAAGAGACATTGAGAGTTGAACTTTTTAAAATATCAAATTAGAATACTAAAATTTAAAATTTTGACCAAAGTTTATATTATGAAAAAAAGTTAAATAAAGATGATAATATATGACCATTTATTTATTATATGAAAATGACCTTCATTATATTAAATATAATCATATTAATAAAAAAATATTATTTTATATTTAGGATAGATATAAAAATTATTATTGTAATTATAATAATAATAATTTTTTTTTGTAAAATTGAAAGCATTCAAAACTCAAAATTATGTTTTATAAATATTAAGCAAATTAGAACAGTTTTATTTTGGAGAGTCTGTTTCAGGTGCAACACGCTCCTATCGTATAATATGCGAAGCAAGTATGAGCGTTGGAACAAAACAGATCACAAGATCACATTTAAAGTGGATGTGCGGGTGTGAAATAAATCACGGTGGCATAATTATAATAAACAAGCCTCCCTAGTATCTCAAGCGTTTCGGTCAAAATCCTCCTCACTTCGCTCAACCTCGCTCCAATCCTCCAAATCTCGCTTCAAGCTCGATAACTGGCGCGATGGAAGACGACGAAGAAACTCAATCAACCAGCACTCTGAAAGGAGGAATTCTCTATTTCAACCAAAATTGTAGTTGCTACAAACCCTAGGATTCTTTTATTTATTGATTCGTTCAAAATTTTGGTTCATTATTATGAAAGGGTTTTTCTCGTTTTATCGTCATTTAGTTGCTTTGTATAAATTTGTGGCTGCCTCAAATGCTAGAGTTCACAAATATGAACATTTGTCTTGCATTTTTCGTGATTGTAGTTGCTTCAATGAGATTTTTTTGTGCTTTAAAAGTGATGTTCATAACTAGGATGAAATGCGAACTAATTTCCTATTTCTATTAAGATGATGTTGAGCTACATTAGATAACCTTGATGTCAAAACCTCATAAATTATGAATTTTCTAATCTAAGTTGTACGCACTATAAGATAGGAGTGGGTATAATTGTGTGCTCATGTGGAAGCCTTAGTGTTCATGTTTATTACAGTGATGTTCATTTATAGAAGCATCATGTTCATTGTTTAGATGCAGAGTGAAAAGATGCTTGCAAAAGTATAAATACAAGGGTCTTGATCGTAATGATCACCCGCCAAAGATCGCAACCTGATAAATTCATTAAAACACCGTTTGCTTTTATAGTCGTTCTAGCCTTTGTTTCTCGGATTCTTATCTGATGTGCCGAATCGAACGGATGACATCAGTCAACCATGTAGAGAACAATTACGGTTGGTTAGTCTAATAAAAGACTATGCAAGGGTACAAAGCATAGTGGTTCGAAGTAGTCGTTTTAGGTTAGACTCATCGCTCCTCGAATCAAAACCGATAACGATAGTCAACCACCATACTCTACTAAAACATATGAAGAGGCATGATCAAGAGAAGATTCTGAAAGACCAAGTCTCACAGAAATCAATCCCAAAGAAGACTCCAACGAATTGAGTCTTATCGGAAATATGACAAATGTTGGGGAACATTAATTAATCATACAAGCGTTCAAAAATGACTTGATGTTTCGTTTCACGACCAACCTCACCGCTTAATGTGAATCCAGATTGGAAAGAGAACGGCACTCTGATCAAAGTCAAGACGAGCTTTCCTAGCTACACTATTCCCTAGCTGTACTACTCGTCTGAGGTATATTAATCATGTGCTACGACGGCACTTATCTTATTTAAATTCCAAAACGCGCATCACGTTATAGACTTTTAAATATATGTTTCGCCATGAGGGACATATATTGAGTATATGTTTCATCATGAGGGACATATAGGATATATGTTTCGCCATGAGGGACATACTCCTGAATGGGACGAATACCACGATTTGTAGCATCAGTTAAGTGCCACCATCTCTATACCCGAGTATAGAGATCGGTCATGACCCACCAAATGATTTTTGGGTTTATCACCCTTTGCACCATTAATTATTATTAAGAAACGACTGGACCTCGAATAGTCCATCGCTCCTACGAATACTTGTGCTAACTAAACAGTTCAACACAGTAATAATCATATCAAAGCCCTCCAGGCTAATATCATAAATAAAAATCTATAATAGCGTTGTTCTAGCAGATATACAACCTATTATAATATCATATTCTTTTCACATCATTTATCAAACTATTCCCAACAGAACAGTAAATCATTCCAAATTAATTAACAATTAAACAATTGATAATTAATGGAAATATGGAATGATAAGCAAGAGCGAACCGCCACTTGCCTTAGATTAGACGAAGATTTAACAAGCTTAGAGATAACGGTTCCTGAGTCTGGAATTGGGACAGATCCTAGATATTAAATCTCTCTGGAACGACCCATAACGAGACCCTAAGTTAGATTCAATATCTACATATATGAATCTAAAAGAATAGGAAAAAGGACCAAAGGAGTCAAGCCTCGCCCAAAGCCAAACGCCCAAGAACACACACCTCGGACAAGCTCACCGCGGGGTGCGGTGGAGCCTCTGCCGCGGGTGCGGCCAAGTGCCAGGGGTTAGAGCTTCGACAGATTTTCGGGGAGAAACTCACCCAAATCGATTCGTTTGACTTCGATTCGTTGTGGTTTTGATCTCCCAACACCTTAGATCTTTGAATAACACTCAAGAGCACCTTTGTAAACACTCAAAGGGGTTCAATCACTTCTCAAACAAAGCTCAAAACTTGGCACGACAATGGAGATTTCTAGAGGAAGGGGATGATGTTGCAGCTGAGTTATGGCCCTCTTCCTCAGGTCCCTCTGTAACACCCCCAAATCTAAACCCATTTGGAAAGGAATAACCGCCAGTGACCTCAGTGTTCCTTACCGAGATCACCCAAGGCTTTACCGTTTAAATATAAATCATGAAATACAATGATACAAAATGATAACTTTATTCATATAAAACATGAGTCCCGGGATTACATCACAATCCCGAATAGGACAAATACAGAGTTTAAACAAAGTACAGCGGAAGTCTTATAAAATATATAACATAGTAAATAAGTTACAACGGAAGTCTTACTGGAAATTTTACAAAAAGGGTTGTGATCGAAATGATCACATGCCCAAGGATCTCAACCTGATTAAAAGATAATTATTAAAACGTCAAAAACAACTGTCGTCTTTATAGTCAATCTAGTCTCCTCATATCTTCGCTCTATCTGATGTGCCGAATCGAACGGATGATACCAGCCAACCATGCAGAGAATAATTTTGGTTGGTCAGTCTAAATGAATAGACCATGCAAGGGTACAAAGCAGAAGGTTCTAAGTAGTCGTATTAGGTTAGACTTCATGTCTCTCGAATAATAATCGAGTACGCTTGTCAACCACCATACTCTACTTGAATATGACAAAAGGCATGCACAAGAGAAGATTCTGGAAGACTGAATCTTCACAGAAATTGACCCGAAAGAAGACTCCAACAGAAGTGAGTCTTAAGGAAATATGACAAATCTAGAACGTTTAAGAATCAGACATCAGTGATTTAAAAGCTGACTTAGATGTTTCGGTTCACGACCAACCTCACTGCTTACAGCGAATCCAGATTGGAAAGAGAACGTACTCTGATCAAGAGTCGAGACGAGCTTTCCTAGCTGCACTATTTACTTAGTTGCACTACTCGCCAAATGTTTATTAATTATGTGCACTCGGGCACATATCTTATTTAATTATAAAACACACATCACGTTATAATCTTTTTAGATCCCTCGGGAACTAAATCTCTAAGGCGGAGTTGACTCGGAAACTAAATCCCCAAAGTCGAGTCTATCCAGGAACTAAATCCCTAGGGAACTAAATCCCTCGGATTCGAGTCGGGAACTAAATCCCTACACGCGGAGTTGACTCGGGAGTTAAATCCCAAGAGTCGAATCGGGAACTAAATCCCGCGGGAACTATATCCCTAAGGCAGAATCAGGAACTAAATCCTTACAACGGCACTAAAGAAGAATGGTAGGAACTAAATCCTAACCACCAGGTTATCAAGAAACGACTAGCACTCGTACTGAGATACACAGTAGCGTTCCTACGAATACTCGTTCTAACTAAACAGTTACAAACGCAGCAATAATTCATCTCAATGCCCTCATGGCCAATTACAGATAAAATAGCATTGTTCTAACAATATACAACCTATAATAATATCTGTATTTATTCACATATATATATATAATAGCGTTGTTCTAGCAGATATACAACCTATTATAATATCATATTTTAGTTTCCAAAACAGTTAACAAAACCGTTTCCAGACGAACACAATAATCATTCCAAATTAATTAACAACTAATCAATTGATAATTAATGTAAATATGGAACGATGAGCAAGAGCGAACCGCCACTTGCCTTAATCCACAGAGTTTGACGAAGCCTAACGACGGGATTTCGGGCTCGATATAGGGATAGCTCTGGTAACACAGATTCCTTCGGATCGACCCATACAGAAACCCTTAGTTAGATTCGACATGAACGGATAGAATAACGAAAGAAATCGAAAGGAACGACGTCCGAACGACGACCACCAAAGCCGATGCCTAACTAGGCCATCAGCCTTCTAGCGGCGGTCGTCGGCGGCCTTACGGCGGGCGCCGTGTTCATGGCGGCGGTCGCCGCCTTCATCGCGGCGGGCGCCGCTATGAACATCGGAAAATAAAATCCGAGAATAGAAACTTACCGACGGCGAGCGATTGGTCTCCTCTTGCCTTGCTTTGGATTCTAGGCGTCTAAGGGCCTCCAAGGCTTCTTCTACCAACTGGAAACGACACCAATTGAGCTCCGGCGATCACTTGCACAACTCCGGCGAGCACTCCAACTTCCGGCGAGAAGAATTTTGAGGATTGAGCTTCTGATTTGTGCTCCAGTCCGATCCCCAAGTGCTCCAATTTATAGCCAAAGATCAGGAACACAATGATGGCTATAGGGGAGATGTGGAGAGGCTAATTCGGCGTCGTCAGACGCTTGCCGGCGACCACAGGCCTACGCCCCCAGCTAGCTCACGGCAGTCGCCGCGATCCTCTCCAGGTCGCCACTGCCTTGGCCCCATGGCGGCGGGCTGATGGCGGCGGTCGCTGCTTCTGGCGGAGGTCATCGCATCCTAGGGACACTTGTCCCTATAGCTGGCGAAGGAAGGCGCCAAGAAGCTGCTGGCGGCGGTCGCCGCCATACCCACGGCGGGCGCCGCCAGGTCAGCCTTATCCGGTGGCTTATGGATAATCTTGGCTTAACCCGGGATAAAAATAATCGTACACGAACGAGTATTAAGTCCCAAAGTACGTCGTCTGTATTTTATTTCATTGAGAAAAATATTACAGAGATAGAGCACATTACAGAATGTCTTTCTGTCTCCGAAATTAATCTGACGTACCAAACATGCTTTCGGGAAAAATCTCAAAATTCCCAAAATATCCTTACAGAAATACGGGGTATCACACCCTCCCTCCTTTTATAGACCAACCAAGCAGCTTACACTCAGGAGACAACAACCAAGAGGTGTCCCGACAATCAGGCGTAGCCTAGGTGAGTCACCAAGGCTAGGTTCTGCTGTCATCGAGTTGCAGTGCAACTTGGGAAGCGACAGTGCCTCACCGCGGGGTGCGGCCAGGGTGCGGTGGCCGACTCGTGACCGCCACTGGCATTGGCCTTCGCCGCGGGTGCGGCCACTTGACCACGGGGTGCGGTCAAGGCCCTTTTTTCCCCCTTTTGTCCGGTTTGTCTTATTTACCAAGTGGTTAGATATTTTTAACCCCGGGTTAAATATATTCGTACACGAACAACCTTTTAACCCAAAAATACATTAACTGTATTTTATATTACTCAGAAAAATATTACAAAGATCAAACATCTCATAGAATGTCCGTACTTCTCTGAATTTAATCTGACTTGTAATATGGGCATAAGAAAATTCAAAATTTTCCTTACAAAATGAGGGATATTACATTACCCCCCCCCCCTTAAAAGAAGTTTCGACCCCGAAACTTAGGTCGAAAACAACTCGGGAAAGCGTCTAAGCATATCCTCCTCAGTCTCCCAAGTCTCCCAGCTAACTTCTTCGGTTCCTGACTTGGACCACAGAATCCGTACCAATGGTACTATCTTGTTGCGCAAGTGCTTCCCACGGCGCTCGAGAATACGCACAGGTATCTCTTCATAAGTACCATTTGCTTGAATCTCAATGTCTTCATAGCTCAGCACATGAGACTCATCAGGCATGTATTTCCTCAGCAAGGATACGTGGAACACATTATGCACTGGATGTCCCGATGGCGGCAATGCCAAACGGTACGCTAGAGATCCCACTTTGTCAAGAATTTCAAATGGTCCCACGTAGCGAGGGTTGAGCTTCCCACGCTTACCAAATCTGAACACGCCTTTAGATGGCGAGACTTTGACAAAGACCTTGTCACCAACCTCAAATTCAACATTTCTATGCTTCGGATCAACGTAATATTTTTTGTCGACTTTGAGCTGTCAACATCCTTTGTCTTATTAAGGCAATATCCGAAGCATTTCTCTCGACCAATTCTGGTCCGAGAAGAATCTTATCGGCATTCTCATCCCAACAAATCGGAGATCTGCATCTGCGACCATACAAAGCTTCGAATGGAGCCATCTTGATAGTAGCATGCCAGCTATTATTATATGTGAACTCGATTAGACTCAGGCTGTCCTCCCAGCTAGTCGGACGATCGAGTACACATGCTCTCAACATATCCTCCAGAGTCTGGATAGTCCTCTCAGACTGTCCATCCGTTTGAGGATGAAATGCAGTGCTGAATCTCAGTTCAGTTCCCATGGCCTTGTGGAGTTCCTTCCAGAACCTTGACATGAATAGGCCATCACGATCCGATACAATGGTCTTTGGAGTACCATGCAAACGGATAACCTCGTGTAAAAACATTTCTGCTAACCTCTGGGTTCCCCACGTTGACTTGATAGCCACGAAGTGAGCACTCTTCGTAAGCCTGTCAATGATAACCCAAATAGCATCTTTCTGACTCTTAGTCTTGGGTAATCCTGTGACGAAATCCATTGCGATATCTTTCCATTTCCATTCTGGAACTGGAAGAGATAGCAATTCACCACCTGGTCTGCGGTGCTCTATCTTGACTTTCTGACAAGTCAAGCATTTCGCCACAAATTCTGCTACATCCCATTTCATGTTGGACCACCAGAAATTCTTCTGGAGGTCCTTGTACATTTTGCTAGAGCCTGGATGTACAGAGTAGGCTGACGAATGAGCTTCTCTCATTACCAATGGGTGAAGACCATCAACGTCAGGCACACAAATTCGGTTTTGAAACCAAAGTGATCCATCCTCTTGGATCACAAAACCGAGAGCCTTCCCGTTCATCACTTCATCACACAGCTTCACCAAGATCACATCATCAACCTGTTTCCCCCTGATCTGATCAAGAAGTGTAGCCTGAATCTCAAGCATATTCAGGTATCCCCGACGTTGATCGTACAAGACTTCTGCTTTGCACAATCCTTGGTTCAATTCGGTCTGAGCCATAAGCAAAGCCACTACGGTCTCATGCGACGTCTTCCGGCTCAATGCATCGGCTACTATATTAGCCTTGCCCGGATGATACAGTAATTCGAGATCATAGTCCTTGATTAGTTCTAACCAACGACGTTGTCTCATGTTCAACTCTTTCTGGGTGAATACATACTTGAGACTCTTGTGGTCGGTGAAGACTTGGCATCTCACGTCATAGGGATAATGTCTCCAAATCTTCAGGGCAAACACTACCGCCGCTAACTCCAGATCATGCGTCGGATAGTTTTCTTCATAGGTTTTCAGCTGCCTTGATGCGTAAGCAATAACCTTGCCTCTTTGCATCAACACGCATCCTAAACCACTCTTTGAAGCATCACTATAGACCGCATAATCATCAGTTCCGTCTGGTAGCGTTAGCACTGGTGCGGAGGTCAGACATTGCTTCAATTTCTGAAAACTGGCCTCACACTTGTCATTCCAGACAAACTTCTTGTGGACCTTGCGAAGTAGACCGATCATAGGTAGAGCGATCTTAGAAAATCCATCTACAAACCGTCTATAATATCCGGCAAGTCCAAGGAAACTGCGCACCTCCTTCACATTCTGAGGCCGCTTCCAGTTAGCTACTGCTTCAATCTTTTGGGGATCAACCATTACCCCCTTCTCATTGATCACGTACATGGCCTAAGAAAGTCACTTCTTTGATCCAAAAATCGCACTTAGACAATTTAGCGTACAACTCATTTTGTCTAAGGATTGACAACACAATCCGAAGGTGTTCCTCGTGAACTTCCTCATTCGGAGAATAAATCAAAATGTCATCGATGAAAACCACCACGAACTTATCCAAGTACTGGTGAAAACATCAATTCATTAAGTCCATAAAGACCGCTGGAGCGTTGGTAAGTCCGAATGGCATGACTACGAACTCGTAGTGACCATACCTCGTCCGGAATGCAGTCCTCGGAATATCTTCTTCACGAATTCTGAGTTGATGATAACCAGATCTCATATCGATCTTGGAAAAGACTTTAGCTCCCTGCAACTGATCTAACAGATCATCAATCCTTGGCAAAGGATATTTATTCTTGATCGTGACTTTGTCCAACTCTCGATAGTCAATACAAAGTCGGAACGATCCATCTTTCTTTTTGACAAACAAGACCGGAGCACCCCAAGGCGATGCACTCGGCCTTATATAACCCTTGTCGAGAAGATCCTCCAATTGCTTCTTCAATTCCTGCATTTCAGCAGGAGCCATCCGGTTCGGTGCCTTCGAAATCGGCGCAGTACCCGGTTCGAGATCAATTGAAAATTCCACGACACGATGCGGGGGTAATCCAGGAATCTCTTCCGAAAATTCACGAATCACAGGAATATCAAGAATTGTTGGTTCATCTTTCATAGGAGAATCCAGATAGCAAAGGTACCCGACACAACCCTGTCGAAGTAGCTTAAACGCAGCCATCGCATTGATAAGCCTGCCGTTATCAGCGTCATTCTGACCCTTAAATTTGCACACGCTCTGGTCCCCAGATGACACCATCATAGTTCTTGCACTAAAGTCGATTACCGCCTCATGACGTGTCAGCCAATCCATACCGAGAATAATGTCGTATGGAGCCATGGCAATACAGATCAAATCTGCCTCGAATTTCTTACCCTGAATGGTAATCGGAAATTCAGACAGACACTTAGTCCCCACTAAGCGTTCACTATTAGGAAGATTCACAACGAAAGGCTCACAAACCTCGTTGCAGACTAATCCTAACCCACTAACACAATTCTCTGAAATAAAGGAATGGATAGCACCTGAATCAAACAGTATGCACACTGAAGTAGAATGAAGGTATAAAGTACCTTGAGCAATTTGGAGCGTTAGGTCCATCAGCCTCACACATCTCGTACAGGCGTTGACCCTGACCTCCAAAAGTAGCTGGGGCTTTCCCCTTGTTCTGGGCAGTTGTCTGCACCGAAGGACTAGGAGCCGCTGTCGGTTTGAACCTGGGTCGGTTACTCTGATTAACAGACCCCTGCTGTGACTCCACTCCTTTCTGCTTTCCCTGCCAACAGAACTTCTGCAAATGCCCTTCATTCCCACAACCAAAGCATGTCTTTCTTTCCTTAGGACACGCAGTACTCTTGTGCCCAGCAACACCACAATTATAACATAGGATCGGACTCTTGCCCTGACCCGATTGCTGTGTCGACTCTCCTTGAGCCCCACCCGTTTTCGCCTTGCTGGATTTAGCAAAGTTAGACGGTGGCGCAGGACGTTTGAATCCACTCGCCTGAGGTTGATTTTGCGTCGACCTTTGGCGATTCTTTCTCTTGGTCGACTCATCCAGAGTCACCTCCAACTTGTAAGTCGCATCCACATATTGCTCCAAGGTAGAGCAATTGTGGCTCAACATCATTGGCTTAAATTTTTGGGCTCATCCACTCGTAGAAATGCCAGATTTTCTGTTCTTCACTGGATACTTCCGATCCAGCTTAACGCAATAAGTGATTGAACTTGGTTGCCAGCTCATTCACCTTTAACCCCTCAGTCTTAGGGTAAAGAAATTCCTTGCGCTTTTCCTCCCTCATTGCCCGAGAGAAGAATCGGTCAGTCATCTTGGTCTTGAACATTGCCCAATTCAAATCAGGGCTATCAGCAAGACCAGTGTTTTCCCACCACTCACTAGCATCTCCTTTTAGTTGAAGAGAAGCTATGTGCACCTTCTCAGCCTTAGTGCACTCCACACTGCGGAACAACCGCTCCATGTGGGAAAACCAATGTGTTACTTCAACTGGTTCACCCTTCCCATTGAAGCTGTCAGGTCTCATAGAATTTATGGCTTTCAGCGCTCGGCCACAATCATTCTTGCTCCTGACCACATTCTCCTGATGCAAAGGTACATGAGTTTCCTATTCTCCAACTCCCGGGGTCGCTGAGGATGCCGGCACATCTTGCGCCTGAGGCATATTCGGGTGTAGGACATCGTTCATTGCTTGCATGAAAATTCCTCGAATTTCTGCAACGGCCGCTTCATCAAATATCCTTGGAGCGTTGCCTTGAGCTGGGTCATTGCCTCCGGGATTATGTTGGGAACTGGACTCACGTACATTCTCAGGATTTTCAACATTTCTCTCGTTATGTCTGGGATTGTTACTCGGCCCAGCACCAGAACGAGCATTGTTCCTTGTGTTCATCATCTGTTTACCGATCAATTTCCAAGGATTTTATACATTAATACCTTGCAGTATACTTAATGTAACAATCAACTCGGAAAGGATCAAACTAGGTAAACTTTATTAGATAAACTTCAACTTATACCTAAGGTTTTACAAAAAGGGAAATCTCTTGAGCTTTAGGACAAAATTGCTCAGAGAATTCACTAATTTACCGCATGTACACTAGAGTATTACACAAAAGGAAACTACTATTGTTACCTGTCAACACAGGGTTTCTTAGGACGGAGTCCTTCATCAGGGTTTGGTGATAAACTTCTCACCCTACTTGGCCCTGGGATACTTGGTTCGTCTACTGATTCTGGTGTCCTCGGCCTCATACTTGGCCTGGTAACACCCTAATCATTCACTTCTGGCCCTCCTGGCCTTACTCGACCTAGAATACGGTTAATAATATCGTCCATCTGACGCTGCTCTTCGAAAGAGATCTCTTCACTCTGTCGAAGTATCTCCCTTAATTCGGATTCTGACCTCCACCTTCTCCGAACAGGATCAAGCTGGGAACCTTCCGGTATCTCTTGGGGTCGACTTCCATTAATTAATCATACAAGCGTTCAAAAATGACTTGATGTTTCGGTTCACGACCAATCTCACCGCTTAATGCGAATCCAGATTGGAAAGAGAACGGTACTCTGATCAAAGACAAGACGAGCTTTCCTAGCTGCACTATTCCCTAGCTGCACTACTCATCTGAGGTATATTAATCATGTGCTACGACGGCACTTATCTTATTTAAATTCCAAAACGCGCATCACGTTATAGACTTTTAAATATATGTTTCGCCATGAGGGATATATATTGAGTATATGTTTCATCATGAGGGACATATAGGATATATATTTTGCCATGAGGGACATACTCCTGAATGGGACGAATCCCACGATTTGTAGCATCAGTTAAGTGCCACCATCTCTATACCCGAGTATAGAGATCGGTCATGACCCACCAAATGGTTTTTGGGTTTATCACCCTTTGCACCATTAATTATTATTAAGGAACGACTGGACCTCGAATAGTTCATCGCTCCTACGAATACTCGTGCTAACTAAACAGTTTAACACAGTAATAATCATATCAAAGCCCTCCAGGCTAATATCATAAATATATATCTATAATAGTGTTGTTCTAGTAGATATACCACCTATTATAATATCATATTCTTTTCACATCATTTATCAAACTATTCCCAACAGAATAGTAAATCATTCCAAATTAATTAACAATTAAACAATTGATAATTAATGGAAATATGGAATGATAAGCAAGAGCGAACCGCCACTTGCCTTAGATTAGACGATGCTTTAACAAGCTTAGAGATAACGGTTCCTGAGTCTGAAACTGGGACAGATCCTGGATATTAAATCCCTCTGGAACGACCCATAACGAGACCCTAAGTTAGATTCAATATCTACATATATGAATCTAAAAGAATAGGAAAAAGGACCAAAGGAGTCAAGCATCGCCCAAAGCCAAACGCCCAAGAACACACACCTCGGACAAGCTCACCGCGGGGTGCGGTGGAACCTCTGCCGCGGGTGCGGCCAAGTGCCAGGGGCTAGAGCTTCGACAAATTTTCGAGGAGAAACTCACCCAAATCGATTCGTTCGACTTCGATTCGTTGTGGTTTTGATCTCCCAACACCTTAGATCTTTGAATAACACTCAAGAGCACCTTTGTAAACACTCAAAAGGGTTCGATCACTTATCAAACAAAGCTCAAAACTTGGCACGACAATGGAGATTTCTAGAGGAAGGGGATGAAGTTGCAGCTGAGTTATGGCCCTCTTCCTCAACTCCCTCCCTCCTTTTATAGGCCAACCAAGCAGCTTATGTTAGGATTCAAACGTAGTAACGAAAAGAAAACAGACAAAAGAACACAAGAATTGTTAACCCAGTCCGTCAAGAATTGACTACGTCTGGGGGCACTACCAAACCAGGATACTTTTCTCTCTTTAGAATGTGATAACGACAAATTCAACTTAAGATTACAATTGATCAACTAGGGTTTAAATAGCAAGACACAGATTAACCTAATGGGCCTTAAAACACAACACGTGATAACTGGCCCAGTGCCCACCGCGGGGCAGCAGCCCCCACCGCAGGGCAGTGACTCCCACCGCGGGGCGGTGACTCCCACCGCGGGGCGGTGAACCCCACCGTGGGGCGCCAATCCTACCGTGACCCGGCGGTAACTCTCAGTTAATCCTCTCAGGAGAATCGGCGTCTGACGCGGGGCGTCCACTTCACCGCGACCCGGCGACAGCCCTCAGTTGCCTTCTCTGCTTGCCGTGCAAACCTTTACTCGTCAGGCTCCATAAACCCAACAATCTCCCACCTGGAGACTGACTCCAATCATAATCTTCCTCCTCTTCAACCCATAGCTGGTAGTAGTGCCAGGCCTTCAACTCAGTTACCAAGGCTAGTTGAAGCCATGCAAAGCTTCAACTTCTCTAAGGTCACAACCTTAGTTAGCATGTCTGCAGGGTTCTCAGTTCCACGAATCTTCGTCAGCTGCAAGACCTTTCTTTCCATAAGATGTCGTATGTAGTGATACTTCAACTCTATGTGCTTAGTCCTTGAATGAAATGCTGGGTTCTTCGCCAAGTGGATGGCACTCTGACCATCACTGTATAGAACGCTGTCCCCCTTCTCTTTCCCCAATTCACGCAAGAAATTATGCAACCATACCATCTCCTTGCTTGCCTCAGTCACTGCAACATACTCAGCTTCTACAGTAGACAAGGCTACAACCTTCTGCAGCTTAGAAGCCCAAGAGACCGCAGTACCACCCAATGTAAAGACATACCCGGTTGTACTCCTTCTCTTGTCGAGGTCACTTGATGCCAAGTCTGCATCCACATACCCTGCCAACACGACTTCCTTGCCTTCAAAGCACAAGGCTTGCTCTACGGTACCTCTCAAGTATCTCAAGATCCATTTCACAGCTTCCCAATGCTCCTTCCCTGGGTTCCCCATGAAGCGACTAACCACTCCCACTGCATGTGCGATGTCCGGCCTTGTACACACCATTGCATACATCAAACTGCCAATCGATGAAGCATAAGGAGTCCTTTGCATCTGCGCACGTTTTTCTTCGCTCTTAGGTGAGTCCCTATTAGATATCTTGAAATGGCTACCCAAATGGACTTTGGTTGCCTTTGCATCCTGCATACTGAATCTCTTCAAGACCTTCTTGATATACTCAGTCTGCGACAAATACAACTTCCCAGCCTTCCTGTCTCGATCAATCCGCATGCCCAAAATCTGCTTAGCCTCTCCAAGGTCCTTCATAGCAAACCGCTCAGACAACTACTCCTTCAACTTGCTCACTTCTCAAGCACTTGAGCCTGCTACCAGCATATCATCGACATACAACAACAATATGATATAACCTTTGTCAAACTTCTTGAAGTAGCAACAATGGTCAGCTTCACTCCTCACGAACTCAATCTCGTGCATGAATCCATCAAACTTCTTGTACCACTGCCTCGGTGCTTGTTTCAGACCATACAAGCTCTTGTTCAACTTGCACACAAGCTCAGCGTTCCCCTTTGACACATAGCCCTCAGGTTGCTTCATGTAGATATCTTCATCTAAATCTCCATGAAGAAAGGCCGTTTTTACATCCATCTGCTGCAACTCTAGGTTCTCTGCAGCCACCATACTCAACACTAGACGTATAGTAGTTAGTTTCACAACAGGAGTAAAAATGTCAGTATAGTCAATACCGTATTTCTGCTGAAATCCCTTCACAACCAGCCTTGCCTTGTAACGCTTGCTTCCATTCGCCTCCTCCTTGATCCTATAGACCAACTTGTTATGAAAAGCCTTCTTGTCTGTCGGAAGCTCAACTAGCTCCCAGGTTCCGTTGGTCATCAACGAATCCATCTCATCATCCATGGCGAGCTTCCACTTGCTCACATCTTCTCCACGAGATGTCTCTGCATAACACTCTGGCTCTCCACCATCTGTCAGCAACAAATAGTAGTTTGAAGGCGAATACCTATCAGGCGATCCACGCTCTCTGGTGGACCTCCGCAGCGGAATCACTGGGGTACTCGGCTCCTCCTCAGTCACGGCCTCCTGGTCTCCACGAGAATCCTTGCTCCCACCTGAGTTTGAGATATCTAACTCAATAGTCTCAGGCTCAGGACTAGCTGTTTCTGACACACCCAGACTATCCTTGTACATCACCTGCTCACTAAACACGACGTCTCGACTGCGAATAACCTTCCTGCTCTGCTCATCCCAGAACCGGTATCCGAAATCATCACCACCATATCCGATGAACGTGCACTTGACAGACTTTGCATCCAACTTGCTTCTCTCAACTGGAGCAATATGAACATATGAGACACACCCAAATATCCGAAGGAAAGACAAATTTACCTCTTTGTCACTCCAGGCTTCCTCTGGTATCCCATTCTCCAAGGGAGTTGATGGCCCTCGATTGATCAAGAATGCAGCAGTGTTGACTGCATCCGCCCAGAACATCTTTGGAAGCCCACACTTCAGCCTCATGCTCCTAGCACGCTCATTCAGGGTCCTGTTCATACGTTTAGCGACGCCGTTCTCCTGAGGGGTTCCTTTCAAGGTTTTCTTCATGCGAATCCCATTCTCCGCACAAAACTCCTTGAACTCACGAAGCTCATACTCCCCACCATTGTCAGATCTCAAGCACTTCACCTTAAGATCTGTCTCAGTCTCTACTAGAGCCTTCCACTTTCTGAAAGAATCGAATGCATCAGATTTTTGCTTCAGAAAATAGACCCATACCTTTCTTGTGGCATCGTCAATGAAGGTCATGTAGTATGACGCTCCACCCAGAGATGTCACAGGTGTTGGTCCCCATAAGTCGGTGTGGATCAACTCCAACTTCTGCTTCTTCCGAGTTTTGCCACCCTTCGCAAAGCTAACCCTTTTCTGCTTTCCGAGCACACAATCTTCACACAACCCGATCTCAACGGACTTAAGACCTGGCAGCAAACCCTTTGAACATAGCATCTGCATCCCTTTCTGACTCATGTGGCCCAGACGATAGTGCTACAAATCTGCATCACAGTTCACTCCTGCAACAACAATGTTATCACGGACGTTGCTCGTCATGTACAGCGTTCCCTCCTTCTTTCCACGAGCTACCACCATAGCTCCCTTGGTTATCTTCCAGCTGTTACAGCCGAAGGTTACTTCATAACATTCGTCATCCAACTGGCCAATAGAAAGCAGGTTTCTCTTCAAGCCAGGAATGTGCCTCACTCCATGCAACTGCAACACATATCCCTTCGGCGCCCTGATCCTGACATCACCCTTCCCTATGATTTTCAAGGCCTCATCATCAGCAAGATATACCTTTCCAAAATCTCCAGAGGTGTAGCGATCCAATATATCAGCACTGCTGCAAGAATGAAACGAGGCTCCATAGTCTAACACCCAAGACTCCAATGGACTGCTCGCACTCAGAATAGATGCATCTGCAGTGGTTCCTTTCGTTGAATCGCTCAAAGTCAACGCGTCAGCAATATCTTCACTGGCTAAATTTGCTGACTTGTTCTTCAACGGTGCTTTACATTCACTCTTGTAATGACCGTTTTCATCACAATTCAAACACTTGATCTTGCTCTTGTCCTTGGGCTTATCCTTCCCTTTAGACTTTGATTTGCCACGATTCGACTTCCTAGAGTCTGGCCTCCCCCTGCTATCCGTATTCAAGGCTGATCCAGAAGTAGAACCTGACGCCTTCCTGCGAATTTCTTCGCTGATAATCAGATCCCTCACTTCATCAAACTTGAACTTTGCCTTCCCCGCCGAAGCACTAACAGAAGTAATTGTCCCGCTCCAACTCTCTGGTAAAGAAGACAGCAAGATTAGGGCTTGTACCTCATCGTCGAAATCAATCTCAACTGAACTCAGTTGGGCGATCATCATGTTGAACTCGTTCAAGTGGTTGGTGACCATTGTACTCTCCGTCATCCGCAGATTGAACAGCCGCCGCATCAGGTGAACCTTGTTCACCGCAGAAGGTTTCTCATACATCGCGAAAAGAATTTCCAGTATCCCCTTCGTCGTCTCTGCCTTGACCGTGTGATGTGCCACGTTCCTGGACAGCGATAGGCGGACCACGCTCATCGCTTTCCTGTCCAGCAACTTCCACTCGTCTTCCTTCATGTCTTCCGGCTTCTCACCCAGCGGCAAATACAAATCTTTACCATACAGGTAATCCTCGATCTGCATCTTCCAGAATCCGAAGTCCGTTCCATCGAACTTCTCCACCGGTGATTTTCCGCTTCCCATCGTCACCTCCTGAACCAGCTCTGATACCAGTTGTTAGGATTCGAACGTAGTAACGACAAGAAAACAGACAAAAGAACACAAGAACACAAGAATTGTTAACCCAGTTCGTCAAGAATTGACTACGTCTGGGGGCACTACCAAGCCAGGATACTTTTCTCTCTTTAGAATGTGATAACGACAACTTCAACTTAAGATTACAATTGATCAACTAGGGTTTAAATATCAAGACACTGATTAACCTAATGGGCCTTAAAACACAACACGTGATAACTGGCCCAGTGCCCACCGCGGGGCAGCAGCCCCCACCGCGGGGCGGTGACTCCCACCGCGGGGCGGTGACCCCCACCGCGGGGCTTCCACCGCGGGGCGCCAATCCTACCGCGACCCGGCGGTAACTCTCAGTTAATCCTCTCAGGAGAATCGGCGTCTGACGCGGGGCGTCCACTTCACCGCGACCCGGCGACAACCCTCAGTTGTCTTTTCTGCTTGCCGTGCAAACCTTTACTCGTCAGGCTCCATAAACCCAACAGCTTACACTCAGGAGACAACAACCAAGAGGTGTCCCGACAATCAGGCGTAGCCTAGGTGAGTCACCAAGGCTAGGTTCTGCTGCCGTCGAGTTGCAGTGCAACTTGCGAAGCGACAGCGCCTCACCGCGGGGTGCGGCCATGGTGCGGTGGGGGTACGGTGGCCGACTTATGACCGCCACTGGCATTGGCCTTCGCCGCGGGTGCGGCCACTTGACCGCGGGGTGCGGTCAAGGCCCTTTTTGCCCCCTTTTGTCCGATTTGTCTTATTTACCAAGTGGTTAGATATTTTTAACCTCGGGTTAAATATATTCGTACACGAACGACCTTTTAACCCAAAAATACATTAACTGTATTTTATATTACTCAGAAAAATATTACAGAGATCAAACATCTCATAGAATGTCCGTACTTCTCTGAATTTAATCTGACTTATAATATGGGCATAAGAAAATTCAAAATTTTCCTTACAAAATGAGGGATATTACAACTCCACCCAAAAAATGAAAAAACAAAGGTATTTTATGGCTGAAATACAAGAAGAAGGTTGGTGGATAAGTTAATGTAATACAAGAAGGTTGGGAAGCTAATGAAGCTATTAGTGATTAGAATGTAATAGTTAGTTTCACTTAGTTATGTTATTTTGTTGGATTGTTGAACTACAGATTCAGATGCTTTGTGAACTAGCAAGTAATTTGTGGCTAAAAGTAATTTGGTAATTTGTGAACAATAGTGGTGCAATGGGGTATGTTGATACTATGACAGATTGCATACTTGTATGCTAATTTTCAGCTTTTATACAAGTGATGTTATGGTTCATATATTATCTATTCAGGTTCACATATTGACCATACATGTTCACAGAAAATAGAAGAATGTGTATTTACACTCAAAACAACTTTGTAATATCAAGCTCATATATTTATTGAACAAGTTCATTTAAAAAGAACTATTGTTCATATGTAGTGACAAATCAAAAACTACGAGAATTAAAGTTCATATCAGAAATATATATGGTTATCTCATATCCTCTTATAGCAAATAGCAAATCAAGTGTAAAAATATATCACATAATATCTGGAAAACACAAAATTAGCATAAAAATAGAATGACTCTCAGCCCTCATTACAACCTCACCAAAATAGGAGAAAATCTTGCGACATATCGGATCACACCAAAATAGGCGTTTCAATTGATCGGTAGAATCCACATCATAATCGAAACAAAACACATCACAAAGCTCCTTTTTCTTCAAAAATCGGTTGATAACCGTCTGCACATCATAACCATCAAAGTAGGCCAACATACCTCATATATTGTTCTTAAAATCAGCAGTAGAAGCGCCAACTGTAATATCGCACTTAAAATAGAAGGGTAAAATAATAACTTTATTGTGATAAAAATAAAATTTATGAAATTTAATTTATTTCTTTTGGATGAATAAGTTAAATTTTCATAAACTTAGTTTCAAAGGTTGGGTCAAGATAAATCCGTACAAATTATCAAACGGGTTATAATAGTATGGTATTGAAATAAATAAATAAGTATAACAATGAGTGTAAATTTTAGAATTTTAAATCCTAACTACTAAAAAAGTGGGAGATGAAATGGAGATATAAATGTATGAAATACTGCCATTTCTTATGGCGTGGATGACTTTAAATGCATGCACATTAGCCTTTTTTATGGCTGATACTATATGCGCGACGAATTTTTGTTGTGCGCGCGACATTCTGTACGCTAGGAAATGGCGTACGCCATTTCCTAGCGTACAGATTAAAATATGCATAAATAATAAGATTATATGTATTTTGAAAATTTTTTTAAAAAAATAAGTATAAATTTATACATCATAATCTGGCGTACAGATTTATACTTAAAAAAATTAATTTTTTTTTAATCTGTACGCCAGAATCTGGCGTACAGATTATTAAAAAAAAAAATTAAACATTTTTTTAATAAAAAAAAGTTTTTAAACATTTTTGTAATAAAAAAAATTTTAAAACATTTTTTAAATAAAAAAAGTTTTTAATCATGTAGAGAATTTCAATACGAGTCCGTACATATAAAATTCGCCCAAAACGGGCATCGTTTGCCCCTCCAAAACACGAAGCCTTCCTACCCATTTATTTTTATTTGGTGCCCGACATATAGCGCATTGTAGTGAGTTTTTTTGAATTTTTCTACTATAATTTTGTATAAAATTTTAATACGAGTCCGTATATATAAAATTCATTCAAAACGGATATCGTTTTCCCCTCCAAAAAGCCTTCTTTTGAATTGGGCTTAGACGGATATCATTTTCCCCTCCAAAAAGCCCCTCCATTAAACCCCTCTTTTGAGTTATGGCTTAAATGGGGGCTTTTTGAGTTTAAGCCTCCATTTAAGCCCCAACTCAAAAGAGGGGTTTAATGAAGGGGCTTTTGATCCCAAATTATATTTATATTAAATTACAATTATGTCATTATATTAAGTTATAAAAATATCATTTATATTAAATTACTAAATATACCATTTATATTAAATTATAAAAAAATTGATTTTATATTAAATTTCAATTACATGTTGCATTTTAGGTGAATTGAAAGAAAGGAAAAAAACCGCGGGCGCGGCCTGGGAAGAACTCAGCTAAGATGCCAAGAAGCAAAACCGCGATCGTATATAAGTGTAACTATATGAAATATAATAAAATACTATAGTATATATAAGTGTAACTATGTGAAATATAATGAAATGATATAGTATATAAGTCTAAGTATACTAGATTTAATGAAATACTATAGTATATAAGTGTTACTATATGAAATATAATGAAATGATATAGTATAAAAGTCTAAGTATACTAGATCTAATGAAATACTATAATACATAAGTGTAACTATAGGAAATATAATAAAATACTATGGTACATAAGTGTAACTATATGAAATATAATGAAATACTATAGTATATAAGTGTAACTATATGAAATTTAATGAAATACTATGATACATAAATGTAACTATATGAAATATAATGAAATACTATGGTACATAAGTGTAACTATATGAAATATAATGAAATACTATGGTATATAAGTGTAACTATATGAAATTTAATGAAATACTATAGTATATAAGTATAACTATATGAAATATAATGAAATACTATGGTATATAAGTCTAAGTATACTAGATCTAATGAAATACTATAATACATAAGTTTAACTATAGGAAATATAATGAAATACTATGGTACATAAGTGTAACTATATGAAATATAATGAAATACTATAGTATATAAATATAACTATATGAAATATAATGAAATACTATGGTATATAAGTCTAAGTATACTAGATCTAATGAAATACTATAATACATAAGTTTAACTATAGGAAATATAATGAAATACTATAGTATATAAGTGTAACTATATGAAATTTAATGAAATACTATAGTATATAAGTCTAAGTATACTAGATCTAATGAAATACTATAATACATAAGTGTAACTATATGAAATATAATGAAATACTATGGTACATAAGTGTAACTATATGAAATATAATGAAATACTATAGTATATAAGTGTAACTATATGAAATTTAATGAAATACTATAGTATATAAGTGTAACTATATGAAATTTAATGAAATACTATAGTATATAAGTGTAACTATATGAAATTTAATGAAATACTATGATACATAAGTGTAACTATATGAAATATAATGAAATATTATAGTATATAAGTCTAAGTATACTAGATCTAATGAAATACTATGGTACATAAGTGTAACTATATGAAATATAATAAAATACTATGGTATATAAGTGTAACTATATGAAATTTAATGAAATACTATAGTATATAAGTCTATGTATACTAGATCTAATGAAATACTATGATACATAAGTGTAACTATATGAAATATAATGAAATACTATGATACATAAGTGTAACTATATGAAATATAATGAAATACTATAGTATATAAGTCTAAGTATACTAGATCTAATGAAATACTATGGTACATAAGTGTAACTATATGAAATATAATGAAATACTATAATATATAAGTGTAACTATATGAAATATAATGAAATACTATAGTATATAAGTCTAAGTATACTAGATCTAATGAAATACCATGGTACATAAGTGTAACTATATGAAATATAATGAAATACTATAATATATAAGTGTAACTATATGAAATTTAATGAAATACTATAGTATATAAGTCTATGTATACTAGATCTAATGAAATATTATGGTACATAAGTGTAACTATATGAAATATAATGAAATACTATGGTATATAAGTGTAACTATATGAAATTTAATGAAATACTATAGTATATAAGTGTAACTATATGAAATTTAATGAAATACTATAGTATATAAGTATAACAATATGAAATATAATGAAATACTATAGTATATAATGAAAATACTATAGTATATAATGAAATACTATAGTATATAAGTGTAATTATATGAAATTTAATGAAATACTATAATATATAAGTATAACTATATGAAATATAATGAAATACTATAGTATATATAATGAAAATACTATAGTATATAAGTATAACTATATGAAATACTATAATATATTAGTATATTCACATTAAATATAAAGGAAAACTATAGTATATAAGTATTTCATTAAATTTCATATAGTTACACTTATATACTATAGTATTTCATTATATACTATAGTATTTTCATTATATACTATAGTATTTTATTATATTTCATATAGTTATACTTATGTACTATAGTATTTCATTAAATTTCATATAGTTACACTTATATACCATAGTATTTCATTATATTTCATATAGTTACACTTATGTACCATAGTATTTCATTATATTTCATATAGTTATACTTATGTATCATAGTATTTCATTAAATTTTATATAGTTACACTTATATACTATAGTATTTCATTATATTTCATATAGTTATACTTATGTACCATAGTATTTCATTATATTTCCTATAATTACACTTATGTATTATAGTATTTCATTAGATCTAGTATACTTAGACTTATATACTATAGTATTTCATTATATTTCATATAGTTATACTTATATACTATAGTATTTCATTAAATCTAGTATACTTAGACTTATATACTATATCATTTCATTATATTTCACATAGTTACACTTATATATACTATAGTATTTTATTATATTTCATATAGTTACACTTATATACGATCGCGGCTTTGCTTCTTGGCATCTTAGCTGAGTTCTTCCAAGGCCGCGCCCGCGGTTTTTTTCCTTTCTTTCAATTCACCTAAAATGCAACATGTAATTGAAATTTAATATAAAATCAAATTTTTTATAATTTAATATAAATGGTATATTTAGTAATTTAATATAAATGATATTTTGATAACTTAATATAATGACATAATTATAATTTAATATAAATATAATTTGGGATCAAAAGCCTCTCCATTAAACCCTCTTTTGAGTTGTGGCTTAAATGGAGGCTTAAACTCAAAAAGCCTCCATTTAAGCCCCATCTTTAAGCCCTAACTCAAAATAGGGGTTTAATGGAGGGGCTTTTTGGATAGGAAAACGATATCCGTTTTGAATGAATTTTATATGTATAGACGCGTATTAAAATTTTATACAAAATTATAGTAGAAAAATTCAAAAAATTTCACTACAATGCGCTATATGTCGGGCACCAAATAAAAATAAATGGATAGGAACGCTTCGTGTTTTGGGCTTTTGGAGGGGCAAACGATGTCTGTTTTGGGCGAATTTTATATGTACGGACTCATATTGAAATTCTCTACATGATTAAAAACTTTTTTTTATTACAAAAATGTTTTAAAACTTTTTTTTACATTTTTTTAATTTAATTTAATTTTTTTTATATAATAATCTATCTGGCGTACAGATTATAAAAAAAAATTTAAAAAAAATTAAGTATAAATCTGTACGCCAGATTATGACGTACAGATTTATACTTATTTTTTTAAAAAAAAATTCAAAATACATATAATCTTATTATTTATATATATTTTAATCTATACGCTAGGAAATGACGTACGCCATTTCCTAGCGTACAGAATATCGCGCGCACAGCAAAAATTCATCGATATCGCACGCACAGCAAAAATTCATCGCGCATATAGTGGCCTCGTTTTTTATAGTTGTTTGCCTCTGAGTTGCCAGTTGACTTTAAAGCCTTTTTTGAATATTCTTGTTTATTGTTTTTTGGTGCTCCAGCTGTACTTGTGGCTTGAGCCTTTGAGTTTGCTTCTAATTATGCTTTTGGGATGGGATCACAGTCATGGAAGAGGTCGATGCTGGCTTGTTTTGTTGACACGTAGCTCTTTTCTTTTACTACTTGTGATGTGGCTCCGTTTTGAAGCTCCTTCCTTGAATGGAAGCCACGTGTGCCACCGACTTTGATTTGTGCGATTATAAAAACTAACTTTTAACGTAAATAATTATTTGACAAACTTTTTTTAAAACTAACCTTTTTTAAAACTAATGTATCCTTAGTAAAAATAACCATTTGACATACATGATACAACATAAACTGATGTCAAATATCATCACCTGATTGAATGCTTTGCTTTTCAAGGTCATACATTTATATATATATACTAATTATATATTTATATACAATGCTTCTGAGTGTCAAATATCATCACCTGATTGAATGCTTTGCTTTTCAAGGTCATACATTTATAAATATATATATACTAATTATATATTTATATACAATGCTTCTGAATCAAGGGAGTTCTAATAGCAACTACCAGGGAAAATTTACAAACAAACAAAGAAGACAAAGCTACAATCAGGTCGATATAGCCTATGCTCCCTTTATTGAGAGGTTTAGGGGAAATCAACAAGCTATTACAAAAATAAACTTATTCTATGTTTCAAAAGGTGGTCGTGGGTCAATCAGTTTCACAGAGATTATAACATTACAATATGCTAACCTTGACATTACTATATCCTCATTTCAATATGACCAAAGAACACGCATACGACGAAGTGTAACACGAGATGTAAATTAGTTTTACCTGGTAAATCTTTAGAGGATCTCCATGTAGAAGACGTGCATCGGCTGGAACAATGTCACCAAGCTTGATGGTAATTATGTCACCAGGAACCAACACGGTTGCATCTTCCTCCTTCTAGGTTCCATCTTGGAGGGCCTAATTAACCAACAGAAAGCATCAGATTTGAACTACACCATGAATTTAGTTCAAGTTCAAACTTTATTAGCGAATAGTATTATCTTAGTTTTTGACTCATACCAGAACTTGGCTTGAGGTGCCAGCCGAGCCATAAGAGTAGCAGCCGTGTTACCAGCCTTATTCTCTTCAATGAAATTGATGGTAGAGTTGATAGTAACCAAAACAACGATGCCAAAAAAATCATGGTAATCTCGACCCTTTCCCTGCACAAAGTGATCAAGAATGTTGCATATTTAGATTCTCTAATTTCATGGAAACTTGACAAAACATAATTTACAATATATTGAAGACGTATTTCTAAAGCAAGAACGTAGAAGAAGACAAAAATGACAACACCAACAAATGTAAAAATATAATATGTCATCAAGGCAAAGAGATCACCAAGCTTAGACATTTTCTCAAGCTATACAGGTGAATAAGCTTCCACTTTTATGCATGAGTAGAAGATAAAACAAAATATCCTATTCATCTAACTCATACTTTGATGATGCTACTTTTGGGATCTCTGCTTTAGAAAAGAACAAAAAAAATCAACAAGACAAGGGAGTGGTATGAACCTCAAGCTCTTGTAAGCCTGTACATTGCAAATGGAGTTGAGCAGGAACTAGAAGTTGTTGGAACATCTAATTGTGTGTCCGAGGAAGATTTAGATTCTGTTTGCATTCTCTTGTATATACCTTGTCCTTCATTTCCAAATCTTGATATGTCGATTGCAATCTGCTCGGCTTCCTTAATTAGAGATTGACAAACCACGACGGTGCTGCCCTTGGCCTTGCGATCAAGGATCGACTTCTGATCCTTGTCGAACTTGGCCTTGCTATGTGACGACGATCTTCGAAGCTGTGTAGATCCGTTAAGCTTCTCCCCGGTGATCAGCTCGATGTGGATAACCCGTTTCTTGCGATAGACTGTACAACATTGCCTTCACGGCCCTTGAAGGTGCCTCTGAGTCTATGATGACCTGAGCCTCTCAAGTGTGCCTTACGGTTCTTCGGGCGAGAGCTCGTCACTCTTGGATTGTACTTGATCTTCTTCGCTGGCGGATTTGTTGTCTCTCAACTCTCTCCCCTATGGCTCTATACCTCCACTTGCAATCATAACACTCCCAAGCAGCTTGCTCGGTTCTACATCATTCCTCGCAACAAGTTGTATGTGGCGAGAAACTGCGTTCCCAGTAACTTCAAGAACCTGACACCATCCAAATAACACATTTTAACCAATTAACTTCAAAACCCTAACCCTACAACACTTTAGCAGCATGCAACCATTGAATTCAACAAATCATGGTTTGAAATCAACAGGTATAATCCAACAACAAAATATGCATTACTTCGCTATTGATTTTTAAAAATTCAATTCAATAGCGAAGTAAGCCAAGAGTAATAGGTACCTCAGCGGCGAGATACTCGAGGACGGAGAAGGGATAAACCGGAGCGCCGGTACCAATGCGCTCGCTTTGAGAAATCTTGCGATCCTTCCAACGGGAAGCTGGAGACCGGCTTTCGAAGATTTGGAAACCGAGTTGGGTTGGTAGACTTGGCCTTGCCACGGCTGCCCTTGGTGGATCCTTCTTTGCTGCTCATCTTCAAATTAGATGAGAAAACCCTAACCCCAGAGACAGATTGAATCTGCGAAGCTGGAGCAACACCGAGAAACAGAGGGAGAAAGCGGATCCTTCTTTGCTGCTCATCTTCAAATTAGATGAGAAAACCTCACCAACATTTCCGACAAAATCACAGTCAATCCACCCTCCCTAACACTATTGGTTGTTTCAACCAGCATAATTTTTACAAAGCACCATGCTTTGCTGCAAACTGTGGCACCTCCAACCTCCAGTCTTTCTCCCATGGCTTTCTTTGGAAGCTTGACAATGAACAAAAGATAATAAAAATTGAAAATAATTAAGTACTCGGTTGGTTTTACAATTGAATTTCCATGAATTGTAGAAAATTTATATTTGATTAAAAAAAATTTGGAGAAAATACAATTAATTGGATTTTAATTCCTAAAAAATAACTTCCTAATAATTACAATTCCTACCTTCAACAAAAACCAGCACTAAAATTGTACTTGCGGTGCAATTTTGGCCATCCAAATTTCTGTAGCAAGCTTTTGCAGTAAGCTTGGTAGCTTGCGTGCACGACTCAACATGTGTAAGCGATGTTTTTTGCAAGCCTCCGACAAAAAAATATTTTAAATAAAACTGTAATAACAACTAATTTTTGGGTAATTAATACAAACTAAAAGAATTTCAAATTTTGTGGGTTTGATATGTAAAACCACCAATTTGATTCCTTGGTGAATAAATAACCAACACACAATGGGCTTAATCCCAAATACTCTGCTAAATATTTTTGATATTGAGACTTAACAAATCATTATCAGTGCAAAATGTTCAAACATAAATATCAAAATTTAGGTACAATAAAATTTTTACAAAAAATGGACTCAAATATCTCACCAACTACTCATACCAAATATTAACATATACTGGACTTGGACTTTTCTGACAAAACAATACATTCATTATTACCAAATAGCAAGACTAATTAATTATCTATTTCTACGTCAATTTTCACTCTTGTTTATCTATTGTGATCCCGTTTGTTTCGAGTATGAGTGTCAAATTCTTCGTTGCATTTGTCAGTTGAACTAGAGTGATGCTTGAGTGTCAGGTCGTGGTCGTGTTTGTGGTTTAATGAAGATCCCTCTTGTACGGGGACAACGTCATGGTTGAGGCTCCTGAAGATCCCTCCTAGAAGAGAGGAAAACGTCATGGTAGTCCATTCAGCGCTTCCGCAGGATTGCTCCTGTCTGACTCCTCTTCTGGTGGCGCTTTCATGTGATCGTGCTTTACTCACCACTCTCTCTAGGTCGTTTTAGCTCTATTATTGCTATATTGGATCTCCCATGCTTGATTTATTATTTTTATTATCCGGTTTTGACCGACGTCAATTTATCGATCTCTCGATTTACCCGACTTTGTTATTTCGGGTAATTCGAATTATTTCCTCATCAAAAGGGGAGGGGGGCTTCTCGGATATATTAGGTTAGTGAGAATGAGACCCTGTGTTTAACTTTGTATGAGGCCATTCTTATAGGCCTTGGAGATCCCAATAAGTAAGAGCCTATTTTTATCTTTTTATTTTATTCTTTGAAGTACTTAAACTACGAGAGATATCATATATATTACCTTATAATATCTTAAATAATGTATATTTTATATCTATAAACATAGTATAAATTAGTTTGAAAATTGCTTAGATTAATATATGACTATCTAAGTATCTAGGCAAACATAGCAATATCTTAATCAAAATATACTAAGCTATTATTTAGATTATCATTACAAATAATTTTATAGGATTAAGAATTGGTCATTTAATATTGGCGGTAAAAGAAAAGGTCAATTATTAAAATTGTTTTGTATATTATTTGGTAATTATAACAACAATACTATGATAGATATTTGCGAATTTATAAATGTGGCATTATTAATTTTGAATATGGTGGTTGGTGGACTACATTAAAAGTATAAGGCGAAATTGCAGGAAACCACTCGTTAAATAGACATATTTAACTACAACCACCCGTTATACAACTATTTATTTACAACCACCCCTTACTGTCATTTTGTTAACAAATAACCACCCCCGTCCCAATCCGTCAATTTTGGCCGTTATCCCATGTGAATTTACCAAATTACCCTCAAATTTGAACTTTGAAGCCGTTTTCGTGTATTTTTTTGGGTTTGGTTTTGTTGGGTTTATTTTTTGGGGGTTTGGCTCGACCGATTCAGGTTAATTAAACCCTCGATTTTTACCCCTCTTCATTCATTCAGATATTTCAACTTACCAGGGTGATTTGGGGGCGAAATTAGGGTTGCGACGATTTGGGGCGAAATTTGGGGCTTCGATTTGGGTGCGAAATCAAGGTGATTTTGGGGCTTTCTCTTCAACTTGGATCGAAAGACGAAATCCAATGGCAAAGCACATTGTTGAAGTCGAGTTGTTGTGATTCCAGAGGTAATAGTGTAGGTCGAGTTTACTTCTGCGATCGAAATCGAACCTGGGAGGAATTTAGGGTGGAAACTTGAAGCACGAAGACTGTTCTTCGAGTAGAGAAGATTGTTGAAGTCGAGCTTGTTCTTGGAGCACGAAGACTCAACATATTCTGTGGAGCGTGTAGCACGAAGACTCAACATATACAGTAGAGCTTGTTCAAGGCTAGAGGTAAGTGGGACTATGTTGTCTTTTGTTCTCTTATGCTTTTTAACATTCGAATTGAAGCTTAGTGGTCCCAAAGTTGTTGGGAATCGCCAATATTCTATGATTTTTCTGTCTATGGCACCCTTTCTGTAATTGTTTCATACAGATGTTGTTGTGTGTGTCTAGTTCACTGAGTAATGTTAAACTATGTGTGTGTCGGTTTACTGAGTCATATTACTGTGTGTGTTTAATTTCCAGATGTACGTATCACTTAGGTTTCTGTACGGTGGGGAGTTTTACAAGGGTAATGGAGACCATCTTTATTATAGGAAAAAGTTGGTGTATTGCAAAAATTATGTTGATCCAAATTTGTTGTCCAAGATGGAATTAGAACCTTATTTTGAAGAGGGGATGTGAATTAAAAAGGAGAAAGTGAAGAAGTTGTGGTATCCAAAGCCTGGAATGACTTTGCACGATGGCTTGAGGCAAGTATTAGTTGATAATGACATTATTCAAATGTGTGCTTGCATTGGCAATGATAAAACTATTCATGTGTATATTGTGCAAGAAAATGAGCCAAGTCCATCCACAAGAAAATGAGCCAGTTTGAAGATTTTGTCCACTTCACTACTTCTGATGCAAATGAATTACAGTCAAGGCCATAACTTCAAACATAAGGCAGATGAGTAAGTTGTACCCTATAAGACGACCACCTAAGGTGAATATGATGACAACCAGGGCCTAGCTCTCTTTAGTTATGACAAGGTCAAGCAAGAGGTGGAAGCCATAGCTGCAGTTTAGGTTTCCACTTATCAAACTGTGATGTTGATGTAACTATGGCACAAGACAATGTTTTATGTAATGACATGACTTGCACATGAATGTGCACAAGATAATTATTTGTATGTTTTGCAATGACTTACACATGGATGTGCACAAGACAATTATATATATGTATGTTTTGGCATGACTTGCACATGGATGTGCACAAGACAATGTTCTATGTTCTGGTTCAATTTACCAAGCTTTCATATGTTCTGGTTCAACTTGGTTGATGCACAACTTTAATCTTTCATAAATTAGCATAGCTTACAGGTTTACATACTGATGTAAACATGTATTCATATGATGTTTACAACTTTCATATGATGTTTACAGGTTTACAGCTTACAGGTTTACAGGCTCATGTTTACAACTTTCATAAATTAGCATAGCTAAAGTGCAACAATAACATTCCAACATTCATTAAGCAAATATGACTACATTGTTCAACATTCATTAAGCAATAACATTCCAATAGTGCACTTATCATAATTCATTATTCACTCATTGCCATGTTATTTAAACCAACAGTGCATCCATAACACAACTAATTTAAACCAACAGTGCATCCATAACTAATTTAGGGTTTAGCAGTGCATCCACAACACAACTTATTTAAACCAACAAAACCATCACCATAGAGTTACATTCTTCAAATTCAAAATAATACTAAAAACAATCATCTAAGCTTTGAATATGGTAACTTTGTATACAACATTGCGGCGACTCAATATTTCAAACACACATGCATCATTGATTTCCAATCCATTGTCTATTATAAATTGCCTCCAGCCTGTGTCAAATCTGTAGCGATTCCCACTGTTTGTGACAGACACAGGCCAAGCAGCCCTAGCATAATCCATGATGACTTCAGTGGTTCTTGCAGAACTCAAGAACTTGATAGCATGTTTGCTTAGGACACCATGCATATCATGTGCATTGCAAGTTTTAATGAAGTAATCTGAATCAAACATTTACATGATAAAGGATGCGGTGCATACTAGAAGATAGTCTTCCTCCACATTGGTTTGCTTCATTAAAACAGTGAAACTCTTGTTCTTGTCACATGGAAAAGCTTCATCTCTTTGTATTGCTCGTGTTGGTTCATCTGCAACATCTTCTTCATCATCATCATCAACATCTCCTTCATCTTCAATATCCTCATCATCTTCGAGAATAATTGGGTGGTCCCCACTATTGTACGTTCCAGTACTGTAAGTGGTGTAACTGTTGTCTTCGACTGAGTCAGATTCAGAGCTGAAAGAAATCACATTGTTCGTCATCCTATTAACAACACCAATAGTCGGTAAACAGAAATCTATGCACTAATACAATCAAAATGTAGGATCATGGTTCTAGTACAATCAAAATGTACTTAATGGTGTTGAGATTTGTAAGTTTAGTCAAGGTAACATTAAGAAACACTTTTGAGTTGTTGTTGTTTCTAGAAGTCCCTAAAAAGAAAGAAAGCAAGAACAAACTAATTAGCTAGCATTGGGGACCCCTACAATGTCTTCTATGAAAAACAAGGCTTATAGGAGAGATTTGTTAGATTTGAGTATGATAATTAGTTAATGCTTAGTTACACTGTTAATGTCCTTGTTTTCTAGAAAGATGAAATCCACTGTTTTTGTCTCATTTAAGCTACATTATGTAGAGACAATCTACTTTTTCAACTAAACTTCCCATTGATTAATCCTTAAAATGATGAAAATATATAGGTGATGGATGGGTTCTTTTCCCTTTTATTTCTCTACCTAGAAAAGTCCTAATTGTTCTTGCTTCTACAACTCTGTGATTAAGCTTCTTTTCTCTTTCTTTTCCAATATATATCCAATGTGTTCCTAAATGACCCTGATCATGGTTTGCTTGTACATTATAGATCATCAAGTACATGAGTACATTCCACATTGATCAGATTTGCATTGGAAAAAGTTTGCTTGAGCTATTTCTTTCATGTGAAAAACTCCTAGCAGTAATTCTTGTACAAACTTGATGGCATTAGAATACAAGTCCTAACAGTGAGCCAATACATGTCCTAATAGTAATTCTTAAGCATTATAGTGATCCAATATTAAACATCTAAGGGCTAAAATTCTAAACATACTTGATGGCATTAGAATACAAGTCCTAACAGTAATTCTAAGGTTGTTACAGTTTGTTGGCATACTTGCTGGCAATTCAGTTACATCATAAGCCGAAAATCAACCAAATCAAACACCTCCTAAACCCAAACTCAAACCCAAAATCTACTCAACCATAAATAACAAAATGAAAAGGAATAAAACCAAACACAGAAATCTACTCCATGACCGAAAATTTACCTTATATTGTCGCCCTTCGATTATACAGAAGTCACCCTTCGATTGTGCCCAGAAGTCGCCCTTCGATTATGCCCAGAAATCCAGCCCCAAATTGAATTCCATAAACCCTAATTCAAGAACCCCAATTCGCCCCAATTCGAAAACCCCTACTGCCCTAATTCGGAAATAGCTGAATGAATAAAGGGGGTAAAAATCGGGGGTTTAATTAACCTGAACCGGTCGAGCCAAACCCCAAAAAATAAACCCAACAAAACCAAACCCAAAAAAAATCACGAAACCGGCTTCAAAGTTCAAATTTGAGGGTAATTTGGTAAATTCGCATGGGATAACGGCCAAAATTGACGGATTGGGACGGGGGTGGTTATTTGTTAACGGAATGACAGTAAGGGGTGGTTGTAAATAAATAGTTGTATAACGGGTGGTTGTAGTCAAATATGCATATTTAACGGGTAGTTTTCTGCAATTTCGCCAAAGTATAAAGTATTTAGGAAAGTTAAATCATAACACTATCCAAATCAACCATAATAGATAAAAATAAATAAATAAATAAGGATATTAGTAAGATTAAATCGATAACTATCTCAGCAAATCTTATAAGAAAAATAAATATACTTTGTTATTAATTTGAATCGTAATGTAGATGATTTTTTTTTATTGCTAGATGAAATATATATTAAAACATTATTATTTTTAAACATCTAAAATGGTTATCATATTTTACGTTTTCTTTGTTATAGCAATATAGTAATATTAAAAATGCTTCAATGGATCAATTTTACCTTGATTTCTAAATTATTAAAAATATATAGGATGAAACATTATACCCGTGCTTGTTAAAATATTAGTTTCATTTATGCATGATTCTCTCTCATCTAGCTCTTTCTTTCTTCATATCAATTATTGTATTTCATATGGTTAAGGAATTAAATCGTAAGTGGTTATATGAGTGAAATTCAAGGAAGAGTTGCTAAACTTCCCACTATTATATGTATGTTTGAAAGAGTTTTCATTTCGAGTTGATTTAGTATTGACTTTGAAATTTGCGATTGTAGTCGATATATATTTGATTTGATATCGAGCCCTTACTTCGCCTTTGAAGGCGTAGCAAACACAAAATTTATAGGCAAATAGCACATGCTTATTTGGATGTGCATTTCAAGCTAATGATATGCAACAATGGAAAAAACAGATTTGCATTTTGTGAAATATACTTCAAATATACATATTGGTCATCTTTGTTGAGAGATGAGGACAAGAAGCCCATATGGCCCTACTAATATCTCATTCAAGAAGCTGAGTAAGCCGAACCAAACTAGGAGTAACGTCTACACCTCCTAATGGTGGTATCACCTTACAAATAGGGATAAGGATTGGATCGGTAGGAGCATAAGCTAGGATATAAGGGAACTTGCTCGCGGGGAGTTTGGGGTACCATGACATTACTATTCTGATGATGAAAGGAATGAGAACGCTGAAAGAAAGGGTCCAATGAAGCCAATAACGAGTTTGCAGTAGCAAGATACGAGTATGTGAAGATAAAGTTGTGCCTTAGCTATGAAACGTCGAATATGTCTGAAATTGAAGAATTTGGAATGTCAAAATTGTTGTTTGGTCCAATGAATGCATGTATTTCAAAGGCTTTGCTGCACTTGTGCTGACATTGCTTACCGAAATAAATTTTATGGCATAACAATAGGACATTAAACTTGGTTATCAATATGTTAAGTACATCTGAGGTCTCCCAACAATTGTTAAATGTGTATTGAGTGCTAAGAAATTATGCAATTATATGAGAAGAACTGCCATACACCTAACAACTAAACCCCCAAAATGTAATCATTAGAGACAAAATATTGAAACCACTCATTGGATCTTTCAGCAGTATAACAACACCTATACTCGTAAGCAAGAACCTAATCGCGTTAAGAACACCAACAAGCATGGTTGAAGCCAGGAACAAGACACAAATCGCTCCCAGGACTCCGAGCTGAAACGTAACAACGCCCTAGATGAGAACCATATAGTATGAAGATTTCTCGCCCTTGAAACTCTTTGCTTCAAACACCATTTTCCCAAAACCCGAGCAAAAAACGAGCCTTACGGTTGTGAAAAATAGATAAACCATCACTAGCTGCTCCAACACGACGTGGAACTAAGCTCTCCCTAGAAGCCTAACGAAGACCAATTAAGAGAGAGCGAAAGTGAGATTGTGGAGAGTGGATCCTTACACATCCTAAACGAACCCTACGATGTACTGGATGTTACTTATGTTACCGTATTTGTATGAGTTTGAATCCAATGCAATAATCGCCATTGCAGTTGTAATGATCACAATGGCCTTTAGGATTGAAACATTCAATTTGTTCTTCACAAGCAAGAACCCAAACAATGATGAGAAGATTAAGGATGGCGATGCCACGAGCAAAATAGTTGATGCATGGAGATAAGCATAGGCATATGCACACATAAGGTTATCTGCGGCACTCAAGAATCCTAAGACGGTGTAAGCAGCCACATGAAAATTTAAAGGTCAAAGGCATTGGAAACGTCTTGCGAAAATAGTAGGTAGGGAGCAGAGCAAGAGTGTTAGTGGCCAACCATCAACTATAACCCAAGTGTTTTTAGTTCTTCCAATCATTTACAACACCCTGATTCTAGAATTTTCATGCTCACGCAACGAAATCCAACAACAAAAAATAAGAGAAAAGCGCAGTAAATAAGAACATTGCAATAATGTATGTAACCCAAAAATGAATTGATCAACATTTTCCAGTTGCTCGACTTTTCTAATCTAACAAAAAGGGCTCTTATAAATTTTAAAAAATAGAACCCATAAATGATGAACCGATATTACATTTACATACAGTAAGAGAAACAATTTATGGGATTCATCTCCCCCGTGCGAAGCCTAGTAATAATAAAGGTCATATGAATTATTATGTTTATCCATAAAGGGGATAAAATAATAATTGTCCTAAGTATGTTAATTAGTTAAAGCCAAGAATGGTCTAAAGTATAATTAACCTTATGTTAATTATAATTTAGATAAAACTTGTCAACTTTGACTTAGAATATTTATATCAATTTTAACAATTTTTTGTTAAGGATTTAAGTATGGTCAAATTCATAAGAAAAATAACTTAGGTGTATTTTAACCTAATTTATTTTTTTCTACCCATTATTTTTGGGTTAAAATAATATTATAAACTTAGAATATAAAAATAAATAAGTTTGGGTAAATTTTGTAAATTTAAAAATAATAATATAAGGACAAAAAATGTGCAAATAAGCCAAATAAAGGGGTATGTGTGTAATTATGGAAATATAACTTCTTCAACCTCCAACCCCTATTGAAGAAGTAAAAAACACAGGTTCAAGGTGTCTTTCATAGCGGAATTCGGCCCCCCACTAGTGGAAAAAACTAGGGGTGTTCATCCGGTCCGATGGACCGGATTTTTGGGCATATGTGGACCGAAGACCGGACCGGACCAGACCGGATAGGTCCGGTCCGGTCTTGGACCGGATTTAATTTTAAAAAATAAAAAAATTAAATTCTTATTTAAAATCTATAAAAAAATATCTAAAAAAATATATACTCCTAACTTATTAAATTTAAAAAAATATCTACAAAAAAATACATATAAATCTCTAAAAAAAATATATAAAACATATAAATTACAATTTTTTTTTTTAAATTCCGGTCTTCCGGTCCGGACCGGATTTTTTCCGAGTTTGGACCGGACCGGAAACCGATTTTGGGGAAATGGTGGACCGGAGACCGGACCGGAATTTTACCGGTCCGGTCCGGTCATTTCCGGTCCGGTCCAGTCCGAAAATCCGGTCCGGTCCAGTCCGAAAATCCGGTCCGGTTCCAGGAGGGGATAGTCGTCGTATCCCCAATCAAAAGTAAATCCTAAAATCCTCACTAAACAAAGTATAGTAAGCAAGTCATGGTCGATCCCACAGAGAAGGAAGGAACCAATGGTGGTAGCATGCAATGTCACAAAAGGGGGGTTTTATGGTTGGTTGGTTGCAAACAAAACAAAGTAGAATTGATGAAATATCAAGAGAGAAAAACACTTAGCCAAGTAATGTCCACATAAGTCATTCAAAGGTTGTTCATTGATTAAGTCCTGTCTTCCTATTCGGTTATTCCTGTCCCGATCTTATGTAAATTCAGAGGGAAACATTCCACAAAGAACCCTTACCAATGAATAACCCTAGTACCACTAAAGGTTCAACCCAAAGGCAGCAATGCATATAAGAATTAACCAGGATACACAGAACACTCGCTCAGATGCATTTACCATGTAATCAATTCCCACATAGATATAATCCACAAATGCATATAACAATCAATGATTGCTACTTATACTAGATCGTTAGCCCAACAGTTCCCTAGTATTAGCAATAAGAATGAAAGCAATAAACCTAGGTGATCAGTCTAGATAAACCAACAAACATTCAAATATGAATTTGCTCAGAGAAAAGATATAACTCAATAGGATAGATAGATAGGAACAAAACCTCACAACCAGATGAACGAACTCATGCTTCCATTACCGGACTAAGCCAAAGAGGCTTAGCTCCTCATAGTCATGGTAGAAACTTCAAAGGAAAAGAAAACAACGATGAATGAAAATTACAACTAAAGTGTGGATCTCTAACCCTAATGCATAAGGAGAATATTTATAGGGCCCTAACAAATGACCTAGCCCATTAAGAAAAATAACTGAAATAGAAATAAGAAAAGGGAAAAGAAAACTAAAAAGATAATTCGGAATAAGTCCGAGCCTCTGTCGTGTCAGACCCGCGATCGCGGGTGGTGGACCTTGATCGCGGCCCATGTGGCTCCACGCCCCTTCAATCTCTCCACGCCCGCAGAAAACTCTCGACATGCTCCGAGGCTCGCGATCGCGGCACCCATGCCCGCGATCGCGGTTAATGCTCGACATTCTTGTCCTTTGCCTTGCACCAACCCCTCCTCTTCACTCCTTGGCGTCTTCTCTTGATGGCTTCCTTCCTCAGTGTCTTCATGATCTCCAAAGTAGCTCAAACACCTCCAAAAACACCAACTTCGCCTCCAAACGCCCTACACAAGAATGTGTCTAAATCTACCCGAATCACACCAATAAAACCTCTAATAACTCTTAGTTATGCCCTACAAAGTAGTGCTTATCAAACTCCCCCATGCTTAGACCTTTGCTCGTCCTCGAATAAACTAAAAGAAAGTCTACTCCTCCAATGTAGCACCCAAGGTCTCATGAAGCATATCCTCCAACTAAGAGTTACCTAACCCATGCCAAAGCTCCAAGCACCAATCTCATCTACAACACATCCACAACTCAATAAACTTGAGGACAAGCAGAGTACTTCCCCCAAGCTCAACACGGACATCCAATAGTGTAAAGTGACCTCTAATCCTAGCCTCCATCTATGACTCCTTATGCCTCCCAGAGTGACCTACCCGACAATCCTTCTTTGTCTCCTCTTCTTATGTCGCCCCTCCATGTAAAATGAGATCCTAAAATCACTCCTCTTCTTTTCACTCATTTTGCCTAGGAGCCCTTTCGGGTTTTCATCCTAGTTGCTCATATTTTTTTCATAGATGTGCTCACATAAGCTCACGTCACTCAGACACCTTTTTACCCCAGCCTAACGCTGGTCCGGGTCACCTGCTTTTTACCCAAGCCGTCCTTTCAGGTTTTCAGCTTGTCCCAGGATTTTCGATTTTTTTTTTTAAAAGAAATGCTGAAATTCGAAATGCTAAAAATCAAAGTACAATGCTGGAAAAGAAATATGTACAAGATAGATAGTGAATATTCTACTCCCCCATGCTTAAATCATGCATTGTCCTCAATGTATGGAAGACAAGAAAAAGATAAGGGGAAATAGAAATACTCACTAGGGTGGAGGCCAATACCCATAAGCGTTGAAGAAAGCCTCAGCTCTCCTCTGCATCTGAACCACCTGGTCCTCAACAGTGGTGAGGTGACTGTCCAGGCGGTTGGCGTGGTATGCAAGGTTGACCTCCATGTTGCGCTGCCACTCAGTGCTCCGCCGCTCCTGCTCATCCAGGCGGGTGGAGACTTGGCGTTCCCACTGAACGCTTCTCCTCTCATGCTCCTCTAGCCTCTGGGAGATGCCGCGTTCCCACTTGGCACTCCTTCGTGTATGCTCGGCCCGCCTCAGCTGCAGGTTGGCCATTCTGTCCAGGAGCTGGTCCCAGGGCGCCCCTCCAGATCCACTACCAGACCCAGATGCCTGGTAGGTATAGTCAGGGTAAACAGGTGGGCCCCTAGAACGCAGCGGGGATGGCACATCGCTCTCCATGTCCACCGATGCAGTCGCTTCCTCCTCCTCCTCCTCATTGTCGTCGTCGTCCCCTTCGTCTTCGGACGACGACCCCTGCTCTCCATCGGCATAGAGGTAAAAATCCCTCGCCCGGGGCCCATAAGGCATCGGATGAGGCAACCTCATTCGGTGGGTCCTTTCCTTCTTGGAGAGCCAGGTGTACTCCCCATCACGGACCTCCAGCAGATGGGATCTCCGCAGCAGTGTGATGTTGTAGGTGTAGATGTCGGCGGGGAAATCCCAATGGTCCACGATATTCTCGTATTGTTGGGCGATAAGCGTCACCATGCCCCCCATGGAAATCTTGCCGCCCGTCTTCTCCCTCAGCCCGAGACAGCTGGAGAGGAACAAATCAACCCAGTCGGGGGTGTTGTGGCTCTCTGGTGTCAAACACCAGAGCACTGTAAGGTCCAGCGTCGGAACCTTGTTCACCTCCCCCTATCCCAGGAAGGACATGGCGAGCACCTTGTGCGCCAGCCTCAGACAGGGGTGCGTCAGCTTGTAGTTATACTCGTCGGCGCTGGGGTTGAGTACCTCCCGGGTCGCATCCTGCCAGAAGAGCTCTGGCAAGGTGCATGCGGCCTCCCAATCCTCGGCGGGAGCCTCAGTAACGCCAAACAGGTCCCGCAGACCTTGGTAGGACATCATCCTCTGCCGCCCCAGCAGGTTGAACGTGATCCCGTCGTCGTGGCGCTCCAGCGTGGCCAGAAACTCCAGGGTCAGCTCGTGCGAGGACGGGGCGGCTAGGTCAATGAAGTTGCCGAGCCCTCCGTGGCTCAGCAACTGTTGTGTGCAGTCCTCCAGTCCGAGTCGTTGCAGCATTGGCCGATCGAAGAACTTCGTCTGGACGAACTTCCGCGCGCTGAACGTCTCGTAGTAGCGCCTGTGCCTCTGGCTCCTCATGTTGCCTACGAAGGCTGCCATGGTGGGAAAAAGGAGCGAGAAAGCACAACAGAAAGAGTACCGGAGGAACCCGCGATCGCGGGGTGTGGGGCGCGGTCGCGGTTTATGCTCGACTCGAAGCTCGCTGGAGAAGATGGGCTGCGATCGCGGGGTTGATGCCGGCGATCGCGGTTTCTGGGTTTGCAGCGAACTTCGAGAAAAAATGGCTCCGGTGCTTTGCGGTGGCGCTGCGGTGGTCGCGGGGTTTGGCGTGGGTCCGGCGATCGCGGCTCGTGAGGCTATGAGAAATCCAAGAGTTGGAAAATGGAGATCTCACCCAAACGACGTCGCGGCGTCGGAACGATAGTCGCGGGGCTGCAGGGGGGTGTCGCGGTGGTCGGGGTCGGAGATCCGATCTGGTGAGAGGTGGTGGTGGAGGTGTTGTAAAATGCCTCCACCGCCTCTCGCCTTTTATAATTGCCGCGATGAATACCCGCGATCGCGGGGTTGAGGGCCCGCGATCACGGGGTTAATGCCCCTGCATCCGTAATAGTCAATGCGAGTTACGAGGTGCTGACTGCCTCGAAAAACGCACCGGTTTTATTAAACCGTAGGCGATTTTTAATGTTTTTTTTGATATTTTTTTTGCTAGAACTCGCCATGGATCGCCGAGGGGAAACCGCGATCGCTGGTGTGAAACCGCGATCGCGGGTGCTGGATTCTGGCCTCCGTTGGATAGTTAGTTCTAGTGCCCAGAGAAAAAGAAAAACAAGTGCAAAGAAAGAAAAATAAAATCTAAGTCCTAAGAAAGGTAAAAACATAAATGAGTTCAACGACTCATACCTCGGGTTGCGTCCCGAGCAGCGTCATAGTTATCATCGCGGCACGACGTCCTGCTGTACTTCTCATCCGGGGCTGCCTCCTGCAACCGTACTCCTTGCTCTTGTATCTGGAGGATGCTCCGGAATGTTCTCCAGCCTATACTCTGTCTTTCTCTTGTCGAACTCCATGCTGATTGTGCCTCTGCCCACGTCGATCTTTGTGTTGGAGGTCTTCATGAAAGGCCTCCCTAGCATTACTCGTCCTCCTCGTTCCCCTGTGTTCATGGCAAAGAAGTCTGTAGGAAAAACAAGGGTATCGACGCTTACCAGTACGTCCTTCACAACGCCCTCAGGAGTGATGACGGAGTTGTCAGCCAGTTGGATGACGATTTCCGTGCTCTCTAATGGTCCGACGTCGAGGTTGTTGTAGACGGACAGTGGTAAGACATTGATTGAAGCTCCCAAATCCAGCAATGTCTCGCTTAATTCAGTCTCCCCAATCTTGCAGGGCACGCTGAACATTCCAGGATCCTCACACTTCTTGGGAATCCTCTTCTGCACCACAGCCGAGATATCCTTCTTGACCTGTGGCTTCTTCTTAGATCGCTCCTTTTGCTCCGCTATGGTCTTGCGTAGCTCTCTCAAGAAGGGGATCTCCGGGTAGCCCTGGTATATCTCGCAGTATATTTCCGTATTCCCTTCATCTTCTAATGCTGCAGGGAATGGCACCGGGATGTCAAAATATCCCTCCGGATAGTCATACTTGTTCATAAATGTCTTGCGAGGCGGAGCGCTTTCCGAGAGTTGATCGCGGGTGTCAACCCGCGATCGCAGTTCTCGCATTGGTTCCTCGCGATCGCGGCTATCATGCCCGCGGTCGCGGTTAATGCTCGAATTTATGCTCGAGTTTTTCTCGGCTTTTGGGTCCGTAAACCCGCGATCACGGTTGTCACCCCGCGATCACGGTTTTGCCTCGTACTTCTCTTTTAATTCCAACTTCTCTTCTTCATTTTCCCATCTTGGTCTTGACGTCATGCAGTTGACGTTTTGCCTTGGATTAATCTCAGTTTGAGATGGGATTGCTCGTGACTCTCTAGCTTCGAGCTTGCTGGCCACCTGGGAGATCTGCCCTACCTGCTTCTCCAGGTTCTGGATACTGGACTTGGTCTCATGTTGGAACTGAACCATGTTTTGCTGCATGGTTCCTACTGTCTGCGTCAGCGTGGTCATGTGCTGCGCCAGTGTATTGACCTGGTCCTCTAGATTCATAGCGTGGGGAGCTCCTTGTCCTTGCGGTCTCTGCTCGGCTGGGCCTCTGAACTGCTGGCCTCCTTGGAATGGTCGCTGGGGGTACTGCTGCTGCTGCTGGTATTGTTGAGGGGGTCTTGGTCGGAACTCAGGAGGGTTCTCCACATTGTGCGTGTTCCCGTACCTCAAGTTAGGATGGTCTCTCCACCCCGGATTATAGGTACTGGAGTAGGGGTCGTACCGTTGTCTTTGCTGGTACCCCCCAACAGCGTTGACTTGCTCAGTGGGCTCCTCATGGAGTGTAGGACATGCGTCAGTTGCATGCGTGGTGGCATAGCAAAATTCGCACTCCTTGACCCTCTGGGGTCCTTCCTTCCTCATCAAAACCTTGATCATCTCCTTCATTTCGCTCACTTCCCTCGCCATAGATGGGGGAACATTCTCACTTGAAGTGGCTTTCACAGCCTGGGCGCTCGCCCTCTTGCTGAATTCCCTTGAGTCTTCCCACAACTCGCTGAATATCTCAAATGCAGCGGTAGGGGTTTTGTTCAGTATGTTTCCCCCACACGCCGTGTTCACCATTCGTCGCTCTTCATCCAGCAATCCCCCGTACAGATATAAGACCAAATTCTGGTCTGAATACCCGTGATAGGGACAGCTAGAGCACAACCTCTTGAAATGCTCGTAGTACTCGTAGAACGTCTCTGTCCCATGCTGCTCAATGTTGCTCAGGTTGCGCTTGAGACTGTTCAACTTCGTTGCTGGAAAGTACTTTTCCAGGAACGCCTTCTTCATTTTCTCCCAGGTGTTGATGCTTCCTGGGGTGAGGTAGTAAAACCAGTCGTTGGCTGAATCCTTAAGTGAAAAAGGAAAAGCCATCAACGTGATTTGATCCTCAGTGACATTCCGTGGCTTCATGGAACTGCACACGGTGTGGAACTCCGAGAGGTGCTTGTTTGGGTCCTCTCCAGCTAGCCCATGGAACTGAGGCAAAAGATGGATAAGACCAGACTTGAGCTCAAAGTTCACTCCCGTGCATAGCTCATGGAATTGTATGGCCAGTGGATGCTGCGTCAAGTTAGGCGCAGTCAGCTGCCTCAACGTAGGTTGTGGTACCTCGTCCGCCATCTCAAAAGTGGGATTCTCAAAGACCAAAGCTCGATTCACTCTGCGTCCTTGGGAGAAAGTTCTCTCAATCTCTGGATCAGGATCTAAAGGTGGAGAGTCAGCAGTACGGGTGTGGACCATAGGATAGGTCCACACACACAAGCAAACACACGGAAATCACAAAGAAAAATTCGAAAACACACAAAGCATGCAAAACACCAAAAATCCGCAATTGCCTTCCCCGGCAACGGCGCCAAAATTTGATAGAGGGATAGTCGTCGTATCCCCAATCAAAAGTAAATCCTAAAATCCTCACTAAACAAAGTATAGTAAGCAAGTCAGGGTCGATCCCACAGAGAAGGAAGGAACCAATGGTGGTAGCATACAATGTCACAAAAGGGGGGTTTTATGGTTGGTTGGTTGCAAACAAAACAAAGTAGAATGGATGAAATATCAAGAGAGAAAAACACTTAGCCAAGTAATGTCCACATAAGTCATTCAAAGGTTTTTCATTGATTAATTCCTATCTTCCTATTCGGTTATTCCTGTCCCGATCTTATGTAAATTCAGAGGGAAACCTTCCACAAAGAACCCTTACCAATGAATAACCCTAGTACTACTAAAGGTTCAACCCAAAGGCAGCAATGCATATAAGAATTAACCAGGATACACAGAACACTCGCTCAGATGCATTTACCATGTAATCAATTCCCACATAGATATAATCCACAAATGCATATAACAATCAATGCTTGCTACTTATACTAGAGCGTTAGCCCAACAGTTCCCTAGTATTAGCAATAAGAATGAAAGCAATAAACCTAGGTGATCAGTCTAGATAAACCAACAAACATTCAAATATGAATTTGCTCAGAGAAAAGATATAACTCAATAGGATAGATAGATAGGAACAAAACCTCACAACCAAATGAACGAACTCATGCTTCCATTACCGGACTAAGCCAAAGAGGCTTAGCTCCTCATAGTCATGGTAGAAACTTCAAAGGAAAAGAAAACAATGATGAATGAAAATTGCAACTAAAGTGTGGATCTCTAACCCTAATGCATAAGGAGAGTATTTATAGGGCCCTAACAAATGACCTAGCCCATTAAGAAAAATAATTGAAATAGAAATAAGAAAAGGGAAAAGAAAACTAAAAAGATAATTCGGAATAAGTCCGAGCCTATGCCGTGTCAGACCCGCGATCGCGGGTGGTGGACCTTGATCGCGGCCCATGTGGCTCCGCGCCCCTTCAATCTCTCCGCGCCCGCAGAAAACTCTCGACATGCTCCGAGGCCCGCGATCGCGGCACCCATGCCCGCGATCACGGTTAATGCTCGGCATTCTTGTCCTTTGCCTTGCACCAACCCGTCTCCTCTTCACTCCTTGACGTCTTCTCTTGATGGCTTCCTTCCTCAGTGTCTTCATGATCTCCAAAGTAGCTCAAACACCTCCAAAAACACCAACTTCGCCTCCAAACGCCCTACACAAGAATGTGTCTAAATCTACTCGAATGACACCAATAAAACCTCTAATAACTCTTAGTTAAACCCTACAAAGTAGTGCTTATCACCCTAATAGGCCTAAAACATAAATGGATCGGCCCTCTTGGCACAAGAGAGGCCCGACATCCAAAAATAGAAACTTGCTAAAAACAGAAATATCTAAAAATAGTAAATACTAAAAACGATAACTTTCCAAACTTAGAAACATTCTAAGAATGGAAACTGCTACGAAGGGAAATTTCGAAATACCGAAAAACTACTAAAAATAGAAAGTGTCTCAGAATGTTTCAAAATTGGCATGTGAGTGTCACAATACCAAAGTAACTCCAATGGCACTCGTAGTGTCGAGTAATGTCGTGACCGGGGTCACATCACCCTCCCCCACTTGGCTGTGAAACGTCCCTGTTTCGCGAATGTCGCTATTCGGGGGCTTGTGAGGCCGCAAGTCATCGTGGTCAAAAGTGAAGTGAGGTCGGTCCGTGGTCAGATGTTGTGTGGTAGTCCTCGTGTACCCATCCAGTGCTGTTGTGCTCCTCCCAGATCCAACACGATTTGCCTGTCCGTGTATCCGCTTCGTATCCGGGTGTAGGGCCAATGTATGGGCAACGCTGGAAGTGGGTGGAGGCTCATCCGGGGGTACATCATAAAATACCTGCAATAGAGGGGGCATAAAATGGGATAAGTCATAGGGATTCTCCATTAAAGAAAGACACACAGTAGGAGTAATAGGAGAACGTCCCTGAAAAGAAGGAGTAGACGCGCGTGATTGAGTCAGCAAAGAGCGGTGTCTGACGCGGTCCTGGAATGTATGCAAGTGGGTGATGTCGTCGAGATTAGGGTTGATCATCGGTCTAAACCCGGTCCGGACCGGACCGACCCGTACCGGACCAGAACCCGGAAGTCCAAATATGATGGACCGGAACCCGGACCGGAAATATCCGGTCCGGACCGGTCCGGTCCGATCCTATTTGGACCGGGTTTGGACCGGTTTATATTCTAGTTAAATTTAAATATAATTTAATCAATTTTAAACATGAAAAAAACCCTCAAATATAAATATAATTTACTCTTAAATATAATTTACCTTAAATCCTAAACCCTAAATCTTAAACCACAAATGTAAAAAAATCTCAAACCCCTTAAAATTTTAGGGTTTTTTTAAAACACTGGACCCGGACCGGACCCGGACCGGACCCGGATTTCCGGAAATCTTTGGACCGGAGACCGGACCGGTTAGAACCGGTCCGAAATTCCGGTCCAGCCCTGTTTTTGCTCAACCCTAGTCGGGATTAACGCACAATGGTATTTCCGCGGGCGTGGGAAGGAGGGCCACGGTCGCGGTTTCGTGTGCAGAAGTTGGGGCGAACAGGTAAGAATCCGCGGTCGTGGAAAGGGTTTCCGCGGTCGCGGATGTTGTCGCAGAAGTTGGGGACGTCAGGAGCGAAACCACGGGCGCGGTTTGGGTGGCCGCGTGCGCGGTTGTGTGTGCCGCGGTCGCAGTTGCTGCGTCCGCGGTCGCGGTCTGGACATGTTCGAGACGCTGTGTAATACCCCTAATTTTAGTAAGGGTAATTGGGTAAATTCCCAAACCCTCGTCAATTATTCGGGACGCGTTAGGCGAAGTTCGGAATTTCTGTAACTCGTATAATCTATATAATAATTCCCTGAGCATTATAATATACATTCGATGTATTTTCGCGGTTTAGAATATTTATTTGGGTACAAATATTTAATTTCCGGGATTTAAACTTGTGCTAAATCCTTCCCTGAGCTAGCGGACGCGGAAAAGGACATTTCCGCGACCGCAGAAGCATTTCCGCGACCGGGGCTCCTCCTCCTTTGGCTATAAATGGAGGCCGAGTTGGAGGAGTTTTGGGCACCCAACATTAGATCCCCTCTCTTCTCTCTCCTCTCTTCTCTCTCCTCTCTTCTCTCTCCTCCCTCAAAATCTCAAACCCCTCCCCGATGTGCAGCAGCCCTCATGTCTATCTCCTTCACGCAGTAGCTCCCACCTTCTTCTTCCTTGAGCCATGTCGGGAGCCTTGACGTCGTCGGAGCACAGCCTTGTCGGAGCCAGCTCGTGCCGGGCTTCAAGTGGTGTTAGCTCGCGTCCAGCCGCTCCACCATTGCATCCAGCTATGCGTCGTCATCCCTTCCGCAGCTCAGGCCGCCGGTCCGTCACCTCCCGTCGCCGGTGAAGCTCTCTTCAACCTCCATCAAGCCTCTTGCACCACCATCTCCTTCCAATTACTCTTGTGTTGATTGGATTTGAAGCTTGGAGTGGTTAGATTGAGATTTGGGGCATTTGATGCGCATTCTGAAATTCTGGGCACTTTTCGTAATTACTGGAAATTTGTGGCTGAGATTATAAGGATTAGGAATCTGTAATCCGATTTCCGTTCCCGTTCCGGAGAGTGAACTTTTGTTTTCGTTTGGGAACAGATGTTATAAATAACGTGATTAAAATATGATATTATAGTAGGTTGTATATATTGCTAGAAACAACGCTATTATACTTGTTAATGACCGTAATGGTTTTGTTGTGGATTTAAATGTAAACTTTAATGCTAGATTAGCACGAGTATTCGTAGGAACGCTAATTCCTTATGTGGATATATTAGTCGTTTCTTTATAACTCAGTATTAGTATAACAATTCTCTAAGGCTTTCCAGATCATGACTCATTGCTTCTTACCCACCTGTAAGGATAAGAAGTGTTCAGCACCTTGCTAGTGCCATTGGGTGGCGTAATGTCACCCTGTGTTAAACTTTCGTAGTCACTCGAGATCATAAACTTTCATAGTCACTCGAGATCATAAACTTTCGTAGTCACTCGAGATCATAAACTTTCGTAGTTACTCGATATCATATTAAAAGCTTTAACATGAATATACGTTTTGTAATTAAATAAGATAAGTGCGGTTAGGCACATAATTAATATACCCTCGGGCGAGGAGTACAATGTGGAAACCGCTTGGACTTCGATTAGAGTAAGTCCTCCTTCCAAATCTGAATTCGCATTACGCGGTGAGGTTGGTCGTGGACCCAAATGGTCAAGTCTTTTTAAACGCTTGTGTGAAATTATAACGTTCCCAAACACTTGTCATACTTTCCCGTAAGAATCAATCTTTTGGAGTCTTCTCTTCATACGTTTCCCATAAGGCTCATTTCCTTTGGGAGTCTTCTTTTCAGTGCATGTCTAAACTTTAACCATTCCGTGGAAGTTCCGGGTTATATATCGTTCCTTCGGTTGTTATTCGAGGGACAATGATAGTAAACGGTTACGATCACTAGAACCATCTGTTTTCACCCTTGCATAGTCTTTCATTAGACTAACCAACCGGGTTTTATTCCTTGCATGGTTGGCTGGTGTCATCCGTCCTATACGGCACATCAGTGGTTGGTTCCCGAAGTCAAAGTAACCAGTCCAAGAAGAAGAGGCTTGCAGACGAAGATTTAAGTGTCAGTGTTTTAAGTTGTTAAATATTACTTTAATATATCTTTATAACCTAGCGATGTTATAGGTTGATTCTTAAAAGTCTTCCGCTGTATAATTTATAAGTCTTCCGCTGAAATTTTTACTCTGTTGTAAAGACGCTACTCTCGTTTGATGAGAGATCTTTTAATAAAGGAGTTGAGTTTCACCTACATATGTCTTATGTTGTTTATTCTTTCATTTAATATATATATGCATTTAAGTTTAATTGTTCCGATTAAAGCCTAGGGTGGCTTTGGACGGTAACGTCTGTGGTGCTCGGCCGCTGGTGTTGTCGCGAGCTGCGTCTCGTCGGCTCTCAAAGAAGGCATCTTGGCGTGCCTCGTCTCGCTGCATGGTCGTGAAACGCTAACGTCGGTCAATGGTGTCAACGTAGGGGTAGAGACCCAAGTTTGTGGCGGGGGACTCGTGCTCGGCGGAGTCATAGACGAAGTCATCCGCTGGCGAGTGCAGGGGCTTGTATCTGTTGAAGCCATGGTCCTCCTGCTGGGACTCAATGATGGAGTCCAAATGACAAATACCTGGCTGGAGCTGCAAACTAGAAGGCATCGGGCCCTTTCCCTTGTCGAGGCATCGCAAAGTGTCGGTAGTGAGCGCGGGAGCCAAGAGAGGATCAACCACTGCGGTGTCGGCTGGAAGAGACAGAACCGCGGGCGCGGTTTGCTTGTCCGCGGTCGCGGCTAGCTTTTACGCGGTTGCGGATATGGAAGCCACGGTCGCAGCTATGGCCGCATTTGCTGCTCTGTCGGAGGCAGCGTTCTTCTGCAATTCGTCTAGCTTCGCAAGGATCGCCTCCATCGTCTGGGCTTGAGCATCGTCAGCGGCTTGGCGAGGGGCGAGTGTGTCGTCCGTATCTGTCCCTATAGACACCATGATAAACGTAGAAAGAGCAGAAACACAAACAAAAGGGAACAAAAACAAAGGACAAACTAGATCAAATCGATCTCACAAAGTCTCACGTAGGACACTAATATGGGTAAAGCCGTGAGGGCGGAGTGGCTAGGCTGACTCAGCGTGGACTAAACCAACACAAAAACCACACAAACCTCACAATTCAGAAGCCAAAGTATAGTGACTACGCAAGAAGTATTCCAGCATGCAACTCCTAGAATCCACAGAGAAAGAATACGGGGAGATAAGCTTAATGGACCTGTGTCAATAGTGAATCGGCTTCGCCGAGATCGCCTGAGGCTTGTGATTTTGCAAATTCGGTGGCTGATTTTTTTATTTTATTTTTAACCGAATGCCTCTTTCTTTTTGTTTGTTTTGATTGACACAAGTTTTTAGTGTAGACGATGAGCAATTGATGCAGAGACTAGAAAGAAGTAATTTTTGATGAAAACTAGGAGATAACAATAGAGAAAATTCTAAAAATAATCACGAACTATAGCAAACCAAATATGCAAGATTAATATGATTTAGGGCAAGCAAAGTCCACAACTAGGGTTAGGGTTTCTCGCAAGAATCTTTTTTTTTTAATCTCTCGGTCTTGAACAAGGACTTAGGAAGCTACAAATTCAACCTAGGGTAGGGGAGTGTTGGCGGCAACCAACAACAACAACAAACGGAAACAAACGAAACAAGAACAATGGCGACAAGCCACACAAACGAAAGCGGAAGCAAGGGAAAAAACTGAAATTTTAACGTGAGAACAAAGCGAGAAAGAAAAGACCAACCTTGTACCCCTGAAATCTGATACCAGTTGATGTGTTCCGATCTCCCAAAACACAAGTCAGAGCGGATCTAGGTAGAAGGCGGACGAAACAACTCTTGCTCGCTGAAGAATCAAACGAAAGCTGAACTTCGGATGTTGTCTAGGGAATTTCCGCAGGCGCGGAAAGGCTTTTCGCGGGCGCGAAAAAGTTGTTGTTGCGGCGTGAGCGATTCGAGTCGTGGTTCGATCTGTGGGATCTCGGCTAGGGCTGAGGGCCACGTTTGGAGGTGGGGTTCGTATTCAAGGGATGTAGGTTCGGTGGTGGCTCGAGTGTGGGTTAGGGAGTCGGTTAGGGAGGTTCGGTGAAGGCTTAGTTGAAGGAGCTAGACCTAGGGGGCGGGAGCTTGGCTCAACGGCAGCGCTAGGCTTTAACTCTCAATTCAACTTATTTATTAATTAGGGTTAGGCTAGCTTATATAGCAGCCAAAACAAGGTTCTTGCCCTAATGGGCCTAAAACATAAATGGATCGGCCCTCTTGTCACAAGAGAGGCCCGACATCCAAAAATAGAAACTTGCTAAAAACGGAAATATCTAAAAATAGTAAATACTAAAAACGATAACTTTCCAAACTTAGAAACATTCTAAGAATGGAAACTGCTATGAAGGGAAACTTCGAAATATCGAAAAACTACTAAAAATAGAAAGTGTCTCAAAATGTCTCAAAATTGACATGTGAGCGTCACAATACCAAAGTAACTCCAATGGCACTCGTAGTGCCGAGTAATGTCGTGACCGAGGTCACATCAGACTGTCAATGGCAAACAACCAAAACTCGTATTTTGTAGTTCGATAAAAAAAAACCAACAACAAACTTGATTATACTGCATAAAAGCCTCGCATGCAAAATGCGATAAGCAAACAATCAATCAATCCTGCAATTAAACCTCAATCAAACTAAGAAAATTTTGAAGCAAATCGGTACCGGCATCCATGGAGGGTGGGAACGAAGAACCCAACCAAAAAAGCTGAAATTTGAAGCCTTCACGAACACTTCTCCATATTGTATTGAAAAATCGAGTTCAAATTTGTAGAATCCAATACAAAATCAACGAATTGAATCGCACAGTAGAGATTGCATGAAAGAGTTGCTCGACCATAGGCAGGAACATGGAGAATCAGGGGGGAGAAAGACCTAGCGCGCGAAATGACAAAATTGTCCTCCACTTAATTAAAACTTCAGTTGAAGCACACCTCTTTACCAGTCATTGATCACGCGCATCTAACGGTGCAAAGTGCTTCTCATTTCACACAGTACGAGCGTGTTGTACATGATCCCAAATCTTATTTTGGATACCAATTAACCTAAGGAAATAAATTTAATATAGTTTTTAATAGCTCATTTGAATTCTATTTGTTATAACATGCATCATTTATATGCACTCATAATTATAAATTAAATAATAATGAAACTATACAGTTTTTGTTTGAAATTAGAAAATAATTGAAGATTTGAAATAACGTTTTTTTCAAAAATAGAGTATTACTCAATCACCTAAAATCTCTTTGGATTTTTATTTTTTTATTTTACTATTTGTTTATATATAGTTTAATATTATTTTATACATACTTGTATAGAGAAGTTTATTTGGTTTGGTCCCTTGAAATGACATTATTAACCTTAGATGAATATTATCACAAAATTTAAGTGAAGTCATTTCATTGTTTTAGTTGGAAATAGAGGAAATTTGGCAAAATTGAAAGAATTTAATGGGCTAAAAAAACTAACTTTTTAGAATAGTTAGATTATTAACCTTAGATGGATATTATCACAAAATTTATGTGAAGCCATTTCATTGTTTTAGTTGGAAATAGAGGAAATTTGGCAAAATTGAAAGAATTTAATGGGCTAAAAAAAAGCTAGCTTATTAGAATAGTTAGATTAGATTAGATTAGATTAGATTAGATTAGATGGGTTGTTATTATAGGGGACAAAAGGAACTGAAGACATTTAATTTGATTAATGAATGATTCTCTACACAATGTATATGGCCGCTATTATATGGGCCGTTAATATATAGGATGCTATTATATGGGTTGTTATTTGATCTAGGCCGTTAGTATATGAGTTGTTATTATATAGACATTTTTTTTATATAAATGGTTTTTTCGTTGAAATTGACAAAAATTACAACATTTAGTAAATTGGAAAAAGTTAAAGCATTTAATGGGATAAATTGCTAACTTTTATGTATATATAGACCTTAATATTGAATATATATGAATCGTGTTCTGGTGCATAGAGTTGTTACGGTAAAAAAATGAGGAGAATTTCAAGCCTATGATTGAATAACTCCAATGGTGTTTAAGACGTGCTTAATGTGCATTTATTTCACTCAATCAGCTCAAAAAGCATAAAAAGTTATATAAATGGTAATTAAGACAATTGACACTACAATAAAAGACTTAGCAAAAAAAAAAAAGACACTACAATAAAAGATATTTTTCTCTACCAGAATCCCACCAACCCTATCTGTGATTATTATCTTTTTTTATTGAATATTTTCCCATCTCTCCTAACAATCCACCCCGGAAGAAATTTGTAGGCTTAAAGTAAGTATTTTAATTGTTCTTGTTCATTCAAGTAAATGTTCGTAGATATTAAGAGAATTTTTGATGACTACATATATTATTTGTTCATGGATATTAATCCAATTGTACATTTGTAAAATTGGAAGTTTTTTATATTTTAGATTAAAAAATGTGCAACAAATAAGTTGTTCATTGCTAATTATACACTTGTTCACATATATTAAGACATTAAACGTGCAATACTCTCATATATACATTAGAAGAAATAAACAATGAGTTGTTAACTTGTGAACAATTACATTGTTGACTATGAACAACTATTTTGTTGTCTATGAATAACTATTTCACAATAATGAACAACTATAAAATGGTACCAGAATACAAGATTATAGCATTATTTGTTCATCGTTAATACTAAAATTGTTCACGCATCAAACATGGACAAATGTCATATAGACGAGTAAGAAATGAACAATTACTAGTTAACTCGTGAACAACTTCATTAATCACTGGACACCATTAAAACATTAGTAGGGTGCAGGAACGGACGCAGAATTTTAAATCAGTAGAGCAAAAATAAACTAGTATATATTACAATATATATAAAATATAAAATACTAAACATCGTATTAGTTTATTTATGATAGTAATATTTTTTAAGGTGTTTCTAATACTAACAATTTGATTAGAGTGTCCTAATAAGCAAAAAATATAGATAATTAATATGAACACGAACTAAACTATAATGATATAAAACTTGTTAGCAAATTATTTGTAGTGCATTATAAATTAAATATGGTCTTTGAAACTATTTAAGAAAAAATATGTTAAAGGCATGTTTTATTTCAAACATTTTGTTTATTTCTCATTTTATAAGTCATAATTTATAATTCAAATAATTATTATACGCTTTCTTATTACTTTTTGAGTGAAATAATATGTCTAATAACAAACCTATCCCTAAATTTTATTATTTCAATTCTTCATTTATTATATTTTCTTAATTTTTATATATATATATATATATTTTTAAATTCAATGGGGCCCAATAGAGGCAACCACCCCTGCTGGACCTATACTGTGTTCGTCCGTGGTAGGGTGATGAGTACAATGGAATTGGAAGAGTCTGAAAGAAAATCGTAAAGAAAAGTTTATTTATTATTTCCATAAATTACATAATTTGTTTTGGAGAATATAAATTCAGTGTGCACACTCTTATTTTTGGTATTTGATCCATTATAGAGCATTGGATCATAACAATTGAATTGAGTAAATTACTCATCGCTATTTACTAGAAGATTCATATACACTTTATCCTAATCATATATATATAAAAGATATACTATGGGTACACGATTATATATATTTCAGGTCAAATGTATGCAAAATGAAAATTAACAATATTGACAATGTAAGGTTTAAATGTTTGTGATTTTTACACTACGTACGGATACACGACTATATATATTTTAGGTGTATCGATCAGGTCGGATAACAGGTGAAAGATCTTCATCCACACCAATCCATCGCCCAACTTTCTTCTCATTTTTCACCAAATATTTTAGATCGGGTGAATTGAATATTCAACAAGTGCAGATGACATTGTCATTCCTAACTAGGAGACATGGGTCCTGCATATATCTATATATATATTAAAATAAATGAATTTAGAGTCATTATATTAATTTTGGCCCCACAAATCTTATGTGTCAATCTATATATATATTAAAGAAAAAGAATTTAGAGCAACCATATTAATTCCGGCCCCACAAATCTTAGGTGTCAATTTATGGTTAATCTACTTTTTTTCATTAACATTATATTTCAATTTAAACCACAATATCTAATCACAACTTACTTCAAATATTTAAAAATTTAAATCACAATATCTAATCACAACTAACTTCAAATATATAAAAACTATATACAATTTTTTTATAAAATTTGATTTCTACAAATTACACATACAATAAGCTTATAATATATGTCAAAATAATATATGATTTCTTACTAAACTTATATATAAAATACATCTTATATTCATTTATGTAATTAATAGTATTATTTTCATACTTTTGCATATATAATTTGACCGTAATATAAATTTATGGGCCAAAATCATACAATATCTATAATTTCCAACTCATAGGCTAGTACACGTGCTTTTATAATCAAGTCCACTATATTATATTACTACACATACAAATTTAAATAACAATATCTAATCACAACTAACTTCAAATATATAAAAACTATATACAACTTTTTTTATAAAATTTGATTTCTACAAATTACACATACAATAAGCTTATAATATATGTCAAAATAATATATGATAGATTTCTTACTAAACTTATATATCTATATATATATATATATTAAAGCAAAGAAATTTAGAGCCACCATATTAATTCCGGCTCCACAAATCTTAGGTGTCAATTTGTGGTTAATCTACTTTTTTTCATTAACATTATATTTCAATTTAAACCACAATATCTAATCACAACTAACTTCAAATATTTAAAAATTTAAATCATAATATCTAATCACAACTAACTTCAAATATATAAAAACTATATACAACTTTTTTATAAAATTTGATTTATACAAATTACACATACAATAAGCTTATAATATATGTCAAACTAATATATGATTTCTTATTAAACTTATATATAAAATACATCTTATATTCATTTATGTAATTAGTAGTATTATTTTCATACTTTTGCATATATAATTTGACCGTAATATAAATTTATGGGCCAAAATCATACAATATCTACAATTTCCAACTCATAGGCTAGTATACGTGCTTTTATAATCAAGTCCACTATATTATATTACTACACATACAAATTTAAATAACAATATCTAATCACAACTAACTTCAAATATATAAAAACTATATACAACTTTTTTTATAAAATTTGATTTCTACAAATTACACATACAATAAGCTTATAATATATGTCAAAATAATATATGATAGATTTCTTACTAAACTTATATATCTATATATATATATATTAAAGCAAAGAAATTTAGAGCCACCATATTAATTCCGGCTCCACAAATCTTATGTGTCAATTTGTGGTTAATCTACTTTTTTTCATTAACATTATATTTCAATTTAAACCACAATATCTAATCACAACTAACTTCAAATATTTAAAAATTTAAATCATAATATCTAATCACAACTAACTTCAAATATATAAAAACTATATACAACTTTTTTATAAAATTTGATTTCTACAAATTACACATACAATAAGCTTATAATATATGTCAAACTAATATATGATTTCTTATTAAACTTATATATAAAATACATCTTATATTCATTTATGTAATTAGTAGTATTATTTTCATGCTTTTGCATATATAATTTGACCGTAATATAAATTTATGGGCCAAAATCATACAATATCTACAATTTCCAACTCATAGTACACGTGCTTTTATAATCAAGTCCACTATATTATATTACTACACATATAAATTTAAATAACAATATCTAATCACAACTAACTTCAAATATATAAAAACTATATACAACTTTTTTTATAAAATTTGATTTCTACAAATTACACATACAATAAGCTTATAATATATGTCAAAATAATATATGATAGATTTCTTACTAAACTTATATATAAAATGTAATACCCCTCATTTTTAGTAAGGATATTGGGGTAATTTTCCCAACCTTCGTTCAATAATTATTTCGCTTTCAGTGGAGTTTGGATTTTCTGTAATATCCTTGATCTCCGAAAAAAATTCCTTGAGTGGTATAAAATACATTCGATGTATTTTCGGGACTTCAAATATTTGTTTAGATACAAACATATAATTTACGGGGTTAAAACCACGCCCATACATGTTTCCAGACAAAAGTGGGCAAAAGAGGCCGAAATTGGCCTTGACCGCACCCGCGGTCAGGAACCGCACCCCGCGGTGGCGGTCGTGTGTTGGACGAGGCTCGCCGGCATGGGTGTCGCATGTCCTTCGTCGTGGCGGTCGCCTGCTCCATGGTCGGGGTGACTCTCCTGCTTGCTTGGGCCCTATTTAAGGAGGAAGATCTGAGGTGTTGGGCACTCCAATCCAATCTCTCTCTCTCCCTCTTACTTCCATTGTCGCCGGAAAGTGCAAGCTCTCGCCGGAGTTCTTCAAGGTCGTCGTCGAAGATCTCGTTGGTGTTGGTGGTGCTCTCAAGGAGGTTCTTTGGAGGTCCAAGGAATCCAGAAGTCGGAGCCACCACGAATCGAGCCCCGTCATCTTCCCCGGTGAGTTTTCCCTCTCGTCGTGTCGTCGGAGTTCTTCGTCCCCGACGACCGCACCCGCGGTCAAGGGCGCCGCACCCGCGGTGTGCCTGGGCACGCGTGGTTGTGGTTTGGGCTTTGTGGTTTCGATCGAGGCTTCGTTCCTTCGATTTCGTTCGTCTTTCTTTAGATTCGTACTATTTATTGTCGAATCTAACTTAGGGTTTCGTTATGGGTCGTTCCGTAGGAAATTATAATCCGAGTTATGCCCTCGTTTCGGACCCGGAAATCCGTTGTCTTTGAGCTTCGTCTAATCTAAGGCAAGTGACGGTTCGCTCTTGCTTAATCATTCCATGTTCTATTAATTATCAATTGCTTTTAATTGTTAATTAAATTGGATTGAACTGTTGTTTTCGTTTGGGAACAGATCTTATAAATAACGTGATTTAAATGTGATATTATAAGAGGTTGTATATATTGCTAGAAACAACGCTATTATACTTGTTAATTACCGTAATGGTTTTGTTATGGATTTTAAATGTAAACTTTAATGCTAGATTAGCACGAATATTCGTAGGAACGCTAATTCTGGTTAAGGATTAGTCGTTTCTTTATAACTTGGTACTAGTAGGAATAATTTCCTAATACTTTTAAAGGTCGTGACCTATTGCTTCCTATCCACCGTTAAGGTAGGAGGTGTTAAGCACCTTGCGAGTGCAATTTGGGTGGACATAAATGTCATCCTGTGTATTAAAGGTTCCGTGAACCATTGCTTCCTATCCACCGTTAAGGTAGGAGGTGTTAAGCACTCTGCTAGTGCAATTTGAGTTGGCATAATTGTCACCCTGTGTATTAAAATCCTCGTAGTTACTCGAGATAATATTAAAAGCTTGTTAACCTTCTCGTAGTTACTCGAGATAATATTAAAAGTCTTAACATTAATGTACGTGTTGTAATTAAATAAGATAAGTGCGGCGATGCACATAATTAATAAACCTTGGACGAGAAGTACAACGTGGAAACTCGTCTGGGCTTCGGTTAAAGTAAGTCCTCTTTCCAATCTGGATTCGCACTAAGCGGTGAGGTTGGTCGTGGACCCAAATAGTCAAGTCGCTTTTAACCGCTTGTGTGAAACTTTAACGTTTCCAAACAGTTGTCATAATTTCCCGTAAGACTCACTCTTTTGGAGTCTTCTCTTCATACGTTTCCCATAAGGCTCATTTCCTTTGGGAGTCTTCTCTTCAGTGCATATCTGAATAATAAATCATTTCATGAAAGTACCGGGTTATATATCGTTCCTTCGGTTATTATTCGAGGAACAATGATAGTAAACGGTTACAATCACTAGAACCATTCTGTTTTCACCCTTGCATAGTCTTTCATTAGACTAACCAACCGAGTTTTATTCCTTGCATGGTTGGCTGGTGTCATCCGTCCTATACGGCACATCAGTGGTAGGTTCCCGAAGTCAAAGTAACCAGTTGAAGAAGAAGAGGCTTGCAGACGAAGATTTAAGTGTCAGTGTTTTAAGTTGTTAAATATTACCTTAATATATCTTTATAACCTAGCCATGTTATAGGCTGATTCTTAAAAGTCTTCCGTTGTGTAATTTATGAGTCTTCCGCTGAAAAGTTTACTCTGTTGTAAAAATGTTACTCTCGTTTGATGAGAGATCTTTTAATATAAACGGGTCGAGTTTCGTATACAAATGTCTTCCGCTGTTTAATCTTTTGTTACTTAACTAAGTTTAATTGTTTCGATTAAAGCCTGAGGTGACTTTGGACGGTAATGTCTGAGGTCACTGGCGTGTGGCACTACCGGTATAAATCGGGGGTGTTACATAAAATACATCTTATATTCATTTATGTAATTAGTAATATTATTTTCATGCGTTTGCATATATAATTTGACCTATATTAATTTATGGGCCAAAATCATACAATATACAATTTCCAACTCATAATACATGTGCTTTTATAATCAATCTCACTATATTATATTAGTACACATACAAATTTATGGCCCATTGAGAGTAAAATGACCCGAATAAATTTTATGGCCCATATATATATATATATATATATATATATATATATTAAAGCTATTGAATTTCGAGCCATCAGATTACTTTTGGCCCCACAAATGTTACGTGTTATTTGTTATTAATGCACTTTTTTTCTTAACGTTATATTTCAATTCAATCACAATATCTAATCACACCTAACTTTAAATATATAAAAACTATATACAACTTTGTTGAATGCTTATACATTTTTTATAAAATTTGATTTCTACAAATTGCAAAAAATAAGCTTATATATGTCAAACTAATATATGATAGAATTCCTACTAAACTTATATATAAAATATATTTTATATTCATTTATGTAATTAGTAATATTATTTTTATGACTTTGCATATATAGTCTGACATATATAAATTTATGGGCCAAAGTCATACAATATATATTTTTCAACTCACAGTACATGTGCTTTTATAATTCAACCCATTATATTATATTATTATACATACATATTTTTATTAACAATTTAGTGAAATTTCAGACTAATGTATCTTAACAAAGCTAATTTATATAATCTTGATATTTTCTTCTAAACCTTTCAATTTTAACAACTCATCTTAACAACAATTATATCAAAATAATATAAAACAACTTTTTATAAAATTTGAAGCAATGGAATTTAGAGCAATATCTAGAGCAATAATATAATACAACAATTATATGGGCCATAAATTTAGTGAAATTATACAACAATATCTCAAGATTATATGAATTTTAACAACTCACCTTAACAAAAAATATATCATATCACATTTTTAACGAATTTGATATATTGTACGTTCTCGTTTAATAATTTTTATTTAATTATAATTTTCTATACAAAATACATGGTCTCCATTTTCCTATTTTACAATGTTTCTATAATTCTATGGGCTTATTACTTATCATTTTGCTAAATGTAATTTTCAGTTTTAAAAAATTAAATTGAGTTTGTTAATCACCAAGAAAATATTCACTAACAAACCGTGAAATATCAATTATAAATTACCAAGAAAATTTTGTTAAATCAAACAAAAATTTTAACTAAAACATTCAGGTAAATCTTTGTTGTAACAAACTTTCAATTTTATATGATTATACACATTATCAAAAGTAAATTAAATGTAGTATGTATACAAATTTTAAAAGTATTTGAATTCGAGATAACTTTACACCTACATAAATCAGCCACTACTGATTAATTAATTATTCAAATAACTTTTAATTATCATTTTCTAGAAGTAAGGATATAAATTAAAATCAAAATTTTCAAACTTTAGATGGGTCCATTACGTAATTAGAAAAAACCAAAAAAATGTGATTTATCTGGCTGATTTGTAGTGATTTTTTTATATATATTTTGTTGAATTATTTCATATATATTTATTTTAACAAAAAATTAAAATATCAAAATTATTTTTTTTCCTTCGTTTGATCTCATATCCCTTTTGAGACACCAATACAATCATGGATCAACCTTGCTTACGTGTTATATTGTGATTAATCATATATTTAGTTTACTTTTTTCCTTAAAATAACTAAATTTTTTTCCTTCTAGAAGTAAAGATATAAGATATCATTTTCAATGATCCAGCGAAAACAATATTTTTCTAAAAAAAATACTTCGATATAACATTAATTTAATTCAATCATAATTTTTTTTTCTCAAATTATATACCCGTACAAGATACGGGTTCTATACTAGTATGCCATAAATTGAATTCTGAAAATATTTTTTCTAACAAATTAAAGGAGAACAAATTTCTTCCATTGTTGCCATTTCGTCTACCCGAAATAAACATGCACATAGTTTACTGTATACTAGATACACAAGAGACGTATATAAATATGTTGTTATGATTGATGCATCGATTCATATTATTATATATTGTTACTATTTGAACTTGACTTGTAATGCTATTCATTTTGTGATGACTTATACATTATACATGTTTATTACATTTTCTTTCAAGACCTTCACGTGATGAGCATACTCTTTTGAAAACAAAAATTAGATATTGCATGATGATAAATAAGTTGGGTCCTCACAAAAGAAATTTGTCATTTTTATTTTATTGTATTTAGCATATATAGTCATTTCTCACTACATAATTTTCTTTATATAGTTTAACAAGTTGTGGTGCTCAGCATTATGGATTACATATAATATTACTTTTAATATTGCTAGCAGTGTGGAAGTAAATTCAGCTTAAATATTTGTAAAGTAGTAATCAATTCACGTTTAACAGTAGACGTACAAATATATGATTATGATATACTTTCTTAATATTACTATTCACTATCATTAATTTAATTTCTAGAAATTCCATGGCCAATATTACCGAGAGAGAGTTTGACATGCTGGAACTATCAAGAGATGGATTTCATGAATGGAAGGTAAGGTGCCTTAGCGTATTTGAATGTTAATGGATTTAAGACACCATTACAGAAAATAATACTACAACTCTACAAGAAAAGACCAAAGTTATTGTCTTCTTTCGCCATCATATACATGAAATTTTAGAGTCTGAATATTTATTAAACTTGAATTAATGACAAAAATCAACATAATATAAAACTCCACATGCCATATATGAACGTAACTTTCTATACCAAAGGTATAGGAAATGAGTTTGAGAATTGATGATCAAACTAGTTTCGATGTTTGGTATATGTAGGTACGGGAATGAAATCGATTACAAGGTATGACTTATACCAGCACACAACGCTACCTCCTATGTCCACCGAAAAATAGAGGTATGACCCAAATCTAATTTTATTTCTTGCTTGTAGTGTGCTGGTTTCTAGAACGATTGATCACAAAATTATACCAAACACAAAGTCTCGAGAATCACTTAATCCTATTCATCTTACCCAATTTGATTCTTCATTCCAACCCGATTCCTATTCTAATACTAAAAAAGCCATAAGAGCTCAAGATTTTAAAAGCATCAGGGAGTATATATAACTCGATCATATTTCATATAACATCCAAAATGAAGGTATATGGCTACGTAATCACAAAAGATCAAATGATGGAAGAACCTTAATTCCACATCAGTCCTCACATAAGACTATTTTTAGCCTACCAAAGTGGTGACTTAGGTAATATCGGAATATGAAATCGAGGTAGGAGAAAGATCATGGAAGATGTCATTCTGACATGTAATACGAGATCCAAGCTCATCTTGAAAGACGTGAGGCATGTACCTAATGTACGCCTCAATCGCATAACGAGTAAGCTTGATGAAGTTGGTCATGTAAATATCTTTGGTGAAGGTAAGTGAAAGCTCACCAAAGGAAGTTTGATCGTGGCTCGAGGAAGGAAGGAGGGGTAGTTGTACCTCATGTGAGCCGAGCCGAGCCTAGTGCTAAGACCAACGGATGCATATACCTCAATTCTCCCATAGATGCGCTCAACTATCAGCATTGGGATCCGATCAATTAGAAGATTGATCAAGGAGTGGGAACATCCAATAATGATGATGTTGGTGCTGAAAGACGATCCTCTAGAGAGAATCCTCAAAATAGTATAGCCCGGATGAGTACAAGATACTCACGGATGAAGAAGAGGCTCAAAGTTATGAAGAGGCTATGATCGACAATCGTGAAATCGAGTGGGTAAGAGCCATGCAAGAGGATATGAAAGCCTTGCATGAGAACCACACTCACGAACGGGCAAGAGTCATGCAAGACGAGATCAAAGCCTTGCATGAGAATCCAACTTATAAGCAAGTGAGAGCCATACAGGAGAAGACAAAAGCCTTGCATGAAGACCATAATTATGAGCTAGCAAAAGGGAAGCATGTGCTAGAGTGAACAAATGTAGAGACAGTCGAAGATAATTCCAAGAGATCAATGTAATGTATGCCTTTACAGGGGGCTGGTTCCTGAAAATCAAATATCACCACGAAGGTTGAAGACCGTGATCGAGGTAACGACATCATAATACTTCCAAATTATGTCAGAAAGGGGGAGATTGTTGGTCTCCTTTCAAATTTAAAAGTGGGCTAATATTGGTCCAAATTGGAAGGGCTCAAATACGAGACAATTCTAAAAATTAGATGAGATAAGCATGAAAATTCTAGCATGTGAATAATGATCAATTAAAAATATCAATCGTGTAAGTAGTGCATCCTTATCCATTTGTAACAATTCACCACTCCTATAAACGGGGAAGGAGTTGGCAAATTAGATCAAGCAAGCAAGAAGCTAAATCAAGTGTGAATGAGCTAGTGAGTGAGGTTAGTGATAATTGAGCTATCAAGCTCAAGGCCGGGAATGTCAATTCGAGTTCCCATGGTGGGTGAGAGTGTAAGTTAGAGTCCGGGCAAGTCTTCCACACATAAATATAATTAGTGTTGTATATCTTTTTGTCATATATAAAAGCCAAAAGTGAATTTGTATTCCGTGTCTTACGAATCTTAATCGCACGAAAAGAAAAAAGGCTTTTTTCAAAACATTTACATATATACCTAGTCGATCACAAAATATATGTAGTCGATCACAAAATAATTAAAGATATATATATATATATATATATAACTGTAGCCTGTAGGTAGCTAGGTAGGAGGTCACACTCGATCTCCAGCCACATTTCATTGCAGTAAAAGCAAAGCTAAGTTGGAAAAACCATTGTTCACCCAATCACCCCCATGCATCCTGCCTAATTAATTCAGATCGGCCATACATACTTCTCCTCTTATTATTATCCTACATCAATGTTTAACCCTAGTGCATAACTTTTGATTTCATAATTTATACCAATCATACAATATACAAATTAATAAATAAACGTATATACCAACCACGCTATATATGATCATATTATTTATATTCTCACCACAACCAAACTGGATCATAATACACATACTGAAAACGCCATGGCCACCTCATCATCATCGTACGACCACCAGTCCACCGTCGACACCACTAGTCGGTTCCGGTCAGTCAAGGAAGCCATCGCCACCTACGGCGACCAGTTTCTTGCCCGGAAACTCGCCCCCTCCGACCACCAGAAGGCCGACTTCGTTAGAGAAGATTTCGTGATGCTACCACCACTGGATCATGATAGAGAGACTCTGGAGGGCGGTCAACGCGTTGACCTTCATCATGATGGGGATGATGATGATGGTGGTGGTAAGGATTTTAATGGGTTTGCTAATAAGCTGAAGAAACTGGAGGATGAGCTTCAGGAGACCAAGTTTGAGCTCAAGCTGCTCAAGAAAAAAGAGTCTGAAACCGAGGTACGTACATACGTGTATATATGATGATATATATTTATATCATGATTATCTTCTTATACCAAGTGAAATTTTGTTTCAGTCTTATACTAAATTTCTATTTAAAAGGTGGTCAAAAATATTTGTTCAAGTGTCATTATTTCAAGTTTCTTTAATCAAATCACTCTATGCGTATGTTTCCAGGATTTATTTATATGATTGATAAATGATAATATAGAAGAATTTTTTTTGGCTTTGTTTAGATATTGTCGAGGAATTAACTAATATAATGCATATTAAGAATCTAAGATAATTAACAACAAAGGCCGGAATATTATATTTGATAGAGTTAAAAATAGATGTAAAACGTTGTATATATATATATATATAACAAAAGGAAAAACTTAGGCATAATCTATTATAAATTATAATATTTTATATGATACTAATTTTGCAGTTGTTAAGTTTTTAGCAATAGTCAATTGATGAAAATATCTAAGATATTGCAAAAAACTACATTTAACTAATTCTACAAAATAATTTATATTTACATTATTTATTTATATTTTTTATGTAGATTTTTATTCGTGAACTTAGTTTTGATTATAAATAAGAAAACCTAACGTTACGTTAGGAAAAATAATCCTACACAGATGAAGAGTTTTTCGAAGATGAACAACATTTGATAAATTCAAATCCGACCCGTAAATTTATAGATCGGGTCGTGTTTGGATCGACCTATTGGTTTTTTTTTTCATGTTATATCATCTATATTGAATCTTATAATACAATTTATGATTAAAATATTATATAATAAAAAAAATTAATTTCAGTAAAATATTATTTTAAATAATTATTTTAACAAGCTTTGACATGACGCTCTCGACCGATAGGGTCGACCCGTACCCGATCTATAACGACCCAACCCGTAAATTTTGACTCGTAGATGATCGGATTCGGTGTGCTTAACCCAAATCTGACCCGTTTGACATGTCTAAGATCGATGAGAATGCTTCTCGAGAACATGGAAATGGTGGCTATCAATTATTGTTTTTTAAAATTTATTGCTATAGTAATTGATGGCTGATATGCGGACCTTAATACTTTGTCATGTGGCGCTAAGGCTTTTGATTTAATATTATAGATAGATATTTTACAAAAAAAATATTACAATCTTATGCGATAATTATCATCTTCATTATATGGGATATTTGTTGGACCAAAAAAACAAAATTGACATGTAGGTTGGATTTCGTAAACAAGTCTCTTTCAATAGGTAAGATGAATGAAATAATTGAATAGTACTAATGTCCAAGTGGTCTAATGGAAAAGGTTATACAAATTGGTAACATATATGTGACAGTAGAGGAAAGATAGTGGTTCAATAGAATAAGAATCATCTTTGAGGTCGATTTGGTGAACAAATTAAATAAGTAGTGTTTCTATATACCTAGATGTATGTTCCCTCTTACCATGTCATTTTGTATCTTATAATTAATAATAATAGGTTGCAGTTGCTTCCTTAAACGCTGAGCTTCACAAGAACATGTCAAAAATTGCAAGGATGGAGGCAATCGAGGCTACGAATTACATGAATAAGTATACGTCAAAATCACCAATTCTCGATGAAGAAGAGAAGGCAAGTAAAATTATAGAGGATCGGCCAACATTGGATCAAGTACTTAGTTTTGGTGTTTGTGAAGGGTATTTTATGAATTCAAACAAAGTAGAAAAGAAGAAGAAGAAGCCGCCTATTGTTCCTCTTATAACAGACATCTTTCTACGGAAGAAGTCGTCACGGGCAAAAGATAAAGATGATCTTGCCTTTCTGAGTCCCTTGTACTCTTCCTCAACGTTGAATGCATAATTTTAATTTCTTGGATATATCTCATCGTTATACATTTACTTACACTATGTATTTATTCATTTGAAAACCTTATATTCTTGGATTTGATTGGTTTTTGTGGTGTACATTTTAATATATCTCAAAAACAACTATATGTTTAATATTTTTTCTAGAAACAAAGTTTAAATACAAACTACGGAGAAAAACTAATATAAACTTCATATAGAAGGCTGTAAATGCTTATAAACATTGTTGCCTAGAATTAACTAACAATAGCCTGATTATCGTTTAGCTTCGCACCAAAATGGACTACTAATTGAGAGAGCTGCTGTCAGACTATTGTGATTTGTGACCTAAATGTACAACAATCCTAATTACTGTTCCATGACCTCATTCACTGCTGTAACAAGAAAGTTGTTGTTCAGTCCTCCAGTATTGCTAAGCAGCTCAAAGAGTACCATCTCATTCATTGGTAACTTGAAAGAAGCCAGCTTTGTCTTTGAGCTCATATTCTCAGTATCCGAGTCAGCTTGTAAACCTGACGGGTCAGAACAGATCGTATGTGTCAAAGCACACAACAAAACAACTTCACATGATCAGCAAGAGCTAATTGAACACCAATTATTAACATAAAAACAATTATTCTTGGTGTATAATTATCAGATGTTATCGTAACTAACGGAGACTTCATTCATCGGTTGCTATAAGGTTCAGACTGTGCTCTACTTATATGCTAACGGCTAGTTTCCATAGATGACATACTTGTTCAGTATTAAAAAGTACCCACAAGGCTTGGTTTTCCAGGCCATCCTCTTACTTTTCTATGCTTAACTTAACTACAGGAAACACTTGGTTTTTTTTCTTGTCAATGTATACTTTCTTAGAGTTGGATATTCGGTGTACCTGGGCGCTCCTGCTAGGTAGCATCACTTCAAGGCAGTTTCTCATGCCATCAACTCTGCACATTCGAAATAACCAGTGTGAAGAAGAAACAGAAGAGGAAGGCAAAGAGAAAAAGACTTAAAAGTTAATATAAGAAGACGTTCAAGGCAAATCTCCACCTCTTGTTATTTGTTATTTGAAGATCCTCATCATCTACGATTAATCCTTTGCCACCATACTTCTTCTCATCAGTATTTAGTATTATCTGCATTGACGCAACCAGAATCATTTTCTTGCAATCCATTCTTCAGCAGAAATAAGAACCCATAATATGTAGCACAATAAAAGGACATTCTTGAATTTTCTATCTAACCACATAATTATGCAGCGAATATTTTTAGTCCTAAATCTCTGTTTCCTAGCCATGCAACCACAATTAGGAATATCCATATTGCTCGTAGTCGTCATACCTTAGCATCAAAGAAGAGTTAATTACCAGGACTGTCCTTTGCCTAAAATGATTTTCCAGAGAAACTATCCAATAAGTCTACCGCCACGAAGCAGAAATTGCTTCATATTTTCAGCTTATATATTATTGAGTAAAACATGTCATGTATACAACACATGGAAACAGTAGATTCATGTTAAAAACTATGTAGACCAAAATACACGCCCAAATTATGAGCGCTTTGTGTTTTATACAAACCAAGTTCTACGTTTCTGGCCATGACTTACTTGATACTCGCCAGCTTCTTCAACACCCACACGATAACTCTCAAATGAATCAGTTGGATGAAAATTTAATATGAACAGAAGGGGGCCTCTGATGTAAGATATCACCTGTTAAAGAAAAGGTTATTCAAGATTCAAGGATACTCATATGAATGTATCTGAAAATAAATGGGAAGTTAAAATTAAAAAATGGAACTGTCGACTTCTCAGTTCCATTTCAATGTTTTACTATCTCCTGTTCAGTATCATTGAAGCATCTCTTGGTAGATTTTCATGTCATTGTGTTTCACGGACATGGGGCCAAATGAAACAGCAGGAGAAACATTACAATGGAAGCGGTCAGATTTTCATCTTAAATTCATCATATTTAGAAAGTAATTACAGATATAAAACTACTGTCCTAGACTCCTAGTGAGATGAAATCATCAAATCCTTTGGCGGAAAATCCTGGGTGAATTAAAGGAACGATCAAGAGAAGAAAAGAATTACTAATACTTTTTTGAGATCCAAAAAGAAAACACTGCCACTAGACAGAAACTACAGGTAAAAGAGATAAATAAAGCTTCCATTTGTCAGATGTGGTTTTAAAGAGGCAGTCACTTTACCTTGTTGGTTTCGTTTACATGGTGAATCTTAGGTTGCCGTCTCGACAGCACTCTTTCCTTATCATCCAATTTCATCATATCCTACACAACAAAAGAATGCAGCATTGCCTGTTATCAGTGATTAGCTATTACTATTAATGATCCAATACATTATACAAAGCACTGAAAACTATGTTCAGCATAAAATGCATGCTAGGATACAGAATACTTTCTAGTTTTGTCAATGATTGTTAAGAGACACCCTCATTGAACATAGGGATCCAAGAGATGACAGAACGCTACCATAGCCTTTCACATAAGATTGACACTTTTTCGCACGTAACTTCATTTTTTAGTCGGAAAAGTTTGAGAGAACATAAGAACAGAACATATATTAACAGAAGCATGTAATATATTTCTCAAACTTAGTGAGGGGAAAGGCGTACACCAAGTTATCATTATAGCGAGATCCATGAAATGAAAAATATAGAAGCTTAAATCACGAAGAAAGCAATGAGCTTAAACATTCACTTGCAGCTGAAAGTATTAATGAATGAGGGGAACCACAAATTCTAACCTTGTCAAACAAATACAGATTTCGGTGTATTCCCTCTTCATTCAGCAGATCCCAACTACGGTGAGCTAGCGATAAAGAAAAATCATTGCTCTGCATTGGGAACTCTACCCTCTAGCACAAGACAGAGAGAGTGTCAGTAATTGATGGAATAAGGTAACGAAGTCATGTGAGAGATAAAAGCATCACCTTTGGGTGCCCAAACTCGTTTCCCATGAAATTAAGATAAGCATGCCCACCGATTGTGAAAGTGATCAGTCTGATCATCTTAAATCAGAAAGCATAAAGATTTAAAAAATTAATCTGAAAAGAACAAACCATTTATATGCCACAAGAACAACATTTCCATAAAAAAAATCGAGAATGAGAGAATAACAGTGCAAATATTACGCAATATCAGAAATGCCTTACACATCTTCTGCCACCAAAGCCCAGCCTAACATAACGTTTTCAAAAGTAATCAAACTTTTGTTAGCTACAATGTATGCCTCATAGGTCTATCCCTTTCATTCTTATTGCCTTAAACGAGCAAACCCCTTTTCTAAAGATTTTTGTTTCTTTTATGTGAATGATAAAATATTTGAGTGATATGTTTATTCACTAAAATAACCATAGTAGTCTTTTCCCATCTATTCATCTCTAGACACAGCCTCCACCCTACCTTATTATGAATGTGCCCATCCTTTAGGTTAAATGAGCAACAACATCAAATGTGTTTTGAACTAAAATTGAGCAAAAAATAAGATCTATGTGCAAATAGCTGGTGAAAGCATACATCAGAAGTATATCTTCCTAAAATTCATAGTATATCAGAAGTTGTAGGCAACCAAAATCTGTTTATCTTAAAGCAATATCCATGGAGAAGTATTATAATTTGTAGCAACAGTAAAAAATTCAAGTAGATGGTTCTTCTCATTCTTTTTTTATAAAAGCATAAACTTTCATCCGTACTCCTCCGCATTGAAAGAGAGCCCCTCTAGAAAATGAAGGAGTGTTCATCCTGCTGAGGAGCAACTGGGCAAGAAGGTATATTGACAATATTGCATACCTTGTGTAATGAACAACCTCTATCCAATGAATTCGTTTGAGTGGACCCACCAAACAAAATTTCTGCAAATGAACACCCACCAGACAAGGACTGGACAAGAACAATGCCACAAATGGTTATTCTGAATTTCTGGATAACAAAATTTTCTGGTAAACTAACAAAACCTGGAAATTACCAACCTGATTGTGATTTTCAGCATACATGAGCATTTTATCTGAATATAACTTGTTTCCTGTCAATGTTTCCACAATCTGCATATGTAGATAAATGGGGAAAGAGTGGGCAAATAATGAGAGATGATGATGAAAAGCTGATTAAGGAATGACTAAACAGAATAGGAAAATGCTAAACGCTTTGACAAATCTGATGTCCAACCTTGCTCATGTTCCATTCATGGTCAGGTACATTTTGAAGAAGGGATAACCACATATCTGGTGCAGAAAGATTGACATAATAGTCAAATCCTAATCCACCTTGAGATGTTGGTTCACATAATCCCGGATAATTTGTTGCCTGATAACAAGTTTGAGATTAGCTATGAGTAGACTAGAAGCAATTCTTTGAGCTAGATACCCAGGACATAAAAATAGGCAGTAGCAGCAAAAATCTAACTGAAGGAGAAGGTTTCGTACATCCTCTGCAATAGTTATGATATTAGGATAAAGAAAATGTAGGATGTCATTAGCCAAAATGAGGTACATCATTGCATCCTTGTCAACATATTGATTACAGTACCTGAAAAAGCACAAGCTTCCCTAAGTTAAGTCTCATCACACAGTAAGTTATCAGATAGCAATATTTGAAGCCCCATCAATGGCTCATTTTCAGGGAGGTGCCAGATTTATAAAGTTATCAGTGCATTTCCATGTTATATAACTCTAGACACATATATCTCCATGTGTAATGTTATGCATATATAAGCACTAAAGGTAAACAATCAATGCATTCACAAATAAAACTGATAATAATAATAAAGCCTTACTCATCCAGTTCACCAGTAAAAGAAGCAAATCCGTTGTGAGTGTACAACATTGATGACAGTGAATGAAAATGGAAGCCATCAATTTGGTACTCCACGACCCACCTGTTCAAGAATTACTGTAAAATCAATGCTAACATTTGAACAAAAGGCCACAACAAACAACCTCAATTAACAAATGGTTAATATTTTAAGAAAGAAATATGAAACAAGTTGTACAAATTCGTATTTGGTGTTTACCAATTCAAATTCGAAAGCAAATAGTGTAGCACATCAGGGTCACCATACTTGAACATTCTAGTTCCCCAGTACTTATGATGCCCTCGTTTTCCTGGTGAACAAGAGAATACACGAGATTAATTCAGGACTATCTCAACAACATGTCAATGACTGAACTTACTAGTCCATTAAATTTAGTGTCACGCATAATCATGGAAACAATATTCCACCTACAATCATGGCATCTATTATCTACATCTTTATATTATAGCAGCATTCCTTTTAGCATCTTTATAGACCCATGCTGTAGGTGCTTTTAGAGATCTTTTTACTTATTTGAGCTCCAGATGGGGGATTTGTACTTCGTCATTTATGCTTTATGGTTCTTTCATTTCTTAAACTTGAGAATATATTGTCCTCAGATGCTGAACTAATTTTCAACATCAAGATATTGTTCGCATAAACAGAAACAATTTTCCTAGTCAATCATTAATTATGTTGCACAAACTAGATAAAGAAAGTTAAGAAGGTAGATGCTAATCATTGAAAAAAGTGGCATGAAGACCATAATGATTTCTAAGAGAAGGACATATTAGTTCCAGCAACATCGCATTATATGCATACCCTCACAGTATCCAAGGAAAACCATAGAAAGCAAGAGAAATGAAATGGCAATTTGCAAATTTGGGCTACCAGTATGAAAGTAGCAGTCGTTTGATCCGTCATAAAGTGACAACCCAACCATCTCATCTGCTGCTGCGTAAGAGTGCACAATGTCCAAGAAGACGAGCAACCCTAGACCTGTATATCAACAAAAGCAAACAGCAAAAAGTGAGTAACCAAATTTGCTTTATTTGCCTAGTTGTACCAGTCTCTAGCAGAAATTATGACAGGTAGCCATTAGCACAAGAGTATCCAGGTTTCATCTTATGAATTATAGATAAGTGTTCCATCTAAAAAAAGTTCACGTGCTACTAAATGTAGCAGAAAATGGAAGTGCAATTGAAAATTAATTTCTAGCATGTTACAGGATACTGCTTCTTAGAAAGAAAATTTTTCTTCTCTTCACTTTCAAAGAGTAAAAGATCATGGGCATTGAATGTTTTGATATGTTCCCAGGTAAAACTGACAAACCATGAGCTTCATCAACTAAGCGCTTGAAGTCTTCAGGATTGCCATATCTGCTACTGACAGCAAACATATTGGTGACCTGCACTGCATCATACAAGCACTTAATCATATTGCTAGAGCTTAAATGACATGAACTAAGAAATTTTATGATGTTGAGAACCTGAAAAGTTTTACTAGCAGACGCTGCTACAACTATTGACACAAGCAAAACAAGCAAGCCAGCTTACTACCTTGTAACTTCTATATCATGTTTACCATAAATCTCTAATTACTAACATGTGATTATAGAAAACGAGAAGAAAAAAAATGCTCAACGCACTCTATAGCCAGCAGTGTAATAATCTTTATGCTCAATAACTCCAAAAAACTGGATTGCATTGTACCCAGCTTCTTTAATGCGAGGGAGGACCTGCATTGATATAATGGAAAAGACAGAATATGTCAACATCAATGACCAGTCGGAACACCTCAAATTAATCAAATAATATTAACAACTATGTTACCTTCTCCACAAATTCATCAAAAGAAGTTATTTTGGGCTCTGACCCACTAATTCCTACATGACATTCGTATATCCGTAAAGATTTCGAAACCTTTGGTTGCTTGTTCTTCCATCTGTGAATGGATTCTGGTGGTGGTTCCCAATGAACAGCAACAGATTGATCTCCATCCACATCTATGACAGAGTTATAGTGAATTGCTAAACAATCAATGCTATGCATCACAAGATATATGTCGTACTCCACAAAGACAGATATCAACAAGACAATGACAGCCATGTTTAGATATGAAATTGTACAAGAAAGTTAAGGTAATGCAAAATTCTGAATAGATACATATAACCTAATAAAACTTCCATGATACTTAAGGTCATAATTTATCCAGATATAAATAATAATGATACAGATAGCTATTTCAACGAAAAGATAGTTAGTTCATGTATATATTTATCCAAAATAATTTCCTATTTTCAAACAAATTATCTAATAAAACAACACTAGGCAGAATAATACCAAACACTTGAGCCATATAATGCCCATTAAATCTACAGATATTGCAATAATGAATTTTTTTGCCACCCACTCAATTCCTTGTGGATTGGTGATACTTTTTTGCACTTTGATGTAAATCTGACCTCAAGTTATACAGTAAGATAATTTGAAGGTGACGAATTATGCCAGCATAGGCTGAAGAAATGAACATATTCTTGAGGAGTAATAAACGTAATTGAGGGATGCCCAAATGCAACATTTTTTGTGGACTCACAATGAGGCTCATCCGCCATAGATGGCCATCTCTGAACTCAGCCATAGGAAATTATATTTGTGCCCCATTACCTCCACTATACCACCCTACCCACATCAACAGCCCGAAAGAATATCCAAATACTAACAGTGCAGAGAATTAGATATTCTGATTTTTATCTTTACATCTTTGTGTGTTGTTTGGCATATGAGAATGTGAAGTAAGATATCCACCTCATAATCAAATGATAGAACCGAATGAGCTTATTCAAAAGATTGATGTTTTTCTCCTTAAGAAATCGTAACAACATAAGGCCAAAACTTCAGGAAGAATGCAAATTTGTCCAATTGGAATGCTATATCGTTAGAAAGATCACAAACTTAATTATATGATTTCACAAAAAAAATTCCATTCTGTATTTTGAACATAAGATAGCTGAACTTGTTTTAGACAAAACTTATATGGGTGCAGAAAAGATGGAAAAACAGTACTGTTTTGTTGGAATAAAGTAGATATGCAAGAAAAATCGTGTCACCACAACATTGCTGGAGTATTGCAGGCACATCAAAACTGTCAAAAGCTCAAGAAGAAAGTGCAGCCATGATGCCGCTGATTCCTTTTCAAGATGGATTTATACATCTGACTCATAAAAAGGAGAGAAATGGAAAAATGAAAGTTGAGTCACCAAATGGAAAGTTTACCAGGAAGAACATATGTGGCCCAAGCAGGAACTCTCTCCAAGGGTCCATCAGGAGTGTTAAAGTAGACCCTGTACTTGCTACCATGAGGAATGGAAGGAGCGTACTTCTTCATCCAAGCTTTGCGTCCTTTCCGTATCTCAAACCAGTAAGGAATAGGAGGCTTTTTGTTCCGAAATTTTTCTCGCGAAACAGGGTCATCCACGAAATTATCAATGTCATATTCTTTTCCTTTGTCAACCACATCATAACGGAAGAAGCTAGAAGGTTTATCCTTATGCTGCTCCCTGTATGCCTTGTATCTTGTTTCCGCATCTGGTATGTCTTCCAACTCCGCTTCACTTTGTGGCCCATTGGGGCCAAAAATTTGTTCATACAACTTTGCTGCAAGTTCAAACCTACTTCTCGGGTCTTTGCACTCCCCTGGCTCCCAGTACTCGTCACTTGCTCGCTTAAAAACTTCATGCACGGAAACACCACTATCCCCTTTATCATAGTCCTCAACATAATTATACATCTGGAAATAGAGTTCATCTGGTTCTTCTCCATCCCTCAGCTCATCTTCTAGTATGATGAACCAATATCCATAATCATCATGCCCAAAACGACCTTCTCTAGCACAATTTTCAATTTGGGACCAATCATTAAAATCACCTACCAATGCACAGTACCGCGCACCTGTGGCCAGATCGATCACATATAAATATGTCACAAGGATGTATACATAGAGCATTTCATATAATCAAGCTAGTGTCAGTCTTCACAAATCAAGATTTCGATCCCAATCCCATTCTAGATTTCCTAATCAAATCAGTGTCATCAAACACAACCGAAAAAAATGGCCTAATCTCATCAAGTGAAGAACTGAGAATAATAGGAAAAAAATGCAAGACAGGCATTGAAAGAGGTCAAGAAGGCATAGAGCCATATTCAAGTAAAACATGAATCAAAATTGTTTGAGTAAGCAAATTCTGCTCAATTCAAGAACGGGCATCATCATGGCATACCTGGAGCCCAGTCCATAAAATCAAGGCGGTGTTGTGGGGTCCTCTGAACACCCATTAACTCATATCTGAAAAAGGAGAAACGCTAATAAAAAACAATGAACAAACACAGATATGTAGTAGCTAGTAAGCACCCATATCATACAACCATAAAATAAGACCCTTAAAATAAGTAACACAGAGAAAAACTTACCCGGAAGCAAACTCCTTGAGATGCAAGAAACGATCGAATATTTCATCCTTAATGTCCTTCAACGCCTTATGCCTGCAACAAAATTTTCAAAATTAACAGTCTAACTATCAAGTACATGAAAATTTTGGCAAGAACAATCTAGCTTAATACCAGAAAAAGGTTGGCAGTACTTGACCTTTCACGGAGGAACTGAGCAAAGGCCTTATGTGTAGTTCCCCATTTGTTTAAGAACCCAACTGGGTCGACCCCTTTCTTCTCCTGACTTTCGTTGCTCTGCGTTTCCTTCGGTTTGCTGAGGCGCTTTTGTTGATACTGCGGTGGCTTCTCTGAAGCAAAACACCTCCATCTCCATTTTCTCGCGAAATTCACCTTCTGAGCTCCTTTCTTCGGAGAATATCGTTGTAGCTGGGATTGAAGACAATGGTGGTCCGGCGATGAAGGGACGTGGATTGGCGGTGCAAGGGTGAACATGGTGCTGGTTTTGAAATTTTCCCTCTTGGATTTGTGAATTTTCTGTCCTATTTGCGATTTTAGGAAGGATAAGAGGGGGTTTTGGGTTTATGCTCCAACAGAGCTATACAAAAGAAATTGACGTGAAACATCAGATTGCGCAATTCCATTGTTCTTTAACCTATTAGCTAAATATACATAAGGCTTTCGGAAATTTCGTCCGCTGTCTTCGAGATTTTGTATAATTCACAAAATATTCAGAGGTTTAAATATTTTCATGTAGTACCCTTAAACTTTTTATTTTTTTATCAAATGTCTTTTCTGTTAAACCAATGTTAACAAAACGTTAGTGCAAAAAAATATTACAGAGTAATTTGAAGAGGACGAAGAGAGAAAAGTTGGAGCTCGCTCGTCGCTCGTCGCTCGTCGCTCGTCGCTCGTCTTTCGTCTTCCCCGACTCGATATCCCCGTGGAATTCGAATAGGTCATGCACTACCTCCCCAACAAATTCTCCCGTGGAATTTGGTTTTCACCACTAAGAAGAAGAAGACATGTCCGCTACAAACAAAATTGACATCGTCTAATACGAACGAGCCGACGTCGTCCATAACGAATCGAGCACTTTATCTGCCATCAATCAAAGAAATAAGTAGTTTTCTTAAAGTCTACGAAGTAGCTACATTATATTTTATATAATGGTGTTTCCTTGTCATATAAGTTTTCTATTTTTATATATTTTTTTATAAGAAAATGATTCTAAGTACCAGACATACCTGATAAGTTTAAAGACCGAGAGGTAGTCGGGCAAACCAACATGAAAGACATATAAGAACGTTTGATTAAAAAAGAAACAAAAAAATCGAAATGGAAAGCTTAGATGACCTAGGGTAGGGTGAGTAAGACGCAAATGCGGGTGAGTAGAAACTAACGCAACGTTGCATAACCGGGGAGCAAGCTAGTAAATAGACTCTTTCCTGGGGAAGTGCAAAGAAACTCTTGGGAACTGCCCCGTCTCGAAGAGCCATCATGAATCACACGACCACAATATCATCGGAAACACAAACTCGATCCCAAAGCCCAAGATAAGTTCCACGCCAAAAAAAATGCTTCTCAAACATGAAGGGAAGGTATTTGTTGAACTATTTGGTTTAAAAAACTGGTGTATTTTGTTTCCTTTTCTTATCACGAGCTTTTTGGCCCATTGAGCAATATGGGTTAGAAATATTAAAAAAGGACTTCAACTTTCTATTTTTATTATATTTTATTTTCTTCATTGGCTTGCAAAACAAGCCAAAAACCAAAGAGATTCAACATCTGAGTTCGCATAGTATTAACCCAAATGTGTAAGCAACACCAAAACTTTCTTGTTTTTTTTTTATAAATTAAATTTATTTTTTGTTGTACATGTTAGGGTTGTTGGGGGTAGTTTGATGGGATCTAGGAGCTTCGCATCGCGGCTCAAGTTAGGGTCGGTCAAGTCAGGTGGTTAGGTGTGACGCATATCGAGGTCGGTTAGGTGTTTCAGTGTGACGCATATCGGGGTTAGGCTAGACGGTTTGGTGCAGTGAAACCAATGTGATAGCTCCCTACCTACCCCCTTGACGGCGAAGAACGAAGACGAGATGATTAGTGTTCACTCCAACAGACTCGCGACTAGGGTGATGCGATATGATAGGCTCGGACCACGTTTGACGCCGGATCTAGGCAAGAAGCGGTCTCAGATCCTTCTCTTGGTAACCGGATAAGTACAAACCACCGGGAATGATGGTCCGCGGCTCTCTAATGCTCACTTGGGCGAGGGTGGGACGAGAGTGAATATTGTGTTTGTGAACCGTGACGTGGTTTAATCGGGTCTAACCAGTTTTTTGACGCCGAGGCTTAAGGGGAGAAGATGATCTCAACTGCAAGGCTTAAGCTTTAATTTTAACGTAACGAATAAGAATACAAAGCGGGGTATTTAAAGACATGTGGCGCAGCCAAGAACCCTAATGGGCTTGGGCCGCGGACACGCTAATGGGCTAGCCCACTCGACAAGAGTGGAGCGCACGCCCGAAATAGAAACTACTAAAAATGGAAAGTGCCAATTGTGGAAACTTTCTAAACATAAAAAGTCCCAAAAATAGCAATGCTAAAAACGGAAACTACTAAAACAGGAAACTTGCTTAAACGGGAAATAACACAAAATAAGCTAAGTCCTAAACCAAGGGGGATGCCACGGTCTTGGTCGTCTTGGGCTCGTCGTTGCCCGGCTTGAGTCAAGCCCGGAACGCATCATAGGGCTTGCGCTCGAAGCATCGCGCAAGCCACTCAATCCCTAGTCATAAGGATGCTAGCCAGCTTTGGTGCCACCACTAACCCTCCTCCCTTGGTCACGCTCTTGACCATTGGTGCAGGTGAGGTTATGTAGGCGCAAGCCAGCGCGCACAACAATGCTTGGACGCACCCTAGTGTCATGCCCCAGCGACACACCCGTTGGAGCTCCAGTGTTGCGCCTAGCGACGTGCTCCAGTATCGTGCCCAATGACGTTCCCCATAGCGCCCACTCCGCCCAATGTCGCGTTGCGCACCTTGCATCGCATTCCCTGTAGTGTCACTTATCTTAATTTCATGCTTTATGTTATTTTGAGGTTATTTGAGACATTATTACTGTATGTCATGTTAGCTATTTTTAGTATGTTTATGCTTGGGCGTGCGCGCACTACATGTTATGGGCTGCTAATCCAAGCTCGTTACTGTTTCTTTCTCTATAAATACTCTTGTTATGTCATTAATAAAATCATGTTTATTTTTGTTTAATTTATAAAGTTGAGAAGATATCCTTGTTAAACCAATTGGGCATCCCCAACGAGTCTAAGACTTTACATTTATCCTACAATTTGATTGAGTACTAACATGTGTTCATCAAGGGAGATTTATCACGTTGAGTCTTCATGCAAGAAATCTCGAAACAAGTTTGAGTATTCCACGACAAGTATGAGTGATTATTAGTGTCATCACGTTGGTACAAGTTGGAAAGAGTGAGTTGTGTGTACAAAGGTGAAAGCTTGGCTAGACACGAGGGACCTTATCTAGTTCATGATCACATCAACGGGTGTCGTTCACATCAATAGATATTAGAGCCTAATGTCAATTAAGTTTCAATCTTTGCATCATTCACCATTTCAATTTTTCTCACTAAAATTTATCTCATATATCAACCCCCCTCCCCCATCACACGATCATGCGTTTGTGACCAAAATCGCATTCACGCTCCCACTAACACTGCCACCGCGCTACCATCCCTCGCTCACCATATATCGCTTGTGCCACCACCCCAGTCGTTTCAGTTGACCCAAAACCCTAACCTCCCCCATAGGTTTAGATATTATTCTCCCACAAGAATATTATATTTCCCCCCCTCTCCATATATTTGTAATACTTTATATTATCCATGACCATAAATAGCATTAATATTCCTTAGCATACAAGTAGATAACTTTGTTTGATTTGTTCCCTTGTCGGGGTTAATTTTTCTTTCGTAGTTTATTAATTGATAGAATTTTAGTTGTTTGATTTCTCTAGTTGCACGATTCTCTCTCTTCCTTCATATACTCGAAATCTTATCTTGTGTATTTCTTTCTATAAAAGCAAATTTTGTCTTGTTGCATTAACATTACAAAAAAAGAAGATACAGTCTTCCAAAAAGAATCAAGGAAGAGCACAAAACACGCCATAGGCAAGGACAAAGTCCTCACTTTTGCAACAAGTCCACTAAGCGGTCCCTCCATCTCTCTTTGACACAACAACAATTATAAAGTTTGATTTTTTCTTGCATCTAGAATTTATTGAGTTAAAATTTTAAGTTATAAATTTGTTTTCTTTACTTGAAATCTTCTGGCAAAGGACATTTGTATGCTTGGTTTATGTTGCTATTTCTCCTATCTTTTATGACCTTACGGTCTTGCACTCCCTCCTCATAAACGACCACATAATAAGCCCACCAAGTGCTGAAATTGTGTGGTTGCTTTCGAGTCAAGGACTTGGAGCGCTTGAGCATTGGTTCCTTATGTAACACCCCCAAATTTAACCCCATTTGAAAGTGTTACTGTCGATGACCCCGGACGTAAACCCCGAAGTCACCCCAGGCTTTTCCGACGTCATAACTGACTTAAAACACAGTTACAATACTAAAATCATAACTTTTATTAAACCACATGGTCGCGGAATTACACGATTCCAAAAACGATCCAATAATCAGAAATACACCAGCGAAAGTCTTTAATAGAATACAAAATAGCACAGCGGAAAACTTGTAAACAAAGCGACAAAACAACTTGTCGAAAACACCGTTCATCTTCATAGTCGTTCTAGCCTTCTCGGATCTTCAACACACCTGATGTGCCGAATCGGACGGATGACACCAGCCAACCATGCAAGGAATATAACAGTTGGTCAGTCTAATGAAAGACTACGCAAGGGTACAAAGCAGAGTGGTTCGAAGCAGTCGTATTAGGTTAGACTCATCGTTCCTCGAATAATAACCGAGTACGCTAGTCAACCATCATACTCCTACTAGAATAACAAAAGGTATGCACAAGAGAAGATTCTGGAGATCGAGTCTCACATCAATCAATCCCAAAAGAAGACTCCAAAGAAATGAGCCTTATAGGAAACATGACAAATGTTGGGGAAACATAACCAAACACACACAACCACATCACACAAGTATCGCATACGAGCGATCTATAACTACGACGAGCTTTTCCTAGCTGTACTAGCGCCTAGCTGCACTACTCGCCAAACATTTTAAATAAGTGCTTTACTCATACAGCACTTTATATTATGGTCAAGGCATTTTAATTATGTGCATACTCATGGCACGTATCTTATTAAATGTCAACACACACACACATCACGTTATAAGCTTTTATCATGATCAACTCGTCCCGAGACGAGAGATCTCTTGGGAGCATCTCCTGAGATTTGCTCCCCAGATATATGTGACACTAGCTAAGTGCACCACCTCTATACCCGAGTATAGAGGCTAGTCATGACTCACCAATGGTATTAGGGTCTCAATGCCCTATTCTCCATTTAATTATCAAGAAACGACTGAACCTCCTGCCCCAGTAAACGTTCCTACGAATACTCGTGCTAACTAAACAGTTCAACACAGTCATATATCACATCAAAACAAAGCCATCAAGGCCAACATCATAGATCTATCAATATATATATATATCAAAATAGCGTTGCCACTAACAGTATATACAACCTATTATAATCTTTCATATGAAATTCACCTTTAAAATCCACAACAAAACCATTATGAACATAATAGCGATGTATCTAGCAATATACAACCTATTATAACAGCACTTCTTCTTTTTTTATCAAATTATTTATCAAAACTGTTCCCAACTTAAGCAGATGAATCATCCCAAATTAATTAACAACAAACAATTGATAATTAATGAAAGTATGGAATGATGAGCAAGAGCAAACCGCCACTTGCCTGAATCCGCAGAAGCTTAAGCAAAGCTTAGAGACAACGGCTCTTGGGTCCAAAACTGGAACAGATCTGGAATAAAAATTCCTAGGAAACGACCCATAACAATATCCTAACTTAGATTCAATACACATATATATGAATCTAAAAGAATACAAGAAGAAATCAAAGGAAACGAGCAAAGCCCAAAGTCAAACCACAAGACACACAACTCGGACACACATACCGCGATCGCGGCAGGTCGCGGTCGGTCGCGGTTTTCGTGCTGTGACAGTGGCTAGCTCGCGAGACAACAATGGAGAATTTCTTACCCAAACCGATTTGTTTGCTTCGATTTGTCTATGGTTCGATCTCCCAACACCTCAAAGCTTCTCACTACACTCAAGAGTACCTTCTCGACTCAAGAACCACTCGAAATCTCCCTCTCACGAAGCTCCAAAACTGCTCAACAATGGTGAAAAACAGAGGAGAAACAGAGGAGAAAGAAGAAGGAAGAAGAAGAGAAAGAGAGCTCCGGTTCTCACCCCTTTTATAGCCCAAATCCGAGCCTCCTCATGGGAAACAAGAAGGGGACAAGGGGACAAGGCAAAAGAGCCACTTGCGAGCCCAAAAATATCTCCCCCAAGCCATTTTCGCGAGGAAGACGAAGCCAGCTCTGTTTTCAGCGAAACCGCGATCGCGGCCGGTCGTGGTGAGTCGCGGTTAATGGCCGACTTCGTTAATTCTTATCCGAACTTGGTTTGGATTAAATTTCTTAACTCCGGGTTAAATATATTCGTACATTAACAATACATTAACCCCGAAAATACCTCAACTGTATTATATAATGCTCAGAAAATTTTACAGAGCTCAGACCCCTTTTGAGAAGGTCCGAGACTCACTGAATTAAATCCGTCTAGCAAAACGGGCATAAGAAAAATTTGAAAATAATTCAAAATACCCTTAAAAATTACGGAGTGTTACATTACTACCCCCTTATTTTAAGTTTTGACCCCGAAACTTGCATTATCAAGGCCGACAACAAGTAGGGAAAGTATCTAAGTACACCCGTCTCAGTCTCCCAAGTAACCTCTTCGGTTTCTAACTTGGAGCACAAAACTCGTACCAAAGGTACCACCTTGCTACGCAACTGCCTCAAAGCCAAAGAGGAACCTGCCTCAGTACCAATCTTACTACCTGGACTTAATATCCTTAATCATAACATAATCATACAATCTTATCTCCATATAACATACCATGTAATAATTCTTACTAACTCCTCAAGATCATGACTATCTTAGAATAAGAGTTTCCCAAATTCATCATAACGATATTACTGCACCTTCACTAGGAGAACACACATTTCTCCTCCAATCTCTTTATAGACAAACCCAAGGTTTATACATTAACTTCTTATAACTCAGATATTAAATCTTAGTAACCTCGAATCATAACTTCCTTAATTTCCTTAATGGTACTTTACACAATTCCATCATTTATCTCAAAGTAAGACTGGCCTTACGCCATCTCTAACTTAAAATCCTTACAAGAATAATTTAACACCTTCATTTAAACAATCTCTAACTTAAATCCTTTAAGATTCCTTAATTTTCTCCAAGAATAATCACAACATCTTATTCCTACGTTCCTCAAAACGAATTACATACGATACTACTCCTGTGATACCCCGTATTTTTGTAAGGTTATTGGGAATTATGGAATTTTCCCGAGTACCCGTTGTGTACGTCGGATTTAATTCAGGTAGCTTGAGACATTCTGTAATGTGCTCTATATCTGTAATATTTTTCTCAGTGAAATAATATACAGATAAGGTGCCTTGAATTTTAAATTGTCATTCGCGTACGATAATTTTTATCCCGGTTTATCGTCATGCTCGTTCAAAGCCGAATGGGCGGGAAAAGGGGAAAACGGCGACCGCCGTTCAGAAACGGCGACCGCCGTGGTTGGGCCCGAGGAGTCAGCTTGTCAGCTTCTAGCTGGCCGCGACAGACCTGGCAACGGCGACCGCCGCGTGCCCGCCGCAGGCAAAAACGGCGACCGCCGTGATTGTCCAGTGAGCAATGCCCGTTGGTCACCGGCGGAAATCAAGGGCGCCGATCTTGCTTTAGGCCGCGTCTTAGGGTTTGGTTGATCGCTTCAGACACTTTGGCTATAAAAGGAGGTGTTGGGGGTGAGGTTTTGAGCCATCCCAGCACCAAACCTCTGCCAAATTCGCCTCTCGCCGGAGTTTTGTTTTCGCCGGTTTTCTTGTGCTCGCCGGAGGTCTCGCCGGTGTTGTTTTGGTGTTTTTCCAGAGTGCCTTTGTGAAGCTTTTGGTTAGCCTTGGAGGTTAGAAGCCAAAGCAAGTCGAAGGAGGCCAAACCGCTTGTGTTTTGGGGTGAGTTTCTCTCGTTTCAGTCGGCCGTGTTCTTAACGGCGACCGCCGTGTTCTTCACGGCGACCGCCGTGTACTTCACGGCGACCGCCGTGATGAATACGGCGACCGCCGTGATGAATACGGCGACCACCGCCAAGAACGGCGACCGCCGCCAGTGCCCAGAACGCCTTCGTGGCTTTGGCTTGGTCGGTTGTCGTCGTGGCGTCTTTCCTTTCGTGTTCTTTCGCCGTGTTTAGATTCGTACTGTTTATGTCGGATCTAACTTAGGGTTCCTTTTATGGGTCGACTCAAAGGTCGTTGTGCTGTCAGAGCTGTACCATGTCGAGCCCGGAATCCAGTGACGTCTTTAGACTATTCTGCGGAGTAAGGCAAGTGGCGGTTCGCTCTTGCTCTTTCGTTCCATATTTACATTAATTATCAGTAGTTTATCTGAGTAATTAATTTGGAATGAATATTCTGTTTGTCTGGAAACGGTTTTGATAAACTGTTTTGAAAATCATATAATAGGTTGTATATCTGCTAGAACAACGCTATTATCTGTGATCGCCTTTCGGGCCTTTATGTGGATTTATCCTATAACTGTGGTGGTGCTTTAACTGTTTAGTTAGCACTGTTAGATAGGAACGTCACTCGGACTCTGTCCAGTCGTTTCTTTATAATCTGGTAGAGGGGTGGCTCGTCCCCATCCAATACCATTCTAAGATCATGATCGGTCTCTTACACATGTGTGTAGAGACAGGACACTTAGCTGGTGTCACAAACCTTTCGATATACGTCACTCTCGATGAAACGTATACTAAGATGTGTCGTCCCATTGGTGGGGTACACATGTAAAAGTCTATAACGTGATGTGTGTTTTTGAAACATAAATCAGATAAGTGCTACCTTGACGCACATAATTAATACACCTTGGGCGAGTAGTGCAGCTAAGTTCAGTGCAGCTAGGAAAACTCGTCTTGACTTGAATGTAGTACGTTCTCTTTCCAATCTGGATTCGCTGTAGGCGATGAGGTTGGTCGTGAACCGAAGCATCTCAGTCAGTTTTAAATCATGGTTGAATGATTCTGTATTATTCCAGATTTGTCATACTTCCTTAAAGACTCATTTCAGTTGGAGTCTTCTTTCGAGTCGTATTCTGTGAAGATTCAGTCTTCCAGAATCTTCTCTTGTGCATACCTCTTGTTTATTCCAGTAGGAATATGATGGTTGACTACCGTTATCGGTTATTATTCGAGGGACGAAGAGTCTAACCTAATACAACTGCTTCGAACCATTCTGCTTTGTTCCCTTGCTAGTCTATTCATTTAGACTAACCAACCAATATTTTTTCCCTTGCATGGTTGGCTGGTGTCATCCGTTTGATTCGGCACATCAGTTAAGAAGTAGCTCAGAAGATTAGAAGGACTATGAAGTCGGCGGTGGTTTTTGAATGTTTTAACTATTTCTTTAATCAGGTTATGATCCTTTGGACCATAACTCCGATTGTAACTTACTTTCTTAGTCTTCCGCTGTGTTGGGTTTAAACTATGTTTTGACCTATTCGGGATTGGGTTGTAGTCCCGTAACTCTTGTTTCCTCAACAATGTTATGTTTTGGAATTTAATGCTTGATCTTTGTGTATCAATTGCATTTCATAAATTGTATTTATTTGGTAAAGCCTTGGATGATCTCAGTAAGGAACACTGGAGTCACTGGCGGTAATACCTTTCCAAAAGGGTTAAGTTTTGGGGGTGTTACAGTTGTGGTATCAAAGCCAAAAGTTTTAAAACGGGTTTGGGATTTTATAAATCAATTATCCGTTTTTGAAAATGCTTTAAAAAGGGCTCTGAATTTTCATCCTGAAAAGAATTTAAAAACACCGTTAATAGTCATGTCTTCTTTATAGTCTGATATAGTAAGCTTGCTTCTATGTCTAGAAAGACTAATTCCTTTCTTATTGTTCGATAGGATGGGTGTCTGCTTTTCTATTGGTAAGGGGTCGGAAGACGCCAAGGCGGATCAGCCGAGGCTAGACTTTCCGTTACCTCAGCGATGTTTCGAGGTTGGAGGCCCGAGTAGCCCACCCGAAGACGTCAAGCACGTTCTCCCCGAGTCGGTTGTCCTTGTAGCCAGGAATGCTATGGTCCATAGACCTGCACCTGTGCCACCACCAAGGGTGGAGGGAGTACAGGAATGGGAGCAGGAAGACGAGTTGTCAAGGTATGAACAAGGGGTTTACCAAGACGACTTTCTGCTGGGACCAATTCCCGAGGAGATCGAGTACGCGGAGGAGGAAGAGGAGATGCTTGAGCAAGATCTTGTCGAGGACGAGGAGATGATCGAGGATGATCCCGAAAAAGAGGATCCCATAGAGGATGATCCAGAAGAGGATCCAGAGTTGGACCTTGGAGGGCAGATTCAGGAGCCCGGTACAGGATTGTCACCAGTGCCAGAGTACGCACCCATGTCAGAAGCTGATTGGGAGGCACTGTATATCGAGTACGGTATTGGGAGAAGTGACAGGGAATCTCAGCCTATCCCTACTCCAAGGAGATGGAGGTCGGAATCCGAGCTGTAGGAGATTCTCCGCCAGAGCGAGGAAATCTCCGCAGAACAGCAGCGTCAGAGGGATGAGCTGATCGCCAGTACTCAGAGGAGGGCTGGAATAGAAGGACCAGTCATGGACGACCCATACTTTTCTATGGCTGAGCTAACAAGCAGGGTGCGAAACCCATCGCCAGAGCTCGATGGTGAGCCTAGCCCGAAGAGACCATGCACGGGTAGCCAGTCGTATGGGAGACGTTTTGGAACGCCTTGAGGAGGAGTGGCGTTGCCTATCGTAGTAGTTTCGTTTCTTAGTATTCCAAGTTGTACTTTGTGTAATATTTCAGTATTGCGGCAAGTACTCTGAGAAACACTTATATCTTCGAGCAATGTTGTCCTAACGCTCGAATGATAAACTTATGTGTAACTTGTGTAAGAATTCGAAGGTTCATCTATAAAATGCCAAGTTGATCTATTCTGAGTGATTTATTTACATTGATATATTGCATAAGTATGTTGCATAATATTAATGTATTGAATGCTTGGAATTGGATCGGTAAACAGATGGTGAACCCAAGAAGCACGAGAAACTCGACTCGAGCCGGTGCTGGGACTAGCCAAAACCCCAGACCAGCAGGAAGAGGTGTTCAGGATGAACACGAGTCTGAGTCTCGCGTCCAGCAGAGGCGTGAAGGTCAGGATCAGACCCAGGCGCCGATGCTGTTTGACGCTGCAGCTGTTGAGGCGATCCGTGGGATCGTGATGCAGGCTATTACTGATGTCTTGAGACCAAGTGCGCCTCAAGCACAAGAAGTGCCTATTCATGCAGCGGTTCCTGATGTTGTGGAACCCAGAAACCCTGTGATTCAGGAGACTGCCGTTAGGGCGAGGGACAGCTATGGTCGCGCTCATAAGACCATTACTTCCATGAGACCCGACTGCTATAACGGGAAAGGGGAGCCAGTGGCAGTGACTCATTGGTTCTCCCATATGGAGAGGCTGTTCAGGAACGTGGAGTGTACGGAGGCCGAGAAGGTCCATATCGCGTCTCTTCAGCTGAAGGAGGAGGCTAGCGAGTGGTGGGAGAGCACTGGTTTGGCTGAGAGCCCAGTGTTGACTTGGTCAATGTTCAAGACCAAGATGGTTGATCGCTTTTTCTCTCGTGCTATGAGGGAGGAAAAGCATAAAGAGTTCTTGTACCCTCAGACTGATGGTCTGAGAGTGACCGAGTTGGCATCTAAGTTCAACCATCTTCTACAGTACGCCACTGCCGAGATCACCAGTGAGGCTCAAAAGATCTGGTACTTCCACGAGTGGATGAACCCGGATATCAAGCCATTAATGGTGCACCACACATGCTCTACCTTGGAGCAGTATGTGGATTGTGCCTATAAGCTGGAGGTGACTCTCGAAGAGTCGACCAAGAGGCGCAACCGACAAAAGTCGATGCAGAATCAGAACCAGGGAGGTGGTTTTAAGCGCCCTGCGCCACCGTCTAACTTCGCCAAATCCGGCAGAGCTAAGACGGAGATGACGCAAGGAGGATCAACTCAGCAGTCAGGGCATACCAGGGGTTCAGTTCAGTGTTATAACTGCGGTACTGCTGGGCACAAGAGCACTGAGTGTCGGAAGGAGAGGAGGCCATGCTTTGGGTGTGGACGTGATGGTCATCTGCAAAAGTTCTGCAAGCAGGGGAAGCAGAACGGAGTAGAGTCGCATCAAGGGTCAGTTCATCAGAGCAACCGACCTAGGTTTAAGCCTGCCGAGACTCCTAGCCCTTCAGTACAGACGACTGCTCAGAACAGGGGAAAGGCCCCAGCTGCTTCTGGAAGTCAGGGCCAACGCTTGTACGAGATGCGTGAGGCAGATGGACCCAACGCTCCGATTGCTCAAGGTACTATATACCTTCACTCTACTTCAGTGTGCATTCTGTTTGATTCTGGTGCTACGCATTCCTTTATTTCGGATAGCTGTGTTAGCAAGTTAGACTTAGTGTGCAATGATTCGTGTGACCCTTTCGTCGTTAATCTTCCTAATGGAGAACGTTTGGTGGGAACCAAGCATTTGTCCGACTTTCCGATTACCATTCAGGGTAAGGAATTCGAGGCAGATTTAATCTGCATAGCCATGGCTCCATACGACATTATTCTCGGTATGGATTGGCTGACGCGTCACAAGGCGGTGATCGACTTCAGTTCAAGAACGGTGACGGTGTCATCCGGGGGCCAATTCGTGTGCAAGTTCAAAGGTCGAAATGACGCTGATAACGGCAAACTGATCAATGCGATGGCTGCGTTTAAGCTACTACGACAAGGATGTGTCGGGTACCTTTGCTACTTGGATTCGCCTGAGAAGGATGGACCTGAGGTTCTTGATATTCCTGTAGTTAGGGAATTTTCGGATGTCTTTCCGGAAGAAATTCCAGGATTACCCCCAAATCGTGACGTAGAGTTTTCAATTGATCTCGAGCCTGGTACGGCGCCGATTTCCAAATTCCCGTATCGGATGGCTCCAGCTGAGATGCAAGAATTGAAGAATCAACTGGAAGATCTTCTTGACAAAGGTTATGTCAGGCCGAGTGCATCGCCGTGGGGTGCTCCGATTTTATTCGTCAAAAAGAAGGACGGATCGTTCCGACTTTGTATCGACTATCGAGAGTTGAACAAGGTGACGATCAAGAACAAGTATCCTTTGCCTAGGATTGATGACTTGTTGGACCAGTTGCAGGGAGCAAAGGTTTTCTCCAAGATCGACTTAAGATCTGGATATCATCAACTCAGGATTCGGGAGCAGGACATTCCTAGAACTGCGTTTAGGACCAGATATGGTCATTACGAGTTCGTAGTGATGCCTTTTGGGCTTACAAATGCTCCAGCTGTCTTTATGGATTTGATGAACCAATGTTTTCACCAGTACTTGGATAAGTTCGTGGTGGTTTTCATCGACAACATCTTGATCTATTCTCCGAATGAAGAAGTCCACGAGGAACATCTATGGATTTCCTTGTCAATCCTTAGACAACATCAGCTTTATGCTAAATTGTCTAAATGTGAATTCTGGATGAAGGAAGTGGCTTTCTTAGGCCACGTGATCAATAAAAACGGGGTTATGGTTGATCCCCAAAAGATAGAAGCGGTGGCTAAATGGACACAGCCCCAGAGCGTGAAAGAGGTGCGCAGTTTTCTTGGACTTGCCGGGTATTATAGAAGGTTCGTAGAAGGATTTTCAAAGATCGCTCTACCGATGACCAATCTACTCCGCAAAGTCCACAAGAAGTTTGTCTGGAATGACAAGTGCGAGGTCAGTTTCCAGGAGTTGAAGCGACGGTTGACCTCGACACCCGTGTTAGCACTCCCAGAGGGGAATGACGATTATGTGGTCTATAGTGATGCTTCCAAGTGTGGCCTTGGTTGTGTTTTGATGCAAAGGGGCAGAGTCATTGCTTACGCATCTAGACAACTCAAGACTTACGAAGAAAACTATCCGACCCACGATCTTGAGTTAGCAGCGGTTGTCTTTGCACTGAAGATTTGGAGGCATTACCTCTACGGTATAAGATGCCAAGTCTTCACCGACCACAAAAGTCTCAAGTATATATTTACTCAGAAGGAGTTAAATATGAGACAACGCCGCTGGCTAGAGTTGCTCAAGGACTACGACATGGAGTTGTTGTATCATCCGGGCAAGGCTAATGTAGTAGCTGATGCGCTAAGCCGGAAGACAACGCACGAGACTGTGGTTGCGTTGCTTACTGCTCAGTCCAAGCTAAACCAAGAGTCATGCGACATTGAAGTCTTGTATGACCAACATAGAGGGTACCTAAGTATGATGGAGATTCAGGCTACACTGCTGGATCAAATCAAAGAAAAGCAAGTCGATGACATCATCTTGGTAAAGTTAAGCAGTGAAGTGATGGATGGGAAAGCTCCCAGTTTTGTGGTTCAGGATGATGGATCACTTTGGTTTCAGGATCGGATCTGTGTGCCTGACACAGAAGGTCTTCGTCAGTTGGTGATGAGAGAAGCTCATTCATCTGCTTATTTTGTGCATCCTGGCTCTAGCAAGATGTACAAGGATCTCAGGAAGAAGTTTTGGTGGCCAAACATGAAGTGGGACGTAGCAGACTTTGTGGCAAAGTGCTTAACTTGCCAAAAAGTCAAGATCGAACATCGCAGACCAGGTGGTGAGATGCTACCTCTTCCCGTGCCAGAATGGAAATGGGAGGACATTTCCATGGACTTCGTCACTGGGCTACCCAAGACTCGAAGTCAGAGAGATGCTATTTGGGTAATTGTGGATAGGCTTACGAAGAGTGCTCATTTCGTAGCCATCAAGACCACATGGGAAACCCAGAAGCTAGCCGAAGTTTACCAGAAGGAGATTGTCCGCTTACATGGCATTCCTAAGACCATTGTATCGGACCGAGATGGCCGTTTCATGTCAAGATTCTGGAAGGAACTTCATAAGGCCATGGGAACCGAGTTAAGGTTCAGTACATCGTTTCATCCTCAGACAGATGGCCAGTCTGAAAGGACCATCCAGACTCTCGAGGATATGCTTAGAGCTTGTGTGCTCGATCGTCCGACTAGCTGGGAGGACAGCTTGAGTCTGATTGAGTTCACGTACAACAATAGCTGGCATGCTACAATCAAGATGGCTCCGTTTGAAGCTTTGTATGGTTGCAGATGCAGATCTCCGATTTGTTGGGACGATAATGCCGACAAAATTCTGCTTGGACCAGAGTTGGTCGAAAGGACGGCTTCAGACATTGCTTTGATCTGACAAAGGATGTTGACCGCTCAGAGTCGACAAAAGTCCTACGCAGATCGGAAGCACAGGACTGTCGAGTTCGAGGTCGGTGACAAGGTTTTTGTCAAGGTGTCGCCTTCCAAAGGAGTTTTCAGATTTGGTAAGCGTGGGAAGCTTAACCCTCGCTACGTGGGACCATTCGAGATTTTGGATAGAGTAGGATCTCTAGCGTACCGTTTGGCGTTGCCGCCATCGGCTCACCCGGTGCATAACGTGTTCCACGTGTCTTTACTTAGAAAGTATATGCCAGATGAGTCTCATGTGCTTAGTTATGAGGACATCGAGATTCAAGCTAATGGTACTTACGAAGAGTTGCCCGTGCGCATTTTGAAGCGTCGGGAGAAGCAATTGCGCAACAAGATCGTACCTTTGGTACGAGTGCTGTGGTCCAAGTCAGGGACCGAAGAAGTTACTTGGGAGACGTGGGAAACCGAGTCAGATATGCTCAGGCATTTTCCCGAGTTATTCTCGACCTAAGTTTCGGGGTCGAAACTTCTTGTAAGGGGGAGGAGATGTGATACCCCGTATTTTTGTAAGGTTATTTTGGGAATTATGGAATTTTCCCGAGTACCCGTTGTGTACGTCGGATTTAATTCAGGTAGCTTGAGACATTCTGTAATGTGCTCTATATCTGTAATATTTTTCTCAGTGAAATAATATACAGATAAGGTGCCTTGAATTTTAAATTGTCGTTCGCGTACGATAATTTTTATCCCGGTTTATCGTCATGCTCGTTCAAAGCCGAATGGGCGGGAAAAGGGGAAAACGGCGACCGCCGTGGTTGGGCCCGAGGAGTCAGCTTCTAGCTGGCCGCGACAGACCTGGCAACGGCGACCGCCGCATGCCCGCCGCAGGCAAAAACGGCGACCGCCGTGATTATCCAGTGGGCAATGCCCGTTGGTCATCGGCGGAAATCAAGGGCGCCGATCTTGCTTTCGGCCGCGCCTCAGGGTTTGGTTGATCGCTTCAGACACTTTGGCTATAAAAGGAGGTGTTGGGGGTGAGGTTTTGAGCCATCCCAGCACCAAACCTCTGCCAAATTCGCCTCTCGTCGGAGTTTTGTTTTCGCCGGTTTTCTTGTGCTCGCTGGTGTTGTTTTGGTGTTTTTCCAGAGTGCCTTTGTGAAGCTTTTGGTTAGTCTTGGAGGTTAGAAGCCAAAGCAAGTCGAAGGAGGCCAAACCGCTCGTGTTTTGGGGTGAGTTTCTCTCGTTTCAGTCGGCCGTGTTCTTCACGGCGACCGCCGTGTTCTTCACGGCGACCGCCGTGATGAATACGGCGACCGCCGCCAAGAACGGTGACCGCCGCCAGTGCCCAGAACGCCTTCGTGGCTTTGGCTTGGTCGGTTGTCGTCGTGGCGTCTTTCCTTTTGTGTTCTTTCGCCGTGTTTAGATTCGTACTGTTTATGTCGGATCTAACTTAGGGTTCCTTTTATGGGTCGACTCGAAGGTTGTTGTGCTGTCAGAGCTGTACCGTGTCGAGCCCGGAATCCAGTGACGTCTTTAGACTATTCTGCGGAGTAAGGCAAGTGGCGGTTCGCTCTTGCTCTTTCGTTCCATATTTACATTAATTATCAGTAGTTTATCTGAGTAATTAATTTGGAATGAATATTCTGTTTGTCTGGAAACGGTTTTGATAAACTGTTTTGAAAATCATATAATAGGTTGTATATCTGCTAGAACAACGCTATTATCTGTGATCGCCTTTCGGGCCTTTATGTGGATTTATCCTATAACTGTGGTGGTGCTTTAACTGTTTAGTTAGCACTGTTAGATAGGAACGTCACTCGGACTCTGTCCATTCGTTTCTTTATAATCTGGTAGAGGGGTGGCTCGTCCCCATCCAATACCATTCTAAGATCATGATCGGTCTCTTACACATGTGTGTAGAGACATGACACTTAGCTGGTGTCACAAACCTTTCGGTATACGTCACTCTCGACGAAACGTATACTAAGATGTGTCGTCCCATTGGTGGGGTACACATGTAAAAGTCTATAACGTGATGTGTGTTTTTGAAACATAAATCAGATAAGTGCTACCTTGACGCACATAATTAATACACCTTGGGCGAGTAGTGCAGCTAAGTTCAGTGCAGCTAGGAAAACTCGTCTTGACTTGAATGTAGTACGTTCTCTTTCCAATCTGGATTCGCTGTAGGCGATGAGGTTGGTCGTGAACCGAAGCATCTCAGTTAGTTTTAAATCATGGTTGAATGATTCTGTATTATTCCAGATTTGTCATACTTCCTTAAAGACTCATTTCAGTTGGAGTCTTCTTTCGAGTCGTATTCTGTGAAGATTCAGTCTTCCAGAATCTTCTCTTGTGCATACCTCTTGTTTATTCCAGTAGGAATATGATGGTTGACTACCGTTATCGGTTATTATTCGAGGGACGAAGAGTCTAACCTAATACAACTGCTTCGAACCATTCTGCTTTGTTCCCTTGCTAGTCTATTCATTTAGACTAACCAACCAATATGTTTTCCCTTGCATGGTTGGCTGGTGTCATCCGTTTGATTCGACACATCAGTTAAGAAGTAGCTCAGAAGATTAGAAGGACTATGAAGTCGGCGGTGGTTTTTGAATGTTTTAATTATTTCTTTAATCAGGTTATGATCATTTGGACAATAACTCCGATTGTAACTTACTTTCTTAGTCTTCCGCTGTGTTGGGTTTAAACTATGTTTTGACCTATTCGGGATTGGGTTGTAATCCCGTAACTCTTGTTTCCTCAACAATGTTATGTTTTGGAATTTAATGCTTGATCTTTGTGTATCAATTGCATTTCATAAATTGTATTTATTTGGTAAAGCCTTGGGTGATCTCGGTAAGGAACACTGGGGTCACTGGCGGTAATACCTTTCCAAAAGGGTTAAGTTTTGGGGGTGTTACAACTCCTATTTCCTCAAAAAGAGTGATACCACAAGTCTTATAATCTCAAAGCATAACAAGGAAACTAGGAACTCAAGTCTCACTAGAGATGGTGAAACCACCTCGACTTCTTCCGAGACCTTCAGAAGAGAACAGAATGCACCCCTAACTACGGGTGACAAACAGAGAGTCTTAGTCTTTCTAGACACAGAAGCAAACTTCCGTATCAGACTGTAGAAGGCACAACTATGAACGGCTTTTTATTTGAAAAAAATTCAGAGCTCTTGGAAAACATTTTAGCTCTGATACCATTTCTGTTACAGAGCCTACGAAAACTTTTTAGCTCTGATACCATTTCTGTAACACCCCCAAATTTAACCCCATTTGAAAGCGTTACTGCCGCTGACCCCGGACGTAAACCCCGAAGTCACCCCAGGCTTTTCCGACGTCATAACTGACTTAAAACACAGTTACAATACTAAAATCATAACTTTTATTAAACCACATGGTCGCGGAATTACACGATTCCAAAAACGACCCAATAATCAGAAATACACCAGCGAAAGTCTTTAATAGAATACAAAATAGCACAGCGGAAAACTTGTAAACAAAGCGACAAAACAACTTGTCGAAAACACCGTTCATCTTCATAGTCGTTCTAGCCTTCTCAGATCTTCAACACACTTGATGTGTCGAATCGGACGGATGACACCAGCCAACCATGCAAGGAATATAACGGTTGGTCAGTCTAATGAAAGACTACGCAAGGGTACAAAGCAGGGTGGTTCGAAGCAGTCGTATTAGGTTAGACTCATCGTTCCTCGAATAATAACCGAGTACGCTAGTCAACCATCATACTCCTACTAGAATAACAAAAGGTATGCACAAGAGAAGATTCTGGAGATCGAGTCTCACAGCAATCAATCCCAAAAGAAAACTCCAAAGAAATGAGCCTTATAGGAAACATGACAAATGTTGGGGAAACATAACCAAACACACACAACCACATCACACAAGTATCGCATACGAGCGATCTACAACTACGACGAGCTTTTCCTAGCTGCACTAGCGCCTAGCTGCACTACTCGCCAAACATTTTAAATAAGTGCTTTACTCATACGGCACTTTATATTATGGTCAAGGCATTTTAATTATGTGCATACTCATGGCACGTATCTTATTAAATGTCAACACACACACACATCACGTTATAAGCTTTTATCATGATCAACTCGTCCCGAGACGAGAGATCTCTTGGGAGCATCTCCTGAGATTTGCTCCCCAGATATATGTGACACTAGCTAAGTGCACCACCTCTATACCCGAGTATAGAGGCTAGTCATGACTCACCAATGGTATTAGGGTCTCAATGCCCTTTTCTCCATTTAATTATCAAGAAACGACTGGACCTCCTGGCCCCAGTAAACGTTCCTACGAATACTCGTGCTAACTAAACAGTTCAACACAGTCATATATCACATCAAAACAAAGCCATCAAGGCCAACATCATAGATCTATCAATATATATATATATATCAAAATAGCATTGCCACTAACAGTATATGCAGCCTATTATAATCTTTCATATGAAATTCACCTTTAAAATCCACAACAAAACCATTATGAACATAATAGCGATGTATCTAGCAATATACAACCTATTATAACATCACTTCTTCTTCTTTTTTATCAAATTATTTATCAAAACTGTTCCCAACTTAAGCAGATGAATCATCCCAAATTAATTAACAACAAACAATTGATAATTAATGAAAGTATGGAATGATGAGCAAGAGTAAACCGCCACTTGCCTGAATCCGCAGAAGCTTAAGCAAAGCTTAGAGACAACGGCTCTTGGGTCCAAAACTAGAACAGATCTGGAATAAAAATTCCTAGGAAACGACCCATAACAAGATCCTAACTTAGATTCAATACACATATATATGAATCTAAAAGAATACAAGAAGAAATCAAAGGAAACGAGCAAAGCCCAAAGTCAAACCACAAGACACACAACTTGGACACACATACCGCGATCGCGGCAGGTCGCGGTCGGTCGCGGTTTTCGTGCTGTGACAGTGGCTAGCTCGCGAGACAACAATGGAGAATTTCTTACCCAAACCGATTTGTTTGCTTCGATTTGTCTATGGTTCGATCTCCCAACACCTCAAAGCTTCTCACTACACTCAAGAGTACCTTCTCGACTCAAGAACCACTCGAAATCTCCCTCTCACGAAGCTCCAAAACTGCTCAACAATGGTGAAAAACAGAGGAGAAACAGAGGAGAAAGAAGAAGGAAGAAGAAGAGAAAGAGAGCTCCGGTTCTCACCCCTTTTATAGCCCAAATCCGAGCCTCCTCATGGGAAACAAGAAGGGGACAAGGCAAAAGAGCCACTTGCGAGCCCAAAAATATCTCCCCCAAGCCACTTGCGCGAGGAAGACGAAGCCAGCTCTGTTTTCAGCGAAACCGCGATCGCGGCCGGTCGCGGTGAGTCGCGGTTAATGGCCGACTTCGTTAATTCTTATCCGAACTTGGTTTGGATTAAATTTCTTAACTCCGGGTTAAATATATTCGTACATTAACGATACATTAACCCCGAAAATACCTCAACTGTATTATATAATGCTCGGAAAATTTTACAGAGCTCAGACCCCTTTTGAGAAGGTCCAAGACTCACTGAATTAAATCCGTCTAGCAAAACGGGCATAAAAAAATTTGAAAATAATTCAAAATACCCTTAAAAATTACGGGGTGTTACACCTTATCCCTTGGTGTGTTTGATCCTTGATTGTTGCATGATCACTATAGATACCATGTCAATGTACTCCCCACCTACTATGCAGTCAATGATTCCGAGAGGCTCGCCGTGACAACATAAGAACGGATCGCGTAAAAAGACGCGACCATCGAAGATATTTGGCGACAAGTGGCCCATGTATTGGCCAACCAAGTGCCAACACCACAAGTCTTCGTGGATCCAGGCATTGATGCCCATGTAGGTGAGAAGGAGACCTTGCTCAAGGGCAAGGAAAAGATGTATTTCCCTCTGTACTGCGCACCCTGCGCCACGCGTCTTGTGGTGTCACTTATCTTAGTTTCATGCTTTATGTTATTTTGAGGTTATTTGAGATATTATTACTGTTATGTCATGTTAGCTATTTTTAGTATGTTTATGCTTGGGTGTGTGCGCGTACATGTTGTGTACCGCTAGTCTAAGCCCATTAGTGTTTCTTTCTCTATAAATACTCTTGTTATGTCATTAATAAAATCATGTTCAGTTCTTGTTTAATTCATAAATTTGAGAAGATCTCCTTGTTAAACCAAATGGGCATCCCCAATGAGTCTAAGACTCAACATTTATCATACAATTCGATTGAGCATTAAAGTGAGTTCATCAAGGGAGATTCATCACGTTGAGTTTTTGTGCAAGAAATCTCTAAACGAGTTCGAGTATTCCACGACAACTACGAGTGAATAATTGTGCCATCACGTTGGTACAAGTTTGAAAGAGTGAGTTGTGTGTGCAAAGGTGAAAGCTTGGCAAGACACAAGGGACCTAATCTAGTTCATGATCGCATCAAAGGACGTCGTTCACATCACAATGAGTGGAAATGGGTTCGTTTTTGACAATGATTGGAAAAGGCTAGAAGGGTTGTTCCATAGACCTTGGATGTGGTCGCGGTATTTCGAATTAGGACTTAGGGAAGCTCGCAACAATGGGCGGAGACGAGTGGCTCAGGATTGGGGTGGTGCGGTTCATGATGCTCAACCGAAGGCGAAGTGGTTCAATGTTGCTCGATCAAAGTCGGGGGTTTACAAACATGTAGCCATGAACTTTTTTTTTTTTTTGGTCCTATTTTTTCCCCCTTTTCTTAATGACCAAATCAGCTTAGGTTGTTGTGGTGTTATGTTAGGATGTGGATTCAAAGTGATTACGAATGAAAAAATCACCGATTTGAGGACGTTGTTCTTGGTGGTAGTTTTGGGTGGACTTGTTCCTTAAGGTTCCCTTCATTGATTTTGTGTGTGTTGATCGTACTTTGTTGATTTCCCATGGAGATTTAGTTTTCTTTCATGTTGTTGAATTTGTAGATTTGTAGTTGATATTATTGTAGTAGTTTTTCTTGTTTTTTCTTGTTATAGTTATTGTTGAGGGGTTTGTCCCTTTGGTTGGATGTGGGTTTTTCGTTTATGTTTTTGGGGTATTTGGAGAGAAGAGAGACCCCTTCTCTCTTTGAGTATGTAAGTTTTCTATGCCTTTAAGAGTCATCAACTCACCATATTTGTAATGTTTTGGTAATGACACATCATTGTTGTTTTGTTGGACTGAGTTTGAATCTTATAGTTCTCTATTATCGACCTTAAATGTAAGATTGTGCTTAAATTAAACAAGTTAATAAGATATTGTAGAAAATTATAAAAGAAACAACTAAAGAAATGGCGAATAACCAAGTTAATAAAAAGTTACTAAAAAAATATTCAAGAAAGTCCCTCATAGAATACTGGAAACCGGAATTAATCCACAAAAAGATCAGAGGGATTATCTCGATTAAAACACAATGCTCGGTTTGTAATAGATGAAGTCAACCCACCCGTAACAGACGACGTCGACTCCGTAGTGGACTTGTCGTCTTCTTTGTTATTAGGATATCCACGACAATGACGACATTAACAGTAAATTGTCACATGTTTCTGCTCAAATTTTCACAAAAACCTTAAGAAACAACCAAATTTGATGTTCTAATTCACAAATTCCTTATAATGATGCGAATATGAAGAGAATGAAAGAAAGATGGGAGATAAGGGAAGGAAGAGAGGAAGAAAGAGAGATAGAAATGTGAATGACATGTGGTGTAATTATATATATATATATAGAGAATTTGGTTCTAGTAAAACGGCTTCTTAGAGTAAAACGGAAGTACTATTAAGGGCCATTGAATTACAAATAAATGAATGGTTGTGATTAAAAGTAATTGGGTGCATGTTTATATGGTGGAATTGAACACGCATGATTCCCATTAATTTGTGGATTTTTTTACCTAAATTATAAGAGATCCTACCCTTCCTTTTTTATTTTATTCTCTCCCTCCCAGTTAATATCGATCTCGATTGGAATCCTCTTCGACCTCGACTGAAATCGTCTTCAACTTCCGACTGGAATCGGCCACAGAGGAGGGCTTCAACACGCCGCCGGGCTTCAACACGCCGCCGCCGCCTTCGACCTCGACTGAATCGTCTTCAACTTCCGACTGGAATCGGCCACATAGGAGGGCTTCAACACGCCGTCGTCTTCAACTTCTCTCCCTCTATCAATCCATCCCCATCTTCACGTCCTTCACCCATAAACTCATCTCGCTGAATTCCTTCTCGGAAATCTCAGCGACCTCTCAGTTAAAACGCCATATCTTTTTATTTACAACTCCGAAAATTCTCCAATTTTGAGGGACGAAATTAGATTTCCAGATCTATCTCTGGGAGTTAGAATCACCTAATTCCGAGTCTAGACGAAAGAGAACGAGCCAGTTGAAGTCACGCTAGATTTCTGGAAAGTTGCTGTCAATTCCTTCCCGAAAATCTCAGTGACCTCTCAGTTAAAATGCCATATCTTTTGATTTACAACTCAGAAAATTCTCCAATTTTGAGGGACGAAATTAGACTTCCAGATCTAACTCTGGGAGTTGGAATCACCCAATTCCGAGTCCAGACGAAAGAGAATGAGCAAGTTGAAGTCACGCTGAATTTCTGGAAAGTTACTATCAATTCTTGCAGAAGTTGAAGTGCAATTCGACAGGGCACTCCGTGGTATCTGGGTTGAAACTTTCAACATCAAAGGAGAATCATGAATGTAAGTTCTTACTACTCTGAAGAAGGTGTTATTGTGTTTAATTGACAGCTTGTTCTAGGAAGTTTCAGTTTTGGTGTTTTGGGGTATTGTTTGTAATTAATATTCAAATTATTTAATGTGATATTCATACAAATGCTTTTGATATTCATATTGGATGTAGGTCTCATGCATTGAATATTTGATATTTATGATGTGATATTCACCTAAACTTTGAATAATTATCATGTGCGAATTAAATTCTGAATATTGACACTATTTTTATGAATATCGACTACTTACTTGTATGACTATGTGTACAAAATACGTGAATATCATCACATATGGAATGAATATCGCTATTATAGTATTCAAATTGCTTGTTGATGGTGTTGTTTGTACTGTTTGCAATTGATATTCAAATTGTTTGATGTGATATTCACTATAATGTTGTTCATATTCAGGAGGTTTTATGCGTTGAATAATTGATATTCAAATTTTATGATGTGATATTCAATATAATGTTGTTGATATTCATTATAATAATATTGTTGATATTCATTATAATAATGTTCATATTCAGGTTGATCGAACGACTGTACGACCCAAAATCGACGCGACAATATCATTGGTAAACCTTACCGCCATGAATCAAAGCTTCGAAGATATTGGGTGGTGATATTCGTGTAGTTAGTTGATGACATTCATGTACTTGAGTGACTATATTAATGTAATTGGGTGGTGGGCGATATTCACAAAATGAGTAGTGATATTCATAAATTGAGTGGTGATATTCGTGTAAGTAAATTTGATATTCATGTGATTAATTGAGATATTTATGTAACTTAGTGTGATATTCATATTATCAAGTGGTGAAATTCATGATTTAAGTGATGATATTCACATTTTTAAGATATTAAATCTTCACTTATTAAATAGAAATCGATATTCAAACAAACATAAACGATATTCATTAACAAATTATTGATATTCGTGAACATATTAACGATATTCACGAACGTTTAGGAATGTTCTTCCTATTTAAATTTTTAATATTTGAATGGGAGCAAAATCGATTAGGAAAGAGAATATTGTATTATTTTCTCTCTCCTGTAACAACCAAAATTAATTATTTCTTATTAATAATATCCTTATTAGGTTAGATTTGGTGGTTAGGGCTCTACCATATATCTCCTATAACCCATTAATCCAACCATCCATCAACATCAATCCGACGCTCCAGATTAGTACTTCCGTTTTACCACAATTTCCGTTTTACCGGAGCGTGCCTCTATGTATGTATGTATGTATAGAGAACCTTGAAAATATATATAATTCTTTGTTTAGAAGGGGACTTAATTTATTAAACAAAATTTTTGCGTGGTACCCTTGAGTTTTTGTAATTTTTGTGAAATATCCGAATATTTGTTATATTTCGCGTGATACCCCTGAGGTCTTGACAAATTTCGCCAAATATCCTTGACATCAAAAAATGTTAAATTTTGGGGTTCAATCGTTAACTCTTAAAAAAAAGAAAAAATATATTAAATTACAACATGAAAAATCAAGGTCTATTTGGATCGTATTTTATTTATAACTATAACATGAAATTTAGTATAAATTTATTTAATCTTGCATTATAATATAATAAAATAAATTGAAATACGCAATTTAAACAAATCATAAATCACTTATATCCTCCCATTTTCAAATATAAATGTATCACAAATAATCAAGTCGAGATGAATGTGTATAAAACAATTCAGAAATCAAAATATCTAAGAATAAATATGAACGGAAAATCATCCTAACTACAAGTAAACTATGTATCTTGTTTTATATAAATCTAAACAGTGGAAGGATCGTGTGCTTTTATTTTTTCAAACAATAATATCAAAATTGGTGGTCTTATGCTTCATTTATATGTAAAGATAAATAATATTTTACTTATATATATATATATTATAAAACCGATATCGTATGAGGATGAGAATTGTAGTTTAGAGTACCACACAGACTAAATAAGAAAATTCAGAACAAAAAAAAAGAAAAAAAAAGAAAATAACACTTCTCGACTTAATTATTTGTGATACATTTATATTTGAAAAGGGGAGGATATAAGTGATTTAGGATTTGTTTAAATTGCGTATTTTGATATATTTTATTATATTATAATGCAAGATTAAATAATTTTATACTAAATTCCATATTATAATTATAAATAAAATACGATCCCAATAGACCTTGATTTTTCATATTGTAATTTAATAACTTTTTTTCTTTTTTTAGGAGTTAACGGCTGAACCCCAAAATTTAACATTTTTTTACGTCAAGGGTATTTGACGAAAATTGTCAAAACCTCAGGGATACCACGCGAAATATAACAAACCTTCAGATATTTCACAAAAATTGCAAAAACTCAAAGATACCACACGAAAATTCCATTTATTAAACTTGTGATAATAAAATGATATACTTGTTATGATGGCCGATGGATAAGATGTAGCATGAAGCTAGTAGGAAAGTTGTCTGTTGTTTTCAAAATAAATTCACATGTAGTAAACATGCATAGATGTTCGTAATATTAAAAACATGAATGACACAATGTCGGTGAAAGAAATCATCAAAACCCTCTAGCTTTCGTACATCTCTTTCAGGGGAAAAAACGTATTCTTATGAAGAACTATTTCATAATTTTAATGGAAGAGGAGGAAGAAAATAACAACTTATTTTGTGGGTTAAAAATAATGTTGATCATGCTAGAAAACATCCGTATAAATTTTCACAGATAATTTGATGTTTTATTCATTTTTCGATCTCATTCTTTTGGTTTTTTACTATTACCTTTTTTTCATCTTTATAAATTCACCACTTATTTTTGTTTGTTATGTTCTTATCCTCTCGCCACCCTCCACTCCTCCTCTAACCATCGTGTCTCATTCTGATCGACTCATAATCAATATTATCGTTTGCACCATACTTATCTTTTTATAATGATTCAGAACTTCTATGGACGATGTGTGGAGGGTATTGAAGAATACATCACAAGAAAAGCCTTAAAACATCTTTTAGTTTAAATCTTATGCAAACTAGGATATTATATTTTGACTTTGAATGTAAAACTTTATTTCGTTGTAATATTCGTTCAAACCTAGTAAAATATTGAGACATGTGTTAAAAAATCTTCCCTTTGATATGTGAAAGTGGTTTTTGATGCTTGATCTCATCTTATTGAACTATAAACATGGTGAAACATGCTATATGGTTTGATTTTATTTTATTTTTGGACAAAACGGTAAAAGAATTTCACAAGTTTGTGATATTTTGATGTATAAGATCTCGATTTCGTGCAATTAAAGAGCGTACTTTGGTTAAAAAAATAGAAAACAATTAATATAATATATGAATACTTAATGGTTTTGCTTTACTCACTTAATATTTTGGTGTTGATATTGTATTGTGAATTTTTTTGATACTCTTGTGTTGATAACGTATTATGAGATTCAGTAAAACTCAAGAAAACTCGTTTGATTCGTGTATAATTTTATAATGAATCCCACATTCTATTTATAGAAAAAAAACTTGTCTGACAACAACCATAATCAACCCCGTAATACACCATTCTGGATTTTAATAGTTCTAAGTACCTTTTTTAGAAAAATACATTAAGGGATGTATATTCATAATAAAATTAAAAAATTCCCCTGAAAAATTGTAATAAAGACATAATATTCACAACGTTCTCAATAAAAATAAGATAAAAGTGCCCTAATAGAACAAATGTACCAATCAATCTCCCAAATAGTCATTATATTACTAGTAATCCCCTTTGGTATAAAAATAAACTATTTCATGATCTTTCTCAGTACTAGATCATCAAATTATTGAAAACATCTTAAGAATACCAATTCCTCGAAATTATTTTACAGATCGTTTATATTGGAGTCCTAGTCATGATGGTTGGTTCTCCACGAGCTCGATTATTGACCTCTTATATTCCACAATTATTAACTACCAATGGTTGGAAGTTAGATATGACACTGAAAAATCAAGAATTTTCTTTGGAATATAACTAAGAATGGCCTCGCCACAAAAGAATGATTAGCACAAGTTGCACAACAAAGAATTGCAATACCGACCACTTGCATGTGAATTATGTAATTATCCATGTGAGGATGTGAAACATCTACTTACTCAATGTCCTTTTACTCTTCAAATAATTAATTCCATTAATAGCAATATTGTATCAAATTTATGCAACTTGAATTTTCAATCCTTAAGTATTCTTGAAAATTATATAACCTAATGATTAAGTTAAACAACGTACCAATCATTTTTAGAACTCATTACCATTGGTGAAGTATATGGTACTATAGGAATCATATTGTTTCTAGTTTTCGGTAAAAGAGCCCAAGACGTGCATCCACCAGATAAGCCTATAACGATCACGTGAATGAAACATAGCCTTTTTCGGAGATAGTCCTTTCGTTCTTATTGACTTAAGTAGACCATTTGTGAGCATATAAGATCAAAGAAAGCAACCTACTGCCCCATGCATACTCAAAGAATAGGACAAGGAAGTTACTTATAATACTATGAAAAGTGGAATCTCTTATTTTTCACACAAGGATAGAGACATGGCTAATGCTTCGAAGGAAATTACCCGTACAACTTCCTATCCATTCATCCATTTCGTCAAAGAGGTGTCATTCATGAATAATAAGATCTCTCAAGTGATAGCTATAGAGGAGAAGCGCAGGTGAATTTGATGTTTCTATTGTTCTTTCTTGGCAATGGTATGTCCGGTAATCATATACCTAAGACTTCTTCCTTCCTTAATTAGGTTTATAGAACGATATGCTAGAAAAGACTGTATTCTATCTATAGCTATTCGAAGAGCTTAGGAGCTAGATGAATTATCTTTTTCTTTGGAGAGTACCTCTTGGGGTAGTCCTTACATTTGCTATCTATAAACAACTGATCATACATCGATTCTAACACACTATAAAGGATCACTTGGTAACAAGAAGTCCAGTTCTCTGTGATTTATCTCTTCTACTTCAACCTCGAGGTCATAGTCTACCTATTATGTGTCCCTAGCTAGGAGGCTGAATAGAAATCGCTAGATTTTATTCTTTCTTAAGTCACATAGAGATTGGATTTTTTTTTCCGTTACTTGCATGTCCAGTATATGTGTTAGAGGACATATCGATCGATCTTCGCTATCGCTCCTACCAGGGGTAGCGACTGTTTATTTATAAGGCTATGATTCTATTGAGACCACCCTTGACGCATCGTCATAGAGGGGATTGGGCAAGAATTGTGTAACATCCCAGGCCAAGCTACCCCAGCCACCAAGCCGCCCAGCCACCCAACGGTGCCGACGCCGGTACTGGTGCCGCCTGGTTGTCCAAGGGCATGCAGCGCAATTGGTGATACAAGTGGTAAGGCATTGCCCTTGTATCTAAAGGTCCCGGGTTCGATCCCCGTGGGCAACAACTTACCCATTTAAATGGGGGGAAGGGTTGGGTGTGTGGGCTGCATGCCCTTGGACAACCAGGCGGCACCAGTATCGGTGCCGGCACCGTTGGGTGGCTGGGCGGCACCAGTACCGGCACCGGCACCGTTGGGTGGCTGGGCGGCTTGGTGGCTGGGGTAGCTTGGCCTGGGATGTTACAAAAAAGTACACTTTTTATGTAGGAGGTAGCATCCAAGCCCATTAGGCCCAGCTATTTCCATCCCCATGGGCCGCAGCTCATGTACCCCAACCCCTCTCCCCATGGTTGGGTAGGTTGTTCGTGAGACTCGAACTCGAGACATCACGCTTAAACAAGCGGCTTAACGCCCACTTGTTACCAATTGCGCTGCATCACAATTGGTATTCACTCCTTGTGGGGAGTGGATAAAGGGGAGAGGTCTCGTGTTCGAGCGCTCCCAACAACCTCTTGGAAATGGCTTCCATTAATTTGGAGTAGCCAACAAGGAAGGATTGGGGTACATGGGTTGCGGCCCATGCGAGTGTCTCATATTGGGCTAGGCCCGTGGCTTGAGCACTCACATAAAAATTGTACTTTTATGTAATACCCACACCACATTGGGCCGGCCCATCACAGGGCTGCAGCCCATACACCCTAACCCTTCCTTGGTGGCTCCACCTAATTAATAGGCAGCCATCTCTAAGAGGTTGTTCGTGAGTCTCGAACTCGAGACCTCACGCTTTAACAAGAAGCTTAACGCTCTCTTGTCACCAATTGTGCTGCAGCTCAATTGGTGACAAGAGAGCGTTAAGCTTCTTGTTAAAGCGTGAGGTCTCGAGTTCGAGACTCACGAACAACCTCTTGGAGATGGCTGCCTATTAATTAGGTGGAGCCACCAAGGAAATGTTGGGGTGTATGGGCTGCAGCCCTGTGATGGGCCGGCCCAATGTGGTATGGGTATTACAAATTGTTCCATGATCCTCTCCATCTTCTTTCCAACAATTGCTTCAATTTGGAGTGTTGCTAACCTCCAAACTCGTATTGTACATTAATAGCTCTAACGTCTCACTGACGGGGCTCGAACCAATTGCTTTCTTATTTTAAGTTGAGTTCTTTGGCTATCGGATCATCCTGGCTCATATTGATCCATTACGATATAGTGGTAGTTACTTTGAATGACTATCAACTACTAGCTTTAGATCAAAGACCTTTTCTCGTACAGCCTAGTGCATAGTCCTAGCTAGGTGACTAGAAGATAGACGTTGTCGAAGCAATATAATTTTTCATTATTTTAAAATTTTGACATGATCTAATTTAAATCTATATAATAGTTAAATTTGTTATTTAAAATTGAAATATTATAAATCGTAATTGTTATGTTTTAATTAAGCAACCATTCTATTATTTGTTTAGAGATATGATAAATTCGAACTAATTAGTCTCTTTGTAAAATAAAGTGTAGCCAAGTCTATATGTGATTGTTAAGTAATGAGATGTTGATTGAAGGTAAATAAACCGGTTCACATACAAGAGGAGTAATTCATCTTCGATTTTTCTATCGTTTAGTTTAATCGGGCTTCTTGGCCCATTAACCTTTGAGCTTGCATTGACCAACTGAGCTTTGGTATTCGATGATACCTTCCTCTTGTTTTTGTAGCTTCCACTGAAGCTGAAAAACCCTAAGCTTGTTAAATTTGGCTAACGGTTACCTCCTCCTTCGTTTTCCTGGCAAGCAGCGTGAAAATCCTCTTTGAAGTTGTTCGCTCTTTTTCTTTGTGGTCCTGAAAATAAGGTATGTCATTTTCCAAGGAAATGTTCTTGCATGTGCTAAATTCCGCTTTCCGGTTCCCGGCTCCTCCAAGTTGCTTCTTCAGTTCTTCAGCCATGGAGATGATCTCTTGATTTTTGCATCTAGTAATTTGATTTAGATGAGACTGTTTTTTATTTTCTTCTCTTAGTTTGTTTTCAGATTGAGTTTTCATTTTCGTTTCTTTCTCTTTCGAAGTTTCCATGAGGGCGTTGTGTGTGTTGTTGTCTTAGTTTGTCTAGGTGCAACCTTACTGTGTTATGAGGTATGAACTGAATTTTAGGATAGGAACTAAAGTGAATTGTGTGTATGCATGATCATGATTTGTTTGATAAATTTGGTATTTCACTTGTTTCAATCGTTTGACCTGACAAGATCGTCTTCTCTCTGTTCGTTCAGACATTTGTTGTTTATTGTTTCCTAACTAGTGTTTTCCTCTATATCTCATATTCCTTTTAGCTTACTATACAAATAATTTCTCTATAGTTTATTTATCAAATATCATATCGCCATATATGGGTGAAAATTTCAGTAATTTTTATGCAGAAACATATAAGGATTTTGACATATCATCCAAATATATATATTCCCAATTTATGGAAGGATTGTAAAAATTACCTCTAAATAAGGGGCCAATTTAGTTTTTGGTGTGATTGTTTGTTTTGTTTTGTTTGTTAGTTGTGTTTGTTGCTTTTCGGTATATGTGTTGTTGTGTGTATTTTAATTAAGTCTTGTTCAATAGCATTTTGTTTAATAATTTTTCATCCACTTTGAACTTAATAAAAATTAGCATCACTTGCATAACAAAGTTTTTTACTTGTTTTTCTGGAATTTAGCGTGTATCACTTGTGTGGACAAACTTTCACTAAATTGGTAATCTTATTCTTGTGGTTATAGAAATGTCTAAGAAGTCAAAGTGCTTGTTTGACGTGGATGGGTCTTCTCGGATAAAAGATGAGGATGTTTGTGATGATTTATTGACCTTTCTTCTGATGTGAATGATGCACACTCACCTCTTTTCGTATGTGTTATTTTTTCAGCTAGAGGTGCAACTCGAGAGGCTGGTATGTTTGCTTCTTCTTTAGTCTTCGTGATATATGGTTATTTACATAGGTGTATTGAAGTAATGATGATGTAATTTTTTATGTCAGCGTCTGCCATTTAAGTTTGTAGAAAAAGTAAAAGGGAGTCTAGGTGGCTAGGCGTATCTATAAGCTTCTAGTGGCTACGAGCATAAAGTAAAGTTGGTTCACGGCGAGGGCATTGTTTTCTGACGGGTGGGCTGTTTTCGCTGATAATTATTCTCTGAATTTGAGACATTTTCTAATGTTCTGTTACCTTGGGAATTGTCGCTTCAATGTTTTTATATTTGATGTGACCTGTTGCGAGATAAAGTACCCTGCCTTACAAAGTGAAAGTGGTTGAGGAAGAGGTTTGTGTTTGTATTGTTTTGATGGTGAAGAATTCTGTTTAGATGATTGGATTTTGGGTCGTAATTCATGGGTATTTTTTCAGGAAAGTCAAGGAAGTCTGAAGTTGTCGAGCGTGCTGAAGCATTTGTTTGTGAGAATCCTCGCTTCATTTTGTCTTTGACTGCGTCGTATGTTAGCCCGGCCTCTCACATGGTATGATTTCAGTGGTTATTAGTTATCTTGTATTTTTTTTGTTTTTGTATATATTCGTGTTTAGTTTTTTTGTTGTGTTTGTTCACTTGTTCATTTAGTGGATTCCTACCGTTCATGTGCTTGAATGTATGTATGAACTGAACTTGAGCAAGTGTAGATTAAGGTTGGTAGGAAAACGTGGAATGTTGTGCTTACAAGAGGCAATCAGTCTCTTAGGCTAGGAGTCGGATGGAAATCTTTCGTAGTCGATAATGAGCTGAAGATTGGTGATGTATGTGTGTTTGAGTTAGTGAATTCAAGTGCCTTGTCATACAAGGTTCATGTTTTTCGAGCTTCTTAAGGCAGGGTATAAATGTATCCGGTGTTGCGTTTTGTCGAGACTAATGGGTTGACTCTAGTTGTCTAGTGAATTTGTTACACGCGGTGTTGTGTAAGGTTGAAACATGTGTTCAATTTTATGTTTGTAGTAATGTTTCTGTTTTTCTGGTGTGTAATGCAAATTTCTGTTTTAGTTTGTGCTTTGTATGATACCTTATTAAATATGGGTTTGTTAGGTATTGGAGTATATAAAGAGTTTTTTGTTTATAAGTAGTTGAAAAATAGGGTTGTATAAAAAAAGTATTTTAGTAAAAAGATGATTTTTATGGATATGTGTTAATTTTATAAGAAAAATATGAGTAGTGGAAAAAAGTAATACAATTTTATTACACATTTACCGAAATATATATAAGTATGTTTTTTTTTAAATGTGTTTATAAATAAGAAATAAACCAAGCCAAACAAAGCCTATGTTACTATTGAATGGTTGCGTGTTTAGGTGTGTGCTCAATTAAAGTGATTTATGTTCTTGAAGGTTTACTTTAGTTAATGTGATCTAAATTTGAATGTTAGTTTTCAATTAATGGGAGTTTTTAATGTTGGCGTTAGCTTAATTAAAGTAATTTATGTTCCAATAACATATACCTGATCCACTTATGTGGCTACTTACTATTTCTCATGTATGTCCATGTGTAATTGTTTAATCTCTCCTTTGATTTGTTCATGCGTCTTATAGATGAATAATTGTGTATGGAATCCGTATAAATACAACAAAGCTGCTTATAGACCACACCAGTATAGTCCCCATTTGTCGACACATGGGCTCAATAAGAAATAAGTAGATGCCAAAAGACAATTTGCATACAGTTGAGACAATTTAATATGAGTAAATAATAACAAGAAGACTAACTTTATTTTCAATATATAAAAAATCATCAAAAGACTTTAGTAGAATATTTGACATCTGTATAAGTTAGTCAAGAGGGTCTCACATGAGGACTTAACATGTCAGAAATGTCTTTCAAAGTCCAACTCATAGCTACATACAAGAACTAATGCTCATGACCTGTAAATAACAAGTTAAAGCAGGGATAAATGAATGGAAAAAAGTTGATACAAATTATAACTATTTGTCATTTGTAATTGTTGTGCAAATAATATAAGATTTAAAATTGACCTAAATGAACATATTTAATGTATAGTAATATATACTTCAATGCAATTAATTCAATGTTAATATGTAATATGAATTTATAGATAAACATTTCAATATGAGAAACAAAATGTGTACTCTTTTTTTGCATATTGTCACAGAGTTTTTGTTTTATATATCACGTGTATATGTACATAAAACATAGAGTGGCTTGTTTTATAGTCAAATGAGAATGAAGTAGATGTGTATTGGGTAATTGTGTTTTGTCTTCTAGCAGCTCTTAGAAGTCTCACGTGAGTGTAATTACATGCTCATTTTAACATTTTTCAGCTAAGTTGGTGTTTTTACTAAGAAAATTATTTCTATTGCAGGTAATTCAGCAAATGCAACAAGGTTATTCCATCATTGTAAGCTCCAAACCAAGGGAGACGCATGCATCTTACCAGCACACCCTTAGAAGACTTACGTGTGTGTAATTGCATATGAGCATGCATATATCTTGAGTGTCCTTTTTTGTGGACAAATTTCATTTTCAATCTAGGGGTTAAAAAATGTCATGTGATTTTAATTTTTTTGCCACTTTTTCATGTGTTTTGTTTTTTACACTTCACATGTACAATTATATAAAGTCTAGGGGTGATTTGTTCTTTCATTGTTTATGTTGTCATCCAAAGTAGATATTGAAAAGGAAAAGACGACGAGAGATCAAATAGTGGTAAGTCCTATCTTTGTGCGAGCCTTCGATTTATTTTGTGTTTTTGTTAATATTTGACGATTTTTCCCTAAATAATATAGACATGAAACAAGTACAGAAATAGAAGCATCTAGAAAAAGAATATGAGTGACAAACAAACTCAGCATCAGCTAACACATTGTCTATTTATATACAAAATTGCACTATTGGCTGCATGTATAATTTGCACTATTGGATGCATGTGGATGTTTGTTGGCTAAATTTGTTTTGTCTTCTAGCAACTTTTTTAGTCTCATGTGAATGTAATTGTAGATGAGCATGTATTGAAACATGTCTTTTGGTGTGAAGGACCCGTGATTTTTAAGTGTTGTCTTATTCGCATGGGTCTTGGTCTTTTATATGTGGTATGTGTTCATATATAGAGCGCATGGGTATTTCGGTTTGTCATCGTTTCCTTTTTCATCCAAGGTAGACACAGAAAATAGAAGTGCTACAATATCTCAAAGTAAGGTAAGTCTTATATTTGTTCGAGTGTTTGATTTATATTGAGTTTTTGTTAATCTTTGACTGGTTTTTTTCCTATGTGTTGATTATGTATCTTATATTGTTAGTTTTGTGAAGGTTGTTACATTTTAGCCATGTCTAATTCTCTGTGAATGATCACATTGAAGTCATCGGATTGGAGGAAGGATTGCTTGGCTCGTATTATTCTGCTCTCATAACTTAAATGTCACCGCTAGTGGGTTTTTATCGTATAGCGCACGATACATTGGCCCGCGATGATCGCCCTGGACCTCTGCATGAAATTGTATCAGCGGGATTGCTTCGGCCTATTCCTCATTTTCAATCACGAGTTGTGTACGATATAGGAAAGCATGTAGATGTTTGGGCGATAGATGGGTGGTGGTACAGTATTGTAGTAGGAAATCATGCCGACGGTAGGTACGAAGTTAATTTTTCGTGTTTCAGTTATGACAACGTGATTTTTAGTACACAAGAGTTAAGACTTCATGGACATTGGAATAGGAGCAGATGGCTGCGTGTCAGAGCCGATGTTATTAACATATATTAGTGATCTATGTTTCGTGATTGTACTTTCGTTTATGCTATGAGTTGTGTTAGTTGTTTTCATTCGATTTTTATTAGTTTGTAATTTAAACATAAGTTTGTTGTCTTCTATGTCTTGTTGTTATCAGACAGTTTGAAAATAAAATGTTTGAAATTTTCAGAGTAGTGAATTCGTGTCATTTGGTACATAAGAGATTAATTATTTGTCCATTCAATTAAGCAACAATCTTTAATATCAATTCAAGCTAAAATCAAGCCTTCTCAATCTTAATTTAGATTGAATCACATGCAATAATAACGTACCAATATCTACTCCAATTAAGTGATATTTTTTAGTGTTTTAGAGCAAAGTAATCAACTAATGTACATGCTAAATGGACCAATACAATTGTTGGAAATATTATGCCATGTGGTAACATGCAAATTCAATGTGGCATTATGTGCAGCAATTGCTTCTCACAATTCGAATCCTATAAGCAAAATCTAAGTATTTGTCCATTCAATAAAGCAACAACCTTTAGGGGTTTTTGCGCCAAACCACTCGTTATATAACCGATTTTGCATGAAACCACCCGTTATATCAATAATTATTTTAAACCACCCATAAATGACCCTCCGTTAACAAGGAGCCACCCATGAGCTGATTTCGTTAACTTCTCTGTTTAAAAAAAAAAAAGTAAAAGACCAAAAAACTCTTGTAAATATATCAAATTTTCAAAAAAAATGCCATTCTTTTATAACCCTAAACCCTAAATCCTAAAACCCTAAACCTTAAAATAAATAAAATTTCCTAAAACAATGACTGATTACAGAATTAGAGGTTTAGGTTTAGGGTTTTAGGGTTTCAATTTCCCAAGAAATGCCATAAAAAATAAGGTTTCAATTTTTTTTTAAAAATAAACCGTAAACCCTAAAAAAGTTTTTAAGGTTAAGGGCTTAAGGATTTAGGATTAGGTGTAGGGTTTAGAGTTTATATTTAGGGCCTAGGGGTTTAGGTTTAGGGTTTTAGAGTTTAGGGTTTAGGGATTAGGATGGAGGAAGAATGACATTTTTTGAAAATTTGATATATTTACAAGGGTATTTTGGTCTTTTTACATTTTTAACGAAAAAGTTAACCGAATATGTTCGTGGGTGGCTCCTTGTTTACGGAGGGCTTTTTATGGGTTAAATAATTATCGATATAACGGGTGGTTTCATACAAAATCGGCCATATAACGGGTGATTTGGCGCAAAATTCCCAACCTTTGTTATCAAATTTAGCTAAAATCAAGCCTTTTCAATCTTAATTTAGATTGAATCACATGTAATAATAACGTAGCAATATCTAATCCAATTAAGTGATATTTTGTTTGTGTTCTAGAGTAAAGTACTCAACTAATGTTCGTGCTAAATGGACAAATACAATTGTTGGATATATTGTGCCACATGGTAACATGCAAATTCAACGTGGCATTATCTGTGTTTTGGGGCGAAAAAATCGAATCGACCTAGATCGCCTTAAGAAGGGCAACTAGACAACTACATAATTGATTATGTCTAAATGATCCAAATCAAGTAAGAAGCTAAGTAAATCAAGATTAAACATACTCAAAAGTAAACTTATCTCCCTTGAATGAGAGATTGGTCGAATCGAACTATCTAAGCGTCGGTCGCTGATAGGCGTTATCGCGACACCCAATCAAAGTAAATTCTTAAAAACCTAAACTAGTAGAATAAGCAAGCAAATGTCGAATCCCACAGGGAGGAGTTGTCTTTCTTAATGTAAATTTGTATGCCAAAGTAACAAAGGGAGGGGGGGGGGGGATTTTGGTTGTTTGATTGCAAGTAAACAAATTAAAGTAAAAAAAAAAGGTTGTAATCAATTGGGGAAAAACACTTAGCCAAACAAATATCCACCATTCATTTGATTGATTGGTCCTAGATTATCTCTATTCCTTCCAATGATTATTCGTGTCCCTATTCTGAATTAGTTACCAGTCCAACTAGTCCTGACAACCCTAACTATCGAACGCACGAGAAACTATCAAGATTTAGAACAATAGCAGCATGAAGCATATGAATTAACCAGGATACATACAACACCACAACTCACAACATTTAACACATAATTAATTCTCTTTCATAATAAAGTAGTCCAACTAGTCCTAGAATATCATGGTTGCTACACAAGATAAGGGATTTCAACTCGAAATATTCAAACCCTAGCAATAGACAATTACTATTATCAACTAGGTGATCAATCCAGTCAAATCAATAAGAATCAATAGGAATAAGCTCAAGAGAAAAGATATAATCCAAAGGAATAGTAATAGAATTATAACCTCACAATCATATATCAAATGAAGGCTTCAATCATCGGACTAAGCAAAAGGTGCTTAGTTCTTCATAGTCTTGAAACAAAAACTCAAAGGAAAAAACTGATGTAAAAACTAGATTGGTCTCTATGGCTGCTAGCGAAACTCAAAATATATAAAATCTAGTTTCCATAAGATAGGAAACATAATCTAAAAAGGAATAAAAAATAAACGGAATAAAAGAAATAAAAGAAAAAGGAAATAAATAAAATAAAGTAAACTTCGGAAACTCCTCGCCGTGCGCTGTTGATGGGATTTCCGTGACCGCGGAAAATTCAATCTGATCTTCGCTGCTCTCGACTTTTCCGCGACCGCGGCAAATTCTTCCGCGACCGCGGATCTTCGTTTTCGCTCTTGTTGTCTTCCTTCCGCGACCGCGGCGGTGATATCCGCGATCGCGGACAAGCTTCTATAGCTTTCTCCTGGATCCTTCTTCGTCTTTTCTCGTGGCTTTCTTCTCTAACTTCTTAATCTTCATTTAAGCTTCTCCAAACCACCTAATATTATACTTCTTCTCCTCAACTCTATATTCCACAATTGTGCTCTAAACTCATCCAAATAGTACCCAAAACACCGATAACAACTCCTAGATAAACACTATAAAGTAACGCTGATCAAATTCCCCCATGCTTAAACCTTGCTCGTCCTCGAGTAAGCTAATATAAACCTACTCCTCCAATCAAATCCCCAAGGTCTCAAGAAGCACAAAAAAACCATTTCCACTAAGAATTGCACCTAACATGAATCTCCAAGGCACCAACACAATCAACACACAACACAACATACAAGCTTAAAGGAAAGCAGAGTATTTCCCCCAAGCTTAACCCGAACACCATAGAGTGAATAAAAATATCTAATCCTAGCCTCCATCTATCTTCTTATACCTCCTAGAGTGACCTACCCGAATCCTCCTTATATCACCTCTTCTTATGTCACCACGCTAGGAAAAATGAGGAATCCTAATAATCACTCTTCTTCTTTTCACTCATTTTGCCAAGGTGCCCTTTTAGGTTTTCACCAAGCCACTCATTTCATTTTTCAATAGATGGGCTCACATAAACTCACATCACTCTTGACCAATTATTACCCCAGCCTAATGCTGGTCCAAGCCACCTGCTTATTATCTAAGTCGCACTTTCAGGTTTTCGACTTATCCCAGGATTTTATTTATGTCTTTTTTCAAAAAAAAATTGACTTTTTCTATTTTTCATTATTTTTTTCTTTCTCCTCAACGACTAGCAAGTATAGAACACTCTCTTATGCTGAAACATTGCATTGTCCTCAATGTAATGAAGACAAAAAGAATGAAGCACATGGAAAGGCAAAAAATAACTCACAACCGTCGCCGAGTTGGCTTGAACCTGGGAGTTGTTGTTGGCGGTATATCAATGAAAGCACATGTCGCTGGTGTCACGCCGGGTCTTCAAACAAACTCCACCGTGCAACCAAAAGGAATCCACTGTAAGGTGTAGTGGTATATCAAAGAAATCGGGGCTGCACGACCTTCAACGAACACATAATGGAGCCCAGATGGAATCGTGGTGTGGGCTCTGGTATTCCTTCTCCTCAGCTGTCGAATGTCGGGTCATCATCGTTGCCAAATAAAAATGTGGGGCTAATGTCTTCTCCTTGGCAGCATGATGCGCACCATCTCTCAATGTAAAATCGGACAGTAAGGCCTTTGGTATAACTTTTTTTTTCCAGGTCAGGGGACTTACAGTGATATTTCCGCGATCGCGGAAAAGTTACTGGTGCGAGAAACACCGTCTTCAATTTGGCCTGGGTCTCCTACCTGCATGTTAGTCTAAAACAAAACAAAAACAAAACGAAACAAACAATAATAAAAACTAGAAAGGAAAAGACAAGACAAGAATTTCATACCTCGGGTTGCCTCCCGAGCAACGCCTTAGTTATTGTCGTGGCTCGACATGGTGCTCTCCCACTTAACTTGGGTTGCTCACATCCATTGAACACTCGGGGTCTCCATCAGGAGGGTGTCTCTTTGCATCATCTAAGTTGAATCCGACCCTCACCCCATCAAATTCCATTGTGAGCGAACCACTGCTCACATCAATCTTTGTACCTGCCGTGTTCATAAATGGCCTTCCCAGCATCACAGGGGCTGCGTGTTTATCTTGCCTCGTATCCATTACAAAGAAGTCCGCAAGGAAGATTAACTTATCTACTTCTACCAGCACATCCTGCACCACTCCCTTGGGATACACATAGGAATTGTCCGCCAGTTGGAACACAATCCCTGTCTTCTCTAATGGCCCGACCTCTAAAGATTCATATAGTGAAAAAGGCAAAACATTGATGGAGGCACCCAAATCTAGCATAGCGTTGTCAAACATGGTGCCTCCGATCTTGCAGGGAATAGTGAACATGCCCGAATCACTGCGCTTCTTGGGCAACCGCTTTTGCAGCATAGCGGATATATTCTCACTGACCTGGACCTTATTTTTCTCCTTTACCACCTTCTTCTTCTTTATTTTGCACAGTTCCTTCAAGAATTTGGCATAGCGAGGAATACTTTGAACAAGTTTTATCAAGGGAATGCTTACCTTGCAGTTGCTGAAGGTCTCAAATAAATCCTTGTTGTTCTCCACCTTTCTGGTGTGCTTCAGTGCCTCAGGAAAGGGTGCGGGAGGCTTTAACGAATTGAGCGGGGGAAAGTTGGGGCGCACGTAAGCATCGTCGTCATCTTTGACAAGATCTGGGGCTCTAGGGGGTTTTCCACGATCGCGGAATTCTGTCCATTGTCGCGGAATTTCATCGAGCAGGTCCTCTTTAGCAAAGACTTTTCCTTCTTCGCCAGTAGCAAATCCGCGATCGCGGCCTTCTTCTCCGCGGTCGCGGAAAACTTTCCGTTGAGCTCGACCTTCCTCCACGTGTGTTCCGCTCCTTAGCGTCATGGCGCATATGTTCTCCCTCGGGTTTACTACCGTTTGAGATGGTAGTTTTCCCGAGTCCCGGGCTTCTAGTCTGCTCACTGCGATGGAGATCTGCCCCACTTGCTTCTCCAAGTTCTGAATACTTGACCGCATCTCTTGATTTTGCTGGACCATAGTATTGCCCAACGTTGCTACAATCTGAACTAGAGACTCTTGGTGCTTGACCACCGCTTGAATTTGTTGGGCCGTAGTGCTTGCCAACGTTGATACGCTCTGGGTGAGAGATCTGATCATGTCATCGCTGGACATAGAAGAATTGGAGCTCTGGCCTTGAGGTCTTTGGTCATATGGAGCTCAAAATTATTATTGTTGACCCCCAGGCTGCTAATATTGTTGTGGGCGCGGTAAGAATTGTGGTGGCCTCTGTTGATACTCTTGATTTTCCTGGCCTTGAGGAGTGCTCTGCTGATTCCCGTATCTCAGATTGGGGTGATCTCTCCACCCTGGATTATACGTGTTGGAGTACGGGTCATATCTTGGCCTTGAAGGGCTGTATCCTCCGATAGCGTTCACCTCAGCAGTGGGTTCTTGTAGCGTGGGACATGCATCGGTTGGATGCATCGTGTCATAGCATATCCCACAAGACTTGACTTGCTGCTGGCCACCCTTCATCATGCATCTCCTCATCATCTCCTTCATCTCAACCATGTCAGAAAGTAGTGAAGCATTGGGCTGAGAGTCCGCAACTCTGACTGATTGGGCGCTCGCCCTTTTACTGAACTGTCTTGAGCGCTCAGATAGGTCAAAGAATACCTCAAACGTTGAAGCAGGCGTCTTGTTCAAAATATTTCCTCCGCAGGCTGCATTCACCATCCGACGCTCCTCGTCAAGAAGTCCACCGTACAAATAAAGTACGAGGTCTTGGTCTGAATACCCATGGTAGGGATAGTTAGAAGTCAGCCTCTTGAACCTCTCGTAGTACTCGTACAACGACTCAGCAGCCTGCTGTTCAATATTTTTGATGCTCCTCTTCAGGCTGTTGAGCTTGGTCACAGGGAAATACTTCTCCAGGAAGGCTTTCGTCATCTTAGCCCATGTGTCAATGCTTCTGGGGTCAAATAATAGAACCAATCATTGGACGAATCCTTCAGAGAGAAAGAAAAGGCCCTCAGCTTGATCTGGTCCTCAGTAACGCCTCTTGGCTTCATGCTGGTGCAGACGGAATGGAACTCCTAAAGATGTTTGTTGGGGTCTTCTCCACTCATCCCATGGAAGTGGGGTAGTAAGTGGATTAACCCGGACTTCAACTCAAAGTTTACGTCATCCGCCAGCTCAAGGAACTGCACAGCCAGCGGTTGCTGCTGCAGATTAGGGGCAGTCAATTGCCTCAACGTGGGTGCTTCGTCAGCCATCTCAAAACAAGGATAGTCAAAACACAAAGCTTTGTTTGTCTTGCGGTTCTTGGAAAGGGTTCTCTCAATTTCTGTATCACAATCAAGAAGAGGAGAGTCAGTAGCACGGGTGTGGACCATAAGATAGGTCCACACAAAAGTTGACACACAAACAAACACAAAGAAAAATTAAAACTTGCCTCCCCGGCAATGACACCAATTTGATAGGCGTTATCGCAACACCCAATCAAAGTAAATCCTTAAAAACCTAAACTAGTAGAATAGGCAAGCAAGGGTCGAATCCCACAGGGAGGAGTTGTCTTTCTTAATGTAAATTTGTATGCCAAAGTAACAAAGGGGGGGATTTTGGTTGTTTGATTGCAAGTAAACAAAGCAAAGTAAAAACAAAGGGTTGTAATCAATTGGGGAAAAACACTTAGCCAAACAAATATCCACAATTCATTTGATTGATTGGTCCTAGATTATCTCTATTCCTTCATATGATTATTCATGTCCCTATTCTGAATTAGTCATCAGTCCAACTAGTCTTGGCAACCCTAACTATCGAATGCACGAGAAACTATCAAGATTTAGAACAATAGCAGCAGGAAGCATAGGAATTAACCAGGATACATGCAACACCACAACTCGCAGCATTTAACACATAATCAATTCTCTTTCATAATAAACTAGTCTAACTAGTCCTAGAATATCATGGTTGCTACACAAGATAAGGGATTTTAACTCGAAATATCCAAACCCTAGCAATAGACAATTACTAATATCAACTAGGCGATCAATCCAGTCAAATCAATAAGAATCAATAGGAATAAGCTCAAGAGAAAAAAATATAATCCAACGGAATATGAATAGAATTATAACCTCACAATCATATATCAAATGAAGGCTTCAATCGTCGGACTAAGCAAAAGGTGCTTAGTTCTTCATAGTCTTGAAATAAAAACTCAAAGGGAAAAACTGATGTAAAAATTAGATTGGTCTCTATGGCTGCTAGCGAAACTCAAAATATATAAAACCTAGTTTCCATAAGATAGGAAACATAATCTAAAAAGGAATATAAAATAAACGGAATAAAAGAAATAAAAGAAAAAGGAAATAAATAAAATAAAGTAAACTTCGGAAACTCCTCGCCGCGCGCTGCTGATGGGATTTCCGCGACCGCGGAAAATTCAATCTGATCTTCGCTGCTCTCGACTTTTCCGCAACCGCGGCAAATTCTTCTGCGACTGCGGATCTTCATTTTCGCTCTTGTTGTCTTCCTTCCGCGACCGCGGCGGTGATATCCGCGACCGCGGACAAGCTTCTGTAGCTTTCTCCTGGCTCCTTCTTCGTCTTCTCTCGTGGCTTTCTTCTCCAAGTTCTTAATCTTCATTTAAACTTCTCCAAACCACCTAATACTATACTTATTCTCCTCAACTCTATATTCCACAATTGTGCTCTAAACTCATCCAAATAGTACCCAAAACACCGGTAATAACTCCTAGATAAACACTACAAAGTAGCACTGATCAGTCGCTTCAAGATAGAAATAGAGAATCGAACTTAAAGAGTAGTTGTAGTAGAGCAAGAGAATTGTAAATGGTAGCTGGTATTGATGATACTAATTGTGTGTGTAAATACGTCGTTAATCGGATACTTATACATAAATTACATGGTCGTATAAACTAGCCGTTTCCTTCCGGATTTTGTGGGAACCGTCAAACCGTCTTCCGAGATGCTCGCCAACGTCCCCTTTCATTGGATCAACTCTTCTTTGCTTTAGCCGAATTGGTTAGCCTCATTTCTGAGATCGTGGGCCAATCGGTTTGGGCTTCGAAATACCTTGGCCCAACAATTGCCCCAAGATCAAAGTGGGCTAGAAGATGAACGGTTTCTGGGCAGTTTGATCTTCTCTTGTGGAATCTTTCTCTGCCGATCCTTCAGCAGACGTGGCGTCTTACGATTGGCTCAACGGTTTGACCAAGGGTGAGGCGGTTTGCTTCTTTAAATTACCCTCGATTACCTCTCTTCACTGCAGGTTTCACGTCTTGTCAAGGTAATTTCTCTCTCTCCCTTTCAAGTTTTCACCGTCTCCTTCTCCACTTCTCTCATGGCGTCTTCTAGATCGAGGAAGGGCAAAGCTGATGTGACCCTGCCTCCCATGACGACCCAAGACGAGGACAAAGCCATGACCGTGAGCTCAGAAGAGCCAAGTACGAAGACCGCGTTCTTCGTCATACTCCTCGCATCTGGAACAGAGTCCGCGATCTCATTCAAGCACCTCTATCCAAGACCAAAGATCGTGTGCCTCAACGCGTCTTCCTTCAAGCGACTCAATGTTGAACGCGAACTCTTTCAAGCGACTCAACCTCTTTCAATGCTGATCGCGTTCTATCTGAAGATTCTCGCATTCAATGCCTTTAACTCGTTCTTTTGAGACATTTTCTATATTTGGTATTTCCCGCTTTGTTTTAGATAGCTTCCTTTTATAGTCTTTCTATCTTTTAGGGTTTGTGCCTTTGCATGCTTGCATGGGCTAGCCCTTAGGCGCGTTTCGGCCCAAGCCCATTAGGTCTTGGCCGAATTGCATTGGCTATTTAAAGCCTCCTTTGTTCTTGTTATTTCTTTACGTTCAATTTTAATCAAGGTTTAAAGTCGAGTGTTTATCCTCCTTCCCTTGATCGGACGTCAAACCCCTCTATCTTCGCATCCCCCTTCCCTCTGCCACCGACGCTACAGCAAACGCTTGAATCTTCAAGCCAGTCTTCCTTCGCATCTCCCTTCAACCGCAATCGACGCTACGACACCCGCAGTCGATGCTACGACATCAACGACTTGTCTCTTCAAGTCGTCTATCCCTCATCAAACCGCTTCCGCCAACGCTATCTTTCGCCACCACTATTCAGTTGTTCCATCCGCCGCGTTCACCACCGCGCCACCACCACATTCACTGTCGAGACGTTCAACGCGTGACTTCTCAACCAAGACTAGATCTCAAGGCGTCACCTTTGACAATTGGGTTGTCTTCAGAGGCAAGAACACATCAACTGGCATCAGAGCCCAGCAGTCTTGTACGTCACGAACTCAAGTTTACATCTTGTTCACGGATTTTTTTTCTTACTCCCATCATTTGCTTTCGTATAATCTCGCGTGAAAAAGAAGAGAAAAACCACAAAGTTACCATCTTTGCAACACCTTCGGTTTCTACAAGATCCTATCTTAGCCGAAATTGTTTTCTTGTTCCCTAAGTTTTGGTGTGTTACGTAATTTGTTATCTTGCATGCTAGAATATTTTGTTTCCTTATTTCTTGTGTGGATAGAGTTTCCTTGTTTGCTAGATATTACTTTTTAGATTGTTAACCGAATTTCCTTATATAAGATATCATCAAAATCTTATCTTCTCTCTCCTATCTCTAACATCACACTTGTGATATTCTTGTTACTTAGACCTTTTTTATTTTGTTTCCTTTTGCAAATCCGAAAAGATCAAAAGATAAGATCTCGGATATTAAAAAAAAGGATATCGAAAAGATATTTCAAAAAAAAAAATGTTTCCAAATTAGGTAAAGCCAAAATAAGGCAACCCTAACCCACAATCGGTCTAAGCTCATCTTCTATTTCTCTCCACCGTCTAGGTCAAGCTTCCTAGAAGGTACTTTCTTGCTAATTAGGTTGCTTTGTTTACGTTTGTTTTAGGGTTTCAATTTTTTCTTGTTTGTTTGATTGCAACTTGCTTGATACACATCTCTTGTGCAAGCCAAGCCGCCCTCACGGCAAGCCAAACTAGCCCAACCTATGTGAACTTTGTGGCTTGACTAGTGATTTTCTTGGTTGTTGTTCTTCGTTGTCTTTTGGTTCGTTTTTACTCCTATGTCTGGCCATCTTGTTATAGGTACCATGACGATTGAACACGGTGCGAACCAACTTGGAGTCGACAACACCAACCCACATCAACCACTGTTGGAGCTACCCCAAGACCAACCACCGGTTGACCCCCCACAACAAGACCCTATCATCGCATTGTTTGAGGAGCAAAGAGAGATCCAAGCTCTTCGACAAGAGAACGCAGCCTACAAAGCCAGAGAACGCGCAACACAACTCGTGCCAGCCCCAGATCCCCTCAGTACTATGGACGCGCCGACTCAACCACGAGCCACTGACGCAGGTCCATCAAAGACAAGAGTCGACAAAGGCAAAGGAATCATGCCGTCGACATCTCATCACCAACCGCAACTCAATCGTATGCAGAGTGTCATCGAGAGTCGCCAAGGTTTCGTTTCACACACGGACCGCTACGTCCCTAGAGCCATACCTGTTGGCTTTGACAACGGCTCCGACTACGACCGCGACGCCGAGGACACTCCAGGTGAGTATTCTAAACCATACAACTTTGATGATCGCTATGCCTCTAGGAGAACCCAGAGACACGTACCGGCCTCAGCGCCACGCGAAGTCCGCCCTCGCCGAGCCGTGCAAGCCGACGCGACGCCAATGAGACCCAATCGCAGACCAAGTGGGCATACGCGACGCGATGATCAATTGAGGACCCCACCTACCCAGCCACGGAGCCATGATGTACGCGATCACCTTCGACACTAGAGTGTTCGGACGCCGCGTTACGGATCTGATGGCTATGCGTCGATCACACCCAATGTCCACGACGACTTCCACGAGCATGACGATGAAGAGATCGAGGACTCGGGTATGGTCAACCCTAATTTTTTTCACCCTCCTCTTGGAGATCCACTTGAATTGCAGGATCACCCTTCGGATTGGATACCTCCACCGTGTCTCCCGCCCCAAGGAGAACGCGTTCGTGACATTGGCTGCGAGCACCGCGATGTTATGCCAAGAGACATTCGACGCGACAACTACGATGCCCAGCCACGAAGACGTCAATGCGATGACGCCTACGCGCCAAGGGATGAGTTTGTTCGCGAAGCAAAATCTAAGTATTTGTCCATTCAATAAAGCAACAATCTTTAATATCAATTCAAGCTAAAATCAAGCCTTCACAATCTTAATTTAGATTGAATCACATGCAATAATAACGTACCAATATCTACTCCAATTAAGTGATATTTTTTAGTGTTTTAGAGCAAAGTAATCAACTAATGTACATGCTAAATGGACCAATACAATTGTTGGAAATATTATGCCATGTGGTAACATGCAAATTCAATGTGGCATTATGTGCAGCAATTGCTTCTCACAATTCGAATCCTATAAGCAAAATCTAAGTATTTGTCCATTCAATAAAGCAACAACCTTTAGGGGTTTTTGCGCCAAACCACTTGTTATATGACCGATTTTGCATGAAACCACCCGTTATATCAATAATTATTTTAAACCACCCATAAATGGCCCTCCGTTAACAAGGAGCCACCCACGAGCTGATTTCGTTAACTTCTCTGTTTAAAAAAAAAAAAGTAAAAGACCAAAAAACTCTTGTAAATATATCAAATTTTCAAAAAAATGCCATTCTTTTATAACCCTAAACCCTAAATCCTAAAACCCTAAACCTTAAAATAAATAAAATTTCCTAAAACAATGACCGATTACAGAATGAGAGGTTTAGGTTTTAGGGTTTTAGGAATTCAATTTCCCAAGAAATGCCATAAAAATAAGGTTTCAATTTTTTTTAAAATAAACCGTAAACCCTAAAAAAGTTTTTAAGGTTAAGGGCTTAAGGATTTAGGATTAGGTGTAGGGTTTAGAGTTTATATTTAGGGCCTAGGGGTTTAGGTTTAGGGTTTTAGAGTTTAGGGTTTAGGGATTAGGGTGGAGGAAGAATGACATTTTTTGAAAATTTGATATATTTACAAGGGTATTTTGGTCTTTTTACATTTTTAACGAAAAAGTTAACCGAATATGTTCGTGGGTGGCTCCTTGTTTACGGAGGGCTTTTTATGGGTTAAATAATTATCGATATAACGGGTGGTTTCATACAAAATCGGCCATATAACGGGTGGTTTGGCGCAAAATTCCCAACCTTTGTTATCAAATTTAGCTAAAATCAAGCCTTTTCAATCTTAATTTAGATTGAATCACATGTAATAATAACGTAGCAATATCTAATCCAATTAAGTGATATTTTGTTTGTGTTCTAGAGTAAAGTACTCAACTAATGTTCGTGCTAAATGGACAAATACAATTGTTGGATATATTGTGCCACATGGTAACATGCAAATTCAACGTGGCATTATCTGTGTTTTGGGGCGAAAAAATCGAACCGACCTAGATCGCCTTAAGAAGGGCAACTAGACAACTACATAATTGATTATGTCTAAATGATCCAAATCAAGTAAGAAGCTAAGTAAATCAAGATTAAACATACTCAAAAGTAAACTTATCTCCCTTAAATGAGAGATTGGTCGAATCGAACTATCTAAGCGTCGGTCGCTGATAGGCGTTATCGCGACACCCAATCAAAGTAAATTCTTAAAAACCTAAACTAGTAGAATAAGCAAGCAAATGTCGAATCCCATAGGGAGGAGTTGTCTTTCTTAATATAAATTTGTATGCCAAAGTAACAAAGGGAGGGGGGGGGGGGATTTTGGTTGTTTGATTGCAAGTAAACAAATTAAAGTAAAAACAAAGGGTTGTAATCAATTGGGGAAAAACACTTAGCCAAATAAATATCCACCGTTCATTTGATTGATTGGTCCTAGATTATCTCTATTCCTTCCAATGATTATTCCTGTCCCTATTCTGAATTAGTTATCAGTCCAACTAGTCCTGAAAACCCTAACTATCGAACGCACGAGACACTATCAAGATTTAGAACAATAGCAGCATGAAGCATAGGAATTAACCAGGATACATGCAACACCACAACTCACAACATTTAACACATAATTAATTCTCTTTCATAATAAACTAGTCCAACTAGTCCTAGAATATCATGGTTGCTACACAAGATAAGGGATTTCAACTCGAAATATTCAAACCCTAGCAATAGACAATTACTAATATCAACTAGGTGATCAATCCAGTCAAATCAATAAGAATCAATAGGAATAAGCTCAAGATAAAAGATATAATCCAAAGGAATAGGAATAGAATTATAACCTCACAATCATATATCAAATGAAGGCTTCAATCATCGGACTAAGCAAAATGTGCTTAGTTCTTCATAGTCTTGAAACAAAAACTCAAAGGGAAAAACTGATGTAAAAACTAGATTGGTCTCTATGGCTGCTAGCGAAACTCAAAATATATAAAATCTAGTCTCCATAAGATAGGAAACATAATCTAAAAAGGAATATAAAATAAATGAAATAAAAGAAATAAAAGAAAAAGGAAATAAATAAAATAAAGTAAACTTCGGAAACTCCTCGCCGCGCGCTGTTGATGGGATTTCCGCGACCGCGGAAAATTCAATCTGATCTTCGCTGCTCTCGACTTTTCCGCGACCGCGGCAAATTCTTCCGCGATCGCGGATCTTCGTTTTTGCTCTTGTTGTCTTCCTTTCGCAACCGCGGCGGTGATATCCGTGACCGCGGACAAGCTTCTGTAGCTTTCTCCTGGATCCTTCTTCGTCTTCTCTCGTGGCTTTCTTCTCTAACTTCTTAATCTTCATTTAAGCTTCTCCAAACCACCTAATATTATACTTCTTCTCCTCAACTCTATATTCCACAAGTGTGCTCTAAACTCATTCAAATAGTACCCAAAACACCGGTAACAACTCCTAGATAAACACTATAAAGTAGCGCTGATCAAATTCCCCCATGTTTAAACCTTGCTCGTCCTCGAGTAAGATAATATAAACCTACTCCTCCAATCAAATCCCCAAGGTCTCAAGAAGCACAGAAAAACCATCTCCACTAAGAATTGCACCTAACATGAATCTCCAAGGCACCAACACAATCAACACACAACACAACATACAAGCTAAAAGGAAAGCAGAGTATTTCCCCCAAGCTTAACCCGAACACCATAAAGTGAATAAAAATATCTAATCATAGCCTCCATCTATCTTCTTATACCTCCCAGAGTGACCTACCCGAATCCTCCTTATATCACCTCTTCTTATGTCACCACGCTAGGAAAAATGAGGAATCCTAATAATCACTCTTCTTCTTTTCACTCATTTTACCAAGGTGCCCTTTCAGGTTTTCACCAAGCCACTCATTTCATTTTTCAATAGATGGGCTCACATAAACTCACATCACTCTTGACCAATTATTACCCCAGCCTAATGCTGGTCCAAGCCACCTGCTTATTACCTAAGTCGCTCTTTCAGGTTTTCGACTTATCCCAGGATTTTATTTATGTCTTTTTTCAATATTTTTTTGACTTTTTCTATTTTTCATTATTTTTTTCTTTCTCCTCAACGACTAGCAAATATAGAACACTCTCTCATGCTGAAACATTGTATTGTCCTCAATGTACTGAAGACAAAAAGAATGAAGCACATGGAAAGGCAAAAAATAACTCACAACCGTCGCCGAGTTGGCTTGAACCTGGGAGTTGTTGCTTGCGGTATATCAATGAAAGCACATGTCGCTGGTGTCACGCCGGGTCTTCAAACAAACTCCACCGTGCAACCAAAAGGAATCCACTGTAAGGTGTAGTGGTATATCAAAGAAATCGGGGCTGTACGACCTTCAACGAACACATAATGGAGCCCAGATGGAATCGTGGTGTGGGCTCTGGTATTCCTTCTCCTCAGCTGTCGAATGTCGGGTCATCATCGTTGCCAAATAAAAATGTGGGGCTAATGTCTTCTCCTTGGCAGCATGATGCACACCATCTCTCAATGTAAAATCGAACAGTAAGGCCTTTGGTAGAACTTTTTTTTTCCAGGTCAGGGGACTTACAGTGATATTTCCGCGATCACGGAAAAGTTACTGGTGCGAGAAACACCGTCTTCAATTTGGCCCGGGTCTCCTACCTGCATGTTATTCTAAAACAAAACAAAAACAAAACGAAACAAACAATAATAAAAACTAGAAAGGAAAAGACAAGACAAGAATTTCATACCTCGGGTTGCCTCCCGAGCAGCGCCTTAGTTATTGTCGTGGCTCGACATGGTGTTCTCCCACTCAACTTGTGATGCGGTACTGGCCCGCCATCAGATGGTTCAATAAGAGGCTGAGTCAACCAAGACCATGGCGTCCTCCCTGGAGTAGTACTTAGCTCAATTTATTATATATTTCTATATTATTAGTTATTTCCAGTTTTAGTATGTTTCCCGTTTTGGTATTTTTATTTCAGTCATTTCTATTTCGGGTGTGTGCCAACTCTTGTAGAGTGGGCCGGCCCATTTAGCTAGAATAAGGCCCAAGACCATTAGGGTTTTTGGGAGAGTCACTTGGCTATTTAAAGCCTCTCTTGTACTTCATTTTAATTATGTTGAAATTAAGCCAAGCTTTGCAGTTGAGTTTTACTCCTCCCCTTGGCATCAACGTCATCTGCTCTTGTTACAAATCAAACACAATTTATCCAAACACTATCCAAACACAACCAATTGGCGATACGGTGAACATCTCGATCTAGATCCGTGTGCGAGACGAATCGAGCCCTACTCGTTTCGTATCAACTGGTATCAGAGCGTCAGTCGATCGAGCCACCCCGAGTCGCCATCCCCGTCTTGCATCATCATCCTCGTGACCACATCGTCATGCGTCATCACGCATCACGATCATCACCAATTTACTGTTCATCATTTCCGATCTCCATCAACTGGTCATCACCACCATCTTGCATCATCACGCATCATCAGATCCGCCACTGCATCATCATCAGTACCGCATCTACACCTGCACCACCGCAGCACCGATCGCACCACCGCGATTTGCCCAGATCTGCAGAGTCGCCACACCTTCGTCGTCTCCAACCTCCCGACCACGAATCTGCAGAACCCCTACACCGTCGCAACACCGCGTGCCTCTGCTCCCCGCCGGAACCAATCCCATCTGCACGTCTCCCAGATCTGTTCGTGGCTTCACCTCCTCCTTCATCACGACGCCGGAATTGAACTTCCGTTGTTCATCTCGCTCCAGCCCTATCGGCGTCCAGTCGGCGCTGAACGGTAGCCTTGTGCCATTCGGAAGTTCGTCTCCCGTCATCCCTCTTCTTCGGCATCCCGCATTGCCTGTCCTGCCCTCCGACGCCCCTCTCCTATCGGTTCCAGTCACCGGCACGCCTTTGACAAGCAAGCTCGGCCCTCGACCGAGTTGTCCAGTGTTCAGGCGTCTCCCCTACGTGATTGTCCTGTGCGTTGTAGTCCCACCGAGAACGAGATTAATTAGCACCGCGCACCACCCCCTGTCTTCGCCGCTCCCTCTGCACCACCGAATCTTCATCATCTTTCGACAATCTCAGCCGCGACGATCCCTTGCGACCTCCCGCCGTCCACCGCGCCGCCGCCACCCTTCCCTGCAGCGATCTGCTGTTGCTGATGGCTGCTGTTGTTGCGTAGGGTTACCAAAGAAGAAGAAGTTGGTGGGCCGGGCCGGATTGAAAAAAAAAATTATTAAGTGGGCCGGTTCACAAAAATCAAGTGGGCCCATCAGTAGGACCAACTATTTTAATTGTTTTGGGAGTATGCGTTGCATTCTCATTTACGACGAGGATGCGTCACCCATTTATGATGACTATCCTGAGGACGCATTGCCCGTCTTTGATGCTTACCCCGAGGATGCGCGGTCCGTCTATGATGACTACATCAAGGACGCGCTACCAGTCTACGATATCTACCCCGAGGACGACGATAAGTATGCTTGGAAGCCTACAGTCGGAACCGACACCGAGCCTTTGGCTCCAATGAACACCCAACCGCCCCCTCTGGTGATCTCAGCACTCACTTTGATGGATTCCATGGTGTTGGACGTGCCTCCCTTCGTTCCCGTGCCCACGACTTGTTCGAAGCGGGGATGCTTCGATTCTAAGGGAGGGAGAATGATGCGGTACTGGCCCGCCATCAGATGGTTCAATAAGAGGCTGAGTCAACCAAGACCATGGCGTCCTCCCTGGAGTAGTACTTAGCTCAATTTATTATATATTTCTATATTATTAGTTATTTCCAGTTTTAGTATGTTTCCCGTTTTGGTATTTCTATTTCAGTCATTTCTATTTCGGGTGTGTGCCAACTCTTGTAGAGTGGGCCGGCCCATTTAGCTAGAATAAGGCCCAAGACCATTAGGGTTTTTGGGAGAGTCACTTGGCTATTTAAAGCCTCTCTTGTACTTCATTTTAATTATGTTGAAATTAAGCCAAGCTTTGCAGTTGAGTTTTACTCCTCCCCTTGGCATCAACGTCATCTGCTCTTGTTACAAATCAAACACAATTTATCCAAACACTATCCAAACACAACCAATTGGCGATACGGTGAACATCTCGATCTAGATCCGTGCGCGAGACGAATCGAGCCCTACTCGTTTCGTATCAACTTGGGTTGCTCACATCCATTGAACACTCGGGGTCTCCATCAGGAGGGTGTCTCTTTGCATCATCTAAGTTGAATCCGACCCTCACCCCATCAAATTCCATTGTGAGCGAACCACTGCTCACATCAATATTTGTACCTGCCGTGTTCATAAATGGCCTTCCCAGCATCACAGGGGATGTGTGTTTATCTTGCCTCGTATCCATTACAAAGAAGTCCGCAAGGAAGATTAACTTATCTACTTCTACCAGCACATCCTGCACCACTCCCTTGGGATACACATAGGAATTGTCCGCCAGTTGGAACACAATCCCTGTCTTCTCTAATGGCCCGACCTCTAAAGATTCATACAGTGAAAAAGGCAAAACATTTATGGAGGCACCCAAATCTAGCATAGCGTTGTCAAACATGGTGCCTCCGATCTTGCAGGGAATAGTGAACATGCCCGAATCACTGCGCTTCTTGGGCAACCGCTTTTGCAGCATATCGGATACATTCTCACTGACCTGGACCTTATTTTTCTCATTTACTGCCTTCTTCTTCTTTATTTTGCACAGTTCCTTCAAGAATTTGGCATAGCGAGGAATACTTTGAACAAGTTTTATCAAGGGAATGTTTACCTCGCAGTTGTTGAAGGTCTCAAATAAATCCTTATTGTTCTCCACCTTTCTGGTGTCCTTCAGTGCCTCAGGAAAGGGTGCGGGAGGCTTTAACGAACTGAGCGGGGGAAAGTTGGGGCGCACGTAAGCATCGTCGTCATCTTTGACAAGATCTGGGGCTCTAGGGGGTTTTCCGCGATCGCGGAATTCTGTCCGTTGTCGCGGAATTTCATCGAGCAGGTCCTCTTCAGCAAAGACTTTTTCCTTCTTCGCCAGTAGCAAATCCGCGATCGCGGCCTTCTTCTCTGCGGTCGCGGAAAACTTTCTGTTGAGCTCGACCTTCCTCCACGTGTGTTCCGCTCCTTAGCGTCATGGCGCATATGTTCTCCCTCGGGTTTACTACCGTTTGAGATGGTAGTTTTCCCGAGTCCTGGGCTTCTAGTCTGCTCACTGCGATGGAGATCTGCCCCACTTGCTTCTCCAAGTTCTGAATACTTGACCGCATCTCTTGATTTTGCTGGACCATAGTATTGCCCAACGTTGCTACAGTCTGAACTAGAGACTCTTGGTGCTTGACCACCGCTTGAATTTGTTGGGCCGTAGTGCTTGCCAACGTTGATACGCTCTGGGTGAGAGATCTGATCATGTCATCGCTGGACATAGAAGAATTGGAGCTCTGGCCTTGAGGTCTTTGGTCATATGGAGCTCAAAATTGTTGTTGTTGACCCCCAGGCTGCTGATATTGTTGTGGGCGCGGTAAGAATTGTGGTGGCCTCTGTTGATACTCTTGATTTTACTGGCCTTGAGGAGTGCTCTGCTGATTCCCGTATCTCAGATTGGGGTGATCTCTCCACCCTGGATTATACGTGTTGGAGTACGGGTCATATCTTGGCCTTGAAGGGCCGTATCCTCCGATAGCGTTCACCTCAGCAGTGGGTTCTTACAGCGTGGGACATGCATCGGTTGGATGCATCGTGTCATAGCATATCCCACAAGACTTGACTTGTTGCTGGCCATCCTTCATCATGCATCTCCTCATCATCTCCTTCATCTCAACCATGTCAGAAAGTAGTGAAGCATTGGGCTGAGAGTCCGCAGCTCTGACTGATTGGGCGCTCGCCCTTTTACTGAACTGTCTTGAGCCCTCAGATAGGTCAAAGAATACCTCAAACGCTGCAGCAGGCGTCTTGTTCAAAATATTTCCTCCGCAGGCTGCATTCACCATCTGACGCTCCTCGTCAAGAAGTCCACCGTACAAATAAAGTACGAGGTCTTGGTCTGAATACCCATGGTAGGGATAGTTAGAAGTCAGCCTCTTGAACCTCTCGTAGTACTCGTACAACGACTCAGCAGCCTGCTGTTTAATATTTTTGATGCTCCTCTTCAGGCTGTTGAGCTTGGTCGCAGGGAAATACTTCTCCAGGAAGGCTTTCGTCATCTTAGCCCATGTGTCAATGCTTCTGGGGTCAAATAATAGAACCAATCATTGGACGAATCCTTTAGAGAGAAAGGAAAGGCCCTCAGCTTGATCTGGTCCTCAGTAACGCCTCTTGGCTTCATGCTGGTGTAGACGGAATGGAACTCCTAAAGATGTTTGTTGGGGTCTTCTCCACTCATCCCATGGAAGTGGGGTAGTAAGTGGATTAACCCAGACTTCAACTCAAAGTTTACGTCATCCGCCAGCTCAAGGAACTGCACAGCCAGCGATTGCTGCTGCAGATTAGGGGCAGTCAATTGCCTCAACGTGGGTGCTTCGTCAGCCATCTCAAAACAAGGATAGTCAAAACACAAAGCTTTGTTTGTCTTGCGGTTCTTGGAAAGGGTTCTCTCAATTTCTGTATCACAATCAAGAAGAGGAGAGTCAGTAGCACGGGTGTGGACCATAAGATAGGTCCACACAAAATGTGACACACAAACAAACACAAAGAAAAATTAAAACTTGCCTCCCCGGCAATGACACCAATTTGATAGGCGTTATCGCAACACCCAATCAAAGTAAATCCTTAAAAACCTAAACTAGTAGAATAGGCAAGCAAGGGTCGAATCCCACAGGGAGGAGTTGTCTTTCTTAATGTAAATTTGTATGCCAAAGTAACAAAGGGGGGGATTTTGGTTGTTTGATTGCAAGTAAACAAAGCAAAGTAAAAACAAAGGGTTGTAATCAATTGGGGAAAAACACTTAGCCAAACAAATATCCACCATTCATTTGATTGATTGGTCCTAGATTATCTCTATTTCTTCATATGATTATTCATGTCCCTATTCTGAATTAGTCATCAGTCCAACTAGTCCTGTCAACCCTAACTATCGAATGCACGAGAAACTATCAAGATTTAGAACAATAGCAGCAGGAAGCATAGGAATTAACCAGGATACATGCAACACCACAACTCACAGCATTTAACACATAATCAATTCTCTTTCATAATAAACTAATCTAACTAGTCCTAGAATATCATGGTTGCTACACAAGATAAGGGATTTCAACTCGAAATATCCAAACCCTAGCAATAGACAATTACTAATATCAACTAGGCGATCAATCCAGTCAAATCAATAAGAATCAATAGGAATAAGCTCAAGAGAAAAAAAATATAATCCAACGGAATATGAATAGAATTATAACCTCACAATCATATATCAAATGAAGGCTTCAATCGTCGGACTAAGCAAAAGGTGCTTAGTTCTTCATAGTCTTGAAACAAAAACTCAAAGGGAAAAACTGATGTAAAAACTAGATTGGTCTCTATGGCTGTTAGCGAAACTCAAAATATATAAAACCTAGTTTCCATAAGATAGGAAACATAATCTAAAAATGAATATAAAATAAACGGAATAAAAGAAATAAAAGAAAAAGGAAATAAATAAAATAAAGTAAACTTCGGAAACTCATCGCCGCGCGTTGCTGATGGGATTTCCGCGACCGCGGAAAAAGCTTCCGCGACCGCGGAAAATTCAATCTGATCTTCGCTGGTCTCGACTTTTCCGCGACCGCGGCAAATTCTTCCGCGACCGCGGATCTTCGTTTTCGCTCTTGTTGTCTTCCTTTCGCGACCGCGGCGGTGATATCCGCGACCGCGGACAAGCTTCTGTAGCTTTCTCCTGGCTCCTTCTTCGTCTTCTCTCGTGGCTTTCTTCTCCAAGTTCTTAATCTTCATTTAAGCTTCTCCAAACCACCTAATATTATACTTCTTCTCCTCAACTCTATATTCCACAATTGTGCTCTAAACTCATCCAAATAGTACCCAAAACACCAGTAACAACTCCTAGATAAACACTATAAAGTTGCACTGATCAGTCGCTTCAAGATAGAAATAGAGAATCGAACTTAAAGAGTAGTTGTAGTAGAGCAAGAGAATTGTAAATGGAAGCTGGTATTGATGATACTAATTGTGTGTGTAAATACCTCGTTAATCGGATACTTATACATAAATTACATGGTCGTATAAACTAGCCGTTTCCTTTCGGATTTTGTGGGAACCGTCAAACCGTCTTCCGAGATGCTCGCCAATGTCCCCTTTCCTTGGATCAACTCTTCTTTGCTTTAGCCGAATTGGTTAGCCTCATTTCTGAGATCATGGGCCAATCGGTTTGGGCTTCGAAATACCTTGGCCCAACAATTGCCCCAAGATCAAAGTGGGCTAGAAGATGAACGGTTTCTGGGCAGTTTGATCTTCTCTTGTGGAATCTTTCTCTGCCGATCCTTCAGCAGACGTGGCGTCTTACGATTGACTCAACGGTTTGACCAAGGGTGAGGCGGTTTGCTTCTTTAAATTACCCTCGATTACCTCTCTTCACTGCATGTTTCATGTCTTGTCAAGGTAATTTATCTCTCTCCCTTTCAAGTTTTCACCGTCTCCTTCTCCACTTCTCTCATGGCGTCTTCTAGATCGAGGAAGGGCAAAGATAATGTGACCCTACCTCCCATGACGACCCAAGACGAGGACGAAGCCATGACCGTGAGCTCAGAAGAGCCAAGTACGAAGACCGCGTTCTTCGTCATACTCCTCGCATCTAGAACAGAGTCTGCGATCTCATTCAAGCACCTCTATCCAAGACCAAAGATCGCGTGCCTCAACGCGTCTTCCTTCAAGCGACTCAATGTTGAACGCGAACTCTTTCAAGCGACTCAACCTCTTTCAATGTTGATCGCGTTCTATCTGAAGATTCTCGCATTCAATGCCTTTAACTCGTTCTTTTGAGACATTTTCTATATTTGGTATTTCCCGCTTTGTTTTAGATAGCTTCCTTTTATAGTCTTTCTATCTTTTAGGGTTTGTGCCTTTGCATGCTTGCATGGGCTAGCCCTTATGCGCGTTTCGGCCCAAGCCCATTAGGTCTTGGCCGAATTGCATTGGCTATTTAAAGCCTCCTTTGTTCTTGTTATTTCTTTACGTTCAATTTTAATCAAGGTTTAAAGTCGAGTGTTTATCCTCCTTCCCTTGATCGGATGTCAAACCCCTCTATCTTCGCATCCCCCTTCCCTCTGCCACCGACGCTACAGCAAACACTTGAATCTTCAAGCCAGTCTTCCTTCGCATCTCCCTTCAACCGCAGTCGACGCTACGACACCCGCAGTCGATGCTACGACATCAATGACTTGTCTCTTCAAGTCGTATATCCCTCATCAAACCGCTTCCGCCAACACTATCTTTCGCCACCACTATTCAGTCGTTCCATCCGCCGCGTTCACCACCGCGCCACCACCACCTTCACTATCGAGACGTTCAACGCGTGACTTCTCAACCAAGACTAGATCTCAAGGCGTCACCTTTGACAATTGGCTTGTCTTCGGAGGCAAGAACACATCAACTGGCATCAGAGCCCAGCAGTCTTGTACGTCACAAACTCAAGTTTACATCTTGTTCACAGATTTTTTTTCTTACTCCCATCGTTTGCTTTCGTATAATCTCGCGTGAAAAAGAAGAGAAAAACCACAAAGTTACCATCTTTGCAACACCTTCGGTTTCTACAAGATCCTATCTTGGCCGAAATTGTTTTCTTGTTCCCTAAGTTTTGGTGTGTTAGGTAATTTGTTATCTTGCATGCTAGAATATTTTGTTTCCTTATTTCTTGTGTGGATAGAGTTTCCTTGTTTGCTAGATATTACTTTTTAGATTGTTAACCGAATTTCCTTATATAAGATATCATCAAAATCTTATCTTCTCTCTCCTATCTCTAACATCACACTTGTGATATTCTTGTTACTTAGACCTTTTTTATTTTGTTTCCTTTTGCAAATCCGAAAAGATCAAAAGATAAGATCTCGGATATTAAAAAAAAAAGGATATCGAAAAGATATTTCAAAAAAAAAAAGTTTCCAAATTAGGTAAAGCCAAAATAAGGCAACCCTAACCCACAATCGGTCTAAGCTCATCTTCTATCTCTCTCCACCGTCTAGGTCAAGCTTCCTAGAAGGTACTTTCTTGCTAATTAGGTTTATTTGTTTACGTTTGTTTTAGGGTTTCAATTTGTTCTTGTTTGTTTGATTGCAACTTGCTTGATACACCATCTCTTGTGCAAGCCAAGCCGCCCTCACGGCAAGCCAAACTAGCCCTACCTACGTGAACTTTGTGACTTGACTAGTGATTTTCTTGGTTGTTGTTCTTCGTTGTCTTTTGGTTCGTTTTTACTCCTATGTCTGGCCATCTTGTTATAGGTACCATGACGATTGAACACGGTGCGAACCAACTTGGAGTCGACAACACCAACCCACATCAACCACTGTTGGAGCTACCCCAAGACCAACCACCGGTTGACCCCCCACAACAAGACCCTATCATCGCATTGTCTGAGGAGCAAAGAGAGATCCAAGCTCTTCGACAAGAGAACGCAGCCTACAAAGCCAGAGAACGCGCAACACAACTCGTGCCAGCCCCAGATCCCCTCAGTACTATGGACGCGCTGACTCAACCACGAGCCACTAACGCAGGTCCATCAAAGACAAGAGTCGACAAAGGCAAAGGAATCATGCCGTCGACATCTCATCACCAACCGCAACTCAATCGTATGCAGAGTGTCATCGAGAGTCGCCAAGGTTTCGTTTCACACACAGACCGCTACGTCCCTAGAGCCACACCCGTTGGCTTTGACAACGGCTCCGACTACGACCGCGACGCCGAGGACACTCCAGGTGAGTATTCTGAACCATACAACTTTGATGATTGCTATGCCTCTAGGAGAACCCAGAGACGCATACCGGCCTCAGCGCCACGCGAAGGCCGCCCTCGCCGAGCCGTGCAAGCCGACGTGACGCCAAGGAGACCCAGTCGCAGACCAAGTGGGCATACGCGACGTGATGATCAATTGAGGACCCCACCTACCCAGCCACGGAGCCATGATGTACGCGATCACCTTCGACACCAGAGTGTTCGGACGCCGCGTTACGGATCTGATGGCTATGCGTCGATCACACCCAATGTCCACGACGACTTCCACGAGCATGACGATGAAGAGATCGAGGACTCAGGTATGGTCAACCCTAATTTTTTTCACCCTCCTCTTGGAGATCCACTTGAATTGCAGGATCACCCTTCGGATTGGATACCTCCACCGTGTCTCCCGCCCCAAGGAGAACGCGTTCGTGACATTGGCTGCGAGCGCCGCGATGTTATGCCAAGAGACATTCGACGCGACAACTACGATGCCCAGCCGCGAAGACGTCAACGCGATGACGCCTACGCGCCAAGGGATGAGTTCGTTCGCAAAGATCGCCGAGAACGCGATAGAAGCCAGGTTGGACGCGATAGACCACATGGAGTGCGCGCCTTTGAGAACCCTCTCTACGATGCTGCACCAAACAACGTGTTCCACCAAGCACCTGCCCAGCCTCGATTCCAACGACACCAAGTCAAGGTAAAAATCGAGCATTTCTTTGGTGAATACAATCCATCTGTTTTTCTTGAATGGGTATAGGCTACGGAGTACACCCTTAGATATTGTCGAGTGCCACCCGAGGAGCATGTCGACGCCACGACACTTAACTTCCGAGGAGCCGTCCACGTTTGGTGGCATAGATTTAAAGATGACTGCGTGCGTCGCCACAGGACCAGAGTCACAGAATGGCATCAACTAGTCTACATGATGACCAAGAAATACGTGCCTCCAGGCTATAGGAATCAAATGAGAATGGAGATAGCCATGGCTCGCCAAGGGTCGATGTCTCCCCTCGAGTTCTTTTCCAAGCTTGAAGACATGTATTCCAAGGCCAACATCTCCGTTGCACCATCAACGTTGAGGAAGAAATTATTGAGTGGCTTAAACACCAACATCCGTGATCAACTCAAGATTTTTCCCATCAAAGACTTGAACACACTCACTCACACGGCGATGCAAATCCATGCACAAATCTCTCGCCGAAAGTCTTACAATTTTCTAAGTGGCCAATCCAGATATGCTTCTAACCCTAGTGGTTTATCTTCTACTAATGTTCACCCTAGTGTGTCTACCACAGCCGCGTCAGGCCAAGCTCCCAACACGAAGCCATCGATGCCAAACACTGCGCCGCGCCAGACCGCGACCAGCCAAGCTCCAGTGGGCACAGATCGCGCGCGACCTTGAGTGTTACAAATGCGGTGGGCGAGGCCACTACAAGAAAGATTGCCCCAATGCTCGCAAGGTGTTGTTCTCCGCCGCCGCCGCCGGCTACGAGTCCTGTGACGGCGAGGCGGCCACCCTTGATGCGATTGTTGAAGGCAACGCAGAGGAGGATGACGCCTATGACTGTGTACCCGCTTCTCTGAACGCGGGCACACCATTAAGCTTAGTGACTAGGCGTCTACTCATAGTCAAGGAAGCGAGCCTATAGGATCAAAGGGAGACCTTGTTCCACACAAGAGCTCTCGTTCAAACGGCTTCCTTGAGTGTCATTATTGAGGGAGCATCGTGTGCTAATATTGTCAATGAGAAGGTCGTGTCAAACTTCCAGTTGCCCACGACGCCTCATCCCAGCCTTATACCCTCCAATGGATCTCTTCAAGTCCAGGTAACACAGTATCTCGCCAATGTTTAATTTCCTTTTCCATAGGGCAATACTGTGATTCAATTTTATGTGATGTCATTGCAATGGACGCCACCCGTATCTTGCTTGGGCGCCCATGGCAATTCGACATACGCGTGCTTCATGATGGCTATTTGAACACTTATGTGTTCAATTACCACGGGCAGTGCGTCACCTTGCATCCAATGTCTCCCCATGAGCTCTTGCAGGACCAGGTTGAGCGTGATCGCCAGAAAGCCATTAAGGTCGCGTCAACACCAAAGTGACCCACCTCAGATCCCGGAGATTCTTCCTTGAGGCCACCACTCGCCTCACACCACGACGCGCCCCAGGATAACACGCGTTGCAGAGACAAGGGGTACGCGCCTCCGAACACTGCATTGCAGGACCGTTGTGATCACCAGGTGCTTCTCGCCCGACCTAGGGACTTCATCGCCCGTTTGAACAGTAAGGTGCCAACTCCGGGCATGCACAACTACCTCCTCGCCATGCCTTTGCCACACACTGTCGCCTCATTGCAGGCCGAGTTCACGGCGGATTTTCCATCAAAACCACCAAACACGCTACCATCCTTGCGTAGCATTCCCCACACAATCCACTGGGTGTTTGGTGCCTATCCGCCACGAGACGACACAAGATTCGTGTTCGACACCGGAATTCTCGCATGGGAGAACTTGCAAAAGAATGTCGAGCACAAGACCCACGATGGTGAAGCTGGGACGCTTCACAACCAAGTGGGGGAGGGTGATGTGACCCTGCCTCCCATGACGGCCCAAGACGAGGACGAAGCCATGACCGTGAGCTCGAAAGAGACAAGTACAAAGACTGCGTTCTTCGTCATACTCCTCGCATCTGGAACAGAGTCTGTGATCTCATTCAAGCACCTCTATCCAAGACCAAAGATCGCGTGCCTCAACGCGTCTTCCTTCAAGCGACTCAATGTTGAACGTGAACTCTTTCAAGCGACTCAACCTCTTTCAATGCTGATCGCGTTCTATCTGAAGATTCTCGCATTCAATGCCTTTAATGCGTTCTTTTGAGACATTTTCTATATTTGGTATTTCCCGCTTTGTCTTAGATAGCTTCCTTTCATAGTCTTTCTATCTTTTAGGGTTTGTGCCTTTGCATGCTTGCATGGGCTAGCCCTTAGGCGCGTTTCGGCGCAAGCCCATTAGGTCTTGGCCGAATTGCATTGGCTATTTAAAGCCTCATTTGTTCTTGTTATTTCTTTACGTTCAATTTTAATCAAGGTTTAAAGTCGAGTGTTTATCCTCCTTCCCTTGATCGGACGTCAAACCCCTCTATCTTCGCATCCCCTTTCCCTCCGCCGCCGACGCTACGGCAAACGCTTGAATCTTCAAGCCAGTCTTCCTTCGCATCTCCCTTCATCCGCAGTCGACGCTACGACACCCGCAGTCGACGCTACGACATCAATGACTTGTCTCTTCAAGTCGCCTATCCCTCATCAAACCGCTTCCGCCAACACTATCTTTTGCCACCACTATTCAGTCGTTCCATCCGCCGCGTTCACCATCGCGCCACCACCACCTTCATTATCGAGACGTTCAGCGCGTGACTTATCAACCAAGACTATATCTCAAGGCGTCACCTTTGACAATTGGCTTGTCATCGGAGGCAAGAACACATCAAAAGCCATTATCAGTGATTTAAGTGAGGAAGGCGACGCTTTTATCCCTTTGAATCTCCTAAACCCAAAGGATTCCTTGTATGGAACCCTAACCCAACCCGAGCTTGAGAGGATTTTAGAGGTCAGAGGGTTTCTTGAGGGCATTGTAGCGCGTCTCCCTTCACCTTGTGAGCGAGCGGACTGGTACAATGAAGGTTGGGTATGTTTCTTCGAGTACCCCTTCAAAATTGGCCATTCCTTCCCTTTCTCTCATCTTGTCCAGAATTTCTTAGCCGTGTTAAAGCTTGCACCTTGCCAAGTCATGCCTCATACATGGCGCTTGCTTGTGGTAGTTGACCTCTTGACCGCGGATAAGGACTTGGAATTCGACTTTGATGCTTTGTGGTATTCGTACTACTTGAGTAGTCGGGGTTCCTCAAGATTTCAATTGTGTCTCCGTCGGGGTAAAAATCTAATAGCTTTGAATTTAGAAGTTAATGACCGTGGATGGAGATCCCGATTTTTCTTCGTAGAACATAGGTCCCTTGAAAAGGGTTTCGATTGCTCTTTCCTTCTCTCCAACTGGAGGAAAATAGGTATTGTGTTTCTCTTTTCTGATCTATCTGTCGAATGATTTCTAAAATTTTGCTTACATGTATTTTGTTACAGCACCTAATCCAGGGAGCCCGTTGGATTCAAAGCTGTTACTGCTACTCTACTTGCTCTATCTAAAGCAGAGATATCTTTTAAAAATGTCAATCTTCTTTTAACTGAGCCCGTGGACATGTCGACTCCTTCTACGTCTGTGACCAAAGGCACTTGTTCGTTCCTGCAGGTATGCGTTTGGTTGGTTTTCGGAGTATTCCTTTGCTTATTTTGTTGCTTCATGTTGTCAGCATCGAAAGGTTGGAGGTCCAGTGCACGGCTATCTGGAAAGAGTTTGTTGGACCAGGGATTGTCGACTGCTAAAGCGTCATCTTCGGTGAAGGCCCCGGCTAGGGTCCTTCCGTCTACTAGGGTTATTGCCCTAGATTCCCCTTCATCGAAAGCATCTGGGGATAAGAGGAAAGCGACGGCGGCTTTGAGTCCTTCACCAGGCATGTTGAGGGAAAGGTCGGCGAGCGACTTGATCCGATTTGTGGACTCTGAGGCCAGGAATGAAATTGGCGATCTCCATCCCAGCGATTGTATGGACGAAGCTGCTGTTGGCGCTTGGAAGGTAAATAAAAAGATAAAAGTTCTCCCTCTCTCTTTTTTTTATTATTATTAGAAGATTGAATTACATGATGCTTTGAATGTAGGCTTTTCAGTACTCCATGGTTGCTCTCTCGACTATCCAAGAATTAAACGACAGGGCCGATAAACGGATTGCTCGAGCAGAAGAACAACTGAAGGCTTCCGAGGGTCGTGTGAAAGCTTTGGAAATTGAGATTTTGTCGACCAAGAAGAGTTTCAAGGCTCATCTGGAGGAAGTGAAGACTAAGATGAAGGCTGAGGCGGAGAGGCTTCATGAACAGGATCCTCGTACTGCTGGCGATGTAGGGGCATACTATTGCCTCAAATCTCGTATTGCGACCATTGGGGGTGACCCAACGGCCCTCCGATGCTTAAGTCAGTGATCGTAATTCAAGCGAATATAATTTGAATAGATGTAAAAAATGCAAAGTGAAAGTGAAAGAAAGTTCAAAAGTGATACAACTTTAAATGGACCGCGTTCCAACTTCGAGGGATTGGTTGTCCATACTTTGTTTCTAGTCGATATGCTCCTTGCCCGACGACTTCCTTGATGAGGTAAGGTCCTTCCCATTTGGGTGCCAGCTTTTCTTCAGTTGGATCTCTGGTGTTTTGGAACGTTTTCCTTAGGACCCAATCTCCTAACTTGAAGACTTTAGCTCGGACATTCTTGTTGTAGCTCCGGGCGACTTGTTGTTGGTATTGGACCATTCGGATTCTGTCTTTCTCTCTAGTCTCGTTGACAGTGTCGAGGTTGTGAGCTAACTCGACGTCATTTTATTCCGGAGTATGGAGTCTGTATCTGGCAGTTGGGACGAGTAGCTCAGTGGGGATGACTGCCTCGCTTTCATATACCAATGAGAAAGGGATTTGCCTTGTTGCATTTTTTGGCATCGTCCTGTCAGACCATAATATCAAAGGGAGCTCGTCGGCCCATTTGCCTTTTGCCCCTGTGAGGCATTTTTTGAGATTATTGATGATGATTTTATTGTTGGACTATGCTTGACCATTAGACTGTGGGTATCTTGGTGTGGACGTGACTAATGTGATGTTCCACTGCTTACAGAAAGATCGCGTCTTGCTACCGATGAATTGGGAGCCATTGTCGCATACGATTTCTGAAGGGACGCCAAATCTGCATAGAATGTTATGTTTTATGAATGAGATGACGTGTTTTTCTTTTACCTCTTGATATGCTTCGGCCTCTATCCATTTAGAAAAATAGTCTATCATGGCTAGGAAGAAGACGTGTTATCCTGACGCCGGTGGCAGTTTTCCGACGATGTCCATTCCCCATCGCATGAAGGGCCATGGAGCTAGGGTTGGATGAAGCATCTCAGATGGCTGATGTGTGACAGGAGCGTGTCGTTGGCAGGCGTCGCACTTTCTGACATAATTGTCACGTCCTTGTTCATTGTGGGCCAATAATAACCTGTCCTGAGAGCTTTGCCGGATAGGTTGCGTCCTCTAGTATGATTTCCGCATTCCCCGTCGTGTAGAGATTGCAAGACGCGACGTACCTCAGTTGTTTTGAGGCAGCGTAGGTATAGGCCTGTAACAGATCGTTTGAACAAAATATTATCTTTTAAATCAAAGGTCACGGCTTGTACCTTGAGTCGTTTAGCTTATGCTTTGTCTGCTGGGAGTGTTCCATCCCCGAGCCATTTGATGTAGGGGATGGTCCAATCATCTTGATCGCCTACCAAATCCTCTTCTGTGTGGTCACCTACCTCTGCTGAGACGACTTCTTCTAGGGGTAGCTCATCCATTGTCTGAATGTCATCTGGATTGGTGCTTTGAAGATTTTGGGGACGGCCGGTGTGGTGATATGTGTTAATGGAATGTTGTGGAAGTCATTAGGATGTAAGGTTGAGCCGAGGTTTGCCAGGGCGTCGGCTTGTGTGTTGAGATCGTGTGGGACTTATCGGATAGTGAAGTTCTGGAATTTGCTTGCCAACTTTTTGACGATGTCTAGATATGCCATCATTTTGTCGTCTTTGGCAGCGTACGAACCTTGTACTTGGTTGACAATTAGGAGAGAGTCACATGTTACCTCTATGCTTAGAATTGCGAGATCGTGTGCAAGTGTTAATCCAAATACGAGGGCTTCATATTCTGCTTCATTGTTGGTCGTGTCCCATTCACATCTCACAGCTTGGGCTATATGGTCCTCTTGTGGTGATTTTAGCACGACACCTAGGTCGACTCCTCTTATGTTTGACACCCCGTCTGTATGGAGTTGCCATGTGCCCATGTCTTCTTCGACTTTTAGTTGGTCTACCTCCTTCGTGGCTTCTTGTTCTAGTGTTGGGCTGAAATCGGCCACAAAGTCGGCTAAAGCTTGAAATTTGATTGATGTCCTTGGTTTGTACTCGATGTCCAATCCGCTGAGGTGTATGGCCCACTTGACCATTCATCCTCTAAATTTTGGTTTCCTCATGACTTCTTTCATGGGATGGTTAGTTCTCACAATAATAGCATGTGATTCGAAATAGGGTCGTAACTTATTTGAGGCCATAACCAATGCTAAGACTAATTTTTCAAGTGATGTGTACCTGGTCTCGGCGGGAAGTAAGGAACGACTTACATAGTAGACCGGTGACTGTTTACCATCTTTCTCCCTTGTTAGGACTGCGCTGACGACTGATTCCGATACGGCAGGTATAATGGCAATGGTTCGTCGTCTTTTGGTTTAGCCAGTAGGAGTAGACTTGCCAGATATGTCTTTAGATCTTGGAAGGCTTGTTCATGTGCGGCTGTCCAGTTGAATGATTTGTTATTTTTCAAAGCTTTGTAGAAGAGCTTGCACTTATCCGATGACTTGGATATGAATTTGTTTAGTGCCGTTATCCGTCCTGTTAGTTTCTGGACGTCCTTGACGCATCGAGGGGATCTAAGGTTGACGATGGCCTTGATCTGCTCGGGACTGGCTTCTATCCCTCTTTGAGTGACCATGTATCCCAAAATTTTTCCTGAAGACACTCCGAAAGAACATTTAGTCGAGTTTAATTTCATGTTATATCTTTTCAATACCTCAAAAACTTCTTTCAGGTGTTCGATGTGGTCCTCTGCCGCTTCGGACTTGACAAGCATGTCGTCGATGTAGACTTCCATGGTATCTCCGATCTGATCTTTGAACATTTTGTTCACCAACCTTTGATACGTGGCCCCTGCATTTTTAGTCCGAAGGTTATTACTTTGTAACAGTACGTACCTTGGCTTGTTATGAAAGCTGTCTTTTCTTGGGCGTCAGGGTCCATGAGGATACGGTTGTACCCATTGAACGCGTCCATGAATGTCATCATTTTGTGTATGGCGGTCGTGTTGACCATTGCGTCAATATGTGGTAAGGGGAAAGAATCTTTTGGACAGGCCTTGTTTAGGTCTGTGGAGTCGATGCATACTCTCCATTTCTCATTCTTCTTTTGAACCACGACGACGTTTGCTAACCAGTCAGGGTACTTGACTTCTCGGATTTTGCCTGTCTCAAGTAAATTTTTTACTTCGTCGTCTACAATCTTGTTACGTTCTGGCGCGAACTTTCTCCTTTTTTTCTTGACTGGAGGGTACGTGGGATCTACATTCAATTTGTGAGTAATAATATCCGGGGAGATCCCCACCATGTCTTCGTGTGACCAAGAAAAACAGTCAGAGTTGGATCGTAAAAAAGAAATTAAATCTGCTCTGGTCGAATCGTTTAGATCCGATCCGACCTTCACCGTCTATGTTGGCTTTGAAGGATCCAACGCGATCTCGTCGAGTTGTTCCATTTCTGGTTCGACGTATCGTGTGGTTCCTTCGCCATATTGTGATTGCTATGCGGAAGATTTGTCGACTGCCCCTTTCATTGAAGTGACATAACACTCCTTGGCAGCTCGATGGTCGCCTTTTATTTCTTGTACCTCCCACTTAGTAGGAAATTTTATCGTTTGGTGGTAAGTGGAAGGTACAACTTTCATGGCGTGGATCTAGGGTCTGCCAAGGATTGCATTGTATGGAGATGAGCAGTCGAGTATCAAAAATTTTACTTGTTATACGTAAGCAACCCATTAAAATTCGGGTGCAACCCAAATCATTAAAACCTTTCAAGTTTTGTTTGTATCTGTATTACTTTTAATCAAAAGAGTCAAAATAGAGGGTCGAACTAAAATAAAAATAATTAAAATGTGTTTTGTAATTTTGTGTACATTTTTGTTTAACACTACATGAAAAATTGTAAAAGATTAGAGTTGTTTATATATTTACTCAAGTGTTATAATCACATGTATAGCTAAAATAATATAGAAGAGAATATAGTTGAATTGCATGCCTCTCTGCCACCATATCAACCAAATCTACTCTCTTTCTCTCTCATATCAACATGCAAAATTACGGCTGAATGTGCATGTTGGTGAAAGAGGGAGTTGATGTTAATAGACTATCTTGAATTAAGCTACCATGGAACCCATCGATCCGACGACCAAGGCTAACCCTCCACATCCTTACAATGAAAAAAGTGGGAGATGAAATTCTACTATATATGCATGTGAATGGGCAATATGGGTTTCGTGTATGTTGTTTAAAGTAACCATGTTGCCCTTCTTTAAGTTGTGTTGAAGGTAGATTGGCCCTTGCTTTTTAAGCCAATAGGAATTATTCTTTTTTTTTTGTCTCTAGATTGGTTTGAGCCTGACTGAGAATGACAATGCTCATTACGCGGCTTCATCTAAGGGCTTCATCTCTACATGGAAGCCACGTTTTTTAAACCTCCTTTGACCTGTACGCTTAAAAAAACAATTATTTGTTTCCCAGATGTCCAAGACTCATTTCGTCTTCATCAACACGGCAAGACACCTTCCAAGAGAAAATTGAATCGAAAAAATTAATGCAACAATGGCGACAACCGCCTCTCTCCTTTCCTTCTGTCTTCTCATTCTGTCTCTTTCTCTTTACTCATCGGCGGCGAAGATTATCCACCGGACCACTGCCCACGAGGAGCTCAATGGATACGGATTCCCCATCGGGCTCCTCCCCAGAGAAGTCCGGGGTTATTCTCTCAACCGCACCTCCGGCGACTTCTCTGGTCACCTCGGGGACCTCTGCAAGATCACTCTCCCTCCGGATAACTAACTCGCCTCGTTCTCCAGGACTATCAGAGGCAAGATCGTCGAGAACCGGATCGCTGAATCCCTTTGGTGCCATTTCGTCGAACATCTGACTTGCAACTTTTGAGCTCCGCAAGTGGGTGAAGATGAGCTCGAGCTACGATAATGAAGCGGGAGGGGATCTGAAGAAGCTATTTCTGCACACCGGGAGTTGGTATCGGATGTCTGGAATGGGATCAAGACAATCCAATTTGTTGAGCTCAGCGATTGTGATCCGAGAAAGTCAAATCTCTGTCGTTGCTTGTGTTCTGATTGTCGCTTTGGGTCCTATCCAATTCGGTTTCACCGTAATGCTTGTTCTCACTGCTTTTGATTCAAATCAGTATTAGTTTCAATTTGTATACTGGATTCAACTCATCTTGTTTCTGTTGAAATTTTGATAACATTTATTTTATACATATTTTAGGAGTCTAGTTGCATATTAGAATAGTTCATTTACATGCATATTTTATATATTTTATTGTTAATTTTACATTATTTTGTATTCAGAGTCTACACTCGTACTTTTGTGATTTCAGGTATTTTAGATGCAAATTTTGAGGCGATACAAAACTATTGTTGAAGATGTCAAAGGTCCGATCCTATTGGTAATTAATATTAGGCCCAAGTGGACAGAATCTCGAAATGCTGAAAAATGGGCTGTTGTTGCTTCACGTGCTGGGCCGGCCCACTGAATTCTCCGAAGGAGTCAAGCGTGCAATTGGTAGGGATATGGGTTTTGGTTTTGACTTTTCAACGGGGGAGCCGGGGGGAGAAAGTGACGCAACTTTAGATTAGCTTTAGGTTTTTTTGGGAGTTGAGTTTTTTTAGTTTTGTTTGGAGGTTGGTTCACTTCTGCCGCAGACAGGAACGAGATTTCATGAAGGAATTTTATTTGCTTTAGCATTTCGAAGATCGGTAATAACGTTCTAGTCTTTTATCAATTTAGATTATTTTGTTATTGAGATTTAATTTTATCTCCCGTGTTTATTACATAATCTATATATATATTGATGACTAGTTTAAATCTATTTATGTATTCGATCATGTTTGGCTAAATTTCTAGTTTTAGGATTATGGTAATCCCGACGATGCGTATGTAATTAGAATTATTTCTTTGTCTGAATTGAAATAGTATTTGATTCAATCCTAGATGGTTTATGCCCATAGTAGCTTAGGCGAATTGGAACTTATTAGGGTTTGAGACCGAGAGGTGAAAATACTAGTAAGTAATCAGGTAGAGTTTGAGACCGAGAGGTGATAATTTCTACTAGATCCATAGGAATCGAACCTGAGTGTTATTTGTGCGAGAGCAACTTAATTACTCTTGAGGATACTAAGTCGTCATAGATGTTCTAAGTTTGAGTTGATTTAGCGGAGCGCGAGAGCGGATGTTATCTCAATTTATCTCTAGACTCTAAGTACGTTAATGGGTTTGAATGAGATTAGCTCTGCGCGAGAGCGATTGTTAGTTTAGTTCAGACACGTCTATTATCGTCTGAGAGGAGTTAGTAGATTACCTTAGATGACTTACCTTCAAATAGTTGGACTAGATTCAGGTAGAGTTTGATTTTATTTACTGAAGCATTGTTGCGGTGATCCTTAACCTTAGACACATTTTTCCCATAGTACTTTATCTCTTTTATTTGCTTTTCTAGTAGTTAATTTAGTTACATATTTCCATATTTATCTATTTTCTGGCCTAGTACACTGGTAGTGTTACAATTGATATTACATTGGTCTCTGTGGGATCGACACTTGATACTACAACTGACCCCATACACTTGTGGGTAGGTTTTAGCCATATCAAGTTTTTGGCGCCGTTGTCGGGGACCAATTTGTTAATATTAGTTGTTATCTCTATTGGTGTTTCTAGGTCTTTATTTTTGCTTTGATTTTTTTTCCCTTTTCTTAATTTTAGGCTATTTTAGAAAGAGTCAAATAAATGGATTCAGGTATGTATGATGTAAATTCCTATCAATTTTCTTCATCCGAGCCTTATACAAGTACTCAGAGGTATGATTTTGAAAATTATAATTTGGGTTATGGCCAAAACCCAATGACTTCTAACCTCTTCTGTGAGTCTTGTGGAGCTGAAGATCATGACAAAACTAATTGTTGCGCTACTCTGGGGGAAATAATCGCGTGGAACTCACAACCCTCAAATCAGAGTTGGGTGACAACACCACACACATCGCTCCAGGCTAAGAGTCATCCGTCTATACAGGGCAACAAGCTTGATGACTTTATTATGAGACATGATAGGGAAGTTGAGAAAATTCTTGCTCTTTTTCCATCTATCATGGACATTCTTAATCCCTTATTAACCCAATTTAATTCACTTTCAGGTTTGGTGAACTCTCTGAAGACACAAGTAGATGATTTAGCCACAGAAAATCAAAAATTGAAGGATCATATTGTTGAGTTGGTTATCTCAAATTTGCCTGCAGAGCCACCTAAAGTGCATTATTTTGAGCAATGCACTTCTATTCTGATTGGGGTTAAGAAGAAGTGGGATGAGCCACAATTTGATAGGAAGGACTTTACCCAGGAGACCAAGGAGGACCCAATGCTTGATGAGTTTCAAGTGATACAATCCTCTATCCCGACTTCTAGCACCGTTACTTGTTGTATGGTGCAAGAAAAGCTTCCCGATATATTGCCCGATGTAGCTTTGTTACCACAAGCTACATTGGGAATTCAGAACCCGAGGGTGGAAGCCAATTCAGAAATGGAAGTCCAGAGTAGACGAAAGAAGAGAAAAAGACGATCCGCTGGTCATGCTCAAATTGAATTCAAGCAAGGGGATCATGTGATTCTCTATCATCACAAATCGAGCATGTTTCCGGGAAGTAAGAGTACAAGATGGTCCGGTCCATACTACCTGCACCGAGTTCTTCATAATGATTCTGTTGAGCTATGGCATAAGAACTCGGGGTACTTCAAGGTTCGAAAAATTCGACTCAAGCCTTATATAGAGCCTGATCCGATCAAGTTGGGTATCACCGACCCGCTTGATCCGAGTACATGACATTGGTGATGGTCAAGCTATGACCGTAAACAAGCGCTGGATGTGAGGCAACCCATCAGGTATGTTTTATTCTCTTAAAAAAAAAGGGTCGATCGAGATTTTGCAGCAGAGGGGAACTCGGCCCACAACTCGGTCGAGTTGTGGACCGAGTTACAATCTGTCCACTTCTCTAATTATTTAAAAAAAAAAAAAAAAACTCGACCGAATTCTTTGTCTTTCCCTTCCTTCTTTCTTTTCTTTCTCCCTTTCCTGAACCCTACCCCACCGCCACGCTGCTTCTCCCGCCGCTGTTTCCCACCTTCGCTGCTTCTCGCCATTGCCCCGATTCCCCTCACCATCTCTCACCTCCATCTCCTTCTCTCGTCTGAATCCCTCCTCATACCCAGATTTGCTCAGACCACCACCGAACCAAGATCCCCTGCTCGCGCACCACCGGCGCGACCCGCTACCCCTCGCGCCCAGAACCGGATCTCCACCACCGCTACTCTGCCATGTACTGAACCCTTCCAATTTTCAGGTCAATTCCTCACTCTGCTTTCAAAATTCTCTACGAAATTGATCTTGTGCTTTTAGATTGATGATGTCATTGGGTCTGCTCTTCAAAGTGAATATTGTGACTTTTATTAGTTGATTAACTAATTGTGGTTATAATGATCTGGGCAATCTGATGGGTTGGTGGAGTATAAGGCACATGATATACTGAATTTGTTCTCCATAATATTGTGCTATCATTTCTTTCTCCATATATTAATATTGTGTTGGTGAAGGTCCTCAATTTGTACTGAGTGTCATGTGTAATGTTTGGGTATTCTGTTTGACAATTTCATTTTTGAACTGATTTTTCTGCTCTTTGCTGATAAGTGTATTATTTGTTGGAGCTGGTAGTCTTGTATTTGGGGTTTGTTTTGTCTATGCTGTGTGTACAGTGCTACTGGAAGATGGAAGATAGGATGCTGATGAAAATTCTTCTGCACTTGTACCAATTTTTGACAACCCTGGAGCATAGAGTGAAGATGCCTGATTGCCTGATTTATTTGGTGAGTTTATTTTCCTCTTTCTTTTATGTCTACATTGGGGACAATGTAGACTTTAAGCTTGGGGGAGGGATAATTCCATGTGTAGACTCTGTTTGCATTTTAGTATTAGTTTTCATATTTTTATGTGTTTCTTTTTCATTTTCTTTCATGCACTGCATTGTATATTTGCATTTGGATGTTTGATTTGTTCTCCTGTTTATTCCTTTGTGGGTCCTTATAACGGTACATAATTGTGAATCCTCTTAATATGCTTTGGTTGTTAATGTTACAATTGCATTATGAGCATGATATGATTGATCAAACCTTTGACAATGACTTGAGCATGTGGACTTTGATTAAGATGTGTTAGGACCGATACTCTAGACAAAATATCCTGGTGAGCTTGTTAGCCTTTCTTGGACTACAATTGCATAAGTCCTCTAATTTTTCTTGTGTGATCTCTCTTTGTTTGTTATCTCTAGAACTTGCTTCAATACCTCTTCGAGACTGCATATAGGACTAATGTGCATTACATTTTGATTGAGACATTATTTTTCATGAGCCTATATTATCCTTGACCACCCTAATATTATTTCCCTCTTCTTGAAGCCCTTTGAGCCTTAAAGCCTATTCTTTGAAAGCTCCACAAAAGCATCTGAGCCTATTTATATATCCTTCCCATCCAGGGGATTGAACTTTTGTTTGCTTAACGTGGAAGTGGACTAAGCTTGGGGGAGGAGCATGAAATGGTGGGTGATCAATAATATGTGACATTCTGTTCATTAAGTTTGCTTCCTTCTTCTTCATTGAAAAAAAAAATCTGAAAAAAAAGAAAAAAAAAAAGAAAAAGAATGAAGAAGAAGAAAAGAAGTGCGTAGACAGAATGATGAACTTTGGGTTGTTGTTGAGCTTATTGTAAAATCAGTTTACGCTTGGTGTTATTTTTGTGAAGTTCTTTTCCCTGGATTTAGCACCACATGGCCAAATGTATCCATGCCTTATCAAAATGCATTGGCCCCATTACAACCCTATTTTATGTCTCATGATTGTGTTTTGCATTGTTTCTAGCAGTGGAGATCTTGATATTGTTGCAAGCTTATGGTAGTTAGCATTCAAAGTAGAGAATTGAGCGAAACACATATTCTAAACACATGAGTGTGAGAGGCTTTATTTTTTATCCTGGTGAGGTCTAGAGTAGAGGAACTAATTGCTTTCTTGTCATTGATTGAGAAGCATCCTAGGAAGAAACTTGTCATTTGTTTGGACTTTTATGGTCATTGCTCACTTGTCTCTTGGATTGAAACAACCTTTGCATATTTTGTGGACTCATTAGTTATGTACTTGATTGGGACAAGCAAGGTTTAAGCTTGGGGGATTTGATAACATCCATTTTATACATATTTTAGGAGTCTAGTTGCATATTAGAATAGTTCATTTGCATGCATATTTTATATATTTTATTGTTAATTTTACATTATTTTGTATTCGGAGTCTACACTCGTACTTTTGTGATTTCAGGTATTTTAGGTGCAAATTTTGAGACTATACAAAACTATTGTTGAAGATGTCAAAGGTCCGATCCTATTGGTAATTAATATTAGGCCCAAGTGGACAGAATCTCGAAATGCTGAAAAATGGGCTGTTGTTGCTTCACGTGCTGGGCCGGCCCACTGAATTCTCCGAAGGAGTCAAGCGTGCAATTGGTAGGGATATGGGTTTTGGTTTTGACTTTTCAACGGGGGAGCCGGGGGGAGAAAGTGACGCAACTTTAGATTAGCTTTAGGTTTTTTTGGGAGTTGAGTTTTTTTAGTTTTGTTTGGAGGTTGGTTCACTTCTGCCGCAGACAGGAACGAGATTTCATGAAGGAATTTTATTTGCTTTAGCATTTCGAAGATCGGTAATAACGTTCTAGTCTTTTATCAATTTGGATTATTTTGTTATTGAGATTTAATTTTATCTCCCGTGTTTATTACATAATCTATATATATATTGATGACTAGTTTAAATCTATTTATGTATTCGATCATGTTTGGCTAAATTTCTAGTTTTAGGGTTATGGTAATCCCGACGATGCGTATGTAATTAGAATTATTTCTTTGCCTGAATTGAAATAGTATTTGATTCAATCCTAGATGCTTTATGCCCATAGTAGCTTAGGCGAATTGAAACTTATTAGAGTTTGAGACCGAGAGGTGAAAATACTAGTAAGTAATCAGGTAGAGTTTGAGACCGAGAGGTGATAATTTCTACTAGATCCATAGGAATCGAACCTGAGTGTTATTTGTGCGAGAGCAACTTAATTACTCTTGAGGATACTAAGTCGTCATAGATGTTCTAAGTTTGAGTTGATTTAGCGGAGCGCGAGAGCGGATGTTATCTCAATTTATCTCTAGACTCTAAGTGCGTTAATGGGTTTGAATGAGATTAGCTCTGCGCGAGAGCGATTGTTAGTTTAGTTCAGACACGTTTATTATCGTCTGAGAAGAGTTAGTAGATTACCTTAGATGACTTACCTTCAAATAGTTGGACTAGATTCAGATAGAGTTTGATTTTATTTACTGAAGCATTGTTGTAGTGATTCTTAAACTTAGACACATTTTTCCCATAGTACTTTATCTCTTTTATTTGCTTTTCTAGTAGTTAATTTGGTCTCTGTGGGATCGACACTTGACTACTACAACTGACTCCATACACTTGTGGGTAGGTTTTAGCCATATCAAATTTAGGCGGGCTATTCATCTCCAACTCAATCTGCAATCACCGAAGATCTAGGGCTATCGACTTCAGAGATATATAGAGATGGGGTTTTTTCGTCTTTTGATTTATTATGATTTCGTTTCAACTTGTTTCTGATCTGAATTTATGTTGTTCAGTTCTCCTTATTTGGGTCTCTATCAAATGTTGGTGCTATGGTTGGAGCAATCGCCAGTGGTCAAATTTCCGAGTATGTTGGGTGTAAAGGGGTAGGAATGATCTTATTGATGTTAATTGCTCTGTTTATTGCTAACTACTGTAGTTTATAATGCTATTCTTTCTTTTGGATTTTCAGGCTTTGATGATTGCTTCCATTCCTAATATAATTGGATGGCTCATTATATCATTTGCCAAAGTAAGTATTAAGAGCTGAATTCATTTCACTTTAATGTAAATACCTTTCATGCAATACTGCCAATTGTGATAATTTCCGGGTTCTCATGATTGCTCGTTTCTGTACTTGGGAAGGCTTCTTGAAGGATTTGGTGTAGGAATAATATCATACACGGTATAGCATTGTTGTACATTCTCTTTCTTATGGGTAGTTTGTGAACATAATCTTTATTGAAAAGAATAAGTAAATTAAGTATATCTGAATATAGTGTATCTGATGAATTTACCTGAAACAAGCCGGATTGAAGTAATCGTATAGCTTAATCTGAAACAGAAATACACTTTTTTATTTCTTTAGTAAGAACTTGATTTTTTCATCTTTGTCGAGTATTCGGGTTGAAGGGGCTTCCAAGAAGGGTAACAGGGGAGCTAGCAGTTGGGATGCTTTCTCACACATTGAAGGTATGACCTAATTTATTGTTTCATCATGTTGACAAGTTCTTGAAACAAAATATATAAACATTCGACGTGTATTCATCGGAAGTGAACTAGCTTGCCGTCTGTTCTTCCTTGCTCAGGAAAAGTTTGTGATGGAAGCAATGGAGATGTGACAGTGGATCAGTTTAATCGTTACAAGGTTACTGCTGAATTTACCTTCCTTTGTCTAATGTCTTAATTGCTCTTATTCTGTATTTGTTAATTTGATTCAGTTGATATGTTGAAACAGGAAGATATTGAGCTCATATCAATGTTGGCCTTTCAAGCTTATCGTTGTTCCATATCGTGGTCACGCATATTTCCTGGTAAATATTATCTACTAGAAACTGCAGTGCTAAGTATGGTTTCAGTATTCTGGGTCTCGTTGATGTTATTTAACTATTGCCATCTCACTTTTCATATTTTAAGCACCTTTCTGCCTTGCTTATGCTATTTTGAATATTCCTGGTAAAGTGTTATTTTTTTTCTTGCATTGTCAAAAATGATGTCTTCTTGACCAAGTCGACATGCTTCATGGATTTTATATCATGTGGCAAGAAATAACTGATTATCATTCATGCACCTTTTCTCCTTGTCCTCAGATGGTCTAGGGACTAAAGTTGACGAAGGGATCAAGTACTATAACAATCTCATCAATGGTCTTTTGGAGAAGGGTATGATGTATTTGAAGTATTTCCCATATTCCATGTGTCCTTTTTTTTGCAATATAAACATATCTCTGTTACTCTTTTTTATATTTGATATCTTTTGATTAATAGCTTAGCAGATTTATACTTTACTATTGTTCATCTACTCCAATTCCTGGCCGCCTTCCCAAGTAATAGGTTCTTGTGCAATTATGTGCCTTGTCAATAAGATCAAACTATAATAGTTTGGCTGAATGCTGAAGAAGCTTGACCATCCTTGCTATAAATTAAGATGAGTGGATGACACTGCTAAGACTCACAGGTCACAAATTATATATCAATGGGACATAACTCAAGATATCAAACTAAGATGTTAGATAAGGTTACTTGTAGAGTGGTTGTATTATATTCAATATGTCAGCTTTTCCTGACCTACTACTTGAAGGAAAAAAGAGTCACTGGAAAGAGAAATGAGAGTTTGGCTCCAATTTATAGTGCACAAGTGCCTTTGTCTAATGCACGTGTTTCTAATTACTGCATGCAACTATCATTAGAAGAGCAAAGGCGTTTGTACAACTTGCCGGCTGATTTGGCTTCACGATTGTTGTCACGTATAGCTGCAAGAACCGCACGTAGATTATTACTTTGATGGGTATTCGGCTGGGGGCTTTACCACTGGGATCTTCCTTTGCATCTTCATGAGTCAATGGGTGGTTGGTTAAACAAGGAAATCGTGTAAGTACTTCTGTACAAAATGACCATACATTTTATTTATTTATTTAGCTTATATGTATTATGTACATCTCCTTGTTTCATCTCAAACACATGAGCCATATTAGACAGATCACATTAACATTTATTTTCATATGCATAATCTCACACCCAAGCCAATGCATATATTGTCAGGACAACAACAATTTTCCTCTCTCAAATTTTCATGGTTTGGTTTCCAGAATATACTAAGTTACTAACCACTATGCCTTTCTTGGTGAAATGCATAAAGCACTTCACAGTCTATGAAGAAACGTGCTTTGAACATTTTGGTGATAAGAGTAAAAAATTGGATTACAATCAACGAGCCTCTTCAAACTGCAGACAATGGCTATGGTATTGGGATATTCGCACCAGGCAGACATGAAAATGCGTCCACCGAAGTTTATTTAGCTTCACACCACCAACTGTTGGCCCATGCTTCTGTTGTGTTTGTATACAGAAACAAATACCAGGTACATCTTTTGGTTATTGATCAGAGAGGACTTTCAGACTGAAATAACTAGCCTATAGTCTTTAAGATATACAGAGTTGTTCATGATAGTGGCCCTATTTATCATGTTGCTAGAGTTTCTGACTCTTATAATTGCTTCTCTATTGTACCAACACATGTAGGTAGGTAACAAACATGTTAGGTTGTTTTTTTATTGTTTTGGACTTTTGGTGTTGCCCCAACTAGGAAAAGCAAGGAGGGAAAATTGGTTTGGTATTAGATTGTGAATGGGCTGAGCCATTGTCAAATAAAATTGAAGACCAAAATGCTGCAACTAGGCGTCTTGATTTCCAAATTGGATGGTATTTCATTCATATTCATTGCTTTGATTTACTAATTTATGTAACTTGCCTCCCATGATAATCTAATATGGTTATATATAGTTGTTGGCCTGCACCAACGATTTATCAAAGACTTACCGCTATCTGAATACCAGGTTATAACTTAATTCAACAGGACCACTCATTAATCATTACAATAGAACTAAAGGACTTGGTTTGATTCAAAAAAAAAAAAACATACCAAACATTAAACTTTGGGTTAGGATTTCTCAACCCCTCTCAACCCTATACCTTAGCCCAGAACCCCAACAACCAAGCACACCCTAAGAGATACTATAGTTTGGGGATTTCATTTTCCTCGTGCGAAGCACGGGGTACGTAGAAATTGCGGTAGTGAGTCTTGTGACCTAATGAACAACAATAACATTCGCGATGAACAAGAAGAAGAAGAACGTAGAAATTGCGGTTCGCATATAGGAACAAGTATATGAACAACTTTAATTTTGACTTATTGAACAAGAAAACAACGAAAAATCTAATGAAATTGAAAGAAAACATAAAGGACGTGACCAAACCTTTGTCCATTAAAATTACAGGTGTTGAAACATTACCCTCATCTTGTTATTCATGATTGTATAATTCATCGTTGATTTCTTCTAAAGCTTCCGTTTCCATATCAAAATCACCACACAAACCCAAACCATTAAGATTTTGAAAATCACACATGAAGGTTTGTAAGAGATGGAAGAAAACGATAAAGCAAAAGATATTGAAGGAAACGTCTAAATGCAAATCAGCATAACCATATATAATATCCAAAAAAAAAGCTATAATTAAGGAAGTTGGATGTGGTGTGAGTTGTGATTGCCTACTTCACAAAACATGTTAATTTATTTGGTTAAATTTCTACCCTTGGATTAGTTTAATCTAACGGATAATAACACTCTCCACTATTTACCCTATCACCTATATGCACTTGAACCTACTTCTATATATATATATATGCATGGAATTTTAAATTGAGCTTGCCTTTTACTTTATCGTTTTTGAGTAATTAAATTAATTTTTTTAATAATCATTAAAATAAATATATTCAAATATTGAGTTCCACCTTATTTTTCAATAATTATTTTTAGTATTCATTTATAATAAATACATACGAGATAATATCATGTTTATTAGGTTGATGTCACTTCTTTTCCATATGTATATGTGACAGGGGCTGAAGTCGTGATGCTCAATCAAAGTAAATCCTCAAAAACCTAACTAAGTATAGTAGGCAAGTAAGGGTCGAATCCCACATGAAAGAGGTAATCTTTCTAAGTGCACAAATGTATGCCAAAGTAACAAAGGGGGTTTTGTTGGTTTGTTTGCAATTAAACAAAGTAAAGTAAAGCAAATGTTGTAATCAATTGGAAAAAGTAACTTAGCTAGACAAATATCCACCATTAATTTGATTGATTGATCCTTGATTATCTCCATTCCTTCCTATGAGTATTCTTGTCCCTATTCTGTAATAGTTATCAGTCCAACTAGTCCCGATAACCCTAACTATCGAACGCACAAGAAACTATCAAGATTTAGAACAATAGCAGCAAGAAGCATAGGAATTAACCAGGATACATGCAACACTACAACTCGCAACATTTAATACATAATCAATTCTCTTCACAATAAACTAGTCCAACTAGTCCTAGAATATCATGTTTGCTACACAAGATAAGGGATTTCAACTCGAAATATCCAAACCCTAGCAATAGACAATCACTAATATCAACTAGTTGATCAGGCCAGTCAAATCAGTAAGAATCAATAGGAATAAGCACAAAGAGAAAAGATATAATCAAAGGAAATGAAATAGAATTAAAATCTCACAATCATATATCAAACGAAGGCTTCAATCGTCGGACTAAGCAAAAGTTGCTTAGCTCTTCATAGTCTTGAAATACAAAAACTCAAAGGGAAAAACTCAACGTAAACTGAATAATAGTCTAGATGATAATTGAAAAGGCTGCTAGGAAACTAATAATATAGAAAATCTAACAAACCCTAAAACTAAAGATAGGAAATAAAATCTTTCCAAAAGGAAATAAAAAGGAATAAAAGAAATAAAAGAAAATAGAAATAAAATAAAGTAAAACTCGGATCTTCGAACGAAGCAAATCCCGTGCGCGTCTGACGACTCGTTTCCGCGACCGCGGAGGATCTTCCGTGACCGCGGAAAAGTCTTTGTAAAGCTCCTCGCGTCTTTTATCTCGTAATGTTCCGCGACCGCGGAGGATCTTCCGCGACCGCAGAAAACTCGATGTAGCTCTTCTCTGCTTCTTTCTTCGTCTTCTCTCGTGGCTTTCTCCTCCATCTTCATAATCTTCATTTAAGCTTCTCCAAACCACCATAATCATACTTCTTCTCCTCAACTCCATATTCCACAATAACGCTCTAAACACATCCAAATGGTATCTAAAATTCCGGTAACAACTCCTAGTTAAACCCTACAAAGTAGAGCTGATCAATATGAAATATATAAAGTATAATATTTTATTAAGAAGCTTGCTATGATAAAATTCCGGTAACAACTCCTAGTTAAACCATAAAGTAGCTTGCTATGATAAATATTGGTTTCGTAACCTTACGTATAATATTATTTTCGTAAATATTAAGAAATCATTGTTTTATATTGTGATTTTTACAAGTATCATTGAGGGTGTAACAATAATTTCAGATCCTCATTGTTTAGCTATATATATTTTCTTGAAAAACATAAATCTTATTTTAATATAATTTTTTTTTTTATTTACATTCGCCTTATTCATTAATTATACATACATAATTTTAATTTTTATAATTTTAAAATCTTCACCTCACTTTATTTTCACCTGACTTTTATCCATGTTTAACCAAAAACTTGGTTTGAAGGTATAAATAGTAGTTAAGATTTGAAATTTTGATTATGAATTGTTCAAATATCAAACTAAAAAAACAAAAAAAAGTAAAGATTTTGTTATAATACTTAATATTCAACATAAATAGGATCATGTTCACGATTTTATCAATTTTATTTATTTTAAAAAAAAATCTATTTTAATCCAAACACGAGTTATACATATTATGAATATTTCTGGCTTTTTTATTCAAAAGATATAATTACTAATCTAATAGTTTCTGTCAATGAACCACACATTAATTATTTGTTTGAAATTTGTTTAAATTGTTTAAAAGACCATCTATTATATATCCCACGTATAAATAATTTTTTAAATCGAGAATAATTTTATCAAGATTTTTAGATTAATAATCATTATAATATTTCTATATTAACTAACTCTAAATGAGTCTACATAAATTCCTATGTATCATAGCATATCATTTCCAATGATCAAGCGAGAACTATATTTTTCTAAAACAATACTTCGATATAACACTAATTTAATTCAATCATAAATATTTTTTTTGATTTTCTCAAATTATATTTACCCGTACAAGGTACGGGTTCTACACTAATATCGTTATTAACTAGTGTGTGTGCCCGCGCCTAAGGCACGTGTTAAGACTTAAATTTTATTTCTTAATAATGATAAAAATACATATATATATATCACTTAAACTTAAGATAAAATTATTATATCATATAAGGTATGTATTAATATGTAATTATCAACATAATGATATAAAATAAAAATATGTGAGAGAAATGTGTATAATGAGTTAATTGTAATGATATGACAATAATCTTATATCATTATATAAGATGTCGTAGGGAAGGTTTTGGATTGGAAAATGTGAATCTAACGACACTTGGATGATTTACTTTATTAATAGTTGGCACCATAGACCTCTCGTAAGTAGACTTCCGTTGGTAATTCATTGGCACATACATTTATATAGATTTTTTACAAAAATAAATAAATATATGAATTTTTAATGTCTATCTTTTGAATGGAAAAAAGTAGTTAGATTGGATTTTGTTTTAGAAGACAAATATATAGATTTTGTACATTATATTGTCTTTTGAGGGTAAAATAAATCAAACTTATATGTTTGGTAAGTTAATAAATTTGAAGTACGTAACATTTATATGATGATAGTACTAGATATATAAATTATGCAATTAATTAATTTAATATAACTTCCCCTTCCTTTTTCATAACCGCTTCATGGATCATGATTGTACATTTGTACATGATTTGGTTAGTTTTACAATTAGTTTTATAATAGCCAGATTTATTTTTTAGAGAGAAAAACAAATGAAGAAAGTGACGTACATTGATTATCTATCTTGAAACTCAATTTATCAAACAATTTATTCTGTGAAAGATGTAGCTTGAAACCAATTTATTAACGATCATGGAAGATTTATTAATATTTGATATCATTTTGAGTATGTGCTTGTGCCTAAGGCACGAATTAAGACTTGAATTTTATATTTCAATAACGATAAAGTTATATATAAATTTTATATGCATATATATACTTTTAAAATATATTGTAAATATTTGTAAAAATTGTAGTTTTATACAAATTATGACATGCTAATATAAGTGTTTACATCTATCAGAACATAGAAGTGTTTACATCTATCAGGACATAACGAAAACAAATGATTAGTAATAAGTATTAATCAATGGTCCTCCATGTAAGAAGCAAGAGGCGTATTTATTCATACATGCCATCATCAACAATAACGTAAAGCAAAATATAAATTTAGGGCAACTTTTATCATAGAGCCAAAAATTATATACAAACATGACAAATTTGACTACAGAGAGACCAATTTTGATGGTTTTGTTTAATTTAAGGTTCATGTCTACTTAATAATAATAATTGGTTAACTCACTAATGAATTTGGTTAAACCTAGTTACCCATATACGTAAGCAAATACACATATCTTGGCAACAAAGTAAACGCACTGTTGGTTAAACCTAGAAGATGAAAAATGAAGTGTTTACATATCCATAGCACAACTATGAGGTGAGATACATAAATTGAATGAGATACGTAAATTAGCACATGGAAAATTAAATGAGATGTAGAAGCACAGCTAGCTACAAATTCGATCTCGCAGTCTCTTAATTTGAATTAGGACCATAAAACAAAAGATCGATCGTGAAGGGTAGATTAAAGGAAAGTTCGTTCTTTGCCAGCGATGAGATGACATACGTAAACCTGAAATCTGTATTTTCAAATTGAAATTTAGATTGAATTTTGTATATTGAGTAAAAAATTAATTAATTTGACCTTAACCTCCAACTCTTTTTTCCATAACTATTTCACGTAAATATCCATAGCCAGATATTCAATATATTTTGTGGAGATTACGAAATGTTTAAGAAATAGAATTACAATCCAATTATCAATCTTACCGGAAAACAATTAGGAGAAGCACCCAGGAAATACTTGTTAATAACATGCAATATATAAGTAAACTTTAAATAAAATCACCGATGACTTCGAATATAGGTCTGAAATGGGGGAAATTTTAAACTACAATATAAATTTAATGTAACTTTTCCAACCCAATTTCTCTTTTCTCATATTCAACTCCATGAAAGATCTCCTAGAAAAAAGGCCAAATTTGAGCAAGTAAACAAAGGCTGGGAAGGTGTAGAGTAAAATCTTACTTTATTTCGCTAGTCAAAAACAACTCGTATGGGAAACATTTTAAACTTCAATATTAATACAATGGTAACTTAGAAAACTTAGTTCAGATGAAGGCATCGAAAAGGGCTTCGACTTCCATAATAAAGGGGAGATTATGCTTCTGAATCTTAAACTTCAAATGAGAAAAAATTTAAACTTCAATAAGAAAGGGGATATTGTGTATGTGAATCATACCATATATATATATGTTGTCGACTTCCTCGATCTCACCGATGATGGTATACTTCAAATGAAGGCAGCAAAAATGGGGGGGTCAAGTGTTTTGTGGGGAGACGACAAGCAGACAAGAAGTTGGAAGTGGTGGGTGTATTAGGTTTTATTGAAGGTAAAAGGGAAGCTCAATAGTTATCTATTCCTTTCTGTTGAAAGGTTCTATCTATTCCGTATTTTATGATTCCAAACTTAAAGTAATTTAATATTTTTATTATTAAAATATTTATCTACATTTTTTTGTTATTAAACAATTATTAAATTTTGGGTTCATAAGTCAATCTAGTTGCTCTATTCCATGCCTTTATAAAATAAACATTCCCTTTAATTTTATATTATAAAATAGTGATACTCTAATAAATAATATTTTGATTGGGATACAAAGCATTTTTTTTACAGTAAGTATTACAACGCGTAAGAAAACATACCCATGTATTACTTACTATAAAAGTGGGATACAAAGATTTTTTTTATAGTAAGTATTACAACCCGTAAGAAAACATACACCTTGTATTACATACTGTAAAAATGGGATACAAATAATTTTTGTATAGTAAGTATTACAATCGTAAGAAAACATACACAATGTATTACTTACTGTAAAAATGGGATACATACTTTTTTTTACAGTAAGTATTACAACCCGTAAGAAAACATACACCTTTTATTACTTACGGTAAAAATGGGATACATATTTTTTTTACAGTAAGTATTACAACCATAAGAAAACATACACCCTGTATTGCTTACTGTAAAAATGGGATACAAATAAAAAAATGTGTGCCTAAGTATTACAACGGTAAGAAAACAAACACCTTGTATTACTTACTATAAAAATGTAAGATAGATGTGCATTCATAGTGTATGAATATATACGTCCTGTATAACATATTGTAAAAAGAGTTTACTATGTTCTTTCATGCTGTATGAAAATATACACCCCGTATATCTTATTGTAAAAAACTACTATGTGCATTCATGATGTAAGAGTTAAAATTTATTTTAAAATTTTATTTTTAATAATGATAAAATTACATATAAATTCATATACATATATACCACTTAAATTTAGTATAAGATCATTATATCATATACGATACGTATCGATATGTTAATTATCAACATAATGATACAAAATAAAATTAAAAGTATGTAAGAGAAACATGTATAATGATTTAATTGTAATGATAGCATAGTATTCTTATATCATTATATAAAGTTATGTATGGAAACTATGTCATTTACGTTTGAATTCTCTAGTTATAGTTTTCGTTTTGTAAATTTGACGTGTGTCTTGAAGATCTCATATGAAAGGTTTTGGATTAAAGTGGGAATCAAATTACACTTGTATGATTTACTTCATTGATGCGTGTCTGGAAGATGTTGTAAGAGAGATTTTGGATTCGAAAGTGGGAACGACACTTGGGTGAATGACTTCATTGGCAGTTGACACCATAAACCCGTAAAAAAAGTTGTTACGGGTTTATGGTGTCAACTGCCAATGAAGTCATTAACATAATTGTCTATATAAGAGACCTTTTCTCAAGTTTTTATTTTCGCATATGAATACATTTTACTAAGAAGACAAACAAATAGAAAACTCAGAAACGTGTGATGCACATATAAACTCTACACTCTAGTTTGAGTTCCATTGCCACCCAACATTCCCATGTTAAGACTACCCCCTACTCTCTGATTCTCATAGCCATCTTCCATCCCTTGCACAACTACAAGAACAACTGAAGCAGTCCCAAAATGGCTCAAGAAGCTTTGCAGCCCCAAACCGCTTGGTGTGGACAACAAAGTAGTAATCACCTAACCAAGTACAGGGCCAAATGCAACATAAGTAGTAGCACCTACACCCTGGTTGAATGGCATTGTAGAAACTGATTGCCACATCATGGGTTTCTTTGCTGGCTAAAATGTTATTTCCTAGTTTTCTGCTCGTTATTTGCCTACTGACATGACCCCTTCAAAGCTCTTGTGAGGCTCCTCCAAGCCCTACTCCTACACTTGCAACACATTGGATATTAGAAACTCAAAAGAAGAAACTAACATTATTAGTATGCAAAAGTTACATCAAGGCGAGGAAGAATTAGGACCTGACAGGACTTGCAAACACAACTAAAATTGGATGAAAATTCAACTATAAATAATCATAGAAAGTATGATGGGAATGTGCAGCAAGGAAAATTTCTAAAAGTAAATGACCGGTTAATATGCAACAAGGAAAATTAGACAGACTTGAGCTCCATTTGTAATTGTATGTGAAAAATTGAGATAAAAAGACAAATAAATGAAATAAGACTTGCATATCTTTTGAGAACCCAAAAGCAAGCAAAGTCATGAACTACTCGTTTAAAATTTGAATTACATAAGATAGATAAGAGTGTAGTCATTCTCACAAGCCCCAATATAGCAAGATGCAACAATGATTAATGAAAAGATCGAGTAGGAAGAAGACCAAGACTTACCCCTAGAAATAGAAGGCAATTTCATTACACACATATAGTTGGTGACTTGGTCATTAGCCTTTGATCATCCCTAGTATATACTAATGCACAACGCATAAGAAGAAGACTCAAATTAAAAAGTCAACTGATATGAATACCTGACATCTAAAGCTCACATAAGAGAAATAAGAAATTCCTCTAAGAACAATTTTATCCTTGTATCTTCAACTGAGAGAGAGTAAACTTATGTTGGATGAGTTATCATCAACAACTTTTAGTTGAAAAGAAACATTACCTGACATCTAAAGCTCTACATTAGTAATACTACTTCTAGACTACCAGAAAACTCCAAAAATCAATCGTATCAACAAAAATAAATAAGATAGAAAGACTTTTGAAAATACACTACATAAATTTCTTCCTATAAGCAGCCAAACAACATTTCATGAGATGTTAGCAGGAGTTGCGAGAAGAGTTAGGAAAATAAAATTTTCAAACATTCAAAACAATGCCCACATGCAGGATAAATTCCCTCCCTCCTATCCTACAAAGGTGAAAAAGAAAATATAATTAGTTCCAGTAATAGAATAACAGGAAATGAGACAAAGTGTGAATTACCAAAATCCAAGTCTTGCACTTCCACTATTGAGGTAATGCAATTTAACTATCACAGTTGACCGGTCCTCTCGAACACCCGTACATCTACAAAACCAGCAATAGAAAAACATTCTAGTTTCTAAAAGTATATGACCTAGGCCATAGCAAATTAGCATTCAGCTCATGAAAAGAAAATTCACGGATAAACAACTCCTGCAATAATCACAATTCTTTAGCAAAACAAAAAACAAAATCACTACAACCATGAACACAAGAATCAATATGCAATTCTTCTAAAAATCTTGCCTATGCTATACACTTCAGCTTTTTTGAGAATTCAGGATAAACTTATTCACCCTCAAAAGCAAGCAACTTCTCGCTCAGTAACGCAAGGATGCAAATAGCCAACATATGCACGATGCATCTTTTCGAACCTGGTAAATCAAAATTATCAAGAGAATCGATAACTACCACAAAGCAAACAAAAACAAACCCTAATAAGGAAAAAAACTGAATAAGAAAATTAGGGCTTCTGTAGAACTTTGCAAGCGAATCAAAATCAGGGAGAGATGGACAAAGAGGGGCGAATAGAGAGATGATTTACCAAGAGAAAGTTTTTTAATGGATGGTCATAACTCAAACCAAAGCCACCACGGGTTCGAGGAGCAACTCGCTCAACGCACGGGTCCGAAGATTAGGGCTTTTGCAGAACTGTGCCTCCGCCGACCACCGCAGGCTCGCCCTCTCCCTCGTCGATGAACACTTCTTCAACGAACATCGTACAAGTTATAGCAAGGTCTTCAATTAGACCATCTTCGAGTCACCAACTATCATCCACAACGTCAAGGTCTTCTGCCTGGCTAGCTACTGCCCGAAGATCGAAACCCTAAATCTCAATTTTAGAGACAAATTCCATGACGGATCGGGGACGGCGGTTTGCGAGGAAGAAGACAACGAAGGAGAGGAAAATGAGGGGGATGGGAATTGGTGTTTGTTGACAGTTTTCATAGCGGTTTCAGAACGTGGGAGAGAAACGTGGGAGAGAGAGAGAAAGGCTGAAATGTGGGGAAATAAAAATAAAAAAACTTTTTAAAAAAAGGCTGAAAATGGGACTGAAAGAGGTGTCAGGTATTGGAAGGAGGGGGTGGAAAGGGGATTTGTTTTAATTGTATTATAGATTACTTTTTTCTTTCTAATCGTATAATTTGAAAGATTTTTTAAAGTCATCAACAAATTTACAGAATAATAGGACAACAACAATTATATATAGTAACTCGTTAAACCCTAGCCCAAATTTCTCCCTATATCTCCTGGAATCAAACACAAAATACAACAAATTAAACCCTAACAAAAATAATGGAAGATGAACACAAACTTCACATCGTCATGTTCCCGTGGTTCGCCGTCGGCCACATGACGCCGTACCTCCACCTGTCCAACGAGCTCGCCGCGAGAGGCCACAAGATCTCGTTCCTCCTCCCAAACAAGGCCCAACTCCTCCTCCGCCACCTCAACCTCCACCCTTCTCTCATCACGTTCCACCCCCTCTCCATCCCCCACGTCGACGGCCTCCCTCTCGGCACCGAGACCGCCTCCGACATCCCCATCTCCCTCACCAGCCTCCTCGTCACCGCGTTGGACCTCACGCGCCCCCTTGTCGAGCAGATCATGCTCGACCTCGCCCCGGATTTCGCCTTCTACGACACCGCACATTGGGTGCCCGAGATCGCCTCCAAGCTCGGGATCAAGTCGGTGTCCTACAACGTGGTCTGCGCCGCCTCCTTCGCTCTATCCGTAGTGCCGGCCCGCTCCCAATACTACCGACGTGATCGCGACCCCCCAACAGAAGAGGAGCTGGCGGTGCCTCCCGCTGGATACCCCTCTGCCACGGTGGTGCTGCGCAAGCGCGAGGCCCGTAACCTGATGTTCGTAGCGTTCGAGTTTGGGAGAGGGACCACATTCTTTGAGCGCATAACCGCGTCGTTAAAGGCGGGGGATGCAATTGCTTTCAGGACTTGTAGGGAGATCGAGGGGCAGTTCTGTGATTATCTCAGCAGCCAGTTTGAGACGCCTGTGTTACTTACAGGGCCAGTGTTGCCCGGGCCAGTGTTGCCCGGTCCTGTGTTACTGGAAGAGCGATGGGCGAGCTGGCTAGGAAGGCACGGATCGGGTTCGGTGGTTTACTGCTCGTTTGGGAGCCAGATTATCCTGGACAAGAGCCAGTTTGAGGAGATCATTTTAGGGTTGGAGTCGGCGGGTTACCCTTTCTTTGTTGCACTGAAGCCGCCTACGGGATGCTCAAAGGTGGAGGAGGCAATGCCGGAGGGGTTCGAGGAGCGGGTGAGGGGGAAGGGGGTGGTGCACGGGGGGTGGGTGCAACAGCCACTCCTGCTGAACCACCCGTCAGTGGGATGCTTCGTCAGCCACTGCGGTTTCGGGTCGATGTGGGAGTCACTGATGGGGAGCACCCAGATCGTGCTGGTGCCGCAGCTGGGCGACCAGATAGTTAACACCAGGATCATGGCAGGGGATATGAAGGTGGCTGTAGAGGTGGACAAGAACGAGAGCGGGTGGATTTCGAGGGAGAGCCTTTGCAAGGCCGTCAAGGAAGCCATGGATGAGGAGAGCGAGGCGGGGTCTTTGATTAGGGAGAACCATGCTAAGTGGAGGCGCGTGCTGGGGAGCCCTAGCTTCATGACTGATTACATTGACAACTTTGTGCATCAACTAGAGAGGCTTTTGGATTGAGATGAGATGGATCAGCTTGGAGGAATTATTGAGCTTGTTATGTCCTTTAGAATGCATGATAAAATCGGTCCTTGTTTCTTACTGGTTTTGAAACTAGTTAGCTCTTCTCATTTTTAATGTTGCCTCTCATTTTTAGTATGAAATTAACATGTTCCACATCATAAGTTAATGATAAGAGGAGAACTTTGTTGATGTTAAAGACACATAACATTCTGATATCTATTGTCAAGCATGTGACAAAATGTAAAAAAGATCAAATTTTAGCAATGAAAAATACAAGGATACATGAGGATGAATTGCGGAAGTTGTATGAGATGCTTATGTTGCATTAATTTCTATTTCTCATATTGCATATTGTCTTGTTCTATCTATAAAAAACAGAAACATATATGTTCGGTTTATATTTGAAATAGGATATGTATATTCATTCTTGTGTGACAATTAAAGTTGACTATGATCATGCTGGATTTAGTGTGTAGTATGTTAACAAAATTGTGGTTTGTTCAAACAGGGGTTGTGCAATGCTGACTAAAGTATGTTGGCTTCGCATGTGACATGTTCTCTGAATTAAATGTTTTCAATCAATGTTGAACAACTTGAGTTGTTTGTCACTCTATGATCAAGTGCAGGGCATTCTTTGGATCATTGTATAGATGTTATTGGGCACCATTAGTGTTGCTGCTAGCTTAAGCTTTATATTTGACCTTCTCTAAGCTCTGTTGTGCCACAGGCTAAAGGAGAGGATGGAGAACATGTTCTCCTTATCCAGGTTATTGTAGCAGACCAAGGAAAAGGCAGAAGACCAGCGAGAATGTGAAAGGAAAGAATTGGGTTTTAAGGAAGAAACAGGAGTTGACAAGTACCCAAATACACGACAACAAAACGCAAATCTCGCCTTTGAAAGTTCTACTATGTGCATCTTCAAGGAGTTGAAGGTGTCTAAACTCTAAATACCCGCAGTTTCCCTATTAAACAAGTGTTTTGGCTATGTCTCCATTTTGGAAGCAAGTAAATTCCGATATCATAACTCGGAACAACTTATAATTTAGATATGTATTCTATTGAGAGTTTATAATGAGTCCATTAATAAAATATCCGTATCACTAACAAAGACAACTCAAATGCATATAAATGAGTGTAGTAGTAACGACTCATCCATGATAAGAGGAGTCGACCGTTTATAAAAATATCAATAATTTCATCCATTAAAAGTAATGAATTTAATGTATGTCCAACGTTATTATGAAAACACGTATTTCTCTCCTTATTCAGAACTTGAGTTTTTACCCATACATAATTAGTGATTAAGTAAGTGAAAAGATTGACTATTAATATTTATATCTATTGAAGAATTGTATACTAACCTAATAAGAAGAATTAGACTTATTAAATTTTTAATAGAATAAGAGAAAAGTAGATGTAAATTATCAAAGGTATGTACAGGCCAAGGCAGAAAAACAATCATTATCGAATGAAGAGTACTAATATTTTTTGTATAAATTTTATAAAAATCAGTAATTACATATCCAGTTCATTTAGTATTAGAGATCTTATTTATTTTCATGAACTAAAGCTTTAAATTATTTAATTAAAATGTATTGCCACCATTGATCATAATTCACCAACTATTTTTCTGTCGGATGTATTTTATTTTATTTTATACTGATTAAAAAATATTCATTTAAGTGAATTGAATATTTACAAAATATCTCCAATTTCTATTCAACATCATGGACACAATAGTATATAAATTTATTTAAAAAACTCAATACATCCATAATTTGCGTAGCACGGGCCTAAGCACCTACTTATCTTACAAAATGATGGTGCAGACCGAACCAAAATACACCCGGTCCGGTCCGGTCCGATTTTACACGCCCCGGTTGCTCACATTCTCTCCCGTGGCTATTCTTTCACTTTGGTCTTTCTATTGTCATTTACGTTTGAATTCTATAGTTATAGTTTTCGTTTTGAAAATTTGACGCGTGTCTTGAAGATCTCGTATGGAAGGTTTTGGATTAAAGTGGGAATCAAATTACCGTTGTATGATTTACTTCATTGATGCGTGTCTGGAAGATGTTGTAAGGGAGATTTTGGATTCGAAAGTGGGAACGACACTTGGGTGAATGACTTCATTGGCAGTTGACACCATAAACCCGTAACAAAAACATACACCTTGTATATATCTTAATTCTTAATGTAAAAATGTAAGATATATGTGCAATCCTCTGTGAGAATACACGGGCCTCGTATATCTTACTGTAAAAATAGTTTACTATATGCATTCACGTTGTAAGAAAAACTACATCCCGTATATCTTACTATAAAATCGTAAAATATATGTGCATTCCTGCTGTAAGAATATATACGCCTTGTATATCTTTCTGTAAAAATAGTTTACTATATGCATTCATGCTGTAATAAAAACTACGCCCCGTATATCTTACTGTAAAAACATAAGATATATGTGCATTCATGTTGTAAGAATATATACGCATGTATATCTTACAGTTCATGCACCCACCATTAGACTTTCGAATAAAGCCTGCCCACATATTATTGTACGCCTTGAATGTGTATTTTATAAATGTAAATTTGACTTCATATATTAGATCCCAATTTGTTCTTATTTCAAAAATAAAAAAATTTATTGTACGGTAACAGCTACATTGGTTGCTCTGATTTTTGTTCTATTTAGAAATAGACAATTGCAAGGATTATATTTCAGAAATGCACATTCTAAAGTTGTTTTTATATTCACCACATCGAAATTAAGTAGTCATTAACATAATTGTCTATATAAGAGACCTTTTCTCAAGTTTTTATTTTTGCATATGAATACATTATACTAAGAAGACAAAAAAATAGAAAACTCAGAAACGTGTGATGCACATATAAATTTTTTGCATAATCAAGTTTATACACACAGTATTCCTACAAGGTAACTAATAGGGCCAAAAGAGTGAATACAAAGATGGATTGAAAATGATAATAGTTAATTTATTATAAGATAATTGAACACTCGTGTAAGAGAGTACACCTAAACAACTCTCAAAGGCCACTATATGGACCCATGTTGCCATTACCATGTTGCTGATTTGTGGAAGGACTCTACGCTCTAGTTTGAGTTCTATCTATAAAAAACAGAAACATATATGTTCAGTTTATATTTGAAATAGGATATGTATATTCATTCTTGTGTGACAATTAAAGTTGACTATGATCATGCTGGATTTAGTGTGTAGTATGTTAACAAAATTGTGGTTTGTTCAAACAGGGGTTGTGCAATGCTGACTAAAGTATGTTGGCTTCGCATGTGACATGTTCTCTGAATTAAATGTTTTCAATCAATGCTGAACAACTTGAGCTGTTTGTCACTCTATGATCAAGTGCAGGGCATTCTTTGGATCATTGTATAGATGTTATTGGGCACCATTAGTGTTGCTGCTAGCTTAAGCTTTGTATTTGACCTTCTCTAAGCTCTGTTGTGCCACAGGCTAAAGGAGAGGATGGAGAACATGTTCTCCTTATCCAAGTTATTCTAGCAGACCAAGGAAAAGGCAGAAGACCATCGAGAATGTGAAAGGAAAGAATTGGGTTTTAAGGAAGAAACAGGAGTTGACAAGTACCCAAATGCACGACAACAAAACGCAAATCTCGCCTTTGAAAGTTCTACTATGTGCATCTTCAAGGAGTTGAAGGTGTCTAAACTCTAAATACCCGCAGTTTCCCTATTAAACAAGTGTTTTGGCTATGTCTCCCTTTTGGAAGCAAGTAAATTCCGATATCATAACTCGGAACAACTTATAATTTAGATATGTATTCTATGAGAGTTTATAATGAGTCCATTAATAAAATATCCATATCACTAACAAAGACAACTCAAATGCATATAAATGAGTGTAGCAGTAACGGCTCATCCATGATAAGAGGAGTCGACCGTTTATAAAAATATCAATAATTTCATCCATTAAAAGTAATGAATTTAATGTATGTCCAACGTTATTATGAAAACACGTATTTCTCTCCTTATTCAGAACTTGAGTTTTTACCCATACATAATTAGTGATTAAGCAAGTGAAAAGATTGACTATTAATATTTATATCTATTGAAGAATTGTATACTCCCCTAATAAGAAGAATTAGACTTATTAAATTTTTAATAGAATAAGAGAAAAGTAGATGTAAATTATCAAAGGTATGTACAGGCCAAGGCAGAAAAACAATCATTATCGAATGAAGAGTACTAATATTTTTTGTATAAATTTTATAAAAATCAATAATTACATATCCAGTTCATTTAGTATTAGAGATCTTATTTATTTTCATGAACTAAAGCTTTAAATTATTTAATTAAAATGTATTGCCACCATTGATCATAATTCATCAACTATTTTTCTGTCGGATGTATTTTATTTTATTTTATACTGATTAAAAAATATTCATTTAAGTGAATTGATTATTTACAAAATATCTCCAATTTCTATTCAACATCATGGACACAATAGTATATAAATTTATTTAAAAAACTCAATACATTTATAATTTGCGTAGCACGGGCCTAAGCTCCTACTTATCTTACAAAATGATGGTGCGGACCGGACCAAAATACACCCGGTCCGGTCCGATTTTACACGCCCTGGTTGCTCACATTCTCTCCCGTGGCTATTCTTTCACTTTGGTCTTTCTATTGTCACATAGTTTGCACTTGCTCAGATACTCGCTCCTTTTTTAGGCCGAATGCCTTTCAAAGTTTAACCGCCTAACGAGAAATTTCTACTTTCCTCTATCGCCTCTTCTAATTAAAGTTGCTATTTCCGATTTCAATTCCTACTTTCGTCTATCACCTTGCTATTTCCGATTTCAATTCCTAATTTCCTCTATCGCCTTGCTATTTCTGATATCAAGACCTTCTCTGATATCGAAGCTACTCAGATTCCAGCAGTTGTTTGGTAAGCTTCCTGATTTTTGTGAAATGTTTTCTTTCCGCTGTCTTTAGTTGATTTTGCTAGGATTTATTGATTGTGGTAGTGTTTCTTGTCGCTTTTTTTATATATATTTCGTAAACTGCTATTTGCTCTTCTGTTGATTGATTTGTGAAAAGAAATCTCCAATGTCGGGAAACTTAGCGAACGAAATGTATTTTTGCCTCTGTCTTTGGTTGATTGTGCTATGGTTTATTGATTGTGGTACCGCTTCTTGGCGCTGTTTTAGTCCCTAAACTGCTTTTGAATTGATTCTTTGTTGATTGATTTGTGAAAAGAAATCTCCAATGTCGGGAAACTTAGCGGACGAAAATGTATTTTTGCCGCTTTCTTTGTTTGATTGTGCTAGGGTTTATTAATTGTGGTAGCTGTTTTTCTGAAGTTGTTTTTTCTTGATTGATTTGTAAACAGAAATCCACAATGTCGGACTACTAGACGTACAATATTTTCGAGAAGATTTTGCAGTACTCGTGCGCACGGAGCCTTGCGCGATTTAGATGTGTTTGTAGACACTTTAAAAGAATCATCGACTCCCATGAGTTCATGCTAAAGCATATGTCTGTGTAAAAGCCTCGTCTCTTAGTTTACTCCAAGCAGGAATTTCTTGCTATAGATCCCCACAGACTCCCCTACTTCGACCCCCTGAATTCGCATAAGATGTCTAATAGTTTTGTGGTGGGCACCCGTCACGGTGTAGTCTGTCTATACGATAAGTTTGACGGCATCCAATTCTGGAATCCTTCCATTCATCGGAAGTCGAGTCAGAAACGCCGCCTATCCCAAAAGGTTGGTTAAAATTGCGTAAAGATAGTAGCAACCTTATCCACTCATGTTTATGCCTTAATCCGGACAACAAATCATTCAAGGTTGTTCTGTTACAATTTGAGTATTCTTTGTTTAACCCCAAACCGGCGAAGGCGATATTATACAATTCAGGTACATCACTTTGGAAAAAACTTTCTGTGGAAGAACCAATGACTTCATTGTTGCAGCGGGTGGTTGTGTCAAAACGTGTTAGAAGACATAATCTAGTTGTGATTATAGGAGATGTCGGGCACTAGATGTGCACTGTGGCTGATGCTGCTTGGGCTTTACATAATTAGATCATCATCTCCTTTGATTTTCAGCAAGAGATGTTTGATATGATTAGGATGCCGGAAGAAATACCTGTTGTAGTTCCGGGAACCTCAGTGAACATCATTCCTGAGAGCAACCTTTCAATTGCTTACTTGAACAATAAGGAAGAGTCATGCAAAATTTATTGGAGGCAAGGAGATGCATGGGAGCTCAGGTATGAATTCCAGGTTACATCTCCATTGGATGAGATTTTCTTGGTGATGGGTTATATAGTAGGAAAGGTCAGGGCTTTGGCCTTAAAAGAACATAAGCTGGTCTTGTACAATCCGACAGCTCAATGTATCAATGGGCGCATCGTTTTTGTGAAGGAAGTGACCTAGTTTCAAATTACATTGGATTTTGTGGATAGTCTTCTTCAAATATCAGGTATTTGTTAGAACTCAACATATATGTGTTGAGTTTACATTAGAGATTGCTTGTTGTTGTTGTTTTGCTCTAATAAGCTTGCTCTTGTTTTGCTTTTGTCAAGCAGGAACAAGATTTGAAAATCTAGACTTGTCTTCAGGAGAATTTGCTGATTATGATGGGAAGAGGTAGTAGTGATGACATCCAGCTTGCTTTGCAAGTTTTAGGTGGTCAAGTAGGACTTCCTCAAAACAATAGTATATAGTGATACGATCGATCCCCGTGGAGCAAGACCGATCTAGATTCGGATCGTTTGTTCTTCCCAAGTAAGTACTCGTTCTTCGCGTTCTTCGTGTTCTTGGCTTTCTTCAAGAACTCCTTCAAGGGAAACAACGTTATGTTCCCCTTTCTTGAGTTTAGCGGATCAAATCCTGGCGGCGGATGGGAGGAGGGGTTCAACGTGATGAACACCCGAGGTGGTGGAAGGAGGCCAACGTTATGGCTCCTTGGAGAACTTTGAGAAAAGGCTAAAAAGCCTTCAAAGAGAGAGAGAGGTGAAGACAAGGCACAACTAGGAGTGATTTTCAACTATGTTGTCTTAACTTAACTTCAAGATTACAATGGCTCAATCCACATCATTCTAAAAAGGGAAATGCAAATCATAACTAGCAAAGCTATAAATAGCAAGCAGACCCACAACCAAAGTGAGCATGCCAACGGGACATGGCTCATGAAACGATGTCACCGAGAGCACGTACGCCAGAGAGGCGCGGCCCGAAAATAAAACCACTTGGAACCCTGCGTCGGAGAAGACGCCCTTCACTCGGCGCCATGGGGAACGCCAGGGACGCACAAGTCAGGGATGCGCTAGACCAAGGTCTTGGCCCAGGTCATTGTCCATCATATAGTAATTCATACTTTTGGTAGATAAATCAAGTCATAATCTAAACTTGGAAATTTTAGAATTTGGTATGTTCAGGAGTTCAGCTGGTGATGGCCCGGAGGTTTTTGATGGAAAAATATTAATGATTTTCTTTGAAACCTCTTTTTTATTGCTTAATTGATTCGTATTGGCCAATTTGCTGAGTTGTTTATCATGCGGCTCTTTGATGAATTTGTTGCTATTTTATCCGTGTTGGCATGCTCGGCTTTGCTTTATCATCCATTTGACGAAGCGGGGAAAATAAAATCTATTTTTTTAGTATTTCTTATAAAATATAAAAGTAGATTTATTGCAAAATAACATGTAGTTAGTGTCTAATAGTTAATGCTATATATTTGTGGTATGCCTATAATAAACGTGTGGGAATTCTTTTGATGATAACTTTTATTCATATAAAAATTCTACAAAGATCATCATCTTGTAGATAGCCAACCAACAATAGCAAAATCAATATTGATCCTTCCTATATATGCATAAAAATACATTTGACGAAAACACGTGAATACCAAACTCTGCACAGCTTCCCAAGTTAGAGTACAAGAGAAGGGCATAATAATCCATCCTTCAAACATAAATCACCGGGAGCAGTAAATTCTGCCATTCAAATGGTTGTATGATGGGAATAAGATCGAGATAGCACAATAGCTGATAAAACACCCTGTAATTATAAAATGAAAAGATCAGAAGATGAATACTTCAAGATGGCTCTCAAATATAGCTTTTAGACCTTGTACAAAAGCAAAGTTTAACATAAAAAAAAAACACATAGCTAAACAAATCTGTACAAACATTATGCAACCCAAATATCATCTAGATTCCTAAATCTAAGGAACCAAACAGCAGGCTGCTATGCTATGGAATAAGAGCGCAATAATTCTCTCAAAACACAGAATTATTTATTATAGCACTGCAAAATTTGAGTCAACATGCATACATTTCTACGTAAAATTCAAGGTCAGTGGTAAAGTCCCTACTCTCTTCAATACTTGATACTAGAAACAATGGGAAAATGGCTACTATGTTGACAAAAGCAATAATCATATCACAATCAACACCATATACACCTGTCGCATTACTTGGCCATCAAAATAACTTTACACTCTGGATCCTACGTACAAATCTTTACACACTGCATTTATAATTCGAAACCTTTATTCATATTTTTGATATTATTAAGGAAAACATAGACAAGAGTCGAGTTTTCTTATTCTGAACACTGGTTTTGAAAGTAAACTGCACTATTATTCCACTGGAAGCCACACAGCGTGAGTAATCCTCACAAGCAAATCACTCATTTCAGAACAAGATGTTGAATACTTTTTAATGCAAATGTGCTCTTATGCAGTAATCTGGTCTTTGCAGGTAAACTGCCTACTCCACTGGAAGCCACACAGCATTCTGAGAATTAAATTTCAATATAGATTCCTCTCTTTTGTGAGTTCCCCTCACGAGCAAATCACTCATTCTGAAAAAAGATTTTAAATATTGTTAATGGTCATGTATAGTTTATTATCCGATGTATTGCCTGAGCATATCCCTTCAGGTAGAGACTTGAACACTCAAACAGAGTCTTTCATGAATGTTGGAAATGTTTCTATGCAAAATAGTACGTGATGTACAAACTTACAAAGAGCATAAAGTACCCTCCAGATTTGGACATGTTACAACCACCTGTTTTTTCAACAGCACTCCAGTAATTAAAGCCAAAATCTGAGACAAGTGGTACAGGATCAGATTCCCAAGATTAAGTCGACAAATAAGGAACACTCGAATGCAAGTTCTAGCTCAAAATTAAATGGTTTCAGGTCTCATAGCAAATTCAAATTATAAAATGAGAATGATTATGGTGTACTCAAATGATCATAGTGGGAATTGAAATATAGCATTCTCAGATGCAGAATATACTAACAAAATACAGCTTTTAGAACAAGTCAAAACTTGAAGCTAAACATTTAACTTGTGCCTTTATCCGATAATGTTTGATAGATATTAAAGATTATCATGCAGAACTCATTTATGTTATGGTAAAGCATAAGGAACCATTTGATAAGTGACAACAAGCTTTCATACTTTAAACAACCACAACAAAAAATATGATGGCGCAAGCTCAAAAAGGCAAATGAGACAAACTTCTTTAGATATTAATTAATACCCAACATTCAATTTCACCAAGTATATTTGAAGAAAATAAGAAGATAAAAAAATGCCCTTGCTATTCGGCGCATAGGTCAAATTGTCTTTCAGCGCATAGGCTACGCACGTTACGTAGAAACATGTTCCATACGTTACGTGATTTTTTTTTTTTTTTTACGTTAGGGAACATTCAGCACATTACATGGGAGCAGACTCCACACGTAACGTGGTAGCAGGCTCCACACGTAACGTGGGAGCATGCTCCATACATTACGTGTGGGCTTGTGTCTGATTTAAAAGCCGAAACCCTCTTCTTCCTCCTCATTTCGCCGCCGCTCGACCCTTCATACGTAAATCCTCTCTTGCCTTCGTACGTAACGTCGATCTTCGTCCTCCTCTTTACGAATCAATAAGCTTTCCACGTTACGTAAATCCATATTCAAAGGTTAGTTTTTTTGTTAAATTTGATTTTGATTTTTTAGTGTTTTTGTTAGATTATTATTGTAGATCCATAATGTTTTTGTGGTTTTGATATATTTTTTGTTCGTTTAGTGTAATTTTGAACTAGTTAATTTGCATTTCTTGGTTGTAGTTTTGTTGGATTTGTAGTTTTATTGGATTTGTATAATTTTGAATTAGTGTAATTTAGTCCCAACACAAATTTTGAACTAGTTATTTCCATAGTGGAAGTTGTTTTGTTGAATTTGTTTTAATTATTGTTGATCATGGGTAAATTTTTCGAAAAAAACTATCGCCGGAATCTGGAATTTCGCCGGAATGTCGTCGGAGATTGAGCGTCGGTGGAATGGAATGGCAAATCCACACGTTATGTGTGGATACTATACACATGTAACATGTGTATAGTATCCACACGTAACATGTGTATAGTATCCACACGTAACGTGTGGATTTACGGCGAACTTCCGGCGAACTTCCGGGGACAGTTTGATGTTGTTTTTGGTGGTTTAGTGTGATTTTGAACTAGTTATTTGCATTTCTTGATTAATTTTTGATATTGTTTTTGTTGGATTTGTTTTAATTGTTGTAGATGGAGCCCGGTGAGAGAACAAGACTTAGAAGCAGGAGAAACCTTCTCCGGGACGTTTCGTTCCAAACTGAAGAGGAGGTAAGAAGAAATCTTGATGGCGGTTGTCAAGAAGGATTCGGGCAGGACGAGGGCAATGCTGACCCCCATGTGTTCCCTAATGTGTCATCGTTTCCTATGGCGCCGGGTGGTCGTGCTGACTCGGACCCGCAGTTGTATCGAGATTACAATGCGAGCCCGCTCCATGGTTACTCTAATACGATGAATCAGAGTAACTATTATGGCCCCTCATTTAGTCCACCGCCCCAACACAGCCCTCACCCTCATCATAGCCCATCGCCCTATCACAGCCCTTACCTCCATCAGAGCCCTCACATCCATCATCACAGCCCCGTCTATTATCAGGGCATGGATGATCAGATGTGGTACAACTCATGGGAGAACCCGGGCCTCTACCCGAGCGCACCTCAGCCTATGGTAAGTGGCCTTATCATTTGTACTTATCATTTGTATATTTAGCGGAGATCGTATGCCCCACATTTAAGTACTTATCATTTGTATATTTAAAATGCAGGACGAGGATAGTCAGGCTTGGGCTCCCAGAGGTGACCCTGAATATGTGGCCGAGGATCCACATGAAGCCTCATCTTCGCGGGCAAAACCACCCCATTCTAAGAGAAAGGGCAAATATGACCCTGAATTGTTGGTCGGAGTACCTGGAGGTCCGCAAATACCTGAACTATTAAAGGGCTTTCCGAATCACGTTGCGTACACCATTTACCAGCGCATTGTAAGTTACAACAAAAACCTTAAGAAGCATTGCGAAGACCTGAGTGAAGAGCAGTGTGCGTCCGGGTTCTTGCTTCACTTGTTGGGCTCTTGTCTGTTTCCAGACAAGTCCCAACACAAATTGCCCGTGTACTACACTCCTTTCGTCTCAGATCCCTCGTCTAGCATGAATTATGCATGGGGTACTGGCGTTCTGGCCCACGTGTACCGTAGCTTGGGCGAGTGCACAAGAAAAGAGGCAAGGTTGATGTCGACATGCTACACTCTCATACAGGTAAAATAATAGTACTTAATTTATAATGAATTTTGTTGTTCACCATGAATTTTGTTCTAAATGTATTTATTCATTGAATTCATTTGGAACACATCATCATTTTCAGGCGTGGATCTACCAGTACTTATCTATGTTTAGAACTACAGAGAGTAGAAGTTGGGACTTTAATGAGCCGATCCCATATGCTCGTAAATGGGACCTTTTAGAGAAGCCCAACCGAATGAGGGACTATAGAACCGAGCTTGATATGATGATTGCTGAGAGAGTAAGTGCATCTACGATCTCTCTATATTAAGCTAGAAATTCAATGATAGATATGTAATTGTTTGGCATCCCATTATGTTTAGGTTGACTGGATGTCATACGGTCCGATTGACTTCAACAATGAATTCTTCGCTCCGTCTCTCTTCCATGGAGTTTTGTCTTGTCTTTGGATCACAGAGCCGTACATGCCCGATCGTGTAGCCAGACAGTTTGCCTGGGTACAACAAGTACCAAGACCGCCAATAGTGCCAATAAAGGCATGGAGGGCCCCTAAAATCAGCTCGTACACTGTGGAATACGACAGAGCTCAATTTGTATGGGATGCCCAGAACATACATTCCATGAGATTAGATGTGATGGGCCCTCCTGTCGTGCAAGCGCATGAGTGTAGCGATGGTTACATGGACTGGTACCTCCCACGTACACACCCATTCATCACCCCCCCGAGCATTGAAGATGCGACACAGGTATGAAATTGACTAATTTATAGGTTGTTGTTTGCGGTTAACACGACTCTTATTTATTTTACATATGAACATTTTTGTGTTGTGTGTAATGCATCGAATATTGCTACAGTCGTCTTCACCCACATCGCACCCATGAATGTGAAGATGTATTAGAGGCGGTACGCCAATCACTGGATCGAATGTATCCCTTCCTACCCTGAGGATACTTTTATTATCGAACTTGTTATGGAAATCGTTATTGAACTTTGGATTATGGCAACAATGAAAGTTTGTTATGTTTAGGGACTATCAACCTTTGTAGGAAGCAAACAATTGTTGTATAAGGGTGTCCGCCTCTTGAACCCCGACACGTTTCGTAACATTGAAACTTGTGAAAAAAAAGAAAAAAAAAGAAACATGTGTATTTCACCAACAACTTATAAATACAACAAACATCAAATTCATTGCATCATAATTCATACATATTAGTCATTACATCAAATTCATGTGTATTTCACCGCAGACGGGTCATGATTTCTCACCCACGGCCCGTAAAGATGCGGCAAGGTTTCGGCGAGGCCAATCTACATCAAAGTCAATGCATCATACATATGTTTTAACATAAGATAGTTTCAACTTATTTGATTGTATTAACGTACCGCAATGAAATGTTGCTCTTCTTCGACATGGCAAATGCATATCGTCTTCAACTTCTCGCCAACCGCTTGGTTTGGCTTCGCCCTCATAGGCATGTATGTCGTTCCCACACCAGCACCGACGAAGACGAACACACAGTTGAATGCAGTTGCCACCAAACATCCCATATCCGGCTATATACTATAGTTGGTTATTAGCTGTCAAACACATTGCTTTTTCAATATATAAGAAGCATTAGGGTTGTTTGTTCAGTACAACAAGTCCAACACAAGCGGCGCTCGAAGATACATTTTTTGGTAACCTTTTTCTTCCAGTTTCTTTCGATTTATTAACCCTAATTTTTTATATTAATGGATTCATGATATTTGTAGCAACCAAACACTACAACAAATAATGGCATCTTTATCCAAACCATCAACATACGCAGATAAGCTATGCTATTGTAATTTGAAAGTTGTTGTCCGAAGTTGGGATTTACAGTGGAACTATGGAAGGAGGTATTGGGGATGTCCAGAACTGGGGTGTTGTAGGGAGCAAGCAAATTTAGCAAACCAGAGATATCATATGAAGCGAACGTTTACCAGAGACTATCCTAATTTCTTTAAACGCTAAAGCAATGTCATATATTTTCTCTTATTTTTTCTAAGTTTATGAACAACTTCTGTTCTTTCCTGTATTGTGTGTTAAATGTGGTTGTAGTCAACCAGCGTAATGAACAATTTTTTATTTTTTATTTTGATGAGGAAAGAATTCAAGGTACCCGACATAACCACATCGGGTAGCTCGAGAGGCCAATAAAATCGGCGTCGGTACAAATCGAACAGTAAGAACCAAAGACAAGCACAAAAATTACAACGAAGCAAAAGAGAACACAAAAATCTAAGGCAGACAGAGAGTCAACAAGACTCAAGGGTGCCACCGGGAAATGGTCAAACAGGAACACCTGCGGAAGTGCTGAACGGGCTATCTTGACGTTGCTTTCACCTAGATGAAGGATCTTCAGGAGCCTCAACCATGACGTTGCCCTCGTTTGAGAGGGGTCTTCATTCAGCCACAGACACGACCACAACCGGCGACTCAGCCAGAACCCAAGATTAATTCCACAAAAGCCGCAAGAATTTTGCCACCCATGCTTGAACAATATAGAAATAAAAAAGGATAACAAGGGTGAAATTAATGTGTTTGAATCCATCAATTTGGTCTTGACGAAGGTTGAGAAGATAGTAATGGTTTGGAGTTGGTGCACCCCTAAAGGGGACCAACATCACCATATCAGTGATGGAGCCCAAATCAGGTCAAATTTGGTGGTGGTAGACGAATATTTTGATATTATTGTTGATGTGGTGTCGGGGTTACCCGGTGGTGATGGGAGACGGGGGTTATCAAGAAGTGGTCGGGGGTTGCCCGATAATGTTGGGGATTGCCCAGAGAAAGGGGTTATTAGTGGTGTCGGGGGTTACCCAGTGGTGGTGTTTGGTTGTTGATTGTTGTTGAAGAGGGAGGTTTACTCATTTGATTGTTTGGGGATTAATCTCTTTGATTTTTAGAATTTTTTTAGAGACTTTCTCTCTAGAGCTCTTGATTTGTTTAAACACTTTAAACAAATCAAAGGGAATCCCTCTCCCTAGTGAATGTACTGATTGTTAGAGAAGGGTTAATAAATGTTTTTAGAAAGGTGTAAGATATGGTTTGAACTTAGAATTAGTAAACTAGGCTTTAAGGCCCAAAGGAAAGTGGACCACAAGAGGCCTAAAAAAGATTGCTCTAATTCAAACTTGCGTAAGAAGCTGAAAGCAAATAAATTATAAAAAAATATTGCCAAGCTAGCAGACAAGATTTAAATTAAGGCCTATAGCTAGGTGTACTGTATTGTAAATGTATATGGGTTAGCGTGATGAAATGGAGTTGTATTTGATTAAAAGTAGTGGGCTTTATTAATGGATCAAAAAGTGATTGTACGAATTTAATGAGATAGCGAGGCCGGTTAACCATTTAACATCATCTTCCCCATTCAAGCTTTTTTTGTTGGTGAGAACGAGAGGCGGCACTCTCGGGAAAGCAAACTAAACCAAAACCAATTACAACGGAATCAGACGAGGCGAGCAAAAGCCCCTAGAGTCAGCAGAAAGAAAAGGAAGGACCCCCACAGGCGGGGAATCCAACACACACAGACCAAGCGAAAAAGAAAAAGCCAGAGAGGCGAGCCAGTCAGCGACGAAGTTCGCCTCCCTGTAAACATGACGGAACTAGATCACCCAGTCCCTACCGATGAAGTCCTGCACCAGAGCAACAAGACTGAAGAGGGGGTGACCACGATCCATAGGTTTGCTAAGCAACATAATCGCTAATTGCGAATCTGTTTCTAAGCAAACCCTCCCTTGTCCTCTATCCCAGGCAAGCCTGAGACCTTGCACCAATCCCCAAAGCTCCGCTTTGGGCACCGAGCAACAACCAATGTTCTGAACGAAACCACAAATCCAATTCCCTGTCGAGCCTCTCAGGGCACCACCACACGTAGCCCTCCCATTGCGAACCGCTCCATCCGTATTGATCTTGACAACACCCTCGTCCGACAATGTCCAGGCAATCATCGACTCCTTCTGCTGGCAGGGTCTAATGATGCTGTGATGCATCGAAGCTTCAACAAACTCTTTAGCTAAGACAAGAATAAAATTAGCCTTGTTCCCATGAAAGGTCTCCTTGTGGAAAACCAATCGATTTCGCCACTTCCAAATCCACCACAAGGTAATAATGAAGAGGCACCCCCATTCCAGACCAACCCTCACAATCTCCTTGTTCATGATGTTGCACCTGAACCACGCAGCAAACTCCATCGTCCAGAAGTCAGCATCCGGACGATGTCCCAACAGCTCGGACCAAATGTTCTTGACAGCTCTACAATCCCGGAACAGGTGACACAAGGATTCATGATGGACAGCACACTCCGGGCAGAGATCCGAGGAGCACATGTGACACCGGCACCGCTCCACATTTGTGAGGATACATCCCCGTATACACAGCCAAGAGAAAGACCTCGCTCTTTCCGGAACTTTGACTTTCCAAAGCCGGTTGAAAACCGGTTTATCAATCGCCCAAAACAGATCACAACCAAAAACAAGACCATAAGCCGATGAAACTGAAAATTTACCATCTTGAGTGAGACCCCATCCAAGGCAATCGGCATGCTGATCGCCCTGCAGGACCACGAATGGCGCAATACTGGCTAACCAACTAGCATGAAGGAGAGAGGAGAGAATATCCCATCTCCAGCCCGTTTCCACATTCCAGAAATCACTCACCACTGCATTCTTAATGGCATCGTCCAGAGGACCCAAAGCAAACTCAATCAAGCGCACATCCGAAGCCCAGGCATCCAACCAAAATCTAATCATCATGCCATTCCCAAGAGACCACCGAGCTCCCGGAATAACGACCTCCTTCACTCCTTTTTTGATACTTCTCCAGACAATAGAAGGCTTAGCCGAGGTGTTATTGGCATTTCTAATGTACTTCCTGCTGATAGCCGATGCCCACAAACTATCAATGTTCTTGAAGAATCTCCAACTAAGCTTCCCAACAAGGGATAAGTTGAGCTCTTCCATAGACTTGAGACCAATGCCACCCTCTCCTTTAGGTTTGCATAAATCATGGCCATTAACCAAATGAACCCTGCGATATTCTTCTGAAGAACCCCAGATAAAAGCTCGGGTCTTCCTATCAATCTCCGAACACACCCCTTTAGGAAGGCACATAGAAGCCATGGTATAAACCGGAATAGAAGATAAAACTGATTTAGCAAGGGTGATCATTCCTGCGAGACTAAGACGTCTCCCTTTCCACCCCGAAAGCTTTTTGTTGATCTTGTCCAACAAGGGGCGAAAATCCTCCTTGGCGATCCTCTTATTGAGAAGTGGAACACCTAAGTAAACCCCAAGATCCGAGGTCACCTGGAAGTTACTAGCACGATGCAAATCATCAACCAAATCCTGTCTAACATTGGGAGAGAAAAAGAGCTTGGTCTTGCTAGCATTAACCCTCTGCCCAGAAGAGCAACAAAATATGTCCAGGGTCGCTGAGATGAGCTCCATCTACTCCACCGACGCCTCAGCAAAAATAAGGAGATCGTCGGCAAACATGAGGTGCGAAATAGGAGGACCCCCTCTCGAAAGATGAATAGGCTTCCATCTACCGCAGTCGACAAGAGAGGTAATCATATGACTCAGCCTCTCGATACAAAGCACGAACAAGTAGGGCGAGAGCGGGTCGCCTTGACGGATACCTCGACTAGGCTTGAAGCTTTCAGAGACCTCCCCATTCCAGAGAAGACTAAAAGAAGTCGTCGAGATACAAGCAGAGATCCACTCCACCCAAGCATCATAGAAGCCCAAATCAACTAAGGAATCAACCACAAAGTCCCACCGAAGACGGTCGTAAGCTTTCTCAAGGTCGACTTTAAGTACCATTCAGCCCTTCACACCCTTCTTGTATTTCATGGAATGAACTACCTCCTGGGCAAGCACGATGTTGTCGATAATGAGCCTACCCGGAATGAAACTCCCTTACATAGGACCAATAAGCTCAGTGATAATGGGTTGAATCCTAGCCACAAGCACCTTGGTAATGACCTTGAAAATCACATTGCAAAGGCTAATGGGTCTAAAGTGCCCAATTTTATCCAGATTCGGGACTTTAGAAATAAGCATAATCAAAGTATCGTTCATTCCCTCAGGAATAGTTGAATCTCTGAAGAAACTGTGAACCGCTGCGTAGATCGTGCTCTTAATCTCAGTCCAACACTTCTGAAAGAACACTGGTTGAAACCCATCAGGCCCCGGCACTTTGAGGGCGCCCATCTTACTAATCGCACTAAACACCTCATCATCCGAGAAGGGGCGAGCCAAATTGTCCCACACGAGCTGAGGGAGAATAGGAAACATACCATGAAGGGTAGAGATCGGCTACAAATCCTCAATCCCGATGTGAAACAGATCACTGAAATACTGCACCGCATGAGCCTCTAGAGCCTCGCTCTCTTCAATCCATTCATCTGCCTCATCCTTGAGCGCGACAATACGGCTCCTTCTTCGTCACACCATAGTAGAAGAATGGAAGAAAGCGGTATTCCTATCCCCCTGTTTCAGCCACAGCTCGCGAGATTTTTGAAGCCAGTGAAGTTCCTCTTGCTCAAAAACTTTCTCAAGATTCTCCCGGACTGAGCATTCCGAGATCAGTAGATGATCAGTGGCCCCAATACTGATTTGACGCTGGATATCGTCAAGCTTAAGCACAAGTTCCTCCTTGCGTATATGGATGTTGCCGAAGAAACGACGGTTCCATCGAATAAGCTTCGCCCGAAGTAAAACAAGGGCTTCCATAATCTCCTTGCTAACCGCCCACTCATTTCTGACCAAGCTAAGAAAATCAGGGTGAGTACACCAAGCCGCTTCAAAACGAAAGGGTCTCCGATGACGATTCCTTGCAAAGTTTGGTTTGAGGGCGAAAAGCAGCGGAGTATGATCGGAGGAGAATTTAGGGAGATGCCGAACCGAGGCATCCGACCACTGGAGACACACTTCTATATTAACCAGTATCCGATCAAGCCTCTTGGCAATGAACGATCCCGTGTCGACTCCCCTTGACCACGTGAAAGCCTGCCCCGAGAACCCGAGATCAACGAGCCCCTGTTCATCAACTAACTCTTGGAAGGCGCTAGAGTCTGCATGCAGGTTACCCGACCCACTAGTTCTCTCAGACGCATGAAGAATGCAGTTAAAGTCTCCTAAGACCGCCACCGGGCCTGAGCAACTGATTAACTCATCACTCAGATCGACCCAGAAGCGTCTACGATGATGCACCGCCGCCCATAAACACAGAGAAACTGCATCATGATGTCAGCCTTAGTCGCTCTGATTCTCAGAAAGTGATCGCCCTTTTTGACAATTTGAATCTGCACGGACGAGTCATCCCATAACGCCCAGATACCTCCTTTGAGACCAACCGCCTCAATTCTTACATTATTCGGGAAATGGCCTTTAAGCCTCTCACATACCTCAACGACCCTATTCCCAGAAATCTTGACTTCCTGCAAGAAAACAATGTCAAGCGCATGGGTCCTAGTCATATACTTCAGGTTATTGACGAAGCTTGGTTTCCCCGTACCTCGACAGTTCCAACTGAGACAACTCATAAGAAATTTGGATCAAGGGACAACACTAGTACTCGGACTGGACTGGAATTACCCGGTTTGACCACCAGTGGCCATACCCTCCACTTCCGTAACTACACCCTTCTCTGCGTCTGTACTGGAAGCAACACCAGCATCCTTAGTCAAAACTTCCACCAAACGTTGTGCCTTAAGAACTAAGGGAGCAATGGGCTCCTTCGACAAAAGCGGGATTTCGTCCGGCCTTTTATCAGCCCAAAATTTAGAATGGAATTTGGTGGCCAAAATCACGGGCCTAATCACTAAAGGCGCATGGTTTGGGCTGAAGCCCACAATTTCCTCCGTTCCGGGCCTCTTCTCAGGCCCATCTCCTTCAGCTAAAACTCCCGTTTTCGGGCTCCTCACTTTACTCTGAACCTTTTTCTTAGCCCAGGCAGCTTTACCCCTACCAAGACCCCTCTCAGACTTAGAAGAAACCCTCAAAGTACGGCCTCTGTTCAAAAACAGACCCTGCGCCGCTCTACCCGCAAAAGGCTCACCTTCCTGCAGACCTGCAGCCACACCTTCCACCTTCCATTTGCCTTTTTCATCAACAACGTTAAGCTTCTGTCCAGCGGGTACAACCTTACTCTGCCCTAGCACTTCAAACCTACTGCCCCCAGCAGCCTTGGTAATCGTGCTATGCGTTGACTTGTCTTCCTTCCTTGCCGACGGTCGTTTCCTCACCGGGACAACCATCCACGACCCTGCCGGCCCACGATTCGCTTTCAAGTCCGCCGCTCGACGAGCACTGATGGTCCCCGGAATCGAGATTGCGGTGTCACCTTCTACCTCATTCTCGGGGCCGGCCGACTTGGCGCCAGAAGGGCATTTCGCTAAAAGATGCCCATACCGCCCGCATTTATGGCAAATTAAGTACAGTCCTTCATATTCTAGGAAGAACCTGTCACCATTAATGCTCAAGGAGCCCTTCAAAGGTTGCTACAGATCAACCTCAACACACACTCGGGCAAAGCGTCCCCTGTTAGCATGAAGGGTTCGCGTATCCACTCTGAGGGGTCTCCCTATCCCTTCTGCAATTTTGAGAAGAACGCCTTCTTCATAGAAAATCATCGGGAGATGGGCAATACGAACCCACGCCGGGGAAGTAGAAATGAGGGCAGTCTCCGGGTTGAATGAGGGAAACCACTCTTTCACAATCAGGTAATGCCCAAACATCGTCCAAGGGCCACCAGAGAGGGCCCTCGTGTAGTCGGCTTCAGATTCAAGCCTCACCACGAAGTAACCATTCGGCAAATCCATTAGGGAGAGTTTCCCCACCGGTTTCCATATTTCCTTCAGCTTTTTCTCCATCAACTGAAATGGAGCGAAAGTGCCGAGAATCTTCACGATGAGCGAGGATTTCCACACCTGCGCCAGCGCATCAATAACTTCCTGATTGATCGAAATGGCTGGATCACTGAGGGAGCCATTGGGAAAGGAAACTGCAATCTTCCCATGGAGGAAATCCTCTGACATCGCCGGTCTAGCTTGCCCAGAATCGTCTGCAACAAGTTCCTTCCAAGTCCGGCGAGGAGGCTGAGGACAAATCAAAGGAATAGCCGAGGACCCAACATTGCCCAAAAACAAGTCATCAGATTGGGCAGATGACTCCGGAGGCACCAAAGGGGCTAGACACGGCAAATGTTGGGATTCCGGAACAGAGGAAAAATTGTCGAGGTCGGAATAGGGGGGTTGCCGAGAGGGCAAAGGAGAGGAGGGCAGGAGCGGAGATGGCGAAGGTTCCCGGAGACGATGGATTGGTCAGAGACCGGCTCCGGCGTCGTCTCGCATTCTCCGACAGGGACCGGGGAAGAATAGGGTTTAGGGGGAAAGAAAGAGGAGAGTTTTATGGACCGGGGTCTGGCCTTGGGATTACCTTTGTGCTTGCCCATCCCGCCGACGGGAAACCGGCGAGAAGACTAGCACCGGCGAGAAAAAAAGGGAGTTTTCTCTATTACATTCCAAAAAAAGGGAGTAATTTTCCATCTATCTCCAATGAAAACAACATGACTTCCCCATTCAAGCTTGGAAAGACAGATAAGGGATAAAATGGAGACGGCTAAGGGAGGTTGTCGGAGAAAGGCGACGACCCTCGGAGGATGTATTTTCCTTGTCTTTATTGGAAAGACAGATAAAGGATAGAATGCCTTTATTGGTTGTTGTTTCTCTGGTTTGGTAGCTGTTTCCTGAATTTTCCTTGTTCTTGACTTTCTTTGTCATGGCAGTTGAGCCGGTTCTTCGGGTAGTAGCTGTTAAGCATAGGTTCAAGATAAAGATTTTTGGGGCCTCAGGAAATGTATTTGATTTGAGTTGTAAGTATGTAATCAGTATTTCCATAAAGTTTCAAGGTATGGAGGAAGATTAGAATGGGCAGATCTGAGTAGTAGGTAGGTTTATTGTTGATGGGGTTTTTTAGAGAGAAGGTAGAGCCTTCTCTCTAAGTCCCATAATACCTTGGTAATTCAGCACAACACTGCCCAATCTGGCATTGAAGATTGGGTTGAATCTTGAAGGTGGGGGATGGATCTGACCCCAACAAATGAAAAGCCACAGCAAAGCCGTGGAGCTCCATAGACAAGGTGAACCGAAGGGGTTGGATGGGAGCGACACCAATCGTTCTCCAAAACCCAAACAACGATGAAGCGGGATTGCGAAGGTGGAGCCCGTAGTCGACGGAGACAGCGAAGGCGCCAGCGTCGACGACAAGCAACTGGCCGTAGTAGAAGCCACCGTCGTGGACAGAGACGCGGGTGGGGATCTTGTCGTTGGAGCCCGGGTCAGGTCGAAAATGAGATCCGGTCGAAGACGGAGGGGGAGACAGTGAAGTCCTTCGGGTGGGCGGTAGAGACGGTGAGATGAGAGGCCACTAGAGACGGTAGCCTCAAGTCCAAACAATGTTTCTTAGGCCGAGATTGAACGGAGATGATTGTGGGCAAGCCGGGATTGATCGGAGAAGGGGATTGAAGGCTGGTGGCGGTAATTTCTAGGGTTTGAAAATAGGGGGTTGAGTTTGATAGTTTTGGGGGTAATGAACAATTAGGTTCATTATTTTGTATTGTTTTTTTTTTATTAATATTAGATAAAAGTTTGGCAATTGGGGGTAATCCTCTCCTAATGCCTATTTACAAATCATACACAATATTATAATATGATTCATACATAACATTGAAACACAAATAAATACTAAAAATAAACAATAATATTTATACAACATCCACATCATTATAATATATTAAAATAACCACACGTAACGTGTGGACCCTATGCACTGAAAGACAATTTTGCCTATGCACCGAAAAGTAATCGTGTAAAAAAATATGCACAAAACTAGTATCTCATACTTTAGATTTTAAATCATCTATAGTTTCAAGATATTTTTTCCTAATAATTATATCCAAGATAATACAACAATCACAGTTGAGGATTGCAAAGTAATTTTTTTACTTATAACAGGTAAGGGTATTAGATCAAACCCTACGCCAGGAGGAAAAGTAGGCAAGAAGTCGAAGGCAAAATGTTACATTATCAAGCAAAACAGCTCTGCAAATGGTTGCGATTGTCCATATTGATAAAGCAGCAACTTCTTCAACAGCAGCTAGTTTTGCGCTGACCTTCAAAATATTACTACATCAACAATTAGCTAGGACAAAGTCATGAAAGAGAAATACAAACAACATAGTAACATGAAATCATACCTCTGGTAAAGCTGATGAATCCTGAACCTCTAGCGCGCTCTAGTAAGTCTACATCTACACCAAAATCAGAAACTACAGGATGCCTATACTGAATAGTATGCAGGTGTTCAAGGGGCTGGAAAACTATTTCACTTCCTCGTGCAGGAACAGGAAGAGCTTATGCACTATCTTTATGAAATCATTTCTACTCTCCAATAAATCTACGAAAAACCTATATGCACACGTTATTTTGTCTAAATGCACACGAAATGGTGCGCTTAATCTAAGCGTACGCGTTTTATACGCTTAATATAAGCACATAGGGGCAGAAGGGGGATTTACAGAAATATGAGGAGAGCATAGGTACTATAGCTATGCGCCTATTGTAGGCGCATAGCTATGCGCTTACATTAGGCGCATAGACCTAAATATTTTTTTTACAAGTTTATCTGGTGTGCTTAATGTAAGCGCACCATATTAAAAAAAATATATATTTTTTACATTTTTTCCCATAATCATGTAGAGAATTTCAATACGAGTCCGTACATATAAAATTCGTTAAAAACGGACATCGTTTGCCCCTCCAAAAGCCCAAAAAACAAAGCCTTCCTACCCATTTTTTTACAATTTGGTGTCTGGCATATAGCGAATTGTAGTGAAAAAAAAAAGATATTTTCTACTATAATTTTGTAGAAAATTTTAATACGAATCCATACATATAAAATTCATCCAAAACGGATATCGTTTTCCCCTCCAAAAAGCCAAAAAACGGGAATAAAACTTTAAAAACTATAGTATTTAAGTAATATATTCTGTAATACTTAACTATAGTTATTAAAGTATAGTTATTTTTCCATAATCATGTATAGAATTTCAATACGAGTCCGTACATATATAATTCGTCCAAAACGGACATCGTTTGCCCCTCCAAAAACCCAAAAAACGAAGTCTTCCTACTAGAGCTGTCAACTGGCCGGTCGGGTTCGAGTTCGGGTCATGTCGGGTTCGGGTCAAATCGGGTTCGGGTCGATCGGGTTGATAAAAATTTTGGGCCGGTCGGGTTGGGGTTGACCGGCGTCTCGAACATGCCATTTTTTATGAATTTTAACTTTAATAAAATAATTATAATAATATAATTAATATTATATTATTATTTAATAAAGTATATTAAAATATTTAAAATATACAAAATAAAGGGGACCCGCGAGCTCGGATTTGCGTTCGGGTCGGGTTTCGGTTTGGGTCCTTTGGGTTCGAGTTCGGGTCCTTCTTGACCCAGTGACGTTCGGGTCGGGTTCGATAGTCTATAATAAAGTATATATTACTTAAATACTATAAACCATAGTATAACTATATGATATAACCATAATATATATGCTATAAGATATAACCATAGTATATAACTATAGGATGTAATATAAGATATAACCATAGTATAAAACTATTAGATATAATGATATGATATAACCATAGTCTATAATTATAGAATATAATTATAGGATATAACAATAGTATATAACTATAAAATATAATATATGATATAACTATAGTATATAACCATAGAATATAACCATAAGATATAACCTAATTGGATATAACTATAAGGATATAACTATAACCAAATTGGATATAACTATAAGATATAATCATAGTATATAACTATATGATATAACCGTAGTATTTAACTATAGGATGTAATATAGAATGTAACCATAGTATATAACGATATGATATAACCAAATTGGATATAACCATAGTATATAACTTATAGTTATATACAATTTGGTTATATAACTTATAAGATATATATCTTATAGTTATATCCAATTTGATAATATCTTATTGTTACATCCTATAGTTATAGTTATATCTTATAATTATATCCAATTTGGTTATATCTTATAGCTATATTCAATTTAGTTATATCATATCGTTATATACTATGGTTATATCCTATATTACATCATATAGTTAAATACTATGGTTATATCATATAGTTATATATTATGATTATATCTTATAGTTATATCCAATTTGGTTATATATATCCTTATAGTTATATCCAATTTAGTTATATCATATATTATAATTTATAGTTATATACTATACTGTGGTTATAACCATAGTATATAACTATATATATTATGGTTATATCTTATAGTTATATCCAATTTGGTTATATCTTATGGTTACATTCTTATTGAATCTGAAAATGTAATTTCAGTTAGCCCTAATAAATTTAAGCTATAAAAATGAAATTATCTTAAATTTCCCCCCCTTATCTCATCTGAAAATGCAATTTCAGTCAAAAAAATAAAATTACTTAAGTTTTTTCCCTTCATCTCACGTGAAAATTACCTTAAGTTTCGTAAAAAAATTAAAATTGATTTTTGCGAAATAGGATTTAAGCCACGTTAGATTTAAGTCACACAAAAAAAAATCGCACGGGATTTTAGCCCCCCCTGGGGTTAATTCCTGGCTACGCCACTGCTTAGGCTTACATCTTATAGTTATATCTATGGTTATATCATATAGTTATATACTATGATTAGATCCTATATTACATCCTATAGCTATATATTATGGTTATATCATATAGTTATATACTATGATTATATCTTATAGTTATATCCAATTAGGTTATATCTTATGGTTATATTCTATAGTTATATACTTTAGTTATATCATATATTATATTTTATAGTTATATACTATTGTTATATCATATAGTTATATACTATGATTAGATCCTATATTACATCCATATATATAACTATATGATATAACCATAGTATATATACTATAAGATATAACCATAGTATATAACTATAGGATGTAATATATGAATATAACCATAGTATACAACTATAAGATATAATAATATGATATAACTATAGTCTATAATTATAGAATATAACTATAGGATATAACAATAGTATATAACTATAAAATATAACCATAAGATATACCTAATTAGATATAACTATAAGATATAATCATAGTATATAACTATATGATATAACCATAATATATAACTATAGGATATAATATAGGATATAACCATGATTATATCTTATATTTATATCATAGTATATACTATGATTATATCTTATAGTTATATCCAATTTATTTATATTTTATAGTTATTTACTATGGTCATATCATATATCTTATTGTTATATAACTATATGATATAACCAAATTGGATATAACTATAAGATATAATCAAAGTATATAACTATATGATATAACCATAGTATAATTTTATAGTTATATACTATGGTTATAATTTTATGGTTATAATCGTAATATCTTATAGTTATATACTATGGTTATATCCTATATTCTATTCTATTGTTATGTACTATGGTTATATCAGATAGTTATACTATGATTATATCTTATAGTTATATCCAATTTGGTTTTATCATATCGTTATATCCTATAATTATATACTATGATTATATCATATATTATATTCTATAGTTATATACTATAGTTATATCCAATTTGGTTATATCATATCGTTATATCCTACAGTTGTATACTATGGTTATATCATATATTATATTATATGGTTATATCCTATATGATATACCCGACCCGAACCGAACGTCAATGACCCGAACCCGAAGGACCCGAACCCAAACCCGACCCGAACGCAAATCCGAGCTCGCGGGTCCCCTTTATTTTGTATATTTTATTTTATTTATATTAAATATTTTAATATACTTTATTAAATAATAATATAATATTAATTATATTATTATAATTATTTTATTAAAGTTAAAAATCATAATAATAATCATAAAAAAAAGGCACGTTAAACCCGACGGGTCAACCCGAATTCGACCGACCCAAATTTTTTATCAACCCGATTTGACCCAAACCCGATATGTCCCGAACCCGACCCGACCGACTCAGTTGACAGGTCTAGTAGGAAGGCTTCGTTTTTTGGGTTTTTGGAGGGGCAAACGATGTCCGATTGGACGAATTTTATATGTACGGACTCGTATTGAAATTCTATACATGATTATGGAAAAATAACTATACTTTATGTATTATAGTTAAGTATTACAAAATATATTACTTAAATACTATAGTTTCTAAAGTTTTATTCCCGTTTTTTGGAGGGAAAATGATATTCGCTTTGGATGAATTTTATATGTACTGACTCGTATTAAAATTTTATACAAAATTATAGTAGAAAAATGCATAAAACACCAAAAAATTTCACTACAATGCGCTATATGTCAGGCACCAAATTGTAAAAAAATGGGTAGAAAGGCTTCGTTTTTTGGGTTTTTGGAGGGACAAACGATGTCCGTTTTGGACGAATTTTATATGTACGGACTCGTATTGAAATTCTATACATGATTATGGAAAATAAATGTTTTTTTTTAGTTTGGTGCACTTACATTAAGCGCACCAGATAGCCGATATTTTTTTAATCCCTTTTGCCCCTATGCGCTTAATGTAGGCGCACAAAACATGTACGCTTACATTAAGCACACGATTTCGTGTACATTTAGCTCACGAAACCGTGAGCATATAGATGACCCTAAATCTAAAAGTAACCAAACAAAGTGCAATAGTCACTTGAGGTGAAATAAAATATATCGGGGCCATGATCACAAGAAAAGGACATACCTTCTCCCAGTCCATAGTCATAAATTCGCCAGACAAATCACTCTCATTACTTGACAAAATTTGGCTTCTCTAAAACCTCAGAGGCAGGATCATCTTGCTGTAGCACTTGGAAGAAATTAAACTGAGTTTCCTCAGACTTGATTGAACAAGAAGCAACATCATCATCAATATAATACCAGCAGCACAAGCACTAACAAGAACTGCACTATCAACAGGTATTGCAGATGACATCCAATCGGTACAAAAATCCCTGAATCGGGAACCAGCTGCTTCATCAACCTTCTAACTCCGTATTACGAGCCAGAAAAACTAAATCGAAGATAGCAGCAGCGAAGGTTCTGGAAGCGATCGCAGTCGACAACGAAGCCAAGCACAAAATCGTTGAAACCAAAGGTTTGGTTGATGATCTCTACGGCCTTGTCACCTCCGACGACGACCAGTTGATCGAGTTTAATCTCTCTTACGCCGACGAAATCTCTAAAATCGGATTTTATAATCTGTTTAAGGCGATCTAAAACGTGGCCTTCATGCATTGAAGAAGTCCTTAAATGCAGACACGTAACGAGGTTGGTGTCTAATGTAACGTAGTGAACACGTTTCAGGAGTTCACTGGTTAAATGCCAACTCAAAAACCCAATACCAGATCATTGGCTGAAAAACTAACAACCAATTCACACCAAACACATAATGAAAAAGGACAACTGGCTACTTTAAACAACATCCACGCAACACATTTTGCCCATTCACATACATATAGTAGAAAACAAAAACTGCCACATAAACCAACAACAACACACACCTTACTATTTGGGCAATCAAAACATGCAAAACTCTTTGAATTACAACTCACCCTTTTTAGTATTAAGGATATATGTAATTCAAAGGAACGATCAACGTTAAAAATTGTACAGTTCTTCATCAAATATACCAAAGCAGTTACACACGCTACAACATGGTAAATTTATCAAATGTGCATTGTAACCTCTTCAACCAGGGGCGGATCTACAGGGGCTAGGGGGGCGGCAGCTCCCGCTTTTCCCGGTAAATTTCTTATAGCATGTCAAATTTTTAGTTAAGTTCTCTTTTTAATTTTTAATTTTCATTATATATACATAAAATGATAAGTAAATGAAAAGAAAAAATACATTGGCCTAGTGGTATTTTTTTTGGAATTTGCGTGAAAAAAACTAAAGGTTATGAGTTCAATTCTTCAATCCCTTCCCCAACCTTTTTTTTTTCCTACTTTTGTTAAAAATTTGAGTTTTAATTGTTTTATTAAAATCTGTGTGTTTATTAAGCATGTTTATTTCTCTTTTATTTTTTTATTTTTCCTTTTATATTTTAATTTTTTATTAACACAAAAATTGAAAATCTTATATTATTCAAATAATTTTTCAAAATGCTAAAAAATAGAGTATATACTGCATGAATTAATCAATTTTCAAAAGGTGAATCTAATATTTTTTGTAATTTTAAAATATTAGTATAAATATCGATTTATAAAGTAAAAAATATACAAAACTCGTCATCTTCGATTAAGTTCTAGATTCGCCGCTGTTTGCCACCACAACGTACCAAAAACATTCAAGTTAGGCGATAGTAACCTCCACAAGCTATCATATATGAGGGAAATAAATGTTTAACTTTAAATGCTTGATATGAGCCCATATAAACATTTCGTAGAAAAATGTCCATACTCCGTTTGGATAGAATTGAAAAAGGGTGTAATTTAAGGATTTATTTGAATTGCAATCTGACATTATAATTAAAAACCGAATTATTAAGAAATCTTAATTGTATACTATAAAACGAATAATTAAGAAATCTTAATTGTATACTCTAACTATCTAATTTAACGTGTAAATAACACATTGATTGCGTTTTGCATTCATTGTCAATTTGTCATCAATGAAAACACAAATAACAATTTAGATATTGAGCAAAATATATTGAATGCCCATCAAAACTCCTTTGGAATTCGCTAGTGGGGTATTAGGTGGACAGTTTTAAAGCTCTCTCAATGAATTGAGTTTGTAGACTAGTGGTTTTTCATTTATCCGTGTAGAAAAAAGTAGAGTTGAAAAATAGATTTATTAAATAAGAGTAATTAAAGTATGTCTACAACATCTATAACATCAAATATTGTAGATCAAATTTCATGCCTTAACCATACTGATATAGTCATACACCTTAAAGCAATGTTGGCAACCGGCCTCTCAGGGTACATACCCAATGATATACTCCCTCCGTTTGATTTTAATTGACATTCTAGGGTTAGGTTTTTGGTAGGTTTTAATTATCGTTTTAGATTTTTTCACTAATAATTTTCAGATTTGTCCTCATATTTAATACGGAGTACTGTGCAGTTATTCTTTTATTTTAATTTTTTGATTTCTCATAATTTCACTGCTTCCCTTTTTTCGAGGATTTACGTTAAGTGCTTCCCTTCATCATCCCATATCTTTTTTTTGTCTCTCCCGCCGTAGAGATTTGAGGCCATTTCATCACCCGCCAATATCTAAAATGGAAGATTTGTTCAATTCGCTTTTAGGAAGTTTTTTCCACCAGTGATTCTTTCAATTCTCCCAGAAGCCCAGACGAATGCCAAGGGTCGATAACGAGATCGAGAGAGGGGAGAGACTAGAGAGGCTAATTTGGGGTTCGTTGAATCGAAATCAATCAAATCGGTATTGGGATTTGCACTCGGGAAAGTTCATCGCAATCTGCCTAGCAGGTGAGTAAAATTTCGACTAAGGTATTTGGTTTAAGGTTTATGTGGGTCTTGTTGTTAACTGGTTCTTTTTTTCGCAGGAAGCTTGAGAAAACTGATCATGACTTCCTTTTCTGGTAAGAAGGAATTGGACTTCGATTTGAACTTGCAACCAGACGAAGATGATAATCTCAAAACTAAGCACAATTTTGACATGAATGTTCCACCGGATGAGGATGCTAAACTAAATGTCCCATATAAATTTGATTTGAATTTAGCACCAGATGAAGATCTTGTGTCTGACGTCGATGGTGGTATTCGATCGAAGATGCCCCCAGAGGATGGAGGTCTTGATGATCCCCGTTTTACATGTCCCTTTTCAAGCCCAATAGTACGATCATTCATAGTGCTCTGCTTCCCAGGTTTGAAGGGGTATTTTGATTGAATTCAAAGTTTCATTGATGCGGGTCGTCGGTCAGAGATGAAAGAGCTGCCTTTTGGTTTCTTTGCTTGACTGCTGCTCATTTAGTTTTTATTCCCTCCATTTCTATTGTCTGCTCTGTCGTGGACAAAGCAACACACTTCTGCAACTTAGACTGTCAGGAGACAGCTCCCCCTATAAAAGTAAACAAGTACACCGATGTCGACTTTCTACCATCGAGATCTCCTACCATGTCTGAATCTATAAAAACCATCGAGAATAAGTTTAGCTCCTCCAAAGCATAAGCTCATCTTGGAAGTACCTCTCAAGTACCTGAAGACCCACTTCACAACTTCCCAATGATCTCTTCCAGGATTAGCAAGGAACCTGCTAACGAGACCAACTGCATGAGCTATATCCGGCCTTGTGCACACCATAGCATACATCAAACTACCAATTGCTGATGAATAAGGAATGATGGTCATCTTCTTCTTCTCTTCACCTGAAGACGGGCATGACTTCTTGCTCAATTTGAAATGGCTAGCAAGAGGAGTACTAACCGGTTTAGCATCTTCCATTTTGAACCTACTCAGAACCTTCTCAATATACTTCTCTTGTGACAACCATATCTTCCTGGCTTTCCTGTCACGAGTAATCTGCATGCCTAGTCTTTCATGTCAAAGGAAGTGCTCAAATCCCGCTTCAAAGCATCAACTAGGGATTTATCTTGTCCCACAATGAGCATGTCATCCACATAAAGAAGAAGAATGTCAAACTTATCGTTTGTCTGACGTTTGAAGTAGACACAATGATGTGCACTTGTTCTGGTGTAGCCATGATCCACCATGAAGCTATCAAACTTCTTGTACCACTGTCTGGGAGCTTGCTTCAGCCCATATAAGCTCTTCTTCAGCTTGCAAACCAAGTGCTCTTTTCCTTTTACTTCAAATCCCTCTGGCTGCTCCATATAAATTTCCTCATCTAAATCACCATGGAGAAATGCAGTTTTCACATCCAACAGCTCGAGTTCAAGATCCATGCTTGCGAAGTAAGAGCTTAAAGAAAACGGCATTTTCTTAAAAAAATATGCATTGGTTAAGATGAGAAATATATTGAGGTGTTGACGTACATTGAATGGTAGCGTTGCAAGATTTTTTTTAATATAAAATTCTTTAGTGTTTTGATATAAGTTCGGTTTAACATTTTCTTGTTTCAATCCCACCTTTTTTTACCATAAAACCAAATACAAAGAAAGTCCTATTCAAGATTGACACCAATAATACGTGACATTTTGTTAACCGAATATAATATATCTATACACAATTTCAAGCTGTTACAACATTGGCACATGTGCTCTTCGTGGCTAGTGGAAGTAGTTGTTGTTTTTTCATTAGTTGAAAGTTTCCATGAATTCATTTGCAGGCCCACACTTCAATCCTACTGGAAAAGAGCATGGTGCCCCAGAAGATGAGCATCGTCATGCTGGTGATCTGTGAAATATGACAGTTGGTGATGATGGTATGTGCATTCCTATCCTTTACAAGGAGTCATCAATTATAATAGTTAGCTTATGCCATTTGCTCTTTTCAACCTATGTTTTTACCACCTGCATAAATGTGCTTAAAGATGAAGGACCTTATTAATTTCGTGATGACCGATGAGCAGTAACAAATGTAAAATCATCCCCATCAAATAACTATAGAAGTGCATATGTTTCTTTTGCAAGGTTTATTTTGATAAAAAATAGAAGACTATATGTTGTGTTGCTATGATACAAATGTTGTTGCTATGATACATGTATGAAATCCTTTGCTGTGGCAACATGTCTGTAGAGATGTTGTTGTCCTTTTATGCATATAATGTCATGAATGTTTGGATTCCTTTTACATTTCTCCATTTAATGTTGTCCAGGTACTGCTACATTCACAATCATTGATAGCCATGTATAGTATTTCTGAGAAGATCAATCCTCTACCCGTTTCAAATTTTACCTTATGCCTCTTTGGATAATTTTTTTCCTTTGTCTGGACTTACTTCCTCTTGCAGATTCCTCTTGATGGACCAAATTCAATCATTGGAAGGGTCGTTGTTGTTCATGCTGATCCCGATGATCTTGGAAAGGGTATTATACTAATTTGTTCTTACCCTTAAAAAGTTCTCTTGTACTGGTGCGCTGCATCCTGCATTATGCGTCATTTGTTCATGGTATCTGATTTTTTTTTATGTAGCAATTCCATTTTATGTGCAGTTCTCCTTTTTTTGGTGGGTGTTATGTCAATAATCCAAGTTTTATCTTAGTATAAAGTGTTGGTATATCATCAAAGCTTAGAATTGTGTAGAGATTAATGTAAAGAGATGAACCGGGTTTATAGCTTTAATATCTGTAACATGGCTTGTTATATTTGGGCTAGAGCAACCCCGGGTTGATCCCGGTTTGGATGGCTCTCAGCTTAAGTATCAAATGGGCCTGTCACTTAAAGAAAAGGAAGCCGAGGCCCAACATGTGTGAAGCCCAAATCTGGTCTTCAAAGGTGATCTAGCTCCAAGGGTTTAAAAGCCCTTCTGACATCGCTAGGGCTTCATTCTCAGCTGTTCACTTGTGCCGTTTCCAGAGAAATCCACAGAAAGAGAGAAGAGAGAAAAGGGAGAGAACGAGAGCTCGCGGTGGCGCGTTTGGTCCTTGAGGCGGCGCGTAAGGCTGTTGTAGCTGGCTTCTCACGTTTCTACGTTCTGAGAAAGCTTTCTGGCTTGGCTCCAGATCTTCTTCTTCCTCCTATAGTATTTTCTTCTTGTTTTCGTGTTCTCTGATGTTGCACTTGTAGATCTGTGATTCTCTTTGCTTTTCTTTGCCGATTCTGCTTTGTTGTAACCCGCTTGACGATTTCGTCCTTTCACTAGTGCATACGGGGTGAGTCTCCCCCCTGAGACTCCGCGGAGTAGGTTAAACCGAACCGCGTGAACAATTCCTTGTGTCTTTGTGTTTGTTTGGTTTTTCTGCGAACTGTTGCAAACCTTAGGTATTCGAATCTGTTGACGTTAGATTTTCAAAGTGGTATCAGAGCTTTTGCTTCTGTCGATCTTTCTTCCGCTGCCCTTGATTTGATCTTTCATCTTGTGCATGTTTCTGGATCTTTGTCGTCTAGCATGTTCTTGATGTCATACCCCTTGCATGTGTGTGTAGATCTGATCTCTGCGGTGCTCAGTTACTGATAAGTTTTTGAATTGGTTGACTTGCTGGATTTTGTGCCTTTTGGGTCTTTCTGCGAGTCCTAGTGTTGCTTTGTTACTTGAATAACTTGAAGTCAAGCAAAGCAACCCAATAGTGGAGTTCTTTGTTTCTTGACCCTTAGTGTCAAGCAAGAATTCGCACTACTAAGTGTTCTTGGGAAACTTTCTCGTTTCTAAAAGAACACCTTGAGGTTTCTGTGTTTCTTGACTTCTGTTGTTCAAGCCAGCCTCATTATCTGTGGAGTTTTGTTACTCAAGTCAAGCTTGAGCAAAATTTCCCTTTCTCCCTCACTGTCTTTAAAGTGTTTCTCTATCTTTTATCCTCTGTGTACTTACTGCATCTACTGTGGTCTCAGGTACTGAAAAGATGGGTGAAAGCATCAGACTTAAGCCGTTTAATGGCAATACAGACTACACCATGTGGAAGGTCAAAATGAAAGCAATACTAATAAAGGAGAAGTGCTACAAGGCTATCTCTTAAGAGTGGTTGATTGGAACCACAAATGCTGAGATCAAGGATACCCAGGATCTGGCTCACTTAGAGATCATGATTAGGTTGGCTGACAACGTAGCTCGTCAGGTTGTAAGTTACACTCAACCTAAAGCTCTCTGGGATGCCTTAGATGAAATCTATTTGTCCAAATCCTTGCCTAGTAGAATCTCCTTGCTATGCAAATTGTTTACCTTCAAAATGAATGTGGCCCTGACTGTGCATGAGAACTTTGACATTTTCCTGAAAATGACTCAAGACTTGAAAAGATGTGATGATGAGATTAAAGAAGAACATCAGGCTGTCCTTTTACTTAATGCCTTGCCCTCTCAGTTTGACACCTTAAAAGATGTCATTCAATATGGTAGAGATACTCTGACTATGACCAAAATAACTGAAGCCATTATTCAGAAAAATGAATCTCTGAAAGTGTTTAAGACTAAGAATGGGTCTAAAACTGAGGCTAAAGGTGAAGTCATGATGGCCAAGGGCAAACATAAAAGGAATGCTCATAAAGGGTCTAAGAAAGACAAGTCTGATAAGAAAAATGACAATAGTGATAAGAAATATGTTAAGTGCCACTACTATAACAAAGATGGTCACTGGATTAAAGACTGTCACAAAAGGATTAGAGATGAGAAAAATAAGGAGAAAGAAAAAGAAAAATCTCCTAATGGGTACTCTAATGTTTGTGAATGCCATACTAAGTATTCTGATGAATTACTTGTTTTTGCCCCTGAACATGATACTTATTCTTGGATTTTAGATTCTGGTTGTACTATGCATGCTACTCCTCATAGGAGATTCTTTGAATCCTTGACTGAATGTGATGGTGGTGAAGTAATGTTAGGTGATCATACCTCTCTTGCTATTAAAGGCATAGGTAGAGTTCCTATGAAAATGCATGATGGTAAGATCAGAACCCTTCAGAATGTGAGATGGGTCCCAAACTTAAGAAGGAATTTGCTATCTGAATCCATGTTTGATGATATGAACTGCCATATTAATACTCACCATGGGATAAGGGATGTGATTAGAAATAACACAGTCCTTATAAGGAGCATTAATAAAGGAGGCCTGTACTATGTACAAGGCACTCCTGAACTTAATGTCTCCAGTGAGAGTACTAACAATGACAGTTTAAATCTCACTAAGATATGGCATGCTAGACTAGGTCATATTGGAAATAAAGGCATGACATACTTGCATAAAAATGGCATGATTGATATTAAACCTAGTGATTTAAAATTCTGTGAAACTTGTGTCTTTGGAAAGAAAATTGCTCATAGCTTTCCTAAGTCCAACTATATTGATGACAAGCCCCTAGAGTATGTCCACTCTGATCTCTGGGGGCCTGCACAAGTAGAAACAGTTGGGGGTAGAAAATATTTTCTATCTCTAATTGATCACTACTCCAGAAAAGTTTGGATTTATCTGCTAAAGACTAAAGATGAAGCTTTTGATAATTTCAAACTCTGGAAAACTATGGTTGAAAGTCAATCTGAGTATACTTTAAAATGCCTTAAAACTGATAATGGCCTAGAGTTTTGCAATAGTTCCTTCAATGAATACTGTAAGCAACATGGCATAAAAAGACATTTAACTGTTCCTGGCACCCCTCAGCAGAATGGCACTGTTGAGAGGATGAACATGACACTTCTAGAGAAAGCTAGATGCATGTTGTTTAATGCTGGTATGAAGGGATCTCTATGGGGTGAGGCTGTCACCACAACTGCTTACCTCATAAACAGATCTCCCTCCTCTGTAATAGGCTTTAAGACCCCACAAGAAATGTGGACTGGAAAGGTGCCCAACATAACACATCTTAGGCCATTTGGTTGCAGTGCTTATGCCCAAATATCTCAGGGCAAACTGCAACCGTCTTCTACATGCATGATACTCCGCGACGGAAAAAACAAAGAGGAAAACATAAGAATAAAGATATATTGATGTATCCATTTGCTTTTGGTTTCATGCAAAATGTTTGTGCCTTATATATCCATACACATATAGTAAGTCAAACATCGCTTGCTTATCTACTTAGTGTTGACGAGACGAGATATTAAACATTTACAAAGTCAGTCCAAAAGGTTCATCCAAGAACAATGCATGCTACATTTGAATTAACATTAAACAGATTTTTTCCATGATTCTCAACATGGCCTTTACGTTTTAAAGTACAAGCATTTTCGTTAAGTAACTAATGCTACAAAAGAAGTGTTTGATCGTTGATCTTGTCAATCCTTCTTATCAAGAGATTCTAATGCTTATGAATTACTTTTCTTTTATCATGTCATATTATATATTTTACATCAATAAAGTCGCTTCATTAACAAACATATGGTACATTTTTTTATGTAACTTCTCTTATCTCCTAATATAAAGTGCTCATACAGATGCATAGCCTCCCAATAATATATGATAAATAATGTATAGTTTTATTTAAATACTTATAGATGACATTGTCAAGTAAAAGAGATCATGTTAGAGACGTCTTATCTATTATTTAAGAAGTGGAACAAGTATATATGGTATTTTACGAACCTAATTAAGCTTGTGCACGAAAATAAATAAAATTATATCTTCTAGATATACTTAGTATATTGTCACTACATTTAACATGTCAACTACATAAATTACTATAATTTTAAATTACATTTTTTTGTGCAAACTAAAAGAAATACTATTACTTAAAAACATTCAAATTCGCACGGGGCGCAAGACCTAGTTATATAAAAAGTATCAATATTGTACAATTTTCAAAAATATATCTTATAACTCACCAGTAAATCATTATCTAAAATTCTAAAATAAAAAATATTTCTTAAAAGAATTAAAAATTAAAATGACATATATTACTAAATAGATGAAGTACATGGAAATGAAAAAATCTCCCCTTTTCCCAGTGTATTGGGGCGATGTACCATTATAAAAGCAATTTATGTTATGAGTTTAATACGTAATATTGATAGGTAGTTTTCACTGCATTTTTTTGGGGCTCATGCTCCATTAATTCATAAGTTAGGCAATTTGGTATGTCTATTGTCTAGTCTTGAGTAGTGCAAGTCTCCAGCAGAGGAAGACACATAATAGTCGTCTCCAAATGTTGGCACAGTGACGCAGTAGGAAACGTGAAGGATTAGCAAGCGCTAAACCTGGATCGAAAACAAGTTCGTAAGCGACGAACTCAAAAAACAAGCTCTGGAATCCACCAGGAAATAAGAGAAAACTCTTAGGGTTTGATTGAATAAAAGATAACGTCTGCCAACATCCGAAAAGTGTTTAAATATGATAACGAAACCCTAACGCGAAAATAAAGCGAAACTGAAATAAAATATAAATTGCGAAAAATACTAAAACGCTGCTTTGAGGCCCGAAACGATCTCGGATGGCTTAAAAACGCTGCTTGGACTTGTTGGGTCGGTCCGCTTCCCGAAAACATATTATGGGCGTCAATCAGACACCGAACGCCAAATCTGCACAAGACCGGACGAACCCTTACGACGATCAACTTCGTCTTCAATGCGCACAGCCAGCCTTCCTACGTCACACAGACTCCTTGTACATTATAAAAAATACTCCCCTCTTCAGCACAAAAAATAACTTGTTGAAAAGGTACTGGTAAGCTTCTTATAACACACACGAGTTGGCGTCAAACAAAGCGTAAACATTGCAGCCACCTGTCAAATAAAAGAAGTAGAATTGAACAGACTGCCTTTCTTGTGGTTCAGCACTCACTTTGGTTAGGAAAAGATCATGCATCAGTTTCCCAATTAAGTACGGATGAACCCACCAAAGCAGTTGCTTAACTTACATTCTAAAAGCATAATCTATGAAATTACAGATCAATATATATGGTAATCTAAACAGAACTAGAAGCCTTGCCCCAACAAACCGACAAGTTCTATCTCGGCTGTCGCTGTGAGCTCTCACTACTGGGTGGAGCTGGCTGCTGGGCGTAAAACCCACTTTCAGTTCCCTGAAAACTTAGGTAATGATTTGGCGGCTGAGGAGCAAGTGGAGGCAGAGGCTGGGGAGGTGCACTCCCGTAACTGTAAGGTACATTTGACATTGGTCCAACAGTTTGCATGTATTGGCCCATTATTTCAAGTGTCTGGATGTGTGAAAGGCGGCATCAATGGTTGCTGACTTTGGTTGAGATTTCTGTTGCCGTGGTTATTGTCACCATTATTTCAAGTGTCTGGATGTGTGAAAGGCGGAAGAGATGGTTGCTGACTAGCAGGTTGAGCCGAGGCACATAAGATTGATCATTGTCGAGGAACTACAGATGAAGCTCAGCTTTCTAGTTTTTTTAAATGTAGATTTAAATTCCATAATGAGAAAGTTAGTTGGGCAATAAATCGCTTGGAGTATAGTTTTTATCATAACAAAATGTGATTTCTTGGAGCACCATGATTACAGGTATAGCAAAAACTTCTCTTACATCTTGAATCAACCTCTGATTTCCTCTCATCAATATACTCATCGGTTTCCAAGTGTTTTGATTCCAATGAACTGGAAAAATACTACCCACAGATTTTACTGCTTGATGTTGTAATGGATGCTTGTCCTTGCAGGGTTAGCCGATCATGGAAAATGAAAGAATTGATAGGAGAGAATTTCTGATGATTGTATTAGGCCTGAAAATGCTAGATTTATACATGTTTACATGAGCTAAAAGATAGGAGAGATATACTAGAAGATAGATTTATGGAAACAATATCTAACATAATCTAATGTATTTCCTAATACCCCCTCAAGTTGGAGCATGAAGATCTAAAATGCCCAACTTGGAGGACAGATGTAGGAACTGAGGTTTGGCCAGGGCCTTGGTGAAGATGTCTGCAGGCTGATGAGAGGTCGAGATGTGGGAGGTGATGATCTTGCATGCAAGAATCAAATCTCGAACATAATGACAGTCAATCTCTATATGCTTGGTGCGCTCATGGAAGACAGGATTTGCAGAAATATGAATAACTGCCTGACTGTCACAAAACAGACAAACCGGAGAGGAATGGCGTATACCAAGAGATAGTAGGAGAGAATGCAGGCACACAATCTCGCAGCAGGTAGCTGCCATGGAGCGATACTCTGCTTCGGCCGAAGAGCGAGAAACCGTTGGTTGCTTCTTCGTGCGCCAAGAGATGGGTGACTGGTCGAGCATCACAAAGTAACCAGTGACTGAGCGACGGGTGAGAGGGCATGCTGCCCAATCGGAGTCACAATAGGCCGTGAGACGGAGGGAGCTGTGGCGCGAGAGAAATAGACCTTGGCCAGGGTGTGTCTTGATGTACCAAATCACTCGCAGAGCTGCAGACCAATGCTCCGTCTTTGGTTTCTGCATGAACTGTGACAGAGTATGCACAACAAAGCATAAGTCCGACTGTGTGATGGTGAGGTAGATCAGTCGGCCAACAAGACGACGGTAAACTTCAGCGTTGTCGTGGTCCCGTCTAGCAGCCGTGGCGAGGTGATGATTAGGATCCATTGGCGAATCGCAAGGCTTGGACCCGAGAAGGCCTGTGTCAGCAATGATCTCGAGGGCATACTTTCGCTGAGAGACGAAAATACCAGTGGAGTTGCGAGCTATTTCCAGACCAAGAAAGAATTTGAGGGTGCCAAGATCCTTCATGTGGAAGCACTTGCTCAGATAATTCTTGAAAGCAAAGATCGCGACAAAGTTGTTTCCAGCAATAATGAGGTCATCAACATAGACGAGAACATGAAGAACGTTACCGTCGTGATGCAGGGAGAACAAAGAGTAGTCTGCATAGCTTTGTTGAAACCCGAAAGCCTTCAGAGCCGTGGCTAGTTTGGAGAACCAGTTTCGGGGAGCTTGACGCAGGCCATATAACGACTTGCAAAGCTTGCAGACGCGGCCAGGTGGTATGTCGGGGTAGCCAGGAGGCGGTGTCATATATACGACCTCATCTAAATCTCCATGGAGAAAGGCGTTGTGGACATCCATCTGATGAAGCTCCCAATCGCAGATAACAGCAACAGAGAGGAAGACACGCATAGTGACGAGCTTGGCAACCGGAGCGAAAGTCTCAGTGAAGTCGACACCTTCAACCTGCATGTTCCCAAGAATGACGAGACGGGCCTTATACCGCTCAATCGACCCATCCAACTTGTACTTGATGCGATAGACCCACTTGCACCCAATTGGTCTTTTCCCTGCAGGCAATTCAGAAATAGCCCAGGTTGAATTTCTCTCCAAAGCGGCAAGCTCAGAACGCATTGCCTCGCGCCAGTGATCATGTTGGACGACCTCTTTGAAGGAGGAAGGCTCATGATCAGCGGTGACAACCGCAAGGAATCTGGCATGATTAGGAGAGAACTTATGACAGGAAACATAGTTAGCAATAGGATATTGCGTACCTGAGGAGACTGACGATGTGGGTGTGGAGAGAGGGGGGTCTTGACTTTGCAGAGTGTGACAGACGTAGTCTCGCAATAAGACGGAAGCCTGCCTGGGCCGGGTGCTCCGGCGAGTATCTGTAGGCGATGGATCGGGATCAACCGACGGTGCCGTAGAGGACGGTGGAGCTGGCGGAGGCGTCTGAAGTGGGAGTGGTGACGGCGGTGTGTCATACACAGCGGGATGAACATGCGCCGAATTGTCAGCTCCCCCTGACGGAGAAATTGGCGGTGATGCATAGGGGAATGTGTCTTCATAGAAGACGACATCCCGGGAGATGAAGATGCGGCATGTGTCAATGTCGAATATGCGTCAACCCCGTTTGCCAGGAGGATAGCTGAGGAAGACGCCCTTGATGCTACGCGCTGTGAATTTATCAATGGGTCGTGCTTGGCAAGCAGCGTAGCAGAGACAACCAAATACTCGCAGGTGCGAGTAGACGGGAGGTCGTTCGAACATAAGATCGTATGGAGTGCGGTTGTTGAGGAGATGAGTGGGAGTGCGGTTGATGAGGTAGCATGCTGTCAAAATACATTCTCCCCAGAAGGAAACTAGGACAGAAGCTTGAAAGTGCAGAGCCCTGGCCACATTAAGGATATGGCGATGTTTCCGTTCAACCCTGCCATTTTGTTGTGGTGTGTAGACACAAGAACTCTCAAAGATAATGCCCTGACTGGAGAAGAACGGCTGCAGGGAGACAAATTCGGCGCCATTGTCTGATCGAAGGCGCTGAACTTGCTTGTGGAACTGAGTCTGTGTCATGGCGGTGAAGTTGCGAAGGATGCCTGCAACTTCAGACTTGGATTTCATAAGAAAAACCCACGTGGAGCGCGAATAGTCATCAACGACAGTTAAAAAATAGGAAGCACCACTAGTAGACGGAGTACTATAAGGACCCCAGATATAACAATGGATTAACTGAAACAAATCTGCTGCTTTATTAGAACTCAATGGAAAGGAACTACGAGTTTGTTTTGCTTTGAAACATACATCGCAAGGACTAGATTTCGTAACTAAGCTAGACGATTTTTCTAAATGAAGACTGGACAAAACTAATGCAGAGGGATGACCCAACCAAAGATGTCAGGTAGACGCAGAGACGGCTGATACAAATAGACAAAACTGAGCCAGATGAGGTCCGAAGCTGCGCATCTAGTAGACCCCCCCTTGTTGTTCACCCACACCAATCAGCGTCCTCGAACTGCGTTCCTGAATAACACAAAGCTTGTCTGTTAGAGTCACTACACATTGACTATGAATAGCAAGCTGACAGAGAGAAATAAGATTGCAATCCAAGTTTGGAATAAGAAGAACATGATCAAGTCTAGCATTGGAGGAAAACACGACAGAGCCCTCCTGAATGGCGGAGGTGAAACGATTATCCGAGAGTTTGATGGACACGGGAGAGATAGAGACAAGATCCTGTAAGAGATCTTTGTTTCCAGTCATGTGCAGGGAAGCACCTGTATAAAGTATCCAAGATGAAGACTTACCAAAAGAGTTGTCAGGAGTGCTGGATTTGGTGTTAAGGGAGTTAAACACCTGGAGAACTGTCTGCCATTGGTCCGGAGTGATGGCGGAACCGAGAGCAGCACATTCAGAATTGTTGAGAGAGCTGTTGCCAGAAGATGACGACGACTGTTGGGCGGCATTGGCTACTGCAGCATCGCGCCCACGTCCACGACCTGTACTCGAGGAGGGTGTCGACGAGTTGGAGCCGGACGAGGGTGTGCCACCACGGCCAGTGGTCCGGGGTGGTAGAGGTGTATACCCTTTAGGGTATCCGTGGAGGCGGAAGCATTTGGTGACATCATGGCCCATACGACCAAAATGGGTGCATTGAGGGCGAGTGGAGGAGCGTTGATCCGATGTGCGTGCAACAAGGGCCATCGGGTCGGGTTTGGTGTCGCGATCTTTAACAACCGCGCGTTGTCGCTCCTCCTGAACAACAAGGGAGTAGACGCGGTTCAGAGGAGGAAGCGGCTCTTGTGCCATAACATTGGACCACAGGGTATGGAATTCAGCGTCGTCGAGGCCGATGAGAAATTGATGCGTGCTCAGCTTCCTGATCGGTAGCGAGAAGCGTCGGAAGACCGCAGTTGCAACGGCCACAGGTGCACGTCCGAGGAGGGGCATAGATCATGAGCTCGTCCCATAGTTTCTTCAGGGTGCTGAAATACGTAGCGACAGATTGGCCCCGTTGGAGAGAGCGAGCAATATCAGCTCGGATCTGAAGGATTCTTGGTCCGTTACTGACCGAGAATCGTTGTGTAATATCTGCCCAAAGAACTTGGACATTCTCAGAGTATGAGATGGAAGAGCGTAAAGATGGATCAATAGATTGATGGATCCAACCAACGGGCATAGAGTGCACACGAAACCAATCGTCTTCAACAGAGGCGTCGGTTGGTTTGGAAATTCGGCCATCCAAGAAGCCCATCTTCCCTTTAGCACAAAAGGCATTCTTCATGGAAGTTGACCATTCTTGAAAGTTATCACCTTTTAGAATCGTCGGACAAATTGGAAGACTCGGGTGATCTGAAGGGTGAAGATAGTAAGGCGAGTCGACGTTGTTGATTGGGCGTTTGGGCCTAGGGGTGGTGATGACGTTGCCGGTGTCGGTGGTGGAGTTGTCATCCCCAGAATTTGTCATGAAGCCGGATGAGAGGCTGAGAGGAGGACGGAAAGAGAGAGGCCGACGTGGTCGACGACGGTGAGAGAGCCGAAGAGAGAGACGTCGGTGAAAAAAAAATTAGGTTTTCGTAACCTGCTCCGATACCATGAAAGAATTGATAGGAGAAAATTTCTGATGATTGTATTAGGCCCGAAAAAGCTAGATTTATACATGTTTACATGAGCTAAAAGATAGGAGAGATACACTAGAAGATAGATTTATGGAAACAATATCTAAGATAATCTAATGTATTTCCTAATAGAAAAGGCCAGGAAGCTATCGACTTGTTTAGAGACATGAAGAGGATGGCGATTAAGCCCAATAGATTTACATTTGTGGCCATCCTCTCAGCCTGCTTGCATTCGGGATTCCTAGATCAAGGGTTGCACTACTTGGAGTCCATGAAAAATGAGTACAATGTATCCATCACTACAACTGCTTAGTCGATCTCCTTGGTCGTGCTGGGCAACTAAACTGAGCTCTCAAGGTCATAGAGAAGATGCCCATGAGACCAGATGCCAAAATCTGGGGCTCCTTGCTTTGTTCATGTAGGACTCATCGCAACCTCAATGTTGCTGAGATTGCAATGGAGCACCTTCTAGAGTTTGAACCTGATGATACCGGGAACTATGTTATGCTGTCAAACATATATGCAGATCTCGGGAAATGGGATGGAGTTTCAAGAATCGATCAGGAAGCTCATAAGAAGTAAGAGCTTAAAGAAAACACCCTCGATTGAACTTGAGAACGCTGTTCAAGAGTTCTTTTCTGGTCATGTTTGTAAGTGTTTCTCCAGTGACATGTGCTGGGACTACTGCAGCTGCATCTAAGAAAGAGGAGTCACAATCTTGAAACATTGCCAGAGGATAACGTCGATTTATTCTGAGTCGTTTGGGAAGATAGTGACATTTATTTTATACATCCGAAAAAGAGAATCAATTATGTTCAAGACAACAAATTTAACCTCTGGAATGTGATAGTTGAAGACTACTGGAGCTGCCTATTCAGTGTTTGTTGAATTGGGGGAAAATTTCATTGCATGAACTCAGAAAGAAGATGGATAAATCATCCTATCCAAGAGCCTAGCCTACGTGCAAAATCTAAAAAAACATTCAAAAATCACCTATTCAATTCTATGACAGAGTTGTTTATGGCTTGTAGTGGAGCAGAGGAATGGAAAATGATTCTCATTGATTTCTGTAGCAGGGGAATACACACAATATATACAAGAGTGACTAGGACAGTTGTCCTTAGTGAACATTCTAGAGAGCTAGAGGATAAGGATGAAATACATAATGGTCACATGACCTTATAGTGTTACTATCCCCCCTCGATCCGAACTGGGTGAAGACCAAGTTGGGAGCGCATCTGTAAGAACCGTGCAGTTGGAAGGACCTTGGTGAGAAGATCAACTTTCTGGTCTTGAGAAGCAATGAAGGCAACTCGGAGAGAGCGGTTCTTAACACGTTCCCGCACGAAGTGATAGTCAAGACTCAAGTGCTTGATCCGATGGTGGAGCACATGATTTACGGCAAGATATGTGGCACCGAGGTTGTCGCACCAAAGGACATGAGCACAGGGAAGCTGAATTTTGAGCTCAACAAGCAGGGATTACAGCCAAAGAGTCTTATAGGTGGCAATTGCTATGGCCCGATACTCAGCTTCGATGGATGATCTAGCCACAGTGGGTTGCTTCTTGGATCAAGAGATCAGATTGGCCCCCATAAAGATGCAATATGCACTGGTGGAGCGACGATCATGCGGATCCCCAGCCCAATCGGCGTCAGAGTAGGCAGACAAGGTGGAGCTGGGAGAGGAAGATAGCTTAAATTGCATATCAGCGGTGGCATTAAGGTAGCAAAGGACGCGCTTAACACCTTGCCAGTGTTTCTCCTGGGGGGTGTGCATGAACTGGCACAACCGGTTGACTGCAAAAGAGATGTCTGGCCGAGTAAAGGCCAGATATTGTAGGCCGCCAACGATACTCCTATAGTGAAAGGCATCGGGGAAGGGAGTAGAGAGTGTTCAGTTGAGGCGACAAAGGTGGTGGCCATAGGAGTCTGAACACCTTTAGCCTGAGCCATGTTGGAGCGCTTGAGGAGGTCCCTGATGTACTTAGATTAGGACAAGTAGATGCCACTGTCATCGCGCTTGACTTCAATGCCCAGAAAATAGTTGAGAGCGCCCAGGTCCTTACAGGGAATTGTCTGGACAAAGCAGAAACAAATTGAGTAGCCAATAAGGTGGTGTTAGAAATGACGAGCAAATCTGTGATACCCCGTAATTCTGTAAGGATTATTTTTGGAATTTTTGGAATTTTCCCGAACACCCGTTTAGTACGTCAGATTTAATTCAGAAAGTTGGAGACATTCTGTAATGTGCTCTGTATCTGTAATATTTTTCTCAGTGAAATAAAATACAGACGACGTATTTGGGATGTTAATTACTCGTTCGCGTACGATAAATTTTATCCCGGGTTAACGTTATTTCGTCCGAGAAGCAAAGGAAGCGACCGAGCCAGGGGCGGCGCCCGCCGTGAGATTGGCGGCGCCCGCCATCGCAAGGTTCAAGGTGGCTGGCTGGTCTTCTCCTAGCTGGGGATGTTAGGCCTATGGCGGCGCCCGCCGCATTGATGGAGGCGCCCGCCGCAGTTATGACGGCGCCCGCCGTCGATGTTGTCCGGAGGTCCTTGCCCGAAGGTCGCCGGCGAACGTCTGACGACGCCGAACTAGCCTCGCCACGCCTCCAGTTAGGCCATCATTGTGTCTCCCAGGGTTTTGGCTATTTAAGGAGGGGTTTGGAGGTCGGATTTGAGGGATTCCACAGCCAAACTCTCCCAAACTTTGCCTCGCCGGAATTTTTGTGCCTCGCCGGAGTTCTGAGGTGCTCGCCGGTGTCAATTGGTGGTGTTTCCAGAAGCCCTTTTTAAGCCTTTTGGTTGCCCTTGGAGGTCAGAACCCAAGCAAGGCAAAAAGGGGTCGAAACGCGCATCGTTTTGGTGAGTCTTCTCGCCATTCTGTTGGCGGAGGTTTTTCACGGCGCCCGCCGTTCTTCACGGCGCCCGCCGTTCATCACGGCGCCCGCCGTGATGAACACGGCGATCGCCACCAGTGGCCATAAGCCCCTTTGTTGGCTTGGTCTTGGTGGTCGTCGTTGTGGAGTCGTTCCTTTCGATTTCTTTCGTCTTTCCTTAGATTCGTACTAGTTTATGTCGGATCTAACTTAGGGTTTCCTTATGGGTCGACTCGAAGGTCGTTGTGCTGTCCGAGCTGTACCTGTGTCGAGCCCGGAATCCCGTTGTCTCTGATCTATTCCAGATCTGCGGACTAAGGCAAGTGGCGGTTCGCTCTTGCTTAATCAGTCCTTGTTTCGTTAATCATTAATCGTTTAATTGTTAATTGAGTTAATGTGAACTGTTGTTCGGTTTGGGAATTAATTTCATAAGTAAACGTGATTAAAATAATGTTATAATAGGTTGTATATCTGTTAGTACGACGCTATTATATGTGATAATTACCGTGATGGTATCGGGTGGTTTAATGTTAATCTTTAATGCTTAATCTCGTGTGTGTTGTGGGAACGCTAGTCCAAATAAGGATTAGTCGTTTCTTAATAACTTAATGTTCGTAGGAACGTTAATCCAAGTAAGGATTTGTCGTTTCTTTAAATCATAATATTCCTCGGATTAATTCCGAATAATTTAAGGGTCATGACCTATGCTTCTTATCCACCGTTAAGGATTTGAAGTGTTTAAGCGCCTTGCAAGCGCCATTGGATGAGCATAATTGCAGTCCTGTGTATTAAGCACTTAGCTAATGCAATTGGGGTGGACGTAACTGTCACCCTGTAAATTAAAGTGTAAGCACTGTGGCAGTGCAATCAGGGTGAACGTAAGGTCACCCAGTGTAATAATAACTTCCGTGTTCTCGGAATAATATTAAAAGCCTCAACAGTAGTGTGTGTGTGTTGTAATTTAATAAGATAAGTGCAGTTAAGCACATAATTAATAAGTGTAAGCACTGTAATAGTGCAATCAGGGTGAACGTAAGGTCACCCGGTGTAATAATAACGCCGTTGTTACTCGACATAATAATGTTTAGTCCCGCGTGTGTGTTGTGTGTGTTTTAATTTGGGTTGACGTAATGGTCGCCTTAAGATTTAAGCCTTGTTGTCGCTCTTAATAACATTAACGTGTTTCAGTAATGTGTGTTTTGTAATTAAATAAGATATGTGCCCGAGTGCGCATGATTAATAAACCCATGGCGAGTAGTGCAGCTAAGTAATAGTGCAGCTAGGAAAGCTCGTCTCGACTTGAATGTAGTACGTTCTCTTTCCAATCTGGATTCGCTATATGCGATGAGGTTGGTTGTGAACCGAAGCATCTCAGTCAACTTTTAAATCATTGGTGTGTGTAACTTTAATGTTCCCTCGGTTGTCATAATTTCCTATAAGGCTCATTTCAGGTTGGAGTCTTCTCTTCAGTGCATATCTTAATTGTTAAATCATTCCGTGAAGGTGCCGGGTTATATATCGTCCCTTCGGTTATTATTCTAGGGACAATGATAGTAAACGGTCACGATCACTCGAACCACTCTGCTTTGTGCCCTTGCTAGTCTATTCAGTAGACTAACCCGCTGTATTTTTGTTATCTGCATCGTCATGGTTGGTGCCGTCCGTCCGTTTCGGCACATCAGGAGTTGATTCCCGGAGTTTAAGTAACCTATTGAAGGATAAGAAGCTTGCAGACGAAGATTTAAAAGTCAGTGTTTTAAGCTGTTAAGTGTTTTAAGATTGTTAAAGTGTTACTTCAATGTATCTTCATAATTTAGCCATGTTTTAAGTTGGCTCTTTAAAGTCTCCCACTGTATAATTTAAAGTCTTCCGTTGTTTAATCTTTCAATTAATATATAATTATGTTATGTTTTAAGCTTAATCGTTCTGGAAAAGCCTGGGGTGACTTTGGACGGTAAAGTCTGAGGTCACTGGCATGTAATATCTCCGGTATAAATTGGGGGTGTTACAGTTATGGTATCAGAGCAATGGTTTTAAAATTCTTGGCCTATTGTTAGGTTTGAGAATTTTCGAAAGTTTATTTTGAAACTGTTTTCGAACCTATTCTATATTAAAATGGAATTTTGAGAATTTCAATGTTAAGAGTTGTAAGTAACTCGGTGATTTAATTTAAGTGATTTAGCATTTCGAAGTTCGAAAGCTATTTATAATTGGTTTATAAAAGTGTTGTGTTATAAGCGATTAACTTAAAGTTTAAAGGGTTGAAGTTTGAAAGTGAGATTGTTAATAAGTGGTTTCAAACTTCCGCAAGCTTCAAGTGTTACTTATTCCTTAGATCCATTCTTAGGAATATTGTCTATTCTCGGGATTAATGTCATTTAAAGGTTGACATTTCTCCCAGGTTCTCAGTCTTTAGTGAGTAGAAGAAGGTCATTCTTGCAGTTAACAGTGAAGGATAGTCAGACTAATATAAAGTTATTAGTTTGGACCTCTATAATCTACATCATGACGTATTTGAGTATAGTGTCAAAATTAAGTTGGATAAGTTCTAAAGTAACGTTATGATTCACCAGAAGATGGTGAACACAAGGAACACAGCCCATGCTGGTGCGGAACCAAGGTTGATTCTGAGGAGCGCCGCTAATCAAGGGGAAGAGCGTGAGGCTGCTTCCAACAATAACTAGGGAGGCAATGGCCAAACTCAGGCCAATCCGATGTTATTTGATGCTGCAGCAGTGGAGGCAATTCGAGGAATTGTCATGCAGGCAATCACAGATGTTATGCGACCAGTTGCACCACAAGCACAAGGTGGTCCAGTTCCTCAAGCTACTCCTGAAGTTGAGGAGTCAGTGGAGCAAGTACCTCAGGTCAATGTTGTTAGGGACAGAGGAACTTACGGGCAGGCGTTAAAATCCGTGAGTTCAATGAGGCCTGACAGCTATGACGGTATTGGAGAACCAGTCAGGGTGACATATTGGTTCTCACATATGGAACGGTTGCTCCGGAACATTAATTGCACTGAGGCTGGAAAAGTGCACATCGCCTCTCTTCAACTCAAGGATGTGGCTAGCGAATGGTGGGAAAGCACCGGTCTGGCTGACCATCCCGAGCTGAATTGGAGCATGTTCAAAACCAATATGATCGATCGTTTCTTTTCCCGAGCTATGAGGGAGAAGAAGTATAAGGAATTTCTGTACCCGCAGACTGATGGGTTAAAGGTGACTGAGCTCGCATCTAAGTTCAATAAATTGATGCAGTATGCTGGACCTGAGGTGTCAACCGAAGAGCAAAAGATCTGGTACTTCCATGGATGGATGAATCCAGAGATCAAGACTCTAATGTTGCGTCATGGCTGTACTACGTTAGAGCAATATGTGGATGCAACCTACAAGACGAAAGTCACATTGGAGGAGTCTGCCCTTAAGAGAGAGAAGCAAGTTAAGGGAAAGGGTGGGCAACAGGATCGCCAGGTTGGTTCATTCAAACGACCGGCATTGCCTACCAAGTTTGAGAAGTCGGGTCGCGCTAAGACCGAGACAACTCAGTCAGACTCTGCCAGAGGCTCAGGTTGGAGCGGCGGAGCAATTCAGTGCCACAATTGTGGTGAAGTGGGGTATAAAAGTTTTGTTTGCCAAAAGGACAAGAGGATGTGTCATAATTGTGGAAGGGAAGGCCACATAAAAGCATAATGCAGACTGAATGCAGTCTTATCAGGCATCAAATATTGGTGGTGGGCAGAACCCAAGGCCAGAGGTATCTGCTCCTGAGCAATCTATGGCTCGTAATAAAGGCAAAGCGCCTATGAGGTCTTCAGGCCAAGGGCAACGACTCTTTGTAATGAGCCAAGCCAATGGAGAAGAACCCTGATCCATTAAGTTGTATTTGTTTTAAGACTTTCTTTAAGATTAAGGAGTAACGACGTGTGTCGGTAATCTCCGTGGTATTAAGATCTGCATGATCGACTTTTGTCAATTAATGTAATGTTTGGATGTTAATGAAGTGTTTCCTTGTTTTGGAAAATGTATGAATGCGTTATCAGTACGAATTAGTTGTTCATACGAAACCCCGTAAGTGTCGAGAACAACTTATGCCAAGTAAGGATAAGGACTGTCAGACTTATGGTGGTGGAGTTTTGTGGACAACTTAGATGTTCGTCCCCTTGTGGTTAATCCCAAGGTCGACTCTGTTGTTTAAATCTAAATCCACTCCTAAGATTCTACTTCATACATAGAGTATGTCATCTATAAGAACGGATGCAACTCTTTGAGGAAGATTAAGTTGTGGAGCGGTCATGTTGAGAGGAAAGGTTGCAGTTAAGGATGGGATATGTTTGATGATCCCGATGTATTAAAGATTCCGTAAAAAGAATTGTCTACGCATCTAAGGAGTACTGTGGTAAGCGTTATCTCATACGCTGAGTTCTTCCGAGATTTCTTAAGGAAAGGGAATGAGCTTGTAGAGTTTTGTTCAGAGAGATCAGGAGCTATCTCTCATGCGTGAGTTTGTGCCATAAGCTTTGAGACGGATGAATCATTTTCAGAATGATATCCTAAGGAATTAAGAGTAATATCTCTTGTGATCCATTTCAAGGATGAAGTGATTAAGGATGTTGGATCCAGGTGGTAAGATTGGTGTTGAGGCAGTATCCTCATTGGCTTAATGCAAGTTTCGGGGTCGAAACTTATTTTAAGGGGGAGGTGATGTGATACCCCGTAATTCTGTAAGGATTATTTTGGGAATTTTTGGAATTTTCCCGAACACCCGTTTAGTACGTCAGATTTAATTCAGAAAGTTGGAGATATTCTGTAATGTGCTCTGTATCTGTAATATTTTTCTCAGTGAAATAAAATATAGACGACGTACTTGGGATGTTAATTACTCGTTCGCGTACGATAAATTTTATCCCGGGTTAACGTTATTTCGTCCGAGAAGCAAAGGAAGCGGCCGAGCCAGGGGCGGCGCCCGCCGTGAGATTGGCGGCGCCCGCCGTCGCAAGGATCAAGGTGGCCGGCTTGTCTTCTCCTAGCTGGGGACGCCATGCCTATGGCGGCGCCCGCCGCATTGATGGAGGCACCCGCCGCAGTTATGACGGCGCCCGCCGTCGATGTTGTTCGGAGGTCCTTGCCCGAAGGTCGCCGGCGAACGTCTGACGACGCCGAACTAGCCCCGCCACGCCTCCAGTTAGGCCATCATTGTGTCTCCCAGGGTTTTGGCTATTTAAGGAGGGGTTTGGTGGTCGGATTTGAGGGATTCCACAGCCAAACTCTCCCAAACTTTGCCTTGCCGGAATTTTTGTGCCTCATCGGAGTTCTGAGGTGCTCTCCGGTGTCATTTGGTGGTGTTTCCAGAAGCCCTTTTTAAGCCTTTTGGTTGCCCTTGGAGGTCAGAACCCAAGCAAGGCAAAAAGGGGTCGAAACGCGCATCGTTTTGGTGAGTCTTCTCGCCATTCTGTTGTCGGAGGTTCTTCACGGCGCCCGCCGTGATGAACACGGCGACCGCCGCCAGTGGCCAGAAGCCCCTTTGTTGGCTTGGTCTTGGTGGTCGTCGTTGTGGAGTCGTTCCTTTCGATTTCTTTTGTCTTTCCTTAGATTCGTACTAGTTTATGTCGGATCTAACTTAGGGTTTCCTTATGGGTCGACTCGAAGGTCGTTGTGCTGTCGGAGCTATACCTGTGTCGAGCCCGAAATCTCATTGTCTCTGCTCTGTTCCAGATCTACGGACTAAGGCAAGTGGCGGTTCGCTCTTGCTTAATAAGTCCTTGTTTCGTTAATCATTAATCGTTTAATTGTTAATTGAGTTAATGTGAACTGTTGTTCGGTTTGGGAATTAATTTCATAAGTAAATGTGATTAAAATAATGTTATAATAGGTTGTATATCTGTTAGTATGATGCTATTATATGTGATAATTACCGTGATGGTATCGGGTGGTTTAATGTTAATCTTTAATGCTTAATCTCGTGTGTGTTGTGGGAACGCTAGTCCAAATAAGGATTAGTCGTTTCTTAATAACTTAATGTTCGTAGGAACGCTAATCCAAGTAAGTATTTGTCGTTTCTTTAAATCATAATATTCCTCGGATTAATTCCGAATAATTTAAGGGTCATGACCTATGCTTCTTATCCACCGTTAAGGATTTGAAGTGTTTAAGCGCCTTGCAAGCGCCATTGGATGAGCATAATTGCAGTTTTGTGTATTAAGCACTTAGCTAGTGCAATTGGGGTGGACGTAACTGTCACCCTGTAAATTAAAGTGTAAGCACTGTGGCAGTGCAATCAGGGTGAACGTAAGGTCACCCGGTGTAATAATAACTTCCGTGTTCTCGGAATAATATTAAAAGCCTCAACAGTAGTGTGTGTGTGTGTGTTGTAATTTAATAAGATAAGTGTAGTTAAGCACATAATTAATAAGTGTAAGCACTGTAATAGTGCAATCAGGGTGAACGTAAGGTCACCCGGTGTAATAATAACGCCGTTGTTACTCGGCATAATAATGTTAAGTCCCGCGTGTGTGTTTTAATTTGGGTTGACGTAATGGTCGCCTTAAGATTTAAGCCTTGTTGTCGCTCTTCATAACATTAACGTGTTTCAGTAATGTGTGTTTGGTAATTAAATAAGATATGTGCCCAAATGCACATGATTAATAAACCCATGGCGAGTAGTGCAGCTAGGAAATCTCGTCTCGACTTGAATGTAGTACGTTCTCTTTCCAATCTGGATTCGCTGTATGCGATGAGGTTGGTTGTGAACCGAAGCATCTCAGTCAACTTTTAAATCATTGGTGTGTGTAGCTTTAATGTTCCCTCGGTTGTCATAATTTCCTATAAGGCTCATTTCAGGTTGGAGTCTTCTCTTCAATGCAGATCTTAATTGTTAAATCATTCCGTGAAAGTATCGGGTTATATATCATCCCTTCGGTTATTATTCGAGGGACAATGATAGTAAACGGTCACGATCACTCGAACCACTCTGCTTTGTGCCCTTGCTAGTATATTCAGTAGACTAACCCGCTGTATTTTTGTTATCTGCATCGTCATGGTTGGTGCCGTCCGTCCATTTCGGCACATCAGGAGTTGATTCCTGGAGTTTAAGTAACCTATTGAAGGATAAGAAGCTTGCAGACGAAGATTTAAAAGTCAGTGTTTTAAGCTGTTAAGTGTTTTAAGATTGTTAAAGTGTTACTTCAATATATCTTCATAATTTAGCCATGTTTTAAGTTGGCTCTTTAAAGTCTTCCGCTGTGTAATTTAAAGTCTTCCGTTGTTTAATCTTTCAATTAATATGTAATTATGTTATGTTTTAAGCTTAATCGTTCTGGAAAAGCCTGGGGTGACTTTGGACGGTAAAGTCTGAGGTCACTGGCATGTAATATCTCCGGTATAAATTGGGGGTGTTACAGTCTTGTTAAAGCGTGAGGTCTCGTGTTCGAGCCTTGCGAACAACCTCCCAGCCATGGGGATTTGGTTGGGGTACATGGGCTGCGGCCCATGGATAGAGAAATGGTTGGCCCAATAAGGTCGGAGCCCCTCTCATTCAAAGTGTACTTTTATGTAATACCCACACCATATTGGGCCGGCCCATCACAGGGCTGCAGCCCATACACCCCAACCCTTCCTTGGTGGCTCCACCTAATTAATAGGTAGCCATCTCCAAGAGGTTGTTCGTGAGTCTCGAACTCGAGACCTCACGCTTTAACAAGAAGCTTAATGCTCTCTTGTTAAAGCGTGAGGTCTCGAGTTCGAGACTCACGAACAACCTCTTGGAGATGGCTGCCTATTAATTAGGTGGAGCCACCAAGGAAGGGTTGGGGTGTATGGGCTGCAGCCCTGTGATGGGCCGGCCCAATGTGGTGTGGGTATAAAATCATCAACATATACAAGTACAAACACTGAGTCAGTGCCATTGCGATAGATAAAGAGGGAGGAATCAGCATGAGAGGGAGTAAAACCCATGGTGACACGGGCGTCACTGAGGCGAGGGAACCAAGCTCGAGGAGCTTGTTTGAGACCATAAAGGGATTTGTGGAGTTTGCATATATGAGAAGGGAATTGAGAATTGACAAAACCTGGGGGTTGACAAATGAACACATCTTCCGTCAAGGTACCATGGAGGAAGGCATTTTGAATGTCGAGTTGTCGCACCGGCCACCGATGCATCGCCGCCAAGGACAAGAGAAGGCGAATGGTTGAAGGTTTGGCCACCGGACTGAAGGTCTCTTTGTAATCGAGACCATGGACTTGATGAAAACCCTTGGCCACAAGACGGGCCTTGCGCCTCTCAACGGTGCCATTTGCATGCCATTTGGTTTTGAAGACCCATTTGACCCCGAGGACATTGTTGGAGGTGGTGGCGGGAACAAGGCTCCAGGTTTGAGTGGAAAGAAGAGCTTGAAATTCGTCCGCCATGGCCTTGCGCCAGGCGGGGTATTTGAGAGCTTCCGTGAGGGAACAAGGCTCATCAGGGATGATGGTGACGGCAGAGCAAGAGGGTTTGAGCCAAGGTATAGTACCATCAGTACGTTGTTTAGGTTTAAAAATATGGGATTTGGACCGGGTTTGAATGGGAGAGGCAAGTGGGGGTGGGGTTGGGCTGGAAGGCGGGCCAGAAGAGGCTGTAGGTGAAGGCCCATCAAAGAGTGGCCCATTAGAGAGATGGGAAGGTGTGTATGTGGACTGGGAAGGGTTGGGGGGCGAAGGTGAAGGCCCATCAGAGGGTGGCCCATCAGGAGGTGGCCCATTGTAGGGTAAAGCCGGAAGAATGGCAGTGTTTGCTAGGGATGGTGGATTGGGAAGTAAGGGTGGTTTGGAGAAGGGAAAAATATCTTCATGAAAGAGAACATCTCGAGAAATAAAGGTTTTGGAGTTGACCCAATCATAGCAAATGTAGCCTTTATAATTGCTAGCATAGCCAAGAAAAAGGGTCGGGGTGGAGCGGAAGGCAAGTTTGTGGCGATTGTAGGGCCGAAGGTTCGGGAATGAGAGACACCCAAAGGTGCGAAAGGAGGGGTAGTTGGTAAGGGTGTGGAAAAGAAGTTCATAAGGAGTTTTGTGATGAAGGATGGGGGTGGGAAGACGGTTGATGAGATAAGTGGCGGCTTCAAAGGCATAATCCCAAAAGGTGAGGGGTAGAGAGGCTTGTTTGAGGAGAGTGAGACCCATGTCGACTATGCGACGGTGACGTGATTCGACACTCCCATTTTGTTGATGGGAATACGAACACGTTTTGCGATGGATAATACCCATGGATTGAAAGGGTTTTGAGAGGTTTGAATTCCATACCACCATCGGTTTGGATGTAAGAAATTTTTGTGGAGAAGAATTTGGTGGCAAAGTTAATAAATGTAGTAACAAGTTGCAGTACAGTGGATTTTGAGCTAAAGGGAATAAGCCAAATAAATTTAGAAAAGTCATCTATAATTGATAAATAGTATGTATGGCCTTTCATTGAGATAGTGTGGGCTGGGCCCTAAACATCAAGAAATAAAAGAAAAAGGGGAGAAGGGGAACGACTTGGGCTAGGGGGATGGGGAAGCTGGTGGGCCTTGGCCCAAGAGCACTGGAGGCAACGAGCTGGGCTACTGTTGTGGAGAGGGCCACTTCGTGAAGGCATATTTGTTGAACGAAGAACAAGAGAGGTGATGCGGTCAGAGGGATGACCTAGTCGACGGTGCCAAAGGACAAGAGGAGAGACGGCGGAGGTGTGGTGGAGTTGCGGTGAAGGCGGCGGAGCGGTGGTGGCCGAAAACTCGTAGAGCCCGTTCCTAGCGGGACCTTGAAGAAGAGCCTCCCTGGTCTTGGCATCCTTCAAAACAAAAGAGTGGGAATGAAATTCAAAGAAGACATTATTATCTTTACAAAATTGATTGACTGATAATAAATTTTTGGTGATAGAAGGAGTGTGAAGAAGATGAGTGAGTTTGAAGGGGCGAGAGGAAGAGTGAAGAATGGCAGAACCGTGATGTTGGATGGAGGTTTGAGAGCCATCGCTTAATGACACCTGGTCAGTGTCGTCGTACGAGTATTGGTTGAGTCGAAGATTCGTCAGATCCGGGGTGAAGTGATGGGTGGCAGCGGTGTCGGGAAACCACGAGTTGTTGGCGGTGTGGTTGGCCTGGAACCGTTGCGGTGGTGGAGGCTGATGAGCCTGGTCAAAGCGGTGCCAACATCGGATCGCGGTGTGGCCAGGCCTGGAGCAGATCTGGCAGACTGGACGAGTGTCGGGAGTGCCACTGAAGTTGGTGCCGGTGCCACGTTCGCGACCTTGACTGCTGCCTCTGCCTTGGTTTTGACTGTTGTTCCTTCCATGGCCAGCGCCATTTCCACGGCCACGTCCTCTGCTTGAGCTGGTATAGTTGGCCTCCGGTCTTGTGTCAGCGGTAGTTTGGTTGAGGGAAACAGAGTTTTGAAGGGTTTGTGTTTGACGAGAAATGCGGGACTCGTGAAGAAGGAGATGGGACAAGATTTGTGTGGAGTTGGGTAAGGAAAGTTGAGTGGACAAGGAGGTGACAATGGAGTCGTAGTCAGAGCCGAGCCCAACAAGGAGAAAAGTGGAGAACTCTGGGTCGGAGAGGGGCTGTCCAGCAGCGGCAAGAGAGGAGCTAAGCCCTTTGGCTTTAGTGAAGTAGTCAGATATGGACTCAGGACCTTTCTTCAGGGAAGCAAGTTGGAGCCGGTTCTGGACAACCTGAGCAGAGGAGTGAGCCGTAAATAGCTCATGAAGGGTACTCCAGACCTGTGCAACAAAGGAGCAATCTACCACTTGGGCAAGGACGGGTTCAGAAAGAGAGCCATTTAGGATGGCAAGGATGAGCTGATCTCTGGAGACCCAAGTGGTGAAATCCGGATTGACGGCGCCATCGGCGGTGGTCGCCGGCGGGCAAGGTGAAGAGCCATCGACAAAGGAGAAACGATTGTGGGCTTTGAGGTAAGATGTAACATGGACTTTCCAAAGGGGAAAGTTGTCTTATGACAGCTTAACAGTGATAAAATGAGAAAAGGAGGGCAATGAAGAATTTGTTGTCTGGGTTGTAAGAGCCATGGCGGCTGAGGTAGAAGGGGAAAAGTGATGAGGGTTTCAGGGAATTTTTTTTAGAAAGGACGTTTGTCCTATGAAGGCTCTGATACCATAGTGGAGTAGAGGAATGGAAAATGATTCTCATTGATTTCTGTAGCAGGGGAATACACACAATATATACAAGAGTGACTAGGACAGCTGTTCTTAGTGAACATTCTAGAGAGCTAGAGGATAAGGATGAAATACATAATGGTCAATTGACCTTATAGTGTTACTAGCTTGATCGAGTGAGATACAAGTTATCATCAACATACTAAGGTGGTTTGCTTCCGAAAATGCTGAATCCCCTTATTGAGAATTCTCACTAGCCTACCCAATTACCCAAAACTCATATAACTTCCATATGCCCAACCAATTTCAATCAATAGTATTGCACCTACTGTTGCTTGAACAATATCGAACCATTGCTTGATCTTTCAGTAGTATGTACGTTAATGGTCCCTCCTTCAGATAATATACCATATGATTAAGCCTTAATCTTAAGGAAAAATCCTTCAAAAATATTTCTAGCTATGAATACTATATGTAACATCCAAATTCCTGAAGTAATTTGGATTAGTGGTGGTCATAGCAACTCGCAGCTGCAATAAATTATTACATAATTATGAGGTGATATCTGTTGGGCCTGACGTCCCCTGGGAAGGTGGATCGAGCAAGACAAGCCCAAGCCCACGACGGATCGGAAGAACAGAAGAGAAACCCAGAGAAGGAGACGAGGCTTCTCCAGTCGAACGTCCTCCGACAAGATCGCGAAGATCCCGCCAAGCATTAAATGCCAGGATTGATCAACGGCCACAACATTTACACAACACCATAATAGCAGCAATTAGTGACAGAATCTCCGTAATTAAATCCCGGCGTTGAAGATAAGGATGTGATCGAAATATAACGGTCAGAGGCATGAAGAACTTACCATATATGGACGAAGAGGAAGATAAGAGGGGGACGGATACAAGCACGTTACACATTCAAGCATTCTCGTTCAGAAATAAAACAGAACAACACTTTCACTGCCCGTCTAGCTCTCCAGCAATCACCCCCGCTTATTCGCCACCGGTCGCAACCTAAGAATTACCGGTCGAATCCAATAAGATCACTATGCCTTATTACGATAAGTTGTATCTCGATTCAATCCGATCAATATATTATCTAATAAAATCATTTCGCTATTCTGCATTTGCTCTTTGCTTGTCTATTATCTATTTGGTTTGGATTGTTTTCTATCACCCGATCGACTAGTTACCCCGTCTAAGGCGATTTAGGTCGTCCGATCTTTTCGCCCTAAAACAATTTGGCGCCCACCATGGGGCAACTTGCCGATCATCCTTCCGAAACTTTCCAACCATGACTATCGACCCATCTACCAACACCGAAGAACCACGTCTCGAAGACGGAACCCAAACTCCAGGGGACCCAACCGAAAACCCTACTCCAACCCAGTTCCAAGAACCTTCTCAAAAAATGGCCGCCCTCCAAGAGGAACTAGCCCAGCAGCGCCAAAAAACCGAATCTCTCGTCGCCTTGTCAACCCAATCCGAAGCCGAGATCGCACAACTAACTCGTGAAAATGAGTCTCTTAAGTCACAGATACAATCAATGGTTTCGGGATCTAGGAGTATGCCCATCCACAGCAACGTCCGAACACGCCTCGACATGGACAACGTCGAGCCAACGCCCCCGAGCGTGCGATGATCCGGATACGCAGAGGGTACATCTCAAACTCCTATTACCAATCCGTTTTCGACTAACCATGTCACTTTTTCCACACCGATCGGGTCGGCAGGGGCCCGAATCGACGAACCACAGGTTACCAATCCACCAGACGTCCTGGCTCTCTTCCAGCAGACGCTCGACCAACACATGAAGACGATCGACGATCGCTTCAACAGGCTTCCACGACTCCCGTAGCCAATCGAGAGGGAAGCGACCGACGGATTCGAAGAATCCCCGTTCATTGAAGAAATCGCCAGGGTCGAGATCCCTAAGAAGTTTCATCTTCCCAGCATGGCGACATTCGACTGCACCAGCGACCCAGATGACCATATTTCTATATATAAACAAAAGTTAATGGCTGCATCTGTTTCAAGGGAGAACCGCGAGGCCGTCATGTGCAAAAGCTTTGGCACGACCCTCGCAGGTTCCGCACTAACTTGGTTTATGCGTTTGCCTCAGGGAACGATTGCATCGTTTGCGGATCTGGTCAACTCCTTCAAAAGTCAATTTGCCAGTAGTCGGAGGCTCGAAAAGCAGTCGAGTGACCTCTACCGAGTCACACAAAGGTATAACGAACCTCTCAGGAATTATCTCAACAGGTACAATAAGGAGAAAGTGGTAATCCCCCACTGCGACGTCACAACCTCCATCGAAGCCTTCAGACAAGGTCTGATCAAAGACAGCAACCTTTACGACGAGATTACCAAGTACCCATGCAAAAGCTTCGAAGACGTCCAGGCCATGACCATGGCCGAGGTAAGATTGGAAGAGGACCGTGAGTCGCGAAAAGCCTCACGCGGGCCCAATCCGTCTGATCGTAAAAATCTCTCCGACAACCGTAGAGACAGACGTCCACATCCCTACTCTCATAATCGAAACGAGTTGAGTCAGGTAAACTCTTTACAAGACAGGTCCCAGGACTGGAGAGACGTTCCGGCGTTGCCTCCCAGGATCCAATCTTACAACTTCAACGTTTCTGTGTCGGAGCTCGTCAAGAGTTTCGACAAATATGGAAAAGAAGTAAGATGGCCCCGAAAGAGCGATCGATCGGACGTCAAGAAAGACATGAGCCGATGGTGCGAATTCCATGGCGATCATGGTCATTCGACCGACGAATGCATCGCCCTGCTAAAGGAAGTCGTGAGACTGCTCGCACAGGGGCTCATGTGCGACGTAATCTCGGAGCGGGCAAAAACCACCATGGAACGACAAGACCAGGTAAAACAAAACAAACCTCCATCCCCCGTCCATACAAAAGTTGTCAATACTATTTCAGGTGGATCAGACGTATGTGGGAACACATAATCCGCGGCTAAGCGACACGCAAAGGAAAGCAAGGGCAACAAGCCCGAGGCGTCAGAATTAAGGCCAAGGAAGATCTCCAACCTTCCGACAGTCACGTTCGACGATTTTGATTCCGACGGATCGGACGGTCACCACGATGGTCTGGTAATCTCTTTGTCTATTGGTAATTTCTTAATACGAAGGGTACTAATCGATACAGGGAGTTCAACCAATCTTTTGACCCTCGACGCTCTTAAAGAAATGGGTCTAGCTGAAAACGACCTAATCAAAAAGTCGACCCCACTGGTCGGGTTCAGCGGTGAGGTTAAACATACGACTGGTGAAATCATTCTAACCACATACGCTGGAGGAATCAACCAACAGGTGAAATTCTTGATCCTAGATTGTCCATCTCCCTACAATTGTATTCTTGGCAGGCCATGGATACACGCTATGAGAGCGGTACCCTCGACGTATCATCAAGTCATCAAGTTTCCCACTAAATGGGGAGTATAAGAAATCCGAGGAGACCAAAGGACCGCTAAAGAGTGCTACGTCGCTTCCATGAAGAACGCAGCCGAACGTCAGACCGCATAGCAATCACAGAGCGACGAAGGATCCAGTCGGTACATCGAACCAGAAATGGAAAAACTCGACGAGATCGTACTGGACCCTTCAAAGCCAAACCAAACGGTACGGGTCGGGTCGGACTTGGACGACTCGACCAGACAACAACTTCTTGATTTTCTTAGGATCAATGCCGATTGCTTCGCATGGTCGCATGAGGATATGGTCGGAATATCTCCAAACATTATTACGCATAAATTGAATGTAGATCCATCTCATCCCCCTGTTAAGCAAAAACGCAGGAAGTTTGCCCCTGAGCGGAACAAGATAATTGACGACGAAGTCAAGAGCTTATTGGAAACAGGGAAAATAAGAGAAGTCCATTATCCTGAATGGCTAGCCAACGTGGTCGTAGTCTAGAAAAAGAACGGCAAGTGGAGAGTCTGCATCGACTTCACAGATCTCAACAAGGCTTGTCCCAAAGACTCGTTCCCACTACCCCACATCGACGCCATGGTCGACGCCACAACAGGGCACGAAATGCTTACCTTCATGGACGCTTTCAGCGGCTACAATCAAATCCTCATGAAACCCGACGATCAGGAAAAAACAGCATTCGTCACTAGCCAAGGTATCTACTGTTACAAAGTAATGCCCTTTGGCCTAAAAAATGCAGGGGCTACCTATCAGCGACTAGTCAACAAGATGTTCAAAGATCAGATCGGAGACACGATGGAAGTCTACATAGACGACATGTTGGTCAAGTCCAAAAAGAAAGAAGATCACATAGACCACCTACGCGACAGCTTCGAGGTGCTCAAAAGGTACAATATGAAACTAAACCCTACTAAATGTTCCTTCGGAGTGTCATCAGGGAAGTTCTTGGGGTACATGGTGACACAAAGAGGAATAGAAGCCAGCCCAGAACAGATCAAGGCTCTCGTCAATCTTCGACCCCCCCGATGCATCAAAGACGTACAAAAGCTCATGGGTCGGATAGCAGCTCTGAACAGATTCATCTCCAAATCATCCGACAAGTGCAAACCCTTCCACGACGCTTTCAGGAAAAACAAGTCCTTTCAATGGACGGAAGAACACGAAGTAGCGTTCCAGAACTTGAAAGAGTACCTGGCCAGTCCCATGTTACTGACCAAACCTAAAGGCGACGAGCCCTTATTTCTATATCTTACAGTGTCAGAATCAACCGTAAGCGCAGTACTGATCAGGGAAGAGGATGCCAAGCAGTCACCGATATACTACGTCAGTCGGACGCTGTTGCCAGCAGAAACAAGGTATTCGTCACTCGAGAAGCTCGTACTATCGTTGGTAATGGCCTCGAACAAACTCAAACCCTATTTTGAATCACATACTATTATTGTCCGCACTAATCATCCCATGAGAGCAATCATGAGGAAACCCGAGTTTACAGGACGAATGACCAAATGGGCTATACACCTCAGTGGTTACGACATCGAGTACGAGCTCAGGACATCGATCAAGTCGCAAGCCTTAGCCGACTTTGTGGCCGATTTCAGTCCGACCCTAGAGCAAGAAGCCACAAGAGAAGCAAAACAACTGCTCGCGACGGAAGAAACAGGTACATGGGAGCTCCACACAGATGGAGCATCGAACTCCAGAGGATCGGGGCTAGGGGTCGTGCTGAAATCGCCACAAGGGGACAAGATAGCTCAGGCCGTCAGATGCGAGTGGGATGCGACTAACAACGAAGCTGAATACGAAGCACTCATATTCGGACTCATCTTGGCTCGCGACCTAGGGGTCCGAGAGATCGAAGTCGTTTGCGACTCCTTGCTGGTCGTAAACCAAATACAAGGATCGTACAGTGCTAAAGACGTCAGGATGATAGCCTACCTGGAGGTAGCCAAGAAGCTGATCGAACAATTCCAAGCATTCAACATCAGACAGGTACCCAGAGATTTTAACTCCCAAGCTGACGTACTTGCCAATCTAGGATCCGTCCTAGACCCGAAGGCATTTCTGCACATACCATTGGCCCACATCATGACGCCAGCCGTCCCCAGGACGTCCGTCGAGTCAACAACACCGCTTGAAGAACTCGTCGCCATGGAAGTCGGCGGCCGACCAGAAGAAGACATCATCGACAACAATGACGATTGGATGCTACCTTACATCAGATGGTTGAAAGACGGCATTCTGCCCGACGACAAAACAGAAGCAAAGCGGCTCAAGGTATAAGCACTCTCTTTCGATATCATAGATAACATCTTGTACAAAATATCTGTCATAGGGCTACTCCTACGATGCCTCAAGACCTCCGAGGTCGGACGCATCCTACAATCGCTACACGAAGGAGAGTATGGGAATCATACTGGAGGACGAAGCCTCTCGGGAAAAGCCCTACGAAATGGGTACTACTGGCCGACGATGAACAAGGACGCTATGGACTATACCAAAAAGTGCGACGCCTGTCAGCGGCATGCACCCGTCCATCACCAACCTTCAGAGCTCCTCTATTCGACTCTGGCTCCATGGCCCTTTATGAGATGGGGGATGGACATCGTCGGGAAGCTCCCTCCCGCGTCGGGTCAAAGAGTCTTCTTCCTCGCCATGACGGACTACTTATCTAAGTGGATCGAGCTGAAGCCTACAGAGAGGTAAAAGATCAACACGTCATTTCATTCATAAAACACAATATCTTGTGCAGATTTGGCATCCCATCAGAAATCGTGTGCGACAACGGTTCCCAATTCATCAGTCATAAGACTCGAGCCTTCTGCGACCAATGGAACATCAAGTTGGTCACGTCCACACCTCGGTATCCGCAATCCAACGGACAGGCCGAGTCTAGCAACAAAATCATTATCAGCAATCTCAAGAAACACCTCACTGGGGCTAAGGGAAAATGGGCCGACGAACTCCCATACATTCTCTGGTCCGACAGAACTACTCCAAAAAATGCGACCGGACAATTGCCTTTTTCCCTCATCTACGGGAGTGAGGCAGTCATTTCGGCCGAGTTACTGGTTCCGACCGCCCGTTGCAACCTCCAAACGAGCAAGCAAAACGATATTGAATTGGCTCATAACCTAGACACAGTGGACGAGATCAGAGAAAAAGCTCGAATCAGGATGGTCAGATTTCAACAACAGGTCGCAAGGAGCTACAACAAGAACGTCAGGATCAAGGCATTCACAGTCGGAGATTGGGTCCTTAGGAAAACCTTCCAGAACACCAAGAATCCATCCGACGGAAAACTCGCACCACAATGGGAAGGACCCTACTTGATCACCAAAGTGGTCGGACAAGGAGCGTATCAATTAGAAGACAAAGACGGACAACCAATTCCAAGAAGTTGGAACGCGGCACATCTAAAGCTATACCATTTCTGAACTGACAAGGTAAGACACTACAAAAACTCGCACATCGCTTATTATTGCATGCACATCTCTATCTTCCTTTACAAACTATCATTTGACACTAAGTGAGGACCTCATCCTTACAAAAACACGAATGCAGAACTGCATTGACACATACATTGGATCCAGTCATCCGCAAAAAGCGCTTACATTACACGATCGATCGGAACACGGGGAGATGAACAACACAGGCACGTCGGCACACCGCCTGCCTTATACAAAACATAAGGTATGACACCTTATTACATTCACGCAATAGAAACATATTGCTTACCTCCCCGGCATAAAGTCATGACTAACACATACACAAATATTTACAGGCCTGTTTTACACACATACATACGGGGAGCCCCACTCGACGGAGCACACGGGCGAAACCGACACACCAAACACAAAACGTTATCGACAATCCCCTTGGATGTATGATGACATGTACGAAACAAGCAAACGTACGATCTTATATGTAAAGACAAATTGCATTGAATAAAAACACGAGCATTTTTATACAAAATACGGGACCTGCAATGGTGGACGGGTCGCCAAAACATATTGTCTGCCTACACATCTGTAGGACTTCATCAAGCATTCACTTAAAAACATTATGCGACCCGCGATGGTGGACGGGTCGCCAAAAATACCAAATGTCTAAACCCACGCACAAGTGGGACAACGAGTCAAACTACGCAAGAAAAACAAATCAGGCATCGGGGACAACGGCCTTACTTTCGACAGGGGCTGGCTCTAGAGATGCTACACCATCAGTCGGCTCGACGTCGCCAGAATGGGCCTCATCCTCGCCAGCGTCCTCATCCATGGCCTCATCTCCGACGCCAGCCAAGCGAAACAGCTCCTGACCAGGATTTCCCTTCGGAAAAATGGAGTCCAGAGTCTCCTTTTCTGCCTTCAAGTCCCAGAGCTCATGCTTGCCTTCATCGAACTCTTCGATCATCTCGACACGCGACTTCAGTGCATAAAAAGCACCGACATCGCTTGCGATCTGACCAACAGCAATCCGAGCCTGCTTTACCTCTTCCTCAATGCCTGATCGGCTCTCCTCAAACCCTTTCCGACTCGCAACCAGCTCCTCTTGGCAACTCTTTAACTCTCTTGTAAGGCGACGCTCAGTCTCACGACAACGGCTCTCCGCTTCCTCTAGTTTGGTCCTCAAGGACGCAAGGTCGGACTCTGTCCTAGCAGCCCTTTCCTCAGCCTTGGCGACCATTGTCTTGACACCAGAATAGGCCCCCAAGAGATACTGGAAAGTCTGAAATCTCACACGACAATGCAACACATAGTCATAAGACATGGCCAAACGAAAGAAAAAGAGAAAAAGCACAAACAGAGGGCAACTCACCCTCCACGCGGAGCATCCCGCTTCACCAATGCAGTCCAAAGGGGAAACATCATTGACTTCCGATTTCAAAGTCGGATCCTGAGCGCGGAAGAGATCAGCAATCGATTGACCGACTGCGCCAATCTTGCCGATCCCCTCGGCAGTCGCCTCCTTCTTCCTAGGGATCTCCTCCACTTTGACATAATCAGACTGAACATCCGCCTTCCTCTTAGAACCAACTTTGGCTGGAAGCGCCGAGTCCGCCAGAACAGACTTACTCGACGCGGCTTTGACCGCCGCCTTCCTTTGCTCAATCAAACCTTTCCCAGACGCTCCCTTTAAACGAGCACTCGCTCGACCACCAGGGGAAGCTGGCACGACAAGACGAAGCAAAAATCTTAAAACACACGACAAAGTGAAAAAGAACAGAAAGAATTCTCAGGGTCGAGAGCTCACCCTTGGCACGAGATGATGAGACAATCGACATGACTTCTTGACAGAAGGAGGTGCTGACAACAGGTTGACGTTGGTAAAACTCCTCTCCGACGCTGGAACACCCAGGACAATCTTGGACAGACCTTCCGACCGAGCGCTCACCTCTAAATCTTCTGGCTCAGGAACTACGAAAAAGAAAAGTTAAAGCAAAGAGTTAAGACACATAAACAAACAAAAAAGAAGACAAATACATACTCTCAACTCGCCACTCCATCAACAGGAACGAACATTCTCCCCCCTTCTCCAGAGAAGAACGTTCGACAAAGAAGAACTTCGACCCCCATCCGCGGTCGTTGACATCAAGATTCTGCACCAAAGGCTTCCGACCATGTCGGATACGTAACTGAACACGAGAGGAACTCTTCGACCCTAAGAAATAGTTGTACCACAAAGCATCAAAATCAAAACCGGCCCCAGATCGGATGTTCACAAGGTCCAAGACCCTGAGAACCCTCCACGCTTGTGTCATCACCTGACACGGCGCCAACGCCAGAGCAGCCAAGAAATCCCTAACGAGGGGAGAGAAAGGAAACTTATGTCCTATCCGAAATGGATATGCATAGAAACAAACCCATCCTTCATATCGAGCATCGGCCCTCTCGTTCGGGTGAGGCAGCCTGGCGACCGCCTCCGGCGGAAAGCCTCCAACTTGAAGAATTTGCTCCAACTCCGCCTGGGACATGGTGCTTGTCAGAGCGTCCGATTCTTTCAGAATGAAGAGGGGAGGAGATTCGCCCTCGCGCGAATCAGAGAGAGTCTTCGACGACTCGAAAGCTTCGCTAGAAACCATTTCAAGAACGGAAAAAGAAGGAAATCGAAAAGCTATGGCTAAAGAGGCTGGAAGACTTACCAAAGAAGCTTGCGAGAGAAGATGAAGTAAAGTCTAATCGCTCCCCTCTGCTCCGAATTTATGGAGGGAAATGATGATCTGCAGAGGAGTCGCATCGTGCTCCGATCTTACGCCACGTAGCCTTGGGCAACTGCGTCAAAAAAGGATGATGAAGATCGTGTATGGAGAAGTTGCCTCAGATTCCGCTTACTTGCCTAAACTGCAAGCCCAAGGCAACTTGGGGCTATTGTTAGGCCTGACGTCCCCTGGGAAGGTGGATCGAGCAAGACAAGCCCAGGCCCACGACGGATCGGAAGAACAGAAGAGAAACCCAGAGAAGGCGACGAGGCTTCTCCAGTCGAACGTCCTCCGACAAGATCGCGAAGATCCCGCCAAGCATTAAATGCCAGTATTGATCAACGGCCACAGCATTTACACAACACCATAATAGCAACAATTAGTGACAAAATCTCCGTAATTAAATCCCGGCGTTGAAGATAAGGATGGGATCGAAATATAACGGTCAGAGGCATGAAGAACTTGCCATATATGGACGAAGAGGAAGATAAGAGGGGGACAGATACAAGCACGTTACACATTCAAGCATTCTCGTTCAGAAACAAAACAAAACAACACTTTCACTGCCCGTCTAGCTCTCCAGCAATCACCCCCGCTTATTCGCCACCGGTCGCAACCTAAGAATTACCGGTCGAATCCAATAAGATCACTCTGCCTTATTACGATAAGTTGTATCTCGATTCAATCCGGTCAATATATTATCTAATAAAATCATTTCGCTATTCTGCATTTGCTCTTTGCTTGTCTATTATCTATTTGGTTTGGATTATTTTCTATCACCCGGTCGACTAGTTATCCCGTCTAAGGCGATTTAGGTCATCCGATCTTTTCGCCCCAAAACAATATCTTATACATAATTGAAAATAAAAAGGAATATGAATTTTCAGGAACAACACGGGTAAACCAATTTTCCTCTTTGGGGATGAATGCGGTATCTCAACCCCTTTAAAAACAGAAACACTTACAGTAAGAAATGTCTTGGTAAAAGCCTATGAATTAGGCATTACCGACATTCAACTTGAATGCGATAATCGTACCTAGGGCTGAGCACGGGCTGACCGAACCGAACCTGAACCCAAACCCGAAAAACCCGAACCGAACCCGAACCCACATTACTTCGGTTCGGGTTTTGGTCTGACCTTTTTAGTGTTTCGGGTTTCGGGTCGGTTCGGGTTCGGTTCGGGTTTTAGCCTAGTTTTGCCTTTTTTCTTCTTCGAGGGTTGTTCAGCCCGAACCCGACCCGAACCCGAAGACTTCGGTTCGGTCTTCGGTCCCGTGTTTTTGGGGTTTCGGGCTTTTCGGGTTCGGGTCGGGTTCTGGCCCATGCTCACCCCTAACCGTACCATTGTGAATGTTCTGAATCAAATCTGGCATTGTCCATGGGATATTGAAATGTTAATTTTTGATATCCTGTGTGTTTTACAACTTTTCTCTTCAGTGCAGATTTTCCATGTCTTCCAAGAAAAAAACGTGGTGGTCGACTTCATCGCAAAGAAGGTCCAACAGAGTTCCTTGGAAGAAGATATTCGAGCTAATCTAGAATTTGTAATTTTCATCCGTAAGGATGCTATAGACTGAGAAACCGACTCTTCTGTGGTTTCCATTCTAATTTTTACCTAATTAAAAAAAATAAAAAGGGCTATTTATTTTTTCTTTTAAATGATAAGTATATTTTATTATAAAAAGAAACCACAAATAGATTATGATAATTAAGCTTTTGTAGAACATTTTTAGTTGTGAGTTTTTAGATTTCTACACTAAAATTCTACTTGTAGAAACAAATTTGTCTGGCTTCATATTTAAGTTGATTAACAAAGACATAGTGATAAGCACTACTTTGTAGGGCTTAACTAAGAGTTATTAGAGAGTTTTATTGGTGCCATTCGGGTAGATTCAGACACATTCTTGTGCATGGAATTTGGGGGCGAAGTCTGGTGTTTTTGGAGGTGTATGAGCTATTTTGGATATCATAGGAGACACTGAGTAAGGAAGCCACCAAAAGAAGACGCCAAGGAAGTGAAGATGGGAGTTAGGAGGCGAAGCCAAGGAGTGAAGGCCGAGCATTAACCGCGACCGCGGGCAAGGGTGCCGCGATCGCGGTTCCTCGGGCAAGTCGAGAGTTTTCCGCAGGCGCATAGGAATGTGAAGAGAGCGGAGCCACAAGAGGCCGCGATCGCGGTAAATGGGCCGCGATCGCGGGTCGTCGACGCTGGAAGTTCTGACTTTTCCCGAGTTTATCTTTTCTAATTTCTTTTCTTATTTTTCCATTTTATTTCGTTTCTTTTCTTATTGGGCTTAGGAACTTGTTAGGCCCATATTAGTTCTCTTTTATATTTAACCTAGGAAGAGAGCTCATTCTAGAGAGACTATCATATCAGGTTTTAGTTTTACATCATCGTTGTTTTCTCAAGACTATGGAAGGCTAAGCACTTTTGCTTAGTCTGGCAATGGAAGCTTAAGTTTTGATTATTGGTTGTGAGGTTATGTTCCCTTTCTCAATTCCTATTGATCTATATCTCTTCTCTTAAGCAGAATATCATTGAATAATTATTGATTTGTCTAGACAGGCCATCTAGGTTTATTGATTGTTACTCATATTGCTATGACTAGGAAACTGTTGGGCTAACGTCCTGGTTTGGAGTGGCAAGCATAGGTTTTATTTGCTTTGGTGGATTTTATCTATGTAGAGATTTGATTACATGTTGAATGCTTCTGGTTGAGGTGTTATGTGTATCCTGGTTAATTCTTATGTTCATTGCTGCCTTTGGGTTGAATCACTAGTATTGCTAGGGTTATTCATTGGTAAGGGTTCTTAGGGATGGTTTCCTTATTAATCTACACAAGATCGGGACAGGAATAATCATAGGAAGGAATTGGAAGTAATCTAGGATCAACCAACCAAAACTTAAGTGGAAATTGCATGGCTAAGTGTTTTCTCACATTTGATTGCATACTATTTATTCTGTTTTATTTTCTACTTGATTAAAACCTCAAAAACCCCCCTTTTGTTACTATTGTTCGATTGGTATTCAATTTGTGACAGGAATATAGACGCTTGTGATTCTCTTGGGATTTCGACCCTTGCTTGCTTACTATACTAGTTTGGAAGTTGAGGTTTACTTTGATTTGGCATAACGACCTTAGGCCACGTCAAATTTGGCACCATTGCCGGGGAGTCACTGTCTATTTTCCTATAAATAAATTGAATATTGATCTTTCTAGGGAACCTATCTTACGGTTCCCTCTAACATTACTAACTTTTCATTGACGAAGTGCAATTCAGAGTAGATAATTCTGTTGGAGAACTCTAGCTATGGCGCAAGAAAGCATGACATTGTTGGAGAACTCTAGCTATGGTGAGAACACACTTCTGGCACTCACCCAGACACTTCAAGCATTAACACAAGCGATGATTCAAGCCGGTGCAAACAACGCACAAGTGATGAGAGAGGGATTCTCTCAGCTCTCTCAGCAAAATCATATTCAGCACCAATCATCTCATCAAACTTTGTTAAGCTTGGGTGCATCAATAGAGTGGCTGACGCAATGGATACCTGCTATAGCAGAATCTCAACCCAAGGGCAATGCTGCCCAGCGGCATGTTGAGGAGAAGGCAGAATTTGGAGAGCTCCCCGCAGAAGAGAAACCGCGACCGCGGGAGGAGTGCTGCAACCACGGTATGCTGGGTAAAATAGGGCATTGTGATGAATTTGATGATGAGGTTGAGAAGGACCTCGAAGAGGAAATCAAAAGCTTCAAGAACAGTATGCTACCTGACGCGGTATGTTCTCCTGAAATTGAAGAGGAGATGGACGAGGACATGGACTATGAGCCTCAAAACTACACTCAGCATGAATGGCCCTTGCCGGAGTCCCAGATTCCCATCACACCTCCCCATGAGGCTCTCAATGGAAGCAAGCCAGAAGCTCCTTTGGTCACACTGGCCAACAGCATCCCTCGTTGTGCAGATTCTGTGAAGGCGAGGCGGAAGATAGGAAAGAAGCCGAAGGTGAAGCAAAAGAGTGAGGTTGTAGGCCAGATGTCGGATTACCTCATACTAGACACGGGACAGGATAGGCGTGCAACCTCTGCAATGCTTGGAAGAGAATTCTTGAAGATGACAACTACGGTCATGGATACGAAGGGTGATCCGCTCACAATGAAAGGCAGAAGGAAGGGGGTATATACGTACCTGAAGAGGCACCCCCAGATTTGGAACCAAGAAGGGTGGTCGCTGTAAGCGACCCGGGATGAATAGAGAGCACCATGTCGAGCCACGATAGTAACCAAGGCGCTGCTCGGGAGGCAACCCGAGGTAAGACTTTCAACTTAGTTTTTCTTTCAGAAGCTTAGTTTTCCCTTGTTTTCGAAATTTTTTCTCTGTTTTTGTTCGACTAAACCACGCAGAAAAACCGAGAAGAACCCGTGACCGCGACATAAAACCCGCGATCGCGGTCGGAGAAAGTCGAGCAAAAACCGCGATCGCGGCATAAAACCCGCGATCTCGGCCCCATGGCGCGCCGCGAATTAGGGTTTAGTCTGACAAAAAAAAAATCGTATGTTACCCGTGATCGCGGCCTTCATTGCCGCAATCGCGGTTCCTCCATGGTGTTCCTTCCATGGCGATTCCTCCACGACGGTTCCCTCCTTTATGGCGGTTATTTCCACGGCGGTTCATTCATGGCGGTTCTGAGGCGGTCTTTCTTCATCATGTTCGCGAGCAACAACCGGTGTACCCTTGATCCATCCATTGTTGTTGTCCCCTGCGGTACGTCTTCACCTGTGCGTCACCACCTGTGCATACTGAGTTCGGAGTTCCAATATTCCATGATCTATCTCTTGGGAAGTTCGACTGTTGAAGTGGTGATAAAGTTTATGGGGATCCCTACATCCCTGAGTGCCTTCCTGGCATTACTGACGAAGACTACCACCCCGGCGTACGCTCAGTGAGTTCTTCCTTTCTTCCCCTCATATTTTTCTCTGTCTTCCATACATTGAGGACAATGCATGATTCAAGCATGGGGGAGTAGAAAGTACTTGCTATCTATCTTGTAAATTAGTTTCGATTTCAGCATTGTTATTTCCATTCAGCATTGTCCATTGTTCGCATTTCCTTTTTTTTTTTTAAAGAAGATTTAGAAAAAGTCAAAAAAGCAAAAAAGACATACATGGAAATCCTGGGACAAGTCGAAAACCCGAAAGGACGGCTTGGGTAATAAGCAGGTGGCCCGGACCAGCGCTAGGCTGGGGTAAAAAGGTGTCTGAGTGACGTGAGCATATGTGAGCACCTCTATGAAAAAAATATGAGTGGCTAGGATGAAAACCCGAAAGGGCTCCTAGGCAAAATGAGTGGAAAAAAGAGGAGTGATTTTAGGATCTCATTTTACCTGGAGGGGCGACATAAGAAGAGGAGACAAAGAAGGATTGTCGGGTAGGTCACTCTGGGAGGCATAAGGAGTCATAGATGGAGGCTAGGATTAGAGGTCGCTTTACACTATTGGATGTCCGGGCTAAGCTTGGGGGAAGTACTCTGCTTGCCCTTTAAGCTTGTTGATGGAGGATGTGTTGTGAATGAGATTGGTGCTAGGAGCTTTGGCATGGGTTAAGCGCAACTCTTAGTACATTGTGTTTGGAGAGATGCTTCCTGAGGCCTTGGGTGTTTCATTGGAGGAGTAGGCTCATTATTAGCTTACTCGAGGACGAGCAAAGGTCTAAGCATGGGGGAGTTTGATAAGCACTACTTTGTAGGGCTTAACTAAGAGTTATTAGAGGGTTTTATTGGTGCCATTCGGGTAGATTTAGACACATTCTTGTGCATGGCGTTTGGGGGCGAAGTCTGGTGTTTTTGGAGGTGTATGAGCTATTTTGGATATCATAGGAGACACTGAGGAAGGAAGCCACCAAAAGAAGACGCCAAGGAAGTGAAGACGAGAGTTAGGAGGCGAAGCCAAGGAGTGAAGGCCGAGCATTAACCGCGACCGCGGGCAAGGGTGCCACGATCGCGGTTCCCCGGGCAAGTCGAGAGTTTTCCCCAGGCGCGGAGGAATGTGAAGAGCACGGAGCCACAAGAGGCCGCGATCGCGGTAAATGGGCCGCGATCGCGGGTCGTCGACGCTGGAAGTTCTGACTTTTCCCGAGTTTATCTTTTCTAATTTCTTTTCTTATTTTTCCATTTTATTTCGTTTCTTTTCTTATTGGGCTTAGGAACTTGTTAGGCCCATATTAGTTCTCTTTTCTATTTAACCTAGGAAGAGAGCTCATTCTAGAGAGACTATCATATCAGGTTTTAGTTTTACATCATCGTTGTTTTCTCAAGACTATGGAAGGCTAAGCACTTTTGCTTAGTCTGGCAATGGAAGCTTAAGTTTTGATTATTGGTTGTGAGGTTATGTTCCTTTTCTCAATTCCTATTGATCTATATCTCTTCTCTTAAGCAGAATATCATTGAATAATTATTGATTTGTCTAGACAGGCCATCTAGGTTTATTGATTGTTACTCATATTGCTATGACTAGGAAACTGTTAGGCTAACGTCCTGGTCTGGAGTGGCAAGCATAGGTTTTATTTGCTTTGGTGGATTTTATCTATGTAGAGATTTGATTACATGTTGAATGCTTCTGGTTGAGGTGTTATGTGTATCCTGGTTAATTCTTATGTTCATTGATGCCTTTGGGTTGAATCACTAGTGGTGCTAGGGTTATTCATTGGTAAGGGTTCTTAGGGATGGTTTCCTTATTAATCTACACAAGATCGGGACAGGAATAATCATAGGAAGGAATTGGAAGTAATCTAGGATCAACCAACCAAAACTTAAGTGGAAATTGCATGGCTAAGTGTTTTCTCACATTTGATTGCATACTATTTATTCTGTTTTATTTTCCACTTGATTAAAACTTCAAACCCCCCCCCCCCCCTTTGTTACTATTGTTCGATTGGTATTCAATTTGTGACAGGAATATAGACGCTTGTGATTCTCTTGGGATTTCGACCCTTGCTTGCTTACTATACTAGTTTGGAAGTTGAGGTTTACTTTGATTTGGCATAACGACCTTAGGCCACGTCACATAGATAAAAGAAAGATGCGAAGAAACCATTTAATAATCTTAAAATTAAAGTAGACAACTCAACGAATATTGAAGAGTTAGAGCTTTAGCAAAAAGTTTTGTTATTTTTCATTTATACTTATGTTTGCAACTATATTATGAACTTAAAATATTTTCCCAACAATAAGAAATACAGTAATTTTGGGGTTTCATTTTTCCATATTCAACCTAGTGCAACGAAATGGCTTGATTGCAACACGTAGGTCCTCCAAAGCCACATGATATACATGTAGTAGGAAAAAGTAAAATATTTTTAATGACCCAATTGAGAAGGCAAATATAAGAATGACACCTCATCCATAAGGGACACATGTCAAAGAGGAAAAAACACACGTTATCAAATGGCAAACGAATTCATGCAAAAATACTCACATTGCAACTCTTGTTTTTATGTATTAAGGATTTCTCACCAAGCAAATTAAAGAAAGGGTTTTACTTTTTAACGCATAGGCATTTTTGTTGTTTAACGCATAGGACTGACACGTAACGTGTGGAATATTTTCCCACGTTACGTGTCGTTTGTTACTTTTCAAACCTCCACACGTAACGTGGGGCAAGGTTCCACACGTTACGTGTGAAAGGAATCCACACGTAACGTGGGAACCAGCTCCCCACGTAACGTGTGGAGTGTAAGTGGCTTTAAAAGCCAAATTTCTTCTTCCTCTACCCTAAACCGCCGCCTCCTCTCTCAGCCCACTTCTCCATCCCGCATAACTTATCTCGTGGATCTCCTCGTTACGAGTCAACAAACTCCGCACATTACGTAGAATCAAATTCTTTTAAGGTTAGTGAGTCCTTCTTGTTTTGTTTTTGTTAATTTTGTATTTTTTCGGTTGTATATTGTAGATCCATATTATTAATGTGTTTTTGATGTTTTTGTAGTTGGTTTTGTGTAATTTTGAAGTAGTTATTTGCATTTATTGGTTAATTTGATAGATATATTTGTATGAAATGGTTGAAATTTGTAATATTTGTATGAAAGGGTGTTTAGGATTTATGTTGAATTTGTATGAATTTGTGTGAATTTTTTAGTTAGATTTGTATGAATTAGTGGTATTTTAGTTAGATTTGTTAAATTAGTGTGATTTTTTGGGAAATTTTGAGCAATTTAATGTGGTCGGAATCTGCAAAATTTGCCAGAATGTCGCTGGAGTAGACGCCGGAATTATGGAAATGGTCATTCCACACGTAGCGTGTGGGCTTTCTCCACACGTTACGTGTGATCTGTCCATTTCCAGACCTCCGGCGTCTTCTCCGGCGACATTCCGGCGTCTTCTCCGGCGGTTTTTCCAGATTCCAGAATTATATTATTTAAAATATAATATTTTGATATAATACTGTAGATGGAGCCCGATGAAAGAACAAGCCGAAAGAACCGAAGAAACCTCGTCCGTGACCAATCGTTTCGGACTGAACAAGAGGTTACCAGGTCCGAGAAAAGGAAAAACAGGAATATTTGCTACCGTCAGGATGAGACAGGCCTCTATCAGACGGGAGCTGCTAGCGGTAGTCAGGATCCGCCAGTGATGCCTGTTGTGCCATCTTTTCCTACCGCTGGTGATCGGGCTGACTCGGAGCCTCAATTGTACCCAGATTACAACGCGAGCCCGCTCCGAGGTTATTCTGATACAAAGAATCAGGATAACTATTATGGCCCCATGTTTAGTCCGCCGCCTCAGCAGAGCCCATTGCCCCATCACAGCCCTGTGTATTATCAGGACGTGCATGAGCAGATGTAGCACAACCCATGGGAGAACCTGGGCCTCTATCTGAACGCCCCCTATCAGAGCGCTATGGTAAGTAGCCTTAATATATGAAAATATGAGCGTATGATAAAAATGTAATTACTTATCATTTGTAAAAAAAAATGTAGGACGAGGATAGTCAGGCTTGGGCTCCAAGAGGTCAACCTGATTATGCGGACGAGGAGCCACAGGAAGCCACCTCTTCGCGGGCAAAACCTCCCCGAACAAAGAAAAAGGGCAGATATGACCCTGAATTGCAGGTTAGACTACCTGGAGGTCCGGAGATGCCTGAACTTCTGAAGGGTTTTGCCAGTCACGTGGCGTACACCCTTTACCAGCGCATTGTAAGTTGCATGGAAAACCTTATTCTTGAAATTTCACATTTTATTATAAATATGTCAAATCGATTGCTTACACTGGTTTCAAAATGCAAATATTTATAGCTTGTGCCACCGTTGAGGTTTCAGCAACGAGGCAAACAGACACGCGCATGGCGTTTGCAGTTGGAAACAGAATGGGGTGAACTGGCATCTGGATCAGGGATGTGTCATATTCCGGATGTGATGCATGAGCATGTGCACGAGACGCTGATTGGTGCGTTCGTTGAGCGCTGGCAACCTGAAACCAGCTCGTTCCATATGCCATGGGGAGAGATGACCATAACTCTCCATGACGTATTGTTGATCCTTGGGCTAAGCATCAACGGAAAAGACATGGCACCTCCACAGAATTGGCATGAGCAGTTGGGTGTGACTGATTTGAAGAAGGCCATGGTGGCAGAGGCACAGGGATTCTTTGAGTTGCATGCTGAGGAGGTGAAATACGGTATTGTAACTGTTGATTGGTTCAAGGGGCATTGCAGAGAGTTGAATGACGAGTAGTGTGCGTCTGGGTACTTGATGTACTTGTTGGGATCTTGTCTCTTCCCGGACAAGTCCCAACACAAATTGCCACTGTACTATACGGGATTTGTGGATGATCACTCGTCTACCATGGATTATGCATGGGGTGCTGGCGTTCTTGCCCACGTGTACCGCAGCTTGGGCGAGTGCACAAGAAAAGATGCGAGATTGATGTCCACATGCTACACTCTGATTCAGATATTTTTTTTAATTATAAAACTATTGTTTATACCAAATTTTATTGTTGTAAATGTAATTATTCAATAACATGGATTGCTCACGAAAATTGTCTTTCAGGCGTGGATATACCAATATTTCATCATGTTTAGACATGCACAGAGTAGAGACTGGGACTCTGAACATGCGATCCCATACGCTAGTAGATGGGACCTTTCAGTGAAACCCAACCCAATGAGAAATTACAGACTGGAGCTTGATATGATGACTGCGGACATGGTAAGTGCATATATTTATGTTTAGGTTGATTGGATGCCGCTCGGTACGATTGATAGGTATGTTTAGGTTGACTTTGATTTTTAATTTATTTTACATCCTATTATGTTTAGGTTGATTGGATGTCGTACGGTACGGTTGACTTTAACGATGTGAGCTTCGCTCCATCGCGCTTCCATGGAGTTATCTCGTGTCTTTGGATAACCGAGCCGTACATGCCAGACCGTGTGGCGAGACAGTTTGCCCGTGTACAGCAGATTCCAAGAGCGCCTATAGTGCCTAATAGGGCTTGGAGAGGAACAAAGATCAGCAGCTACACGGTGGAGTACGATAGAGCTCGATTTGCATGGGATGCGCAGAATGTACATTCCATGACCCTAGATGCGATGGGCCCTCATGTCCAGCAAGTCCATGACTGAATCGGTGATTACATGGGCTGGTACCTCCCACGTACACACTCATTCATCAACCCCCGACCATTGAAGATGCAACACAGGTATGAAATTGACTAATTTGTAGGTTGTTTAATTTCCGGTTAACTCTATCTATATTTATCATACATATCAACGTTTTTATGTTGTGTGCAGGCCATCCAATATTTCTACAATGATCTTGATCCACATCGCAACCATGAATGTGAAGATGTAGCAGAGGCGCTACGCCGGTCATTGGAGCGAATGTATCCCTTCCTTCTCAATCACTGAGGAAGCTGTGGAGACTGTTTTGTGATTAAACTTGTTTCGTTTTATGGATTTCATTGAACTTTGGATTATGGCAACAATGAATGTTATTACTTCTATTTGATTGTTTGTTATGATATTCTTGAGAGTGTATTCCCAATTTTAAGATGTCCTCATTTTGTATTGTGTATGAGACCATATTTTAATTCACGTGAAGCTAACGAACTAGATGACGTAATTATGTGTAAATCGCCATCACGATAAACAGTAGATCATACAGATAGGTTCAATTTTTCTTATTTTTCACAAGTTTGGTCGCCCAGCTAATGCATGACCATACAAAAAAAGGGTTTAGGCTCGACATTGTTGTTCCAATAATCATTGTTGTTCATATTGTCCATTTTTTTTTTAAAAAAATTGAGAGTGTAAAACACAAAATTTTGAGTGTTTCAAATGAAAGGTTTAGGCTCAAAATTGGGGCTTAGCCGGGGAAGATGAATAAGGGACCATTAATTCGGTTAAGTGGGGATAAAATGGTTAATTCAATGCGTTTTACAACAGTCGTAACCCCACGTTACGTGTGATGTTATCCCGCACGTTACGTGTGACCATCTACCACACGTAACATGTTGAGTATACTCACACGTAACGTGGTACTTATTTTTCTCTTAAGGGTTTAGGGTTTAGGTTTAGGGTTTAGGGTTTTGAGGTTTAGGATAAAAGACTCGTGACTACAACTGTATACAGCTGGTTATTAGCTGTCAAAGAGTTGTCAATCAGATTTCTCCTTTTTTCCAACTGGTTATTAGTTGTCAAACACATTGCTTTTTCACTATATAAGAAGCATTAGGGTTGTTTGTTCACTACAACAATTCCAACACAAGCGGCGCCTACAGATACACTTTTGGGTAAACTTCTTCTTCCAATTTCTATCGATTTAGTAAACCTAATTTTTTATACTAATGGATTTATGATATTTGTAGGAAACCAAACACTACAACAAATAATGGCATCTTCATCCAAATCATCAACAAACGCATATAGGCTATGCTATTGTAATTTGAAAGTCGTTGTCCGAACTTGGGATTTGCAGTGGAACTACGGAAGGAGGTATTGGAGATGCCCAGAAGTGGGGTGTCGTTTCAGGGAGTGGATTGATCTAATGTACGAGGATAGGGCACATGCGGTTATTCAACAACAATGGCAGGAAAAACAAGATCTTGTTAAGGAAAATCAAGAACTTGTTAAAGATCTTGATACCATTCGTAGGTATAACTTCAATCTATTAAATGATGTACATTGTAGGTGATTAATGTCGTATCTTTTGTGTAATATTGTTTATGTAGGGAGCAAGCAATTTTAGCAAACCAGAGATATCATATGAAGCGAACGTTCACCCGAGACTACCCTAATTTCTTCAAATGCTAAAGCAGTGTCATATCTTTTCTCTAATTTTTTCTAAGTTTATGATCAATTTGTATTGTTTTCTCTATTGTGTGCTAAATGTTGTTGTAGTCAATTTGGGTTATGAACAATTTGTATTGACTTCTATGTTGATGATCATTTTGTATTGTTCTTATAAAGATTAATACAAGTTGGGCTACACAATGGGGGTAACCCTCCCCTAATGCCTATTTGAAAACAATCTTATGTTTCATACACAACATTAAAACACAAATAATTTACATGTTATAAACCATAAACCCTAAACCCTAAACATACGCTATCTTCAGGTTGGAAGCGGCTCGGTGGCTCGATCGAGAACTTTACATTGGAAGGGCAGAAGACCGAAATAAGCGAATGTAACTGACTCAATACAATCGTAACTTCAATATTATTGTAAAATTCGATACTAAGCGAAGAATACTTCGTATAACGTTACTTAATAAAAAAAAAGAGGTCTACTTAACGTGGGGACACTCTCCTCACGTTAAGTCTAGACCTCTTCCTCAGGAGCATCTTCACGTAACGTGTGGAGCCTATACACACGTTACATGGTGTGTGGCTCCACACGTAACGTGTGGTTAGGCGCCACACGTTACGTGTGGTGAGACTCCACACGTAACGTGTGGAGCCTATGCGTTAAACAACAATTTTGGGTATGCGCTGAAAAGTAAACGTGTAAAGAAATTCGTTTAGCCTGCAACCGTATTCTATATTGTTTCTTACTAACACGTTTTAATATATATGTATGCATTAGTCACCTACTTATTTAATTATTTATATACAATTTTATATTTTTGTAGATAATCTTTTTTTATTAAATTTATATAAGATAAGATCAATTTTTATAATTATGACCGGTATTAGTATATAAATATAAAATTGATCTTAATATATGAATAAACTTTACAAAAAAACATGATACTCTAAAGTTATATTATATTTATTTTTATATAAAATATATTATAAATATTACAATATATGATTTACGTGCAGAATACGAGTTTTCAGTTAGTCTATTATTAAACCCTGTTCAGGTTAAATGACCCTTTAAGTCTAGTGATATTAGACAAATTCCCTCAATAAGCTTATTCTAAAACCATTATCCATGGTGATATCATCATTATATAATGATGACATCATCATAAGTCAATCAAACTAACACATTTGACCATTGACTGGTCAACGGCCGTTGACTGGAATTGATCAGCGATTTTTTTTTCCGTCAAAAAAATATTTTTTAGTGACGTCATCATCTTGATGACAGTTACTATTATCAAAATACAAATTGTTATCATCTTGATGACAGTCATTGTCATCAAAACACAAACTGTCATCAAAATACAAATTGTCATCAAAACACAAACTGTCATCAAAAACACAAATGAGATGTAGCAGGCTTATGGAAGTGTCCAAAGGGCAACACCCAGATGTCAAATCTGAAGATTTTGTAACAAAATTGTTAGGGTCAAATGCTTATTCTGTTGCCCTTTTTTGTTTCTTGGAAGGCCAAGATCCAAACCCATGTGCTCATTGGCAGTTAAGACTAGATTTTGGCTACTGAATCTGAAACGTATTTAATTTTGCTGAGTTGTTACTTCTGCTGCATTTTGTGACGAATTTGAGCCTTAAGATTTTGTTAATGTGAGATTCTTTGTGCCAGACTTTCTTTTGATATCATAAACTATTCATTGCAGAAGCTGATGAAGCAACTACTTCTAATGAATCAGCACTAAAATAAGGTTTTCTTGGTACAGCTGGAACTATGTCCGTGTTCTTTAGACATCTTCGCCGTCTCTAGAAACCTCTACCCACAATCTAGAAGTTGAAATCACACGACAGCAGAGGCTGCGAAATCGACAACAATGTTAGTATGGAAACAGATGATCTAGAGGATGAAGAAGAACAATTGGAACAATCAAACACAAAGGAAATCAATTCATAGCACAACCTAGTCTCAGATCTGTGCAATAACCTCAATGAAACAGTGGGATAAGAAAAGAGGGAAAAGTTCCTCTTTAAAGCTTAACAGCCTTCAAAATATCTAACCACCTATATATATCCTATACATCTAGACTAAACCGGGTTCAACAAAACAAACATTATTTAGACCGGTTGATTTATTTAAAACATAAACCACAAGCAATCAACATAATCCCGCCAAGACTATGGAAGCTACAGAAGTGACTCAATATGATAATCAAGCTCCACGCCGTGTCAGATTTGGCTCTAGCTTGATTCCACACGAACCACTCTCCACATACCCCCCTCAAGTTGGAGCCAATTGAAGACCCAACTTGGACACTAAAAAATCATGTTGATGTTGAGGCAAAGCTTTAGTCATAACATCCGCAAGCTGCAAATTGGAAGGAATATAGGCTGTCTGAAGAAATCTTGACTGAATGCGCTCATGAGTGAAGTGATAATTCAAATCGACATGCTTCGTTCGCTCGTGAAAACATGGATTAGCAGCTAATTGTTGCGCAACACGATTATCACAAAATAGAGTAACATGGAGCTCAAGAGCGAGACATAAATCTTGCAAGAGATAACTCACCCAGATGAGTTCAGCAGTGGTCACAGCCATGCTCCGATATTCGGCTTCAGCAGAGGAACGAGATACGGTGGTTTGCTTCTTCGTCTTCCAAGAAACCAAGGCGTGACCAAGGAACACGCAATAGCCAGAAAGAGAACGACGAGTCGTCAAGCACGACCCCCAATCAGCATCGGTAAACCCAACTAATTTCAGAGAAGATTGAACATGATAAAACAAACCATGAGTGGGAGTGCCAATGAGGTATCGGAGCACATGAATGGCCGCTTGCCAATGAGGAACACGAGGTTGGGACACAAATTGACTTAAGTGCTGGACAAAGTATGACAAATCAGGACGGGTAAGTCCAAGATACAAAAGACGACCCCCAATCGACGATACTGCTCAGGGTCGGACAAAAGATCACCTTCATCCAAACGAAGCTTTAAACCAGTAGAAAGAGGAAATTTAGTAGGCTTGCCACCAGATAAATGACAATCTGTCAAGATATCATGGATATAGTTTCGCTGGCTAAGAAACACACATGTAGAATCGCGATATAACTCCATCCCTAAAAAATACCTTGCAAGCCCAAGGTCTTTAATCGTAAACTGAGAATGTAAAGCGGCCTTGACTGAGCATATCTCAGTACTGTCATTGCCTGTAAGCAAAATGTCATCCACATACACCAATACAGCAGTAAAAGCACCATGTCGTTGCTTAACAAATAGATAATAATCAGATCGTGATTGTGTATAACCCAGTTCAACCAAAAAATGTGTAAGCTCCAAATTCCGTTGTCGTGAAGCTTGCTTCAGACCATAGAGACTTCGCTCTAATTTACAAACCTGACCAGGATTGCTCTGAGAATACCCCTCTGGAATTTGCATATAAATCTCTTCATTGAGATGTCCGGGAGAAAGGCGTTATTTACATCAAGTTGATGCAAATCCCACTCTTTAGTTGTGGCTAAGGCAATAACCATACGCACTGTAGGTAATTTAGCCACTGGAGAGAAAGTATGTTTATAATCTCTCCCAAGTTTTTGACTAAAACCTTTCACCACTAAGCGTGCTTTATACCGTTCAATTTCCCCACTAGGCTTGTACTTAATCTTGTACACCCATTTGGATTTAATTGCCTGCTTTCCAGAGGGCAATTAAGTTAATCTCCATGTACCATTCTTTTCCAATGCCTCAAGCTCTTGATCCATGGCAGCTATCCATTGTGAATTTTTGCAAGCTTCAGCAAAATTTTGTGGCTCTTTAACAGCAAACACATTTGCCAAAGAAGCGAAATATTCATGTTGAACTGAATTAACTGTATAATCTGTATGCCAAACTGGTGGACCACGAACTCTATATGACCTCCTAACCACTGTAGGAGGCACTGGAAGGGACATAGGATTGATCAGAGGTGAAGGTGATACAGTGTGTTCAGTAACTGGTACTGAATCAACAGGTACAGAAGGCATAGGGTGAGATGATGAAGATGGCATTAGTGGGGGAGGAACAACAATATCATCATCTTCAACATGTAAATGAGGTAAATAATAGGATGAAGGAGATGGCTCAGGAATAGGGGAAGACTGAAGATAAGGGAAAACATCTTCGTGAAAGACAACATCCTTGCTCAAGAATGTGTTATGAGATTGTAAATCATACAATTTATATCCCCTATGATTGGGTGGATACCCAATGAACACACACTTCTTACCTCTGACCTGCAGCTTATCACTGTCCTTAGGGGCTGCAAAAGCATAACATAAGCAGCCAAACACCTTCATCCTGTCATAACTGGGCAATCGGGAAAACAAAACTTCATAAGGAGTTTTCCAGTCAAGAAGAGAAACAGGTAATTTGTTGATTATATATGTGGATGTAAGCACACAGTCACCCCAAAATTTCTGTGGTAAACCTGCCTGTAAGCGCAAAGCCCTGGCTGTATCTAGCAAATGCATGTGCTTTCTTTCAACTAATCCATTCTGTTGGGGTCGATAAGCCATGGACCTTTGATGCACAATTCCATACCCAGCAAACAACTATTGGCACTTTGAATTAACAATCTCAGTCCCATTGTCTGACCTCAAAGCTTTAATCCTCACACTGAACTGTGTCTCAACATACTTAAGAAAATTAGCAAGGACCTTACTGACTTGCTGTTTATTATGTAACAAATAAGTCCAAGTACTCCGACTATGATCATCTACCAAAGTCAAAAAAATATTTGGATCCATCTAGGGCAGCCACCTTATATGGCCCCCAAAGATCCACATGCACTAAATCAAATAAACACAAAGCACGACTAGGATTAGGAGGAGAGGTCAATCTGTGAAATTTGGCCAATGAACAAGTCTCACAATGAAAATTCTCATGTGTTTTGCCTTTACATCCAGGCATATGAGCCATCTTTGAAACATAAACATGTCCCAATCTCTTGTGAAACAAATGAAAATCACACAAATCAACATTGTTGCAAAGCAAAGTTCCATTGCTATTATTCTGAATAACAGAAAATGAGTTCTCCTGTGACTGTCCATGTTGAACCTTCACTCTGTATAGCCCCCCAACACCTTGTCCAACAGCCACATGTTCCTTAGTCAAACGGTCCTGCAACAAACAATATTATCTATGAAAATGTGCACTCAGATCTCCAGAACTCACCAGTTTGCTGACTGATAGCAAATTATATTTGAATTCTGGCACATACAATACATCCTTCAATAACAATGCATCACTGAGTCTCACATCTCCTACTGTGTGCACTGCTTTAGAAGTTGCATCAGGTAAAATGATATGGATAGGATAGTTAACAGGTCTAGGATCAAGCAATACATCAAGATGAGATGTCATATGATCCGAAGCCCCACTATCAACTATCCAGTCTTCACTACTGTGTTGTGTAGCTGATAAAACAGAAATGTTAATACCTGAGAAGTGGTAGTTTGCATCTCCAGTTCTTGCCACAACATTCATTGCCTTCTCTGAGCGAAAGGCTTTCATGACTTCCTGACAAGCACTAGTCAGGCTAGAGACAGCTTGCACAAACTGACTCTATGTCCCCATTTTCTGTTCCAGATTCCTAGAATACTCCAATGGTGTCTCACTGACTGTATTCCCATCATTCTCCACTTGTGCTGCAACTCTATAACCTCGATTAGCCTTCTTTCCCTTGTACCAGTCACGATAACCAATAATTTCGAAACAATTATCCTTGGTATGGCCTTCCTCATTGCAATGATAGCAAACCTTTCTCTCAAAATTCTGTGTCCTCCTATACTCTCTCTTCTCTCCACCAGAAGAACCTCCTTTACTGGATTCTGTTTCCTTAGATGGATTTTTACCAACTGATCCTTGATTAGCCATAAAAGCAGCAGGTTCTATAGTTGCATTGTGTGTGACTTGTTTTTGCCTTTCAACTTGCATAACCAAGTGATACGCCTTGTTCACGTGTGGTGATGGTTCCATACTTAGAATTTGACTCTTAACAGTTTCATAATCACTGTTCAATCTAAGCAAAAACTGTATTAACTTGGTTCTATTATCCATTTCCAGAACCTTAGCTAAGATTCCACACTTACAACCACTCATGCCTCCACACATACATATAGGTAAGCCAATTAAATCATGCAATTCATCCCAAATCCGTTTCAATTTCACAAAATAAGAAGTAACACTAAGACTGCCTTGACTTACTTGAGAGAGCTCTTGCTGTAATTGGTAGATCAAAGGCGTGCTGCTCTCACGGTAATGATCGCCAATTTCTACCCAAAGTGCTCGAGCCGATTCGGAACGAACAAAACTTCCAGAGATCTCCTTAGTCATGGAATTTGTAATCCAGCAACCAACCATAAAGTCACATCGCCTCCAACGCGCATAGTTTGCTGAATCTTTCGCCGGAATTACCTCGGTGCCGTCGACGAAGCTGATCTTCATCTTCGCGATCAGTGCTCGCTCAACTTGACAACTCCAGGTCAAGTAATTTGTGCCGTCAAACGTCATGTTCGTCAAGCTCATCCCCAGATAATCCGAGTTCGTTAGCATCAGTGGATCTATCATATTAGCGGCTTGACTTCCTTCCTTTCATGTTTGATCTAACGCCATCGCTATCGATCAGAAGAAAAGCAACTCAAAGTTTGCAGAAAATCTCACCAAAATTTGATGAAAAGCAGCTCACAGATCACCAAAGCTTCCCAAGCTCTGATACTATGTGGAAACATATGATCTAGAGGATGAAGAAGAACAATTGGAACAATCAAACACAAAGGAAATCAATTCATAGCACAACCTAGTCTCATATCTGTGCAATAACCTCAATGAAACAGTGGGATAAGAAAAGAGGGAAAAGTTCCTCTGTAAAGCTTAACAGCCTTCAAAATATCTAACCACCTATATATCCTATACATCCAGACTAAACCGGGTTCAACAAAACAAACATTATTTAGACCGGTTGATTTATTTAAAACATAAACCACAAGCAATCAACATAATCCCGCCAAGACTGTGGAAGCTGCAGAAGTGACTCAATACGATAATCAAGCTCCACGCCGTGTCAGATTTGGCTCCAGCTTGATTCCACACGAACCACTCCACAGTTAGGTACATAATATATTGTTTTTACTTCGTCTTATAACTTATAAGACAGTAATATTACTAATATGTGCTGATCGATGACGACTGGATATAAAATTAGGTTGGAATTAATGAGATACATAATTAAGTAGCTAACATGCTTGACTTGGTGCCTGATTACTTTCTCCATTGTTTAACATATTGAGCTTTGTGATCTGTTTGTTTTACATGTCTATTTGAACACCCTCCTAGTGATCCAAGAAATGAACTAAACAGTGCTAGTTTCTCAAATAGAAGTTGTGTTGTGGTCCCTTCAAATTAACCAATTATTGGATGCAACAATTGTTTGGTTTGAATTAAGTGGCCCTGCCACCATAGCTCTTTCATAGTGTTTTTTTAATATATTTGTATTTTGCTTATATGCTTGTACATATGTTCATTTTAGGTTGATTCTATACAATAAATAATGACCTATCATGTGAATTTTGGGGTTAGAATTGAACATTCACACATGCGCATATAAACCCAATATACAAGTCTGAAAAAAATTATCCTATGATCAATTGGTAATAGAAAAAATAACCACCGACCTTATATATTAGGTATTGATATTCATTCATTTTTAACCTAAAACTACTCTGACTTATAAATTACTAAGATACTAAGACCTAAAATGATGCAAAAAAAAAAATGGAAACATGAGTGTATAGCATATATATGTGGATTAGAACAGTCTAAGAAATTCAAATATAAGATAATGTATTCATGGAAGGAGGTATAAAGAAGTAAAGAATACATCATGCATCTCGTCATGTTCCATAGATTTTAGAAGCTTGAAGCATAATTGGGCAATTCTACTTTGAATTGTTGCCCCCCTTTTTATGTGTTATCCCCATTGTAGATGATGATGCTGATGCAGTTTATCTACAGTGGGGGTTGTGTTGGGCCTACGCAATCGAACTTGGCCTGCAAAAGCTCCTGAGATCTAGGCGTTCAACCAGGCCTTCAAGACACCTGCCTACTCAAGCAGCCATTAGATTTCTATTTCCCCTTTTTTTCCGTGTAACTCAATTGTGTGTGTGAATTAATTGTGATTTGTGTCTCCATTTAGGGTTGAGCACGGGCAAGAAACCGACCCGACCCGAACCCGAAAAGCCCGAAACCCGAAAATCCAAAAAACTGGGACCGAAGACCGAACTGAAGTCATGCGGTTCGATTCGGGCTAAAACAACACTCGTAAATAAAAAAACAGACTAAACTAGGCTAAAAAACCGAACCGAAACCCTGATAAAATTGGACCAAAACCCAAACCGAATAATTTCGATTTGGGTTCGGTTCGGATTTTTCGGGTCGGATCAGTTCGGGTTTTCGATTTTTCTGGCCCGTGCTCAGCCCTATCTCCATTAGTATTATTTCTCCCTTGATATCATTCTTTCTAGTGCTTTGCACATGTTCGAATGTTATTTTGCAGTTGGGACCCTTTGGTTCCTTCATTACTAAATTTGCAAGGAATAGTACTTCACCCGTTAAACTTTGATTGCCCTTCTAGCAATTCATACACATATTTCTCCTTATAAAAATACCCTTATTTAATTATATTAAGAATTGAAGTAAGCATTAAATAGTATGTATTAGAGAAAGAAAGAGTAAAAGTGAATCAATAAATATAAGGGACATATATGGTAAACTTGATGCAAATTATTTAAATTGATAAATAAATTTAAACAAGTTTTTGAGTATAAAAAGATAATTAAAGTTGAACCTAGGGAGTATTGTTTAGTGCTTTGACATTGGTTTTTTTTTTGGTGCAAATAATTAGTGCTTTGACATTTGATATCCTATAAATGGAGGTTTTCTATTATCAGTCTAGCATAATTTCTTAAAGCAAATTACTTAAGGAAGGCTTTTTCTAGGAGCGCATGCTTAAGTTTTTAGCTACATTTTAATTGGTGTTCCTCTTGTTGACTTTAATTATTGGAATTAGAGCCATAATGTCACAAGCTTAAAAATCTAATCAAATTCTAGAAGATCTGTAAAGTTTGATAAAGAGTTAATACTCCCTTCATATAAAAAAAATTGTCATTTTAGCTTAAATATTTTTGTAAAGAAAAGATTATCCTTTTAGGTGTTTAGGTAATAATTCATTGGTGAGTTATAAAGTTTGACATCGAAAGTTATATTTTTTTGCTCTTTTTATATAAATTTTCTATGTTTATTGACTACAATTGAGATGAGTTATTAAATAATTATAAATTTTAAGAAAAATTTATGAGAATATAGGATAATCATTGTATTTCTTAATAAGTGTGTCAAACTCTAAAATGACAATTTTTTTATAGAGATGGAGTAGTATATAGATGTAATCAAATGATGTAAGCATGATAAGTAAAAGAAAATTATACTCCCTTTGTCTAGAAATACTTGTTTTTTAGTCTTAAAATTTTGTCTATAAATACTTGTCCTTTTAGCTTTTTTACTCGTCACTTTACAAATTCGTTTTTACAATAAATAAGATGTTATTAGTTGCGATTTTCAATAAAGTGAAAAAGTAGTGTAATAAATAAGAGTATATTAGTACTTTTGATAGCTTTTTGAAAAATGATTTTTCTAATGTGTGCTCATGGACACACAATAAAAACCTCATATTTAGTAATAATCTCTTTTAGCCACTAGTTTAATTTTTTTTCTAGGGGTTCACCCCTTATACTTTAGAGAATATTTTGAAAAAAGTTTCCAAATTTGGCCTCTTAACATGTGTCTATGGACACATATTAGACAAACCGAAATAAAATATATGATAAAGGCTAGAAAGACAAGTATTTCTAGACGGATGGAGTATAAATTATAGAATTACGAGAAAATATAGTGGATTTTTATAAGGGTTTGTTAGGGGAAGGAATTTATAAAGATTTTTTTTTGTTTATAAGTAGTTGATAAATAGGGTTGTATAAGAAAAAATAGGTTTGGTAAAAATAAAATTTTTGTAGGAATGTGCTTAGTTTATTAGAAAATGTAAATAGTGAAAATAAATAAATAAAATATTATATGTTTATCGAAATGTATAAAAGTAGATTTTTAAAATAAAGTGTTTATAAATAATAAATAGGTTTTGTCAAACAAAGCCTAAGTTAGCACGATGGAAAAAAGTAAAAAAGTAAAAAGAAATTGATTGAGTTTATGAATTGTAGATGCTCTTAGCATAAATTGAGGTCGGCTGATTCGCATTGGTTGTACGAGTACTTTTAGGCACTTAGGTAAGACAGGTGTATGTTTAAGATAAGTTAAATATTAGGGGTATAATGTACTCCATATAAGTGCTTGTAACTTATCCTTCCACTATTATATTACGTATTAATTTATTTAGTGGAGCTTCCTAGTATGTGGATGAAAGCGATTTATTGCCCAACTAACTTTCTCATTATGGAATTTAAATCGTTGTTGCACCTCACTTATCTCTCTAGTCTTATAGCTCGCTCGTCTTTGCTTTGTTGTATTTTCATTTGTTTGTCTGTGTTATTTTAAACTGATTTTTTTAGTTGCCGATTTATCGGCCTCTCAAGTTGTCTGACATTTTATGTCGGTAACTTGAATTCTTACCTTATCAAAAAAAAAAACTAGAAAGCTGAGCTTCATTTAGCCCCATAAGAAACTGAATGAGTTTCTCCTCATCGTCTTCTTCATTTGAGCAATTGATAGCACCACAGCTGGCACATTTCGGAATCTTTCGCAGGCTTCGCAATTCATCCCAAAGTGATTTGATCTTGGTGAGATATCTTGTAATCGATTGATTACCTTGTGAAACGACATTCAATTCCCTCCAAATCGAGTATCGTTGAGCACTGTTGAACTGGCCAAACCTAGCCTCAAGCTCATCCTAGATTTCACGAGCATTCTCATAATAGATCACACTGCTCTTGATTTCTGGACTGAGAGCGTTTGTTAACCAAGCAACAATCAGATCATTGCATCTTTCCCAAAATGGCAACAATTCATGATCATCGACTGGTTTCTTGAAGAAGCCACCACTTGTTCTTCGCCGACAGTGCAACTTTGACCGATCGGGGCCATTCTCCATAGAATTTTCCATCGAAAACACGTGAAACGATCGCCGTTCCAGGTTGTTCAGACGGATTGACAAAGAAAGGATGACTAGGATTCAGTGTAGGGATTTCTTTCGTGATGTCAGCCATGGATGACCAGGGAAACAGATCAAAGGTTGAAATTGAAGATAAACGAACGAAAAGAGATTATGATCGTGAGAAAACACAATCGATGAAGCGAAGGTGAACGAAATCAATACTAAGAAGCTAGCATTGAAGCGTGGAGAATTCGATCGAGCAGTTGCTCTGATACCATATTAAGATTGGAGAGAATTTGAGAGGCGAAATTGCTCTGTATTAGATGAATCTTAGGGAAGAGTTACATGACTGCCATATGGTTTCTGTTTGAAGTGTTCGAGTACCACCTGCTTTCTTTCAACTTTCTCTTGCTATACTGTTCTTGTGGTCAAATGCCTCAAACTTCATCAGCAAGTGAGAATATTAAACATTGTCATTTTAACTGCTCTTATAGGGCTCCACCTCGGATTCTTGATGTCCTCATTCCAGCAAGTGGTATCTGCTTTGATCTATGACATTAATCATGCTTTGGCCAATGTTCGACACATTGCAACAATGAAAGATCTGAAGAAATTTTTGTCTGTATGTATAAAATCTTGAAACGTTTAGTATACAAGCCATATTGTTATTTTGTCATTTTGTAATCAACAGGTGATCGCTGGATTGTGGCTTTTCTCAATTTTAAGCAGCTGCTTCAACTTCTTGACCTTGTCCTACCTAAGTAACTGACAATTCCTTATTTGTTGTTTACTATTTTACTTAGCAAAAGATTTAATCAGTGTAACGAGCTATATGCTAATCTTAGGCTTCCTTTTGCTTCACACCTTGCCAGTGATGTACGAGAAAAACGAAGATCATTTGGTGAGAAGGCAATGGCCGAGTTCAACAAGCATTATATAGTGTTCGAGGAGAAAGTTTTGAGCAAGATCTCGTTCAAAGAGCTTAAAGGATTCGTTATTCGTTGATTCACTTGCTAGGTTTTTGCTCCTTTTTTCTTCATTTTCCTCATCAACTAGAATATATAATTTGTGCTCCTTTTTCCTGGATCCGCCTTCCCCATACAAGTCATTCCACTGTTTCAGCTCGTTCATTATCGTTCCCCCAAACGAAAAGCTTGCAACAACCTTCATCATAAAGGTCACAATATTCTCCAAATCTAAGATGGATCTTACCATATCCTTCAGTCTCTCATGCTGAATCAGTTCCTGAACGGGACGGTAAGCAGCAGTTGTGCAGAGATTCTGTTATTAGAAATGTGTCCAATATTAATATGTGTATAAGCAGTAGTGAGTCATGAACTCATTCTTGATCTTCCTCATGGCCTCGTGCTCCCCGACCCTGCTCCTCTGTCCAAGCATGCTGTCAACCTCATCAACAAAAATGATTGTTGGGGAAACCTTGGAAGCGAGAGTGAAAAGAGCTCGAACATTCTTCTCATCTTCACCGAACCATTTGGATGTGATGGTGGACATTGACACATTTATGAAGTTGGCTCCCGCTTCTTTAGCAATAGCTTTTGCTAGCATGGTTTTGCCAGTGCCACGAGGTCCAAATAACAGAATTCCACGGCAAGGCTTTAGAAGCCCCCCTTTGAACAGGTCTGGTCTACGGAGGGGAAGCATGACTAATTCTTGTAGATTCTCTTTAACATCCTCTAGCGCACCGATATCAGAAAATGTGACTGAGATCTCATTAGCGGGTATGACCTCTGGCCTTATACGCTTCTCAAACTCATTGTCTGGAAGAACATCCTGCATCAAGTATGAAGATGGGGTCAAGAAGAACAGTCAAACTCATACACTTGAATGAGTGAACAGACAACCAGATATAGATCAGTGTGATTTTCATGGTGATCCCAGAACAAAATGCATTAAGATGACAGACTTACCGAGACTTTTGGCACTGCAACGGAACTATGATTATCTTTTGCTGCTGAGGATGACGCAACAGTTACTCCACCTTTCTTTTCAAGTGTCACATTATCAGTTTTCAATTCTTGTTTCACTCCAGTATTCCCTTCTCCACATGTTTCCTGTGATCGCATCAATACAGAATCAGCAAAAAATTGTCATCCCAAACTACCTTTGGTAGTATGGTAGATAAAAGGATGAATCGGACCTTTGCAGGTTCTAAACGGGCCTCCATATTTAAGGTGTCCTTATTGCTTGTTTTGCCTTCCCGAAAGACACTTAAACCATGGCTCAAACTGTTTGGTAGTAAATTCAGTTAGTTTGTAGAATTACACTGTATTTCATCTGGACTCTTATAAAGGAAAATAACCCAGGTGAAGGAAAGAATTAGAAGCCAATATACCTCTCTGGCGAGATGATGAGTTTTCCATTCCTGTACTCGTGCTTTTTGTTCATCAAATGATAAGAAATTGCAGACACCACAATCTCTTCTATATACTTGCTCAGAATTGATGTGTCTGAGACACAAATTGAACCAAGATCATCACATTCAACATCGTTAGCTGCAAGAACTTCAATGATATGGTTTTTGTTATCTTGATACTGGATCATCTTCATATCCTCCTCCAACTGAGATTTCCAGCTAACCAGATGAGTTTCTTCTTCAGGGGCCTTGATTTCAATGTTATAGGGAAATAAATCAAATAGTTTGTCATCCAATTCTCCATATTCCATATCTGGATCAGTTATCAGTGAGCCTAAAATCAACACTGGTCGTGAGAATCTCTTCATCATCTTGTGGAACAAGTTGTATACTCTTTGAGATTTAGAAAGGAGCTTGTCGACGTCTCTAAGGTACAAGATGATAGGATATGTTTTCGACACGGCCACCAAAACCTGCCAAACAAGTCAAGCAATAACTTTCTCCATCACACCTTAATACTTTGTCGCAGATTACATCTCTAAGGTACAAGATGATAGGATATTTCATATGGAAAACCAAACAAGATCTGTCCGTCACAGAAGGTGGAACGCTGTCCGTGAGGAACAAGAACAAGTAGACGATCATATAGTATATCGAAGGAGGCAGCAGAAGAAATCCAAAAAAGGCGACGAAGCAGGACCGAGTACGGTCCGTGACCCTCCTGTTGTACCTGTGTATGCAGACCCGACACTCGACAACATGGCGCTTAATGATCCACCTATATACCAGAATGACCCTAATGTGGTAAGTAACTATTCATATTCTTAAACTTGTCGGTTATTTAATATTTGTTCTAATAATTTGTTTTATAGGATCCGACATGGTATGTACCTTCTGCATCTGAGGAGCCTAGTGGTTGGTACGTACCTCATGCACCTCAGGAGCCTAGTGGTTGGACCATGTGGCCAGGAGGTATGAGTGGGCAAGCATATTTGCCCGCTCAACAGCCTCATTTCGAGGAACCGGCGGAGGAACAGGCTGCTCCTAGACAACGTAGAGAGCCTAGGCAGGGTAGACAGCCTAGACAAGCTGGAGGTCGGGATGCTGTCGATCCCAAGTTGATAGGACATGTACCGAGAGGTCCGGAGATCCCAGACCTGTTGTTTGGTTTCACTGCCCACACTGTATATTTCATTTATCATGGCATTGTAAGTTATCAAAACTTGAGCCTGTTATTAAACTATTATCCTTTTTTTTGTATCTAACATGTTCTTTTTATAGGAGCGAGAAACTCTCACGTTTCAGCTCAGACATGAGCAGCTAAGAAAATGGAGGCTTGACGATCACTCTCCATGGTGCGATCTTGCCAGAAATAGCGGCATCACACATTTGCAAGACCTGATCTACACTTATGTAGATCAGCCTTTGATTTCTGCATTTGTGAAGCAATGGCAGCCGGAGACCAATTCATTTCATATGTCATTTGGAGAGATGACGATCACTCTCCTGGATGTCTACATGATTTTGGGCCTCAAGATTGATGGGCATGGAATGGGACTTCCTCTCCAGGATCGCAGCAAGGGCAAACATGAATTGTACAATGAACAAGCGCTGAGGGCAATACAGTTCTTTTCCTTGACGAAAGAAATGGCTACACATGGTCTCACTGCAGACAACCTGAAAAATCACTGCTTGAACACAGAGCTAGATGATGATGAGATCGCGTCGGGTTATCTGTTGTACCTGATGGGCTCGACCCTCTTTCCAGACAAGTCCCAACACATGCTGCCCATGCCTTATGTGACCTACGTGAGTGACATTGGTGATACTTGCAATCTTTCTTGGGGTTTTGGCACATTGGCATTCATGTATCGGTACATTGGCATCCATGCCTTATGTGACCAACATTATGTGACCTACGTGAGTGACATTGGTGATACAGCTGATTAGTGAATGAATCATACAGACAAGCAGCAGAGGCATCCTTTGCATGCTCCCACATGACAAATACTGGAGGCAACGGTGACGCCTCTGATAGGGCCACATACAAAAGAATGGAGAACGTATTCACTTGCCTAGTTAATGAGTTCAAATAATGAATAAAAATTGATTAAATGATTAGTAACATACCGAAATAAAATGACTCTGCTTCTGAATATGGCAGATGCATATCGTCTATAGCTTAGCACCCCCGGGATGATGTGCAACCGCTTGCAAAGGCAAGTAAGTAGCATTCATAGCACCCAGCACGACAACTGCACAATTGAATGCAGAAGCGACCAGACAACTTGAAAACATCAGCCCTAGTCACAAGCGTCATCATGTTCTGTGCACTCTCGTTGAAGGTCCCCTTCATTTCCTTCACTTGGTTAACCATCTTTGAATGATATTGACCGAATATCGTGTCTAGACTGCCATGTTGAGTAGTCAAGAAGTCTTTCAAACTAGAGTGTGCTCCTTCAACCCTATATTTAGTACAAAAGAGTTTAAAGTTTGATCATAGAAGAATGTTTCTGTTATCTGCATAAGTGGTTCATCACTTATGCAGATAACAGAACGTGACCAAACAACCTTCAAGCTCCACAAAATATATCAAATGAGAATGCAATACAGATTCAGACGTGGCCACTAACCTGTTTGTCATTGACGTTCCAAGCGTGAAAACAGTATCTGTCCAAGCTGACACAAGTCTTTCCCTGTACGGGATGAGCCAGTTGTTTCTTACATATTGATTCAGACGTGGCCAAACTCTCCATTCCGACTGAATTCTACGCAACTCCATCTCGTACTCGGATACAGTTATTTGCTTGAATAAATTATAGTATGCATTTGCAAACCTTGTACCCAAGCTTTTATCCTTCATCTCCTTCCTAGGTTTGTCCTCTATGTTCTTCTTCACATGACGCCTATAGAGGATAGACTTGGCACTTGGAAAGAGTTTATCTAACGCATTCATCAAGGCCTTTTCACGATCTGTCACTAGGCAAGTCGGTGTTACTTGACACTTTGTGCACATTTTAAGAAGTTGTTGTGCGGCACACACGTAGTTGTCTTCTCTCTCATGATGTAGAAACGCCCCTGCCACATTATAGTTCTTCCATGTAGACGTGACTCCTATTATTTCGAGGAAAGGCAAGTCATACCTGAACAAGAAGATGTGTCATGCATAATGAATAAACATATCAACAAATAGATGTAGCAAGTAGATGTGTTACACTAATCTGTTAGTGCTGTATGTGGAGTCTAGCAAAAGGACGTACGGAAATGCCTTTAGGAGTTTCATGGAATCTGGACTGGCAAAGAAAATGTCGGTGATCTTATTCGTCGTTGGATCCGACCTATGCTCCACAAAGTAGTTGTTCTCCTTGCACTTATGGAAGAACTATTGGACCACGGTTCTTCCTTCCATCCCACTATGTCGGACATTGTACACTTCATTGTAAATCTGATTCATTTTAGTGCAGTTGTTCGGGTCCTGGTTAAGTATTGTTGCAATCTTTGATGGTTTACTATGATTTTCTGTCATGACCTTAACCAACTTCTTACGCTCAGGTGTCAACCTGCCAGCAACTGCATGCTCGTACAAGTCATTACCAATGACATGGTTGTTGGTTCCAACAACTACATTGATTGTATATGAGTCCCTCAGATTTTCTTGACACAGCAATCTAAAGGGACAATCACATTTTTTGCTCCTTGTTCTTTGCCTTACTCTGTTTTCATCTTTAGGAATGTAAATTCCCGCTTTTTCACACATCAACTATGACTTCGGAAGGCTTCCTCCACCAAAGTTTCTATCCCGACCAATAGTGAGGCAGAAGTGATTATCAAATGCAATCTGTCTAGCCCTTTTAATTGCATCATCTCTGGAGCCGAATACTTCACCCGTGAAAAACTTCTCTGAATAATCTTCTGAAACAATCACTTCTTCAGGTGTAGGGAAAGAAAAATGCGGTTGTGTGTAATGCCGGAAACCCAAACTTAGGTGGAGCTTTCCACCTTACGGACGGAATTCCACTACGAGCAAAACAATCTAATCCCGGCAAATGAGGTTGTCGAGGCGGCATAGGTTCGTCGAACAACCCAAGTGAGAAGGATGGTGGTGTCATGTCCCACGCATCATTTAGGGACAAATTGTTAATACCGTTGTTCACGATATTGTTCTCCTATTGAAGTAAAAAAACAAGTTAGCGAAGTATCCAATTTCTGTCAAACACAACCATACGTGATGAATAAACATACTTCAGCCGTCATGTATGGATTTACCTGGTCCGTGACGTATGAAGTAAATCCATACGTCACGGATGAGGCCAATCCATACGTGACGGACCAATACAATCCATTCGTCACGTACTGTTTTTCGAACAAAGATGAAGTCTTGCAGTTTTGCACTCAATATAACAACGCCAAATACTCAAACATGTAGTTTTGCACACAAAATCTATAACTTTTTAGTACAACTTAATCAAAGATAAAGTTTTTATGAACATATACTCACAAGTATTGAAATTACCTTAAGAAAGTGTTTGTTTTGGGGTAAGAACAACTCAATCATATACATTTACAAGAAAGAACCATAAAAACTCTTAACTTTTACTAACATATAAAGTAAAAGCTTAAAAAACATACCTCATTGTAATTGTAACTCGTTGAAACATCTTCTCTACCATTGAAGTTGGAAAAATTATCTTCATTTGCCATGGAAATGAACTCTTGGAAGATGATGAGAATGGAAGATGTGTTGTGGGAGGGAAAGGGAAGAGTGATGGAGAGGTTTAGGGTTTAATTTTGGTCGTAATATTGATGAGATATATGATGGGGTAGTTAATGTAGTTAGGTGGGGACAAGTAACATTCAATTTTCTGGTTTAGGAGTTCGTCCGTCACGGACCATGTGCATCCGTCTGTGACGGACCAAGTTGATTCGTGCGTCACGTATGGATTCATTTGGTTTAGGGGTTCGTCCGTCACGGACCATGTTCATCCGTCCGTCACGGACCAAGTTGATTCGTGCGTCATGTATGGATGAACATGGTCCGTGATGGACGAACCAGTGCGTGAAATAAGAATTTTGCCGGTGCGTGAAATAGAAATGGTGTATATATATCATTATTCAAAAAAATATTGAACATAAGAAAATCACGATTTTTTTTCAAATATATATTATCTTAATAAAAAAACTACTGCAAATCAAGCTCCACGAGGTCAACCAAACCCCTCGAAACCTGATCAACTATTGACATTCATATAGATGATAGATCAGCTGATTGGCTCAATTTTAGAGGGAGGGTATTAAAAAGTTTAACCATGAGTTCTGCATTTTGACAAGAATTTACAACTCCGTTTGAAAATGATCCGAACACAGATATTTTCAAGGCCTGGGTCCAAAATGAAGTTTCAACTCATCTCATTCATCTTTAATTCTAGATTTTTGGTTCAATCATATCATCTCACAAGGACAAATATTGAGCAGTTCAGGAATGCATATCAAACATGTGCCCAGAAGGGTACTCAAGAGTGGTTTACTGTTAACAGATAAATGGAAGGAGCCAGAAGTCTGTAGAGCATAATGTATAATGTACCTGCACTTGAAGACACATTTACTGCCATGTAGATAATTCTGCTAGTACCCGTCGTCTCTTATAAATTGTCAAGCAAACGGACCACGAATCTGTTCTTGCTCACTTGGCTTTGGGGAAGCATTACGCAAGGCAAATGATAGGAAGCACTGGCACAAACCCTTGAATACTCTGGAGCAAAAGGTGGTTCTGGAATCACAACTCTATGCACCTGGAGCAAAGTCTAGTCAATTAAGCCATCTCTCTTATACCAAAAAGAGAACTAAAAAACAAACTAGATTATAGCTAGCTAAAGATTGATGAAGGGTAGTTAATTAAAACCTTGAGAGAGAGGTAAGGCGTCATGAAATCAGATATAAAATTAGTAAAAGAGTGACCGACGCACACGAACTCCATTATTTCTGCTACCAAGTTACAACAAGCTCATCACCTGAGCAGCTCCTACCAGAGTATGATAGGAGCTACTTTTACTTATATACCCATCACTTGGTGGTTTCCAAAATACGGGTAGAATGTTCGCACCTTTTTTTTTTGCGGCGTACCCGTTTTTTGGCGCAATCAGGTTGATTTTTTTTCCAAAAAAAAAAAAACAAACGCAACCAGGTTGCGCCCAAGTGAATGAACTGGATTGTTAAAAAACCCGGTTCATGGCCGATTTTTAAAAAAATATTCGGTTCACCTTGGGCGCAACTACGTTGTGCCCATAAAAAAAAATGGGCGCTTGTATTTAAATCAAAAAAATTATTTTATATTTAAAATAAATTTACTACATACTCATCCCATTGTATCTATCTTGATATTTTATATGATTTGTAAATTCAAATACCTAATAGATTTGTACATTTGTGTGCATTTGACTATAGTAATAGACGTTTTCAAGTAACCAGTGTTACATTGTAATAAATTTGTTTGTATCGTGAGGTTTCAATATACTTTTATTCATCTAAAATTCATGTATATTTCTCCACTAATTCATTTGTTATTAACTGTTTATTATTATTATTCTCGAAAATCACATATAACTATGGTTATATCCAATTTGGTTATGTCTTATGGTCATATACTACGGTAATATTCTATAGTTATATACTATGGTTATATCTTATAATTATATACTATGATTATATCTTATGGTTATATTCCATAGTTATATACTATGATTATATCTTATAGTATATCATATAGATATACTATGTTTATATCCTATAGTTATATACTATGATTATATCCAATTTGGTTATATCTTATAGTTATATACTATGGTTATATCCTCTATTATATTCTATAGTTATACACTATGGTTATATCAGATATTATATACTATGATTATAAATTATAGTTATATCCAATTGGTTATATCATATCGTTATATCCTATAGTTATATACTATGATTATATCTTATAGTTATATCCAATTTTGTTATATCATATCGTTATATACGATGGTTATATCATATAGTTATATACAATGATTATATCTTATAGTTATATGACTTATATCCAATTTGGTTATATCATATCGTTATACTCTATAGTTATATATTATGATTATATCTTATGGTTATATTATATAGTTATATACTATGGTTATATCATATATTATATAGTTATATAGTATGGTATATACTATGATAAAGACCCTAAACCCTAAAAAACCCTAAAACAATCCCCATACACTCTTTGGGCGCAACTAGATTGCGTCCAGAACTATGGGCGCAACTTAGTTGCGCCCAAGAGGTTTTTAGTGTTTTTTTAGGGTTAGGTTTTAGGGTTTAGGATTTCTGGTTTAAGGTTTAGGATTTTTGGGCGCAACCAGGTTGCGTCCAAGGGGATTCTAGTATTTTTTAGGGTTTATGGTTAGGTTTTGGGGTTTAGGGTTTGGGGTTTTCGTCCATTCGAGTACAAACCCTAAACTCCTAAACCATAAACCCTAAACCCTAAAAAACCCTAAAATAATCCCCACACACCCTTTGGGCGCAACTAGATTGTGTCCAAAACTATGGGCGCAACCTAGTTGCACCCAAGGGTTTCTAGTGTTTTTTTTAGGGTTTAGGGTTAGGTTTTGGGGTTTAGGGTTTAAGGTTTAGGGTTTTTGGACGCAACCAGGTTGCGTCAAAGGGGCTTCTAGTATTTTTAGGGTTTATGGTTGGGTTTTAGGGTTTGAGGTTTTCGTCCATTCGAGTACAAACCCTAAACCCTTAAACCCCTAAACCCTAAAAAACCCTAAAACAATCCCCACACCCTTTGGGCGCAACTAGATTGCGTCCAGAACTATGGGCACAACCTCGTTGCGCCCAAGGGTTTCTAGTGTTTTTTTAGGGTTTAGGGTTAGGTTTTAGGGTTTAGGAATTGTGGTTTAAGGTTTAGGGTTTTTGGGCGCAACCAGGTTGCGTACAAGGGGTTTTTAGTGTTTTTTAGGGTTTATGGTTAGGTTTTGGCATTTTCGTCCATTCGAGTACAAACCCTAAACCCTTAAACACCTAAACCCTAAAAAACCCTAAAACAATTCCCATACCACACACCCTTTGGGCGCAACTATATTGCGTCCAGAACTATGGGCGCAACCTAGTTGCGTCCAAGGGATTTCTAGTGTTTTTTTAGGGTTTAGGGTTAGATTTTGGGGTTTAGGGTTTGTGGTTTAAGGCTTAGGATTTTTGGGCGCAATTAGGTTGTGTCCAAGGGATTTCTAGTGTTTTTTAGGGTTTATGGTTAGATTTTGGGGTTTAGTCCATAAAATAGAGTTTAATCTATAAAATAATATCGTTATATACTATGGTTATATCATACAGTTATATACAATGATTATATCTTATAGTTATATGACTCATATCCAATTTGGTTATATCATATCGTTATATTCTATAGTTATATACTATGATTATATCATATGGTTATATTCCATAGTTATATACTATGGTTATATCCTATAATATATCATATAGTTATATACTATATTTATATCTTATAGTTATATACTATGATTATATCTTATAGTTATATCCAATTTGGTTATATCATATTGTTATATCCTATAGTTATATACTATGGTTATATCATTCAAAAATCACATATAACTATAGTTATATCCAATTTGGTTATGTCTTATGGTCATATACTACGGTTATATTCTATAGTTATATATTGTTATATCTTATAATTATATACTATGATTATATCTTATGGTTATATTCCATAGTTATATACTATGATTATATCCTATATTATATTATATAGATATACTATGGTTATATCATATAGTTATATACAATGATTATATCTTATAGTTATATGACTTATATCCAATTTGGTTATATCATATTGTTATATTCTATAGTTATATATTATGATTATATCTTATGGTTATATTATATAGTTATATACTATGGTTATATCCTATATTATATTCTATAGTTATATACTATGGTTATATCCTATAATTATATACTATGATTATATCTTATAGTTATATTCCATAGTTATATACTATGGTTATATCATAGAGTTATATACTATGACTATATCTTATAGTTATATCCAATTTGGTTATATCATATCGTTATATCCTATAGTTATATACTATGATTATATCCTTCGAAAATCACATATAACTATGGTTATATCCAATTTGGTTATGTCTTATGGTCATATACTACGGTTATATTCTATAATTATATACTATGGTTATATCTTATAAATATATACTATGATTATATCTTATGGTTATATTCCATAGTTATATACTATGATTATATCTTATATTATATCATATAGATATACTATGGTTATATCATATAGTTATATACAATGATTATATCTTATAGTTATATGACTTATATCCAATTTGGTTATATCATATCGTTATATTCTATAGTTATATATTATGATTATATCTTATGGTTATATTATATAGTTATATACTATGGTTATATCCTATATTATATTCTATAGTTATATACTATGGTTATATCCTGGAATTATATACTATGATTATATCTTATAGTTATATTCCATAGTTTTATACTATGATTATATCATATATTATATCAAATAGTTATATACTATGGCTATATCATATAGTTATATATTATGACTATATCTTATACTTATATCTAATTTGGTTATATTCTTATAGTTATATCCAATTTGGCTATATCCTTATGGTTATATTTTATAGTAATAATCAAATTGGATATAACTACAAGGATATAACCAAATTGGATATAACTACAAGGATATAACCAAATTGGATATAACTATAAGATATAATCATAGTATGTAACTATATGATATAACCATAGATATAATCAAATTGGATATAACTATAAGATATAATCATAGTATATAACTATAGGATATAACCATAGTAATAACCAAATTGGATATAACTATAAGATATAATCATAGTTTTCTTCCTCCAACCTTGTCCACAAGGTTTGAGGAAGAAAACTGATCCTTCAAATCAGTGCAAGTCATCCAAGTTGCCTCTTCCAACGGCTTACCCTCCCACGCCACCAACACCTTGTGACATGCTTCTGCTTGTCCTGTGTGACACACCACCTTGAGAATTTCAGCCGGCACAAATTCTTCTTCATCCATAATTAATTCTGGAGGCAATTCAGTAATTGCCTTGTGATCACCCACCACCTTCTTGAGCAAAGAAACATGGAACACCAGGTGGATTTTTTATGAAGGGGGAAGTTCCATCTTGTAGGCCACTGCCCCAACCCTTTTCAACACTCTAAAAGGGCCAAAATACTTGGTTGTCAGCTTCTGGTTCACCCTCTTGATGATACTTGATTGTCGATGTGGCCTTAATTTGAGAAACACAAGATCTCCATCTTAATACTCTTCCTCTCTCCTCTTCTTCTTGGCTGCAGTAGCCATCTTCTTCTTAGCTCTATCCAGGTTGAACTTTAGTTGTCTTAGTATTTCGTCTCGATTCCAGAATTCCTTAGCCACGGCCGCCACAATGAATTCCCCCGGCAAGTGTTGTTGGAGCCCTGGAGGTTCTCTCTCATACAACCCTTCGAAAGGAGTCATGCCCGCTGCTCCTTGGAAGTTAGTGTTGTACTAATATTCCGCCCAATGAACCCACCTTGCCCACTGTTTGGGCTGCTCTGCTGTAAAACACCTCAAATAGGTCTCGAGACAACGATTAAGTACTTCGGTCTGCCCATCGGTCTCGGGGTGATACGAGCTACTCATCTTCAACTTGGTGCCCTGCTTAGCGAAGAGTTATTTCCAGAAACTGCTCAGAAACAGTGGGTCTCGGTCACTCACCATAGACCTCGGGACTCCATGTAGCCGAACCACTTGATAAAAACCTCAGTTACCCCTTTAGCCGTATAAGGGTGCTTTAGAAGGAGGAAATGGCCGTACTTGGTGAGGGGGTCCACCACTACTAGCACACAGTCGAACCCTTGTGACTTCGGCAGCCCCCCTATGAAGTCAAGAGAGATGTCCTCTCACACTCTCTGAGGCATTGGTAGTGGTTGCAAGAGCCCCGCCGGTGAAAGGGCTTTGCATTTGCTCTTCTGGCAAATCAGACAGCTAGCTACATATGCCTGCACTTCCTTGAACATCTCGGGCCAATACACGTTGGCCGAGAGTCGCTTATAAGTCCTTCAAGCGCCCGAGTGGCCGGAAGATGTCGTTTATAGTAGCTTGGAAGGTAGCGCCAGCCCGAAGGGAATTACAAAGAACTCATAGTGCCCCGTATGAGTCCTAAAGGTTGTCTTCTCCACATCCTCCGTAGCCACTCAAATTTGGTGATATCCGGACCTCAAGTCAATCTTGAAAATACTTTGGCTCCTCCCAATTCATCTAACATCTCCTGTATAACGGGTATCGGGTACTTGTCCGGAATGGTGGCTTGATTGAGAGCTCGGTAGTCGACACAAAATCTCCAGCTTTCATCCTTCTTTTTCACTAGCAAAACAGGACTCGAGAAGGGGTTGTGACTAGGTTGGATGATCCCACTCTTCAACATCTCGGCCACCATCTTCTTAATCTCATCCTTTTGGTGGTGCCCATAGCGGTAAAGTCGCACGTTTACTGCCTTCACCCCATCCTTAAGCACTATTTTGTGATCCACACTTCGCTTGGGAGGCAGCCCATTCAAGTCTCCAAACACTTCCCCAAATTCCTCCAACAAGGATTGAAGCCCAGTGGTGGGTTCCTTTGCTAACCGAGCCACCGTGGGGTGTCGCCTTCACTCTCGGCCTCCCAAATCAAAGCACCGAATTCCACCTCGCTTAGCTTTTGGAGGGAGTTGAATGATACAGCTGCAATTGCAAGGGTGGGATCCCCCTGGATTGTGACCTTCTTGCCATCCTGATCAAATTCCACTGTCATTGCCTCCCAATCCACCGTTGTCTTTTTCATCAACAACAGCCAGGCATACCCCAACACCAAATCGATCCCGCCTAAATTGAAAGGATAGCAGTCAATGGCCATTTCGCAGGTGCCAAATTGCAAGGGCAACTGCTTGCAAATTCCCCTCGTCTCCACTTTCTGCCCATTTCCCAGCCTCACTCCAAAAGTTCCAGTCGACTCAATGGCGAACTCCTCCACCTCGACTATGCGGTGGTTGATGAAGTTATGGCTGGCCCCACTATCAACCAACACCACGACTTTCCGACCTCCCAATCGGGCTCTGATTTTCAACGCTCGGGGGTTGTAGCTTCCCCTCATGGCGTTGAGGGGTAATTCTAACCACTGCAGGTCCGACTCCGTCCTCCTCTCCTCTTGCAGCGGGGATTCCTCTCCACCAATGTGTATCAGTTAGACGTCGGCGTCGTTGAGTTCCTCCTCCCGGAATTCGATCAGCTTGAAGATCTTCTCCCCACATTTATGAAGCGGGCTGTAGGGTTGACGACACTTGAAGCACAGCCCCTTCACCCTTAGTTCGTTCAACTCCTGTGGAAAGGGTGACTTTGTGAATCAAGGTTTGGAAGCGGAGGAGAAGGTTGATGACGATGAGCTCCAACTAGGTTTGGGTCGGTTATTGGAAGGGCTCTCTTTGGGCCCTTGTGAGTTGGCAAAACTAGACCCAATTGGGCTTTTATTGGGCCAAGGTTTAAATCCCGATCCAGCACTCTCTCTCTTCCAAGGCCCTCGACCCAAGCCCTTATCGAAGTTCAGCTTCCTCTTTACCCTCCTTGCTCCATCCATGGCAGCAAAGAGCTCCGACTCCTCGTATCTCTGCAAGTCGACTCGAATCTCCGGCTTAATCCCGGCCAAGAAGTATCCCAAGAGCTAATCGTTACCAAGGCCAGTGGTGTGGGCGGCGCACGCCATGATGTCGTCAATAAACTCATCCACCGATCCTGTCTGTTTCAAGAGGCTCAAGTGTTCGAAACGATTCGTAGCTTGAGTTCCCAAGAATCGCTTCACCAATCCTGCTTTCAATTCCTCCCACGAAAAGTTTGGCCGTTGTTGCCCGATCCACCTCACCCAATTCAGCGCCGCTCCGTCCATGCTCACCATGGCGATAGTAACGCGATCTGTGGGTTTCGTTGACTGGATGGCGAAGTATTGCTCTGCTTTTGAGATCCAAGTCAAGGGATCCTCCCCTTCAAACATCAGGAGCTCCACCTTCCGCGCGACCAGGGCCGTTGACGAGCTCTCCCCTTCCGATCGGCTAGACGATGGGCTACTCTTCGTTCCCGACGTTAGCTCTACCATCGGGGCCTTCTGTTTCTCCATCCCGGGCGTCGCCGTCGGGGACTCTCCGTTATCTCCATGCATCGCGGTGAACCCCTTCTGAATCTGCTTCGTGATGGTGCTCTGCATCGCTCGAATCATGGCGGCCATGCTCGATTCGATGCTCTCCATTATTCGCCGGTTGGATTCCCTTCCCATCGATCGAACTTCTTCCTGGAGCTTCCCCAACTCTCCTTCCACCACATTCATCCTCGAATCTAACTCTCCAGTCCTAGTCATGGCTAGGATTCACTCTCTCAATGAAAGCACCAATTTGTTAGACAGAATGATGAATTACTGCAAACACTCAAATATTCCCAGATAGATTGATAGTTTCTGAAGAATACAACCAGAACTCTCAATGGAGACACACCTCCAATGAGCCCAGGCACAACGCCATTTCCTCACCAATTTCGGGATCCCCTCTTACACCGAATCTACTCATTATTTAAGGCTAACAAACTCTGACATTCTGTGCCAGCTCACCCACTAGAAATGACCCTCTAACGGCCTTACACATAAAGTCACTATTACCCCTACCTGAAGCCCTTAAGCCTTTCCTGGATCCTCCCCTTTCTTGGGCCTTCGAGTGTAGACAATGTATGGGCCGAGCTTCTTGCCTTGAGCGCTAACAGTTTCTGACTTCTGAAAGCAATAAAACATAAACAAAATGTTACAATTAGTAGTATAAATGATACTATGGATCCAAGAATGCTTCTATAACAAGATTTAAAACAAAAGAGTGTTCTTCAACTTGGCTTGTGTGAAGTAATAGTCGTTGTCGATTCAAAGCAGGCAGTTCAAGTTGGCAAGCAAAAGTGCATGTAGAGGGTACAAGGGTTGATGTCTTAGCACAACACCCATTAGCAGAAGGCAGAAGCAAATGCTGTAAATGGGAAGGTGGCGGTGGATCAGGTGACTTCAAAATCGAAGGTGGTGGAGGCGGCGATTCGCGGTGGAGGAGGAGAAGAAGATTACAAAAAGAAGAGGAGCAGCAAGGGCGTTAATGGCGGATTCCCAACCGATCAAATCTCCGGTGAGTTAGGTAAATAACCCTTTGACAAATCTCTTTTTAAACTAATGGACCCCTCTCCCTAAACCCTACTCTCTACCCCCTACCCCTACCCTTTAAACATTAAAAACTAATAGAGGTCCATTTTATTAATTGAAAACTCTTAAAGGGCCAATGGACCCAAAATCCTCTCAAATCTCCATGGATTTACGCCGTCGATTTCGGATACCCAAATCAATTCAAAATCGTCGTTCTCCCAAATTTCTCAAAATCTGGACAACACTCAACCAAATCCAACGAATCAATATATATTTAAAATTTAGCTTCATTGGGGCAATGAATGCTAACTTTTAATCCCAAAACATTAAACCAATTCTGAAAGAACATCCCTGAAACGGGCTTATAAACCCAATTTTCTAACCCCAGCCTGATAGAGCAGCCCTGATTTGTATACTATAAACTTAGCTTTTTCAAGCAATTTATTATGGTGTAATCAATGCTAACTTTTAATCCCAAAACATTAAAACAATGCTGAAATTAGCCCACCTTTTCAACCCCTGAACATCTTACGTTTAGCCTGAAACAATTATAAAATGGGCCCACCTTTTGAAATGGGCCTTATTTACCAACCCATAGCCTGAAAGAGCAGCTAAAGAATTGGGCCTCAAGGATGGCCCAACCTAAAGTAAGAATACAGACTAAACGGCTGAGAAACTGAATTTCAAGAGTCTGCCTAAAGTAAAAATACAGACTAAATAAACGGCTGAGGAATTGAATTTCAAGAGTCTGTCGGTTGCCCCTTAACTTCACCTACAGGCTACAGCAAGAGGCCCTAATATAACTCCAAGATTGAATTTGTAGAATTATGAGCTTGCCTTTTTCACCTGCACGAATAACCACATATGCCTTCACCCTCTTCATTTATAGGATTTACCTCTCCTCTTATACAGCCCATGGCTTTAGAAGGCTTGCAAGGTGCGCATTCGTCGGCTGCTACTTGTGCTGCGTCCATGAAAGGGAAAGGTGTCGGAATCATTACTGGGCCCACAACCCCTCCCAACAAGAACGCCTCTCCTGTAGCGGTGGTCGACTCGGACAACGCCCACATTTCTCTTGCCAAACTGACCTTTGGAACGGCCTGCACAGTAAGAGTGATGGTATGACGTAAGTGGGAGTCAACTGATTTGAAGGGGAACCCTATAAGCACCGATTATATAATTTCAGATGAGCAGGTATTGTATTATGAATTATGCATTGTTTTTTGCTACTCCATAGTTCCTATGCACGTGTAATATTTTTTGTTGTTAACCGTAAGTCTTCTTGGACTCTACACTAGGGAGGGGTTATACATTGTACTGCATGGAGGGGAATTAGCCATCGTTTTACCAAAGCATTAGAAGAAGGCAATTGTTGCACTATCAAAGGGTTTACCTTGAAGCCAAACAAGGACAAATTCCGGGTGCGCAACGGCGACAATCATTGCATCCACCTTGAAGGCAATACGGTTGTCAAGAAACTCCAATGTGATACTTCCCTCTTTCTACGGTATCCCTTTCAGCTAACACCATTTCAAGATATTGCATTGAATGGGTCGAAGTTCCTTCTTGGTATGCCATTATTTATACACCTGAAATATTAAAGCACAACAAAGCCAACCGTTTATACTATTCTGTGATTCATTTCTGTGCAGATGTGATAGGCATTGTGAGCCGTATTGGGCATATCAATCCCACTAGAAACAGTTCTCAATTACTCGATATCCATATTCAAAATGAAAGGTACCTTTTTGATTCATTGTCTAGGGTGATACATATCTGAAAATAATCATACCCTTTGTCTCTGTGCATTATTTGTTATATAAAAAGGAATCCTCAATTCTCTGCCAGCACAAAGATACCACATTAAGTCATTAACATACCCATTCATGGTAAATACGTCATTTCTTACATGGCCAAACAATAGGATAACTCAGTCATTCATAACAGTAAGCTACCTCCAAATAAATATATAGTGACTAAAATAATTGTCTTGTCCTATAGAATAGGCAGAATCACATATATAATACCTTGCTCTCTGTAGCAATTCCCAGTGCAGCGGTCCAGTTGTCATATTAAATTTACTCATCATTACTCCTCATAGCAGATGCCAACACCCATACGTCCAACTTCTGCATTCAAATATACACAACTTATCAAATCAGAAAAACCATTCCTTGCACCCTAAATATTTTATAAACATATGTACACTCATCTGGTATCGAATTCTTCCCTACCATGTTTGTCTTAAATGATTATACTGACTTATGCCTACTTTATCACCTCCTGGAACTCAAAACGCATACATACTTTACCCATGGCGACCATGAAAGCTTTACTACAAGCAAGATGGTTAGGAGCTTACCAAGTCCAAAGGTATTGAAATCCCTTTCCTGCTTGTAATTGTTCACCATGTTTACCCTTCTTGACTGGTCATCCAACCTGTGCAAAATATCATGTGTAGGATGCTACATATGATGTTGTTCTCCCACAAGAAGTGTGCCCTGAAGCTGAAATGCTGCATACAAAGGAAAATTTAACTGGCCAAGATTCGTCAAAAGGGGCTAATACGTAAGAAAAAGACTATTGGAGCTAACATATATGAAAATGTATAATAATTAAATTTCAGCCTGAATAACAAATTACCCTTATCGTAATTGTTCTCAGCTCAGCTGAAGGCATGGAGTTACGTGGAAAAACCGAGCCCCGGTCCAAAAAGCAAAAACTGAGTGGCTTCTCATCTCCCTCGGAGCAAACTGGTGATCTGCAAACAGACAGTAACACTACTAGGTATGAAACATGTCTATTTCCCTTCCACTCCTCCTTTAGCGTTAATTTGTTCTTCATGTCATTGCATAACCAATCCCATTCTACATTTTGTCATGCAGCCTTGAAGATGGTATCACAGACAAATCTAGAGCCCTCAACCCCCCAAAAAGGAGATTGTTCGCCATCGATGACGAGCATTGAAAGCAATTGTTGGTCCTTAGTGTGGGTTACATAGGCAATATGGAATTTCTTCAATTCAGTCTAAACTACTTTATAAGCTGTTCAAAAATATTCAACTTTTTGCAAGCAAGATGACAGAAAGCCCTGAAATTAACTGACACAAAAGATCCCCCAAATGTTTGCAAAATGAGGTGGACAAAGGAAATAGGAATAAATGCCCTTACATCCTTTTATTCAAGTATTAAGAAAATCAAACAAGAAATCCCAATTTACAAACCAAATACATGAAATATAGCAAGCGTGTATTTTGATTTTTCACACACTCAAGATGTATCTGGCAGAAGAGAAGTCAATAGACTGAAAAAGGGGATACAAACAGTCAGATTTCCATATAAGAAAAGCAGTATCTGAAACAACTCATTGTTACCCAGTCTATCTACCTTGACCAAAGCCTTAACATACTCTGCAACAGCTGTAGGGCTATAATGGAGTGAAGGATGAGACTCAAAAATTCTGATCACTGCTTTAGGATCATTTCTACGTGACAACTCCATAAGATAGTACACGTTAACTGGACCATCTGCATCACGACCTCTGCGAGCAAAAGTGCCTAAATAGCTCGATTGAAATATATCACGTATGCCTGTAAAACGACATCCTGAACATTATAACAAACAATTTTAGAATATATGCTTCATATAAACATAAGTGATTAATTAACTTTCATAGATTAGATGGAAGAAATTTATGACAGAACCAAACTTCGCATAAACACCAAGGGAAAAAATCTATTTTACAGAGTGATCACACATACTTCCAATCGACTGTTGTTGAGCCACCACCGACGACTGTTGATGCGACGGTGAAGACGACGGCGGCGGTGGAGAGGAGGGAGAATACGAACAGGAAAATCAGGTATATAAACTGGAAGAGGAGAAGTAGCACCCATTGATGAGACTGGGAGTTGAGAGGGAGATCGGGATCTTGCAATCGGGAGAGAACCGGGTGCGTGAAGAGGGAGTGCGCGAGAATGGCGAAGGAAAGGGGGAAGATTAGGGTTAGGGTTATGAGGTAAAAAGTTCTGGGGGAAAGCTTGGGGATGGAGGTGGATTCCTTGATTATGTCGGTGAGGGAGAGGAATTGGAGCTCCTCTGGTTGTAGATCCATGGCGGATTGCAGAGATTTGGGAAGGAGGAGAGAGATCTGGGAAAGGGGTGATGATGGCGGTGAAGTGAAGGAGATGAGGAGAGAGATTGCTTTGGGGTTAAGGAAAGAGTAAAGCGGAGCTACGTACGTGGAGTTGGACGCGTTAATACAATTACACGAGAACAATGATATTTCAATATTCTATTGGCAAACATTCAATAATAGTTTGACATAGATTTTCCATTAATTTCAAAATTATTATAACAACGTATATATTAAAAAAAATGACTATAAATAATATCAACTATCACCTTTGAACAAAAAATAATACGAATTTTAAAAATTGTAAAAATATACCTAAACTATGACAACATAAACCAAAAATGGTATGAGCATTTTTTCAGTGAATTTCCTAACACGTATGTTGAGATGGAGCCGAAAATGTAATTTGTTAAAAAAAATTATACATTAAATTACACTTTATTTGTATAATAATGACTGATTTGTTTAAAAAGTGATCTGTCAAAAATATGACTGATTTTCTTATGTTTGTGTTGTTGTAAGATGTGAATTACTGATATTGGTTTATGTACTTTTTATTATTATTATATAAATGAGGTGTAATTTGATATTTTAAATGGAAATTTAACAACTCATTTTTTCGACTCTACATCAGCAAATCCGTCGGAAAATTCACCAGAAAATATGTTCATACCATTTTTTTGTCAACGTTACATTTGTTATACATCAGCCATTACTCTAGGTGTTTTATTTTTTATTTTTCACAACCATTACAATTGTTATAACAACTAGAAATCGCAGCCCGTGTGAATTTTATATTTTAGCTAAATTATCATATTTCTTAATATTTATTTAAAATGTTAAAATTACAAGTATTATCAAACACATAGAGTAGTAAAATTTCTGGTGAGGATCAGAAACATGGCGCCCAACGCATAGACCGCCGATAAGAAGAAGGGGGTGGCGTGAATCTTCCCGGAATCGGTCGGTGATAGCTACGGCGGAGGCAGTGACGCGTAGATGCAGGTGCTCCAACATTACTCGAGCAACACCGATTCGTCATAATTTGGGTTGACAGCGTAGTCGTAGAGGCTGAGCATGTCTGTTCGGTGATGTCGGCTCCAATTCTAGTGTTCTTACTGGGAAAAGTTGAATTTGATTCTCCATAATATAAGTTGCAGTGGTTAGTGGGCACAATGGATTCTCTTCACTTAATCGTGAATGAAATTCACCAAATCGGCTAATTTTGATTGTGGTTGTCAATAATATTTAATAGAGCCTTTAATTGTATTTCTTAAGAAATTGTCTTATTTCAGTATCGAGGATTTTGTAATAATTCTGCTAAAGTTACTATATTTTAATTAAGGAGTAGAGATGATACACGATAATTTCACTTTGTGATGCATTAAGAATTGAATTTTATAAACTACCAAATTACAATACTCAAATTCTAAAAAAATACTAGAGCTTATTTTATGACAAAAACAAAAAAAACATTAAAATATAATACTTGTAATTTTAACATTTTAAATAAATATTAAAAAATATAATAATTTAACTAAAATATAAAACTCTATATAAATGGCTTGTGCGGGCTTCCATTTCTAGTTGTTATTCAATTTCAAAGTGGGCGATCCGAATTCAGAATAATTGGGGAGAAAACAGAATATGTACTAAATGGGGATTATGCCCATGCTACAAGCGGTAAGGATTGAAGTTGTAGTGGACACTTTCTTCCTCCTTGCAGAACCCAAGCAGCCAACATCAATTTTTTTCTGGTTCACTTTCTTCTCTACTGCGTCAGGGCTAATCACAGTCACTTTGTTATGAGATGAGGCCCCTTTTTGGGTCATCGAATTCGACTCGTTCAAGGACCGATTATCGGGCTCATCGGACCGTTGGTTGCACATCGACCTGTCAGCGACTTCCAACGAAGACCTGTCCGGTTTGCTCCGGCATAGGTCCGATCTACTTTCGTCCGCAAATCTGCTTCACCGCTCGCCACCTCAGCCTTCAATGAGGTCCTCTCTCTATCCTCCTACTCTAATCTCTTTACCTTCAATTGCAAGGACCTGCCACGGAAACAAAGATCCATCTAATCCCATCTCGAACAGGAAATTCAAAACTAAACAGAGATAGAACGCTATTGAAGCACCGAAGAAGATAATGGCAGATTTTGTAAATTCTACGAAACTACAGCAGTTATTTACAATTAGCAAAAGCTAAAAAGTGAAAAAAGGAAATAAAAACAAGAAAAAGAAAAAAGGTGATGCATCACTTGTCTCCACTTTCTTTCTATTTTTCATCTATGGCTACATAAATTATGTGATTCGCTTGATGGAATTGCAAGCTCTACCTTCCTCATTTGATTCTTGTTACTATTTCTCTTGTTGATTGAACTAATAATGGAATTTCAAAGAGTTTTTACCATTACAACTTATAATGTAGGACAAGAAGGTTGAAGGAGAAAGCACAAAACAAGCCTCGGTATGAGAGGCTATCCAACACTAAGTCCAAGCTTGGTATAAACAGAAAGACTAAGAGTCTATTCCTACATTTAAATTAAGAGAAGTGAAACTTGCATATTTGATGAGTGTAAACGTGTTACTCTTCTAACTGGGAGATGATGCTCACAAACACCGAGTAGCCTTGACCCATGTCCGAGAGAAGGCAGTATTCATTCTTAGCGTGATATGTGGCCATTAAACCTGCCAAGACAAGAAACAAAGAAGGGTTTAGAACATCCTATATAGTACGAAACCAAACAGTTTAGTATTGGTCAAGTCTAAGACTTGTGCATTGTGACTACGAAGCATTGTGAAGAGTAGTTATATTAAACTCAATATAGATGTTGAGTCGTATTCTTACCATAGCCTGCAGTTTGCACATCAAAACCCTCATCCTTGAGATCTCGAATGAGGGGCAAGCTCCCAGTAATGGAGTAAGGTTTGACATGTCCAACAATCTCTTCTGTAGCTTTGCATAATACATGAAAACCACGAGAATTCAGATCACAAGCAACACCAGACATTGCCTCGTCAAAACTTATTGAAAGTCTGCAAGAAAATCCAAAAAATAGTATTGCTTTAATGCATGAAACTTAGGGGCCTGGGAGTATAGTATGAATGGAAAATGCATGTAAATATGACATAATGACAACGCAAACCTTCCGGTTATGTTTTCCTCCGGAAGTACATATCTGGAAACTGGTCCTCTTGTATCTAGCTTCTCTATATTAGCATTGATGTCATCTACATATTCTTGTAGCTTCTTCATTACATCAGTTACACTGAAACCAAATGATTAAGATAACATATGAGACAAAATATGCAGATTTTAGTCTAGGGAGGAAATTAATGTTCCCTTATCTCAAACAACCTCAGCGGGAAAAGGGTAGAATAAAAAACACGATCAAGTAGTTGTTGAAGAAGTCACCATAAACTGAAAGGAGTTAGTTTGATTACCTGTAGAAGGGTGTCAGCCTGACATCACCTGATACTATGCACTCACCAGGGATCTGATTTATTCCACCTCCAGGATCTGTAGAATTAGAAATCAGAAACATGATATTAATTTCAGTACATATACTAAATCTCAAAAAAGGAAATGCTCATGTAGGACTCACAACTCCATTGAGTTGGCTTCATGGTTGATGGTGTTGCAAAGCCATACACTTCTTCCTGAGGATGTGGAGGGAAATCTCTATAAAATCGCGACTGGATCTCCTTTGTAGCTTCCATGGCCAACTCTAGAGGATTTATAGCCTAAAACATTAGAGAATGAAGTTTGTTAATTGACACAAGACATAACCTAATTAAGGTCTTGCAACTTTTATATAATTCTCAAGACACGGTCAAAACTCCAACAGGAGTCAATTATGTAATACACCAACATATATATGATCCACCTCCAGCCTCCCCACCCCATCCACTCCCCACCTTCCACTGTTATATTTCTAGCACTTAATTCAAGCATTATACAATGCAAAAGTTTCTCATTAAGCAGATAATCCACCCACTATTGCTCTTAATCTTCAAATTAGTGCGAAAAATGTATATACTATTGCAGATAAACATGTTTCTAACCTGAGATTTTATCATCTATAGGGCCTTCAGTCAAACTATTTTCCATAATTCTTACCCCAAACTATTTGTCATCACATCATAACAGGAAGTAATTGATCACCTAAATATCATATTAGAAAAAGGTATCTTAATGAGGAGCCCTAACAGTAATTTACCTTGTGTGCCAGGCCACTATGGAAAAGCTTGCCAGTCACATTAAGCTTCCACGGTATCATGCCACCCGTACCTATGCACGGTTGCTTATCAGCTGTGTCAATCCAGAAACTGTAAATACAATAGACAAACCTTAATAACTATTAATTCAATTCCTACAAACCAAGGGAAAAACATATGTTCTCAAGCAATTGACATACAGAGGACCGTTTTTCAGCTTGTTGAGTAGTCCATCCTTGACTAGTGCATCCACACCAACGCCGGTTATGGCCGAATTTTCTTCATTGGCTATGAAGACGGCAACCACAGTTGATTTCAGCTTTGGTTTTGTCTCTCCCAACTTCTTCATCGATTCAGCAATGAGAGCAACGTGTCCCAAGCAGTCTGTAGTTCCTCGTCCACGGAGCTTATCACCATCAATGCTCAATGAGAAAGGATCAAATTCCTGGAATTAGATTCCCCATTATCTCCCAACTCCAAATAGTGTAATCAATCAGAAAGAAATGATTTCCGATTTCCACAAATAAGAGCAGGGATTGTCAAATTAACTCAAATCGACAAATTTCTAGGGCTAAAACAATCAAATTCGCGTCGAACATCTAAGCAAACACATCAACCGCCTATTCTACTGTGAAAAAAATCGAATCAAATAAACATTGAAAACCAAATTACCCAATCTTCGGGGTTAGCTGTGACGACGTCCATGTGGCAGCCGACGAAGGAGAGGACTCGGTCGGGCTCCGTACCGGGATACTCAACGATGAGGTTGCCACGATTGGAGTGATAGGTGACGTGATTGACGACGAGGGGGCCGCCGTTAGATGTAGAGAAAGGAAGAAGGTAGTCAAGGACGTGCTTGACTACTCTGTCCTCCTCAGGAATCAGCTCCGGCGGGTTGTTCTGGAGGTATTTGGATTCTCCGATGAGTTTGCGGAGGAGAGAAACGAAGGAATCGTTGTCCAGGTCCCCTAACAATCGCTTCACGTTGGAATCCATCGCCGATCAAGAGAGAAGATAGAGAGAGGAAGTCGAAGAAGGAAAGCTGCCGAAGAATAGCGATGCGTTAAGGTATATGGATTAAGAACTTATTTTTATAGGAAAATCCTATATACACACGTTTTATTTTCTTATTTTCTAAATATACCATATTTTGTATATTAAGATTAAACGTATAGCTTGATGTATTTTGACTTAACGTATATGGGGGCAAAAGAGTCATTTAAACAAAGTTGTGAAAAAGCTGTGCGTTATACCTAAACACACAGACTTTAAAAAAAAAATTGGTGCGTTAAGGCTTAACGCACAATCAAAAAAAAATAAAAAAATAAAAAAATTTAGATTGACATTAACAGTACAACTATATTATATAATCAAATTGGATATAACTATAAGGATATAACCAAATTAGATATAACTATATACTATATAATCATAGTATATGACTGTATGATATAATCATAGTATATAACTATATAATATAGGATATAACGATATGATATAACCAAATTGGATATAACTATAAGGATATAACCATAGTATATAACAATAGAATATAACCATAAGATTTAATCATAGTATATAACTATAGGATATAACGATATGATATAACCAAATTGGATATAACTGTAAGATAAGACTATAGTATATATAGTTATAAGATATAACCATAGTATAACTATAAGATATCCATAGTATATATATACTATAGTTATATCTTATAGTTATATCCAATTTGGTTATATTCTATAGTTATATAATATGGTTATATCATTTATCTTATAGTTATATAACTATATGATATAACTAAATTGGATATAACTATAAGGATATATATAATCAAATTGGATATAACTATAAGATATAATCATAATATATAACTATAGAATATAATCACAGTATATAACTATAAGATGTAATATATGATATAACCATAGGATATAACGATATGATGTAATCAATTTGGATATAACCATAGTATATAACTATAGGATATAACCATAGTATATAACAATAGAATATAACCATAAGATATAATCATAATATATAACTATAGAATATAATGATATGATATAACCAAATTGGTTATATCCTATAGTTATATACTATGGCTATATCCAATTTGGTTACATCATATAGTTATATACTATGATTATATCTAATTTGGTTATATCCAATTTGGTCAGATTCTTATAGTTATATCCAATTTGGTTATATATTATGGTTATATTCTATATTTATATACTATGGTTATATCATGTATTATATTCTATTGTTATATACTATGGTTACATCCAATTTGGTTATATCATATCGTTATATCCTATAGTTATATATTATGGTTATATATACTATATTATATTATATAGTTATATACTATTGTTATATATTATATTATATAGTTATATACTATTGTTATATCATATAGTTATATACTATGATTATATCTTATAGTTATATATCCAATTTGGTTATATCATATCATTATATCCTATAGTTATATACTATGATTCTATCTTATGGTTATATTCTATTGTTATATATCATGATTATATCCTATATTATGTTCTATAGTTATATCATATAGTTATATACTATGATTATAGAATATATTCTACTGTATATAATCAAATTGGATATAACTATAAGAATATAACCGAATTGTATATAACCAAATTGAATATAACCGAATTGGATATAATCATAGTACATAACTATATGATATAACCATAATATATAACTATAGAACCTAATATAGGATATAACAATAATATATAACAATAGAATATAACCATAAGATAGAATCATAGTATATAACTATAAGATATAATGATATGATATAACCAAATTGGATATAACTATAAGATATTACCATAATATATATATACTATGGATATCTTATAGTTATACTATGGTTATATTTTATAACTATATATACTATGGTTTTATCTTATCGTTATATCTAATTTGGTTATATCATATCGTTATATCCTATAGTTATATACTATGATTCTATCTTATTGTTATATTCTATTGTTATATACTATGGTTATATCTTATAATATATTCTACTGTCATATACTATGGTTATATCCTTATAGTTATATCCAATTTGGTTATATATACTATGGTTATATCATGTATTATATTCTATAGTTTTATATTATGGTTATATCCAATTTGGTTATATCATATCATTATATCCTATAGTTATAAACTATGATTCTATCTTATGGTTATATTCTATTATTATATATTATGGTTATATCCTATATTAGATTCTATAGTTATATATTATGGTTATATCATATAGTTATATACTACGATTATATTCAATTCGTTTATATCCAATTCGGTTATATCCAATTCGGTTATATCCAATTCGGTTATATCCTTATAGTTATATCCAATTTGGTTATATACAGTAGAATATATTATATAATCATAGTATATAACTATAGAATATAATATAGAATATAACCATGGTATATAACAATATAATATAACCATAAGATAGAATCATAGTATATAACTATAGGATATAATGATATGATATAACCAAATTGGATATAACTATGGTTATATTCTATTGTTATATACTATGATTATATCCTATAGTTATATATTATGGCTATATCCAATTTGGTTACATCATATAGTTATATGCTATGGTTATATCATATATTACATCCTATAGTTAATATTATGATTACTTCATATAGTTATATATTATGATTATATCTTATAGTTATATCAAATTTGGTTATATATATCCTTATAGTTATATCCAATTTAGTTATATCATATAGTTATATAACTATAAGATATATGATATAACCATATCATATAACTATAGTTATATCATATAGTTATAATATATAACTATAGGATATAACCATAGTATATAACAATAGAATATAATCATAGTTGTATCCAATTTGGTTATATCATATTATTATATCCTATAGTTATATACTATGATTCTATCTTATGGTTATATTATATTGTTATATACCATGGTTATATCATGTATTATATTCTATAGTTTTATACTATGGTTATATCCAATTTGGTTATATCATATCATTATATCCTATAGTTATAAACTATGATTCTATCTTATGGTTATATTCTATTGTTATATATTATGGTTATATCCTATATTAGATTCTATAGGTATATATTATGGTTATATCATATAGTTATGTACTATGATTATATCCAATTCGGTTATATTCAATTTGGTTATATCCAATTCGGTTATATCTTTATAGTTATATCCAATTTGATTATATACAGTAGAATATATTCTATAATCATAGTATATAACTATAGAATATAATATAGGATATAACCATGGTATATAACCATAAGATAGAATCATAGTATATAACTATATGATATAACCAAATTGGATATAACTATGGTTATATTCTATTGTTATATACTATGGTTATATTCTATAGTTATATATTATGGCTATATTCAATTTGGTTACATCATATAGTTATATCCTATAGTTATATGCTATGGTTATATGCTATGGTTATATCATATATTATATCCTATAGTTATATATTATGATTATATCATATAATTATATATTATGATTATATTTTATAGTTATATCCAATTTGGTTATAGAAAAATTGTAACCGAATATACCACTTTGGTGGCATATTTTGCAAAGTGGGTATTGTTTTATAGGATATGGCAAGAATACCTTATTTTCTACCCAAATAAGGGCAAAAGTGGTAAAACACATATTTTGGGTACAAAAATGAAAAGATAAATTCGGATTTACAATTACCTTTTCTTTGCAAAATTGTAATGTTTATTTTATTGTATTTCGGAATGAAAGAAAAAAAGAAAAATGGGTGTGATTTGTCATGATGTGACCGTTAACAGGTTACCATTGGAAATTGTTTCAACCAATTTCAACTTGAACCCATTAATTGTAAAATTGACCAAATTAATTGCCAAATCTGATGCTTAACTAAATTAACCAAAATTTCAACTGTATTTAGTGCTAACAGGTAAACCAAAATTTCAATATTGTAAACCCATTTTCAACCCATTAATTTGAAGCCATTTAACATCAGATCCTCATTAATTTTTCACCCATTTAACATCAGAACATCAACCCATTTTCAACACCCCCAAAATTCCTCTTCTTCACCGGACACCGAAATCGAATTCCGGCGAGCTCTGTAATCGCCGTCAACCTCTGCTAACCTCCCTGAAGCCCAAACAAAGAAAGAAAAGAGAATGGCTGTTACCAGAGCTTCGAATGATGCGACACCGCAGAAGAAAAGAAAAAGAGAGGTGGATGAAGAAGAACAAGGTGGTAAGAGGAAGGGAAAATATGCGACGAAGAAAACCCCTCCATCTGCAAAACCGAAAGCTACAAAGAAGAAGAATGCTAAATCAGAGAGCGGTTATTCTGTGAAGAAAAAGGAAGTTGTCGCTCTTCTGAAAAGGTGGAAAAGCATAAAGCCTTTAGCTTTCAAGGAAGATGTAAGTAAAAAAAAAACTCTCAGAAATGTTGACCTTTTCAATTTGTCAATCTAGGGTTTATTGATATCCCGACACCGTTGTGTCCATAACTTATGCAAGTTCTGTTATTCAATTGTAGATTAAGTACGCGTTCTACAAAGGCGACCCTTTATATGGAAGAATCAATATCAACTGTAGGTTTTCATACGTGCGTGATATTGAAAACAAATTGACTGGTGCAGATTGGAGAAGGATAATTGCAAGCCCTTTTGGAAATGTAATGAAAATGTTGCGTCAGGTTACATTTTCTTCCCAAACTGTACATACTGTTCTTTTTAAGCAAATAAAATCAAAAAAGAAGTGAGAGACCTGGTACGAGATAGGTGGTAAAGTGTTAAGGTTTTCAATGAAGGAGTTTGCATTGATAACTGGTTTAAATTGTGGTCAAATGCCACCAGAATCAGTTGGGAAGAAGAAAAAGAAAGATGTACAAGTGATGGAGAAGTTCTTTGGTGGTCCTGCTGGTCCTAAAACCTCAGTGCAAGACTTGTACGAGAGGTTCAGGGATTATAGACTGCTAGATAATTACAAGTTGAAGATGGCATTGCTTTTGATAGTTGAAGGTATTTTTCTTGGAGGAGATAAAAAGAGACTAGTTAAAGCTGAACATGTGAAGCTGCTGGATAACATGGACAAGTTTTGGGATTATCCTTGGGGAAGAGTTGCATATGAAGAGTTGCACAGGTCTTTGACAAAATCTCTGGCCAGAAGAATGCTTACTGTTGAAAAAGCTTTGCTACTCTCTGAAGATGCAAGGATTCCCTATACCATTCAAGGAATGCCAGTTGTATTTCAGGTATATTAAATTAGTAATTGCATTTGCCTATATATCCCTGACAAGTTTGATAGTGTTGGGTGGTGAGATTTAAGTGTTTAAACTTGAAGTGATACCTATAAAGTAAATATTTGAAGTTTGAGAAACTGTTGGATCACTTTTAAATCAAAGAATTGAATTGTTATATGGAATTTGTGCTGAAATCATGCAAACATTTGTTTGAATTGTTAAAGTTCATACAAGTTTTAATATGCTTGACTAGTTACCTAGTGAAGGGTGTCTGGATTTGAAATGTTAAAGTTCATACAAGTTTGAATAATGAAAAAGTTGTGTCTATGTAGGTTTGGATATGGGAATGTGTCCAAAGCTTTGGAGTCCAGTATGCTTCCAAGATAAATGAGACAGCTATACCCCGAGGTCTTCGTTGGTACTCAGAGCAATGTCCCGAACATGGACTGCTTCAGTTGTGTTTTGCTGATCCAAAGCTGAAGGTCCTGCCTATTCTCATACCTGATGAATCTGAGAAGAGTTTGTTAAGTGCCTGCAGATTCCATGATGAAATCAAGGACCCTTTCTTTGACAAAATAGTATCTGAGGCTATGGCTATGGGAAAGGCAAATGCCAAACTGAAAGAGCCTAACAAGGGGAAAGAGGCTTTCAAAGGAGAAGTTAGTGGTGATGCAAATGCAAGGCAGATGATGGATATCATTAATCAGTTGTGTAACAAGATTGCTAAGATGGAACACGGTCTATGTGAGAGGATTGACAGGTTGGAGAGGAACAATGTCCAAGTTTTTGAAAAGGTTCCTAAGAGGAAGAAAAGAATGGTTAAGAAGTCTGAGGCTCAAGCAAGTGATAGTGATAGTGAAGAGTTTGATGGAGTTGATGATTATATAGATGATTCAGAAGGTTCAGAGACTGAAGCAAGTGATAGTGAAGGTAGTGACAATGAAAAAAGTGAGGATGATGAAAAGGCTATTAGTGAGGATGAAAAGGCTGGTAGTGACAAGGCTGTTAGTGTGGATGAGGATGATGAAAAGGCTGGTAGTGACAAGGCTGTTAGTGGATATCATAATTTGATGGATGTTGATACTAAGGTATGACATTCCAATTATTTTAAGATTTCTACTTTCATAGATATTTTAAAGAAGTATGGCAGGATATGGAGTTGAAGAAACTTAAATTAGATAGATAACACTAAAAATTCTCTATCATTGTAGGGAAATGAAACAGAAGAAGGAAGCAGTGAGTCCATTATTGAGAATAATCAAGAATTTGTTAGTGAGGCATTTGAAAAAAATTCAAAGGATAATGATGTGAACCTAGATGACAACCCTAGAGACAGTGATGAAAATGTGGCCATACAAGACAATTCTGGTTTGGCCATACAAGTATATAAGGTATGCCATAAGTACATGTCGAGTGTATTAATGAAGCATGACAGGTTATAAATTTTGAGAAATGTGTTGTAGGTTTTAAAAATTGGAATATGCACATTATTTTGAAGTAATATATATTTTTGTGGTAAATGTAACTTCAGGAATTGGAGGAAAATTATGTATTAGTTGGTGTTGGTAGAAGAACTGGAGATATAGTAATGGATGTTGTAGCTGACATTAGTGAGAAGCTAACTGATAAGGATGGAATGCTTGATGATGATGTTGATGCCCCTAGGGAGCAAGATGAGTTGATACCAAATGTTGATAGTACTATCACAGATGATGTAGAAGATGCCCCAAGGAAAGAGCAGGAAAGCCAGGAAGCAGAAGTCCAGGTTTCTAGGGCAGTAGCCGTTCATTTATTGAGAAGGAAGTTAGAGAGAAGGAGGTCGGGAAAGAAGGAAGAGGTTGGGAAGGAAGGAGATGAGAAGGAAGAGGTTGGTAAGGTTGACATTGACAAGGATGAGAAGGAAGAGGCTGGTAAGGAAGAGGTTGAGAAGGAGGGTATTGAGGAGGTTGTGAATGTGAAACAAGAGTTTGCCAAAGGCCAAGTTGTTTTCGACAATAGGAAGAAGGATGTGGGTCTATCTCCAAAGAAGTCAAGGTACCTCCCCAAGCGTAGTGTGAAGCCATCTGCTTCAGTCCTCTCCCCTTATAGATCTAAGAAACAAAACAACCAAAAGGCCAAGGACAATGAGAAGGACAAGGACAAGAAGAAGGAAGTGAGGGGTAAGAGTTTTTGGAAAAGGATCACAAAAAATCCAGCTGTGAAGGAAATGACTCCTGTAATAGAGTGGTACAAGGATGAAAGGTATGTATATCCAACTTATATCTCTCTCATCCAATGAAGTTTATGTACTTATATTGTCCTTTATGTTGCAGACCTATAGAATTCCGTGGAGTTAGCAAAATATACATTGACAATGATTTCATGGAGAGCTTAATTGAACCAACTAAGTGGTGGGGTAATTTGGTAAGGGTGACCGGTTTTTAAAAAAATTGTAAATTTTGTCCACATACTCTATCAATATATTGATTTTGAAAATTTTTGTTGCCAGCACTTAGATGAAGTCCTAATTTTACTTCGCGATGCGCTCCTGAAGAACCCAAGTGAGAATCATAAGGCGGCTATTATGGACACTACATGGTGTGAAGACTACAAAGACCAACACAAGTGTGAAATGGGTGGTGTTGCAGTACCAGAATTTCCAGATCGCGTCGCTCGATACTTTAGAGGTGAACTTCCAATTTTTCATGGGAAGAATTGGGAAGAGGTGGACTTCATCTATGCACCGATTTTTGTGGGCACAAACCACTGGGTTGCCATTCAATTTGACCTGGTTAATTGGAGCTTAAGTGTGTTTGATTGCAATGCGAATCTGAAGCGTGATCATGTCATAGAAGAAGCAGTCGCCCCCATTATCAAGTATCTTCCTAAGTTTGTGAGCAAGCACGAACCTTTGTCCAAGAAATATGCACACCGGGGTGTCTCAGTTCTTACTTACAATGGAAGAGTTGGCAATCTGGAACAGAACATAAGAGCGTAAGATATCTTGCTTCCAGTTTGTTTTTTACCCGCCACCTAAAATATTAACATAGAATTGACCTTTCTTATTTTTGGTTGCAGTGGTGACTGTGGAGTATACACCTTGAAGTACATTGAGTGGTTGAGTTTTGGAAGTGATGATCTCTCCCTCATTTCAGATGATACGATCGACTATCACAGATTCGACATTGCTAATACTGTGTTCGACAAGCAGTGGAAGACAATGTTGAACTATGGACAATAGTGTGTCATCATAACACTAGATTGTGTGAACAATGTTTTGTTTGGATTGCAACTTTGATGCATGAAAAATGTTTTGTTTGCGTTGTGTTTTTGGGGCAAATTTGATGTACGAACAATGTATTGTGTTTCAACTCTTCTGATTCTGTTGTTGTATAAGTCATCTCTCTCATCCAATGTGTTGTGTTTCAACTTTGATGCATGAACAATGTGTTGTGTTTCGACAAGCAGTGAAAAACAATATAAGTGAAAGTTTATACCTTAAGTGACAGGTTTTAAATTCAATGGTGGAGAGCAATATTTCCAAAACCCGGTTTTGATTAAAATTAACCGATTAGTCAAAACAATTTCCAAAACCCGGTTTAGATGAATTTTAAACTCACCCAAATTCTTACCCTCATCCTACAGCTACCGCATTTTCTTCATCCTTCTCCCATGGCTCATTGAGGCATTTCAAAAACTCTATACAACTCCGAGAATCGATTGAAGGGTGTATTTCGCAGGGAGTGGAGATTGAGAGAGCTCGAGGGCGTAACCCATGGCATACTCGGAAGGATCCAGCAGTGGTGGGAATGTAAAGGTAAGTTTGGTATGATTTAGGGTTTCAATTTGGGGAAGTATTTGCTACTGTTTTGTTTCAATGTATGTTCTAAAATACGAATTGAATTGTGGATTTGCTACAGAATTCCGTATTTGCTACTGTTTTGTTTCTGTTTGAAATTTTGTGAACTCTAATATGTGGTTTGGCAAAGTAGCTTGAAACTCTTCTGACAAAGATGTTTTGATTACTACTGATGAAGACAAGACGTAGCCTAAACTCATGTTTATTCATGAGGAGATGGAATACATCAGCAATGGAGTCCAAATTGATAAGATGTGCATGTGGTGTTGCCTGCCGATATTTCACTTCTATGACAAACGAGAATCCGGAAAGGAGATTTATAAGATGTGTAAACCGGGTGCGTATCTAGCTTGTTTGCTAATATTCATAATACTTTGTTTTAAAAGTGTTTTGAATACTTTATGATACGAATCCAGTTTTCATGTATTTTGGATTGAATGCAGGTTGGAGGTTGTGGATTTTGGGAATGGTATGACCCTCCACTTTGTCCTATTGCAACAGAACTTATTCCTATGCTAAGAGATGAGATAATCCAGGTGAAAGATGCATTGGATGTGAAAGAGAGTATAATTTCAGCATATGAGGCAGAGCTTGGAATGCTACAGCAGGAAGTGATAAGGCTTAAAGGTGGTGCAAAGAGTGTTATCGGTCATGAAGAAGAGTGTCGAGTTAAGGCGTCAAACTATGTTGAACGTGTGCTGAAGGTTACTTGTTTTTTTGTGGTAATGGCTTGTGTAATTAAAGTCTATTTCACTTAGCCTGTTGTAAGCTCTCGGTTGTTAAGAGTCTTGTAAGCTATCTATGTCTAGAACTATTTAAGCTGTAGGATTTTATGGGAAAGTGTAAGCTTACCAAAACCGGGTTTTGGAAATTGTGGCGATTTTATGGGAAAGGTAGATAAGTGACAGGTTTTACATTCAAAGGTGGCGAGATAGTATTACATTGACTAAGAAGCATAAAGCATCCCATGGTTCATCACTGGAATAAGTAACAGACACAAAAGTAAAGTAATATGACTTATAAGAGATCATTTAAGAGTTTGAGATCTCTTATTGGTCATATTAAGCTTACCAAAACCATACCAAAAAAATAGCATTGTTCATAACTGGAATATAAAAGATAGCACACTATGAAAGATAGCACACTATGGTCTTACCCTTGATCCTCCTCTTGCAGCCCGATAGCACCTCTGGTAAGTATGACCAGTCAGCCCACATCTTGCACATCTATTGGACACACGTTTGTAGGGTCTCTCCCACCTAGCCTTGTATCTATTCTGCCTTGGTCTACCAGTGCCCCTTTTCCATGGTGGTGGCAAACATGCGATTTGCGATACGGACAATGGAACATCCCATTGCTTGCGTGGGGGGACCAGATGGATGGTTTCCTTGTAAATTTCTTTCAAACTGTTGTTGCTATAGAAGTGAGTAACCAGAGTAGTAACATCAACACCCCTATCCTTTGCTACTGCCATAGCATGTGTGCATGGAATTCGATCTTTCTGAAAGACATTGCATTGGCAAGTTAGTCGGCGAATATTCACTTCGTACTTATTCCTTCCATCTGTCACCTCTGCTTCAATATCACTTAGCCTATGGACACTCATTGTCACAGAAGCCGTATACCTTTGATCCATGGTTTTGGTCACAGACCTGGTACTTACCTCAGCCTATGTAGCAGCCGACTCCCTCCTTTCACAGAACCAGGTGGCAAAGGTATGCAAGATAACATCAAACAATGGTACAATAGGCCACATACGCTCCTCTTTAAACACACTGTTCAGACATTCTGCATTGTTTGTAGTCATGATGTTGAACCTGTCAGTTGAGAAATATGCCCTTGACCACTGATTAAGGGGCACTTTCAGAGCATCTTTTACCACAGCCGGAGCCCTGTTTCTTAGGATCTCAAGCTCGGTCCTATATTCTTCTACCGTGTACGCCTTTGCAACCTTGAACCACTGGTCTTGCAAGCCTCCCCAACGGCACTTCAGCTTGAAGTTTTGTAGCATATGATAAATGTAATATCCATGGCTAGCAAGAGTGTATTGTGTTTTCAGAGCAGCTTTTATACTCAAATGACGATCAGAGACAAAAACCACATCCACGCTATCGGGTACAACAACTTTCTTCAACTCCTTAAAGAAGAAGGACCAAGAATCCTTATTCTCACTGTCTACTACAGCAAAGGCCAGGGGGTAGATTTGTCTGTTTCCATCTTGGGCAGTAGCTAGAAGAAGTTGTCCGTTGAATCTCCCTCCTAAGTGTGCTCCATCAACACAAATCACCTGATTTTCATATAAAACCGGTCACCCAAATGCAGTTTACCCTCCAGGTAATATTATATAATCAAGACAAACAATAAAGTTGGAGAAACATAAAGTTACCTTTCTCAAACGGGGAACAACCCTGATGGAAGCACCCAAGGCCCAGAAGCAGTACTTAAAACGGTTTTCAGAATCTGTTATTATAGCTGTATGCGTGCCAGGATTGACCTCTTTCAACATATGTAGCCATGAGTGAAGTTGACTGTAACCTTCCTCGGCAGTCCCTCGAATAATGTCCTCTGCTAGCACTCTTGCTCTATTGGCTTTGTGATAACTACATCAACTCCCAGGCCTTTCATGACAGCTTGTATCTCTCTTGCCCTTGGTGCATCCTTGCGACCTCTAAACCTGTTACACCAACACCAATAGATAGTCTTTAGACATTTTGCATAAAACTGTCTGAATTGAAATTAAAATCTTCAACAAAAACAATATATACCTATCAAGAATACTCTGTGAAATTACGGAGGCAGTGGCATGCCTGTTGTGATCGTGCCTGAACAGCATCCCACATGTATGGTTTGTAGCAAACCTCCGGACAATAAACGCACTAGTATCGTGTTTCTGTTTTACTATTTCAAAGTATTAATCTAGTCTCTGGGCACAATGTTTGGTTTAGTCCCGTAATATCCGTTTGGTCAGCCTTTATGATAGGTGGTCCCGGTGGATGGTCCCACTGTTATGAGCCCTAGATTAAACCTTTAAACCTTAGTAAACCTTTAACCCTATTAGTGAAAGTCATGACTGAAATGGCAAGAAGACTATTCAGGCGTGGTTCAGGTAGCAATTCTGGACAAATCGTTCATAGCAATGAAAACATGTATACCTTAGACCCAGACAATATCCAGAACTGGACTATCCCAGACAATCCTCAATCTGTTTATAGATCGGGAATTATGGATATGTTCCATGCAAATTGCATTAAGCATCAAGAAGAAACCATTAGTCTTACCAAAGATCAACAATCTCTTAGACTGCTCAATCCTATAACCATTCAGAGTTACTTAAGAAAAGGTTATAGATTTTTGCATATAGGACTAATTCAAATAGCATTAAAACCTTTGCATAGAAAAGGAATTGATTCTCCTGTCTTCCTAGCCTTGAGAGATGACAGATTCATCACTTACAAGGATTCCATCCTTGCCTTAGTCCAATCCAATATCTGTAATGGTCCTTTATTTTTTAATTGTTCTCCCAACTTCTCTGTTGATTTAACAGACCCCAGGATTTGTCAAACTCTTATCCTAGATATCAAAATGCTAAACAATAACTGTAAACAATTCACAAAGAATTTTGCGGTTATTTTTAGACTTCATTTTAAACTCATGAGCGCCTTAACTGACCCTAAGTGCAGCTTAGCCCCTCTAGCTCAGGGAGAAACCGTTCTTCTTCAATTAGAAGCAGAAAAATCCTGCACGTTTACCCCTAAGACCATCAAATGGAAAGACATAACCATTCCTGAAACCTTAGAAGTCGACAACGACAATCCTCCTAGGAACATGGAACAGCAAGAGATTTCTCAGATCATCGAAGAAATCGATGGTAGAATTCTCATCAGATTCAACTCTTCTAGAGAAAATTCTGCTAATAGACCCCCTTTGATTCCTGGCAGAAACTCTATCCATGATCCCTTCTATTCTATTAGAAGTGAATTTTCGGGATCTTTGAGAAATGACCATCTCAGAAATGATCGAGTCAATTATGAAGATCCTTTACCTAGAATCATCCCTCAAAATGATACTGAGTCAACCGGTGGTCACTCACCAACCTCCATTGATAGACACAGCTTTTCCTCTGTCAATGTTCTATCCAAAACTGATTTTATTATTGACAAAGATTACCTTAGAAAAGACTTTGGTAGTCCCAAGAATGATAAAAAGAAAAGATGGTTCATGAGTATAGACAAAGAATGTAGAGACCATATTAGAGAAGAATGGTATGAAGATATGAATAGACTTCAGACTAATATTTTCTTTTTCAAATGGTTCTCCATATACTTGTCCAGAAAAGGAATCAAAGACCCTTTTTATCTATCTTATCTTGAAGTTCAAAATAGAATCACTAGAACCTGGAAACTCCTTCCAACGGGCTCTAGTACCTCTATTCATCCTCCTCTCAAGGGAATTATTCTCAGTAATGAGAATGAAGAGATTAAGGCTGAACCTTTCAAAAAGGGTAGAACTGATGCGGATAATAGCCTTGTAAATCTTAGAGATATTAAAAAGATTTACAATCAGAACAACTACTCTAATCAGATCCTTCATACCATTGCCGAACAGATAGACCAAGTTCACTTGGGAATCGACAAAGGATGTAAATCTGCTAGGTTTCCTAGAGATGTTTCTAAACTCCACTTTCAATCCGAAAGTATCCCTAGCAATCTTTTGAGAAACATAAATCTCAATCCTCCAAACCTGCTTGAAAGAATCTCCCAGAAAATAGATGCTTTCCAAGCCTCTACTTCTCAAAGGATTGATGCAATCCATGCATCAAACTCTGGGGTTAAACCCCATACTCCTATCAACCCGGCAAACTTAAACTGCTTAAAAGCGTCTTGCAAAAGCAGTTGTAATGATAACTCTTGCACAGATCAGAATAGTCCCAATACTACAGAATCTAGTTCTGAAGGTGAGTCTGATAAAAAGAGTAATCAAATAGAGTCAGAATTACCAGAGATCAACAGACTCAGAAGAAGAGAAAACAGATCTCAACATTTTACCAAAATGTTTGGAAACTCTGACACTAGAAATTATTATAATAGACCTACTCCTCCAGATCTTCAATATGAAGAAAGAGCTAAGTTCAGAACCACTAATTACAGTGGTACATCCATCTACGAATGGAACATAGATGGAAAGTCTGAAGGAGAGATTTTAAATACTCTCCAAGAAATGGGAATGGCCAAGGTTGCCTATAGAACCCATGATCAAACAGACAAAACTGCTGCATGCCTTATAATCCAGGGATTCACAGGGCAGTTAAAAAATTGGTGGGATAACGCTACTAGTCTTCAGCAAAAAATAGAAATTTTAGATGCAACTATTTCCAGTGAAGATGACAATGGCAGAATCACCACAGAGCAAAACTCTTGTGCCCAACTTATATATGCTATTAGCATGTATTTCATCGGCAATCCTAAAGAGGAACTTGAAGCTAACAAGTTCACCCTAACAAACCTTAATTGCCCAACCTTAAGTGACTATAGGTGGTACAAAGATGTATTTTTAACCTATGTCCTTAAAAGACCAGACTGTAATGAGCCTTTCTGGAAAGAAAGATTCGTTGCTGGCTTACCTTCCTTATTTGCCAAACGCATCATAACCAAGCTCAAAGAAAACATTGGAATAGAAGATATTCCTTGGAAAGAGATCACTTATGGTCAACTTGGGGCGTTTATCAAAAAAAGAAGGATTAGCATTATGCACTGAACTTAAAATTCAGGCAAAATACGGGGGAGAAAAGGGTAACTCCAGAAGAGAAATGGGAAACTTCTGCGAAGCCTTTGGCATGGAAAATATCCAAGCCCCTTCTAGAGCTAGAAAGGATAAGTCTTTCAGAAGAAAAAAGGACTTCTCCAAACGCTTTAGAAAACACAGATCTAACCCTGCTAAGCCTAAAAGATCTTATAAACCCAGATTCAGGCCCAACCCTAGCAAAAAGATCATTTGTTACAAGTGTCGTAAACCATGACACAAAGCTGACGTTTGTCCTCTTAAACAAAGGATCAACGAATTAGCTAAAGACAACCCCAGTCTCAAAAGAGAATTAGAAGAAATTCTCCTCAATAACACTGATCATTCGTCTAGCAATGAAGGTCTCCATGAACTAGATTATAATGCATCCTCTAGTTCTAACAATGATCAACCTCAGCATTTTTGCAATGTTATCACTAAGGCCGACAGAGAAGAAGCCTTATTTGACCTCATAAACCAAATTCCTGACCCTCAGACCAAGCATGATTATTTCATGAAACTCAAAGATCTCATTTTCAAAGAACAAAAACCTACTCTGGAAAAACCTTTTAGCATTTCAAAACTCTTTGAGAACAAACCTTGCACCAGCCTCCTTGGCACACAGGTTACCACCAAAGAACTTCAAACTGAGGTTAACAGACTCAAAAGAGAAGTCAAAGATCTCCAGGAATATGTTAGGATCAGAGATCCTATTAACCTTGAGATAGAAACCAGAATTACTCTACTTGAATCCAGAATTGAATCAAGTAATAGTAATCATTCCTCTCATAGGTCCAGGAGCAGTTCTAGAAACTCTTCTCCTAGTAACCACTCAGATGATTTGTTCGTGGCATCCCTAGAAAAAATGAATTTTCAAAAATGGTACTGCCCGATCAGAATCAAAATAAACACCTTCATTCTTGACACTGTCGCTCTTCTCGACAGCGGAGCTGATCTCAACTGCATAAGAGAAGGCCTCGTACCTTCCAAGTATTTCGAGAAAACCAATGAAAGACTCCTTAACGCAAGTGGCGTTAAAATGCAATTAAACTTCAAAATTCCTGAAGCTTCTATTTGCAGCAATGGTTACTGTCTCTCAAACTCGTTTGTTCTTGTTAGAGACCTTACCCAAGAAGTCATTCTAGGAACCCCCTTTTTAACTCAACTCTATCCCTTCACTGTCACTAGAAGTGGTATCCATGCTGATATCTTGGGGAAAAGATTAGACTTCAAATTCCTAGATCCTATTAGAACCAAAGATCTTGATCTCCTTCAATCTGTTTCAATCAAGAAACATCTTAATCTCATCGATCATAAGAAAACCTTCATCAGAGATTTAACTGAGGAAATTGCTTCCTTAAAAATCGAAGAGAAACTTCATTGTCCCCATTTACAAACTAGAATCAGTAATCTTGAAAAATCCTTCAAAAATCAAGTTTGCTCTGAAGTCCCTAATGCTTTCTGGGATCGCAAACAACACCATGTCTCCCTCCCCTATGAAAAGACTTTCAACGAGAGGGATATTCCTACCAAAGCCAGACCCATTCAAATGAATAAGGAATTACTTGAAGTTTGCAAAAAGGAGATAGACTCCTTATTAAACAAAAAGCTTATAAGGAAATCCCAATCTCCTTGGAGTTGTGCTGCCTTCTATGTTATGAATGCAGCAGAAAAAGAAAGAGGTGTTCCCAGGTTGGTCATCAACTACAAACCTCTTAACACTGTTCTTCAATGGATTAGGTATCCTATTCCCAATAAAAGAGATCTGCTTAACAGACTCTTTGAAGCAAAGATTTTCTCCAAATTCGATATGAAAAGCGGTTACTGGCAGATTCAGATAACCGAAGCAGACAAATACAAAACTGCGTTCACAGTCCCTTTTGGGCATTATGAATGGAATGTCATGCCATTCGGCCTTAAAAACGCCCCTTCAGAGTATCAAAGGATCATGAATGAAATTATGAACCCTTACTCTGACTTTCTCATTGTCTATATCGACGACATTCTCATATACTCCAAATCCTTAGATGATCATTTCAAACATTTAAATACCTTTCTTTACGTCATCAAGAAAAATGGTTTAGTTTTATCTATGACCAAGATGAAACTCTTCCACACCAAGATCAGATTTCTTGGCCATGATATCCATCAGCAAACCATCAAACCCATTCATAGGAGCATTGAATTTGCTAACAAATTCCCTGATGAAATTAAAGACAAAACCCAGCTTCAAAGGTTTTTAGGATGTCTTAATTACATCTCGGACTTCTTCCCTGACCTTAGGAAACTTTGCATTCCTCTGTTCCTTAGACTCAAGAAAAATCCTCCTCCTTGGGGTCTAGAACAGACCAAAGATGTCAGAATTATCAAAAGCAAAGTTCAGCAACTTCCCTGTATAGGCATTCCTCAACCTAAAGCCTTTATGATTGTTGAGACAGACGCCTCTGACCTAGGATTTGGTGGCATCTTAAAACAAAGATTAGATATCAATAAGCCAGAGCAATTAGTCAGATTTTACTCTGGATGTTGGACAGGTCCTCAAAAGAATTACAGCACTGTCAAGAAAGAAATCATTGCCATTGTTGCCTGTATTTCTAAATTTCAAGATGATCTTTACAACAAAACTTTTCTCCTTAGAGTCGATTGCAAATCGGCAAAAGAAATTTTGCAAAAAGACGTTCTTAACATTGTCTCAAAACAGATTTTCGCCAGATGGCAAGCCATACTTTCAGCATTTGATTTCTAAATAGAATTCATTAAAGGAGAACATAACTCCTTACCTGATTTTCTTACAAGAGAATTTTTGCAGGGAAAATCAAGCATTTAAATGTCTCCTTTCCCTCATCTCAAAATCTTTCAAGATCTTCAAAAAGAATGTTTAGCATCCTGCGGTGTTTTTAATAGCCTACTGGATCTCAAAAGAATTTTAGCAACAGACTACAATTCTGAAGACTCAAAAAACCTAGACATTTGCATAGCAAAAATTTGGCTTCAACGTAACAGATCTGCAGCCAAAAGGATGATGACCTCCAAGGTATTAACCTCTAATCTACATTTCTGACAATATTCTTTGATTTTTCAGAAATGGCGGGGAGAGGAAACTCTCGGAAGCAAACCCCAGCGGATTACCTCCCAACAAAAAGTACTGGTGAACTAGTCCCGGTTCACAACCAGTTCAAAAGTCTATCACAATATCCTACCCTCTCAAAGGCCTCAAGCCCAAAAACCCCACAGAAAAAAGAGTCAAAGTCCAAAGTCTTTCATAAATATGTCATTAAACAATCCCCCATTGAAGAACTATGTTTAACCAAAGAACTAGTGACTCATGAACCCAAAGAGTTCGAGCCTTTCGTCAAGAGTCTCTTCTCAAAAGACTTTCAATGGTTCCCTACTGAACCAGCTAAAACACAAAAATTCTACGAGTTTATTTTGGTAGATTATCATTCTGCAGAAATCTCTCATACCAAAGATGAGAAAGATCTCAATCTTATACTTTTTTCTAAGTGTAAGATCCTCAAAGTAATCTCCAGAGACCAATGGGGTGATCCCACTGCAAACAAGCAATTCTCTATTCCCTTTTACCCAAAGGGATACTCCTACTATGACTATCGTTTGGCATGGTCAAAAGCATTTTTAATCAGACCCTTTAACCACTCTTGGTTTTTCTTTTTTTGCAAAGATTGCCCAAATCAAATACCAATCTGGTTTTACTCTTGGTGGAACCTCTTTGGTCCTGTCCCTGAAATATACCCTGATCCAGTTAAGTTAGCCCTTGACTACTTCTGCAAACACTGTTTCTGGCCAGAATACATTAAACCAGTCCAATTCCACAAAAATACTGGGGTAGCTTGGATCTTTTGTTGGATCTACGATCTCAAACAGATTCTTCCTACACCACTCCCATTATCACTCTGTAGACTTTACAAAGTCAGATGGTGGGAGAAATTCGACTTAGACCTAGTCTCCCTTGATAAGATCAAAACCCTTATCCAGCTCAAAAGAACCTCCCAGACTCCTCAAAATGCCCAAACACTTCATCCTACAGCTATTCCAGTGGCATCTTCTTCTCAGTCACCACCATTAGCTGCAGCCCAGCAGAAAGAATGGGAAGAATTTCAAAGATGGAAAAAACATCAAGAAATGGCAGCCCAGTCCAGTGCAGCCCAATCAAGCAATGACCAAGTCAAGACCATTATAATCAAAGATGTTCAGCCCAAATCAGTTAAAAACAAATCATGGGCTGACAAAGTCCAAGAAGACGAACTGGAAGCCCAAAACAGTTCGACCAATCAAGACTACTATGAGGATTTTGATCCTGATGATCATTTTGCTCAAGATCCTTACGCATAACAATCCATATCAAAATATTGGCCCAAGATCTATTCAAGTCCAGCAAGAAGTCTTTGGCCCAACTCAGCAAAACAGTTCTCAGCAAAATCAGTTGTCGGTACAAGCAATCAGTGAGATCAATTCACTTTCAGCAAATGTTTATGGCCGACAAAGACTTTCAACAAAAGTAGAAGAGTACAAAAGTCCTTTCTGCAAAAGCTTATGGCCGACAATGACTATTAGCAAAAGCAGAAGACTCCAAAAGCTCTTTCCAGCAAATGTAATTCCCACTTGTTTTTAAACTGTATACATGAATAGTTGTACGGCTACCAAACAGGGGATCCCAAATAGTCAATCCTAATTTTCTTTAAATAGCAAAGCCCTTCAGTCTGTCGAAGGCACGCAAAAACTCTCTCTCTCTCTCTCTCTCCATATATTTCTCCATCACATTTTAAGTTTTTAGCTTTGGTGTTCTTCAGTTCCTTTGTAAGTCTACTTTGTACAGTTTTCTTTCTGTATGCAAATGTTCCTTTGATAATAGTCCCAGTTCATATTTTTCTCCTTACTTTCAATAATATCGTTATTTACTATTCATTAAAAGTCACTGTAGCAAAGTACTATTCATGCAATCTTTTTAGTTTGTGTTATTGTTTGTTCTAAGTTTTCATATTTTCAAAGTTTTGATCCGTTTGGCCAACTTGGTAAGATATCTTGCTTCCAGTTTGTTTTTTACCCGCCACTTAAAATATTAACATAGAATTGACCTTTCTTATTTTTGGTTGCAGTGGTGACTGTGGAGTATACACCTTGAAGTACATTGAGTGGTTGAGTTTTGGAAGTGATGATCTCTCCCTCATTTCAGATGATACGATCGACTATCACAGATTCGACATTGCTAATACTGTGTTCGACAAGCAGTGGAAGACAATGTTGAACTATGGACAATAGTGTGTCATCATAACACTAGATTGTGTGAACAATGTTTTGTTTGGATTGCAACTTTGATGCATGAAAAATGTTTTGTTTGCGTTGTGTTTTTTGGGCAAATTTGATGTACGAACAATGTATTGTGTTTCAACTCTTCTGATTCTGTTGTTGTATAAGTCATCTCTCTCATCCAATGTGTTGTGTTTCAACTTTGATGCATGAACAATGTGTTGTGTTTCGACAAGCAGTGGAAAACAATATAAGTGAAAGTTTATACCTTAAGTGACAGGTTTTAAATTCAATGGTGGAGAGCAATATTTCCAAAACCCGGTTTTGATTAAAATTAACCGATTAGTCAAAACAATTTCCAAAACCCGGTTTAGATGAATTTTAAACTCACCCAAATTCTTACCCTCATCCTACAGCTACCGCATTTTCTTCATCCTTCTCCCATGGCTCATTGAGGCATTTCAAAAACTCTATACAACTCCGAGAATCGATTGAAGGGTGTATTTCGCAGGGAGTGGAGATTGAGAGAGCTCGAGGGCGTAACCCATGGCATACTCGGAAGGATCCAGCAGTGGTGGGAATGTAAAGGTAAGTTTGGTATGATTTAGGGTTTCAATTTGGGGAAGTATTTGCTACTGTTTTGTTTCAATGTATGTTCTAAAATACGAATTGAATTGTGGATTTGCTACAGAATTCCGTATTTGCTACTGTTTTGTTTCTGCTTGAAATTTTGTGAACTCTAATATGTGGTTTGGCAAAGTAGCTTGAAACTCTTCTGACAAAGATGTTTTGATTACTACTGATGAAGACAAGACGTAGCCTAAACTCATGTTTATTCATGAGGAGATGGAATACATCAGCAATGGAGTCCAAATTGATAAGATGTGCATGTGGTGTTGCCTGCCGATATTTCACTTCTATGACAAACGAGAATCCGGGAAGGAGATTTATAAGATGTGTAAACCGGGTGCGTATCTAGCTTGTTTGCTAATATTCATAATATTTTGTTTTGAATACTTTATGATACGAATCCAGTTTTCATGTATTTTGGATTGAATGCAGGTTGGAGGTTGTGGATTTTGGGAATGGTATGACCCTCCACTTTGTCCTATTGCAACAGAACTTATTCCTATGCTAAGAGATGAGATAATCCAGGTGAAAGATGCATTGGATGTGAAAGAGAGTATAATTTCAGCATATGAGGCAGAGCTTGGAATGCTACAGCAGGAAGTGATAAGGCTTAAAGGTGGTGCAAAGAGTGTTATCGGTCATGAAGAAGAGTGTCGAGTTAAGGCGTCAAACTATGTTGAACGTGTGCTGAAGGTTACTTGTTTTTTTTGTGGTAATGGCTTGTGTAATTAAAGTCTATTTCACTTAGCCTGTTGTAAGCTCTCGGTTGTTAAGAGTCTTATAAGCTATCTATGTCTAGAACTATTTAAGCTGTAGGATTTTATGGGAAAGTGTAAGCTTACCAAAACCGGGTTTTCGAAATTGTGGCGATTTTATGGGAAAGGTAGATAAGTGACAGGTTTTACATTCAAAGGTGGCGAGATAGTATTACATTAACTAAGAAGCATAAAGCATCCCATGGTTCATCACTGGAATAAGTAACAGACACAAAAGTAAAGTAATATGACTTATAAGAGATCATTTAAGATTTTGAGATCTCTTATTGGTCATATTAAGCTTACCAAAACCATACCAAAAAAAATAGCATTGTTCATAACTGGAATATAAAAGATAGCACACTATGAAAGATAGCACACTATGGTCTTACCCTTGATCCTCCTCTTGCAGCCCGATAGCACCTCTGGTAAGTATGACCAGTCAGCCCACATCTTGCACATCTATTGGACACACGTTTGTAGGGTCTCTCCCACCTAGCCTTGTATCTATTCTGCCTTGGTCTACCAGCGCCCCTTTTCCATGGTGGTGGCAAACATGCGATTTGCGATACGGACAATGGAACATCCCATTGCTTGCGTGGGGGGACCAGATGGATGGTTTCCTTGTAAATTTCTTTCAAACTGTTGTTGCTATAGAAGTGAGTAACCAGAGTAGTAACATCAACACCCCTATCCTTTGCTACTGCCATAGCATGTGTGCATGGAATTCGATCTTTCTGAAAGACATTGCATTGGCAAGTTAGTCGGCGAATATTCACTTCGTACTTATTCCTTCCATCTGTCACCTCTGCTTTAATATCACTTAGCCTATGGACACTCATTGTCACAGAAGCCGTATACCTTTGATCCATGGTTTTGGTCACAGACCTGGTACTTACCTCAGCCTACGTAGCAGCTGACTCCCTCCTTTCACAGAACCAGGTGGCAAAGGTATGCAAGATAACATCAAACAATGGTACAATAGGCCACATACGCTCCTCTTTAAACACACTGTTCAGACATTCTGCATTGTTTGTAGTCATGATGTTGAACCTGTCAGTTGAGAAATATGCCCTTGACCACTGATTAAGGGGCACTTTCAGAGCATCTTTTACCACAGCCGGAGCCCTGTTTCTTAGGATCTCAAGCTCGGTCCTATATTCTTCTACCGTGTACGCCTTTGCAACCTTGAACCACTGGTCTTGCAAGCCTCCCCAACGGCACTTCAGCTTGAAGTTTTGTAGCATATGATAAATGTAATATCCATGGCTAGCAAGAGTGTATTGTGTTTTCAGAGCAGCTTTTATACTCAAATGACGATCAGAGACAAAAACCACATCCATGCTATCGGGTACAACAGCTTTCTTCAACTCCTTAAAGAAGAAGGACCAAGAATCCTTATTCTCACTGTCTACTACAGCAAAGGCCAGGGGGTAGATTTGTCTGTTTCCATCTTGGGCAGTAGCTAGAAGAAGTTGTCCGTTGAATCTCCCTCCTAAGTGTGCTCCATCAACACAAATCACCTGATTTTCATTAAAACCGGTCACCCAATTGCAGTTTACCCTCCAGGTAATATTATATAATCAAGACAAACAATAAAGTTGGAGAAACATAAAGTTACCTTTCTCAAACGGGGAACAGCCCTGATGGAAGCATCCAAGGCCCAGAAGCAGTACTTAAAACGGTTTTCAGAATCTGTTATTATAGCTGTATGCGTGCCAGGATTGACCTCTTTCAACATATGTAGCCATGAGTGAAGTTGACTGTAACCTTCCTCGGCAGTCCCTCGAATAATGTCCTCTGCTAGCACTCTTGCTCTATTGGCTTTGTGATAACTGGCATCAACTCCCAGGCCTTTCATGACAGCTTGTATCTCTCTTGCCCTTGGTGCATCCTTGTGACCTCTAAACCTGTTACACCAACACCAATAGATAGTCTTTAGACATTTTGCATAAAACTGTCTGAATTGAAATTAAAATCTTCAACAAAAACAATATATACCTATCAAGAATACTCTGTGAAATTACGGAGGCAGTGGCATGCATGTTGTGATCGTGCCTGAACAGCATCCCACATGTATGGTTTGTAGCAAACCTCCGGACAATAAACGCACTAGTACCTATCTTCACTGAAGCACGAAAACCAAATGAACATCCTCTGTTTTTGCACTCCACCACATAACAAGTCTTATCAGACCTCTTCACAAGCATTTCTACATAATTGTCCATAGCATATGCGGCTAACGAATGCTGAAGCTCCTTCTTGGTTTGAAACATATCTCCACACTTGATTGTCTTGGACTTCGACTTGTCCTCCACTTCTTCTACATCCACCAAATTTTGAAAGTCAGTAGGGACTTCAGAACGGTAATATCTCTCTTTGGCTTCATCAATAGCATCCAGATATTCAGGCTTCCCAATATCAACCTCCTCAACGTTGTCAACATTTTCAATGTATTCCTCTTCTTCCTCGGAAAGGTTGACAAGGTCACAACCTTTATGCTTGGTTGCAGAAATAACAACATCCTCCTCTTCATCGTCACTGCTTAGTGACACAACCTCAACTGTCTTGGCTTTCTTACAAAACCACTTTGTAACAGTGTCAACATTCTGTTTCTCTCCACCCTTCACAGACATCCGGACATGCATCCCCTCCACTCCTATTTCATCTTCTAAAAGATCAGCATCTAATATGTCGCTCAACATCTGGTCCGACTTTCTTTTTTGGCTTAGTATAGGAGTAAAAGATGCACCATCATTTCCAGGCTGGGATACAGGTTGAGGTGCACTTAATGGAACATCGATCATCTCTTCTTCTTCTTTTGGAACTAATTTAGGTTTTTCTTTTGAAACTCCAGATTTTGGTTGCACAATGGAATGCAAAGCAATTGGCCAAACTCTGTCTTTACAATTTGTCATGTTCAAAAAGATGTATGCTTCTACATCATCCTTATCGCAAATATCAAAGGGAGGAAAGTGCGGATTTTGTAAAGACATGTAACTCATCTTCAAGTCGAACCTGGTAAGATCAATTTCCAGTTTTTCTGCAATCTTGATCTTCACTGATTCATAATCGATTTTCTCACTAACCATCATCCCCTTCGCCTTTTTTGTTCCTTCATAAATCCAAATCTCATTCTCGCACCTCCACTTTCCTCCACTGATTAGAGAAACCATATACGTTGGAGTTGATCTTCCTGAAGAAGCAAAAAATAAGAAAAGTTAATTAAAGAAACAAACAAAAATAAACACAAATAAAACAGAGCACGTGTGAATCTAATATGAAAACTTACCCATAGAAAATGAGAATATTAACAGTGGCAATAAAGGAAGCTTGGTTTAACAGTGACAATAACTCGGATGGCAAGTATGAAGCAGAGGACATAAATAAAGGAAGCTTGGTTTAACAGTGGCAATAACCTGGTAAGATGAAGAAGCCTAACGTAATTTTTGGTGGGAAAGAGACGATTAACTAAGCTAGCTTAGTTTTGACGGGAAATATGCAGTGATTTGACAGCTACACATCAGCGTTTTTTGTGGCTGAAATTCACTTGGTTTAACATTAAGCTTAAGCTTAATCTCCATCCGGCTTAATCACAGCTTCTCTCCATATATAATTTTAAATTCTGACACACAGTACAATCAAGCATGTTGCCATCTTTTCAACTTTTCAACTTCTTTTCTTTTTCTTTTAAATTTTGATTTACAAATTCTGATAATGCATTTTCTACCCAAAATATAAAAGCAAAATAAAATCAAATAAAGTCACTTTATGTTATTACAGTTATATCCAAAAATATAAGTACAACTTTGCAAATTTCATTCACAATGTGGTATACCCTTGCAAAATAGCCTTGGTTATATATATATATATATATATATATATATATATATATCCTTATAGTTATATCTAATTTAGTTATATCATATAGTTATATAACTATAAGATATATGATATAACTATAGTTATTTCATATGGTTATATACTATGGTTATATCATATAGTTATATACTATGATTATATAGTATAGTTATATCTAATTTGGTTATATCCTTATAGTTATATCCAATTTGGTTATATCATATAGTTGTACTGTTAATGTTAACCTAATTTTTATTTTTATTTTTGTGTGCGTTAAGCCTTAACGCACCATTTTTTTTTAAAACCGCGTTACAGGCCCAATTATTAACTTGTACGATAAGGCTTAACGCACAGTTACAGTGTCATACGTTAAGGTTTAACGTACCAATTCTGGATATTTTTCACTTTTATTTCAGTTTTGTCCCTTCTGCGTTAAGCCATAACACATCAACCTGTACGTTTACCTTTAACGCACAAAATAGTATGCGTTTAGAAAATGAAACGTGTGTATATAGGGACGGTCTTTTTCTAAGGTTGGTTATATATATTGTTACGGTTTCTTTTTTATAATTCCTGAAGTTAAAGTTATTTTTTTTGTGAAAGAAGAAGTTATAGTTATTATAGAAAGTAAAAGAGTAAAAGTAGATCGAAATCAATACCACAGCCAACCTCTCTCTAAAAACACTCCCACCTGGTCATCTCTTCGCCCGGGATTGTCGGGAATCATCCAACTCAACCGTCTTAATGTGATTTCACCCATGAAATGGAACCAACAAATCTCTTCCAACATGTTGTTGACAGAAACCCCTAATCCCCAAATTGGGTACTACAATCCCTTATTCTCCTGCCAACCGACCATGTCTCCAACACCAAGACCACCAATCGACCCCTCTCGTGGCTACCCCACTCGGAGTTGTCGCATTCTCTAAACACGAAGAACTCCTCTCAGACCACCTTGGTTGTGGTCTCCAACTCTACACCACCACCACCTTAATTAGGTTTTTCAAACCTATGGACCCTTTTTACACCTCCGATCCAGATCTGTTCTATCTGGCTTGTTGTACAAGGTGGAAAAATTATAAAATATTTTTGTCACAAAATTGGCTTTCAGAAGCCAAATATTATTTACACTAGTGGACTTCTTCTTCGGCTCTATGGCCCAATCAATATTTGGTCCATCCGATTAAACATCCCAAACTTTGTTTATTCGGCCGTATAGCCCAATTAACTTCTAAACATCAACGAGATTAACACTCAATAATTTTAGGTTATCTTGATCAAATTTAATCAATATTTACATATATATTTTCTTATATGTATGTCTTAATATTGATTGAGTAGCATTACCAACTTGGGCCGTTTAGCCCACAAGTTACTATAATCAAAACCTCAACTTGCATCAAATTTCACGTATCAGTAGCAATTGGGCCGTTATGCCCAAGTTGCTTAACTTGTGCAATACCAAATGCCCTACAATAAATCAATAACTGTTTACTATTATGTGTGAATTTTTGTAAAATTCAAACCTATCGTAAAATTCATTCCTACTCCTTTTCTCCTACTTTAGTCAACCAATCCTTTTCAACAAAATTTGTCATTTCAAATACTTTCATTTCTTCTTGAAACTGAGCTCATATTTCTTGGTTTGAGATGTTATTCCGGATGAGATTGCGATCATGGTTGTGTGGTTTGGATTGTCTGTTTGAGATAAAGCACTTCCAGGAGTTATATACTTATATCACACTCCCAGACGAATGATTGTTATCTGATCCCCAGCGACACAACGCCTTTGTTGGTCTTAGTGCAACACGTGTTCGTGTCATTCTCTTCCCATTCCCGATGTTCATTGCTTCTTGTTTAGCGTGTTAGTTTTCTTATGACTTGAATTTTGTTGTTTCTAGTTCTATGTCATGACGGTTTGTCCGTCTGCCGAATGTTTCTCGGCCTCTCGATCTAACAGGTGTGTTTGGTACATCGAATTCCTTTCCTTATAAAAAAAAAGTAGATCGAAATCAATAATGATCCTTTTTTATTAAAAAACAAATTGGAACCCTGAAACCAACAAAGTTTTGAAAAAATAAATGATGATGCAGATATTATAAAGGATGTATCAATTTATATTAAAAAATAAATTGAGAATTGAAATAAGATGAAGAGTTGGAACCCTGACTGCTTAGAAGAGGACAAACAAAAAATACATAGAATGAACAATGTTAGACGACCAATAAATAAATGGAGAAAACTACCGGATAAAATAATTAAAATCAACACAGATGGATCCACCAAAACTAATGGTGAATCTAGCTTTGGCTACATTTTCATGAACAACACGGGTAAACCAATCTTCCTCTTTGAGTATAAATGTGGTATCTCAACCCCATTAAAAACAGAAACGCTTATAGTAAGAAATGCCCTGGTAAACGCCTATGAATTAGGCATTACCGACATTCATCTTGAATGCGATAACCTTACCATTGTGAATGTTTTTAATCAAATCTGACACTGTCCATGTGATATAGAAATGTTAATTTTTGATATCCTGTGTGTTTTACAACTGTTTTCTTCAGTGCAGATTCTTCATGTCTTCCGAGAAACAAACGTGGTGGCCGACTTCATCGCAAAGATGGTCCAACGTAGTTCCTTGGAAGATATTCGAGCTAGTCTAGAATTTGTAATTCTCATCCGTAAGGATGCTATAGACTGAGAAACCGTCTCTTCTGTGGTTTCCAGTCTAATTTTTACTTAATAAAAAAAAAGTAATGATCCTTTTTTAGTATGGGGTTTGGATATCAGTCAAATTTTTAATTTTATTTGATATATTTTAATATCAAGATCAAAGTGATGTCTCTTGCTTGGTATAAGTGATATTGATATAATTGGTGATATAAAAGTGATATTAGAGCTTTTATATAATTAGTATATTAAAAATATTACTTAAAACTATACTTATACTCGATACTTTGATATCATTCACATTCATATCTTAATATTTATACTGATACTTATATCTGATATCTCATATCTTTGATCTTGATACCAAATGAGCTATTAGTGATATCAAGGTATGAGATATGACTGTATGAGTATAAATATGAGTGATGTTTTTGATATACATATCTCGTGGACCGAAACCGAACTAGCGGTTTAAGAGTTCAGAAGGTTCCGGTTGAACAAATCTTTGAACCGTCGTTAGAATTTTAATTAATATATTATTAGATTGAATATTACGTTATTAAGTTAGACGTGTAAGTTTTACATTTTAAGTTAAAATACATTCATTAACTATTGATTTTTTTTGTTTTTTTTATAATAAAAATAGGGTGAGCCTGGTTCAGAACTGGATCTCTTGATTTCGGATTTTTCCGATTCAGGTTTAGGTTCAACCGTTCAAGATCCCATTGAACCTTAAACCGACGGTTCGTGAACCAAACCATTGGTTCATGAAATGTTTACATCACTAGATACCAAACAAGAAATATGAATCTATAATATGAAATCAAGATTATACTAAATACAAATATAAAGATAAGTAATATTTATACTTATACCTGATATCATGATCAAATCAATACCAAACTAGTAAAGGGTTTGTTAGGTAATGGAGTTTATAAAGAGTTTTTTGTTTATAAATAATTGATAAGTATGGTTGTAGAAAAAATATATTTGGTAAAAAGGTGGTTTTTATGATGATGCGTAGTTTATTAGAAAAGTATGAGTAGTAAAAAAAAGTAAAATAATTTTATTATACGTTAATATAAAGTGTTTGTAAATAATGAACAAATTTAAACAAACAAAGCCAAAGTCTTGACAATCAAGGACATAGTGGATGAATACTGTAAGATATCTGGACAAAAGGTAAATTTTCATAAATCTGTCTTCCAAGTCACAAGGAAGGTTACCACTACAAAAAAGTTGGCAATCCAAGGAATACTTACAATAACAAACATGATATCCCTTGAAAGAAATCTAGGATGTCCCATCATTAATGGTAGGGTCAATTCTAATACCTTTGATGATCTTCCAATTAGTACACAACAACAACTAACCAAATGGAAAGCAAATTCCTTATCACAAGCATGACGAACTATTCTAATCAAAATGAATCTTGCATCTAGACCTAACAACCTGATGCAAAGTTTCATGTTACCAACACATACCCATAATGAACTGGAAAGACTAAACATAATTTTTTTTTGGAATAAGGATCCCTCATACAAACCGCTTATAGGTTGGGAAAGATTTATAATCCAACTCAACGAGTAGGACTTGGATTGAGAAAAGCAAAGGATATGAATAAAGCACTACAATTTAAATTGTTATGGAAAATCTTGGCCGACCCAGACAATTTTTAGGTGAAAATTATAACCAAAAAATATCTAAAACACAACGTATCTTACATTATGAGAAACAAGGAAACTGTTCTTGACAGTGGTCCAATATGATCGAAATTATGGACGATTTCAAAAAAGGAAGTTGGAAATGGCAGAACTATTAAATTATGGACGGATAGATGAGTTTCTACAACTCTTCTATGTGACATTATCAACATACAACCAACCCAGAATAAAGATGTTTTGGTGGCATAATTTATTCTACCAAATAATAATTGGAACAAGGAAAAGATAGAACAAATCTTACCAACTCATATAGCTAAACAAATAATATCCATTTCCATACCCTTATACAATATACATGATAAAATGTACTGGGAAGCCAATAAAAATGGATGATTTTCCACGAAATATGCCATGGATATGATTAACAAAAATAAAATATATTCAACATATGACTCTTCTTGAATTTGAAAATTGGACACTTATCCTAAAGTTAAAAATTTCATTTGGAAAATTATGAAAAATGGGCTCCCAACCAAAGCCAGATTAGGTGAAAAAGGAGTAGCACTCCCTCAGGGATATATTCGGTATAATGCACTAAACGAAGACACGAATCACCTATTATTCCAGTGTAGGCATACACTACAAACAATAGAAAAAAATGAACAACCACACATATGGAATTATTAGAAACTTAAATACAGACAACAAAAAAACCCCTGAAATAATTGAGGAAATTCGATAGAAAATTGATAAAGCACAATTTGTAGAATTGGTAGTCGATCTCTTGGTGGGGAATATGGTTCTACAGAAACCAACAAAGCTTTGGAAGACCAACAAAGCTTTGGAAGACCAACAAATGATACTGACTTGATAAAAGATGTACCTATGTACATTAAAAACCAAATCCATAACTGGAAACAAGCGAAGACCTAGAACCCAAACTGCCTGGAAGATATTAAACAAAAAAAAGAATAATAACAACAAAAATAGACGCCATAAGAAGTGGAAAAAATCCCCGGATAATGTGATTAAAATTAACACAGATGGATCCACCCGGACTAATGATGACTCTAGCTATGGATACATATTCCGAAATAGCAAAGGTGAACCGATTCACATTTTTGGAGAAAAGTGTGGACTATCAACTCTGTTAAAAACAGAAACACTGACAGTCAGGAATGCTCTGGTTAAATCCTATGCATTAGGTCTAAACAACAGTCACCTAGAATGCGACAACCTTACTATTGTTAACATTCTGAACAAGATCTGACATTGTCCTTGGGATATTGAAATTTTAAATTCTGATATTCTTTGTGTTTTACAACTGTTTTCTTCAATGCATATATTTCACGTCTTTCGCGAATCAAATGATGTGACCGACTGCAAGGATGATATGGACTGAAAAATCATTTCGTTTGTAATTTCCAGTGTAATTTTTACCATATTAAAAAAAAAACCAAAGTCTTGGAGCCCGCAATAACCCATGGTTTTACATTTTTTTAATTTATGCTCTTAAGTAGCTTATTGTAAAAAAATTGATAGATATTATTAATTTAGGATTGGTCTTATAAAGTTGAAGTATTTTTCTTAAGATAACATTTTTTAAACGAGTATACTTTTAAGGACAAAGATTAGAAAAATCATATATACTATCACAAAAGCATCTAAAAGGAAAAATTACGCCTCTAATCCCTAAACTTGATGGTACTGATATATATCACCTATTACTTGAAATTCAAAGCCCAACATGTATATATATATATGAATATATGCTTATACATTCAACCAAAAATATATATATATATATATATGCTTATACAGAACGAAAGTTGATGGTGAGATGTATGTGATCCGGGCGGTTGCACAATTTGTGTATCAGATTGTGCATGCAAAAACTATACTGCAAGCTGATATATGGAACAAAATTAAAGACTCGATCAGCAGTACGCCACCACTAAAATTTGACCTAGTCGGTTCACATGCTGAGTACTTTGACTTTTAAAAATTTGGTCATGTACTTTTATAATTGTGGTTCATGTGAGGTGAATTTTAAGAAAATTGACCTAGTCGGTTCCCATGATGAGTACTCCAGAGACTCGAACTACAAAGAAGTCTACGTATCAATAAGAAGGTCAAATAGAAAGATTTCGTATGAAAATGCGAAAGATCTCGTATAATATTTTATGTAGTAATGTTGTCGGTTTTGACATATCGTTGCATGCCAAACTAAGGTTATATTTCCATTCAGTTTAATAAATACGTACAATGAAGTATCATGTTACATACTTACTATAATAGTAATTGCTAGGTTTATTTTTTTAAATTTTAATATGTATGTGTGCCCGTCCTTTTAAAAATTATTAGATTAGTGAATTCCACTCAATTTTTATTGATTAATTAATCAATTATTGTTTGAGTTTCTAAATCTTAATAACTTTTTTGATTGTTCTTGAATGAATATAATTCTTAATATATAAAAGTACATGACCAATTTTTTAAACTTAAAGTTGTTTATATATTTATTCAAGTACTCTAACCACATGTATAGTTAAAATAATATAGAAGAGATATAAATCAGTTGCATGTACATGTGCATGTTGTAATTATTAGAAGTTTTCAGAATGTGGTTTACTCAGAGCAAATCACTCATTGCTCTGCAGGAGTTAAATGGTTCAGGTACCTTTTCTTGAGATGTAGAAATTCAGACGAATGTCAAAAGCATCTTGACATGCACATGTATAGCTAGAATAATATGGAAGGGAATATAAATTAGTTGCATGTGCATGTTGAAGGAGATATAGTAACATTTAATGGGTGGAAATCGCGCGTGGACAAAGTGGAAATGGCAAGAATGAAATGACAGCAGAAGTAATGATATTGGATGCATCACTTTAACACACAACACAATATGTCATATAGCAATGATGTCTTCGACCTAAAAAATATAATAATGATGTCGGCTTTGACATATCGTTGCATGCAAAACTTTGATTATATTTTCATTCAGTTTAGTAAATACGTACAATGAAGTGCCATGTTACGTACTTAATATAATAGCAATTGCTAGGTTTAATTTTTTTTTAACAATTATAATACATGCCAATTTATCCATTTATACTACTTTTGATTCAATGACATTTCCTAGAGAATTATACGTTCGGCTTGTGCGAATACGACGTTATACGAAACTATGCGACAAAGTTTTATACACATGCATTTAATAATGTATATATATATAGAAATATATATATATATATATATACTCCATGCATGTATCAAGGAAGTGTCATGTCATATCAAACCATTAACCCTTATATTGAAACAACATACATATGCATGCATCAAGGAAGTACCATGTCACATGGCTACTATAATAGCAATTGTTTTAATATTTTTTCTTTGTCCATTCAAACTACATATAAAAGTGGATGAACAATTATTATATTATGACTACATTATGCATTTGTATGTCTACATATACATTTAACAAAACTACATGAACAATTTTTAAAAATTAGAGTTGTTTATATATTCATTCAAGTGTTATAATCACGTGTATAGCTAAAATAATATAAAAGGGAATGCTTCTTCAGTTGCATGTGCATGTTTCTCTTCCCTCTCTCTCTCTCTCATATCAACATACACAATTGCGGTTGCATGTGCATGTTGGTGAAAGAGACTATTGATGTTGATAGGTTATCTTCAATTAAGCTACCATGGAATATAATTTGGATGTATTGCATGTTGTCTCTGCCACCGATTTTCTCCTCATCATTCACAATTCCTGTGCAGTGATGGTGAGATCTCATACGAAAGAGGTTGTAGTATCTCAGACTCAAACTACACAGAAGTCCACTTGTCAGTAAGAAGGTCTCTCGTACGGAAATGCGAAAGATCTCGTACAATATTTCATATAGTAATGATGTTGACTTTGATATATTGTTGCATGCAAAACTAAGGTTGTATTTCCATTTAGTTTAATAAATATGTACAATGAAGTGTCATGTTACATACTTACTATAATAGCAATTGTTAGGTTTATTTTTTTAACAATTTTAATACATGTTAATTTATCTGTTAATTTTGCCATGATGTCTTTTTTGTCTTTTTAATGAAACTCTAATCTGGACTGCTTATTTCTCAGATTCAGACGCTCATAAATTATTATTAGTTCACGCCTAACCAATGGTTCTCATACACACTCAAGAAGATGCCTCGTGTCTATGTGCCAGTCTCACATTGATTTCGTCTACGTATGTGTGCCTGACATTTTAGAAATTATTAGAATAGTGAATTCCACTTAATTTTTAATAATTAATTAATCATTGTTTGATTTTATAAATCTCAACAACCTCTTTTTTTTGTTCTTGAATGAATATAATTATTCATTTATAATATCGGCTTGTTTAAAGTCTTGTTGCAAAGAATGTATCCGTATGAGTACGTTTATATTAAGATATGTAAATGTAATTCTTAACAAATATATTCCTTAACAAAAGTAGATGAACAATTTTTAAAAATTAGAGTTGTTTATATATTGATCCAATTACTATAAATACATGTATAGCTAAAATAATACAGAAGGGAATATAAATGAGTTGCATGTGCATGTTGTCTTTGTCGTCGAATATCAACCAAATCTACCCACATTGGATATATAGAGGTAGAGAGGTGGACATTGGTGGATAGCTACCGCCAATTCTCCACTCTTTGTGCCCTTGGAAAGTGGTGGAATACAAGCTTCTTGAAGGATATATGGTGGTCCTTAATGGGTGGAAATCACACGTTGACAAAGTGGAAATGGTAAGAAAGAAATGACGACAGAAGTAATGATGTCGATTGCTGATAGCGTTATTTTCAGTCGTTGTACACTATCAAAGAAATCCTAAAATGCAACTAGAGTATAGCATGCAAGTAAGGAGTCGTACCCAAGGGACTAACACGTCAATTTCAATGCAATTGCTAATTTATCAACTTCAAAGGACAAATGGGGGGGGGGGGGGTTGGTTTTGTACTAAAACTACTCAATTGCAATAGCATAAAAATCAAGATTAAACAATGGGAGAAAGAGGTTTCACCTAGCAAGTTTCCACACATCAATTAATCAAGTTGTAATTTCGGTTCATCTCATGTTCATCATAATCCTATGGATTTGTCCCAATTCTGATTTTTTGTATATTAACAATCCAACCGGTCTTGCTAATACTTACTAATTGAAAACCTAGAAGACCTCCTAAGTTGATTCAATCAATAGCATAGGGCATAAGAAATAATGGATTGCAAGCAAAGACTCAACACCGCAAGTATGACATGCAAATCAATTTCCTTTTCACAATTGAATTCAATATACCAATTTCATGCAATTGTGGTTGCTACAAGTGATTAGGGATTCCACCGTCTATCCCTATTCTAGCAATTAGAAAACTATAAAATCGAACTAGGATGTCAATCTAGCCAACAATATAGAAATCCGAATTATGCTCAAGGAAATCAATACAAAAATCCAAAGGGACGAACAAGAGATAAAACCTTACAACTGAATTAATCGAGTGCTTCCACGCTAGGCAAAACAAGGGTCTTAGTTCCGGTTCATGTTCTTCACGAAATCCAAAACCATGGAGAAAACTAGAAAAACGTTCTTGAGAAAAACAAAGAAAGAAAAGAGATGGAAAAGATAGATGATGAGAGGAGAGAGAGGGGATGGTGATAGATCCATGAATGTCTGCCAAAAACGTGCTAATCTAACCTAAACTGACAAACAAAACGTCTGAATTGATTAAGGGAAAACAAAACGTCAAGCCAAAAAGGAAATCGGGAAAGTTCAGAAACGCCAGAGACGCGACCGGACGCGATCGCTTCCGCTCGCCGTTTCGCCTCGCCAAAGATCAGAACTTCCTGGAGCAAAAACGCGACCACCGGCGATCGTCGTCGCCCGCCGCCACTCGCGTCCAGTCGCGTCCACCCGCCGCCGCCTGCTCGCGTCAGCCAGCTCCAGCCTAGCCCGCGTCGACCCGCGGTGGGTCGCCATGGCCCGCATCAAGCTGCTTCTCCTAGCTTCAATGTCGTCTCTTCATGTCAGCCCGGCTCCTCGAGCGTCTTCTCGCCAAGGAAACCTCGAGCCTCGTCCTCAACATGCAAGTGCTTCCAAATAATCATAATGTAGCTCCGCACCTCAAGCATCGACTTAGCTCCAAAACCGAGCCAAAATCTCCACAAAACTATGCTAATAACTACTAGTTGCGCTATGTAAAATACCGCTTATCAAATCCCCCATACTTAAACCTTGCTCGCCCTCGAGTAAGCTAAAAGAAAACTCACTCCTCCAATCAGCACACAGGTTTCAGGAAGTAAGGAAGAACATGAAACTAGCAATTACAAGACTCAACACTTCGCCTCCAAACAATCAAAAATGAGCAATGCATAAACTCCAATCTATCTCCTTATCGCTCCATGAGTGATCCTACCCGAACTCCTTATAACACCTCTTCTTATGACACCAACGCCAAGCAAGAAAATCCTAAATCACTCACACTCATTTTGCTTAGGCGCCCTTTCGGGTTTTCACCTAACCACTCATTTCATTTTGCTAGATATCTCACATGTTGCTCACATCACTCAAGTCCATTTTTGCACCAACCTAGAGTCGGTCGGACTACCTGCTTTTTACCTGAGCTTTTCAGCTCATCCCAGGATTTTGATTGCCTTTTTCTCATATTTTTGCCTTTTTCTTTTTCAAATTTTTCAAAAATTCATACACATCAGCCATACACAAGTGCACAACACCATAAAACATGTGAATACATTATCTCCCCCATACTTAAACATGACATTGTCCCCAATGGAATGAAAGACAAGGTAAAAGCACGGGGATAAAGAAAACAGAAGACTCACATACGAGACCGGATGGTCTCCCTCCAATGAAGCACAAGGTGTAGTAGAAGTGGGATGAGCTCAATGATGATCCAATAATGTCCAGCTCATCCAAAACAATGGGTAACAAGGAAGAACGCCGAAATTGAAGATCCACAGAAGAAGAAAAATGAATGGCGAATTCAGCAAATCACCAACTTCCGGAAGGTTGCTAAGCACAAACCCGTGATCGTAGTTTGCAACCTACAATCACAAGCTCTTCTTCGGGGAACACCAATCTCGCATCACTCCAAGACTCATTTTTGCCTCAACCTGGGGTTGAGCGAGTCACCTTCTTATTACATATGCGTTCCTTGCGGGTTTTCCGCACATCCAAGGATTTTTTTTTTTTTTTTTTTTTTTTTTTTTTTTTTTTTTTTTTTAGAAAGAAAGAAAGAAAGACTTACAGCGGTTTTGGCTACAGATTGTAGCTGAACCTGTGCCTCGGGCATCCTTCCCTAACCACAAAAAACACTAAAAATGACAATTAAAAAATAAACAAAAAGAAAAAATACAATAAAGCATCTCAAACCTCGGGTTGCCTCCCGAGAAGCGCCTTAGTTATTGTCGTGGCTCGACATACTACTCACACAACCTCAATCTATATCATCGGGTCCTTTAGGAACCCTCTCATTGAGCACCTCCTTCTTGAACCATTCATGGAAAGGTTTAAACCTTAGACCATGCTTCTTGGTAGTTGACTCCTTCGGTGGCTCCTCCATCTTTACCTTCTTGGTTGCCTTCCCCCCATACTTCGATGGATCAGGGGGGTGTTGGAACTCAACTTCCGGGGCCTGCACAAAAGAAGAAGAAAAAAGCTTCTTGCTCGGAGTTAGCACAATGGGGCCAATGCCCAAAAGAGAGTTAGGGGACTCTCCCTTCTCATCCAATAAAGCTGTCATGTTAGAATCCTCAATCATAGGTTGTAACTCATCCAAAGGGTTAGGAGTCATTACATCAACAAAGTTCAAAGAGGAATCAACAACGGGCTTCATATCATAGATGTTAAATTCAACTTCATCCCCATCAAATTCCATAGTCAATTTCCCACTATTAACATCAATTTTAGTTTGTGCTGTTTTCATGAAAGGCCTACCTAACAGCATAGGGGCCGCATCTTTGTCATGCTCCATATCCAACACAAAAAAATCAGCGGGAAATATCAAATCACCAACCATAACAAGTACATCTTCAACCACTCCCTTAGGATACACATTAGACCTATCAGCTAGTTGAATAACAATACCGGTCTCATGCAAAGGTCCTAATCCTAGGGATTCATACAAGGACAAAGGCAAAACATTGATAGATGCACCAAGATCAAGCATAGCATTTTCAATTTTAGTATCACCAATCACACATGGAATGCTAAACCTACCCGGGTCACCACACTTTTTAGGCATTTTATTTTGAAAAACCGCGGAAACATGCTCACTAATTTTGACCTTTTGTTTTCCTTTCAATTTTTGATTCCTTTTGATAGTGCAAATTTCTTTTAAAAACTTAGCATATCTAGGAATACTTTTAACCAATTTTAGCAAAGGAATGTTTACCTGACACTTGCTAAAGGTCTCATACATCTCATTGTCACTCTCCGGTCTTCTAGTGTCCTTCAACGCCTCAGGGAAAGGCGGGACCGGCTTCTGAGAGCAAAGCGATGGAAAGCTCGGGCGAACATACTCGTCGACAAGATCTGGGCTCAAACCGCGAGCCACGGCGGGTCCACGCGATCGCCGTTCCTGAGCTGGGAGTTCTGCCGCCAAACCGCGGGTGGACGCGGGTGAGGGCGATCGCCGGGGCTCCTTGGTGGTTTCTGGCGCTGAACCGCGAGTGGACGCGGGTCCACGCGATCGCCGGCGCTCCATGGATTCCTCTTGGCTGCTCACTGGAATGAAACCGCGAGTCACGGCGGGTGACCGCGATCGCCGGCGTTGTTCCAGTGATTCTTCATCGTCGAAACCGCGATCGCGGTAGGTCGCGTGAGATCGCGTTCTCCTGTTTTCACACGGCTCAGAACCGTCTTGCAATTCACCCTGCTCAGCATAAGGGTTCAATAGCTTCCCACTCCTCAAGGTAATGGCACTCACATTCGCCTTCGGGTTGACTACCGTTTGTGACGGTAATTTTCCCGATACATGAGCCTCTAGATTACTCACGGATTGAGCAATTTGTGCCACTTGTCTCTCAAGATTCTGAATGGAAGACTTTGTTTCAGCATCTTTCTGCATAACCGACTGAGCCAATGACTTGATCATGTCTTCAGCTGACATGGTTTGTCTCGGGTTGTATTGTGGCCTCGGTTGTTGTTGTTGTGGTTGCAAGAGATGAGGATTTTGAACATTTTGCTGATTACTCCACCTCAGATTTGGATGATCTCTATACCCCGGGTTGTAGGTGTTAGAGAATGGATCATACTTGGGTCTTGGTTGCCATCCTCCAACACCATTCACCTCAGCACTTGACTCTTGAAGAGTAGGGCATTGATCATTTGGGTGCCCCACTTCATTGCAAACTCCACAAGGTCGGGCTTGAGATGAAGTGCCATTCAGCATAAAGCACTTCATCATCTCCTTCAACTCATTCACATCAGACTCAATCTTTGATGAAGAAGCACTCACAGCCTTGAGACTCTCTCTCTTGCTAAATTGCCTTGAGCCTTCGGATAGCTCCTGAAACATCTCAAACGCTTGGGTAGGAGTTTTGTTCAGAATATTACCTCCACAAGCGGCATTCACCATTCTTCGTTCCTCATCCGAGAGTCCGTTGAACAAGTATAGAATGAGATCTTGATCATTGTACCCATGATATGGGCAACTTGCACATAGCCGCTTGAATCTCTCATAATACTCGTACAAGCTCTCGCCTCCTTGTTGTTCAATGGTGGCAATGGCTCTCTTCAAGCTATTCAACTTCGTGGCCGGGAAGTATTTTTCGAGAAAAGCCTTCTTCATTTCAGCCCATGTCGTAATACTTCCCGGAGCAAGGTAATATAGCCAATCATTTGCAGCATCCTTCAAGGTGAATCCAAATGCTCTCAACATGATGGCATCGGCAGTGACACCTCTTGGCTTCATGCTAGAACACACCGCATGAAATTGCGCCAAGTGCTTGTTCGGGTCTTCTCCAGCAAGACCATGAAAATGAGGCAACTCATGAATCAATCCTGCCTTCAACTCAAAATTCACTCCTTCGGCTAACTCAGGAATGGTGATAGCCAAAGGTTGTTGCTCCAAGTTAGGAGCGGTAAGCTGTCTCAACGTCCGGTCACCCATCTCAGTTTGGTTCAACAAATCACGGGCTGCTCTTCGGTTCCTTAAAAATGTCCGCTCAATTTCTGGATCACAATCAACAATCAAAGAATCAGTAGCACGGGTGTGAACCATACAAATGGTTCACACCAAAGGGTTGACAAACAAACAATTACAAAGAAAAGAACAAATAACTCCCCGGCAACGGCGCCAAATTTGATAGCTTTATTTTCAGTCGTTGTACACTATCAAAGAAATCCTAAAATGCAACTAGAGTATAGCATGCAAGTAAGGAGTCGTACCCAAGGGAGTAACACGTCAATTTCAATGCAATTGCTAATTTATCAACTTCAAAGGACAAATGGGGGGGGGGGGGGGGGGGGGGGTTTGGTTTTGTACTAAAACTACTCAATTGCAATAGCATAAAAATCAAGATTAAACAATGGGAGAAAGAGGTTTCACCTAGCAAGTTTCCACACATCAATTAATCAAGTTGTAATTTCGGTTCATCTCATGTTCATCATAATCCTATGGATTTGTCCCAATTCTGATTTTTTGTATATTAACAATCCAACCGGTCTTGCTAATACTTACTAATTGAAAACCTAGAAGACCTCCTAAGTTGATTCAATCAATAGCATAGGGCATAAGAAATAATGGATTGCAAGCAAAGACTCAACACCGCAAGTATGACATGCAAATCAATTTCCTTTTCACAATTGAATTCAATATACCAATTTCATGCAATTGTGGTTGCTACAAGTGATTAGGGATTCCACCGTCTATCCCTATTCTAGCAATTAGAAAACTATAAAATCGAACTAGGATGTCAATCTAGCCAACAATATAGAAATCCGAATTATGCTCAAGGAAATCAATACAAAAATCCAAAGGGACGAACAAGAGATAAAACCTTACAACTGAATTAATCGAGTGCTTCCACGCTAGGCAAAACAAGGGTCTTAGTTCCGGTTCATGTTCTTCACGAAATCCAAAACCATGGAGAAAACTAGAAAAACGTTCTTGAGAAAAACAAAGAAAGAAAAGAGATGGAAAAGATAGATGATGAGAGGAGAGAGAGGGGATGGTGATAGATCCATGAATGTCTGCCAAAAACGTGCTAATCTAACCTAAACTGACAAACAAAACGTCTGAATTGATTAAGGGAAAACAAAACGTCAAGCCAAAAAGGAAATCGGGAAAGTTCAGAAACGCCAGAGACGCGACCGGACGCGATCGCTTCCGCTCGCCGTTTCGCCTCGCCAAAGATCAGAACTTCCTGGAGCAAAAACGCGACCACCGGCGATCGCCGCCGCCCGCCGCCACTCGCATCCAGTCGCGTCCACCCGTCGCCGCCTGCTCGCGTCAGCCAGCTCCAGCCCAGCCCGCGTCGGCCCGCGGTGGGTCGCCATGGCCCGCGTCAAGCTGCTTCTCCTAGCTTCAATGTCGTCTCTTCATGTCAGCCCGGCTCCTCGAGCGTCTTCTCGCCAAGGAAACCTCGAGCCTCGTCCTCAACATGCAAGTGCTTCCAAATAATCATAATGTAGCTCCGCACCTCAAGCATCGACTTAGCTCCAAAACCGAGCCAAAATCTCCACAAAACTATGCTAATAACTACTAGTTGCGCTATGTAAAATACCGCTTATCAATTGCATCACTTTAACATACAACATAATATTTTGATATTAATAATGATGTTGACTTTGACATATCATTGCATGCAAAACTTTGGTTATATTTCCATTTAGTTTAGTAAATACGTACAATGAAGTGACATGTTACGTACTTACTATAATAACAATTGCTAGTTTTTTTTTTACAATTTTAATACATGCCAATTTATCCATTTATACTACTTTTGATTCAACGAAATTTCCCAGAGATTATATGTTCGGCTTGTGCGATTATGACGTTATATGTACGTACATTAAGGCAATATTTTTTTACAAAGTTATGCAACGAAGTTTTATACACATGCATTTAATAATGTGTATATAAATATACTCTATGCATGTACCAAGGAAGTGCCATGCCACATCAAACCATTAACCCTTATATTGAAACAACATACATATGCATGCACCAAGGAATTACCATGTCACATGCCTACTATAATAGTAATTGTTTTAATTTATTTTCTTTGTCCGGTCAAATTGCATATAGAAGTGGAGGAAACATTACTACATTATGACTACATTATGCATTTGCATGTCTACATATACATTACTTTTTAATTTAGTTTATTGTTTTATTTAAAATTGCAAAACACTTTTTAAATACTTTTTTCTTCAAAATAACGTGTCATTAGAGGATTAATACTTCTGCCATTTGTAAAGTAAATCCTCCACGTGTTTTAAATCATACAACACTATGCATCACTTATATTTGCACAATCCTTATATATACCTTAACTATTCAAGCTATTTACTTTTGTAAACATTTCTTCTGCTTTGGCCAAGACTTACACATAAGTAGGTAATTCCTTAAGTATGTTGAAGATTTCTACTTCATTTCGTTATGATGTGCCTCTATACTTCATTTAGATATTTCTACTTCAATGTCTTTGCATGATATATGTTTTTTTCATATATTTGTTACCATAACTGTATTTACCTTTTACATAATATCTCATCAGATTGCAATGGCAGACAACTTCTACATGTTAGGTGATCCCGTTGAAATCATCGGTTCAAACAAGAACCTTTTAGGATCCGCATACGAGGCGACGATTGCAGGTTATGAATATGTCAACCATTAAGAAGTGAAATACATCACCCTCGTCAACCTGGATACAAGAGTAAGGTTCCGCGAAACATTGCCAATTTGCAAAATAAAATAGCCACCGACTGTTATATTCCAGGAGGCGTACGCTATCGGCGAATCGGTCGATATATGGGACCGCGGTGGATGGTGGTTATGCTACGTCACTACGGTTCAGCATGCTCCTACCAAATATGAAGTATTTTTACCTTTTCGCAAGACTGTGGTTGCGGTTAGAAGATCAAAAAATGAGACCACGAGGTATATAGACAACATACTTGTCACAAACCTACCTTTTGAAGACAGTGGTGTTGAAGCAGTAAGTTTTTTTTGCTATATCGATAGAAGTACGTAATAGACTTTAGGCCAAGCTTTCTAAATTATCTTTTGTGTTTTGGAAAGTACATTTGTGCTTGTAGGTCGTGTGCTACCTAAAGTATGCATATGTAGTTTGCTTTTCCTTTTGTTTTTCGGGCAAGGAAAGTTAGATCTTTGTAGTGTTAATGTACTTACAAATCCAGGGGAAGAAACACCTACTAAAATGTATCTCCTCTTTTGTTATATAATATGGCATGTTATATATATTTCCTACAAATATTAATCCAGTGTCATTTCTCTGTGAGAATCTCTACTGTGAAATCTCTTTTAGCGCCATTTTTAGGTTCATAGTGATGTTGTTGAAAATGATTGTTTCTTGAAAATGACTATTTCTATCAAGATTTATTGCATTTGAGATAGTACATCCATGTAAAACTTGGTCAATGATACTCTACATTCGTGTGTAAACACAATAATTTTAATGAACGAAAAAACAAATTCAGCAATAAATTAGTTGATTATCAATGCAAATAAAAACAAAAAATTAAGAATATGGATCTCTTTTGGCCTAGATTGTTTTGCTATATAAAGAAATATTGCATGTTCCATGGAAGTACCATGTTGCATACTTACTATACATGTTATAATCTCAAGGATGTAAGAATCAAATCGAGATGATATTTATAAAAATATATATTGCTATTTTATGAAGTTTTTCTAGATAAATTCACTTTATAAATTTTATGGCCCATTCTCTACGTACATGTATTTTCTCTAGATATACTTTTCAAATATAAGGTTATAAGAGTACAACATATAAATAATTAATAGTAACAACACACAAAAATATAAGCAATATAATTTGAAGCAGAGACTATGTAGGCATATCATGTGGATCAATGTAGTAGGTCATCAATTTTAGTCGGTAATTGCAAATTTTGCTTCTTAGTACTAATTCAATTTTATTACTTCCATCCATATGCAATATTTCTTTCCATGATCATATATATTACATAAAAAAACAAAAAATCCATGGTTACAATTTGTAAGTTACGTGTATACCTGTAACAATCTAGAAAATCATATTAGTATGTAACTTTTAATGATGCCATAATGTTACAAAATCTTACTACAAAGTGCTATAAAATTTTCCCTCTTTTTCACCTTATTCCCTTGATATCGCTTATTGCACCTCTTGATGAACCATTGTTTGCAACAATAGTAAATAGTGCTTTGAGAAATCTAAATATAACACACACAAAACTTTTACTTTTAGATACACTCTTTTTATAGAAATTATAAGTTTTTAGATTAAAAAAATTCTACTATATAATATAATAGGGTTTTCATTTCAATTTTTTATGCTAACTACACAATGTTAAATTTAAAAATTGTTGCTGACATAATTGCTTCTTCTCCAATAGATGATGACTATGATTTTGAAGGGATAGGTAGACAATTTCACTGTAAGATTGTTATGCTGACTACAATCACTATTCAAGCCAAGGATGTATAGAAGGCTTTTCCATTGATACTCTACCTAGCTAACACCCTCTCTATCGAGTCATAGGGTCAGGAGTGTTGATTCAACCTCTTTTGAATGAGAGAACAAATCAAGGCTATTATAGTTACAGTATATAGTATAAGTTAAATATACAAATTAACAATACATATTTCTTTTCACCTTTGTAATAAGGTAAATTTATATGCATGTATTATTGTATGTACATATAGCGTCGTCTTTGAACATACGAGACGTGTACTTCTTTGAATAATTTCACTGGATCTTGCAAGTATTCGAGTATGATCGGGGTTTCAACAATCACATTCTAACATATGCACTACTTCGTGTTACGATCTAGAATAAACGTGTTAAGAGGTAATCATTAGTATAACAAAAGGAATGAAACGGCAAAATACACTAAACATCAGTGGGACTCAGAAATTTTATTCATGGTGCTACAAAAATTGTCCTCGATGCAAGACATCAAACGATCCAACTTTTAATACATTATGTGACCCATCCGTGGCCATAGAAGAAGGTGGTACGAATAGATTAAGGTCCTTTCTTCTCCTAGCATGCAAAAAAGCAACATATAGCTGACCATGGAAGAAGCACGACTCTCTAAGATAGACACATACGCGTTTGAGAGTTTGGCCTTGTGCTTTATTGATGGTCAAGGCAAAGCATAATTTAATGGGAAATTGTTTACGTTGGAAGTCAAAAGGACACTTAGCACTTGAGGTAGGCCCGAGAGTGATACGATGAAGGAATATATGCTCTCCTTTGTAATAACAGCTTGATATTTCACAAACAATTATATTTATGTGAAATTCTCTGCATATCAAGCGTGTTCCGTTGTAGAGTCCATTTGCGTGGTCTAGGTTGCGCAAAAGTATAACTGGGCAATTTTTGTAAACACCAACTTGTGAGAGATCAAACCTGGGAGGCATAGCGTGTTGAGGAATTCAGGAGTACAAATGTTGTAATTGTTATCAACCGAACTGTCAATGCTAAAAATGTGTGGATCAAAATGTGCCCCTGTATATCTCAGGGAAAATTGCATCAACGAGCTGTCTGACACATGTATCAGCAGTAATATTACATGAAACTATATCATGTGGCTGTTGTATTCTAGACAAAGATTATTTTTGGTAGCAATCGTTACCCAAATTCAACAGAAATTGTGCAAATTCAAGATCATGTTGTGCACACATATTTTGAGTTAGCATAAATCGTTTTAAGTTGGGCCATAGATATGAATTCACTAAACTTGTAGAAACAGAATCCTCATGTGACTTTTCTTAAACTACATAAAGCACTTGATAGAAGTCGCCACCAAAAATGACAACCTTTCCTCCAAACAAAGCATTGTTGCTACACAAATCCCTCAAAAGTGAATCTAGTGCTTCAATGTCTTCTTTTTTGGCCATAGATGCTTCGTCCCAAATAATTAATGATGCCTCTTGTATCAACGATGCCAAGCTACTTTGCTTCGACACATTACATGTGATCGCGCCTTCGGTGTTAATAGGAATATTAAAACGTGAATGTGTAGTTCGACCAATAGGGATATTAGATGCAACAATACCAGAGGTGGCGGTTGGCATGACGATTCTGCCAAGTGATCTTAATTTGGCAAAAAGAGCGCAGTTCAAAAAAGTATTGCCAGTACCACCAGGATCATATATAAAGAATGCACCCTCCTTGTTGTGTAAAATGGAATCTATAATGTAGTCATACGCATGATGTTTTTGAGTGTTCGAGGTAGAATCAACATTCAAGTACTCGTCGGGAACAGGACCATTAAGCGCATCACTGATATCGCGTGTTTCTCTTAAGTTTGGATTGGTATGATCTTAAGGGAGAGGTATGTTATAGGACGTGATTTTTGCGCCCATTGATTCCAAGTGTTTGTCAATTTCACAGTACATCATATGTGCAACCCTTTGCTCTTGATCTGGATACATGTATGTGAAATCCTCATACAGGGACGAATATTATTTGAACCAAAGATTACGAGGGTTAACGGAGTCAATAAAAGTTAATATCGTAGCGAAAAGTTTTCTCAACACATGTGGCATTTAGACGGCCACTGCATCCGCCATACAAGCGTCAGCATAGTGGTCCTGCTCTAAAAAGTTGTGTTGTTCACAAGCCTCTTAAAAGGTTGCACATACATGTCCATCGACGGTCTTCAGGGTGTCAAACGATGTTGCACCATAAATGTTACATAGTAATAGCCTCAGATAGTAACGTTCGCCTTCCGATGGAGTAGTGTATGCCATTCTCCCAATACAAGTTCTCTTACTTCTCTAGGTCCACGTCTGGGCAGTCTTATTCCACACAAACCATTCGGGGAATTCATAGTACAAATATTGAGGTGCATTTGCCAAGGTCGCATTCGCTTCAAAGTATTCAGTAAGCATCGTAACCCTACGACTTTCGTCATTTACAATGGAGCTCATACTTGAATGTTCAGAGAATGTTGTGTATTGCATACCTGGAAGATGTACATGGAGAGGAATAACCGATGGAAACATGTTGTACAAAGCAAAGCCAAAAATGCGCCATGTTGCTTCAAGAGGCAGCACCCATCGAACGCTCTGGAAAGCTTTTGGTTCATCCTGAATTCACATGTGTTCCTTTTCAATATTGAAAGACACTTTGTCATGGACTTTGTATACGTATTTGTATATGTATTTGACAACTTTAACAGTATAGCATGTTTCAACATTAATATGGCAATCAAGCGCAACTAGAAGATAAGTGATACGCTTCGGGTTCCCTAAGGGCATCTCCGGGTGGATCTAGGGACAAGGTTGGCGAAGGCACTAGTTCGAGTGTGAAGGCGAGGCTGCCGCATATGGTAAATCCCTCGACTGGGGCCGAGAACAAGGGTGATACGCCGAGAATAATGGATTGCGGACGAGGAGAGTTGGTGGCTTCCGACCGGTGGTGATGATGGCCGGCGTAGGGCGGCGACAAGGAGGCGGAGATGAAGAGAACCACAACGCGGGAGCATTGCTCTAACGACATCCACAACTTCAATTCAATGTCTCTTGCATTAGGTTAGTTTTGGCCTTATGAAGACAATTACAAGCAAAGAGGCCGATGGGCCTAAGGCCCATGGATCGGCCTTCCCAAAATAGAAACTTTCCTAATGCGGTAACATCTAAATATAGAATGTGCTAAAAATAGAAACTTTCCAATCTTAGAAACATTCTAATAATGGAAACCTGCTAAAAATGGAAATTGCTAAATGCAGAAACTACTAAAAATAGAAAGTGTCTCAGAATGTCTCTAAATTGGCATGCGAACCTCACAATGCCAAAACATCTCGAATGCCACAAAAAGTTCCTGGAGAAAATCACTGAGCCTCGTCGATGGCCGCAACATGGCCAATTGTCGCACAAGTGACGGCTCAGGTCGTGAAGAGTGAGGCGCGACCGTCTCACGCCATGGCCTTGGTTGTGATCGACTGTATAGCCTGGGCAATGGCCCTGGCTCGAGCTCTGGTGATCGGGCCATCGGATCTGACTCTCAGCATGTCATCCTCTTGGGCCTCCGTCAATGTCACGTACGGTGACGTATCACTCTCCCCTTCTTGGCCTCGAATCGACCCCGATTCGTCAATGTCAACATCCGAGGATACATACGGGGTCAAGTCTGCCACATTGAAGGTGGCGTGCACTCCATAGTCGTCGGGGAGCTCCAACTTGTAGGCGTTCGGTCCAAGCGTCTCGAGGACTCGGAATGGGCCATCGCCGCGCGGATCTAGCTTGTTGCGGCGTCTAGAGGGGAAGCGCTCTTTGCACATATGTATCCAAACAAGGTCACCAGGCACAAATGTGGTGCGGTGCCGACCCTTGTTGGCCTTGTGCTCGTACTGTCGGGTCCTCCGCTCCAGCTACTCCTTGGTCCTAGCATGCAGCTCCTGAATAAACGCAGCCCGGTCTGCGGCCTTGATGTTATCGCCGTCGCGGAGAGGATGCGGAGTGAGATCTATCGAAGTGAGCGGGTTCCGACCATAAACAACTTGAAAAGGACTGAGGCGTGTTGCCGAATGCCTAGACCTGTTATAAGAGAACTCAACACAAGATAGTAAGTCCTCCCAACGGCGAGGGTTGGCCCTAAGCATGGCCCTAAGCAAGGTTCCTAAGGTGCGGTTGGTCACCTCAGTCTGTCCATCAGTCTGGGGGTGGTAGTTAGTGGAAAATAGAAGTCTAGTACCCAGCTTACCCCACAGTGTCCTCCAAAAATGACTCACAAACTTCACATCCCTATCACTCACTATAGACCTAGGAATCCCATGTAACCGCACCACATGCTCAAAGAAAAGACTAGCGATGTCCGAAACATTATTGGTTTGCCTACAGGGAATGAAATGAGCCATCTTGGAGAATCTATCTACCACTACAAAAATTGAATCCCTCCCCTTCTTAGACATTGGCAATCCCATCACAAAATCCATCGATAAGTCCTCCCAAGGGACCGAAGGGACAAGCAGGGGTGTATACAAGGAATGACTCGACCTAGACTTGGCTCTATGTCATGTCACACAGGCATTGATAAACCTAGTCACCTGTCGGGTCGTATAAGGCCAATAAAAATGTTCCTTAAGCGCAGCTACAGTCTTAGCTATCCCAAAATGACCATGACTCTCATGTGCTTCCTGTATGAGTAGAGCTCTAATAGAGGATTGGGGAATACAGAGCTTCCCAACTCGAAACAAATATCCATTATCCAACACATATCCCTCACACTCACCCCGAGATGCGCAAGTCTCATATATAGAACTAAAGAAAGTATCTTGGGAATACAATTCCTTAATCAATGAAAAACCAAGAAGACGAGCATCGAGTTGAGTCAAGAGAACATACCTGCGATAGAGCGCATCAGCCACCACGTTCCCCTTGCCCTTCTTGTGTAGAACGACAAAGGGAAACGTCTCCAGAAATTCCACCCAACGTGCATGGCGTCCTGTAAGGTTGGACTAGTGCCACAAGTGGGTGAGAGCTTCATGGTCGTTGTGGATGACGAACTCCTTAGGCCACAAATAATGCTTCCAGGTCTGCAGCACCCGGATTAGAGCGTACAACTCCTTGTCATACGTGCCATAGTTGAGGGCAGCGCCAGACAACTTCTCACTAAAGTAGGCGATGGGTCGCCGCTCCTGTAGTAAGACGCCACCAATCCCAAAGTGGCAAATGTCTTGCTGAAATCGGGCAGCTGTAGGAGTGGAGCGTTGCAGAGCTTGTCCTTCAGGGTCTGGAAGGCGGCCTTGTGCTTGTCAGTCCAGTCGATCGAGGCACCCTCCTTTGTGAGCTCATGCAACGGTGCAACAATACTGTTGAAGTCCCGCATAAACCGTCTGTAGAAGCCAGCCAACCCCAAAAAAGAGCGAACCATAGCGGGAGTCGTAGGGGTAGGCCACTCCTGAATAGCTCAGACCTTCTCCTGGTCCACACGCAGTCCATCCTTGGACACAACAAAGCCCAAAAATATCATGGTGTCGGAGCAGAAAACGCACTTCGCCAAGTTGGCAAACAAATGCTCGGTGTACAGACACTCCAAAACCTGTCTTAGATGATCCACATGGTCCTGCAAGGAACGTGAATATACTAATATATCATCAAAGTACACAACGACGAACTTACCTAGGAAAGGTCGAAGGATGTGGTTCATCAGCCTCATGAAGGTGCTCGGAGCATTCGTGAGACCGAAAGGCATCACAAGCCACTCGTAGAGGCCGTACTTCGTCTTGAAGGCGGTCTTTCACTCATCGCCTTCCTTCATCCGTATCTGGTGGTAGCCACTGCGAAGATCTTTCTTGGAAAACATGGTGGCTCCATGTAGCTCATCAAGCATGTCGTCGAGGCGGGGAATAGGGTGACGGTACTTTTCCGTAATCTGGTTGATCGCCCGACAATCGACACACATGCGCCAGGTGCCATCCTTCTTCGGCACCAAAATAATCAGAACAGCGCAGGGACTCAGGCTCTCTCGGACATAGCCTTTGTCCATCAAATCCTGGACCTGCCTCTTGTAACACCCCCAAAACTTAACCCTTTTGGAAAGGTATTACCGCCAGTGACCCCAGTGTTCCTTACCGAGATCACCCAAGGCTTTACCGTTTAAATACAATTTAGGAAATACAAATGATACGTAATGATCAAAGCATTCAATTCCAAAACATAACATTGTCAAGGAAACATGAGTTACGGGATTACAACCCAATCCCGAATAGGCTAACACAGAGTTTAAACCAAATACAGTGGAAGTCTTATAAAGTAGGGTACAACGGAAGTCTTATAAAATACATTACAACCAAAGTCATTGTCCAAAAGATCTCAACCTGATTAACGAAATAACTCAAACGTTCGAAAACCATCGTCGACTCCATAGTCCTTCTATCCTTCTGAGCTACTTTCTATCTGATGTGCCGAATCGAACGGATGACACCAGCCCACATGCAGAGAACAAAGTTCGTGGGTTAGTCTACTTGAATAGACTAGCAATGGTACAAAGCAGAATGGTTCGAAGCAGTCGTATTAGGTTAGACTCATCGCTTCTCGAATAACAACCGATGACGATAGTCAACCATCATACTCCTACTGGAATAAACAAGAGGTATGCACAAGAGAAGATTCTGGAAGACTGAATCTTCACAGAAATCGACTCGAAAGAAGACTCCAACGGAAATGAGTCTTTAAGGAATTATGACAAATCTGGAATGTTTACAGAATCATACAACAATGATTTAAAAGTTGACTGAGATGCTTCGGTTCACGACCAACCTCATCGCATACAGCGAATCCAGATTAAAAGAGAACGTATTATGATCAAAGTCGAGACGAGTTTTCCTAGCTGCACTATAACTTAGCTGCACTACTCGCCGAAGGTTTATTAATTATGTACGTCGAGTAGCACTTATCTGGTTTATATTACAAACCACACATCACATTATTAGACTTTTACATGTGTACCCCACCATTGGGACGACACATCTTAGTATACGTTTCGTCGAGAGTGACGTACACCAGAAGGTTTGTGATACCAGCTAAGTGTCCTGTCTCTACACACTTGTGAAAGAGACCGATCATGATCTTAGAATAGTACCAGATGGAGACGAGCCACCCCGATACCAGATTATAAAGAAACGATCGGACGAAGTCCGAGTACATTCCTACTAACAGTGCTAACCACACAGATACAACACAATAACAGTTACAGGATAAATCCACATAAAGGCCCGAAAGGCAATCATAGATAATAGCGCTGTTCTAACAGATATACAACCTATTATATGATTTTCAAAACAGTTTACCAAAACCATTTTCAGACAAACAGAGTATTCATTCCAAATTAATTACTCAGATAAACTACTGATAATTAATGTAAATATGGAACGAATGAGCAAGAGCGAACCGCCACTTGCCTTAATCCGCAGAATAGAAACATGCCTAACGACAACGACGAGATTCCGGGCTCGACACGGGTATAGCTCCGACAGCACAACGACCTTCGAGTCGACCCATAAAAGGAACCCTAAGTTAGATCCGACATAACAACAGCACGAATCTAAAAACGGCAAAAGAAAACGAAAGGAAAGACGCCACGACGACAACCAACCAAGCCAAAGCCACGAAGGCATTCTGGGCACTGGCGGCGGTCGCCGTTCTTGGCGGCGGTCGCCGCATTCATCACGGCGGGCGCCATAAAGAACACGGCGGTCGCCGTGAAGAACTCCGACGACAGAACGAGAGAAAAACTCACCCAAATGATGCGCGTTTCGACCCCTTTTTGCCTTGCCTGGGTTCCAACCTCCAAAGGCAACCAAAAGGCTTCACAAGGGCTTCTGGAAACACCACCAACCGACACCAACGAAGCTTCTGAAATCCGGCGAAACTAACACTCTGACGAGGCGAAATTTTGGCAGAGATTCGGTGCTGGGATGGCTCAAAACCCTTCCCCTAACACCTCCTTTTATAGCCAAAGCAATGGGAACATCATCATCACCCTAGGCGAGGCCGAGCAGGGCTATATCGGCGCGGCCAGAGCTCGCCGGCGACCAACGGGTAATGACCTCTGGGTAATCACGGCGGGCGTCGCAACTTTGCCTACGGCGGGCCGCGGTGGGCGCCGTAATTACAGCGGTCGCCGTTCCTAGCCCTGGCGAGCCCAGAGTAGGAGACGACGGCCTGACACCTCGGGCCCAGCGACGGCGGGCGCCGTTACTGTATGGCGGTCACCGTTTTTGCCTTTTCCCGCCCATTCAGCTTTTGAACGAGCAAGACATTAACCCGGGATAAAAATTATCGTACGCGAACGCGTATAAACATCCGAAGCACGTCGTCTGTATTTTATTTCACTGAGAAAAATATTACAGATACAGAGCACATTACAGAATGTCTCAAGCTACCTGAATTAAATCCGACGTACTAAACGGGTACTCGGGAAAATTCCAAAATTCCCAAAATAACCTTACAAAAATACGGGGTATCACATCTCCCCCCCTTAAAAGAAGTTTCGACCCCGAAACTTAGGCCGAAAATAACTCGGGAAAACGCCTGAGCATATCTGACTCGGTTTCCCACGTCTCCCAAGTAACTTCTTCGGTCCCTGACTTGGACCATAGCACTCGTACCAACGGCACAATCTTGTTGTGCAAACGCTTCTCCCGACGCTCCAAAATGCGCACGGGCAACTCTTTATAAGTACCATTAGCTTGAATCTCGATGTCCTCGTAACTCAGCACATGATACTCATCTGGCACATACTTCCTGAGCAAAGAGACGTGGAACACATTATGCACTGGATGAGCCGATGGCGGCAACGCCAAGCGGTACGCTAGAGATCCCACTCTATCCAGAATCTCGAATGGTCCCACGTAGCGAGGGTTAAGCTTCCCACGCTTACCAAACCTGAAAACTCCTTTCGAGGGCGACACCTTGACAAACACTTTGTCACCGACCTCGAACTCGACAGTCCTGTGCTTCCGATCTGCGTAGGACTTCTGTCGACTCTGAGCGGTCAACATCCTCTGTCTGATTAAGGCAATGTCCGAAGCTGTCCTCTCGACTAACTCTGGCCCAAGCAGAATCTTGTCGGAGTTATCGTCCCAACAAATCGGAGATCTGCATCGGCGACCATACAAAGCTTCGAACGGAGCCATCTTGATCGTAGCATGCCAACTATTGTTGTATGTGAACTCAATCAGACTCAAGTTGTCCTCCCAGCTAGTCGGACGATCGAGCACACAAGCTCTAAGCATATCCTCCAGAGTCTGGATGGTCCTTTCAGACTGGTCATCTGTCTGAGGATGAAACGTTGTGCTGAACCTTAACTCGGTCCCCATAGCCTTATGAAGCTCCTTCCAAAACCTCGACATGAAACAGCCATCTCGATCAGATATAATGGTCTTAGGGATACCATGCAAACGGACAATGTCCTTCTGATAGACCTCTGCTAACTTCTAGACTTCCCACGTGGTCTTAATGGCTATGAAATGAGCACTCTTCGTAAGCCGATCCATGATCACCCAGATAGCATCTTTCTGACCTCGAGTCTTGGGTAGCCCTGTGACGAAATCCATGGCAATACCTTCTTACTTCCACTCTGGCACAGGGAGAGGTAGCAACTCACCACATGGCCTGCGGTGTTCGATCTTGACCTTCTGGCAAGTTAAGCACTTTGCCACAAAGTCTGCTATATCCCACTTCATGTTTGGCCACCAAAACTTCTTCCTGAGATCCTTGTACATCTTGCTAGAACCAGGATGCACAGAATAAGCAGATGAATGAGCTTTTCTCATCACCAATTGACGAAGACTCTCTGTGTCTGGCTCACAGATCCGATCCTGAAACCAAAGTGATCCATCATCCTGAACCACAAAACTGGGAGCTTTCCCGTCCATCACTTCACTGCTTAACTTTACCAAGACAATGTCATCGACTTGCTTTTCTTTGATCTGATCCAGCAACGTAGCCTGAATTTCCAGCATACTCAGGAAACTTTTACGCTGATCATACAAGACTTCAATGTCGCACGACTCTTGGTTCAGCTTGGTCTGTGCAGTAAGTAGAGCAACTACAGTCTCGTGTGTTGTCTTCCGGCTCAGTGCATCAGCTACTACATTAGCCTTGCCCGGATGATACAACAACTCCATGTCATAGTCTTTGAGTAACTCTAGCCAACGGCGTTGTCTCATATTTAGCTCCTTTTGAGTAAATATATACTTAAGACTTTTGTGGTCAGTGAAGACTTGGCATCTTATACCGTAGAGGTAATGCCTCCAAATCTTCAGCTCAAAAACAACCGCTGCTAACTCAAGATCATGGGTCGGATAGTTTTCTTCGTAAGTCTTGAGTTGTCTAGATGCGTAAGCAATAACTCTGCCTCTCTGCATCAGTACACAACCCAAACCACACTTTGAAGCATCACTATAGACCACATAATCATCATTCCCTTCGGGAAGTGCTAACATGGGTGCCGAGGTCAGCCGTCGCTTCAACTCCTGGAAACTGGCCTCGCACTTGTCATTCCAGACAAACTTCTTGTGAACCTTACGGAGTAGATTGGTCATAGGTAGAGCGGTCTTTGAAAACCCCTCCATGAACCGTCTGTAATACCCGGTAAGCCCAAGAAAGATGCGCACCTCCTTCACGTTCTGGGGCTGTGTCCAATTAGCCACCGCTTCAATCTTTTGGGGATCAACCATAACCCCATTTTCATTGATCACGTGGCCTAAGAAAGCCACCTCCTTCATCCAGAATTCACACTTGGACAGTTTAGCATAAAGCTGATGTTGTCTAAGGACTGACAAAGCAATCCGCAGATGTTCCTCGTGGACTTCTTCACTCGGAGAGTAGATTAGAATGTCGTTTATGAAGACCACTACGAACTTGTCCAAGTACTGGTGAAAACATCGATTCATCAAATCCATAAAGACAGCTGGAGCATTTGTAAGCCTAAAAGGCATCACTACGAACTCGTAATGACCATATCTGGTCCTGAACGCAGTTCTAGGAATGTCCTGCTCACGAATTCTGAGTTGATGATATCCAGATCTCAGGTCGATCTTGGAGAAAACCTTTGCTCCCTGCAACTGGTCCAACAGGTCGTCAATCCTAGGCAGAGGATACTTGTTCTTGATCGTCACCTTGTTCAACTCTCGATAGTCGATACAAAGTCGGAACGATCCGTCCTTCTTTTTGACGAACAATACCGGAGCACCCCACGGCGATGCACTCGGCCTGACATAACCTTTGTCAAGAAGATCTTCAAGTTGATTCTTCAGTTCTTGCATCTCAGCTGGAGCCATCCGATACGGTGATTTGGAAATCGGCGCCGTACCAGGCTCAAGATCAATTGAAAACTCTACGTCACGGTTCGGGGGTAATCCAGGAATTTCTTCCGGAAAGACATCCGAAAACTCTCTCACCACAGGAATATCAAGAACCTCAGGTCCATCCTTCGCGGGCGAATCCAAGTAGCAAAGGTATCCGACACATCCTTGTCGTAGTAGCTTAAACGCAGCCATCGCATTGATCATCTTGCCGTTATCAGCATCATTCCGACCTTTGAACTTGCACACGAACTGGCCCCCAGATGACACCGTCACCATTCTTGAACTGAAGTCGATCACCGCCTTGTGATGCGTCAGCCAATCCATACCGAGGATAATGTCGTATGGAGCCATGGCTATACAGATCAGATCTGCCTCGAACTCCTTACCCTGAATGGTAATCGTAAAGTCGGACAGATGCTTGGTTCCCACCAAACGTTCTCCATTAGGAAGACTAACGACGAAAGGGTCGCACGAATCGTTGCACACTAAGTCTAACTTGCTAACGCAACTATCCGAAATAAAGGAATGCGTAGTATCAGAATCAAATAGAATGCACACTGAAGTAGAGTGAAGGTATAAAGTACCTTGAGCAATTAGAGCATTGGGTCCATCTGCTTCACGCATCTCGTACAAGCGTTGGCCCTGACTTCCAGAAACAGCTGGGGCCTTTCCCCTATTCTGAGCAGTCGTCTGAACTGACGGGCTAGGAGTCTCGGCAGGCTTGAACCTAGTTCGGTTGCTCTGATGAACTGACCCTTGTTGCGACTCTATTCCCTTCTGCTTCCCCTGCTTGCAGAACTTCTGCAGATGACCATCACGTCCACACCCAAAGCACGATCTCTTCTCCTTCTGACACTCATTGCTCTTGTGGCCAGCAATGCCACAGTTATAGCACTGAACTGAACTCCTAGTCTGCCCTAACTGCTGTGTCGATCCTCCTTGCGTCATCTCCGTCTTAGCTCGGCCGGACTTGGCAAAGTTAGACGGTGGCGCAGGGCGCTTAAAGCCACCTCCCTGGTTCTGGTTCTGCATCGACTTCTGTCGGTTGCGCCTCTTGGTCGACTCCTCAAGAGTTACCTCCAGCCTATAGGCACAATCCACATACTGCTCCAAGGTAGAGCATGTGTGGTGCACCATTAACGGCTTGATATCCGGGCTCATCCACTCGTGGAAGTACCAGATCTTTTGGGCCTCGCTGGTAATCTCGGCAGGGGCGTACTGTAAAAGATGGTTGAACTTAGATACCAACTCGGTCACTTTCAGACCATCCGTATTTGGGTACAATAACTCTTTATGCTTCTCCTCTCTCATAGCACGAGAGAAAAATCGATCAACCATCTTGGTCTTGAACATCGACCAAGTCAACACTGGACTCTCTGCCAAACCTGTGCTCTCCCACCACTCGCTAGCCTCCTCCTTCAGCTGAAGAGAAGCAATATGGACCTTCTCGGCCTCAGTACACTCCACGTTCTGAAACAGCCTCTCCATATGGGAGAACCAATGAGTCACTGCTACTGGCTCCCCTTTCCCGTTATAGCAATCGGGCCTCATGGAAGTGATGGTCTTAAGAGCGCGACCATAGCTGTCTCTAGCCCTGATGGCATTCTCCTGAACCACAGGGTTTCCGGGCTCCACAGCATCAGGAACCGCTGGGTGAGTAGGCACTTCTTGCGCTTGAGGCGCACTGGGTCTCAATACATCTGCAATTGCCTGCATCACAATCCCGCGAATCGTCTCAACAGCTGCGGCATCAAACAGTGCCGGCGCTTGGGTCTGATCCTGACCTTCACGCCTATGCTGAACGCGAGACTCTGACTCGTGCTCATCCTGAACACCTCTTCCTGCTGGCCTGGGATCTTGGTTAGTCCCAGCACCGGCTCGAGTCGAGTTCCTCGTGCTTCTTGGGTTCACCATCTGTTTATCGATCCAATTCCAAGCATTCAATACATTAATATTATGCAATATACTTATGCAATATACCAACGTAAATAAATTACTCAGAATAGATCAACTTGGCATTTTATAGATGAACCTTCGAACTTTTACACAAGCAACACATGAGTCAACTCTTCGAGCATCAAAACAGAACTTGCTCGGAAATCTAGCAAATCCACAAACACTAGCCGAAACTGAAACAAAACACAAACACAACTGAAACACTAGCAAAAGAAGCTACGACACTAGGCAACGCCAAACCACACTAAGGCGCTCCAAGACGTCTCCTGTAAGACCGGCTATCCATGCAAGGTCTCTTCGGGCTTGGCTCACCATCCTGCTCTGGTGATGAGCTTCGCACCCTGCTTGGTCCTGGGTCACACGGCTCTGGTGACTCAGTTCCAATCTCAGCTGCGGAAAAGAAAGGATCGTCTATAAGAGGTCCTCTAATTCCAGCTCTCCTCTGAGCGCTAGCGATCGCCTGATCCATCCGCTGCTGCTGCTCCATATGAAAGTTCATTTCGCTCTGGCGAAGGATCTCTCTCAACTTAGCCTCTGATCTCCTCCTAATACCGTGCTCAGTGTACAGTGCCTCCCAATCAGCATCAGTCATGAGTGCATAAGCCGACACTGGTGATAGTTCTGGGCTGGGGGGAATAAACTGCACCCCCGGCTCCTGACTGTCCACTAGCAAGTGCCTCAAGTTGTCTGGCTCCTGGCTCTGCTCTTCCAGGTCCATCTCGGGGTCCTCCTCAAGATCATCTTCGATGGGATCCTCATCCTCGGGATCAATCTCGATCAGATCCTTGTCCTCGACAGGATCTATCTCTATCTGGTAATCATCATCGTAATGCCCTAAGGCGTATCTAGACGACTCGCCCACTTCCTGCACTGCTTCCTCCCTGAGTGGCTCTACAGGTGCAGCTACAATGACCACTGCATCCCTAGGCGTAAGGACAACAGACTCGGGAATCACATACTTGATGTCCTCGGGTGGGCTACTCGGGCCTCCAACCTCGAAACATCGCTGAGGGATCGGAAAATCTAGCATGCCTGGAGACGACGGGTCCGTCTTGGCGTCCTCCGACCCTCTATCAAGAGAAAAAACACGCACCCATTCTACAGGATAACGAGGAAGGAGTTAGTCTTTCTAGACATAGAAGCAAGCTTACTACATCAGACTATATAGAAGACACGACTATGAACGGTATTTTGAAATTCTTTTTACTTTGAAAATTCAGAGCCCTGTAAAAGCATTTTCAAAAATGGATAAATGATATAAAAATCCCAAACCCGTTTTAAAACCTTTGGCTCTGATACCACAACTATAACACCCCCAAAACTTAACCCTTTTGGAAAGGTATTACCGCCAGTGACCCCAGTGTTCCTTACCGAGATCACCCAAGGCTTTACCGTTTAAATACAATTTAGGAAATACAAATGATACGTAATGATCAAAGCATTCAATTCCAAAACATAACATTGTCAAGGAAACATGAGTTACGGGATTACAACCCAATCCCGAATAGGCTAACACAGAGTTTAAACCAAATACAACGGAAGTCTTATAAAGTAGGGTACATCAGAAGTCTTATAAAATACATTACAACCAAAGTCATTGTCCAAAAGATCTCAACCTGATTAACGAAATAACTCAAACGTTCAAAAACCACCGTCGACTCCATAGTCCTTCTATCCTTCTGAGCTACTTTCTATCTGATGTGCCGAATCGAACGGATGACACCAGCCCACATGCAGAGAACAAAGTTCGTGGATTAGTCTACTTGAATAGACTAGCAAGGGTACAAAGCAGAATGGTTCGAAGCAGTCGTATTAGGTTAGACTCATCACTTCTCGAATAACAACCGATGACGATAGTCAACCATCATACTCCTACTGGAATAAACAAGAGGTATGCACAAGAGAAGATTCTGGAAGACTGAATCTTCACAGAAATCGACTCGAAAGAAGACTCCAACGGAAATGAGTCTTTAAGGAATTATGACAAATCTGGAATGTTTACAGAATCATACAACAATGATTTAAAAGTTGACTGAGATGCTTCGGTTCACGACCAACCTCATCGCATACAGCGAATCCATATTGGAAAGAGAACGTACTATGATCAAAGTCGAGACGAGTTTTCCTAGCTGCACTACTCGCCGAAGGTTTATTAATTATGTGCATCGAGTTGCACTTATCTGGTTTATATTACAAACCACACATCACATTATTAGACTTTTACATGTGTACCCCACCATTGGGACGACACATCTTAGTATACGTTTCGTCGAGAGTGACGTACACCAGAAGGTTTGTGACACCAGCTAAGTGTCCTGTCTCTACCCACTTGTGAAAGAGACCGATCATGATCTTAGAATAGTACCAGATGGAGACGAGCCACCCCGATACCAGATTATAAAGAAACGATCGGACGAAGTCCGAGTACATTCCTACTAACAGTGCTAACCACACAGATACAGCACAATAACAGTTACAGGATAAATCCACATAAAGGCCCGAAAGGCGATCACAGATAATAGCGCTGTTCTAACAGATATACAACCTATTATATGATTTTTAAAATAGTTTACCAAAACCATTTCCAGACAAACAAAGTATTCATTCCAAATTAATTACTCAGATAAACTACTGATAATTAATGTAAATATGGAACGAATGAGCAAAAGCGAACCGCCACTTGCCTTAATCCGCAGAATAGAAACATGCCTAACGACAACGACGAGATTCCGGGCTCGACACGGGTATAGCTCCGACAGCACAACGACCTTCGAGTCGACCCATAAAAGGAACCATAAGTTAGATCCGACATAACAACAGCACAAATCTAAAAACGGCGAAAGAAAACGAAAGGAAAGACGCCACGACGACAACCAACCAAGCCAAATCCACGAAGGCATTTTGGGCACTGGCGGCGGTCGCCGCATTCATCACGGCGGGCGCCATAAAGAACACGGCGGTCGCCGTGAAGAACTCCGACGACAGAACGAGAGAAAAACTCACCCAAATGATGCGCGTTTCGACCCCTTTTTGCCTTGCCTGGGTTCCAACCTCCAAAGGCAACCAAAAGGCTTCACAAGGGCTTCTGGAAACACCACCAACCGACACCAACGAAGCTTCTGAAATCCGGCAAAACTAACACTCTGACGAGGCAAAATTTTGGCAGAGATTCGGTGCTGGGATGGCTCAAAACCCTTCCCCTAACACCTCCTTTTATAGCCAAAGCAATGGGAACATCATCATCACCCTAGGCGAGGCCGAGCAGGGCTATATCGGCGCGGCCAGAGCTCACCGGCGACCAACGGGTAATGACCTCTGGGTAATCACGGCGGGCGTCGCAACTTTGCCTACGGCGGGCCGCGGTGGGCGCCGTAATTACAGCGGTCGCCGTTCCTAGCCCTGGCGAGCCCAGAGTAGGAGACGACGGCCTGACACCTCGGGCCCAGCGACGGCGGGCGCCGTTACTATATGGCGGTCGCCGTTTTTGCCTTTTCCCGCCCATTCAGCTTTTGAACGAGCAAGACATTAACCCGGGATAAAAATTATCGTACGCGAACGCGTATAAACATCTGAAGTACGTCATCTGTATTTTATTTCACTGAGAAAAATATTATAGATACAGAGCACATTACAGAATGTCTCAAGCTACCTGAATTAAATCTGACGTACTAAACGGGTACTCGGGAAAATTCCAAAATTCCCAAAATAACCTTACAAAAATACGGGGTATCACACCTCTGGAGTTCATTCGTCTCTTCCGGGCTAGTGCGGTATGCAACTCGGTTGGGCAAAGAAGCACCGGGAACCAGGTCGATCTGGTGCTCAATACCCCGGACAAGAGGAAGGTCGGAGGAATATCGTCTGGCATGACATCTGCATACTGCTGCAAAAGAGAAGACACAACAGATGGTAGATCATCCAAAGTCCTCGACACAGAAAGACACGCAGAGGGATAAATAAGTATACAATGAGAACTTCCCTCGAAAATTGGAGTGAGATCCCGGGGTCACGCCATCAGCAATCGGTGCTCGCGACGTCCTGGTAGAGGAGAAGGCTCAGCAGCAGCGGGTCTCTGTCGCTGTGACGCGGGGGAGCTCGGCTGCGGTGCAGGTGCCGGCTTGGCAGCAGAAGCGCGGCCCTTAGCCACAGTAGGCGCGGGCGCGTGTGCAGTGTCCTGGGCCTTCTCGCGGCTCCGTTCCACCTGGTCATGCAGAATCTCTTGGGGCGTCATAGGCAGCAAAGTGACACGCCTACCCCCATGCATAAAGACGTAGGTGTTGAGGAACCCGTCATGTACTGTCTTCTTATCGAACTGCCAAGGCCTACCAAGTAACAGATGAGTAGCATCCATAGAAACAATATCACACAGATAGCCGCGGTCAGCGCGGGCAGCCGGCTGTCTGTCTATACGTCGGGGAGGCGTCGGGATCCTCAGGGGAATGTAAATCGGATGGAACTGCTGGGACTCCATGGTATCGCCTAAGGGTGGATGGAAATTTCCCGGATTCGGGACGCCTACAATCTCATAACCCTCCTCATCATATTCAGTAAAAAGAATAGGGGAAATATACCCGGAACGCTGTGCAGGGGCAGCTGGCCGGATGGTGGTTGGTGGTAGGCCGCGAAGGCGCGATTTGTGGCTCTTGGCGGCGCGGTTTGTGGCTCTTGGCGGCGCGCAGACACGTCGTGGCGCGCCTCCATCCGCAACATGGACTCGTACCGTCACTAACGATTACCGGTGTCGACATACGGTAGAGGCCCCAAATCAGTGGCGGGACTCTCGTGCTCAGCTGAGTCGTAGGCCAACTCGTCTACGGGCGAGCGCTGTGCTTCGTAGCGGTCGAACCCCTGGTTCTCCTGCTGTGACTCAATGATGAAGTTGAGACGATGCATGTTGGGCTGGTGGTGCGAAGTGGATGGCAGTGGACCCTTTCCCTTGTCTAGACGCCGTGTCGTGTCCGTCTCGGCGGGTGGGTGAAGGGTGAGTCCGGTAGAGGGATCTGTGGCGGGGACGCTCGCAGAAAGTCTTGCGACCAGCTCCTCCGCTGTGGCGCGGGCCTGTTCGGCGTCGGCACGGCCTTTCTCGGCTTCGGCTAGGCGAGCCTCGAAGTCTGCCATGCGCTTGGCCATGGCCTCGTCCGCGGTCAGCCGAACTGCGTGCGCATCGTCATGCTCGGAACCTGGAGACACCATGGGAAAAACACGCAAAAGGAGCAGAAACACATCAAAAGATAACAACAACGAAACGAACAAAGAGGATCAAATCAACCCCACCAAGTCTCACGTAGGTCACTAATCTGGAAATGCCGTGAGGGCGGAGGGCTAGGCTAGACTCAGTGCGGACTAAACCAACACAAAACCACACTAACCTTGCAATTTAGATGCCAAAATCAGTGAATACGTGAGAAATTATCTAGCATGCAATCCCTATAATCCACAGAGAAAGAATACGGGGAGGTGGGCTTAATGGACTTGTGTCAATAGTGAATCGGCTTCGTCGAGATTGCTGAGGCTTTCGTTTTTCTAATTCGGTGGCTGATTTTTTTTTTTTTTTTTAAACCGAATGCTTTTAAAAAAAAAAATTTGACACAAGCTGCAATTAAAAAAATGTTAAAAGTGCACGGCCAAATGAATTTGTATTTTTTTTTGTATAAGGCCGTGAGCATGCAATTGGAAGATAGACTAGAGAGAGCCAAATATATATGGAAAGTAAGAGATATGCTACATAGAAAATATTCCTAACAATAGTAAAAGATTCTAACAAACTAAATAGGCAAGATTTTGTGTAAATTAGTGCTAATGGAGTCCGCACTAGGGTAAGTTGCTCTCGGTTGTTTTTTTTTTGGTTTTTTTTTTGGAACTTGTTATGCCGTGAATCAATGGCAATTGGAGCCACTAATTCTCCTAGGTTAGGGCTGCGGCAAATCACACAAACACAAGATGAAGTGGCGGCAAGCCACACAAAATCACCAAAAAATGTAAAGGGCGGAAGCGTGAAGGAATAAAAAACGTGAGACAAAGAAAGGAAGACAAGACCAACCTTTGTACCGCCTGGAAGCTGATACCAATTGATACGCTTCGGGTTCCCTAAGCGCGTCTCCGGGTGGATCTAGGGACAAGGTTGGCGAAGGCACTAGTTCGAGCGTGAAGGCGAGGCTGCCGCAGATGGTAAAGCCCTCGGCTGGGGCCGAGAACAAGGGTGATACGCCGAGAACAATGGATTGCGGACGAGGAGAGTTGGTGGCTTCCGACCGGTGGTGATGATGGCCGGCGTAGGGCGACGACAAGGAGGCAGAGATGAAGAGAACCACGGAGCGGGAGCGTTGCTCTAACGGCAGCCACAAATTCAATTGAACGTCTCTTGCATTAGGTTAGTTTTGGCCTTATGAAGACAATTACAAGCAAAGAGGCCGATGGGCCTAAGGCCGATGGGCCTAAGGCCCATGGATCGGCCTTCCCAAAATAGAAACTTTTCTAATGCGGTAACATCTAAATATAGAATGTGCTAAAAATAGAAATTTTCCAATCTTAGAAACATTCTAAGAAAGGAAACCTGCTAAAAACGGAAATTGCAAAATGCAGAAACTACTAAAAATAGAAAGTGTCTCAGAATGTCTCGAAATTGGCATGCGAACCTCACAATGCCAAAACATCTCGAATGCCACAAAAAGTGCCTGGAGAAAATCACTGAGCCTCGTCGATGGCCGCAACATGGCCAATCGTCGCACAAGTGACGGCTCGGGTCGTAGAGAGTGAGGCGCGGCCGTCTCGCGCCATGGCCTTGGTCGTGATCGACTGTGTAGCCTAAGCAATTGCCCTGGCTCGAGCTTTGGTGATCGGGCCGTCGGATCTGACTCTCAGCATGTCATCCTCTTGGGCCTCCGTCAATGTCACGTCCGGTGACGTATCAATAAGGGTTATAAGGAATGACCGATTTGTTGTTCAACTTTTTGTCGGGCACTGTAATGAAGTCACCATTGTTTCTTCGTCTGTATATAGGATAGCAATCTATAAAGGATGTTTTATTTTCAGTGTATTCCTTCGGATAGCGAAAACGGAATGTATCACGACAATTTTTATTTTTCATACACGAACAATAAGGGTTTAATTCACCACATGGACCGTGCATCATATGTTTGACCACCAATGACCGCAGATGCGGCTCATCTTCTGATGGAAGTTCCGCGCGCACATATTGGTCGTACAAGTCGGGGTTCTTAATTTTGTGATTGCTCTCTAGATTAATGAGATATGGGCATGAGGCAAACCCCGTTTCTGAAACTTAATAACTTTTACAATTGCAGCAACAATGTCGAAAACATGTTTTTTTTTCAATTTCGTTCTTCAACAATGTCAGATTCGTGTGGAAAATACGGGCAACTATATCTGGTCTTACGTCATAACTCTCTCTTGACTTAAGCTCGGGTTTTATTTCAGGCCAATTTGGATTGCAAGTCGTAGTAATGAAAAGATCGGGTTTGCCAAAGCGTTGTACAAGTGGACCTCCTATAAATGAAGCCGGAAAATTATCCGTTGGCCAATGGATGCAACGAATCTTACACCATCATTTACATTGTCAACAATACCTTGATAAAGTTCGCTTCACAGACGGACTTGTTTGAGACACAAATAATAAAGGCGTGTGTTTTTGATCTTGACATACATATCGACAATGTACTATAAAAAAATCCGACCAGCATTTACAATAGAGCGTGTTGAATGAACCTGAAAACGAAATGCGTAGTATTCTCTGAAAGATACCTCATTCCCATCCTTTGGTGGTCTCATTTGTGCCGCTAAAGATATACACACATAGAAACAAATAACATCACGTATGCTACGTGTACGTCTATATTTACGTGAACACATTCATTCTGGTCAAAATATGAAATACAAAACATAAGATAAGATGTAAGCTATGAATGGAATATATGTTTACTTGAAGTTTTAGCACTAATCAAATCAGAGGCATCTTGCACCTAACACGCTGAAATAGGAAAAGGCACCTCAACCGAATACGTCGCCCACCAAGTTGTACACGTGGCATGCCTTTATGCCATACTGACTCACCATGACTGAACAAAAGTGGGTACTGAAGCGGATCATAACAACCAAAAAAATGCATCACGTAATGGGGACGATTTCCATGAGCATGAACAACTATATCAGGGTTATGTATAATATCTTTGGACGAGCCTTCACCCAAAATAGCGGCAACTTCATTAAAAGTTGGGGCATTGAATATCCTTTGATCAAGCACCAGATTGTTTGATAGTTGAATTTTTAAGTGCTCGCTTACGCCAACGTCCTTAAGTGAGCAGAAAAAATGAGCATACGGATTAAGTTCGGTGACTGTCATCAATGCATGTATTACCTTAGGCAACAAATCCACGAAAGTTGCGAACATGTTCATGCGAGCATCTATTTCCAAGGCTTCATCATAGAAATACATTTGTAAAAAACTCGGTCTTCGGGCAAAAGATTAGGCATAAAATGATATAGTGGGCCCTATAACTAAAGAGTATGTGTGCCGACTTTCGTAAAAGAGTGCATATTGCCACCAAGGGAACCGAAGGTAAATAAATTATTGTACACACGCGAGTATTGGCGAAAGTGTATTCCGTACATGTCGGGCCTAGTACAAAGATCAATAATAATATCAGAATTACAGATTGGAGCTAGCATTACCTGACCTTTTGGACAACACAGAGAAGGGCACTCAAACCCAAACTTAACAGCACAACAAAACTTAGAAACGGTTGAGGGCGGCAACGGAATTGTACTATTGCCCACATGCGTTAATTCCAAAGCCTTACGGATATATTTTTTCGAATTGACATTTTCTGGTTGTTTCCGCTTGGAAGAACCGGCCTTTTCAGCGTTTGAACACCTAACAGTAATGAAGTATTTAAAGACAAAGGAAACCTCAAATGAGAAAGCAATAACATACTTACACAAACGAGCATTTTAAAGTCGTTGCATAAGATGCAGTTTTATGGAAGTCGGCAACGTAGATAACATATCACATCATTTGATTTTCTATTCATAGCTAAAGGGAAAAAACAACGTAACGAATTATTGAGGACACAAATGTGCACCAAAAAGAGCATGAAAGACGATGCAAAACATGTCATTTTCTTAGACATATCATCGGAAACAATAACACAAAAACGTTTTATTTATGCATAGATAGCAACTCGTGGTCTCTTTTTTTCAAGAGTACATAGACGGTACAAAGTTGAACACCCAAAAGAGGAAACATAGAAGCACATATATTTTTTTAATTGTTTGATGTGGGGCAGTACACTAAAACACAGCTGGCACCGACCACTTGACTACACCTCTCTTTTTAAAGAGTACATAGACGATACAAAATTGAACATCCAAAAGAGGAAACATAATAGCACATTTTTTTATTGTTTGATGTGGGGAAGTACACTTAAACACAGTTGGCACCGTCTACTCTTCGTCAACATACTTTAGTAACCACTTGACAGCACCGTGATCACGTAGTAAACCCGGAAGCGGAGTGGCAACAAAAGGAAACTGTTTTCCGATTATTGATTCCCGCACGGTACGTAGTACAACAACACGCTCTTAAAAAATAAAGTCAAGTAAGAATTATTTGTTGTTGTCGATCCATGTGAATATATGTTGCTAGTATAATATTACAAACACGTGAAATAGTAGTACGAATACTTTATCAGTTTTGGTGAGAAATGTATCAACCTTGATTTGGAGAATAGACTCAGCGGAACGGGTATGCGTGAATAAAATCGTTGAACCTGTTTGATCAGAAGCAGTGAAATCCATGTACAACCTACGATAAATACATTTGTACACTTTAATAGTATACACATTAAATGTATGCATAACGATGTAATAAGAAACAAACGATATAGCATATACTTACTTTGCAGCACAAGTGGAATTTTAGTTGCAAGAGTAATAGAGGAATTTCTCACCACATTTAGCGTCGCAACCTTTACCGTATCGGACACAACCCAAAGCGGTCCTGATATAGCATTCCATGACATCAACAATTGAAGCATAAATCTTACAAGATCACCGACTTGTATCTCATCTAGAGATGGCTCGTGGTTCCACCGAACCGGAGAACCTCCGGTTTCGGAACCGGAAAAAACCGAAACCGAGACCGGAACCAAAATCGGCTCGAACCGAAACCGGATAAACCTTCTATATCCGGTTTGGCAAAACCTAGAACCAGAGGTTTACCCGGTTTGGAACCGGAGGTTTCGAACCGGATAAACCTCTGGTTTCGAACCGGGTAAACCTCCGGTTCTCAAGTTATATACATATACATATATTTTCTATTTTTATTTTTTAGCAATTTATTTTATATGTTAAATTAGGTAACTTTTAAAGTTTAAGTTTTAAAGTATAAATCTTTAAGTTTAAAGAAATATTCACTCTATCATTATTTAAAAAAATAATATTTTTTTTACACAAAAATATTTATTCTTTTTTTTATATATATATATAAAATCTCTTTTTTTCGGTTCCAAAACCGAAACTGGAACCGGATAAAACCGGAACCAAAACCGGATAAAACTGAAATCGGAAACGACCGAAACCTCCGGTTTTGAATTAATTCGGTTCCGATTTTCAAATTTCTGGTTTTGGAACTGGAGGTTCCGGAACCGGAAACCTCCGGTTCCGGAACCGTGCCATCTCTAATTAGCCTGAAAATTTACAATATCACAAAGCAAAAGAGATACACACAAAGTTTACAACTACAAAGTTACAATATCACAAATTTTACAAAGATAGGAAAAATGTGCAAATGAAAGCTAACACAATCAAAGTCTACATAAAAGCGAAACCTTCATTACGAGTGCTTCAGACATTGTTTTTATGTAGACAAGAGTGAGATTGCTCTGCGAGGTGAGAAGCGCAACTTTCCGTGATACCAAAGTGTCAGGCTCATTTTGCAACCTACGAAGCGCACTCTAAAATCTAAAAAAAAAAGCAGGACAAGAAAAATGTAGTAGGTAACTATAAAGTACACATGTCAAACAAGAACAATACCATGTCCTGAGTGCGTTGGAACGAAGACCCTTTGGCTCAAAGCAAACATGGCACTCATACATTCCCTTGAAGGAGCATTCTCATATTAAAGAGCGATGCATAAGCAAAAATATATAAAATACACATAAAAGCTTAGAGCCAATTTATAACAAAATAAATAGTCACAATGATACCTTGATATATGTTCTTATACATCCCCCCGAAGCTAACAATGCCTTTTTCATCACCTAGCTGCCCAAAATGTTCTACAACATGGGTCGCCTCACCCCAAAGAACTAAAGTAATTACATCACAACAACTGCAAAATGCACCAGAGGGAAAAATCACAAGGAGTAATGCCATAGCTGATGTTTAACGACGAAAACATACAATGCAAGCGTACCTATCATCAGTAATATAAAACTTTGTCATTTTAACAGTACGACCCTCCCAATTCTGTTTCTCCTCGACCGGGCCAGTGTTGACAACAACGGTAACCAGATCTGCAGCAAAGACTATGAACTTCGACCAAATTTATCAAAACGAAATAGAAAACAAATTTACTCAAGCGTGAAACGTACCAAAAAATTCTTCAAGGGACTCAATATTGAGGGCAGTAGCAATTGAAATATAATCCGGCGTGAATGCACATGGAACACCCTCTATGACACGGATTATGGAAGATGAGTCGGTTATGTATATAAGTTTGCCTTGTGGATACGGACCGTTGTTGCCGTCTTTGACTATAACATTTGTGAAATCATAGAATGCTTCCTTCTCTAACATCCTTCCGTAAATATCAACATAATCACCAAACATAGTAAGACGAACCTTATCACCCTAAATCGCTAATGCAAATAAAAGGAAAAGGCAAACGAGCCCTAAACATGTAACTTGGAGAATCGAATAAAAGGACAATAAAGAGAAAGGGTATGAAAGACATCATAAGTAAATAGTACATGGAAGACATCACAAGTCTTGTATATAGTACAACATTCGACAGCTAGGATGAGGCCAACTTTTATTCATAATCTTGTAAACCCTAAATGTAAGAGGATTGTGTTTTACTCCAAAGTTTAAACTGAATCCTTGAACTCTCATATCTACTGTTTGTGAATATAATTAAGAATGCAAAGTCAACAAAACTTATTTTACCCAAAACACAAGTTTTCACAAAGTTGGAAAACCATGTGTAGGGCTGACGTCTGTTCATTGCTCATTTTGATACATTTTTTGTACCGTCAAATTCACATCAGTACGAGTCAAATGAACGGTCCATTTATATCAAATAATTTATTTTCCCAATTATCATGTCAAACATGAAATTAATCCTTTGATAAACGATAGCGTTACTGGGATCAGTTTGGATTATAAAAACCTAAATCTAGTTCTCTGAATCGCAACAATGATTGAGACAATTAAAATATACTCAGAGTGCAAATGCATAGACATACTCTGGAGCACCACAATAAACATAGATTATATTCGTTATCATAAGCTCATAACCTCAAGATGTTGGAAGATATCCACAATAATGCTATTTCTTCGGTCAAGGAGACAATGTGTTTTGGTTAAGCAATAACTTTTAATTTGTTATGCAATTCTGCTCAGTTGGGCCAAAGCCCATAAAGAGAGCTAAAAAATGGGCCAAGGCCCACCATGACTCTTGTAATCCATGCTTGTATTATATTTTATCTCTTGACAGAAGTCCATAACTTTCATTTTCATCAAGACAAATTTGTACTTGTTGAGTAAATAAATGGTTTTTGTTTTCTTAATTCTGTGAAGGCGAGGGAGAAATCCATCAAGCTATAAAAATATTTTATATAAAAGAAATAATAGTTTATGGTGCTAGGTTTTTCATGATTTGTAATGTCATGGTTTTCCTAGGCATCAAACAACTTCACATGAAAATTAGATATTTTGTTATAGAACTCTGTTATATAAGATGAATGGGCATAGTTCTTCTCACAACAATCATATTTTGATGTGATAGGCCCCCACAAGTTAGAACTTGCATCAACCATTGAAATTGTTTATAGTGAGACCTACAACCCAATTTATTTTTTTATCCACCTAAATCATAATCTTGTGGAGCTTATAAACTCAATACATGATCTCGTCAACATGAGAAAATAAGGAGACTATAGAAAGTAGAAAGGGCTAGACATACCTTTGCAGTTTGACAAGATAGTATACAGGTATGACCCACAAGCATCAGTTAGACGACTAAGTAGGACAGGGCATTTACAAATCTGTAGAGCTAAATCATATTATGTTCCAAATCAAAACCAAGAAAAGTTGAAATATATTAACTTCGGAATAAAGCAGTGTCCAAAAAGCACTTGTTAATTGAATGCGTAATGAGTTATAAGATTATAATAGAGACCTGGAATAAAGTAGTTGGACCAAATAGATTGCAGTGCAAATCGAGTGTAAAGCCGTCATACTTGTGATTAGACAGTGTCGTTACTTGTTTAAGTTTCTCCATTGTTCCATTACCTGAAGTCGGCAAACAAATGATGGCAAGCTAAATGCTAGATAACTAACACGAATATGTTCAATCAGAGGATACATGCATGCAGAAATGAAGTACCTAACATATTGTGAGCCTGCAATGCATCCAATAGAGGAAGCACAAACATATCCTGAAGCTCACAATTGGAAACAATGACTTCGTCCTTTGAGACCTGGATAGCAGAAGAGAGGGAGAGCTAGGCAATAAGAATAAGAAATTTTGATAATTAGATGAACCAAAAGACTCATTATAAGATGAAATGTGCTTCACTCTTACTTCAAAATTATATAGTTTCTTGACCAACTTCATGTTGGGAGGCTCAAATATTTTATTGCAACATTCAACATATGACTTAATAAGTCGGTTATGCTCCCATGTTGTGTTAGGATTTAGGAACAACATTAGATGTAAGTTTGCAATGAAATCATTAATCATGGAGAAACCCAATAACATCATACAAACAATCAAGACTAATAATATACATACACAAGTGTTGCAAATTAACTTAAAATTTAAACTTTCGAAGTTGTGATCAATCTTATTATGAATTTCCTTGTTGAACTGAGTTAAAATTTACCAAACACATTTTGCAAGTGCCATGCTTAGCAAGTACAAAATGTTATGTGTTTGATCTGTAAATATCCAAATGACATCACTAAATTAACTATTTACTTGAGAGAATTCCCAATTATGTTTTACATCTAAAGATCAGATATTTGTGCTACCAAAAAATAAAGAAAGAAACACGAGGAAGGGGAAAGAAAATGAACAATAAAGTTGAGCAGTTAATCTCCCCCTAGAAAATGAACAAGCATGATTTTATTATTGGATGAACCATCTATACCAGTTCTGTGATACCCCGTATTTTTTGTAAGGTTATTTTGGGAATTATGGAATTTTCCCGAGTACCCGTTGTGTACGTCGGATTTAATTCAGGTAGCTTGAGACATTCTGTAATATGCTCTGTATCTATAATATTTTTCTCAGTGAAATAATATACAGATAGCATGCCTTGGATTTTAAATGTCGTTCGCGTACGATAATTGTTATCCCGGCTTAATGTCATGTTCGTTCAAAGCTGAACGAGCGGGAAAAAGGTGTCACGGCGACCGTCGTAAAGTCGCGGCGACCGCCGTCGTGAGACCCAAGCACGGCGACCGCCGTAAAGTCACGGCGCCCGCCGTCCCAACGCTCGAGGAGGCAGCTGGTGTGTCATGCCACGGCGACCGCCGTAAATTACGGCGCCCGCCGTAATGGCAGTCATCGTTGTCCGGCAGTCCTTGCCCGATGGTCGTCGGTGCGATTTCCGGCGAGCGCCGAACTAGCTGTAGGCCTATCTTCTTCGTGCTCCAGACGCTTTGGCTATAAAAGGGGGTGTTGGGGGAGAGATTTGAGCCATCCCAAACACCGAACCTCTGCCAAAATTGCCTCTCGCCGGAGTTGTGCCTTCGCCGGAATTTTTGAAGGTCTCGCCGGTGTTGCTTTGGTGTGGTTCCTGAGTGCCTTTGTGAAGCTTTTGGTTAGCCTTGGAGGTTAGAAGCCAAAGCTAGTCGAAGGAGGCTGAACCGCTCGTGTTTTTGGGTGAGTTTTCTCTCGTTTCAGTCGGCCGTGTTCTTCACGGCGACCGCCGTGATGAATACGGCGACCGCCGCCAAGAACAGCGACCGCCGCCAGTGCCCAGAATGCCTTCGTTGCTTTGGCTTGGTCGGTTGTCGTCGTGGCGTCTTTCCTTTCATGTTCTTTCGCCGTGTTTAGATTCGTACTGTTTATGTCGGATCTAACTTAGGGTTCCTTTTATGGGTCGACTCGAAGGTTGTTGTGCTGTCAGAGCTATACCGTGTCGAGCCCGGAATCCAGTGACGTCTTTAGACTATTCTGCGGAGTAAGGCAAGTGGCGGTTCGCTCTTGCTCTTTCGTTCCATATTTACATTAATTATCAATAGTTTATCTGAGTAATTAATTTGGAATGAATATTCTGTTTGTCTGGAAACGGTTTTGATAAACTGTTTTGAAAATCATATAATAGGTTGTATATCTGTTAGAACAACGCTATTATCTGTGATCGCCTTTCGGGCCTTTATGTGGATTTATCCTGTAAATGTGGTGGTGTTGTAACTGTTTAGTTAGCACTGTTAGATAGGAACGTTACTCGGACTCTGTCCAGTCGTTTCTTTATAATCTGGTAGAAGGGTGGCTCGTCCCTATCCAATACCATTCTAAGATCATGATCGGTCTCTTACACATGTGTGTAGAGACAGGACACTTAGCTGGTGTCACAAACCTTTCGGTATACGTCACTCTCGACGAAACGTATACTAAGATGTGTCGTCCCATTGGTGGGGTACACATATAAAAGTCTATAACGTGATGTGTGTTTTTGAAACATAAATCAGATAAGTGCTACCTTGACGCACATAATTAATACACCTTGGGCGAGTAGTGCAGCTAAGTTCAGTGCAGCTAGGAAAACTCGTCTTGACTTGAATGTAGTACGTTCTCTTTCCAATCTGGATTCGCTGTAGGCGATGAGGTTGGTCGTGAACCGAAGCATCTCAGTCAGTTTTAAATCATGGTTGAATGATTCTGTAACTTTCCATATTTGTCATTGCTTCCTTAAAGACTCATTTCTGTTGGAGTCTTCTTTCGAGTCGTTTTCTGTGAAGATTCAGTCTTCCAGAATCTTCTCTTGTGCATACCTCTTGTTTATTCCAGTAGGAGTATGGTGGTTGACAAGCGTACTCGATTATTATTCGAGGGACGAAGAGTCTAACCTAATACAACTACTTCGAACCATTCTGCTTTGTTCCCTTGCTAGTCTATTCATTTAGACTAACCAACCAATATTTTCCCTTGCATGGTTGGCTGGTGTCATCCGTTTGATTCGGCACATCAGTTAAGAAGTAGCTCAGAAGATTAGAAGGACTATGAAGTCGGCGGTGGTTTTTGAATTTTTTAATTATTTCTTTAATCAGGTTATGATCCTTTGGACAATAACTCCGATTATAACTTACTTTCTTAGTCTTCCGCTGTGTTTGGTTTAAACTATGTTTTGACCTATTCGGGATTGGGTTGTAATCCCGTAACTCTTGTTTCCTCAACAATGTTATGTTTTGGAATTTAATGCTTGATCTTTGTGTATCAATTGTATTTCATAAATTGTATTTTATTTGGTAAAGCCTTGGGTGATCTCGGTAAGGAACACTGGGGTCACTGACGGTAATACCTTTCCAAAAGGGTTAAGTTTTGGGGGTGTTACAGTTGTGGTATCAGAGCCAAAAGTTTTTAAAACGGGTTTGGGATTTTATAAATCAATTATCCGTTTTTGAAAATGCTTTAAAGAGGGCTCTGAATTTTCATTATGAAAAGAATTTAAAAACACCGTTCATAGTCATGTCTTCTTTATAGTCTGATATAGTAAGCTTGCTTCTATGTCTAGAAAGACTAATTCCTTCCTTATTGTTCGATAGGATGGGTGTCTGCTTTTCTATTGGTAGGGGGTCGGAAGACGCCAAGTCGGATCAGCCGAGGCTAGATTTTCCGTTACCTCAGCGATGTTTCGAGGTTGGAGGCCCGAGTAGCCCACCTGAAGACGTCAAGCACGTTCTCCCCGAGTCGGTTGTCCTTGTAGCCAGGAATGCTATGGTCCCTAGACCTGCACCTGTGCCGCCACCAAGGGTGGAGGGAGTACAGGAATGAGAGCAGGAAGACGAGTTGTCAAGGTATGAACAAGGGGTTTACCAAGACGACTTTCTACTGGGACCAATTCCCGAGGAGATCGAGTACGAGGAGGAGGAAGAGGAGATGCTTGAGCAAGATCCTGTCGAGGACGAGGAGATGATCGAGGATGATCCCGAGGAAGAGGATCCCATCGAGGATGATTCTGAGGATGAGAATCCCATCGAGGATGATCCCGAGGATGAGGATCCCATCGAGGATGATCCCGAGGATGAGGATCCCATAGAGGATGATCCAGAAGAGGATCCAGAGTTGGACCTTGGAGGGCAGAATCAGGAGCCCGGTACAGGATTGTCACCAGTGCCAGAGTACGCACCCATGTCAGAAGCTGATTGGGAGGCACTGTATACCGAGTACGGTATTGGGAGAAGTGACAGGGAATCTCAGCCTATCCATACTCCAAGGAGATGGAGGTCGGAATCCGAGCTGCAGGAGATTCTTCGCCAGAGCGAGGTAATCTCCGCAGAACAGCAGCGTCAGAGGGATGAGCTGATCGCCAGTACTCAGAGGAGGGCTGGAATAGGAGGACCAGTCATGGACGACCCATACTTTACCATGACTGAGCTAGGACTATGTGCTTCAGGGTCAAGCAGGGTGCGAAACCCATTGCCAGAGCTCGATGGTGAGCCTAGCCCGAAGAGACCATGCACGAGTAGCCAGTCGTATGGGAGACGTTTTGGAACGCCTTGAGGAGGAGTGGCGTTGCCTATCGTAGTAGTTCGTTTCTTAGTATTCCAAGTTGTACTTTGTGTAATATTTCAGTATTGCGGCAAGTACTTTGAGAAACACTTATATCTTCGAGCAATGTTGTCCTAACGCTCGAATGATAAACTTATCTGTAACTTGTGTAAGAATTCGAATGTTCATCTATAAAATACCAAGTTGATCTATTCTGAGTGATTTATTTACATTGATATATTGCATAAGTATGTTGCATAATATTAATGTATTGAATGCTTGGAATTGGATCGGTAAACAGATGGTGAACCCAAGAAGCACGAGAAACTCGACTCGATCCGATGCTGGGACCAGCCAAAACCCCAGACCAGCAGGAAGAGGTGTTCAGGATGAACACGAGTCTGAGTCTCGCATCCAGCAGAGGCGTAAAGGTCAGGATCAGACCCAGGCGCCGACGCTGTTTGACGCTGTAGCTGTTGAGGCGATCCGTGGGATCGTGATGCAGGCTATTATAGATGTCTTGAGACCAAGTGCGCCTCAAGCACAAGAGGTGCATATTCATGCAGCGGTTCCTGATGTTGTGGAACCCAGAAACCCTGTGATTCAGGAGACTGCCGTTAGGGCGAGGGACAGCTATGGTCGCGCTCTTAAGACCATTACTTCCATGAGATCCGACTGCTATAACGGGAAAGGGGAGCCAGTGGCAGTGACTCATTGGTTCTCCCATATGGAGAGGTTGTTCAGGAACGTGGAGTGTACAGAGGCCGAGAAGGTCCATATCGCGTCTCTTTAGCTGAAGGAGGAGGCTAGCGAGTGGTGGGAGAGCACTGGTTTGGCTGAGAGCCCAGTGTTGACTTGGTCGATGTTCAAGACCAAGATGGTTGATCGCTTTTTCTCTCGTGCTATGAGAGAGGAGAAGCATAAAGAGTTCTTGTACCCTCAGACTGATGGTTTGAGAGTGACCGAGTTGGCATCTAAGTTCAACCATCTTCTACAGTACGCCACTGCCGAGATCACCAGCGAGGCTCAAAAGATCTGGTACTTCCACGAGTGGATGAATCCGGATATCAAGCCATTAATGGTGCACCACACATGCTCTATCTTGGAGCAGTATGTGGATTGTGCCTATAAGCTGGAGGTAACTCTCGAGGAGTCGACCAAGAGGCGCAACCGACAGAAGTCAATGCAGAATCAGAACCAGGGAGGTGGTTTTAAGCGCCCTGCGCCACCGTCTAACTTCGCTAAATCCGGCAGAGCTAAGACGGAGATGACGCAAGGAGGATCGACTCAGCAGTCAGGGCAGACCAGGAGTACAGTTCAGTGTTATAACTGCGGTACTGCTGGGCACAAGAGCACTGAGTGTCGGAAGGAGAGGAGGCCATGCTTTGAATGTGGACGTGATGGTCATCTATAAAAGTTCTGCAAGCAGGGGAAGCAGAAGGGAGTAGAGTCGCATCAAGGGTCAGTTCATCAGAGCAACCGACCTAGGTTTAAGCATGCCGAGACTCCTAGCCCTTCAGTGCAGACGACTGCTCAGAACAGGGGAAAGGCCCCAGCTGCTTCTGGAAGTCAGGGCCAACGCTTGTAAGAGATGCGTGAGGCAGATGGACCCAATGCTCCGATTGCTCAAGGTACTCTATACCTTCACTCTACTTCAGTGTGCATTCTGTTTGATTCTGGTGCTACGCATTCCTTTATTTCGGATAGCTGTGTTAGCAAGTTAGACTTAGTGTGCAACGATTCGTGCAACCCTTTCGTCGTTAATCTTCCTAATGGAGAGCGTTTGGTGGGAACCAAGCATTTGTCCGACTTTCCGATTACCATTCAGGGTAAGGAATTCGAGGCAGATTTAATCTGCATAGCCATGGCTCCATACGACATTATTCTCGGTATGGATTGGCTGACGCGTCACAAGGCGGTGATCGACTTCAGTTCAAGAACGGTGACGGTGTCATCCGGGGGCCAATTCGTGTGCAAGTTCAAAAGTCGAAATGACGCTGATAATGGCAAGCTGATCAATGCGATGGCTGCGTTTAAGCTACTACGACAAGGATGTGTCGGGTACCTTTGCTACTTGGATTCGCCCGAGGGGGATGGACCTGAGGTTCTTGATATTCCTGTAGTTAGGGAATTTTCGGATGTCTTTCCGGAAGAAATTCCAGGATTACCCCCAAATCGTGACGTAGAGTTTTCTATTGATCTCGAGCCTGGTACGGCGCCGATTTCCAAATCCCCGTATCGGATGGCTCCAGCTGAGATGCAAGAGTTGAAGAATCAACTTGAAGATCTTCTTGACAAAGGTTATGTCAGGCCGAGTGCATCGCCGTGGGGTGCTCCGGTATTATTCGTCAAAAAGAAGGACGGATCGTTCCGACTTTGTATCGACTATCGAGAGTTGAACAAGGTGACGATCAAGAACAAGTATCCTTTGCCTAGGATTGATGACTTGTTGGACCAGTTGCAGGGAGCAAAGGTATTCTCCAAGATCGACTTAAGATCTGGATATCATCAACTCAGGATTCGTGAGCAGGACATTCCTAGAAATGCGTTTAGGACCAGATATGGTCATTACGAGTTTGTAGTGATGCCTTTTGGGCTTACAAATGCTCCAGCTGTCTTTATGGATTTGATGAACCGATGTTTTCACCAGTACTTGGATAAGTTCGTGGTGGTCTTCATAGACGACATCTTGATCTATTCTCCGAATGAAGAAGTCCACGAGGAACATCTACGGATTTCTTTGTCGATCCTTAGACAACATCAGCTTTATGCTAAATTGTCTAAATGTGAATTCTGGATGAAGGAAGTGGCTTTCTTAGGCCACGTGATCAATAAAAATGGGGTTATGGTTGATCCCCAAAAGATTGAAGCGGTGGCCAAATGGACACAGCCCCAGAATGTGAAGGAGGTGCGCAGTTTTCTTGGACTTGCCGGGTATTATAGAAGGTTTGTAGAAGGATTTTCAAAGATCTCTCTACCAATGACCAATCTACTCCGCAAAGTCCACAAGAAGTTTGTCTGGAATGACAAGTGCGAGGTCAGTTTCCAGGAGTTGAAGCGACGGTTGACCTCGGCACCCGTGTTAGCACTCCCAGAGGGGAATGACGGTTATGTGGTCTATAGTGATGCTTCCAAGTGTGGCCTTGGTTGTGTTTTGATGCAAAGGGGCAGAGTCATTGCTTACGCATCTAGACAACTCAAGACTTACGAAGAAAACTATCCGACCCATGATCTTGAGTTAGCAACAGTTGTCTTTGCACTGAAGATTTGGAGGCATTACCTCTATGGTATAAGATGCCAAGTCTTCACTGACCACAAAAGTCTCAAGTATATATTTACTCAGAAGGAGTTAAATATGAGACAACGCCGCTGGCTAGAGTTGCTCAAGGACTACGACATGGAGTTGTTGTATCATCCGGGCAAGGCTAATGTAGTAGCTGATGCACTAATCCGGAAGACAACACACGAGACTGTGGTTGCGTTGCTTACTGCTCAGTCCAAGCTAAACCAAGAGTCATGCGACATTGAAGTCTTGTATGACCAGCGTAGAGGGTACCTGAGTATGATGGAGATTCAGGCTACACTGCTGGATCAAATCAAAGAAAAGCAAGTCGATGACATCATCTTGGTAAAGTTAAGCAGTGAAGTGATGGATGGGAAAGCTCCCAGTTTTGTGGTTCAGGATGATGGATCACTTTGGTTTCAGGATCGGATCTGTGTGCCTGACACAGAAGGTCTTCGTCAGTTGGTAATGAGAGAAGCTCATTCATCTGCTTATTCTGTGCATCCTGGCTATAGCAAGATGTACAAGGATCTCAGGAAGAAGTTTTGGTGGCCAAACATGAAGTGGGACGTAGCAGACTTTGTGGCAAAGTGCTTAACTTGCCAAAAAGTCAAGATCGAACATCGCAGACTAGGTGGTGAGATGCTACCTCTCCCCGTGCCAGAATGGAAATGGGAGGACATTTCCATGGACTTCGTCACTGGGCTACCCAAGACTCGAAGTCAGAGAGATGCTATCTGGGTAATTGTGGATAGGCTTACGAAGAGTGCTCATTTCATAGCCATCAAGACCACATGGGAAACCCAAAAGCTAGCCGAAGTTTACCAGAAGGAGATTGTCCGCTTACATGGCATTCTTAAGACCATTGTATCGGACTGAGATGGCCGTTTCATGTCAAGATTCTGGAAGGAACTTCATAAGGCTATGGGAACCGAGTTGAGGTTCAGTACAGCGTTTCATCCTCAGACAGATGGCCAGTCTGAAAGGACCATCCAGACTCTGGAGGATATGCTTAGAGCTTGTGTGCTCGATCATCCGACTAGCTGGGAGGACAACTTGAGTCTGATTGAGTTCACGTACAACAATAGCTGGCATGCTACAATCAAGATGGCTCCGTTTGAAGCTTTGTATGGTCGCAGATGCAGATCTCCGATTTGTTGGGACGATAATGCCGACAAAATTCTGCTTGGACCAGAGTTGGTCGAAAGGACGGCTTCAGACATTGCTTTGATTAGACAAAGAATGTTGACCGCTCAGAGTCTACGCAGATCAGAAGCGCAGGACTGTCGAGTTTGAGGTCGGTGACAAGGTTTTTGTCAAGGTATCGCCATCCAAAGGAGTTTTCAGATTTGGTAAGCGTGGGAAGCTTAACCCTCGCTACGTGTGACCATTCGAGATTTTGGATAGAGTGGGATCTCTAGCGTACCGTTTGGCGTTGCCGCCATCGGCTCACCCGGTGCATAACGTGTTCCACGTGTCTTTACTCAGAAAGTATGTGCCAGATGAGTCTCATGTGCTTAGTTACGAGGACATCGAGATTCAAGCTAATGGTACTTATGAAGAGTTGCCCGTGCGCATTTTGGAGCGTCGGGAGAAGCATTTGCGCAACAAGATCGTACCTTTGGTATGAGTGCTGTGGTCCAAGTCAGAGACCGAAGAAGTTACTTGGGAGACGCGGGAAACCGAGTCAGATATGCTCAGGCGTTTTCCCGAGTTATTATCGACCTAAGTTTCAGGGTCGAAACTTCTTGTAAGGGGGATGAGATGTGATACCCCGTATTTTTTGTAAGGTTATTTTGGGAATTATGGAATTTTCCCGAGTACCCGTTGTGTACGTCGGATTTAATTCAGGTAGCTTGAGACATTCTGTAATGTGCTCTGTATCTATAATATTTTTCTCAGTGAAATAATATACAGATAGCATGCCTTGGATTTTAATTATCGTTCGCGTACGATAATTGTTATCCCGGCTTAATGTCATGTTCGTTCAAAGCTGAACGGGCGGGAAAAAGGTATCACGGCGACCGCCGTAAAGTCGCGGCGACCGCCGTCGTGAGACCCAAGCACGGCGACCGCCGTAAAGTCACAGCGCCCGCCGTCCCAACGCTCGAGGAGGCAGCTGGTGTGTCATGCCACGGCGACTGCCGTAAATTACGGCGCCCGCCGTAATGGCAGTCATTGTTGTCCGGCAGTCCTTGCCCGATGGTCGTCGGCCCGATTTCCGGCGAGTGCCGAACTAGATTTAGGCTCATCTTCTTCGTGCTCCAGACGCTTTGGCTATAAAAGGGGGTGTTGGGGGAGAGATTTGAGCCATCCCAAACACCGAACCTCTGCCAAAATTGCCTCTCGTCGGAGTTGTGCCTTCGTCGGAGTTTTTGAAGGTCTCGCCGGTGTTGCTTTGGTGTGGTTCCTGAGTGCCTTTGTGAAGCTTTGGTTAGCCTTGGAGGTTAGAAGCCAAAGCTAGTCGAAGGAGGCCGAACCGCTCGTGTTTTTGGGTGAGTTTTCTCTCGTTTCAGTCGGCCATGTTCTTCACGGCGACCGTCGTGATGAATACGGCGACCGCCGCCAAGAACAGCGACCGCCGCCAGTGCCCAGAATGCCTTCGTGGCTTTGGCTTGGTCGGTTGTCGTCGTGGTGTCTTTCCTTTCGTGTTCTTTCGCCGTGTTTAGATTCGTACTGTTTATGTCAGATCTAACTTAGGGTTCCTTTTATGGGTCGACTCGAAGGTTGTTGTGCTGTCAGAGCTATACCGTGTCGAGCCCGGAATCCAGTGACGTCTTTAGACTATTCTGCGGAGTAAGGCAAGTGGCAGTTCGCTCTTGCTCTTTCGTTCCATATTTACATTAATTATCAATAGTTTATCTGAGTAATTAATTTGGAATGAATATTCTGTTTGTCTGGAAACGGTTTTGATAAACTGTTTTGAAAATCATATAATAGGTTGTATATCTGTTAGAACAACGCTATTATCTGTGATCGTCTTTCGGGCCTTTATGTGGATTTATCCTGTAAATATGGTGGTGTTGTAACTGTTTAGTTAGCACTGTTAGATAGGAACGTTACTCGGACTCTGTCCAGTCGTTTCTTTATAATCTGGTAGAGGGGTGGCTCGTCCCCATCCAATACCATTCTAAGATCATGATCGGTCTCTTACACATGTGTATAGAGACAGGACACTTAGCTGGTGTCACAAACCTTTCGGTATACGTCACTCTCGACGAAACGTATACTAAGATGTGTCATCCCATTGGTGGGGTACACATGTAAAAGTCTATAACGTGATGTGTGCTTTTGAAACATAAATCAGATAAGTGCTACCTTGACGCACATAATTAATACACCTTGGGCGAGTAGTGCAGCTAAGTTCAGTGCAGCTAGGAAAACTCGTCTTGACTTGAATGTAGTACGTTCTCTTTCCAATCTGGATTCGCTGTAGGCGATGAGGTTGGTCGTGAACCGAAGCATCTCAGTCAGTTTTAAATCATGGTTGAATGATTCTGTAACTTTCCAGATTTGTCATTGCTTCCTTAAAGACTCATTTCTGTTGGAGTCTTCTTTCGAGTCGTTTTCTGTGAAGATTCAGTCTTCCAGAATCTTCTCTTGTGCATACCTCTTGTTTATTCCAGTAGGAGTATGGTGGTTGACAAGCGTACTCGATTATTATTCGAGGGACGAAGAGTCTAACCTAATACAACTGCTTCGAACCATTCTGCTTTGTTCCCTTACTAGTCTATTCATTTAGACTAACCAACCAATATTTTCCCTTGCATGGTTGGCTGGTGTCATCCGTTTGATTCGGCACATCAGTTAAGAAGTAGCTCAGAAGATTAGAAGGACTATGAAGTCGGCGGTGGTTTTTGAATGTTTTAATTATTTCTTTAATCAGGTTATGATCCTTTGGACAATAACTCCGATTGTAACTTACTTTCTTAGTCTTCCGCTGTGTTTGGTTTAAACTATGTTTTGACCTATTCGGGATTGGGTTGTAATCCCGTAACTCTTGTTTCCTCAACAATGTTATGTTTTGGAATTTAATGCTTGATCTTTGTGTATCAATTGTATTTCATAAATTGTATTTTATTTGGTAAAGCCTTGGGTGATCTCGGTAAGGAACACTGGGGTCACTGGCGGTAATACCTTTCCAAAAGGGTTAAGTTTTGGGGGTGTTACAAGTTCAGATTTATCCTACGCAACAAGCTTTTACAAATCTAGTACAACATAACTTAAAAAGAATACAATACACCTTAACTTACGGAAAACTATGCACTTAAGTAAATAGTTCCTCCTGGATTGTTGTCGTGGATATGACTTTCTCAAATATTAATAAGATTCAAGTGACAATTCTATAATTTCAGCTGTAATTGGCATCAGTTACAAGTAAAAAAACAATTCTCTCTATGATGCAAATGATGTTCTGCATACAACCAACTATTGATATTATAACTTACCAAGGTGTGTTTGTCACAAAATCTAGGTTCTTAAGTAACACACCATGTGATCATGGCCTTTTTGAGACGTTAGATGGAATGATGCTATATTTCATCCTGATGAAAACGCAAAACCCCCCTCTTGTACATGGTAAAAAAGAAGACACAATAAATGATCATCTACCTAAAGATAATTTACATCCTCTTCTAAAGGGGTACCAAAGAATAAAAGATTCTAGAGCTAAATTATAACAACAAAGGAACAAGGAATGGACTTAGGAGACAACTGTCAACTAAGCTAAGCATTTAAGCAAATATAGTAGAAAACTAATTTTCTTTATAGCACAATTGTGCAAAATAGCTCGCGGAATGATCAGTCATGTAGTTTCAGGCACCATCAATTGTGTGTTTGTTCACTGATACTGTAAAGAAGTTATATGATAATCACACAATTGACAACACTTTTTTATGTCCTGATTGCCTTTTTCTGTGTCATTTAATTTTAAAACTAAGCAATAATGAGGAATGTAAATAAAGACAGTGCAACGTTACTTTAGCAACCCTTTTTGTGAGTACAAGATAAACTAGTTCATCTAAATAAGCATATCAAAATGAAAGATCATTTCATACAAAAAGGGAGGTTGAAGTTCATGCCTCATAACTGGCATACATATTATCTTACCACTGAACAACAACATGACTATGAGCATACTATGTTAGTCCCACACCCAAAATATGCAAAAGTAGCAGTAGTATTTTTTCCAAATGAAGCACCACATGAACGAGCTAATAGGATACCCAAAAAAAAAGTATTTTCCAACATGAACCACCACTTGAATGAGATGCTATCTGGCTAAATAACATGGGGTCGTAATCTTCCATGACATATTTTGCAGGTCTCATCGGTCTCTGGGAAGTAAAATCGATAGATGAGTGGGTCAGCCCATGTACGTATGACTAATGCCTTCCACCATCCGCCTTTTATCCACGCGTTAACCTCCATGCCGACTGAGTAAGGTAGTGGGTATTGGATTTGTGGTGGGTAGCGCATGTGCTGAGAGCGGACGAACTCGCGGAGTCGTGTTTGCCCATCCTTGCCTACGATCATATCTTACTCAACAACATAATAATCCATGAAGATGTTGTCAACAATTGTTGCCGTGTACCGAGTACCGAGATCCATGTAATGGAGGATTCAAGCCCTCCACTTTGACCATAGCTCCAAGGGGAAATTTTTGAATCATCATGTTGCAGAAAATACTTAGATTAGTTTGAATTTGTAATTCTCTACACATAAGAAGTTGGCCGCATGCTATTGAGACTTTGTCATTTTGATTTCTGTTTACTTGTGGACAGATGTACAATGATAAAACATGAAAAATCCAACAGTAAATTTGCTTTACTTAAATCGTGCAAAAAAATGCAAAGCTGAGAGTGGAGGCATGATATAAAATAGATCTAGACATGCAAGCATGATCGAAGCCATACATATACAAATGTGCATATTTGCCTTCAAATCCAGCAATAGTAATTAAATAATTAGCTAACGCAAGTTTTTCACATTCAATAATGTGTGAGAGAGAAATAATGCTAACACAAGCTGTGGGCATTCAGTTATATCTCAAAGTAAAAGAAATCAAAAAAATTAGAAGCGCATAGGTAACTTAGAAATAGAAGATTTTGCATTATGTTGAACATTAGAAACAAGCAGGTGCTATATCTTTGAAAAGGCATTAAAAAAAACATGACGAACAAGGTTGGAAGAAAAAACGTCGGCTGAAGATAAACCTGAGGGAGATGAATCTGTAGATATGAGGGAGAGATGTTGTGTGTGTTGTGAAGATAGATGTATCCGTGTATGAAGAGCTTGTATATATAGGATACTGAAGGGAGGAATTAGGGCTAGAAAAATGCATGCAAAAAAGTGGGTTTGGGATAAAATAATGATAGAAAGTTGAGTGGGGATGCTAATGATGATTTTTGGGTGTTGTGCCTACTGTAGAGGGAAGGGTTCAACAAATGAAAGAAGGTGTAGATGAATATTTAATTATTTTAGTTTAATTAAGTATAATATACATGAGGGTGTTATGTGTTGCGTGTGGTGTAAAATTCTATAGTAATATTTTATGTTTTATGCAAAAAGTGGGTCAGAAAAGCTGCCCTATAGAGAGTTTTTTTTTTTTGAAAAAAGAATCGAAAAATGCTTGTGTAAGAGGATTTAAAATATATGTTAAGTGCAACCGCCTACCTCTTAGAATTTTATTTTTGGGAGGTGGTAATCTTCTATATTTTTTTTACATATACAAATGTATAAAATACTCTTGAAGTAATAAGGGTTGAAATGCAACAACAAGAGATGGAAACCTTAAAAAATTTATGGATGCAATTGAAAGCAAAAAAAAAAACTAAAAATCCAACAGAAAACCTATTGTCCTTTTTTAAAAACTTTGAACTTTTTACGATTATTATTAATCTCTTTCAAATGTATTCGATTTGTTACATCTCTTGTATAAATATTTCATTTTCTAACTTCTGGAAAACTGGTGGTAACGTGAAGATCGACAAATATGTAATTTTAACAAATAAATTATACACTCTATTCAATATTAGTCACAAATATAACTAAATTACGCTATTCAATATTAATCACAAATATAAACTAAATTACCCAATTAGAAGTCGTGAATAAAATATACCCTAAATTTTAGAAAATATAAACGATGCCTTTATGAAACAAAATAACAAATACACATTAATATAAATTTATTATGTATATATTACAAAAAACAAAACAATAACATGTTTTGTAACCCGCGCTTCGCACGAGTTCAACCATCTAGTTGTAGTTAAAAAGGCACCTACTACATTTAAAATTTGACACCTAACACATACATGCAAAGTTACAAAGACACCTATTACACTTAGAACTTGACACATAACACAAAAAAAAAACAATTCCATAAAATGAACAACCACTCATATAAAAACTAATTAACAAATACAAGCATGTGGTTTAATCACACAAACACATAGTAGATTTTCGTGCTTTGCTCACCACTCACTGTAGGTCATTAAGCTTTATGTTTACTTCGTTGTAGTTTCCTTGATTGATTTACACGTTTACTTTTTAGCGCATAGGCAATTTTGTTGTTTAACGCATAGGCTCCGCACGTAACGTGTGGCTCATCACCACACATTACGTCTGGCTCATCACCACACGTTACGTGTGGAGCCATGCACCACGTAACGTGTGTATCATATCCACACGTTACGTGAAGAGGCTCCATAGGAAGAGGTCTAGACTTAACGTGAGGAGAGTGTTCCCACGTTAAGTAGTCCTCTTTTTTTGATTATGTAACGGTATACGAAGTATTTCAGTCTTCTTCTCTTAGTATAAAGTTTTACAATAAGATTGAAGTTACGATTGTATTGAGTCAGTTACATTCGCTTATTTTGGTCTTCTGCCCTTCCAATGTAAAGTTCTCGATCGAGCCACCGATCCGCTTCCAACCAAAAGATAGCGTATGTTTAGGGTTTAGCGTATGTTTAGGGTTTATGACATGTAATAGTTGTAGTATTTATTTGTGTTTTATTGATGATTTGGATGAAGATGCCATTATTTGTTGTAGTGTTTGATTTCCTACAAATAATATAAATCCATTAATATAAAAAATTAGGGTTACTAAATCGATAGAAACTGGAAGAAGAAGCTTACCCAAAAGTGTATCTGTAGGCACCGCTTGTGTTGGAATTATTGTAGTGAACAAACAACCCTAATGCTTCTTATATAGTGAAAAGGCAATGTGTTTGACAACTAATAACCAGCTGGAAAAAAGGAGAAATTTGATTGACAAATCTTTGACAGCTGATAACCAGTTGTTGTATATAGTTGTATACAACTATAGTCACGAGTCTTTTATCCTAAACCTCAAAACCCTAAACCCTAATGGGGAAATGTATCACGACGTTTTGTGTGCGCACCTTGTTCAATCTGAATTCACGTGATCGACAAGGACAACATCACCACCAGTGCACAATACATGTATATTTAAGGACTTTAAAAAACTTAACAGTAAACCCCTAAACCCTAAACCTTAAAACCTAAACCCTTAAAGGGAAAAAGAAATACCACGTTACGTGTATGTATATTCAACATGTTACGTGTGGTAGAGGCTCACACGTAACGTGTGGGATAACATCACACGTAACGTGGGGATACGACTATTGTAAAACGCATTGAATTAACCGTCTTGTCCCCATCTAACTGAATTAATGGTCCCCTCTTCATCTTCCCCGGCTAAGCCCCAATTTCGAGCCTAAACCCTTCATTTGAAACACTCAAAAATTTGTGTTTTACACCCTCAAATTTTTTTTTAAAAAATGGATAAATATTACAACAATGATTATTGAAACAACAATGTTGAAGAAGATCCACTTCCAAATGAGGTAATTTTCGTTATTTAAAGTTAAACTTTTCATTTTTGTTTGGAACATGTTCAAAGTTTTGATCTTTAGTTGTTGAAAACAATACATGTTATTTGTTGTTTAGGTGTTAGAAACCAAGTTTTACATGCTAGATTGTCAAAGTTTTGAACATGATATTTGTTGTTTAGGTGTTAGAAACTAAGTTTGACATGCTAGATTTTGAGGGATAGGGTTTGGGGTAGCAAGATCCACGCTACATTGAAGAACAGTTTTACACATAACATGTGAAACATGTCCACACATAACGTGTGAAACATGTCCACACTTAACGTGGGAAACATGTCCACACGTAACGTGTGGAACATGTTCCAGATTGTGGTTTCACACGTTAAGTGTAGAACATTTATACACGTAACGTGTGAAACATGTACTAGATTGTGGTTTTTGGCGGTTTTTGTGCCTTCTGGTAAAGGGCACGGTTTGTCACAAACCGTGCGCTTTACCAGAATGTGGTTTCTGGCGGTTTTTGTTCCTTTTGTAAAATTGAACCTTATGGAAAATAAGAAAAATAATATGTGGAGAGTTGATGAAACTAAAGGTTTCAGGGATGGGTTATTTTACACATTTATATAGAGAGTATTTCTATACCTTTAAATTGATGTCTAAGATTGCTTCCTTAAAGGGAATTATGGTTTCACACTTGATAATTAGTTCACTACTTGATGAGACGATTCCATGTGTATGCAGGCGAACTATTATTTGTACGAGGGGTTAAACAATATTTCCCTCGATGACTGGAGCACCCCACAAAAATCATTTCTGGTTGAGAAACACCTCATCAACCGTTGTCGGAATGGAACACACCATCTGAGTGTAAAACACCAGATGATATACCATCCTTCTCACTTGGAGTGTTTGACTATAGTTGTCCGCCTCCAGAAGCATCTTTATCTCATGAAGAGACTAAGAATTCGGCTTCTACTAACCCACAATTTTGCTTTCCATCCCTACACACACAGTCTCAGTTTAGTGTACCACCAGAAGAGGATGTTTTCGTCTCTGCTGATTATTCAGAGTTCTTCACAACAGACCAAATCTGGGAGTCCAGAGAAGAAGCATTTATGTGAGCGCGGGAGACTGATATGTGTCACAAGTTCTGCATCATAAAGGGGAGGAATAAATCTTCCATGTATAGATCCCTTGGGGGGACTTGGTTACCGTGTGATAGGCATGGACAAAACATCCGTAAACAAGCTGACCAAGTGAGGGAGATCACAAGGTCGAAGAAGTGTGGGTGTCCATTCATGTTGAGGCTGAAAGAAGGGCCGAAGGGATCATGGAAGATCAGTTTACAACATGGAACTCACAATCATGTGATCAAAGAGAATTTGTATGGTCATGCATTAGCTGGGTGACCAAACGCTGAAGAGAAGGCGATTATTAGGGTGATGAAAGTTAATCATTGCAAGCCTCAAAAGATTTTTACTACAATCAGCTCGTCCCCAGGAAACTTGATGAAGATGAAGCAAGTGTACAACATCATGCATGACATACGAAAAAAGGGCATGGAAGGAAGAACAGTGGTGTAACAGTTCTTATATGAGTGCAATGAGAAGGGATACTTCATGGAGCATAGATTCAATAAGGAGACCAATAAGATCACATATATCTTCTTCGTAAGCCCGGACCAATTGTCGCTGCTGAAGGCATTCCCGTATATTGTGTTGCTAGACTCTACATACGCAACTAACAGGTTAGTATCATATGTAACTAACAGGTTAGTAACACACATATCTATTATATTCTTCACTTGTTCATGTAATCATTAGCATGCCATAACATATCATTATGTGTGCAGTTACGATTTGCCCTTCCTTGAAATTGTCGGCATCACATCTGTTTGGAAAAACTACAATATTGTCGGGGTGTTTCTGGAGCATGAGAACGAAGAGAGTTACAAGTGGGCCATACAACAACTTTCAAAAATGTTTGTCAAGGTCCAACGAGCACCCACATGCTTGGTCACAGATCGGGAGAAGGCGTTGATGAACGCCTTAGAGAAGCAGTTTCCAACTGCAAAATTCCTCCTATGTAGGCGCCATGTGAGGAAGAATATTGAAGACTTCGGGAAGAAGGTCATGGACAAGTTTAGGGGCACAACGTTTTCCAATGATTACATGCAACTATTCAAGGAAACAACCATAGAAGGGTATGAAACAACACTGAAGAAGATTCAGCAAGATTAGAGGAAATATCCAAAATGTCTCCAGTACGTACAAAAAAACTGGCTTGACCCGTACTGCCGTACAGGGAAAGAATCGTCTCAGTATGGACAGATACAGTCTTCACTCTTGGAACTACCATAACAAACAGGTTTGTGCATTATGTTTTTAAATTTAACTGGTTATTTGAACTTAGACTTTTACAACAACATACTGACTTCAGATTCTTGATTGTAATATAGGGTTGAAGGGGCTCATTCCAGTCTTAAAAGCTTCTTCACTAGCAATGATGTCAACCTTTGCACTGTATTCGATCAATATGATGCACGGTTACGCATTCATATTAATGAGATAAGGGGGGCCTTGAATGAGAGCATAGAAAAACGATTTACGCTGATAACCAACTCACATCTTTTCTGCAAGCTGCACTACAAGGTCTATGCGATTGCACTAGCACGGTTGATTGAGGAATACAAGAAAGGCGAATGTCCATTGTGGAACACTATATGCAGATGCTAGATGAGGGTCATAGATGGCTTGCCTTGCATGCATGACATGGCGCAGAATGTGATGAACCAGGAACCAATTGAACCTAGCTCATTGCATCCGTTCTGGAGGCAATTGACCTTGTCAGAAGTGCGGACAGAAGAAGAAGAAGAAGAAGCTAGACAACGAAGAGTGAATAGGTCATTGCTTGATGAGTTTGCTGCAACCGTCTTCCCCACATTGCCAGTGCATGATCAACACAGAGTTGTCTCTGCACTAACAAGTATAGCACATCCAAAGCGGACTACTCTGCAAGAGCCAGCTAAAGTTAGGCATAAGGGATGGCCTCAAGGAGCTCTAAACATTCCCACCAAAAGGCAACCGTCAACATGAGAGTACACTGACCAACAAATAGAGAGAACACCTCCGAAGAAGCAAAAAGCAAGACCACCAAAGGAAGCTTCAACCATGTCATGGAATTCATGGGAGCCTATGCCTTCGGGTTACACAACGTTGATCAAAAACCCTAGGCGATATATTACCCAGTTTCCCAAGTGTATGAAATAACACGTGGGAGGATGGTGGGAAATATTGGGTGATGGAAACTGTGGATACAGATCAATTGCGCATGGTCTGGGTTTAGGGCAGGAGCAGTGGGAATTTGTTTGACGTACCATGATCGCTACGTTGAAACAAGAGTATGAGCTATTCGCGCCAATTTTGGATGTCTACGATGACACTTGAGGCAATGGAGGTGAAACTTGCATGGTTTCCTTCGCCCAACATGCCTGTCCCATGGGAGACGTGGTTGGACCTCTCAGATATGGGATGTTTGGTGGCAACTGCATTCAAATGTGTATTCGTCTCTCTCAGTGCTGGTGTGGGAACGACATACATGCCTATGCGGGCGAATCCAAACCAAGCGGTTGGAGAGAAGCTAAATACGATATGCATTTGCCATGTCTAAAAAAAGCAACATTTCATTGCGGTATGTTAATACAATCAAATAAGTTGAAACTATCTTATGTTAAAACATATGTATGATGCAATGACTTTGATGTAGATTGGTCTTGTCGAAACCTCGCCCTTGTCGGACCTTTACGAGCCGTGGGTGAGATTTCATGACCCGTCTGCGGGTGATTTGGTAGATCCATTCCTTGATCGATTGACGTAGTACCAAGCAGACAAACCAAAGAAGCAAAGAGGAAAGAAGAAAGTTGAAACTATTTTATGTTAAGACATATGTATGATGCAATGACTTTGATGTAATACCAAGACACATGTTCGTTGTATTTATGAGCTGTTGGTGAAATACCAAGACACGTGTTTCCTGATCCCTCGTCATTTTGCTTACCGGAAAGCCGAGAGCACCGCACGGCCTGTGCGGTAAAACGCACGACCGTGCAATCTTCGATATATTTTTTGGATGAAAAGCTGAGAGCAACGCACGGCCTATGCGGTAAAATGCACGGTCGTGCATTTTCACATATTACATCCAAACCACACGTAACGTGAATTCAAGTTATTTCTGGCGGTTTCTGTTCCTTCTGTAAAATGGCACTGTGCTTTACCAGAATATGGTTTCTGGCGGTTTATGTGCCTTCTGTAAAATTAAAACTTGTGGAAAATAAGAAAAAATGAACCTATCTGTATGATCTACTGTTTATCGTGATGGCGGTTTACACATAATTACGTCATCTAGTTCATTAGCTTCACGTGAATTAAAATACGGTCTCATACACAATACAAAATGAAGACATCTTAAACTTGAGAATACACTTTGAAGAATATCATAACAAACATTCAAATAGAAGTCATAACATTTATTGTTGCCATAATTCAAAGTTCAATCAAATCCATAAAACGAAACAAGTTTAATCATAAAACAGTCTCCACGGCTTCCTCAGTGATTGGGAAGGAAGGGATACATTCGCTCCAATGACCGGCGTAATGCCTCTGCTATATCTTCACATTCATGGTTGTGATGTGGCTCAAGATCATTGTAGCAATATTCGATGACCTGCACACAACACAAAAACGTTGATATGTATAATAAATATAGATAGAGTTAACCGGAAATTAAACAACCTACAAATTAGTCAATTTCATACCTGTGTCGCGTATTCAATGGTCGGGGGGTTGACGAATGGGTGTGTACGTGGGAGGTACCAGCCCATGTAATCACCGCTACAGTCATGGCCTTGATGGACAGGAGGGCCCATCGCAGCTAGGGTCATGGAATGTATATTCTGCGTATCCCATGCAAATCGAGCTATGTCGTACTCCACCGTATAGTTGCTGATCTTTGTTCCTCTCCAAGCCTTTTTAGGCACTATAGGCGCTCTTGGAACCTGCTGTACACGGGCAAACTGTCTCGCCACACGGTCTGGAATGTACGGCTCGGTTATCCAAAGACACGAGATAACTCCATGGAAGCACGATGGAGCAAAACTCACATCATTAAAGTCAACCGTACCGTACGGCATCTAATCAACCTAAACATAATAGGATGCAAAATAATTAAAATCAAAGTAAACCTAAACATACCTATCAATCATACCGAACGACATCCAATCAACCTAAACATAAATATATGCACTTACCATGTCCGCAGTCATCATATCGAGTTCCAATATGTAATTTCTCATGGGGTTGGGTTTCACTGAAAGGTCCTATCTACGAGCGTATGGGATCACATGTTCAAAGTCTCAGTCTCTACTCTGTGCAGGTCTGAACATGATGAAATATTGGTATATCCACGCCTGAAAGGATATTTTCGTAAGTAATCCATGTTATTGAATAATTACATTTACAACAAAATAATTTGGTATAAACAATAGTTTTTATAATTAAAAAAGTATACCTGAATCAGAGTGTAGCATGTGGACATCAATCTCGCATCTTTTCTTGTGCACTCGCCCAAGCTGCGGTACACGTGGGCAAGAACGCCAGCACCCCATGCATAATCCATGGCAGACGAGTGATCAGCCACAAATCCCGTATAGTACAATGGCAATTTGTGTTGGGACTTGTCCGGGAAGAGACAAGAGCCCAACAAGTACATCAAGTACCCAAACGCACACTGCTCGTCATTCAGCTCTCCGCAATGCCCCTTGAACCACTCAGCAGTTACGGTACCAGATGTCACCTTCTCAGCAGGCAACTCAAAGAATTCTTGTGCCTCCACCACCATGGCCTTCTTCAAATCAGTCACCCCCAACTGCTCATGCCATTTCTGTGGAGGTGCCATGTCTTTTCCATGGATGCTTAGCCCAAGGATCAACAATACGTCATGGAGAGTTATGGTCATCTCTCCCCATGGCATATGGAACGAGCTGGTTTCAGGTTGCCAACGCTCAACGAACGCACCAATCAGCGTCTCGTGCATATGCTCATGCATCACATCCGGAATATGACACAACCCTGATCCAGATGCCAGTTCACCCCATTCTGTTTCCAACTGCAAACGCCATGCGCGTGTCTGTTTGCCTCGTTGCTGAAACCTCAACGGTAGCACAGGCTATAAATATTTGCATTTTGAAACCAGTGTAAGCAATCCATTTGACATATTTATAATAAAATGTGAAATTTCAAGAATCAGGTTTTCCGTGCAACTTACAATGCGCTGGTAAAGGGTGTACACCACGTGATTGGCAAAACCCTTCAGAAGTTCAGGCCTCTTCGGACCTCCAGGTACTCTAACCTGCAATTCAGGGTCATATCTGCCCTTTTTCTTCGATCGGGGAGGTTTTGCCTGCAAAGAGGTGGCTTCTTGTGGCTCCTCGTTCGCATAATCAGGTTGACCTCTTGGAGCCCAAGCCTGACTATCCTCATCCTACATTTTTTTATACAAATGATAAGTAATTACATTTTTATCATACGCTCATATTTTCATATATTAAGGCTACTTACCATAGCGCTCTGATAGGGGGCGTTCAGATAGAGGACCGGGTTCTCCCATGGGTTGTGATGCATCTACGTCCTGATAATACACAGGGCTGTGATGGGACAGTGGGCTCTGCTGAGGCGACGGACTAAACATGGTGCCATAATAGTTATCCTGATTCATTGTATCAGAATAACCTCGGAGCGGGCTCATGTTGTAATCTGGGTACAACTGAGGCTCCGAGTCAGCCCGACCACCAGCGGCAGGAAAAGATGGCACATCATGCATCACTGGCGGATCCTGACTACCGCTAGCAGCTCCCGTCTGATAGAGGCTTGTCTCATCCTGACGGTAGCAAATATTCATGTTTTTCCTTTTCTTGGACCTGGTAACCTCTTGTTCAGTCCGAAACGATTGGTCACGGACGAGGTTTCTTCGGTTCTTTCGGCTTGTTCTTTCACCGGGCTCCATCTACATTAATATATCAAAATATTTTATTACAAATAATACAATTCTGGAATCTGAAAAAACTGCCGAAGAAGACGTCGGAGATCTGGAAATGGACATTCCACACGTTACGTGTGGAATGTCCAATTCCGGCGTCTACTCTAGCGAGATTCCGGCGTCTTCTCCGGCGACTTTTCGACAAATTTTGCAGATTCCGGCCACATTAAATTGCTCAAAATTTTCCAAAAAAAAAAAAAATCACACTAATTTAACAAATCTAACTAAAATACCACTAATTCATACAAATCTAACTAAAAAAATTCACACTAATTCATACAAATCCAACATAAATCCTAAACACCATTTCATACAAATATTACAAATTTCAACCATTTCATACAAATATATCTATCAAATTAACCAATAAATGCAAATAACTACTTTAAAATTACACAAAACCAACTATAAAAACACATTAATAATATGGATCTACAATATACTAACAAAAAAAAAAATTAACAAAAAACCAAACAAAAATGAATACTCACTAACCTTCAAAGATTTTGATTCTACGTATCGTATGGAGTTTGTTGACTCGTAACGAAGAGAATACTCACTAATCTTAAAAGATTTTGATTCTACGTAACGTACGGAGTTTGTTGACTCGTAACGAGGAGATCCACGAGGTACGTTACGCGGGATGGAGAAGTGGGCTGAGAGAGGAGGCGGCGGTTTAGGGTAAAGGAAGAAGAAACCTGGCTTTTAAAACCACTTACACTCTACACGTAACGTGGGGAGCTGATTCCCACGTTACGTGTGGAACCTTTGCCCACGTTACGTGTGGAGGTTTGAAAAATAGCAAACGGCACGTAACGTGGGGAAATGTTCCACACGTTACGTGCCAACCCTATGCGTTAAACAACAAAAATACCTATGCGTTAAAAAGTAAACTCTTTGATTTATTATTCTTAGTTTTAATCGACAGCAATTTATCGACCTTTCGATTTAGTGTTATCTCGGATAATTAGAATTCTTTCATCATTTACAAAAAAAGCTCGCTATATATTCTCTTTTCTGCTGCAAGTTTCGTAATCCCCGATCAGATAGTCGGAGGAGCAAACAATGGCTCCGAAGAAGAAACATCAACAGAAGCCAAAGAACAGCAAACCACAGCCCTCGTCGTTGTCTTCTTCTTCCTCCAGCGGTCCGAAGCTTCAGCTATCGGCGGAGAATGAGCAAAGACTTCGCCGTCTACTACTCAACAAATCTGCCAGTCCCGGCGTCGGCGGCGATGGAGGCGGAACGGTACAGCCGTCTGCGGCAAGGCAGGAAACGGAGGAATCACTCTCTCTATCCAGAGCACAGAGGGCTAAGAAGCTCAAAGCGGTTTACGAGAAGCTCTCTTGTGAAGGATTCTCTAACGATCAGATTGAACGCGCTCTCTCCGCGCTTAAGGTACGTCATCGAGATTCGTGATACCGTTGCAAAGTGATCGCGAAACGTTTTCAATTGAAATGTGTAGTGTATCATCACAAATACAATTGAAATGGCAATATAAAGATTAGGTATTGTTTTAGATATTTTTAGTCAATTTTAACTAAAAATCAGTCATAAACAATTGATATTCTTCTTCTTAAACTTCAGTGAAACGTGCAACCTCAAATTTGCGTCAGAATTGATCTCTTATCCAGTTATCCCTTGTTAAACTAGGTTGTTATCCAATCCTTGGGATGTCTAGTGTTGGGCACTAATCAAGACGCGGAACTTAAATGTGCAGCTAAAAATCTACTTAACCGAAACCACTGTATCTACATGTATATGGTCGGACTGCCATTGTAGGATCGACCTATAAAAGGCAAAGATCATTGTCAAGGCTTTGCCTTATTTCATATGCACACATATTCTTGATCAGTATAATGTCTTCCAGTAACCACGTCTTTTGAGCACCTTCAACTAGTTGCTGGTAAAACTCAATTAGAAACTTGTCTAAGGTAGAAAAACAGGGAGCAACCAAAGAATGCTCCCTTGGGGGTTAAGGAATTTAAGGAGTGATTAGGCTGTACTGCTGTAGTACTGAATTTATCCTTAAAAACCAAGGAGGTGAAAAGTTGAATTTGTGAATAATTGAAATGAAGTTGTGCAAGCTGGCCATAACCCATGAAAATGACTCAGCACAAAATTTATGAAGAGTGACTCCATCTTTGTCATTTATAAGTGTCTTTCTTACAAATAAGTTTCACTTTCTGCCTTAGTGCCATTGTTGTGGGTTTGATATACACTCAGTATTACGGTGCTAAATCAGTGTAGATATCCCATCAATAAGGTTGCTATTTTTGGCCGGTTGAAAAACAATGGTTCCATGTAGTAGTGGTTATTTTCATATGTTAGCTCGACTTTCTAGATATTGACAGCAATTTCAGTGTCAAATTTATGGATATTCAAATTCTGGGCACTGGTAGCATTACATATGGACAATAATGATAATACGATCAATGAGAAAGAATAATCCTTTGTAAGACTCTGTTCATGGAGTTGCTTGGAGGATATCATGTGTCACTGGTGTACTGTTTATAATAGTGTTTCTGTTCTGTCTGTCCATTTTATCTTTTGTCATGTCATATGTTTTTGACTTTGTCATTATATTGAATAGGATGGTGCATCTTTTGAGGTTGCACTTGATTGGTTATGCTTGAATTTATCACATGGTGATTTGCCTCAGAAGTTCTCGGCTGGGTCTTCCATGCATGCAAATGATGGTACAATATAGGAACATTAATAATTTAAGTTTGTGACTGCTCTGTTCACCAATATCTGACAACTAGTTGCTTTATATGCTTAAAAGGGTCTGTTGGTGTCTTGTCTACTGCACGAGATGATTGGACACCTGCACAAGATACATCAAGAAGGGTTGATGGTGAAGTGTGTGAAACTGCTGTTGAAGTCAAACGGAGTTGGGATGACGAGTCCTTCAATTCTCATCAACCATCTCAAGCAGATTGGATTCGCCAATATATGGAGAAAGAGGAAGAGGTAAGACAGAAAAGTCATAACTCATAACTCATACATAATTTTCTTCTATTAGTTTGTCTTAGACTGATATATAGTTGCATTAACTATATCACAAACGCTTAGAATGAGCATTCACTCTGTGTCTCGGCTTCTTAAATCTGTCCTGAACTTGTGTAGATTAATGTATTGATATTCTTGTTGGAGCAAGTTCCTTCATCAGTCAAAGCATAATAAATGGAAAAGTAGAAAGAGTTTGGCTACCAAAACATACTGCAGAATTGTTCTTATGCTCTGCTTATTGCCTTCAGTTTCTCTATTGCTGGAGGGTGTACTTATTGTTATCTCCCCAGTTTTTGCACGGTCTATTGATATAAAAAAGAAATTTATATTTGGTTTCATTTTGAATGTCTTGGTCTGATTGGAAGTTGTTGCTTGTGTATTGCTTTTCTTATAATGATTATAGTGTCTAGTACTAACGGGTCTAAGAAACTAAAATATATTTACCTGTTGTTTGCAGAATGAATCTGAAACATGGGAAGATAATTTATTTGGTGATGATTCTTCTACGAAGGTAATTGTATTTTTTATGCTAATATTATTCCAAGATCATAGGATTGGAATTTAATGTCAATGTTAACCTATTCTTCCATTAGACTAGTCAGAACGCCTTAAAACAATAGTAAGAAACAATAAAACCTCCAGTCCACCCTTTTTAGTCTCGTATCAAGGCGGTGTCATAAACTCATAATACTTTATCCACATCTGCACCCAAAGTATGGAAATATGTTCCTTAATCTTTGTCTTGTTTACTTCAAGGATATTGTTTCCTCTTACTTAGGTCCCAGTATGATCCGATTTTTATTTTGGTCATTGCAATAACAATGATAATAATATATCTATTGCTAGTAATGCTCTTTCTCTTACCTTGAAAGGCCAGTGAACCAAGGCCATATGATACAATTGTCACTGAGTACCAAGCTGCACATAATGAAGCTATAGCTGCGAAAGCAATGAGAGACAAGAAAAGGCAAGAAAAAGCCAGCAGTCTAATCCGCAAACTCAAACAAGAGATGTCGGTTTTAGGTAGCAATTGAACCAATTTTTTTTTTTTTGCCTTCTTAGAGACAAATAGTATATCCTTGCCAATTTTGTGCTTCTGGGAATCAGGAATTTCAGATGACATGCTATTGCATAAGCCTGTAAACCAGCCAGTGCAGAGTATATCCCTTAGCGAGGATAGTGATGCAATTGACAAACTTCATGTAGAAGCAACGTCATGCCCTGATGAGGAAAGTTCGACATTTGAATCTATGACTGCTGGAGATGTTATGCAACAGCATAGCAGTTCAGTGATGTCAAACAATTCCTTGGTTGTTCCTGTAACGGACAAGTCTACTACAGAAGAACAATCGGAAGATGTGGAGCTTGGGAATTTCTTCTTGGAGATTGAATCATCCAGTGAAGTCTTGCCTCCTGAAGTCTTGAAAATGCAGAAAAAGGAGAAATCAAAAGTAATCAGTCACAAGGGTATGGAAACATTGGAGGGAATCTGGAAGAAGGTATACACACAATCTACACTTTTTATCGAGCTTCAAGACACTCAATTCTTACACTTCCATATCTTAGTAATTAGGCAGAATATGTGTGGGCAATCTGCTCTGATGAAAGTGCCTCCTGAAGTCTTTTACTTAGCTGGGTTGTCTTGTTGTCTTTACCCCTTTTGCCTTCTTATTGGTCAGATTTCTGTTCTTTTTCCTGTTCAAAGATCAGCTTATAAACTAAGAAATTCAATGGCTCATTGCTCCTCTTTGATGGTTTGAAGTCTTCACCTTGTGTTCAGAGATTATATTTTCTTTTCAAATGATATGCATTTTCTATGTCTTGTAATCATTTGTTAGGTGTACTAATGTTATATATGAAATAAAATGAAGTGACTCACCCAAATCACTCCTAATTCTGTCTTTTGGAGTCTCATATGTGTCCCCCGTGTATATTAAAGTTTTTGTCCACAAGAAGATCAAATTCAATGTATGCTGATTTGGTTTGCGGACTGTACTTGCAGCTTCTATGTGTATTTTTATACGTAAGTGCAAGTGGGAGCATGTGGGCATGTTGTACATGGATGTGCTAATGTGCATTGTGCACATGCACATGTGCATGCTTGCTACTTGCAAAAGGTGGATTGGTAGGCATCCTATATTTGGTTAGTGGTGCAAGTTCAATAAGACATTGGCCTTCACATTATCTTTTTTAATTAAAGATGGATTTTGACTATCACATGGTTTTTCTTAGTTCAAAAATACATTTCCTGCTTGTATTGACTGCATAGATCATTCCTGAATTGACAGGGGGACCCACAAAGAATTCCTAAGGCTCTGCTTCACCTATTGTGTGCAAAATCAGGCTGGGATCCTCCAAAATATAATAAAGAAGGTACAAGGGGCAATGGTTTCAATTATACTGTCAGTGTCATGTGTAAATCTACAGGCAGGGGCAAGAGCCGAAAAGCTGGTGGTTTGATTTCCCTGCAGCTCCCCGGTCCTGGCAAAAATTATGAGTCTGCTGAGGTACTGGTCTTTTCAACTATGAATATGGAAAATCAGTATTTATTGGACACTATTTCTGGAAAAATCGTAGTTTTAGGAGAAGAGAAATAGGTCATATAGTCCTATTGCTAGACATTCTGCGGCAAAGCTATTTGGTCATACCTACTATAAACTTGCAGAAGCAACATACATTATTCTATCTGATACTAGGTCCACTGGAAAGACTTGTGATAATTTCAGTCCTTGCTATATCCTAATCCAGAATTGAGAAGGAAGGAAAGTTTGATCACCATAAAATAACAGATCTCTAGAACTTATTGTATGGTTCCCACGTGTTTGTGGAGGAGATGTAGTTTCCTCAATCTTATTCAATAAAGAGAAAAGAGTTTATGTTCTTCGCAGTTTGTGTATCTATCGCGTCATTTTGGTAGCTAAGTCTTAAACGAGTATTTTTCATCCCGGTCACCTATAAACGCGGGAACCATCACTTATTAACCAGGCATTTTCCTATAATGAATAGTTAAAATTGTCAGCTTCTCAGTACTGCTGCTTTAGGTTGTATTGAATTTCTTTTAGATTGTTTTGTAATATTAGCATTACAAAGATCAGTTCTTCTTCCACTAAAGACAATAAATAGGGAGAAGGGCTTAGGGTAAGGTAATTAGAATTAAACTGTGAAGGTTTGTAACCCATAGCAGAAATGGCTTCAGATTAAGTGGTACCACAAAGGACTTGTATAGACAGATATGCAATGAGCCTTAAAGTTTACTACCTCCACTGTTCTTTGTACTCGTGTCATTATTGTCTAGACCTACATACTTCTTTGCTGGTATAGTTGCTTGAATTAGAGAATGAACCATACCCTTTATTGGATTTCACAAAGGACGCGCTTGACTCTTGTACTTCCTTAGAAATGTGTTTGGACTTGCTTGGAAGAATGATCGAAGGATGGATAAGTTTTAGAGTAACTCTATCTGAAATGGTGTTCCATTATACTATTATAGCACAAGCTAGTGATGCCAATTTATTTCCTAAATTTCACATTCTCTTGATGCATTTGATGAATTTTTGTGTAATTACGAGCTCTTACAAGGGAGAAACGATATTTTCATTGGCTGTATGAGTTCTTCCTACTGCAATGCTGGCAATTTCTACATAACCCTCTGAACCTCACTGCTGAGTTGTTTTGGTTTCAGGAAGCGCAGAATAGGGTTGCAATGTTTGCCCTTTATAGGTTGTTTCCTGATCTACCTTTTGAACTCCTGGTCACAGAGCCATATGCTTTACTTGTTGCTGAATGGGAAGAAGGTGGTTGCTTTATAGTTTCTTTCTTACATTTTTGAGAAAGAAATTTTAGATATATTTTCTCTGTTATTAGAAATTGAAAGCGAAAAGAAGGATTGAGATATTTTCATACAATTTTTTTGGAGCCTTGTTGGAATTGAGAGGTAATCATTGGAACTTTAATCTCTAGGTGAATCATTTAGTGATGTCAAAGGAACCATGGACGATCGAAGAGATGACTTTGTTCAGTCATTGTTGAATGCTGGCTCTCCAGAACTGACATATTCGGAAGTGGGGTCTTCATATAACACTATTGCCAAGTGCACTGAAGAACATCAGATAGCCCAGCTCTCAAATTTTGCTGCTGCAAATCAACAGAGTAACATACCAACCGAATTAAATTATAATGTCCACAGTTCTACTCCCGTATCCAACTTACTCGAAAGATAACTTTGACTTCTTTTTCTCGTATCTTTGTTTTTATTTAGGCAGTGTGCTGCATGAATGTGCCTTCTATTATGATAAAGCAAATATTACTCATTTCTCCATTTGGATTTTCTTGGCTGTTCTGAGTACACCTAAAGTCCTAACAATTTCAAGAATCAAGATGCTAAATGAAGTGGGAGATGGCTATATTTGTTTAGAGTGTAAAGTGAATACTAAGAATGGAATAAAAATCAAACAAGAAGGCTATCATAAAACAATGCTCAATTAGTTATGCAATTGCCTTCCATCAATATTTCCCCTTAAAAGATCCCCCCCCCCCCCCATGAAATTCCTTTAGCATTGTAATAAGCATCATTGGAGAGTTGCTACAGATAAACATGACATAAATGCACTCTGAAGGTGAACAGAAAAAGCTTCTGTAGAAAATTACTTCATTCTATCATAAAGCATTCCAGTAAAAGCACCATTATAGATTGCTTTTGTCTGAATTAATTCCATTCCATTCAATTCTTTGATTTTAATTTTTATGTGTTCGATAAAAAATGTTCTCTATGCAGGGCATAAGTATTCAAGAGAAAAGGAGAATTCTGTACTGCGAAAGGAGCTTGAGAAGAGAAGGAAGATGCCTAGCTATATGGTTGGTTTTTTTGGTATTGTGGATTTGAATTTTCTGTTGCACTAGTCTCAATACGAAATATCAAGCTCATTTTCTTATAGCTGTATTCAGATTCACCTTCAACTTATTCTTAGAGATCTTTGTATTTGTCTGTAATGAATAATGTACTTGATAGTCTGTACAAGAATTGAGCTAGATCCAAATGCCTCATCATCATATAATTTGGAATCAACCCAAACTCTGAACCTCAAGCATCGCTGTATGCAGTTACAGCCTAACTGTTTAAATGTAGTTTTAGCATGTGAGATCTTTAGCAATGAGGAAATGCTGTTCTGTAAGATCTTTTTGCAGGCCGAGTGTCAATAGTACTTTGACTTTGTGCATGTGTTTGGGGCCAAGAAGAATAATTATGTTTTGACATCCATAATAACAGTTCTTTAAAATGCAATTCTTTGGACATTCTTGGATGATAATAAATCACTGTTGAACAGAAAACGATTCCCATTTTTAGCATTTCTTTTCATGGCTTAGGATAAAAGGCAACCTTATTCTGCTTCATTTTCATTTATAGGATATGTTGAAAAGCAGAGCCTCACTCCCTATTGCTAAGTCAAAGGATGAAATTTTGCAACTGCTGAAGGAGAATAATGTGCTTGTTGTTTGTGGGGAAACAGGTTCAGGGAAGACGACTCAGGTATTAATTCCATAAATGCTCATATATCTTTCCCATGCATGGCATTGTTTATGAAAATAGGCGATAAATGCTGTACATGAATATACACTTACGAGGACAGTCATTTTTTCTGGAAATGCATTATGATATGCATTCAGAGTGTTTCTTATCTAAATTCTTTTTTGTAGGTTCCCCAATATATACTAGATGACATGATTGAGACTGGATATGGTGGGCATTGTAACATAATATGTACCCAACCAAGGAGAATAGCTGTGAGTTACATGTCTCTTTTGCCTCTATCACTATTTTTTTACCCTTTTGAAAAATACTCCTTCCGTTCGGTAATAAGTGTCAATTTAGCCTTCTATTTTTTTAAGAAATATGGGTCATTTTAGTGTTTTAGGTAATGATTAATAGGTGAGTTATGAGGTATGTTATTGGAAATTGCACATATTGATACTTGCTATGCAAATTATCTTTATTCATTGGTTAAAATGTGGTAAGTATTTATTAAATTGTAAGTCTAAGAAAATGTTTGTAATGTTTAGCTTAATCATTACATTCCTTAATAGTTGTGTCAAAGGCTAAAATGACAAGTATTATTAAACATAGGGAGTATATTTTTGTAAACACTTTAACATCATTTGTACAATTGTACTGCATGGTTATCTTTAGTTTCTATTACGCACAGTTCATATTACGTCACTGTATCATTGCATGTGTCCGAAATGGTCCTGACTCAAAGCGATGTGGTGTTATTTCAGGGGAATAGGTCTCAAAAAAGTGTTGCTTTATATGTTGAATCATTAAGGGTCAGATGTCCATGTTATTTAGAATATCAGTACCATAGGTTAATAGGTACCAGGTCTTTCCCTGTTTTGAATAGAAGTTTCGGGGAAATGACTTGAACAGTGGAATACTTTACTTCCATTTGACCTTACAGGGGACATTGCCTTCTATCTACAGAACTTATAAAACTCTTAGAAAATAGCAATTGATAGAATGATTTGACATCCAAAACTTTCCTAATGGAATGTTGGATATACAGTCACCAACTTGAACTCGGAGGAGGAAAAGAAGGGATAATTATATATGCTGTTTATTTGCTATGTTTTTCTACGGTTAGACTGTTGCATAATTAATGTAATAACCACTTTGATTGAGCAAAAATTAAACTAGGTCAGCGATAGTTTTGGAGATTTACCCACCTAGCTGGTTATATGAAATCTACCCCGAGTCAGATTGAGGCTGAGGTCTATATCATTCCAATTTTTCATGCAATTTTGTGTTGTAACTGACCGTGTAGCTCATGGTCAGTGGTTGTTTTTTTCCATTTTGATTTCATTCCCATGTTTACTTCTGCAGATTTCTTTTATTTAGGATGCTTATGCATGCTCTTTGAAAAACAATGTTTTTTAGAAAGCATGCATTCTAACTGGAGTTTATGTATCATTTGATTGTAATAGTACCTTCTCCAAATATACTGCTTTGTTTACTACTTGATAGATGGACCGTGCTATGCGAATCTAACACATAAAGTTTCATGTCCAGGCTATTTCTGTTGCTGAAAGGGTTGCAGATGAGAGATGTGAACCTTCTCCTGGCCTAGACGGGTCATTGGTTGGTTATCAAGTTCGTCTTGACAGTGCAAGGTTTTCATACTCATTTATATGTATAATTTTTTTTATTAGTTTATCACTTGAATTCAAAATTTGAGCTTGACTTGCACTAGTAGATTAGTAGGTATACAAGGCTTTAAGTAACATTCTTAATAATCGTTTTATCATACTCTTTAAGAAATTTTTATACTTTATCGGCAAGGCTTTTCTTTGCCCGCTTGCTTGCAAGTTTAAGTGCCTAACTGGGTCTTGATGCTAAATATTTTTGAAAAGCAGCTATAGTGTTTCTGAAGCAGAGTTGCTGTTTATAAAGCAGTATCTGACAATACTCAAAGAAATGCCTATCATGTTTTCAAATTTAAAACAAGACGCATGTTTATAAAATGCCGTCAATTATGCAGCATATCATGAATAGTAATTGTATCTAAGAATACTATGCACATAATTTAAACTGCTTATAACTTTCAACCTCAGGAATGACAAAACTAAACTGCTTTTCTGCACAACGGGAATTCTCTTGAGAAGATTTGCGGTATGCTTCCTGGCTCACTTCAGCTAGTTCTGTATTTGTTACACCTAAAGCTGGCAATCTCTACAACATAATTCTTACTCTAGCATTGGGTTTAAGCTTTACTTTTCTGCTCTGGTTGCTTTTTTGTCCATCTTTATTTTGATTTTGATTGTCTTCCTGCCTTACTTATAAAGTGACTGTCAGGAAAATGCTTAGTTTCTTGGATAGAATCATCTTCTAGGTAATGACTAGTCCTCGAACAATGGACCTAGGTTTGAGGAGGCTTATATTTTCTTTCTTCATTTTTCTGCAAGATCATCTTTGATCATTCCGCGAGTATGTGCAGTTTCCCTGGCGATGAATGCTATCATAGATTAGATTTTTATTACCGCAATCAGTTGGGGGGAAAGGTTTCAGTGTTAATATTTGGAGGAAGTGGATCTAGTATTTTGTCTATGCTTGGTGAACTTACGGGGGCCATGTAGTCTTAGATTGGATATTGTACGAGGATAAGTAGATAACCATTGGTGAGAGGAGACAACTAAATTCATCACGGTTAAACATTATTATTTCTTGGAAGTCAGTATCTCCTAGGTAATATTGGTTGAAATCAATTGCATCTCAAACAAAAAAGTTGTATGGTTACCTGTCTGCACATTTTCTGTGCATGTGTATGAAAATACATGCAGCTGCTGATAGTTAAAGAATTGTCTAAATGCATGCATGGCAGTGATCTCCATGTTGTTAAATTGATGTCATGCCCTTTTTTGAGTGAGAAACATTATTACACATATCTCTCTATCGATTATTATGATCCCTTTTCCCATAAAGTTAGTTCACTCTTCATTTTCAAAGTGGGATTTTTTTTGGAGGAAGATAGAACGATAAAAGAATAAGAATACTGTGGATGAAGATCAATAGAAGATGAGGGGTAAAACCCTTCCTTCCAGCAAAGCAAAATTTTCAGGAAATCCTTGAATTTTTGTGGAGGAACTTTTCAAAAGTTTGTCAATATAATATTTTTTGGAATTCGTTAGATACTTGAATGCAAAGTTGAAATAAAAAAAATGTGAGGTTGCCTTTCAATGTGCTTTTATCCAACTTTATGATCATTTATGTTCTTAGAGTGAATAATAATTGCATTGTCACACAAAATTCATTGCCCAAGTCATTCATTACAATGTATGTTTATCCCATATATGTTTGTATTTTTGTTCTATTATTTCTCATACTGACCTTGTTAATTGCGATGCATAGGGTGATCAGGACTTGGCTGGTGTTACTCATGTCATAGTTGACGAAGTGCACGAAAGATCGCTATTGGTGAGCTTCTTTCTCCTAGAATTGTACCAAAAACAAATTAGGGCTTTATGTAGGGACAAGAAAAAGGTCTCCTGCATGGGAAGCTTCTTTTTGTTTGTTTGTTTGTAGGTAGCTGCATTGTAGTATTCTAACAAACCCAACCTTTCTATATGCAATTGAAACTCTCTTTTCAAACCAGTGTAGTTGTTTTATAGACAAAAGATTATAATTCTGAAAAGCTGAAAGTCTCTTTTCATACTTGGCAGGGTGATTTTCTTCTTATTGTTTTGAAGAGCTTGCTTCAAAAGCAAGCTGCTGATGGCATGCCAACATTGAAAATCATTCTTATGTGAGGGATCGTAAACAATGATTTGAATGAGATCTTCTGATTTTTTTCTAGTTTAAGATGCCATTTATTTCATCTTAACGTTCAGGTCTGCAACAGTTGATGCTGGTTTATTCTCTAGATACTTTGGTGTGTGTCCTGTAATAACTGCAGAAGGTCGAACTCATCCGGTGTCAACATACTTTCTTGAAGATATATATGAAAGAACCAACTACCGCCTTGCATCAGATTCTCCAAACTACTTAAGGTTTGATACAACTAAGGTATATTATCTGCAATTCTATAATTTCCACTATTCCATACAGTTATATTATAGTTTATATTCCATTCAAAAAAAGTCTCTTCTCTATTCCAGTTATATTTTCTTTTATTTTGGGACAGAAAGAACATTTGTCCTTGCTTCTTTCATTTTCTCCTGTATTTATGAAGAAAGTTGGTTTCTTTTATCTAGAAAAGAAGCTTTATCTAATTTTACTCTTTATTTAATTATTTGTTTGTCATTTTTCCTCTTATGCTAGTTTAGTTTTTTTTTTTCTGTTTTGTATATGTCAATGGGACTTGGGATTTATTTGGATGGTTTCCATTTTTAAGCAAAACCCTCTTCAATTTGATCTTGAATATTTCAAGACTGAGTAGAGCAAATAGCCAGCAATAGGGGGCTGAATACCAGACTTTGTAAAAACTGCCTCGACGCATCCCTAGAAAATTGACCTGATGACAGACAACCCAAAATCTGAAATCATCAAGAATTGATGATCTAACCAAAGATCCAATTAACCTGATAAGTGATAACTAATTGATCCAAAGCCTTACACTTCCACAATCCAGATGGCCTAATACTGAAACAAACCTAGATTGAGATTTACTTGCCAGCCATATTTTTTTTTTGAGATAACATGGCGGGCCAATTAAGATGGCATGGATGTTGAAACCTAAAGTAAGTATAACCAAGCATAATCTCAATGTACATTGTAGTTATGTCTCTTTTTAGATTATTTAACTAGTTTGTATCTGTTTTTACTTTTCCCCCAGTTTTCATATTGATTGTTCGTTTCGTCAAGTGTGATTAATCAACTGTTAAATCATATTTTTGTAAGACAAGGGGTGGTCCTGTCAACAACCATAGAGGGAAGAAGAATCTTGTTTTGTCATCATGGGGTGATGATACCGTTCTGTCAGATGAGTGCTACAATCCAAACTATGTTCCTAGTGCATACCAATCATACAGTGAGCAGACACGGATCAATCTGGTAAGACTTTCAATGATTTTTTTAAGGCAAGAGCTCAGTTGTTTTATTTGATCTCTTGCCCTCATGAAGATTCCTCGATATTTTTTATAGAGAAAGTTGAACGAAGACATGATTGATTATGATCTTATTGATGACTTGGTTTGCCATATTGACGAAACCTGCAACGAGGGTGCAATTCTTGTTTTCTTGCCAGTAAGATCTTAATTTTTTATTTTTTGCTTTTGTGCTGAAAAATTAACTGTGGTACGGTCTTTATACCATGATGACATGTAATTTCTCAATTGAACACAGGGCATGTCAGAAATTTATACTTTACTTGATAAGCTGGCGGCGTCACGTCGCTTTAGTGGAGAATCGGCTGATTGGCTTCTACCACTGCATTCATCTGTTGCTGCAGCTGATCAAAAGAAGGTCTTTCTGCGGCCACCTGAAAATATACGCAAGGTGAGGCTCTCTGACATTCTGTTTCGTCGTTTAATTGCCAATCTCAGCTACATCTCTTGTGTTTAATGACTGGTCGGGTAATGATCATTGCTTTTCTTTTGTTGATTGTCTGCTAGTAAATAAAGGTGGTGAACTGGTTTCTTACAGGTCATTGTGGCTACTAATATTGCGGAGACAAGTTTAACTATAGATGATGTTGTTTATGTGATTGACTCTGGAAAGCACAAGGAGAATCGCTATGATCCAAAGAAGGTTAGCCTTTGTCCTAGTACCTGGAGTAAAAACACTTTTGCTTTTTTTTTGCTTCTCCATTGAATTGAACCAACCATAAAAGCATTGTTCAGAGTCTCATGTATCGTTTACTAAGGGATGCAATAGCTGGTAATTCCCACAGGAAATCTACAAATTTGATTCTGCTGTGATTCATCACAATCACATCCAAATTCAGTTGCATAGACTTGATTTCCGATTGTAAATTGGTGAACAAAAACTGGACTTTCCAACAAAAATTGGGATTTTTTTTTATTTTCTTGGGAAGGTTTTTGAATGACATATGATCATCATTAGAAACTTTCAAGCATGGTTGAAGACTGGATATCCCAAGCAAACGCAAAGCAGCGACGCGGAAGAGCTGGCCGTGTGAAACCCGGAATCTGCTATTGCCTGTATACACAACATAGATTTGAAAGACTTATGCGTCCATTTCAGGTTTTTTTCTCTCAAACTGAAGTAGTTAAAAGGTTCTTGTAAAAGCTTCACGTATCCCTAATTATTATTGATCTTGTTCACCCCCCCTTCCTGTTTTTCTTTGGTGTCTAGGTCCCTGAGATGCTTAGAGTGCCACTTGTGGAGTTGTGCTTACAGATCAAATTGCTCTTGTTGGGTGACATTAAAGATTTTCTTTCCCAGGTAAAAATCCATCATAATTTTGGAAACTGTTGTTAATTGATTCTTAGCTATAGTTGTATGCATTCCATGCTAGTAATCAGATGCAGTCAAAATGATCATCCTTAGACTTATAATGTAGTGCAATTGCCAATGAATGTGAGATTTTTTGTCTAAAACATGGATTTGGTTTCAGGCATTAGAACCTCCAAAGGATGAAGCTGTAAGCTCGGCGATTTCCTTACTGCATGAGGTATTCATAGTGCAAAGCAGATTGGAAATACTTGCACCTTTAAGTCTTTCCTTGAGTTTGACTCTTGACTACATTCACTACTTTTAAATTTATACAATTTTTATTAACGACAATGTTCTGACATACTGGCACTGTTTTATTTGATTAAATTGCCTTGATTAAGCAGCAAATATATTTGGACAGGGCCAAAGGGGTGTGATTGCTTGTGCAACAGAAGATAATTGAGTAAATACTGTAGCTTTTGAGAATCCTTCTCCTATAATCCTATCTATGAATTACTTAAGGTAACATGAAAGCAATTGACGGTGAGACACCCGAACTATACAATTCTGAGGAGCATGATTAAAATTTCTTTAATAATTTATGGAGGACTTGTAATTTTGTCTGAAAAGATGGATTTACATAGAATTTCCAGGTGGTGGAAGAAAATAAAGGTGAAATGGATAAAATAAGAATACATCCTACTGCTCTATATGCTGTCATGGCATGTACTAACTGAGTAGTTCTGATGTTTTGTTCTCTTTATGATTTTATAAACTCCTGCTTTCTAGTAGCAAGAGTGTGTGAAAGACTTTTATTGATTTTATTGCAATTTCCACCATTTTCCCATCCTAGATGTACCATAAAAGCCAAAGTAAATCCCTCATGACCATGATGTGGCTGCTACCCACTCTTTAATTCTAGATGAGACGGTGAGCCACTCTCAGTGTGCAGAAGTAAAATAAGAGAATACAACAAATTTGAAGTTAAGTAAAATGCTAAAGATCCATTGTTTTTTTCTGTTCCTTCAAACATTATATATTACCGAATTGTTGATTTCTTTGTTATGTTAATAAATAAGTAAGCAACTTTCTTCTGAAGTATTTGTTTGCTGGTTGTTGAATATTGACGATTTTTACACTCGCTTTAGGATTCAGATTATACTATAAAATGTTTTTATTATTCCCTTGCAATGTCCAGGTAGGTGCTGTTGATGGGAATGAAGAATTGACTCCTCTTGGTTATCATCTTGCAAAACTTCCCGTTGATTTGCTTGTCGGAAAGGTATAAATTTATATTTTGTGCATACATCATGTTTGGGTAACCATCTTAACTTTCAGCCCGGGATTTGAATTTAAATTATGTGTGCAATAAGTGAAAGAAAGTATGACTTGCTACAGCTGTTATCTCACAATATTTTGCCAAATAGTTTTCAAATGGAACTCATTTCCACTGTGGAATCCTCTTCCTGCCTTATTCAGAAGTTCCATTTGTTGTCTTGCCTTCTTATAACGGCCATCATTACTCCCATAAATCTTTCTGAAGTCTGGTTTTATTGCCTGCCTTTATTGCTTCTCAATAAAAACAACAATAATCTGTTATGTTAGCTCCTGGAAGTTTTCTGGCTGATAGAAACTATTTTCAGTCTTATGTTTCTCACTGTCCATAATGGTTGCATGAATTAGCAATGGAAGTATAATTATGAATGCACTGCTAAGTTTTCTGGTGTTTATTGCCTGCCTGTATTGCTTCTCAATAAAAACAACAATAATCTGTTATGTTAGCTCCTGGAAGTTTCTGGTTGATAGAAACCATTTTCACATTCTTATGTTTCTCACTGTCAATAATGGTTGCTGAATTAGCAATGGAATTATAGTTATGAATGCACTGCTAAAAGTACCCTCTTGATGCTCTCGTGTTCATATTGCAGATGATGGTATATAGTGCAATATTTGGTTGTCTATCCCCTGTCCTATCGATCGCTGCTTTTTTGAGCCACAAGTCACCATTTGTGTACCCAAAAGATGAGGTTTGTATTCCTTTTTATTCTTAACTTATCTTCACATATGTTTGATGCAAAGAACTTGTGTACTAATAGTCCTTGGCTGAAGTGCAGAGGGAAGTTGTTGAAAGGTCAAAATTGGCGCTCTTGTCTGATAAACTAGAAAATTCAAGTGATCCAAGTACTCATGATAGGCAATCTGATCATATTGTCATGATGGTTGCTTACAATAAATGGGAAAAGGTTCTGCAACAGGTATATACATTGGCATCTGTATAGCCCATTTGTTCATTTCTGCTTCATCTTTCGACATTAGAGTGTTGATTTAATCAAAATAGATGCATTTATGACCAGATCATTAATCAAATGGTATAAAGACAGCTGGATAGCTGCAAGCAAGTACAGTTTAAACAGATGTAACCATTACTACTTGAAGATACTCTGACTGACAATATCTGTTTTCCTCTCTTGTAGGGTGGAGCTAGAGCTGCACAAAAGTTTTGCTCCTCATATTTCCTTAGCAGCTCAGTTATGCATACAATAAGGTTTGTTTGTATATTTCTTCCAAATACTTAATAGCTCAATGTTGGGGTTCCAGTATATAGCATGCATTGGTTGTAAAATTTCTGTATATCTTGTCTGAGATCCATGATTTGATTGTGTATGCTGAACCTAATCAGTTGCATGGTGACATATGTTACTCCTATATTGTTTGCATTTTACAATAATGTTTTCTTTCTACATCAAATTTTCACGAGGTTGATTATTGGCTTGTAGGATATGGTTAAATATGATTACATTCTACTGTGGTGCGCAATTTTATGAATCCAAATGGTGACCCACAACCTTAAAATTTGTCCACACTGTGACCTATTATGCACTGGCTGCCATATTTCTCTGTTAATCAATCTGTTAGTGCCTACTTTTAACGCCTATAGACCGTTTAGATGTGTAGAAATATTATAGTATCGTCTAATATCATGCTATACCAATTTGTAACATTTTTGGTATTTCGATACTATTGTATTAGGTCAAATTATTAACCGTTAAAAATGAGAATGTGAGATTACTTAAATAGGAAAACATAATAACAAAATACAAGATAGAGCACTATGTGGACAAAGCCCAAACTAGAGGGTACTACTTTGATTATGAGAAAAGCCTGGGCACCACATGTAAAAGGCAAAGCCGAAGGGATACCACGTGTAAATTCACTTTTACTTTTCATGTTGAATTCTGTCAATTGTTTCAAAACAAGATGGTACAATCCTTAGTTGCTTACTACTCTATTGTGATTATGTCAGAGATATGCGTGTACAGTTTGGCACACTGTTAGCAGACATCGGACTCATCAGTCTTCCAAAGAAAAATCAGGTTGAGTACTTTCTGGAATCATGATGCAAATGAAGAAGTTTAATTTTATTTCCAGTGATTAAAAAGGCTCAAGGCGCACCTAGGCGCAGGGGGGACCCTGGAGCCTAGGCACGCCTGAGAGGCGCTAGGCGCGCGCCTAGCCACACTATTGTAGAAAAGGACTAAGTTCAGTGGCAGAATGCTATAAAGTCATAAAAACATGTTTATAATGAAATAAAAGGAAGTTTAAGGCTTTATAATGTTATAAAATCAAGTCTAAACTAGTAAACAATTAGGAAAATAGGTTTAAAGCATAAGAAAACAAATTTTAAAGCATATAAAGTAATGAAACTGAAAGCATAAAGCTCAAAGAGTGGATGGAAGAAGAGACTGCAAAACAGAGGAACCAGCAGAGGAGGGGGAAGAGACGATTTTTTATTTTGGGAAGTGTTTTAGGGGTTTATAGAGGGAAAGAAGGGATTACAAGTAGCACTGGAATAATGGCATAGGAGGAAGATAATAAACGTTTGACTTTTTGGAGTAATTAAGGGAGAGAAAAGATTACTTAAGAGATAAATAAGGAAATCAGTTATTTGGATATATCACGAAATCTTTTTTTAATAAAAAAAATAACAAAGATATCAAAATATCAGAAGAAACTGCTGGAAAACTGAGAGGCGCTAGCCTGACTCCAAGGCACGCCTGAGCGCCTAGGCGGCGCCTAGGGCGCCTGAGGTGCGCCCAGCCACTCTGGGCACGCCTGAGGCTAGCCAGGCGCTGGCCTGGGCCGGGCGCGCCTGGAGTGCGCCTAGGCGCGCCTGGAGTGCGCCTTTTTAATCACTGTTTATTTCAACTTCTTCGTCAGTGTATTAGTTATTTGGAACATGCTGATGGTTGTAAAACTTGTAATATATCATTTGTATTTGCCAATACTGCAATGTTCTGTAGGCATAGTGGGTATTTTGGGCTAATTGTCGTATACGTTCGTTTCCTTGTTTTTTATTTTTATTTTGGAGAGGCTAAAAGAGAAACTAACCCAGTAACCCTATAGATTTGCAGGTTTCACTGCTACTTCACCCAATGTGGTTGATTTGGTGATGTATACTTGAAATCAACTGGATATATATCAGTAGAAATGATGCTTTTTTCTGTGAAACTAAGCATTGCTGGAACTTGCACTGCTTATGGCAAAATTATAACCAAAACAACGTTCTATAGTCACTTTCTGATCAGAAGAAAATATTAACTACTCGCCTTTGTAAAGGACATAAAGAAAGGTCATTATAGAAATTTGACTAGTTAACTAACAAATCTATGTATATGAACTATGAAGTACTATGTTCAAACAGAAATATGGTTTGCAGAACATGTACTTAGAGTAATATCTGCACTGCAGAAATATTTTTACTTTGTTTTTGTTATATTCTTGTCACCTAGAAGTGCTCTTTTTTTTTTTTGAAATATTTTATCATGTCACATGGAATCGTCTGTAGTTATTTTGGTATGTCATGCTGTTGTATGTTCTTAAATCAAGCTTTTACTAAATCAGGTCCGTGATAGCAAGAGACAGAGTCTTGTCAATTGGCTCTCTGATATGTCACAGCCATTTAATAAATATTCACAGCATTCAGCTGTCGTGAAGGTATGATATACCTTGTTGCTCTTTTTCTCTCAGCCCACAGCCATGGGAATAATGAAAACATACTATTTGGTTTTAGTGCCATGTGCCTACCTGTTTATAGTAAGATCTCAATTTACAGCTTGCATAGCTCAATTTTGACGTGCCCCTTCAAGAATCTACTCCTTTCACCTTGTTCAATTTCTTTACCAAATATTCGCTTCTTTACAATATCGAATTGAAAGAAATAAGCAGGTTCATTTTCGAAGAGAGAAAAAGAAATATTGCAGCAGCATATTCAACAAGTTTTTCACTTGTAGTCTTTCTTTTGCAAGTTGGCAACTATGTGATTTTTCTATTATATTGTTTTTGTGCTCTGTATCTCTTTTATCTGGTACCTAGTATGTCAAGTATAATGTTGTGCAATATTACCCTCCTTAGCACATAGCACATATACTTATCTGATGTATTAATCTAGAGGCTAACTTTGCCTGTAATTGTGTTAGGCAATAATATGTGCAGGTTTGTATCCAAATGTTGCAGCAACAATTGATGGTATTTATTCTGGAAACCTTAAACAGCCCCTTCAATCAACAACGAGGCAGATTCCAGCTTGGTATGATCGAAATCGAGAAGTCCACATACATCCTTCCTCGATCAACTACAACCTAAAGGCTTTTCAATACCCATTCCTTGCCTTCCTTGAAAAGGTTTGCTTACTGGTTTCCATCTTTTTTTATTGAAGAGATCATGGGTCTATTCTTGGGTTCAGGGTGATTTCTGTTATACTTCCCGTTCTTAAAACCAGTCGATTTTTATTTCTTCAGGTTGAAACAACCAAAGTGTTCCTCCGGGATACCACAATCATTTCTCCATATTCACTTCTTCTTTTCGGTGGTCCTATCAACATTCAGCATCAGGTAATCAATATGAGTGGAAACCAAACATTTCTTACAGATTTACTGTGTAAAGTGTAGCTGAATGGATTTGAATTCCTTCAACCTAATAGGATCATTCATGATCACATTTCTAGTCCTTTACATTTGTTGCTAATTTTATCTGTTTGCTAGAGCTAACTTGCCATTTTCCGATATCATTTCTTCTCCAAATAAAATGTTCTATCTGGAGAAAGAAAATTAGTTTTCAGCATCTTGAGTGTCCAGGTCCAGGAGTTGGTGTTACAGATCATGCCTCAAAAAAATCCATATGATGTGTTGTTTGTTATTGCATATCATGTTTGTGCTTAGTCTTGGGAGCTCTACTTGTCAATCTATAATCTAATTACCGCATCTTAAACGTAGAATGGTGTGTTAGATTAAAAATTGGGTTTAGCTCTATAATTTGGCTCATTAATTGGTATGTGGCCATACTCTTGCTCTTGCGTATCTTCTGCTTCCATATAGTAATTATGGCTCTTTTCCTTCCAGATGGGAGTGGTTACTGTGGATGGTTGGTTGAAGCTGTCTGCAGCTGCACAAACTGCTGTCTTATTCAAAGAGCTGAAGTCAATGCTTCAATCATTTCTGAAGGAGTTAATTCGTAAACCCATGGTAAGCCTGCTTTTGCTTACAAAATATGCAGTTATACATTAATTTCCAACATGACAAGCATCCTTGGGGGAAAATGAGGCATTTATTAAGATATATGAAGCTACGTATTAGTACTCGGGCATGGTTATGAGGTTTATTCCATAAAAGGCAGGCTTTGTGAAAATTCACGTAGATCTGTTTTCTCTAGTGTTTGAACACTTGATTTGGACAATGCTCTCACAATTAAGTCCCATAGCTTGTAAGAACACGCTCATCTTGGTCTGTTAGCAGTTAGCACGAGGTGTTGATAGCATGCTCTTTTCCAACACTCCCTTGTATTCTTTTTAAATTCTGATCTGGGAAGTTCCAAATCTTTCCAAAAGAATCTCTTAAGTTGTAATTTGATAGACACTAGATTTATGTTATTTGGACCAAAAAGTAACCACCAATATCCATCTCGTCAGATTTGTTTTTATTTATCATCTGGTTTTTGTTTTTGGGTTTTATCCAGGGGTGTAGATGCTTCTCCAAGCATGTGTAATTAATCAAGACCTGTTTTCCCTTATAATAGGCTTTTCCCGTGTTTTGGGTCCAGAGCTACTATGAAACTAAATGCTTATTTTGTTGCAGACGACAGCTGCAGCTAATGAAGTAGTCGAGTCGATTGTTCAGCTGCTGCTGGAAGAAAGCAAGCCTCAAATTTGAATTTAATTCCCAAGGCCACATTTGCCTCAATGATACTTCTTTTTTGGGGTAGAAACGCCAAAAACGATCTTTAAATGCTGGTAAGTATATTTGCTTTCATCTATTGATTTGGTCACAAATGAAGTCTAGCCTTCTTGATCATAACTGCTGCATGGTTTTCTTCGGCATAACATGGATATTCATTACTCGGATGTAGGGATGAAATTGGAGTGGGAAAGCATAAACTATTAATTTGTCTCTGAAATTGGATTTTAAAAAACGTGATGTTATGTTAAATTCTACCATTTCTTCCACTGGACTTTTCCTTGATCAAAAGAAAACAAACTTAACAAGAATGCCCTTGAATGCATACTAATATATATTTTTCACCATTGATGACCAGGTTGAAAGGCACACCCCAGATTTTGACTTGCTTCATTTGCTATCGACTATGCTCGCTCAAGTGAGCAACTGTGTTTCGTTAGCCAGGATTTTCATTTTCTTATAGCTCCTGCTGGTATACGCGAAGCAGGCTTATACAAATAGAGATGAGTATGTGTCATGCGCGGCTCATAGGTAACCCATATTCACACTTGAAACTAGCTGACCCCTGTGGCCTGGGAGGTCCCGTTGAACCACAAGGGCTCTGTATTAAGCTTTGGTCATCGAGGTTGTATACTTTTCAAAGTTACTGCTTAGTATGGTTAGTTTATCCTATTTTGCATAAATTATCTCAAAGTTGTTTACAAGTGTCGTTAAAACTGTTAAAATTAAGATGGATAAGTATAATAATAAAGGATATTATATCATATACTTGGAAACCCTTCCGTCCTTTTTGCTTATTTTACGGGTGTGATGGTTTGACGACTTTTTGTCCATTGTAAGTCAGATGCATTCCACTTTATCTTCAAGGCCGAGAAAGGCGTGCCTATTTTTGTCCATGATAATAATGCAAGATATTATACATACAAAGAAATTTATGCGTCTAGAGTGTTAGGTGAATTCATTAATACTTGTGGAAAAAAGGTTCGAAAGGGGAGAGGGGAAAAGGATAAGATTGAATTATTGGTGGCTGTGTTTTGTTTTTGAAATTGTCGTTGTCTGTTATTACCAATTGACGAATTCCCTCACGCAACATTTAGTAGTTCTAACAATATTGATCTGTTCACACACTATGGGTATGTTTTGGGAAATAGGAAGTTGGAGTGAGTTGTAGTTTTTTGAAGTGAAAGTAGAGCGAAAGTTAGTAGTTGAAGTATTCGATAAATAAAGTTTATGAAAGTTGAAGTTATAAAACTTGAGGTGTTAAATGACCAAAAAAGGTTGAAACATGCACAAACATGTCCTCCTATGCACGTTATTGGGCTTGTGTCTTGAACTTGCATAGAATGTAATCTTATAATAGCCCAAAATCTACCTAAATATATAGATAATAGAAAAGTCATTCAAACTCCTTAGCAACCAACTTAAGGGTGTTGGCCATTACGATATAGCGTTCCTACACCATGATTGTTCCAAAACACATAAATAACATATAATGCATACCATAATTATCATACAAAGTCATAAAGGCCGAGGTGAGGTGTACAAAATAGCAAAATTATCACTCAAAGTTATCGGTAGGTGATTCATCAACACATATCATAGTTTTTAGTCATTTATCCTAAGCATGGACAATCACATAATGACATAACGGGTGATAACAAACATAATAAAATCTGACAGCCTCTTGCATCATCTGTGCCCGCGGAGAGGTTTCGACCCCATCGATGAGGTGATCAAACCTTGTCAAGTCATACTCCTACGAAAGACACCAATTTATTAACCAAGTCAGTCACAATTTGAATGTCCTACACCCTTTAAAAGAAGACATTTTCACAAAATCACCCTTTAACTTGGAGTTTATATCAAACCACCCTCTAAACAAAAAAAGTTAACAATGAACCACCCTCTCTTCAAATCACCAATAAATATAATTTGTTAAAAAGATAATCACCAATAAATATAATTTGTTAAAAAGATAAATTATCTTTAAACATGTAAAGAAAAGCCATTTAGTTTTTAAAAAAGAAAAATAGAGTATTATCTTCATTAAAACCTCTTTTTGTTCACCATACATGAAAAAAAAATAATTATAAATGAAGACTATACTTAGATAGTATGGTCGACTCAACAAACTAGACAAATTCACACTGTACTATGGTTTATTTAGATCTACGGGTATATATGAAGCTCATTTTTTTTTAAATAATATTAAATACAAATTATTTACATAAAGACTAAAATAATAATTAAGTTTTCTTGTTTAATTTCCGTTTAATTTATCATATATATGTTGGAGTAATGATTGGATTTCAACATGGTTGATTAAACACTTAGGTTACAATTTTTGTAATTTGTTTGCAATTGAAATTCACTCATATTTACTTTTATTCAATAAATTACAACTCTTTAAAAAAATTAATCAGAATTTCATTTAAAAAACAGAGTAAAATATTATTTCTCATTATTTAATTGCCCATCTTGATGTCAACCATAAGTTCGTTGCACATGCTAAAAATTTAAACATAATATTATTGGAAAACTTATTCATATTGCTTTCAGTCTATATGCTAATTAGTATTATTTATTGTTGCTTTAAAAGGTAGGATTATTTTTTGGACTTTAGGTGAAATAAATTTTAGTCATTTCATATACAATCTAATTTTATTTTATTTTATATTTAATACTCATTTGATTGATATAAGATATAGACTTGATTATTTTTTTACACGTACTAAATTAACAAAGGCACATATATGTACGAATTTAATAGGTTATTGGGCACTAAATTACTAAACAATGAATTTACGTAGTTCTATCTTTTCTCTTTCCACATTGTAAATCCAAATGTCTTTTTTTCTTGTTTTTTCTGTTTAGAAGGTATTTTCATATTTTTCTCAAACATTAGATATAACCAAGGCAAAATATTGTGGGTGATTGATTGTAAACTTTTTTTGTTTAAATGGTGGTTTTATATAAACTTTAAGTTTAAGGATGGTTTTGTGTAAAGTCTAGTGTTTTAAGGGTGATTTTATCTAAAACACCCTAAATATATAGATAATAGAAAAGTCATTCAAACTCCTTAGCAACCAACTTAAGGGTGTTGGCCATTACGATATAGCGTTCCTATAGCATGATTGTTCTAAAACACATAAATAACATATAATGCATACCATAATTATCATACAAAGTCATAAAGGCCGAGGTGAGGTGTACAAAATAGCAAAATTATCACTCAAAGTTATCGGTAGGTGATTCATCAACACATATCATAGTTTTTAGTCATTTATCCTAAGTATGGACAATCACATAATGACATAACGGGTGATAACAAACATAATAAAATCTGACAGCCTCTTGCATTATCTGTACATGCGGAGAGGTTTCGACCCCATCGATGAGGTGATCAAACCTTGTCAAGTCATACTCCTACGAAAGACACCAATTTATTAACCAAGTCAGTCACAATTTGAATGTCCTACAACCAACATTTATGAATAGAAAGGCTCAGTGTCTAGTACGAAAATCAATACGATAATTGATGGTCCAAATAACATCAGTAAGAAACGTGAACTAGTTCAAAAGTTCCTTTCAGAAAATCAAGCAACATAGTGTAATCATCTGGGTCCACTACCATCGGGACATCTTTGTGATTGCCCAATACATTAGTAAGTTACAATACCAATTAAAAGATTAACAAGACTAGTTCAGAAAAGATAAAGAATCAACATGATTTGCATATAAAAATCTATTTACCAGCTTTATCAATGTCTACCTTACATCTGTTGCTCAAACTTTATTGATATACTCCAGAAATACAAGGGAAAATGTGAAATATGAGAAATACTTATATTTGAGTATGAGCCTTTCACATCTCTTTAAGGTATCCTTGTAAAATCGGTGCCTTCAAGACTAAGGTTGTGAACTGGGCTAGGAGAATAAAGATCTCATTGTGCACATGGCAACAACCCCAATTGAAATCTATTAAAGTCTAATTGTAACAAAGGAGTGATAACAACACCTCATATATCCATACCATATCTAAAATAGTACCTATGAGGGCAGACTATGAAGATACAGGTCATTTCATATGCTCCCTTCTGAACATCAAAGACAATCTTAATTAATTACAAAAGCAGTAGTTACCCATCTAAAGACATATAAAGTCGTCATTTGAAACTAAAATTTAGAGAAACAAGGCTCATCAACTATAATCATGTAGGATCTTCCTTATTTCTCCCACCAGCTCCCAATATGGATTCATATGCCTAATTGTTAGGAAGTGAATTTTGGAACTCCAGTTCCCTACCTAATTCCCTTCCTCAGTTTTCCTAGTTTTGATAATGACAAACACATTTACTATTAACATTTCCATTAGTGTGACAAACAGGGAACTCTGGATTCGAAAAGCACAAGACAGAGACACTGACGCCAGACTTGGGAACTGGCAGAAGGAACTGAAGCTTGCTGACGCTGGAATCACTTGGATTAATCTGTGAAGAGCGGCGACGAGCTGTTTTAGGGTAGATCTTAGTTAGAGAGAGAACTATGGGATCTTATCCTGTTTCCATAAGTTTTAGGAGCTTAAAAGTTTATCTTTATGGAAACAAAACATGTAAAAATCGGTAAAGATTATATTTGGTAACCAATGTTATCTTTAACGATTACTTTTGATTCTTTTATTTGTTTGATTCGGTTACTGGAGATTTGCTTCCTCTAGTAATTAAATCATATAAATAAAGTAATTGAAACTCTCTCCTTTTTTACGCATTCACGAAGAAGAAGAATTCAGAGTGTTGTGAAGAAGTTGTGCCGAGTTCTTTGAAGAAGAACTAAGTAAGTTGCTTGCTTGTTGTTGCTTGGTTAGGTCGAACTAGATAGAGAGTCCTTAGTGTGTCTAAGACTTAAATCTGTGTGTTCTATTCTAGTTGTTTGTAACCGAAGTATTAATACAAGAAGTAGACTTTGAAATTCTCTTGCAAGAGAGGTAGTGGGTTTTATCCTGGATAACTAGTTGGTTATCAAAGGTTCCCACTCTAAGGAACTTGTCTTGAATCTGCTATTGTTTACTTATTCCGCTGCTTAGGGAACTGAGAGTTCAGTTCCCTCGATAACTAACAAGTACGATCCTACACTAATCACTTGCAATTTATTTTCCTATGGTCGGAGGGAATAAAATGAAAAACCATTCTTGAATTATCTTCACCATGACCTACCTTCAAATCAGTCAAATATTTTGAGATAGGAGATCCCGTCTACGAACCAATAAAAACGACAATCCCAGCTAGGAGCTTCTAAAGCCCGAAACTAGGGTGGAAGATCTGATTCGAAGGGAATAGAAACATGAAGAATCAAGAGAGAGTTTAGAGTTTGAGAGAATTTGATCTGTATTTGATTAATTTGGAACGATGAAGTAGCTCAATACATATAATAGAGGCTGGCCGGATAAACCAGGTTTAGGAAATAAAAGGCAAACCGGAATAAAGGAAATAACAAAACCGGATCTATAATAATAAAACCAACCTAAACCCCTATAATCCTGTAACAATACTCCCTCCTTGAGATGATCCTTGTCCTCAAGGATCAAAAAGAAATATTGTTCTTGTGATGAGCTCTTGATGACGAGCTTGTAGCGTTGATTGCACAACCACAGTAGACATGAAGCAAAACTCCCAATCTCGGTGAACCTTGAGCATTCTCCGCCCAGATCAAAAATTAATCTTGCAAGGGTTACCATGAGTTCAGTGTACAGAAACCATTTCCCTCCAAGGTCAAATATGAAGGTTTCAATACAAATATGTATAGAGCTCCAAGTGAATGTTAAGTTCCTGCAACCAGTAGCAATGATTCCAAGATGATTAAGTAAGTAACTTGCAGCCACCCCAAGCTTAATTAGCACGTCAAACTTGAGCTGAAGCACATAAGCAGCTGAAGCCAAGGTAGGATGGAGTGCCTCCTTCCAAACACTAGTATATGTCTTCTTATAAACAATTCCTGAGCTAGCACCCCTATATCCAGCACAACATACATACCTCGACATGTCATTGTAAAGAGCACTATAATAGACCTCAATAATTCCATTCTTCAAACTTAGCAGCTTAGGAGTGACCTCTCCAACATGAATGACCTGCTTATGCCCAAAAGTTGCAATTTTACCTGCTATACTTACTTCAATCAAATATGACTGCAGCATCTTATGAATGAAAGGCATAAATGTTGGATCGTTAGTGTTACGTCTGAGGGAACAAAGACTTTGTTCCCACAGAAGGTGTAACGGAATAATTTAACAAGAAAGATAATATAAAGAACTCACGATATATAGTGGAAACCCCAATCAGTCAAATAACTAACCAGGGAAAAACCACTACCTTCAAGCTTCTCGCTTGAGAGGTTTTTGAAGAGTCTATTTGTCTTATTGATTTCTTGATCAGTTACACTTGTAGCCTGAACTTCAAATCCTAGACTTTCCACCTAGATTTGAATCTCTTCTACAACGAGAACACGAACTCACTCTTCTAAGACTTACAGACGCTTCACTTTTCTCTCAATGAAATCTCCAAGTTCGTACCTAAGAAATGAATCTCACACTTCTATTTATACAACTCGAGAATCTCACTAACAAGATAAGATCTCTCTCTAATATCAACAACAAGAAGATATTATTTGATTTGAAAAGATATAATCTTAACCGAATAAATTGTATAAGGAAAGATTTCCTAGGATAATATAATCGGGTCAAGATAAAATATTTCTCTCTCCATATCTTCCAATCGGCGTGATCCACCCGATTTCCTTTTCTTCAACCGCATGATCTTCAAAGATAATCTTCATGCTAAACATTCTTCACTCCATTCGCAGCTTGATGTTTGTTCGACACTGATGTTCCTTGAGAGGTAACAATGGTTCCATGTGACAACTGTATTGTTCCTGAAACACTTAGATACCAGATTAGTTGAATGTTTGTTACCATCAAAACCTAAGGAATTCAACAAATTCCCCCTTTTTGATGGTGACAAATATCCTTGACAATAAAACATACATATGAGATAAAGACAGTTGCATGAAGAAAGTTTCCTCCTTTAGAACATAATAGTTCTCCCTTAGATCAGTAACGATGAAAGCATGATTAGTTCCCCCTCAGCTAAAGCTACCCGTCATTTTCCCCCTTTTGGCATCATCAAAAACATAAGTAAAAAGCAGAAGGAAAATGAACACAACAAGATAAACAAACAACCCCTTTTTCATTAAATTAAAACAAACAAACAAACAAACAAAGACAACTTGCAAGGACATCAACAAAATAAGCAAAGGTAACAAACATGATCAATCATGCCACTCAAGGCAAACACATGAAACATGAACAAAGAAAAACAAAGCAACTAGGGGATAGATGTTATGGGAACAAAAGAGGGGTTGGTAAGCAGAGAAAGATGAATCAGGCACCACTGGTGCCAGCAGAGGGAGCCGAAGAATGATGAGCAATCAGAACACACACGTCCTCTGTAAGATGTCTTTGTTGTTCCACCAGTGAAGACATTGTGCGAGACAACCTCCTTAGTTCCTTTCTCAGATCAGGTCCCTCACTTTGTTCCCCCTCAGAGTCTGCACCATCAAACTCTCCTTCCTCAGCCTCAACCTCAACAACCGGTGCGGGAGCTTCTTTGACCCATCCAACTCCTTCCTTCAAAACAAACTGCATCTTGTGCAGATTACTAGCATCCAGAGGGCGAGAAAAGGAGTAGCTCTCCGTGTCTCCTTTGTAGACCTTGTGGTACTCCAAAATTTTCTTGACAACTCGGGGGGTATGGAAGAACATGCTTGTCAGTGTTCCGGGCATGAGCCATATGCTGCATCATCACTCGTGGAAGATTGATTGGTTCCTTCTCAAACATCTTGGCGAGGAGAACCACATCCAGTATCAGAAGCGTATTTCGCTTTTGTTCCCTTGGAGTGAAATTGCATATAAGATAGTGGTACATAACCTTGTTGACAGTCGATATAGTAGAGGTGTCCAAGGCTCCCGACTCCTATGGATTAGGAATTTCAACGACACGACGAACTGCCTCTTGGTAGGGAAAGTTCTTTGGCCATCGCTCTTCGGATACTCATCATAGCTGGCATGCGGGACGCCCAGAATGAGACCCAGTTCGATGCTTGAGAACACATGGGTAGTGTCCCCCAGCGTAGCTACCTAGACACAGATCATCTGTTCCCTTCAAGTATCTCAGAATCCTCTTCACTGCTTTGAGGTGTGTCTCCTTGGGATCAACCTGAAATCGAGCACACAGACACACACTATACATAATATCAGGTCTATTAGCAGTGAGATAAAGAAGCGAACCTATGATTCCTCGATAGAGAGTTGGATCGACTCCCTTTTCATGCTCATCCTTTCCCATTGGATTGTTGGGAGAAATGGGAGTTGTGAAGGACTTTGCATCAGACATTCCAAACTCCTTAAAACATTCCCGGATATACTTCTGCTGATGTACTCTGGTTCCATCTTCTCCCTGAGAGACTTGAAGACCCAAGAAGAACTTTAGTTCCCCAACCATGCTCATCTCAAATTCACTGGCCATCAGACTTGAGAAATTTTGGACTAGTTTATCATCTGTAGATCTAAAGATGATATCATCCACGTAGACTTGCATAACCAGAGTGTGCCTTCCTTCCTTCAGAAGGAACAAAGTCTTATCGACCTTCCCACGAACGTATCCATGAGACAGAAGGAACTGAGAGAGCCTATCATACCAGGCCCTTGGATCCTGCTTAAGACCATACAACGCCTTGTCAAGAACATAGACATGATCAGGTTGGGAGGCGTCTTCAAATCCGGGTGTTTGCTCCACACAGACCTCCTCCTTGAGAACTCCGTTCAAGAAGACGGTCTTTACGTCCATTTGTTGCAGTTTAAAGCCATGTAAAGATGAGTATGCAAGTAGTAGTCGTATGGCTTCCAAACGAGCAACAGGTGCAAACATCTCGTCATAGTCTATTCCCTCCTGCTAGTTATACCCTTTTACCACCAGCCTTGCTTTGTTCCTTGTGACCTGACCTTGATCATCCATCTTGTTTCTGAACAGCCACTTTGTTCCTATCACTGTTATGTTCCCTAGACGAGGAACCAACCGCCAAACCTTGTTCCTTTCGAACTGTTGGAGCTCTTCTTGCATGGCGTTTATCCAGTCTAGATCCTTCAATGCTTCTCCTACAATTTTAGGTTCTTGCAAAGAAAGAAAAGCAGTGAAAGCACACAAATTTTGTAAGGAAGAGCGAGTGCTATGAGGAATTCCCTTTTGAAAGTCTGTAAGAATTAGATGCACTGGATGATCCTTCTTCTGCTGGTAGTTCCTTATTTGTAGATTGTTGATGTCAAACTCATCGGAGTCAACGTTACCTACAGTCGAGCTTTCACCACCAGTCCCTACATCAATGGGACCTTCACCAACAGTTTCTTCAACAACAAGACTTTCCTCAGATGTCTCCATTGAATAAGGACTTGGGCTCTGTTCCTCTTGAGGGACCAGAGAGGAACTCGACGACTGAGCACCTTCATCTGACTCAACGTTGTCGGCAGAGTCTTGAGTTCTTGGTGTTGATGGGTCATCGTGACTGTCTTGATTAGGAGGGACCCCATACACACCACCATTTTCCACAAGCTGAAAGCTGTCATCTTCAAAGAGACCGGTGTTTGAGGGAACACTAGTCGTTTGTGCATGTACATTGTTACCAGCTATGACAGATTCATCGAAAACCACATGAATGCTTTCCTCTACCTTTCTAGTCCTCTTGTTGAACACTTTGTAGGTCTTGATGTGGAGAGAATATCCTACAAAGGTTCCTTCATCACTTCTTGGATCAAACTTCTCAAGAGGATCCTTCCCCTTGTTGTGGACAAAGCACTTGCAACCAAAAGTCCGCAGATGAGACACATTAGGCTTTCTTTCCTTTACGAGTTCATAGGGTGTCTTGTTCAACAATGAGCGAATGGTTGCCCTGTTCATCACATAACATGCAACATTCAAGGATTCTGCCCAAAAGCTCATATGAAGACCACTAGCAATAAGCAAGGTGCGCGTCATATCCTCCAGAGTCCTGTTCTTCCTTTCCACAACACCATTTTGCTGCAGAGTCCTGAGAGTTGAGAAACTGTGATTAATGCCATTGTTCCTACAGAGGGATATAAATTGAGAGTTCTCAAATTCTGTCCCATGATCAGTACAGATGGACCCTAGAGACTATCCTACACTCTTCTCAACCGACTTGAGCCAAGATTCAAACTCAGCGAACACGTCGTCCTTTGATGACAGAAAGAGAGTCCACGTATACCTGGAATAGTCATCAACAATAACAAACACATAGATATTTCCACCATGGCTCCTTGTGCGCATAGGCCCACAATGATCCATGTGGATTATTTCTAGAGGACGAGTTGTGCTAACCTCCTTCTTTGATTTGAAGGAGGACCTTACCTGTTTACCTTTGATACAAGCATCACAAACTTCATTGCGCGTTGCTTCGATCTTAGGAAGACCGTTCACCAGTTCTTGTCTATGAAGTTTGGAAAGAAGTTGATGACTTGCATGTCCAAACCGCTTGTGCCACAAGTCTGTTGTCGCAACGATGGATGACAGACACATATCCTTCTCAGGGATAAAAGCAGGATCAACTTTGTAGACATTGTTGTCACATATCCCTTTAGTAGAATTTTCCTTGTACTTATACACTCAACGTAACAATCATCAGTAGTAAAGACTATCTTATTTTTCTTGTTTTGACATAGTTGAGCGACACTAAAAAGATCAAATATGAGATTATTCACGAGTGTCACGTTATCCATAGTTATATGGTTAGAAAGTCTTACCTTACCGAGACCACAAACTTCTCCCTTACTCTTATTTCCTAAGGTTATTGAACCTTCGGAGGCCTGCTGAAGTGAAGAAAAACAGCTTTTGTTCCCTGTCATATGACTTGAGCATGCACTATCAAAATACCAGGAAACTTTCCTCACTTCAGCCTGTATTGAAAAGATTAGTTCTTACGAACCCAGACAAGCTTAGGCTTTCTGGGTGTGGGAGCAACATATTTGATCTTTGCAGGTTTTTCATTCATTTTCTCCTTAGCAATACGAGCGATTTCCTCATTGTGTTTCTTCAGGAGACACTCTTGTTTGTAGTGACTAGAGTGACCACAGTACCAACAAACCCTATGACACTTTAGATCCATATACTTGCTTTGTCCAAGCCAAATTGGTTTGTTAGCAACCCTAGAGTGAAAATCAATATGATTGGGCTTACCGTTTTGTGCTTGCTTTAGCCAAATGGAGTGAGCCTTATGTCCATGGTACCAAGCTTTGTTCCCATCAGTCGAATTTGCACAGTTATTATGATTTTTCCTGCTAGAGGAACTTTCCCCTGTTTCTCGCACATATTATTTTCCTTCGACTTCAGGGCTTTGAGACTTGGTGCCATCAACATGAAGCATAGGTTGGTAACCAATTCCAAAGTGAGGCACATGTTTCTTCCCTTTCTTCTTTTCATCCTTCGCTTCTACAAACACAATGCCTTTTGACTCTTCCTTCTGTTCCTCACTGAGCTTAGACAAATCACTAGACAACTTGGCATTGCTTAGTTTTAACATTAATGACTCAGATTCTAGTGAGGAAACAGTGGATTCTAGAGACGTAATCTTTTTAGTGAGTTTAGGACACTCATTGCAAGGACTTGGAGAAGAGGATGAAGCTTTCTCAAGATTGGTCACTTTTTTTGCCCAACCTTTGTTTTCATCGATCAAACTTGAGATCGATTCATCATTTTCTTCAATCTGCTAACTGAAAAGACTATTCTCATGAACAAGTTTCTTAATGAAGAAGATTAGTTGTTCCTTAGACTTGCTTTTCAAACTTGAGATGAGTTCAGATTCATTTACCTCAGAATCCTGCAGGCCACCTTCAGTCTTTGATTCGTCAGGGTCTTCTATGGCCATCAAACAGACATCCCTTGAATGAGAGGATTCTTTATCATCTGAGTCAGAATCACCCCATGTTGCAACCATTGCTTGCTTCCCTTCATGAACCGGGGGAAGACCTGCCTTTTTCTTGAAGCAGTTTTGGGCAAAGTGTCCCTTGTTTTGACAGTGATAACAAACAACATCCTTCGTGTCTTTGTTCCCTTCGGAGGAACGAGAGGTGCCCTTGTTTCGAGACCATATCTTTTTCATTGCTCTGGTGATGAGAGCCACATATTCATCACCGTCTTCATCTTCATCTTCAACTTGAGACAAGTCAAAGGCACGTTCAACCTTTAGAGCAATGCTTTGAGCCTTCTCTACTCCTTTCTTGTTCATTTTGTGGTTATAGACAGACGCGTTGCTTTCAAGTTTGGCAACAACCTCTTCCATAGTGAGAGTCTTGACGTCAGTCTGGGAGTAAAGGGTGAGAGCAATCGCATCCCACTGGGAGTTGAGGCCTTGCATGAAGTGGTGAGTGAGCTTCCAGTCTGGCAGCTCTTCACCGAGGAACTCTAGTTGACCAACAATCCCCTGGAACCTAGAGTAGAACTCTTGGATGTATTCACCTTTTCCTTGGGAGATTTGATCATACTCTTTCATCAGGGAAAAAAATCGATTTTTCTTGACATCTTCATTTCCGTGATGGAGGCGTCTTAATGCATCCCATATCTCTTTGGCAGTTTTGTAACCAATGACTTTCTTGAGATTAACAGAGAGCAAAGCCATATGAAGGATCTTCTTGACTCTGCTATTTTTCTCCAGCTTTTTTCTAGTCTTCATCAGTATAGTCGGCCCTTGGCTTTGGCTTTGTAGCATCTTTCTCATTTGGGATAGCGATGGGGCTAACTTCAATGATTCTCCATATTTGGCCGTCAAGGGAACAAATATGGGATTTGATTTGCTCAACTCACCAGTCATATTCTCTAGCCTTCAGAACTGGAGGCTTCCAGAACGAATCACCAATAGCATTGCTTGACGACAACTTTCCTGCAAAGTCTTAACGAAAACAATCTAGAGACCAGGCTATGATACCAATTGTTGGATCGTTAGTGTTACGTCTGAGGGAACAAATACTTTGTTCCCACAGAAGGTGCAACGGAATAATTTAGCAAGAAAGATAATATAAATAACTCACGATATATAGTGGAAACCCCAATCAGTCAAATAACTAACCAGGGAAAAACCACTACCTTCAAGCTTCTCGCTTGAGAGGTTTTTGAAGAGTCTACTTGTCTTATTGATTTCTTGATCGGTTATACTTGTAGCCTGGACTTCAAATCCTAAACTTTCCACCTAGATTTGAATCTCTTCTACAACGAGAACACGAACTCACTCTTCTAAGACTTACAACGCTTCACTTTTCTTTTCTCTCAATGAAATCTCCAAGTTCGTACCTAAGAAATGAATCTCACACTTCTATTTATACAACTCGAGAATCTCACTAACAAGATAAGATCTCTCCCTAATATCAGCAACAAGAAGATATTATTTGATTTGAAAAGATATAATCTTAACCAAATATATTATCTAAGGAAAGATTTCCTAGGATAATACAATCGGGTCAAGATAAAATCTTTCTCTCTCCATATCTTCAAATCGACGTGATCCACCCGATTTCCTTTTCTTCAACCGCATGATCTTCAAAGATAATCTTCATAATCTCCATGCTAAACATTCTTCACTCCATTCGCAACTTGATGTTTGTTCGGCACTGATGTTCCTTGAGAGGTAACAAAGCATACGGAGAAAGCTTTGTTCCCTCTGCAATCCTGCGCTGCTAATGGTTCCATGTGACAACTGTATTGTTCCTGAAATACTTGGATAACAGATTAGTTGAATGTTTGTTACCATCAAAACCTAAGGAATTCAACAATAACACATGATACACTGTTGTTGATCATGCCTCCTGTTGTCACTTGTGATGCAAAAGCTATCAATGTCGAATGTACCCATACTTTGCAAATGACAATTCCCACGACTTCAATTCGCATATAACATTCATCTCCAGGATCAATGAACAACTCAACATAAATTAGTAAAGAGCTCCATGTGGGTATCAATGTCTTGAAACCAAAATCACTTCGCTCCATGTTCAGTTTAGCAGGCCAATTCATCAATTCAATAGAATTCAAGTGGCAATAATAGCTCAAGTCATAGTCTATAATATGCCTTTCAAGTAGAACTCCAGCATAAATCCCTCCAAGATCAAAACAAAAAGTTTCAAAACAAGCTACTGAACCAAAATACCAGTTTCTAACACCAAGTTATGCAATCTAATATTTTCCTTACCCTGGTCAGATGCTAAGTTAAAAGGATTATGCTTATTCACAGGAACACCAAATAGAGAAATCTGAAATGCATTTGTCATCTCAGGCAACACCTCATCGATACACCACAAGCCTTTAAGAATAAACCTATTACATGACTAGGTTATAAAAATACATTTTAGAGTAATACTTAACGACCTTGAAATACCGACACTTAAATTTGCAACTACAAGCCTATTCTTCAATTGGTTACTTCGAGTCTTCGGGGACCAACCACTGATGTGCCGTATAGGACGGTTGACACCAGCCAACCATGCAAGGAATAAAACCCGGTTGGTTAGTCTAATGAAAGACTATGCAAGGGTGAAAACAGAATGGTTCTAGTGATCGCAACCGTTTACTATCATTATCCCTCGAATAATAACCGAAGGAACGATATATAACCCGGAATTACCACAGAATGATTAGTATTTAGATATGCTCTGAAAGGAAGATTCCAAAGGAATTGAGTCTTATGGGAAAGTATGACAATTTTTTGGGAACATTACAGTTTCATACAAGCGTTTAAAAACGACTTGATCATTTGGGTCCACGACTAACCTCACCGCATAATGCGAATTCAGATTGGAAAGAGAACTTACTCTAACCGAAGTCCAGGTGAGTTTCCAAGTTGTACTTCTCGCCCAAGGGTTCATTAATTATGTGCCTACCCGCACTTATCTTATCTTAATTTTAAAATGGATATTCATGTTAAATCTTTTTAATATGATCTTGAGTAACTACGAAAGTTTACGATATCGAGTGACTACGAAGGTTTACGATCTCGAGTGACTATGAAAGTTTACGATCTCGAGTAACTACGAAAGTTTATGGTCTCGAATGACTATGAAAGTTTATGGTCTCGAATGACTACGAAAGTTTATGATCTCGAGTGACTACGAAAGTTTACGATCTGGAAAGAATTTAGAGGTTGGGTCCACTAATACTGAGTTATAAAGAAATGATTAATCCTCATAAGGAATTAACGTTCCTACGAATACTCGTGCTAATCTAGCATTAAAGTTTACATTTAAATCCACAACAAAACCATTACGGTCATTAACAAGTATAATAGCGTTGTTTCTAGCAATATATACAACCTACTATAATATCATATTTTAAACACGTTATTTATAAAATCTGTTCCCAAACGAAAACAACAGTTCACTCTGATTTAATTAACAATTAAAAGCAATTGATAATTAATTGAATATGGAATGATTAAGCAAGAGCGAACCGCCACTTGCCTTAGTCTAGATGAACGATTGAGCGACGACGGGTTTCTAGGTCCGAAACAAGAACGGAAATCGGATTACAGATTCCTATGACGACGACCCACAACGAGACCCTAGGTTATACTCGACAATAAAATGATACGAATCTAAGGAAGAACGAACAAAATCGAAAGAACGAAAGTCCCGCCCGAGGCCGGATCGTCCAAGGCCACGATCGCGATTGCCAAGGCAATCCGCGGTCGCGGCTGGGATTCCGCGGTCGCGGGCGTCGAGGATAGCGTCCGCGAGTGTCAAAGACAGTGGCCACGGACGCGGCCGGCCTTGTCACTGCCGCGGTCGCGGCAGTTCATGTCCGCGGTCGCGGCAGTTCATGTCCGCGGTCGCGGCCATGAACTCCGGCGGCCCAAAATGGAGGAAACTCACCGGCGACGTCGTGAGAGGGCTCGATTCGAGGGGACTTCGACTCCAACCTTCCTTGTGCCTCCAATGTACCACTCCAAGGCTGCTACAACTCCCGACGAGGCCTCCGGCGACACTTCGAAAATTCCGGCGAGCAAGCAAACGAGAGATAGAGAGAGAGAGAGAGAGAGAGAGAGAGAGAGAGAGAGAGAGAGAGAGAGAGAGAGAGAGAGAGAGAGAGAGAGATCAGATTTGGGTGCCAAAAACCCTCCCGTCTCGGCCTCTATTTATAGCCAAAGGAGGAGAGCAGCCCCTGCCCAGATCGACGGTGGCTCAGAAGATCGACGGCGACGAAGAACACGCAACACGCATGCCGGTCTGCACATTCTGCACATTTCCGTGGTCGCGGAAATGCTTCCGTGGTCGCGGAAAATTCCAATGCCCAGCTCCTCTGGGAGCTATTTTTCCGCGGTCGCAGAAATTCTTCCGCAGCAGAGGCATTTTCGCGTATGTTTGCCCGGGAAAAGGTTTGGCGTGGGTTTAAACCCCGGATTATATATATTTGTACCCGGACAAATATTCTAAGCCTCGACAATACGTCGAATGTATTTTCCAAGGCTCATGGAATTTTTACAGAGATCATACATGTTACAGAAAATCCGAATTTTGCCAAACGCGTCTTGCTTTTCCCAACGAGAGTTGGAAATTTACCCAAATACCCTTACTAAAAATGAGGGGTATTACAGATACGCCCCCAAGAGGTACTGAAAAGTCTAGAAGAAAACAAAGCCAATCAAAGTTTCATCCGGCTGCGAGAAAGAAAAACAAAAAAGACACGTCAAGACGACTTACCCTCCACGCAGAACACCCCGCTTCACCAATACAGTCCAGGGGAGAGACGTCATCGACTTCAGACTTCAAAGTTGGGTCCTGGGCATGGAAAAGGTCGGCAATCGATCGACCGACCGCGTCGATCTTCTCAACTCCACGAGCAGCCGTCCCCTTTTTCTTTGGAGTCTCCACCGCCTTCACGTCACCGGAAGAAGCGCCTGCCTTTCTTTTCGAGCCGACTTTGGCCGGGAGTGACGACCCCGCCGGCGTCAATTTACTCGACGAGGCCCTGGCCGCCGCCATCCTTTGCTCAATCAGGCCTTTCCCAGACACTCCCTTCAAACGGGCACTCGACCGACCAACCGGGGATGCTGACACGACAGACAATACATGAATCACAAGCAGACGATAAAATAAAAAATATATACAAGCATCACAATCAAAACTCACACTTAACTCGAGAAGATGAAACAGTCGACATGACGTCCTGAGTAGTGGGAGAAGTCGACAAAAAGTTGACGTTTACAAATTTCCGCTCCGATGCAGGGATGCTAAGGATGATCTTCGTCAGGCCTTCTGACTGATTATTCACCTCCAATTCTTCAGCCTCAGGAACTACAAAAAAGAAAAGTTAAGCAAGGGGTTAAAACACGTAAAGCAGGCAGAGAGAGGTCGAACACATACTCTCGACTCGCCACTCCGACAACAAGAACGAACAGTCACCCCCCTTCTCCAGAGACGAACGCTCGACAAAGAAAAACATCGACCCCTAACCGCAGTCGTTTACGTCCAAATTGAGCACCAGAGGCTTCCGACCCGGGCGAATACGCAACTGGACGCGAGAAGAACTCTTCGACCCCAGCGAGTAGTTATACCATAGGGCGTCGAAGTTAAAATCGGCCCTAGATTGAACATTCAACAAGTCCAGAACCTTTAGAATTCGCCACACTTGTGGCATGATTTGACACGGCGCAAGCGCCAGAGTCGCTAAGAAGTCCCTAACGAGGGGGGAGAAAGGAAACTTATGGCCAACCCTAAACGGGTAAGCGTAAAAACAAACCCATCCCTCGTAGCGAGCATCGGCCCTCTCGTCCAGATGCGGCAACCTTGCGACCGTCTCAGGAGCAAAGCCTCCGACTTGGAGGATTTGCTCCAACTCCGCCTTCGACAAAGTCCCCGTCAGAGCGTCTGCCTCCTTCAAAATGAAAAGGGGGGGAACCTCGTTCTTGCTCGAGTTCGAGCGAGTAGTAGACGACTCAGAAGACTCGCTGGAGACCATTTCCAAAATGGAGAGAGGAGGAAATCGAAAAGCAATTTTTGAAAAACCTAAAGAGACCTACCAGATGAAGAAACAAAGGAAGAAGATGAAGTCAAATCGTCAGAAGGCTGATTCGAATTTATGGAGGGAGACGGCAGGTTGCAGAAACGTCCCATCATGCCGCACGATTACCGCCACGTAGCCCTCGTCTGACGTGCCAAAATCGGAAGGTGGAGATCGTGTAAGGGGAAGTCGTTTGGACTCCACCCTATAGCAACCTTGAGCCCAAAATAATTTGGGGCTATTGTTGGGCCCATCATTCTCCAAGAGGATCAAACGAGCAAGTTGGGCCAAGATCCAAACGGAGTCGGAAGCCAAGAGAAACCAGGAGGAGGCGTCGAACATTCCTCAGACGCGTAGGATCCAACCAATTCCAAAGATCTCGCCCAACACATTAAATTCTCGAATCGATGGCAATGGCTATGGCATTAAACACAAAGATAATGTTGGCAATCAACAGCAAATCCCGAAGATCTCGCCCAAAATTAATAAGAAATATTGCAAACGATGAAGTAACGGACACAAGATGACAATTACCATATATAGATCACGATAAGGCAAGTAATGGACACACGTCTACATCCTGCATTCGAGAACTTGCTCCAAAAAGAACTTGAGAGTGCACCCAGTCTAGCTCAGTCTCCTCGGAATATCGCTCAGTCACCACCGGTCGAGTCACAGAATCACAGATCGAACATGATCCGATCTTTTGTCCTCCAAGGATAAGTTGTACTTCGATCTGATTCAATCATCAATAGATCAATAAAATTACCTTGCTATTTCGTAACTATTCTTTATTTGTTGAGTGTCTGTTTGGTTTGGATTGATTTCTATTACCCGATCGACTCGTTACCCCGTCTAAGGCGATTTAGGTCGTCCGATATTTTCGCCCCAAAACAATATATACGGTGTCAAGTACATATCCCACCTAAAGTTGTGCATAGGCTTTGGAGATAATTGGACATGGAAGATGTGCAAAATGAAGAAGTTGAAGGGTGGAAGGGCAAAGTCGCCAGATCGCTAATGGATGATTTCATTTGTAATGACTTCCCCAATTTGTTAGCTGATCAACAACATAAATGTGTCAATGTAGTTATTGAGTTAGCTAATCCCGAGAGGACTAGTCTGTAAGAACCGACAGTTGTGAAGACTAAGGGACATCCAAAGGGAACTCTAAACAAAAGACTTCCTTCTTCATGGGAGCTCACTCAGCAAAAGTTGGACCAAACACCTCCCAAGAAGCAACGAGGTAGGCCCCCAAACCACACAAATTCCCCATGTACGCCATCTCAGATTAGACCTCCCACGCCTCCGGTGTCTCAACTTAGAATTCCAGCACATCTAACTCTCATATTAGACCTCCCATGCTTCCGGTGTCTCAGGTTAGAGTTCATGCACCTTCAACCTCTCATACTAGAGATCCCACATTGATGTGTTCTTGCCTCTGATGACAAGTCGAATTGTCAAGGTGACACCTTTGGATCTAGTCTTGGTTGGGAAGCCACTCGGCACTGGCAAGTCTGCCGTGGAACACGGTGTTGGTGATGGTTCGCGAGCGGGAGATCGCGATGATTGTTGTGATGGAAACGGTGGAAGCGATGAATGGGATGAATATATAGCGGTGGCGGAAGCGATGTGATGAAGGCTAGATGACTTGAAAAGACAAGTCTTTGGGTGTCGTAGCGTCGACTGCGGAGGAAGGGAGATGCGAAGGAAGACTTGGCTTGAAAGATCAAGCAATTGCCGTAGCGTCGGCGGCGGAGGAAGGGGGATGCGAAGATAGAGGGGTTTGACGTCCGATCAAGGGAAGGAGGATAAACACTCGACTTGAAACCTTGAATTAAATTGAACGTAAGAAATAACAATAACAAGGGAGGCTTTAAATAGCCAATGTATCTCGGCCAAGACCTAATGGGCTTGGGCCGAAATGAGCCTAAGGGCTAGCCCATGCAAGCATGCAAAAGGCACAAACCCTAAAAGATAGAAAGACAATATAAGGAAACTATCTAAAACAAAGCGGGAAATGCTAAATATAGAAAGTGTCTCAAAAGAACGCGTTAAAGGCATTGAATGCGAGAATCTTCAGATAGAACACGATCAGCATTGAAGGAGGTTGAGTCGTTTGAAAGAGATCGCGTTCAACATTAAGTCGCTTGAAGGAAGACGCGTTGAGGCACACGATCTTTGGTCTTGGATAGAGATGCTTGAATGAGATCGCAGACTCTGTTCCAGATGCGAGGAGTATGATGAAGAACGCGGTCTTCGTACTTGGCTCTTCTGAGCTCACGGTCATGGCTTCATCCTCGTCTTGGGCCGTCATGGGAGGTAGGGTCATATCACCCTCCCCCACTTGGCTGTGAAGCATCCCCGCTTCACCATCGTTGAACTTGGGCTCGACATACTCGTGCAAGTGCTCCCAATGGTGGTCTCCGGTGTCGAACACAAATCGACTGCGGCCGCGATGTGGCAGATAGGCACCAATCACCCAGTTGTTGTCTATGGACGGCTATACAAGGGTGGTGGTATGGTGGGAGGCGCCGCTGGAAAATCGACGGTAAACTCCACTTGCAACTTGGCGAAAGCTGGTGGCACATGCGCGTTGATGTGGGAGGAGTGCATGCCTGGAGTTGGCACCTTGCTGTTCAAACCGGCAGTGAAGTCCCTTGGGCGGGCGAGAAGCACCTTGTGGTCACAACTTCCCTACAACATAGTGTTCGGTGGCGCGGCACTCCCCTTGTCTCTGCAACGCGTGTTATCCTGGGGCGCATCGTGGTGTGAGACTAGTTGCCACAAGGAAGAATCTCTAGGATCTGAGGTGGGTCGCGGTGGTGTTGACGTGGTCTCTGCCGCATCCAATGTCTTGTCTTTATCACGCTCGACCTGATCCTGTAAAATCTCATGGGAATTCATGGGTAAGAGAGTCACGCGCTTGCCATGGTAGGTAAACACATATGTGTTTAGATACCCATTGTGAAGTACGCGGTGATCGAACTGCCATGGACACCCAAGCAAGAGATGGGTGGCATCCATTGCAATCACATTACATAAAACGGAATCACAGTATTGACCTATGGAAAAGGAAATTAAGCATGGGTGAGATACTGTGTTACTTGGACTAGAAGAAATCCATTGGAGGGCATAAGGCTAGGGATGAGGCATCGTAGGCAACTTGAAGTGTATCACGACCTTCTCATTGACAATGTTAGCACATGATCCTCCATCAACTATGACACTCAAGGAAGCTGTCTGGACGAGTGCCCTTGTGTAGAACAAGTTCTCGCGTTGGTCGTGTAAGCCCGCATCCTTGATTGTGAGGAGACGACGCGTCACCAAGCTCAATGGTGTGCCCGCGTGCAGAGAAGCGGGTACACAGTCATAGGCGTCGTCCTCCTCTGCGTTGCCTTCATCGATCGCGTCAATGGTGGCCTCCTCGTCGTCACATGACTCGTAGCCGGCGGCGGAGGAGAATAACACCTTGCGAGCATTGGGGCAATCTTTCTTGTAGTGGCCTCGTCCATCACATTTGTAACACTCTAGGTCGCGCGCGCAATCTGTGCTCACTGGAGCTTGTCCTGGGGCATTCTGGCGCGGTGCGGTGTTTGGCGTCGACGGCTTCGCTTCGGGAGCTTGGCTCGACACGGCTGTGGGAGAGGCATTAGGGCGAACATTAGTAGGATTTAAACCACTAGGGGTAGAAGAATACTTGGTTTGGCCACTTTGCCAATTGTAGGACTTCCGGCGAGTGAGCTGTGCATGAATTTGCATCGCCGTGTGAGTGAGGGTGTTCAAGTCTTTGAATGGCAAAATCTCGAGTTGATCACGGATGTTGGTGTTCAAGCCACTCAAGAATTTCGTCCTCAAAGGCGATGGTGCAACTGAGATGTTGGCTTTGTAATACATGTCCTCAAGCTTGGAAAAGAACTCGAGTGGAGTCATGGCTATCTCCATTTGCATTTGATTCCTAAAGTCTGGAGGGACATATTTCTTGGTCATCACGTACACCAATTGATGCCACTCGGTGACCCTTGTCCTATGGCATCGGACGCAGTCATCCTCGAAGCGATGCCACCATACTCGCGCGGCTCCTCTGAAATTAAGTGTCGCAGCATCGACATGCTCCTCGAGAGGCACTCGACAATATCGAAGTGTGTACTCCATAGCCTGCACCCAGTCAAGAAAAAAAGAGGGGTTGTATTCACCATAAAAATGCTCGATTTTTACCTTGACTTGGTGTCGTTGGAATCGAGGCTGGGCAGGTGCTTGGTTGAACGCATTGTTTGGCGTGGCGTTGTAGAGAGGGTTCTCAAAGGCGCGCACTCCATGTGGTCTATTGCGTCCAACCTGGCGTCTATCGCGGTCTTGGCGATCTTCGAGGACGTACTAATCCCTTGGCGCATAGGCGTCATCGCGTTGATGTCTTTGCGGTTGGGCATTGTAGGTGTCGCGTCGAATGTCTCTGGGCATAACATCGTGGCGCTCGCCGCCAATGTCACGAACGCGTTCTCCTTGGGGCTGGAGACGCGGTGGAGGTAACCAATCCGAAGGGTGTTCCTGCAATTCAAGTGGATCTCCAAGAGGGGGTGAAAAAAATTAGGGTTGACCATACCTGAGTCCTCGATCTCTTCGTCGTCATACTCGTCGAACTCGTCGTGGACATTGGGTGTGATCGATGCGTAGCCATCCGATCCATAGTACGGTGTCTGAACACTTTGATGTCGAAGGTGGTCGCGCACATCATGGCTCCATGGTTGTGTAGGTGGTGTCCTCAATTGAGCACCGCGTCGTGTAGGCCCACTGTCGCGGCAGCCGGGTCTTCTCGGTGTCGCGTCGGCTTGTTCGGCTTGACGACATCGGCCATCGCGTGGCATGGAGTCTGGCACACGGTGTTCAGTTCTTTGAGAGGCATACCTATCATCAAAGTTGTAGGGGTCAGAATACTCACCTCGAGAGTCGTCGGCGTCGCGGTCGGAATCGGTGCCGTAGCCAGTGGGAGTGGCTCTGGGAACGTAGCGATCCGTTTGGGAAACGAAGCCTTGGCGGCTCTCAATGACACTCTGCATTCGGTTGAGTTGTGGTTGATGTTGAGAAGTGGAAGGCATAACACCTTTGTCTTTGTCCACCCTTGTCTTCGATGGACCCGCGTCGGTGGCTCTAGGTGGAGGCGGCGCGTCCATAGCACTCAGCGGAGTTGGAGTTGGCACGATGGGTGCCACGCGTTGTTGTGCTCTTAAGGCTGCATTCTCGTGTCAAAGATCTTGAATTAATTGTTGTTCCTCGGATAACTCAATGATGGGATCTTGTTGACGATCTTGTGGTGGTTGGTCTTGAGGGAGACCCACCTTCTGAGGTTGTGGGTTGGTGTTGTCATCGTCGCGTTGGTCTTCACTGTGTCCAACCGGCATGGTACCTATGACAAGACGGCCAGACATGGGAGTAAAACGAACCAAAAGACAACAAAGAACAACAACCAAGCAAATCACTAGTCAAGTCACAAAGATCACGTAGGTAGGGCTAGTTTGGGCTTGCCGTGAGGGCGACTTGGCTTGACAAGAGATGGTGTATCAAGCAAGTTGCAATCAAACAAACAAGAACAAATTGAAACCCTAAAACAAACGTAAACAAAGCAACCTAATAAGCAAGAAAGTACCTTCTAGGAAGCTGGACCTAGACGGTGGAGAGATATAGAAGATGAGCTTAGACCGAGAGTGGGTTAGGGTTGCCTTATTTTGGCTTTCCCTAACTTTGGAAACTTTTTTTTTTAATATCTTTTGGATATCCTTTTTTTTACTATCCGAGATCTTATTTTTTGATCTTTTCGGATTTGCAAAAGGAAACAAAAATAAAATCGGTCTAAGTAACAAGAATATCACAAGTGTGATTTTAGAGATAGGAGAGAGAAGATAAGATTTAATATATATCTTATATAAGGAAATTCGGTTAACTTGACTAAAAAGTAAACTCTAGCAAACAAGGAAACTCTATCCACGCATGAAATAAGGAAACAAAATATTCTAACATGCAAGATAACAAATTACCTAACACACCAAAACTTAGGGAACAAGAAAAAAATTCCGGCCAAGGTATTACCTTGTAGAAACCGAATAGGTGAGCAAAGATGGAAAATTTATGGTTTTTCGCGATATCTCAGTAAAGCAAACGATGGGGGTCAAGAAAAATTTTGTGAACAAAATGCAAACTTGAGTTCGTGACTTACAAGACTGATGGGCTCTGATGCCAGTTGATGTGTCATTGCCTCCGATGACAAGTCGAATTGTCAAGGTGACACCTTTGGATCTAGTCTTGGTTGGGAAGCCACTTGGCACTGGCAAGTCTGTCGTGGAATGCGGTGTTGGTGATGGTTCGCGAGCAGGAGATCGCGATGATTGTTGTGATGGAAACGGTGGAAGCGATGAATGGGATGAATAGATAGCGGTGGCAGAAGCAATGTGATGAAGGATAGATGACTTGAAAAGACAAGTATTTGGGTGTCGTAGCGTCGACTGCGGAGGAAGGGAGATGCGAAGGAAGACTTGGCTTGAAAGATCAAGCAATTGCCGTAGCGTCGGCGGTGGAGGAAGGGGGATGCGAAGATAGAGGGGTTTGACGTCTGATCAAGGGAATGAGGATAAACACTCGACTTGAAACCTTGAATTAAATTGAACGTAAGAAGTAACAATAACAAGAGAGGCTTTAAATAGCCAATGTATCTCGGCCAAGACCTAATGTGCTTGGGCCGAAATGAGCCTAAGGGCTAGCCCATACAAGCATGCAAAAGGCACAAACCCTAAAAGATAGAAAGACAATAAAAGGAAACTATCTAAAACAAAGCGGGAAATGCTAAATATAGAAAGTGTCTCAAAAGAACGCGTTAAAGGCATTGAATGCGAGAATCTTCAGATAGAACGCGATCAACATTGAAGGAGGTTGAGTCGTTTGAAAGAGATCGCGTTCAACATTGAGTCGCTTGAAGGAAGACGCGTTGAGGCACGCGATCTTTGGTCTTGGATAGAGATGCTTGAATGAGATTGCGGACTCTGTTCCAGATGCGAGGAGTATGACGAAGAATGCGGTCTTCGTACTTGGCTATTCTGAGCTCACGGTCATGGCTCCGTCCTCGTCTTGGGCCATCATGGGAGGCATGGTCACATCACACGTCTCTAGTTCCAGTGAATGCACTTATTCACTTTCCTTTCTTGAATTTCATTCCGTTGTGTATTCGCCCACACCTGACCGGTTACCATTCCATTTGCCCTGATGAAAACTGTGGATACAAAGCAATTGCAGAATCTCTAGGCCTTGGACAAGACCAATGGCCATACGTCAAACAAACCATGATTGTGAAACTAAAAGAATACCCATTTCTGTTTCAAAAAACTTTCAATTTTCATACGGTTAAAACCATAAGAGATGTGCTTGATCACTTTGGAACCGGCTTTGCCCCACCAGATACTTGGTTAGTAATTCCAGACATGGGTTGCGTGGTCGCTACTGCATTCAATTGTGCAATTGTCGTGGTGGGTGGAGCAAACCAAACTTTCCTTCCTTTGAATGTTCCGATGGGTGAAGACCCCTCCGTCATGAAGATTCAGACGATCTGCATCTGCCTTTTGACAAAGGAGGATCATTTCATTTCGGTATACTACTAACCTTTTAATATCTTTGGAGTTTATATTGTATTTTTTTTATTAAAAGTACAGGCTCTATAATTGTGTAGGTGTCCCTGTCCGATGATTCACCATTGCCGAGTATATATACCTTGTGGACTCGTCATCATCACAAATCTTCTTCTCATTAGATCGATCCATTTCTTTCCCGTTTCTCGATTTCAAGCCTACCTCCAACGTCAAAGTTCGACGTGGCCGCAAGTCAATTGTGAATGTGTCTGATGTTGATTAGTGAATTGTCACGCTTTGATGGCTAGGATATTGATTAGTGCATTGTATGTCACCTATCAAAACAATTAAGCTAACTTGTTGACATGTTTTGCAACTCATAGTGCATGATATAAAATAGTAGGAATTGGTTTATGACGATACAGAATGGTAGGAATTGGTCGATTTCAAAAAAACATAAACATCCAACAAAAGAGTTCACATCGGTTTCAAATAAACATAAATATCCAACAAAGAGTTCACGTCGGTTCCAAATAAAAATAAACATCCAACAAAGAGTTAACGTCAGTTCCAAATAAACATAAACATCCAACAAAGAGTTCATGTCAGTTCCAAATAAACATAAACATCCAACAAAGAGTTCACGTCGGTTCCAAATAAACATAAACATCCAACAAAGTTCAAAGTTCTAGTGCCGACGACTACTAGAACCGTCCTAAAATGTGGATCTAGTGTTACCACCTCTTAGCTCACATAAGGATCTCCTGATGGCCACACACATATCATCAGTACATGTATCAACATCTTCAAATAGGGAGAGCCAATCCATGACATGGCCAATGCTATACACATATTTCAAATGATAAATATAGGTATGAATTGTATTTGTTATTTTAAAATAAGCATAAAAAACATATAGTATTACCTCAGAATGGACATCCCTTTGGTGATGATGCGTTTGCGAGGGGGGCATGGCATACATGTGTGTGCGAGGCTCGTACCACCCTATGTAATCCTCACTACACTCATACCCATGTACCGCAGGAGGGCCTATCATCTCGAGGCTAATGGAGTGTAAGTTTCTTGCGTCCCAAATCCATCGAGACATATTGTACTCCACTATGTAACTCTTTGTCTCGGAGGGTCTGATCACTTTCGGCGGTTCTATCACTTTTCCCAGCCTTCCCTGCTCACGGCTAACTGCCTCGTGACACGATCCAGCATGTATGGTTCTGATCTCCCCAAGAATGATATCAACCAGTGAAAACGAGAAGAGGCTAGGTCTGAACTGAAATCAATCTATCCATATGGTGCCCAATCAACCTAAACAAAAACATGTGAAATTATTAAATTTAACTACGCTTGTGTTTGAACATAAGTGTAAAATTTAATTAGTGAGGTACTTACAACTGTCACATTCATTACATCTAGATCTCTTCTATAATTTCTTCTCTTTAAGTCAGAATTAATTGGTCTAGTTGTACTACTCCATCGCACATCATAGGCACTCTACCATCCCAAGACTCATTCTCTTCTGGACGAAAATCGGGAAAGTACTGATAGATCCATGCATGTACATATATACGTGTATAGTTACAAGTCATTCAAGAATTACCTCAAAATAATTGATATGCAATCAATAAGAAACTATGCATAATTATTACCTGCAATAATGTGGTACATGTAGACATCTGACCACAACCGAAGCGCGAGCACTCGCCCAGCGATCGATACAGATATGCAAGAACTAGTCTGAACACTGTCGAGGTTACTTACGCAACCCAGATACGACACAGGCAAACGATGTTGAGACTTGTCCGAAAATAGCATGGCCCCGATCAGGTATAACAGATAATCTGAAGCGACGACCGCTGGATCACACCCCCCCACCCTCTTCTGCGTGATGCACGACTTTGTGTTCCTCTTCTGCGAGCCGAAGGAGTCGATTCCTCTTCTGGGATAGGAACCTCGTCTGTAACAGGAGGAGCGTGCTCGTAGAAAGTCGGCTCCCCCCTGTGATACGAAACTCATCTGTTTGAGATGGCTCGTACGTAGCCGACTCGTATATAGTCGGTTCGTATGTCTCACACGGGCCGTATGTCCCAGATGGACCGTATGTCCTAGATGGCTCGTATGTCCCAGACGGACCATATGTCCCAGACAGACCATATGTCCCAGACATGCAATATGTCCTAGACGGGTCATATGTCACCGCCCCCCTAAAGCTAAATTCGGCGGTGCTGCATCCTCGGGATTTGTTTGCTTGTCTTTTGACTTACTCTTACGCCGTGTGTAAGTGATTGATTCTTCAAATGTGCCCCTTCTAGATCCGAATTGATGTGTTTAATTGGTTGATTTGTAATGAAAATGAGAGTGTTCTTGGCTAGGAAGAGAAGAAATAAAGAAAGGGTGAGAAAATGAGGAAGATAATGAGAGTGGTATGTGTGTAATTTTGAAAAAGTTTCTTATGTAGGTTCAAAGTGGATTCTAAAAAGAAATTTATGGGGTGTTTTATATAGTAATGGCCTAATTTAATTTATGGAAAAATTATCGACCTTAATGTTTATATACTATAACGGAATGAAAATTATCTCTAAAATATTATAGTAATGATAAAAATAGTAAAAATGATAAATCAAATGACATGCCACGATGTAAAATACATGTGTGACAATAATTAATATGATGTAATATGAGAATAAGAATTGTGGTTAGAGTTTGGTAATATAATATGATTTTTCCAACCGTGACTAAATTTCTTGAATACATACTCTCATGGGCTATAAGTCTATAACTATAAGAATATAATAGACAAAAAATTGATTTATGGAAGAGATTACACGTTATCTGATTACTTGAAATTAGTTAAGTATGTGTGCCAAACATGAGGTTTGGTTTATAAGATATTTTAATACAATATTGTTGACTATTAAGAAAAAATGTGCATTTTTATTAATTAAAATAAAAATATACATAGTATAAAAGATTATACATAATAATTTTTTTATCATGCATATTTTGCGTTTACACAATTGTATTTTCATCTAGTAATTTACACACATTATCAATTAAAATGTATATGAATTTATACAATATACTGAATGGTTTAATTATATTTTGATCATATAAAGATAGAAATGCCTTAATATATTAATAACAAAAATAATTGGTGACCAACTTTTTTTTATATCCAATATAAGGAAAAAATAAATTGAATATTTTAACTTAAAAAAATATGAAATAATATCTTTTATTCCAATCGGCCTTAGAAACCGCTTTGGCCTTTTCCTCCTAGCTTTTCGCCAAAGAAACCAATTACACGCCTAATTCGCGATAATAACTGGGGAAGAAACCCTTGAAGGTATAAAACGTGATGTTGTCTATGTTCTTAGTGGCAGACAAATTTGCCACTTGCCCAACCCGAGCATCCACGTGGAACCCAAGCAAATGCTTACTCATTGGCCATGCCTGAGAAGTGTAACGAGCAAACAACTTTCATTCTTGTCTCCCCCTCTCTTAAAACTATAAATATCGAGAGAGAGCACAAATAAGAGTCTTTTTTTGGGAATTCAGAAGAGATTTCTCAAGAAAAGGTGACGTAACCCGATCCATGTGCTGATTCTTGGAAGCATCTTCATACAAATTCCTCTCGACACAAATTCTTGTTCGTGGGTGAGAGGGGGGGGGGGGGGGGGGTTAAATAGAAATAACAAATTTGGGCACTCACTTTCTGGGCAAGGTGATTGTTGGGCCCAACATGTTCCAAAGGAATCGGTACAAGCAGATTGGGCCAAGGTCCAAGCAAAGAAGAAGGCCGGAAGAGACTAGAGAGAAGCGTCGGACACTCCTCGAATGTATGGGATCCGACCAGCTCCGAAGATTTCGCCTAGAGCATTAATTGCTCAATCAAATGCAAACGGTAAACACATTGAGTACAAGATTGCGATGAAATTCAAGAGGGATCCTGAAGATCACGCATGGAATAAATGGAGAATATTACGAAGGTAGTAACGGACGAAAGAAGAAGATACCATAAATAGACCACGAATAAACGATCGACAAAAAACACGTCCTCAGGCAACACTCATTAACTCAGTTCTCCAAAAAGCTTACCAGCACATCCGCTCTCACTCGAATCCCCTGGGATACTACCCGATCATAGCCGGTCGAATCATCAGAACCGCCTGTCGAACAGGACTTGATCCCTTACTCTTCAATGATAAGTTGTACATCGATCCGATTCTATCATCATTTGATCAATATACCATATTACAATTTTGCATCTATTCTTTACGTGGTTGATTGTTTATTTGGTTTGGATTTATTTTATATTATCCGATCGACTCGTTACCCCGTCTAAGGCGATTTAGGTCGATTGATCTTTTCGCCCCAAAACATTATCCGATCGACTCGTTACCCCGCGGAAGGATTTCCGCGATCGCGGAAAATTCAATCCTCCACATGCTTGCTCTCGAATTAGCCGCGACCAACTTCCGGGACCACCCGCGCCCGCGGCCACACTTCCGCGATCGCGGCTCAATATTCCGCGCCCGCGGTTTGCTTCCGTAGACCCAGTTGGGTCTATTCTTCGTCTTCTTGGGTGGCTTCCTTCTCTCTTCAATATATCTTCATTTAAGCTTCTCCAAACCACCATATCTACACTTCTATTCCTCAACTCCAATCTCCACAATAACGCTCTAAACATCTCCAAATGGTACCCAAAACACCGGTAACAACTCCTAGTTAAACCCTACAAAGTAGCGCTGATCAAACTCCCCCATGCTTAAACTTTTCTCGTCCTCGAGTAAGCTAAAATAAACATACTCCTCCAATCAAATCCCTAAGGTCTCAGTAAGCATAGAAAAACCATCTCCACTAAGAATTGCACCTAACCATGAAACTCCAAGGAACCAAAACAATAAACTCAACACAACAATACACATATCACAACACCAATCAAGCTAAAAGGAAAGCAGAGTACTTCCCCCAAGCTTATCCCGAACACCATAGAGTGAATAACAATCTAATCCTAGCCTCCATCTATCTTCTTATGCCTCCCAGAGTGACCTACCCGAATCCTCCTTATATCACCTCTTCTTATGTCACCACGCCAGGTAAAATGAGGATTCCTAAAAATCACTCTTCTTCTTTTTCACTCATTTTGCCAAGGCGCCCTTTCGGGTTTTCACCAAGCCACTCATTTCATTTTTCAATAGATGGGCTCACATAAAACTCACATCACTCTTGACTTCATATTACCCCAGCCTAATGCTGGTCCAAGCCACCTGCTTATTGCCTAAGCCGCCCTCTCGGGTTTTCGACTTATCCCAGGATTTCTATTTATTTATTTTTCAATTTTGTGGCTTTTTCATTTTCTTTATTTTTCTCCTCAACGACATAGCAAGTATAGAACTCTCCCCCATGCTTAAACATTGCATTGTCCTCAATGTAATGAAAGACAAATAAGAATGAAGCACAGGGAAGGGAAAAAAAATAACTCACAAACGTCGTTGAGTTGGCTTGGACACTGAAGTTGTTGCTGGCGGGAACTCAATGTAAGCACAAGTCACTGGTGTTACGCCGGTCTTCAAACAAACTCCACCGTGCAACCAAAAGGAACCATTGTAATGTGTAGTGGAATAGCAAAGGAATCGGGGCTGCACGACCTTCAATGAACACAAAAATGGGGCCCAGATGTAATCGTGGTGTGGACCCTGGTGTTCCTCCTCCTTAGCTGTCAAATGTAGGGCCATCATCATTGCCAAAAAAAATGTGGGGAGAATGTCTCCTCCTTGACAACATGATGCGCACCATCTCTCCATGGGGAACTCGGACAGCTGGCCGTCAGTAAACCTTTTTTTTTTATCGATTTTTTTTTGCTAACCCTAAAATCGCCGCGGCGGCCGCGAATGCGGATTCCTCTCGAATTGTTTGTCGTGGCCGCGGTTGTCAGGCCGCGGTCGCGGATTTCTTCTGTTCTTCCTACGGGTTAGTCGAAAAAACAAAAACACAGACAAAAGCAACAAAAACAAATAGCACAAGATGAAATAAAAACATGGAACGAAAAGATAAGAAAAGAAATACATACCTCGGGTTGCCTCCCGGACAACGCCTTAGTTATTGTCGTGGCTCGACATTGTGCTACTATAGTCATGTAATACCACTTAATCCAGAACACATCACAGACTTACTATCAGGAGGGTGTTTCTTATGATCACACATCTTAAACATTCAAGGATAAAGAAAGGAATAATCTCAATATCAAATTCAAACCAAGGCTTCAATTGTCTAGCCAAAAACAAAACAAAGAACTAAACTAAGAAAAAGGAAAAGATGAAGAAAGATAGAACCCAACTTGGGGAACACCCAACTTAGGGAGCACCAAACTTAAAAAACTTATGTTCTAAAGAAAGAATATATAGACTTAGCTAAACCTAATTTCCAAAAGATAGGAAATAAAATCTAAAAGGAAATAACAATAACCGAAATAAAAGAAAAAGAAAAAAATAAAATAAATCTTCGAAAAACTTCGAACGCGCGCCTGATGCATATTTCCGCGACCGCGGAAGGATTTCCGCGATCACGGAAAATTCAATCATCCACATGGTTGCTCTCGAATTAGCCGCGACCAACTTCCGCGACCACCCGCGCCCGCGGCCACACTTCCGCGATCACGGCTCCATATTCCACGCCCGCGGTTTGCTTCTGTAGACCTAGTTGGGTCTATTCTTCGTCTTCTTGGGTGGCTTCCTTCTCTCTTCAATATATCTTCATTTAAGCTTCTCCAAACCACCATATCTACACTTCTATTCCTCAACTCCAATCTCCACAATAACGCTCTAAATATCTCCAAATGGTACCCAAAACACCGGTAACAACTCCTAGTTAAACCCTACAAAGTAGCGCTGATCAAACTCCCCCATGCTTAAACCTTGCTCGTCCTCGAGTAAGCTAAAATAAACATACTCCTCCAATCAAATCCTCAAGGTCTCAGTAAGCATAGAAAAACCATCTCCACTAAGAATTGCACCTAACCATGAAACTCCATGGCACCAAAACAATAAACTCAACACAACAATATACATATCACAACACCAATCAAGCTAAAAGGAAAGCAGAGTACTTCCCCCAAGCTTATTCCGAACACCATAGAGTGAATAACAATCTAATCCTAGCCTCCATCTCTCTTCTTATGCCTCCCAGAGTGACCTACCCGAATCCTCCTTATATCACATCTTCTTATGTCACCACGCCAGGTAAAATGAGGATTCCTAAAAATCACTCTTCTTCTTTTTCACTCATTTTGCCAAGGCGCCTTTTCGGGTTTTCACCAAGCCACTCATTTCATTTTTCAATAGATGGGCTCACATAAAACTCACATCACTCTTGACTTCATATTACCCCAGCCTAATGTTGGTCCAAGCCACCTGCTTATTGCCTAAGCCGCCCTCTCGGGTTTTGGACTTATCCTAGGATTTCTAATTTTTTTTTTCAATTTTGTGGCTTTTTCATTTTCTTTATTTTTCTCCTCAACGACATAGCAAGTATAGAACCCTCCCCCATGCTTAAACATTGCATTGTCCTCAATGTAATGAAAGACAAATAAGAATGAAGCACAGGGAAGGGAAACAAAATAACTCACAAACGTCGTTGAGTTGGCTTGGACACTGAAGTTGTTGCTGGAGGGAACTCAATGTAAGCACAAGTCACTGGTGTTACGCCGGTCTTCAAACAAACTCCACCGTGCAACCAAAAGGAACCACTGTAATGTGTACTGGAATAGCAAAGGAATCGGGGCTGCACGGCCTTCAATGAACACAAAAATGGGGCCTAGATGTAATCGTGGTGTGGACCCTGGTGTTCCTCCTCCTCAGCTGTCAAATGTAGGGCCATCATCGTTGCCAAATAAAAATGTGGGGCGAATGTCTCCTCCTTGACAACATGATGCGTACCATCTCTCCATCAGGAACTCGGACAGCTGGCCGTCAGTAAAACTTTTTTTTTTCGATTTTTTTTTTCTTTTTTTTTGTTGCTAACCCTAAAATCGCCGCGGAGGCCACGAACGCGGATTCCTCTCGAATTGTTTGCCGCGGTCGCAGATTTCTTCTGTTCTTCCTACGGGTTAGTCGAAAAAACGATAACACACACAAAAGCAAAGAAAAACCAAATAGCGCAAGATGAAATAAAAACATGGAACAAAAAGAAAAGAAAAGAAATACATACCTCGGGTTGCCTCCCGGACAACGCCTTAGCTATTGTTATGGCTCGACATTGTGCTACTATAGTCATGTAATACCACTTAATCCAGAACACATCACAGACTTACTGTCAGGAGGGTGTTTCTTATGATCAAACATCTTAAACATTCAAGGATAAAGAAAAGAATAATCTCAATATCAAATTCAAACCAAGGCTTCAATTGTCTAGCCAAAAACAAAACAAAGAACTAAACTAAGAAAAGGGAAAAGATGAAGAAAGGTAGAACCCAACTTGGGAAACACCCAACTTAGGGAGCACCAAACTTAAAAAACTTATGTTCTAAAGAAAGAATATATAGACTTAGCTAAACCTAATTTCCAAAAGATATGAAATAAAATCTAAAAGGAAATAACAATAACCGGAATAAAAGAAATAAAAGAAAAATAAAAAAATAAAATAAATCTTCGGAAAACTTCGAACGCGCACCTGATGCATATTTCCGCGACCGCGGAAGGATTTCCGCGATTGCGGAAAATTCAATCCTCCACATGCTTGCTCTCGAATTAGCCGCGACCAACTTCCGCGACCACCCGCGCCCGCGTCCACACTTCCGCGATCGCGGCTCCATATTCCACGCCCGCGGTTTGCTTCCGTAGACCCAGTTGGGTCTATTCTTCGTCTTCTTGGGTGGCTTCCTTCTCTCTTCAATATATCTTCATTTAAGCTTCTCCAAACCACCATATCTACACTTCTGTTCCTCAACTCCAATCTCCACAATAACGCAATAAACATCTCCAAATGATACCCAAAACACCGGTAACAACTCCTAGTTAAACCCTATAAAGTAGCGCTGATCAATCGCGAATCGTGAAAAGTATCCCATGGACCCGACCAATCCGATCGCAAATCCTCTTCCGATAACCGCTGAGACAGACGTCATCACCCCTACCCTCGCAATCGAAACGAGCAGAGTCAGGTAAATTCCTTCCAAGACAGGTCTCAAGACTGGAGAGATGGTCTGACGCTGCCTCCTAGGGTTCAATCTTACAACTTTAGCGTTTTCGTGTCGGAGCTCGTCAAGAGTTTCGATAAATATGAAATAGAAGTAAGATGGCCCCGAAAGAGTGACCGACCGGACGTCAAAAAGAACATGAGCAGGTGGTGCAAAATCCACGGTGACCATGGTCATTCGACGGACGAATGCATCGCCTTACACAAAGAGGTCGTCGGGTTACTTGCGCAAGGTCTCTTGCGCGACGTGATCTCGGAACGGGCCAAAGCTACCATGGAGCGACGAGATCAGGTAAAGCAGGATAAACCTCTATCTCATGTCCATACAAAAATTATCAATACCATTTCAGGGGGCTCAGACGTATATGGGAACACATACTCCGCAGCCAAAAGACATGCGAGAGAAAGCAAAGGCAGTAAACCCGAGATGCCAGGGCTCAGACAAACCAAGGTCTCCGACCTCCCAACGGTCACGTTCGACGAGTCCGATGTCGACGGGTCGGAAAGCCATCACGATGGTCTGGTAATCTCTTTGTCTATTGGGAACTGTTTGATACGTAGAGTACTACTTGATACAGGAAGCTCGACCAATCTCTTGACCTTTGACGCCCTCAAAGGGATGGGTCTGAGTGAAGATGATCTTATCAAGAAATTGACTCCACTAGTCGGATTCAGCGGTGAAGTTAAGCACACTATTGGCGAAATCATTCTTACGACATACGCCGGAGGAGTAAACCAACAAGTGAAATTTTTAGTCCTAGACTGTCCATCTCCCTATAATTGCATTCTTGGCAGGCCATGGATACACGCAATGAAAGCGGTACCCTCGACGTACCATCAAATTATCAAGTTCCCCACCAAGTGGGGAGTTCAAGAGATCAAGGGAGATCAGAGGATGCCCAAGGAATGCTATGTCGCCTCCATGAAAAGCGCAGTCGAGCCCAAGAGCGCATAACAATCACAGCTCGGCAAAGGATCCAGTCGATACGTCGAACCAGAGATGGAAAAACTTGACGAGATCGCACTTAGATCCTTCAAAGCCAAACCAAACGATAAGGGTCGGGTCGGACCTAGACGACTCGACCAGACAACAAATATTGGATTTCCTCCGATCTAATGATGATTGCTTTGCGTGGTCACATGAAGACATGGTCGGAATAACTCCAAACATTATTCATAAATTGAATGTAGATCCATCTCACCCCCTGTAAAGCAGAAGCGCAGGAAATTCGCCCCAGAGCGAAATAAGATCGTCGACGACGAAGTTAGGAGCCTACTGGAAACAGGAAAAATAAGAGAAGTCAACTACCCCGAGTGGCTGGCCAACGTGGTTGTGGTCTAAAATAAAAATGGCAAATGGAGAGTCTGCATCGACTTCACCGACCTTAACAAGGCTTGTCCCAAGGACTCATTCCCACTCCCTCATATCGACGCCATGGTCGACGCGACAACAGGGCACGAAATGCTATCCTTCATGGACGCGTTCAGTGGCTACAATCAGATCTTCATGGAACCAGAAGACCAAGAGAAAATGGCATTCGTCACAAGCCAAGGTATTTATTATTACAAAGTAATGCCCTTCAGACTAAAAAATGCAGGGGCTACTTATCAACGACTAGTCAACAAGATGTTCAAAGATCAGATTGGGGACACAATGGAAGTCTACATAGACGACATGCTGGTCAAATCAAAAAAGAAAAAGGACCACCTCGATCACCTCCGCGACAGCTTTGAGGTACTAAAAAGATATAACATGAAATTGAATCCTATGAAATGCTCTTTCGGAGTGTCGTCGGGAAAATTCTTGGGGTACATGGTGACACAAAGAGGAATAGAAGCCAGTCCGGAACAGGTCAAAGCCCTCATCAACCTCCGATCCCCTCGATGCGTCAAGGACGTACAAAAGCTGACAGGTCGGATAGCAGCTCTGAATAGATTCATCTCGAAGTCGTCTGACAAGTGCAAACCCTTTTACGACGCTCTCAAGAAGAACAAGTCCTTTCAATGGACAGAAGAACATGAAGTCGCATTCCAGGATTTGAAGAAATACCTGGCCAGTCCCCTGTTGTTGACCAAACCCAAAGACGACGAGCCATTATTGTTGTACCTAGCAGTGTCGGAATCCACCGTGAGCGCAGTACTGGTCAGAGAAGAAGATTGTAAGCAATCGCCAATCTACTATGTCAGTCGAACGCTACTGCCAGTGGAGACAAGGTACTCGTCGTTGGAAAAACTTGTCCTATCACTGGTAATGGCATCGAATAAACTCAAACCATATTTCAAATCTCATACTATAATTGTCCGCACTAACCATCCCATGAGAGCAATCATGAGGAAACCCGAGTTCACAGGACAAATGGCCAAATGGGCCATACACCTCAGCGGCTACGACATCGAATACGAGCCCAGGACGGCGATCAAGTCGCAAGCCTTGGCTGATTTTGTGGCAGACTTCAACCCGACCCTAGAACAAGAAGCCGTCAAAGAAGCAACACAATTACTCGCGACGGAGGAAACAAGTAAATGGGAACTCCACACTGACGGCGCGTCGAACGCTAGAGGATCGGGGCTAGGAGTCGTGCTGAAATCACCACAAGGGGACAAGATAGCCCAAGCCGGAAGATGTGAATGGGACGCGACCAACAACGAAGCTGAATACGAAGCACTCATATTCGGGCTCATTCTGGCACGCGACCTAGGAGTCCAAGAAATCGAAGTCATCTGCGACTCCCTCTTGGTCGTAAATCAATTACAAGGATCGTACAACGCCAAGGACGACAGAATGATAGCTTATCTGGACGTGGCCAAGAAGCTAATCGACCAATTCTAAACGTTCGACATTAGACAAGTTCTTAGAGATCTCAACGCTCAGGATGATGCACTAGCCAACTTGGGGTCCGTCTTGGACCCAAAAGAATTCCCAAACATCCCACTGGCACACATCATAACACCAGCTGTTCCAAAAACACCCAAGGATTTAAGTACACCGTTGGAAGAAGTTGTCACGTTGGAGATAGGTGACCGACCAGAAGAAGACATCGTCAACGATCATGACGACTGGATGCTACCTTACGTCAAATGGCTAAAAGACGGCATCCTACCCAATGACAAAACAGAAGCAAAAAGGCTAAAGGTACGAGCTCTTTCTTTCGATATTGTAAGTGACGTCTTGTTCAAAAGATCTGTCATAGGGATACTCCTACGATGCCTCAAGACTAAAGAAGTCAGACGCATCTTACGATCATTACATGAAGGAGAATGTGGAAACCACACCGGAGGACGAAGCCTCTCAGGGAAAGCTTTGCGAACAGGATACTACTGGCCTACAATGAATAGAGATGCGATGGAGTACACCAGAAAGTGCGACGCCTGTCAACGACATGCACCCATTCCACATCGACCCTCGGAATTCCTCCATCCGACCTTGGAACCATGGCCCTTCATGAGATGAGGGATGGACATCGTCGGGAAACTCCCACCTGCGTCGGGCCAACGAGTCTTCTTCCTTGCCATGACAGACTATTTTTCCAAATGGGTCGAAGTTGAAGCCTACCGAGAGGTAAAAGATCAACACGTCATTTCGTTTATAAAATGCAATATCTTGTGCAGATTTGGCGTCCCATCAGAAATTGTATGCGACAATGGCTCCCAATTCATCAGTCATAAGACTCGAGCCTTTTGCGACCAGTGGAACATCAGACTGGTCACGTCCACTCCTCGATATCCACAATCCAACAGACAAGCCGAGTCTAGCAACAAAATCATCATCAACAACCTCAAGAAACGCCTCACAGGGGCTAAACGAAAATGGGCAGACGAACTTCCTCTCATCCTCTGGTCCGACAGGACCACCCCAAAGAACGCGACTGGACAATCACCATTCCCACTCATCTACGGAAGTGAAGCGGTCATTCTCGCCAAATTATTGGTTCCGACAGCTCGTTATAGTCTCCAGACGAATGAACAAAACGACGCCGAGCTAGCGCACAACTTGGACACGGTGGATGAGACTAGGGAAAGAGCCAGAATTAGAATGGTCAAGTTCCAACAACAAGTCGCAAGAAGTTACAACAAAAACATTCGAGCCAAAGTCTTCAAAGTTGGCGATTGGGTCCTTAGAAAGACATTCCAGAACACCAAGAATCCGGCCGACGGAAAGCTCGTGCCTCAGTGGGAAGGTCCTTATCTCATCAAGGAAGTGGTCGGACAGGGAGCGTACCAGCTGGAGGATAGAGATGGGCGGCCAATCCTAAGAAGTTGGAACGCGACACATCTGAAGCTATATCACTTCTAGACCAGCAAAGTAAGGCACTAACATTCTTTCACTTGTCATGTGCTATTCGTTGTTCCCAACTCAATTCTATTTCATAAACCTGAGTACTCGCATCTAGCAAGGACATTTTCCTTGCGATCCTAAGTACAGGACGACATCAACATACACGCTGGATCCAGTCACAAACAAAAGCGCTTAAACTACATTTACACAATCGATCGGAACACGGGGAGACGAATACCAAAGGCACGTCGGCACACCGCCTGCCTTATACAATACATCAGGTCAAAACACCTTATTACATCTACGCAATAAATACATATTGCTTTCCTCCTCGGCATAACACTAAGTCATGACTAAACATAAACATATACATTTGCAGGCCTCCTTTTTTACACGACGCGGAAAGCCCTACTCGACGGAGCACACGGGCAAACCCGACACACAAATCAAAGGCGTCATGGCTATCTTCTCTAGAAGAATCCGACAAAACACACGAACACAAAACACGTTCGACCCTTTGTAAAACAGATTACGTCAATAAAAGTCTAACCTTTTTTTTTTACATCCATGCGACCCGCGATGGTGGATGGGTTGCCAAAACATATTGTCTGCCTACACACATGTCGGACTTCAAGCATCCATAAGAAACACATCTTGCGACCCGCGATGGTGGACGGGTCGCCAAACCAGAAAACATTATACCCACACGCAAGTGGGATCACAAGTCATTTACGAAAGAAGTCAAGAGTCAGGGGTCGCAGCGTTACCTTCAGTAGGAGCCGGGTCGGAAGAAGGCTGGGGCTCGATCAGCACGGTGTCGCCAGAATGGACCTCGTCTTCACCAGCGCTTTCGTCTGGAGACTCTTCTCCGACGCCGGCCAGCTGGAACAGCTCCGAACCAGGATTCCCCTTCGGAAACATGGTATCCATGGTCTCCTTCTCTGCCTTCAAGTCCCAGGTCTCCTGTTTGCCCTCTTCAAACTCCTCGATCATCTCGACACGCGACTTCAACGCGTAAAAAGCGCCTACGTTGCCTGCGACCCAACCAACTTCGATCTTAGCCTGCTTCACCTTCTCTTCAACACTTGTCTGGCTCTCGTTGAGTTCCCTCTGACAAACATCCAATTTGTCTTGGCAACTCTTCAGCTCCCTAGCGAAGCGGCGCTCAGCGTCCCTAAAGCGGCTCTCGGCTCCTTCCACCTTGGTCTTTAAAGACGCCAGGTCGGACTCTGACCTAGCAGCCCTGTCCTCGGCCTTAGTGACCATCTCTTTAACTCCAGAATACGCACCCAAGAGAAACTGAAAAGTCTGGAAAAAGAAAGACAAGATCGAAAAAATCATAAACCAACCAGTTTACGAGAAAGAAAACGTATAAACTTGAGATCCGACAAGATGACTTACCTTCCACGCAGAACACCCCGCTTTGCCAATACAATCCAAGGGAGAGACGCCATTGACTTCAGAGTCGGGTCCTGAGCATGAAAAAGATCGGTGATCGATCGACCGACCGAGTCGATCTTTTCGACTCCATGAGCGACTGTCGACTTCTTCTTTGAAGTGTCCACCCCCTTCACGTCGTCAGAAGAAATACTTGCCTTCCTTTTCGAGCCGACTTTGGCTGGAAGCGATGACTCCGTCGGCGTCGATTTACTCGACGAGGCCTTGGCCGCCGCCAACCTCTGCTCTATCAGACCCTTCCTAGACACTCCCTTTAAACGAGCACTTGACCGACCAGTTGGATACGCTGACATATCAGACAAAACGTAAGACGCAAGCACACGACAAAAAGATACATGAGTCGAATAAAAACTTACACTTAACCCGGGATGACAAAAGAGTCGACATGACGTCATGAGTGTTGGGGGCGACCGACAACATGTTGACGTTTACGAATTTCCGCTCCGACGTGGGGATGCCGAGGATAATATTTGTCAAACCTTTCGACTGAGCGTCCACTTCCAACTCCTCAGCTTCAGGGACTACAAAAAAGAAGAGTTAAGCAAAGGGTTAAAACACATAAATGGGCAAAGAGAAGTTGAATACGTACTCTCAACTCGCCACTCTGACAGCAGAAACGAACAGTCACACCCCTTCTCCAGAGACGAACGCTCGATGAAGAAGAACTTCGATCCCCATCCACGATCGTTTACATCAAGGTTAGCCACCAAGGGCTTTCGACCCGGGCGAATGCACAACTGGACCCGAGAGGAACTCTTCGACCCCAAAGAGTAATTGTACCACAGGGCATCGAAATTGAAACCGGCCCCAGACTGAGAATTCAACAGATCTAAAATCCTAAGGATCCGCCATGCCTGTGGCATGACCTGACACGGCGCAAGCGCCAAAGTTGCTAAAAAATCCCTAATAAGAGGGGAAAACGGAAACGTATGACCTATCCGGAATGGGTAGGCATAGAAACAAACTCATCCCTCATAGCGGGCGTCGGCTCTCTCATCCGGATGCGGCAACCTCGCGACCGTCTCAGGAGGAAAGCCTCCGACTTGGAGGATCTGCTCCAACTCTGACTCCGTCAACGTCCCCGTCAGAGCGTCAGCCTCCTTCAAAAGGAAAAGGAGGGAGCCTCATTCTTACTCGAGTTCGAGTGAGTAGCATACGACTCAAATGAATCATTGGAAACCATTTCCAGAATAGAAAGGGGAGGAAATCGAAAAGCAATTTTATGAGAAGCCTAAGAGAGCCTACCAGATCCGAGAGCAAAGGGAGAAGATAAAGCAAAACCATCAGAACTTAATTCGGATTTATGGAGGGAATCGTCAGGTCGTAGAGACGTCCCATCGTGTTGCAGGATTATCGCCACGTAGCCCTCGCCTGTCGCGCCCAGATCGGAGGGTGGAGATCATGTGGAAGGGAAGTTGTTTGGACTTCCGATTTGCAGCTACCTTCATCCCAAAACAACTTGGGGATATTGTTGGGCCCAACATGCTCCAAAGGAATCAGTACAAGCAGATTGGGCCAAGGTCCAAGCAAAGAAGAAGGCCGGAAGAGACTAGAGAGAAGCGTCGGACACTCCTCGAACGCATGGGACCCGTCCAGCTCCGAAGATTTTGCCTAGAGCATTAATTGCTCAATCAAAGGCAAACGGTAAACACATTGAGTACAAGATTGCGATGACAATCAAGAGGGATCCCAGAGATCACGCATGGAATAAATGGAGAATATTACGAAGGTAGTAACGGACGAAAGAAGAAGATACCATAAATAGACCATGAAGAAACGATCAACAAAAAACACGTCCTCGGGCAATACTCATTCACCCAGTTCTCCAAAAAGCTTACCAGCACATCCGCTCTCACTCGAATCCCCTGGGATACTATCCGATCATAGCCGGTCGAATCATCAGAACCGCCTGTCGAACAGGATTTGATCCCTTACTCTTCAAGGATAAGTTGTATATCGATATGATTCTATCATCATTTGATCAATATACCATATTACAATTTTGCATCTATTCTTTACGTGGTTGATTGTTTATTTGGTTTGGATTTATTTTATATTATCCGATCGACTCGTTACCCCGTCTAAGGCAATTTAGGTCGATTGATCTTTTTGCCCCAAAACAGTGATCGACCCCATTGTTCACAGATCCAACAAACAACTTCCAATTTAGGCATCGTCACTGGCCCCATCTGCGGGAAGCCTACTCCCCTAATACAACCCGATCACCAACATTGAGATTATGGAAAATCAAGGATACAATGCATGACATTAGGGAAACCTACAAGGTAGGAGCTCGTCCCGTGGTGGGTTACTCCATCTCAAGCTCCCCGATGTGGCCTTATGTCCCACAACCTCAACACCAACCCGTGTACCACCAGCTCATGCCCTCTCTGGGCAACTTGAAATGTCCTCTGTATGTTCCGGAGTTTGTGAATGCACCAGGCCCGGCCAAGTGGGGCACTCTGGTCAAGATTTTGCGGATCCTCCGCGCCAGCCTCTCAGGTGCGTGCATTCAGTTATAGGCCATGTGACCTCAATGATGGACCATTAATAAGCATCGTCAGGAGGTCGCTCTCTAACGCATTTGATGGCTATGTAGTGGACCTCATCATGGTGCCAAATGCGTTTTTCTAATTTCTCAAGAGAAATATGCTCAATATCAATTCCAAAGAATTTTTATGCCCCGTTATGCCTAAGTATGATTGTAACGCCCCATATTTGTAATCCTTTATAAGGATTAGAGTGCTACCCATATCAACATGAGGTCTTCCTTTTCAGGGTTCAAGTGAGGACAAATAAATTTGAAGTTAAGCGTGCTAAGGCGGGTATACTACAAGGATGGGTGACCTCCTAGAAGTCCCCGAGTTGGCATGGGATGACACTTTTAAGGCATCGGGTCTTACAAATGGTATCAGAGCCAACTCTGGGTTACCAGTGGACTTGGCCTTGAGGGCGGTTGCTCGACCTAGAGGTGGTCTTTGGGCCTTTATGTGGACGTCAAGGGTTTAAATGGGGGAGATTGTTCCATCCCGGATTTGTGATCCTTTTGTAAGAATTAGATTGTTACTCATGTCAATAAGTGCTCTTCCTTTTCAGGGTTCAATTGAGCACAAAGAACTATGAAGTTAACCATGCTAGGGAGAGAGTAGTACCAGGATGGATGACCTCCTAGGAAGTCCCCGGGTTGGCATGGTATGACGCTTCTAAGGCCTCGTGTCTTACTGATGGTATCAGAGCCGACTCTAGGTTATAAGTTGGCTTGGTCCGGTGGACGATCACTCGACCTAGAGGGCAATCTTTGGGACTTGACGAGGTCGTCAAGGGTTTAAATATGGGTGATTGTGACACCCCAGATTTGTAATCCTTTATAAGGATTATAATGCTACCCATGTCAACAACAACTCTTCCTTTTCAGGGTTCAAGTGAGAACAAAGAACTCTGAAGTTAAGTGTGTTAGGGCGGGAGTAGTACCAGGATGAGAGACCTCTTAGGAAGTCCCTAAGCTGGCATGCGATGACACTTATAAGGCCTTGGGCCTTACAATGCTATTGGACCCGATGACTATGTCAACGCATTCCCCTTTTACATGGGTTTGGACCCTTTAATGATGATGTGTTTTGTTGCAAGTTTCCTACTACCTTGAAGGGTGTTGCATTTTCCAGGATCACTAACCTTGCTCCAGGGACAATTCTCTCTTTCTCTCAGTTGACTGGATTGTTTCTATCTCATTTTAGTGGCTCAAGGAAGAGCAAGAAAACAATGAGTTACCTATTCAAGTGAGGTAGAGGTGGGATGAGACGTTGGATGCTTTTTTTACTCGTTTCACTGATGTCGCGGTTCAGATCGTGAAGTTTGATCCTACTATGGGCCACGTTGTGCTGATGGGGAATTTGGTGGATGGGCGATTCAAGCTTATACTCTACAAGAAGAACCATGAAATCTATTGATTAAGAGGATACATGATATTTAAAAGGACCTAGTACAATGATTTGGAAACTAGGTGATGAATCAACCATATTCTATGTTGGTATTAAGTTGTATCGAAATCGATATGGTTGAAGTAGATAATCTTTGATGAGGTGTTATGAGTGTTGCTAGTTAGTGTGTGTTCATCTCCTTATACTCATGATTAGTAATTACCTATGATTATGCATCATGCTTATTAATGATATGTTCAATGTGAGTATCTATTACCTTGTATAATTCTTATGAGTCGACCAACTGACCCCATTGAGGGCTGTCTACTTGTTGTAACAGTTAATTCTTTACAAATATCATTAACGTGAGACCACTTTAGGTGGCGATGGATGGATACCATGATACTACACATGAATCTTTTAATTGCAATTTGGAGATTTACTATTGGAAATGTTTAATCCTATGCATTAGAGTTTTAATAAGTCTTCCGCTATACTTAATTCGTTTATATGTGTTAAAACTAAATCTCCACACTTTATAAGGAGAATTTATATAGTTGTTGTTTAAAAAGACTTCTGCTACTTTTTTATTTGTATGATTGTATTACATGTTTTACAAAATTTTGTTCGATGTTAAACCTTGGGTGACTTCGAACATTAAAGTCTGGGGTCACTGGGATGTGACACTTTTGACATAATGTAACACACCCAAATATTCCCTTGGAAATGCATTACCGCCAGTGACCTCAGACGTTCTGTCCGATGTCACCCAAGGCTTTACCAGTTGATATAAATCATCAAACAACAATTATGATACAAAATATCATAACCTTCGATTAAAATCATTATTTTGGCATTACATCCATAATCTGAAATACAACCAAAATACAAAATCAGGTTCATTACAACGGAAGTCTTTACACAAAACATAGTTAACACAGCGAAAGACTTTAAATAACCAACAAAAGGGTCTTGATCACAATGATCATCCGTCAAGGATCTCAACCTGATTAAACTTATCAAAAACATCGTTTGCGTCCATAGTCGCTCTAGCCTTCACGGGATGGCAACTTATCTGATGTGCCGAATCGAACGGATGACACCAGCCAACCATGCAGAGAACAATTACGGTTGGTTAGTCTAATGAAAGACTATGCAAGGGTACAAAGCAGAGTGGTTCGAAGTAGTCATATTAGGTTAGACTCATCGTTTCTCGAATCAAAACCGATAACGATAGTCAACCACCATACTTCTACTAGAATACATAAAAAGACATGATCAAGAGAAGATTCTGGAGACCGAGTCTCACAACAATCAATCCCAAAAGAAGACTCCAACGAAATGAGCCTTATCGAAAACATGACAAATGTTGGGGCACATAAATAATAATCATACAAGCGTTCAAAAACGACTTGATGTTTCGGTTCACGACCAACCTCACCGCTCAAAGCGAATCCAGATTGGAAAGAGAACGTTACTCTGATCAAAGTCAAGATGAGATTTCCTAGTTGCACTATTTCATAGCTGCACTACTCGCCTGAGGATATATTTAATTATGTGCGACAACGGCACTTATCTCATTTAATTCCAAAACGATCATCACGTTATAAGCTTTTAAATCTCCTCACAAGAGATATCGGATCTCCTCACAAGAGATGAAGAAGGGATGAACCCCTAGAGATGACATCTCATCACAAGAGATATCAGATCTCTTCACAAGAGATGAAGAAGGGATGAACCCCAAGAGATGACATCTCCTCACAAGAGATATCAGATCTCCTCACAAGAGATGAAGAAGGGATGAACCCCAAGAGATGACATCTCCTCACAAGAGATATCAGATCTCCTCACAAGAGATGAAGAAGGGATGAACCCCAAGATTTATTAATTATGTGATTAACTGCACTTATTTTATTAAATTCCAACACGATAAACACGTTATAAGCTGTTAGATCATCTCATCCCTCAAGATAATGAGATAAAAGTCGGGAACTAAATCCCTAAGACGAAGTTGGCTCGGGAACTAAATCCCTGAAGTCGAATCGGGAACTAAATCCCTCGGGAACTAAATCCCTAGAAGCGGCACCAGTTGTGTGCACAAACCCTGAGTAAGGGTATGGTCAAGACCAGAGAAGGATGGTAGGAACTAAATCCTAACCACCAGGTTATCAAGAAACGACTAGCACTCGCAATGAGATACACAGTAGCGTTCTTACGAATACTCATGCTAACTAAACAGTTCAACACAGTAATCAATTACAACAAAGCCATCGCGGCAGTAACAGATAAAATAGCGTTGTTCTAACGATATACAACCTATCATAATATCTGTAATTAATCATATAAATATATATAATAGCGTTGTTCTAGCAGATATACAACCTATTATAATATCTTTTAAAATCACAAACAGTTATCAAAACTGTTCCCAACAAAAACAGTAAATCATCCCAAATTAATTAACAACTAAACAATTGATAATTAATTGAAATATGGAATAATGAGCAAGAGCGAACCGCCACTTGCCTTAGACTAGTTGAGCTTGAACAAAGCTTAGAAATGTCGGGTTCCTGGATCTGAAACTGGGGCAGATCTTGGATAATAAATCCCTAAGAAACGACCCATAACGAGACCCTAAGTTAGATTCAATATCCTCATATATGAATCTAAAAGAACACGGAAAGAATCGAAGGAACCGAGCCTCGCTCAAGACCACAACTCCCAAGAATACACACACATGGACAGCTCGCCGCGGGTGCGGTGGAGCTCTTACCGCAGGTGCGGTGGGGTCACAGGGGCAAGAAGCTTGACAGCTTTAATGGCAAAAACTCACCACCACGATTCGATCGGCCCCGATTTGATTACGGCTCAATCTCCAAACACCTTAAACCTTCCAACACCACTTGGGAGTACCTTCTCCACTCAAGGGAAACTCTGGCGAAAGCTTGGAAGCTCAGGCGGCAATGGAGAAAACAGAGGAGAAAGAAGACAGAGGAGGAAGAAGACGTTCAGCTGCTAATCCTCCTCTCCACCTCCTCCCTTTTATAGCCCCAACCCACCTCCACTTGCAAGGGAACAGATGGGACGGCTAGGAGCGAATTCAGGCGGCCTAGGCCTGACAACCGGCGCCACTTGCAGGGGAAGAGGATAACGCTACAGAAGAAAAATATCCCACCACGGGGTGCGGCAGGGTGCGGTGGTCTCCTCTGACCGCCTCACCTGTTTGCTTCAGAACTGGTCCTCGCCGCGGGTGCGGCCACTTGACCGCGGGGTGCGGTCAAGGCCATTTTCACCCTTTTTGTCCGTTTTAATCTTGGGTTAATTATCTAAAACCCGGGTTAAATATATTCGTACACGAATGACTGTTTAACCCCGAAAATACATCAACTGTATTTTATATTACTCAGAAAAAATATTACAGAGATCAAACATTTTATAAAATGTCCAAACTTCTCTGAATTTAATCTGACTTGTAATACGGGAGTTGGAAAATTTCCAAAATACCCTTACTAAAATTAAGGGATATTACACATAAGTCGGGGATATTACACAACCTCGGTTTGAGCTAAGAGTATATTATAAAGAAGTCGATTCCCTTGGTGGGATTTAGTGGTGAGGTGAGTAACTCGCTGGGGGAGATCACGCTGACTGCCTATGCAAGCGGAGTGAACCTCCAAGTCAAGTTTATGATCATGGATTGCCCGTCACCATTCAATTTCATATTGGGCTGCCCTTGGATACATGGCATGAAGGTGGTCCCGTCCACGTACCATCAAACCGTCAAGGTCCTAACTAAGTGGGAGTACAAGAAATTAAAGATGTCTAGAGATTAGTGACGAAGTGTTACATAATCTCATTAAAGATGATTGTCACAAAGAAGCAAATCAAAGGGCAAACCGCATAGTTTTTTAATGGACTGCAATGTAACACCCCCAAATTTAACCCCATTTGAAAGCGTTACTGCCGATGACCCCGGACGTAAACCCCGAAGTCACCCCAGGCTTTTCCGACGTCATAACTGACTTAAAACACAATTACAATACTAAAATCATAACTTTTATTAAACCACATGGTCGCGGAATTACACGATTCCAAAAATGACCCAATTAATCAGAAATACAACAGCGAAATACTTTTAAACAAAACGACAAAATAGCACAGCGGAAATCTTTAAAATACAACGACAAAACAACTTGTCAAAACACCGTTCATCTTCATAGTCGTTCTAGCCTCCTCGGATCTGCATGTGCCGAAACGGACGGACGACACCCCCATGACGTTACAGAAATATAAAAATACAAGAGTTAGTCTAATGAATAGACTAAGCAAGGGTTTCACCAATAATTCACACAAACACATCCCAAGCAGTTCCACATATCACAAATCACATCAAAATCTCAAGCCACATTATTACAACATATCTCTTATATTAGCGTTGATTCTAGCAGAATATACAACCTAATATAATATCAGATTTTAATTATTTCAAATTAATTCATAACCACTTGCCTGGAAAGACGAGCTTTTCCTAGCTGCACTAGAGCCTAGCTGCACTACTCGCCAAAGTTCATTAATTAGGTGCTACTCATACGGCACTTTATTATTATGGTCAAGGCATTTTCATTATGTGCATACTCATGGCACGTATCTTATTTAAATGACCACACACGCACATCACGTTATAAGCTTTTAACATCTCTATACAAGAGATAACACGGGAAATAATCCCAGGGAATAAATCCCAACCGGTTGTACTTTAACAAAATAACGGGGAATAAATCCCATCCAGTTGTACTTTAACAAAATAACGGGGAATAAATCCCAGGGAATAAATCCCATCCAGTTGCATTTCTGCGTGCACGTATCCTCTATTAGGATAGGGTCATGACCTGAACAAAACTAACGGGGAATAAATCCCGGGGAATAATCCCAACAATTACGTTACTACACACGGACTGTACTAGCAGTCAAACACACAATCACAACACCGAGAACCATCACGGCTCAACCTGAACAACTAACACCCTAGATTTAATCATCTAAAACACACACAATAAATCACATCAAAGACCCTTACGGCCTTCACCTGCACAACAAATCTATAATATACTAGCGTCGGTTCTAGCAGAATATACAACCTAGTATAATATCATCTTTTAATCACATATAGTTATCAAAACTGTTCCAACATAATTCAGAATCATCCCAAATTATTTAACAACAAAACGATTGATAAATAATCAAAGTATGGAATGATGAGCAAGAGCGAACCGCCACTTGCCTGAATCCGCAGAAGCTTAAGCAAAGCTTAGAGACAACGGCTCTTGGGTCCAAAACTGGAACAGATCTGGAATAAAAATCCCTAGGAAACGACCCATAACAAGATCCTAACTTAGATTCAATACACTTATATATGAATCTAAAAGAATACAAGAAGAAATCAAAGGAAACGAGCAAAGCCCAAAGCCAAACCACAAAACACACACTTGGACGCCCTCACCGCGATCGCGGCGAGTCGCGGCCAGTCGCGGTTTTCGTGTGGCATGACAGCGGCGAAGCTCGACAGCTTCCATGGAGAATTTCTTACCCAAACCGATTTGTTTGCCTTCGATTTGTCTATGGTTCGATCTCCTAACACCTCAAAGCTTCTCACAACACTCAAGAGCACCTTCTCAACTCAAGAGACACTCGAAATCTCCCACACACGAAGCTCACAAGCTCGGCTTTAATGGAGAAAAACAGAGGAAAACAGAGGAGAAGAAAAAGGAAGAAGAAGAGAGCTTAAGCTTCGGTCTTCACCTTCTTTTATAGCCCAATCCGAGTCTCCACCAAGGGAACAAGTCGGGGACAAGGGGACAAGCCAAAGCCAAGTGGATCGAGCCACTTGCATGCCCCAAAAACAGAGAAAAAAACAGAGTGCTACAGTAACCGCCTTCGAGGAAGACGACACTACTCAGCAAAAGGTGTTACCGCGAGCGCGGCCGGTCGCGGTGAATCGCGGTTGATCGCGGTCAATCGCGGTGAGTCGCGGTTTAAAGGCCGACTTCGTTAATTCTTATCCGAACTTGGTTTGGATTAAATTTCTTAACTCCGGGTTAAATATATTCGTACATTAACGATACATTAACCCCGAAAACACCTCAACTGTATTATATAATGCTCGGAAAATTTTACAGAGCTCAGACCCCTTTTGAGAAGGTCCGAGACTCACTGAATTAAATCCGTCTAGCAAAACGGGCATAAGAAAAATTTAAAAATAATTCAAAATACCCTTAAAAATTACGGGGTGTTACATGCAAGGCATCGACACATTACACAAAGCCAAAGCCTCATGAACTCGATGAGGTGCTCTTAGATCCAAGCAAACCCAACCACGTCGTAAAGATATGCTTAGATATACCTGGCGAGATCAGAAAGCAACTAGTCGACTTCTTGCGGTCCCACTTCGAGTGCTTCGCTTGGACACATGAGGACATGGCCGGCATCAGTCCAAATGTGATCGTGCACAAACTCAACATAGATCCACAACACCCACCAATCAAGCAGAAGCGGAGAAAGTTTGCATCAGAGAGGAACAAGGTGATAGACGAGAAAGTACGAGCTTTGTTAAAGACCGGCAAAATGAGGGAAGCCCGCTACCCTAACTGGTTAGCCAACATGGTGGTAGTGAAGAAGAAAAACAAAAAGTGGAGAGTCTGCATCGACTTCACCGACCTCAACAAGGCGTGTCCTAAAGACTCTTTCCCACTAACTCATATTGACACCATGGTTGATGCCACCACCGATCATGAGATGCTTACCTTCATGGATGCCTTTAGCGGATATCATAAAATCCAGATGAGTCTAGGAGATCAAGAGAAGACTGCCTTCATCACCAATCAAGGAATCTATTATTACAAGGTGATGTCATTCGGTCTCAAGAACGTCGAAGCCACTTATCAACGATTAGTGAACAAGATGTTCCAGAACTAGATTGGCGAAACGATAGAGGTCCATATCGAAGACATTCTAGTCAAATATAATAAGATGGTCGACCACATCGAACACCTAAGAACAACATTCGAGATCTTAGAAAAGTATGACATGAAGTTGAACCCTAACAAGTACTCTTTCGGTGTCTCATCCGACAAAATCTTAGGCTACATGGTAACAAAATGGGGGATCAAATTCAGTCCTGGCCAGATCAAGGATATCCTTGAATTCATATCAAAGTCGTTAGACAGAAACTGATTGTTCTATGACGTCCTAAAGAAGAACAAGTCACTCGAGTGGACAAGTGAGCACGGAGAGGTGTTTCAAGAACTAAAAAGGTACTTAACATGCCCACTCTTACTCTCAAAATCCAAAGATGGCGAAGTCCTATACGTATACCTAGCAGTTACAGAGGCGATGGTCAGTGCTGTCTTCGTAAGAGAGGAAGATGGGGACCAATTGCTCGTCTACTATGTAAGCAAGACACTTCTAGACACGGAGACAATATACTCATCAATGGAGAAGCTGACTCTGGCACACATCACGGCGTCCATCAAGCTACGACCATACATCGAGGCCCACACCATCAAAGAAAGGGCAAACTATCCCATCAAGAACATGATGAGTAAGCTACAACTATCTGGGAGAATGACGAAGTGGGCAGTCCACCTAAGCGGCTACGAAACACAATACGAGGCACGCACAACAATCAAGTCACATGCTTTGGTGGATTTTGTGGCCAATTTCATCCCAACATACGAAGAACAAGTTGTCGAGGAACTACTACAAGTCAATAATCCCGTCATCTTGAACTAGACGTTATGCACTTATGGTGCTTCTAATCAAAATGGTGTAAGAGTAGGGGGTTGTCCTAAAATCACCATAAGGGGATAGAATAGACCAAGCCGTGTGTGAATTCAAAGCAACAAACAATGACGCGAAATATAAAGCACTCATAATAGGGATCACGATTGCCAAGGAGACATGCGTGAAGAACTTGGAAGTGATTTACAATCCCATGCTGATCGTAAACCAAATCAATGGGTCGTACACGACTAGAGATTCAAAGATGACATACTAGTTAGAAGTCGTATGCGACATCATTAAATGCTTTGACACTTTCAGCATCAAGCAAGTCCAGAGACGCCAACACAGAAGCCAAAGCGTTAACCAACCTCGGCTCAATCATCAATTGTAGAGAATATAAAAAGATATATTTCTTGCACGTGGAGATCCCCGCCATCAACAAATTGGCCAACATGCCACTTTCTATGCAAGTCAGTTACTCTAACAAATCTACATCCTGGGTTACACCACTTTATAATTGCCTCAAGCATGGTGAGTTACCCCCCGCAAGAATGAGGCACGACGCCTTTGCGCCAATGCGTCTTCTTTTGCTCTTAAGGACGACACGCTACTCAAGTGGTTAGGTTCGGGCTATTAACTGAGATGTCTCTAAGAAGACAAAGTCCAGAACGCGTTACAAGAACTCCACGATAGAGAATGTGGCTGTGATACCCCGTAATTCTGTAAGGATTATTTTGGGAATTTTCCCGAACACCCGTTTAGTACGTCGGATTTAATTCAGAAAGTCGGAGACATTCTGTAATGTGCTATGTATCTATAATATTTTTCTCAGTGAAGAATTATACAGTTAAGGCCTGTTGGAAGTCTATACTCGTTCGTGTACGACTTTTGTTATCGCGAGTTAAGATTAATACCAAATCTCTACCCAATTGGTTATTGCCCAAGAGATGCAAATGGATTAACCATGGGTTAATACCCAAGGGCACAATTGGAAGGCTTTTTGGCTCCCAACAAGCCTCATCTTTGCCTATAAATAGAGGGCATGGGTGAAGCTTGAAAGGGTGTGAAAAACGCCATTACGCTGTCCATTTCTCGTCTCTCAAAAACGCTCCCAAAGAAAAACGCTCTCTCTCTCGGAAAGCTCTCGTGGATCGTTGGAGGCTCATTTGGTGTCGTTCTCGGTGGCCAAAGAAGACTTGGAAGGCCCTTAGAAGCCTAGAAGCCAAGCAAGGCGAAAGGCGAACCAAATCGAGCGTCGCGGGTAAGATTTCTCATCCATTTTTAAGTTTCTGTTCAGCGACGGCGACCGCCGCCAGGAACGGCGACCGCCGTGTTGTGGACGGCGACCGCCGTGTTGGGGACGGCGACCTCCGTGTTGTGGCCGGCGACCGCCGTGAAGTTCTTGGTGCCGCCGTGGAGGAAGTCGATGAGCGGCGCCCGCCGTGCTTGAGACGGCGACCGCCGTGATGGTGGCGGCGCCCGCCGCAATTGTTGGTGGCCGGCCGTGAAGGGTAGTTGCCCGGGAGTTGTGCGTTGGCTTCCGAGACCTTCGATCGGGTCTCGTATCCTTTGATTTCTTTCGTCCTTTCGTATATTCGTACTATTCTTTGTCGAATCTAACCTAGGGTTCCTTTTTGGGTCGACTCGAAGGTGTTTATGCTAGTGGAGCTATACGCGTGTCGTGCCCGGAATCCCGTTGTCTCTGCTTTGTTCCAGATCTGCGGACTAAGGCAAGTGGCGGTTCGCTCTTGCTCATTGTTCCATATTTACATTAATTATCAGCTGTTTATCTAAGTAATTAATTTGGAATGATTATCTGTGTTTGTCTAGAAAAGGTTTTATAAACTGTTTTGGAAAATCATATAATAGGTTGTATATCTGCTAGAACGACGCTATTATCTGTGATCACCTTCCGGGCATTTATGTGGATTAATAGGAAAACTAATCCAAGTAAGGATTAGATGTTTCTATTATCTCTTTGTTTAAGTTAATTGACTGGATGGCTTTAATGTGAATAATTGATGTGTTAGACTATTTAGTTAATACGAGTGTTTGTAGGAACGCTAATCCAAGTAAGGATTAGTCGTTTCTTTATAACTTAATGTGCGTAGGAACGCTAATCCAAGTAAGGATTAGTCATTTCTTTATAATTTAATATTCATGGGAACGCTAATCCAAGTAAGGATTTGTCATTTCTTTAAATCATAATATTCCTCGGGGTTATTGCCGAATAATTTAAGGGTCATGACCTATGTTTCTTATCCACATGTAAGGATCTGAAGTGTTTTAAGCGCCAGTGGATGAGCTTAATTGCAGTCCTGTGTTTTAAGCACTTAGCTAGTGCATTGGGGTGGACGTAACTGTCACCCTGTAAAATAAACTGTAAGCGTTGTGGCAGTGCAAATTAGGGTGAACGTAAGATCACCCGGTGTCTTAATAACTTCCGTGTTCTCGGAATATTCTTAAAAGCCTCAACACTGTGTGTTGTGTGTGTTTTAATTTGGGTTGACATGATTGTCACCCTGAGATTTAAGTTGTGTGCCGCTCTTAATAACATTAATGTGTTTCAGTAATGTGTGCTTTGTAATTAAATAAGATATGTGCCCGAGTGCACATGATTAATAAACCTTTTGGCGAGTAGTGCAGCTAAATCATAGTGCAGCTAGGAAAGCTCGTCTCGACTTGAATGTAGTACGTTCTCTTTCCGATCTGGATTCGCTGTATGCGATGAGGTTGGTCGTGAACCGAAGCATCTCAGTCAACTTTTAAATCATTGTTGTTTGATTCTGTTAAACATTCCAGATTTGTCATTTTTCCTTAAAGACTCAATCTCTTGGAGTCTCTTTTCGAGTCAATTTCTGTGAAGATGAGGTCTCCCAGAATCTTCTCTCATGCATACCTTTGTTGTTATTCCGTGAAAGTGTCGGGTTATGTATCGTCCCTTCGGTTATTATTCGAGGGACAATGATAGTAAACGGTTTCGATCACTCGAACCACTCTGCTTTTTACCCTTGCTAGTCTATTTAAGTAGACTAACCCACGAACTTTGTTCTCCGCATGTGGGCTGGTGTCATCCGTTCGATTCGGCACATCAGATAGAGTGTAGATGAGAAGACTAGAAGGACTATGGAGTCGACGGTGGTTTTCCGACGTTTTTAATAATTTCTTTTAATCAGGTTGAGATCCTTGGGCAGGTGATCATTACGATCACAACCCTTTTTGTAATATCTTTTAAAAGTTTTCCGCTGTGCCTTGTTTAAGATTTCCGTTGTAATTTATTTAAACTCTGTGTTTGTCCTATTCGGGATTGGGATGTAATCCCGGGACTCGTGTTTTATGTAAATAAGGTTATCATTTTGTATCATTGTATTTCATGATTTGTATTTAAACGGTAAAGCCTTGGGTGATCTCGGTAAGGAACACTGGGGTCACTGGCGGTAATACCTTTCCAAAAGGGTTAAGTTTTGGGGGTGTTACAGTGGCAATCATTCCGGAGGCATGAACTTGGCGTTACGCGCTCACACAACATGGTACTACTGGCCTACTATGAAGAGAGACGCTATTGACTATACAAGAAAGTGTGATGCTCGTCAGAGACATGACCTAGTGTCTCAACAACCATTTGAAGCTTTATACCCCATCTCGTCCCCATGGAATTTTATGAAGTGAGGGATGGATATTGTCAGAAAGGTACCAGTCGCCTCTAGGCAGAGCGTGTTCATGCTTGCTATGACGGACTACTTCTCTAAGTGGATCGAAGCATAGGCGTTCAAGGAAATCAAAGACACACATGTGATCTCCTTCATTAGAAGGGATATCTTATGCAGATTCAGCGTCGCCAACACCATCATTTGTGACAACAGAATGCAATTCATTAGCAATCGGATGTACGAGTTATGCCAAGAGTCAGGCATCAAGCTAGTCACGTCGACACCTCGATATGCTCAAGATAACGGTCTAGCCGAGTCCAGCAACAAAGTTATCATCAATAACTTGAAGAAAAGGCTCAAGAAAGCAAAGGGTTTATGGGTAGCCGAGTTGTCATCCATCCTATGGTTAGATCGCACAACCCCTAAGACCGCGACAAGTAAAATGCCTTTCTCCCTAGTTTTTGGCAGCAAATTCATCATGTCTGTCGAAGTTCAAATCCCTATAGCTTGTTACCGCCTCATCACCGAGGAGAGAAACACGTCGCTCATGACGTTCATGGTGAATACTATTGACAGACTTCATTACAATGCAACCACCTGGATGGCGATGTATCAACAAGGGGTTGCTCGAAGCTACAATCGCAATGTAAGGATGAGAGTGTTCCAAGTAGATGATTGGGTCCTACAAAAGGTGTTTTAAAGAAAAAAAGAATAGAATGCTGGAAAGCTTGGACGAATGTGGGAAGGCCCTTATCAAATCACCAAGGTAGTTGGTCAAGGCGCCTACAAACTTGCCACATCAGACGATGTGCCCGTCATTCGAACTTGGAACACGACATATATTAAGAAGTACTATTTTTAATCTAGTTTTCATTCATGCATGTTACTCATTGAAATTCAGATAATTCAATAAAAAAACAATTACTTTCATTATCTTGCTATTACACCTTGCCTCTGAGGTGATGCCTGGTCGAGCTACATCGTACTCTTTGGCTATATTGATGTTTTTTTCCTGGTGAGCTTTGTCGTGACGCTACCTACTTCCCCGCGACGTGATCCATGTTGTGATACCCCGTATTTCCGTAAGGATATTCTGGAGTTTTGGGTATTTTGGAATTTTTTCCGAGCGCTGTTTTGGTATGTCGGATTAATTTCGGAGACAGAAAGACATTCTGTAATGTTCTCAATCTCTGTAATATTTTTCTCAGTGAAATAATATATAGTCGACGTACTTTGGGATTTAATACTCGTTCGTGTATGATTATTTTTATCCCGGGTTAAGCCAAGATTATCCATAAGCCAACGGATAAGGAGTGACCTAGCGGCGCCCGCCGTGGGTATGGCGGCGCCCGCCGCAAGTCAGCTCCCGGCTCTTTCGTCGAAGCTTCCTCCTCGCCAGGTGGCCTAGCAAAACGGCGACCGCCGCTTAGGAAGGTAAAGGGCGGCGACCAGGGGCTACCGGCGGCGACCGCCGCATTCGTGCAGAAGCTAGCCTCGCCAGCTGCCGGCGATCGGCGATGCTTCGATCGTGGCCCTCCATGTCGCATTTGGCCATCATTGCCTTCCATGGATGTTGGGCTATAAATAGAGATGAATTGGAGCTGGATTGGAGCACAGAAACAAGCTCAAAAACCCTCAAATTGTCTCGCCGGAGTTCGAGTTCTTGCCGGAGTTTTGGAGCGATCGTCGGAGCTCCTTTGGTGTTGCTTCCAGTGGCCAAGTGAAGCTTTGGAGGCACATTAGAGCTTAGAATCCAAAGCAAGGAGAAATAGGACCAAATCGCTCACCGTCGGTGAGTTTTCTAGCCTCGTTAAAATTTCCGATGTTCATAGCGGCGCCCGCCGTGATGAAGGCGGCGACCGCCGCCATGAACACACGGAGCCCGCCGTAAGGCCGCCGGCGACCGCCACCAGAAGGTTGATGGCCTAGTTTGGCCTCGGCTTTGGTGGTCTTCGATCGGACGTCGTTCCTTTCGATTTCTTTTGTTCGTGCTCGTCTTTGTCAAATCTAACTCAGGGTTTCTTTATGGGTCGATTCGAAGGAATCTGTGTTGCCAGATCTGTCCCTGTGTCAAGCCTGAAAACTCGTCGTTAGGCTTCGTTCAAACTCTATGGATTAAGGCAAGTGGCGGTTCGTTCTTGCTCATCGTTCCATATTTACATTAATTATCAGTTGTTTATCTGAGTAATTAATTTGGAATGATTATTGTGTTTATCTGGAAATGGTTTTATAAACTGTTTTGGAAACTGTAATAATAATATTATAATAGGTTGTATATCTATTAGAACAACGCTATTATTTATGTTCGCCTTGAGGGCATTTATGTGGATTTATCCTGAACTATTATTGTGCTCGAACTGTTTAGTTAGCACGAGTGTTCGTAGGAACGCTAATCCAAGTAAGGATTAGTAGTTTCTTTATAACTTAATGTTCGTAGGAACGCTAATCCAAGTAAGGATTTGTCGTTTCTTTAAATCGTAATACTCCTCGGGTTAATTTCCGAATAATAATTTAAGGGTCATGACCTATGCTTCCTATCCACCTTTAAGGATCTGAAGTGTTTAAGCGCCTTGCTAGCGCAATTGAGTGAACATAATTGTCACCATGTGTATTAAGCACCTAGCTAGTGCAATTGGGGTGGACGTAACTGTCACCCTCTAATTAAAGTGTAAGCAATGTGGCAGTGTAATCTGGGTGAACGTAAGGTCACCCTATGTAATAATAACTTCCGTTGTTCTCAGAATAATATTAAGCCTCGTGTGTGAGTGTTTGTGTGTTGTATTAATTTGGGTCGACATAATGGTCACCCTGAGATTTTAAGCGTTATAGTCGCTCTTAATAATATTAATATATTTCAGTGATGTGTGTTTTATAATTAAATAAGACAATGTGCTCGAGTGCACAAGATTAATATACCTTTGGCGAGTAGTGCAGCTAAGTAAATAGTGCAGCTAGGAAAGCTCGTCTTGACTTTGATCAGAGTACGTTATCTTTCCAATCTGGATTCGCTGTACGCGGTGAGGTTGGTCGTGAACCGAAACATCTAAGTCAGCTTTTAAATCACTTGTGTGTGATCCTTTAAACGTTCCAGATTTGTCATATTTCCTTAAGACTCACTTCCGTTGGAGTCTTCTTTCGGGTCGATTTATGTGAAGATTCAGTCTTCCATAATCTTCTATTGTGCATGCCTTTTGTCGTATTCAAGTATAGTATGGTGGTTGACTAACGTACTCGACTTTTATTCAAGAGACGAGGAGTCTAACCTAATACGACTACTTTGAACCTTCTGCTTTGTACCCTTGCATAGTCTATTCAGTAGACTAACCAACCGTAATTGTTCTCTGCATGATTGGCTGGTGTCATCCGTTCGATTCGACACATCAGATAGAGCGAAGATATGAGGAGACTAGATTGACTATGAAGACGACGGTTATTTTTGGATGTTTTAATAATTATCTTTTAATCAGGTTGAGATCCTTGGGCAGATGATCATTACGACATAACCCTTTTTGTAAGATTTCAAGAAAGACTTCCGCTGTAACTTATTTACTCTGTTATATATTTTAAAAGACTTCCGCTATACTTTGTTTAAACTCTGTATTTGTCCTATTCGGGATTGGGATGTAATCCCGGGACTCATGTTTTATATGAATAAAGTTATCATTTTGTATCATATGTGTTTCATGATTGTATTTAAACGGTAAAGCCTTGGGTGATCTCGGTAAGGAACACTGAGGTCACTGGCGGTAATACCTTTCCAAATGGGTTAAGATTTGGGGGTGTTACACATGTGATCATTTGTGGCTTCGTCGACACGACCTCTACGGTCACCTACGCTCCCTCGACGTGAGCTTTGCGATCATCTGTGTCCTCGTCGACACGACCTCTAAGGTTACCTATGTCCCCGCTATGTGATCCATGTGATCATATGTATCCCCATTCACGCGACCTCTACAGTCACTTACGTCCTCACAACGTGATCCCTACAATCATCTGCGTCCCCGTTGACACAAGCTCTACGGTCACTTACATCCCCGCGACGTGATCACTTCTATCATCCGCGTCCCCATTGACGTAACCTCTACAGTCACTTACTTCCCCGAGACGTGATCACTGCAATCATTTGCGTCCCCGTTGACACGACATCTACGATCACTTACATCCCCACGACGTGATCCCTTCGATCATCAGCGTCCTCGTTGATGCGATCTCTATGGTCACTATTATTTACAGGTTCATGGTCATCTTGACCGCTTACGTCTTCATCGGCTTTACTACGATGACCGTCCTGGCCTCCAAATTTTCGACTGACGTTACTGTCACTATTATTGTCTCCGTCGACATGATTACTTAATCTTTCTCGTCTTTATTTGACGTGACTAATATTACCACATGTAACATGTCTTGTGCATTACTTCGTTCAATTAACAAAGTTTTTGCTATTCTATGTGTCTTTAAGGCAATCGTTTCATCGACAAGTAAGCTTCGCCCCAGGCAAAACTCGTGCCATCATTGAGTCTATAGTAATGCCCTTGGCATATAGAAACTAGCACTTATCATCGATGTTGTATGCTATCTAGCAAGGAAGTTATTACTTAGATCAAATGGCACACTATGGTATCTAATTCAGAAGATGCAGAAACAAGGCGATAACTTTAGTCAATAGTGCTACTTCTTTTATTCATTACTGGAGTATACATCTTCCTATCATATTTTGTACATGGTATAACAATCTATTACACTTATTACTTCCTCCCTATATGGCATCGACATCTTTATCATCTTTGTCACATTGGCATCGCCATTGTTGACGCGTTGTTGAGCTATCACCTCGACTGTCGCCGCAATCTCCAGAACGCGATCGTGTCTTGCTTCATTCTAGCAAAGTTGCTCTAGTCTTGATGTACCTACACTAGCATAGAGACATATGTGCAACATATGCACAATCAAGCTATACAAGGGACATACATTAAAACCCGTTCCCATGAATAGGGAAAAATATTGTCAAACCACCACGACGAGTGGGCCCAAAAGTCTAAAACATTGCCCCTATACAAGTTGCGATCACCATTCACCAGAAGTTTATAAAAATAGAGTTCATGAAGAAGCGGGAGGGACCTGCTTATCCTCGTCCGTTGCTGGAGTCATTTCATCCTTGCCATTGTCGTATGAGCCCTTGATCTTCCTAGGAGTCATTCTTGGAAAGATCGGCGAGGATGAATACACTACATGCAAAGCTTCTCTCTTGGCCACAACATCCAATCGACATGTTTCCCAACGGCATAATCTTCCATGGCCTGAACCCGGGATAGCCAAGAATAGTAGGTTTCCACCTCGTCGAGTTCGGCTTCCAGCCGGTCATTGTCCTCCACCGCTTTCGTCTTCTCATCCCTTAGACAGAACAACTCCTCTTCAAGAATCCTGATTTTTCCTTGTTGAGCCTTGACGCTCTGAGATAGCTCGAAATTCTCAGTGGAAAGTGAATCCATCGTGTTCCAATCAGCTTCAGCTTTGCTCTTCATAGCATCCATCTGTGATGAGATCCCTTTGACGCGTTCCTAGACACACAACGTCCCTTGAAGACTGATAGCTCCATGACCCCCTTGATGACGGCGCAGGACGAAGAGGACGCAATGAAGGTGCGCTCGGATGGTCCGATGACAAGAGCCCGCGCCAGAGCAATGGAACGAGCCACACAGTCTTTAGTCTCGCGGGCATACGCAAGTGACACGACTTCATCTAGTCCTAAATGGGTTCTCCTCGTGACCTATGAAGGCTTAGGCGAGGCCTCGTCCAACCCAACCTGACCAAAAGACGAAGACGCTGAGCTCGCGGAGGATGCTGAGGCCGGAGACCGTCGCAAGTCTCACGGTGCCCGCCGTTTTGGCGGCGACCGCCGCAAGGCCTCCGGCGCCCGCCAGCATGATGATGAAATTCGGCTGCTGGCTTCGGTGTTCACGGCGCCCGCCGTTTTGGCGGCGCCCGCCGTCTGATGGAGTTTGGCTACGGCTTTCGTGCAGCGGCCGCCGTTTAATTACGGCGACCGCCGCCTTTCCCCGAGTTCGCCCCGCGTCAGCGTTTTTAAGACTCGTCGTTTTAATGAATATTTTATTATTATTATTTTATGTTATTTCTTTTTAGCCTATTTAAAGACTTTGAACCCTAGTTTGTATCCTTTACGTTGAATTTAAGTAGTAAAAGTTGAGTTCGCTCCTTAGAAGTTGAGTACGCTCCTTCCTTGAGTTCTAACGTCACCCCTTCGATTCCACGAATCGTTTATCCCGTAGCTCGTCGCTTCGAGCAAGTTCTACACCGTCTCTTCGGTATTCAGATCATCTCTTTGATCTTCACGTCATCTCTTTGACGCAATTGAGGAAAGCCATCACTTTGGCTACGGATGAGAAGAGTCAATCCAAGCTTGAGGAGTCAAGATCCTGCGTTGCAGACAACACTCAGGGGTTGTTCGCATCAAAGACCATGTCATCAAAACTGGTGGAACCAATCGGGAACGAACACAAAGTATATAACATGACCATGTCTTACTTGCTATTGTATGGCGACGATCTCTCCAAACATCTCCACCGTGTTGACCCCCACGTAGTGCTCCTTCACCATGGGTGATTAAACACTTTGCCCTATTTGGGGGGCTCGTTCTTGGGAGATCGTCATGGAGGCAAGTATTTCGGGGAGCTCTGACATGTTTGAGGACGGTGATACTTTCTCCTTGATCACCTCTTCCTTTTGCTCTACAACAGGGGTCGCCTTAGGCACCTTTGGAAGTTCCTTGGGAATCTCGACCGATGCGATGGAAGATGAGCCCTCTCCTAGCAGCTTCCTCTTCTTCGCAACAATCTTGTCAACATTGGACTTAGCATGCCTTGCCTTGGATGCTAAGAGAACAAGACATGCCGACACAAGTTAGACGCGTCATGAAAAGTGAACGCGTTGAAAGAACATGATTTTGAGGGGAGTTATACCAACGAAACATCAACGAAGGTCCTCTCCGACATCGGAAAATCGAGTATCTATATCGTGATTTCCTACGGCTCTTCCCTGAGCGACACTGACATCCAGGGCTGACAAGAATGAACGAACTAGCGGCAAGAAGGGGAGGCGATGTCCGATCCGAAATTGATGCTCATACATCGAAATCAATGTTTATAGAAGAAATCGACGAAGACGAGTTCGTCCGTCACAATGACGGTCGCATCCTTTGGAAAATCGGTTGCCCTAACAAAGGGGAGGGGATCGACGATGGAGACAGCCCTTTGATAGTGAAGGGTTAGAATATGAGAAAGGTGGAAAATAAGTTTCTCATCGTCATAAGTTTGGGAGCTTGGAGCTTTGCAATTTTCGGCGGTCATTAAAGGATTTTTCAAAATGCAAAGGAGAAATTAAGAAGAAGATAGAAGATGAAGATGGAGAAGCTTTACCTGTAGAGATATAAGCGTAGATGTGGGATAAATGGAAAGGCAACCTTGCCTTAATTAGACCGATGTGATGGGTCTGTAGAAGATCTTGGAAGGATTTTTGGAATTCAAATGTGGTGCTTTGATTTTTGAGGAGGGTGTTAAAGGCGTTTCTCACATGCAATCGGTCCATTTGCCAAACGCCTCATGGGTATTATTAGGGCCCCTGGATCTCGTCCACGTAGATCGCCTTGAGACATCAAGACACGTTGCTACAGATCAACATTGGAAGGGACGTGATGGAGATGACAGTCACGAAGCAGAGTGAGGAAGAGCTATTGAGCGACGCGTCTGGAAAAGATCATGTTTACATAAATAAAGTCATCCTACCCGTGAAAAGTTATGGGACCCGCCAAGCTCTTGATTATAGAAATATTCTACATTAAGGGATATAAGATCATATATCTTATATAAGGAAATAGTATTACCTTATATATTATCTTACTTATGCTCCAAGTATATATAATATCTTCTATTTATGGTAATTATATCTCTACTAGGATTATCCATGGACCCCTATATAAGGAAGGTATACAACTCTTGCAAGAGAGGATATTCTACTATCGATTAATACGATATAATTCTTGCAAAAGAGCTTACTTTTTCCCAATCGTGTAATCTTTGACCCTATACTCCACAATCAAAGCGGGTCGCGTCCTGATACGAAATTCGCCCAAAACAGCCATCCTTGGCTCCTACGAGATACTCGACAACTCGATCTTATTCATGTAATTAATATGTGAGGCTTTGACACAAATTAAGATTCATGAGGAGAATTCGACACCTTGTCAAGATCTAAGTTACAACGAGAGTGCTCGCTATAGACATGCTTTATCTATTGTTCTGCTCGGGCATATGCAGTGATTCCATTACGCCCATCTAGACCGGACTGTCACGGTCTGGTCCACGGTCCGGGGATTTTACGTTTCCGGTCTTACGGTCCGGTCCGGACCGTAATTTTTACGGTTCGGACCGGTCGGACCGTAAAAATAAAAAAAAATTAAAAATATTTTTAGGGGTAATTTTGACGGTCCGGTTCATAACTTTTACGATCTGATCCGGACCGTAATCAAACCCTTTAAATGCCAAAAAATATAAAATCCGGTCTTCCGGACTGTAACGATCCGGTCCGATCCACGATCCATACTTTAAAAAGTTTACGGTCCGCCGGTCCGGACCGGACCGTACATGTCCGGTCCGGACCGGATGCCCATAGTGAAGCCTTCACTAACAACAACATATACAAAAAAATGTGACTAAACCAAATATAAATATCTCACACAATTCTTTTGATCTACCTCTATCCATCCATTTCAAAAGGACAAAAGTGCATGTGTCCATCCATTTTGATTGGACAATGTGCACACTGTATTTACAAATTGGATGAACATAGCATTTAGATAATTTGTTGAACACCTTTTCCATCCATTTTAGAAAGACAATGTTCATCCATTTTGGAGGGATAATTCTTCTAAGTGCCTTGTCTATACATCCATTTTGAAAGGACAATGTGTACATTGTCCCTAGGGATGGCAACGGGGTGGGACGGGATAAGGATTTTACACGAGAATGGGAGAATAATTAAATCCCCATGTGGCAGTGTGAGGATAGGAAGTAGGGTAGGGATAGAGGTCACAATCCTCGTCGAGAAAATCCGCAGGAACCTGCCAAATACATTACTCTTAAATTTTTTTATTACTAAACCCTTAATTTCATACCCTAAATTCCATAAACTTCATACCATTCCTACATTAAATCCTAAATCTCTAACCCTCTAAATACTAACCCCTATTATATATTTTCATTCAAACAAAACTTATATTTTTCTTGTGTGGTAAAACGAGGATGAGAATCCCTGACGGAAAACGTGGCCTCTATTGGGATGAGGATGGCTAGAGATTTTGTTCCCCCACTAGTACAAAACATAGGGCTGGACCGCGGTTTTTTATGCCATGGGACTGTGATTTACCGTCTGTGGTTGTTCTCAGCGCGGTCCGACTCTCGGACCACGTTTTTCGAGAACCGTGATAAAAAATACTGAACTGCGATTTTGTTAAAACCGTGGTGCAACATCTAACCGCGGTTGTTAAAAACCGCGGTCCGTATATGTTTTTTTTTCAAAAAAAAATCTTACACCGCGGTTTGTATTAGAACCGCAGTAAATATTCAATTATTTAAAAAAAAAAATGAATTTGCTTTTGACAATTAACCCCTGGTTATATATAAATAATTCTACCATAATAATAGACAAATTTATACTAATATAACTAATATGCCCACATTGAATTAACTCAAACCGATTTTCTACAACACAAACTCATACTAGAATGGCTTAATATGCATATTTCTCAGCATAGACCTGCAATTATTCAACAACAAGAGATGGGCAAATACAAAACTTTAACATCTTGTCAAGGAATTCAGATGTAACTCTTCACCTTGAAAGAAGGGTCATCGAAGAGAGCAGCACTTGTAGGCAAAACCAGCAAGTCCTCGTCTCTTTTTTCTTTGAATTCGTGGATTAGCAAATCGATATTAACACAAAAGAGAAGAGGAATCCTGACTCTGCTAAACTAGCAAAAGTTTGCAATTGGTCTCACCTTGAAGTAAGAATTATCAAACTTCAACCATTGTTATGTCCAAGATTGTCCTTCTGGAGCACCTGGTCCTTCTTTCTGCAACACTGAAGCATGTTACTCCATAAGATGGTTCAAATATTTCCAATGAGTATAAAAAAAAGACCACAGTCTCTCTAAGCATATGTAAAGTCAAATGACAACATCACTGAATTATGACAAGTAATTATGTGAAAAGAGGATCACCGCTGAGGGTCAGACTCCACCTAGTGCAGTGTATAGAGCAAGTTTCCCAACTAGTATACCCATTCCCTGAACACTCCATAAAAATCATGTCAAACAAAAAGAAAAACTTACATCTCACAAACTAAAGACACAAGTTCACAATAATCACCTGGCTTCCGAGATCACCAAGACCCAATATACGCTCCCCATCAGTAACCACAATAACTTGGATATTTCTCTCAGGCTAGTTTTTCAACACTTCAAGAATCTTTCCCTGGATAATGAATTTACGCATCAGAAACCAAACTCAATTGCTACATACAAAACTACAGAAACGATTAAGGGCCTTTCCCGGGTAATGCAGAGCTGAGTAAGATCCTTGCAGCAAAACAAAAAGAAATGAGTAAGATGCTTGGATGAATGGTACATAGTACCTGACTGTCTTTCCCAGGTCATATCCTGAGAGAATTCAGACAGAGCAGCTCGGGGGTTGCCATTAGAGATGGACATATAATACAGAGTTATTTCATCATCTACGTGCATGCTCCTCCTCAATGATTCAATCACCCTACTCCTCCCCTGATCTGAGGATGCAGCCCTGCTCCCGGAATCGAGTGAGCTGACCGAGTTTCTCGAATCTGGGAAACCATCAAGATACAAAACCGCGGCCTCCCTTTTCGCGTGCCTGTCTAGCTCAATGTAGCAAGTTCTTCCCGCGAGTGTCTCTGGCTTGTTCACTGGGATCAGTAGCCGGTCTCTCGAGTATATGCCATGGTCACTCATCATGTTGTTCAACCGCCTTATTTCCAAAACTTGAATGCAAGATTACCCATAAAACATAATATCATATGAAGAGGGATTTTGTGATCTCCTTTAGTATTTAATTAATAGAGCTAATACCTAAATAAAGTAAAAGCCTATTTAATATAATATAGCCTATTAAAAGAGAAGTTTCTATAAAGAAAGGTATTTAAGGCTTTTATCTTCTTTCTCTTTCCAATTGAATTGATTATTTTCTACCCTTAGGGTTTTGTGCCTCCATAGCCTCAAACTTTTGAGAGCTTCTTGAGAGAGATTTTTTACTTGAGCGTTGGAGGGGCCTTAGACGGGACCCTCCCCCTCCCGTTCACGTTTGTTCGTGATTTCAGATATAGAGTTGAAGACTTCTCGCGTTCTTGGAGGCGGAATTCAATCGTTCCTAATCAATTTCCCGACGATACAGATTCCTGCATCGACAATTGGCGTCGTCTGTGGGAACGATTTCGATGGCCCCGACCCGAAGAACGACGAGTTTGAACGAACTGGCACACCCAGGCGGCAGTGGTTTGGCTGCTGAAGAAAGTGACCGCCAGCAAACGGAGGAAGAGGCCCGTCGCTCGGCGGATGAATCGACCCGCCGGTAAGCGGAGTTGGAATCGGCTGTTGCAGAAAAGGATCGGCAATTGGCCGAATTGACTGATGCTTTGGCGGGGCGAGATCGCGAGATCCGCTCGATTCAGGAAGAGTTGCAGACTGTGCAACGAAGGGTTGAGCGCGCCAATGGAAAGCAGATCATTGACGGTGGTGAGTCGGATGCCGCTGCCGCTTAGCGTCTAGCAAGTATTGTCGAAATTCCCGAGTCCCGAATGCATCTGAGTCGGGACCGCGCTTCTCGAGGGGAGTTCTCCATGCGTGACAGAGAAAACCGCGATTGCAGTAGGGAAAACCGCGATCGCGGTAGAGCAAACTGCGACCGCGGTGTTCGCGCGTCGTCATCAGCCTCCAGGCCGAGTCATTCTCGGTCAGATTCAAGGGTTTCGCATCAACGCAGTCCGACGAGACGGAGCCCAGCCCGCAGAGAGCGAGCACGTAGCAGATCCGGCGAGTCTCGCTCGAATCTGCCTTCGCACAGATCAAGATCCTGTTCGCCGAATGTTGCTTATCGGCGTGGTCTGAACGAAGAAAGAATGGGCGAGGCTGAGCGTCGTCTTCTTCGTCTCCTCAACAACCAAGGAGAGTCGCTTCTGAATGCTCAAGAGCAGGCTGAAATCAGGCTTGCTCGGATGACAGCGACACCCTTTTCCCGAGCAATTCGCGACGAAAGACCCCCAGCTAAGTTTTCTACTCCATCGTTTGAGTTGTATGATGGGAAGTTTTCTACTCCATCGTTTGAGACCTTGCGACAGTTTGCACCGCGCTTCATGGAGTGCGTGGCTGACATGGACAACTGTGATGAGAAGGTTGATGTGTCTGCATTTAGGCTTGCTTTGCCTAGAGGAAGCAGGTTGCGAGAGAGTCTGACTTTGAGAGCTCCTGCGGGCCTGACTGAATTGCAAGAGCGAATCAGGCAATACATGAAGCTTGAGGAGGACACGAAGCCACCCCGGGAGAGGAGGTATGCGTCCCCAGTTGCTCAGAAAGAGAGAGATGGGGGTGATAAGTCAACTTCTAGAAGATGGGGCAGGGATGGAGTTGCCAAGGAGAGAGGTCTTCTCCCTGGGGCAGCCCATCACACAGTCCATACCGTCTTCAAAATTCCTATTTACAAGATCCTGCCTCAGATTAAGGATAAAGGGTTCTTTAGCTGGCCCCCTAAGCAGCAAGGCGATCCACAGAGTAGAGATCAGAACAAGTAATGCGCATTTCATCGAGAGAAGGGTCATCTAACAGGTGAGTGCATTTCTTTAAAGAAGGCATTCGAAAGATGGGCTGCGCAGGGGCACTTGCCTCAGTTCGTCGGGCAGGGCGTCGAGCCTGATGTCAGGCCAGTTCGAAGTGGCGCAGATGAAGCACTCAAGCAGGAGGCTAATGAGCCTCAAAGGCAAGTCATTCATGTCATAGAGGCTCGTGCGAGGCAGGACAATGCTAAAAGGCATGACTACATGAAAAAATGTCACTCCTTGGAGGTCTTGAAAGCTGAAGTAGGGCCTCCCAAGAAGCAGCGGGTCGTGCCATCTGAGCTTCTTACTTTCGCTGACGAAGACTTGGTCGGCCTACAGCATCCACACAACGACCCTCTAGTTCTTACAGTGGGAATCAGATCTTTTGATGTAAGGAGGATTCTGGTGGATTGAAGCTCGGTTGACATTATGTGCTTTGAGACTTTCAAGAAGTTGGAGAGATCTCAGAGTGATCTAATCCCGGTATCTACGCAGTTAACCGGACTTGGGGCATTTCATGTGTGGCTTTTGGGAATGCTAAGGGAGACTGTTTCTTTGGGAGACAAGTCAGTGATTACCGAGTTCTTGGTGGTTAATATCCCCTCGTCCTTCAATGCAATTCTTGGAAGACCATGGCTTCATTTGATGAGAGCGGTTCATTCTACGCTCCATCAATTAATCGTCTTTCCGCATGAAGGAGGTGTTACATGTGTCCAGGGTGATCAGAGAGCAGCTCGTCAATGCCTCAAGATCGAGGGGCGCGTCAAGGAGGTGCACATGGTGCACGCAGCCCCTCAAGTGCTCGACGATGTGGGATCCGAGCCGACTGAAAAGTCGGTTGAAGAGCTGCAAAAAGTCCATATAAGTCCTTTTGAACCTGAAAAATATTTTTTAGTTGGAGCTAACGTCGCAGGTGATGAGCTAGAGTCTTTAACGTGACTCTTGAGACGAGATAGAGAGGTGTTTTCTTGGAACGCCTCCAACTTGAAGAAGTTTTATATTTGAACTTGAACAAGGTAGGGGTACTCTTTTTCCTCCTCGTATGGTTTTTTCCCATGAGGTTTTCCTGCAAAGAGGTTTTAATGAGGCCCCCGGGGGTTTGTCCCTGAACTTGTAAGACACTTTTCGGTTTACCTTGATTGGAACTCAATGCAATTTTGGTTTTTTGCAATTGTACGTATTCTTGGCCTCGGATTAGCACAGGAACAAGCAAATTGACAGGAAATAGTGGGCCGGCACGGGTGCAAATAACATGCAATTCAGCGTCGAGCTCGACTTTGCGAGCATGGCTTGCCATAGTGTCGTTGCGGGCGCCTTATGTAGGCGACTCAGCAACGAACGAAATCCGCTGGCTGTTTGTCAAGCGGAAGAAGCCGACTAAACGAGCATGGCTTGCCATCTAGCGCCGTTGCGGGCGCCTTATGTAGGCAACTCAGCAACGAGCAAAACTCGTTGGCCGTTTGTCAAGCGGAAAAAGTCGTCGAAGCGCTGAGTATGAGCGACTTGAATCGACGAGCAGCCTTACAGGCAGGACTTGCCAGACGACGCCGTCACGGGCAACGGTCGACGATGACTCGATAACAAGCACACTTAGCACGTCATCAAGAGTAAATGAGTTATGAAAGACGTCAAGGGAGCTAAGTCTGAGCCCCGTGACAAGTAGGTTGCGAGCATGAAAGAGAAATGTGACCGCACAATCGTGCACAACATCGCACGGGCTAAACTGTGGTCGCGGCGGACAAACCGCGGTCGCGGTTTGGTCATGAGGCGAGGCTGGAGCGATCGCACCGCCGTGCGTTTTTCCGCACGGGCCGTGCGGTGCTTGCGGCAATTCGACAAAATTTTAATTCTGAGGGAAAATAAAAACGCACGGCCGTGCATTTTTTCGCACCGCCGTGCATTTTCCGCTGTAGCATTCTCCGAGAATTCTTTTCCAAAAAAATTACCGCATGCACGGCCGTGCGTTTTTTCGCACAGGCCGTGCGGTTTGCGGAATTTCTTCGATACCGAGGTTGAGAGCTCTAAGTTGGGCCAGTTTGACGAGTGGGCCGAGTTCTTTATACTTCGGATCATCGGACCCATACAAGCTCCAACAATCCGAGGGGCAAATTGAAGAGGGATTTTGTGATCTCCTTTAATATTTAATTAATAGAGCTAATACGTAAATAAGGTAAAAGCCTATTTAATATAATATAGCCTATTAAAATAAAAGTTTCCATAAATAAAGGTATTTAAGACTTTTATCTTCTTTCTCTTTCCAATTGAATTGATTCTTTTCTACACTTAAGGTTTTGTGCCTCCATAACCTCAAACCTTTAAGAGCTTCTTGAAAGAGATTTCTGACTTGAGCGTCGGAGGGGCCTTAGACGGGACCCCCCTCCCGTTCACGTTTGTTCGTGATTTCAGATCTAGAGTTGAAGACTTCTCGCGTTCTTGGAGACGGAATTCAATTGTTCCTAATCAATTTCCCGACGATACAGATTCCTGCATGAAATCAACAATGGAGTTTGTCAAATTTGTTTGGTTAACTGAGAATCCTCAAGGAAGACACAAAAGTCGATTTAGTTATGAGTTTGGGTTAATCATATCCTATATTCCTATATGAAATGTTTAGCACTAGCTTGGTTTATTGATATTTGTCGGATCAATGAACAATCAGTTAAATCATCAACATCTTTACTTTTGCAAACTAACTTATGGAGTGAGCAACTAGCAATAAGAGATGTTTGTCATAAAAAATACTACCATTGATACGGAAGCCTGAAGGAGTTGATTAATTTTTTGGAATTTTCGTATGATACCCCTGAGATTAAGCAATTTTCGCAAAATATCCAAAAGTTTGATCTATTTCACATGGTAACCTTGACTTTTTTATTTTTTTCGTGAAATACCCTTCTCGTTAAGTAAACGTTAGAGAAACGTTATCTGGTTAAACAAAAACATATTTACGCTTAAACTGGTGCTTCTCTCCTCTCCTCCCAACGCGACCCATGAGGTGGAAACGCGAGGCTGGTGCTTCGCAAGGTGAGGATGGTGGCTGGGCATCTGAGAGGCAATGGCTGAGCATCTGCACGGTGGACGGCGAAGCTTTGTTGGCGGTGGCTAGCGGTGCAAGCGACGAAGTTAGCTTGTGCGAACGCAACCAACGAGGGAGACAGGTTGTGGATGGCAGCGGCGGTGGACGACGAAGCCTGCTTGTCCGTTAAGGTAAGATATCTTTCAACCCCTCTTACAAATTTGAAGGTTTAAGGTTTGAATTTACAGATTTTGAAATGAATTCAAATTTGGGGATGAAATTGAATTTAGAGTTTTGACTGAAATTTAGGGATGAATTAAAATGTTTGGGGATGAATGAAAGTGCAGTAATCTATGATGTATATGTAATTTGTCTTTAAATCATTCAGTTGTAGTTTCTTTAAATCATTCAGGAATGCGTTGCTTTAGATAATTTCCTGATGACATGTTATCTTCAATATCACGTACACTGATGCTTTTCCAAACACTTTGTTTTCTTTCCCAGCTAGGTTACATGGTTTAGGCGGATGATGTGTTAATACTATGGGAAAGATGGTTTAGGTAAAGCCTTCATCAATAATGTGAGGTTGTCTTTGTGCAAATGACTACTCTGCTAAAGCCTTCATTAACACTAATGTTTTTCCAAACATTTTATTTGCTTTCCCAGCTCGGTTATGTAAAAAGAAAAATTATCACCAAATATACCACTTTGGTGGCAATAATTGCAAAATTGTACTTCTTTTATGGGTTATGACAAGAATATCCATAAATCTATCCAAATAAGGGTAAAAAAGACAAAACACATAATTTGGATATAAAAATGAAAAGATAAAATTGGATTTACATTTACCTTTTCTTTTGCAATTGTAATGGATATTTTAATATATTTCGAAATAGAAGAAAAAAAAATGTTAGGGTTTGAAATCTGAAATTGAAATCTGAAATCTGAAGGTGGGGGAGGCGGTGGGGGAGGCGGAGTTGCAGAGAGGAAGACGAGATGCAGAAATCGAAGTCGAGTTGCAGAGAGGAGGAAGACGACCGAAGAAGACGAAGTCGAAGCCGAAGCCGTCAACCCAGAAATCGACGTCGAGTTGCAGAGAGGAGGAAGACGACCGGAGAAGACGAAGTCGAAGCCGAAGCCGTCAACCCAGAAATCAAAGTCGAGTTGCAGAGAGGAGGAAGACGACCGGAGAAGACGAAGTCGAAGCCGAAGCCGTCAACCCAGATCTGGCCGAGATCGAGGGATCTGGCCGAGAGGGATCTGGTCGAGATCTGGCCGAGATCGAGGCGGGAAGAGGCGGAGACAGAGAAATCGAGAAATCGTCTTCAATGGCGTCTTCAACAGAGGTCGAGAAATCGTCTTCAATGGAGGTTTAGGGTTTAATGGAGGTTTGGGAGACAGAGAAGGCCGAGATCGAGGCGGGAAGAGGCGGAGACAAAGAGATCGAGGGGGAGGCAGTTTAGGGTTTAGGGTATGTGGCCGGAGAAGATGACCGGAGAAGACGAGTTCTGGAAGGTCGCCGGAGAGGGAGTTCGGGCCGGAGAAGACGACCGAAATCTAAGGGGAGGTCGCCGGCACCCCTTTTCAATTTCTGATTTGGGAAATTTGTTTAAAGTTTTATTGATTATTATAATATTTTTAATTTTATTTTATCTTTTTATTTATAGAAAATAAATTTAATTTCAGATTTTTTGATTAAAAAAAAAGGTTAAAAAAAATTCAAAAAAAATACTTTAGGATATTATTGTAATATCTTTTAAAAGAAGTATTACTTTGCAAATTTCTTGACCAAAGTGGTATAGGTTTGCAAATCAGCCAGGTAAAAATGATAATGATTTTCCAAACACTTTTTTTACTTACTTATGCGCAAATTACTATTCTGCTACTGCTATAAATTTAGGGTCTTTTTTTATCAAAAGTGATCAATGAATGTAGCTTGTAGAATTATGATTGTTAATGAGAGGAAGGATAACTAGAATCATGAATCACCATTTTTTTCTGAAGCATATAACTTCAGTTAAAAAGGGATCTAATATTATGCCTTGTCTGTTTTGTTGTCCACTTATGTGTAGTATATCTTGTTAAAAGCTGTGAATATGAGAGATGATAAAGACTTTTACATAGATGATGTAATATATCTTTGTTCTATTTTCAGCCTATTAGCTCAAATGATAGAGCAATGTGTTGTACACATTGATGTGGGTTCGAACCCATATAAGCTACAAATCCTAAATGTGATATTTTAGATATTGCTTGGTTTATACATGTTCATTAATAGGTTCAGATTAATGCATTTAACTAAACCAAGTGATGATATTTAGTGAAGATGTTTAGAAATCAGGAAGATAAAGTTAATCCTCTCTAAAAAAATTGCAATGTAGAAGGCAACAACTCTCCAGGAGACAAATTAAGCCTCATGTTTAACAACTCTCCAGGAAACAAATTAAGTACTCGTACTACATTAGAATATGGATTATGCAACTATAATTTCTTTTCTTTTTCTGTATAAACTAATTTTATTCAGATTCACCAAGAAGCTTCAGTTGTTTTGCAACACCTTCTTCCTCTTCATCATCAATAGAAAACTAAGGACATGCACTTAATCAATTTTACATGCCAAAACCTTTTCTTTTATTTATGAACTATCCAATTAGGACATGCACTTAATTTACTTACATTGTTTACGATTTGAATGAGCCTATGTGGGATTCGAACCCATATCATTGTGCATGAGCACATTGCTCTTCCATTTGAGCTAATAGGCTAAAAACTTTTAATGACCAAAGTTATACCTATAGTTACAACATCAAGGAAATTTATACGAGGAACATGCCTTACAAGTTGCAAGAGCAAAAAGATATCTACTGCATTTCATGCCAACAAACAAAGCTAAAGAAACCCAAGTTTCACCTAATCCCTAAATCCCTCATCATTTAAGCTTTTCACCACCACTTGACATTCATCCAAAACTCAAAGATGAATGAATATTTAGGCATTTTATCACCACTTGACATTGAATTAGAAAACTAAAGAGAAGATATGTTGCTATTAATTACTCCCAGATCAGTGGCTTCTTGAGATATTATCAATTCTTCATCTCCACCAGTAGGCTGAATAGAAGCAACTAGTTTTCCATTCTTTAGGTTGATTAATATAGTCAGTAACTTCTACGATTGTTGCATGTGAAGCTATTATAAAGATCTCATTTCCAAACAGTTGTTGTAGAGTACCTATTTAGATAAACTTTACCCTTAGGTATCCACATGATTCTCTAAGTATATTGCTAAAACTTACCTCCTATGAGTTGACATTCTTATTATTTCTCAAATGAACTGATGGTTTTTTAGCAGAAAATGAACTGATGATTTATGATGCATATAACTAGTTAATTTGATATTGTAAAGGAAATCTAAAACTTTAGATATGCACGTAAATATTTCAATTTTCCAGAAATTAATCACCATCCACATTGCAACATCAACCCTAAATCAAGTTCCAAAAAACCCAAATGAATTCGAATCACAACTCTAAAATAAGATTTCGTCCATAATTAGGAAACTCACCCGCAAAATTCAATTTTAATTCAAATTATAACCCTAAATCGAATTGTTTTCCAGAATTCATCCCCAAAGTTCAATTTTAATTCAATCCCTAACATTGAAAATTCAAATTCGAATTAGGAAAGCGAAACAACGTACCTGAATGCAGTAACACCGACCACCATCCACGTCTTCGTCGCCACCAACACCGACCACTAGCGCCGTCGTCGCGAACTCTTCCAACCCCATCGTCGTCTGCTCTGGCGTCTCCTTGGTTCGGCGTCGGGTCGCCTCCTCCAGACAGCCACTACATAGCCTCCGCCTGATCTTGATTGGTTTGCTTCATCCGCCCAGCCACATTCTAGCGAGTCTCCTCCAAACCGCCTCCTCCAGACTATACGGTCTCCATTCTCCTCCAAATTTCTTTCTTTTTCTGTTTTATTCTACCCAGATAACGTTTCTTAACACTTTCCTAACGTGATGGTTATTTCACGAAAAAAAAGTAAAAGTAGAGGGGTATCTCGCGAAATATATCAAACGTTTGGGTATCTCACGAAAATTGCTTAATCGTAGGGATATCATACAAAATTTCCGTTAATTTTTTATTCAAGTTATTATCACTTGCAATTAAGATGCCAAAAAACCCCATGAATGAGAATTGAGAAGGCAAATCATTTTTTTGGGAAGTCATCGACACAAAGCGAATTTCAATCTGTGAATCTATTGAAAATTAGAAGTGATGAAAAAAATATGATGAAATTGAGAAGATAAACATGGACAAAGTACTTGACGGCGAGGCTGGAAACGGAGTCGCCCTTGACAATCCGATGAGATATGGCGAATTTCTTCAAGCTATTTTTCTCTCCAGAAGCTACCTGAGGTCGGATTCCCTAACACCTCCTTCAATTTCCACGGAGCCCTGAAGGCCGCTGTCTGAATCTCGCCGTCAGAGGCCATCGAGTACCAAATCCGGAAAACGCACGATGCGCGGGCTAAATCGCTGATTGGGAGCTTCTCAAATATGATCCGCAGAATATCGATACAAATTAGGGCTGAAAATTTCGATTCCTCCGGAGATACAGTGACCGCGTCAACGCCAGCGTCTGTAATCGCACCGGCGAGGGAGAACAAACGACCACCAGCGAAGTTGAGGGGGACTGGCGTCGAATTCGACGGTACGGTGCGGAGCGAATTTGTGAAGGAGAGAAGGCACAGCTAGCGCGCAGCCCTCGAAATTATCGCCCTCGAAATTATCGAAACCTAAATGTATACTTAGTGTAATTGCCGTGTCATGTACGGATTTTTACGTCATATATATTGAATCAAAGATATTAATAATTATTAAAATCAATTTCGGATTATAAATTCATATCTCAATTATCCATATAATTAGTAAATTTTGGATTTGTATATAATTATAAAAATTTTGATTTGTAATTTTTGTGATTAACTATAATCTTTTATATTTGATTTGTATTTAAATTAGAAAAAAATGAGTGAAAAATTTAGGATAATAATCTTTAATTTATAATTAGATTTATTTGAAAATATAAAGCATAAAATGACATATGACTGTTTTAATGAGGGAGTGTCATGTGACGATTTTAATAAAGGAATATCATATGGCGTAATTAAGTTCTAGTTTAGTAGATCTATAGTAGATTATGAAATTTTGAATTCGTATATAATTAGAAAATTTTGGATTTGTAATCTTTGTGATTAATTTATAATCTTTGTGTTTGATTTATATTTTAATTAAGAAAAGAAAAAATTAGTGATAGGTTTAGGATAATAATATTTTATTTATAATTACATATATTTGAAAAAATTGAAAAAAGCAGAAAAATGTCATGTGACAGTTTTAATGAGGGAGTGTCATGTGACAGTTTTAATGAGAGAATGTCATATGACAATTTTAATGAGAAAGTGTCATGTGGTGTAATTAGGTTTTAGCTTAGTAGATATATAGTAGATTATCGTTTTTTTTACTTTTTATCTTAAATATAAAAAATTAAACCTAAAATTGTTTTTTATCTATAAAAAACTAATAATATTTTATATCACGTTCTATATTCCATATGTTAGAAAAAACAGAGAACTACAAAAAGAATCGTAATCCATATAAAAAATGATTTGATAAGAGTTTTATACTTAAAGTGAAATAAAATATAAAAGAAAAGAAAAAGATAATGAATAAAAAAATAACACGTAAGAATTGTGGGTCCAAAAGCGTTTTAAAAGTTCAAAAGGGGAGAGCTTTAATATATAGATACTGAGGACCATGGTACAAATTGAAACGCATTGTTTTTCTTTTTAATATTTTTAAAACTTTACTCTGGAAAATAATAAACTACGATCTGCGTATTTTCTTAACCTCGCTTTTTACAAAACCGCGGTCCGTGAATTTTTTTAACCGCGGTTAAATTAAGGAACTAGGGTGCGAGTTTAATTAATTAAAATAAAAACATTACACCGCGCTTACTATTATAACTGAGGTCCGTGTATCTTCTTTACTCCGATTTTATAAATCCGCTTTAAAAATAGTACGGTTAATTCCTTTTTTTATACTAGTGCCCATTCAGGGACAGGATGAGAAAGGTGCTTCTCACCTCAAACCCGTCCCGTTTCCATTACTAAATATCCCTCCAAAACGAATTGTCATGCCGTTTAGCAAAAACGTTTCCATATGCCTTTGTCCATCCATTTATATCGGACATCATGAACAATGTCCATTCAAAACAGATGGACAAAGCCATTCAAACATTTCCCAAGACTTATCCTAAATTAATTTTCATGCATGATAAGATTAGAATTTGATTTGTACGAATTCTAACCTTAAATATGTGCAAGGTTAACACAGTTAAAAATATTAATTTGTATAAACCTTAATCTAATTCTAACACAAACCCTAATCAAAATCAATATTTATGCATACCTGATTTATGATTAGAGCATATGGTGTTTGTTGCGAACTTGCGACATCTGCAAGAGTTGTGGGTCAGTGGTGCAGGTGGCAACAGGCATGAGGCGACAAGAGATGCGGGCTGGTGTGGGGTTTGCATCGAGCTGGAGGCGGACGAGAGACATGTGGCGGCGGGATGGTGGCTGCGGCTAGCTAGGAAGTGCTCACAGAAGAAGAAGAAGAAGAAAGCTTCATATGTTCATGCGTACAGGAGGCCAAAGAAAGAGGAAGGAGAAAATGGGGAGGGGAAATATGGAAGGGACATTTTTTTTATAAATTTTGGGTATTGAAATAATTTTGGGGTTTCCATGAAAACTTCTTAACATAAAAAGTGTGAAGCATTTCGAGTCATTTGATCAAGGGAAAGAGAGGGAATGATTAAGTGGTACAAATTGGCATTTTCGTAAATATCGTGAAGTTTTTTTTTTCTCTGATCGCTCTGTGTTATTATACTTAAGTTTACATATACACACTAGATGCATGCTCATATACTCATACTAGATGTTCAGTAAAAGTATATACTAGAATTTTACAAACTAAAGTAAATTAAGGATTTACAAACAAACTTTATACTAGAGATACATTGAGCATATCAAATATGAATCTCTATTGTGTTAAATGTGAATTCAAGTATAGTTTATAGTTATTAACCATTCACCTTCACTACTAGAAAAGATGACCATTTTCGACACATTTAAAGTCCATTTTCGACACCTTAAGGTGTCGAAATAATCGATGTCAGTAATGATAAGTGACCATTTTCAAGTGTCAATGTCCGTTTTGACACAATAAGGTGTCGGTATTGGAATCCATTTTCGACACCTTATACTGTCACATTCGACAACCATTTTCGACACCTTTCGGTGTCTTTGTCATCTTTGGCACTCCAAAGTCTCGTTATTTGAAGCTATTTTCGACACCTTACAATGTCACTTTCAACATCCATTTTCGACACCTTTGACTGTCTATGTCATTTTTGGCACTTTAAGGTGTCGATATTGTAGCCATTTTCATAGATATATGGAGCTAATAATGATTGTCGATGTTTATCAATTTATATTAGTCAACCAAATATCCATTTCATTTTTCCCTGCTAATTTATATATATAAAATGCATTCAAAATAATGAAAATAAATGTTTTAGACAAACTGAAGCCAAAAAGATTTTTATATATAATGTGTCATAAAGTATAGCTTAACTACAGAGTTATCAGCTATCCAAAATCCCCACAAAGTATGATAATTTCTGCATGCAAGAGGAAGAAGAAATTCATGAAACGGCTTGCTAACAACCTGGATATGCTAACAATCTATTTAGAAGGTAATAAACAAAAGGCTTGCTAAGCAAACCATCTCATTATTAAAATTCTTTGTACTTGGTTCATGAGGTTCATATGTAACATACACATGTTTATATATTAGTTATTTATGACTCATAAACTAGAGGTGCATATGTTGTGTGTTGATGATCATATATTATCATCTAATTATATGATAACGTCAAGGTTCATAAACTAGAAGTTCATATGTTATGTGTTGATGTCCATATCTTACCATCTAATATTCATATATAACAACGTCAAGGTTCATATTAAGGATGTTAATCAATAATTATTTTTGGTGAAAAATAGACAATCAAATATCTGTGTTAATAAATGTAATTATTTTGGGTGAAAATTTCAAAAATATTTGCTCAAAATTATATTTATTGGATAATGGAAAATATGGGGACAAACATGTAATTATTAAAAAATATAGGTCAAAATAATAATTGTTGAAATTTTGGGGTTAAAAATGTAACTATTAGGAAAATTTTGAAATTTCAAACAAATAGGGGTCAAAATGTAATTATTTGGTTATATTTTGATCATTTGTAAAATATGGAATCAAAACCTTTAATTATTGAACAAGTAAATGCCTTTTTTGTAAATCAAGAGATTTATGGATATAATTTTTATAAAAAAAAATAAGAAGGGGGTATGAAGATAATAAAATTTATTTTGGTCATTGGATTATGATAATCTAATTACATGCTTCACACCTTTTTTTATGTAAAGAGATATTCAATTAATTCCAAACATAATTTTGTATTTGTTGTATGCAAATTTTAGAATGTGTTAAAAACCAATACATATGCTTTTTATTAATTATTTAAGAATGGGGATCAAGTACGAACATGGATCCATGTGAGAAATACGGAGTAGTCACAAACTCATAGCGCGCTTCTCAGCCCTCCTCCTTATGTGATGTTATAACAATTTTTTTCCTTAATAAAACACAAAAGGTTCATGGCTCAGTTGGTACTAGAGTGTGGAAAGTACTATGAGGTCGAGTTCAACTCCCCCTAACTACACCCTTGTTTAATTTTTGTTTTTCTCTAAATTACGTAAACCACAAATATTTATAAATTGTTTTAATTTTAAATTTGGGAGGAATGAGACATTATGAACATCATATGACAATTCAATATATCAACAACAACACACAACATATGCACCTTTAGTGTATGAACCTCAGAGAATTAATATATGAACATGTGTATGTTACATATGAACCTTGGATCCTTGATGTTATCATATATGGACATCAACACACAAAAACCAAGTAAAAGGAATTTCGAATATACGAACATGTACATGTTACATATGAACCTTGTAGAACTAATATATGAACATTTGCATGTTACATATGAACCTCAAAGATCAAGTAAACAAAAATAAACGTAAATGATGATGGGTTAATAACTATACACTATGCTTAATGTTCACATTTAACCCAACATAAGTCCATATTTGATATATGGTTTAGGGTTTTTGAGTTAGTTTTTGAAGGTTTAACACAACATAAGTCCATACTTGATATACTCAATGAATCTCTAGTATAAAATATGTTTGTACATCTCTAGTTTACTTTAGTTTGAACTTTTAGTACAAATTGTATGAACATCTAATTCTAATATATGAATCTTATAGTACAAATAAATGAACATCTAGTATATATATATATGTGAACATAAAAATAACAGTTTAAAATAATCATGAAAATATTAAAATAAAATAAAATTATGGATTAAAAAAAGGCGCAATTGCAAAAAATACAAACATTTGAAAGGCTCCTTGCAAAAATACCAGATTTTGAAAAGTATTGCAAAAGTACCATAAAGCTGCAACACTTTTCAAAACTAAAAAGGTAAAATAAATTATGAATAAACCTTTTTCAAAAAATATAAAAGTGTTTTGGAAAGGTTTAAAGAGGAAGTTAATTTTAAACGGTTATATCAGTAGGCCTAATCAAGTACATGTTCAACCGGTAGCAGTTCATCTTCCCCAAATTCATTTCGCCGCTGAAGAACTTTTTTTCCTTTCATCCCCGAATCGTATTCCTCAAACCAAATCCTAAATCCCCAAAGTCGAGAAGGCGAAGCCCTTTGTTAAGCCCTTTCTGAAACCCTTTCTGAAGCCATTTTTGAAGTCCTTACTAAATTCCCAGATCGAGAATGGTGAAGACAAGAGGTTTGCAGTCTGCGAAAGCCAGAGTCGAGAAGGTGAAGGCAAAGGCTTCTATAGTTTCGTGGAGAAAGAAGCCGACGAATGCAAAGGCGGCTACTGTGGCGAGTGGCCGAAAGAAGAGAGCCTACAGGTCGTCGGAGGAAGAAGAATCACCGAGTCCAGTCGTTTCAATACAGAAGAAGAAACCGAGAATCTCGGAGGCTGAAGAACCAAAAGCCAAGAGGTCGAGGAAGGAGCCATCGAAGTCGGTTGGCAGGGTTAGTGGTCTTCTCTAACTCTTGAATTACCTGAAAAACAATATTTTGTCTGAATTTTGTGATGCATGCTAGGTTTAGGGTCTGGATAAACTTCATGCTAAAATTAGGCTTATGTGAAAAACATAGCATGATTTACTCTGTAAAAAACAGAGCATGGAGAGGTTTGGAAAATTCATAGTAGCCTAAACTGTTGACATCCATATGGCCTGACAAACCAAAATGTATTATGACGAAACAAATTATCTTACCTGACAAAGTAAGTTTTCGGGTTTATGTGAATATGAATGTCATGTATTTGTTGTGTGGTTAGAATGTTAGAATGTCATAGTAGCCTGATTCATGTTGATACAAAATTGTAAGTTATACTCTAGGGTAAAGACTTTTCCTGAACAACTTCCATTTGGCCTGGCAAACCAAAATGTAGTCTGACAATTTATTTTGTATCCTGAAAACATATATCTTTACCTGACAAAGTAAGATGGTGCCTTTCTTTCTTTTATGTGAATATGAAAGTCATTCTTACCTATCATGTATATGTGAATGTCATTCATTACAGATAATATACAAGTGGCATTCTGAGGAGTTGTTTTATGGTCGGATAAATCAGAACTCAAGGCTTCAGTATCTGAATTGTATCGAGAACACCCTAACTCGAACACACTGGCAGACAGTTCTGCAGGGCCCCTTTGGCCCAATAATCAAAATTATGAAAAACTTGAAATTGTCTGCACAGCTGATTCACCATGTGTTGTTTAGGCAACTGGACACAAAAAAGCAGTTTGAGACATGGTATGATCTTCGTGGACAACCATGTAGGTTTTCAATAGAGGAGTTTAGGCTAATAACATGACTGAATTGTGGGATGCCCGATGAGGAGGACACTGTGGAGGATGAGAGTGCAGTCTTTGATTTTTTTGGTGTAAGGAGTATTACCATTGCTAACCTTTTAACCAAGTTCTTATCGTATCGGGAGGAAAATGTTTTTAAGCTGAAGATGGCCTTGTTGTTAATTCTTGAGGGTGTTGTACTTGGGGGTGATAAGAAGAGGAAGGTCAGACCCCTACATGTGAAATTGACCCAAGACATGGATCGTTTCAATAATTTCTCATGGGGTAGGAGTGCATATATTGACTTCCATCAAAGTCTGGCTTCTGCTTTGGACACAAGAATGGAGTCAGTTAAGGCTGCACTTGCACGTTCAGACAATGCCAGAGCAGGATACACCATAAGGGGTTTCCCGATGGTGTTTCAGGTAATGTGTTAGTAGTTGAATATGTAAAACTGAGAAAGGTTAATGCCTCTGGTCATAATTGTGGTTTAATTCCAATTCTGCTTGTTTCAGATATGGTTGTATGAGGCAGTGCCCCATTTTGGCAGAACATTTGCCCAAAAGCTGAATAAAGTTATGCAGCCCTGAGGTGTGAGGTGGCTTAAAACGAGTAGGCCAAGCTTGGATTTGATTTCTGATGCCCTAGAGGGGACTTTCGCTGCTAAACAGATCCTTGTTAAGGAGGACAGAGAGGACTTGGGAGAAAGATGTTACTTCTCGGAGGAGAAAGGACACAAATCCTTGGATGATATTGTTAAGCAGCTGAAGCCAAAAAGAAAAAGGGTTGGTAAAAAGGAGTTGGTAAGAGAGGGCAAGCTGGAAACATTGAGGATTTGGACCAAAGGCAATTGATGTGTTGTTTGAATGAATTGCTTGAAACGATGCATACTCTGAATGAAAAGCATGATCTGTTAAGGGAGGAAGTCATTGAGTTAAAGAAGTTCATAAGAGACAAAGCTTCTAGAACAGTGGCCTCTTCATCCAGTGATGACAATGATCAAGAAATCAGAGAACACCAGGAGCCAGAGTCTAGGGAGGTTTAAAGTGATGATGAACCCAACATTACCCAACACCAGCAGAGCATGAGGGAGGTGAAATCAACAGATCAGATTGATGAGTCAGAGCATGAAGATGAAGAAGAGGAAAAGATAGAGTCTGAAGATGACAAAGAGAATGAGTCTGAAGGGAATGAGTCCAAAGAGGGAGAGTCCGAAGAGAATGAGTCTGAAGGGAATGAGTCCAAAGAGGAAGAGACTGATGATGTATGCCCAACTTTTTCAGTTTTTAAATGTACAGTTCAGTCCATATATACACATTTCAGTCCATTTGTGCACATTTCAAAAAATAGGTAGGTTATTTCAGAACATATATCATCGTTTCAATAGACAGTTCAGTCCATATATGCACGATTCAGTCCATATATGCACATTTCAGTCCATTTGAGCACAATTCAAAAAATATTTGCTTATTTCAGACCATATATCATCGTTTCAGGAGACAATGGATGGAGAGCAAGATGATGGTGCAATTGTGTTAACTGGTGGACAATGGGAGGTGAAGAAGGTTGGAATGGTAAATGAGCAAAAAGTTCAAGGAGATGCAACAGATTCATTGTCAGTTCTTATCCGGACGACTACAATACTACAGGGGCTAACAATTGAGAAGGGGGTAAATAAGGCAAATGAGGAGTTGGTTAATGAGGCAACACCACAAGATGAGGAGGGACTCAACAAGGAGTTGGTTAATGAGGAGTTGGTTAATGATGGGACTGTGGTGGCAACACAAGATGAGGTGGCAACAAAAGCAGTGTATGATGAGGGTCTGCATGACGGGGTTATGAAGGGACTCAACAAGGTTGATGACGGAATTCTGGAGGAACCAAAGGAAGATGTTGTGGAGGGAGGAAGCAAGATTGATGACGGAGGTGTGGATGCTGAGGAGGTAGCTAAGGGAGGTGATGTGGAGGGAGGGACCAAGGTTGATGACCAAGTTGTGGAGGAACCAAAGGGAGATGTGGAGGGACTCAACAAGGTTGATGAAGGAGTTATGGAGGAATCAAATGGAGATGTTGCAGAGGGAGGTACCAAGGTTGATGAGCGAGGTGTTGAGGCTGGGACTGAATTACAAGGTGAGAAGGTATCACATGCTGATTGTGATGACGTGGGGGATGATGAAGGGGAGACCAAGGAGTCCAAAGTGTCGAGGAAGGGGAGACCAAGTAATGGTGGCCAAGTACAGAAAAAGACATATCCAAGTCGCACTCGCGAGCTTGCTGCGGCGACAAAATCACCCTTCTGCAATATGGATGAGAAGAAATTGGCGAAAAAGATTACCAAAAATAGCAAGGTGGAAGGGATGACAGACTTGGTAAAGTGGATGCAAAGTGAGAGGTTAGTGACTTAACCATTCTACTCAACTTAATAATGAATTGAATGTCAAAATGTTATATGGCCTGAATGTTAGTAATATGACCGGAAAATGATTCCTTATGGACTGACAAACTTATATATTGCCTTGTTTATTATTCAAATGAATATGTACCATCATGCAGGATTGAACCCCTAATTTGACCGAGTGGACAAGCATTGGATAAGAAGTTCTTTTTGAAATTGTTTGTCCCAAAGGACTGGTTGGTCAGTGAGGTAATATTCCAATGCATCCTTTCAAAATATTATGCATTTGTAAAATCGTTTTCAGTGGATACATTAACATTGTTGCACCATTACAGTATCTGGAGCAAATGATTTTCCTTTATCGTCAAAGGATTTCAGAGGACCCGGAGCGGTTTTCGAAGGTGATTGTGCTTGACACATTTTGGCAAACCTTGGTCACCACTGAGTTCAATCGCTTCCAAAAGGACTTTCCATGTAAAGGTGAGGATGCAGTGATGAAATACATGATGGGTGCATGTCCGGCTGATTATGGCAAGAGATGGGATGATGCGGAACGCATATATGTGCCCTTCAACATCACAGAGTCCCACTGGTTTGCCTTAGAAATTGAACTATGCGACTGGGGTGTGACGGTGTATGACTACAATGTGGATCTGTACTCAGACAAGGAAATTTTCGAGATGATCCAACCCGTCATTCAAATTGTTCAAAGATATGTCAAGATGTACGAGCCACTGACAAAGAGATGTGAACCATTATTGGACAAGCCAATGTCGGTATCCCGTCGTGATAACATTAAGCAAAACAAGCGCGGGTAAGTATATGTGTATTAATGCAATGATAAATCCTTATCAAACTACAATTGATATACATTCTAACTACTTTTGTACATCTTGCAGAGGAGATTGTGGGATCTACACCTTGAAGCACATTGAGTTGTTGATGCTCGGCATGACAAACTTGGATCTTGCGTCCGACAAATTCGTAGATGGACACAGAAATCAAATAGCTCATAGTATTTTTAGATGTCGTTGGGATGGTTTTTAAAGACATTTGATTTTAATGTGATAATTGTATTGTGTTGTTGGGAACCATTCGACAAGGAAGACATGTGATAATTGTATTTTAATTTGGAAGATCGTGTTTTCAGGATGTTTACATGCTTGTGATGGTGTTTAAGTCAGGACATATTCTCGTTTTACAAGCAAGGACCCCGGTTTGTCAGGTCATTTTCAGTTCACAAACCTATGCTAAACATAAGCTTATGACTGATTATCATATTTTAACCAACAAGGTTACAAAAAGGACAACCAACACAACAACTAACACCACAAGTACCACCACACCAAGTACAACTTTCAACACTAAATTTTCTGTTTTGATATTCATAATATCATTGCTTGAAGTCGAATGATGCGGGTAAATAAGCGTAGAGGTTGTCCCGTGATTTTCAACAACTCTTACGCTTTCAACTAACATCACAAGTACCACCACACGATGTAGTTTTAATGGTGTTTCTTAGTACTTTTCATGTTGTTTCTTATGAGTGTCTACTTGGAAATTATTAAGGTTATGTAATGGTTTGGACTGATAATAAGAAAGATCCTTTGTCCTTATTCCTGCGTTTACTACTTTTGACTATATTTATGCGTGTTCAGGAAAAAGTTATCATTTTCATAATTCATAAACTAATGTTTAGGGCAAATGCATTAATATTTCAGAGCAATAACAACATCGAATATGTCAACGTGCTTGTTTAGGACAAATGTAACGTTTTCAGGACAACGCTTGTAATATATCAGAGCAATAACAACATATATGCGGAACAAACCTTATATTTTTTCATTATTCACGTTTCTCCGGCCATATTTAAGTCTTACAGTAAGTATTCAAGTTTGTCAGTTTTATTGAATTAAGTGAGTTCATTTTCAATGCATATCCGATTTGACCCCTCTTTAACTTTCCCTGAAAGACCCTTACTTTCCCAAATCTTCTCTACCAAGGTTTTTCAAATACTCCCAGGCTCTGTTAATTGAAGTCAGAGCAATAACAACATGTGGTAATTGTATTTGAATTTGGAAGATCGTGTTTTCAGGATGTTAACAAAGTTTTGTGATGACAATTTCCATGATGTTTTCAAGCAAAATGGTGCTTAAGTCAGGACATATTCTTGTTTTACATGCAGAAAACCCTCATTTTACAATCAAGGAACCAGATTTGTCAGGTCATTTGCAGTTCACAAACCTAAGCATTTCAAGCAATTTGCAGGTATGCACATAAGGGGGACAGTACCACCACCTCAAGTACATAGCATTATGACAAACCCTACAGAATACATTGTCTTGCTAAACATATACTTATGACTAATTATAATACTTTAACCAACAAGGTTACAAATTGGACAACCAACACAACAACTAACACTACAAGTACCACCACACCAAGTACAACTTTCAACACTAAATTTTCTGTTTTGATATTCATAATGTCATTGCTTGAAGTCGAATGATGTAGGTAAATATTTGGCCGATAGGTTGTCCCGTGATCTTCAACAACTCTTACGCTTTCAATAGTCTCATTGGCTCTAAAATCATAAGCTTGACCATCCACCCATTTGAAGTATTTGCAATCCTGACCTGCCTATGGTTGAATACAAAATTAAACCAATCAACTATCAGTGAAATCATCCTTGAACTTAGTTTATTTCTAAATAAAATCCCAATTGAATTACCAACAAGTACAAATTCATATTTTACACCAAATTCAAAACCCCCCAATTATACCCTAATTGAAAAAGCTTCAAATCAGAACCCTAAATGTATAACCAAAATCCTAAATCAAAACCCTAAAATTCAATATTACCTTCCATAATGGACACCCATAAAAAATGTTTTCCCGAATTTTGAGTGTATTTGCAAGTTTGTATTATTGCAGGGAGGCCATGGAAACATCTTCGAGTTGATGATTCACCGGCTTCGTGCCCTCTCCTCCACAAATTTGAATTGGCAGACGAGCTTCCTTGTGTCCAGCCTTTTGTCATCGTATATTTTCCTCTCGTTTGCTATAAGATATTACTCTCGATTCCTCTCTTTTCGAAGAGGGTGTTCCTCTTTCTCCTCTTCGATGTTCTTTCTTTTTCTTCTGTGCAAATATGAATTTGTACTTGTTTTTTTTTTGTTTTTATTAAAGAAAGAGAAATGAAATGAAATTTCAATACTGATGTGATGTGTGTCAGGTCATCATCTTTATCAGTTTTTTATACATAAACAAAATCTTTTTCAAGCAATCCTTTTTATACATGCAGATTTGAGTCAATATTCTTCAACTTTTGATAAGCACTACTTTGTAGGGCTTAAGTAAGAGTCATTAGAGGGTTTATTGGTGCCATTCGGGTAGATTTAGACACATTCATGTGTATGGCGTTTGGGGGCGAAGTTGGTGTATTTGGAGGTGTTTGGGCGAAGTTTGGTAATTAATTAAAAGCCACGTGATTGATGGCCCAAATTGAAGGCATGGCCCGCGTGAAGTAAAAACAGCGTATTGAAGCTGGGCAAATTGGACCATGATGTCGGCGTGACATCAGCGAAGGCAAATTGTGGATTTACTGCTCGAATTGAAGCCGCGCGAGCTGAAGCGAAATTGGAGTTGGGCCGTGATGGGCCGTGGGAGATTTAAGCTATTGGGCCATGTCTGCTGCCTTGGACGAGCTACTGAACGAGTATTGGAAGGTGGGCCGCAGCTGCTTGCACTATTCGGCCGAGAACGAGAGGCTTTGCCGAGAATGCGGGATTAATTTCTTGTTTTAGTTTATTATTTTATTATTATTTTATTAATTCATTTTAGGTTAATTTAGATTTTATTCCCTTTAGTATTTTAGGATAGAGAAAAGGCTTGTTTGCCTATCTTGGATCATCTCTTGAAACCCTAATTTATTTCTACGTACCTTACTATGAAGAACTAAGCCTCCCTGGCTTAGTCAGACGCTGAAGCTTTCGTTTGGATTTAGTTGTGAGACTCTTGTTCTTAATCTATTGCATGGTTTTTATCTTTCTCTTGCTTAAGTTGCTTATGATTGATATTGATAATCTCTATTTGGACACATCTAGGGTTTGTTGTTATTAATTGATTGCTAGATTTAGATTGTTACTGGTTGAGCATATCTATTTCAGAGTAGCAACTGCATCGTACTAGTATCTGGTTGTGCTAGTCTTATGCAGAAGAGAATTGATTTACATTCTAGGATAAAAGCTGGTTGTTTTATGCTAGAATTGTATCCAACTATATTCCTATCCGTAAAGCTGCTGTTAAACTGAATCTTGATAGTTTCAGGGTTGTTTAATTAGTTAGTGCTAATAGTATCTGGTTGTGCAATTAGTTATATCTGAAAAGGAATTGGAATCACCATTGCATGAGATTTTGAATGAGTATTTATGATCAACTTGTCATACGAATAGTGGATGTTGTTTGACTAAGTGTTTTTCCCATCACTGATTTCAAAACTCTTTCGCTTGTTTACTTTTGCATGCTTAGTTACTTAAAACAAACAAAATCCCCCTTTGGTTACGTTGGATTGACATACGAATTGCATATTTAGATAGAATTCGCCTCCCTGTGGATTCGACCTTTACTTACCTAGGACTACGGTTTAGGGTTTGTTTGGATATTTTGCATAGCAGTTTTTAGAACGACAAAAAACCTGTTATCAAATTGGCGCCGTTGCCGGGGAGGCAATAATCTATTTTGTGTGCGATTTGTGCGTCAACTTTTGTGTGGACCTATCTTACGGTCCACACCCGTGCTATTGATTTTTGTTTTTCCTTTTTGATTTTGTTACAGAGATGGATAGATTTCTCCAATTCCAGCAGAAGCCGCGATATGACCCATACTCCTACGCATATACTCCAGGGTGGGGATATCACCCCAATTCGAGTTATGGGAACCTGCAATACCCTTCATATGATCATGAATACCAGGAGTTCTACCCAGAACCAAACCAACAACAGGGTAATCCTTCACCTTCTATGGATGACATGATGAAGATGATGATGCAGAGCAACATGAACCTTATTGAGAATGTTGCCCAGTTGACCAAGAGCCACATGCAGTTCCAGGAAAGTATTCAGAGTACACAAGCTAGCATTCAGAACCTAGAAAGACAATTTGGTCAAATCTCTCAAGTGGTGAATAAACTAGACGCGAAGGATTCTGGTAAACTTCCATCTCAAACGGAAGTGAACCCGAATATTCGGAATGTCAGTGCTGTGACTTTGAGAAGTGGGAAGAAGCTTGAGGAAGATAGGTCTGAGGTCAACAAGGACGACCACGAGGATTTGGAGCAGAATAGTGACGGCGACCACCGCGAAAACGGCGACCGCCGCAAGACTCACGGCGCCCGCCGCGAAAGGGACGCTGCTCTCGACCTGGAAGAAAAAAATCACGGCGACCGCCGCAACAATTACGGCGATCGCCGTGACGGTGAAACTTTTCTCAGAAATCCTGATGACATTCACGGCGACCGCCACGAAACACACGGCGCCCGCCGCCCCTCTGTTGCTGAATCTGAGGCTGAGAAGGAGTATGTGCCTCCAATTTTTCCTGAGTGGAAGCCCGTTGCACAATTCCCATCTGCATTGAAGCGTACCAAGCCACTTGCGCAGGACAAAGACATGTTTGAGATGTTCAGAAACGTTGAGGTCAACATGACTCTCCTAAATTTGATCAAGTATGTCCCTCGTTATGCCAAGTTCTTAAAGCAGATGTACACTACAAAGAGGAATCAGGACCGGAATAGCAAGAAGAAGGTCAAGGTAAGCGAACATGTCTCCGCTATTTTTCAGAAGCGCTTACCCAAGAAGTGTGGCGACCCAGGTATGTTTACCATCTCAGTCACTATTGGAAGCACCAAGTTTCCCAAAGCTATGTTATATTTGGGTGCTTCCATTAATGTCTTACCGTCATCTCTTTGTGAATCCTTAGGATTAGGACCCATGCATGCGACCAATATTTCCATTCAGTTAGCTGATAGATCTAGTGTGCGTCCTATAGGGATTGTGGAGGATGTCTTGGTTAGGGTTGGTGATCTTACTTTTCCTGCTGACTTCTATGTGCTTGATATGGAACATGATATGCATGCAGCCCCTATTCTGTTAGGGAGACCATTCTTGAAAACTGCCAACACTAAGATCAACGTGAGTACTGGTTCTTTAACCATGGAATTTGATGGCGAAACTATTAACTACAATATCTATGAAGCCAGAAAATTTCCTTCTAATGATCTTTCTTTGTGTGCAATTGATACCCTTGAGCCTGTGGTGAAAGATGTTTTTGATGAGGACCACCTAGATGACCCACCACTTATTGTTGATTCTAGCTTGGATATTGCTATATCTACTGACTTGCAGGAAGGTGTTACTGAGTGGGACACTTGCTATAAGCTCCCTCCGGAGCTACCAGGTAAATCACCTTTGCTGCTAACTCCGAGCGAGAAGCTCGCTCCCTCTTTGGTGCAGGTCCCTAAAGTTAAGGTTAAACACCCCCCGGATCGATCTAAGCATGGGGTAGACGCGACCAAGAAGGTCAAGATGGAGAAGCCAAGGAAGAAGAAGCATGGTCTAAGGTTCAAACCTTTCCATGATTGGTTCAGAAAGGAGGTATGGATTAAGAAGGTTCCCAAGGAACCTGACGATATGGATTGAGGTTGTTCGAGTAGTATGTCGCGCCAACGACATTAACTAAGGCGCTGTTCGGGAGGCAACCCGATGTTAGGTAGTCTATTTTCTTTCCCTTAGTCTTTATTCAATTGTTTTTCTTTTTGTTTTTCCTTTCTGTGTTGAACTAACCTGCAGGAAGCGCGAAAAAACGAAGATGGAGTTCACGGCGCCCGCCGCCAACCTTACGGCGACCGCCGCAATTGCCTCGCCAAGAAAGTTGGCCACGACTGCCGTTTAATTACGGCGACCGCCGCACCCCTCACGGCGACTGACAGGGCTAAAGTCGTGATGCCTATCAAATAAATCCCAAAACCTACTAAGTAGTATAGCAAGCAAGTCAGGGTCGATCCCACAGAGAGTCAGGTTATCAACTTATGCAATTTGTTATCACCAACTAGGAACTAGGGGGGGGGGGGGGTTGTTTGTGTTTCTCGTAACAAGCAATAAGAAAGCAAATAAATAGTCCGCAAATAATGGTTGTAAATAATATGGGAAAAAGCGCCACACTTAACAAAGATCCACACAACAATAGAAAGGTCGATCACAGAATTCTATCAATCTCAAGTTCTTAATATTCCTATAGTTGTTCTTATCCCGATCTTAGATAACTATTAGTTTTACCAGCCCTAATAGTACTTATTACTAAATCAAATCCGAAAACCTTCAGAACTCAATAAAGCAATAGCATTCAACCAAGGATTAACAAGACACATGCAATAGAAACAACCCGTTACTATAAGCATGCAATTAACTCTCTCTCACAATTATGCGCTCGGATCCCCTATACGCACAATCGTGTTTGCTACTAGATATGCAACCCGAACCCGGAATCACAAGTCCTAGCAATTAGGAAGATATCAATAAACCTAGGTAGCTACTCTAGATAAATCAACATAAACCAATAAACATTTAAGCACAAGAGAATTAATCCAACTAGATAGGAAAACGAACAAGAGTAGAAAACTCACAACCAATCAATTGATGGCTTCAAACTGTCAAGTGCAACAATGGAGGTTTAGTTCTCCATAGGGTTTTTGAGAGAAAAACGTAAAACGGTGGCAACTAGGGTTAGAGAATGGATTCCCCTCTAAAAGAGTCTTAAACCTAACTTAAATACTAAGGAAATAAAGAAAAGAAAATAACAAACTTGGAAACAAAGTCTCGGAAATAAAATAAAACGGAAAATAAAAACTCGGAAATAAATCCGGAAAAGGTCTTCAGCGCGTCTCCACCGCGGGTGCGGCAGTGCCCACCGCCGGGTGCGGCCATTTAACAGAAACTCCAGTTCTCTGACGACCTCGCCGCGGGTGCGGCAGTGCCCACCGCTGGGTGCGGTGGGATTCCAGTACTTCAGCTTCTGCGACACTTCAGTAAAAATGCCATAACTTTTGATTCCCAACTCGGATTGCGCTCATATTTTGAGGACTTGTAGTAGACTTCAAGATCTAACTCCTCGAATTGGAATCACTCCATTTGGACATCTGAGTAGAGAGAACGAACCATTTGAATTCAGACCACTGTTCTTCTACTCTTCTCTTCACTTCCTTGGCGTCTTCTCCTTGTGGCTTCCTATGATCTCCAAAACAGCTCAAACACCTCCAAAAACACCAAACTTTGCCCTCAAACGCCATACACATGAATATGTCTAAATCTACCCGAATGGCACCAATAAACCCTCTAATGACTCTTACTTAAGCCCTACAAAGTAGTGCTTATCAAACTCCCCCATGCTTAGACCTTTGCTCGTCCTCGAGTAAACTAATAAAGAGTCTACTCCTCCAATGCAACACCCAAGGTCTCAGGAAGCATATCCTCCAACTAAGAGTCACCTAACCCATGCCAAGGCTCCTGGCACCAATCTCATCTACAACACATCCATACTCAACAAGCTTAAGGGGCAAGCAGAGTACTTCCCCCAAGCTTAACCCGGACATCCAATAGTGTGAGTAACCTCTAGTCCTAGCCTCCATCTATTGCTCCTTATGCCTCCCAGAGTGACCTACCCGACAATCCTTCTTTGACTCCTCTTCTTATGACGCCTCGCCAAGAATAATGAGAAATCCTAAAATCACTCTTCTTCTTTTTTGCTCATTTTGCCAAGGCGCCCTTTCGGGTTTTCACCAAGCCACTCATATTTTTTCAAAGATGTGCTCACATAAGCTCACGTCACTCTTGACCTCATATTACCCCAGCCTAATGCTGGTCCAAGCCACCTGCTTTTTACCTAGGCCGCCCTTTCGGGTTTTCGACCTATCCCAGGATTTCAATTTTGGCCTTTTTTCAAAATTTTGGCTTTTTCTCTTTTTTATTCATTTTTCTCCTCAGCGACGTAGCAAGTATAGAACTCTCCCCCATGCTTAAACATTGCATTGTCCTCAATGTAATGAAAGACAAAAGAATAGAAACATAGGGAAAAGCAAAAAATAACTCACAAACGTCGCCAAGCTGCTTGGACACTGTAGGTGTCGCTGGCGGTGTACTCCATATGCGCAGGTCCGGCGTTGGGTGTTCTCATCAACTCCAATGTCTTCTTCCTACCGTGCAACCAAAGGGAACCACTTTGGTGAATAGTGGTGAACAATGATAACAGGGTTGCACGGGCTTCAAATGCCACTAAAAATGGGCCCAGATATGATCGTGGTGTGGGCCATGAGTAGTCCTCCTTCGCAGCTGTCGATTGTAGGGCCATCATCGTTGCCAAATAATGTGTGGGGCGAATGTCTCCTCCTTTGACAACATGATGCGCAACATCTCCATGAGAAACTCTGGACAGCTGGCCTTGGTACAACTTTTTTTTTTTCTAATTCCGATTATTTTTTTATTTTTTTTTTTGGAATTTTTTTTTTTTTGGATTTTTTTTTTTTTTTGCTCACCGTTTAAGGTTTTTTCGGGGAGTTTATTAGTGCAGGGAAGGAAGAGACTTACATTGGTGTGGAAACACCTTCTTCAATAGGCATGGGTCTCTTCCCTGCAGGTTAGTCGGAAACAAAAACAAGAACAAAAACAAAGCAAAAACAAGCTAAAGAAAATGCAAAAACAAAGAAAGAAAAGCAAAGAAAGAAAAACATACCTCGGGTTGCCTCCCGGATAGCGCCTTAGTTATTGTCATGGCTTGACATATTACTCCATCTCAACTTGGGTTGCTCATAGCAACTGAACTCTTGGGGTCTATATCAGGGGGATGCCTCTTTGTATATTCCATGTCGAGCTTGACCCCCGTCCTCCTGCACTTCATGATGGGTGGACCGCTTTTCTTATCTATGAATGCACTTGCCATCTTTCAAAACGGTCTACCCAGCATCTCAGGGCCTGTATGCTTATCTTGCCCCGTATCGAGCATATAAAGATTCACCACTTGAATCAAGGCCTCCTTCTTGTGCTTTCCCTTCGGTTTCTTTTTGATCAAGCCCAGCACCTTTAACATTTCCTTACAGCGAGGGGTGCTGTCAGCCAGCGTGACCAAGGGAACGGTTTCTGCGCAGTCACTGAAGGTTTCAAATAATTTTTTGTCATTCTCCACCATTCTGGTGTCCTTCAGAGCCTCAGGGAAGGGTGTAGCGGGGTGCAGCGAGACAAGCGGGAAGGAGTTTAGATGCACAAACTCATCATAGGCAGCCTCCAGAGGATCGGGGACTGCCGGGGAATCTTCGAGAGGGGCGGGCGTCGCAGGATCGTTTCCGCAATCGCGACTCTCCTCCTCTTGGTCACTGAATTCCTCCAGTCCCAAAAAATATTCTTCCTCAGAAAGCACCTTGCGGTCCCAAATATCGTCTGGAAGGCCCAACTCCTTGAGCGCCTCTGGGAATGGGGCGGGTGGCTTCTCGGAACCGAGAGGAGGAAAGTATGGACGAACATAGGTGTCCACATAAGGCTCAGCAACAACTCCAAAAGTCTCGCCGCGGGTGCGGCCAGAGGTCACCGCCGGGTGCGGTGGATCCCCAGAATTTTCTCGAGAAACAGTACCGCTTGCCGCGGGTGCGGTGGTTGCCACCGCTGGGTGCGGTGAACTTGACAGAACATTCTGTTTTTCCAAATCATGCTCGCCGCGGGTGCGGTCACCTTGCCGCTGGGTGAGGTCATTTTCCAGAATACCCTCTTTTCCTGAGTCGTCCTCTTCAGCACTAGGATCGACATGCAATTGCTTTCCACTTCTAAGGGTTATCGCGCTAACGTTTTCCCTCGGGTTCACTACCGTTTGAGATGGTAGATTTCCCGAAGTTCGCTGATCAATCCTTGTAATCGCCTCAGCCATTTGGCTCATCTGCGTCTCAAGGTTCTTGATACTCGACGTCGTAGCGTGAACATGAGTGCTGAAGTGCTTATCCAGAGCTTGGAGCATATCTTCAGTTGACATGGAGGGGCTAGGATTAGACACTGGCGGGCTATGCTCATAGGCCGGATTGTACTGTTGTGGAGCACCCTGCTGGTAGAACGATTGTGGCTCCGGGTAGAACTCCTGGTAGTCATGACCATATGGAGGGTATTGTTGGTACCCATAACTCGAATTGGGGTGATCTCTCCACCCTGGAGTGTATGCGTAGGAGTATGGGTCATATCGCGGCTCTCCCCATAAATCCATATCTGAATCAAAATCAAAACAAAGAAAATACAAAAATCAGTAGCACGGGTGTGGACCGTAAGATAGGTCCACACCAAGGTTGGTAACAAACAAATCACAAAAGCAGAAAATTTGACTCCCCGGCAACGGTGCCAAATTTGACAGGGCTAAAGTCGTGATGCCTATCAAATAAATCCCAAAATACCTACTAAGTAGTATAGCAAGCAAGTCAGGGTCGATCCCACAGAGAGTCAGGTTATCAACTTATGCAATTTGTTATCACCAACTAGGAACTAGGGGGGGGGGTTGTTTGTGTTTCTTGTAACAAGCAATAAGAAAGCAAATAAATAGTCCGCAAATAATGGTTGTAAATAATATGGGAAAAAGCGCCACACTTAACAAAGATCCACACAACAATAGAAAGGTCGATCACGGAATTCTATCAATCTCAAGTTCTTAATATTCCTATAGTTGTTCTTATCCCGATCTTAGATAACTATTAGTTCTACCAGCCCTAATAGTACTTATTACTAAATCAAATCCGAAAACCTTCAGAACTCAATAAAGCAATAGCATTCAACCAAGGATTAACAAGACACATGCAGTAGAAACAACCCGTTACTATAAGCATGCAATTAACTCTCTCTCACAATTATGCGCTCGGATCCCCTATACGCACAATCGTGTTTGCTACTAGATATGCAACCCGAACCTGGAATCACAAGTCCTAGCAATTAGGAAGATATCAATAAACCTAGGTAGCTACTCTAGATAAATCAACATAAACCAATAAACATTTAAGCACAAGAGAATTAATCCAACTAGATAGGAAAACGTACAAGAGTAGAAAACTCACAACCAATCAATTGCTGGCTTCAAACTGTCAAGTGCAACAATGGAGGTTTAGTTCTCCATAGGGTTTTTGAGAGAAAAACGTAAAACGGTGGCAACTAGGGTTAGAGAATGGATTCCCCTCTAAAAGAGTCTTAAACCTAACTTAAATACTAAGGAAATAAAGAAAAGAAAATAACAAACTTGGAAACAAAGTCTCGGAAATAAAATAAAACGGGAAATAAAAACTCGGAAATAAATCCGGAAAAGGTCTTCAGCGCGTCTCCACCGCGGGTGCGGCAGTGCCCACCGCCGGGTGCGGCCATTTAACAGAAACTCCAGTTCTCTGACGACCTCGCCGCGGGTGCGGCAGTGCCCACCGCTGGGTGCGGTGGGATTCCAGTACTTCAGCTTCTGCGATACTTCAGTAAAAACGCTATAACTTTTGATTTCCAACTCGGATTGCACTCATATTTTGAGGACTTGTAGTAGACTTTAAGATCTAACTCCTCGAATTGGAATCACTCCATTTGGACATCTGAGTAGAGAGAACGAACCATTTGAATTCAGCCCACTGTTCTTCTACTCTTCTCTTCACTTCCTTGGCGTCTTCTCCTTGTGGCTTCCTATGATCTCCAAAACAGCTCAAACACCTCCAAAAACACCAAACTTCGCCCCCAAACGCCATACACATGAATGTGTCTAAATCTACCCGAATGGCACCAATAAATCCTCTAATGACTCTTACTTAAGCCCTACAAAGTAGTGCTTATCAGCGACCGCCGCATTTTCGCAGGTAAAAAAAAAATTATTAAAAAAAAAATCGAAAAAAATGGGCCCCGAAAAAACCTTAAACGGGGAGCAAAAGACGAAAATAAGATACCCCGAAAAGACTTTAAACGGGAAGAAAAAGTCAAAAAAAAAATTTTAAAAAAATTTACCCAGCTGTCCAGATTCTCCACGGAGAGGTGCGCATCATGTTGCTAACGGAAGATTACATTCATCCTACTTTTACTTGGCAACGATGATGGCCCTGCAGTCGACAGCTGGAGAGGAGGTACACCAGGGCCCAAACACGATGACATCTGGGCCCATTTTTGAAGGCCATGCAACCCCATCCCCCTGTCTGACCACTACTTCACCAGAGTGGTTCATCTTGGTTGCGTGGTAGGAGTTGATAGAGTTGAAGGCCGTGCAGCCCCGCATTGTTTGATTACCACTACTCACCAGTGGTTTCTTATGGTTGCACGGTAGATGAAGATAATGACGTTGATGCCAGACATCCAGGACATGAGCTTTTATGACTACACCGCCAGCGACAAGGAAGTGTCCAAGCCAACTCGGCAACGTTGTGAGTTATTTTTTGCTTTTCCCCGTGCTTTATTCTTTTGTCTTTCATTACATTGAGGACAATACAATGTTTAAGCATGGGGTGAGGTTTTATACTTGCTACGCTGCTGAGGAGAAAAATGAAAAAAATGAAAAGAGCCAAAAATTTGAAAAAAGGCTATCATTGAAATCCTAGGATAGGTCGAAAACCTGAAAGGGCGGCCTAGGTAATAAGCAGGTGGTTTGGACCGGCATTAGGCTGGGGTAATATGAGGTCAAGAGTGACGTGAGCTTATGTGAGCACATCTATTTGAAAATGAAATGAGTGGCTTGGTGAAAACCCGAAAGGGCGCCTTGGCAAAACGAGTGAAAAAGAAGAAGAGTGATTTTAGGATTTCTCATTATTCTTGGCGAGGCGTCATAAGAAGATGAGTCAAAAAAGGATTGTCGGATAGGTCACTCTGGGAGACATAAGGAGCAATAGATGGAGGCTAGGATTAGAGGTTACTCACACTATTGGATGTCCGGGTTAGCTTGGGGGAAGTACTCTGCTTGCCTCTTAAGCTTGTTGAGTTGTGGATGTGTTGTGAATGAGATTGGTGCTAGGAGCTTGGCATGGGTTAGGTGACTCTTAGTTGGAGGATATGCTTCCTGAGACCTTAGATGCTGCATTGGAGGAGTAGACTCTTTATTAGTTTACTCGAGGACGAGCAAATGTCTAAGCATGGGGTGGTTTGATAAGCACTACTTTGTAGGGCTTAAGTAAGAGTTATTAGAGGGTTTATTGGTGTCATTCGGGTAGATTTAGACACATTCATGTGTATGACGTTTGGGGGCGAAGTTGGTGTATTTGGAGGTGTTTGGGCGAAGTTTGGTAATTAATTAAAAGCCACGTGATTGATGGCCCAAATTGAAGGCGTGGCCCGCGTGAAGTAAAAGCAGCGTATTGAAGCTGGGCAAATTGGACCATGATGTCGACGTGACATCAGCGAAGGCAAATTGTGGATTTGCTGCTCGAATTGAAGCCGCGCGAGCTGAAGCGAAATTGGAGTTGGGCCGTGGGAGATTGAAGCTATTGGGCCGTGTCTGCTGCCTTGGACGAGCTACTGAACGAGTATTGGAAGGTGGGCCACAGCTGCTTGCACTATTCGGCCGAGAACGAGAGGCTTTGCCGAGAATGCGGGATTAATTTCCTGTTTTAGTTTATTATTTTATTATTATTTTATTAATTCGTTTTAGGTTAATTTAGATTTTATTCCCTTTAGTATTTTAGGGTAGAGAAAAGGCTTGTTTGCCTATCTTGGATCATCTCTTGAAACCCTAATTTATTTCTACGTACCTTACTATGAAGAACTAAGCCTCCCTGACTTAGTCAGACGCTGAAGCTTTCGTTTGGATTTAGTTGTGAGACTCTTGTTCTTAATCTATTGCATGGTTTTTATCTTTCTCTTGCTTAAGTTGCTTATGATTGATATTGATAATCTCTATTTGGATGCATCTAGGGTTTGTTGTTATTGATTGATTGCTAGATTTAGATTGTTACTGGTTGAGCATATCTATTTCAGAGTAGCAATTGCATCGTACTAGTATCTGGTTGTGCTAGTCTTATGCAGAAGAGAATTGATTTACATTCTAGGATAAAAGCTGGTTGTTTTATGCTAGAATTGTATCCAACTATATTCCTATCCGTAAAGCTGCTGTTAAACTGAATCTTGATAGTTTCAGGGTTGTTTAATTAGTTAGTGCTAATAGTATCTGGTTGTGCTATTAGTTATATCTGAAAAAGAATTGGAATCACCATTGCATGAGATTTTGAATGAGTATCTATGATCAACTTGTCATACGAATAGTGGATGTTGTTTGACTAAGTGTTTTTCCCATCACTGATTTCAAAACTCTTTCGCTTGTTTACTTTTGCATGCTTAGTTACTTAAAACAAACAAAATCCCCCTTTGGTTACGTTGGATTGACATACGAATTGCATATTTAGATAGAATTCGCCTCCCTGTGGATTCGACATTTACTTACCTAGGACTACGGTTTAGGATTTGTTTGGATATTTTGCATAGCAGTTTTTAGAACGACAAAAAAACCTGTTATCAACTTTACTTTTGCATAACCAGAGCAGGATACACCATAGGAGGATTAGGAGTTAGGGCGGATTTGAAACAAACGTCACACCTTTTCAAACCGTCTATAAAACGGTAAAAAATGGTTTAAAAACTTCCACATTAACCAACCTAATATTTTCTACATTTAAAGGGTTTTTAAACCGAAAAAATAGCCTTTAAAACGGTTTTAAAACTTCCATAAAATGACGGGGTAAGTTCTCGAATAAAACCAAATCTTTGCAAAATTTTGACTGAAGTCAGGCCATATTAAATTCTTACAATACGTACTCAGATTTGTCAGGTCATTTTAAGTACAAAAACCTAAGCTTTTGAATAAATCTTCGCCAAAGTGATCCTTTCCAATGCATATCCGATTTGACCCCTCTTAACAACATATATAGTTTTTTCATTATTCAAGTTTCTCAGGCCATATTAAGTCTTTTACAATACGTATTCAGGTTTGTCAGTTTTATTGAAATAAGTGAGTTCCTTTCCAATGCATATCCGATTTGACCCCGTCATTAACTCTACTCCCCACTCATCTTTGTGTATAAATATCGTTCCTGCCTTGTGCAAACCCCTCACAAATCCTCCCTTACTCTAAAAGTCCCAAATCTCTCTAAAACTCCTCTCTCAAACTCCAAAAACTCTTTCGTAACATGACTGACTCGTTCATTAAGGTCTTCCTGCAGGTATATTGGGATGGGGAATTATCCCCCACCATCGGTGATATGGCCTTGTTAACTACCCATGTCTACACGGGGGGGAGCACTAGACTCCTCAAGGTGCCGAAAAACAAGATGGAAATTTGGTCCCTCCATGGGATGATCAGCAGCATGTCGAGGTATGCCGGTACAAAGTCGATTTTCTTTTAACAGGTCCCAGATTCCGGGCAGCGACACCTTCAACCGCTGCAGACAAATGACGACGTTGTGGATCTCGTCCGCCTCGGCGAGAAGGTAGCCGGAGTGAAAGTGTGTGTGGTTCGTGATCAAGCCGATGCTGTGCTGCCCCAGTGATGGCCGTGGGGATGCCGTTATTTGCGTGGCCGTGGAAAGGATCGTGGGGATGTAGTTTTAATGGTGTTTCTTAGTATTTTTCATGTTGTTTCTTATGTGTTTGGTGTCTACTTGGAAATTATTAAGGTTATGTGTTGTTTTGGACTGATAATAAATAAGATCATGTGTCCTTATTCCTGCATTTACTAGTTTTGACTATATTCATGCGTTTTCAGGACAAATATAACATTTTCATAATTCAGAAACTGATGTTCAGGGAAAAGGCATTAACATTTCAGAGCAAAAACATTATCGAATATGTTAACATGCTTGTTCAGGACAAATGTAACTTTTTCAGGACACATCTTCTAATATATCTGAGCAATAACAACATATATGCGGAACAAACCACCCTAACATAAAAAAATCAAATTTGTAAATACTTATTACTTCATACACTTAATTGAAGTCAAAGAAATAACAACATATCTTCTAATATATAGTCTTTTACAGTACGTATTCAGGTTTGTCAGGTTATATTGAAATAAGTGAGTTCCTTTCCAATGCATATCCGATTTGACCCCTCTTAATTTTCCCTTAGACCCTTACTCTCTACCAAGGTTCTCAACCAAGGTTCTTAAAATACTCCCAGGCTCTCTAGCAAAGTTCTTCAAATACTCTCACGCTCTCTCTTGCTTCGCTACAGACTCAATATTTGCCCATACAACGTAGTTATAGGCTTTGCAAACAACCATATATGGACTGACTTTTAATGCTTGTTATGTTTCTAAGATATATAGTTTTTCAGGGCTTATAGTTTGTCTCACTCGCGCCCTGTTAATTGAAGTCAGAGCAATAACAACATATATAGTTTTTTTCTTATTCTAGTTTCTCAGGCCATATTAAGCTATTTACAGTACGTATTCAGGTTGATCAGGTTATATTGAAATAAGTGAGTTCCTTTCTAATGCATATCCGATTTGACCCCTCTTAATTTTCCTTGAAAGACCCTTACTTTCCCAAATCTTCTCTACCAAGTTTCTTCAAATACTCTCAGGCTCTCTAGCAAAGTTCTTAAAATACTCCTAGGCTCTCTAGCAAAGTTCTTCAAATACTCTCACGCTCTCTCTTGCTTCTCTACAGACTCAATATTTGCTCTGACAACGTAGTTATAGGCTTTGCAAACAACCATATATAGACTGACTTTTAATGCTTGTTCTGTTTCTAAGATATATAGTTTTTCAGGGCTTATAGTTTGTCTCACTCGCGCCCTGTTAATTGAAGTCAGAGCAATAACAACATATATAGTTTTTTCCTTATTCCAGTTTCTCAGGCCATATTAAGCTATTTACAGTACGTATTCAGGTTTATCAGGTTATATTGAAATAAGTGAGTTCCTTTCCAATGCATATCCGATTTGACCCCTCTTAATTTTCCTTGAAAGACTCTTATTTTCCCAAATCTTCTCTACCAAGTTTCTTCAAATACTCTCAGGCTCTCTACCAAGGTTCTTCAAATACTCCCCACCCTCTCTTGGTTCTTCAAATACTCCCACTTTCCCAAATCTTCTCTACAAACTCTATATTCTGAAGCCATGGCCACAGAACATCAATTTGTCACTGGCGTGTACGCTGGTGTATATGACCTTCTGCAAGCTGCACGGGATGTTGTGGATCATCTTGGAGGGCGGATGATGAGCGAGGCCGTATTTGAGAGCTACTCTCGCGACATTATCGCGAGAGATTTGGAGTTGGATGCTTTGATTAAGGATTTGGTCCTCCTGAGGCGGGAGCTTGCTGCGTTGAATCCGGCAGGTGCTCAGACCGAAGAAGAACTGAGTCAAATAAAGCTCAGGTTCAGACTGGTAAGGGTTTTCTTGTATATTTTCCTCCTATGTGCAAGTGACGTACCTAAGATGCTTTGTTTTTTTGGCAGATTGAATGGGACACCGTCTTCAATGAAATCAACATAAAAAGGGTGTTGGAGCATGCTGAGTTCTTAAGGGGAGATCTGATGGCGCGCTATCTAGCTTGATGGGTGCGTTTTTAATCTTCCCTCCTTTTGTATGAACTTTGCGATGCTAGTTTTTTTGTTTTGTGTGTGAGAATGCCTTGCCAAGGGCACGTTTTTGTAAAGTTGAACAATGTAATCTCTGGATAATGTTTTCATAACAATGTAATCTCTGAGTATGTGTGGGGATGCGTTTATGATTTTTGATCATATGCAAGCGTTTTCAGGACAAATACAACGTTTGCAGAGAACATGAGCACAATGTCAGGACAAACCGTAGATGATTGTTTTAAAAACATGATTCAAAACATTCTAGGGTTCATATGAAGAATTATAGACTTCGCAGATGATTGTGTTTATGTATTAAGTTTATAGACTAAGGTTCAAATCCTATTAACTCAAATGGTTTCGCAGATGATTGTGTTTATGTATTAAGTTTTTAGATGTAGGTTGTCAGGACGTATTAGGTTTACAGGTCGTGTTTTACTTTTACAGTGATATGTTCTTCGCGTAGATGATCATGTCAGGACATATACATAGTTTTACAGGGCGTCCTGGAGTTTTACAGTTATAGGTCGTGTTTATGTATTAGGTTTTCGTCACGCAAATGATCATGTCAGGACATATACGTTGTTTTACAGGGTGTCCTAGAGTTTTACAGTTTGTTCTTGTGAGTTTTACAAAGATAAGAAGTAATCAACTCTTAAGCAAAGATTGAATTTATCAAGTTTATATCCCAGCCAAAAGGGGAACCCCCACAAAAAGAGGTGTGGTTTAAGACTATAGAGACTTAAACCATACATCTTTTCAAGCACTCAACAACAACAGACTCAATATTTACGCGACCACATTTACCAGCATAAACGCCCAAAAAACACCAACATGGTGACAATTCTAAACAAAAAAACATTAACCCATTCTCTTCCTATAATCCTTCGTCAGTCCTTCTCCTCCTACAATACTGCTTGTTATGGCCTTGGTTGCCGCAATAAGAACACCGCCTCTTCCTAGAATAGTTCCTATCCCACGTCGCCCTGTATCGGTTAATATGTGGCCTTCCAGGAGGACGTTTTACTTTTGGTGCATAGCATCTGATGGATGACACAACTTCAGGAACTGACCATCGGCATGTGGGAGGAACAAGATGCACAGTTTCCTTGTAGACTTCTCTCACCCAGTCGTTATTGAACATGGGATGGACGAGATCAGTGAGTCGCACTCCCCTATCACTTGCAACCGCTATGGCATGAGCACATGGAACTTTATCAATCTGGAACATGTTACAATCACATGTACGAACATTAAGGTTCACCGAGTATCTGATAGTTCCTTGCATGACCTCTGCTTCAAACTAGCTAAGTCTTCGAACACTCATCTTAGCTGACCTTCTGTAGTTCACTTCTACCAGCGTGTACACAGAGGGTGACAAATATTGGTCACATTTTGAAGCCGTTTCATTTCTTTCACAAAACCATTTAGAAATGGTCTCAAGAATCGCATCAAACAGAGCAAGAATAGGCCATTGACGCTGTGTTTTCCACATGCCATTAAGACACTCGACGTTGTTGCTTGTCATGATGTTAAACCCGTTCCCATGAAAATGCGCCCTCGCCCAGTTTTTAACTCCAGCTTCTTTTAGATATTGACCAATCTTTGGAGATGCAGCTGTTATTTGAGCAAACTGATGATTGAACTCATCTACTGTGTAAGCCTGAGCAGCTTTTTTGAATATGCCGAAGAGGTCTTGCCTGCCAAACTTCCTCTTGAAGTTTTGGTATATGTGATATATGCAATATCCATGCTTGGCGAAATGATAGCTATTTCTCAGACCCTTTCCAATGCTAACATGACGGTCAGACACGAAATACAACTCGGGATGATCAGGAACAACAACCCTCAATTCACTGAAGAAAAATGACCATGCATCATCGTTCTCACTGTTAACAACGACAACAACAAGTGGATATATTCGGCTGTTTCCATCTTGTGTTGTAGCCAGGAGAAGTATCCCATTGAACATGGCTGTCAAGTGAGTACCGTCAACTGATTTTACCTACACACGCAAAACTATGTTCTCAGAAGTTTCCATGACAATAGGATGTTAAGCTTTGAAAACAACATTATATGGACTGACTTATGATGCTTGTTCTGTTTGCCACACATGCATTCATATAGGCGTTTGACCTGACAAAGTAACTATACGTCCTGACTGTGACAACAATGAGACTGAAGACTAACCTTTTTTCAGATATGGCGCTGCCCTTATCTATGGACCTAAAGTCCAGAAGACATACTTGAAGTGTTGGTCAGCATCTCTGACTATTCTCGTGTATGTTCCTGGATTAGATTTCTATAACATGTGCATGTAAGAGTACATTGCCTTGTAGCTATCCTCAGCTGTACCATGTGCCATGTCCTGGGCGAAGAGCCGCGCTCGATTGGCTTTGTAGTAGCTTGTCCTTATCACATGATCTAACATGAAATCCTGAATTTCTGAAGCACGGAGGCCTTTGCGGCCGTTTAAAAACCTGAGATGTCACGAAGTGAATCTATAAATGCATTCATATTGGCCTTTGATAACAAAAACTATTCAAATGCAAGAAAAACATACTTGTGAAGTACTTTCTCGGCAATCAGCCGAGAAGTTGCTCCTTTGTGATGATTGTGGTTTACTCTCATGCCACAGGTATGATCCGTAATATATTGTCGCACCATAAACAAGGACGTTTTTCGATACAATGAGCCACGACAAACGAAAGTGCATTTGTCGTCAACACACTCAACATCATAATTGGACTTGTCGGACCTCTTCACACGCATCTCATAGAAATTTTCCATTGCCAGGAAAAAGAGTGCAACTTTGAACTCTTCCTTAAAATTGAAGATCTGACCAACCTTCATTGTTGGATATGAGGACTTATTTTCACTTGTTTCCTCATCTTCAACTAACATGCATTGCATGTCCCTCTCCGCTGGATAGTACCTCTTTTCAATCTCTCTAAGCATGTCTTCATCAACATCAATCTCTTCTTCTTGGTCCTCCTCTATTTGCTTCTCGTTGTGTGTTCCCTCATTGCCATTTATTTCCTCTCACACATCATCGAGACCAACAATATTTACATCATCACCTGAAGCATACCCTAAACCATCACCACCGTCAACACGATCATCATCACCTGATTGATAACAGCCCCCGTAATCAAAACCATCTCCTATTTCATCCTCCAAAGAATCTCCACTATTGGCATAATCAGTCATTTTCTCATTTCCTTTGTTTCTTGATGTAGCAGCTTCAATGTCATCATCATCGCTGCTCAATGATATAATGTCTTCCAGTATCATGGGACACTTTCTCTTGTCTTTCCCCCTCACTTCATCCCTTTTTAATCTCCTTAACTCTGCTTTGTTGTCAACTTCAATAATTTCATCAATTGACCTGACGTCAGTGTCGGGTGCTCTGTCTTTTTAAAAAAACGACCTGACAAAGTCTCTATTGTCTTGGCTCTGAGTTGGTGGTGGAGTTGTTGGAGAAGGAAGAGTACGATGTTCAGCCCTTTCACTTCGAATCTCTTCCTTCTTTAAAAGGTTGGTGTACAACTCAATATTCCACTCTGATGAATTTTCTCCACAGTTGTTCAAGAACTTGAACGCATCAAGATCGTCGTCATCATTTATAACGATCGGTGGAAGTTCTGGTTTATTTTGATAAACGTATTGCACAAACATCTTCTCTTCATCAAATGGATTCTTCCCAGTCCATTTGTTGCGCAGTGTAGCCAAGTCCATGTCAGGGGAAAACAACATGGCTTTCACTGTTCTATCACCTTCATACAACCACCTTTTTTCTTGTTGTTTCCATTCTCCACCACTGATGAACTTCACATACACTACTTTCGTACCTACAAATAAAGAAGGTTTTTGAACTTCACGTATACAGAGGGGAAAAATCGATTGTTTTTCAGGAGAGTTTATTTACCCATTCAAGCTTTAATGGACGACGTCAGGTGTGAAATATCAGGTGTGAAATATCTCACGTGGAGTAAGTGCTAGAGTCAGGCTGCTTTGAAGTTCTCTAGGAATATTCAGAGATTTTTATCAAGTGAGCTACGCTGGAGGGATTAAGGGTTGAAGGAGATGAATAATTTTCTTTTGGAGGGAAACTTGTCCGCCAATTTTAATTAAGACACAGTTCAAGAAAGACATACTTGAAGGTTGATGTGATGGGGCTGCCACCGAGAGGGAGAAAGTGATTAAGGAGAGATTAAAGATTTCTTTTATTTTTTTTGGAGAAAATATTAGTCAACTTTTAAGGATATTCAATTGAAAAGAAAAGTTAAATTCTACCCTCAACAATAGCAAAAATACCACAAAAAGTATAAAAAATTGATACTTTTACAATACTTTTTAAAATATGAATTTTTTACAAGTTACTAACAAAAATATGATATCCTTTCTATTATGCCTAAAAAAAATCACAATATTTACGAAAATATCACCATGATATTTAATCTCCTCTCTTCATTTTTTATTGAGTGGCACTTAATGATTCATATATTTTATTTTAAAAGCCAAATTTACGAGAATACTTTTAATATTTAATTTGAGAGATGGGGACCCGTGATAATGACATTTTTAAACAATTTTATAGTAAATTTTTAAATACGAATTTTATTTTTTTAAAAAGGTGACGGTATCCAAATAAAAATCATTACGGACTCGTTCGGTTGAAATTTATTTCAATTAGTTGAAGTTTCATTTTACCTTGATTTACTTCAATTAATTGAAGCAAAATGATAATGTCCTCCCCAACATTATCATTTTGCTTATTCTTTCTTCTACCGAACGAGCACTACGTGTTCGGACAGAAGCTGAATCATACATCCCCTGCTTTCAAGTTTCAACACCAACTAGCCGTCACCACCACCGCGTCGCCGCCGTCGCTTGATGAACACTGACCACTCTCCACCGCCATCATAAAATGCCTTCATCAGAATCCGCCGGCGCCGCCAATAACTCCACCACCAGCAATCTTGACAGACGGCGACCGTTTATAAGGAAATCCCGCTCCTCTCTCCCCGCTTTCTCTCCTGCCTCTTCTTCTCCTTCTCCTTCGGCTTCTTCATCTTCCTCCTCCAATCTCTCTCTCCGGAGAAGGGGCTTTCGCTCCTTTCTCACCTCCGGTTTATCCGCCTCCAATTCGGTTCATCTCGTCAATTCCGGCTCCATTTCGACTCCCAATTTGGATGGAGATGCTAAGCAGGGCTCAATTGTGGACTGTTCTCCAAAACCCAAATTGCTTCGTTCTTGGGTTTTTTACCTGGTAGGTCGGTCATTTCAATCTGTAGTACAATCCTTGGTCATAATCTCACGATTATCAATTTTAATTTTGTACTTCAAATCTTGGTACAGATTGTTTTCAGTTATGCAGTCGGTTTATCATTCGTGATCTCGTTTAAGAATCGAATTCGTCAACTTGAGGTACTGCTTCTTACTAGCTACTGAATTGATGCTTAGATTTTGTTGAAAAATTGGTTTATCATTCGCAATTTTCTCTTGCTTTTGTTATTTTTTGTTTTGCAGGCAGTAATGGAGTCTTATATGAAGTGTAAAAGAGTTGGTATTGCTTGTGATGAAAATGCTGAAGTTTTGGAGTCCGAACATCACGGATCATTTAATTATATTTTGGACATTGGCAGTAGAAGAATTGCCTTATGTGTAGTGATTTTGTTAATAACAATGCCATTCATGTTTTACAAATATCTTGACTTTGTACTTCGAATAAAGAATCGGTTGAAGAGAATGGAGAGTAGTAAAGAGGAAGTTCCACTTAAGAAAAGGATAGCATATAAGGTTGATGTGTGTTTCTCTCTCTATCCTTATGCGAAGCTGCTTGCACTTCTGTTTGCGACGATATCTCTTATAGGGTTTGGCGGTTTGGCACTCTATGCCATAGGCGATGGAACCTTCGTTGAGTCTCTTTGGCTTTCATGGACTTTTGTGGCTGAATCTGGTAATCATGGTGATAGGGTTGGAACTGCTTCAAGGATAGTGTCCTTGTTAATAAGCTCTGGAGGCATGCTCCTATTTGCCATGCTGTTGGGGCTCGTTTCTGATGCTATATCAGAGAAAGTAGATTCGCTTCGCAAAGGAAAGAGTGAAGTCATTGAAAGTAACCACACACTAATCCTTGGATGGAGTGATAAACTGGTTTGTCTTTGCAAGCCTTCAAACTGCTATGTTTTGCATGCATTTATTATTGTTCTTCCCCACATATATGTACTGATATACATTCAGAATGCTGTCCATGATAGGGTTCTCTTCTAAAGCAATTAGCCATAGCAAATAAAAGTATTGGAGGTGGAGTGGTTGTTGTTCTTGCTGAAAGAGATAAAGAGGAAATGGAGATGGATATAGCTAAACTTGAATTTGATTTTATGGGAACATCTGTGATATGCCGAAGTGGAAGTCCTCTTATTTTGGCTGATCTGAAGAAGGTATATTTACCTTTTCTTCTTTATGGTATTTTCTTTCGAGTCATCATTATTTCCTTATTTATATTTATTGCTCTGTGTTATTAAAAATATTTATTTTTCTGTTATCATCTTCCTTCAACACTCATGTTTACTTGCAGGTCTCAGTTTCAAAGGCGCGTGCTATTATTGTATTAGGATCTGATGGAAATGCTGACCAGGTTTAAAATTATGTTTAATGTGCCTAGGTGCATTCATGGTTCTATTTTTGTTTTAAACATGTTTCTAACATTTTGTAGCTTTTCTGAAATAGAGTGATGCTAGAGCTTTGAGAGTCGTGTTAAGCCTTACTGGAGTGAAAGAAGGACTAAGGGGTCATGTTGTTGTTGAGATAAGTGATCTTAACAATGAGCCCCTAGTTAAACTTGTTGGTGGAGAACTTATCGAAACAGTTGTTGCACATGATGTGATTGGTCGCCTAATGATACAATGTGCTCTACAACCAGGACTTGCACAGGTTACTAAATCTTATGCTCTCTTATTTATAACAAAAGTGATATTGTAGTCTAATGATCATCCTTTGTTGTTGAACATTTCTTTGTTTTCTAGTTTCTGGTTTGATGTATTGACGTTTTGCATGTACAACTTTTCATGAAAGATGACTATTTGACTTTATATTTACATTTATAGACATGTTCATGAATGATAAAAAAATATCAAATAAAAGAATCATGAGACATTCCTTACTATTTCCATTTGACAGATTTGGGAAGATCTTCTCGGTTTTGAGAATGCTGAATTTTATGTGAAAAGATGGCCAGAATTAGACAAAATGTGTTTTGAGGATGTGCTAATTTCATTTCCTGACGCCGTCCCATGTGGAGTGAAGATTGCTGCGAATAACGGAAAAATAATATTAAATCCAGAAGATAGTTATGTTTTAGAAGAAGGTGATGAGGTTCTTGTAATTGCCGAAGATGATGACACTTATGCTCCAGGACCCCTTCCTGAGGTAATCCTTTGTTTTGTATGTTGACTGTTGAGAATAGAATTGAGAGTTACATTCTTCAATCACTTTGCATGACTAAAAGAATAATAGATTTCTTGATTCTTTTGTAAAAGGTAATAACAGATTTAGGCTAGAAAATTGTATGAATATCAGAAAATTGTTCATGAAAAATCCAAATCTTAGGTAAATCTTCCATTTTCTTTCATGAAATATCCCTTACATCAGGATGTAGTTTTTATCTTCTTCATTGTGTTGCAGGTCCGCAAGAGTCCCCCTCCAGAGGGATATGATACTCCAAAATTTCCAGAGAAGATACTATTTTGTGGCTGGCGCAGAGATATTGATGATATGATAATGGTACGTCCATAATATAGTTATGTTGTGAAACAATGATAGTATGGTTGACATGTGTGAAAGACAAGAAAAGGAAAGATAAACATTGTTGTCTTCAACATTTCTGATTTGATATTTTCTTACTATATTGTGCTGTATGCTTGTGGAAAATCTTAAAGATGCAAAAGCAACAAGATTAAATGAAGTGTGTTTTAATCATACTCTGATAGCTCAATTCGTAACTTCCCCACTTCTCAGGTGAGACATCTGGTGAAGGGTTGATACATTATGTGACCATCTTTATTTTAACCGTGCCTCTATTTTTAATTGCCTCTGTTAGGTGCTGGAAGCATTGCTAGCTCGAGGGTCAGAGTTGTGGTTGTTTAATGAGGTTCAAGAAGAAGAAAGAGAGAGAAGACTAATTGATGCTGGCCTAGACATGTCAAAATTGGTGAACGTTAAACTTGTACATCGAGTTGGAAATGCTGTTATCAAACGACATTTAGAAAATCTTCCGTTAGAGACATTTGATTCTGTGAGCTCCATGGCTTTCTCTTCCTCTATCTCTTCCATTTTACAATTTTGATTGGCAATATTGTGGAAATGTCAATTGGATTAGGATCGATCATATTATGGGTTAAAAGGAAAAAAAAAATTGTTGATCATTCACATGAAATTTTGGGCTTCTTCCTCCAAAGTGGAAAATGGATATAAATTAAATGATTTGTATGTTTTTGATATTCACATTAGAAAAAGATATACCTTTTACAAGGTAAAGAAATGTAGTTCCACCCACTAAAATTTTAGAACTTACTTGAAAGTGAATGAGAAGTCTATAGTTCTTTTTAAATTAAAAAAAAAAAACTAAAATGAACTTCTTTGCTCTTAAAAATGATGTCAAAAATTTTCACCAATAAACAACTTGAGAGTAATGATATTTGCAGCAACTCTTTTGATTCTATGAACTATTTGCCTTGTTAGCAAACATTTTTTACCAGTTACTCTTGTACATGATCTTCTTTTATGTATCTTAATTGAATTGAATGTCTTACGTAGCATACTTTTGTTCTCATTATATAGTACTCCTATTGTTGTTTCAGATGTTATTCACACTACTGCATATCAAAGTATATTTTCAAAATTGACTTGTAATAGGATTATTTTTGTCAACGTCTTAAATACTTTTCATACTCCATGATGCATCTCATCTTGCTCCTATCCAAGCACATCTATTCATATTTAATCAATTTTTTATATCCAAGTTTTGTTGTTTGGCTGAAAACTAACGTTAAGTGAACAGATCTTGATCCTTGCAGATGATTCTTTGGAGGACTCATTTGTACATTCTGACTCTCGATCCCTCGCCACTTTGCTCCTTATTCGAGATATTCAGGTAAATCAAATGTTAGGTGCACTAGTAAACATGGGGAAAAAAACAACTCATATGTATCTAATCTTTTTAGGAAGTTGATTTGGCAAATTGTATGATTGACAACTACATCCTCTATAGAGAAACAAGCAAGTGTGATGAGGTTAATGATAGTGCATGGAACTCACTTATTCAGAAAATCAATCAATAAGGATAATATATTTTCAATCATGAATTTTGCATTGCAGTTGAACTGATATTGACCCTGTTTGCAGTCGAAGCGTCTTCCATATAAAGAGACAAAGTTGAATGCGATGCGACATGTTGGAGCTTGTAATAGTGCTTGGATTCGTGAAATACAGCAGGCATCTGATAAATCTATTGTTATCAGTGAGATCCTCGACTCCAGAACCAGAAACTTGGTTTCAGTGTCGAGAATAAGTGACTATGTCCTCTCAAATGAGCTTGTAAGTATGGCGCTTGCAATGGTGGCTGAAGATAAACAAATCAATCGTGTACTCGAGGAGCTCTTTGCAGAGGAGGTTAATATACTCTCATTCTTTTCTTGTTAAAGTTGAAGTGATTGCATTTATATGAGACAAAGTAGAACGATATTAGTTTTGATTCTGTTTCATAATTAAGTTGATTAATGATATACATAAGATGACTATGTTACCTAGTAATTTCAGTGTTTTTCCATGTTCAATGTTGTGCAATCAACATTCAACAAGTTTACCAGCTATAAATCTCAAATGTGTTGAACTAGCTCATATTAATATATGTAGCGTACACGTGTCAGCTGGATAGCTTCATGTCAGGGTCATTTATGTGCAATGAATTACTCGTTTGGGTAGCATCATCTCTAATTTATGAAAGATATTATTCACTATTTTCGTATTATACTTATATATTGTAGACCTTCAAAGACATATTCCTTTCATCTTTTTTCAGGGAAACGAGATGTGCATCAAACCGGCAGAGTTCTACTTATATGAGAATGAAGAGCTAAGTTTCCACGACATAATGCTGAGGGCGCGTCAAAGACATGAAATTGTGATTGGCTACCGTCTGGCTGATTCGGACCAGGCCATAATCAACCCTTTGCACAAGTCCGAGCGTAGAAGGTGGTGCCTGGACGACGTATTTGTTGTCATTTCGAAAACGTCGCGCCCCAAGTGAGATTTGGTAAAGCTTCATCACTCACTGATCAAACCGCTATTTGCATCATCTTACAATTTCAACGTGGCTAAGTGAAGCTCTCAAGTAATGGTGACATTCATATAATATAAACCAGGTTGGCTTTGCATTTTATATGATAGGTAAATTTGTTAGATTGTATGTATATATAAAACTCAATTAGTATAGGCTGAAATAATTGTTTATGTTTTTACAGGGTAAACTTCTTTAGATTGACCTCTTAAAGAATGAGCCCCAAAAAGCATATATAGACAAAGAAAATATATAAATTTCCCCATTCAATTAGCTTGATATGTTCATGCATTACTTTAGTACATGTTCAGTCCATTACACAAGCTCAAATTTTAGCCCTTCTACTGTTTCCCCCCCTCCTCGTTTCGCTGCATCTACCATTCGAATCGTGAGTTTTCTATTTGTTAAATTGTATTTTTAGCGCTGACATGATGGGCCTAACTCTTACTTTGTTCTTATACGATCTCAGTGTTTATAATTTAGTTTGGGTAAACTACTCAAAACCACCTCTTATTTTGACATCTTTGCAAAAAACCACCCTTTATTTTAATGTCTAAATAAAACCACTCTTTATTGCATATCTGTTAGCAATAACCCACCCCTTCTCAAAATAATAATGTTAATCTCCGTCTGATTTGTATTAAATGACCTATTTATCACTTGTATTGTAAAATTAAAGATGAAGAAACGAAGGGTGATTTAGGCAAAGTAGACGGATTAAGCAGCGAACTACAAACCCCATTTCATTCAATTCATTTGTTCTCTTCTTCGCTGCTTAATTCGGCATCCAACTGATTTACACTCGAACCGGAAAATTGACTACGAGAATAGTATGGAGGCTGGAGAAGATGGTGCAAGTGGTAGGGAGGAGATGATAGATTTGTTTGAAGATGGTGCCAACACTATCATTTTCTTCATTCAATACTTGAAACTCTTTGCTTCACGACTGGATTACTCGATGATTTAGTTGGGCTTGTATTTTTCAGATTTGTTGTTTGGTGTTATTTTCAAAAGCGCCCAAATCTCTCTTTCCCCTCCTGATTAATGTATGGTGCTGCTTTTCAGCTCTAATTTATTCAAAACTAGTGTAATTCACGTGTCGGATACGAATTTTTATGTCATATATGTTAAATAAAATATTTTAATAATTATTAAAATTAATCTATATTAAAAAAATAGATCTAAATAATATTGATATTAGAATCATATTCTGATCATAATTTCATATCTCAATCATCCATATAATTAAGAAATTTTGAATTTATATATAATTAGAAACTTTTGGATTTATAATCTTTGTGATTAACTTGTAATCTTTGTCCTTGATTTGTATTAATATTAGGAAGATATTAGTGATAGGTTTAGGATAAAGTCTTTGATTTATAATTTGATTTATTTTTAAAAAATGAAGAAAAAAAAACATGTGGTGGTTTTAATAAGAGAGTGTCATGTGACGATTTTAATGAGAAAATGTCATGTGGTATAATTAGGTTCTAGTTTAATAGATATATACTAGATTAAAAACTAATTGCAATGCCCAAATCTCCACCCATCTAGCTAATTACTGTACGGATTGATTTTTTAATTTTGATGATTTAGAAACAAGGCAAATGAAAACTTACATCCAAATAAAAGGATATTTGACTGAAAAATGAACGAGGTGGTTTATTGCTAACGGTTAATACAATAAAGGGTGGTATAATATATAAGTTGAAATAAGCGGTGATTTTCTGTAAAGAAGTCATAATAGGTGGTTAATTTACTCTTCTTTGTAATCTTCGATCTTCAAAAAAAAACTTCTTTCTCATCTCTATATGGTGTTTTTTTTAGCAATGATGACTTTATGTTACGATTAGGAAGAATCCTCTTTGGTGGGGGAGTCTGTTGTTCCTTCTTACCCTTTCTAGTGTAAGTATTTTTCCCTTAATATCATTTTGCTACATCAGTTGATTCCTCAGTTACTAAATGAGTTGTCAATATTTTTGATTCATCTACTTTCCTTACATGTTCTATGTCCATTGTAGTTAGCATTTGGAGTCCTTTTACGTGCTAGGTTACCTCCTTACATGGGGCTCGTGAAAGATCATCAGTAATAGTTCTATCACTATCACCTTGTCTTTGTTCATCACCCTTGATTTATAAATCATACTCTTTTTCTCCACACTTTGCATTTATGTCTTCAACAACCACCATGACCATATTTCATGCATCCACCACATTTGAACTATCAACAATGTTTTTAGTTTTTTCTTCCATTTCATCTTCTGCAATCTGCTCAAATATGACTACTTGGTTCTTTGGTGAATGTTGATGGGATTCATCAACATATCCTAAAATATTGTCAAGCTTTTCCTCAATTTTATTTTTTGCAATCTACTCAAATTCTTGCTCTAATTTCTCTAGTGATAGATGATGGAATCCACCAACATCATCATCAGACCTCAACAGAGTTTTCATGCAATAAAAGAAAATAAATGTTCCTCATTATTCAAGTGGTTTCCACAATCATACTAACCAATACTGACAGGCACAATAAAAAATATTGTCACCGTGTGGTAAAATTGTCTTATAGAAATTGTAAATTCAATTTGTGGCTAACATAAGCCATGCCTCTTTTTGGTTGACTTGAGCCTCTTCTTCACCACTGTCATCACCATTGTTATCAAAACTCTCATAATTATCATCATTTTTTCCACCAATTTCTTCTCAATACCCTTATGAAGTCCCTTATTCTTGTCACCCTCATCACCATCATCATCTTCATCCTCGTCAATCTCAATTTCCCCATCATCCCCAGTCCCCTCATCATCTTCAACTTCCTCCTCGTTCTCAAGTTCCTCATCCCCATCTTCCTCATTGTCTTGACCTTCCTCATCTTCCTCATCCTCGTCAAAGTCATCACCACATGGTGCAAAATCCTCCTCATCCTCAAAATACTTAGTTTTCTCCTTAACTTTTTCATAACCTTTCCTCCTAGGCACCTCATGTGGTTCAATCCTCTTTTACAACCTTTGCATCCTCTCAAGCATTCCATTTTCCTTTCTCTCCATCAATTTGAATGATTCTTTTACATCACACATTACCTTTGTTGAATCCACAGAAGCATTACTCGGGCAAGCCTAGAGGCACCATGTTTTCCTTTCTTTTTCCCTTTCGCCTTCCGTTACTTGGCATTGCTTCCTTCACTATTTTGTCAAATACTCGTCATCCATTTCATCAACATAGTAGCAGTTTGACAACATATTCTCCTCGTCTTCTTTTGGTATAACAATGGGTCTATCCTCGTTAGCATGATAAAAAAAGCCTCCTCTAAGACTTCTCGTTTAGATAGTTCCCCTAAAAACCAACGCATACCCTGTGGCATTGCAGATTCTCTCAACTTTGATGTAAATTGCATCCCAACTGTTGGCACGACTTCAAATAACCAGATCTGCATTAATAAGTGGTTTGAGTATTAGGCAATAATCAAAGCACACAATCAACGTATGTATGATGCACTATGAGATCCTGTCACCCTAAATAGTAATATTTTATCATCTTATATTATAAAATCTCACTATAATGCATAACACATCATACCACAAAGATGTAGAAGAACACATCATGTTATTTTGTTTATGATTACTTTTCTCTCCAAACAATGCAAAATCAAATCATAATTGAATCACTAATAAACCAATCCAAATCTGACAGCTCACATTCTACAAAAATAATCCTGCCATCTATAACTCATTACCCCGACGCCAATCTAACATTGCATATGTAGAAACTGCATAATAAAAATACTTGAAACACTAATGGCATTCCTAGCTTGAATTGAATATGGAAATCTTGGTTGGTTGGACAGTAGCTTTGCCTTCTCTACTATGTCCATCCTTTTAGTCAATGAGTTTGTCAAAGATTTGTGTAGCTTTTGATAAGCAACCCTTCCTAAGGGGTACTCATAAAACCCATCCATATTCTCCAATAGGTTCACATGTTGAGGCTTCACAAGCCTCTACTTATCTCATCCAAGCAATAGCCCATCGACTGTTAACAAGAGTGTCAACTTCAATATAATTGTCAATCTCACGATATATGTTAAATTTGTTGTAAAGATCTTGTACGGTCGTCTTAGGACCATCGAGTCCACCAAAAAATCATTCCATGACAGCTTGTCTCCTTTTATATCAATCAATGGAAGTTCTCCATAATTCAAGTCAGTTATCAAATAGTACTCTTTGAGAGAAAACCTAAACTATTTTCTTGCAACCTCATACCATGACCCATACTTCTTCTTTGTTTGAAGTTGCTTAAAAATAACAACATGCGGATGAAAACGACACTTGTTGCAACATCTTCAATACCTTCCCAAATGGGCCATCCAAAACTCGTTGCCCAATCCGCATGGGTGAGTTTGTTCTCTATCTCACGAACAAAAAAATGTCTAGAATTAATGTTACGTAGTTTAGTGCCCGTGCCATGCACGGTATATATTTATAATTTTTTTTAGTAGAGTATGAATTTAATTCCTCATGAGTTTCTAATAAACCTATATATCATATCACAAAAGATATTCAAATTATGTGTCTACTTCATATTATAAATATTACTCATAATATTAGTGAAAAAATAATATTGGGTGAACATATTATTTACACGTATATTTAGTTTTCTCACAAAATAAAATTGTAAAATAGTCTCTACTTGTAATTCTTAAAAAATTAACATATAGTTAGTTTTGTATAAATTACAGGTTTCAAAAAAAAATGAAATAAATCGTGAAACATAAAATCGGTCATGAATATATACAGTCTTAAGAGAAATAAGTCATATTGCAAAAGAGATTCCTTAACTTATGATAATTGTTATCATAACATAAAATTATTAATTAATTTTATTATAATAAAATATAAAGTGAAATATTAATATCATTTTTTGGATGATCATATCAAATATCAAAAATGAAAAAATAACAACATATGGCTCATTTAAATATTTAACTTGTTGATAAATATTAAGTTTGTTAGGTAGAGGTTTTTTCTTTTATTTCTAAAATTTTGTAAGGTAGGAAATTATAACATATTTAACTATATTATTCAAATTGGATTTACAATATAATATTAATCAGATATATAATTAGATTAATTGATATGGTAATTTTCTATAGACATTAGGATATCTTTCATTTGATGATTTGATTTGATAAAGCATAATACTATTATATAAAATTCTTGAGAAAAAAATTTGAATTTGTGATGTTGCTGATCTTTTCAAATTTAACAATTTACATCAAGTAATTCTATAGTACATGTGTTAGATTTGTAAGCATATTAACATTATTTATAGGCGCAGTTGCATAACTACCAGAAAAAAGAGGGCTAGCAAAAAAGTTAGTGTTTAAAAAGAATGGCAAAACTACCAATTTTTTGTACTTTTTTGGGTATTTTTGCTATAAATAGGGTTTGATTTTATCTTTTCTTTTAAATCCAAAAATCTTTAAAAGGTGGCAAATCTTTGTTTGAAAAAGATAAAATAAAATCCTAATCTCTACAGTAATCTTCTTCTTCCCTTAATCACCCATCCTATCACCTGATATCCTCCAAAGCTATGACCTGTTACTACTGTGCGGAAAAGAAATTGGCAGGGAAGGAGCTTGTTTTTCCCTCCAAAGGTTTGACCTCCTGTACAAGCAAAGTAATCTCCTTCCTTCCCTTAATCACACTTTCCACCATGTCCTTCTCCGTAACTCTGTCTGACAAAGTTTGCACCACATTCCTGAAGAAGCAGTAACTCGGCCTGACAACGTTTGCACCATCTCTTGTACAAGCTTTTAAGTCCGCACCTGATAATCGCCATTGATGCTTCAATGGGTAAGTAATTCTTCCTGACAAAGCGTCGTTTTTTCCCTCTGTTTTTTACTTACTTTATCCCTCTGTTTTTTACTTAGAACAGTGAGAAGTTAGTCTACGTAAAGTTCATTCCTTGTTTATTTGTAGGTACGAAGTTAGTCTACGTAAAGTTCATAAGCGGTGGACAATGGAAAGTTAATGGGAAAAGTTGGTTATATGATGGTGATAGAACAGTAAGAGCCATGTTGATTTCAAAGGGCATGGACTTGGCTACACTGCAGAGGAAATGGATTCAGAAGAACCCATTTGATGAAGAGAAGTACTTAGTGAAGATACATTCCCTCATTCTAAACAAACCTGACCTTCCTCTGATCGCTTTAAATGACGACGACGATCTGGAAGCATTCAAGTTCTTGAACGTGAGTGGAGAAATTACAGCAGAGTGAAAGATTGAGTTGTATACCGGCCTCGTAATGAAGGAAGAGATTCCAACTGAAAGCGTTGTACATCATACTCTTCTTTTCCCAACAGTTCCACCAGTGACTCAGAGCCAAGACAATAAGGAGTTTGTCAGGTCATTTTTTCACAATGTCAGAGCACATAACACCGATGTCAGGTCAGTAGATAAAATCATTAAAGCTGACAACGAAGCAGAGTTAAGAAGATTAAATAGGGATGAAGTGAGGGCAAAAAACAAAAGAAAGTGTCCCATTTCAGTGGAAGACATTATATCAGTGAGCAGTGATGATGAGAACATTGAAGCTACTTCATCAAGAAACAAAGGAAAGGAGCAAATGACCGATGATGCCAATTGTGATAAAGATTATAGATATTATGAAGATTTTTTCAAGGATGAAATAGCAGATGGTCATGATTATCGGGGCGTCCATGCTTCAGGTGATGATATATGTAATAATGGTCCCGATGATGGTGGAGACTATGCTTCAAGTGATGCTTCAGACGATGCTTCAAGTGATGACATATGTAATTATGGTCTTGATGATGTATGGGATGAAATATATGAAAATCAGGGAACATTTAACGAGGAGCAAATAGAGGAGGACCAAGAAGACTTTGATATTGATGAAGACATGCTTAGAGAAATTGAACAGAGGTACTATCCATCAGAAAGGGACATGCAAGCAATGTTGGTTGAAGATGAGGATACAACTACAGCTGATAACATTGATAACAAAGTAGTGAAGGTTGGACAATACTTCAAATCTAAGGAGGAGTTCAAAACTGCACTTTATATGATGGCAATGGAAAACTGCTTTGGCATGCGTGTGAAGAGGTCTGATAAATCGACATATGATGTTACATGTGTTGACGACAATTGCACCTTCATTTGGCGTGGCTCAATCTATTGCAAAACGTCATTGTTATTGTTTAAGGTGCGAGAGTTTGTGCCGGATCATAGCTGTGGCATGAGAGTAATGCACAATCATCAGAGAGGAGCAACTTCTTGGCTGATTGCAGATAAAATACTTCATAAGTAATATTTATTGCTTTTGATCACTTGTTCTTATCAAAAGCCAATATCATTTGGTAATACATTGACTTCGTGTTATGTCAGGTTTTTAAACGGCCGTAAAGGCCTCCGTGCTTTAGAGATTCAGGATTTCATGTTAGAGCTGGGAATAAGGACAAGCTACTACAAAGCCAATCGAGCGCGGCTCAAAGCCCAGGATATGGCACATGGCACAACCAAGGAAAGCTATATACTAGTATGTACTCTTACATGCACATGTTAGAGAAATCAAATCCTGGAACATACACGAGAATAGTAAGAGATGCTCACCATCGCTCCAAGTATGTTTTTTGGGCTTTAGGTCCATGGATAAGGGCATCGCCACTTATATGACTGCATGTGTGAAAAACATAGCAAACAAATATTTAAGACCATATAGGATTAAGTCAGGTCGTATGAGTAACATTTCAGGACATATCATTAACAACATAGTTTTACATATATAGGTAATCTCAGTTGACGACACTCACTTGACTGCCTTGTTCAAGGGCATACTTCTCCTAGCTACGGCTCAAGATTGAAACGGACAAATATATCCACTTGTTGTTGTCGTTGTTAATAGTGAGAATGATGATGCGTAGTCATTTTTTTAGTGAATTGAAGGTTGTTGTTCCAAATCATCCTGAGGTGTATTTTGTGTCTGACCGTCATGTTATCATTGGGAAGGCTCTGAGAAATAACTATTTTTTTCGCCAAGTATGGGTTTTGCATTTATCATATCTATCAAAACTTCAAGAGGAAGTATGGCAGGCCAGACCTCTTTGGCATCTTCAAATAAGTTGCGAAGGCTTACACTGTGGCTGAGTTCAATCATCAGTTTGCTCAACTCACAGCTGCCCTCTCCAAGGATTGGTCAATATCTCAAAGAAGCTGGAGTTAACAACTGGGCAAGGGCGCATTTTTATGGGAACAAATTTAACATCATAACGAGCAACAACGCTGAGTGTCTTAATGGAATGTGGAAAACCCAGCGTCAGTGGTCTATTCTTGCCCTGTTTGATGCCATTCTGGAGACCATTTCTAAATGGTTTTGTGAAAGAAGGGAAAAAGCCAAAAAATGGGACCAAGTATTGCCACCCTCTGTGTACACACTGGTAGAAGTGAACTACAGAAAGTCAACTAAGATGAGTGTGCGAAGGCTTAGCGAGTTTGAAGGAGAGGTTATGCAAGGAACTATTAGATACCCTGTGAACCTACATGCTGGTACATGTGATTGTAACATGCCCCAGATTGATAAAGTTCCATGTGCTCATGCCATAGCGGTTGCAAGTGATAGAGGAGTGCCACTCACTGATCTTGTCCATCCCATGTTCAAGAATGAGTTGGTGAGAGAAGTGTACAAGGAAACTGTGTATCTTGTTCCTCCAAAAAGCCGATGGTTAGTTCCTGAAGTTGTGTCATCCATCACATGCTCTGCACCACTGGTAAAGCGTCATCCTGGAAGACCACGTATTAACCGATTCAGGGCGACGTGGGAGATGAATTATTCTATGAAGAGGCGATGTTCTTATTGCGGCATTCGAAACACAACAAGAAGAACTTTAGGAGGAGAAGGACTGACGGGTGACATCCATTGGGTTAAGTTAATTGTTGTTGAACACTATCACCTTGTTGGTGTTTTTTGGTGGTTTATGTTGGTAAACATCGTCGTGTTGTTTTTGGGTGCTTGAAAAGATGTATGGTTTAAGTATATAGAGTTTTAAACCATACCTCTTTTTGTTGGGGTTCCCTCTTTTGGTTGGGTTATAAGAATTAGTATCTATAGTCTAACTGATGCATTATCTTTCGTAAACAACCAAAGCTATACTTAATGGTTTGCTTGGTATAAGGAACACTTCTCCCGTCAAAAGGAATACTGCTCTGAAAAAATGTCATGTAAAACGATAAATGTGGTCTGACAAAGTTATATATGACCTGATAAAAAACCATAGTGTGCAAATCGATGTTTTCAAGGTGGTTTAAAGCATTTAAGTTGATTACAGAGTGTTGACCTGAATAACCCCGCATCTATTCTGAAAACATCATATATGGATTGGAAATCAATAAATGTGTACAAAGTCAATGTTTTCAAGGTGGTTGAGATTTTGCTCTGACAAATGTATTTGAATTTTCCACGGGAACTTACCCCATATTCATACAGAGCAAAAAAAATGAACAAAATAAAAACTAGTACATAGAAGAGAACGACAACATCATCACGGCATTAGGGCATCACGGCATCACGGGCATCACGAACGACGTACACCTTCACGCCGGCGACCTTCTCGCCGAGGCGAACGAGATAGGCCACGTCGCCGTTGGTCTACAACGGATGAAGGTAATGTTGCCCCGACTCTGGGACCTATTAAAAAAAAAAGGATTTACTCCCCGTATACTTGGACATGTTCATAAGTCTGCTAGTCAAGTACCATATTTCCATCCTGTTTTTGGGAACCTCAAGAGCTTCGTGCTCCCCCCCCCCCCCCCCCCCCCCCTCGTGTACACATGCATTGTCAATAACTCCATTTGGCCGGAGCTTGGGCTTAAGTCCCCATCCGTGTACACCTGAAGCTAGATTTTGACATATGAATCCGCCATATGTGAGAGAGAGTTGGGAGCTTGGGAGAGGAGTTTTAGAGAAGATGGCTAGAGAGTTTGGGAGGATTTCCGAGTGATTTGCAACCATCAAGGCCAATATTTATACACAAAATATCTTAGTGGAGTCTTAATGGCTGGCAATTGGGGAAGTAAGTGTTAATGGTCATTTAAAATTTTATGAAAAAACATACGCGTCAAATCGGATGCAATGGGAAAAGATCTCTTGCATGAAAATCTTCCATATCTTTAATGAAGTTACCCTGACAAAGACCCTAATATGTCTTCCTTAAAAACAGAGTAATATTTTAGTTTGTTACAAAAAACCTAAGATGTCTTCCTTAAAAACATCAGGAATATTTTAGTTTGTTTCAAATAAGTTTGATAAGTGTTTGTAAACACTCATCAAAACATATCACTCATCAAAAGATCAAAACATATTATGAGATTTGTGGTCGGAAATTTAGGCATGTAAAACTACAATATGACCTGACTTAAACACATTGAGTTTGTAAACATCATAAAAATATGAGATTCTACATTAAAATACAATAAGCACATGTCTTCCTTGCCCAATGGTATAATAAATACTTAAACTAGTTAAACAAGCTACATTAAATAAATCAAACTACGGTCTTTAAAAACCATCCCAAGAACATCTAAAAATACTATGAGCCATTTGATTTCTGTGTCCATCTATGAATTTGTCAGATGCAAGATCAAGGTTTGTCATCCCAAGCATCAACAACTCAATGTGCTTGAGTGTGTACACCCCACAATCTCCTCTGTAAGATGAACAAAAGAAGTTAGAATGTATATCAAATATAGTTTGATAAGGGTTTATCATTGCATTTATACACATATACTTACTCGCGCTTGTTTTTCTTAAGGTTATCCCGACGAGTCACATACATTGGCTTGTCAAAAAATGCTTCACATCTCTTGGCCAGTGGCTCATACAGCTTGATATACCTTGGAACAATCTCAGTCATGGGCTGAATCATCTCAAAAATCTCCTTATCTGAGTACATATCTACATTGTAGTCGTACACGATCACAAACCAGTCAGATAGTTCAATCTCTAAGGCAAACCAGTGGTAGTCTATGATGTTGAAGGGAACATATATGTGTTCGGCATCATCCCATCTCTTGCCAAAATCTGCCGGTCATTGACCTTTCATGTACTTCATCAGTGCATCCTCACCTACACGTGGATAGTCGTTCTCGAAACGCTTGAACTCAGCGGTGACCAAGGTTGTCCAGAAGGTGTCAAGCACTACCACCTTCGAGAACCACATTGGATCCTCTGAAATCCTTTTTACGATAAAGGAATATCATTTGCTCCAGATGCTAAAATGGTGCAACAATGTTAATGTATCCAATGAAAACGATGTTATAATTGCATATTATTTTGAAAGGATGCATTGGAATATTACCTCATCCTGCAACCATAACTTGGGGGCAAACAATTTTTCAAAGAATTCCTTATCCACTTCACGCCCAGTCGGTCCAATTCGGGGTTCAGTACTGGGTGATATTCAAACATACATTCATTTGAATAAAAAACAAGGCAAACAGGTAAAATGTTAGACTTTTTCAGGATAAAAGTAAACACTTCAGGCCAGAATGATACATATACAGGTGAAATTACACGAAACATATTCCAGGCAAACTACATTATTTTCAAGTCATTACATTGTTAGTCAGGCCATATATAAGTTTTTCATTCCAGGAAGAAGAATTTTCAAGTCATTATTAACGACCACGGAGCACATATTAAGTTAAGTAGATTGGTTTGGCTTACTAACCTCTTAGTTTGCAACCACTTCACCGGTCTGTCATCCCTTCCACCTTGCTATTTTTGGTATTTTCGCCAATTTTTGCTCATCCAAATTGCGGAAGGGTAATTTTGCCGCCGCAGCTAGCTCGCGAGTGCAAGTTGGATATTTCCTCTTCTTGCACTTGAGTACCCTTGACCTTTCCCCCCTTCCTCGGCCCATTCCCTTTATTTGTCTCCCCTTCATCCTCACCTACCTAATCACAATTTGCTTTTTGAAGAGAAACAAACTTTGCTTGTGATACCTTCTCAGCTTGTAATTCAATCATATCCTCCAGGACCTCCACACCTCCCTGATCAACCTTGCTTCCTCCCTCCATATCATCTCCATGTGTTACCTCATCAACTTGTACCACAATCCCATCCTCCAAAACTCCCTGATCCACCTTGCTTCCTCCCTCCACACCATCTCCCTTTGTTACCTCATCAACTTGTACCTCAGTCCATCCTCCACAACTCCCTGATCAACCAGTTTGCTTCCTCCCTCCACACTATCTCCCTTTGTTACCTCCTCAACTTGTACCTCACATATACCATGTGGTTGTGTCACCAACTCAGGTTGTACCTTATCCACACCCTCATCAGACATTGATTTTGTCCCCACCTCAGGTTGTGTCACCACCACATGTGTTACTTCATTCACCACCTCAAGTTGTGTGACCAACTCAGGTGTTACATCATTCACACCCTCCTCATTTGCTTCTTTTACCACCTCAGTTGTTACCTCTTGTAGTATTATAGCTGTCTCAATAAGAATTAACAGTGCATTGTCTTGCTCTGTTGCATCCCCTTCAACTTGTTGCTCATTTGAAACCACCGTTTTTTTTCGAAAGTGACCATTGCAACATTTTGATCTGCCTTCTCCTGACAACCTACATCATCTTGAACATCCTCATTGTCCATTGTTCCTCTCGATGGTGATGTAACCTTCTTCATCAACCATTTTCCACCATTAGATATAATTGCACCATCTTCTTGCTCTTCTTCATTAGTGTCCTGAAAGCGATGACATATGGTCTGAAATTTGCAAATATGGTTTGAACTATGTGATATGTGCATATATGGACTGAAATGTGCATATACGGACGAAAATGTGCAAATATGGACTAAAATGTGCATATATGGACTGAAAACAAAGGACACACCTCTTCAGAATATCCCTCTTCATACTCTCCATCTTCAGACTCTCCCTCTTGTGACTCATCCTCTTCGTCATCTTCATTAACATCGCCTTGAATAACATAACATGTGGTCTAAAATGAGAAAATGTGGACTGATTTGGTGCAAAGGTTTTACTTTATACTGAAGGACATACTTCTACAGATCTTGCCTCTTCAAACTTTGACTCATCACCTTCATCTTTTGACTTCACCTTCCTCATCATGCTCTTCTAGTGTTCTCTAATGTTTGGTTCATCATCACTTTGATCCCTCTCAGCCTCTGACTCTTATAGGCATATATATATACATTAAACATTCATTGTGCAAGTCTACAAATGTGAACAAATTAAGCCATTCATATTGTTTCATCACTAGATGAAGATGCCACTTTTGTATGAACTTTTCCTCTTTTTTCCTTCTTTAACCCAAGGACTTCCTCCCTTAACAGATCGTACTTTTCATCCAGATTTTGCATCCTTTCAAGCAATTCATTCAAACAACACATGACTTGCCTCTGGTCCAAACCCTCAATGTTTACAGCTTGTCCTTTATCACCTCCCTTATCCTTTTACTAGCCCTCTTTCTTTTTGGCTTCAGTTGCTTCACAATCTCATCAAAGAATTTGTCTCCTTCCTCCTCTGGGAAGTAATAGCTTTCTCCCAACTCCTCTCATTCCTCCTCAACAAGGATCTATTTAGCAGCATACGTCCCCTCTTGGGCATCCATAACCGAATCCAAGGTTGGTCTACTTATTTTCAACCACTTCACACCTCGGGGTTGAACAAGTTTATTAAGCTTTTGTGCAAACGTGCTGCCAATTTGGGGAACTGCCTCATATAACCAAATCTGAAACAAACATAATTGAAATTAAACCACAATTATGACCAGTAAATTAACCTCAAATTTTACATATTTAACTACTAACACATTACCTGAAACACCATTGAGAAACCCCTTATGGTCTAACCTGCTCTGGCTTTGGAAGAAACTACAGGTGCAGCCTTAACTGACTCCAGTCTTGAGTACAAAGCAGTAGCCAGACTTTGATAGAGGTCAATATAAGCACTCCTACCCCATGGGAAATTATTGAAACGATCCAAGTCTTAGATCAATTTTACATGTAAGGCTTTGATCTTCCTCTTCTTATCACCCCTCAATACAACACCCTCTAGAATTAGCAACAAAGCCATCTTCATCTTGAATACATTGTCCTCTCGACACGAGATGAACTTGGTTGAAAGGTTAGAGGTTGTCATACTCTTCACACCAAAAAAATCAAACACTGCTTTTTTATCCTCCAATGTGTCCTCCTCATCCGGCATGCCACAATTCAGTCTTGTTATAAGTCTAAACTCCTCCATTGAAAACCTATATGGTTTTCCACCCAGATCATACCATGTCTCCCACTTCTTTTTTTGTCTCTAGTTGCCTACAAAACTTGGTGAATCAACTGTGCAGACAACTTCAAGTTCTTCATTATTTTTACAATTGGGCCAAAGGGCCCCTATAGAAATGTTTGTCAGTCTTCACCAGTTAATGTGTTCTCAATACATTGAAGATAATGAAACCTTGAATTCTGATTGATCCGACCGAAAAACAACTCATCTCTATCTCACTTGTACTTCATCTGTAATGAATGACATTCACAAATACATGACATTCATATTCACATAAAGAAAATAAACCTTATTCAGACTACATTTATATATATGTCACGTAAGATATAGGTTTTTCAGGTCATATAACTTATTCAGACTACACTGTCACAATCTTTATAAATTTACCATAACATAGTTCCAGGTAAGACTTATAAAACTTTGTCATACTACATTTGGATTTGTCAGGTGCAATGGTAGTTATTCAGGTACACTGTCATAATCTTTATAAATGCACGATAAAACGTTCCATTACCTCTTGAAGATTGATGCATTCACAAATACATGACAATCTAATCACATAAAGAAAATAAAACTTTTTCAGACTACATTTGGATTTGTCAGGGGAAATGAAAGTTCTTCTAGTAAGAATTATACATAAAAACACTTTATTAGGCCACTCAGGCTACTATGATATCTACATTGTCACAATCTTTAAAGTTCACCATAACCCCTACAATTTTGTATCAACATGTGTCACCATAACCCTTACATTTGGATTTATCAGGTCATTCAGGCTACTATGACATTCTAATCAAACATGTGAATATACATGTTTTTCAGACTACTTATGTGTTTGTCAGGTGACATAGACTTATTTCAGGTAATGTAGTTTATACGTAGCCACACTTTTTGAGGTTGTAACAACACATTCTCCACAACACTTTGTTAGGCGATTTCTATGTTTTCGGGTTATATCACACAACAACACTATCCATGCTTTGTCAGGCGATTTTCGGGTTATATCACACAACAACACTATACAGCAACATTCTCAGGCTATATCACACAACAACACTATACAACTACACTTTATCAAACTTTATCAAGCTTTTATACCCTACTCCAATTTCAGGCAAGTACAAAGTCTGTCAGGATATTATGAGATTTTTCATATATATATTGTCAATCAATTGCAAAGTTTTTCAGGAAATTACAAAGATCTTTAGGTTATATCACACAACAACACTCTCCATGCTCTATTTTTTACTGAGTAATTCATGCTATATTTCTCATTACCAACATGCAGTCTATCCAGACATAAACCTAGCATGCATCAACAATTCAACAATTTCAGACAAACTTAGACATTTTTCAAGAAACTAAAGACTTATTCAAGAGAACTAACCTCGCCAACTGATTTCGATGGCTTCCTCATCGACCTCTTTGTTGTGGGTTCTTCAGCCTCCGATCGCCGTATTTTCTTCTTCTGTATCGGAACGATTGGACTAGGTGAATCTTCTTCCTCTAAAAAGTTGTAGGCTCTCTTCATTCTTGCACTCTTCACTTTCGAGGGTTCTGAACGCGGTTGTTCTTCTAGTCTTCAACCCTTTTTCTCTTCGCAATTGTCGCCGACTTCGCCTTCTTTTCCCTGGCCTTCGCCGACTTCAACCCTCTTGTCTTCACCATTGTCGATTTGGGGATTTAGGTTTAGGGTGTTGTTGCTCGATTTAGGGTTTTAGGAAACATAGCTTTGTTCTGAAAAATGGAACTTTGGTGTTCTTAACAAATCAAAAAGATTTGGGGAATCCCCCGTTTAAACGCCCCGTCCCCGTGGGGAATCCCCGCTACGGGGACGGGGCATTTAAACGGGGATGGGGGCGGGGGAAAAATTTAAACCCTGAGCGGGGATGGGGAGCGGGGCGGGGATAGAGGTCCCCACCCCGTCCCCGACGGGGATCCCCGTCGAATATATTATTTTTGTGATTTTCTTAACCTTAAATCCTAAATTTTATATTGTTTAGTCCCTAAACCTTGTACCCTTTAGACGTTAAATCATAAATCTCAAATCATTTATACCCTAAATCTTAATAATATATAAATTAAAACAAAATTTTAAAAAATTATGTGTAGTAAAACGGGGACGGGGATCCCCGACGGGGAGCGGGGCCCCGACAGGGACGAGGGAAGTTTTTGATCCCCGTTTGGGGATGGGGACTGGGGCAAAAAACGGGGACGGGGACTGGGGCAAAAAACGGGGACGGGGAGAGTACTCCCCGCCCCGAACCCGCCCCGTTGCCATCCCTACCATTGACCAGCTTTAAAAAAAAAAAGTTTTATTCACATTTTATTTTACCTTTTTTTGTTTTGCAACTTTTTGGTAGTTTTGCAATATTTTGAAAGTGGCGGTACTTTTGCAAATGGATTTGTAAAAGTTGATAGTTTTGCAATTCCGCCTTATTTATATGTCATTATTCATATATACTTTATGTTATATTTTACTTATGCTCCACATATTCGTTAATCGGGTCGCGGTCGGGTTGGTCGGGTCCGGTCAATAATTTTCTAGTTTGGTAAATTCGGGTTACAAAAAATTTCGATCAAGTTGTGTCGGGTCCAAATACGGATCAATCAGGTCAGTAAACGGGTTCAGTAATTTTTTATAGCTCTAGTAACATTCTAGTAGGTAGGATTCATAATTTAGTAAATAATAAGATCAAAGTATAAGGAGGTAAGATATTGTGGTAGCCGTAATTGAATATGCCAATATTTTGAATTAGATATATATATATAGAGATAGATTATAAAATGTAAATTTTAAATAAAAGGTACTAAAGTTATAATAGAAACCTATTAGTGTATAGAATATATCTAATCTAATACAATTAAAAGAAAATGATTAGTTCAAAGAAATTTGGTCATTTTAAAATGAGACTTAATTTGGAAAAAAAATATTAAAATATATCAAACATCATTCATATACTCTTATCATCAAATCCAAACATTTTTAAATCATTGGTAAATTATTATAAAATTATTTAAAAATTAAGTTTATAACTAACAGAATTAAAATAAAATAACATAAAGAGAGGGATGAGCAATTTCATATGGTTTTCCAAGAATAAATCTACGAATGAAATGCAAATTTTAAAGACAAAAGTTAATAGATTGGAGAAGAAGAAAAATCATATCACGTACAAGACGTTTATCTCGTAATGAAAACAAAGAGATTTGAGACTTCACAAATATCATGTGGAAGTGCATATTTGAAGTGCAAAAACAATTAAAATTACTTATATGGATCGAAACTAATAGCTATAAACACATTGGCATGAACCAAATTGAGTAACTACAAATAATGTGAAAACAAATTTGAAAGAAACACATTGGCATGAACCAAATTGTCCACAACCACCCGTTATACACGTAATTACTTGAGCTCACCCTTTAAATGCATTCTGTTAGCGTTCAACCACCCATATCCCAAATCCGTTCATTTCCTCCGTTATCTAGTGTGCAATTACCATTATACCCTTCATTTATCCGGTTTTTGAGCTGTTCTTTTTTTTTTTTGGTTTAGGTTTTTGGTTATTAAAAACCGGTTTTAGTGCCCAGAAAACCATTAATACGAGTTCAGTGCCCCTCAAACCATTTCCAAATTCTGGAAATCTCACGTGATTTGGAATCTGTAAAATTAGGATGAATAACCTCCATCTTCCCCAACAAAACTCTACAGAGCACCACATGTCTGAGCCCATCTTCATCCACATCAGCTGATTGCACACTGAAAAGCCAAACAATAGCAGAAACCCAAGTTAAAAACCAGCTACAAAAATACCAGTCGTTCTGTAAGAAGCATTTCATCGAATAGATTCCCTACGGAACTGAAAACCAAAAAAAAAAACAATCATTTCAAGAGCTTACCTCTCAAATGGCGAATCATCAGTGGAGAGATAAACTTCGCTGCCGTACATTCCATCGTTCTAGTTCAACTCTGAGAGACCAAAGCCGTGAGACATGATCCGCTCAACTCCTTCTCTAGAAGTACCAAACCAAGCAAACTTCAAATTGGCATCCTTGTTCCCAGGGGCTTGACTCTCCATGAATCGGCGGTGGATTTGGAAGGACTGAGCTTTCGCCTGCGCTGCAAAGCTAGAAGACCAGTTCTTCTTTTGGATCGCCATCACCGTGGTCCGGGGCGCCAAGTACTCCCCCAAATAGGACAGAAACATGTGCTTGATCACTCTGTGAACCCTGTCTTCCTCCTCGTCTAACATGACCAGTCCGCCACTGAAGACATCTGGACAGCTGGAGCTAGCTCTCGGAGAGCCACCGCCAACGCAACTCTCTGAATCGGAAATAGAGGAATCTGGATCTTCCGTCCTCGTCCGTTGATCATCGATTGAATCAAACGAATACGCCCTAGTTTCACCCACCGTTCCAAAAAGTGCATGGATCTGAGGGGCACTGAACTCGTATTAATGTTTCCAGAACGATTTCCAGAATTTGGAAATGGTTTTCTGGGCACTGAACTCGTATTAATGGTTTTTTGGGCACTAAACCCGATTTTTAATAACCAAAAACCTAACCCAAAAAAATAAAAGAACCGCTTAAAAATCGGATAAATGAAAGGTATAATGGTAATTACACACTAGATAACGGATGAAATGAACGGATTTGGCGTATGGGTGGTTCAGCGCTAACGAAATGCATTTAAAGGGTGGACTCAAATAATTGAACTCAACGTTGTATAGGTTAACAAATAATCTAACTTCTATTAATTATAGTTAATCAAATTGAAAGATAATAAATCAAATGTGATAGTTTGTCAAATAAACCAACTTGATATCTACATTAATTAGCCTAACAAAATAAATGAGCTTTTATACGACAATTTTTTTTTATCAAATTATCAAAACACAACTCGTAAAAGATTTATTAGATATATTGATTTGAGTTCTTTCCTTATTTTTATAAAATTATTGGATTATGATGTAAAATAATGATAGTTGTAAACAAAACAATGTCAATTAAACTCAAAATTCTATGTAAAATTTGACAACACATCATGATATTTAAATTAGTTAAATCAAATCTTAAAAAAATATCTAGTTCAAATTCATAATATCAAAGATTTATAATCCAACAAATATATTCCCACCGAATTAAATCTGCAAAGTCCAATTTCGAAGGCAGAAAAATAAAGCACTACCATAAAGTTTTGTTTGAGAAAATTAAGCCAAAATACGTAGCTATTTACATATGTTTCATAATGAAGCACTATCATAATATGCAACATTTGTATAACAAATAAATATATTATCGTTTAGAAAGATTTTTATGTTAAGATTTGATTCGGGTTGTTTTAATATTATATAAAGAGATTATTCGCAAATAAAATAAACTAAAATTGATAAGTAATCACAACATAACACGTAGGATATGTGGGCCAAGAATTAATATGATGGCTCGAAAATGGACAAGTTTAATATATATTTATAGATTGATTGATTTATAGATATAGATAGATAGTGGGCTTGATTATAAGCATGTGTACTATAAGTTGGATATTGTATATATTGTATGATTTTGGCCCATAAATTTATATAGGTAAATTATATATACAAACTCATGAAAATAATATTACTAATTACATAAGTGAATATAAGATGTATTTTATATATAAGTTTAGTAGGAAATCTATCCTATAATATTTTGACATATATTATAAGCTTATTGTATGTGTAATTTCTAGAAATCATTTTTTTATAAAAGATTTGTATGTAGTTTTTATATATTTGAAGTTAGTTGTGATCAAATATTAGTGGTGATTAGATATTGTGATTTACATTTGAATATAATATTAATGTAAAAAAAGTTGATTAATAAGAAAATGACACGTAGGATTTGTGGGACCAGAAGCATTATGGTGGCTCTAAATTCATTAGCTTTAATATATATATATATATATATATATATATATATATATATAAATTCTGTCGTAAAAGGGTTCTCTTTTATAGTACATGTATATAACCTGCAAACACATGAAAACTTACAGAAAAATCCCAAATTGCAAATGGAATCATTTACGGAGGCTGTCGGGATTTGGAATATAGAAAAACTTACATCTCCTTTGAAGGCATTTAGTTTTTTAACCTTCAACCCTGTAGATTTTCCCTTAATTGGTTTTGATGTGGACTTTGCTTCTTTCGATTTTGACTTCATCGGGCTTATGGATCTGGCTTTCCCGGGTTCTCCTCACTGTCAGACTTCACTTTTTTACATATCCCTTAACTTCATCTGTGTGCTTCTTTTTCTGCTCATGCGCGTCGTCATCTTTCCTCTTCCTTCCAACTGGCTTCCTCGTACTGCAATCTTTACCGCCTATTAAAATCGCCATAGATTTTCAAGGTTTTTTTAAGGTTAAAATTTCGGCCAAAATGTGAGACGTTAATGGAGAATGGACAACAATGAAGTTTCAAAGGTTTAAAGGGTGGTTACTGAGAGCGGTTTATATAGACTTGAAGCTTGATGGAGAATGGCTACTTGAGGTTTCTACAGAATTTTGGAGGGAAGTTGAGAGCGGTTTTTTTGCTGAATAAGTTTAAGGAATGACTTTTAATTTTCACAATTATTTTTTCATACATTTTTTAATTGTGGATAATTATTGAAAAAAAATTATCTTATCTTTTTAATAAATCCAAAACAACCAAAATAAAAAATAAAATAAAAAAGGAAATTACCTTTTTTTAGAAAATCGAAAATTGTGGAATTTAGCACTCATGCAATTTATTTGCACCATCTTGCTCCTAAAAAGAATATCCATGTGCCCACGTAATAAAAATTGGTCATTGCTATTTCACCCCCGGGTAATTTTCTATTTCACGCCCTGTTTCATCTGTGACGGACGGATGTCATTCATCCGTCACGGACGGATAGCATTTGTTCGTCACGGACGAAGTTGCTGCATATAAATACAGCAACTTCGTCTCCTCCGCCACTTTCACCCTCAGTCTCCTTTCGATCTCTCTCCTTTCGATCTCCTCCTCCACTTTCGCTTCCTTTCGATCCGTCACGTATCAATCCAATTCGTTCGTCACGATTTGTCAGGTTAGTTAAATCTATACTTATTCTTGGCTTAGTAGTTTAATGGTGTTGAAATTATTGAATGTTATTTACAATTTTTTGATGAATTAGGTTTTAGGGTATTAAGTGTTTAATGTTGGATTTGATCTTGTTTGAATGTTGTTTCAAATGGAAAAATGTCTTGAATCTGGACAAATATTTTCGATTTATTTGTTTGAATTATAGGGATCTCGGCATGGTTGATTGTGGGGAAGAACATGAACAATCTGTCCGTGACGGACGGATCTTGTTGATCCGTCACGGACGGATATGTAGTTTAGGGACTTTGAGTTTAGGGTTTGTTCTTTGAGTTGATGAAAATTTCAATTCATCTTTTTGGACTGAAATTGATGGATATTGAGCTGGTAATTTTGTTGGATTTTTTTTTGACGAGGAAAGAATTAGACGGGACCTAGCAACGGTGCAGGGTCCGGCCTAGAGCATCCTTGCGGATGAGAACACATAGTTCTTAGTTCGAATCCAAGGCAAATCTCGAAGGTGAAAAGTTGAGTTTAGCAATTTGATCAGCAGAACGGTTCACCTCCCTAAAAACATGCATGATGAGGACTTCCTTAAAAGAACAGAGATCGATAAGAATATCAGTGATGACCATTTCAATTTCCCAAGGGCAAGTCCAAATGCCTAGAATAGAGTTGATTAGGCAAAGATTGTCTCCTTCGATTTCAATTTTGTTAAGGTTAGGCGACAAAGCTTTTTTAATGCTGTTTTTTAGAGCCATGGATTCCGCCATGAGAATGGATAAGCATCCATACTGTTGGTTAGCCATATGGATTGTTTCAGCCTTTTCATTCTTGATAATAAATCCTGTGCCTGTTTTCCATTTGGTATTTTTGTACAGTCAAAGTTTATTTTATAGAATCCTGGTCGGGGTTTGTCCCATTTAATGTTTCTGATTTTACGTCTTTGAGCTGGATTGGGTTTCTGTTTTTTGGGTTCCTCTGTTTCTAATTGTTTAGTTTTGTTCCAATTTTGAGAAAGGGTTTTGATATACAAGGTAAGATCTGTTATTTTATCCGGGTTCGATGTTTGGAAGATTATTTGATTTCTATTGATCCAGGTGTCCCACCAAGTGATAGCAAGGCAAACCCAATCCCTTTTAGAGAGTACGGTCTGGAGTTCCCGGATTAGTTCGATAGGTTTTTTATTGTTAGTGTTTAGTCTTTTAATGATAATTTCAATGGGTGGACTTTGGTTTCTGATTTGTTTAAGAGTGTTAGGGCATTTAAACAAGAAGTGGTTTAGATCTTCATGGGGATTATTACAGGAGTCACATGCGAGTGGAACCGCGACATGTTTTTGCACTAGTCTAGCTTTGGTGGATAGCCCATCATGACATATTTTCCATAGGAAATTCTTTACTTTTGGGTAAGTATCAAGTTTCCACAACCAAGAGATATCATTAGTTGGTAGGGTAGTTTGTTTGGTAATGAGTTCAAATGCTATTTTCGTGGAGAACCATCCATTTTTATTGGATATTGGTAATCACCTCAACGGCCTCATCAAGAAGCACGTTTTTCAGTTTAGAAATGTTCCACTCTTTGTTAGTGATGAAGTCACTAACTTTGGTCTTTGGGTTGATGATGGTATGCGGGATAATGTAGTCTGTGAGTTTAAGATTAGGGGTCCAGGGATCCTCCCAAAAGCTGATAGTCGCCATTGCCAATAAGCCATTGTAGTCTAGTTTTGAATTCATTGCGGATTTTAAGGAATTGCCCCCATTGCCATGAGTGGTAGGTTTTTCTGGTATAGTTAAGGATATTGCAATTCTTGAGATATTTTTCGTTTATGATTTTTACCCAAATGTTGTTAGTTTCAGCAAAGAGTTTCCAGATGAGTTTCATTTGGAGAGCTTTATTCATGTATTTTGTTTTGCGGATACCGATCCCTCCATTTGCTTTGTTTCTGCAGATTTTATCCCAGCCGATTAGGGGTTTATATGTTTGTTCTTTATTCCATAAGAATTTTCTGTTAGCTTTGTCCAATTTCTGATGTACATATGTCGGTAGCATAAAGCATTGCATAATGTAATTTGGTTTCGCAACCAGATTTGCTTTAATAAGGGTTGCTCTCCCTTTAAGGGATAGAGATCTAGCTTTCCACTTTGCTAATTGTGTGGTGATTGCATGAATAGTGTCTAGGAAGGTATTTTGGTTGACTTTCCCATTGATGATTGGGCATCCTAGATATTTCTCTAAGGAAACAGAAATAGGGATGTTTAGGATTGATTGGATCAGAGTTTTGGTACTATTTGGTGTGTTGGGTGTTGTTTGGAAAGCAGATTTATGGTAGTTCACACATTGTCCTGATACAGAGCAATAATATTCAATTATTGACTTGACCTTTTGGCAGGATATTTGGTTTGCTTTCGCAAAAATGAGAATATCATCTGCAAAGGCCAGAAAATGGATGTTAGAGCCTACTCGGTTAATTTTAAACCATAGTTGTTTGGTATTAGAGTTTGCTTCATGTTGGAGTTTCCTAGCAAGGACTTCCGCTCCTAAGATGAAAAGAAATGGGGACAGGGGGTCACCTTGTCGAATCCCTCCTTTGTGGTAGAAAATGTCGATTGGGCCGTTATTTACTAGTACCGAGAATGAGACGGTCTCAATACATTCTTTAATCCAATTAATGAATGTTGGTGAAAATCCAAATTTGTTAAGGACAGTTAGGATGAAATCCCACTCAATTTTGTCGTATGCTTTTTCCATATCAAGTTTGATAGCGATCCATCCTTATTTTCCCTTCTTAGCACGAAAGGTATGGAAGATTTCATGGGCTATGAGGATATTGTCTTGGATGGCTCGATCCGCAACAAAGGCACCCTATAAGGGGTGGATGAGTTTGTTTAGGATTGGTTTAAGTCTTTCTATTATGATTTTAGAGATGACCTTATAGATGGTTGAGCAGAGGCTTATTGGTCGATAGTGGTTTGTCGAGTTCGGGTTGTCACATTTGGGTATTAAGGTAATTAAAGTATGGTTTATCTGTTTGAGGAGTTTGCCAAAGTGAAAGAAGCTTTTAACTGCTTTGATGACAAGTGGCCCAACAATATGCCATTATTTTTGATAGAAAAGTGCGGACATTCCATCGGGTCCAGGTGATTTATCACTCCCAATGTTGAAAACAACAAGCTTAATTTCCTCATTTGTAACGTTTTTTGTTAGAGCGATGTTATCTAGAGTTGTAACCTCCTTGGTGATGTTGCTTAGTAGATTTTGTAGGTTATTGTTATTAACTGTTCCTTTTTTGAATCTTTTTTCAAAATCTGATCTGATTTCATTTCGGATATTCTCTAGACCAATAATGATCGTTCCTTCTTGTGTTCTGATTTCCCTTATGATTGTACGACTTCTCCTTCCATTCGCAATTCTATGGAAATAGTTAGTATTAGAGTCGATTGATTTAATATGCTTGGTTTTGGCTCTCTGGCTCCAATTTTTTTTTTGAAATGATAGTAGGCATTCTTTTTTGTTAAGGAGTCTATTTTGTTTGTTAATTAGGTTTTGATTTGGGTTGCAAATTATATTTTTTTGGATCTTAGAAAGTTCAATTTATGTTTCTTTGATTTGGTTAAAGATATTGCCAAATGTAGTTTTATTCCACTTTTTGGCACTTACTTTAAGTGCAAGGTTTTTTTTAACAAGATTATACATATGGGAACCTTGGGATTCAATTCGCCAAGCTTGTTTAACTATGTTTTCAAAGTCTTTTCTTGTTGTCCACATTCTTTCAAATTTGAAAGGTTGTGCCTTTATAGGGTTAGGATTTTCAAGCTCCACTGAAATGGGGCAGTGATCTAAAGAAGTGAAAGCATGATTTTTGGTGAAAATGTCGGGGAACCATTGAAGGATTTGATCGTGGATAAGAACTCGATCCAATTTTTTGTAAATGTTATTTATTTCTGTTTGATTTTTTCGCCAGGTGAATTCACCACCTTGGGTAGGAATGTTTCGTAGGTCATAGTTATTTCTGAACTTGTGAAGTCTTTCGGATCTGGGATTGGTGTTATTGCTACCACCCATCTTTTCCAATGGTGATTCAATTTCATTCAAGTCGCCAATGATGATGCATGGCATGTGGGTTAGTGAGATAAAGTTTGTGAGTTGGTTCCAGAATTCATTTTTTTCATTTTCTTTTGGTGGGGCATATGAGAATATAATCATCATAGAGTAGTTTTTGTCAATGATTTTATATTTGATAGCTATAAATCTTTTATCGATATGTGTTAGTTCACATATTTCATTAAGAAATTGGTGCAATTTCCACATGACGCATAGTCCACCAGAAAAACCCGTAGCGGGCGAGAAGTGGAAGGTGTCGAACCCATCTTTTTGCCAAAGACCTTTTACCAGTTCTTGATTTGTTCTTGTTTCAACAAGTGCCATGATTTGGATTTTCTCAATTTTGCATAGAGCATCAATATCAGTCCATAGGTTTTTCCGACCGATACCTCGACAGTTTCAGAGGCTTATCTTCATAAAAACTTAGGGAGAGATTTGGCAAGTAAAGTTGGTCTTGCCATAGAATGGAGGTTTTTGTTAAGAGTTTGGTACCTTTTTTCCCCTCGTTTTCATTGACTTTCTTGTTTGTGTGCTTATATGGGTTGGGCTCAGTTGTTGTTCCAAGGTATTTTAGACAGAACTTAGTTTTGAGATTCAAATTGTAAATATGGCCGGGTTTTCTTGTTCTGATATTGTATATTTCATGCTGGAAGAGTCGAGAAATATACATTTCCAGGGTGTTAGTCGCAGCACAGATAAGCGGGGTAAGGAAATAGTTATGGTGTTGGGTAATTAAAAACCATTTAGCCTTACTGAAGTACTTGAACTTCATACTAATGAGTTTTGTTTTGCCAGTTTGTAGCCCCCAAAGGAGGTTTAATACTTTCTTGGTAATGATGCCTGAACGGGGGGGTTGAGACACCTAGAGGTGTTAAGGGCCCATTGTGAGTGGGAGATCCGTTGTTGGCGCAGACAAACCAAGTTTTACATGTTTTGATTTCAAAAGTTGGAGTTTTGACAGTACAAGGTGATATACCGCATTCCTCACAACACTGATGCGCAAAATTGTCAGATGGAAAGCATCTTGTAAACAATATATGGATGAGAGAGTTTGGATGACATATAGGAATAATGAGTGGATAGCAATTCCAGTGTTTAATTGGTGCCAGGGTGTTTTTGATAGTTGTTAAGGGGTTTGTGTTATAAGGATACTGGGACCTAAGGCCCTTTCTTTTACTCAGGTAAATGGGAAGGTTGTAGTAGCAGTGATCCATCAGCCAGTGAGTCTTGGTGCTACTTTCCATGGAGGTCCAGAGCATCATGAGTCGTGCCAGGCAGGGAGATTTACCAACTGGAATCCCCAGGCTTCTCCACTCAACAACGAAGGTGATGAAGAGAGAACTCTTGTGATCATAGTTATAGTTGGGACAAGTCCGAACCTTAAGGCAGAATTTGGCCATCAGGTTTGTTAGAGGATTAGTAATATCAAGGTTGGTATGACAGGATTTATTAGTTGTTGTAAGACATTTCATAAGGTGAAGAAGTCTTACCATACTATAGAGCAACCATTTTCCCCCTGCGAGAGCAGAGTTGGCCAGATAGCAATGCTTGAGATACTGATTACCTATAAGTCCAGAGGAAGACCCAAGTAAGTAGTTTTTATAGGTAATAAGAAAATTCCTTCTGGTATGATCATTTTTGTTAAGATGGATTGTTGTGATAGTAGTAGTGTTCCAATGTTCTATAGAATGCCAGAGGATGAGATATTTTATAAAGCAGATATTAGCCATAAGGCAGAGATAGAGTGGACAATAAAGGTTGAAACTCATCATGGTATACATAATAGCATGTGCCAATGGGTAAATGATAAACAGAGAAGACATTTTTTGGTAATAATGCAGTTGCCACAGGGATTGCAATTTCAAAGCCATATATTGCTTGTGATCAAAAGGGCTTATGCAGCCAAGATGGTAGTGGCTCTGCAAGGCCTTACAAGTTACAACATAATTCAAATAACAGGGAAAGAAATTCAAATGATTACAATAAGAACTCCTCCAAGGGTAGGGAACCACCGATTTGATGCTAGTTACAGCATAATCATCACACCAATGGGATAGCTTATGACTTTCATTGGTGGCCAAAAGTAGAGGATTTCTAACTCTAATCATGAAAAACATTTAGAATTCAGAGTTTGGGTTTTTTGGTCCCCATCAGATTAGATGATGCAGTGTCATCATCCCCTTCTTGGAGTTTCCTCTTGCTGGATTCTGAAGTTGACATAGCTGATTGTTGGACCTTCATAGTACCCAGTTTAAGTACCATGGAAGAGCTGGATGTGTTGGTCTTGGCAGAGTTGGTAGAGTGGAAAGATCCTTCATAGAGAGCTTCAAAGTCATCCTCATCTTCAGCCTCAGAAGAGAGCATAGCATTCATTTCTTCTTCAGTGAAGGGTTTGCCTTCAGTTTCATCAATGAGACTAAAGGGGTCAGATTCATCAAGGAGGTTATCCTCCTCCATATTGAATTCTTCATTGGGATTTCCCATCAGAATGTCTTCTTCAGCCACCAGGAGACCTTCAACATCAAGAAAGGGGACACTAATAGGATCTGTTTTATCATCATTTGGGGGTGTCTTAGGGCTATCAGTCAAGATAGTAACATTTTTGTTGCTTGGAGATTCAGTAGAGAGCTTGACAGGGGTCTGGGTGGGGATTGAGGGTGAGGCATTCACAGAAGAGGGAGTAGTGGCCATTGGCATTGCTTTCAAAGAGGTGTTTGGTTTTGGGCCTGTAGGGGAGGGGTTCAGATCAGCTGGCATGTTGGGGCTATGGTTAAGGGCACCAAAAATCATAGGCAGAGATGGATGGGTTGGTCACTTTTGTGGGGCTTTGCTTATGCACTGAGGGAGAAGGAGGAATTAAGGTATCCACTCCTTTAGAAGGAATAGCAGGGTGGGCAGAGGGGGAAGGTCTACCCACAGCCTTTTGGTTTAGCACAGGTTCACTCTTAGGAAGAGCTTTGGAATAGTCCACATTTTCATAGACAATGGAAACACCTCCATTCTTGTTGAGATAGGGTTTGTTGCCATGGCTATTAGTGTGTTCTTTCTCTTTTTTCTGGTCTTTCCTGGATGTAACCTTGACCCATTCTACCCCATCTTCTTACTCAAGGGCTTCATTTTCAGATTTAGGTGTGTGTTTGGGGGTGGCTCTTTTGATTGAGATTTGGAGTTTAGGTGGGGTGAATTTTCTAAGGGGGTAGGAATTAAAGAGGTGGAGTAGATCAACCCCGACTTGGGCTCGAAGTTGATGCCATCAGCTAGCTCAGGAAACTGCACATCCAGGGGTTGTTGCTGCAGGTTTGGGGCAGTCAGCTGCCTCAGCGTCTGTTGTTCGTCAGCCATCTCAAAAGTTGGGTTGTCAAAGACTAAAGATCTGTTTACTTTGTGGCTCTGGGAGAGCGTTCTCTCAATTTCTGTATCACAAGCAAGTAGAGAGGAATCAGTAGCACGAGTGTGGACCATAAGATAGGTCTATACAAAAATTTGCACACAAACACACAAAGAAAAATTCAAAACTTGCCTCCCCGGCAACAGCGCCAATTTTGATAAGGCTTAAAGTCGTGTGCTCAATCAAAATAATCCTAAACAAACCTAACTCAGTAGAATAGGCAAGCAAGAGTCGAATCTCACAGGGAGGAGTTGTTTTTCTTTATGTTAATTTGCATGCAATGGTAACAAAGGGGGGTTTTGATTGATTGGTTGTAAAACAAGTAAACAAGGGAAACAAAAGCAAAGGTTTGTAATCAATTAGGGAAAAACACTTAGCCAAACAAATATCCACCATTCATTCGATTGATTGGTCCTAGGTTATCTCTATTCCTTCCTATGATTATTCATGTCCCTATTCTGAAATAGTTACCAGTCCAACTCGGCCTGGCAACGCTTACTATCGAACGCATGAGAAACTATCAAGATTTAGAACAACAGCAGCATGGAGCATAGGAATTAACCAGGATACATGCAACACCGTTTTTTCACAGCATTTAACACATAATCAATTCTCTCTCATAATAAACTAGTCCAACTAGTCCTAGAATATCATGGTTTCTACACAAGATAAGGGATTTCAACTCGAAATATCCAAACCCTAGCAATAGACAATTACTAATATCAACTAGGTGATCAATCCAGTCAAATCAATAAGAATCAATATGAATAAGCTCAAGAGAAAAGATATAATCCAAAGGAATAGGAAATAAAGTTATAACCTCACAATCATGAATCAAATGAAGGCTTCAATTGTCGAACTAAGCAAAAGGTGCTTAGTTCTTCATAGTCTTGAAGGGAAAACAATACTGAATGATAAGAAATTTGATAATCAAAAGCTGCTAGGAAAACTAGGTTAAATAGAAAACCTAGCTAAACCTAATGTAAAAAGATAACAAAACTAGTCTTAAAAGGAAATAAAATAATGTAAACGAAATAAAGAAACTAAAAGAAAAGGAAAATATCATAAAGGTAAACTTCGGATGAAACTTCCGCAGCGCTCCTGATGCATATTTCCGCGATCGCGGAAGAGTTTCCGCGATCGCAGAAAATTCACTTTTCCACATGCTTGCTCTCGACTTATCCGCGACCATCCGCGATCGCGGTTTTTCCCGTCTTCACTTTTTGTCTTTCGTAGATGTCCGCAACCGCGGCCTCAGCCCCGCGATCGCGGTTTTGGCTCTGTGGCTCCACTTAGCTCCTTTCTCCAACTCTTTCGTCGTCTTCTACGTGGTTTTCTTCTCATCTTCTTGATTTCTTCGTTTAAGCTTCTCCAAACCACCATATCTGCACTTCTACTCCTCAACTCAAATCTTCCCAATTGTGTGCTCTAAACATCTCCAAATGGTACCCAAAATACCGGTAACAACTCCTAGTTAAACCCTATAAAGTAGCGCTGATCAGTCGATCTTCCCATATTTTTTTAAGGTCCAGGGGGTTAGAGAAAGCAACTTCAAACCAGCCATAATGACCGTCATAGAAGGATGTTTCTCCTTTTAAAAATCTCCACTCAGATTTAAGCTTAGCAAAGATTTTGGAGAGTTCAATGGGGTTACCAATGATATACCCCATAAGGGTGTTTTCTTTTTGCTTTTGGGCCTTGGCTCTAATTTTTGGTAATTTTGTTGGATTGAATGTGTTGATTATTGTGTCGAGTTTTTAATATAATATGGATTTAGGTTGAATATATGATTATTTTTCTAATGTGTTATTTTTTTCCTGTTACAGATGGATAACCAGACAAGATCTGCCCGTCATCGAAGGCGCAACGTTGTCCGTGAGGGACAAGAACAAGATCAGGATCCCATCGTATACCGAAGAAGGGAACTTGTGAAGAAAAAATCAAAACAAGGCGACGGAGCAGGACCGAGCACGGTAAATGAACCGGTATATCCAGACACGTCATTGAACACCATGTCGTTTAATGATCCACCCATTTACCAGTCAGTTAACCCGGATGTGGTAAGTAACTTTATATATGCTTACTTAATTAAACTACTATTACATTATTTAATATTGTTTCTAATAATTTGTTTTATAGGATCCGACATGGTATGTACCTCCTGTACCTGAACAACCTAGTGGTTGGTCCATGTGGTCGAGAGAAATGAGTGGGCAAGGTGTTTGGCCCTCTCAGCAGCCTAGCGTTGAGGAACCGGTTGCTTCTAGACAGCGTAGACAGGCTAGACAGCATAGACAGGCTGAAGGTCGGGATGCTATCGATCCGAAGTTGGTAGGACCTGTAGCGGGAGGTCCAGAGATCCCAGACTTGTTGTTTAGCTTCACAACCCACACAGCATACTTCATTTATCAGGGCATCGTAAGTTGTTAAAACTTAATGTTGTTATTTAATTATTTCCATATTTATTTTTGTATCTAACATTTTCCTTTATAGGAGCGAGAAACTCTCACGTTTCAGCACATGCACGAGCAACTAAAGAAATGGAGGCTAGACGATGTCTCTCCATGGTGCGATCTGGCCCGAAACAGCGGCATCACACATCTGCAGGACCTGATGTACACTTATGTAGATCAGCCTTTGATTTATGCTTTTGTGGAGCGATGGCAGCCGGAGACCAATTCATTTCATATGCCATTTGGAGAGTTGACTATAACTCTCCTGGATGTCTACATGATTTTGGACCTCAAGATTGATGGGGATGGAATGGGACTTCCCCTTCAGGATCGTATCAATGGCAAAAATGACTTGTTCAATGAACAAGTACATAGGGCAATGGAGTTCTTTGAGTTGACACCCGAAATGGCACAACGTGGACTCACTGCAGAAAACCTGAGAAATCATTGCTTGAACACAGAGTTGGATGATGAGAGGATCGCGTCGGGCTATCTACTGTACCTGATGGGCTCGACCCTCTTTCCCGACAAGTCCCAACACTTGTTGCCCATGCCGAATCTGACCTACGTGAGTGACGTTCATGCTACTCGCGATCTTTCTTGGGGTTCTGGCATTCATGTATCGTTCATTGGGCGAGTGTTCACGCCATGAATGTCGTCAGATGTCGACTTACTACACATTGTTGCTGGTAAAAATTGTGTTGCATATTGTTTTTATATTGTTTAATTAAACTTATGGTATAGGTTTATATGTTTGTTAAATCATATTTATGTACATGCATGGATCAATCTGTACTTCCCTAGCTTTCGTCCTCCACAGAATCCCTGCTTTGAATTCACTGTGCCATATGCAAGGCGGTGGAACCCTGTGCAGACTCGTAGTAGACAGAGAAGAAACTACAGGGAGGAGCTAGATTTAATGCATCATTGGCAAGTAAGTATCATATGATGGGGTTTATGTCTCATATTAAAGTATTACAATTGTATAAAGGTACTTACGGCTATGTTGATTGCATCCAATTCTGTATAGATTGACTAGCAACCCTATGGATATGTTGATTACAGTATGCCAGAGTTAGCTCCTGCCTTTTTTCAAGGGGTCATCTCATTTCTGAGAATCACAGAGCCCTATATGCCGGATTGAGTAGCGAGGCAGTTTGGACGTGAACAGCGGATTCCCCGATCGGTTATAGAGCCCGTCAAAGCTGTGAGACATCCCAGCATCAGGAGTTATATAGTACAGTATGACCCTGCTTCAAATTGGAGTTGGGATGCAAGAAGTGAGCACTCCATCTGGATCACACATATGGGCCCTCACGCTTACAATGTATATGACTGTAGTGTCGACTACATGGAATGGTACATGCCTCGTACACACCTATGTGTCAGGCCTCAGGATGCATTCATCAGAGATCCTGTACAGGTAAAAATATGTGTTGTATGTTTGTTTTTTATTTACATATACAATTCAAGCTTTACCTTAGTTAATTTTTCTGTATTTATGTAGTGCATTGGACAAGCTTTTCAGCGTCTCAATCCATTCCATAATGCGGAGGAAGAACAATTTTACAACATGCGCGAGGTTGTCCGCCACTGCCTTGATGACTTTAGACCCTTTACACACGGCAATGATGAGGAGGACGACGAAGATTAAGATGCATAGGTTGCCTTACTTAGTTTGGACATATTTGCTTCTTTGATGTTTTCATTTGTTAGGGTGTTGGTAATTGTGGATGTTTTTAAGTTTGTTGGTAGTTTGTTGAGAGTTTGAATTAAACCTTTGTATGTTCTCTTGTTTGTTAATTTGATGACTTTACAAATCTCCAATGGATCTCCAAAAACACCTTGCGGTCGAAATGAAATTTATACCGTCCTAAAATAAAAGTTAGAGAGAGTGGCAAAAAGAGAAAGAAGAGAATTACATAAGCTAAATTTTAAAATACCGTCCTAAAATAAATCCTCTAATCTTTAAGCTAGAATTACAAAAGAGGCTTCTGTAATTCTGCACGATTTGTGACAAACGTGCAGAATTACAGAAGGCTCCAAGTTGTATATGAAGAGATGGTCCGTGACGGATAGGCTCCATACGTGACGGACGGAAAGGCTCCATACGTGACGGACGGAAAGGCTTCATGTGTGACGGATGGAAAGGCTCCATACGTGACGGACGGAAAGGCTCCATACGTGACGGACGGATAGGCTCTTTACCGTGCCTCTTTACAGAAGCTAAATCTACGTCTAGTAAGGGAGCACGGTCTAGGACACGGTTTGTTGCAAATCGTGCAACTTTACGGAACTACGACACGATTTTGTTATTACCATACCTTTTGGTTCCCTGGTCCAAACGCGCTGAATTTTGGAGGAGTTATAGTTGACATCTTGATCTTTAATGTGGCGTTGGAATCACTCAATTCGGGATTACGTAGAAAAAGTTATACTTCTCCAAAACCATATAGAAAATAGAGTACAATAGCATATAAGTTGGCTTACAATAGCCTTACAATGTGCGAGTACAATAGTATTTAAGTCGGCTTGCGACCTCGTCTCTTTCTTGTGGAAGAAGGTCTGAACGCCATCAGCTGAGGAACGAATGGATCATACAGACAAGCAGTAGATGCATCATATGCATGCTCCCATATGACAAATACTGGCGGCAACGGTGACTCCTCTGATAGGGCCATCTACAAAAGAATGGAGAACGTACTCAGTTGCCTAATTCATGGGTTCAAATAATAAATATTAAATGATTAAATGATTAGTATCATACCGAAATGAAATGACTCTCCTTCTCAACATGGCAGATGCATATCGTCTTAAGCTTAGCACCTCTGGGATGATGTGGAACCGCTTGCAAAGGCAAGAAAGTAGCATTTAGACCACCCACCACGACAACTACACAATTGAATGCAGAAGCGACTAGACAACCCATATCTGGAAGCACCATCCAAGTCTTCTCTGGGGCCATCCCAGAGTCAAACCATGTAAGCTGTTCCAAAACTTTTTCCAACGTCGTCTCAAAGAGGCAAGTCTTAGCATACAATTCCCAAATTTCTTTCACCTTATCAATCATGGATTGTCGGAAGATCCTCCATTGTTCCTGCCCGATGCCTATTTGATCTGCAACGGCTCTGTATCCACAGTTTCCATCACCAACAATATCAAAGTAACCGTTCAAGTGTCTGTGCATACACGACGTAACTATACCCATATATGGCTCATGGTCTGTAATGAAGGACCGTGGAACCAGATAAGGTGGTGGAAACATTTTACCCACTGAATTCTTGAGAGCTCTAACCTGGGATGGCCTCAAAGAAGTGATAGGAGCTTTAGGGTTTGGTGAAGGTGTACTAGTGGGATTTAGTGGCCTACCTCGTTGCTTCTTGGGAGGTGTCCCTTCCATATCTTTGTCTGTGTACTCCCATGAAGAAGGATGTCTTTTAGTGGTATCTTTGTTTGGAGCTCCCATTGGCCGTCCCTTATGCCTCACAATAGCCGGCTCTTACAGACTGGTCCCCTCAGGGCAAGCGATGTCGTAAAGTCGGGAGACACATTTTTCTTGATCATCTGCTGACAGATTGGGGAACTGATCCGTATACAATTGATCCATCAAAGATCTCGCGACTCTGCGCTTCACCTCAGCCTCACCTTCGTCTTGCACTTCTGACAGACTCAATCGTCTCCAAAACGGATGCAACGTTGAAGGCTTAATAGGGATTGAACTCGTCACATTTCTAGCGATGTCATGCACACACGGCAATCCATCTCTCACCCTCATCTGGCATCTGCAGATCTTGTCATAAAATGGATTTTCCTCTTTTCTGTATTCCTCTATCAAGCGGTCAAGTGCAACCTTAGATACTTTGTACTTCAACCGCTTGTCTTAGCATGGTCCTCTATGTTCTTCTTCACATGGCGCCTACAGAGGATAGACTTTGTACTTGGAAAGAATCTATCTAATGCATTCATCAAGGCCTTTTCACGATCTGTCACTAGGCATGTAGGTGTTACTTGACACTTTTTACACATTTTACAAAGTTGTTGTGTGACCCACACGTAGTTGTCTTCTTGCTCACGCTGTAGAAACGCCCCCGACACATTGTAGTTCTTTCATGTAGACGTGACTCCTATAATTTCGAGAAAAGGCAAGTCATACCTGCACAAATAGATGTGTCATTGCATAATGAATAAACATATCAACAAATAGATATAGCATATAGATGTGTTATACTAACATGTTTGTGCTGTATGTGGAGTCTAACAAAAAGACGTACGAAAATGCCTTTAGGAGTTTCATGGAGTCTGGACTGGCAAAGAAAATGTCGGCGATCTTATTGGTCGTTGGATCCGACCTATACTCCATGAAGTAGTTGTTCTCCTTACACTTATGGAAGAACTCCTGGACCACGGTTCTTCCTTCCATCCCACTATGTCGGACCTTGTACACTTCATTGTACACTTGCTTCATTTTAGTGCAGTTGTTTGGGTCTTTGTTCAGTGTTGTTGCAATCTTGGATGGTTTATTATGATTTTCTGTCATGGACTTACACAACTTCTTCTGCTCAGGTGTCATCCTCTCAGCGAATGCATGCCCGTACAAGTCATCACCAATGACATGGTTGTGAGTTCCAACAACTACCTTGATCTTCCATGAATCTCTCGGTTGTTCTTGACACAATAATCTGAATGGGCACCCACATTTTTTGTTCCTTGTTCTTTCCCTTAATTTGTTTTCATCTTTAGGAATGTAAGTTCCCGCTTTTTCACAAGCCACTTGTGTCTTCCGAAGGCTTCCTCCACCAAGGTTTCTATCCCGACCAATAGTGAGGCATAAGTGATTATCAAACGCAATTTGTCTAGCCCATTTAATTGCATCTTCTCTGGAGTCGAACACTTCACCCGTGGTAAATCTCTCTGAATAGTCTTCGGAAACAATTACTTCTTCTCTAGTAGGAAATTTGAATTGTGGCTCTGTGTGTAATGCCGGGAACGCAAACTGAGGTAGAGCCTGCCACCTTACGGACGGAATTCCACTAAGAGCTAAACTATCCATCAACGGTATATGGGGTTGTTCAGGCGCACAACTTTCGCCGAACAACCCGAGTGAAAAGGACGGTGGTGACATGTTTCATTCATTCATGGACAGATTATTAATACTGTTGTTCACCTCCTATTGAAGCAAAAAAAAAAAACAAGTTAGCATAAAAACAAGTTTTTTGTAAAAAAACAAACTCGTCCATCACGTATGGATTCATTCCATACGTCACGGGTGGATGTCTCCGTCCATCACGTATGAAATACATCCATGTGTGACGGACGGAAGGAATTCGTATGTGACGTATGGAATGAATCCATACGTGACGTACAGATTTGTGTTCAAAAAACAATTACCCAACGAAGTTTTGCACTTGCAACGATCTAGTAAAATCTCCTATTGCAATTTTATACACAAACATGCAGTTTTATACACAATATCTCCTACTTTTTAGTACAACATAATCAAAGATGAAGTTTTTATGAATATATATTAACAATTATTGACAAGAAAGAACCATAAAATTCTTAACTACCACTAACTTCAACTAACATGTAAAATAACAACTCAAACATATAGTCATTCATAAGAAAGAACCATAAAATAGACATTCACAACTAATTGACAAGAAAGAACCATAAAATTCTTACTAGTTTTTATGAATATATAGTATGAACTAATTACCTTAAGAAAATATTTGTTTATTCAAAGAACAACTCACAAATATAAACATCCACAAGATAGAAACATAAAAAATTTAACTTTTACTAACATGTAAAGTAAAAACTTAAAAAACATACCTCATTGTCATGATAATCTCTTGAAACATCTTCTCCACCATTGAAGTTGAAAAAATCATCTTGATTTGCCATGGAAAAGATTCAAAGTAATGGAAGAGAATGGAAGAGAGTGTTGTGGGATGGAAAAGAATGAGTGATTGAGGTTTAGGGTTTAGTTTGGCCGTAATATGATTGAGTATGACGGGATAGTTAATGTTGTTTGGTAGAGACAAGTAACATTCAATTTTATGGTTGTTAACCTCGTCCGTGATGGACCAATGGCATCAGTCCGTGACGGACCAAAGAGTTTTGTCCGTCACGGACGGAGCACTTTGACCCGTCATAGACAGATGTCATTGGTCCGTCACGAACGAGACAGGGCGTGAAATAGCAATTTCACCCGGACGCTAAATAAAAATCGTGTAAAAATTATGGTTGAGTGCTTTTGGCAAAAATTAAACCTAATCTTACAATATAATATTTGTTTTAGGGGGAACTTTGCTTATTCCTCTAGTAAAATTGGTATATTTGATGGCTATTATTATGCATTTTACCCAAATTGTAATTTTAACAGGTGATTTTGGAAAATTTCTTCAATTAATAGGTGCCGTATTATGCTTTACCATATTCTTTAAAGTATCTTTTTCATTATTTCATTATAAGCAGTTTTTAAGCAAGGCCGATCTGGATTTACATGATTAACAGGATCTGAATTTATCACTTTCAATTCGGATTGTTTGCTCTCCGTACAACCAAGAATTACATGTCTGTGATCGGCAAGTTCTTTCACTTTCCATGAGTTTGCATAATCTTATTCCAATTTACATGCCCCTTCATCATCTTCCTTCCACTCCTGCGAGAAATAGTACTTTAATTGACAGACAATCCACAGAAGGCAAAGTAAAACAGAAATCTCAGAATATTGGAGGATGAATGCAGCAAATAAAAAGGTGTTCTTCCTTGAAATTTTAGATAAGCAAAATATTTTGTTCTGACAATTGTAAAAAATTAACGAAACCTCACTTGTTTTCAGTGTAGAAAAGAAGAAAAGTTTCAGGAAATAATTTGTCTGCAACCAAACAGGCATAACAATGTAGTTCCAGCAAAAGGTAGCAAGAGAGAAGGAAGAAGCAAATATTCTTATGAACCTCAAGATTGAAGCTTGCTCCGTAGCTTTGACACTGTCAAGTCCACATCCCCGAAACCATCCATAACGGCTTTTGCTGAGGGAAACACTGATCTGGGCGTCAAACTGGTGAAATAGCAATGTGTTGCGACATAATAAGCACATGATTAATGCTTGTGTTACTCGGACGAGACAGATATTTACCATGATGAGTACAAAAAAGAATTACACAATCTAATAAGACGGGTGAATTAATCTTTTACCTGTTGCAGAGAACAACATATGGCATGCCTACTCTTTCAGCAGCAGCAATTGTAGATCGGCTTCCAGCAACAAGCACGGAGTTCTGCACGGGAACCCCTGCATATTCAGCTGCTGCACGTATTGCAGCCACAATCTTCTGCATGCTGCACAAAATTTGGCAGATTAATAAGCCATCGGAAATAGATGATCTTATCTTAATTAGATTTCCATGTTGAGGAACCGACACCCAGACTGAAATATAATGAAGATGGCTAGGTTATCATTATCACAAATGAAACAACCATAAACAGCATTTGGACAGATTTGGTCCTACAGAGATGCCAAAGCCGATTGACATGATTGTTTTGCTTCAGTCGGTTAAGCTGTCAAGTTCAAAACCAGACATCATCACATGCTTGATCAACAAAGGTTCTTAGGTACATGCGTCTAAATCTAGTCCCAAGGGGTTGCTTTACTGCCATTTGGGTTGTTTCTTCAATACTTTCCGGGTAGCAGTTCAGAGATTTTCTGGAAAGTCCATCTGATGGATGTATATGTATATTAGAAATACTATCTTAATGAAGTCTTCATTCATACTCTTTTTTAGTTTCCTTCCGTGATGATAAAGAACGCTGAACTGATAATATATACTAATACTTCTGAAATACTGTCAAGGTATCTGCACTCGAGACTAGCAGAAAGAGCAAATTATAGATGACAAGCAAAAACCAGAAACCTTTCAGCTGTAAGTTCATTGAAATCAACCCGCAGCTTCAGCCTCGATGCAACCTGCTCAGCTATCCTTTTTTTCTCAGCAGCAACTGCCATTAAAGCGAAAATCAACATCCTTGTTCAATAATCTGAACTGATAATGAGCACAAAACCTTCAGGAGTGGGAAGAATGGGATATTACCAGCTTTACTTGCTTCATTAGCAATTTCATCTTCTGTACTGGATAAACCTAGTTGACCAAATACAATCTGTCCGTACAAACTCTTTTCTACCTCCTGGTTTCCAATAATCTTTATTTTGGAGATTCTCTCTTGACCAAGCCTTTCAACAGTGACTCTAAAAAGTTGACACAAGTCAAAACATGAGGACCCATGAACAAGCATATCATAGGCAACAAACAAGAGTAATGGAACAGAAAAAGCCCAAAAGAAGCCTCAAATCTCAATGAGTGAACAAAATTTAAAATAGCAGGTCAAGAGAACAAGGGGAAAAAACTGTTAATGGCTTGTTAAAAATCACAAAATTCATATCTTTGCATCATACATAATACATCAGGGTGTAAAAAGACAAAAACCAACAAATTTCATAAAATATAGCATTCACTAATTTGTATGTCCAAACTCTAGCAATGGAAAACAGACCTTGCTAGCTTTTCTCCAAGATCACTGGATGATGTCAAGACCGCCACAGGAATTCCTTCGCTAATTGCATCATCAATAAATCTAGTTGAAAAGGTGATAAGAGGGATGATGATGGAATTGTAACAAATATTCAGCTGCAGATACAATATACTGCAGCCGCCTTAAAATGAACAGAGTTTCAATTCAAGATGCATTAATTCTGAAATGAAATCCTCCAGTACTAGTATATACCACCAAAACAAAGTCAAGAACAACATTAAATTACGTCAATATAATTTTTTTCTTGATCAATGCCTAAAAATACAAAGATGAAGAAGAAAACCAAGTTACCCTACTACCTTCATATCACTTTCAGTAGTGGTCATTCCATTATTTCTATGGGAAATGATTCCATTGTGGCGGATGGTAAAATGTAGGATCAACAAATGGTTTCCTCTATAGCTTTAAGAAATGAATTTCATCAATACAAATTATCCATAAAACTATCTATTCACCCTGGAACCCATTTTACTTCTTACCAATCAATAATTAAATATAGGACACAAATCAATTGACATGAAAAGTGTATTTACTTTTCAACTCCAGGTCGTAAAGGAAGATCTTCTGATATCACAAGCTCATCCAGGGCATTTTTCTGCAAGCAGAAGCAGCAGCAGAGTAAGTGGCAGTATTAGTTACATAAACAATTACTAATGAGTTCCATTACATCTAAACTTTAACTGACAAAACAGAGAGCTATTGCAATGACATAATGTTACCTCAGGAAAACCTTCCTACCTTTCCCTGTAAGACTTTTTGTACGAATGCCCCTCTCTCGGTGGTTGGCAAAGATGTTGGCCAACCAATCTATCCAAAATACAATGTGATGAAAATACCAAAAACGAAATGATTAGACAAAGGATTGAACAGACAGCTGCAAATAAGACTTACAGCATATGGTATAATCAAGAGAAACAAGGAGAGGAACCAACCCGGTTAAAAAATAAGATGAGCATTCTTTCCTCATCGCCAGCAGCCTTCCTGACAATGACATAAGATATAATTAATGTCTTCCGATATTGGTATAACAGTCCATGTTCTTATTATTTTCATAAACTAATGGACAACTAAATTTTATTCTATACAAATATTACAGCAAAAAACAAATTTCCTGAACTGAGAACATGATATACATAAAAAATACTGTTTCATCGAAACACACAGATGCATAGAGTAAATAACAAAGAAAACGAGTCGCTTAGTAGAACATCATTCAGTTATTCCACTCAAAACATCACTTTCAGTAGTGTGCAGACAAACACCAATGTATGAAATTGTGAAACTGGTGAACCAGCACGTCGAAGCTTAATATCATTATTCTACCTTATAAGATCCGAATAAACAGGTTTTGTCCAATTAGCACAATCCAGCCCAAGCTTCTTAAATGCTGAAAGATTCACAAATAAAAAAAGTTTATGCATTATCATCATCTACAGTCAGAAGTTGCAAGCCATATCTTTTGTTTGCAGTTATCTCTTTCATACCTACATTGAAAGCCATGCGGTTTCCTGATCGATAAGCATCAAGGAGGACCCTGCAACATATAAAAAAGCAATACAAAAACAAGAAGATACACAAAAAGGTTACAAAAATATTACTTGTATAAAACTACTCTAAGAACCTGCAAGAAAATATACCACTCAAGACCCTTATCACTGCAATATTTCTAGAGAACAAGTGAGAAAAAGCAATACAACAATTTCTAGGGAGGCAATATATACAAAAAATAACACACGACAGAAAATGTGTATAAATTCTCAGTAGTGGAATTACATGTTTCTTAGTTCTACTACCAAACCAACTTTCTTAGTTCACACTTGCGTACAACAATGTCAATTCACTACCAATAACCGAATTTCCAGCAAGAGTTCGAAAAATTCGAAATATCTTAAAGAAATCAAAAGCGAATAATTCAGCAAATTATGAAAATACAATTGCAAATTGTACCCATCAACTTCGAGAATAATAGCGAAGTGTTCCCCGGAAGAGGAGCAATCACTGTCAGATCCATAGGAATCGGGAGGTGAACTCCGAGCAACTAATCGACTAAAATTGGAAATCCTGGGGCGAAGACTGAGGTTTGCAGCAGCACAAGCAGTGCTGAGCGACAGAGGAGAATGGGAGTGATGGACATGGCGGTGGGAATTGAGAAGAAATGGCAGATGCTTTTGATTGAGAAGAAAGTAGGAATTGGAGAGAATTGAAGACGAAGCAGATTCCATGGAAGAAAGCCCAAGTTCAGTTCCCCCCACTAGTTGCTTCCTTCACCCTCGACCTCTGTGACGTCTGGCTTCCCTTTCCCCACCTTTTTTATTTTATTTTTCTCCTTCTCTGCTAGAAATATTGTTTATAAATAGAAATATAGGTAATTCCGCAAGTAACCCCGAAGTTTTGCAAATTCCGCGAGCCGTCCATAAGTTTTAACTATTTCGTGTGATAACTCTCAATTTTTTTTAAAATTCCACCAAATAATCCTCTGTTACTTGAATCGTTAAAAGAGCTGTTAAATTTTTATTTTTTAAAGTAAAAAAGCTATTATTTGATTTTAAAAGAAAAGAAAAAAGAATAACTAATGTTAATAATTGATATCACACATGAAAAATGTAAAAACGAAAGAAAATAAATGTTAATTTGGGACTTGGGTCGTGCATATTCGATCTTCTATCTCATAAAGCTTGTATTCGTTTTATAACATTTATTTCTTTTGTTTGTTTTTTTATGTGTGATATTAATTATTAACATTTTTCTTTAAAAAAAAACAAATAACAGCTTTTTTATCTTAAAAAATAATAATTTAACAATTCAAGTAACTAAGATTTTTTGGCGGGATTTCTACAGATTTGAGGGTTACCACGCAGAATAGTTGTTACCTATGGACGCCTCGCGGAATTTACAAAATCTCAGAGTTACCTCGCGGAATTCCCGTTAATATAATGATAATAAAGAAGAAAAATATATTTAAAAATATATAGCGATAAATAAAATAGAATGAAACGGTGCATATTTTCTTGAATTTTTTTCCAAACTGTGCACTTTTTTAAAACTTATACCGAATATACGTTTGGATTCAAACTTATTATGAGAATAGGCTGGTTCATGGAGGTTTGGGGTAAGTCGCTGTACGGACGACTTACCTAAATAAAGTCGCTGTACGGACAAGCGATTCTATCCGAACCACAATTTTAATTTTTTATTTTAAAAAAAAGGAGAGTCGCTGGCCTGGCCAGCGACTTTGCAATTTTTTTTTTTTTTTACTCTCTAATATTGAAAAGTAAAAAAAAAAAAATTAAAGCAAAGTCGTTGGCCAGGCCAGCGACTTTGCAATTTTTTTTTTATATACTTTTCAATATCAGAGAGTAAAAAAAAATTGCAAAGTCGTTGGCCAGTCCAACGACTTTGCTTTAATTTTTTTTTATCGAAAGTATAAAAAAAAAATTAAAGCAAAGTCGCTGGTCAGGCCAACGACTCTACCTTTTTTTTAAAAAAAAAAAATTAAGTTGTGGTTCGGATAGAATCGCTTGTCCGTACAACGACTTTATTTAAGTAAGTCGCTTGTCCGTACATCGACTTACCCCAAACCTCCATGAGCCAGCCTATTCTCGTAATAAGTTTGAATTCGAGCGTATATTCGGTATAAGTTTTAAAAAAGTGTACAATTTGGAAAAAAATTCTATTTTCTTGAGTGATACTGATATATCTATGTCATAAACAATCAATAGTATTGGATTAGAATTTGTTTGGATTTCCAATTAAAATATATTAAATAGATCATCTAATATAAAATAATAAAATATAATGTATTTTATTGGGACTTCAAACAAACTTGCATTTTTTACAAGGGAACAAACATAGTCGAAAAGGTAAAAATTGGTGTTTTTAAAAAATAAAAAATGTGATAATGTGATAGAGATAACTTTTACTATAGTGTTTGAAATAATGCTTATCTAAAGCTATTCTTATTAGCATACAAACACTCATTTCTATCGCATTCGTTACTAGTGATAGCCAAAGAAATTAGTTTTACTATGTTAATCATTATGTGCCGATTTCATGTAAAATGCCTTAATATATCCAATTATTTATTTAAACCTCATAACAGTGTAAATGAGAATTTAAATATAGAAAGCATAGATTAAGTTAAATTAATTTTATCAGCAAAATATGAAATGGTTATTATATAAAAAAAAATGGAAAGATCTATGTTATATATACACACTTATTACTATTTGGAGTTCATCCTAGATTACTTCATAACACCCATCCTATAAATATAAATATATAATTTTATCAAATTACAATTTGTGTCACTCCCAACTCTCCCTAAACCTCTCTACCTCTCCACACACATATAAATATATAGGTAGAGAGGTACTTGGATTTGGGATTGCAGGAACTTGCACTCTATTAGCCTCGAGATGATGGGTCCTCCTGCGATACATGGGTTTGAGTGCAGTGCAGATTACATGGCGTGGTACGAGCCTCTCACACACATGTATGTCTTGCCCCCCCCCCCCCCCGATGCTACCGTCGAGCCCACATATCATGACCGAAGGGATGCACGTTCTCAGGTGATAATACGTCTTTCACACTATATGTCTCAAATATCAAATAAAATTCATAGCTATATTTATTATTTCATATATGTGTAGAGCATTGGACGGGTCGTGGAGTTGCTCTCCCCATTTGCAGATGCAGATACATGCCACGCGGATATTCGTGAGGCTATCAGAAGATCATTACGTGAGCTAAGAGGTGGTATACCCCCATCAACTTTTGAGGTCGGTTCTGGCAGTCGTCATGTTCCAGATGATGATTCTAATGATGATTATTGTATGTGGTAGTTTGTTTGACACACTCTTTGTGGGATGTTTCAGTTTGTTTAGACCTTTATCGAACCTTTTCGAACCTTTTTGTCTATGTATGTTCGATTAATCATTTTGGATGATTAGTAGTATGATCAAATTAGACAAGCGGCCAAAAAGTACAAAAGTCTTATCAAGCGGGAAAGTACAAAATATCCTGACACAAAAACAAAACTAGTCATCTGACACATTCTGAAGTGACTTGCGACCACGTTTGACTTTGACATCATTCTTGTACTCATACAAACGCAAAAGAAACTGATTGATTAAAGGAGACATAGAGTCATGATGGTATCTCTGCCACAAGCTATATAGATCTGGTAATGGTGAATTCTCATACAAGGACACCTACAATACGAATAGCAAGTATGTTACATAGTTAAAAAAAATATTTACTCCAAAGTTGTAAGAAGGTTAGTAATATACCGAAATGTAATGAGCCTACGCTTTCGACAAACAGATGCAGATCGTCTGATTCGTCGTGACGTTGGACCGATCCATCGGAACATTTAGAGGCAGAAAAGTCTGGTTCAAGGCACCCAACACGACAAATGCACAATTGAATGTAGTAGCGACCAGGAAGCCCATGTCTAGAACTCCAAACCAAGTATGCTTGGGGAAAAACCCACCCCAAAATGATCAAGGGCTTGTCGCAAGGAAGCTAAGTCATAATGAGTTAAAGCTTTTTCAAACATAAATGGGTATTCATCCAACTTATCAATCATGCTATGTCTGACGTATGGACATTTGTCTTGTCCAAGCCCTAGAGATTCTGCAATTGATTTGTATCCACAGTTTCCATTCGGTAGAATCCCACGGTAAGCGGTCATGTGTGTGTGCATACACATCGGAACGATATCAAACCATGGGAACCCAGAAATAGGCTGGTTCGATTCCAGTGTCAGCATGCTTGATGATTTTCTTAGCTTTGGCCTCGATGTTCTTGTATACATGACGCCTACATAGAATGTACTTTGCCTTTGGGAACATTTCATCCACTGCATTCATCAAGGCAAGCACTCGATCCGTCACTATGCATGTAGGTGTTTTATGCACAAGCCCACAAAGTTTGGCAAACTGCTTTATAGCCCACAAGTAGTTTTCTTCCCTCTCATGTTCCAGAAATACCCCCGCTACGTTGTAATTCTTTCATGTAGAAGTGAATCCTACAATTTTCAAGAAAGGCATCTCATACCTGCACACAAATTAACATGGTATTGTATAATAAAATAACATATTAATAACTAGATAATAAAGAGATGTGCGCGATGATTACCTATTTGTAATGTAGGTGGAGTCCAACAATAATACATATGGAAATGCCTTGAGGAGTGATATGGAGTCCGGGCTGGCAAAAAAAATGTGTGATCTTATTGGTTTTGGGGTCCGTCTTATGCTCCATATAGTAGTTGTACTCATTACATTTGAGGAAGAATTGTTGGACAATTGTTCTTCCTTCCATCCCAGCCCTTCGTACCTTGTACCGCTCATTGTACACTTGCTTCTTTCTAGTGCAGTTCCATGGGAACTCGTTCAGTGCAGTTGCAATTTGGGTTGGCATACAATGTATCTTTGTCATTGACTGCACCAATATCTTCTGCTCATCTGTGAGCCTGCCAGCTAATGCATGCCCATATAAACTGGACCCAATCTCATGGTTGTGAGTTCCATGTACAACATCGATCTCCCATAAGCCTCTAGGATGTTCACGACACATCAATTTGAAGGGACACCCACATTTCTTTGTATTTGTGTTTTTCCGGACTCTGTTTTCTCCTCTTTTAGATGGGGTGTACATTCCTTCTCTTTCACACAACAACATAGTATTCCCAAGATGACGATCATCTGGTTTTCTATCTCGGCTAATCTTGATGCACATGTTATTTTGAAACCCAGTCTCTTTAACCCACTTAATTGCCTCATCCCTGGTGCAGAACACGGTATATGTAGTAAACAACTCAGAATAATCAGTTGAAACTTGGTTTACATCCTCTAAGGGTATCCCAAACTGCGGCTGTGTGTGCAATGGTGGGAACCCAAACTGAGGAATTGATTATGAGGATACAAATTCATGGCCAAATCCATCGTGAAGCGTACAATTCGAAAGTGATTCTGATGGTACAAATCCATGACCGAGCGTGTACGAAGAAGACGTCCCATTTTGTGATGTTGATGCAAACCCGTCATTAAGGTTTAGGAAGTTAAGACCAATATAAAGTTCATTATTTTCCTGTTTAAAAAAAAATCAGTGAGTTACAGTAAAATCAAAAAAAGTGCACCAAAACAGATTCTGTACAAATCCATGGCATCATCCGTGACGGACGACGCCATTCCGTCCGTGACGGAGGGAGCCCTTCCGTCCGTGACGGATGGAACCACTATGTCCGTGACAGATGGAACCACTCCGTCCGTCATGAAAGGAAACTTTCTGTCCGTGAAGGACGGGGGTGTTTCCTCCATGACGGAGCGACTCTGGTTTCTTCGACTGTCCATTCGACTGGTTTCTATCGGCCGACTATTTTTTTTTCTTGCAAGTTACAAACACCGAAATATTGACTATAACTATACTAAAACACACATTTATGACTAGAACAACATCAAAAAACAATCTATTTGCAACAACTATCTTTAATCTAGTTAAAGTTTGGACTTTTAACAAGTAAAAATCAAAACTTTCATGCTTTGAAGTAAAATAAATTTATAACTAGAACAACACATAACTCAAGTTTGAAGTAAAAATAAAATGAACTAACCTCGTTGTGATTAAACACGAATGAATCATTCCCTTCACTCATGGTGCCATAGAGATCATCATGATGTTCCATAACATAAGCGATTGCTTTTGGAGGGAGGAAGAATTTTTGTTTGAAGGTGGAAGAGTGTTTGCCATAATATGAAGGGGGAAATTTAATCCTGTTAGGTGGGGACAAGTAACATTTATTGTGACAGTTGGGTTTTCTGTTTCATCCGTGAATCATTCACGGATGAAATGCATTCCTCCGTGAACTGGCCACGGTGGAACTACATCTATCCATGGTCAATCCACGGATGGGCTGCGTCCCTCTGTGGTCAATTCACGGATGGTCTGTGTCTCTCCGTGGTCAGTTCACGGATGAAATGCATTCATATGTGGTCAATTCATGGGTGTAGGGTGGGCACTATGAAGAAAAATAGGATGGGCGTTAAATAACAACCTTGCTTTTTTATTTGTATACACGCTTTTTATAATAATAAAAAATATCAAGATTGTGTACGTCATTGTGTCACCCAATGGATACACAATATTTGGGTGCACAATTGCAAAATAAAATAAAATTTGCAATGTGTATGAACTAATTGGGTGTTAAAGTAGACTTTTAACCAAATGAACTACAACAATTTTGTGATACATTTAAATTTTATTTTATTTAAGTTCATTAAGGCCTAAATTCTTTTAAAATTAACCAAAGATCAATGAATCAAGATGGTTTCTTTGACTCTGAATAAATATTTTATTGTTATATTTTGACTCTTAATACTTTATTTGAATTCTCATATATAATAACACAATATTTTATTAAAAGCAAAGAAATCATCTTGGGCTTAAAACAATTGATGCCATAATGGGCTTAAATAAAATAAGTTTCAAAATATCACAAAATTGTTCCAGTTCAGTTGGTTAAAGGTTTAATCGAACACTCAAATAGTTCATACACGTTACAAAAAAAAAATTATCGTTGTGCACCCAGATATTGCATACACCATAGGGTAGCGTACACACTCTGGATAATTTTTTGTTAAAATTATTATGCGCTCGATTTTGGCGTACGCCATAATCAAGCGCAAAATGAGTGTGTGAAAGACATAAAAAAGCATGTATATAGCCTCTAGGAAAAGGAATATACAATGTTCTTCCATCTATCTATATATAAAAGTTGACATATTGTCATAATTAATGACCTCACTTTTACACAATTTTCTCTATTTTACATTTAAATCTATTTTACACATAACCAATTTCCTCTAATCTTCTATCTTAATAAATTTAATTAATTTTTTCTAAAGCTCTTTTTCAACCCTTTATTTATCAATGCTCACATTTAAATATAATTTTTTTATCAATATGTTTTTAAAAAATGAGTTGAAAACCAACAAATATCCTTCTACATACATGTAAAATGTAACACCCCCAAAATACCTTTGGAAATATTACCGTCAGTGACCTCAGGATACACACCCGGGGTCACCCAAGGCTTACCGTTTTTATAACAAATAGTATAATGTTGGAAACTTTATTAAATATCATAAAAGTTACCCAAATAACATTCGAACCAACGTCATGGTTTTACAACTGTCAACAACCAAATACAGAAATGTTTAATACAGCGGAAGTCTTGAAAATTAATAAACGCCATGAAGGGGTTTTGATCTGAGCGATCTCACGCCTAGGATCTTCACCTTGGAAAAACACTTAAATCACCATTTGCCCTCAACATCGGCTTCTGGCCTTCATGGAAGAGGAAGTTTACCTGATGTGTCGTATGAGACGGATGACACCAGCCAACCATGCAAGAAATAAAACCGGTTGGTTAGTCTAATGAAAGACTATGCAAGGGTATAAATAAAAAGGTTCTAAGTAGTCGTATTAGGTTACACCCATCGCTCCTCGAATAATAACCGATGACGACAGTGAACCTCAACACTTCTACCGAAACACAAGAAAATGAATGATCAAGAGAAGACTCCAAAAGAAGCGAGTCTTATGGAAAACGTATGAAGAGAAGACTCCAAAGAAGTTGAGTCTTATGGGAAACGTATGACAAGTGTTTGGGAACGTTAAGTTTTCACACAACTTCAAACACGACCTTGATTACTTGGGTCAACGACTAACCTCACCGCGCAATGCGAATCCAGATTGGAAAGAAGACTTACTCTAACAAGAGTCCGGGCGGTTTCCACATTGTACTCCTCGCCCGAGGGTATATTAATTATGTGCGTAAAAGCACATATCTTATTTAATTCCAAAACATACATTCACGTTACAGCTTTTAATCCACATCATCTCGATACGAGAGATATTTATGGGAATGAATCCCGAGTGTTGGCACCAGTTGAGTGCACCTACCCTGAGTAAGGGTACGGTCATGACCAGAAAATACTAGGGCAAAATCCTCCTAATACCAGTTATACAGAAACGACTAGACCTCGCAAGGTACATAGCGTTCCTACGAATACTCGTTCTAACTACACATGTAAGTTCACACATATATCCACACCAAAACCATTACGGTAATAACATGTATAATAACGTTGTTTCTAGCAATATATACAACCTATTATAGATTCATAATTTAACACATTGTTTTTATTAAATCTGTTCCCAAACAGAAAACAACAACTTTTATCACATCTTAATTAACAATCAATTAATTGATAATCAAGGAAAACATGGAATAATGAGAAAGAGCGAACCGCCACTTGCCTTAGTCTAGACGAATCGAAGATGTCGGTTCCGAGATCTGGAGACTGGAATCTGAGTATGGATTCCTACGGCGACGACGGGATATAAAACGGAACCCTAAGTTAGATACGATACGACACAAAGATACGAAACTAAACGAACGAAGGGAAAAAGGGCCTAATCCACGACTGTGGTTGCCAAAGACACGATCGTGCTTGCTGGGCAAGGCCGCGGTCGCGGTTGGCATATCCACGGTTACGGATTCCTAGGCCAAGCCGCGGTCGCGATTGGCATAACCGCGGTCACGGATGCCCATCCCGACGACGGCTTGGAGACAAACCCGAGCTTACCAACGATGACGACGATGATGCTTCCTTCACCACCGCGAACACCACCACTCCAAGGCTTCACAAGGACACGAGCACTAACTCCGGCGATACTCCGACGACGACTGCGAACTCCGGTGATGACGGAAACACGAGAGAGATGGAGCTGTGGATGGAGAATGAGGTTGATCCGGGCTCCTTTTTATAGCCAAGGAGGAGGAGCCGTTCACCCCCTCATCGGCAACTCAAACGGTTGCCCTCCCCTCCATCGGCGAGCGTTGAGAAAATGAGGGGGAAATCGAGCATCGCCTTCTGGAAGCTCGAGGAAAATGAAGGTGAACAGAGTTCCGCGGTTGCGGAAACAGAGCCGCGATCACAGTTTGGGTTCTGGGAAAAACCGTGCCTGCGGATTCAATCCGCGGTCGCGGAACTACCGCGATCGCATCCCTGGGTCTTTGGTCGCGGGTCTCGTTCGAGGACATGCTAAATCTTATTATTTTAGCACTCCCAAATACTTTATGACCCAAAATTTTATTAAACGTACAATAATGCGTTCAACAGGTTATTACAGAGATTACAGAAATTGCCCAATACGTCTTTCTTACAAAATGACAGTTTGGGACTTTTAGGGGTTATTACAATACCTCCCCCTTAAAATAAAGTTTCGACCCCGAAACTAGGCCAAAAATAGCTCGGGAAAACGACTAAGCATATCAGACTCAGTCTCCCAGGTTTCTCAAGTTACCTCCTCAGATCCTGACTTGGACCAGAGGATCCGCACTAATGGTACCACCTTGTTCCTCAAGTGCTTCTCACGGCGGTCGAGAATACGCACATGTCTCTCCTCGTAGGTACCATTTGCCTGAATCTCGATGTCCTCATAACTCAGCATATGAGACACATCTGGCACATACTTCCTTAGCAGAGACACATGGAACACGTTATGTACTGGATGCGCCGACGGCAGCAATGCGAAACGGTACGCTAAAGATCCCACTCTATCAAGGATCTCAAACGGTCCCACGTAGCGAGGGTTGAGCTTCCCACGCTTGCCGAACCTGAACACACCCTTGGATGGCGACACCCTGACAAACACCTTGTCACCAACCTCAAACTCGACATTCCTGCGCTTCAGGTACTGGTGGAAACATCTATGCATCAGATCCATGAAAACTGTCGGAGCATTAGTAAGCCCAAATGGCATGACTACGAACTCGTAGTGCCCATATCTCGTTTGGAACGCAGTCCTCGGAATATCTTCCTCATGAATCCTGAGTTGATGGTAATCAGATCTCAGATCGATCTTGGAAAAGACTTTTGCTCCCTGCAGTTGATCCAACAGATCATCTATTCTAGGCAACGAATACTTATTCTTGATAGTGACCTTGTTCAACTCTCGATAGTCGATACAAAGTCGGAATGAACCATCCTTCTTCTTGACAAACAAGACTGGAGCGCCCCAAGGCGATGCACTCGGCCTTATATATCCTTTTTCGAGTAGGTCCTTGTTTTGGGGCGAAAAGATCAGTCGACTTAAATCGCCTTAGACGGGGTAACGAGTCGATCGGATAATATAAAATCGATCCAAACCAAATAGACAATCAACCCAGTAAAGAGTAGATGCAAAATAGCAATATGATTTATTGATCAATCGATGATAGAATCAGTTCAGAGTACAACTTATCCTTGAAGAGTAAGGGATCGAGTCCTGTTCGACAAGCGGTATCGGTGATTCGACCGGCAATGATCGGGTAGTATCCCAGGGAGCTTGAGCGAGAGGGAATATGCTGGTAAGCCTTTTGAAAGCTAAGTGAGTGAATACTGTGTGTAGACGTGTATGTTGTCGATTGCTTCTTCGTGATCTATTTATGGTAGCTTCCTCTTGTGTCTGTTACTTGTCTTCGTAATATCTTCTATTCATTTCATGCGTGATCTTCGAGATTTTCTCTTGAATGCCATCGTAATCTCCGTGTTTAATTTTGTTACCATTTCCATTGATCAAGCAATTAATGTTTTGGGCGAAATCTTCGGAGTTGGTCGGATCCCACGCGTCTGAGGAGTGTCTGTCGCTTCCTTCTAATTTCTTCTGGCCTTCGACTTTGCCTGGACCTTGGCCCAATTCGCTTGCTCCGATCCCTTTGGAGTATGTTGGGCCCAACAATAGCCCCAAGTTGTTTTGGGCTTCATGGCAGCTGAGAGATGGAGTCCAAACAACTTTCATCCCACACGATTTCCACCCTCCGATCTGGGCGCGACAGGCGAGGGCTACGTGGCGATAATCTCGCTACACGATGGGACGTCTTTGCGACCTGCCGATTCCCTCCAAAAATCCGAATTAAGTTTCTGACGGTTTGGTTTCATTTTCTTCCTTTGATCTCTGATCTGGTAGGCTTGTCTAGGTTTTCTCGAAAAAAATTGCTCTTCGATTCCCTTCTCTTTCTGTTCTGGAAATGGTTTCCAGTGAGTCTTCCGAGTCGACTGCTACTCGCTCGAACTCGAGCAAGAATGACCCCCCCCCCTTCCTTTTGAAGGAGTCAGACGCTTTGACGGGGACTCTGACGGAGGCGGAGTTGGAGCAGATTCTCTAAGTCGAAGGCTTTCCTCCTGAGACGGTCGCAAGGTTGCCGCATCCGGACGAGAGAGCCGACGCTCGCTACGAGGGATGGGTTTGTTTCTATGCTTATCCATTTAGGATCGGTCATATGTTTCTGTTTTCCCCTCTTGTCAGGGATTTCTTAGCGACTCTGGCGTTTGTGCCGTGTCAGGTCATGCCGCAGGCATGGCGGATCCTTAGGGTTTTAGATCTGTTGAATGTTCAGTCCGGGGCCGGTTTTAACTTTGACGCCATGTGGTACAACTACTCTCTGGGGTCGAAGAGTTCTTCTCGTGTCCAGTTGCGTATTCGTCCGGGTCGAAAGCCCTTGGGGGTGACTATTTGTTTCTGTTGTCGGAGTGGCGAGTCGAGAGTACGTATTCGACTTCTCTTTGCCCATTTTTATGTGTTTTAACCCTTTGCTTAACTCTTCTTTTTTGTAGTCCCTGAGGCTGAAGAGTTGGAAGCGGATGCTCAGTCAGAAGGTCTGACAAATATTATTCTCAGCATCCCCGCGTCGGAGCGGAAATTCACAAACATCAACATGTTGTCGGTTTCCCCCACTACTCAGGACGTTATGTCGACTGTTTCGTAGTCTCGGGTCAAGTGTGAGTTTTTGTTTGACTCATGTATTATTTATTTATTTTTATTTTTTAATCGTCTGCTTGCGACTTATGTTTTGTTTGTCGTGTCAACGTCTCCGGCTGGTCGGTCGAGTGCCCGTTTGAAGGGAGTGTCTGGGAAAAGTCTTATAGAGCAAAGGTTGTGATAGCCCTTCGGATCTATGGAAGCCTCTGTGCAAGAATTGCTCTTGTTGTGGACGAAAATGGCAATTCTCCAAGGATGAAGAACTAGGGCACTTTCGGCACTTTTAGGGTTTTTGGGGGACGACGATGGAACGATCGGTTGGTGGGTGATTTTTGAGGGATAAGCACTCTCCTAGGTCTAGATATCACGCACTAAACCAAGGGAAAGTGACCAAGAGAAATCAGAGATACTACACACTCAAATCTCTCAAGGGAAAGCACTTGATCTTACGCACAAGTGTTGAACAAAGGGAAAAAGCTTTGAACTGAAAATATTCCTGATTTCAATCTGATTAAACGTGCCAACATAAATGAAACAAGTTTTCCTAAGTAACCTAGCATTCGGTTACTAAAGAAATTAAAAGAAAATACTAAAATTAACCTAATAAAGGCTAATTACGGGCCCACTAACCTAAACACACTTAATGGGCATTTTTAGGGAATTTAAATAAAGTCTAAAAATGTCTTAAACTGCAAAATTAAACCGGAAATATCATCGGAAATCATTTGAGCTTCATTAGGGCATTTAACCCGGACGTGGTCGCCGGCGCCGAGAAATCCGGAGAGGTCTCCAAGCATAGGACCAGGCTGGGCTCGGTTTGGCTCGGCACTCCGTGAGCCATCAGACCTCCCTTGAGCTGGTGGTGCAGTAGACGAGCTCGGGCCCAGGTGATTGTGCCAGGTGCGAGCTCGTGCCTTCGCTCCTCCTCACGTGCGGCCGCAATTCTAGGGCTTGACCTGGGGCTCGGCAAAGGTTGCCTTGGCTCGGCACTTTGGGCTCCATTGGTCTGGGGTGACTCCATGGAAGTTGTGGGTGCCTTGGTGGCCGAAAAAACTGGTGGTTTGCCCAGAGGAGTCTCCATGTGGCTTGGCGGAGAGTTAGGGTTTGCCGGCGAAGGATTAGGGTTTGCGCTTGCCTCGGTCTCCACCAGTGGCCTTGGCTCCTCTTGAATGATAGGCACCTCGTTGGCCATTTGCATAGTCATATCATCCTCCCTCTCTTGAAAGGGATTCGACCTCGAATCCGGCTCGTCAAGGTCTTGATCATCATCCACAATGTAAGGCATCAAATCGGCGACGTTGAAAACATCATGTGTGCCATAAGAGGATGGCAACTCCAGCTTGTAAGCATTGTCGTTGATCCTCTCAAGGACTTGAAAAGGACCATCTCCTCTTGGTTTGAGCTTGGAGTTACAGAGAGTGGGGAAGCGCTCCTTCCTTAGGTGCACCCAAACTAGCTCACCCGGTTCAAAGAGTACTTCTCTTCGTCCTTTGTTGGCGTGCTTCTTGTATTGCTCATTTCTCCTCTCAATTTGAAGCCTTGTGTCCTCATGCAACGTCTTGATTCTAGCAGCCTCATCCGACCCTTCTTGGCTTTCCCTCTCCTTGATAGTGTACGGCAACAACTCTAAGGGTGTAATGGGGTTGCGCCCATACACGACCTCGAAGGGTGTCTTCTTGGTTGTCGCATGGACTGCCCTATTGTAAGCAAACTCAATGAAGGACAAGCTATCTTCCCACCTGCGCAAGTTAGTCCTCAAAATAGTTCTAAGTAAAGCACCAAGTGTTCGATTGACTACCTCGGTTTGTCCATCCGTTTGAGGATGACAAGTGGTGGAAAAGAGTAGTTTAGTACCCATCTTGGCCCATAAGGTCTTCCAAAAGTAGCTCAAGAATTTCACATCCCTATCTGAAACAATGGACCTAGGAACTCCATGTAATCTCACAATATGATCAAAGAAAAGGTTAGCAATATGAGATGCATCATCGGTCTTATGGCACGCAATGAAGTGTGCTATTTTGGAGAACCGGTCCACTACTACAAAGATGGAGTCTCTCCCTCTCTTAGACCTTGGTAATCCCAAAACAAAGTCCATGAAAATGTCTTCCCAAGGATGTTTGAGGATAGGTAAGGGAGTATAGAGACCATGAGGTTGCATCTTTGCTTTGGCACGTGCACAAGTCGTACAAGAGGCGCAATGCTTCTCTACGGCCTTGAGCATATGTGGCCAATAAAAATGCTCCCGCAACACATGTAAGGTTTTAAGGACACAAAATGTCCCATCAACCCTCCTCCATGAGCTTCTTGCACTAATGTGGGTCGAAGAGAACACTTAGGGATACACAACTTTTGACCCTTGAATAAGAACCCTTCATGCAAGTAGAATTGGTCCTTACTTCCATGAGACTTACATGCAGCATATATATCACAAAAATCAGCATCATGTGCATATAAATCCTTCATGAAAGTGAACCCAAGCAACTTGGCATCTAAGATAGTCAAGAGTGTGTACCTCCTAGATAGTGCATCCGCCACTACATTGTCCTTTCCCTTCTTGTGTTTTATGACATAAGGGAAAGACTCAATGAACTCCACCCACTTGGCATGTCTTTTGTTGAGCTTGTTTTGCCCTTTTAAATATTTTAATGCCTCGTGGTCGGAGTGTATGACAAATTCTTTTGGTAGCAAATAGTGTTGCCACACTTGTAGTACACGTACAAGTGCCAAAAGCTCTTTGTCATACGTGGGGTAATTCAGCTCGGCTCCCCCTAATTTCTCACTAAAATAAGCTATAGGTTTGCCCTCTTGCATAAGGACACCCCCAAGGCCGATTCCTGAAGCATCACATTCTATCTCAAAAGTTTTGTCAAAGTTTGGCAAAGATAGAAGTGGTGCTTGAGTGAGCTTGGCTTTAAGGCTAGTAAAGGCCGCCTCTTGCTTGGTGCCCCATTGGAACACCACACCCTTCTTTGTGAGCTCGGTGAGGGGAGTAGCCAATGTGCTAAAATCCCTCACAAAGCGGCGGTAAAAGCCAGCCAAACCAAGGAAACTACGGACTTGAGTCATAGTTGTAGGTGTTGGCCATTCGTAAATAGCCTTCACCTTCTCTTCGTCCACTCTCAATCCGTCTTTGCACACCACAAACCCAAGAAATACCACATGATCTGAATAGAAGTGGCACTTCTTGAAGTTGGCATACAACTTCTCCTTCCTAAGAACCTCAAGAACATGTCTAAGGTGCTCAATATGATCCTCAAGATTATGGCTATACACAAGGATGTCATCAAAGTATACAACCACAAACTTGCCAAGAAATGACCTCAAGACATGGTTCATGAGTCTCATGAATGTACTAGGGGCATTTGTCAACCCAAAAGGCATTACCAACCATTCATACAGCCCATATTTAGTTTTGAAGGCCGTTTTCCATTCATCGCCCTCTTTCATGCGAATTTGGTGGTAACCACTTTTGAGGTCGATTTTGGAGAAAACACTGGCCCCATGCAACTCGTCAAGCATGTCATCTAGCCTAGGGATAGGATGTCGATACTTGATAGTGATGTTGTTAATTGCTCGGCAATCAACACACATTCTCCAAGTACCATCCTTCTTAGGAACTAAGATGACGGGAACCGCGCAAGGGCTAAAGCTCTCTCGAACATAACCCTTGCTAAGCAATTCATCTACTTGACGTTGGAGCTCTTTTGTCTCCTCAGGATTAACCCTATAAGCAGCCCGGTTTGGTAGTGTTGCCCCCGGTATGAAATCAATTTGATGCTCAATACCTCTTACCGGTGGCAACCCACTTGGCACTTCCTCTTGAAAGAGATCTTCGAACTCCATCAAGAGGTGAGTGATGGGCGTAGAGAGTTCTCCAAGGTCAGCCAAGGTGAGTAAGCTATCTCTTGGTATGAGCAAAAGACATTGCTCACCTTGCTTGACTACTTGAACAACCTCCTTAGGCTTAGCCAAAAGCATATGATTGGGAACTCCTCCTTTGTTCCCAATTGCCAACTTCTTGCATGGCTTTGGCTCGGCCTTTTGTTGGGCTCTCCTTTGCTCTTGAGCCAAATGATCGGCCATGATCTCATGAGGTGACAAAGGGTGTAAAGTAATTCTCTTACCATTCATGATAAAAGAATACTCATTTGTCACTCCATGATGATTCACGCCTCTATCAAATTGCCATGGCCTCCCTAGAAGGAGATGGCATGCGGTCATGGGAAGTAAATCACACACAACCTCATCCTCATATCCCCCTATGGTAAACTGAATTGTGACTTGCTCTTTGACCTTAAGAGGAGTGTTGGAGTTCAACCAACAAAGTGTATAGGGCTGTGGATGGGGAGTAGTAGCTAGGTGAAACCTTTCTACTACTTCTTGGTCAAGTATGTTACAACATGACCCTCCATCCACTATCACACTACATACTTTCCCCTTAATAGTGCACCTAGTGTGGAAGATAATCTCCCTTTGACTAGGTACACTTGGAACATCCGAGGTAATCAAAACCTTCTTGGTCACCAAACATTCACCTTGGGTAGCCACAACCTGCAATTTCTCTACAAGGTAAGAGGAAGAGAGTGTAGAAGTCAAACCGAGTTCTCCCCTTGAAGTGCTCACATTCGGTGGGGATTGGGACACCTCTTGAGATTGGCTCGGTGATGGGTCGTGAGCAAGATCCCACTTCTCCTCCATGACCTTAATGAAGGCAGCCTTCTCATCTCGAATGGTTTTCAAGAGTTGTCGAGTTCGCTCCTCGGCTTGGCGACCTTGATCTTCGGCTTCCTTCTTGGCGGATTGTATTGCCAATAGTAGTGTTTTCAAGGTGATCTCCGAAGCCATGTCCTTGTCCTTGGATCTCGACATAGTGTCCTACACAAAGAAAACCCAAGCACAACAGCCCACAAGAAAGAAGACAACAAGTGATACCCTAGCTAGTAAGCAAGCTACAAACTTCAGTTTTAAATCAAAGAAAATTCGTAACTTTACTAGCTCAAAACTTGGTTAAGGTAGGGCTGTCTAGATGCTCAAATTGACTCCAAAGACAAGATAAAATTGCACCACAACTTTAAGTTAATCCTTGTGCTAAGTCCACAACTTTCACAACACAAATGCAAGTACTTAGCCTCTGAAATTCCTTTACACAAGTTGAGTGACAATTCTGGCCGAATAACAACAATGAGGAGCTTCACAATATATCAAACGAAAGGAAAATTCAACACAAGATATCAAGCTTTGAACAACCACTTTTCCAAGCCAAGTCTTTTTCTTTGTTGTTTTAATGGCTTGACTCTTCCGATTTTTGTTTTTCTTTTGATTTTCGTCACTTTTTTTTTTTGAACACTAGAACAACTTAATAAACTGAAAATACAGAATTGATGGTCGGAATCAACACTTAGGAAATTCAAGACTTTTCCTACGCAAGAATGAAGATCGGTTGTTTCGGTTTGCACAAGAATAACCCTAGGTTGATTAAATGCCAAATACAAATATAAAAGACTCAAAATTACTTAGACTAAATGCACTAATTAGGGCACGGCTGGTTGATGCAAATTGAAGGCCGAAATTTAAATTTCAAACGCATGTAACAAATGCAACAACAACAAACCCTAAAATCTAGGAAGAAAATACTAACAACTCCCCCTAATGATGCACGGCTGTTTAGACTCTAAACAAACTGCAAAATCTCACCCTTCCTCCCTTCAATGCAGACTCAAGACACGGACACACACAAACAAGGAAGAAAGACACAAGAAATCCTACGATGCAACAATGCAAGGCACGAAAAGGGAGAGCAAGTAAACTTCCGATTTTACTATAGATTTAAGGCCAAATTTAGAGCAAATACTTACGTAGCTCTGATACCAAATGATAGCCCTTCGGATCTATGGAATCCTCTGTTCAAGAATTGCTCTTGTTGTGGACGAAAATGGCAATTCTCCAAGGATGAAGAACTAGGGCACTTTCGGCACTTTTAGGGTTTTTAGGGGACGACGATGGAACGATCGGTTGGTGGGTGATTTGTGAGGGATAAGCACTCTCCTAGTTCTAGATATCACACACTAAACCAAGGGAAAGTGACCAAGAGAAATCGGAGATACTACACACTCAAATCTCTCAAGGGAAAGCACTTGATCTTACGCACAAGTGTTGAACAAAGGGAAAAAGCTTTGAACTAAAAATATTCCTGATTTCAATCTGATTAAACATGCCAACATAAACGAAACAAGTTTGCCTAAGTAACCTAGCATTCGGTTACTAAAGAAATTAAAAGAAAATACTAAAATTAACCTAATAAAGGCTAATTACGGGCCCACTAACCTAAACACACTTAATGGGCATTTTTAGGGAATTTAAATAAAGTCTAAAAATGTCTTAAACTGCAAAATTAAACCGGAAATATCATCGGAAATCATTTGAGCTTCATTAGGGCATTTAACCCGGACGTGGTCGCCGGCGCCGAGAAATCCGGAGAGGTCTCCAAGCATAGGACCAGGCTGGGCTCGGTTTGGCTCGGCACTCCGTGAGCCATCAGACCTCCCTTGAGCTGGTGGTGCAGTAGACGAGCTCGGGCTCGGGTGATTGTGCCAGGTGCGAGCTCATGCCTTCGCTCCTCCTCACGTGCGGCCGCAATTCTAGGGCTTGACCTGGGGCTCGGCAAAGGTTGCCTTGGCTCGGAACTTTGGGCTCCATTGGTCTGGGGTGACTCCATGGAAGCTGTGGGTGCCTTGGTGGCCGAAGGAACTGGTGGTTTGCCGAGAGGAGTCTCCATGTGGCTTGGCGGAGAGTTAGGGTTTGCCGGCGAAGGATTAGGGTTTGTGCTTGCCTCGGTCTCCACCAGTGGCCTTGGCTCCTCTTGAATGATAGGCACCTCGCTGGCCATTTGCATAGTCATATCAGGTTGGCGGCGGCCAGGGCCTCGTCGAGTAAATCGACGCCGGCGGAGTCGTCGCTCCCAGCCAAAGTTGGCTCGAAAAGGAAGGCAGGTGCTTCTTCTGGCGATGTGAAGGTGGTGGATACTTCAAAGAAGAAGGTGACGGTTGCTCGTGGAGTCGAGAAGATCGACACGGTCGGTCGATCGATTGCTGATCTCTTTCATGCTCAGGACCCGACTCTGAAGTCTGAAGTTGATAGCGTCTCTCCCTTGGATTGTATTGGCGAATTGGGGTGCTCTGCGTGGAAGGTAAGTCATCTTGTCGGATCTCAAGTTTGTATGTTTTCTTTCCACCCGGTCTGGTTGGTCTCTGATTGCTTCAATCTCGCCTTTTTCCAGACTTTCCAGTTTCTCGTAGGTGCATATTCTGGAGTCAAATAAATGGTCACTAAGGTCGAGGATAGGGCTGTTAGGTCAGAGTCCGACCTGGCGTCTTTGAAGACCAAGGTGGAAGGAACCGAGAGCCGTTTTAGGGACGATGAGCGCCGCTTCGCTAGGGAGTTGAAGAGCTGCCAAGATGACTTGGATGTTTGTCAGAGGGAGATCAGTGAGAGCCAGTCAAATGTCGAAGAGAAGGTGAGGCAAGCTAGGATTGAGGCTGGTCGGGTCGCAGGCGACGTAGGCGCTTTCTATGCGTTGAAGTCGCTTGTCGAGATGATCGAGGAGTTCGAAGAGGGCAAGCAGAAAACCTAGGATTTGAAGGCGGAAAAGGAGACCATGGATACCCTGTTTCCGAAGGGGAATCCTGGTTCGGAGCTTTTCCAGTTGGTCGGTGTCAGAGAGGAATCTCTAGACGAAAGTGTCGGTGAAGACGAGGTCCATTCTGGCGACACTGTGCCGATCGAGCCCCAGCCTTTCTCCGATCCGGCCCCTGCTGAAGGTAATGCTGTGAATCCCGACTCTTGACTATTTTTTCGTAAATGACTTGTGATCCCACCTATGTGTGGGTAGAATGTTTTCTGGTTTGGCGACCCGTCCACCATCGCGGGTCGCGGAATGTGTTTGTGGACAATTTGAAGTCCTACGTGTGTGTAGGCAGACAATATGTTTTGGCGACCCGTCCACCATCGCGGGTCGCGTGGATGTAAAAAGCTTAGAATTTTATTGACGTAATCTGTTTTACAAAGGGTCGAACTTGTTTTATGTTCGTATGTTTTGTCGGATTCTTCTAGAGAAGATTGTCGTTGACGCCTTTGATTTGTGTGTCGGGTTTGCTCGTGTGCTTCGTCGAGTAGGGCTTGTCGTATGTGTGTAAAGAAGGAGGCCTGCAAATGTATGTGTTTATGTTTAGTCATGACTTAGTGTTATGCCGAGGAGGAAAGCAATATGTCTTTATTGCGTAAATGTAATAAGGTGTCTTAACCTTATGTATTGTATAAGGCAGGCGGTGCGCCGACGTGCCTTTGGTATTCATCTCCCCGCATTCCGATCGATCGTGTAAATGTAGTGTAAGCGCTTTTGTTTGTGACTGGATCCAGTGTGTATGTTGACGTCGTCCTGTACTTAGGTTTTGCAAGGAAAAATGTCCTTACTAGATGTGAGTACTCAGTTTCAAGAAATAGAATTGAGTTCCTAGCAACGAATAGCACATGACAAGTGAAAAAGTGTTAGTGCCTTACTTTGCTGGTCTAGAAGTGGTATAGCTTTAGGTGTGTTGCGTTCCAACTTCTTGGGATCGGTCATCCGTCTTTGTCTTCCAATCGGTACGCTCCTTGTCTGACCACTTTATTGATGAGATAGGGTCCTTCCCACTGAGGTGCGAGCTTTCCGTCGGTCGGATTCTTGGTGTTTTGGAACGTCTTTCTGAGGACCCAGTCGCCAACTTTGAAGACTTTGGCTCGAACATTTTTGTTGTAACTTCTTGCGACCTGTTGTTGGAACCTGACCATTCTAATTATGGCTCTTTCCCTAGTCTCATCCACCGTGTCCAAGTTGTGCGCTGGCTCGACGTCGTTTTGTTCATTCGTCTGAAGACTGTAATGGGCTGTCGAAATCAGTAGCTCGGCGGGAATGGCCGATTCACTTTCGTAGATGAGTGAGAATGGTGATTGTCCAGTCGCATTCTTTGGGGTGGTCCTGTCGGACCAGAGGATGAGAGGGAGTTCGTCTGCCCATTTTCCTTTAGCTCCTGTGAGGCATTTCTTGAGGTTGTTGACGATGATTTTGTTGCTAGACTCAGCTTGTCCATTAGATTGCGGATATCGAGGAGTGGATGTGACCAGCTTGATATTCCACTGGTCGCAAAAGGCTTGAGTCTTATGACTGATGAAGTGGGAGCCATTGTCGCACACGATTTCTGATGGGACGCCAAATCTGCACAAGATATTGCGTTTTATAAATGAAATGACATGTTGATCTTATACCTCTCGGTAGGCTTCAGCTTCAATCCATTTGGAAAAATAGTCTGTCATGGCAAGGAAGAAGACTCGTTGACCCGACGCAGGTGGGAGTTTTCCGACGATGTCCATCCCCCATCTCATGAAGGGCCATGGTGCCAGAGTCGGATGGAGGAGTTCCGAGGGTTGATGAGGAATGGGTGCGTGTCGTTGGCAGGCATCGCACTTCTTGGTGTACTCCATCGTGTCTCTATTCATTGTGGGCCAGTAGTATCCAGTTCGCAAGGCTTTCCCTCAGAGGCTTCGTCCTCCGGTGTGGTTTCCACATTCTCCTTCATGTAATGACTGTAAGATGCGTCTGACTTCTGGAGTCTTGAGGCATCGTAGGAGTATCCATGTGACAGATCTCTTGAACAAGACGTCACTTATAATATCGAAGGAAAGAACTTGTACCTTTAGCCTTTTTGCTTCCGTTTTGTCATTGGGTAGGATGCCGTCTTTTAGCCATTTGACGTAAGGTAACGTCCAGTCGTCATGATCGTTGATAATGTCTTCTTCTGGTCGATCACCTTTCTCCATCATGACAAGTTCTTCCAATGGTGTACTCGAATCTTTGAGTGTTTTTGGAACAGTTGGTGTTGTGATGTGTGCCAGTGGGATGTTTGGGAACTCCTTTGGGTCCAAGACGGACCCCAAGTTGGCTAGTGCGTCAGCCTGAGAGTTGAGATCTCTGGGAACTTGCCTGATGTCGAATGTTTGGAATTGGTCGATTAGCTTCTTGGCTACGTCCAGATAAGCTATCATCATGTCGTCCTTGGCGTTGTACGACCCTTGTATTTGATTTAGGACCAAGAGGGAGTCGCAGATGACTTCGATTTCTCAGACTCCTAGGTCGCCTGCCAGAATGAGCCCAAATATGAGTGCTTCGTATTCGGCTTCGTTGTTGGTCGTGTCCCATTCGCATCTTATGGCCTGGGCTATCTTGTCCCCTTGTGGCGATTTCAGCACGACCCCTAGCCCCGATCCTCTAGTGTTCGACGCACCATCAGTGTGGAGCTCCCATTTACTTGTTTCCTCTGTCGCAAGTAACTGTGTTGCTTCTTTGGCGGCTTCTTGTTCTAGGGTCGGGCTAAAGTCTGCCACAAAGTCAGCCAAGGCTTGCCATTTGATTGTCGTCCTGGGCTCGTATTCGATGTCGTAGCCGCTGAGGTGTATGGCCCATTTGGCCATTCGTCCTGTGAACTCGGGTTTCCTCATGATTGCTCTCATGGGATGGTTAGTACGGACAATTATAGTATGAGATTCGAAATATGGTTTGAGTTTATTTGATGCCATTACCAGTGATAGGACAAGTTTTTCTAGCGACGTGTACCTTGTTTCTACTGGCAGTAACGTTCGACTGACATAGTAGATTAGCGATTGCTTGCCATCTTCTTCTTTGACCAGTAATGTGCTCACGGCGGACTCCGATACTGCTAGGTATAGCAATAATGGCTCGTCGTCTTTGGGTTTGGTTAACAACAAGGGACTGGCCAGGTATTTCTTCAAATCTTGGAACGCGACTTCATGCTCTTCCGTCCATTGAAAGGACTTGTTCTTCTTGAGAGCGTCATGAAAGGGTTTGCACTTGTCGAATGACTTCGAGATGAATCTGTTCAGGGCTGCTATCCGACCTGTCAGCTTTTACGTCCTTGACGCATCGAGGGGATCAGAGATTGATGAGGGCCTTGACCTGTTCCGGACTGGCTTCTATTCCTCTTTGTGTCACCATGTACCCCAAGAATTTTCCTGACGATACCCCGAAAGAGCATTTCATAGGATTTAATTTCATGTTATATCTTTTTAGTACCTCGAAGTTGTCGCAGAGGTGATCGATGTGGTCCTTTTTCTTTTTCAATTTGACCAGTATGTCGTATGTAGACTTCCATTGTGTCCCCAATCTGATCTTTGAACATCTTGTTGACTAGTCATTGATAAGTAGCCCCTGCGTTTGTTAGTCCGAAGGGCATTACTTTGTAACAATAGATACCTTGGCTTGTGACGAATGTCGTTTTCTCTTGGTCTTCTGGTTCCATGAGGATCTGATTGTAGCCACTGAACGCATCCATGAAGGATAGCACTTCGTGCCCTGCCATCGCGTCGACCATGGCGTCGATATGAGGGAGTGGGAAGGAATATTTGGGACAAGCCTTGTTAAGGTCGGTGAAATCGATACAGACTCTCCATTTGCCGTTTTTCTTTTGGACCACAACCACGTTGGCCAGCCATTCGGGGTAGTTGACTTCTCTTATTTTTCATGTTTCCAGCAGGCTTCTGACTTCGTCGTCGACGATCTTATTTCGCTCTAGGGCAAATTTCCCGCGCTTCTGCTTTACAGGGGGGGTGAGACGGATCTACATTCAATTTATGAGTAATAATGTTTGGAGATATTCCGATCATGTCTTCATGTGACCACGCAAAGCAATCAGCATTAGATCGGAGGAAATCCAGTATTTGTTGTCTGGTCGAGTCGTCCAGGTCCGACCCGACCCTTACCGTTTGGTTTGGCTTTGAAGGATCTAATGTGATCTCGTCAAGCTTTTCCATTTCTGGTTCGACGTATCGACTAGATCCTTCGCCGAGCTGTGATTACTATGCGGTCTTGGGTTCGACTGCGCTCTTCATGGAGGCGACATAGCATTCCTTGGCCATCCTCTAATCTCCCTTGATTTCTTGGACTCCCCACTTGGTAGGGAACTTGATGATTTGATGGTAAGTCGAGGGTACCGCCTTCATAGCATGTATCCATGGCCTGCCAAGTGTAACACCCCCAAATATATAACCTTGAAAGTATTACCGCCAGTGACCTCAGATTCCACATCCCAAGCAACCCAAGGCTTAACCAATTTATACAAATCATAAAACAACATTTAATACGAAATATCATAACATTTGATTAAATCAAAGTCTCGGAATTACATCCATAATTCCAAATACAACCAAAATACATAATATGTTTCAATACAACGCAAGTCTTTTAAATAAATAACTCAAATGTCTTGATCGGAGCGATCACCCGCCTAGGATCTCAACCTTGATAAAACTCTTAAAAACTCTACCTGCCTTCATCGTCGTTTCTAGCCTTCACGTAACGGGAGTTTACCTGATGTGCCGTATGAGACGGATGACACCAGCCAACCATGCAAGGAATAAAACCCGGTTGGTTAGTCTAATGAAAGACTATACAAGGGTAAAACAGAAAGGTTCTAAGGTAGGCGTATTAGGTTAGACCCATCACTTCTCGAATGAAAGCCGATGACGATAGTAAACCTCAATACCTCTACAGAATAATTCAAAGTATAATGATCAAGAGAAGACTCCTAAAGATCGAGTCTAAAGGAAACATATGAAGAGAAGACTCCAAGAGATTGAGTCTTATCGAAAAGTATGACAAGTGTTCGGGAACATTAAAGTTTCACACAAGCGTTTAAAAAGACTTGCCCATTTGGGTCCACGACCAACCTCACCGCGTAATGCAAATTCAGATTTGGAAGGAGGACTTACTTTAGTCGAAGTCCAGACGAGTTTCCAAGTTGTACTTCTCGCCCAAGGTTCATTAATTATGTGCATAGCGGCACTTATCTTATTTTAGTGACAAAGCGTACATTCACGTTATAAGCTTTTATATATCATCTCATCGCGAGAGATATTGAAGGGAATAAATCCCGAGAATCTGCACCAGCTGTGTGCACCTACCCTGAGTAAGGGCAAGGTCATGACCAAAGAGAGTACTAGGGGAAAATCCTCCTAGCACCAGTTATAAAGAAACAACTAGACCTCGCAAGGTACATAGCGTTCCTACGAATACTCGTTCTAACTAAACAGTTAAAACCACATAATAATCCACATCAATGCCATCATGGCAATAGTATATATATATATATAATAGCGTTATTTCTAGCAGTATATACAACCTATTATAATATCTCTTTTAATCGTATCAAATACGTTTATCAAAACTGTTCCCAACGAAAACATGGAATGATAAGTAAGAGCGAACCGCCACTTGCCTTAGATTAGACGAACGATTGACGAAGACGGGTTTCTGGTTCCGGAACGGGAACAGAACTCGGATTACAGATTCCTACGGAACGACCCATAACGAAACCCTAGGTTAGATTCGACATTTAAAATGATACGAATCGAAGAAGGAACGAACCAAATCGAAGGAACGAAGGCCCCGACCGAGACCGACAAGCCCAAAGCCACGATCGCGATTGCCCAGGCAATCCGCGGTCGCGGCAGGGATTCCGCGGTCGCGGCCGTCGAGGACAAGGCCACCGCGGGTGTCATGACAGCGACTGCGGACGCGGCCGACCTTGTCACTGCCGCGGTCGCGGCAGTTCATGTCCGTGGTCGCGGACATGAACTCCGACGACTCGAAAGGGAGAAATCTCACCGGGGGCGACGCGACGGGGCTCGATTCTGAAGGGGCTAGACTCCTGGGCACCTTGCACCTCCAATGCACCACCTTGAGAGCACCACCACCTCCAACAAGAGCTCCGTCGATAGCTTGAAGATTTCCGGCGAGAGATTCGACCTCCGGCGAGCACGAAAATGAGAGAGAATCTGAGAGGGAGAGAGTGATTTCGGTGTGCCCTTCAACCCTCAATCCGACCCCCTTTTATAGCCAAAGGAAGGAGCTTTCCCAGCCCAGATCAATGGCCAGCCAGAAGATCGATGGTGGCACGAACGGCGAGGAGTCAGACGACGCGACGTTGGCGTGTTGGAGTTTTCCGCGGTCGCGGAACTTTATCTGCGGTCGCGGAAAATTCCTGTGCCCAGCCCTTCTGAAACCCATATTTCCGCGGTCGCGGAAATGCTGCCGCGGTCGCGAAAATGCCTTTTCCGCGTCTGTTTTCCCGGGGAAAGGTTTGGCATGGGTTTTAAACCCCGGATTAAATATATTTGTACCCAAACAAATATTCTAAACCCCGAAAAATACGTCGAATGTATTTTATATCACTCAGGGGATTTTACAGAGATCAATCTCGATACAGAAATCCGAACTTCTCTGAAAATGATCCGACAACTGTACGAGGGTTGAGTAAATTACCCAAATACCCTTATTAAAAATGATGGGTATTACATCACCTCCCCCTTAAAAGAAGTTTCGACTCCGAAACTTGGCCGAATAAACCAAAAAAAACGAGGCGTTATAACACTACCCCCTTAAAAAGGTTTCGACCCCGAAACTAGGCCGAAACAGCTCGGGAAAACGGCTAAGCATATCCTCTTCAGTCTCCCAGGTTTCCCAAGTAACCTCTTCAAATCCAGCCTTGGACCAAAGGATCCGTACTAATGGTACTACCTTGTTCCGCAATTGCTTCTCGCGATGCTCGAGAATACGCACAAGTATCTCCTCATAGGTACCATTTGCCTGAATCTCGATGTCTTCATAACTCAGCACATGAGACTCATCTGGCACGTACTCTCTCAACAAGGATACGTGGAACACGTTATGCACCGGATGTGCCAATGGCGGCAATGCCAAACGATACGCTAGAGACCCCACCATGTCAAGGATCTCAAACGGTCCCACGTAGCGAGGGTTAAGCTTCCCACGCTTGCCAAACCTGAACACGCCCTTGGATGGCGACACCCTGACAAACACCTTGTCACCAACCTCAAATTCGACATTCCTGGGCTTTAGATCTGCGTAAGACTTCTGTCGACTTTGAGTTGTCAACATCCTATGTCTAATCAATGCAATATCCGAAGCAGTCCTTTCGACTAATTCTGGTCCGAGCAGAACCTTGTCGGCATTCTCATCCCAACAAATTGGAGATATGCACTTTCGACCGTACAAAGCTTCGACTAGAGCCATCTTAATGGTAGCATGCCAGCTATTATTGTACGTGAACTCAATCAGACTTAGGTTGTTCTCCCAGCTAGTCGGACGGTCAAGTACGCAAGCTCTCAACATATCTTCCAAGGTCTGGATGGTCCTCTCAGACTGTCCATCCGTCTGAGGATGAAATGCAGTACTGAACATCAACTCGGTTCCCATGGCCTTGTGGAGTTCCTTCCAGAATCTCGACATGAATCGGCCATCATGATCCGATACAATGGTCTTTGGAGTACCATGCAAACGGACAATCTCGTATAGGAATACTTCTGATAGCTTCTGGGTTCCCCATGTTGACTTGATAGCCACGAAGTGAGCACTCTTTGTGAGCTTGTTAATGATTACCCATATCGCATCCTTTTGACTCTGAGTCTTTGGCAACCCGGTGACGAAATCCATAGCAATATCCTCCCATTTCCATTCTGGCACTGGAAGAGGTAGCAATTCACCACCTGGTCTACGGTGTTCTATCTTGACTTTTTGACAAGTCAAGCATTTCGCCACAAACTCCGCTATATCCCACTTCATGTTGGGCCACCAGAATTTCTTTCTGAGGTCCTTGTACATCTTGCTAGAGCCTGGATGTACAGAATAAGCTGACGAATGAGCCTCTTTCATCACCAACTGGCGAAGACCATCAACGTCAGGCACACAAATCTGGTCCTGAAACCAGAGTGATCCATCGTCCTGAATCACGAATCTGGGAGCTTTCCCGTTCATCACTTCACTGCTTAGCTTTACCAAGACCACGTCGTCAACCTGCCTTTCCCTGATTTGATCAAGTAGTGTAGCTTGAATCTCAAGCATACTCAGGTATCCACGACGTTGATCGTACAAGACTTCAATCTCGCACAACCCTTGGTTTAGCTTGGTCTGAGCAGTGAGTAGAGCCACTACAGTCTCGTACGGCGTCTCCCGGCTCAATGCATCGGCTACTACATTAGCCTTGCCCGGACGATACAGCAACTCGATGTCGTAGTCTTTGAGTAGCTCTAACCAGCGATGTTGTCTCATATTCAACTCCTTCTGAGTGAACACGTACCTGAGACTCTTATGATCGGTGAAGACTTGGCACCTCACACCATAGAGATAGTGCCTCCAAATCTTCAACGCAAACACTATAGCTGCTAACTCCAGATCATGCATTGGATAGTTTGCTTCATAGGTTTTCAATTGTCGAGATGCGTACGCAATAACTTTTCTTTTCTGCATCAGTACGCACCCTAACCCATTCTTTGAAGCATCACTATAGACCACATAACCATCATTCCCTTCCGGTAGCGCCAAAACTGGTGCAGAGGTCAGACACTTCTTCAGTTTCTGAAAACTGGCCTCGCACTTGTCATCCCAGACAAACTTCTTGTGGACCTTGCGGAGCAAATCGGTCATAGGTAGAGCAATTTTGGAAAGTCCCTCTACGAACCGTCTATAATATCCAGCAAGTCCTAAGAAATTGCGCACCTCCTTCAAATTCCGAGGCCGCTTCCAGTCGGCTACCGCTTCAATCTTCTGGGGATCAACCATAACCCCATTCTCATTGATCACATGGCCTAAGAAAGCCACTTCATTGATCCAGAAGTCACACTTAGACAACTTTGCATACAGTCTATTCTGTCTAAGGACTCACAAGGTGATTCGAAGATGTTCCTCGTGAGCCTCCTCACTCGAGGAATAGATCAAAATATCATCGATGAAGACCACCACGAACTTATCCAGATATTGGTGGAAACATCGATGCATCAGATCCATGAAGACTGCTGGAGCATTAGTAAGTCCAAATGGCATGACTACGAACTCGTAGTGGCCATACCTCGTCCGGAAAGCAGTCCTCGGAATATCTTCCTCACGAATCTTGAACTGATGGTAACCAGATCTCAGATCGATCTTGTAAAAGACTTTTGCTCCTTGCAATTGATCCAACAGATCATCAATCCTTGGCAACGGATACTTATTCTTGACCGTGACCTTATTCAACTCTCGATAGTCGATACAAAGTCGGAACGATCCATCCTTCTTCTTGACGAACAAAACCGGAGCGCCCCAAGGCGATGCACTCGGCCTTATATATCCTTTCTCAAGAAGGTCCTCGAATTGCTTCTTCAACTCTTGCATCTCCGCTGGAGCCATCCGATACGGTGCCTTGGAGATTGGCGAGGTACCAGGCTCGAGATCAATGGTAAACTCTATGTCACGATTCGGGGGTAAACCGGGAATCTCCTCTGGAAAGACATCCGGAAACTCACGAATGACCGGAATATCTAGAATTGAAGGCTCATCTTTCTTGGGCTCATCCAAGTAGCACAGGTATCCGACACATCCTTGTCGAAGTAGCTTAAACGCAGCCATCGCATTGATGAGCTTGTCGTTATCAGCGTCGTTACGACCCTTGAATTTGCATACGAACTGGCCCCCAGATGACATTGTCACAGTCCTTGAGCTAAAATCGATCACCGCCCCATGACGCGTCAGCCAATCCATACCGAGAATAATATCGTATGGAGCCATGGCTATACAGATCAAATCTGCTTCGAACTTCTTACCCTGAATGGTAATCGTAAATTCTGACAGACGCTTGGTTCCAACCAAATGTTCACCATTGGGAAGATTGACTACGAAAGGCTCACAAGCCTCGTTGCATACTAAGCCAAGCTTACTTATGCAACTTTCCGAAATGAAAGAATGGGCAGCACCCGAATCAAACAATATACACACAGAAGTAGAATGAAGGTATAGAGTACCTTGAGCAGTAGGAGCATTTGGTCCATCAGCCTCACGCATCTCGTAGAGTCGCTGACCTTGACCTCCTGAAGCAGCTGGGGCTTTCCCCTTGTTCTGCGCAGTTGTCTGTGTCGAAGGACTAGGAGCCTCCACTGGTCTGAACCTGGGTCGGTTGTTCTGACTAACGGACCCTTGATGTGACTCAGCTCCTTTCTGCCTCCTCTGCGGACAGAATGACTGCAAGTGTCCCACCTTTCCGCAACCAAAGCACGTCTTCCTTTCCTTCGGACACTCATTGCTCTTGTGCCCGGGTGTACCACAGTTGTAGCACTGGATCGGATTCTTGCCTTGACCCGAACGTTGCGTAGACCCTCCATGAGTCATCTCTGTTCTAGCTCGGCCAGACTTGGCAAAGTTTGACGGTGGCGCGGGTCGCTTGAATCCAGTTGCCTGACGCTGGCTCTGTGCTGGCCTTTGGCGATTGCGCTTCTTCGCTGACTCCTCCAGAGTCACCTCCAATTCGTAAGCAGCGTCCACATACTGCTCCAGAGTAGAGCATCCGTGACACACCATCATTGGCTTAATATCTGGGCTCATCCACTCATGGAAATGCCAGATCTTCTGCTCATCACTGGACACTTCCGGCCCAGCGTACTATAACAGGTGATAGAACTTGGCCGCAAGCTCAGTCACTTTCAATCCATCCGTCCTTGGATAGAGAAATTCCTTATGCTTCTCTTCCCTCATAGCTCGGGAAAAGAATCGACCAGTCATCTTCGCCTTGAACATTCCCCAGTTCAATCCAGGGTGATCAGCTAGACCGGTGCTTTCCCACCACTCGCTAGCCACCTCCTTCAGTTGAAGGGAAGCAATGTGCACCTTCTCAGCCTATGTGCACTCGACGTTTCGAAACAATCGTTCCATGTGCGAGAACCAATATGCTACTCTGACTGGCTCTCCCTTTCCATCATAACTGTCAGGCCTCATAGAGCTTATGGCCTTCAGTGCTCTGCCATAATTGCCTCTGTTCCTGACAGCTTCCTCATGAGGTACATGGATAGCTGGCTCCTCGAATCTCGGAACCACATGAGGATTTGGCACACCTTGTGCCTGAGGCGCGATTGGTCGCATAATATCGGTGACTGCTTGCATCACAATCCCCCGAATAGCCTCAATTGCCGCAGCGTCGAAAATCACTGGGGCGTTGACCGGAACTTGGTCACTGCCTATCGGATTGTTGTGAGAAACAGACTCGTTCTCATCCAATGGGTTCGCGGCATTCCTTACATTTGGTATGGGGTCGTTTCTTGGCCCAACACCAACACGAATGGTATTCCTTGTGTTTACCATCTGTTTACCGATCAAATTCCAAGTGCTTTATAACATTAATAACATTTCAATATGTACAACGTATAAAGTCAACTTAGAATAGACCAAACTTGGTAAACTTTCATTGATGAACTAAAACTGAGTTGAAAGGGTTACATAGGAAAATTCTTCCAAGCGACAAGGCAAAATTGTCTGGAGACTACACTTCTATCAAAACGAAACAACCGAAATACTAGGAAAGAAACTGCCAAACTCGGCACTGGCCTTAATCATGGCGCCTTGAAATACTTCAAATAATCGGGAACTCTCATGCACTGCTTCTTCGCACGGGGTTCACCATCGGAGTCTGGCGACGGACTCTTCACCCTTCTCGGCCCTGGAGCACACGGATCATCTCTTGGCCTTGGTGCCCTTGGCCTTTCCCTAGGCACGGGAACACCTGGTCCAGCCCCATCAGATCCCGGTGATTGGCAAAACTCCTCCAGAAATCCTGGTTGGAAGTCTGCCCTGTTCACCTCGTACAAAGGGTCAAGTAGCAATCTTGCTTGGCGGATATACTCCTAGAGTTCGCGGACGTCCATAATCATTCGGGAGAGACCTACCTCAACCTCGTATGTCCTCTCCTCCATGTCGTCTAGGGCGTTCGACCACTCCTCCAGTCGTTCCTCCAGCATTTGGGGCCTTGGCCTGGCCTGCTGGGTCGGGACCACCCTGGATGTATCCATCGACTCCCACGGCCTTGCCCTCAAGTGAGCATTCTCAACCGTTTCGTCCACCAGGCGACGCGCTTCAGAGGAAGCCATCTGACTCTGGCGAAACACCTGCCGCGAGTCAGGACTCGACACTGGCCTCCTCGGAGTAGGAATGAATTGTGAGTCCTCAGATGCATTCCGCGGCCCACTCCTCCTCCTCCTCCTAACGGTACTTTCATCACTAAGTGCCTCCCAAGTGGTAGGGGACAATGATGAATACTCCCGCTCAAGTGGCGACGTCGGACTCGGGTAGATGTATTCCATCCCCGAATCCTCACATGCCTTCAGCAAAAGCTCCAAACCATCGGACTCGGAGTCCTGCCCCTCGCGGTCCTCCTCAGGGTCCTCCTCCTCCGGATCCTCTTCCGGGTCCTCTTCTGGATCCTCCTCTGGATCTTCTTCCGGGTCTTCTCCAGGATCCTCCTCAATTTCGAAGTCGTCGTCGTAGTACCCTCCAAGGTACTGTGCCGGCTCCTCCTCTTCCTCTGTGTCTTCCCTTGGGTCCGCTTTAGGCTCCTCCTCGGGAACCTCGGCCCTAACAGACACCAACATCACCGACTCCTCGAGTACGGTCTTCACCTCCTCGGGTGGACTAATGGGCTCCCCGACCTCAAAGCACAGCGGGGGAACCGGGAACTCAAGCCTAACTAGAGATGGCAGGGCCACCTCGGCTTCTTTCGGGTTCCTCTGGTGAGAGATGAATGCGCCCATAGTCTGCGGGGCGACGAGAAAAGGATTAGTCTTTCTAAATATAGAAACGAACTTACTATATCAGACTGGAAAGAAGGCACGACTAGAATGGCAGAGTTTGTCAAGCGACATGTTTTTAGTAAAGTATGATTTTATTTGGAAATTCAAAAAAAATCGAATGAAAAAAAAATTCTTAGTTCAAAACGAGTAAACGGTTTATAAAAGTTTTGTTCCTAGTAAAACATTTTTGAAATCCCTGCCCGTAAAAAAAATATTTTGTTTCCAGTAACACATTATAAACCCGTTTTTAAAAAAAATCGGCTCTGATACCAGATTTGTAACACCCCCAAATATATAACCTTGAAAGTATTACCGCCAGTTGTAACACCCCCAAATCGTAACCCATTTGGAAAGGTATTACCGCCAGTGACCTCGGTTTCCACACCGAAGCCACCCCAGGCTTTATCGGTTTAAACACAAATCATAATCAACAAGTGTGATATAAACATCATAACTTCATTTAAATCATTGTCGCGGAACCTCAATTCCAAATGCGACAACATACAGAGTTAATACAATACAGCGGAAGACTTAAAATAATTTACAAGAGTATTGACTTCAGTAGTCAACGCCCAAAGATCGTAGCCTGATTAAAACATTGTCAAAACACCGTTCATCTTCATAGTCGTTCTAGCCTTCATGGATCCTGCAACCTATCTGATGTGTCGAAACGGACGGACGACACCAACCATGACGATGCAGATAACAAAAATACCGTGGGTTAGTCTACTGAATATACTAGCAAGTGACCAAAGCAGAAGGTTTGAAGTAGTCGTGCTAGGTTTAAACTCATCATCCCTCGAATAATAACCGAGTATGATAGTCAACCTTCACACTCCTACTGAAATACAACAAGAGATATGCAGAAGAGACGACTCTGGAAGACTGAATCTCCACAGAGACCGACCCGAAAGAGACTCCAAGAGATTGAGTCTTAAGGAAATATGACAAATCTGGAATGTTTACAGAATCAAACAACATCGATTAAAAGCTGACTGAGATGCTTCGGCTCACAACCAACCTCACCGCTTACAGCGAATCCAGATCGGAAGGAGAACGTACTACATTCAAGTCTGGATCTTACAGAACCACATAACGATGATTTAAAAACTGACTAAGATGTTTCGGTTCACGACCAACCTCATCGCTTACAATGAATCCAGATTGGAAAGAGAACGTACTCTGATCAAAAGTCAAGACGAGCTTTCCTAGCTGCACTATTTACTAGCTGCACTACTCGCCTGAGGATATATTTAATTATGTGCGACAACGGCACTTATCTCATTTAATTCCAAAATGATCATCACGTTATAAGATTTTAAATCTCCTCACAAGAGATATCGGATCTCCTCATAAGAGATATCAGAGGGAATAAATCCCGAAAGATTTGGCACTAGCGAAGTGCACCAACCCTGAGTAAGGGCATGGTCATGACCAGAGAGAGTACTGGGGGAAAATCCACCAAGTACTAGTTATAAAGAAACAGCTAAACCCCCACAAGGTACATAGCGTTCCTACGAATACTCGTTCTAACTAAACAGTTACGAACGCAGTAATAGTTCACATCAACGTTAAGAATACTTGTGCTAACTAAACAGTTAACGCACAGTAATAATCACATCAAAGCCATTAAGGCCAATAACAGATATAATAGCGTTGTTCTAGCAGATATACAACCTATTATAATATCTTTTAAAATCACAAACAATTATCAAAACTGTTCCCAACGAAAACAGTAAATCATCCCAAATTAATTAACAACTAAACAATTGATAATTAATTGAAATATGGAATGATGAGCAAGAGCGAACTGCCACTTGCCTGCAGTAGATTCGGCGATGAATCTAGACGAGACGACTACCGATGATATCCTTTCCGAGGATATGGCCTAAGCTTCAGAATAACTCCAACAGATTACGAGTCCACACACGATCCAGCACGTGACAAATTAATTAATATCAATTAATTTGTCTGGACGAACTCAAGAAATTAAATTCAATAAATTCTTATGATCTTAAATCATAAGAATATTGATTGAATTTTCCTAAAGACGGATACGGATGAAAGGAAGTCGAAATTATACCGCTCGAATAATTTCGGGTTAAATCTGGATTGGATGCTTAAATGGGCTTTCGGCCCAACAACAATATAACAAGGAGGGGGGCCCACCTCGGCACTATTCACCATCTTTAACCTCCCACAACAATCAACAGCAGCAAAACGCAGCCAACAACAACACGGCAACACGCCGGGAAGGACAGCGCGGCGGCGCTGGGAAGGAGAAGCAGCAGCTCCTGGAACAACGACAGCTGGCGGTGGCGACACGCGAGCAACGGCGGCGGAGCACAGAAGCTCAGCGCGGCAGTGGCTCGACTCCGTCTTTGCCGGGAAGGGAGGAGACGACGTCGGGAGAGTAGGAGCGGCGGAGCAGCACATCTGGCTCGGCTCACGTAGCTCAATGACGGAGCACCACGCCAGGCTCGCCGGCGGGAGAAGCTCGAAACAGAGGAGCAACAGGGGTCTCGCCGGGAACAGGGGAGGCGATGGCAACGGGGCTTCGCCGGTTTCTCGACGCCAAGGATGGAGCGGCGCTGGCGGGGAGGAGGACCACGACACCAGTAGCAGCACCCACACGACGACAGGGAGGAGCAGCACCACACAGCTCGTCGACGATGACGGAGCTTGGAGGGAGCTTCACCGGTGGTGATGGCGAGAGGCGAGAAAGAGAGGGACGAAACAGAGGAGCGAGGCGGGAGAGATGGGAGACAGATCGGTGCCCATCACCTTCCATTCACAACAACATATATATAGCCCAAGCAGGGCGGGAGGCAAAGCTCCGACAAGGGCTTGTAAGAGGGCCGACTAAGGCAACAGTGGAGAGCCCAAGTGGGCACAGGTGGAGAGCCAAGTGGGAAGATGCAGAGATAAGATCGGTTACAGGGTAAGATTGCACAGAGGGATAAGATCGGGTATGGATTTTAAACCCCGAAAATTATATGTTTGTATCCAAACAAATATTCTAAGTCCCGAAAATACATCGAATGTATTTTATACCACTCAGGGAATTATTTCGGATATCATGGATGTTACGGAAAATCCGAACTCCACTGAAAGCGAAATAATTATAGAACGAAGGATGGGAAAATTACCCAAATACCCTTACTAAAATTAAGGGGTATTACACCAGTGACCTCAGATTCCACATCCGAAGCCACCCAAGGCTTAACCAATTTATACAAATCATAAAACAACATTTAATACGAAATATCATAACATTTGATTAAATCAAAGTCTCGGAATTACATCCACAATTCCAAATACAACCAAAATACATAATATGTTTCAATACAGCGCAAGTCTTTTAAATAAATAACACAAATGTCTTGATCGGAGCGATCACCCGTCTAGGATCTCAACCTTGATAAAACTCTTAAAAACTCCATCTGCCTTCATCGTCGTTTCTAGCCTTCACATAACGGGAGTTTACCTGATGTGTCGTCTGAGACGGATGACACCAGTCAACCATGCAAGGAATAAAACCCGGTTGGTTAGTCTAATGAAAGACTATGCAAGGGTAAAACAGAAAGGTTCTAAGGTAGGCGTATTAGGTTAGACCCATCACTTCTCGAATGAAAGCCGATGACGATAGTAAACCTCAATACCTCTACAGAATGATTCAACGTAGAATGATCAAGAGAAGACTCCTAAAGATCGAGTCTAAAGGAAACATATGAAGAGAAGACTCCAAGAGATTGAGTCTTATCGGAAAGTATGACAAGTGTTCGGGAACATTAAAGTTTCACACAAGCGTTTAAAAAGACTTGCCCATTTGGGTCCACGACCAACCTCACCGCGTAATGCGAATTAAGATTTGGAAGGAGAACTTACTTTAGTCGAAGTCCAGACGAGTTTCCAAGTTGTACTTCTCGCCCAAGGTTCATTAATTATGTGCATAGCGGCACTTATCTTATTTTAGTGACAAAGCGTACATTCACGTTATAAGCTTTTATATATCATCTCATCGCGAGAGATATTGAAGGGAATAAATCCCGAGAATCGGCACCAGCTGTGTGCACCTACCCTGAGTAAGGGCAAGGTCATGACCAGAGAGAGTACTAGGGAAAAATCCTCCTAGCACCAGTTATAAAGAAACAACTAGACCTCGCAAGGTACATAGCGTTCCTACGAATACTCGTTCTAACTAAACAGTTAAAACCACATAATAATCCACATCAATTCCATCATGGCAACAGTATATATATATCTATAATAGCGTTGTTTCTAGCAATATATACAACCTATTATAATATCTCTTTTAATCGTATCAAATACGTTTATCAAAATTGTTCCCAACGAAAACAATATTCATCCCATTAAATTAACAATTAAAACAATTGATAAGTAATAGAAATATGGAATGATAAGCCAGAGCGAACCGCCACTTGCCTTAGATTAGACGAACGATTGACGAAGACGGGTTTCTGGGTCCGAAACGGGAACAGAACTCGGATTACAGATTCCTACGGAACGACCCATAACGAAACCCTAGGTTAGATTCGACATTTAAAATTATACGAATCGAAGAAGGAACGAACCAAATCGAAGGAACGAAGGCCCCGACCGAGACCGACAAGCCCAAAGCCACGATCGCGATTGCCCAGGCAATCCGCGGTCGCGGCAGGGATTCCGCGGTCACGGCCATCGAGGACAAGGCCACCACAGGTGTCATGACAGTGGCCGCGGACGTGGCCGACCTTGTCACTGCCGCGGTCGCGGCAGTTCATGTCCGCGGTCGCGGACATGAACTCCGACGACTCGAAAGGGAGAAATCTCACCGGGGGCGACGCGATGGGGCTCGATTCGGAAGGGGCTCGACTCCTGGGCACCTTGCACCTCCAATGCACCACCTTGAGAGCACCGCCACCTCCAACAAGAGCTCTGGCGAGAGCTTGAAGATTTCCAGCGAGAGCTTCGACCTCCGGCGAGCACGAAAACGAGAGAGAATCTGAGAGGGAGAGAGTGATTTAGGTGTGCCCTTCAACCCTCAATCCGACCCCCTTTTATAGCCAAAGGAAGGAGCTCTCCCAGCCCAGATCAACGGCCAGCCAGAAGATCGACGGTGGCGCGAACGGCGAGGAGTCAAACGATGCGACGTTGGCGTGTTGGAGTTTTCCGCGGTCACGAAACTTTATCCGCGGTCGCGGAAAATTCCTGTGCCTAGCCCTTCTGTAACCCACATTTCCGCGGTCGCGGAAATACTGCCGCGATCGCGAAAATGCCTTTTCCGCGTCTGTTTGCCCGAGGAAAGGTTTGGCGTGGGTTTTAAACCCCGTATTAAATATATTTGTACCCAAACAAATATTCTAAATCCTGAAAAATACGTCGAATGTATTTTATATCACTCAGGGGATTTTACAGATATCAATCTCGATACAGAAATCCGAACTTCTCTGAAAATGATCCAACTACTGTACGAGGGTTGAGTAAATTACCCAAATACCCTTACTAAAAATGAGGGGTATTACACCAAGAATGCAATTATAGGGAGATGGGCAGTCTAGGACTAGAAATTTCACATGTTGGTTTACTCCTCCGGCATATGTCGTAAGAACGATTTCGCCGATAGTATGTTTAACTTCGCCGCTGAACCCGACTAGTGGAGTCGGTTTCTTGATAAGATCATCTTCGCCCAGACCCATCCCTTTGAGGGCGTCGAAGGTCAAGAGATTGGTTGAACTTCCTGTATCGATTAGTACTCTATGTATCAAACAGTTCCCAATAGACAAAGAGATTACCAGACCATCGTGATGGTTTTCCGATCCGTCGGCATCGGACTCGTCGAACGTGACCGTTGGGAGGTCGGAGACCCTGTTTTGTCTGAATTCTGGCGTCTCGGGTTTACTTCCTTTGCTTTCTTTCGCATGTCTTTTGGCTGCGGAGTACGCGTTCCCACATACGTCCGAGCCCCCTGAAATGGTATTGATATTTTTTGTATGGACAGGAGATGGGGGTTTATCTTGTTTTATCTGATCTTGTCGTTCCATGGTTGCTTTGGCCCGTTCCGAGATCACGTCGCGCAAGAATCCTTGCGCAAGTAACATGGCGACCTCTTTGCGTAAGGCGATGCATTCGTCCGTTGAGTGACCATGGTCACCGTGGAATTCACACCACCTGCTTATGTCTTTTTTGACGTCTGGTCGGTCGCTCTTTCGGGGCCATCTTACTTCTTTTCCATATTTGTTGAAACTCTTGACGAGCTCCAACACGGAAACACTGAAGTTGTAAGATTGAACCCTGGGAGGCAGCGTCGGACCATCCCTCCAGTCTTGAGACCTGTCTTAGAAGGAGTTTACCTGACTTTCCTCATTTCGGCTATGAGGGTAGGGATGATGATGTCTGTCTCGACGGTTGTCGGAAGAGGATTTGCGATCGGATTGGTCGGGTCCATGGGATGCTTTTCGCGATTCGCGATCTTCTTCCAAACGCTCCTCGGCCATGGTTTTGGCTTGGACATCTTCGAAACTTTTGCACGGGTACTTGGTGATCTCGTTGTAGAGGTTGCTATCCTTGATCAGACCTTGTCTGAAGGCTTTGATGGAGGTGGTGACGTCGCAATGAGGATTGCGACTTTTTCCTTATTATACCTGTTAAGATAGCTTTGGAGAGGTTCATTATACTTTTGGGTGATTCGATAGAGATCACTCGACTGCCTTTCGAGCCTCCGACTGTTGGCGAATTGGATCTTGAAGGAATTGACCAGATCCGCGAACGAGGCAATCATTCCCTGAGGTAAATGCATAAACCAGGTCAGTGCGGGACCCGCGAGAGTCGTGTCAAAGCTTTTGCACATGACAGCATCGCGGCTCTCCTTCGGAACAGATGCAGTCATTAGTTTTTGTTTATAGAGAAAAATGTGATCATCTGGATCGTTGGTGCCGTCGAATGTCGCCATGCTAGGAAGGTGGAACTTTTTTGGGATTTCGACTCTGGCGATCTCTTCGATGAATGGAGATTCCTCGTGTCCGCATGACACTTCCTTCTCGATCGGTTGCGGAACTCCGGAAATTCTAGCGATGCGGTCGTCGAGTGTCTTCATGTGTTGACTGAGCGTCTGCTGGACGAGAGCCAGGATATCGAGAGGATTGGCGACCTGTGGTTCGTCGATTCGGATTCCTACTGACCCGATCGATGTGGAGAAAGTAACATTGTTAGTCGAAAATGGATTGACCAAAGGAGTTCGAGATGTACCCTCAGTATGTCTGGGGCATCGGACGCTCGGGGGAGTCAGCTCGACGCCATCCATGTCAAGACGCGTCTGGATGTTGCTATGGATGGGCATCCGCCTGGATCCAAAAAGCCATTGATTGTACCTACGACCTAAGAGACTCATTTTCACGAGTTAGTTGTGCAATCTCGGTCTCAGATTGGGTGGATAAGGTAGCCAAGGCTTCGGTCTTTTGGCGTTGCTGGGCGAGCTCTTCTTGTAGGGTAGTCATTTTTTAGGCAAGCTCTTGGAGTTGGTTCGGAGTAGGGTTTTCGGCTGTGTTTCCTTGAGTTTGGGAGTCGTCTTCGAGGCGTGGCTCCTCGGTGCCAGTAGGCGGATTAATAGTCATGGTTGGAGGATTTTTGATATGGTGATCGGCAAGTTGCCCCATGGTGGGCGCCAAATTGTTTTGGGGCGAAAAGATCAGTCGACCTAAATCGCCTTAGACGGGGTAACTAGTCGATCGGATAATATAAAATCGATCCAAACCAAATAGACAATCAACCCAGTAAAGAGTAGATGCAAAATAGCAATATGATTTATTGATCAATCGATGATAGAATCAGATCAGAGTACAACTTATCATTGAAGAGTAAGGGATCGAGTCCTGTTCGACAGGCGGTATCGGTGATTCGATCGGCAATGATCGGATAGTATCCCAGGGAGCTTGAGCGAGAGCGAATATGCTCATAAGCCTTTTGAAAGATAAGTGAGTGAATACTGTGTGTAGACGTGTATGTTGTCGGTTGCTTCTTCGTGATCTATTTATGGTAGCTTCCTCTTGTGTCCGTTACTTGTCTTCGTAATATTTTCTATTCATTTCATGCGTGATCTTCGGGATTTGCTCTTGAATGTCATCATAATCTTCGTGTTTAATTTCGTTACCGTTGCCATTGATCAAGAAATTAATGTCCTGGGCGAAATCTTCGGAGCTGGTCGGATCCCACGCGTTTGAGGAGTGTCCGTCGCTTCCTTCTAATTTCTTCTGGCCTTCGACTTCGCCTGGACCTTGGCCCAATTATCTTGCTCCGATCCCTTTGGAGTATGTTGGGCCCAACAGTCCTCAAGTTGTTTCTTCAACTCTTGCATCTCCGCTGGAGCCATCCGATAAGGTGTTTTAGAAATCAGCGAGGTTCCAGGCTCGAGATCAATAGTGAACTCCACGTCACGATTCAGGGGTAAATCGGGAATCTCATCAGGAAAGACGTCTGGATACTCGCATATGACAGGAACATCGTGAACTAAAGTCTCATCCTTCTTGGGCTTATCCAGATAGCACAGGTACCCGACACAACCTTATCGAAGTAGCTTACACGCAGCCATCGCATTGATGAGCTTTCCGTTATCAGCGTCATTACGACCCTTGAACTTGCATACAAACTGGCCCCCAGATGAAACTGTCACTGTCCTTGAGCTGAAATCGATTACCGCCCCATGATGCGTCAGCCAGTCCATCCCGAGAATGATGTCGTATGGAGCCATGGCTATACAGATCAAGTCCGCTTTGAACTTCCGACCTTAAATAGTAATCGGAAATTCCGACAGACGCTTGGTCCCTACTAATTGTTCACCATTGGGAAGGTTCACCACAAAAGGTTCGCAAGATTCATTGCATTTCAACCCTAACTTACTTACACACTTCTCCGAAATAAAGGAATGAGTGGCACTAGAATCAAACAATATGCAAACTGATGTAGAGTGAAGGTATAGAGTACCTTGCGTAATTGGAGCGTTGGGTCCGTCAGCCTCGCGCATCTCATACAGCCGCTGACCCTGACCCACCGGAACAGTTGGAGCCTTTCCCTTGTTCTGAGCAGTTGTCTGCATCGAGGTACTCGGAGCTCCAACAGGCTTGAATCGGGGTCGGTTGTTATGGCTAACTGACCCTTGTTGCGACTCAGCCTCCTTCTGCCTCCTCTGAGGACAAAAAGTCTACAAGTGCCCCTCCTTTCCGCATGCAAAACACGTCCCCTTGCCCTTCGGACACTCGTTGCTCTTATGCCCCGGCGTTCCGCAGTTATAGCATTGAATCGGGTTCTTGCCCTGGCCTGAGCGTTGAGTAGGACCTGACTGCGTCACCTCAGTTCTAGCCCGGCCAGACTTGGCAAAATGAGACGGCGGTGCGGGTCGTTTAAACCCACTAACCTGAGGCTGGCTCTACGCCGGTCTCTGGCGATTGCGCTTCTTCGTCGACTCCTCTAGAGTCATTTCAAGCTTGTAGGCAGTGTCCACATACTGCTCCAGAGTAGAGCAACCATGGCGCACCATCAACGGCTTAATGTCTGGGTTCATCCACTCATGGAAATGCCAGATCTTATGCTCCTCACTCGACACTTCCGGTCTAGCATATTGCAACAGGTGATTAAACTTAGCTGCAAGCTTAGTCACCTTCAACCCATCAGTCTTAGGGTAAAGGAACTCCTTATGCTTCTCCTCCCTCATAGCACGGGAAAAGAAACGGTCGGTCATCTTCGTCTTAAACATACCCCAATTCAACGCTGGATGCTCAGCTAACCCAGTGCTCTCCCACCATTCGCTAGCCACATCCTTAAGTTGAAGGGAAGCAATGTGCACTTTCTCAGTCTCAGTGCAATCGACGTTTCTGAATAACCGTTCCATGTGTGAGAACCAATATGCCACCCGGACTGGTTCCCCGGTATCGTCATAGCTGTCAGGCCTCATTGAGCTTATGGCCTTCAAGTCCCGACCATAATTTCCTTTGTTCCTGACGGCATCAACCCGAGGTACCCGATCCACTGGCTGCTCAAATTCAGGAATAACCTGAGGAACTGGACCACCTTGTGCTTGTGGTGCAACTGGCCGAATTATATCGGTGACTGCCTGCATAACAATCCCACGGATGGCCTCTATGGCCGCAACATCGAACACAACCTAAGGGTTAGCCTGAACTTGGCTATTGCCCGCGGGGTTATTGTGAGAGGCAGACTCGCTCTCATCCCCTTGATTAGCGGCGCTTCTCATATTCAACCTTGGATTGTTACTCGGCCCAGCACCAGCACGGGTTGTGTTTCTTGTGTTCACCATCTGTTTGCCGATCAATTTTCTAAGTATTTCACAACATTAATATCACACTTAAAAGACGCACAACATATGCAATTGATTCGAAGTAGATCAAACTGGCAAACTTTATTGATGAAATGAACTGAAACCACGCTTATAAGTTTTACAATAACTTCCTAACGACAAGAAAAAACTGTCAGGAGGCTAATGTTCTAGAACAACAAAAACAAAACAACGCGAAAAGGGTCACTACGACATGCTACTGTCCCCCTCGAGGTACCTTGAAGAGATTCATGTACACGTCGGACCTTTGACACCTTCTCTTTGGAGGTGGACCATCCTCGGGTTCCGGTGTCGGCCTCCTCGAGCTACTAGGACCAGGAACACTCGGCTCCTCCCTAGGCATCGGAACACTTGGCCCCTCTCCGGGCACAGGAACACTCGGCCCCTCCCCAGGTATAGGTGGGTAGCAAAACCGGTCCAAGAACCCTGGGCGAAAATCCGCCACATTCAGCTCATAGTGCGGGTTGACCAAATGCTTGGCTTGCCTAATGTTCTCTTGGAGTTCGCGGACGTCATCCAGCATGCGAGAGAGACTGAACTCAGCATCGTAAGCCTGCTCCTCTATAGCGTACAACGAGTCAATCCACTCTCCATGTGCTCAACTAGCACTCGAGGCCTGACCCTTGCCTGCTGAACGGATACATCCATAGGAGCCTCCCACGGCCTCGCTCGCCTACGAGCTTGCTCCGTCATATCTTCCACTTGGCGTCGAGCCTCTGCGGAAGCCATCTCACTCGGATGGTGTACGTGACGAGACGCATGGCTCATCACTGGCTCTCCAGGTGCGTTGACAGGATGCGGACCCATTGGTGCATCCAATGGCTCATAATCCACCCTATCCGCTCTGGACACCCCAAGTGCCTCCCAAGTGGCAGGAGACAAAGGCGCGTACTCCTGAAATGATGGAATCTCCGGACTAGGGAAGATGAACTGCATCCCCGGATCTTCGCCATCCACAAGCAGGTGCTCTAGACCATCCGTATCATAATCGTACTCCTCGAGGTCCTCCTCGGGGTCCTCTTTAGGATCCTCTTCAGGGTCTTCCTCAGGATCCTCCTCGGGATCCTCATCGGACTCTTCCTCGGGGTCTTCGTCGAGATCCTCCATCTTGTCGGAGATGAGAATCACCGACTCCTCGAGTACAGTCTTCACTTCCTCCTGAGGACTATCCGGAATCCCGACCTGAGCACACTCTGGAAGTATAGGGGACTCAAGCTCGGTCTTAGGTGGCGGAGCTACCTCAGCGTCCCTCCTTCCCTGGAGTTGCGACACGACAGCACCCATAGCCTGCGAGGTGACGAGAGAGAATTAGAACTTTCTAAATATAGAAACTAACTTTCTATATTAGATAGAAGAAGAAGGCACGACTTGAATGGCAGAGGTTTCAAAATATAACATTTATCCAGAAAGTGTTATTTGTTTAAAATTTTGACTTTAGAAATAACCAATAAATTTCTTTATCACAAACGAAGAATGGTTTTAAAAATTTTGTTTTAAGTAAATCGATTTGAAAATATAAATCATTTTAAAAACCTTTTTGGCTTTGATACCAAATCTGTAACACCCCTAAAAGACCTTTGGAAATATTACCGCCAGTGACCTCAGGATACACACCCGGGGTCACCCAAGGCTTACCGTTTTTATAACAAATAGTATAATGTTGGAAACTTTATTAAATATCATAAAAATTACCCAAATAACATTCGAACCAACGTCATGGTTTTACAACTGTCAACAACCAAATACAGAAATGTTTAATACAGCGAAAGTCTTGAAAATTAATAAACGCCATGAAGGGGTTTTGATCTGAGTGATCTCACGCCTAGGATCTTCACCTTGGAAAAACACTTAAATCGCCATTTGCCCTCAACATCGGATTCTGGCCTTCATGGAAGAGGAAGTTTACCTGATGTACTGTATGAGACAGATGACACCATCCAACCATGCAAGGAATAAAACCGGTTGGTTAGTCTAATGAAAGACTATGCAAGGGTACAAATAAAAAGGTTCTAAGTAGTCGTATTAGGTTACACCCATCGCTCCTCGAATAATAACCGATGACGACAGTGAACCTCAACACTTCTACTGAAACACAAGAAAAGGAATGATCAAGAGAAGACTCCAAAAGAAGTGAGTCTTATGGAAAACGTATAAAGAGAAGACTCCAAAGAAGTTGAGTCTTATGGGAAACGTATGACAAGTGTTTGGGAACGTTAAGTTTTCACACAACTTTAAAACACGACCTTGATTATTTGGGTCAACGACCAACCTCACCGCGCAATGCGAATCCAGATTGGAAAGAAGACTTACTCTAACAAGAGTCCGGACGGTTTCCACGTTGTACTCCTCGCTCGAGGGTATATTAATTATGTGCATAAAAGCACTTATCTTATTTAATTTCAAAACATACATTCACGTTACAGCTTTTAATCCACATCATCTCGATACGAGAGATATTTATGGGAATGAATCCCGAGTGTTGGCACCAGCTGAGTGCACCTACCCTGAGTAAGGGTACGGTCATGACCAGAAAGTACTAGGGCAAAATCCTCCTAATACCAGTTATAAAGAAACGACTAGACCTCGCAAGGTACATAGCGTTCCCCGAATACTCGTTCTAACTACACATGTAAGTTCACACATATATCCACACCAAAACCATTACGGTAATAACATGTATAATAACGTTGTTTCTAGCAATATATACAACATATTATAGATTCATAATTTAACACATTGTTTTTTATTAAATCTGTTCTCAAACAGAAAACAACAATTTTTATCCCATCTTAATTAACAATCAAATAATTGATAATCAAGGAAAACATGGAATAATGAGCAAGAGCGAACCGCCACTTGCCTTAGTCTAGACGAATCGAAGATGTCGGGTTCCGAGATCTGGAGACTGGAATCTGAGTACGGATTCCTTTGGCGACGACGGGATATAAAACGGAACCCTAAGTTAGATGCGATACGACACGAAGATATGAAACGAATAGAATAGAATAAACGAAACGAACGAATGGAAAAAGGGCCTAAGCCACGGCCGTGGTTGCCAAAGCCACGATCGCGCTTGTTGGGCAAGGCCGCGGTCGCGGTTGGCATATCCGCGGTCGCGGATTCCTGGGCCAAGCCGCGATCGCGGATGCCCATCCCGACGACGTCTTGGAGACGAACCCGAGCTTACCAACGATGACGACGACGACGACGCTTTCTTCACCACTGCGAACACCACCACTCCAAGGCTTCACAAGGACACGAACACTAACTCCGACGATACTCCGACGACGACTGCGAACTCCGGCGACGACGGAAACAAGAGAGAGAGAGAGAGAGAGAGAGAGAGAGAGAGAGAGAGAGAGAGAGAGAGAGAGAGAGAGAGAGAGAGAGAGAGAGAGAGAGATGGAGCTGTGGATGGAGAATGAGGTTGATCCGGGCTCCTTTTTATAGCCAAGGAGGAGGAGCCGTTCACCCCCTCACCGGCAACTCAAACGGTTGCCCTCCCCTCCACCGGCGAGCGTTGAAGAAACGAGGGGAAAATCGAGCGTCGCCTTCTGGAAGCTCGAGGAAGACGAAGGTGAACAGAGATTCGCGGTCGCGGAAACAGAGCCACGATCATGGTTTGGGTTCTGGGCGAAACCGTGCCCACAGATTCAATCCGCGGTCACAGAACTGCCGCGATTGCGTCCCTGGGTCTTTGGTCGCGGGTCTCGTTCGAGGACATGCTAAATCTTATTATTTTAGCACTCCCAAATACTTTATGACCCAAAATTTTATTAAACATACAATAATACGTTCAACAGGTTATTACAGAGATTACAGAAATTACCCAATACGTCTTTATTATAAAACGACAGTTTGAGACTTTTAGGGGTTATTACATAAAATGAGGAGAACAAAAATCAAAATATTTCAACACTTTGGTTTTGTATTAGCTCATATGTATCCACTTGAAATAACACCTAAATAGTGAATGTTTAAACAAATTCTATATAAATTTGATATGAGATATAATCATACAACTTTTGTTATAAGGTTCCCAAATTAGTTTTGTTTCATCCTAGATTACATTAATAACATAGTAATTAGTAAAGTATAATGGAATACCTTATATTAGTTATATATCATTTTGCTATTTAATAACCGATCGTAAATTTTGATAAATTTGATTGTATAAATTGTATAAAGTATATTATTATATTAAAAATATAAACTAATCTAATTATAAATAAAATTGAATTAAACATGTTACGACGCATGGGCATACATGTAACTAGTAGATCTTAAAATACAACTTAAGATGTAAATGATGTAACACTTTATGTATCTATTACAGTTTTATACAAATTATATAGATAAATTATTAGTATTTATTCGGAAGCCTTACACAAATTCTAAGTTTCACAATATTGGTAAGAATTAAGAAGTAATTTAAATTACGGTTTTTTCGCCTGGAAACCTTGAGATGTGGCGAAATTCGCGAGGTGTACCAAAGTTTTTTTTTTTTTGATGAGGAAAGATTTCAAGGTACCCGACATAACCACATCGGGTAGCTTAAGAGGCCGATAGAATCGGCGTCGGTACAAACCGAACAGACAGAACCAAAGACAAGTACGGAAAATACAACGAAGCAAAAGGGAATTCAACAACCTAAGGCCGGCAAGGAGTCAGCATCGACTCAAGGGTGCCATCGGAAAATGGTCAAACAGGTACACCTGCGGAAGTGCTGAACGGGCTACCTTGACGTTGCCTTCACCTAGATGAAGGATCTTCAGGAGCCTCAACCATGACGTTGCCCTCGTTCGAGAGGGGTCTTCATTCAGCCACAGACACGACCACGACTGGCGGCTCAGCCAGAACCCAAGATTAATTCCACAAAGCTGCGAGAATTTTGTCACACATACTTGATCAAGAAAGAAAAGAAAAAAAAAAGGTCAAACAAGGGTGAAATTGATGTGATTGAATCCATCAATTTTGTCTTGACGAAAGTTGAGAAATTAGTAATGGTTTGGAGTTGGTGCACCCCCAAAGGGGATCAACATCACTCGATCTGTGAGGAAGCCCAGATCACGGTCAGATTTGGTAGTGGTAGACGGGTATTTTGATATTATTGTTGATGTGGTGTCGGGGGTTACTCGGTGGTGATGGGAATCGGGGGTATCTAGAGGTGGTCGGGGGTTGCCCGGTGATGTTGGGGATTGCCCAGAAAAAAGGGTTATCAGTGGTGTTATTAGTGGTGTCGGGGATTACCGGAACATCAATTAATCTTGTCATTTGGTACTATTAAATGAACTTGATTAATATTTTATTAATTGTTTGATAAACACAAAGAAGGATAAATTTTTGATGGTGGACCGTTTAGGAGTCTAAAATATATAGCCGGAGGGCATTATTGCTGGTAATTTGTTTTGACTAAGTTGAAATACCCAAACGTAAAATTTGAGTAATGCAACACGTCACTTTGGATTTTTCAAAAAACTATTGCTTTTTCTGAGTAGTCAACTCATTGATGTTTACACGCTTGTTTTGGTGGCCCCTGTTGGTGGATGGGCCTTTAACATGGCTTTCGGGCCTTTTTTTTTTTTTTTGTAAAGCAGGTGTTGGGCCGTACAAAGAAGCGAGGCTCTTTGTAGCAGCTTCCTCGCCGCCGCTCTGACGAGCACCATCGCCACCTTCGTGGATGGACTACCGGAGGGCGGGCCTTCCCTCCTGTAAGACATGCCCTCCACGGGGACCTTCACTGCCACAATCCTCGTCTCCACCGGAATCATGAGCGGGTCACTGGCGAAGACGAGGGGCAGACGAGGATGTACGTGAAGAACACAACGGTGGAGGTGATGAGGGCTAGGATGAGGTAGGGGGTGAGACAGGGCCAGATGAGGCCATTCCGGGAGATCCCCGACAATGGAGCCCAGCCGGAGACCCAGCCGACGTTCTTCAGGGCGAAGAGACACTAAGCCGATCCCCAGCGCGGAGCCCACCACCACCCCGAAGAACCACCAGTAGATGAAGGAGCTTGATACCCCTTCAAGAAGTGTAGATCTGAGAAATTCTCAGATCTAAATAATGGGAGAAATCAAACGAATTTGATTTGGGGGTTGAACCCATGTTATTGGGTGTTGTTGGGTGGGGAATGAAAAACGAATTTGATTTGGGTTTGAAAAACTGGAAACCTCGAGAGCATGTTGGCCCGGTGAGTTGGCGATACAATATGTAGGGGTGTTGTCCCAGTGCGTTGGCGGGGGTATCCCGGTGGGTTGGGGGCCTCGAGAGCATGTTGGCCAAGGGGATTTTAAGTTCCACTTAATTAGTAGATATTGTTTGGATTTGAAGTTGAGTGGTAGAGTTATGGGTGGTGATGTTCAGGGGTTATCTAGAGGTGGTCAGGGTTGCTCAGTGGTGTCGGTGATTGCTCGAAGGAAAGAGTTACCGGTGGTGTCAAGGGGTTACCCGGTTGTGGTGACATTCGAGGGTTATCCAGAGGTAGTCGGGGGTTGTCCGGTGATGTCGGGGGTTTCCCAGAGGACGGGGTTACCGGTGGTGTCGGGGGTTACCCGATGGTGGTGGTGGTGGTGACAGTCGGGGTTGCCGGTTTTGTACTTCCCGTTGTCTCTCTCTAAGAGGAAGAGAGAGATGGGAGCTTTTTCCGCTTAGAGTAACTTTAACTCCTCAATGGAAAAATTGAAGAGCGAAGTGTACCAAAGTTTTGACTATTTCACGTGGTATTTTTTTTTTTTTTTTCAAATATCCATCGGTTAATTAATTAATTAAAAAAAATAAAGAAAAACCAAAAAAAGTCCCAATTTATCTCTCCTCTCTCGTCTTCTTCCCTCCGACGAACTTAACTCGCCGGCGGCCTTGTGCCCTTCATCACCGACACCAACACTGTGGAAGGACTCACCCGATCTTACAAGCACAGGATTATCATCAGAAATTCCATTCAAGACAAGCAGAAGATGTACAAACTAGTGTCATAATCATATTTCCTATATCCAGGATTGCAGAAAGCATACAATCTTGCAAAATATCAGGCCTAGCTTCATAACAAACCGAAAGACTGGGAGTTCAAATCCGGTTTGGCACGAGATTCGACAAAGAATTAGTGCATAACTCAATTAATCAAACTTGCTCCTACATGGGCATTTCCTAATTGATATCAGTACATCATGTACAATCTCAAGCCTCAAATTAGCTGCAGAAAGTTAGGAATAAGGTTGACATCCTCTGTTAAATTCAGACTACTACAACTCCTCCAAGCATTGTAAAGTTTGATTAATTAACAAGCCCTATAATTAAAAGGCGACTTCATTGGCTGCTCATGAAGAAGACGAGAGAGGAGGGAAGAAGCAATCTCGTGAAGAAGACGACAGAGGAGAGACAAATTGGGGCTTTTTTTGGTTTTTCTGTATTTTTTTTAATTAATTAACGGATAGGCATTTGGCGGAAAAAAAATGAAACTCGGGGATATTACGTGAAATAGTTAAAACTTTGATGCACCTCGCGAATTTCGTCATATCTCAAGGATAAGGGTGTGCAAATTCAGACCGGACCGGAAAATTAGACCGGCCCAGACCGAGGGAATTACGATCCGATCCCCAATCCACATATTTGTAAAATTCCGATTCCGGTCCGATCCGGTTCAAACCCGACCGGTTTCCGATCCGGACCGGATGAATCGATTTTTTATTATTTTTAATTTAATTTTATATATTAATATATCATAATATTATTAAAAATTAATTTTTACTATAAATATAACTAAATAACAAGCCCTATAATTAAAAGGCGACTTCATTGCCTGATACCTATCAGGCAAAAAAAACAGTTTAAATTATAAGGGACGTATGATATTTAAAGTGATGTGTCCATCCTCTTTACCTTCATAAGGAGTATTACTTAAATTGAATTGTTAAAATCCTAGTCATTAATTTATAAGTATTGGATTAACATTAAATTGGTCTCCTATATATTTTAATTATTTTTTGTATTGAGGAGTCTACAATTCTACGTGTACAGTTTTGTAATTACTACGGAGTACAACAACGTACTTACAACGTTTGTTTAAGACACAATTGATGGGGAAATGTTGAAAATATCAATCACAATGTCAACATACCTTCCACATAATTTCAAAAATCAACATTTTCTTAGAAAAATGAAAAATATCTACAACATTAAAAACTTTTCACTAATGGTGTGTTTTGATCACCTAATATAATACATTAAGTACATTAAATAAGCTCAACTCTACATCAAAATTACCAAGTCAAGCGATTCGCGATATCATCTCATATTTTTGGGGTTTAGATTTTTTTTCCGAATTTCTTTCTACATCTTGAAAATTTCAGGTAGATATTTTTTCTACATTTTTAAAATTCAATCATACTAGACATGAATGATGACATCATACGTCATGATTATCATTATTAAGCTATATAATCATCTCAAATACAAGTAACAAATTAATCAGCTCTCACTTCCTTCCTACAACGCCCTACCCCTAACAAATAGTAACAAATGAAACTTAAAAAAATTACCAAAAAAAAGCAACAAAAAGAAAAGAAGATGCAAAATCTGTGATAGTAGTTGCAGTGCTTGTGTGAACGAAGACATCAAAAGGACATGGCAAGCGCAGGGCCATAGCCATCTCTATGGGCCTTCTGCCATCTCCAAGCAACCCCCAGACTGTGTTCAAGATCCGTGTACTCGGCAGTCCAGTTGAGCTCCAGCCTTATCTTGGTGGGGTCGCTGTACACCTCAGCGTAATCCCCGGGCCTACGTGGCAGGTAGTCCACCTTGATAGCCGCCCCCGTCGCCTTCATGCACGCCTTTACGAACTCCTTCACCGACCGACCTGGTCCAGGTGTCCCCAAACATAATATTACAGGTCACTCTTTCTGTTCTTGTTTTAGCAAGTGCAAAAAAATACCAAAGCCCAGTAGTAGCCACATTTACCTCTTCCAGTACCAACATTGTAGATCCCCACCTTCCCTGGGGTGGCCTTCTCGAGCGCTTTCACGTGGGCATCCACGAGGTCGGTCACGTCAATGTAGTCCCGTATACAGGTCCCGTCCGCTGTTTTGTAGTCCGTCCCTCTCACCTGCAGCGTCAACACGCAAACAAACGCCGTATGGCTATTGAGTCTGAACTCTGAACCAAGCAACCTAGATAGTTATAATGCGCGGTCTTGCTTTTCAGTTTTATGAGCGTGGAATTTGAATTTGAACGGGGTTAGGGTACCTTTAGCCCTGGAGTTATGCCTCGAGCTGCATCAAAACAGGCGCCTGAAATCCGTCCATGATCACGAAGCTCGGGTCTAGGGGCCTCTCCTAACCTTCCATCTGGGTCCGATCCAATTACGTTAAAATACCTGAAAGTACAAGACAAAAAGGATCAAAAACAGCAATATGGCTCCATTTAATCAAAATACTCGTTCTCGCATCATCATCCTAACTATTGTTAAGCACCTAAGCCAGCCAACATCATGACCCATATCAGCTATTTGACCAAGATAACTCCAGAAACACCATTTTCCATTTCCTACAATCATCAGCTGATTTTGGTTTTTTATTTTCTTTATTTTGGTAAAGGCAATTTTTCATTTACGAGCAAACAGCTACATGCGATTCTCACTCTCTTGACTAGCTTTAAAGTTATACAAACAAGTACCTTTACTATAAAAAAACATGAAAATCAGGAAGCCACTTTCAAAAGTACAAAACAAAAATTCCATTACAAGAACCCAAATTACGTTTTCAGCTAAAAGAGTATTCAGGGACGGGAGTGAACATCTTTTCCCAAAATATACAACCTGTGCTGCATAAGGGGATATCTTCACGTCCCCAACAATTTATGAACTGTAGAATGAGTAAACCCCCTCTAATACAAGCTCAATAACCTTGTCAAGGATTTACAATTATGCACCCTTGCCAAAGATAAGAACAGGCCACAAAACCATTTCTTTTGATTAAAGCATAAACAAGAAGCAAGGACATATTCGTGTCAATTTCACCAAGTGCATTTTAGGAGTAGATATACTGACCTTAAAATCATGACAGCCATGTCTGAGTTTTTGGACAAATCGAGAATGATATCTTCTGCCATTTTCTTAGCTTTACCATAAGGATTGATTGGCATCTGCAAGTTATACATGGAATTAGATCAATTTTCTGACCGAGAAGAAGTAGCATTTTATAGACACTAGCTGAAATGGAATACCACTTAAAAATCTGCTAATCTGAAACGAACCCATGAACAAATGCAGGAATTCTATTTAGCTACCTGAGGTGTTTCCTCTGTAATGGGCATTTTCTCAGGCTCGCCATATGTTGCACAGGTACTAGAATATATTAACGTCTTCACACCATGAGATGCTATAGCTTCCAATACTACTAATGTATTTGATGTAATGTTGTGATAGTACCTACCAAAGCAGGAAGTAATTGAAATTTTCAAATAGAAAAACTTAAGCAAATCAACACCAGTAGATAAAAGAATGCTGAGTACTACACCGCATGCACGTCTTGCTAAAAGAAGTTTGTTGTAATAATTAACAGAGATATGAGAAGTAAAAAAAGATATATCTAATATTTTTATCAACAGCTCATCAATGGTTCAAACTTCAAATTAGTAAAATACACAAGTACAACAGCAGCAAGATCAAGGAAATATCACAAACACTATTCCTGAAGATTTAAATCATTAAAACATGTTAAAAACATCAACATACCGGAGAGGGTCAAGAGTGCTTTCCCCAACATATGCTACAGCGGCAAAATGCATTACAGCATCAAATGCATTTTCGGAGAATATTCTATTGACCTATAACCGACATTAAGGAAAGAAAGTATCCAGGATAATGCATCACAACGAGGCTTTTCTTCCTATATTTTTCCATTTCTATAGATATGGGCAAGGTTAGAGAGAGCATAATAAATACATAAAACAGAAACATAATATAGTAGAAAAGGATACAGCTTTAGCATCTCCAAGATCAGCATATATAAATTGGAGTCTTCCAGGCTCAGGGTACAATTCTTGCAAAATTCGGACAGCTGCAAGGTTTCCACGAGAGAGATTATCCTGTCATATAGAGAGGCCTTTTTAGTGAGACTTCAAGCACGCAACGGTAACTACATGCATATAGCTGATTAAAATGCTCAAAAATTAGCTGATCAAAAAGATAAATACCACTATAGTCACACGGTAGTTGTCCTTCAAAAGACGTAATGCTGCATGTGAGCCAATATAGCCAGCACCGCCCGTTACTAGTACATGAGTCACTCCCTCTTCATGAATGGAGAACTAGAAGAAGGTGAAGAACAAAGAATCAAATAAGATACAGGCAGGAAACAGAAAGATAAATCATAAAAAACACTAAATGAAAGAATTATTATGGATTATCCACTGGCAATGAAACATGAAAATTCTCCTCTGTTTATCCTTATGTTGCAAACTTAAATTTCGGGAGAGTATTCAACTTACCTGACTTGGGGTCGTGAAAGTGGAAGACTGCTTGAGAAAAAATAGACAAAATGCAACCAAGGCAGCAACAAAAAGAAGTTTCCAAACGACGCTGCTTTTACGCTTTGGATCTACAAGATCCATACCTATAAAAAGCCAAAATAAAAATTAGAAAACATTAAAGTGAAAGGTGTAAGCACTTGGACAGATTCAAACGTTATTGAAGCTGCTTATAAAACTCTTTGAGCCCACTAACATAAAGATTTTATGCATCAGCATCCACATTCTAGAATTGCGTGAGGACAATATCTCCACATCTATAAACTCTTGCATACACAAAACTATAAGCAATTACATTTTATACTCAGTTTTGAATCAAATAGACCCAATGAGAACCTTGAAAGAAAAATGAGTCCAAGGAAGAACTTGTATGCCAAGCAGAGCATTAAATTAAGAGAGCTGGTACTTCACCACAAAGCCAAACTGACTAGTCAATTCAAAGTCCTACAAGATGAGGGACCACTCCACACTATTTTATTAGGACTCAAAACATATCATGAGCACAAACTAGATTCATCATTAAGGATTAGTCTACAATTCTCAACAAAAAACTCCATAATTTCGAAAAACAAACAAGAAGATGGTCTGATGAGATCCTCCCAGGAGAATTTTGTTCGAGACAACTGCAAAACAGATAAAAAGAGGATACAAAGAGGGGGGAGTAAGAGAAAAACTGAAAGCATACCACCCAGAGAAGCTCTATTTGGTCTCGGTTGTCTATTCTTGCTTAAGTTTAACATATTTGGGAACTGAAATCTTGCAGAGACAATTTTCACCACTGAACAGCTAGTAATCAAAACCTGCAATTATACACCAACAAAGAACATAGATCAATACAACTCATCATGATGATACCACAAAAAGTGCAACTGGAAATCTAGCACAGGAAACAAGCAAGTGAAATATCTCAAACACATCTGAACATGAACCCACAAAAAGTCTTCATCATTAGACTTGAATTTTCAGAGAGATGAAGCCTCCCAGAGTTGAAAATTCAAAATCACCCGAATGAAAAGCATTCAAAATCACTCGACAAAAGATCAATTGAGAACGCAAGGCTGATATCAAACTTGGAAAAACAGGAGATAAAACAATCAACGACCCTAGAATCAGATTCTATAGATAGGGGGAAAAATAGCAATGAACCATTATGTTTTTCTCTAGCATTGCCTAAGGACGAAGAGCATAGAGAGTTTCCAAGTGGTACAAACAAAACCCTAAGTAGAATTTTTGAATTACCAGAAGCGTGGGGTATGTTTGATCAACGGCAAAAAATCAGCAAGAAGGGCCACCATGAGAAGTCACGACATGAAACTCAAAATTGGCAGGCCCTCCTAAAAACTCTATCAATTGCACGAAGTAACCAAAACCCAGAAGAGATCTGCCCAATTGAGAGAGGATTATGGGTGGAGAAATTAATGAAAGATGTTGAGGAGGAGGAGGAGGAGGAAGAAGAGAAGTCAGAATTTCCCTTGGTAAAACCCCACCTAAATAATGTAACGGATGGTATCTACAGAAAGACGAAACTCGTGCATAAAAAGGGAAATTTCGAGTAGAAATCACGTTGATGCATCAAGAGGATCGACAATGAAGTTTTAGGACGGGGGAAAAGGGAGTAATGAGAGAAGAAAAAGAGGGGGAGGGAGAGAGGTGGGGCCAATGAAAATCACCCACGTCGCCCTAAATTTATGGGTACGTTTGAATCGAAGCGAGACGGCGAGGAGGAAGAAGAAGAAGAACGAGTCTTGTTTGGGTTGCTAGTTTTGCTGGGGTGGGTTGACTTGCTGCAAATTCTAGGGTTGGATTGCACTTCAACTAAATAATTGGGTAAGGGTCTTTTGAATTCCTTTCAAAAATACATTAAAATATATTAAATTATCAATTTAATATAATATAATATAATACTCTTTCCGTCTCAAAATATAGTTCATGTTTCGGTTTTGGACACTGTTTATAGTTAAGGAGAATCTTCAATATTTCTTTCAATATATAAGAAAAAACATAGTCATATGTGGTCTTGTTTTATTCGTCTCAACGAGTACTTTGATAATATCAAAAAATTATAATTTTTAGAATTATATAATTAGATATATTAACGATACAAAATCCGCCTCGACGAATGTGCCAAACCCAAACAAGAACAATATAATGGGACGGGAGTATATTTTTTAGAAATTCAAACGGACCCTAAATAGTAAAGGCTTCCTCCATTTTCATGCTCTGCCAATGTGACTCGAGACAGATCGGTTTCTTTCTTGTAAAAGCAAAAAAAAGGTATAGGAGGCCTTTTTAGTTGCCTTTCCAAGCTTGTACAATTTTTTTTTAAAAAAATCTCAATATAATCGCAAGTTATCATATTACTATTATAATCACTAACTCGCCGGAACAAATTATGTCACATTCGACCATTGTTATGTATAATATGGGTACATTGGTTAAGGTGTCGCCACCTTGTGATGGCATCCATTTGGGTTTGATTTTCAGTGGTCATTGTTTGAATTTTCACATAAGTAGTCGTGACTTGTGACTTAGTGACTCGTGAGTAAATAACACTAAGTCCTTCGTATTCTAAAGACTTATCAAGTCACAAATATACGGAATATATAAGATGATCGAGTGGACAAAGAAGGGCTCATTTAGGATATGTTCAGTTCATTTATAATATACATTATAATAGGCTTTTTAAATAATATATTATTGATAGTTAAAATGTATTGAGAAAAAATAGTTTGAGAATCTGTGCATAAAATGACCTTTTAGATTTAAAAATATAAAAAATAGTTTATTTACATGTAGTCACCGAACATAGATTATTAAAAATAACAAACCCAACAAAAAGAACAAGAATACAGACACAACATAGCTTATTTGTTGTGTCTGCTGTTTTTTATTTTTGTTTTGTTTTTTTGTTTTTGTGTTTGTTGTTGTTCTGTTAGTTGTCTGCTTTGTCGGGTGTCCCGATGCCGTTTGTTCGGCTTCTCGAGTTTTTCAGGTTTGGTTGTTCTGGATACTTGAATTCTTACTTTATCAAAAAAAAAATTATTAGAAATAATATATTTTAATGTATAATGTTGTTGTTCCCCAACATAGCCTTAATACATTTTAAAATCTACCTTGGATCTTATGATTCAAATTACCAACCCTCGGATACATTAGTTTGTAAAAAAAAAGGCATTTTAAAACTCATTTTGAAAAATCGATTAAGGCTTTGTTTTGTTTGGTTTGTTTATTATTTATAAACACATTTTTTTTAAATATACTTTTATACATTTCGATAAACATGTAATAAAATTATATTACTTTTTTTCCACTACTCACATTTTTCTTATAAAATTAACACATATCCATAGAAATCATCTTTTTACTAAAATATTTTTTTATACAACCCTATTTTTCAACTACTTATAAATAAAAAACTTTTTATAAACTCCACTACCTAACAAATCCTAAAAAAAAGATATCAATTTTAGCGATATACCTCTTTATATCCAATAAAGATACTTAACTAATAAAGTTAATTATTTAAAAATCTATTATTTTCTATAAACTTTTCTAAACATCATTATCAAACTGGAAATCGAAGACTCATCTCTTATTGTTAATTGATTTTATTATTGAATTTCATTAAAAAATTAGTATTGAACCTAATGCGCGTATGCACTCATACGTTTTCGCCATCAGTCTATTGATTCATAGACTTTCACGTAGTCCCACACTTCCACCAAAGGGATGAATGTGGCTAGCCATGGTGTATATGCTATTGTTTTTTGTATGTACGTTATCCAATGATAGATGGGAGTATAAAAGCATAGAGGATCAAAACAGTTTGATGATGGAGTAGTTGAATGTGTAGTTGTATGCAGCAACATGTCCAGCCCGAATACTGCGCCTCTTTTGAATTTTAATGCAATAATAATCATATTACTTAATTATAAAAATAGGAAAAAGCCAAAAGTCATCCAATCATGTTAAGTGCCAGGTCACCCTCATATGCCCAAAATTTCTTTTTAGTACCAACATTATAAAATTAAAACCAAAAAAAGTCTTTGCCGACTTCCTACATTCTCTTACACATGCAGGCTGCAGCTGCTGCAGGATTTCTCACCCTCCTCTTATTCATCTTTTTTACTCCTATTTGTTTACTTTCATAATTTTTCAAGTGAAGGATTAGCTTCTTAATTTAATAACCAGTACTCTAATAACCAATTCTGATACATGCAACATGGCCAGTACAATGCTGAATAATTCCAAGAAACTACTTAATACTCATGGGTTGTCACTTTTGCTTCCTAAGTAATATGCATTGCTTCATAGAGAGAAAGTGCATTAATTCGTTATTAAGTTTGACATGATCATACATATACATTTAACATGGTCTATTTATATTACAAATTGAGTCCATCACTCATCATTAAATACAATCTTATTGACTCAGTGCACATGAAAAACGATACAAATATATTCATGAAGAAAATGTAGGGATTTAGATGCTTAAAGTGGAATTTCAAAAAAATGTTTTTTCTAACATCTAACCAAAGATCTCATGCATAAACTAAATAGATCATAGATAAGAAAAATTAATTATCTCTTGATGCGTGTTTGAATCTTCCTGGAATGAGGAGATTAGAGCCTCAAATGTGACTCCTCTAGTTGGTCCACCCGAGTATGGATCTGGATCGCCTAGGGCTCGATTGCTAGAACGAGGAACGAAGGCAAACGAGGGAGAACTCCAGGGAGAGGGGGCAGCCGTGTGTATTGTGTATATGGGTTAGGGTTTTCTCCTAGAAAGCCCTCCTTTTATAATACCATATGTAGATATATTATTTTCTAAATTAATATATCTTTTATTATCAGTAATAACTCTTTATTACTAACAAGTCTTATCTCCCAAGTTATATCATATATAACTTTATATAATATGTCTCCCAATAAACTGATCCAGTCCATAAACTCTAAGGGTGTGACCTCGTAGGACCCAATAATAATAGCAATAAACTTTATCACATATAGTCCATAAATCATAGTTGGCTTCTAGCAAAGCACTATGACTACCTAAGATAACCGGATTATGAATCTCCATAAATGGTCTCACTTCATAATTAGTAATTGCACATTTGATTAAAGGACATAATTCATTCAATCTCCCACTTGTCCTTAAAACAAGTGTGCAATGTTAAAATTCCTTTGTCACTTAGTGTCTGACTTGACCATATGATGAAACTCAAATTTACCGCCAAATACGTTTCTTAAACTCTTGAGATCAAACTGTCGGTACAGATGATTACTAGTAATCCATCTGAGCATGGCCATGCGTTTTCACAGTTCTCACTCTTCAAGTGGCCGATGTAACACCCCTAAATATTCTCTTGAAAAGGCATTACCGCCAGTGACCTCAGACGTACTGTCCGATGTCACCCAAGGCTTTTCCAGTTGATATAAATCATCGAACAACAGTTATGATACAAAATACCATAACTTTCATTTAAACCAAAGTCTCGGAATTACAACATAATTCCAAATACATCAGAAATACAGCGGAAGTCTTTACACAAAACATATTTAACACAGCGGAAGTCTTTTAAATAACCAACAAAGGGTCTTGATCGCAATGATCACCCGCCAAAGATCTTAACCTGGATAAACTTATCAAAAACACCGTTCGCCTCTATAGTCGTTCTAGCCTTCACGGGATGGCAACTTATCTGATGTGTCGAATCGAACGGATGACACCAGCCAACCATGCAGAGAACAATTACGGTTGGTTAGTCTAATGAAATACTACGCAAGGGTACAAAGCAGAGTGGTTCGAAGTAGACGTATTAGGTTAGACTCATCGCTCCTCGAATAACAGTCGATAACGATAGTCAACCACCATACTCCTACTAGAATACATGAAAAGACATGATCAAGAGAAGATTATGGAGACCGAGTCTCACAGCAATCAATCCCAAAAGAAGACTCCAACGAAATGAGCCTTATCGGAAACATGACAAATGTTGGGGAACATTAATAATCACACAAGCGTTCAAAAATGACTTGATGTTTCGGTTCACGACCAACCTCACCGCTCAAAGCGAATCCAGATTGAAAAGAGAACGTTACTCTGATCAAAGTCAAGACGAGATTTACTAGCTGCACTATTGCCTAGCTACACTACTCGCCCAAGGGTATATTAATTATGTGCGACAACGGCACTTATCTCATTAAATTCCAAAACACACATCACGTTATAAGCTTTTAGATATATGTTTCGCCATGAGGGACATATATCGAAGGGAATCCTTCCCAAGGTTTGTGACACTAGCTAAGTGCACCACCTCTATACTCGGATAGAGGATGATCATGATCCGCCAGTTGGTGTCAGGGTCTTCGATGCCCTCTCAACCAATAATTATCAAGAAACGACTGGACCCCAGGGTCCCAGTAACGTTCCTACGAATACTCGTGCTAACTAAACAGTTCAACACAGTAATAATCCACATCACAGCCATCATGGCCAACATCAAAAACATATATCTATACTAGCGTTATTCTAACAGATATACAACCTAGTATAATATCATGTTTTAATCATATATATAATAGCGTTGTTCTAACAGATATACAACCTATTATAATATCATCTTTTAATCAATTATTAACAAAGCTGTTCCCAACGAACAATAAATCAGTAAATCATCCCAAATTAATTAACAACTAAACAATTGATAATTAATTGAAATATGGAATGATGAGCAAGAGCGAACCGCCACTTGCCTTAGATCCGCAGAAACTTAATGACGACGATGGAATTTCCGGGCTCGAAACAGGGACAGATCTGGCAACACAGATTCCTTCGGATCGACCCATAAAGAAATCCTAAGTTAGATTCAATATCCACGTATATGAATCTAAAAGAATACGAAAAGAATCGAGGGAGTCAAGCCTCGCCCAAGACCACACACCCAAGAACATACACTCGGACAAGGCTCGCCGCGGGTGCGGTGGAGCCTCTGCCGCGGGTGCGGCCAGGTTACAGTGGCGAAGGTCGTGACAGATTTTCGATGGAGAACTCACCCAAATCAATTCGTTCGACTTTGATTCGTTCTTGGTTTGATCTCCCAACACCTTAGGCCTTTGAATACCACTTAGGAGTACCTTTTTATCACTCAAAGGTATCTCGATCACCTTCTCACACCAAGCTCAAAAGCTTGAACAACAATGGAGAAATTCAGAGGAGAAAACAGAGGAGGAAGGTGAAGTGCCCTTTGACTTCTGAATTCAACCCCCTTTTATAGCCCATCAGTGAGCTTCCTCAGAGGAGACAGGCAAGGAGACCAGCTGGGAACAAGGGAACAACAAGTGGAGCAACTTGCTCGGCCAAGGATAAGATTTTCAGAAATCTTATCGCGACGAAGATGGCTTGCACCGCGGGGTGCGGTGGCGACTCTGTTGCCGCCTCCAAATTTGGCCTTCGCCGCGGGTGCGGCCACTTGACCGCGGGGTGCGGTCAAGGCCATTCTTCACCCTTTTGTCCGATTTAAATCTTGGGTTAATCTTCTTAACCCCGGGTTAAATATATTCGTACACGAACGACTATTTAACCTTGAACATACGTCAACTGTATTTTATATTACTCAGAAAAATATTATAGAGATCAAACATATTACTGATTGTCTGAACTTATCTGAAATTAATCCGACTTGTAATACGGGAGTTGGAAAAATTCCAAAATATCCTTATAAAATGAGGGATATTACAGCCGAGACACCAATCCTTTCCAAATGTATCGTGGTATACACGGAATAGGAGGACATATTTAATCTTGTAAGACTACAGCTCCCACTTAACTTTTGGCAATCGCAATCACTATTTTTATAACTGTCTGTTACAGTCAGCGTTTGACAGCGTCAAAGACATACCAGCAGTCAAATGATAACTATATCATACTCATGTCTAAGGAACTCACTAATCATGAATAATCCTAGAACTCGGCAGTAAAGTCCCGAGGAGTCCTAAGATCGGTATGTCTGATATGTATCGGTATACACATCTATGTAATCGATTAGACATCTCTATGTCCCTATAACACATGAAACCCGGTGTTATCAATCAATCTCACAATATGGTCTTTTGATTAAGTCATTTGTATACAAGTTAACGACTTAGACCATGGACTTCTAACAATTTTATAATTTCAGTTCACTTAATGGAGTTTCATTCACCAAAACAGTTTTGATGAGCCCATTTGATAATTATTAAATTATTTGGATACTTTATCTAATCCCAAGCAATGATTAAATAATAATATGAAACTCATATATAAGTCAAGCATAAATGTATGTGATAACAATAAACAGGGTTTATCATAAAACAAACAATGTGTCTTAAAAAAACTCTCTAATATGCTTGAGCCCCTTGGCCCGAGTGTGACTGTCATGCTTGGGCCTAGGCATGGACTTGGTCAAAGAATCTGCAATGTTGTCGTCTGTGTGCACTTTGCACATCCTGACGTCTCTTTGCTTCGAGATCTTCCAGATGACGACTCCTCCATTCAAAATGAAGACGTATCCAGAATGAGATTCAAAATCATCTCCGTCTGTCTGGAAACTTGCATCGGTATAGCCCTTGACGACCAGCTCGTCATCATCTCCAAATACTAAGAGATCATCCCTAGTCCTTCTCAAGTAAGTGATGTTATTGGCTGCACTCCAATGTGCATCACCAGAGTTTGATTGGTACCTGCTACACATACTCAAAGCATATGCAACATTTGGGCGAGTACAAGTCATTGCATGATGGATCCTATGGCTGAGGCATAGGGAATCATGCTCATCCTTTCAGTTTCACCAAGTATCTTAGGACATTGGCTCTTGCTGAGATGTAAGTCATGCTGCATAGGCAGGAACCCTTTCTTAGAGTTCATCACATTGAATCTATCAAGGACCTTATCTACATAAGTTCCCTGACTCAAACCAATAAGTCTCTTAGATCTATCTCTATAGATCCAAATGCCTAGTATGTACTCAGCCTCTCCCAAGTCCTTCATTGAGAAATACTTTTTAAGCCACTCTTTAACTGTCTCCAGCATAGGAATGTTATTCCCAATGAGTAATATGTCATCCATATATAGAACTAGGAAGGCCACTTTGCTCCTACTAAACTTTTTGTAGACACAGGGCTCTTCCTCGTATCTGATGAAGTCAAACTTTTTGACCACTTCATCAAAACGAAGATTCTAACTCCTGGATGCTTGCTTAAATCCATAGATGGACTTCTTAAGCTTGCATATTCTCCTAGGGTTTTCTGGATCCTCAAAACCTTCTGGTTGTATCATGTATACATCCTCTTCTAAATATCCATTTAGAAAAACGGTCTTGACATCCATTTGCCAAATCTCATAATCAATAATAAGCGGCAATCGCTAGGAGTATCCTAATGGACCTGATCATAACGACCGGTGAGAACGTTTCATCATAGTCAGTACCATGAATATGTCTAAATCCTTTGGCAACTAGTCTTGCCTTATAGACAGAAACGTTTTCATCCTTGTCTGTCTTGATCTTAAAGACCCATTTACATCCAATGGGTTTTACCCCATCAGGCAAATCTATCAAGTCCCAGACTTGATTCTCAGACATGGAGTCTATTTCGGATTTCATGGCTACCAGCCATTTCTCGGAGTCGGGGTCCGACATTGCTTGCTTATAGGTTACAGGCTCGCCGTTCTCTAAAAGTAGAACGTCAATGCTGGCAGTCAAGACGTAATCCTCATATCGTCTAGGTTGTTGCCTTGGCCTGTCTGATCTCCAAAGTGGTCCAACAATAGGAGAGACTTCAGCAGAAGGATTGACCACATCGGTATGCGGGACCTCAGGTGCTTCATCTACTTGAGGAATTGTATCTTGAATCTGGGCGATTTCTATTTGAGAAGGTACGCCTCCAAAGTCAAGTTCCTCAGTGACATCGTCTATGTCCTCGTGTTGTTGGGTTTGTTGCTCGACTTGAATCTCATCAAGCTGAACATTTCTCCCACTTGGCTTCTTGGAAAATAAATTCTTTTCCAAAAAGACACTATTCCGAGCAACAAACACTTTATTCTCAGCGGGATTGTAGAAATAATATCCCCTTGTTTCCTTGGGGTAACCTATAAAGAAGCATTTGTCTGATTTGGGTGCTAGCTTATCAGATAGTAAACGCTTTACATAAGCCTCGCATCCCCAGACCTTCAGAAATGACAAGCTAGGAACTTTTCCATACCATATCTCATGTGGTGTCTTGTCAACTGATCGTGACGGAGTCCTGTTTAGTGTGAACGCAGCAGTAGTGAGGGCATATCCCCAAAAGGACATAAGAAGATCAGCAAAGCTCATCATTGAGCGGACCATGTCTAACAATGTCTTGTTTCTCCTCTCAGATACGCCATTCAGCTGTGGCGTGCCTGGTGGAGTCAGTTGTGTCAAAATGCCACAACTTCTCAAGTGATGGTCGAATTCTTGGCTCGGATATTCGCCCCCTCGATCTGATCGGAGTGCCTTTATCTTCTTGCCAGTCTGTGTCTCAACCTCATTCTGGAATTCTTTGAACTTTTCAAAGGACTCAGATTTATGCTTCATTAAGTAGATATATCCATATCTACTAAAATCATCAGTAAATGTAATGAAGTATTGATAGCCTCTCCTAGCTTATGTGCTCATAGATCCACACACATCGGTATGTATGAGAGCTAAGAGCTCAGTAGTCCTCTCACTTGTACCAGTGAAAGGTGACCTTGTCATCTTGCCCATCAGACATGACTCACATGTTTCAAATGATTCTAAATCAAATGACTTTAGGCTACCAACTGTTTGGAGTTCCTTCATGCGTTTGATGCTAATGTGACCCAAACGACAATGCCATAGATTGGCTTCACTTATATCATTCGACTTTTGCCTCTTTATATCAACGTTATAAATTTCAGATTTGAGATCCAGTATGTATAGTCCACTACTACTCATATGGGCTCGAGCATAGAAAATGTCATTCTTATAAATGGAAAAACAATTCTTAATGACAAAATCATAACCCTCAAGGTTCAAAACTGAAATTGAAATCAAATTCTTAGTAATAGAAGGAACAAAATAACAATTATAAAGTTCTAAAACTAAGCCAGAAGGTAGAGGTAGACTATAATCTCCAATAGCAAGTGCAACAACCCTTGCTCCATTTCCAACGCGTAGATCTATCTCACCCTTCTGCAACCGTCTCCTATTTCTTAGTCCATGCACATTCGAAATAATGTGAGAACCACATCCGATATCTAATACTCAAGAATGAGACTTGGTTGATAAGATTTTAGTGACGTAAATACCTGAAGTGGAGACTGTTCCCCTCTTCTTGTCTTCCAGGTATTTGGGGCAGTTTCTCTTCCAGTGCCCCTTAGCCTTGCAGTAGAAGCAGTCGTGCTCAACAACCACTTTCACCTTAGGGGTGTTTCCCTTAGGTTGGACAACTTGCTTGCCCTTCCCTTGGTACTGTTGCTTCTTCTGGGGCACTTTCTTAAACCCTTTCCCTTTGACCATGAGAACTTCTTTCAAAGGGTCAACCATGACGTTCTGCTCAACAGTTTTGAGCATCACATGTAGCTCGTTGAGAGTCTTGTTCATGGCTCCCATGTGATACATCTGCCTAAAGTGGGCAAATCCATCATGCAGAGAGTATAAGATCATATCTGTAGCCGTCTCAACATTATAGGGGTTACCTAGTCTAGCCATCTTGTCAAACAAGCCTATCATGTTGTAAACATGTGGCCCAACTGGTTTTCCTTTCTCGAGCTTGCTCTACAATATGGATTTGAGGGTCAAATACCTCTCAATCCTGGTCTGCTCCTTAAAGAGATCTCTAAGATTTCTCATAATAATATGAGCATCATGATCCTCAAACCTCTATTGAAGAGCAGGTTCCATAGCAGCCAGCATAAGGCAAGTGACATTCATTGCCTTCTCGCATATTGCCTTGTGACGTGCCTTATCCTCATCAGATGAGGTGGCAGTCAGCTCTGGGATGGGGGTTTCTAGGACATCCTCTTGTCCCTCAGACCTAAGAATGATTCTCATATTTCTTTCTCAATCAAGGAAATTTGTGTCGTTCAACTTGTTTTTCTCAACAATTGAGCGGAGAGTGAATTTGAGGTGTTCAGAAGACATAGTAACTACAAAAAACGGAATAAAACATGCAGATAAAGTATGCTTGACATGTAAGAACTTAAAATTTAGACAAGCTATAAATAGTAAGTTATTGCACATTCTACTCATTTAAATTGTCCCTTGTGAGTAAAATGATTACAAGATCCTATCTTAGATGAAACTCGAGCGTACTAAGGCACTTTTTCAAGTCTCATGTAATCAAGGTAAGTAAACTCTTACTAATTATAACACCTTATAACTCTTGGTTGATGACCACATCTTATGTAAGACTTATCCTTATGCCTCAAGACCCAAAATTGAGCGTTTTGATCTCTTGTTGAGTATAACCATATCAAGGCAGAATGCCCCTATTAGACATACCCGCACTATCCCAAGGTCAATGAAGGACACCTCGCTAGGGCAAAAACTATCCAACGAATTTCAAGGGCCTCATGGTTATGACATGGAAAGGCATTACCTCAATATTCTTTTAAGGGACTTAAGCATGTAATGATTGTCTATCTATAAGTGAACTAAATAGGATAAACAGACAAGCAAGCATGCAAAGTGGAAAATAGTAAAGCATTCAAGTAATGCAATAATAAATAAATAAATTTGTGATCCTAGTATGGCCCCTAAAGAGATCTAATCTTCAATAGTCTTGACTTTCTTGGATTACCATCCTTCAGTCTTCATATGATCTTCTTCTTGTTGTTTTACATATAATTGAAATAAATTATCTTGCAGAAATTTATATTACAAAAATACATAACGATACGCAGATCGTGTACAAGAAAAACATAACGATGCGCAGATCGTATTTATCTATCCTAATGTGGGCCATACTAGTCACCGCATGCAATAATATCATAATACTAAAGATACATGCAATAATAACATATAAAATTTCATCTAAATAAAACATGTTATTAATCCAAAATAAAAGCATAAACAATTAATCATATTAACTATTAATATAGAAACTGATTTCTCATTATTTTACTTCAATTAAATTATGTATGGAATTAATATATTATATTAATCATTAATTTGCTAAAATATGATGAATCTAATATTCTAAGATAATATTAATTATGGTAACTCAAAATTTTACCAAATAAGATATCAAAATATCTAAAAATAATAATAAAATCTTTATTTACCAAATAACATATCAAATATCTTATTGAATAAAATAAATCTAATTTAGTAAGATAGAATATCAAATATCTAATCTTGTTTTGGTAAATAATATCTTTTTAGGGTAATTTCTATCCAATTAGGAATTTTCTCCAAAAACACAAAACCCTAATAACCATCAATCGTGACCAGTATCCGCGATCGCGGGACAAAAACCGCGATCGCGTTTTTTTTTCTATAGCCACGAACCAAGACGACCAGCAGTCGCGATCGCGGGTCCAAAACCGCGATCGCGGTTTTGCTCTAGTCAGTAGCCAGTAGCCAGTAGCCACAGTAATGAAACCACGGTCGCTGTTTTTTGACCGCGATCGCGATTTGCCCTCTGCTTCTGAATTTGTATTCGAAGTCAGTCACCGCGACACCACATAATAAAACCGCGGTCGCGGTTTTTGGACCGCGATCGCGGTTTTGCCCTCTGGCCACCAAGATGGCCCCGAACCATCTACAACGCGTAATTCCAGTGTTTCTCCCACTTAAAAATTGTAACGTTTACAACTCTTTGGTAGGAAAACTTATGGTAATGGTTTTTCATAAAATTCAGGCTTTTTGATTCATAATTTAAGCATGAAAAATCAAATTTTACATGTTCGTTCAAAATCTTCACAACAAATTTGCATAAACTAATCAAAAGAATCAACTCTAGGGCAAAATAGCATGAAAATTTCAAAAAATTCAGCAAACTATACCCACGTGAAAAGACACGAATTTTAGCCTTATAAAAATTCAAAATTTTTGTTTCATTTTAATCATGCAAATTAATTCATACAATCAATCTCTACATAATTGAATTAAAATAATCATGAACATGCATCAAAATTAAAGACTTTAAATTTGATCTAATCAATTTATGCAAGAGGCAACTGATACCACTGTAGGGATTTAGATGCTTAAAGCGGAATTTCAAGAAAACGTTTTTCCTAACATCTAACCAAGGATCTCATGCATAAATTAAATAGATCATAGATAAGAAGAATTAATTACCTCTTGATGCGTGTTTGAATCTTCCTGGAATGAGGAGATTAGAGCATCAAGTATGACTCCTCTAGTTGGTCCACCCGAGTATGGATCTGGATCGCCTAGGGCTCGATTGCTAGAACGAGGAACAAAGGCGAACGAGGGAGAACTCCAGGGAGACGGGGCAGCCGTGTGTATTGTGTATATGGGTTAGGGTTTTCTCCTAGAAAGCCCTCCTTTTATAATACCATATGTAGATATATTATTTCCTAAATTAATATATTTTTTATTATCAATAATAACTCTTTATTACTAACAAACTTTATCTCCCAAGTTATATCATATATAACTTTATATAATATGTCTCCCAATAAACTGATCAAGTCCATAAACTCTAAGGGTGTGACCTCGTAGGACCCGGTGATAATAGCAATAGACTTTATCACATATAGTCCATAAATCATAGTTGGCTTTTAGCAAAGCACTATGACTACCTAAGATAACCGGATTAGGAATCTCCATAAATGGTTCTACTTCATAATTAATAATTACACATTTGATTAAAGGACACAATTCCTTCGGAAAAGAAGAGATCATGATTGAGGAGATTATTTTACACATATTTAAAGAACTTAATTCGGTATTAATAATGTTTTTAGTTAGTTTCTACCTTATATCCTTTGATTCATCAAATGTAACATATATATTTACGTTTTCAATTAATAATGTTTTTCATCCGTTGACTTTTTATAAATACCTCTACCAATGTTTAAGAAAACCTCTTTAAAACTTTATGATGCGTTAATACATCATTGTATTACTTTGTAGCTTTTAAGCAACAATACTACGTACATTATTAAGTGTTATTTTATGCTCTAGTAAAAATTTCAAACTCATGTTTATAGTATCTGGGATGCGTAATCTTTTATATTTAGGGTCAATTTAGTTATAACTTATGAAAATGATGTCGGAAAGAAATTGAATCTAGTCAATTTTGACATTATGATATATGAATTAAAATTTTCATCTTGATTTGACGCTTTGAAATTTGTGTTTTAAGAGAATAGAAAGTGAATGCGTTCATCATTTTAAAATCCATTATAGTATTGGAAAAACAAATATATCTATCATAGTGTCAAGAAAATGGGGAAAGAAACGATTTCATCATTTTGATCAATGAATAATGACATGTAGACTTATTTTTTTTTTTTTTCATTTACCATTTTCGTAATTCAAACCAAACGGGCCCTTATTATGTTGTTTTTGCTACCAAAGGCTCAAAGGGGTATATACAAATATGACCAAAAAGAAGAAGAAAAAGATGCAAATTAAAATTTATTTTTTCCCTACTTGTTCAATGTTCGTCGGCACACAGGTTTGATCGGATGCCGATTGTTCAGCCTATCAATTTACCCAATATTGTTATGTGGGTAAATCAAATTCTTACCTTATCAAAAAAAAAATGTTCGTCGACGCACTTAGAGTTTATCTTTTTTGATGAACATAGTTTTTTGGAAACTAATTTATGGAACTAGCTTTTTTTAGTAAAAAAGAGGCGTCTTGTTTTCTACTTCTTCTACAATGAAAGAATAGGTTAAAAGTTGTTTTCAAATTAGGAAGAAGCAAACAAACTTTGTTCAGCAAGTGCCCTAAATAAGACATTATTACTGTCCTTGGTAGATTGTTCTGATTTCATACTCCTTCCGTCCCACAATATTTGTCTTGTTTGATTTTTATACACTATTCATAGTTGAAGAGAATCTTTAACATTTCTTTCAATATATAAGAAAAAACATAGTCATGTGGAGTCTTATTTGATTCGTCTCAACGAGTACTTTGATAATATCAAAAAATTATAATTTTTATTAATATGTAATTAGAGATATTAACGATATAAAATCTGCATCGATAAGTGTGCCCAGTCAAAAAAGGATAAATAAATCGGGATAAAGGGAGTAGCATATAGCTTTGCCCCCTTTTTTCCAGTAGACAAGACAGAGATTTGACACGCAATCTAACCATTTACCACACAAAAATCACTACCGTTGCTTTCCATGGACCTAACTAGAAAACATATTTCAACCTACAAGATTCCACAAAGAAACAAAAACTTTAAAAAAAAAAAAAATGATTATTTGAGGAAAGCGTAAAACATACTCTTTTTTTTTATACATTTTCTGCCTTGGATCCGAACCCGCAACTCGTCTTTTACAGATGAACATCAAACCGACAAACAAACGGTCTTTTACAGATTTTTTTTTGGAGTAGAATCTTATACAGAATTCGTAAGCAAGGCAAAATGTCCTTTTATGCACTGCTGAAGGTCACATTGTCGATAGGACGTGATATAACACCATCGAGGTGTCATTTTCAATTCCATTCACTAAATGACAAAACAGATTGATTACTCAAAAAACCAAAAAGAGCACCATATTGACAAGACATAAGTGCTTCATAATTCATATACTTCAATGCAACTGCACCAAGCGTGTACTATGTCATTGCGTACAAGCCTATTCTAAACTAGACGGATTATTAGCTTTAGGGAAATTCTTGTTGATATCCCTGAATTTAGGATTATTCTTATTAGTGTCTTACGATTAAGTTTTTTTTTGTTGGTGTCCCTAAGGTTTGGGTTTGTTTGCTTCGTAACCAAACGTTTTCATGTTTGTACCATTCTAGTTCAAATTGATTAAATCCAAGTCTACCATTGTGTTCCTCGCCCTAAAATTAGTAAGATTTGACTCCTAAAATACCAAAATCCATGTCCGAACCATATCGATTTGAATTTCGAAACAACAACCCGTTTTGACCTTAAGAATTCAAATCGAAATGGTTTGGATATGGATTTGATTGTTTTAGGAATCGAATCCTATTAAGTTGATGTCAATAAACATAATGATGAGCTTCAATTTGATCAATTTAAACCGAAATGATACGGATATGAAAAATTTTGATTATAAAACGAACAAACCAAAACCTTAGGGATACCAACAGAAAAAAACTTAATTGTGGAATACCAACAAGAATAACCCTAAACTCAGGAACACCCAGAGTAATTTCCCTTAGCTTTATCTCCAGAATTAGACACAATTTCGCAGTAAATTGCGTACAAGCCGATTCTAAACTAAAAGGATTTAGCTTTATCTCCAGAATTTAGACACAAGCTACTTCACTAATTTCGCACGTTACACAATTATTTCTGAATCACATTCGTATAATTATACTGGCAGATTTGTATATTAAAAAAATGCAACAACGAAAAATCATACTGCAAAGGTAACAGGAGAATTTAGCATCTGTTCAGGATTTCCATTAACAAGTTCAGCCATACTCGTATCCACACAAATTCACACACCATCAATTCAAAAGAACTATACACTGTCGAAAGCCATTAGATTGGTATCACTATCTAACATTCTACTACAAACATGAAAATAATTAACATCCGTGAGTTTCTTTCGATTATACTTTGGACAGTGTGTATAGACAAGAAAATTGCACTGAAAGCACTTTACGCCTGCAAGCATTCACCTGCCAGAGTTCTCCTGAACTGAATCCTCTTGTTCAGCTGGCTTACCTGAATTTACATGCAGGTATCAGAAGTGTATAAACAGGAAATTATTATAGGATGTAAAGTGATCTACTGATCTTACCCCGATTTCTTCGACGTCGGCCTTTGCATTTAAAGTATGTGCTCAACGGAGTCTCAGGGACAGGGATTAGTTTGCCAAGAATGGCAAGGGGCCAACTGTGTTCACAAAAAAAACGCTCAAGTTTTTATGTTAGTTTTTTACTTGAAGAGCTGCAGGCTAGTAACGAGGTATTATTGGGGTGCAGACTGTGAAGGGGAAGCGAATAACCGTAGTTTAGTTATATAAATATGGTACTGCTGCATCACTGTGAAATCAAACTTGAAACCCAATACTAAGAAAATATTACTACCCGTTAAGAAACAAGTGTCATTTTAGCCTTTAACACAACTACTAAAACAAAGAATCATTAAGGGGCTCGTTTGATAACCCTATGAGTTTTCAGTTTTTTGTTTTGAAGCATTTTCATTTTTCGATAGTAATTAATTTAATTACTTTAAAATATGTCCTATCTTAATAGTTACCTTAATTTTAAAAACTGACAACAATATTTGAAAACCTGGAAAAAGAGTCTTCAGAAATCTGCTATTAATTTTGAAAAAAAAAACAGAAAATTGGAAACTCACAGGGTTACCAAACAAGCCCAAACTACTACAAACTTTTTCAAAAATTTACAATTTAATAACCATTCACCTCATTTTCAACCAATAAATAAAGAGAATTTACATAGATTATATCAATTTGTGCAAATTTCAATAAGATATCTTGTACATCACCAATAAACCATTAACTAAAACTATAGTATGACAAATATTTCTTAATAAAAATTGAAGGCTAAAATGGCACTTATTTCTTATCGGAGGGAGTACTAAAGTAGCTAACTACCATGGAACCAAGAGGGAAAAATCAATTTAAGCTTATCATCACATTGGCTCATATTTCATACTTCCCATTCCCTAATACTTAACAACTACTATGTTTACGCTGCTAAACAAAAACTATGTGTAGAGACCAGAATAAACATGAAGTATACCTGATGAAACCAATTACAATGCATACAAGCCACAGCTGCCAATCAAGCTTCACTGTTGATGCAAATTTTCCGAGGAACTCAATAATTATAATCTGCAAACAAGCCGAGAGTAAAAAAGTTAGGACAAAGTAATGGAGCAAGATGTATTACAAAATTAGTGTAAACATGAACCTGAAGTATAAGCGTGAATGACACTATCCCCATGAACAAACGGTTCTTGATAACTCCTTCAAATACATTGAGTTGATCTGGCTTGCGAGCATTGAATTCATTAAAGATCTGCACACAAGGAATGATATTTTTCACATTGTTGAAGATTCGTAGCATTGAAGCAATGAAGGATGGCTACAAATATTGGAACACCAATCTATACTCTGTAAGCCATAAAATAAATACTCATTCTTACACTCACTCCTGACAACCTCTAATGCATATGAAAGAGCAACAAACACTACAAACAAATAAAAGAATTACTACATACACTCAGGAAAATATATGGCCTACCTGACAAAAGACGAAGGCATTGAATATCACAGTGTTCTTAACTTTGTTGGCATGATCAGTGCTGTCATGCTTCAACTTCAGGATACCTTTACCTTGAAAGTTCAGGATGAGCAGAACAATCACTTGATATAGAGCCTAGAACACAAGAAGAAGAAAAATCTTACAGCTCAGTAACTGTATATCATGAGATAACAAGTACTCTAAACAGCAAAGACAAATGACCCAGACCTGTATGAGGCAGTTCCTCCACATAATATTTGTAATAAGAGGCTCCCTGAAACAAAGACACAATATTACGGATGAATTGTTTATAGAGAGGAAGCACCCAAAACTAATTAACTCTATGATCTAACCTTCGACCAACAGGAGGTCTCTGCATAAGGTAATCAGTAGGTGGTTCTGTAGCCAAGGCAAGAGCACCAAGAGTATCCATTATAAGATTAACCCAAAGGAGCTGCATAGTGGAAGAAAATAAAAGGAGATTATTTACTTGAAAACCAATAGTCTCAATCAAGATATAACGGATGCTAGATATTGACGAATGATAAAATAAGACCGTACCTGAACGGCGTTCAAAGGGACCTCCCCAGTGGAAAATGCAGCCACAACATTGATAAAAAGGGCAGCCACGTTGACTGTGAGCTGAAACTGGATAAATTTCTGGATATTTGCATAAACAGACCTACCCCATCGAACAACCTGAATCACAATCAGAGAAGCATCATGAGCAAAAATGTTTCCTAGGATAACTACTAGGGTTCTAGAATTTAAAGTTCAGGGAATCAGTCCTGAGAATGAAGCCTGCAATTGAACTACACTACACACCTACACAGATGTTACATGACAGGGAGAAAATTTTATTTGGCCAACTGCCTCCCATTCTCCCAAGTATAAAGCTTTAATACCAAATTGATAGGACACTGATAAATCCTAATCCAAATAGCAACAAGCTCTACGAATCTAGTCTAGACTCTAAAAGCCAATAACCCTAAGCGTTATTCAGCATGATAAATGCTGCTAGAACTAATACATTAACCAAGGAAAATATCCAGAGAAAATCATCTCAGATGTACAACCTTTGAGAGACCAAAAACAACACAAATAATTTCTGATCCAGAATCAATATGATCAGAATTTATAAAATATTCAGAATAATCCTTCTGATTTTGCATTCAGAGGACTCATCCAACTCTATAAATGTAGTTTATTGCAAACACAATGTGTTTCAAAAAAAATGCAATCCAAGTACAACACCATGACTATTCCTTCTACTCGTGAGCAGAAGCAAGCATAGACATGAATGGAAAATTTATTTTCCACGAAGGAGACATTGTGCAAAGCATTCCAATGATTGTAGTTTCAAATTTTCAATCACCTCAAGGTTAATGACTTTCACTTATAGTCAAAGATAAACACCCTCCCATAATAATGGACAATCTGAACAATAACTATAAATGAACATCATCCTTTCAATGTACACCAACCTTAACAACTGATGAAAAATTATCATCCAAAATGATAATATCTGAGCTCTCTTTTGCAACCTCTGTTCCTTGGATACCCATTGCAAGACCTATGTCTGCCTGTAATACATAAACAGAATCACAGGATTCACAGCCATGCATTTATTCACCGGTATTAGAGAGGTTTTTTTTTTAAGACAGTAAAACAAGAGATTGACATTATGCAACATGATTCAAACAAACATATCAGTTCATCCACATTCCCTTATTTTGTACTAATGCAGATATCCTATTATGGATAGGGATTCTCTAGTAATTCTAAGATTGTTTAAAAATGATAAAATTACCAGCTCTCTCAGCCCAGTTTACTAACGTCTCAGTAACCCTTTTTACAGTTTACAGCCGATAATAAAAATGTTCTCCTACATAGCTAAATTCATACACCAGATACTGAAATCGTAAAGGATGCACATAGACAATGCAAATTTTGTTGTTTACAGAAGCCAAAATCCTGAGAACAATTCTATGAGTAAAATGTAACTTCAGCAAACCTCATGTAGAGCAGGAGCGTCATTTGTTCCATCTCCAGTCACAGCAACAACATGACCCTTTTTCTTCAGAGCTTGGACAAGAAGAAGCTTATCATTCGGAGATGACCTTCCCATAACCTGCATAGACATAAGATGATAAGAGCTTAATTCCTCTCCAAATACGTAGAGCTTTAAGAGGGAACATAGATTCATAATAGCTGAAGCAAAAGTTAAATTGCATAATTACGAAGTATTTCAGAAAGACTATGATTTTCTATATATTTATAAAAAACGTTTCCCAATTTGGGCAATAGGAGGCATTCGGAGGTCACAAGTTCACCCCGTAAAAAAATGATTTCATGTGAAAATTATTACATCACAGAGACAGACTTCATACCGAAATCTTTTCCGCAACCTCTTGCCTCTCGGTTTCAGATAAAGCGCGAAATGTTTTCCCCTCAATAATGTTCGGTTCACTGGCATCTGCATCTGAAGCTAGTATACCACATTCCAACGCTATAGCTTTTGCTGTTTGGAGATTATCTCCTGTGACCATGCGCACCTGAAACATTATACAATCAACAAGATAAACTGAGATGCATTTGGGACAGTCAAATTGCAAGAAAGAGTTAAAATCTAGTTCTTTTGCCCATAAATTTAAAATATACTGGAGAGATTATTTAGGAGTGCTTTTTGTCTCAGGAAAACAATATGAACTCTAAAAAAAAACCTTGATAAAGAAGACCTAAATAATCAATGATTCAACAAATTATGAAAGGTGAGCAAAAGAAGTCCTTAATAAAGAAGACCTAAAACTCCTTATTTAGGAGTGCTTTTTGTCTCAGGAAAACAATATGAACTCCAAAAAAAACTCCTTGATAAAAAAGACCTAAATAATGAATGATTCAACAAATCATGAAAGGTAAGCAAAAGAAGTCACACCCTTGTTGTGCTTAAACAAATTTCACATCATCAAAAAGAAAAGAGATGTGCATTTAACAAAGTTCTTTTCTGAACATTCTAATTTCTAAGCATGAGTAAGGTAGTCTAATAACAAAGTGGAGTTCAATTTAGCATTACCAGCTTCAGCTAGTCCAAATAGTTGATATACGACCCAAGTTGCATATGAAATCTAATCAAGATAGGCATGCCTCGACTAGCAGCCTTTTTTCGGAAATATATGAATTGGCATTCAAATTCTTTGGAACCCAAATAAAATAAAAAATGGATCTAAATAAATTGAACCTGTAATATTAGTAAACAGCAAGGGCATACAGCATACCTTCACACCAGCTTTGACACATAACTGCACTGCATCTCTGACACCAGGACGGCATGGGTCCTACAAAGGCCAAAAAATTATAGTTTCAGTTGTACATACATTTTATTCAGGACATCTTCTGGTCGGCAGTAAGTGAAGATATACCTTTATTCCAGCAATACCCAGCAAAATGAGCTCATCTTCTGGCAGTGCCCATTGAGCTTCTTCATCAGATGGCACTTTCTCCAACTCATATGGTCGAAAAGCAAAGGCAACACAACGCAAACTTTGAACAGCCATATCCTCAATAGCTTTTTTGAAAAATGCCATCTATAGTTGAAACAGCATAATTATTGGAGCAAAATAGGAATAATAAATAATGATTACAGCAAATGCTTAAAATAAAATTGATAATGCTCAAATGCATTCTTCCAATGGTTTATCTTAATTATATATATGAACATGATCAGAATTGAATGAAAGAACATGACAAGTTTTTCTGGTACCAATACGTTCTCAAGCATCAAAGGCATCATCAAATATATACCAAAAACAATGTGATATTTTTCAAACAAATTCTTTGAACACTTTTTTATATTATTGCATACAATTTACTTTCCACAGATAGAGCACCATTGCTATCATGAAAATGTAAATCACTGTAGTTAAAAAATTGCACACATTAATTTGCTCATCCAACACTAAACAAACCTTGAGATCATCCAATACTTTTGTTTGGTCATTTTCATCCACATATTGAGTGCATGAAGCCAAAACAATTTCAGCAGCACCTTTCCAGTGTATGCGTAGTTGAGAATCAGGCTACACAAGGCAAATCAAATCATGTCAACAGCAGAAGAATACATTTTATGTGAAATAACTTGTAACAAAGAATACATTTGTAGACCTATACAAAAACAAGCTGGCACCAATAGTTCACATTTATCAGGTTGATGGTGTCCAATTTTGTCTGTGACATCGCTGGAGGGGTTCAAGGAGTTTCACAAACGTTGGTTCATGTTCCACCGTTAACAGTGCACATTAAATACTAATTGATGACTGGTTCTTCCAGGAATTTTATCCTAGATTTTCTGTTAAAGATTTTACCTTAGCATCTTCTCCTTCTACTACAATAATTTCAGCACAAGGTAACAGGGTAGGAGTTATAGGAGTTTCTAATGTTGCTTCATATTCTTTGTTGTTTGCAATGCACCTTGAATACAACTTGGTGTGATGGTCCTTCTCAAGATTTTATGGTAGATTTTTTATGGAAGCTATCAAAGCTCCCATATACCTTTTTCTTCCACTGAAATATTTTGGTATAAGTTTCATCGTAGTCCTCAAATTTTAACTGCATTTATGCCCACAATCTGTGGTTTATGCAAGGAAGCCTAAATAGTAAATTCTGTCAAGGGCAGTACATGTCTGATGTCATCTTGGATAGAAAAAGGGCTTCAAATGAACAAGGAGAAAGCAAGAAACAATAAACTATCTATTGATATTTTGACAAGAACATGCAATGCTGTCTCCTATCCTATATGTTGTCCATTTTGTATATTTATATGCTTATGCTGCTCGAGCTTTATAACAGCCTCCTCCTATTGCACAGTTGCAATACTAAGCCAAAACTTACTATGTTCATAGTAATTTTCAAAATATTTGCCAAAACAATTATAAATCAAATCCAAATCTAGGAAATACAAGCTATATATGCAAGCACTAAAAAATACAAGTTATCAGTATACCGTCTTTACAGCAACGCCTCCTTTCTTCTTCTCTGAGTTGAATGGGAAAGCGTGGATAATAGAAGATTTTGATCTGACAGCATCAAAATTCATCCCAAGCTGTGTAATACACGTTAGTATACAGTCAGAAATTCAACCTATGGAGAGTCTGAAGTGCAACTAACAAAGATACCTTAAGCCCCCAATTAAGAATGGCCTTTTCAGTAGGTGAACCCGCAACCTCAACGTCCTCACCTCCCTGCATAACGAAAACATATTGTTGTAATTTTGAATAGTTTGTACTTTGTAATGTCATACACAACTAATTTTGATAGTTTGTACTTTGTAATGTCATACACAACTTATTGCAACTAAATGCAATTTCAGTAGGTGAACCGCAACCTAAACATTCCCACCTGTCTGGGGATATTTCGTCAAATATACACACAAACTCACTCCAAAACTATATAGAAAAAATTCATTGCAAAGAATATCTCAGGTAAATGACAACGCAAATAGCACTTTTATTTTATTCCAATTTTTTTTTTAAGTTATATCCATCGGGCAAATGTTAGTGGTATACGTACAAAAGTCTGTGTGTAAAGACGGGGACTAGTAATCATGAATGAGCTCTCAGCTGCATACTAACCTCAGGTACAAAAACACTACCCGTTGTATTCTGTGCAAGACCTTCAATGAGCAGAGAGTACAAAGTTGATGACAACAGTGCACCATCATTTGGTGGATCCACTTTCTTCCCATTACCATACGCCTCAACAACAGTCATCTGAAAAGAAATTGAGATACTGATCACGGCTTACTTGCAGGTATAGATGATTTTAAAACAGAGTACATGAAATACAGATACTTGGCAATTTAAGCCCAGAGTAAAATTACCTGATTCAATGTCAAGGTTCCAGTCTTATCACTACAAATTGTAGTAGCTGACCCCATGGTTTCACATGCAGATAACCTCCTTACCTGCATGTACAAAATTACTATCAAACTTCCTAACAATATATCATGAGAACGTGAAGTAGTAGGAAATAGGAGATCAGAAATCAAACCAAAGCTTTGTCTCTCATCATTTTTCTCATTGAGTAAGCTAGGCTGCACCAGTAGAATAAGGTATAGTATTAATGGCATAATAACAATGACAATGGCATGACGATTGTAATAAAAACAGCGGTAGCTACTCTTTTAGAAAGCACAACCAGAAAACTAAGAACAAAGCAACAAAAAAATTGACCCCATTGAGAGGAGAACCGGTTCAATTTCCCTGTGCATTAGTTTCTTCTCTAATAAGCCACAGATATCCAATTATTTCTTCTCTAACGTTTTACATTTTAAATGTGGCAAAGGCATAGGGCAGAGAATGAACAAAACATTGACATAACACATCTAAAAAATAAGTTCCTGGAGCAAATATGGCATTACCAACCTCATTCCCAATTTCCCATACACCCTATAACTATCTTCTTCCAACATTTAGTAAATCTAGAGTTTCATATTCCCAGTTTTAGACATTCAAGAAGGAAAATCCTTTACATTCTTTCATTAGTTAGGATTTCCTAGGCAATTTACTCGTATAATTAGGAACAATTTTCCCTAAGTAGACTCCACTACAGAACTTATGTTCTCTTCAAGGGGCAATAGAATAATTTTTCAACACTGCACTCAAAATTAGAGTCCAAATCCGATACTTACGATTTGATGCAAATTTCTGTGGGACATTATGAAAAGACCAACAAAACCAAGTTAATGGATAGCCAATAAAGAGAATGATAAAACCCAAAAACCAAAAACTTACGTCAATGTAACAGCTAAGGGAAGACCTTCAGGAACAGCAACAACGACAATTGTGACCTGTTATAAAATAGCTCAATCACAACCACCTCAGAAGTAAAAACATAAACAAGTCTGATAAAGGTACCACATACAGCAATTGTGAGAATCTTGATAGCCCCGTCTACTGCATGGCTCAACGTAGTGTGCCCTGCCTTAAATTGGCGACTGCCATCGGAGTTATAGGTATGACCGCTAAAATACCTGAAGTAAAAGCATGGATGCCCATTAACAACATATACGACAGCTACAAGGCAGAAGAGCAACACCAAAGAGGACTAACCAACCTCGCCAAAAGGACTACTAAAACAACAAAAGCCACTGACAGCCCAACTATACCAACAAAAGTTGCAAGTCCATTCAGGCGAACCTGTTATACACATGTACCACACATGGTCAACAACAGTGTAAGTGAATCAAAAGAGATGTGAACAACCTTCATAAGAAAGGAGGGATATACAAACAAAAAGTTTAAGATGTAAAGACCTGTAGTGGAGTTTCTTCACCAGTGTCTTCTGAGATACTGGCCATAAGCAATCCCCATTCAGTGTTTATGCCCACACTTGTTACCTAGAATTAATAGAGCCCAAAAAAACTAACATCAGCAGGGAGTAGCGCATCAAGTTTTAACAGCAAGATGATACAAACAATAAACTGAAATTGAACCAAACAGTACAATCCAGATGTCACAATTAGCTGTCAATTTCTCCAAGCTTTGATTATCCTATCGAAGTATATTCAAATCTAAACATGATATCACTTATCAGACAGCATTCATTTTTGAAAATAACTTAAGAACCAATAACAAAGATACAATAATAAAACAGCATCACAAAGCTTCCAAAAGGAGGGTCATGTCTTAAACTACACAATGCTGCTTCTACCGACTACCAGAACTAAGAGGCCAGATAATTTAAGCTCAATCAGTCTTTACAAATTAACGCAGGAATTCACAAAGAATCTTACCAGCATAGTTCCATAACCATCCGCCACCTTGCAGCCAGACATCAAGAACGGTTGCTTTGAATCTTTTGTAACCTGAACCATCCCAAACAAAAGACAAGCAAATTCACTAATCCAATTAAAGAAAATTTGTTAAGCATGAATTATGTAGGAATACAGGCTAGAAAGAAGTAAAACTGAAAAGAACACCAGAAGAACTTCCCAACTAAACCATTTCTGTAAGGGAAAACTTCCAAATATACTCGCCAGCCTGATAATAGAACCATGCACCAACATAGCTTTCTAACCATGCATGTAAAGAACATTGAAGTAGTAGGTATGCAGAAGCTTACAATCTTGCTCTCTCCAGTCATGCTTGACTCATCAATTGCAAGTGACTGGCCAGCTATCAGAATCCCATCAGCAGGGACCTAATGAACAAGCACCTGTCATGTCAGCGATACGCAAAAGTGCTGGATGAATATTGATACAGAGGCGAAATATATAGACCTGATCACCAATCTTCAGAGGTATGACATCTCCAACAACAATATCAAATATCGAAGCCTCTGTCCTTCTACCACCTCTAATAACCTGTAAAATCACAGTCAATTTCGAAGTTTTATATGGAAGGAGTGTCCACAAAAGCACAAACATAATATGGAAGCATGGGCACAAAACAGGCACTGCAGAGCTCTGTGAGTTAGAGTCACACCTCTAAGTGTATATTACGCTTCTCCTCATTTAGACTTTGAAACTGAAGTGACTGTCTATAATCACTTACAGCTGTGAAAAGAGGAAGTATAAAGTTAGATACCCGCATTTTATGATAAAACAATACTATATCAAAGATAAATATAAGTGCACATATACTACAGCTGGAAGTAGACAACTAAACTTTGCACTTGTAGAAAGAATGAAACTATTACACATCGCCTGCTATGGGCTCCATTAGGTAAAATGTACAAATACTAACATTTAGGTGCTTTGTCAAAGAGCCATGAATCTTATTATTTCATAACATGCATGGTAACATCCAGGCAATTGTTATACCTACATCTACTTGTATTAAAAAAAAACATCACATTTTGTAAGTAATCCTCATCGATCTACCTAGCCTAATCCTGATTCAAGATGTTTTGAAACTGAATTCTGACTTTTTAGTATAAACATTTCTTACTTACAAATTCTGCAGCTTCCCTAAAAAGTTAAGTAACATCTTTTTAATCTGCAAATCTTATCTCCACGTATTCTCTCCATTACATAGATTTCATTATAAAGACTATCTGGAATAATGGAAGTCCAATAAGAATATTTAACACCCATAATCCTGATACCTGTAACAACAATCACAAGAATGACAGCAAAGGCAATGCTTCCCCCGTCATACCATCCTTCTTTTATTCCCTGCAGAAATGGACAATCAATGTCAATTGAAAAAGAGCCCAAAAGAAGTGTAAGACATCAAACATTCCACAAGTGCAAAGCTTTCAGACTGAAATCTGATCAATATTACACACTTCAGACACAGACAACCATTTAACCTTTTAGACAATTGTCTCTTGTGTAAAAATTCATTTTGTTATAATTGTACCCCCTTTCTTTTCTTATTTCTTGGAGGATATCTATCACTCAATTTTGTACGTTCCAAATACTCTAATCCTCGATAAATACCTTATTTTTCTATCTGAGTTAAGGAAACCCACATAACTGCATACAGTTGTGACATCACGATCTCAAACAGGAATGTCAATTGCCAGACAGTTTCAAATTAATGAAAAGTTAAATTACTTAAACAGCAAAAGAGGACACAAAATTGAGAATTTGCCGTTGATGAAGGTACCCACAGATTTTATATTTCCTACTTCTTTCCAGTTCCTTGCCTTTTCAAGTGGTTTGTAAAAAAGATAAGCTTCATAACTCTAGCTTTTTGGTAAATAGTATGAACACATACCTTGTGATATGAATTTAACTAGTCCTAATACAGGTTAACATATGTAACAGAAGATACAAAAATATAATCTTCTTCAATACCTCAGATTTGATGCCCAATGCCAAGGAAGCTGCAGCAGCTACCATCAATATAATTAGGGTTAAATCTTGCCATGCTTCCCAGAGGAATCTCTGTAAATAAAACAATTGAATAAATACACGAAAAACAGAAGATGTGCCACAATGTACGATAAGATGAAATCATCCCCAAAACGAATAATAAAACGAACCCAAAAACTTCTCCCTTTCTTTTGAGGATATGTATTTGATCCATATACATTCTTCCGTTTCACTATATCATCATCATCACCAGGAATTCCTTTTTCTGGATTTGTCTTTAGTCTCTGTGCTAGTCCGGAAACCTGATATATAAAGGATAATTTAAATTTTAAAATGTCACAAAATAAAGCAAACTACCATTAAAGAATAAATAGAACAACAAATGCTGTAAGTTTAGACATACTCCGCCGTATTGTTGTAGAAGTGCAAAATCATGCTCCCTCGACATTGAAACAAGTTCATCTGTTCCAACTTCATAATCGCCGCCATGCTCAGATGGAACCTTTGGAGTTACTGAGAATAACAATGGTAAATGAAGTTAGGACCAGATTTTACTGCAACTAGTACCGTGGCAGATGGAAAACAAGTATGAGTTGAACTTTTGACAAAGAAACCACAAACTGGTTATAAGTTCAATAACTAGTCTAAAAGTAAATTACCAACGGCCTTTTCTCCAGCTTCCTTGAAAAGGTATGCCGCCTAAAACAACAAATATACCGTATCATTAAGGGGCCTAATCCACAAAATAACACATTAACACGTGTTTCAAAATATCTGACATAACATACTCGTATAACTTGTGCATGTGTTCTGATCTTCCTTATCATCTGTTTCTTCTCTTCTTCCTTCTTCAAGTCCAAGGTGTACCGAAACCGACGAGAGGCATTTAACACAAGTGCAGCTTGCTGCAACAGACCATACACAAATAACTTGCAAACTGAAGGCTAATCAACAAACTTGCACTCGAGAAAGCTATTAAAAGAAGAAAATGGTAAAGCTGACCTAATAACTATCAATTTCTGCCTTAACCAACAAGGACAAAATAAAATTGAAGTTTCAGCTTCAGATAGATTGCAGAACCATGAAATAATGTCCATTATAATCATAAAAAGGAGCACGAATAATCTTCGTTAACAACAAAAACTAAAGCACCAAATAAAGATCCAACTCAAACTCAGGCACTCTAGCCAACAAATACTCTTCAATGAAAATCAGTAGAGTACCATACTACATAGAAACGACCACTAGATCACATTGTTGACACTGTGTTACTATTTACATGCAATATGAGGCCCAAATTTCCCTCTGTCCAAAATCCTAACACAAAAATTCTTCAATAAATTGTGTTTTGATTTTTGAATTACATGGAGGAAAGTCTCTAAGTCTTTCAAATCTTATGCTCTTGGTCAAATAAATGTAAAAAACTGCAAGGGAACCAACAGAAGTTCATATTCACTTTCAAATACAGCAAATTCCTTGCTGAATTTGCAGCTATGAAACTCTCCAGCGTTGCTGAACAATACAACTTCCAAAAGTCATATTCTCTGCCATGGGCTATAAAAGGCAAGTCTGCACTCAATACTCAATCAGCGCAACATACAACAAATCCTCACACTCACCATAACCTGTTTTCTAGGTTAACTCCCAAGTATTGTAGTCCAAGCTAAAGACCTTCAGTGATCTTCAAAATAATGAAGAATCAGTCAACTAGAGTCCCACTGATCCAACCCCCTCACTCATTCAAGTATCAGCTATCAACTACAGTCTCCAAAATTAATAGCTAAGCACCGACTTTCCCCTCAAACTCCTCCTTAAAGGCAAGAAAGACAATCAGGGAACCCTACAATGCCGGATCTACCAAGCCCCGGACATCTCACCAGACAATTGCACTTCCATCTTTCCACATTTGACTCGCATGAGACATAAGTCACCGGCCAGACCTAAAAATCCGATTTCAACTCCCCACTCCCCGGAAAAACATAATCTCACCAGAAGTCTAAAAATAGCAAACGGAAACAGCGCAAGGAAGGTGCGAGAAGTACCCTCCAACGCTTGAGACGCTCAATGGAGGCATTCTTGGTGCTAGAGATGTTGAATGGATCGGAAACATCGTCGTCGTCGGAATAGGAGGAGGCGCGGCCGCCGCCCTCGACGTCGAAGCCGCGGCGGTACGGGGACGAGGATCCCCTGAACTCGTCCATTTGCTTCGCAGGAGAGATGACACCGTCAAATCACCAGCACTTGTCCGTAACTGAAGCTACCTCTGAAGCTTTTTTCCACACACAGCAGCGACTCCGTAACTGAAAGCAACGCGTTTGAGATTTCTTAAAAAGGAAAAAGGTGTATTGAAGAAGAGGTAGTAAGAATACCAACAGACGTGTTGCTTCAACTTCTCTCTCTTTCCGATGAAAGAAGGAAACGTCCAAGAGGCAGGAGATTGGGTTTCAGATTTCAGTACACTACTCATGAGTCATGATATACATCACATGCCAATGGTGCCTACTGCCGACGTCTAGTTTGAGAAATATAATCTTTAATTCTTTTAATCTTTATTTGGTGAGGAGCTGGCAACTTCCTATTACATGCATATACTTGAAATTTGATGAGTCGAAACTCAAAAGTGATTACGAGTAATTTTAACGCTTTCGTTCTGTGTTTATTTTTTCATCAAAAAAAAAATAACGACTTATTTTTCATAAAAATTAAAATAACGACTTATTTTCATTAAAAAAAAATAACCACTTATGATGTCCCGATGTAAGGGTGGGAAAAATCAAACAAATATAAGATATTTTTTTAATACATGTAAACAGAGGATATCCTTACAAATAAGAAAGCAACTTAGATCATTTTTACAAAAGATTTACAAAATGAAGAAAAATTAGAACTCGAATCTAGAAATCGAATCCGAGATCCGTTACAACTGTGTGTAATCATGTTGAGGCAGCAGGTAGTCCAAAATAGTGTTGCGTAGGATAGTAGGGGAGATGTTCGAATTAGCCAGGAAGTCAACGGCTTTATTAGATTCTCGATAGCAGTGATGAACCTGAAAATAATCCAAACCATATAACAAGAAAAATCCTATATGCACACGTTATTTTATCTAATTGCACACGAAAATGTACGCTTACAATAAGCATACAGGTTCTGTACGCTTATTGTAAGCATATAAGGGCAATAATGGAATTTGGGAAAAGTAGGGTCATGGGCTTATACGCTTACAATAAGCGTACAGGTTCTATACGCTTATGTATAAGGGGTTTAGGGGGCAGGGTCTTGTACGCTTATTGTAAGCGTACAAGGGGTTTAGGGGGGAAAGGCCTTGTACGCTTAAAATAAGCGCATAGGTATGCGCTTATTTTAAGCTCGCATTTCTTCTTCCTCCCTCCGCCTCCATCTGCAAACCCTAAACCCGATCGCCCCCCCCCCCCCTCCCTCTTTCTTCCTCCTCCTCTTTTCTTCTCTCTTAATGACAAAATCAATGATGTCAACTTCTTCCTCTCGATTGGGCGACCCAGACGGTGCAAACCAGGAGGCCCGCGGAGCTTCTGGCGGCGACAATGCCGACCTCGGTGTTCCGGCAACGATTCCAATGATTGGAGGGCTCTCCGGCGACGGCGCTGCTGAGGAGATGCGCGGAGGAGATGCGCGGGTCTAGAGGATGTGGTCGGTGGTGGTTCTGATCCGGTGGTGGTGGTGGCGGGCCGGTCGGTGGTGTTTGGGTGGCGATGGAGGAGGAGGAGGACGACGAAGACAACACAATTAGACGACGGGCGAGGGGTGGTGCCAGACGACCGGCAACCCGATTGACACACGTGCCAGATGTGTCGGTGGATGTTACCGTCACTCCGCACCGATAGGCGTCCACCAGATATACTGCTTTTAAAATCATTATATTTTGAATTTCATTGAATTTTAGTTTTATTAGATTATGGATTTTAAGATTTCATAAATTAAAAATATAGATTTGTTAGATTTTAGAATTTGAAATTAGAATTACGAAATAGATTTCATTAGATATCGAATTTTAGGATTTTAGAGGTCATTTTACGAGGGAATGGGCCGTATTGTTCCCAATAAGTCAGTATTTGGCCTAATAAGGCCCATTCTTCATTTATTGGGCCGAATGGGCCTTAATTGACCCAATAAATTTAGTTATCAAACATCTTCAGATTAAATTTCAGTTAAAGAAATATAAATACGTTTTTCAAACAAATACGGTTACAATAATCTAACAAATAAAAAATCTAGGCGGTACGAGACGCATTAGGAGGTTCCGAGGGGCTGACACATCCGGCTCCGGTAGCGGACCGACGTGTCATGCCTCGAAGACATATCTCAGACACCGTCTGTAGGCGCGCTTCTCTGCTACAAGCCGATTTATTAGGTGCAGCATCACCAGTTCCTCAGCCTTCTGTGCAGACCGAGGATGATAGCATAAAGGACGTGTATGTTGACGATCCACCAATTGATGAGGAGGCGCAGCAGCCGCAACAGATGTCAGATGATGACGAGGGCTTGGAGGGAGAGTATAAGGTTTCTTTTGACCCGATTTTGTCGACGGATGAGACTGACCCTCCAGCCGTAGCCGCTCATTCTGCCCCCTCTCATGTGGCTATTCTCGTTCCATCCCCGGTCCAGGACGATCCTTTTGTCCCCTCCCATGTAGCTTCCCCGCCACCCGCTCCTTGCCATGCACCTCCTCCTCTCGGGGCGCCCGTTCTAGGCCAGGCTCCTTGGATGCTAGGAGGGTCACGCATCCCTATCCTCTTTCAGAGCTACACGACCCACATCGCCAGTGAGATTTGGGACCTAACCCCTCTTGGCCCTCCTGTCCATATTGTTGCCCCCATCCTTCCGCGAAACCGACGCATGAGAGGTCGAGGAGAGGCCGCTGCAGAGGAGGCCGCTGCAGAGGAGGCTGCTCAGGCTCCCCGTGGTACGGGCCGTCAGCGCCGCTAGTCGACTCAGAAGTTGGTACGTATTTAGGGTACAATCCCTTTTTAGGTGAAATATAAATTTTAATTTTTGTAACTAATATTAATTATCGAACATTCAGACTCGCAAGGTCTTGAAGGTCCACTTTCACGTTGGCTGGACCTCTCCGCTCGAGCAGTACATCAGACACGGGCCAAACACATGGTTTCAATTGGCGAAGCATAGCAGTCTCACCCATCTACGCAGTCTAGGCACCGGGGCAGTGGATCATGTGTTGGTGTCGGCTTTTGTCGAGAGATGGCACCCTGAGACATCCTCGTTCCATTTTCCATGGGGCGAGATGACCATTACATTGCATGATGTTTATGAGATTCTCAGGGTGCCGATTGTCGGGAGGAGCTGCGCGGGTAGCGTAGGTATAGAGCTGACTTAGCGGGTCACGCGCTTCTTTGGGCATGACGACACCACACAGGTGAACAAATGGTACATCAACGGCGACATTCCATTGAACTGGCTACAGAGTGAGCTCGTGCAGATGATGAGGGCACCATAGAGGGACGAGAGCACCATAGCTACATTGTATATGTTCTTGCTGCTCGGCAGTATAGTGTTGGTCGACAAGCCTACGAAAGCGATCAAGCACAAGTGGTTGTCGTTGCTTATGGACCACGAGACCACGGGCCGGTACGCATGGGGTGCGGGGATATTGGCATTACTGTACAAGAACTTGGGCCAGGCGTCTCGACGAGATGCACAGGGCAATGCTAGTTCTGGCATACTGTTGAGGGTAAGAAATGTCATTTTAATTAAAAATTAAAAATATTAGTTATAAATTTTTATTTATTCTTATCGTTTGATTTTGATCTACAGTCATGGATATGGGCGTATTTTCTCCATTTCCGTGGACATTATGTCATGGACCCTGCTGTAATTGGCACCGATGCTGGTGCTTTCAGAGAGGGTCAGGAGGTTCCACAGGGCAAGAATCCTGGTCGTTTGGTATGTATACGCCAGATTCTAGACAACATCATATATGAGGAGGTAATCTGTTTCGTTATATTAATATTTTATTTTATAATATATATTGACGCAAAATACTAACTTCATATAAATTACTTGTTACAGGTTCATTGGTTCCCTTTTGCTCGGGTATCATTCGACCGGCCGGAGTACGCTCCTTCTATGTTCAGAGGTATGATCCAAATCATGGATATACAGGAGCCGTATCTGCCGGACCGCATCCTCCGGAAGTTCAGACATGTACAGGGGATCCCGCACTTACCTCCAAAGCCTATATCAGTCACCTGCTTGAACAACATGGCCCACTACGATGTCACATTCTCGACTGATCTGTTGGGGGCATGGGATGAGGATCTGAGGCCTCTGATCCAGATTGAGGATCCACCAGCTACGCGTTATTGGGATGTGACGGATGATTATTTGGATTGGCTGGACGATTTTTCTCATGTGTTGGTGGATCCCAGATCCACTAGACAGGATCGTCCCGCGGGCCCTGTCCATCCCACACCTTCGATGGACACTATTGCGGTATGTTTAATTCGTTTAATTCAATAAATGTTTATTATTAAATTGTCATATATAAATTCTAATGGATATTATCATTACGAATACAGCGGAACCAATTGGTTGTATGTGAGCTCCGTGCATATTTAGAGAGGTCGATGGGTAGCAGCGTTATTCCCGCTGAGAAGGTTCAGGTGTTCATGAGTCGTCTATTGCATATGCTGACTGATGACACTCCTCCGATGGCCGCCCCTCCACCTCGTGCGTCACAGGTTTTTAGGGATTCTATACACGAGGATGGAGAGGATAGTGGGAGTCAGTTCGGTGGAGATTAGGGATGTTATTTTTATACTCTTTGTTATGTATATATTGGACTTATGTATGTGTTTTTTTATTATGTATATACTTTTCATGGATTAGTTCTGAAATATGACAAAAACCCGAGAAATGCGAAATGGGCCCAAAGAGGGCATTTATCGTAATTTTTAAATATACGATAAGAGTTTCGGGCAAAATAAGAGTTTTGGCACTTATCGTAATTTATAAAAATTGGTTTGCCCCTTTTTCTGCAAAACAAGAGTTTCGGACACCTATCATAATTTATGAAAAGTGGTAGAGAGCATTTTTGAGGCCCAATACCTGTGCGCTTAAAGTAAGCGCACAGCTTTGTGCGCTTAAAGTAAGCGCACAGCTTTGTGCGCTTAAAGTAAGCACACAGCTTTGTGCGCTTAAAGTAAACGCACATCTTTGTGCGCTTAAAGTAAGCGCACAGCTTTGTGCGCTTAAAGTAAGCGCATAGCTTTGTGCGCTTATTCTAAGCGCATAGATATTGGGCCTAAATTTGGGCCCAATATTGTGTAACAGGCGATTGTAACGGGAATAAATCAGACCGTTTTTGCGCTTAGTGTAAGCGCACAAACGTTCTTTTTTATAGATACCATAGCCCATTTCATTATCTTTCTCATCCAAACACAACACTCAACTCACATTCAGCTTCTTGGTAACATTATTCATCTTTCCTTGAATTAGTTTTTTGAGTTTATAGCTTGTGATAAAATAATTCATATTTCAGATCCGGGATATCAAGGTCGTTGCAGAGTATGGCTTCATCGTTGAGAAATGTGATAGTAATCAACGATGACTCAAATTCCTCTGTTGTCGAAGAAGACAACAACTACACCTCGTACGGTACTAGAGATGATGATGATGCTGAAGTTGCTGGAGATGTTGCAAATTCAACATTACAAAGAGTCGAAGCTTCTCCACATGATAAGAATAAGAGTTTCATTGTTGTACTAAATCAAACCAATGTCTACCCAGAATATCGGCTGGTAGGCACCGCATCCTTCATAATGTAAATTTATTATTCGGATTACTTCATAATATCAACTTTAAATGCACTTACTGATATGCCGAGTTAGCACTTATAAGTCATGAAATGGGCCAAAAAACACAAAAAACGGGCCCAATAAGGCCAAATTAGCATTTTTAAGGTACAAACGAACAATAAAGCAAAACTGTTAAAGTATAACTTACAATTAGATAAGAAAAGGAAAATGGTTTATCGGTATAAACTATAATTCTTGGACTTCTTCACCTTATAACTTACAATTTTCGAGTTCTTCATACTTCATGCTATAACGTAAGTATAGAGTTCAATATAAAACTTCATAAGACTTTGTCATATCATATGACTATATAGTACAATTAATAACTTCTTTATTCTTATTATTATACATTAGTATAAACTATAATTAGCGACTTCATAAGACTTCATGCTATGGCGTAAGTATAAAGTTCAAGTATAAACTCATAAGCCTTCGTCATATCACATTATAACTTCATAAGACTTTGTCATATTACATGTCAAACTAACTACATACGGATTTGAGGTACGTGCCACCAAAACTATCATCAACTCTTTTGCTCTAGCTCTCGCCCACTCAATCATTTCATTCATACTCTCCCAAACTAAGCCAGTACGAAATCGTTCTGCATAATCTTCCCCCTATAATTATTTTTTATTTATGAATTATTACACTGTCTATAATTAGAACAAACTAATAATACAACAAATTTGCAAAGTCATTAATTCATAGCAAATTTACATGCTACAATAGAAGCTATAATCTATATATAAAATATAATTTAAACACTAACCATGAACAAATCACAATCATCTCCTTTGTCTTTGCAACCCGACAACCAAGAGCCGCTCCATTCTTCGCCTACTTCTTCATCTTCTCAAGCTTGTACCTAATCTCGTACCTCATCTTCAATTTGCAAAGTCATTTCAATGTTGTGATTTGGTGTGGAAGAAGAAGAATGATGGTGCATTTATAGGCTGAAAATTCGGCCATTGGTACGCTTAATGTAAGCGTACAAACGGTCGGATTTTCAAAATCTGTACAAACCTGTACGCTTAATGTAAGTGTACATGCACAAAACCTGTACGCTTAATGTAAGCATACATGAACAAAACCTATACGCTACATTAAGCGTACATGCACAAAACATGTACGCTTACATTAAGCGTACATGCACAAAACCTGTACGCTTACATTAAGCGTACAGGCACAAAACCTGTACGCTTAAATGTAAGCGTACAGGCACAAAACCTGTACGCTTACATTAAGCGTACAGGCACAAAACTTGTACGCTTACATTAAGCGTACATGTTTTGGGGCTATGCCCTCATCGTAATTTTTTATTCCCCCTTTTGCCCCTATGTGCTTAATGTAAGCGCATATAACCTGTACGCTTATATTAAGCGCACACATTCGTGTGCAAATAAGCCAAAAAAATGTGTGCATATAGATGGATCCTATAACAATGAGCGAATTTCTTGAATTATGGTTGAAATTTCCCAAGGGATTTTCCAAATTCCACGAGTAGAATTAATGACAGAGAGATTATCTCCTTCAAGAACTATCCGCCTAAAACCTTGTGAAATAGCCATACGAAGGCATTCGAGAGCGACAAGCGCTTCGGCTTTAATAGGTGATGAGCAAAGGATCTGCATATGGTCTAAGAAGACCACCTCACCGGAGTGGTTTCAGAAAACATATCCGATATGTGCAGAATCGTTTTGTTTAACAGATGCGTCAAAATTTAATTTTATACAGTTAGGATGAGGTTTTCGCCATTGGGAAAAATAATTGGAGCGTTTCATTTTATTGACAGTCGAGTGATGCTATTGTGACAAGCTTGGAATCCAATCTTTGTAGGAGATATACGCACGGTTAACAGTTTGTTGAATTTGAATAGGAGCTTTTCAAAAAATTAAAGCATTTCGATCTTTCCAGATATGCCACCAAAGAAAAATTATAGGTATAATATCTCGGTTTTTGGAGTGGAAGAACTCCATATTAGTATAGAAATCATCAGTGACATTAAAATTAAAAGTAAGACCAATAAGGTTTTGAAGTAGTTGAACAAACGTAGAAGTGAACGGACAACCAAAAAATTGATGGTTAGTGTCCTCTGTAAGAAAATTACAGAGGACACAATGAGATGGAACCCTTGAGTAGCGCCTATTAAGACGCTCCATTGTGGGTAAGGAATCAGAAAAGCCTTTCCATAAGAACTTTTTTTTTGTGGAATTTCCAAAACCAAGTGGGAAAGCATGGGGAGGTAAGGGTACGAGTAAGTATAGAACGAGCACTCTTAACTGTGAAGGTACCATCAGACGACGAGAACCAAATAAGTATGTCTGATGTGTAAGTCGTGGGTATGAAAATATCCAAAATTTTAGGGATAATTTGAGGCGGAAGGACCATCTAAAGAGCTCCCAGATTCCATTTCATGTCCGGAGTTATAAATTGAGAAATAGTGGACCCACGGTCATGGTCACCTGCGTACTGAGAAAGGGTGAAGTTTGGAATCTAATTGTCATCCCAAAACTTAGTATGAGTTCCATCGCCAAGTTGCCAGAAAAGTCCTTTGCGGAATTCTTGTCGTATTTACAGAAGCCTGGAAACTTGCCAGTAATCTGAAGGTTTATTTTTGTATGTAAGATATTTACTTGTATTATTATGCACAAATTTATGCCAACTTGTACTATTCTGAACCTGGTATGAAGGGGACAAGGACCACTCAAGAGTACCTCGTTATAATATAATCAATTCTTTCATTTTGGCTATATTTTACTTAACTCAAACAGAAACATCTTGTTTATTGTGACAATAGTTCTAATATCAGTGTCTTCTAAACTGAAATTTTTGCATCTTTATTTGGTATTCGGAATGCTATCAATTTTAATATTAAACACTTAATTATAGAAGGTGATAATTTAACAATTCACTCAATTATTCGTGACATTACTACTCTACTTTTCTTTTTTTATTCTATACAAGTACACCATTGTTTTAGAGAAGCAAATCACACAGTTGATTTCCTAGCTACGCATGACGGATGACATCAATTCCACTGGGCTTGCAAGACTCCAACATATTCTTTCTTCTACCACATTTTCTAGATCACGGGCTTCGTTCATCTCGATATGAGTTCTACTGTTTGAACTCGATGTATGATAATTTGTACGACACCTTTGTAAAGATCATTTATTGCGATGATTCAAGGTTGTCATTCTGTTAGTGAATGGCTCCTATTGTTTGCCTTGTATAAAAAAAAGAGTACCTCGTTATAATAAAAAAAATTATACATAGTTAAAAACTAGGTCACCTTTCTTAGAAAGGTCCAACCTAAATCATTATTACGGACAATCATAAGAAATTTTTTCAACATAGGGTGAAGGGTCCTAATATGGCTAACATTTCCATTCATACAGTGGCGACGAAGAATATCTATATTATACTCTTTTGATGCAAGACAAGTTTGTCGCTTGATTAACTTCTTTGAAGCAGTGCCAGATTTTGATATCCTCGAAATGGGCTAGGAATCTTCGTGTGTCTTTGATAATCTCTCGATTTCTCATGGTGTGTCCCAATTTCCTTGTAAAGCATTTATGATTGCCAGGTTATCACCTTCAATAACAAGTGTCCTAATACCAAGTCGATACGCATGAACTACTCCGATCCACGTCGAAATGGCTTCTGCCTGTAAAATAGTTGTTGATTCAATAATTTTACCATACATGAAAATAATATTACTATTCCTATCCCTAAAAAGATAATCGATTATGGTATCCCCAGTGTCAATCCTTGATCCATCAAATTTTAGTTTGATATGCCCACCTATTGGTTTTGTCCACACAATTTCCTTATCCATCTTTATTTTTTTCATTTTGGCCTCTATTGTTCTGTATAATCTACAGGATGCACAAATATCGACACATCTTGGACTATCATTTGTCTTGTTACGGAAAATCATGGAATTTCTATGGTTCCATATATGCCACCAGGCAAAGCACGCAAGTTCAAAGTTGGAAATTACTCCTCTATTGTATGTTAAATTGTCATTGAAATTTGTGGTTAGTAAGGCCGAGGTTAGACATTCATTAAAAATGCCTCCCTATTTCATTAAGGACTGCGTTAATATATTTGCAATTGAAGAATAAATGACTAGTGTCCTCATTTGATTCCTTACAAAGGATTCATTCAGCAAGTACTCTGTTATAATGCTTATTTAATCTCTTAGTAGTTGGAAGTGAATCTGAACAAGATTTCCACAATAAATGTTTTACTTTTAGTGGTAAGTTGAGTGATCGGTGCTATTCTGTAGTGCATATCTGGGGGTTATTACTAGGTTTGAGGCGCCATTTGGATGGATTTAGAGCATAATCGTGGATTATGGAGTTAGAGTGGAGAAGTGAAGAAATCATGGGATTTATAGAGGTTTGAAGTGTATTGAAGAGTAGAAGAACAATGTGCTGAATTCAAATGGTTCGTTCTCTCTACTCAGACGTCCAAATGAAGTGATTCCAATTCGAGGAGTTAGATCGTGAAGTCTACTGCAAGTCCTCAAAATATGAGCACAATCCGAGTTGGGAATCAAAAGTTATGGCATTTTTACGGAAGTGTCGCAGAAGCTGAAGAAGACACCGTCTGACGCCCCGCGCCAGAAGCCACCGCGACCCGGCGGTGGATCTCAGAGAAGACAACTGGAAGCCACCGCGCCCCGCGGTGGAACTCGCCGCCCCGCGGTGGACTTGTTAACGCCTCGCGGCCAGCGAGATATTATTTCCTATTTTGCGTTTTCGGATTTCCTATTTTTATTTTCTTATTTCATTTAGTATTATTTCTAGGTTTAGCTTATTTTCCCTAGCCTATTTAAGATCTTTTCCAGGTCTTGAGTAGAGACACTAACTTTTATCATCGTAGTTTTTCTCAATTAGGGTTTCAATTGCATCTCAATGGAACACTAATTTTCCCTTGTTCTACTAGACGCTTGAAGCAATACAGTTGATTTGGTTGTGAGATTTCTATTCCTTGTTCTTATTCTTATATGTGTTGGTTTAATTCTCTTGGTTATATTGAGTATTGATTTATTGTTATTCTTCATAGCCTGGCCAACTAGGTTGAGTAATATTTATCAATTGCTAGGATTGCATATAGTGGAATACGAGTGCATATCTAGTAGCATACATGATTAAACATATAGTGGAATACGAGTGTTTAATTGTGAGTGAGAATTATTTGCATGTTGAGTAGTAAGGTTTTCTTCTATTCGCATGTATCCTATATCCTTACATGCATTGCTATTGCTTTATTAGTGGTAAGGTTTTCTTCCATTGATACTGTAGTAAGTACTATCAACAACTTTCTGAATTGGTAGTTAATAACGATCAGGGTGGGAACAACCTTAAGAATAGTTAAAGAACTTGGATTTATAAGATTTCAGTGATCGACTTATATCTCTGTATTGTGGATCTCGTTCTAGTAGAACTACTTTCCCCAATCATATTCTCAAATCAACCAAAGTTGTTTACTTTACTATGTTTGATAATCAAAACCCCCTTGTTACTTTGGATGCTTATAAACACATAGATTGATTACTTCCTCCCTATGGGTTCGACCCTTGCTTGCTTGCTATACATATGTTTAGTAGGTTTGTTAGGACTTTCACTTTGATTAGGCTATTCAACGATATTTACATTGCATATTTTAGCCACGTCAAATTTGGCGCCGTTGCCGGGGCTAAAATATGCAATGCAAATATCGTTGAATAGCCTAATCAAAGTAAAAGTCCTAACAAACCTACTAAACAGATGTATATCAAGCAAGCAAGGGTCGAACCCATAGGAAGGAAGTAATCAATCTATGTGTTTATAAGCATGCAAAGTAACAAGGGGGGTTTTGATTATCAAACACAGTAAAGTAAACAGCTTTGGTTGATTTGAGAATATGATTGGGGAAAGTAGTTCTACTAGAACGAGATCCACAATACAGAGATATAAGTCGATCATTGAAATCTTATAAATCCAAGTTCTTTAACTATTCTTATGGTTGTTCCCACCCTGATCGTTATTAACTACCAATTCAGAAAGTTGTTGATAGTACTTACTACAGTATCAATGGAAGAAAACCTTACCACTAATAAAGCAATAGCAATGCATGCAAGGATATATGATACATGCGAATAGAAGAAAACCTTATTACTCAACATGCAAATAATTCTCACTCACAATTAAACACTCGTATTCCACTATATGTTTAATCATGTATGCTACTAGATATGCACTCGTATTCCACTATATGCAATCCTAGCAATTGATAAATATTACTCAACCTAGTTGGTCAGGCTATGAAGAATAACAATAAATCAATACTCAATATAACCAAGAGAATTAAACCAACACATATAAGAATAAGAACAAGGAATAAAAATCTCACAACCAAATCAACTGTATTGCTTCAAACGTCTAGTAGAACAAGGGGAAATTAGTGCTCCATTGAGATGCAATTGAAACTCTAATTGAGAAAAACTATGATGATAAAAGTTAGTGTCTCTGCTCAAGACTTGCAGGGAACAAGATTTCCAAACCCGAGATAGGTTATCTTGTCAACTAAAGATTTCCAAACCTAATTGAGATAGGTTATCTTGTCAACTGAAGAACAAGATTTCCAAGGGTCTGAATTGGTGGGAACAAGATTTCCACAATAAATGTTTTACTTTTAGTGGTAAGTTGAGTTTCCAAACCCGAGATAGGTTATCTTGTGGTATTCCACTTCTATATCTATCAAGAGATTGTGCCGCAAAGCTCACTAAATATTTTCCATTAGGAGAGGGCTGCCATATTAATTTGTCATCAAAGTTATACAATGGAATTTGGATCTATTTAACTCTTTGTACCATGTTGTTTGGAAGGGCTTTGTTCAAGAGTATAGAATTCCATTATTTGTTGTTAGTGATGAACTCAAAGGCCGTTTTTCCAGAAGCGTTTTTACCCAAAACCTCATTTAGTGATAGATCACCAATCCCTTTATCTTTCCAAAAATATATAGTCTTATCGTTTCCTATTTGTGAACGCAATTCCTTCTGGATTTCCCTTTCTGAGGCTAAGTAGTAGTGTAAATTGCCACAAAAAGTTCTTTTTCTAGAGAGAGAAAAGACATTCCTCCTTGATATATTTTTCATGAACAACTTGTACGCAAGTGTTATTCGGCTCAGTGAGAATTTTCCAGAATAGTTTTTCATTTGTAGTGATTTATTAATTATTTCAGCTGTTCAAAATCCTAGCCCTCCATCAGTTTCCGGGGTATAGATACGAGCCCAACTGATCAGTGGGTGAAAGCCTGTAGAGTCCATTTTATTCCAAAAGAATGATTTTTTACATTATCAATCTCGTCCACTATTCCTTTAGGGAGCAAAAAGCCCTGCATGAGAAAGTTTACTTTTGAAATCAGATTTGCTTGAATAAGGACCGCTCTTCCAGATTGTGAGAGTGAATTTGCCTTTCATTTTGACAATTGTATTTTAGTGAGGTGATGGCTTCTTTAAAGGTAGCATTATTTACACATCCTCGAATGATTGGTATACCTAAATATTTTTCTAGATGGGTTGCGTTTTGCGGAGAGATGTTGGACGAGAACTAAATAGAATTTTTATGAAAATTTGTATTAGGCTAGTTTTTTTTTTAGAAATCCTGTAGAAAATTTTTAATGTACATGGTTGATGAAACAACCGCATCAGTTGAGTATCATTAGCAAAATTAAGGAAAGGGATCGATGTACCATTCCTAACCAATTTGATACCAACCCTAGGATTCGGGCTTTCTGAATCATCGACTAAAGATCTTGCCAAATATTTGGTAGCAAGGACAAATATATATGGTGACATAGGGTCTCCTTGTATGAGATCCCGCAAGATGGTGTCTATATACTATCGGGTTCATTATTAACTAGTACATAGAAAGATGTCGTTGTAATACAGGCCATGATGAGATTTATAATTTTTTGATGAAATCCAAAAGAGAGGAGGATATGCTCAATGAAATACCAACGTATTTTATCAATAGGCGTTTTCCATGTCTAACTTTAATGCCATTCACCCTGTTTTTCCTATTTTTTTTCTTATGGAATGAGTGAAAGATCTCGTGAGCTATTAAAATGATATCCTGAATCAGTCGGCCCTCCACGAAGGCACCTTGTAGAGGATGGATTAAACGTGGGAGCCACAATTTTAATTTGTTCGCGAGTATCTTCCTGATAATTTTATAGGTGCTATTACAGAGGCTAATTGGTCTATAATGATTTATATTTAGTAGGGCCTCCACTTTGGGTATGAGGGCAGTGTAGGTATGATTTGTTTCTTTTAGCATTTTGCCTGAATGGAAAAAAGTAGTAGTTGCATGTATAACTGTACTATCAATGGGGAAACCATCAAGTCTCGGTATTTTGTCCATAGGCATCTCATTTATTGCTTTTTTAATTTCGTATGGAGTTGGTATATGTAGCAGACTGGCATATATTGTCTGCGTCTGTTATCTCTTTTTTATTATGTCTAGAGACGGAATACAATATGTGGATTGGTTTTGTACCTTAACCCAAGTTGCTTTGAGATTTCATTTTTAATTTGGGTGGTGTCATAAATCATTAAACCATTTGTGGAATCTAGTAATGGACTATTGATAGGGCTAAAGTCGTATGCCTATCAAATAAATCCTAAAATACCTACTAAAGAGTATAGCAAGCAAGTCAGGGTCGATTCCACAGGGAGTCAGGTTATCTATCTCTGTAATTCGCAATCACCAACTAGGAACTAAGGGGGGGTTTTGTAGTGTTTTCTTAAAAATCAAGTAACAAGTAAGCAAATAAACAAGTTTGCAAATAAAGGTTTTGAATATAATGGGGAAAAGCGCCACACTTAACAAAGATCCACACAACAATAGATATGGTCGATCACAGAATTCTATCAATCTCAAGTTCTTATCATTTCTGTAGTTGTTCTTATCCCGATCATAGGTAACTATTAGTTCTATCAGCCCTAATAGTACTTATTACTAAATCAAATCTGAAAACCTTCAAGACTCAATAAAGCAATAGCATTCAACCAAGGATTTAACAAGATACATGCAATAGAAACAACCCGTTACTATAAGCATGCAATTAACTCTCTCTCACGATGAACACTCGCAACCCGCTTATGTAAATCATGCTCGCTACTAGATATGCAACCCGAACCCGGAATCACAAATCCTAGCAATCAGGAAGATATCAATAAACCTAGGTGATCAATCTAGATAAATCAACATAGACCAATAAACAATCAAGCGCAAGAGAATTAATCCAACTAGATAGGAAAACGAACAAGAGTAGAAAACTCACAACCAATCAATTGCTGGCTTCAAACTGTCAAGTGCAACAATGGAGGTTTAGTTCTCCATTAGGGTTTATGAGAGAAAAACGATGAAAGGTGGCCACTAGGGTTTTCCACCAAGTCTTAGAAAATAGTCTTAAATACTAGGACAAATATTTAGGAATAAAATAAAAAGGAAATAATAAACTTGTAAACAAAGTCTCGGAATTAAAAATAAAACGGAATAAAACTCGGACAGAATCTTTTCAGCGCGTCGTCACCGCGGGGTGCGGTGACACCCCCACCGCGGGGTGCAGTGGAGCTCCAGTGGCCAGGTGCCACTTCTCTGGTCTTCTCGCCGCGGGTGCGGCAGTGCCCACCGTTGGGTGCGGTGGTCTTCGGCGCGGGTGCGGAAAGGCTCCAAAAAGTATATCCTCTCCAAGGCTCCTCCTTGCATCCTTCGCACCGCCGGTAAAATCGTCTCTTCACTTCCTTGGCGTCTTCTCCTGGTGGCTTCCTTCCTCAGTGTCTCCTATGATATCCAAAACAGCTCAAACACCTCCAAAAACACCAAACTTCACCCCCAAACGCCATGCACATGAATGTGTCTAAATCTACCCGAATGACACCAATAAACCCTCTAATGACTCTCAGTTAAGCCCTACAAAGTAGTGCTTATCAAACTCTCCCATGCTTAGACCTTTGCTCGTCCTCGAGTAAACTAATAAAGAGTCTACTCCTCCAATGCAGCACCCAAGGTCTCAGGAAGCATATCCTCCAACTAAGAGTCACCTAACCCATGCCAAGCTCCTGGCACCAATCTCATTCACAATACATCCACAACTCAACAAGCTTAAGGGGCAAGCAGAGTACTTCCCCCAAGCTTAACCCGGACATCCAATAGTGTGAGTAACCTCTAATCCTAGCCTCCATCTATGACTCCTTATGCCTCCCAGAGTGACCTACCCGACAATCCTTCTTTGACTCTTCTTCTTGTGTCGCCCCGCCGGTAAAATGAGATCCTAGAAACACTCCTCTTTTTTTCACTCATTTTGCTTAGGAGCCCTTTCGGGTTTTCATCCTAGCCACTCATTTTTTTTTCATAGATGTGCTCACATAAGCTCACGTCACTCAGACACCATATTATCCCAGCCTAGCGTTGGTCCGAGTCACCTGCTTTTTACCTGAGTCGCCCTTTCGGGTTTTCAACTCATCCCAGGATTTTTGTTGCCTTTTTTCATTTTTTTGGCTTTTTCATTTTTTTTTAGAAAACTCAAATGCAATATCAAAAGAAACTGTACACGGAAACTAAAAAAATGTACATAAAGATAAGTAATGAGTTTACTCCCTCCCCCATGCTTGAAGTACGCATTGTCCTCAATGTGTGAAATAGAAGACAATCATAATAAATGGGGAAAAGAAAGTAAAACTCACTGATGTGGTGGTCCGAGCGGCCAAGGGTACTGCCCGAAGAACTGCGTCTGCTGCTCCCCCAGCTGCTGGATCCTCTCATCCTGCTGATCCATCCTCGAGAAGATCTGGGTCTGAAAACCATCAAACCGACCATCAAATCCCTGCTGCCACTGCTGCTGCTGCTGCGTCATCGCCTCCATCTGCCTGGACATCATGTCCTGCCAGGGGTCCATGGGCGGTGGTCCCTGGCCTGCAGCAGGCATCTCCTCATCAGCATCATCAGTAGGTGCACGACTCGAACTACCAGCAGTGGCCCGCCTCCGTCGAGGCTAGGAGTCAGATGACATCTCCAAGATCTCAGAAGCTAACGTCCCCACTGTAGGTGTGCCTGGGTCGTGAGGCAGGAAGAAGTCGTGGTACTCGGGACCATAGGGGAGCTCTCTTGGCAGTGCCAGGATGTGACTCTTGTCGGCATACGAGCACCAAAACGACGCCTTCTTCACTATCTTCAGCATATTGCTCGCCTGTAGCCGATTGACGTCAAAGCATTGCGAGAGGATGGGCACCTCATCCACGCCGATCTGGAGGGCCTTCTCAACAATAAGGGTGATCAAACCACCCTGGATAATGTCCCTCTTCTCGCCCTCACGGATCTGCAGAAGGGCGTTGAGGATGAGCTCTATCCAGTCCGGGACAAAAGTTGCCTGGGGCAGGACACTGTAGAACCATTGTAGGTCCTTCAAGGGAACCTTGTTGTCCTCCTTATGACCATGAAACGTCCCCTGAAGCAGCTTGTGCACCAACCGCAGACATGGGTGAGTGAATTTGTTGTTATACTCATCATCCACGTAGTAGGGCTGTCCAGTAGCCCCCACCCAGAAATCACACAGAACAGCCTCGGTAGTGCCATCTCTCCAATCCTCAGTGGGAGGCCTAGTCACGCCAATGGCCTCCCTCGCCTGCTCAGCACTCACTGTGTACTCCATGTTCTCGTATTTGAAGGACACAACAATAAGCGTGTCACCATCCATGTGGCGCCGGAAGGTAGCAATGAATTGCCTGCACAGATTCTCATACGAGGGGGCATATACATCAATAAATCCCCCCAGCCCCGCATGCTTTAAACAAAGCTCAGTGTACTCAAGCACTGAGCTTTGTCAGGGTCGATTCCACAGGGAGTCAGGTTATCTATCTCTGTAATTCGCAATCACCAACTAGGAACTAGAGGGGGTTTTGTAGTGTTTTCTTGGAAATCAAGTAACAAGTAAGCAAATAAACAAGTTTGCAAATAAAGGTTTTGAATATAATGGGGAAAAGCGCCACACTTAACAAAGATCCACACAACAATAGATATGGTCGATCACAGAATTCTATCAATCTCAAGTTCTTATCATTCCTATAGTTGTTCTTATCCCGATCATATGTAACTATTAGTTCTACCAGCCCTAATAGTACTTATTACTAAATCAAATCTGAAAACCTTCAAGACTCAATAAAGCAATATCATTCAACCAAGGATTTAACAAGATACATGCAATAGAAATACCCCGTTACTATAAGCATGCAATTAACTCTCTCTCACGATGAACACTCGTAACCCGCTTATGTAAATCGTGCTCGCTACTAGATATGCAACCCGAACCCGGAATCACAAGTCCTAGCAATCAGGAAGATATCAATAAACATAGGTGATCAATCTAGATAAATCAATATAGACCAATAAACAATCAAGCGCAAGAGAAATAATCCAACTAGATAGGAAAACGAACAAGAGTAGAAAACTCACAACCAATCAATTGTTGGCTTCAAACTGTCAAGTGCAACAATGGAGGTTTAGTTCTCCATTAGGGTTTGTGAGAGAAAAACGATGAAAGGTGGCCACTAGGGTTTTCCACCAAGTCTTAGAAAATAGTATTAAATACTAGGACAAATATTTAGGAATAAAATAAAAATGAAATAATAAACTTGTAAACAAAGTCTCGGAATTAAAAATAAAACGGAATAAAACTCGGACAAAATCTTTCCAGCGCGTCGTCACCGCGGGGTGCGGTGACACCCCCACCGCGGGGTGCGGTGACACCCCCACCGCGGGGTGCGGTGGAGCTCCAGTGGCCAGGTGCCACTTCTCTGGTCTTCTCGCCGCGGGTGCGGCAGTGCCCACCGCTGGGTGCGGTGGTCTTCGGCGCGGGTGCGGCAAGGCTCCAGAAAGTATCTCCTCTCCAAGGCTCCTCCTTGCATCCTTCGCACCGCCGGTAAAATCGTCTCTTCACTTCCTTGGCGTCTTCTCCTGGTGGCTTCCTTCCTCAGTGTCTCCTATGATATCCAAAACAGCTCAAACACCTCCAAAAACACCAAACTTCGCCCCTAAATGTCATGCACATGAATGTGTCTAAATCTACCCGAATGACACCAATAAACCCTCTAATGACTCTCAGTTAAGCCCTACAAAGTAGTGCTTCTCAACTATTTAATGAATCGAATCTTGGCTATTGTTTGGTAGTACTTGGTATTGCGATATGCCAACTTAATATGGGTAACTTTTTCCATTTGCTTCCGGTATTTATATTGGAATTTGAGGATGCAATTATGTCTTTGTACTAGCCTCTATAGTAGATCATTTGTTTTAGTGCGGAATGGGGTTAAGTCTAGCTGTTTTTGTGTTTGTAGTAATTTTTCTTCCAACAACTAAAATTGTTAGAAATTATTATTAAAAGTTTCTTTTACCCATACTTTAGTATATTTTTTCAATAGTCTTAACTTCTGTTGTAATTTGTACATATACGGATTAGTAGCATGGGATTTTTTTTATATAATTTACCATATTTGGTTTTGATTTTTGTAACTGATGTTATCTAGTTTTAAGATTATGGTTCCAAAGGATCCAAATACCACCTCTGGTATCAATTAATGGTATGAAAACTAGCTAATGAAAGCCAAGATTCGTAATTAAACTAGCATTTGGTTCTATGTTACAGTTTGTTTTTGCTAAGATGAGCACATTTAGATTACTATATTTTATATATTTTTTAGTTCTTCCCAGAAGTTCGGGCGTTTCACTCCCTCTAACATTCATGTAACCTATATTCATCATAATATTTTTTGAGTAAGCCACTTACTGTTATGATTGTTGGTCTTAGTATGCATATTTATTGTGATCATCATTTGGGCGATTTGTTTTTGATTAAAGAACTTTTTAACAATAAATTTGATAAGCAAAGTTTGTAAGTAATTGTAGTTATAGAGTTGTACACCCCCACACGGGGGCAAGGTGTAATACAGTGGCTTGTGGGCCGAAATTAGAAGAAAGGGTAAGAGCAGCTTAAAGTTGTGGTCAAACCTGTGTGACTTGGTGATGATGCTTGCAGGGCACCAAAGGTGCCATGAGGAGGCAATGGCACCACTTACAAAAATAACGCTAAAAATGCCTAGATTAGAGTTACATTGCACTAAGTATATGGGGTAAAAAGGCAAGCTATGAAACAACCAAAATATATCGGAAATGGCTCGACAATACATTACATGGCCATGCACATCGATACTTAAATTACTCATACACTTAAGCATAACAAATATATCAACAATTGGCTTTGCAACATGCTGAAGTGAGGAGCCTTGGACCTTGACAGTACTGGTGCAAATTGGGGACCAAGATGCGTGCTCAAGGCAAGTTATGTTCATAGAAATGGTTAGGTGAGAGCGATTGGCAAGGGCTCTATGATTGGGAGCCACTCAAGTCCTAGCGTAAGCAAGGGTCATGTGTAAATGTACCAGCACCAGACATGCCATGAGCCTTCCTACATATAGTGTGGTCAGATATTTGGAAAAGATAAGGCATTGTGCTAATAGTTTTGTGTAGAAAAACTCTAATCTTGAGGATGACAACGAAATGATGGAACTTATCTTTGCAATGTATGACCTTGTTAGCACATCCCTCTAAATTGCATTTGTAGGTTCTCACAGTAAGGTAGTAGATCATTCAATGGTTAGTACATGTAACACCCCTAAATTACCTTAGGAATATTACCGTCAGTGACCTCGAAATACATATCTGAAATCACCAAAGGCTTACAGTACTGATTGCAAATGCATAAATAATACATAATATTTTTATAAATTTATAATAAAGTCTTACAAACGACGTTACATAAAATAACAACTGAATTAAATAACAATAAATTAGCAGAAAACTTAATGGAAAATACCAAAATTACACAATAGGTCATAAACCTAAAATCTAACTTCAGGATCTTCAACCTTATTATAGCAAAGTATTAAAAACAACAGTTGCCTTCAACGTCGGGATCCGTTCTTCACACTTGGGAAAAATTACCTGATGTGCCGTATGGGATGAATGACACCGACCAACCATGCAAGGAAAAAGAAATGTTGGTTAGTAAAATGAAAGACTAAACAAGGGTATTTATGAGAGGTTCTAAGTGGTCGTATCCAGTTACTATCAATGTCTCTCGAATAAAAATCGATGGATGATAAATAACTAAAACTTCCATTGAAACTTAGAAAGAGATATGATTCAAAAGAAGACTCTAATGGATTGAGTCTTATAGGAATTATGTATGTTTATTTGGAAACATTTATAATTATCACACAAGATTTTAAATATGACTCCTTTGACTATTTAAGTCATCAACCAACCTCACTGATGATATCGATTTTATACATATTTAGGACATGCATTTAGGCTATAGTTTAGGCATTTCCACGTTTATTATCTTGCATTTTTATCTAGTTGCATTAATTTCTTTAGTTTAGAGGTCTACACGAGTCTTTGCACGAACGCCGATAAATAACTCGCCTTGGTGCGCAAGAGATCTCTGTTTTCTGTCCCATCTTTGAAGAAGTATAACGTTTATTACGTAACTTCGAATTGAGTGATTTCAACGCCAGATTAAAGACCACGATGTCAACTACAACTCCTCCAAATTTCAGCGCGTTTGGACTAGAGAATCAAAAGTTATGACGATTACAAAATTGTATCGCAGTTATGCATGGTTTGTCGCAAACCGTGCCCGATGTTGCTAACCGTGCGGTCCTCCAGAACAAAGGAAAACACATTCTGTAAAGAGGCATAGTTTGTCACAAACCGTGCGCTTCTCCCGTGGACCCGAAACGTTATTTTTTTTACCCTTTTATTTTAGGACAGTATAAATACTTTCTAGGGTTTTTTTGGCACGTCTCTTCTGCCACTTTTTGCCACTCTCTCTAGCCCTAGTTGTGTTTTGGAGTTTCTTTGAAGATTTCTGAAGATTGGAGATTGTTTATTGGATTTGATCAAGTATTTCTCTTCTTCTAATCTAGTTGAATGATTTCTATTATTCATATGATGTTTTTGATTGTTTCTCCAAGCATGTCTAGCTAAATCTCTTAATTCTAGGGTTGGAGTGATCCCAACAATGGATTGATATACTTTTGTATGATATTTGCCTGTATTGAAATCTGGAACTTTGTCTGATTCATTCCTAGAGTTCTTAATGCAATTGATGAATGTTGATTAGGTTTCTATTAGGTTTGAGTCTGAAATGAGATAACCTTAATAGATAACTCAAATAGGGTATGAGTATGAAAGGAGATTACTTTATCAGATTACTAGGTATTGAACCTGAGTGTTATTTGTGCGACAGCAACCTAACTACTCTTGTGGAATCCTAAGCTATCATAGAAACCCTAGGTTTGCATGGACTTAGCGGAGCGCGACAGTGAATGTTAACCCAGTTTGATCCTAGATTCTAAGTACCCAAATGGTCTAGATTTGATTAGCTCTGCGCGGCAGCGATTGTTAGTTGTAATTTAAACACATATATTATCGTCTGAAAGGAGTTAGTAGAGACATTAGATAGCTTACCTTCAGACAAGTTCAGACTAGTTTCAGGCAGATATCTATAAGTTTACCAAGACATTGTTGTGGGGATCCCTAGTCCTAGGATCTTCTCCCTAATTGTTTACAACCATCTTTTGCGATTATGTTTCTTGTTTTCTTATTTCCTTAGTTATTAGACAAACAAATCTTCCTTTCTTACGGCTTAACTTACCAGTTTATGTTTACAAAAGATACTACATAGTCCTCGTTGAGAACGACACTTGAAAAACTACAACTGGACCCATATGCTTGTGGGTAGGTTTTTGTCCTATCACTCACCACATAATGCGAATTCAGATTGGAAAGGGGACTTACTTTAGACAGGAGACTGAGCGGGTTCCATGTTGTACGTCTCGCTCGAAGTATATTAATTATGTGCATAAAAGTACTTATCTTATTTAATTTCAAAACGTGCATTACGTTAAAGTTTTTAATCCACATCAATCTCAATATGAAAATATCATGGGACGAATCTCGAATAACGACACTAGCTAAGTGCACCACTACTTATATTCAAATAAGGGTACGGTCATGACCAAAAGTATTAGGGCAATAATCCGCATATTATCAAGTTTTACAGAAACAACTAAACATCGCAAGGTATATATCATTTCTAGGAATACTCGTGCTAACTAAGCATATAAGTCCACACCAAAGTCCATCTAGCATCCTATTATAACAAATATATATACGAGGGTCATTTCTAGAAATATATACAACCTAATATATGATTTTTTTTCCACACCATTATATCACATAAGTTCTCAAACACAATTTTCAACAATGTCTATCCCAACTTAATTAGAACAATTAATTAATTATCAATTAAGAAAAATATGGAATAAATTGCTAGAGTGGACCTATCACTTGCCTTGAGTTACAATGTAGGTCGAACGGCATAACGAGAGCAATTGCTTTTGACCAACGAATTGGATTCCTGCTTTAATTCCGTTTCAAAAAACGATTCTGAAATGTACACAATTCACAAAAGAAGTAAATAAACTATAATTAGATAATTTATTCAATAACGAAAATTGAAGGATAATTGTCTCGGTATCTAATTAAATTTATTTAAATCTAAATAAATCAATTATCAAGGCTACACAATATACGATTATTTATACGATACTAAAAATCCTTTAGTCGTATACTCTAAATAATCATAACAAAATAAATTAATTATTTACAACACTAATTAATTATCTAACCCAACATATTATCTAATTGAAATGTTAAAATTAATGATTTACAATCTATGATAATACCAAAAAATATATTTAATTTAATTTTATTAATTAATTTAATTTTAACATTAATAAAATAAAATTAAGATACTATATTTTTAATTAATCCCAATTAGTCTAATTAATGAAGATTAGTTAAAAAACGAAATCGGAAATGCTGCTGGAGGTTCGAAATGGTATCGGCGGGAAAAAGGTCGATTCGGCCTCGTCGGGGCACAAACTGGGTCGGGGTCAAGAGGCTTTGGACCTGGACTTCAAGGCGGTTCCAATGGTGGCTCGATTGGTGGCGGAGGTGCACCATGGTGGTCGGAAAATGATAGCGTTTTTCAGTCGTGCGCGCTATCAAAGTAATCCTAAATTACAACTAGAGTATAGCATGCAAGTAAGGAGTCGAACCCAAGGGAGTTAACACGTCAATTTCAATGCAATTGCTAATTTATCAACTTAAAAGGACAAATGAGGGGGGGGGGGGTTGGTTTTCTACTAAAACTACTCAAATAAAACAACACCGAATCAAGTTTAAGCAAATATGAAGAAAGGGAGCTTCACCTAGCAAGTTTCCACACAAAGGTTAACCAAGTTGATCATAGATTCTTCTCATGTTCATATTTATCCTATGGATTTGTTCCAATTCTGATCTTGTTTATATTAGCAAGCCAACCGGTCTTGCTAACACTTACTAATTGATAACCTAGAAGACCTCCTAAGTTGGTTCAATCAATAGCATAGAGTATAAGATTAATGGATTGCAAACAAGACTCAACACCGCAAGTATGTCATGCAAATCAATTTCCTTTTCACAATTGAACTCAATTTACCAATTTCATGCAATTGTGGTTGCTACCTATGATTAGGGATTCCACCGTCTATCCCAAATCTAGCACCTAAATTACTATAGATTTAGACTAGGTGATCAATCTAGCAAAATAGATAGTAATAGAAATATGCTCAAGGAAATCAATACCAAATCCAAAGGGATGAACAAGAGAAATAAACCTTACAACCAAGTCAACCTTGTGCTTCCACGCTAGGTAAAACAGGAAATTAGTTATGATTCATGTTCTTCACACAATTCCAAATCCAAAAGAAAAACAAAGGAAAACTAATTATGTTCTTGAGAAAAAAAACAAAGGAAGATCGAATGACTGCTCAGTCTGGACGTGGTTCTTTCTAAACCTAATCCGAGCCCATTTAATTACCAATTAACTCAGCAAAATGAAACGGCCAAGCAGAAAGGAAAATCGGGAGCTGTTCAGTCGCGCGGCAAAACCGCGACCAACCGCGATCGCGGGGGATTGCGGTTTGTGCTCCCCAAGGTTATGCTGACCACTGGTCGCCTGGAGAATAAAAGCGATCGCGGGAGATCGCGTCAGATCGCGGTTTCCACTCCAGCACTTCTGTCTTCTGATCACCTGCCCTCCAACATGTCTTCGAACTCCGTCTTCAACTCGTAAGTGCTTTCAAATCATCCACAATGCAGCTCCGCACTACAAGCATCAACATCACCTCCAGAACCCTGCCAAAGTCTCCTATAAATCTGCTAATAATCCCTAACTACGCCATACAGAATACGGCGTATCAAACTCCCCCATACTTAGACCTTACTCGTCTCGAGTAACTAAAGAGAAGCTACCCTCACCAAAATATGCATTCCAGGTCTCAGGAAATATGACGAACCTTGCTAGAGATTACAACAACTCAACAATAAACATCCCAACCAAAACAACAACCAAATAGAGCAATGCGAAAGACAATAAAAAAGAACCCAACTACACCTTATCCCTCCAAGTGGTAGCTTACCCGAATCCTCCTATACTTCGCCCCTTATGTCGCCACGCCAAGCAAGAAAATCCTAGATCACTCACACTCATTTTGCTTAGGCGCCCTCTCGGGTTTTCACCTAACCACTCATCATTTTTCTTAAGAAGGGCTCACCAATCTCGCATCACTCCAAGACTCATTCTTGCCTCAACCTAGTGTTGAGCGAGTCACCTTCTTTTTGCCTATGCGGCCCTTTCGGGTTTTTCGCATATCCAAGGATTTTCATATGCCTTTTTCATTTTTTCTGGCTTTTTTTTTTGTGCGTAAATAACCAACACCATACAACATGTGAATACATTCTCTCCCCCATACTTAAACGTTGCATTGTCCTCAATGGAATGAAAGACAAAGTAGAATCACGGGGAAAGAGAAAACAGAAGACTCACATACAAGACCGGATGGTCTCCCTCCAATGAAACACAAGGTGTGGTAGAAGTGGGATGAGCAACAATGATGATCCAATAATGCACCGCTCATCCAAGACAAAGGGTAACATAGAAGAATCCCAAAACAATTTTAGATCCATAAAAGAAGATAGTGAATGACGAATACAGCAAATCGCCAACTTCCGAAAGGTTTCTGAGCACATACATGTGATCGCAGTTTGCAACCTACAATCACAGGTTCTTCTTCTGGAAAACTACGGACATAGGATCTCGGATTCCTTTTTTTTTTTTTTTTGGTAAAAGAAGGAACTTACAGTGGGGAAAACCGCGAGCGGCCGCGATCGCGGGAGGTCGCGGTTTTGGCTGTAGAATGCAGCTGAACCTGTGCTTCGGGCATCCTTCCCTAACCACAAACACACTAAAAATGGCAGTTAAAATGAACAAAAATATAACAAGAATTAAAGCATCACAAACCTCGGGTTGCCTCCCGAGAAGCGCCTTTTTTAACGTCGTGGCTCGACTCAATGCTGCTCAACTCAAACCTCGGTATTGGGCACCTCCAAACGTGCCTCCTCAAGAATTCCATTGTCGAAGCCCTCATGATACGGCTTCAGACGCTGTCCGTTCACCTTGAAAACCTTGTGCGTCTCCCCATCAAATAAATCCACCGCTCCGTGGGGGAAAACTTGGGCAACGACATATGGTCCCGTCCATCTAGACCGGAGCTTTCCTGGAAAGAGCTTCAAACGTGACTGAAATAAAAGAACTTTATCTCCGACTTTGAAGTTCTTCCTAAGAATATTCTTGTCATGCCATGCCTTAGTCTTCTCCTTGTAGATGATGGCGTTGTCATAATCTCAAGACGGAGCTCTTCCAACTCACTCAGTTGTAACTTCCGAAATTCTCCAACTTCATCAACCTGCATATTGCACCTTTTCACGGCCCAAAATGCCTTGTGCTCAAGCTCCACTGAAAGGTGACAACCTTTTCCAAAAACCAATCTATATGGAGACATCCCAATAGGAGTTTTGTAGGCTGTTCGATAAGCCCACAATGCATCGTCCAACCTCAAACTCCAATCTTTTCTACTAGGCCCGACAGTTTTCTCCAAGATTGTCTTGATCTCTCTATTGGACACTTCAGCTTGTCCATTTGTCTGCGGGTGATAGGCTGTAGAGATTCTCTGGGTGACATGGTATTTCCTCAACAGAGCACTCACGGTCTTGTTACAAAAGTGAGTGCCCCTATCACTTATTATGGCCTTCGGGATACCAAAACGAGCAAAAATGTTTGCCTTCAAGAAACCTGCTACAACTCGTGAATCATCAGTTTTGGTGGCCTTCGCTTCCACCCATTTGGAAACGTAGTCCACCGCAAGCAAAATGTATAGGTTCCCGTATGAACTAGGAAACGGTCCCATGAAGTCGATACCCCAAACATCGAAAATCTCACAAAAAATGATCGGTGCTTGTGGCATCTCATTCCTCCGGGACACATTCCCAAGTCGCTGGCATCTATCACAGGTCTTACAAAAGGCGTATGCATCCTGGAAGATGTGTGGCCAATAAAAACCTGCCTCTAGCACTTTCCTAGCTGTTTTTTTAAACCCGAAATGTCCCCCACATGCATAGGAATGACAAAAAGTTAAGACCGAGTGTACCTCATTATCGGGGAGACAACGTCGTATGACTTGATCGTTACAGTGCCTCCAAAGATAAGGGTCGTCCCACACATAGAATCTAGCATCACTTCGCAACTTGTCCCTTTGGGCCTTGGAATAGTTAGGTGGAAACTCTCCCGTGACGAGAAAGTTCACCAAATGAGCATACCATGGCTTGAAGGCTTTAAGCGCAAGAAGCATCTCCTCTTGAGCAACATCTGAATTCCTGTTGGTTTGGAAACCGCGAGGGACAGCGGGCCACGGCGATCGCGTTTTTGTTTCTGTCGTAGAGATGGAATCTGTCTGACTTTCTGGAGGATAACCGCGGGCAACGGCGATCGCGGGTGGTCGCGGTTTGGCTGCTGCAGTAACTCCAAATAGAGTGTCGTCAGGGAAATTTCCCTGAATCTGTATTTGCATCTCAGGCTTGTCATCTCCTCCTATCAATCTACTCAAGTGGTCAGCCACCAAATTTTCGGCTCCCTTTTTATCTCTAATCTCAATGTCAAACTCACTCAACAACAAGATCCACCGAATCAGCCTTGGCTTGGCATCCTTCTTTGTCAACAAGTAGCGAAGCGCTGCGTGGTCGGTGTAGACGATCACTTTGGTCCCAAGAAGGTACTGCCTAAACTTTTCCAAGGCAAACACAATTGCTAGCATCTCCTTTTCAGTAGTAGTGTAGTTCCTTTGTGCTCCGTTCAAAGTCATGGAAGCATAATGAATCACATGGGACGCCCTTGCTTCCTTCTGTCCAAGAACTGCACCTACAGCAAAATCACTTGCATCACACATAATCTCAAAAGGGCGAGACCAATCCGGTGCCTGAATGATAGGGGCGCTAGGAAGACGTGCTTTCAACTCATCAAAGGCCGCTTTGCAAGCATCGCTCATCACGAAATCAACCTCCTTCTTCAGCAACTCACACAAGGGAGATGAAATCTTTGAAAAGTCCTTAATAAACCTGCGATAAAAACCCGCATGGCCTAAAAAGGAGCGCACTTCCCTCACGTTAGTAGGATAAGGCAATGTCTCAATCACATCAATTTTGGCCTTATCTACCTCAATACCTTTAGCCGACACAATATGTCCTAGCACAATTCCCTGTTCAACCATGAATTGGCACTTTTCTGAGTTAAGAACCAAGTTGGTTTCAATGCACCTTTTGAGCACTAGAGACAAATGATTCAAGCACGCATCAAAGCTGTCACCATGCACAGTGAAATCATCCATAAACACCTCAATGAAGTTTTCCACATACTCAGAGAAAATACTCATCATGCACCGCTGAAATGTCCTGGGGGCGTTACACAACCCAAATGGCATCCTTCGATATGCAAAGGTACCAAAAGGGCATGTGAACGTCGTCTTTTCTTGGTCCTCCGGTGCTATAGCAATCTGAAAATACCCTGAGTACCCATCAAGAAAACAATAGAAAGAGCGTCCGACAAGTCGCTCAAGCATCTGGTCAATAAAGGGCAAGGGGAAGTGATCCTTTCTTGTTACCGCGTTCAGCTTACGGTAATCTATACATACTCGCCATCCTGTTTGTAACCGGGTGGGGACTAACTCTCCTTGTTGATTCTCCACAAGCGAAATACCTCCCTTCTTGGGCACAACTTGTGTAGGACTCACCCACTTGCTATCAGAAATGGGGAAAATCATACCAGCTTGTAGGAGCTTCAACACCTCCTTCTTCACCACCTCAGTCATTGGTGGGTTAAGTCGTCTCTGAGGCTGCCTGATTGGTTTGGGATCTCCTTCTAGTAGAATTCTGTGCATACAAGTTGAGGGACTTATCCCTTTGATATCTGCAATCGTCCATCCCAAAGCTATCTTATGCTCCTTAAGCACCGCTACCAACTTCTCCTCGTGTTCTTTGGAAAGACTATTAGAGATGATGACCGGCAACGAGTCCTCTTTCCCAAGAAATATGTACTTAAGATGCTTGGGCAGCTGCTTCAATTCAACTTCCGGTGCATGCACAATAGAAGGTAGGAGCTTCTTGCTCGGCACTATTAGTTCCATGGGGCCACTGCCCAAATGAGTATGAGAATGCTTACCTTCAACATTCAAATGAGCCAAGACTACCTGCATGTTAGTGGACAAAGACAATTCTGCATGTGGATCCACTATATCATTCTCTATAATAGATCGCAACTCATCACAACAAGTAATATCAAACACATCTTGAACTAAAGGCTCAATCACATCAATAGAACACAAGGAATGATCATCAATGGGATGTTTCATAGCATCATAAATGTTGTATTGCACTTTCTCCCCATCAAATTCCGTTGTAAGTGTTCCACTATTCATATCAATTTTTGTTTGTGCTGTTTTCATGAAAGGCCTACCTAACAGTATAGGTGTCGCATACTTGTCATGTTCCATATCCAACACAAAAAAATCAGCAGGAAATATCAAATCACCTACCATGACAAGAACATCTTCAACTACTCCCTTCGGATACACAGTGGACCTATCAGCAAGTTGAACAACAATTTCGGTCTCATGCAAGGGTCCTAATCCTAGGGATTCATACAAGGAGAAAGGCAAAACATTGATAGATGCACCAAGATCAAGCATACATCTTTCAATTAAATATCTATAAAACATATATACTCCTAACTTATTAAATTAAAAAAAATATCTATAAAAAATACATATAAATCTCCAAAAAAAACATATAAATTAAAAAAAATTAAAAATTAAAAATTCGGTCCACCGGTCCGGACCAGATTAAGGGAAAACCTTGGACCGGAGACCGGACCGGAATTTCATCGGTCCGGTCTTTTCCGGTCCGGTCCGATTTTTCGGTTCGGGCCGATTTTGAACACCCCTACTATACATTGATATAAAAAGTGATGAAATTTGCAATCTTGTCATGAAAAATATATGCATGTATACCCTGCTCTTAAAAGTGATGGAATTTGCATTCGTGCCGTAAAAATATATAAGCATGTATACCTTTCTGGTAAAAATTGATGAAATTTGCATTCGTATCATAAAAATATATATGCTTGTATACCTTGTTGTAAAAAGTTATGAATTTGCATTTGTGCCGTAAAAATATATACGCCTATATACCTTTCTGGTAAAAATGATGGAATTTGCATTCGTATCGTAAAATTATATACGCATGTATACCTTGCTATAAAATTTGATGGAATTTGCATTCATGTCATAGAAATATATATGCATGTATACCATGTTGTAAAAAGTGATGGAATTCGCATTCGTGTTGTAAAAATATATACGCATGTATACCTTTCTGGTAAAAAAGTGATGGAATTCGCATTCATATCATAAAAAATATATACGCATGTATATATAGTTACGGGCATGCTAAATACACGCGAGAATGTGGTTAAATGTATGCGGTTTTACACGTTTAAGGTAAGCGTCCGATTTTACACGCTTAAGGTAAGCGTGGAGGGGTATTGTGGGTATTTTGAAAATACATTCTTACACGCTTAGCTTAAGCGTATGCCTACACGCTTAAGCTAAGCGTGTAGGTTTTTTTTTTTTTTGCAAGTTAAAAAAACTCTAAAAGCACACGCTTAAGCTAAGCGTATGCCTACACGCTTAAGCTAGGCGTACAGTACTAAAAAAAAATTTCTTTCAAAATTGCATTTTTTTCCATAATCATGTAGATAATTTCAATACGAGTCCGTACATATAAAATTCGTCCAAAACGGACATCGTTTGCCCCTCCAAAAGCCCAAAAAACAAAGCCTTCAACCTGTGCGCATCCGTAAGCTTTTATAAGCTTCAATGGAGGATTTGACAAATTTCTTGGATTCGATTGAAGCCATTAACTATTGGGCATTTAAGAGGACCTTATCATACATGTAATTCCACATTTAATCGGATTGAATGTCGATTAAAATCGTAGAATTTTAGCCCCAAAGCCACCGTGTCGTCCAAGGGGCCGATTTGAAAAAATCCAAAATTGGATCAAATCGTCTTCAATTGGAGGGCATGAACCATAGAGCCTTGTTGAGGGTATCCTAAGATTCAAAATGCCTATAAAATCCCCTTCAATCGTTGCCCCAATGCATCCAATTTCGAAGTCAAAACTCATGAACCTTAAATCCCGTTACCGGTTGTTCTTGACCGAAATTCGAGCACATGCAAGCTTTATTCTTGCAATTATTGGTACTACTAGCCTTGAAAATTGGTCATCTTTCAAAGCCCTTTCTTTACATCGCCGGAAAAAGACCACTTTTATTCAATTTGGAGTTTTTCCGACGAGGTGTCAAGAAGGTATTCCGGCGGGATTGAATTTGTGCCCATTTTGCGATTTTTGGGGTATTTTTGATTTGTTTTGTCTTAATCTTGGTTAAATTAATTAATCTAGATTAGTGAAAAATATTTTAGGATCAATTTGGTTAAATTAATTAATCTTAGACTTATATACTATAGTATTTCATTAAATCAAATATACTTAGACTTATATACTATAGTATTTCATTAAATTTCATATAGTTACACTTATGTACTATAGTATTTCATTACATTTCATATAGTTACACTTATGTACTATAGTATTTCATTACATTTCATATAGTTACACTTATGTACTATAGTATTTTATTACATTTCATATAGTTACACTTATATAGTATAGTATTTCATTAAATCTAGTATATTTAAACTTATATATTATAGTATTTTATTATATTTCATATAGTTACACTTATATACTATAGTATTTTATTAAATCAAGTATACTTAGACTTATATACTATAGTATTTCATTAAATTTCATATAGTTACACTTATGTACTATAGTATTTCATTACATTTCATATAGTTACACTTATGTATTATAGTATTTCATTACATTTCATATAGTTACACTTATATAGTATAGTATTTCATTAAATCTAGTATACTTAAACTTATATACTATAGTATTTCATTAAATCAAGTATACTTAGACTTATATACTATAGTATTTCATTAAATTAAGTATACTTAGACTTATATACTATAGTATTTCATTAAATTTCATATAGTTACACTTATGTACTATAGTATTTCATTACATTTCATATAGTTACACTTATGTACTATAGTATTTCATTACATTTCATATAGTTACACTTATGTACTATAGTATTTCATTATATTTCATATAGTTACACTTATATAGTATAGTATTTCATTAAATCTAGTATACTTAAACTTATATATTATAGTATTTTATTATATTTCATATAGTTACACTTATATACTATAGTCTTTCATTAAATCAAGTATACTTAGACTTATATACTATAGTATTTCATTAAATTTCATATAGTTATACTTATGTACTATAGTATTTCATTACATTTCATATAGTTACACTTATGTACTATAATATTTCATTACATTTCATATAGTTACACTTATATACTATAGTATTTCATTACATTTCATATAGTTACACTTATATAGTATAGTATTTCATGAAATCTAGTATACTTAAACTTATATATTATAGAATTTTATTATATTTCATATAGTTACACTTATGTATTATAGTATTTCATTAAATCTAGTATACTTAGACTTATATACTATAGTATTTTATTATATTTCATATAATTACATTATATACTATAGTATTTCATTACATTTCATATAGTTACACTTATGTACTATAGTATTTCATTACATTTCATATAGTTACACTTATGTATTATAGTATTTCATTAAATCTAGTATACTTAGACTTATATACTATAGTATTTTATTATATTTCATATAATTACATTATATACTATAGTATTTCATTATATTTCATATAGTTACACTTATGTACTATAATATTTCATTAAGTCTAGTATACTTAGACTTATATACTATAGTATTTCATTATATTTCATATAGTTACATGTATATATTATAGTATTTCATTATATTTCATATAGTTACACTTATGTACTATTGTAATTCATTAAATTTCATATAGTTACACTTATGTACTATAGTATTTCATTAAATCTGGTATACTTAGACTTATATACTATAGTATTTTATGAAATTTCATATAGTTACACTTATATACTATAGTATTTTATTATAATTTAGTATTATGACTTCGAAATTGGATGTATTGGGGCAACGATTGAAGGTGATTTTATAGGCATTTTGAATTTTAGGATACCCTCAACAATGCCCTATGGTTCATGCCCTCCAATTGAAGACGATTTGATCCAATTTTGGATTTTTTCAAATCGGTCTTTTGGACGAGACGGTGGCTTTGGGGATAAAATTCTACGATTTTAATCGACATTCAATCCGATTAAATGTAGAATTATGTGTATGATAAGGTCTTCTTAAATGCCCAATAGTTAATGGCTTCAATCGAATCCAAAAAAATTGCCAAATCCTCCATTGAAGCTTATAAAAGCTTACGGATGCGCAAGGTTGAAGGCTTCATTTTTTGGGCTTTTGGAGGGGCAAACGATGTCCGTTTTGGACGAATTTTATATGTACGGACTCGTATTGAAATTCTCTACATGATTATGGGAAAAAAATACAATTTTGAAAGAAAAAAAAATCAGTACTGTACGCCTAGCTTAAGCGTGTAGGCATACGCTTAGCTTAAGCGTGTAGGCATACGCTTAAGCTAAGCGTGTAAGAATGTATTTTCAAAATACCCACAATACCCCTCCACGCTTACCTTAAGCGTGTAAAACCGGACGCTTACCTTAAGCGTGTAAAACCGCGTACATTTAGCCATATTTTCGCGTGTATTTAGCCATTGCCTATAGTTATATACCTTGCTGCAAAAAATGATGAAACTTTATTCTTGGCATAAAAAATATATGTCCACACAAAATTGACGTATTCAAATTTATAAATCAAATTATTCTTTAAAAATATTATTTGATTTCTTAAAATGAACAATGCATATTTATATTATTATTTTTGAAAATTATAAACACAAGACATTGATGTATTAAATTCAACAACTATATTCCATTTTCCAACAAACTCAATATTTATATTAGGCATATACATAATATTAAAAGAAATTATAAATTCAAAACATTCACATACTTATATATCTATAACTTTAAATACATTAAACTTAATATATAGCCTATGCAATACCGATTTCCGTTGGCGTAGGAGCGTTGGGCCATTATGGGCCCACCGTTATTATCACAAAGAGAAGTTGTTGTCGAAATGATGTGATCCGACTGGAGTTGATTCACGATTTGCCCGATCTAGGCAGGCAACAGCTGGATGTTTCTTTTCTTGGTAATCGGGATAGATATGAATCACCTAGAGGATGGCTCGCGGGTCTCTATGCTCGCTTTGGGCGAGGGTGGGGCGAGACGCTCGAAGCGACGAGCTACGGAATGAAGGAGATGCGAAGCAGACTGTGTTTGACGCTCGATCTAAGAATAAGGAGGATTTACTCTCAACTTTAAGACTTAAATTACTGATTTGAACGTAGGAAACAAGAACAACAAAGGGGGCTTTAAATAGCCAATGAAACTCGGCCAAGACCCTAATGGACTTGGGCCGAAACGAGCCTATGGGCTAGCCCACTATGCAATAGTGGAGCAACACCCGAAATAGAAACTGATATAAATAGAAACTACTAAACATAGTAAGTCCTAAAATAGAAAGTGCCAAATATGGAAACTTACTAAACATAGCACATTTAATCGCTTACTGTTATTCTCCCGATCCTGCAACTTCTAAAAACTAGGTCTCACGGGCTTGTGTCCGACTCGGACAACCTCTATGATGAACAAGGAAGACACGGGTTCAAGAGCGGGTTTGAGGGCTGGGGCGGGCGCGCCAATGCAGAAAATCGCAACCATGTGCACGGACGCAGATGCGTTGGGGCACGGACCTGCGTCCATGGGTACGGGTGCAATCGTCGTCGGACTCGGTGGCGCGGCAACGGGCTCCTCAGTCGGTGCGTCTGCAGTCGGTGTCGTCGCGGAAGCGGGCGCCGGTGTGGGTTCGATGAAGATCGGACCCGGATGCGCGACAGGGGGCTCCACGACGGGTTCGCAGGGGGTGGGTGGAGGCGGATCAGCGGGCACGACAGTGGGTTTGCTGAAGATCGGACCCGGATGCGCGACAGCGGGTTCGTCATGGAACGCGCAGGATGTCGGCTCGATGGGTGTGGGTGACGCGGCCAATTGATGTGATCCGACTGGGGTCGACTCACGATTTGCCCGATCTAGGCAGGCAACGGCTGGATGTTTCTTCTCTTGGTAACCGGGATAGATACGAACCACCTAGAGGATGGCTCGCGGGTCTCTTATGCTCGCTTTGGGCGAGGGTGGGGCGAGACGCTCGAAGCGACGAGCTACGGAATGAAGGAGATGCGAAGTAGACGTTGAAGGGGATGCGAAGCAAACTGTGTTTGACGCTCGATCTAAGAATAAGGAGGATTCACTCTCAACTTTAAGACTTAGATTACTGATTTGAACGTAGGAAACAAGAACAACAAAGGGGGCTTTAAATAACCAATGAAACTCGGCCAAGACCCTAATGGACTTGGGCCGAAACGAGCCTATGGGCTAGCCCACTATGCAATAGTGGAGCAACACCCGAAATAGAAACTGATATAAATAGAAACTACTAAACATAGTAAGTCCTAAAATAGAAAGTGCCAAATATGGAAACTTACTAAACATAGTAAGTTCCAAAAATAACAATGCTAAAAATAGAAAGCTACTAAAACAGGAAAGTTACTAAAATAAGAATAATGAAGCTAAACTAGACTAAGTCTTGAACCAAGGTGGTCTCCAAGGTCTTGGACGCGTGGGGCTCGCTTGAGCCCGGCTTGGGTCGATGCAGGATCCCATCATTCTCCTCCCCTTAGAATCGAAGCGTCCTCACTTTGAGCTGGGTGGGGCCAAGGAGAAGACACGCTCATCGGGCAGCAGATAGACGACGTCGGGCTTGTGTCCGACTCGGACAACCTCTATGATGAACAAGGAAGACACGGGTTCAAGAGCGGGTTTGAGGGTTGGGGCGGGCGCGCCAATGCAGAAAATCACAACCATGTGCACGGACGCAGGTGCGTTGGGGCACAGACCTGCGTCTATGGGTACGGGTGCAATTATCGTCGGACTCGGTGGCACGACAACGGGCTCCTCAGTCGGTGCGTCTGCAGTCGGTGTCGTCGCGGAAGCGGGCGTCGGTGTGGGTTCGATGAAGATCGGACCCGGATGCGCGGCAGGGGGCTCCACGACGGGTTCGCAGGGGGTGGGTGGAGGCGGATCAGCGGGCACGACAGTGGGTTTGCTGAAGATCGGACCCGGATGCGCGGCAGCGGGTTCGTCATGGAACGCGCAGGATGTCGGCTCGATGGGTGTGAGTGACGCGGCCAATTGATGTGATCCGACTGGGGTCGACTCACGATTTGCCCGATCTAGGCAGGCAACGGCTGGATGTTTCTTCTCTTGGTAACCGGGATAGATACGAACCACCTAGAGGATGGCTCGCGAGTCTCTTATGCTCGCTTTGGGCGAGGGTGGGGCGAGACGCTCGAAGCGATGAGCTACGGAATGAAGGAGATGCGAAGCAGACGTTGAAGGGGATGCGAAGCAGACTGTGTTTGACGCTCGATCTAAGAATAAGGAGGATTCACTCTCAACTTTAAGACTTAGATTACTGATTTGAACGTAGGAAACAAGAACAACAAAGGGGGCTTTAAATAGCCAATGAAACTCGGCCAAGACCCTAATGGACTTGGGCCGAAACGAGCCTATGGGCTAGCCCACTATGCAATAGTGGAGCAACACCCGAAATAGAAACTGATATAAATAGAAACTACTAAACATAGTAAGTCCTAAAATAGAAAGTGCCAAATATGGAAACTTACTAAACATAGTAAGTTCCAAAAATAACAATGCTAAAAATAGAAAGCTACTAAAACAGGAAAGTTACTAAAATAAGAATAATGAAGCTAAACTAGACTAAGTCTTGAACCAAGGTGGTCTCCAAGGTCTTGGACGCGTGGGGCTCGCTTGAGCCCGGCTTGGGTCGATGCAGGATCCCATCATTCTCCTCCCCTTAGAATCGAAGCGTCCTCACTTTGAGCTGGGTGGGGCCAAGGAGAAGACACGCTCATCGGGCAGCAGATAGACGACGTCGGGCTTGTGTCCGACTCGGACAACCTCTATGATGAACAAGGAAGACACGGGTTCAAGAGCGGGTTTGAGGGTTGGGGCGGGCGCGCCAATGCAGAAAATCGCAACCATGTGCACGGACGCATGTGCGTTGGGGCACAGACCTGCATCTATGGGTACGGGTGCAATTATCGTCGGACTCGGTGGCACGACAACGGGCTCCTCAGTCGGTGCGTCTGCAGTCGGTGTCGTCGCGGAAGCGGGCGCCGGTGTGGGTTCGATGAAGATCGGACCCGGATGCGCGGCAGGGGGCTCCACGACGGGTTCGCAGGGGGTGGGTGGAGGCGGATCAGCGGGCACGACAGTGGGTTTGCTGAAGATCGGACCCGGATGCGCGGCAGCGGGTTCGTCATGGAACGCGCAGGATGTCGGCTCGATGGGTGTGAGTGACGCGGCCAATTGATGTGATCCGACTGGGGTCGACTCACGATTTGCCCGATCTAGGCAGGCAACGGCTGGATGTTTCTTCTCTTGGTAACCGGGATAGATACGAACCACCTAGAGGATGGCTCGCGGGTCTCTTATGCTCGCTTTGGGCGAGGGTGGGGCGAGACGCTCGAAGCGATGAGCTACGGAATGAAGGAGATGCGAAGCAGACGTTGAAGGGGATGCGAAGCAGACTGTGTTTGACGCTCGATCTAAGAATAAGGAGGATTCACTCTCAACTTTAAGACTTAGATTATTGATTTGAACGTAGGAAACAAGAACAACAAAGGGGGCTTTAAATAGCCAATGAAACTCGGCCAAGACCCTAATGGACTTGGGCCGAAACGAGCCTATGGGCTAGCCCACTATGCAATAGTGGAGCAACGCCTGAAATAGAAACTGATATAAATAGAAACTGCTAAACATAGTAAGTCCTAAAATAGAAAGTGTCAAATATGGAAACTTACTAAACATAGTAAGTTCCAAAAATAACAATGCTAAAAATAGAAAGCTGTTAAAACAGGAAAGTTACTAAAATAAGAATAATGAAGCTAAACTAGACTAAGTCTTGAACCAAGGTAGTCTCCAAGGTCTTGGATGCATGGGGCTCGCTTGAGCCCAGCTTGGGTCGATGCAGGATCCCATCACTTCTCCAGACTATAATTCGGACGACGGGGCCGCCCGATTCTAAAGTTGGGCTCTTCCTAGTTCGCTCGTCGTTACTAGGGGAATCCTTGTAAGTTTCTTTTCCTTCGCTTATTGATATGCTTAAATTCAACGAGTAGTCCCGTCTGATCTGGGGTCACAACGGTGGTTCAACAAAATGCACAATATCATTCAGATTGATGAGAATATCATCATTGAAAGACAAATGTAAGTAAGAAAATCCAAAGTAAATTATATACCATATAGCCGTCAACTTAAGTCTATTGGGGAAGAAGAACAGTCTGATCGGATCTTGGGCATAATCAAAATCGAAACCTACAAACAATTTGAAGAAACAAAAAACGAAATTAGGGTTCAAAACTTGAGAGCAAATTCGAAATCCAAATTTATCGAAGGATGACAAAATCTGTTATTGGAAGATCGAGGAGAGGCAAAACTAAGTTGTTGAGGGGAAATGTAAACGAATATCAGTCTCTTTGTTGCATTGGCGGAAATTAGGGCCGACGTTAGCGAGATCGACCATGGTAACAGTGAGTTTCATCCACGTGAACACACTACTTGACAAATCGATGGGTGGATTCCGACCAATTTCTAGCTCTAATTGAAAAGACTCTAGAGCTTGCTTTTGCGAGAACCAATGGACTCGTACCTAATAGGTTGAATCTCTTGCATCTGAATGATTTTCAGATCCATTTTAGGAAGAAGAAGTGAGAGAAATTGAAATCAAGAAAACAGAAAGACGACAAAGAGGGCTTTCTTAGCCCTATTATAGGCGTCGAGGTCAAATTATTGTCACCATCCTCTTCAACTTCCTCTTCAATTCCTGCACCATCAGAATAATGATGAAATTAGTTGACTTTTTCTTTTTCGGAATTGCCGGCAAAAAGGACATGAATTGAGCCATGGAAAATGAGGTTGAAATCTCTTGTTTGGAGTCAAGAAGGATGTAAATTGGGGATACGGAAATTGGAAAGAGCATCAAGGAATTGAATATGGAGGAAGGAAATAAATTGTCAAACATCTTAAAGAATTGAAGAAGGGGCAGTGGATGATGGCGAGAGGAAATGGACGTGGGAGACCCTTTCGTCTGAAATTGTTGATAGCAGAAGAGAGAAGACGACTGAATCAAACATCTTGAAGAATTGAAGAAGGGGGCAGTTGTGGCGGTTCTGAAGATCGTGGATGGAGAAAAATAACAGTAGGTTGAAATAAAAAAGAAAAAGGGGGAAAGGCGAAAGTGATGCCACGTGGCGGAATTCTAGGGATTGGAAGGGGGTTTATCGTTCCCTGTCTAATACACATACGATTCAACAACTGAAAAATGACATTATCAAGTGCCAAACTTTTAAAAGCTGTAAACTACAAAATATTCTATGATAAGGGTATAACAACATTAACTATGGTGATTGGTGAGAGATTATGTGAGTTTTTCATCTATAAAATAACTCTTTTTTATTTTTTTATTTTTTTTGAAAACCCGATCTCATTTAGTTTTAACATTATATGATTTTAATTAGTTTCTCATAATTTATAGTAAATATATATAAGTTTTTTTATGTTTAAAATATATGCATTATGGGTGTATATTGATAGATAATTTTATTTTATACACTTCAAGAAATAATATTTGAAAATGACTTAAAACCAAGCTATAAGCATTTTTAAACTTGCAAAAAATGAATTTTAATATGGATCGTCTTGAGGATGACATGTGTCATGCACGGCCCAAGTGAGAGGGTTTCTCATTCATTCTCAATTGAGAAATGTATCTGATACATTCTATCATTTTAATTTCTTTTTCTTTTTTAAAACATTATGAGAAATACTTTGACATACTCCCAATATTCATGTTATAAATACTGACTGAGATTTAAATATGTGATGATACTTTATATGGAAAATGATCAAGTACAAACTCAATTTGTCATATTAACCTATGAACAAGTCTCGGTCGTTGAGATCTAATATATAAACGCTCCAAATCAATCTTTCATTGAAGAGGAAAAATATTGTATGGTCGTATTTTTCCCGAATAATTTGCATTTTTTCAAATAAAATCTATTGGCACGCTTTAAAAACAACGTGCAACAGCGACATACTAAAATGTGCATCAAAGTTTAAGAAAATGTGAACCAAAGTTATAATAAAATATGCACCAGAGTTTTTTAAGTTCTTACTTGGAGAAATAGATGAGTTTTTGAATTCTTACGTTGCAAAGAAGATGAGTGTGAATCAGATTGAGAATTATAGATCAATGTTACATTACATTAAGCATCTTTGTGCATCAAAGACTTATCTATTTGTACGTTATAGCGTTATACATATTTGTGCATCATATTCTCAAGTGTTTATGCATCATATTCTCAAGTGTGTGTGCATCGTATTCCACGTGTTTGTGCATTATATTTCCATGTTTTTGTGCATCATAATATTCTAAGTACATGCTTTTGTCGTAATGTATAGTGTGCATGACATTCTAATGTGTTTGTGCATAGCAATTATGTTATTATGTGCACCACATTTTCATGTATATGTGCATCAAAAGTTGATATATCTGTATGCCATAGTATTATATGTATATGTACATCATATTTTTATGTGTTTTGTGCATCATATTTCATGTGTTTGTGCATCATATTTCATGTGTTGTGTATTACATTTTCAAGTGTTTGTGCAACATAATATTTTAAACATGTTCTTTTGTTTTAATATAATTGTGCATCACATTCTAATGTATTGTGCATAACAATTATGTTATTATGCACACAGCATTTCACATGTTTGTGCCTCACATTTTTCTATGTTTGTGTATCATATTTTCACGTATGTGTGCATAGGATTTAACTTTGATGCACATTTCAACAAACTTCGGTGCACATTTTGGTATAATTCCTATTCACATACTCTTACACCTTGCACATACTTTTGAAAAATGCTAATGCACAATTCATTATGTCATGTGCACAATTCATTATAACATGTGCACAATTCATTATAACATGAGTACAACAACAAACTTTGTGCACTGTTTGGTGGAAATCTTATGCACATACTCATACATCATGATGCATATATCTTCAAAACACTAATGTATGTTTGCATTACAACTCTGGTGCACATACCTTTAAAACACTAATTTATGTTTCAATTACAACTCTGATGCACATACCTTCAGAACACTAATAAACTTTTGCATTACAACTCTGGTGCAGAAACTCTTACATATTTGATGCACATTTTAAAACTATAACAACTCATATTTCTTAACTTCCACTTGTATAGGAAAATACTATATTGAATGAAACATATGCTAATCACATGACTATTTTCATGAACAATCAATCACAACCCATATTTTTCACGAAAATACATAATCATTAATTATAACGCACATAATCTTGCATACCGATGCCAATATTTGAGATAAAATACTAGTGATTATTATAATGGTGCACATTTCAACAAACTTTGGTGCACAGTTTGGTACAACTCTGATGCACAAAGTTATAAGCATGTCCAACGAATTTTAAATGTGAATTATACGAATAGAATACAGTCACATCGTTTCTTTGAGTTTTTAATAAAAATTTAATCTAGGTTGTTTGTTTTCGAATTTGGGCGTCTCAGATGAGTTCGTAAGTTGGCACAAAAATTTTGTTCTCATCATATCACCCCTACTTTGTATATATGTGATAACCCGTTTTAGTGACATAAGTTATGATTAATACTTTCCTCATAGTTCCTTAAAGCATAAGTTTTTCTTCATTCAAAAAAATAAAAACTTATGAGTTCTTTTATGGTCAGTTTTTTCCATACATAGTTAAACTAGGTGACCTTACGGGTGATTATAAGAATATTCTTCAACATAGGGTGAAAGTTTCCTTTGTGGCCTAAATTAACATTTCCAACTTTCAAACGTAGACGATCAACATCGCTAGACGTTGATGCTAATAAATCTGCAGCTTGATTAGCCTCTCTAAAACAGTGATGGATCTGAATCTCATCGAAGTGAGAGAGAAAGCGTCTGACATCCCCAATAAGCATCGCAATTTCCCATTTCCCTTGAAGAACATTTATCACAGTCAAATTATCACATTCGATAGTAATCCTTTTAATTTCCAGTCTACAAACATGTGTCACTCCAATCCACGAGACATTCCATTCTTTTATTATGAGCTTGACTAAATGTTTAGCATCATACATGTCTAGTGTACGAGTGATTCATAAGTCGTGCGATCATTTTCAAAGAAATTTATAGGATGTCTCTATCTTAGTACCTATTCATGTAGTCAAACTTAATATCGAATACACATGTCTAGTGTACGGTTATAGTCTTGCAGATTTTGGCATCAAAGCACCTCCCTTACCGGCCTCTCTTTGTAGATATTCGACATCACTTCCCTTACCGACCTCTCTTTGTAGATATTGGGCATCACTTTCCTTACCCACTAGCCTACCTAGCACATCTGATATTGAAGTGACATACTAAAATAAGAAACGAAGAATTTAAGCACACCAAATGACAATCTAAAAGAGAAAAGAATAAGTGGAAAAAACAAAGGGGAAACAAATAGTTAACCGCTAACTTGAGCAAATTACAAAATTAATCCAGTAACATGGCAAAAGAGCTTTACGAAAAGAAAAGAGAAAAAAAAAAAAGGTGAAGGGAGGGGACTTTTTTCAGAAGAAATTTTCAAAAGAGGCAAAGACTCGTTAATGCTTACTTGCATTATTTGGGAGACTGTAAAGAGTTTGAAAGCAAGCAAATTGGCGTGTGGAATCAGAATCAAAGTAGCCTTTTGGGAAATTCTAGAGAGTATGGGGATGAGATTTCAGAATTAGATACTTTGTGGGTAATGGGATTATGCTTTGTTTGGGGAAGTGGAGATGCTGCACAACTTTGATGGAAGTTTCATGCGACTTTACTTCCAGAATAAGATGACAAAGCTTTGCTCACAAGTTTCTGGGTTTCAAAGGTAGATAGATTACTGTCATTTCAGAGTATGCGACTTTTCTAAGCTTTTGATGTGTAAGCTCTATTTTTGTTGCTTTAATGGCGTCTGAGGGGCCCATCCTCATGTGGAACATTGATAGTTGATACAGATAGAAGCTTTGAGTTTTGACTAGTTATGGGTAGAGTACATTGTAGATTGGCTACAAATTGATTTTATACATGAAAAAAGAGGAAACAGAATCCTTAAGCTGAAGGAACCATACAATCTTCAAAGTTTGCATCAGAATGCAAGCTTTCTTTCAAATGAATATGTACAGACTTATTCTTGCCATGTTACACTGGGATAAAACAGGAAACAGAATCCTTGCTATTGGAAGAATAATTTCTATTCCATCAAGCTGTCATAAAGCAAACAATGAAAATGGTGCATGGCTTCCTCAACATTTGCAGCATACCTGCCACAGAGATAGGCCGGAGACTCAAGACCCTTCTGAACGTTCTCGCACAGCACAATATCCTCCATCTGTGAGCGCCAATGACAGTATATTCGATAAGGAAATCTGCATTGATAAGGCATTCTCTAGAATCAGAAAGCAGAGAGAGTTTCTAGTACCTGTACTTGCTCGCTGTCCTTCAGACTACTCTCGATGAAAGCTTTGTCATCCTATAACAAACAGAACCATAAATGACTCGAGATGAGAATGATTTTGAAGTTGGAAGAATGTAAAACAAGCCATGAAAGTCGGTCCAAGATTATACAAACATTCAGCAACCAGAGCAAATAAAATTCTATAATCTCAGTTACTGTATTCTTCTTGCCAATATTTCTTTGAACTGTTTGTTTTCTTGTGTAGTCAATCTGAGTATCTAATGTATATAGTACTATATACCATGCACATATGGAAAGCATTTGTCTACTCATTAGATACCTGGATTAAATGTACATACAGAAGAAAACCAATACATCTGGCAATGAGCATCACAGCTAGTCAGTTTTCATGATTTTTTTTGTCAGCAAGCAAGAGAAAAAAATGCCCTCAGCAACAAATTTATATATGTCCATGCATCACTCCAATAAAAGCACAAGTGTTAAATGTGTGGGAGCATACAAGTTCAAGTTCCAACCCATTAGGAGTTCAAGGAGCCTAAAATGCCAAGTCCGACTTGTAAGTCCATGTTGGACGGATCTTGTATGTGCACACTTGATGAAACTTCAATCAGATTATAATAAATCTGGTGATTCTTTGGTATAAAGAAGACAATGTTAAGAAATTTTCGAAAGTTCAGTATAGCTGATAAGCCTTGAAAAGAACATCAAGGACTTTTTATGGAACTTTCACTATCAGTCTATGTGAATTTCAATCTCATTACTTGAAAAGATGGGGCAAATTTGAACATCTTGCAGCTCAAAAGATAGTGATACAATGCCCTATAAGGAATGTGGATTCTTAATGGGTGTCATCAGCTACCTAACTTACAAAATACCAAAGCCTGTTTTAAGTCCATGCAATGAAATTTACCACTGACCAGAGTGTGAAGCCTATTATCATTCCACTACCACCCCCATCCTCTAAATAAAGTTCGTCCCTTGTCAGATTCTCTGAATTCCTTGCCCACACAATATAGAAAGTCAAGCCTGAATTAAAAAAACCCTTCATCCATCCTGAAGAAACATAGCTGTCTTTTCAGCAGCCAATTTTGAAATTCATCGAGTCAACCATATAACAGATAGGAACTCTGACCACATTGCTTTCAGCATATTAATGTTGAAATAGTTCATAAATTAACAAAGAATAAAATGTATATAACATCTCCTCATACTCAATTGAAAGGAGATGTCGTCACCAAAACAAATGACTAAGTTGCCTAAACTAAGTAGATTTCATATTGTGAAAGCTAAAATTATTACCATACCAGAACATTTGTGCATACAAGACTCATTCAACCTCACATGTCTGCATAACTGCATTTACTTGTTCCCGCAACTGAGAACGGTCCTGATATAATCTTTCGCTTTATGTAGTGAGAACATAGTTACCTTCAAGGATGCATCAAGAAAATAGTCAAACACTACTTTGCACTTCCTGGGACCCAATGGAATGACTAAATTGGTATCCATCCATGGGCCATACCTATGAGTTTCAGGCAAAGGTTAGGAACTAAGTGATAACAAACAGACATGAGTTAATGTTCAATTATGGAGGCTAGCATCTCATATGAGAAAACTACCTGTTAATCATGAAGTTGGGATAAACAAAAGCATAAAATGCTTTAGATCCAAGTCTATTTATATCATCTGCGGCTGCTACTGTACTTGATTCACATCTTTGGATGCTGACTTTCTCAAAAATCTATACAGGAGCAATATGCAAGTCAGGTCATAAAATGCTGGGTGCAATTTAGTAGTTTCTAAATTTGATTGTACATGAGATGTTTTTAGATCAATTTAGCAGAAACTGAAACTTTAGACCAATGATTATCGCACCATGCCAGACTACTTATCTCTCAAAATCTAAAGTAGAAACCAAATATATTACTGAGCATACTTCTGTTGTGTACGTCTCAAACTTTAGGCCAGACGCTAAACCTCTGTGGGCATAAGGCACATGATAGCCACCATCTAAATAGTTGTCACAGTACACCTGTATTAGTAAAGAAAAATATGAGGTGAAGCAATTCATCACAGTACATATTACATATCAGAACTAACTCTTAGCTTGTATCTTCGTATGAAAAATATTTCTCCACTGAAAAACCCAAAATACACAAAAGTTGTGCTCCTACTGGAGAAGAACTGCAAGATAGATATTTTGGACTTTTAAACAATTTAGGCTTCAAACAGGAATGCCAAATTGAAAAGAAATGTATGACTAAGAAAGGAAGCTTATCAGCACTAACATCAACAGTTTCAGTCTTTGAGATCTCATGAGTCAAACCTTCCAGTTACACTCAATAGTATATTCGCGCCTGCAAACATAAGATAATGTAGAATCAACACCACTCAGCATCTCGAAGCAGCTACCTAGCCAATGGCATCCTATACTGTCAGCATCAGTTTTCCCTTGAACGTCCTCCAAATTAACAACAACAAATGGCCCACATATAGCAACATTAATTGGTACTAGTCCGTACTCCTGCTCATCATGACAAAGATATTATTACCATTATTATTTCATAGAAAAATGGATGTATATGAAAAGACAACATAATTGGAGACCGACAGTAGTACTACCTACATCAATGTTAAGTTTTTGCGGATCTGCAATCCTTGTGGCCTTGATAAGAGCTCCATCTAATCCGTATGTCCATCCCTGCAGAGTTGAAAAGTCTGTCTTACATTGTACGTGTCCCCCATCTATAATAGCAGTAAACAAGTACTCACGAAGTATAACTTTCTTTGATACAGTTACCATGTAACCCACATGGTTCCATCCTTCTTCATCGAACAGGGCATGCATTTTCTTTGGTCAAAGATCTACTAATTAAGTGCTCGTTTGGTTGGTAAGTAAATTCCCATGATTTTAAATACCTTAGGAAGTGATATCAAATATATGTGTTTGGTTGGCTTTTTTTTTTGAAAAATCCAGATAATCTAATTCCTGGGATTTCCAATTCCTACAAAACACAGGAAGTGCAATCACCTAGGGAGGGGTGGGTAAGATTTTCTTCCTCCATATTTCCCATGATTCATATTTTAACCAAACAGGATTTACCAATTCCCATGAATTCAAATTCCAAGGTTTTGATTTCACATGAATTAATTTCCTAGGAATTACCCTTCCCCTATTCAACCAAACGAGCACTAATTCCTTATATGACTATCTATTGATATATCAAGATGTTGAGGAAGCAACGGAGAATGGAATTGTATATGACTACACGTGTATGTTCATGTTGCTCACGAACCACAGTAAGATCAACTGGGCAAGTTATGAAATGGGTAGAATCAACTATCTAAATTGAGCTGATTGTTGGCGAGTATAAATCAAATCATGCAGTGAGATTTGATACAAGGAAAATACCAAATAAGGGTTTGTTTGGTAAAGCCATTTATAATGGCTTTATCATTTATAAATAGGTTTATTTAAAATAAATATTTGTGAAATTAATACTTCACAATTTACTATAATAATGGATTTATAACTATATTTTACCAAACACCATTATATCAAAAAATCCTTTATCTACAAAAATGCCATTATAAATATGTATAACAAACAAACCCTAAGCTTTTGTCTCAAAGCATTCGTTGTCGCTTTACCATCAATATTTTCTTGAATATACAAGAGAAGACTTTTAAAAAGCACATTATACTAAATCTCCATACATTCCTGATGTATTTTTGACAATCTAGTTCAGTTCTCCGGGAAATGACAGGGAAGTTGTTCAAACATGGAAATACAGTCAAGTGATGCACAAACTCACATGATAAGGGCATACGAAGCATGACTTGTGACCACTCCCATAAGCAAGAAGTGATGCATGATGCCGGCAAACATTGTGAAATGCATGAAGTTTCCCTTCACCATCTCGACAAACCACATACTCCACACCTCCCAAACTGCCATTTGTTCAAGTAATTTCTCCAATGTTAGCTCTGAAGTATAAAATCCCAACATTCTTAAATGTTCCTACGGAGATGATGAGAAAGATATCAGGAATTAGCACCTTCCAGTGAAATAGTAATGAGCATCCTTAACTTGATCCACGTATCCTAACAGTCCAAAGCAGTGACAGCCAGATCAGACTTCAAATGTGAATCAATATGAATGAAAAGCGCAAAATCTTCAAAAGGCCTTACATGGTCCAACTTATTTCCATCTGAAGTGACAGTCTTAGCTTTTTCAGCAAATTCATCTTTTAAATTGGAGATTTCATTATTTTAAGAAGCAGTACTAGCCTTGGATCATTGAACCGATTAGAATAACAGAACAAATAAATTGTTTTCCAACTCTGGAAACATAAGAAAAAGGAGTCCTTACACTTCTTCGACAATTCTAATTCTACAATAATGTAGATTGGACGTGTTGTATCTTCTTCTTCCTTCATGGAGTTTGTTTGTCAGAAAACAAACTCGTTTTACTGAACCAAAAAGACCCGACTAATCATAGAACTACAAAACCCGGCCATCTAGAAGAGGTAGAGAAGGATCATGAGATGAGCTAATTCTCTTTAATATCTTAAAAGAAGGCTCACTTAGTCAGGTCAAACATATATTTGACCCCTACATTATCTGAACTGGACTGGTGGACGCATTTCCACATATGCACTTACATTCCAGGTCTTGTAACGTTACACCAAAACTATTGGCTAACACAAGCCTGGTTCTTAAAACATATGATAATCATCCCCGTAATCTTGAACCACCTAATCGATCTATTAAGGTGTCTAGGTCACCACACATCAGTCACATTGTATAATGTATATGAGGTAGTAACCTTTCGTGTATACACTATACCAGATACTATATCCACGCATCATTGAAGTACATCTAATTAGCAGGGAACAGCTGATGGACTTTTATCCCCTAATTTTGCATCAACAACAATCGATTCGATCAGAAACTGACAAGAATCAAGCAAATAAATCAACCAGATATGATCAGAAAGAGGAATTTTCTCTTACCAACTGCCTGCCAGCCCCGATAGAAGACACGATCAAGCTCAAGCGAATAAAAAGACGGATCGGTGTACCATGAGCTAGGAGGCGTATCAGCTTCTTCTATCGGAATTTTGGGATCGAACTCCTGAACAAGTCTTTGAGCGGAAATTGGAGGAGTGATGGCACAAGCAATAGGGAAGTTCTTCAGCGGCCGCCCCGGGCGTTTGTAGAGAGAGGTGTGGACGTTCCTTTTTGAGATATTATAGTTTGGAAGAAGAGCTCCGACGCCATAGGAGACCGCGATTTTATAGATTCCAGCATCAGTCGCCATGGGAAGGGTTCTCTGCTGGTTGGGAATGTAGAAGCCAAAAACTTGTTCCGTGACAAGTGCTCCTAGGCCGACCAGTTTTTTTAGTTATAGTTCATTTTTGTCTATGACTTCTTATTAAAAAACTGTTAAAAAATTTAAGTTAAAAAGTTAAATTTTACTGTTATTTTAGTCATTTTCAGCTCAAATTTAATTTTATTTGTTTTAAATAGTATATCTAACTAGTTCATAACCCGTGTTATGTACGGGATATTTCTATTAAAGTGTTGTTTTAGTATAACTTTAATATCATTTTTACGTATATATCTAATAAAATGATAATATATTAATATAAACCATACAAAATTGGTATATATTTTATTTAAAAATATTAATCATATACTCATAATATTAGTAAAAATGAAGAAAATTTGAACAATATTGTTCACTTGTATCATAATAAATTTGTAGAAACTAAAAGAGAAATGATATGCTGAAGTGATATATTATCACACCAGCATATAATATTAGAAGATATATAATTGAACATACAAAAAATTAAAATATTTAGTTAAAAATATGGGTAAGCTTTTTTTGGTAAGAATGATCTTTTTGATTAAAAATCGTGTTTTATCAATTCAATATAAACAATTATAAAATTTATATAACAATTAATAATTAAGCTTTTAATAAATGTAAATAATAATAAAAATTATCAAATTCATCAATTTATTTCAATGTACATTTATATTAGCTTTGAGTGATGTTTGTTGAGCAATGAGCTTTTGAATGTTAACGTTAGTTAAATTTGCTCAATGCTTAAAAAGAATTGTTGTTCAGGAAAATGTAAGCAACTTAAAAACACGAACAAAACAATTGATATCATGAACAATAAACACATTTCTCACATCAAGTAAATAATATTTAAATTTAAAACTTTCGTTTGATGTCTATAATAAAAATAATACCCGAAACACTATAAAAATCTTATTAAGATTAATCTGTTGAAAATTTGCTAAAAGAAGTGACTAACGTATAAAGAATGAAGGGAAACTACAATATTAATCATAAGTTGTATATAGCTAAATTTGTGAGTGTATTTATATATACCGGATTTTGGATGCATGGTTTCTGACCCAACTTATTTGATTCACTTTCTCTTTCATCGTATGGAATTGATGAGATCGTGAAAACAAAAATACATAATCAATTATAAATAGAAAAAAGGTATTTGTTGTGTTACATTATCAGTATAAGTTATTTTATAGTTAGCTTGGTTTAAATTTACTTGAACGCACAAAATTTAATTTTCATAATGTTAGTTGAAGAAGCTCGGCATATGACTTGATAAAGATCGTGAAATTGTAGTCGTATAAAAAAAGCTAATTAAATATTAATGTATTAATAATTAATAATGAGATCTCAACTAATCAAATTAAATCAAAACATTTTGCTTAATTAAATAAATAATATTACAATGTAAGTAAAAAGTCATTTTGTTATGATTTGTTGGCACATATTTTGTTAAGATTTATTTATTAAAATTTTTCTATGTAATTTGATATAATAACAAATTAAAAAACCAAAAAAAAATCATACTCTTGCACATAAATAAAGTAGGCCGAAAAGCGTTCTGGTGACTCGAAAGATGATGAATTTAATATGTATATAGATTATATTGATTTTGATGAGCCTCCTCGTAGATTTCAAAGTATACTAATATCCTTTTAGAGAATTTTTTCTTAGCTCTTTAGTATTTACTTGAGTTTTATACCCTCTTTTTGAAAAAAAAAAATATTGAAAAATCACAACTTTTTAAATTTAAATTAACATAGTTTTTTTTATCAACAATATTAAATTGAGAGGTGTGATATAGTTGTAAATTATACTACAAATATTAAGATCTTTTAAACAAATATATGCAATTTCTAAATTTGATTCCAAATATCTCCATCAATAATTGCTAATAAAGATCTTTGCTAACAAATATTAATATATTAAATATATGTAAAATGATTGCCTCAATATAAACCTGATTTTATTTGCTTAAAGATATGAAATATAAGAAATATATGATAGCTTACGATGTAATAAAAGATTAAGGTGATATCTATTGCTTTAATTTTTGTAAAGGTTGGATGATGTGACAATTTTAGAGTCCGACGTGTAGACAAATTCAATGTGAGGCCGAAAGGTCAGCGAAAGGCCTCTCCTTTAAGAGCTCTAAAATGAGTAATAATAAAAGTTCAAAAATAGATACAAAAGAAAAGAAATAATAGACTATAAATTTCGAATTGAAAGTGCATAGAAAATTTTTTAGAGAAAATTTCAAATTACAATAGTTTTGTATTTTTTATTTCTAAATGCTAGTATCATAAAATTTGAAAGGAGATATGAACTAATATATAAGAGTATAAGTTTTATTTTCAAAATAACTTTTAAAATACATAGATGAAGTACATTGTAAGTAAATACAAAATAAATTTGATATGATTTTACTGTATAATTCTTTTCTTAACTACCTCAATTTATATTCTATTTTATGACTAAAAATATATATTGTTATTATAAATATGTTTTTAACTTTGCATTAAAAAACTTAATGAATTTATTAATTTTTTTATACTATTCCATAAATTGAGCTTAATTTCAAAATAATATTAAAGTTGTTTCACTTCCTTATCTTATATCTTTAAAATTGACTTATTGGTGTATTACATTTGCTTCAAAATAAATTAATTATGCTTTTTTATGTTTTTGAATAGTATTTTACTTCATGTCTATTATAGCTCATATTTTCTTATTATTTCAAAATATATATTTATGATTATAAATATCAGTTAATTCAATCCACGAATAATATTATTTATTTTTAAATTTTAAGTTGAGTTGAACTTTTGAAGATATTAAATTAATTTCAAAATTTGATAGATAAGTTAACAATTAAAAATTAATTGAGATATCTTGAATTTAATTGTGTATGATAACAACTCCATAGATTTGTTAGCACAAAAATTCTAGAGAAGTAAAATTATAAGATGATGTTAGAAAGATCTCGTAGGATTTGATGAGGTCAATAAATTAAGATTTTGAAACTTATTAGTTTAAACTAATACATAGACATTTATGAAGGATTTTGTATCAGTAATGGTAAAATAAGTAAAAAAAAAGTAAAGTGTATCAAAATAATTCATATTAATAATTTGCGGTTAAGAAATAACATAATCATAATAAATTATTAAAATTATCTTAGGTGTCTTGTAAAAAAAAACGTCTATTTTTATATTGACTATGAATACTATGTATGACCATGATATCAAGTTAAAATAATTATATATTATTATCTTCATGGTAGAAAATAAATGTAAAATTTAATATACAAACAAATATAAGGTTTAGATTAGTTCATACGTGTTTTTAAAAGAAATAAGCTAATTTATTTTAAATAATAAAGTCAATTTGATGAGATTTGGTTAAGATTTTATAGAATTTTAGAGTTTAAATTTGATTAATTTAAAAAACAAAATAAAATTAATAAAGATGATAATAAAAAATGGAAAAAATAAATAAATCAAACTTCAACAATCGAAGCCTAAAAACGCTTTAGTAATTCAAAAAGAGTAAGGTTTAATATATAGTTATAGATGCTATGGTTCTTGAGCTACAACATATTATTGAAAGAATTTTACATATATTCTTTCACTAAACACAAAAGATATTATTGATTAGTCGAAAATAAACCTAATAAATTAAAAAAAAAAAAGACAAAATTAGATAACTAATCTTGTATATTTTCAATTTTGACTTTTTAACAATTTCATGTAACCCATAAAACTTTTCTAGAAAATTTTCATATGCTCATACTTGAAAATATATTAATTATCATATGATCATGAACAATCATTGAATGATTAAATTATAATTTAAAAATCTATGATTTTGGCTCAATGTTACTATTATAGATTTGTTACGATTATTATTGATCAGTTCCACAAAAATAGTATATGATTATTTGGTTCGATTTGTTAGCATTTTTAATATATATTAGAGTGTGAAAAACATGATCAAACTTAATATTTTATTACTCTCATAACTAAAAGTTAATCTTTTTATAAAAAAAATCAAATCAAATATTGAAGAACTAAAATTTTAATTAATTTCTTTTTATAAAGAACATAATAATTTATATTAAAAGAGTGGTGTTTTAACTGATTTGTAGCAATATTAATTTTTTAACAAATTAGATATTTAAATTATGTAATATGTTTACATGATTATAAATAAATATATATATATTTGTTATAGTATATTTTTTTAATAAAAATGATAAATTTATAAGTTTGAACTATAAAGTTAAATAAGTCTTAACAATAATTTTGAAAATAAAATTTGGGAAAGTGTTAACAATAATTTTAAAGACAAAATTTGGGGAAAAAACGTACATATATATGTAGTATGCAACACTTGCATCCAAATCAAAATATTTTTATATGGTAATTAATAATTACGTTAAATTGGAAATTTTGTTTTGTTGAGATTTGTTTTGTTAAGATTTGATATGGTTGTTTTAATATTAATATAAATAAATTAAAATATATTGTTAATAAACAAATTGAATTAACCACAAATTGACACCTAGGATTTGTAGGGCCGGAATGAATACGGTGGCTCTAATTTTTTTTGTTTTAATATATATACTAGTTTAAACCCTCGTGCCATGCACGAGCCTACTTATATTTATGAAAGAAAATTTTAATATACGAATAAATGTTACATGAGTACAAATTAATGGCTACATGATTATAAAAGATAAGATATATAGGAAATGAGAACATATTGACATGTAGATATATTAGATTTTCTCCAAACATATACATACTTTTTTCTTTTTTTTTGATGAGGAAAGAATTCGAAATACCCGACATAACAACGTCGGGTAGATCGAGAAGCCGATAAATCGGCGCCGGTCAAAACCGGACAAAAGAACAATACATCAAGCATGAAAATTACAACAAAGCAAATAAAGAGCAAGAACGACCTGGAGCGAGTGGAGAGCAGAACACGATCAGACGAAAGCGCCACCGGAAGACGAGTCAGACAGGAGAAATCCTGCGGAAGTGCTGAACGGACTACCATGACGTTGTCCTCTCTTCAAAGAGGGATCTTCAGGAGCCTCAACCATGATGTTGCCCCCGTACAAGAGGGATCTTCATTGAGCCACAGACACGACCAAGACCACGACCGGACACTCATGCATCACCCTAGATCAGCTCCAAAAATGCAGCGAAGAATTTGACACCCAAACTTGAAACAAATGGAACCGTAATAGATAAATAAGGGTGAAAATTGATGTGAAAAAAAAACATCAATAAGTCTTGCTATTTGATAGTAGTGAATGTATTGTTTTGATAGAGAAAAATATCCTTTTGTCATAGGTTGAAATTTGGATGTGTATTTGGGCTTTTAGGCCCAAATTTGAAATTTGGTTTGATAACCTAGTTGAAAAGTGAGTATAATAGGCAGGTGGAAAGTTAGTAATTCTTAATATTAAAAAGAAAAACAAATTGGCAAAACCCAACATCAATCTTTTAATATTAAAAAACTTGTTAATAAATTGGAATCCAAAGTCTTGACGTGAAGGACAAAATTGGGTTCCCAAGGAGAGTTAATAGAACGTAATAAACACGCTAGCATTTGCAAACAATGCAAGAATAATTAATAATTTAATTTTTAGTTTTTGGATTGTTATCATCATCGATTTAGGTTGCTCTGTTCTAGAGGGGAAAGTGGATGGAGCAGACAAATGTGTCGGTGATGGCTGAGCCAAAGAGCAGTTCAGCAAGGGTTAAGCCGGAGGCAGCGATGGAGGGTCGAGTCGACGATCGGGACTACTGTTAGAGCAAGGCCATTCGCTTGGCGGTGGTGAAGGTGGTACGGATGTCTCTTACGACGGAGAAGGATGAGAGGGAAGATATAGAGGATGTGATTGAAATGGTCGAATTGGGCCGACGAGGCCACAGAGGTTGAAGAAGCAAGAGCTTCTCGCCTTCCTTATCAGAAACGACTAGAGTCTAGATCTGATCGAAGTTCGTACGGTGTAGTGTCCGCTCTCGCTGACAACGGAGTATGGGATACAAGTTAGCGATGGCGAACGAGCGAGATGCGACCGAGAACGGGTTTTGACGCAGGGATTTGGGGGCGCAAAGTCGGAGTTTGTGGGATGATGATGTACGATATTCTTGGCAGTTCAAGCCGGTGGTTCAGATTTGGGAGGTGGCTCAAACGAGGATGAACCCATCAGATCTGGTTTGGGTTTAAGCCGACAATTTTTTACTTTTTGGGTCCAATATAAGGGTCATATTAGAGTTGGGGTTAGATATGATTCGGGATTTCCTAGTATGAGCCTCAAACTTAGATCTAGGAATTGTGGAATTGATTAATGGTGGTCAGATCTAATTAGGGATCCTTATTATTTTGTGGAATTGGGATTTTTTTCTTCATTTTCTTGGTACAGATGGTAGAATCCTTAATTAGAGGTTGGTTGGGTTAATCCATGGAGAATTTCACATAAAGTGATGGGGGTTACCCTTAGCTTTAGTGATGGTGGTTTTCCATTTCCTAGGTACAGGTTTGCCCTTTTGCAAAGGTTAATGATGGGAAGTTACCCTTGGGTGATGCTGAGGGTTGTTGTTATTGTTTAAAAACCCTTTGATTGTTGTTGGTGTGGGATTACTCCCAAAAAGGAAGTCTCTATTTTGATTTGCCATTGGTGTTTCCTTGGTGTTGAAGGTGGGAGGTTGTATTTGGGGGTTTTTAGAGAGAACGACTCTCCCTTCTTTCTAAGTCCCAATTGGAATAGTTGATGGTCTTGTTGTTGAAGAACAAACATATACATACTAATAGAAAGAAAATGATTGAATTTATAGATATAAACATTATAGGAAAAAAAATCACTCTATTTATCTAAAAATTACGATTGTATATGTTATTTATCCAATTCTCAAGAACATTTTATTTTTTTATATTTAGAGTGAAATAGTATCCGAGATTGAAGTTATGAATCGAAATATACTATTTTTTTTTTCCAATTTAATAGGTTAGTACGATGTTATTTGTCAATCGTCCAATAATATGTTACTGATGATATGTTTAAATCTATATTATTTTTAAAACTTCTTAAGTTTGTTGATAAAATATTAATTTTGTTAGTTTTTTTTTTTACCTTTTATAATATTCAATTCAGGTTTTAGACATTGAGATGGTATTATTGAAAATAAAATCATATTAATTTACTCATTGTTTTTTTATTATATATATGTTGGACACTTATATTTATTTGTAATTATTAATATACTAAATTAACTCAATTGGAGAATCAAATAAAATCCAATTGAATTATATTTCAAATAGTATATTGATATTTTCATACATATTTTTTATTCATCATCAATTATTTCAAGTTCATAAATAATATGTAATTAAATCTTGAAATGTGAAATCTATCAAGTGAAGATTTTATTGTTATCAAATTTACGCGGGTTTATTTAAATTTCAAAACGTGAATGCATTGTAAGTAAATAAACATTAAAAAGACATGATATCTAAAGGTTGTTACTAATTAACTTACGTGGGTTCACTAATCTTGTTGCTATGTCAATATACTAATTAACTTATACGGGTTCATTTAATTTGCTAATAGTGTGTCACTAATTCGTGACATTTACCAAAAAAATCATTAAAGTATATGGTATCTAAAGTTAAGTATATAAGTAATATAACCTAACCTTATACAATATTTAATATTTAAATTAATTAATTAATTAATTTTTTTGATGATGTTAAATGTCAATAAATATTATTGATGCATTAACAAAAATATATGTATCACATTTACAATTCCGTCAAATAGAAAATTACATTAACATTTATTGCAAAAATAAGTTAGTTTGATGAAATTTTGGTCAAGATTTGATAAGATTTTAAAAGTTAGAGCTAATTAATTTACAAATCTTATTAAGGTCTTTTTATTAATTTATATTTTGTTGATTATTTAATATAATGATAAATAGAAAAAATGAAAAATAAAAAAAATAAAACCTTAGGATCTAAAAACACTATAGTGGAACAAAAATCCAATACCTTGGACAAAAAACACAAAAACGCTCCCCTTCAGGGGAGCCGTCCCTAAAAAGCTCTTGGCCACCGCCCACCGCCGCTACCATGGCACCCGCCTCACTGGCCACGCGTCACCAGCACTCACCGCCTCATCAGATTTCGCTCCCGGCCTTCCGCCACCACCTCTCCCCCCACCACCTTTCCACCGTCACCTCCTCCTTCCCCGCTTTCACCTTGCCTGTATTCAAGACTCTGACCTTGCGTGTAATGTCGTTCTCGGCCACCGGGAGGGAGATCTCCGACCAGGGATTTGTCGCCACCGTGAGGGATATCTCGGCGAGGGCACTCCGGCTTACCGCCGACACCACCGAGCAAGCGAACTCTTGAATAAGACGAGATCTCGACAACCGGCGAGAGCTCCGGGTCCATCCGCCGGTGATGTTTGTCGCACCTCGGCCTTTATTGCGTCCTACGAGCAACCCTCGACCCTTGTTTTGAAAAAAACAGTTCCTAGTTGCTTTGTGTTACACTCTTTGTTGTTGTAGGTTTTCCTTTAGGTTTGATTGGAGATTGTTGTTTCGGTTCGAGATAAGATAGTGATCGTGCGATCCCTGGTGGTTTCTACTGACGAAATGCCTCCAGATTGTGTCTTGTTTCTTCTTTTCGGCTGCTTCAAACGCCTTGTTGGTGTTTTCCAACCCATGTTTGAAGTTTTTCTCGTAGATTAAGCCTTGTTGGTTTGCTTGCTCGGTTGTGTCCGTATTCTTGTTCCTTTTGTTGTGTCTGTTGTCTTTTTTTGTTGTTTTGTTATTGTTTTTTCTGTTTGTTGTTGTTCTGTTGGTTGCTTGCTCTTATCGGGTGTTCCGACGCCGTTTGTTCGGCCTCTCGAGTATCCAGGTTTGGTTGTTCTGGACTCTTGAATTCTTACTGTATCAAAAAAAAAACACTATAGTGACTTAAAAAAAGTCAACTTTAATGCATATTTTGTAATCCATGAACTCTTGAGTTCTGCCTTTTGTCTTGGCACCCTATCTACTTGCTTTGAATTCCTCCAAACTCTTCCATCTGGTTCTTTCGAGAGGTTGATGTTGTGGTTGCTCTCGCTGTAAATTCTTCATCTTTTAATTTATCTAATCTTACTCTTTTTTAAAAAAGATATATAAATTAATGGATATATAAATTTATTTACGGATTTTTCGCCTGGTACCCTCGAGGTATGGAAAATTTCGCCTGGTACCCCAAAGATTGACTAATTTCGCGTGGTACCCTCAATTTTTTTTTCGCGTGGTACCCTTCTGTTAATAGCTAACAAAAATCGTATTTTTTTTTAAAATGCCCCAAAAAAACCCCAAATTGGTGCTGTCTGGCTCCATCTTCACGACGAAATCCCTATCCAGCTTCGCTCTCGGCCGTCGTTCCTTCTTGGAGCCGCTGGTCGTCGAACTCGGCTCGCCTCCACCGGCGTCCCGTAGTCGTCTCTCTCTTCCGCCTCCACCCGGTCGTCTTCCGCCTCCACCCGGTCGTCTCTCGCAACACCAGTCTCCGACGGCCTCTCGCAGCACCTCGGTCTCGGCGGTCCTCCACTCGAAGCACCAGTCTCCGGCGGCCTCTCGCAGCACCTCGGTCTCGGCGGTCCTCCACTCGCAGCACCCAGTGAACCAATTGGAGGCCAAATTCAGGAGTTGCAAAGCTTGGAAATCGAGTCACTGTTATTAGGTTGATGGTTTTTATTTGGGAATCTTGTATTCAGTTTGTAGGCATTAAGGAACTGCAAAACTTGTTGCCAGTAAATCTTCCATTAACAAAGGCAAAGTTATTGAAGCAAGTTCTGTACTTAATGTTTGCAATTCATGGTACATGAGCAATTTAAGGTTTTGTATTAGTCTACTTTGGGTGGCTCGTTGGCAGCTCGAACAACGACCATGTAGAGCGAGGTTGGTGCCTTTGGTTTGTGGCGTTACAAGGTTTCTCCGATAATGGGTCGCGGCGGCTGGGATCCGTCACCGGTGTCGGAGAAACGCTTCAAAGTGGCATGGTTCTTCAGTTTTCTACGCACAACAAAGTGGCATGGTTCTTCAGTTTTCTACTTTTCGACCCAGCTACGGTGAAACCTTGAAACACCACGAACCCAACGCCACTGACCCCACTCAATTTGGTCGTCGTTTGGACCTCCAACGAGCCACTCAAAGTAGGCTCAATTCAAGCTATGTTATGGGAAAACAGAGGAGCCGACGACGCCCCTGTTCGCGTTCGTCTTCCCTTGCTCGCCATCAGCTTGTCTCCGCCACCATCGTCTTCGCCCAGCTCGTCTCCCTGGCGTCGTCTCCGAGCTCGACATCGTCATCCCCGGCGTTGTAAAGCTCATCCCGACGCTCCCGTGGTGCCTTTCGGTTGCCACTGCCGCGTGAAGTCGCCACCGCTGAAATGCCGCGTCGTTGCTGGCTGTTGATTCTCCCGGTGACGAGCGTCCTTCTCGGCAAAGACGGAGCCGAGCTGATGCCCGTAGTCGCCGCTGCTGCGCTGCGGCTCTTGCGTGGTGGTGCCGCTCCCTTCCGCCGGTGACCCTGCTCCGCCGCTGCTCCTCCCCGGGCGCCGCTCCATCTCCGGCGTTGACAAGTCGATCGAAGCCGCCGAAGCCACCGTTGTCCTCCTCTGTTTCTTCACGTGAAATGGGCGAAATGTGGAAGATGATGAACAGTGAAAGGGAGTGGGCCCTTGTTAACGATTTCTGTTAGCTATTAACAGAAGGGTACCACGCGAAAAAAATTAGAACTCGAGGGTACCACGCGAAATTAGTCAATCTTTGGGACACTAGGTGAAATTCGCCGTACCTCGAGGGTACCAGGCGAAAAATCCGATTTATTTATAATGTTATTTGTCATTTTAAAGTTTGGTTGGTTTTGAAAGTAATTGTAATCTAAATATTTACATATAAATTTTGATTTGATAAACGAATTTTATTTAAAGTGAAAAAAAAGAACGAATGAGAAAAATGATATGTAGATATGGTAGGCCCATAAGCGTTTTAAGAGCTCAAAATGGGAGAACTTTAATATATAGATATAGATACTCATAATTGATATTTATCTATCCATAGACACCCAATTATATATGTTTTTCATAAAATTTATAGAGTGAAAAAATATGGGTTGAAAATTATGAGTATAAAAAAAGTAAAAGAATTTTTTAGATGATGTGACAGAGAGAGAAAGTTAAAAAATTGGCTAAAAAATTTTGTTAAAAAATCAACTATTGTGGATGCTCTTAGAGCTGGTGAGAGACTTTTTAAAATATACTTTTTATTATTATTATTTGAGAGACTCTCTAGACTATATGTTCTATTGATGAGACTCAAAAGGATTTTTTATAAAATTTTATTTTATTTTTCATTTTAACATATTTTGATTAGGGGTTTTATCAAGTGAAAATGGGGCTTAGAGCAACTTTATCTCAGTCTCATAGGATGGGTCTTAGGGCATGTTTATTGGTGAGACCCTTCTAGGGGCTTTTACCTTCTTTTTTTGGTTCAAGAAACCCATCAAAAAGTTTTATTTTATTAGTGAGACCCAATAGAGTCTCATCAACCATATAGTAAACTACAAAAAATTATTATTAAAAATTAAAGGAAATTCATGACAAAAGTAACATAAATTGGTATTTATTTTATTTTAAACCAACATAAATAATAATAATATATTTTTTCACTTCATGATATACAAAAAATATATAAAAAAATAAAAACTATCAAATATACCCAAAATGGATGTCTATGGATAGAGAAAAATAAAACTAGAATAATGATATTTTTTTTAACTTACCGATTTTAAAATATTTCATTTAAAAAAAATTAATTAATCAATAGCCAAGAATAAATCTTGGTCGTCGATAGCGCGTTACGTGTCGCGCATCGCATGACGCGCTGAGCCATGAGACTCTCATGGAGAGTCTCATGAAATCCCATTTTCTTGGGACTCTTGAGTCGGTCTCATGGGTTTTCTTCATTTTTTTAATCAAATAAATTCTAAAAGCCCCATATGGGTCTCACTAATAAACATGGCCTTATATATATATATTTGATTAAAATATTTCATATCTTCTAAAAGCCCCTATCACTCCCTATTAGAGCAACTTTAACGCATGTCTCATAGGGGTCTTTTAGAATTTTTTCATTAAAATAATAAAATTTGGCTAAGAGACCCAAGAGGAGTCCAGTCTTTTGGAGTTTACATGAGACCGTCCCATATAAATAAGCCTAGAAGGTTGTTTGGCTTGCAAATTTTTTTTGCCTCCGCACGGACCAAAACGACGTCGTACGCATGGCCTCTCCAAACACGGTCTTTTTTTTGCTGCAAATGAGATTGCCACGTGGCGCGCATCAGTGCGCGCCACATGGCAATCAACGGACGGCTATGAATAAATCCTGGCCGTTCGTTAATTTTTTTTAAATTCATATATTTAAAAATTGGCTGCTTAAAAAAATTTATCATAATTCTAATTATATTTTTCTTTATCCATAGACATCCATTTTGTATATATTTGGTAGATTTTAATATTTTTTTTGTATTATAGGTATCATTAAGTGAAAATAAATCATTTTATTTTAGTATTGGTGTTTTAAAATAAAATAAATACCAAATTAATTTCTTTATATGAAAATTACATTGTAAATACATTTTAGAAATTTTATGTATTTTTTTACAAATTTTAATATAATTAAATCATGTTGTTTTCACATGTTGTTTTGTTTTCTTAAATTTATACATCGCTTTTGTTGATTTTAATATCAATGTATGTTTGTCTTAATTTCAAATAAATAATATAATTAAATTAAAATAACATTAATAAATTTAATGTATGATTTTTTTTTTAAATTTAATATATAATAAGGGGTATAATTATAATTTAATATAATAAAGGGTATATTGGTAATTTAATATAAACAAAAGGATATAATTGTAATTTAAACTAAATATAAAAACCTCTCCTAAAAGACTCCAATACATCATGGGTCTTTTAGCAAATAATTCCCCCAAAAACTCCCTAAAAGACCCTCTCTAAAAGACTCCATTAAATATGCCCTTAGGATCCCAAATAATGGGGTTCTTACGGGACCGTCTTTTAGATTTGCTTATTGTTTGGTGGCTAAAAAAAATTACCTCCACTTTAATGTAAAACAACGTCGTTTTTATCCCCCCACCAAACGCTGCTTTAATATGCAGCAATAGGAATCGCCACGTGGCATGCGCTGATTAGTGCGCGCTTGTGCGCCTTATGCGCGCCGAGTGACACGCCACGGACGGCCATGATTTATTCTGGCGTCCGTTATTATTATTTTTAATAATTTATATAAAATTTGGTTGGTTAAACAAAATTATCATAATTCGAATTACATTTTTCTCTATCTATAGACATCCATTTTGGATATATTTGGTAGATTTTAATATTTTTTGGATTATAAGTATCATTAAGTGAAAATAATCATTTTATTATTATTATTGGTGGTTTAAAATAAAATAAATACCAATTTAATTTCTTTATATGAAAATTACATTGTAAAAAAAAAAATTATGTATTTTTTTTACAAATTTTAATATAATTAAGTCCAAATAAACCATATTATTATTATTTAGGATAGTTTTAAATTATAAATATGTACTAATTAAAATCATTGATACTAATTTATAGTGGGAGAGTAAAGGGTAGGTATGGTTGGAGAGTAAATAAAGGGTAGGTAAGATTATGAGTGAATTATTTTTGGTGTACTAACTACTTTTTTTTAATAATTTAACAAAATAGGGAAAAAATGTAAATCGTTGTAAATCTCTTTAATAGTTGGATGTTCACATTTCCTTGAAGTCTCTCAAGTTACTAGTTTTGACTCATTTAGTATGTTTATGTTACATAGCAATTTATTATTTGTATTAAGTTTAGTCTTGTAATAACTTGTCTTTCTAGCCTATAAATAGAGGCTTTTGTCAAAGATAAAAAATACACAAGAAGAATACAAGATAAACACTTCTTTCTCCTCTCCTCTATTTAGTTTTCTATTACATTATTAACTAATCTTATAACACGTTATCCACACAATTTGCTCAAGAAAAGGTATAAAATTTCTAGCCGATATTCGTGTTCGTATCCTTTCATGTACGTAATTTCTATGTACAAATATGATTTTATTTAAGATTTGTGTTTTATATGTGTATCACATATGCATGACTCCCTGAACATACATATTACACACATATTACACGTACCAATACACAATTACACATATATTATATTATACGCCAATTCTTTACTGTTAATTAACATTTGGTACATAACTTATTAATTTGATCACATTAAGACTCAAGATAACATAAACATTTATATTTAATTTGTATCAATTTACATTTCTTCATTTTATTATGGTCGTATCCGTTAATATTTTAAATTTGTAAATGCTTAGTTTTCATATATTGATTAAGGTTTTTTTTTTTGCCTATTAAATTGTATATCTCTTATATTATAGAGGGATGTCGAACCTTACAAGATTGGAATTCACTTCCCTAGATGTTTTCGGCAGAAACTATCTCACATGGGTATTGGATGCTGAACTCCATTTGTCAAGTAACAACTTGAGAGAAACAGTAAAAGAAAACTCTGACACATCCCCGCGGGATTGTGCCAAAGCGATGATACTACTTCATCATCATCTTCACGGGAGCTTGAAAGCTCAATATTTGACAATCAAGGACCCCTCTGAACTATGGAAGAGTTTAAAGGACTGATTTGATCACCAAAGAACTGTCATATTACCTCGTGCGAGGTTTGAGTGGATGCATCTACGGTTGCAAGATTTTGAGAAAGTTTATGAATATAACTCTGAAATGTTTCGTATAGTCTCCACACTAAGATTATGTGGAGAAACTATAAGAGACGAAGATATGCTAGAGAAAACTTTATCAACATTTCATGCAACTGATCTTGTACTCCAGCAGCAGTACAGGGAACGTGTGTTCAAAACATATGCATGACTCCTCTATTGTCTAATTTTAGCAGAAGAGAACAATCAATTGCTTTTAAACAACCATCAGACTCGACCTACTGGTTCAACACCACTTCCCGACCAGTCTCAAACATTGCCTGAAGCAAATTCTACCTCCTCTCGTAGAGGACGTGGTAAAGGACGTGGTCGTGGCGGTCGTGGACAAGGATGTAATTATACATGGGTTAATCATGATGTCCAGAAGAACAATGTGAACAAATCCAATAAGCAAGTTCAACAAGAAAAACCCAAACTACGAGTTGACAGTCTTTGTCATAGATGTGGAATGGATGGGCATTGGTCTCGTACATGTTGTATTCCATCACACCTTGTGGCCTTATATCAAGCTTCTTTGAAGGGTAAGGGAAAAGGTGCAGAGACCAATCTTACTGAAGCTGGGATTTCTGATAACACTCATTTAGAGGCATCTGACTTTTTTGAGCAAGCTGGAAATGACAAGGATGTGTCCGATATGGAATCATAATTTGGTGATCTCTAAATGAGGGCAACTATTTAAATAATTATTTTTATGTCTATCTTGATCTGTTTTATCATATACCTATTAGTTTTTATTTTCATTCATGTTCCAAATAAAGTTGCCATTATGAATAAAATATAAATATATTATTTTTATTTATAGATTTTATTTCTTTATATAGAATGGATCAAACAAATGGAAATTTCAATGATGGAGAGTTGTGCCTTGTTGATAGTGCGACGACTCATACTATTTTGAAAAACTCGAAGTTTTTCTCAAACCTGCAAATGACAAAAACAAGTGTGAATACCATTTCTGGGAAAAGTGATCTCATAGAAGGCTTTGGAAGAGCCTCTATCTTGTTACGCGAAGGAACAAAGATACGTATAAAAGATGCTTTATATTCAAGTAAATCACAAAGAAACGTGCTAAGTTTCAAAGATATTCGACAAAATGGTTATCATGTAGAAACCGTGAATGAAAATGGTATTGAGTATCTATTTTTTAAGGCTGGCCAAAAGCAAGTCGTAGAGAAAATGAGAACATGCACATTTGGTTTATATGGCACGATTATTCACCCCATTGAATCTTATAATGTTACTAACCAGAAGTTAGTTGATCATAAAATGTTTTCTTTGTGGCATGATAGACTCGGTCACCCAGGTGAATCAATGATGTGAAGAATCATTGAGAGTTCACATGGACACCCACTTAAGGACCTGAAGTTCCTCTCAACAGGTGACCTGACATGCACGGCTTGTTCTCTTGGCATATTTATAACAAGGCCGTCAGTAACAAAAGTAAACGCAGAATCTCCTATGTTCCTTGAAAGAATTCAAGGTGACATATGTGGACCTATAACACCGCCATGTGGACCATTTAGATACTTTATGGTGTTGATAGACGCATCAACACGTTGGTCACATGTAAGCTTGCTTTCAACACGGAATGTTGCATTTGCAAGGCTTTTAGCCCAAATTATAAAGTTAAGGGCTCATTTTCTTGATTATCCAATTAAGGGAATCAAGTTAGACAATGCAGGAGAATTCTCATCAAATTCTTTCAATGACTATTGCCAATCATTTGGCATAGTGGTTGAGTATCCAGTAGCTCATACTCATACACAAAACGGCCTGGCGGAATCGTTAATTAAGCAGTTATAAATGATAGCTAGACCGATGCTTATGAGGTCTAGGTTACCCTCCTCGGAATGGGGACATGCAATATTGCATGCTGCGACACTAATTCGACTTAGACCAACTGCTAGTAACAAACTCTCTCCATTGCATCTTGTCTCCGGAAGAGCACTGTTTTGGGGCGAAAAGATCAATCGACCTAAATCGCCTTAGACGGGGTAACGAGTCGATCAGATAATATAAAATAAATCCAAACCAAATAAACAATCAACCACGTGAAGAATAGATGCAAAATTATAGTATGATATATTGATCAAATGATGACAGAATCGAATCGATGTACAACTTATCCTTGAGGAATAAGAGATCAGGTCTTGTCCGACCGACTGTTCTGATGGCTCGACCGGCTGTAATCAGACAATGCTCTAGGGGAATTCGAACGGGGATCAATACTCTAACAAGCCTTTTCGAGAGCTGAGTAGGTGAGTATTGCTCGTAGACGTCTCTTTTGTCGATCGTTCTCCCGTGGTCTATTTATGGTATCTTCTCCTTCGTCTGTTACTGTCTTCGTGATATTCTCTATTTATTCCCATGCGTGATCTCCGTGATCCTTCCTTAATGGCATCGTAATTTTGGGCTTGATGTATCTACCGTTTGCCTTTGATCGAGCAATTAATGCCAAAGGCGAAATTCTCGGGGTTGGTCGGATCCCATGCGTCCGTCGCCCCTCTTCAGTATTCTCGGCCTACTTCTCCGCTTGGATCTTGGCCCAATCTGCTTTTCATTGATTCCATTGGAGTATGTTGGGCCCAACAATAGCCCCAAGTTGTTTTGTGCTCAAGACAGCTGCGAAACGAGAGTCCAAACAACTTCCCTTCCACACGGTCTCCACCCTCCGATCTGGGCACGACATGCAAGGGCTATGTGGCGACAATCTCGTGGCGTGATGGGACGTCTCTGTGACCTGACGATTCCCTCCATAAATCCGAATTAAGTTCTAACGGTTTCACTTCATCTTCTTCCCTTTGCACTCTGATTTGGTAGGCTCTCTAGGCTTCTCAAAAAATTGCTTTTGGATTTCCCCCTCTTTCTGTTCTGGAAATGGTTTCCAGCGATTCTTCTGCGTTGTATGCTACTCACTCGAACTTGAGCAAGAATGAGGCTCCCCCCCTTTTCCTTTTGAAGGAGGCTTATGCTCTGACGGGGACGTTGACGGAGGCAGAGTTAGAGCAGATCCTCCAAGTCGGAGGCTTCCCTCCCGAGACGGTCGCGAGGTTGCCGCATCCGGATGAGAGAGCCGACGCTCGTTATGAGGGGTGGATTTGCTTTTATGCTTATCCCTTCCGGATAGGTCATACGTTCCCGTTCTCTCCTCTTGTTAGGGATTTTCTGGCGACTCTGGCGCTTGCGCCGTGTCAGGTCATGCCACAAGCGTGGCGGATCCTTAGGGTTTTAGATTTGTTGAACTCTCAGTCTGGGGCCAATTTTAATTTTGACGCCCTGTGGTACAATTACTCTCTGGGGTCGAAGAGTTCCTCTCGGGTCCAGTTGCACATCCGTTCGAGTCGAAAGCCTTTGGTGGCTAACCTTGATGTAAACGACCGTGGATGGGGGTCGAAGTTCTTCTTTGTCAAGCGTTCGTCTCTGGAGAAGGGGGGTGACTACTCGTTTTTGCTGTCGGAGTGGCGAGTCGAGAGTACGTATTCGATTTCTCTTTGCCCATTTTTAAGTGTTTTAACCTTTTGCTTAACTCTTTTTTTTTTTGTAGTCCCTGAGGTTGAAGACTTGGAAATGGATGCTCAGTCGTAAGATCTGACCAATATTATCCTTGGTATCCCTGCGTCGGAGCGGAAATTCATAAACGTCAACCTGTTGTCTGTCGCCCCCACCACTCAGGACATCATGTCGACTCTTTCGTCATCCCGGGTCAAGTGTAAGTTTTTTGTTTGAGTCATGTATCTTTAGTCATGTGCTTGTGTCTTACATTTTGTCTGATATGTCAGCGTCTCCAGCTGGTCAGTCAAGCACTCGCTTGAAAGGAGTGTCGGGGAAGGGCCTGATTGAGCAGAGGTTGGCGGCGGCTAGGGCCTCGTCGAGTAAGTCGATGCCGACCGAGTCGTCGCTTTCGACCAAAGTTTGTTCGAAAAAGAAGACATGTGTTTCTCCTGAAGCCGGGAAGGTGGTGGCGGATACTTTGAAGAAGAGGTCGACTGTCATTCGTGGAGTCGAAAAGATCGATTCGGTCGGTCGATCGATTGCTGATCTGTTCCATGCTCAAGACCCGACTCTGAAGTCTGAAGTCGATGGTGTTTTTCCCTTGGACTGTATCGACGAGGTGGGGTATTCTGCGTGGAAGGTAAGTCATCTTGTCGAATCCCGAGTTTATATGTTTTCTTTCTCGTAAAACTGGTTGGTTTTGAGTTTTTGATTTTGTCTTTCTTTTTCCAGACTTTTCAGTTTCTCTTGGATGCGTATTTTGGAGTCAAGGAGATGGTTTCTAAGGCTGAGGACAGGGCTGCTAAGTCAGAGTCCGACCTGGAATCTCTGAAGACCAAGGTGGAAGGAGCCGAAAACCGCTTCAGGGACGCTGAGCGCCGCTTTGCTAGGGAGTTGAAGAGTTGCCAAGACGAGTTGAACATTTGTCGGAGGGAGCTCAGCGGGAGTCAGACAAGTGTTGAAGAGAGGGTTAAGCATGCTAAGATCGAGGCCGGTCGGGTCGCAGGCGACGTAGGCGCTTTTTACGCGTTGAAGTCGCGTGTCGAGATGATTGAGGAGTTTGAAGAGGGCAAACAAGAGACCTGGGACTTGAAGGCGGAGAAGGAGACCATGGATACCCTGTTTCCGAAGGGGAATCCTGGTTCGGAGTTGTTCCAGCTGGCCGGCGTCGGGGAAGAGTCTCCAGACGAAAGCACTGGTGAAGACGAGGTCCATTCTGGCGATACTGTGCCGATCGAGCCCCAGCCTTCTTCCGACCCGACTCCTACTGAAGGTAACGCTGCGACCCCTGACTCTTGACTTTTTCGTAAATGATTTGTGGTCCCACCTGTGTGTGGGCATAATATTTTCTGGTTTGGCGACCCGTCCACCATCGCGGGTCGCAAAATGTGTTTTTTAAGAACACTTGAAGTCCTATATGCGTGTAGGCAGACAATATGTTTTGGCGACCCGTCCACCATCGCGGGCCGCATGGATGTAAAAAAGAAGTTAGACTTTTATTGACGTAATCTGTTTTACAAAGGGTCGATCTTATTTCGTGTCCGTGTATTTTGTCGGATTCTTATAGAGAAGATAGTCGTGACGCCTTTGTTCTGTGTCGGGTTTGCCCATGTGCTCCGTCGAGTGGGGCTTTCAGCGTCGTGTAAAAAAAGAGGCCTGCAAATGTATATGTTTATGTTTAGTCATGACTTAGTGTTATGCCGAGGAGGAAAGCAATATGTCTTTATTGCGTAGATGTAATAAGGTGTTTTGACCTTATGTATTTTATAAGGCAGGTGGTGTGCCGGCGTGCCTCTGGTATTCATCTTCTCGTGTTCCGATCGATCGTGTAAATGTAATGTAAGCGCTTTTGTGTGACTGGATCCAACTTGTATGTTGATGTTGTCCTACACTTATGATCGCAAAAAATTATCCTCGCTAGACGTAAGTATTTAGTTTTATAAAATAGAATTGAGTTTGTAGCAACGAATAACATACAAAAGGTGAGAGGATCTTAGCGTCTTACTTTGTGGGTCTAGAAGTGATACAACTTCAGATGTGTCACGTTCCAACTTCTTGGGATTGGTCGTCCGTCTTTATCCTCCAGCTGGTATGCTCCATGTCCGACTACTTCTTTGACGAGGTAGGGACCTTCCCACTGAGGTGCGAGCTTCCCGTCGGTCGGATTCTTGGTGTTCTGGAATGTCTTTCTAAGGACCCAATCGCCAATTTTGAAGACTTTGGCTCTAACGTTTTTGTTGTAACTTCTCGCGACCTGTTGCTGGAACCTGATCATTCTAATTCTGGCTTTTTCCCTGGTCTCATCCACCGTGTCCAAGTTGTGCGCTAGCTTGACGTCATTTTGTTCATTCATCTGGAGGCTGTAACGGCTATAGGAACTAGTAGTTCAGCAGGAATGACCGCTTCACTTCCATAGACGAGTGAAAATGGTGATTGTCCGGTCGCATTCTTTGGGGTGGTCCTGTCGGACCAGAGGATGAGAGGAAGTTCGTCTGCCCATTTTCCTTTAGCCCCTGTGAGGCGTTTCTTAAGGTTGTTGATGATGATCTTGTTACTAGACTCGGCTTGCCCATTGGATTATGGATACCGAGGAGTGGACGTGACCAGTTTGATGTTCCACTGGTCGCAGAAGGCTCGAGTCTTATAACTGATGAATTGGGAGCCATTGTCGCATACGATTTCTGATGGGACGCCAAATCTGCACAAGATATTGCATTTTATAAACGAAATGACGTGTTGATCTTTTTCCTCTCGGTAGGCTTCAGCTTCGACCCATTTGGAAAAGTAGTCTGTCATGGCGAGGAAGAAGACTCGTTGGCCCGACATAGGCGGGAGTTTTCCGACGATATCCATCCCCCATCTCATGAAGGGCCATGGTGCTAAAGTTGGATGGAGGAGTTTCGAGGGTTGATGTGGGAAGGGTGCGTGTCGTTGGCAGGCGCCACACTTCTTGGCGTATTACATCGCGTCTCTATTCATTGTGGGCCAGTAGTATCCCGTTTGCAAGGCTTTCCCCGAGAGGCTTCGTCCTCCGGTGTGATTGCCACATTCTCCTTCGTGTAACGATTGTAAGATGCGTCTGACTTTCGGAGTCTTGAGGCATCGTAGGAGTATCCCTGTGACAAATCTTTTGAACAAGACATCACTTATAATGTCGAAGGAGAGAGCTCTTACCTTTAGCCTTTTTGCTTCCATTTTGTTGTTGGGTAGGATACCGTCTTTTAGCCGTCTGACGTAAGGTAGCGTCCAGTCGTCATAATCGTTGACAATGTCTTCTTCTGGTCGGTCGCCTATCTCCAACGTGACGAGTTCTTCCAGCAGTGTGCTTAAATCCTTGGGTGTTTTTGGAACAGCTGGTGTTGTGATGTGTGTCAGTGGAATGTTTGGGAATTCCTTTGGGTCCAAGACGGACCCCAGGTTGGCTAGTACGTCAGCCTGAGCGTTGAGATCTCCGGGAACTTGTCTGATGTCGAATTTTTGGAATTGGTCGATTAGTTTCTTGGCCACGTCCAGATAAGCTATCATCCTGTCATCCTTGGCGTTGTACGATCCTTGTATTTGATTCACGACTAAGAGGGAATCGCAGATGACTTTGATTTCTCGGAGTCCTAGATCGCGTGCCAGTATGAGCCCGAATATGAGTGCTTCGTATTCAGCTTCGTTGTTGGTCGCGTCCCACTCGCATCTTACGGCTTTGGCTATCTTGTCCCCTTGTGGCGATTTCAGCACGACTGCCAGCCCCGATCCTCTAGCATTCGATGCACCGTCTGTATGGAGCTCCCATTTACCTGTTTCCTCTGTGGCGAGTAATTGCGTTGCTTCTTCGACGACTTCTTGTTCTAGGGTTGGGCTGAAATCTGCCAAAAAATCAGCCAATGCCTGGGACTTGATCGCCGTCCTGGGCTCGTATTCGATGTCGTAGCCGCTGAGGTGTATGGCCCATTTGGCCATTCGTCCTGTGAACTCAGGTTTCCTCATGATTGCTCTCATGTGATGGTACAACAACAATGGCTCGTCGTCTTTGGGTTTTGCCAACAACAGGGGACTGGCCAGGTATTTCTTTAAATCCTGGAATGCGACTTCATGTTCTTCCATCCATTGAAAGGATTTGTTCTTTTTGAGAGCGTCGTGGAAGGGTTTGCACTTGTCGGACGACTTCGAGATGAATCTATTTAGAGCTTCTATCCGACCTGTCAGCTTTTGTACATCCTTGACGCATCGAGGGGATCGGAGGTTGATGAGGGTTTTGACCTATTCTGGGCTGGCTTCTATTCCTCTTTGTGTCACCATGTACCCCAAGAAGTTTCTTGACGAAACTCCAAAAGAACATTTCATAGGATTTAATTTCATGTTATATCTTTTTAGTATCTCGAAGCTGTCGCGGAGGTGATCGATGTGGTCCCTCTTCTTTTTTGATTTGACCAGCATGTCGTCTATGTAGACTTCCATCGTGTCCCCCATCTGATATTTGAACATCTTGTTGACTAGTCGTTGATAAGTAGCCCCTGCATTTGTTAGTCCGAAAGGCATTACTTTGTAACAATAAATACCTTGACTTATGACGAATGCCGTTTTCTCTTGGTCTTCCGGTTCCATGAGGATCTGATTGTAGTCATTGAACATGTCCATGAAGGATAGCATTTCGTGACCAGCTGTCGCGTCGACCATGGCGTCGATATGAGGAAGTGGGAAGGAGTCCTTGGGACATGCTTTGTTAAGTTCGGTGAAGTCGATGCAGACTCTCCACTTGCCATTTTTCTTTTGGACCACAACCACGTTGGCCAACCACTCGGGGTAGTTAACTTCTCTTATTTTTCCTGTTTCCAGCAAGCTTCTGACTTCGTCATCGACGATCTTATTTTGCTCTGGGGCGAATTTCCTGCGCTTCTGCTTTACAGGGGGTGAGATGGATCTACATTCAATATATGAGTAATGATGCTTGGAGATATTCCGACCATGTCTTCGTGTGACCACGCGAAGCAATCAGCATTAGATCGGAGGAAGTCCAATATTTATTGTCTGGTCGAGTCGTCCAAGTCCGACCCGACCCTTACCGTTTGGTTTGGCTTTGAAGGATCTAGTGTAATCTCGTTGAGCTTTTCCATCTCTGGTTCGACGTATCGACTGGATCCTTCTCCGGGCTGTGATTGCTATGCGATCTTGGGTTCGACCGCACTCTTCATGGAAGCGACGTAGAAGTCCTTGGCCATCCTCTGATCTCCCTTGATCTCTTGAATGCCCCACTTGGTAGAGAACTTAATGATTTGATGGTACGTTGAGGGTACTGCCTTCATTGTGTGTATCCATGGCCTGCCAAGAATGCAGTTGTAGGGAGATGGACAATCTAGGACTAAGAATTTCACCTGTTGGTTTACTCCTCCGGCGTATGTCGTAAGAATGATTTCGCCAATAGTGTGTTTGACTTCGCCGCTGAATCCGACTAGTGGAGTTGACTTCTTGATAAGATCATTTTCACCCAGGCCCATCCCTTTGAGGGCGTCGAAGGTCAAGAGATTGGTCGAACTTCCTGTATCAATTAGTACTATGCGCATCAAACAATTCCCAATAGACAGAGAGATTACCAGACCATCGTGATGGTTTTCCGACCCGTCGGCGTCGGACTCGTCGAACGTGACCGTTGGGAGGTTGGAGACCTTGGTTTGTCTGAACTCTGGCACTTCGGGTTTACTGCCTTTGCTTTCTCTCGCATGTCTTTTGGCTGCGGAGTACGTGTTCCCACATACGTCCGAGCCCCCTGAAATAGTATTAATAATTTTTGTATGGACAAGAGATGGAGGTTTATCTTGCTTTACCTGATCTCGTCGCTCCATGGTGGCTTTGGCTCGTTCTGAGTTCACGTCACGCAAGAGACCTTGCGCGAGTAACCTGTCGACCTCTTTGCGTAATGTGATGCATTCGTCCGTTGAGTGAACATGGTCACCGTGGAATTCGCACCACCTGCTCATGTCCTTTTTGACGTCCGGTCGGTCGCTCTTTCGGGGCCATCTTACTTCTTTCCCATATTTGTCGAAACTCTTGACGAGCTCCGACACGGAAACACTGAAGTTGTAAGATTGAACCCTGGGAGGCAGCGTCGGACCGTCTCTCTAGTCTTGAGACCTGTCTTGGAAGGAGTTTACCTGACTTTGCTCGTTTCGATTACGAGGGTAAGGGTGATGGCGTCTGTCTCGGCGGTTGTCGGAAGAGGATTTACGATCGGATTGATCAGGTCCGTGGGGCGCCTTTCGCGATTTGCGATCTTCTTCCAAACATACCTCGGCCATGGTTTTGGCTTGGACATCTTCGAAGCTTCTGCACGAGTACTTGGTGATCTCGTTGTAGAGGTTGTTGTCCTTTGATCAGATCTTGTTTGAAGGCTTCGATGGAGGTCGTGACGTCGCAATGGGGGATCGTGACATTTTCCTTATTGTACCTGTCAAGATAGCTTTGTAGGGGTTCCTTATACCTTTGGGTGATTCGATAGAGATCACTTGACTGCCTCTCGAGCCTCCGACTGTTGGCGAACTGGATCTTAAAGGAATTGACCAGGTCCGCAAACGAGGCGATCGTATCTTGAGGCAAACTTATGAACCAAGTTAGCGCGGGGCCCGCGAGGGTCGTGCCAAAGCTTTTGCACATGACACCCTCGCGGCTCTCCCTCGGAATAGATGCAATCATTAATTTTTGTTTATAGAGAGAAATATGATCGTTTGGATCGTTGGTGCCGTCGAAAGTCGTCATGCTAGGAAGGTTGAACTTCTTAGGGATTTCGACTCTGGCGATTTCTCCGACGAACGGAGATTCCTCGTATCCGTTTGATGCTTCTTTCTCGATCAATTGTGAAACTCCGGGAATTCTAGCGATGCGATCGTCGAGCGCCTTCATGTGCTGATTGAGCGTCTGTTGGACGAGAGCCAAGATATCGGGGGGATTGGTAACCTATGGTTCGTCGATTCGGATTCCTGCTGACCCGATCGGTGTGGAGAAAGTAACATTGTTAGTCGAAAACAGATTGGCTAAAGGAGTTCGAGATGTACCCTCAGTATATCCGGGGCGTCGAACGCTTGGGGGAGTCAGCTCGACGCTATCCATGTTAAGACGCGTCTGGGCGTTGCTATGGATGGGCATTTGCCTGGATCCAGAGGCCATTGATTGTACATGCGATCTAAGAGACTCATTTTCACGGGTTAGTTGTGCGATCTCGGCCTCAGATTGGGTGGATAAGGTAGCCAAGGCTTTGGTCTTTTGGCGTTGCTATGGATGGGCATTTGCCTGGATCCAGAGGCCATTGATTGTACATGCGATCTAAGAGACTCATTTTCACGGGTTAGTTGTGCGATCTCGGCCTCAGATTGGGTGGATAAGGTAGCCAAGGCTTCGGTCTTTTGGCGTTGCTGGGCGAGGTCATCTTGAAGGGTAGTCATTTTTTGGGCAAGCTCTTGGAGTTGGTTCAGAGTAGGATTTTCGGTTGTGTTTCCTTGAGTATGGGAGTCGTCTTCAAGGTGTGGTTCATCGGTACCGATAGACGGGTTAACAGTCATGGTTGGAGGATTTCTGAGATGGTGATCGGCAAGTTGCCCCACGGTGGACGCCAAATTGTTTTGGGGCAAAAAGATCAATCGACCTAAATCGCCTTAGACGGGGTAACGAGTTGATCGGATAATATAAAATAAATCCAAACCAAATAAACAATCAACCACATGAAGAATAGATGCATAATTATAGTATGGTATATTGATCAAATGATGACAGAATCGAATCGATGTACAACTTATTCTTGAGGAATAAGAGATCAGGTCTTGTCCGACCGGCTGTTCTGATGGCTCGATCGACTGTAATCAGACAATGCTCTAGGGGAATTCGAACGGGGATCAATACGCTAACAAGCCTTTTCGAGAGCTGAGTAGGTGAGTATTGCTCGTAGATGTCTCTTTTGTCGATCGTTCTCCCGTGGTCTATTTATGGTATCTTCTCCTTCGTCTGTTACTGTCTTCGTGATATTCTCTATTTATTCCCATGCGTTATCTTCGGGATCCTTCCTTAATGGCATCGTAATTCTGGGCTTGATGTATCTACCGTTTGCCTTTGATCGAGCAATTAATGCCAAAGGCGAAATTCTCGGGGTTGGTCGGATCCCATGCGTCCGTCGCCCCTCTTTAGTATTCTCGGCCTACTTCTTCGCTTGGATCTTAGCCCAATCTGCTTTTCATTGATTCCATTGGAGCATGTTGGGCCCAACAAGCACCTAATATTTCCAATATGAGAATTTTCGGATGTGCAATGTATGTCCCTATTGCTCCACCACAACGAACCAAAATGAGGCCACAAAGAAGGTTGGGAATATATGTAGGGTTTGAGTCCCTATCTATTATTAAGTACCTAGAGCCTATGATCGGTGATCAATTTACAACTCGATATCTAGATTGTCATTTTGACGAGACAAAATTTCCAACTCTAGGAAAAGAAGAAATGGATAAAATTAAGAAAGAGATTGCATGGAATGCGACTTCTTTATCGTTTTTAGATCGAAGGACAAATGAAAGTGAACTTGAAGTTCAACGGATCATACATTTACAAAGTGTAGCAAATAGGCTACCAGATGCATTTACAGATGCCAAGAAAGTGACTAAGTCACACATACCAGCCAAAAATGCACCAGCTCGTTTGGAAGTTCCAGTAGTAACACCAAACCAACAAATAGGAAGTGATTCTCAAATACGCTGAAAGCGTGAGAGACCACTAGGCTCTAAGGATACAATTCCTCGGAAAAGGAAAGATCCGATAATAACTCCAAAAGTTGTTGACATGTCAATCAACATCCATGAAGATAAAATTCCTGAAGAAAAATTATCTGAAAGAAAAGACAAGGATATTGAGGATAATTTTGAGATGTCAATCAATTATGCAAATACTGGTTTAGGGTGGCATCAAAACGATGTAATCCTTGATGATATCTTTGCTTATTCGGTTGCATTAGAGGTCATAGATGAGGATGATAATGATCCTCAAACTATGGAGGAATGTCGACATCGAAATGATTGGGGAAGTTGGAAGAAAGCAATTCAAGTAGAGCTAGATTCTTAAAATAAACGTGGTGTATTTGGACCAGTAGCTCCGATACCTGAAGGTGTAAAACCAGTTGGCTACAAGTGGGTGTTCGTACGCAAACGCATGGAGCATGATGAAATTGTGAGGTATAAAACTAGATTGGTTGCACAAGGCTTTACACAAAAGCCAAAACAAGACTATATAGAAACATATTCACCCGTAGTGGATGCGAAAACACTTAGATTCCTAGTTGTTTTGGCCGTCATTGAACAACTCCAAATGCAACTTATGGATGTAGTAACTGCATATTTGTATGGGTCATTAGATACAAATATATACATAAAAGTCCCTGAAGGATTAAAAATGCCAAAAGCATTAAAATCAATACCTCGTCATATGTTCTCAAGAGATCATTATATGGGTTGAAACAATCGGGTCGTATGTGGTTGATAATCGCTACTTTATAGTGCTTAACTAGGAGTTGTTATCGGTGTTTTGGGTGCCATTTATGTGTGTTTAGGACACAAGTGAGGAGAATGGAGTTGTGGAGAAGGAATGTTGATTTGGTGGTTTCAAGTACTTTAAATGAAGACATATTGAAGATGGAGGCGAAGCCACGAGAGAAGACCACAACGAAGCTGAAGAACACTACAGGAGAAATTCTGCGGGCGCGGAAGCCACCGCCGCGGTCGCGGAAACGAGCACGACAGCGAGACATCAGAAACTTTTCCGCGGTCGCAGATATCTTGCCGCGATCGCGACTACAGTTCACGCACGTGCGATTTTTCGCTTCGTCCGAACTTCATTTTATTTTATTTTATTTCTTTTATTTCCGTTAGTTTATTTTATTTCCTTTTAGGATATTGTTTCCTATCTTATGGAAACTAGGTTTTGCTAGGTTATATCTTTCTTTTCATTAGCAGCCTTTTAATTAATCATTATCGTTCAGTTTTTCCCTTTAAGTTTTACGCTTTGAAGACTATGAAGAACTAAGCAACTATTGCTTAGTCCGACGATTGAAGCCTTCGTTTGTATTTGGTTGTGAGATTATAATTCTATTTATTTTCTTTTGAATGTATTGATTCTCTTGTGCTTAATCCCATTGATTATTGCTGATTTGTCTGGCCTGATCATCTAGTTGATATTAGTAATTATCTATTGCTAGGGTTTGGTTATTTCTGTTTGAAATACCTAATTCAGAGTAGTAACTGTGATATTCTAAGAACTGTTTGGACTGGTTTATTGTAGAGAGAATTGATTGCATTCATAGTAAGACTGTTTGTTGCACTTGCATGTATCTATTGAAATTCATGTGCTTATTGCTGCTATTAAATTGAATCTGGAGGTTTTCCTGGTTATTTGATAGTTAGGATTCTCATGGTCTGTTTGTCCTGTTTATAACTTAAAAAAAGGAATAGGAACATTCATTGGTAGGAATTAGAGATAATCAATGATCAACCAATTAAACTGAATGATGGATATTTGTCTGGTTAAGTTACTTCTCACCAATTGATTACATCATTTGCTTTAATTTACTTTGTTACATTGATTACAAACCAAAACCCCCCTTTGTTACTATTAATATACAACCTTTTGCACTTAGAAAGATTACTACCTCCCTGTGGGATTCGACCCTTGCTTGCCTACTATACTTAGGTTTTTAAGGATTACTTTGATAGGCATCACGACTTTAGCCTCATCAAATTTGGCGCCGTTGCCGATGAGGCATAGTTTTAATTTTTCTTTGTGTTTGTTTGTGTGCCAACTTTTGTGTGGACCTATCTTATGGTCCACACCCGTGCTACTGACTCTCCGCTTTTAGACTTTGATACAGAAATCGAACGAACACTTTCCAGAAACCGTGTAGCGGCCCGTACACAACTAGAGATGGCTGAAGAAGATCCGACTTTGAGGCAGTTGACTGCCCCAAATCTAGAGCAACAACCACTAGCTGTGCAGTTTCCAGAGCTGGCGGAGGGCGTGAATTTTGAGCTAAAATCTGGGTTGATTCATTTATTACCCCACTTCCATGGGCTGAATGGAGAAGACCCCAACAAACATCTATCTGAATTCCACGTTGTCTGCTCCAGCATGAAGCCGAGGAACGTCACTGAGGACCAAATCAAGCTGAGGGCCTTTCCTTTCTCTCTGAAGGATGCGGCCAATGATTGGTTCTATTATTTGGCTCCGGGAAGCATAGATACATGGGCGAAGATGAAGAAAGTCTTTCTTGAGAAGTACTTCCCTGTAACGAAACTCAATAGCTTGAAGAGAAGCATCAGCAATATCGAACAACATGCTACTGAGACGTTGTATGAATATTATGAGAGATTCATGAGGTTGATATCTAGCTGCCCATACCATGGTTATTCTGACCAAGATCTCGTTCTATATCTATATGGTGGGCTTCTTGAGGATGAGCGCAGAATGGTAAACGCAACTTGTGGCGGTAGCATTCTAAACAAGACGCCAACTGCAACATTTGAGGTATTCTTTGAGCTATCTGAGAGCTCAAGACAATTCAACAAAAGAGCGAGCCCCTATGCAGCAAGGGAAGTTGACTCACATCCATTTTCTCCCTCGAAATCTGAGCTGGATGAAATGAAGGAGATGATGAAGCGCTTCTTGATAAAAAGTGGCCCACAATAAGTTAAGTCCTGCAGAATCTGTTATGATACGCTGCACCCCACTGACGAGTGCCCAACACTTCTTGAACCTGAGGCTGAGGCAAACGATGTAAGAGGTTTTGGTCCACAGAGGCCGAGATATGACCCGTACTCTAACACCTACAATCCAGGGTAGAGGGATCACCCCAATTTGAGATACGAGAATCAGCAATACCCTCCCCAAGGCCATGATAACCAGGAGTTCGATCCAAGCCAACAACAGTTCCATCCGCATGGTAATCAACAACAGTACGGGCATCCATACACGCATTGACCACCAGTACCAAATCCAAGTTTCTCAATGTCTACTGAGGACATGATTCGATCTCTCACTCAGAGCATGATACAACATCAAAAAACATCGATCCAACATCAGCAAGAGACGAAGTCTAGCATTCAGAACTTGGAGAATCAGGTTGGGAAAATAGCTCAAGCGGTTAGCAAGTTGGAGGCCAGGGATTCGGGGAAGCTACCATCTCAAACGGTAGTGAACCCGAGAGAGAATGTCAGTGCGGTGATGCTGAGAAGTGGTAAAGAGCTGAATGTCACCCCTTTAACTGAAAGGGAAGAAACAATGGAAGAGAAGATGGCTGGAAACAGAGCTGAAATTGCAGACGAATTCTCCGAAGGAATTCCGCGACCGCGACAGGATTTCCGCGACCGCAGAAATGTTCCTGGGAGCGAAGAAAAGTTTGACGAAATTCCGCGACCGTGGCATAATTCCCGCGACCGTGGAAAAGTTTCTGGAGGAGACGAGAATTTCGAAGCGAATCCGCGACCGTGGACAGAAATCCACGACCGCGGAAAACCCTTTGAAGCCCCAGAATTGCCAAACGAAGATCTGCGACCGCGGGACCCAATCCGCGACCGCGGATCACCTGTAGACGTCGACAATGATTATATTCGTCCGTTTTTCCCTCTGCTCGGTTCGCTAAAGCCATCCGCGCCATTCCCTGAGGCACTGAAGGACACGAGAAGGCCGAAAAATGACAAGGAGATCTTCGAGACCTTCAGTAAATGCGAGTTAAACATTCCCTTACTCAAAATTGTCAAGAGCATTCCTCGCTATGCTAAATTTCTGAAAGAACTGTGTACCATCAAAAGAAATCAGAAATTGAAGGGAAAGCAAAAGTTTAAGGTGAGCAAACATGTCTCTACTGTATTTTAAAGGCGTATGCCTAAGAAGTGTGGTGATCCTGACATGTTTAGTATTCCATGCGTAATATGTGACACTAAATTTGATAAAGCTATGCTAGATCTAGGTGCATCTATAAACGTCTTGCCTTATTCTTTGTATGAATCATTAGGATTAGGACCATTGCATGAGACATGAATAGTTGTTCAATTGGCTGATAGATGTAATGTGTACCCGAAATGGGTAGTTGAAGATGTTCTTGTAATGGTTGATAATCTGATTTTTCCTGCGGACTTCTTTGTGCTGGATATGGACCATGATAAGCATGTAGTCCCTATACTGTTAGGTAGGCCATTTTTGAAAACAGCCCGCATAAAGATTGATGTAAGTACTGGAACCCTTACTATGGAATTCGATGGGGAGGAGGTGAATTTCAATATTTATGATGCTATGAAACACCCCATTGATGATCATTCTTTATGCTCTATTGATGTGATTGATCCTATTGTACAAGATGTCTTTGATACTACTGGTTCAGATGAGTTACAATCTGTTTTAGAGAATGAGATTGTAGATCCACAGGTAGATTTTGCTTTATCTACTAACCTGCAGGAAATTATGGCTCACTTGGATGCCTATGGTAAGCTTCATCTCAATCCTTTGGGCGTTGGCCCCATTCCACTAACAGTGCCAAGCGAGAGGCTTTTACCTTCCATTGTACAGGCACCAGAGATTGAACTTAAACAGCTGCCAGACCACCTCAAGTATGCTTTCCTTGGAGAGGATAACACATTACCGGTCATCATCTATAGCAAGCTCTCCATGAACCAATAGGAGAAATTGGTGGTAGTGCTCAAAGAGCACAAGACAGCTTTGGGATAGACCATTGCCGACATCAAGGGGATTAGTCCCACTACATGTATGCATAGGATTCTACTGGAGGAAGAGGCCAAACCATCTAGACAGCCACAGAGAAGACTCAACCCACCAATGATGGAGGTGGTAAAGAAGGAGGTGCTGAAGCTCCTACAAGCAGGTATGATTTACCCTATTTCAGATAGTAAATGGGTGAGTCCTACGCAAGTTGTTCCTAAGAAGGGAGGCATAACAGTTGTGGAGAATCAACAAGGAGAGTTGGTTCCCACCCGAGTGCAAACAGGGTGGAGAGTATACATTGATTACCGTAAGCTGAATGCGGTGACTAGAAAGGATCACTTTCCTTTACCCTTTATTGATCAAATGCTCGAGCGACTTGTTGGTCGCCCCTATTATTGTTTTCTGGATGGATACTCAGGTTATTTTCAGGTGGCCATAGCGCCAGAGGAACAAGAGAAGACGACGTTTACATACCCTTTCGGTACTTTTGCATACCGCATGATGCCATTTGGGTTGTGTAACATACCTGGGACTTTTCAACGATGCATGGTAAGCATTTTTTCTGAGTATGTGGAACATTTCATTGAGGTATTTATGGATGATTTCACAGTTCATGGTGATAGCTTTGATGCATGTTTGGACCACTTATCACTTGTGCTTAAAAGATGTGTAGAAACCAACTTGGTTCTTAATTCTGAAAAGTGTCACTTTATGGTCGAACAAGGCATTGTGCTAGGACATATAGTTTCATCTAAGGGTATTGAGGTCGATAAGGCGAAGATTGATATAATTCAGTCTTTGCCTTATCCTACTAATGTGCGTGAAGTGCGCTATTTTTTAGGCCATGCAAGTTTCTACCGCAGGTTTATTAAAGACTTTTCCAAGATCTCAGCACCCCTATGCGAGCTGCTGAAGAAGGAGGAAAATTTTGAGCTTAATGACGAGTGTAAGAAGGCATTCGATGATGTGAAAGCTCGCCTCACTAGTGCACCAATTATTCAAGCACCCGATTGGTCTCGCCCTTTCGAGATAATGTGCGATGCTAGTGATTATGCTGTGGGAGCAGTTCTGGGGCAAAAAGAAGCAAGAGCTTCTCATGTGATTCACTATGCTTCCATGACCCTGAATGGAGCGCATCAGAACTACTCCACCACCGAAAAGGAATTGCTAGCTGTTGTGTTTGCCCTGGAGAAATTTAGGCAATACTTACTTGGCACCAAAGTGATTATTTATACGGATCATGCAGCTTTGCGGTATTTATTAGTGAAGAAAGAGGATAAACCAAGACTGATTCGTTGGATACTGCTGCTGAGTGAGTTTGATGTGGAGATAAGAGATAAAAAGGGAGCCGAGAACTTGGTGGTTGATCACTTAAGCAGGCTTGTGCATGAAGAAGACAAACCCGAGAAGGAGGCGCAGATACACGGTGATTTTCTCGATGACACACTGTGCAGAATCACTACAGAAGGTTTTTCGCGACCACGGACGAATTCCCGCGACCGCGAAAGTGCCCCTGAATCAAACCCACGCACAAGCTAGTCTATAAAAACTTTTCCGCGACCGCGGAAATATCCATGGTACATCTGTTTGTCTCGTTACTTTTCTCGAAGAAATTTCGCGACCGTGGATGATACTTCGCAACCGCGGAAATGCTTTTGACACTCCCTCCGAGTTTGGTTCCGAGGAATTGATACTTGGACTCTGCACCTTCAAGCCATGGTATGTTGACCTGGTGAACTTCCTCGTTCGAGAAGAGTTCCCGCCTAATTTTTCTAAAGCACAAAAAGACAAGATAAGGCGTGAGTCTCGATTCTATGTGTGGGATGACCCTTATCTTTGAAAGCACTGTGTTGACCAAGTAATCCGTCGATGTCTTCCAGATAATGAGGTACAATCTGTCTTAACTTTTTGTCATTCTCATGCATGTAGGGGCCACTTTGGGGCAAATAAAACTGCTAGGAAGGTGTTGGACGCATGATTTTATTGGCCACACATCTTTCGGGATGCATATGCCTTTTGTAAGTCCTGTGATCGATGCCAGAGAGTTGGGATCATATCTCGAAGGAATGAGATGCCACAATCATCATTAATCTTTTGCGAGATTTTTGATGTTTGGGGCATTGACTTTATGAGACCATTTCCTAATTCCTTCGGGAACTTCTATATTTTGCTTGCGGTGGACTACGTTTCCAAGTGGGTGGAAGCGAAGGCCACCAAGACTGATGACTCTAAAGTTGTGGCAGGTTTCCTAAAGAAGAACATTTTCACCAGGTTTGGGATCCCTAAAGCTCTCATAAGCGATAAGGGGACACATTTATGCAATAGGACCGTGAGTGCTCTACTGAAGAAATACCATGTCACACAGAAAGTTTCCACTGCTTACCATCCACAGACTAATGGGCAAGTTGAAGTGTCCAATAGAGAGATCAAAACAATCGTTGAGAAGACGGTGGCCCCGAATAGGAAGGATTGGAGTTTGAGACTAGATGATGCACTCTGGGCTTATCGTACTGCTTACAAGACACCCATCGGGATGTCACCCTACAGATTGGTGTTCGGGAAAGCTTGTCATCTTCCAGTGGAGCTCGAGCACAAGGCATTTTGGGCTGTAAAGAACTGCAACATGCGGGTTGATGAAGTTGGAGAATTCTGCAAGTTACAGCTGCAAGAATTAGAGGAACTGCGACTTGAAGCTTATGATAACGCAGTCACTTACAAGGAGAAGACCAAGGCCTGGCACGACAAGAATATTTTGAGAAAAGATTTTAAGCCAGGGGACAAAGTCCTATTATTTTTGTCTCGCCTTCGTCTCTTTCCGGGTAAACTTTGATCCCGTTGGGCCGGCCCATATGTTATTGCTCACGTTTTCCCCCACGGCGCGGTGGAGCTGTATGATAGTGACGTGGAGTCAGTGTTCAAGGTGAATGGTCAAAGGTTGAAACCTTACCATGAAGGTTTTGACACCAGCGTCATAGAAGAGACGGCTCTTACAAAACCCGAAGTTGACAATTGATCACCTTAGATGAGTCGAGCCACGACAATAACCAAGGTGCTGCTCGGGAGGCAACCCGAGGTAAGTAATGTTTTTTTTCTTGTCTTTTCCTTTCTAGCTTTCATTATTATTGTTGTTTCGTTTTTGTTTTAGACTAACCTGCAGGTAGGAGACCCGAAACCAATTTTCGAAGACGGTGTTCAATTCGCACCAGACGCGTTTCCGCGATCGCGGAAAATTTTTCCACGACCGCGGGTTCCCCACTGTAAGTCTCCTTTGCATGTCGCAAAAAAAATGAAAAAAAAATCAGCGATTTTCCGCGACCGCGGCCCAACTGTACGACGTTTACTTCGCGAACGGTGCGCATCATGCTGCCAAGGAGGAGACATTAGCCCCACATTTTTATTTGGCACCGATGATGGCCCGACATTCTACAACTGACGAGGAGGAACACAGAACCCGCTTCACGCTTACACCAAGGCTCCCATTCTGTGTTCGTTGAAGGCCGTGCAACCCCGTTTCTTTGATATACCACTACACCTTACAATGGATCTATTTGGTTGCACATGGAGTTTACTTGAGAAGGACCGCTGCAACACCAACGACATGTGTTTTCATTGATTTACCGCCATCACCCACATCCAAGTCCAGGCCACCTCGGCGACGGTGTGAGTACTTTTCTGCTTTTCCCTGTGCTTCATCGTTTTGTCTTTCATTACATTGAGGACAATGCAATGTTTAAGCATGGGGGAGTGATCTCTACTTGCTAGTCGTCTGAATAAAAGAAAAAATAAAATAGATAAAGTCAAAAATATGAAAAAAGACAAAAATAAATCCTGGGATAAGTCGAAAACCCGAAAGGGCGGCTTAAGTAATAAGCAGGTGACTTGGACCAGCATTATCCTGGGGTAATATGAGGTCAAGAGTGATGTGAGTTTTGTGAGCCCATCTATTGAAAAAAATGAAATGAGTGGCTTGGTGAAAACCCGAGAGGGCGCCTTGGCAAAATGAGTGAAAAGAAGAAGAGTGATTATTAGGATTCCTCATTTTTCCTGGTGTGGTGACATAAGAAGAGGTGGTATAAGGAGGATTCGGGTAGGTCACTCTGGGAGGTATAAGAAGATAGATGGAGGCTAGGATTAGATATTTTTATTCACTCTATGGTGTTCGGGATAAGCTTGGGGGAAGTACTCTGCTTTCCTTTAAATTTGTGTGTTGTGTTATTGTGTTGGTGCCTGGTAGATTCATGATTAGGTGCAGTTCTTAGTGGGGATAGTTTTGTTGTTCTTCCTGAGACCTTGGGTATTTTATCGGAGGAGTATGTTTCTATTAGCTTACTCGAGGACGAGCAAGGTTTAAGCATGAGGGAATTTGATCAGCGCTACTTTGTAGTGCTTAACTAGGAGTTGTTACCGGTATTTTGGGTGCCATTTATGTCTGTTTAGGACACAAGTGAGAAGAATGGAGTTGTGGAGAAGGAATGTTGATTTGGTGGTTTTAAGTACTTTAAATGAAGACATATTGAAGATGGAGGCGAAGCCACGAGAGAAGACCACAACAAAGCTGAAGAACGCTACATGAGAAATTCCGCGGGCGCGGAAGCCACCGCCGCGGTCGCGGAAACGTGCACGACAACGAGACATCATAAACTTTTCCGCGGTCGCGGATATCTTGCCGCGATCACGGCTACTATTCACGCACGTGGGATTTTTCGCTTCGTCCGAACTTCGTTTTATTTTATTTTATTTCTTTTATTTCCGTTAGTTTATTTTATTTCCTTTTAGGATATTGTTTCCTATCTTATGGAAACTAGGTTTTGCTAGGTTATATCTTTCTTTTCATTAGCAGCCTTTTAATTAATCATTATCGTTCAGTTTTTCCCTTTGAGTTTTACGCTTTGAAGACTATGAAGAACTAAGCAACTATTGCTTAGTCCGACGATTGAAGCATTCGTTTGAAATGGTTGTGAGATTATAATTCTATTTCTTTTCCTTTGAATGTATTGATTCTCTTGTGCTTAATCCCATTGATTCTTGCTGATTTGACTGACCTGATCATCTAGTTGATATTAGTAATTATCTATTGCTAGGGGTTGGTTATTTCTGTTTGAAATACCTAATTCAGAGTAGCAACTGCGATATTCTAAGAACTGTTTGGACTAGTTTATTGTAGAGAGAATTGATTGCATGCATAGTAAGACTGTTTGTTGCACTTGCATGTATCTATTGAAATTCATGTGCTTATTGCTGCTATTGAATTGAATCTGGAGGTTTTCCTGATTATTTGATAGTTAGTATTCTCAGGATCTGTTTGTCCTGTTTATAACTTAAGAAAAGTAATATGAACATTCATTGGTAGGAATTAGAGATAATCAATGATCAACCAATCAAACTGAATGGTGGATATTTGTCTGGCTAAGTTACTTCTTACCAATTGATTAAATCCTTTGCTTTGATTTACTTTGTTACATTGATTACAAACCAAAACCCCCCTTTGTTACTATTGACATACAACCTTTTGTACTTAGAAAGATTGCTACCTCCCTGTGGAATTCGACTCTTGATTGCCTACTATACTTAGTTAGGTTTTTAAGGATTACTTTGATAGGCATCACGACTTTAGCCTCATCAGTGGTATAATCGTCTTAGTGAGTATCTATTAAGACAAGGATTTATGAGTAATCAGATAAGCCCATGTGTATTTATAAAAAGGACAGAGTCGGGTTATGTAGTCATAGTTGTTTATGTAGATGATTTAAACATCATCGGAACTCCAGATGAGATCCAACAAGCAGTTGATTACTTGAAAAATGAATTTGAGATGAAAGATTTGGGAATAACCAAATATTGTCTCGGCCTGCAGTTCGAACATACAAAGAATGGAATTTTTATCCATCAATCAAATTACATAGAAAAGGTCCTAAAACGCTTTAATATGGATAAAGCACACCTATTGAGTACACTAATGGTAGTTAGGTCACTCAATGTGGATAAGGACCCTTTTCGTCCTCGATCAAACAATGAAAAGATATTGGGTCCTGAAGTGCCATATCTAAGTGCAATTGGTGCCTTAATGTATCTTTCTAGTAATACCCGACCAAATATAGCTTTTGTAGTTAATCTATTAGCAAGATATGGCTCAACACCAACAAAAAGACATTGGAGTGGTGTTAAGCATATTCTACGTTATTTACGTGGAATTAGTGATATGGGATTATTTTTCAAAAGATCAAATGGAGTACAAACTAGAGAATTGGTTGGTTATTCTGATGCAAGTTATTTATCTGACCTGCACAAAGCCATTTCACAAACATGATACTTGTTCATGCATGGAGGAACCGCTATTTCATGGCGTTCAACAAAACATACCCTAGTAGACATGTCATCAAATCATGCAGAATTGATTGCATTATATGAAACATGAAGAGAATGTGTGTGGCTCAGATCTTTTATTCACCATGTCCAAGAATCTTGTGGATTAGAATCAATTGCAAAACAACCAACGGCTATATATGAAGATAATGCAGCATGTATCACCCAGATAAAAGAAGGATATATTAAGGGAGATAGAACTAAGCATATATCCCCGCAATTTTTCTCCACTCATGAGCTTCAAGTGGAAGGCAAGGTTGATGTCCAACAAATTCAGTCAAGCAAGAACTTAGCGGATTTATTTACCAAATCCTTGCCCACTGGAGTGTTTAACAAACTCATACACAATATTGGTATGCGTTGTTTGAAAGATGCTTGCTAAATTGAGGGGGAGTTACAACTGCACTCTTTTTCCCTTTGCCTTGGTTTTAGCCTTGTAACACCCCCAAATAACCTCTTGAAATTATTACCGCCAGTGACCTCAGACATACTGTCCGATGTCACCAAAGGCTTTTCCAGTTGATATAAATCATCAAACAACAATTATGATACAAAATATCATAACTTTCAATTAAAATCATTGTCTCGGCATTACATCCATAATCCGAAAGACAACCAAAATACATCGGAAGACTTAATACAAGATATATTTAATACAGCGGAAGACTTTAAATAACCAACAAAAGGGTCTTGATCGCAATGATCACCCGCCAAGGATCTTAACCTGAATAAACTGGTCAAAACACCGTTCGCCTCTATAGTCGTTCTAGCCTTCACGGGATGACAACTTATCTGAGGTGCCGAATCGAACGGATGACACCAGCCAACCATGTAGAGAACAATTACGGTTGGTTAGTCTAATGAAAGACTAAGCAAGGGTACAAAGTAGAGTGGTTCAAAGTAGACGTATTAGGTTAGACTCATCGCTCCTCGAATCAAAACCGATAACGATAGTCAACCACCATACTTCTACTAGAATACAAAAAGAGACATGATCAAGAGAAGATTCTGGAGACCGAGTCTCACAGCAATCAATCCCAAAAGAAGACTCCAACGAAATGAGCCTTATCGGAAACATGACAAATGTTGGGGAACATAAACTTGACACACAAGCGTTCAAAAATGACTTGATGCTTCGGCTCACGACCAACCTCACCGCCCAAGGCGAATCCATATTGGAAAGAGAACTTTACTCTGATAAAAGTCAAGACGAGATTTCCTAGCTGCACTATTGCCTAGCTGCACTACTCGCCCAAGGGTATATTAATCATGTGCACTAAAGCACTTATCTCATTTAATTCCAAAACGATCATCACGTTATAAGCTTTTAAATCTCCTCACAAGAGATATCGGATCTCCTCACAAGAGATATCAGATCTCCTCACAAGAGATACTAGAGGGAATAAATCCCGAAATATTTGGCACTAGCGAAGTGCATCTACCCTGAGTAAGGGCATGGTCATGACCAGAGAGAGTACTGGGGAAAAATCCACCAAGCACCAGTTATAAAGAAACAGCTAAACCCCCACAAGGTACATAGCGTTCCTATGAATACTCGTTCTAACTAAACAGTTATGAACGCAGTAATAATCCACATCAATGCCATCGCGGCCAATAATAGATATAATAGCGTTGTTCTAACAGATATACAACCTATCATAATATCTGTATTTAATCACATATATATTTATATATAATAGCGTTGTTCTAACAGATATACAACCTATTATAATATCTTTTAAAATCACAAACAGTTATCAAAACTGTTCCCAACAAAAACAGTAAATCATCCCAAACTAATTAACAATTAAACAATTGATAATTAATTGAAACATGGAATGATAAGCAAGAGCGAACCGCCACTTGCCTTATATCCGCAGAAGCTTAAGCAAAGCTTAGAGACGACGAGTTCCTGGGTCCAAAACAGGGACAAATCTGAGACCACAGATTCCTTCGGATCAACCCATAAAGAAATCCTAAATTAGATTCGACAAACACGAGTACGAATCTAAAGAATAAGGAAATCAATCGAAAGGAACGAAGCCCGATCGAAAGCCACAGAAGCCAAGGCCGAAACAAGCCAAAAGCTTCTGGGCGGCGGTGGCCGCTGTTCGTGGCGGCGGTCGCCGCTACAAACACCAGAAAATTTACGAGAGCAAAAACTCACCGACGTCAATTGTTTTGCTTCTCCTTTGCCTTGCTTTGGATTCTAAGCTTCTAAGGGCTTCTAAAGCTTCACTTTGCAACTGGAATAAACACCAAAGGAGCTCCGATGATCGATATCCAATTTTCCGGCGAAAGCTTGAATTTCCGATGAGATTAAAGTGAGAGATTTGAGCTTGGGTTTGTGCTCAATCTGATCCCAAACCCTTCCCCTTTTATAGCCAAAGTCAGGGGACAAGAAATGGGCAAACCATGCAACGTGGAGGGCCAAGATCGGGCGTCTCCCCGGTCGCCGACAAGCCTCTGCACCTACGTCTGCAACAGTGGTGGCGGTCGCCGTCGTCGGCAAGGGGTCGCCGCCCATATCTGTGTCTGGCGGCGGTCGCCGCTTTCTAGGCCACTTGACAAGTTGGGGCTGACAATGCCGGCTAGTTGCCGGCGGTCGCCGCTTGCTTTACGACGGTCGCCGCCAATGCCATATTTCATTCGTTTAAACTCTGGATCAACTTGGCCTTAGCCCGGGATAAAAATATTCGTACACGAACGAGTATTAAGTCCCAAAATACGTCGAGATGTATTTTATTTCACTTAGAAAAATTATTGCAGAGATCAAACATATTACCGAATGTCCGACTTCTCTGAATTAATTCGACTTGTAATACGGGAGTTGGAAAAATTCCAAAATATCCTTATAAAATGAGGGATATTACATTACCTCCCCCTTAAAAGAAGTTTCGACCCCGAAACTTGGTTATTCCAGGCTGAAAACAACTCGGGAAAGCGTCTAAGCATATCCGCCTTAGTCTCCCAAGTATCCCAAGTAACCTCGGTCAGACATTGGTAGGGCAATCTTAGAAAATCCCTCTACGTACTGTCTGTAACATTCAGCAAGTCTTAGAAAACTACGCACCTCACTCACATCCTGAGGCCGCTTCCAAATAGCTACCGCTTCGATCTTCTGGGGATCAATCATAACCCTATCTTCACTGATCACACGGCCTAAGAAGGCCATTTCCTTAATCCAAAAGTCATATTTAGACAACTTCGCATATAGCTAATTTGTCTAAGGACTGACCCCTATGAGCCTCCTTGCTCGGGGAATAGATCAAAATACCATCGATGAAGACCACCACGAACTTATCCAAGTACTGGCGAAAACATCGATTCACCAGGTCCATGAAAACTACTGGAGCATTGGTGACTACGAACTCGTAGTGACCATATCTCGTCCGGAAAGCAATCCTCGGGGCACCCCAAGGCGATGCACTCGGCCTTATGTAACCCTTGTCAAGAAGATCCTCGAGTTGTTTCTTCAACTCTTGCATCTCAATCAGGAGCCATCCGGTACGGTGCCTCCGAAATCGGCGTAGTACCAGGCTCGAGGTCAATTGTGAACTCCACGTCACGATACGGGGTAACCGGGAATATCTTCCGAAAAGATATCCGAAAATTCACTAATCACAGAAATATCAAGAATTGATGGTTCATCTTTCATGGACGGATCCAGGTAGCAAAGGTACCCGACACAACCTTGTCGAAGTAGCTTAAACGCAGCCATCACATTGATAAGTCTGCCGTTATCAGCATCATTCAGACCCTTAAATCTGCATACACACTGGCCCCCAAATGACACCGTCACAGTTCTTGAATTAAAATCGATCATCACCCCATGACGCGTCAGCCCATCCATATCGAGAATAATATCGTATGGAACCATGGCTATCTAGATCAAATCTGTTTCTAACTCCTTACCCTAAATGGTAATCAGGAAGTCTGACAGACGCTTGGTTCCAACTAAATGGTCACCATTTTGGACCAGCCCATTACATGGTTCACAGACGGCCCACTAGTGGCTCCGAGCCCAGGCCCATCCATTATCAGCATCCACTGTTGCCATGAGCTGCTATCCATACACCTTAACCCATCCTTGGTAGCTCTACCTATAACAGACAGCCATCTCCAAGAGGTTGTTGGTGAGTCTCGAGCACGAGACCTCACCCCATACCAAGCAACGAAACACTAACTTGGTATAAACCAAAGGTTCATATATAAGAAGAGTTACAACGAAAGGTTCACAACCTTGTTGCAATCAAGACTTAACTTACCAACACAACTATCTAAAACGAAAGACTGGGTAACACCCAAATCAACAACATACCAACAGAAGGTATAATGCACTTTAAGCATTTGGAGCATCGGGTCCATCCGTCTCACGCATCTCGTAAAGGCGTTGACCTTGACTTCCAGAAGCCACTGGGGCTTTCCCTTTGTTCTGCGCAGTTGTCTGCATTGAAGGACTAGGAGCTTCCACTGGACTGAACCTGGGTCGGTTGTTCTGATTAACAGATCCCTGTCGTGACTCAGCTCCTTTCCACCTCCTCTGCTGACAGAACGTCTGCATATAGCCCTCCTTTCCGCAGCCATAGCACGTCTTTTTGTCCTTCAGACATTCATTGCTCCTGTGCCCGTGCGTACCACATTTGTAGCACTGGATCGAACTCTTGCCCTGACCCGAACGTTGCGTAGACCCATCATGAGTCATATCCGTTTTTGCTCGGCCAGATTTGGCAAAATCAGACGGTGGCGCGGGACGTTTAAACCCACTCGCCTGAGGCTGGTTCTGCATTTACCTCTGACTATTATGCTTCTTGGTCGACTCCTCCAGAGTCACCTCCAACTTATAGGCTGCATCAAACACCACTGGAGCGTCGGCTTGAGCTTGGCCATTGCCTCCTGGATTGTTATGAGAAACATAGTCGTGTTCCTCCACAGGGTTCGGATCATTCCTCACGTTTGGTCTGGGGTCATTACTCGGCCCAACACCAGCACGGATAGTGTTCCTCGTGTTCACTATCTATTTACCGGTCAAATTCCAAGGATTTCATACATTAATATCTTCCAATGTACTTAACGTAATGAAATCAACTTAGAAGAGATCAAACTAGGTAAATTTCATTAGATGAACTTCAAACCGAGTTACTAGGTTCTACAACCTCAAATCATAACGAGGGAACTGGGAATTCAAGCCTTACTAGAGATGGCGAAACCACCTCGACTTCTTCCGAGTCCTTCTGAAGAGAAACTAAAGCACTCAGAATCTACGAGTGACGAACAGAGAATTAGTCTTTCTAAATATGGAAGTTCGTTTCCATATCAGACTAGAGAAGAAGGCACGACTATGAACGGTAAAAAAAAAATTCTTTGAAAATTCAGAGCCTTCGAGAACATTTCTCAGTTTCAAACGAGTAAACGGTTTTATAAAAATTTCCGTTCCAAGAAAATGTTTTAAAACCCACCCGTAAAAAAACATTCGGCTCTGATACCAAGTTTGTAACACCCCCAAATAACCTCTTGAAAGTATTACCGCCAGTGACCTCAGACATACTGTCCGATGTCACCCAAGACTTTTCCAGTTGATATAAATCATCAAACAACAATTATGATACAAAATATCATAACTTTCAATTAAAATCATTGTCTCGGCATTACATCCATAATCCGAAAGACAACCAAGATACAGCGGAAGACTTAATACAAGATATATTTAATACAGCGGAAGACTTTAAATAACCAACAAAAGGGTCTTGATCGCAATGATCACCCGCCAAGGATCTTAACCTGAATAAACTGGTCAAAACACCGTTCGCCTCTATAGTCGTTCTAGCCTTCACGGGATGACAACTTATCTGATGTGCCGAATCGAACGGATGACACCATCCAACCATGCAGGGAACAATTACGGTTGGTTAGTATAATGAAAGACTAAGCAAGGGTACAAAGCAGAGTGGTTCGAAGTAGACGTATTAGGTTAGACTCATCGCTCCTCGAATCAAAACCGATAACGATAGTCAACCACCATACTTCTACTAGAATACAAAAAGAGACATGATCAAGAGAAGATTCTGGAGACCGAGTCTCACAGCAATCAATCCCAAAAGAAGACTCCAACGAAATGAGCCTTATCGGAAACATGACAAATGTTGGGGAACATAAACTTGACACACAAGCGTTCAAAAACGACTTGATGCTTCGGCTCACGACCAACCTCACCGCCCAAGGCGAATCCAGATTGGAAAGAGAACTTTACTCTGATCAAAGTCAAGACGAGATTTCCTAGCTGCACTATTGCCTAGATGCACTACTCGCCCAAGGGTATATTAATCATGTGCACTAAAGCACTTATCTCATTTAATTCCAAAACGATCATCACGTTATAAGCTTTTAAATCTCCTCACAAGAGATATCGGATCTCCTCACAAGAGATATCGGATCTCCTCACAAGAGATATCATATCTCCTCACAAGAGATACTAGAGGGAATAAATCCCGAAAGATTTGGCACTAGCGAAGTGCACCTACCCTGAGTAAGGGCATAGTCATGACCAGAGAGAGTACTGAGAAAAAATCCACCAAGCACCAGTTATAAAGAAACAGCTAAACCCCCACAAGGTACATATCGTTCCTACGAATACTCGTTCTAACTAAACAGTTACGAATGCAGTAATAATCCACATCAATGCCATTGCGGCCAATAACAGATATAATAGCGTTATTCTAACAGATATACAACCTATCATAATATCTGTATTTAATCACATATATATTTATATATAATAACGTTGTTCTAACAGATATACAACCTATTATAATATCTTTTAAAAGCACAAAAAGTTATCAAAACTGTTCCCAACGAAAATAGTAAATCATCCCAAACTAATTAAAAATTAAACAATTGATAATTAATTGAAACATGGAATGATAAGCAAGAGCGAACCCCCACTTGCCTTAGATCCGCAGAAGCTTAAGTAAATCTTAGAGACGACGAGTTCCTGGGTCCGAAACAGGGACAGATCTGAGACCACAGATTCCTTCGGATCGACCCATAAAAAAATCCTAAATTAGATTCGACAAACACGAGATAACGAAAGCAATCGAAAGGAATGAAGCCCGATCGAAAGCCACAGAAGCCAAGGCCGAAACAAGCCAAAAGCTTCTGGGCGGTGGTCTCCGCCTGCCTTACGGCGGGCGCTGCTGTTCGTGGCGGCGGTCGCCGCTACGAACACCAGAAAATTTACTAGAGCAAAAACTCACCGACGTCAATTGTTTTGCTTCTCCTTTGCCTTGCTTTGGATTCTAAGCTTCTAAGGGCTTCCAAAGCTTCACTTTGCAACTGGAATAAACACCAAAGGAGCCCCGACGATCGATATCCAATTTTCCGACGAAAGCTCGAATTTCCGACGAGATTAAAGTGAGAGATTTGGGCTTGGGTTTGTGCTCAATCTGATCCCAAACCCTTACCCTTTTATAGCCAAAGTCAGGGGATAAGAACTGGGCAAACCATGCAACGTGGAGGGCCAAGATCGGGCGTCTCCCCGGTCGTCGGCAAGCCTCTGCACCTACGTCTGCAACAGTGGCGGCGGTCGCCGTCGTCGGCAAGGGGTCGCCGCCCATGTCTGTGTCTGGCAGCGGTCGCCGCTTTCTAGGCCACTTGACAAGTTGGGGCTGACAATGCCGGCTAGTTGGCGGCGGTCGCCGCTTGCTTTACGGCGGTCGCCGCCAAGGCCATATTTCATTCGTTTAAACTTTGGATCAACTTGGCCTTAGCCCGGGATAAAAATAATCGTACACGAACGAGTATTAAGTCCCAAAATACGTCGAGATGTATTTTATTTCACTTAGAAAAATTATTGCAGAGATCAAACATATTACCGAATGTCCGACTTCTCTGAATTAATTCGACTTGTAATACGAGAATTGGAAAAATTCCAAAATATCCTTATAAAATGAGGGATATTACAAGCCCATTGAGTTTTTTCAAGTGAAGGTTTTTAACGAGGCAGTGTGTAGACTACAAGGTGTACATCCAAAGGGGAGGGGGGGGGGGGGGGTGGGTGTTGTAAATCTCTTTAATGGTTTATATAAACAAAAGGATATAATTGCAAGGTTGCTATTTAACGTCCACCCTATTTTACTTAACAACGCCCACCCTACACCCGTGAATTGACCACGGACGAAACACGTTCCTCCGTGAATGGACCACAGAGAGACGTTGTTCCTCCGTGAATTGACCACGGAGGAACGTGTTTCTTCCGTGGTCCATTCACGGAGAAACGTGTTTCGTCTGTGAACCACTGACGGGTGAAACACAAAACTCAACTGTCGCAATAAATATTACTTGTCCCCACCTAACAAAATTAAATTGCCCACCTTTATATTATGACAAACACTCTTCCACCTTCAAACAAAAATTCTTCCTCCCTCAAGCAAAAACAATCTCATATCTTATGGAACATCATGATGATTTCTATGGCACCATGAATGAAGGAAATGATTCATTCATGTTTGATCACAACGAGGTTAGTTCCTTTTGTTTTTACTTCAAACTTGAGTTATGTGTTGTTCTAGTCATAATTCTTTTACTTCAAAGCATAAAAGTTTTGATTTTTACTTATTAAAAGTCCAAACTTTAACTAGATTAAAGATAGTTGTTGCAGGTAGATTGTTTTTTAATGTTGTTCTAATCATAAATGTGTGTTTTAGGATATTAATAGTCAAATTTCTAGTGTTTGTAACTTGTAAGGAAAAAAACTAGTCAGCCGATAGAAAAAAAACAGTCGAAGAAACCTGTCAAAAACCAGTCGAAAACAAGTCGCTCCGTGACGGATATAAAGCTTCCATCCGTGACGGGTGAAGAGGATCTTTCCGCCACGGATGGAATAGCCTAGTCCGTGACAAATTGAATACTTTGCAGAATCTGTTTTTTTTACTGTGACTCACTAAATTTTTTTTGAACAGGAAAATAATGAACTTTATATTGGCCTTAACGACCTAAGCCTTAATGATGAGTTTGCATCAACATCACAAAATGGGACGTCTTCTTCATACACGCTCGGCGATGGATTTGTACCATCAGAATCACTTCCGTATTTTACGCTTCACGATGGATTTGGCCATGTATTTGTAACTCCAGAATCAATTCCTCGGTTTGGGTTCCCACCATTGCACACACAGCCGCAGTTTGGGGTACCCTTAGAGGATGTAAACCAAGTTTCAGCTGATTATTCTGAGTTGTTTACTACAGATACTGTGTTCTGCACCAGGGATGAGGCAATTAAGTGGGTTAAAGAGAATGGGTTTCAAAATAACATGTGCATCAAGATTAGCCGAGATAGAAAATCAGATGATCGTCATCTTGGGAAGACTATGTTGTTGTGTGAAAGAGGATGAATGTACACCCCATCTAAAGGAGGAGAAAACAGAGTCCGGAAAAACACACAGACAAAAAAATGTGGGTGTCCCTTCAAATTAATGTGTCGTGAACATCCTAGAGGCTCATGGAAGATCGATGTTGTACATGAAACTCACAACCATGAGATTGGGACTAGTTTATATGGGCATGCATTAGCTGTCGGGCTCACAGATGAGCAGAAGAGATTGGTGCAGTCAATGACAAAGACACATTGTATGCCAACCCAGATTGCAACTGCACTGAACGAGTTCCCAGGGAACTGCACTAGAAAGAAGCAAATGTACAATGAGCGGTACAAGGTACGAAGGGCTGGGATGGAAGGAAGAACAGTTGTCCATATGTATTATTGTTGGACTCCACCTACAGTACAAACAAGTAATCATCGCGCACATCTCTTTATTATCTAGTTATTACAATGTTATTTTATTATACACTAGTGTAATACCCGTGCCTTGCACGGGATTTTTTTATTTTATTTTACATTTGTAAAAATCATATATTTTTATTATCAAATAATCATTGTTTCAATATATATATGATTAGTTATTTAAATTAAAAAGTGACAAATTGACTAAACAAATTAAAGATATAAAAAATTACATTATATAAAGAGAGACGGAACTCTCCATAACTTTATTAATCATAAAAATTGGTTAAGTAGTCTTACAAACAGGCATAACCACACTATTTTACATCAATACTTGTAAAACGATAAAACATAATAAAAAAGTTCATTTAACTCTAATACATGAAAATGACACGCTAAACATAACAGATGGCACGATGTTCAAAATTGCTACAAATTATCAAAAACTTCCTTGTATACTACATTGGTTGTAGTATTATATCTCTTCTTGTCTTTCTCGCAAATCAAGATTTTCAAAACTTTCTTGCTAGTCACCCTTGATGAAGAATCATAAAACTGATCATGACTGAAAACAGGGCGTGGAAGATACAAACCGACATTGGTAAGAGATTGGCCTTGGCTCTTGTTTATGGTCATAGCAAAACAGACACTCAAGGAAAATTGTCTTCGTTGAAACTTAAAAGGAAATGAAGTGTCTGACGGTGAAATTATTATGCGAGGAATCAAAACCGTATGTCCAATATTGTTGCCTGAAATAATTCTCCCTTGTATGACATGACTGCCAAGCTGTGTGGTTATCAATCTCGTCCCGTTGCATAAACCTAACGACTGGTCAATATTTCGAAGCAGCATAATAGGGACTCCAACCTTAAGTTTCAGTACATGATTTGGAAGACCGGAACATCTAATATTGTTCAAGTAGTCAGACGTATAAATACTCGCATCACTATCTTTAACAGGACCTGCTTTGCACAGACTATCCGAACTGAGATAGACCTTTTCATCACCAGGCAACGAAGACAATATATACTCATTAACTTTATCTACCTCTTCGTGTGTTGGAGCAAGAATTGCCCGTTCTTCAAAGTACGTCGGAGACAACTGATCTTCCATAAGAGATGGATAAACAGATTTAACAACTGCTGGAATCGGATTTATGTCTACTATTTATAAAAATATATAGACATATGTGCTATTACACACGAGTACAAACTTTTTATATTGTATTTCGCGCCCAATATGTATAATTAAATTTAATAAAAGTATAAAATTGATTAATTTTTAAATATATTTATATTCATGCAAGTTTTTTTTTAGTATTATAAAAATATAAATTTAACTACTTAATTTAAGTAATTAAATAGAATTCAATTATAATTATTTATTTTAGTATTATAAAAATATAATACAAATTTATAAATACTAAGAAATAGTTATATCATAATCTACTTATTTATTTTATTAATGAATTCAATTATAAATCATTTTAAATATTAAATGGACTTATGGGCCAATAATGTATTAAGATGGGCCATAATTTAATGGGCTAATTTGAAATGTTTTATGGGCTTTTTATAGGTCCACTTGAACAGATGTCGCTTATCTGTAAACCACCGCTGACTAATTTTTTTGGGCTTCTTTTTTGGGCTCATTTGGTTCATGGCCTTATAGGCCCAATACAAAGCATCAATGTCCAGATGCTTCTAAAGCCTAATGCGGAAACCCTAACACCCCGAAATGCCGTTTTTGGGTTCTATCTCACTCTCCTTCTCTGTCAACCTTCTCCGTCTTCAACAATTCCAGATCCAAGGCTTCACCACTTCGAGATCCATGGCGATTTCTCTAAAAAAAACCAACCATTGCCTTCTTCAACCTTCACCTTCTTCAACCTTCGCCAAAATTCAGATCCATGGCGTTTTTGGGTTGTCTCTCTCGCTCTCTTTCTCTGTGAAGCTTGAAGCTTACAAAATACAGATCCATGGCGATTTTTTTAAAATCATCTTTGCCTTTTTCAACCTCCGCCTTCTTCACCCTTCACCGAAATCCATTTCCAACCTTCACCGATTGTCTTTATCTTTCTGTAAATCCCGTCCAACCATCTCTCTGCTTCGCCGTTTGTCTTCCTCCTTTTTCACAAAGTTCAGATCCAAGACACATTAGTTTGAAGAGATCAGTTTACAGATCTAAAATGGAAAAGTGATTCTTGCCACTTCCAAGTGCCTTTTCGCGGTTCGTCTTGGAGGTTTAAGCCATATATGATTCCCACCACCGCCAGAAGATCTAGATTCCACCATGCGTGAGTTCCTCTCACTCTCTCTCTGTCTCTCTTCTCTGTATCGTGTGTTTATTTTATTTCCTGCTTCATCACTTTATTAAATACTGACATAAATCTTTTGCATATGACGATATGAGGAGATCTGGACTTTGGCTTTGGACTATACCTTGAAGAAGGAGGTTCCGTCATCCAACCTAGAACAAAATGTAAGGTCTCTGTACAAATTTCATGCAAATTTTGGATTCAATTCGGTGTTGCTTTCTTTTTTTCTGGTTCATATTGTAACACCCCCAAAACTTAACCCTTTTGGAAAGGTATTACCGCCAGTGACCCCAGTGTTCCTTACCGAGATCACCCAAGGCTTTACCAAATAAATACAATTTATGAAATGCAATTGATACACAAAGATCAAGCATTAAATTCCAAAACATAACATTGTTGAGGAAACAAGAGTTACGGGATTACAACCCAATCCCGAATAGGTCAAAACATAGTTTAAACCAAACACAGCGGAAGACTAAGAAAGTAAGTTACAATCGGAGTTATTGTCCAAAAGATCATAACCTGATTAAAGAAATAATTAAAACATTCAAAAACCACCGCCGACTCCATAGTCCTTCTAATCTTCTGAGCTACTTCTTAACTGATGTGCCGAATCGAACAGATGACACCAGCCAACCATGCAAGGGAAAATATTGGTTGGTTAGTCTAACTGAATAGACTAGCAAGGGAACAAAGCAGACTGATTCGAAGCAGTCATATTAGGTTAGACTCATCGCTTCTCGGATAATAACCGATAACGGTAGTCAACCATCATATTCCTACTGGAATAAACAAGAGATATGCACAAGAGAAGATTCTGGAAGACTGAATCTTCACAGAAATCGACTCGAAAGAAGACTCCAACGGAAATGAGTCTTTAAGGAAGTAATGACAAATCTGGAATATACAGAATCATTCAACAATGATTTAAAACTGACTGAGATGCTTCGGTTCACGACCAACCTCATCGCCTACAGCGAATCCAGATTGGAAAGAGAACGTACTACAATCAAGTCAAGACGAGTTTTCCTAGCTGCACTAAACTTAGCTGCACTACTCGCCCAAGGTGTATTAATTATGTGCGTCAAGGTAGCACTTATCTGATTTATGTTTCAAAAACACACATCACGTTATAGACTTTTACATGTGTACCCCACCAGTGGGACGACACATCTTAGTATACGTTTCATCGAGAGTGACGTATACCGAAAGGTTTGTGATACCAGCTAAGTGTCCTGTCTCTACACACATGTGTAAGAGACCGATCATGATCTTAGAATGGTATTGGATAGGGACGAGCCACCCCTCTACCAGATTATAAAAAAACGACTGGACAGAGTCCGAGTAACGTTCCTATCTAACAGTGCTAACTAAACAGTTAAAGCACCACCACAGTTATAGGATAAATCCACATAAAGGCCCGAAAGGCGATCACAGATAATAGCGTTGTTCTAACAGATATACAACCTATTATATGATTTTCAAAACAGTTTAACAAAACCGTTTCCAGACAAACAGGATATTCATTCCAAATTAATTACTCAGATAAACTACTGATAATTAATGTAAATATGGAACGAATGAGCAAGAGCGAACCACCACTTGCCTTACTCCGCAGAATAGTCTAAAGACGTCACTGGATTCCGGGCTCGACACGGTACAGCTCTGACAACACAACGACCTTCGAGTCGACCCATAAAAGAAACCCCAAGTTAGATCCGACATAAACAGTACGAATCTAAACACGGCGAAAGAACAAAAAAGAAAGACGCCACGACGACAACCGACCAAGCCAAAGCCACGAAGGCGTTCTGGGCACTGGCGGCGGTCGCCGTTCTTGGCGGCGGTCGCCGTGAAGAACACGGCGGTCGCCGTTAAGAACACGGCCGACTGAAATGAGAGAAAACTCACCCCAAAACACGAGCGGTTTGGCCTCATTCGACTTGCTTTGGCTTCTAACCTCCAAGGCTAACCAAAATCTTCACAAAGGCACTCTGGAACACACCAAAGCAACACCGGCGAGACCTCCGGCGAGCACAAGGAAACCGGCGAAAACAAAACTCCGGCGAGAGGCGAATTTGGCAGCGATTCGGGGTTGTAGATGACCCAAAACCCATGCCCAAGCTCACCTATTTATAGGCAAACCCCAAAGAATCAGCTGCAAACCCTCAGACGCGGCAAACGACGCAACGGCGCGCCTCGAACGACGCCGGCGACCATCGGGCAAAGCCCACTGGACAATCACGGCGGTCGCCGTATTTTTGCCTGCGGCGGGCACGCGGCGGTCGCCGTAAATGCGGCGGGCACGCGGCGGTCGCCGTAAATGCGGCGGTCGCCGTTGCTAGGCCTGTCACGGCCAGCTAGAAGCTGACACGTTGACCTCTCGGGCCCAACCACGACGGTCGCCGTTTTCCCCTTTTCCCGCCCATTCGGCTTTGAACGAGCTTGACGATAAACCGGGATAAAAATTATCGTACGCGAACGACAATTTAAAATTCAAGGAACCTTGTCTGTATATTATTTCACTGAGAAAAATATTACAGATATAGAGCACATTACAGAATGTCTCAAGCTACCTGAATTAAATCTGACGTACACAACGGGTACTCGGGAAAATTCCATAATTCCCAAAATAACCTTACAAAAAATACGGGGTTTCACACATATTACTCTCTGTTATGAATTAAATAATTGATTAAATACGATTCGATTTCTTATGGCTAATTGATTTTTTTTGTTTTATAGTTTAAGAAATGATAATCTTAGCTTTCTGCATTTGATGTGTTTAATTATTTCATCCGTTTTTTTTTTCAAAATGTTGGTTTAAGTCAGTTGTTCTTTCCATTAAGTGATTCACAACAATTTTGATATATTTTATTTTTGATTTCTGACAAAAAATCGGATCTTTTTCATTATATGTATTGGGCTTATTGGCCCATTAAAGTAAATGTCTATGTATATCAATTGTCATACTAATAAGGCTGTTAAAATTGAATGGGCTAGGCCCAAGTATAAAATACAAATTAGTAAGTCTGACCCAATAGTTATTGTACACTTTAATAAAACTGACTTATTTAATTGTATATGCCCATAATATGTAGAATATTATTATTTTGCCTGATTATGTTAAACGGGCTTCTAGGCCCAAGTCCAGATCTCCTCATATCAGTTATTGGGCTTAAACATTATTCTGCCAATTATTAATTGGCTTAATGGGCTTCATGTGCTTCATGGGCTTAATCGGCTTATTGGACTTCATTAAACTTAACTTTCTTTTACATTACAGGCCCTAATGGACTTCATTAAACTTAATCAGCTTATATATATAATGAATCATTATTTCATATAGTACAAAACTAACCTTGCAATTCCTCTCCTCCATCTGAATGTAGTTAATCACTCAACGTGGCCCTGATAACACGATTGATGCGGAGATCTACAGCTTAAATGAGGAGTACTGGAAGAAGAAGTCTCTTTTGAGCTCCACAGTGGACAAAGGTAAGCCCTCCCTCTCTCTCTCTCTCTCTCTCTCTCTCTCTCTCTCTCTCTCTCTCTCTCTCTCTCTCTCTCTCTCTCTCTCTCTCTCTCTCTCTCTCCCTCCCTCCCTCCCTCTCCATGTGGCCCTGATAACAGCAGTCAATACAATATTAATGGATTCATAAAGTTCAATACTTTCATATTCTGCAAGGTAGAACGTATCTCCTTTACAAAATTCAAATTGTTAATATTCTGCAACATATTAGTTCACATTATTGCTTCATGCTTATTAATTCATATTCTAATTAATCATTTTTCCACTTGTGCAAGTAGAAATAACTGAATCCAAAATTGGAAGTGTACTGGAAATAAGTCAGCAATCCGAGTGTTACAATCATATTTTAAGGTACTCTTTTTTACACTACAAATTATACATTCTCATTCAAGTTCTTAACTGCTATTCTACTTTACTCACATCTGGTACATGTAGTAATTTAACCCTATTATTTTCCTTCATAGGTTTGAAGAAATAAATATCCATGATACCTACTTCTGAAATCAGGGAATAATAATACATATAAAGGTACCTTTCTTATAGAGCTTAGATATGTTCGAATACAATTTTTAGTACAACTAAATTTGCAATTGCTATCCTATGTCAGATTGCATGTGAGCTCTTAAGGAAGTTCAATCTGTTAATATTTTGCAAGGTAGCACGTCTTAAATTACAAATTATATTATTTGTTTACGCTTCTTAATTCATATACTAATTACTGGTTGTTCTACTTGTGCAAGTATAAACAACTGAACCCAGAATTTAAAGTGTACTGGAAATCAGATAGCTATCTGGGTGTTACGGTTTACTAATATTACAAGGTACTATTATTTACAATGCAATTTATACATTTCTTTTAGCTTTTTATTTTACATGACCATAAAAAATATTTAATGTATGATCGTATCCCTTGAAAATACAGGTTTTAGCATTAGTCTCCAATCTACATCAATTACTGGGGTTTAAGATACACAATAAGGTCATGCTTCTTTTTCTTTATACTTAAATTGTTGAAATTAATTTATTGTCTAAATCTATTAACTAATAAAGATTATTTAATATGGTATAGGAATTCCACGTGGTGTTGTGCGGATTGGAATCAACAATAACAATGTTTGGAGTAGTATTGCTAGTATGCAAGACATAAAGGTACGCCAAGAATGTAGTTTAGATTTAAGTTCTGATTAGTAGTCTAATAGATTAGATAGTAGTTTAGATTTATTGCATTTTTCAGTAACCTGGAACTCAGTACCTAGAAATTAACCTAAATATTTTAAATGAACCCTACTGTTTTACTTGTAAATAAACACAAACAAACATTACAAATCGGACAATAGAAAGATAAAAAGTGAGTACCTAGTAATTAACCTAAATAATATGAGTGAACCCTACTGATTTAGTTGTAAATATACACAAATAATATGAATAAACCCTATTGATTTAGTTGTAAATTAATCTAAATAATATAATGAACCCTACTCATTTGCATGCCTCCTCGAATAGAAAAACTTCTCCAAGCCTCATAGTCGATTCTCTGCTCAATGTCTCTAGGTTTCAGCGGTTTTATTTGTTTTCTCGATGTGTCATCCTATAGAATAATCAAACCTTATATACAACTCCTTCATGAAAAATCGCTCATTATAGAAATTAATATTTTTTTAATAATATATCAATTGATTCTGCAATCATATATCGACATTAAATTATACTACATTGGATAATCAAAAAAATTTATATACAACTTGCCATTTCCTGAAAAACCGCAATCCAAAAAATTTTTGTAGTAAACTAATCTTTACTAAATGTTATATGACTTAAATAAATTGTTTTGAAAGTATTTGTATACATCCTACAGGATCTTTAGACACATTAACAACTATTTACATCATATAAATTGCAGTTTTATAAGTTAATATTTTTTTCCCTTTTAGATTTAGTATACAATCATAAATGTTTTATATACAAAAAGGAAATAAACCTATTCACTTATAATTCTGCTATAAGAAATAGACATACTATATAAACACCCTAAACCCTTTATATTAAGGCGTAATAGCAAATATACCAGATTTTTCAAAACAACTTGCAAAAAACCCATATTTTGAAAAGTATTGCAAGAATACCAGATTTTTGTACGGATTGTGGTATTTTTGCTATTGTTAAGGGTAAAATTTATCTTTTCTTTTAAATAGAAAATCCATAAAAGTTGACTAATATTTTCTCCAAAAAAGATAAAAGAATGGGTTAATCTCTCCTTAATCACTTTGAAGCCGCCGGTGACAGTCCCATCACATCAACCTTCAAGCTAATAGGTCTTCGTTGAACTGTGACTAAATTCCTCCTAATTAAAATCGGCGGGCAAGTTTCCCTCCAAAAGAAAACTGGCCCCATTCAACCCTTAATCCCTCCAGCTTAGCTCCCCTGACAAAAATCCCTGAATATTCCTGGAGAACTTCAAAGCAGCCTGACTCTAGCACTTACTCCACATGAGATATTTCACACCTGATATTTCACACCTGACGCTTTCCATTACAGCTTGAATGGGTAAGTAAACTCTCCTGAAAAACAATCGATTTTTCCCCTCTGTATACGTGAAGTTCAAAAACCTTCTTTATTTGTAGGTACGAAACTAGTGTATGTGAAATTCATCAGTGGTGGAGAATGGAAACAACAAGGGAAAAGGTGGTTGTATGAGGGTGATAGAACAGTGAAAGCCATGTTGTTTTCCCCTGACATGGACTTGGCTACACTGCGCGACAAATGGACTGAGAAGAATCCATTTGATGAAGAGAAGTTGTTTGTGCAATACGCGTATCAAAATAAACCAGAACTTCCACCCATCTTTATAAATGATGACGACGATCTTGATGCGTTCAAGTTCTTGAACAACTGTGGAGAAAATTCATCAGAGTGGAATATTGAGCTGTACACCAACCTTTTAAAGAAGGAAGAGATTCGAAGTGAAAGGACTGAACATCGTACTCTTCCTTCTCCAACAGCTCCACCACCAACTCAGAGCCAAGACAATAGAGACTTTGTCAGGTCATTTTTTAGAAAAGACAGAGCACCATACACTGACGTCAGGTCAGTTGATGAAATTATTAAAGTTGACAACGAAGCAGAGTTAAGGAGATTAAAAAGGGATGAAGTGAGGGGGAAAGACAAGAGAAAGTGTCCCATGATACTGAAAGACATTATATAATTGAGTAGCGATGATGAGGACATTGAAGCTGCTACATCAAGAAACAAAGGAAAGGAGAAAATGACTGATTATGCCAACAATGAAGATTCTTTGGAGGATGAAATAGAAGATGGCTTTGACTACGGGGGCTGTTATCAATCAGGTGATGATGATCGTGTTGATGGTGGTGATGGGTTAGGGTATGCTTCAGGTGATGCTTCAGGTGATGATGTAAATACTGTTGGTCTAGATGATGTGTGGGAAGAAATAAATGGCATTGAGGGAACACAGAACGAGGAGCAAATAGAGAAGGACCAAGAAGAAGAGATTGATGTTGATGAAGACATGCTTAGAGAGATTGAAAAGAGGTACTATCCAGCGGAGAGGGACATGCAACGCATGTTAGTTGAAGATGAGGAAACAAGTGAAAACAAGTCCTCATATCCAACAATGAAGGTTGGTCAGCTCTTCAATTATAAGGAAGAGTTCAAAGCTGCACTCTTCTCCTTGGCAATGGAAAATTTCTATGAGATGCGTGTGAAGAGGTCCGATAAGTCCAATTATGATGTTGAGTGTTGATAAGCACTACTTTGTAAGGCTTAACTAAGAGTCATTAGAGGATTTATTGGTGTCATTCGGGTAGATTTAGACACATTCATATGCATGGTGTTTGGGGGCAAAGTTGGTATTTTTGGAGGTGTTTGAGCAGTTTTTGAGATCATATGAGACACTGAGGAGGAAGCCACCAGTAGTAGACGCCAAGGGAGTGCAATGAAGAGTAGAAGAACGGTAGGCTGAATTCAATTGGTTTGTTCTCTCTACTCAGATGTCCAAATGGAGTGATTCCAGTTCGAGGAGTTATATCTTGAAGTCTACTGCAAGTACTCAAAATATGAGCGCAATCCGAGTTGGGAATCAAAAGTACGGCGTTTCTACGGAAGTGTCGCAGGAGCTGAACCGAAGAACAGCGACGGCGCCCGCCGTGAACATTGCGGCGCCCGCCGCCAATTCCCCTCCAGCGACCACGGCTACGACATAGGAACGGCCCGCCGCATTTCCGGCGCCCGCCGCCTCACTTGCAGCGCCCGCCGCCGCTGTTGGAAGCACCGCCGAGCCGTTTCCTTATTTGTTTATTCTGCATTATTTTATTACGTTTTTATTATTTCGTTTTAGGTTAACTTAGACTTTATTTCCTTTAGTATTTAAGGGTATAGATAGGCTTGATTATCCTATCATCTCATCAATCTCTCGAACCCTAATTTTCATTCTATGTATTTTTGCTATGAAGAACTAAGCCTCCCTGGCTTAGTTAGACGCTGAAGCTTTCGTTTTGATTAAGTTGTGAGATTCTCGTTCCTTATCTATTGCATGGATTTTATCTATTCTCTTGCTTGATTGCTTATGATTAATATTGATAATCTCTAGCCTACGCAACTAGGGTTTGTTTCTATTGATTGATTGCTAGATCTAGATTGTTACTGGTTGAGCATATCTATTTCAGAGTAACAACTGCATCGTACTAGTATCTGGTTGTGCTAGTCTTATGCAGAAGAGAACTGATTTACATTCTAGGATAAAAGCTTGTTGTTTTATGCTAGAATTGTATCCAACTATATTCCTATCCGTAAGGCTGCTGTTAAACTGAATCTTGAAAGTTTCAGGGTTGTTTAATTAGTTAGTGCTAATAGTATCTGGTTGTGCTATTAGTTATATCTGAAAAGGAATTGGAATTTCCATTGCATGAGATTTTGAATGAGTATCTAGGATCAACTTGTCATACGAATATTGGATGTTGTTTGACTAAGTGTTTTTCCCATCACTGATTTCACAACTCTTTCGCTTGTTTACTTTTGCATGCTTAGATTACTTAAACTCACAAAACCCCCCTTTGGTTACTTTGCTTTGACACATAATTTGCATACATAGACAGAATTCGCCTCCCTGTGGGTTCAATCTTTACTTACCTAGGACTACGGTTTAGGGTTTGTTTGGATATTTTGCATAGCAGTTTTTACACGACGAAAACTTGTTATCAAGTGTGTTGACGACAAATGCACCTTCGTTTGTCGTGGCTCATTGTATCGAAAAATGTCCTTGTTTATGGTGCGACAATATGTTGCGGATCATACTTGTGGCATGAGAGTAAACCACAATCATCACAAAGGAGCAACTTCTCGGCTAATTGCTGAGAAAGTACTTCACAAGTATGTTTTTCTTGAATTTGAACAGTTTTTGTTATCAAAGGCCAATATGAATGCATCTATAGATTCACTTCGTGACATCTCAGGTTTTTAAACGGCCGTAAAGGCCTCCGTGCTTCAGAAATTCAGGATTTCATGTTACATCATGGGATAAGGACAAGCTACTACAAAGCCAATCGAGCGCGGCTCTTCGCCCAGGACATGGCACATGGTACAGCTGAGGATAGCTACAAGGCAATGTACTCTGACATGCACGTGTTAGAGAAATCTAATCCGGGAACATACACGAGAATAGTTAGAGATGTTGAGCAACACTTCAAGTACGTCTTCTGGATTTTAGGTCCATGGATAAGGGCAGCGCCACATCTGAAAAAGGTCAGTCTTCAACCTTCATGTAGTTAAGTCAGGACATATAGTCGCTTTGTCAGGTCAAACTACTATATGACTGCATATGTGACAAACAGAACAAGCATCATATGTCAGGCCATATAATCTTTTTTCAAACCTTATAACGCTATTGTTAGGGCAACGTCTAAGAAAATAGTTTTGCGTGTGTAGGTAATATCAATTGACGACACTCACCTCACAGCCATGTTCAAGGGGATACTTCTCCTGGCAACGACACAAGATGGAAATGGCCAAATATATCCACTTGCTATTGCCGTTGTTAACAGTGAGAACGATGATGCATGGTCATTTTTCATCAGTGAATTGAGGGTTGTTGTTCCTGATCATCCCGAGTTGTATTTCGTGTCTGACCGTCATGTTAGCATTGGGAAAGGTCTGAGAAATAGTTATCGTTTCACCAAGCATGGATATTGCATATATCACATATACCAAAACTTCAAGAGGAAGTTTGGCAGGCAAGACCTCTTCGGTATATTCAAAAAAGCTGCTCATGCTTACACAGTAACTGAGTTCAATCATCAGTTTGCTCAAATAACAGCTGCATCTCCAAAGATTGGTCAATATCTGAAAGAAGTTGGAGTTAAAAACTGGGCGAGAGCGCATTTTCATGGGAACAGGTTTAACATCATGACAAGCAACAACGCCGAGTGTCTTAATGGCCTGTGAAAAACACAGCGTCAGTGGCCTATTCTTGCTCCGTTTGATGCGATTGTTGAGACCATTTCTAAATGGTTTTGTCAAAGAAGGGAAGCAGCTTCAAACTGGGACCAATACTTGTCACCCTCTGTGTACACGCTGGTAGAGGTGAACTACAGAAGGTCGGCAAAGATGTGTGTTCGAAGACTAAGCCAGTTTGAAGCAGAGGTCATGCAAGGAACTTGTAGATACTCGGTGAACCTTAATGCTCGTACATGTGATTGTAACATGTTCCAGATTGATAAAGTTCCTTGTGCTCATGCCATAGCGGTTGCAAGTGATAGGGGAGTGCGACTCACTGATCTCGTCCATCCCATGTTCAAGAACGAGTGTGTGAGAGAAGTGTACAAGGAAAATGTGCATCTTGTTCCTCCCACAGGCCGATGGTCAGTTCCTGAAGCCGTGTCGATGCTATCCACCAAAAGTAAAACGTCCTCTTGGAAGGCCACATATTAACCGATATAGGGCGACGTGGGAGAGGAACTATACTAGGAAGAGGCGGTGTTCGTATTACGGCAACCAAGGCCACAATAAGCAGTACTGTAGGAGGAGGACTGACGAAGGATTATAAGAAGAGAATGGGTTAGTGTTTTTTTGTTTAGAATTGTCACCATGTTGGTGTTTTTTGGGCGTTTATGCTAGTAAACGTGGTCGCGTAAATATTGAGTATGTTTTTGTTGGGTGTTTCAGGGAAAATATGTATGGTTTAAGTCTCTATAGTCTTAAACCACACCTCTTTTTGTAGGGGCTCCCCTTTTGGTTGGGATATAAACTTGATAAATTCAATCTTTGCTTAAGAGTTGATTACTTGTCATCTTTGCTTAAGAGTTGATTACTTCGCATCATCACTGTTAAACTCACAAGAAAAAACTGTAAGACTCTACAACACCCTGTAAAAAAACGTATATGTCCTGACATGATCATTTGCTTGAGGAAAACCTAATACATAAACATGACCTGTAAAGCTTCAATACGACCTGTAAACCTTCAATATGTTCTGACAACCTTAATCTAAAAACCTAATACGTAAACACAATCATTTGCGAAACCATTTGAGTTAATAGGATTTGAACCTTAGTCTATAAACTTAATACATAAACACAATCATCTACGAAGTCTATAATTCTTCATATGAACCCTAGAATGTTTTGAATCTTGTACTGACATTGTGCTCAGGTTCTCTGCAAACGTTGTATTTGTCCTGAAAATGCTTGCATATGATCCATACTCATAAACGCATCCCCATACATAATAAGAGATTACATTGTTATGAAAACATTATACAGAGATTACGTTGTTCAACTTTACAAAAACGTGCCCTTGGCATGGCATTCCCACACACAAAAGAAAAAAAACTAGCATCGCAAAGTTCATACAAAAGGAGGGAAGATTAAAAACGCTTGCATATGAAAAACGCATCCCCACACATACTCAGAGATTACACTGTTATGAAAACATTATCCAGGCACCCATCAAGATAGATAGCGCGCCATCAGATCTCCCCTTAAGAACTCAGCATGCTCCAACACCCTTTTTATGTTGAGTTCAGTGAAGACGGTGTCCCATTCAATCTGCCAAAAAAAAACAAAGCATCTTAGGCACATCACTTGCACATAGGAAGAAAATATACAAGAAAAGCCTTACCAGTCTGAACCTGAGCTTTATCCTGGCCTTTTCTTCTTCGGTCTGAGCACCTGCCGGACTCACCGCAGCAAGCTCCCGCCTCAGGCGGACCAAATCCTTAATTAAAGCTACCAACTCCAAATCTCTCACGACAATGTCGCGAGAGTAGCTCTCAAATTCGGCCTCGGTCATCATCCGCCCTCCAAGATGATCGACCACATCCCGGGAAGCTTACAGAAGTTCATATACTTCAACGTATACGCCAGTGACAAATTCATGTTCTCCGGCCATGGCTTTAGAATATAGAGTTTGTAGAGAAGATTTGGGAAAGTGGGAGTATTTGAAGAACCAAGAGAGCGTGGGAGTATTTGAAGATCCTTGGTAGAGAACTTTGGTACAGAGCCTGTGAGTATTTGAAGAAACTTGGTAGAAAAGATTTGCGAAAGTAAGGGTGTTTTAGGGAAAATTAAGAGGGGTCAAATCGGATAAAAATTGGAAACGAACTCACTTATTTCAATGTAACCTGACAACCCTGAAACCGTACTGTAAATAGCTTAATAAGGCCTGAGAAACCCGAATAAGGAAAAAACTATCTATGTTGTTATTGGTCTGACTTCAATTAGCAATGCGCGAGTGAGACTAACTATAAGCCCTGAAAAACTACATATCTTAGAAACAGAACAAGCATTAAACGTCAGTCCATATATGGTTGTTTGCAAAGCTTATAACTACGTTGTCAGGCCAAATATTGAGTCTGTAGATAAGCAAGTGAGAGCCTCAGAGTATTTTAAGAACCTTGCTAGAGAGCCTGGGAAAAGCATTAAGAACCTTGGTATTGAACCTTGAGGAGAGAGTAAGGGTCTTTTGGGAAAATTAAGAAAGGGGTCAAATCGGATATGCATTGGAAACGAACTCACTTATTTCAATGTTGTTATTGCTCTGACTTCAATTAACAAGGCGCGAGTGAGACAAACTATAAGCCTATAACTTTGTCAGTCCACATATGATTGTTTGCAAAGCTTATAACTACGTTGTCAGGCCAAATATTAAGAGGTGTATGAAAATTAAGGGTGTGTTTGGTAGAAATAATAGAATGGGTTGGAATGAGAAATTGGGTTGAGAAGGTATGGGTTTGAGAATGCTAAATTTTAATTTGATGTTTGGTTTATTATTGGGAATGAAAAATTAACACACAAACTCTTCACTTTTTCTCATACCAACCCAGCCCTTAATTGGAAAGGATGACGTCAGGTCAAGATTTATTCAAAAGCCTAGGTTTTTGTACTTAAAATGACCTGACAACCCTGAAAACATCTTGTAAGACTTTAATACGGCCTGACTTCAGTCAAACCTTTGCCTCCGTATTTGCAAATAATCGAGAACTTACCCCGCCATTTTATGGAAGTTTTATGGAAGTTTTAAAATCGTTTAAAGGCTATTTTTTCAGTTTAAAAACCCATTAAATTTGAAAAATATTAGGTTGGTTAATGTGGAAGTTTTTAAACTGTTTTTTAACGTTTTATAGACGGTTTGAACAAGTGTGACGTTTGTTTCAAATCCGCCCTAACTCCTAATCCTCCTATGGTTGTGTATCCTGCTCTGGCTAAGAAAAAGTAAAGCTGGAGAATATTGACTGAAATCTGCATGTGAGAAAAGGATTGCTTCAAAAAGCTTTTGTTTATGTACAAAAAGATGATGACCTGACACACATCACATCAACATTGAACTTTCATTTCATTTCTTTTTCTTTAATAAAAACAAAAAAAACAACAAGTACAGTTCATATTTGCACAGAAGAAAAATAAAGAACAGCGAAGAGTAGAAAGAGGAACACCCTCTTCGAAAACAATTTTAATCGAGAGTATCTTGTCATCACAATTTCAAATACAATTACCACATGTTCTTAGTACTCTGACATATAACGCGCCTTGTCCTGAAAAGGTTACATTTGTCCTGAATATGCATGTTTACATATTCGATGTTGTTATTGCTCTGAGATATTGATCAGTTTGCCCTGAATATTAGTATATGTATTATGAACACAATAAGTTTGTCCTGAACACGCATAAAAATAGTCAAAAGTAGTAAACGCAGGAATAAGGGCAAAGGATCTTTATTATTATCAGTCCATAACATTACATAACCGCCATAAGTTCCAAGTAAACACCCATAAGAAACAACATGAAAAAAACTAAGAAGCATCATTAAAACTTATTTAAAACATCCCCACGGGCATCACTGGGGCAGAGAAAGATTTGGATAATCACGAACCACGAACACCTTCACTCTGGCGACCCTCTCTCCGAGGCGGACGAGATCTGCAACGTCGTCTTCTATCTACAGCGGTTGAAGGAAACGCTGCCCAGAGGCTGGGACCTGTTCAAAAAAATCGATTTTGTACCTGGAGAGAGGCTGCTGATCATCCCGTGGACGGACCAAATATCCATCTTGTTTGTTGGCACCTTAAGGAGTCTAGTGCTCCCCCCCGTGTATTCATGGGTCGTAAGTAAGGCCATAACGCCGGTGGATGGGGATAATTGCCCATCCCAATAGACCTGAAGGAAGACCTTCTTGAACGAGTCCGTCATGTTGCTATAGAGTTTTTGGAATTGAGAGAGGAGTAAGAGGAGTTTGAGAGAGGATTTGTGAGGGGTTTGCACAAGGCAAGAACGCTATTTATACACAAAGATGAGTGGAGAATGGAGTTAATGACGGGTAGTTGAGGGAGTAAGAACGCTATTTAATTGAAAATTAAGAGGGGTCAAATCACATCTCTTTGCCAGTGGCTCGTACATCTTGACATATCTTTGATATGCATTGGAAATGATGACTTTGAATAAGATTTATTCATCATGACCTGACAAAGCATATTACGTACTGTAAGTCAGTAACATGACCTGACAAAGCTTATTTCCAAAGCTTTGGTTTTATTCGAAAACTAACCCCACCATTTAAAACGTTTTTAAACCATTTTTTTCCGGTTTCAAAACCATTTAAATGTAGCAAAATATTAGGTTAATGTGGAAGTATTCCCCCTCGTTTTAAAGGCTATTTTTCGATTTAAAAACCCTTTAAATGTAGGAAATATTAGGTTTTTCAATGTGGGAGTTTTTCTACCGTTTTTAACCAGTGTGATGTTTGTTTCAAATCCGCCATAACTCCTAATCAGATATGCATTGGAATGGATGACTTTGAAAAGGATTTATTCAACATGACCTGACAAATCTTAATACGTACTGTAAGTCAGTAATATGGCCTGACGTAAGTCACAATTTTGCAAAGCTTTGGTTTTATTCGAAAATTAACCCCACCATTTTAATCGGTTTTAACCCATTTTTAAGGCTATTTTTCGGTTTCAAAACCGTTTAAATGTAGGAAATATTAGGTCGGTCAATGTGGGAGTTTTTCTACCGTTTTTAACCAGTGTGATGTTTGTTTCAAATCCGTCATAACTTCTAATCCTCCTATGGTGTATCCTGTTCTGGCTATGCAAATGGGTGGATGGTCAAGCTTATGATTTTAGAGCCAATCAGACTATTGAAAGCGTAAGAGTTGTTGAACATCACGGGACAACCTCTACGCTTATTTACCCGCATCATTCGACTTCAAGAAATATGTCCTCACTTAAACACCATCACAAGCATAGGTTTATGAACTGAAATTGACCTGACAAACCGTGGTCCTTGCTTGTAAAACGAGAATATGTCCTCACTTAAACACCATCACAAGCATAGGTTTATGAACTGAAAAGGACCTGACAAACCGGGGACCTTGCTTGTAAAACGAAAATATTTTCTGACATAAACACCATCACAAGCATGTAAACATCCTGAAAACACGATCTTTCAAATTAAAATACAATTATCACATGTCTTCCTTGCCGAATGGTTCCCAACAACACAATACAATTATCACATTAAAATCAAATGTCTTTAAAAACCATCCCAACGACATCTAAAAATACTATGAGCCATTTGATTTTTGTGTCCATCTACGAATTTGTCGGACGCAAGATCCAAGTTTGTCATGCCGAGCATCAACAACTCAATGTGCTTCAAGGTGTAGACCCCACAATCTCCTCTGCAAGATGTACAAAAGGAGTTAGAATGTATATCAATTGTAGTTTGATAATGATTTATCATTGTATTAATACACATATACTTACCCACGCTTGTTCTGCTTAATGTTATCACGATGGGACACCGACATTGGCTTGTCCAATAACGATTCACATCTCTTTGCCAGTGGCTCGTACATCTTGACATATCTTTGAACAATTTGAACGATGGGCTGGATCATATAAAAAATTTGCTTGTCTGAGTACAAATCCACATTGCAGTCATACACCGTCACACCCCAGTCGCATAGTTCAATTTCTAAGGCAAACCAGTGGGAATCTGGGATGTTGAAGGGCACATATATGCGTTCTGCATCATCCCATCTCTTTCCATAATCATACGGACATCCACCCATCATGTAATTCATCACTGCATCCTCACCTTTACGTGGAAAGTCCTTCTGGAAGCGATTGAACTCAGTGGTGACCAAGGTTTGCCAAAGTGGGTCAAGCACAACCACCTTCGAAAACCGCTCCGAATCCTCTGAAATCCTTTGACGATAAAGGAACATCATTTGCTCCAGATGCTGTAATGGTGCAACAATGTTAATGTATCCACTGAAAACAATTTTACAAATGCATAATATTTTGAATGAATGCATTGGAATATTACCTCACTGACCAACCAGTCCTTTGGGACAAACAATTTCTCAAAGAACTTTTTATCCAATGCTTGCCCACTCGGTCTAATTCGGGGTTCAATACTGCATGATGGTACATATTCATTTGAATAATAAACAAGGCAATATATCAGTTTGTCAGTCCATAAGGAATCATTTTAGTACATACACAAGCAATATATAAGTTTGTCAGTCCATATAGAATCAATTTCCGGTCATATTACTAACAGTCAGGCCATATAAGATTTTGACATTCAATTCATTATTAAGTTGAGTAGAATGGTTAAGTCACTAACCTCTCACTTTGCATCCACTTTACCAGGTCTGTCATCCCTTCCACCTTGCTATTTTTGGTAATCTTTTTCGCCAATTTCTTCTCATCCATATTGCGGAAGGGTGATTTTGCCACCGCAGCAAGTTCGCGAGTGCGCCTTGGATATGTCTTTTTCTGCACTTGGCCACCCTTCCTTGGTCTGCCCTTCCTCGGCACTTTGGACTCCTTGGTCTCCCCTTCATCATCCCCCACGTCATCAAAATCAGCCTGTGATACCTTCTCACCTTGTAATTCAGTCCCAGCCTCAACACCTCGCTCATCAGCCTTGGCCCCTTCCTCCACAACATCTCCCTTTGATTCCTCCATAACTCCTTCATCAACCGTGTTGAATCCCTCCACATCTCACTTTGGTTCCTCCACAACTTGGTCATCAACCTTGGTCTCTCCCTCCACATCAGCTCCCTTTGCTACCTCCTCAGCATCCACACCTCCGTCATCAATCTTGCTTCCTCCCTCCACAACATCTTCCTTTGGTTCCTCCACAATTCCGTCATCAACTTTCCTGAGTCCCTCCATAACTCCGTCATGCACACCCTCATCAGACACTGCTTTTGTTGCCACCTCATCTTGTGTTGCCACCACAGTCCCATCATTAACCAACTCCTCATTAACCAACTCATTGCTGAGTCCCTCCTCATCTTGTGGTGTTGCCTCATTAACCAACTCCTCATTTGCCTTATTTACCCCCTCCTCAGTTGTTATCCCATGTAAAATTGTAGCCGTCCGAACAAGAACTGACAGTGAATCTGTTGCATCCCCTTCAACTTCTTGCCCATTTACCATTGCAACATCTTCACCCGCCTCTTCCTGACAAACTACATTATCTGCAGCATAAGCATATGGGGGCGATCCAACCTTCTTCACCTCACATTGTCCACCAGTTAACACAATTGCAACATCATCTTGCTCTCCATCCATTGTCTCCTGAAACGATGATATAAGATCTGAAATAAGCAAATATTTTTTTAATTGTGCTCAAATGGACTGAAATGTGCATATATGGACTGAATCGTGCATATATGGACTGAACTGTCTACTGAAACGATGATATATGGTCTGAAATAACCTACCTATTTTTTCAAATGTGCACAAATGGACTGAAATATGCATATATAGACTGAACTGTACATATAATAACTGAAAAAGTTGGGCATACCTCATCAGTCTCTCCCTCTTCGGACTCATTCTCTTCGGACTCTCCCTTTTTAGACTCATTCCCTTCGGCCTCATTCTCTTCGTCATCTTCAGACTCTATCTTTTCCTCTTCTTCATCTTCATGCTTTGACTCATCACTCTGATCTGTTGATTTCACCTCCCTCATGGTCTGCTGGTGTTGGGTAATGTTGGGTTCATCATTACTTTTAACCTCCCTAGACTTTGGCTCCTGGTGTTCTCTGATGTATTGATCGTTGTCATCACTGGATGAAGATGCCACTATTCTAGGAGTTTTGCCTCTTATGAACTTCTTTAACTCAAGGACTTCCTCCCTTAACATATCATGCTTTTCATTCAGAGTATGCATCGTTTCAAGCAATTCATTCAAACAACACATCAATTGCCTTGGGTCCAAACCCTCAATGTTTCCAGCTTGCCCTCCTTTACCAACTCCCTTGTCCTTTTTACCAGCCCTTTTTCTTTTGGGCTTCAGCTGCTTAACAATCTCATCCAAGGATTTGTGTCCTTCCTCCTCCGGGAAGTAACAGCTTTCTCCCAAGTCCTCTCTGTCCTACTCAACAAGGATCTGTTTAGCAGCGAAAGTCCCCTCTAGGGCATCAGAAATCGAATTCAAGCTTGGCCTACTCGTTTTAAGCCCCCTCACACCTCGGGGCTGCACAACTTTATTCAGGTTTTGGGCAAATGTTCTGCCAAAATGGGGCACTGCCTCATACAACCATATCTGAAACAAACAGAATTGAAATTAAACCACAATTATGAACAGAGGCATTAACCTTTCTCAGTTTTACATACTCAACTACTAACACATTACCTGAAACACCATCGGGAAACCCCTTATGGTGTATCTTGCTCTGGCATTGTCTGAACGTGCAAGTGCAGCCTTAACTGACTCCATTCTTGTGTCTAAAGCAGAAGCCACACTTTGATAGAGGTCAATATATGCACTCCTACCCCATGGGAAATTATTGAAACGATCCAAGTCTTGGGTCAATTTCACATATAGGGTTCTGACCTTCATGTTCTTATCACCCCCAAGTACTACACCCTCAAGAATTAACAACAAGGCCATCTTCAGCTTAAATATATTTTCCTCCCGATACGATAAGAACTTGGTTAAAAGGTTAGCAATGGTAATACTCCTCACACCAAAAAAATCAAAGACTGTATTCTTATTCTCCACAGTGTCCTCTTCATCGGGCATCCCACAATTCAGTCCTGTTATTAGCCTAAACTCCTCTATTGAAAACCTACATGGTTGTCCACCAAGATCATACCATGTCTCAAACTGCTTTTTTTTGTCCAATTGCCAAAACAACACATGGTGAATCAGTTGTGCAGACAGTTTCAAGTTTTTCATTATTTTGATTATTGGGCCAAAGGGGCTCTGCAGAACTGTCTGCTAGTCTGTTCGAGTTAGGGTATTCTCGATACAATTCAGATACTGAAGCCTTGAGTTCTGATTTATCCGACCATAAAACACCTCCTCAGAAAGCCACTTGTACATTATCTGTAATGAATGACATTCACATATACATGACAGGTAAGAATGACTTTCATATTCACATAAAAGAAAGAGAGGCACCGTCTTACTTTGTCAAGTAAAGATATATGTTTTCAGGATACAAAATAAATTGTCAGACTAAATTTTGGTTTGCTAGGCCAAATGGAATTTGTTGAGGAAAAGTCTTTACCCTAGAGTATAACTTACAATTTTGTATCAACATGAATCAGGCTACTATGACATTCTAACATTCTAACCACACAACAAATACATGACATTCATATTCACATAAACCCGAAAACTTACTTTGTCGGGTAAGATAATTCGTTTCGTCATAATACATTTTGGTTTGTCAGGCCATATGGATGTAACAGTTTAGGCTACTATGAATTTTCCAGACCTCTCCATGCTCTATTTTTTACAGACTAAATCATGCTCTGTTTATCCAGACCCTAAACCTAGCATGCATCAAAAATTTCAGACAAAATATTGTGTTTTTCACGTAGATCAAGAGTTAGAGAAGACCACTAACCCCGCCAATCGACTTCGATGGCTCCTTCCTCGACCTCTTGGCTTTTGGTTCTTCAGCCTCCGAGATTCTCGGTTTCTTCTTCTACATCGAAACGACTGGACTTGGTGATTCTTCTTCCTCCGACGACCTGTAGGCTCTCTTCTTTCGGCCACTCACCACAGTAGCCGCCTTCGCATTCGCGCTTTCCTCAACCCTATTTATCTTCGAAACTGTAGAAGCATTCGCCTTCACCTTCTTCACTCTGGCTTTCGCAGACTCCAAACCTCTTGTCTTCACCATTGTTGATCTAGGGCTTCAGAAAGGGCTTAACAAAGGGCTTCTCGCCTTCTTGACTTTGGGGATTTAGGATTTGCTTTGAGGAATACGATTCGGGGATGAAAGGAAAAAAGGTTCTTCAACGGCGAAAATAATTTGGGGAAGATGAACTGCTACCGGCTGAACAAGTATATCATTAGGCCTACTGATATAACCGTTTGAAATTAACTGCATCTTTAAACCTCTCTTAACCACTTTTATGTTTTTTTGAAAAAGGTTTATTCATTTTTTATTTTACCTTTTTAGTTTTGAAAAGTGTTACAGCTTTATGGTACTTTTGCAATACTTTTCAAAATCTGGTATTTGTGCAAATGGCCTTTGAAAATCTGGTAGTTTATGCAATTAGTTCTTATATTAAACCCTAAGCCCTAACCTTTACTTTATAGGCTTAGCCTAAATCCTATAACATAATTATCAATTTGAGAACCTAATTGTTAATAATCTAAACCCTAAGACATACATAATGACCTTAAACCCTAAACCCTAACCTATAAAAAGTGTTCATTTGTAATATTGAATTTATTATTCTAAATTGGTAATATTCATATTTTCTGTACTGAATATGTTATTTTATATAGTAGATTATTTTATTTTCAAAATATTTCTAAATGACCCTTTATATTAAAACCTAAGCCCTAACCTTTACCTTATAGGCTTACCCTAAACCCTTTGACATAATTATTAATTTTAATATGTTATTTTGAGAACCTAATTAGACTATTTCAAAATGACCCTTTATATTAAACCCTAAGCCCTAACCTTTATCTTATATGCTTACCCTAAACCCTATAACATAATTATCAATTTGAGAACCCTAAGCCCTAACCTTTACCTTAAGACCCTTTATATTAAACCCTAATCCCTAACCTATAAAAAATATTCATTTCTAATATTAAATTTATTATTCTAAATTGGTAATATTCATATTATTCTAAATTGGTTAATCATGAAAGACATAAAGGTACACCTAGAACTAAATGCTCTGATTAATGTTTGCATAGAGTAGTCAGTATTTTAGCATTAGATAGTTAACATAAAGCATATAAATGAAAACTAATGATTTAATTGTAGATAAACACAATCAAACATTACAAATCGAACCACATAAACATAAACAATACCTTTTAGTTTCGATTCCTAGGATTGAACTTTCTGGCTGCATGTGATCCCTTGACCATGACCTGAAAAGAAAAATGAATAAAAATGCTATTTAACCGGAATACATATATCCATAATGTAAACTTGACGTTTATTCTAACTGCATGATAAATGCTTGTAACATATAAATTTAGATATCATTATACTTAATCTGGATTGAAGATAAGAAATCCAACTTGACTTTCTGGCTGCATGTGATCCCTTCACCATGACCTCGGATACCTGTAATGTCCTTGATTTGATGTTGAGTTTTCGACATATCTAAAATACAACATATAAAAAATAAGTATATATTTTATATGAAATATAAAACAAAACAAAATATATAAATATTCATATCAATGAGAGGGTATTTATGGGTGCAGATCATGCTCCGAGAGCCTATTATAATAATCGGCAAAAGGGCTATTGTAATAGCCTCTCGGAGCATCATCTGTACCTATTTTTTCATACCTTCAAAACGTTATGCAGTTTTATATAAAATGTAAAATCTGATTTAAATCTTATTAAATATGCTATGAAACAAATACTAAGATTTACTGGAAAGAATGCATATTCATTAACACATACTTGAGGATGAACTACCTACATTAGTACATGGACATATATGTTTTGATATCTGATTTAATATCTTTTTCATGCATTCTTAGTACATAAACAACTCAGTTAAACTGTATTAAATGAGTTTAGGTATTAAATCAAAATCTATTTTTTTCTATTAGATCAGAAATCAATATGCATTCTTATAATTTAAAATTATACATGGACAAACAATCGGTTTACGAAATTAGTATCCGTTTTGATTGTAGTTTATGCAAAAAAATAAGTTTCTCATCTTATTCCAGAATTCATATATGTTATGATTTTTTTCTTCTTCCACAAATCAGAAATCGATGAGTATATGTAATGAAATCAATCAGAAAACAATTAGTATATGTAATAAAATCAATAAGAAAACAATCAGAAAACAATTAGTATTACCTCTTCACTGAAAGAGTTTTCTGTTGTAGTACGTAATGATAATACCTCAGATGTTCTACATTTATACTGCCAAAAACCGAGTCTTCTAACACAAGTTTTAGAAGACGAATTTGGGCATAACTGGATATCGATATATTTTTTTATTTATTATGTACTGTTTATTACGTAATAATACACATTTTGACTATTTATGGACAGGACGATTTTTGCTTCAGTGTTGGATTTATATGTATTTTCAGCCTCATAAGATTTGATATTATTTGCATTAGAATGTGCCAAAAAAGTTGTACAAAGTAATTTTTTTTGCCACAATTAATTTCTTCTTTGGTTATTACATGTTCATTTATGGTTTGGTTTATTGTACATTGTAGGTTCATATTTTGTATTTAATGTTTTGTTTCTGGGCAGGTTTTGTTAATTTGCTTGTGATTTCTGGGCATGTAATTTCTTGCTTGTTTTGTTGGCAATTTCTTGTTTTTTTCTGTGCAGGTTCTGTTATTTTGCTTGTGATTTAAATTTTTTACGGTTTGTATAAATCATGCACTACATAATTTTGCTATTTGGATAGATTATAATTATAATTAATAATAAATATGTAGGATAATTTTTAATAAAAATACAGATTAGGTATACGTATAATACATGATAATATATTAGGCTTAATTTAGGCATGATACAAATATACATGATAAGAAATTAGCCAAAAAAACAATTATTTACATTTTCGAAATATTTTGTATGATCTGGAATATTATTTACCAAATATCTTTGACAAAAATAGCATTTCAGATCAATCTTCACGATTACAAAAGATAAACAAATATTATGGCAGATCTTTATTCAATGGAAAAATGAGGCAAAACCCGGATAATAAGGATCAGTTGCCACGTGGACAAATTTTTGTGGGAATGCCACGTGGCAGAGGGAATTACGGATGCATTCTCGGGGCACGTGTTGCTCAGCCGCCATTCTGCTTTAGTTTATATATAGTAGATTAACATGTTAATCTGTGTGCAGATATGAGATGCCTTTCTTGGAAATTGTAGGATTCACTTCTACATGGAAGAATTACAACATAGCAGGGGCATTTCTGGAACATGAGAGGGAAGAAAATTACTTGTGGGCTATAAAGCAGCTTGCCAAACTTTGTGGGCTTGTGCAGAAACAGCCTACGTGCATAGTGACGGATCGAGAGCTTACCTTGATGAATGCGGTGGATGAATTATTCCCAAAGGCAAAGTACATTCTATGTAGGTGTCATGTATACAAGAACATCGAGGCCAAAGCTAAGAAAATCATCAAGCATGATGACACTGCAACAAGGTTTGCAAATTCTTACATGGAGTTGTTTAAGGAAAAAATTGTAGAGGAGTACGAGCGAAGTCTGCGCAAGATTGAGGTTGAATGGAGCACCAGGAAAAGCCTGCTTCACTATGTCCGAAACCAGTGGCTTGAACCATATAGGGAAAGAATTGTGTCGGCTTGGACGGATACGGTTTTGACATTGGGAACGACCACGACAAACAGGTTTGTGCAATATAATATATTCAATGCATTATTATCAAGCCTATACACAAACCAAATATAATTATATGTCATTTCTGTTATTTCAACTATAGGGTTGAAGGAGAACACTCGTCTTTGAAAAACTTCTTGACTACTCCACATGGTAGGTTAGACACTGTATTAGGTCAGTATGATTCCTTGATGTGCATCCAAGTAAATGAGATAAAGGCAACCTTCAACATCAGTCGCCATAAGACAATGTGTATGATGACAGTGGCAGATGTTTTCAAGCAGTTGAAGTACAAGGTTTCTGACGAAGCCATGAAGCGCTTGTTAAATGAATACAAACGTGGGGAAGATCCATTTTTTGACCCCACTTGCAAATGCCATATGTCTGTGAGAGATGGGTTGCCCTGTGTCCATAAGATTGCACGATGGGTGGAGCATCAAATACCTATCCAACTGAAAGCCGTGCATAGCTTTTGGAGACAGTTAGACTTGGAAGTCATGCAAAATGAAGAAGATGAAGGGTGGAAGTGCAAAGTTGCAAGATCGCTGATGGATGATTTCTATAGTAATGACTTCTCCACTTTGCCAGCTGATCAACAAATTAAATGTGCCAATGCAGTTTTAGAGTTAGCTCATCCAGAGAGGACTAGTCTGCAAGAATCGACAGTTGTGAAGACTAAGGGGCGACCAAAGGGAGCTTTAAACAAAAGACTTCCTTCTTCGTGGGAGATCACTGAGCAAGAGTTGAACCAAACACCTCTAAAGAAGTAATGGGATAGGCCCCCAAAGCACCCAAATTCCTCGAGCACACCATCTCAGATTAGACCTCCTACACCTCCGGTGTCTCAGGTTAGAGCTCCCTCGGTACAAGTTGATACGATCGATCCCCGTGGAGCAAGACCGATCTAGATTCGAATCGTTTATTCTTCCCAAGCATACACTGGTTCTTCACGTTCTTCATGTTCTTGGCTTTCTTCAAGAACTCCTTCAAGGGAAACAACGTTATGTTCCCCTTTCTTGAGTTTGGCGGATCAAACCCTGGCGGAGGATGGGACGGGGGGGGGGGGTTCAACGTGATGAACACTCGAGGTGGTGGAAGGAGGCCAATGTTATGGCTTCTTAGAGAACTTTGAGAAAAGGCTAGAAAGCCTTCAAAGAGAGAGAGAGAGGTGAAGCCAAGGGACAAACTAGGAGTGACTCTCAACTATGTTTGTCTTAACTTAACTTGAGGATTACAAAGAGAGTACAAGACTATATATAGAAAAACATAAGGGAAAACTAGGGTTGAAGATGAAACCCTAATGGGCTTGGCCCCAAAACATCAAGACCCAATCCATTACATCATTCTAAAAATAGAAAGGCAATTCAAATCTTGCAAAGCTATAAATAGTAAGCGGGACCACACCCAAGGTGAGCATGCCAACGGAACGCGGCTCATGAAACGATATCACCGAGAGCACGCACGCTAGAGAGGTGCGGCCCAGAAATAGAACCACTTGGAACCCTGCGTCGGAGAAGACGCCCTTCACTCGGCGTCATGGGGGACGCCAGGGACGCGCAAGCCAGAGCTGCGCTAGACCAAGGTCTTGGCCCATGTCATTGTCCATCACAAGTGTCTCCTATTAGAGCTCCCACACCTCGGGTGAAATCGAAGCAGCCTATTTCCGGGTTCCCATGGTTTGATATTGTTCCGATGTGTATGCACACACACACCTGACCGCTTACAGTGGGATTCTACCGGATGGAAACTGTGGATACAGAGCAATTGCAGAATCTCTAGGGCTTGGGCAAGACAAATGGGCATACGTCAGACAGCGCATGATTGATAAGCTGGAGGAATACCCATTTATGTTTGAAAAAGCTTTAACTCATTATGACTTAGCTTCCTTGCGACAAGCCCTTGATCGTTTTGGGGTGGGTTTTGCCCCAAAGGATACTTGGTTTGGAGTTCTAGATCCATGCCTGTACATACATATATGTATAGTCACAAGTACTTAAATAATTCAAAGTATGAAATGATAAACAAACATAAAAAAAATACAATAAAATTGTTACCTGCAATAGGGTGGTACAAGTAGACATAATTCGACAGCCAAAACGTGAACACTCTCCTAGTGCTCGGTACAAATGTGCAAGAGCAGCCGATCTCTATGAACTAGTCTGAATAGTCGCAAGATCTTGTATGGGGCCCAAATATGCCACATGAATCCGGTGCTGCGACTTGTCAGGAAAGAGCGTGGAACCAATGAGGTATAACATATAACCTGAAGCGACGACCTCATGATAGTCCTGCATATCTGGGCTCAGGAAATGTTTACGTAGTGCCTCGTGCTGGTATCCTCGAATCTCAGCCTCTAAGGTAGACATAATTTCTGGTGTCATCCTAAAGAACTCCATTGCCCGTGCACCTTGTAGGCGTCTCAAACTTTTCATGCACATCACCCTTTCAGAAATCGGTTGTATAACTGCATCTCCATTTATGCTTATACCCAGTATGAGACACACATCAAGGAGAGTAAACGTCATCTCTCCCCATGGCATGTGGAAAGTGTTGGTCTCTGGCTGCCATCTCTCAATAAACGCAAAAATCATCGGCACATTGATATGATCATACATGATGTCATGCAAGTGAGTAAGGCCGCTGCTTCTGGCGAGCATACACCATGGAGATACATCATCTAGCCTCCATGCTTTCAGTTGTTCAGCCCTTAACTGAACTGTAAGTGCCTTCCGCTCTTGTAAAACAAATAACAGTGAAATGATGGAAATTTAAACAATAAAATTAAATAAGAGTAATTAAATTAAAACGCCTGGCACACGAGGGCCTCCAGCGTAAGACGTAGTCAAAAACAGATCTATTACCATCCCACCCGCTCCTCTACCATGTCTCCGTGGTGCCTGTCTTCAAGTTCGACGTGTAGCTGGAGCCCGAGGATCATTGTGTGCAGCTGAAGCTGGGGGATCATTGTGCGCAGCTGAAGCTGGGGGATCATCGTGTGCAGAAGCAGTCGGTTCCTCTTTGTCTCCGTCATCCCCTCTCTCTGTCACATGAAACTCGTCCGTCAAGGACGGCTCGTAAGTAAGTGATGGCTCGTATACAGCATGCATCTGATATGCAGCAGGCATCTCGTACGTAGCAGGATACTCGTATGCAGTTGTCATCTCGTACGTAGCAGGTGGCTCATAGGAAGACGGCCCAACATCACTCGGTGTTGGCTCTGGAAACATAACTTATGGCCCTCTTGACGGCCTACGGCGTGTTCGGACATACCGACGATCTATCTGGCGATTTGCGTCTCTTCTACGAGCACGCCCCGATCTAGTCTCATCCATCTGCAACATAATACATAAGTTCATTTTGTCCATAGATTGACCACGGGAAATAGTAGCGAAGACTATAAAAAAAACCATTCGTGAAGGATGGAAGTGTTCTATCCTTCACGGAGGAATATGTTCCATCCGTCACGGATGAAACGTGTTCGTTCATGACGGATGGAACACTTCCATTAGTGACGGGAGAACTCGTCTCATCTATCACGGACGAAGCGCGTTCATCCGTCACGGACGAAGCGCGTTCATCCGTCACGGACGAACGCATTTCATCCGTGACGGGTGAAACCCGTCGTCTTCCTCTGAGGACCTGCTGTCGAACAACAATGGTGGGATGGAAGAGGCCCTCATCACTCCGCTTACCCGAAATTCGACCAAACCCTTATGCTTAACAAATTACTAATGCACAAAATCAATTTTAAACGCTCCATAACAAAAATTCAAGTTCATAACACCCAAAAATCAAGTTTAAATATTCAACCAAACCCTAATGCACAATGAACAAATTATTAAGCCAAATCCGAAAATTAACTTACCAATTGCAAGTATTTGATGAGGAGGAACGAATTTGATGAGCCAATCCACGAATTTGATGAAGAGAGATGCTTGGATGATGAAGAGGAAGAGAGATTGATTTTTAGGGAGAGTTTGAGAGGTAGAGAGGTTTTGGATGAAAGAGGAATGGGAGTGGCATAAATTGTAATTTGATAAAATTATGTATTTATATGTATAGAGTGGGTGCTATTAAGTAAAATAGGATGGACTTCAAATAGCAATGGCCTATAATTGTAATTTAAACTAAATCTAAAAGTCTCTTCTAAAAGCCCCCAATACACCTAGGGGCTTTTAGAAATTAATTCATCAAAAAATTGCATAAAAGACTCATCCTATGGGACTCCATTAAAGTTGCTCTTATGGTGTAAAATGAGAATAAACCTCCACTTTCATCCAAAGGATGGAGATAAAAGCTTCATTTAAGTGGGTCAACTCCGACGTTGACCGTCGGCGTTCGGCGTTGACCGGTCATTTTCTGGGCCAAAATTTTCTATGCACATTCCTTGCAACAGGTATGCACATTTCAGCAGGATTTCATGCACTTTTGACCGACGTTAACCGGTCAACTTTTTTTAGGGGACAATTTTTTTTTGTGCAATTTTTTTTGTATCCAGGACAAAATTTTCTATGCACATTCAGGCAAGATTTCATGCATTTTTAACCGTCCAAGTTTTTCCCCTCCTAAAATGTTTCTCTTCGGGACCCAGATTTTTTTCTCGCACATTCAGTGCAAACATTATGCACATTCAAGCCATTTTGCACGCACATTCAGTGTGTTACGTGTGAAGTGCATACGTTTATGCGTGTATGTGCATGGATAATGGCTTGTATGTGCACATGATCTGTACTAGCACATACAATGCAAGCATTATGCATATTCAAGCCAATTTACATGCACATTTAGTGCATTACGTGTGAAGTGCATACATCTATGCGTGTATGTGCATGAATAATGACTTGTATACATGGACGAACATACACGGGGCCCAGTGAGGGCTATGGACCCCAATGGGATTTATAAAAAAAATAATTAATTTTTTAAACCTTTCCGTCAACTTACCTTTCTCCTTCCTCACTTCATGTGTAGCCGGCCCTAACACAAAAACTGAAAAAGGATACCCACTGGCCACTACAGCTCGGCTCGACAGGAAGCCAAAAAGGGATATTCTTCACAAGATCAAGGTATGTGCCAATTTTATGTTTATCTTTATCTTAGAAATGAATGCTTTTTTGCAGTTGCTAAGAGCTTATTGAGTGGAATTTTGGAATCAGTGGTTATTTCTTTCTTTAACCTGGTTTGCTTTCATATTTGCCCATTTGAGAATTCTGGATTCAAAAGTTAAGCATGTGGAGGCGTGGAGCCAAAATTGGAGTTTTCAAATGGCCAATCTTGTAATAATATGAAGTTTTGTGATGATATGGAGCCTTTTGTTGTTCTAGTTGCTTTTGCTTTGCTCACTGAAATTAAACCCTCAAGGAAATTAGTCTTTGAGCTCTTCTAGGAATTGGGCAATTGATGATGGAAGATATCAGTTTATGGATCTGTTTAGATTAAGTTAAACTATTTGTTGGTTTTGGTCAAAATGGGAAGGTGGATTGATGACTTGGCAATTTGAATTCTGACTAGATAGGATTGATGACTTATATGTTAATTTTTATGGATTGATTAAAATATGTAATGATTGTTTATTAGCAGTTATAATATCAAGATATGGTAAAGTGTGTATGATTAGCTCTTACTTTTTCTCTTCACCAATTCACCCCTCTTACTCTTTCTCTTCACCAGTTCACCCGACTACTTTTAGTATTTTGTGTTATATTTATTGCAATTAATATTGATATTAGGGACGTAAGAATTTAGCCCCCTCTAGACTAAAATCCTACGTCCGTCCTGCTTGTATGTACACCTAATTTACACTAGAAGTGTATATATCGGGTTTGTGTTAAAAATGTGAATGAGTTTTAGACCGTATTTGGATGAATTTTGAAGTGCGTGATTTTTTGCATAAATGTGTATTTATTTTTGTATTTGATGTGAAATTCATCTAGTTTTTTAACATGCATTGCTCTTTTTTCAAAAGTGCATGAAATTCTGATGGATTGTGCATAACTTTGGCAATGAATGTGCATATAAAATTTTGGCCCAGAAAATGAAAATTTCGTCCAAAAAAAAATTGGGCCCGAAAAAAAAAGGTCGGTCAACGCCGGCGTTGACCGCCCGAGTTCGGCGTTGACCGGCAAAGAAAAGTTTAACTAAGGGGTCATGTGCATGGCACATGCCCCTTTTAATGAAAATGTGATCCAAATCCTTGAATTTATCTCCATTCAAGGGCCATAGGATCATTCTCATTCTACACCATATAAATCATTCTCACATGATTCAATTCATTTAGATTATACTCTATAAAAATATTAATTTATATCCTAAATTATGTTGATATGCTTAAATTTCATAATAAAGCATAATAATAATAACAACGGATTTTTCGTATGCTACTCCTGAGGTTTTGTCATTTTCGCGAAATACCCAAAAGTTTGGCCAATTTTGCTCGGTATCATTTAGATTTTGACAAATTTTGTGAAATGCTCCTAATGTTATAAAACATTAACTTTAAACCACCAGTCTTCATTTCCTACAAATAAATGAAAAATAAATTAAAATCCTAAATAAAATAACATAGCAAAAGCTCACCTTCCCCGATACTATACTTCATCTTCTGCTCCCCCCCCCCCCCCCCCACCACACACAATACTTCATCTTCTTTTCACCCTCCCATACTCCATCTTCCTCCATTTTCTTCTAGATCTGGTGGTTGGTCGGTGTGGGCGACGAAGTTTCCGCGATGGCTAAGCGGTGACAACGTGTGCGATCAACGAATGGTGAAGCTTGGCTAGGCGGTGACGACGACGTGCAAGCTTGGCTGAGCGATAACGACGATGTGACAATGGCTATTGATGAGATAAGATTCCGTTTGAATCTAGGTTTGATTGAGCGGTGTGATTTGGGGCAAGTAGCTGGTATGAATTTTGGATTGGATTAATATCGGTCGATAAACCGCGCAGTCGATTTTTTTTAGCCGTGCACTTCCTCCTGGGCGGCTCTACATGTCGCCCAGAATACCCTTCCAAAAACCCGGTTTGCACATAGACGGCACCTAATGCCGCCCATGCAAACCAGTTTTTTATGAACCCGATTTGGACATGGGCGGCATTATGGGCCGCCCAGTTTTATTGGTTTTTGTAGAATCCGATTTTATAATTTAATTAATTTATTTATTTTAAAAAAATATGGTTTTCTGGAAACCGGGTTAAACCTCGGCGGGACTGTAAGCCGCCGAGTGTAAACCCTAAATTGTGGGCGGCTCAACAGGCCGCCGAAAGTGGAATTTGAAATTAAAATGTGGGCGGCTTAGTAGGCCGCCCATACCCTAAACCGCCAAAAAATTCGAAACTTCGCCGTTATATAAGGCCGCCCAGGGTCGTCTTCTCCGATGAATGAGTTTTAGACCGTATTTGGATGAATTTTAAACCTCGGCGGGACGACCGAACGGAGGGCAACTGAAAAGGTATGATGTTTTTTAAATTTGTAATCGTTAAATCTAATTTATTTAATTAAATTGTTTCTGCACTTGTAGATTTATATACTTGGATTTTAGATTATTAAATCATTATCTTATAAAAAATAGTATAGGTAATATGCTCAATTATACTGTTAAAAATAGTATAGGTAATATGCTCAATTATACTGTTAAATAATATTTAATATATCATTGTAATGAAAATTGTAATATATTATTTTGTTTGTATGAAAATAATATTTGGACATATGTAAATAGGTTATAGTGGGTAAAATGAATATAGTTATATTTGTAAATTTGGTTTTTATTATATTTAATCATTATAAAAAATAGTATAGGTAAATTGCGACAATTATACTGTAATATTAAATATGTTATTGTAATGAAAATTTTAATATATTGATTTTGTTTGTAAGAAAACAATTTTCTATATTTTTAATGTAAAAATAGGAAGTGTTGTGTAAGATCGCACGGTCCGATCCAGATAGTCGCCCTACTACTGCATCTGCTCGTAAGAGGAGGGTTGACGGTGTATCGCAGGGCCATAGTGAGGCCGATAGTGAGGGTGCTAGTGAGGACGATGTTGGTCTCGTCCGCTCAGATGAGGACGTGGTTATGGAGGACCCACCTCAGTAGTCACATCAGGAGGACCCACCTCTCGAGGACTCGCCTCAGCAGCAGCTACACATGGAGGAGTCACCTGAGCCATCTCAGCAGGCCCCGTCTCAGCCTGAGTCAGCCACACAGGCCCCATCTCCCACTGAGTCACATCAGGAGACTCCATCTCAGCAGGCCCCGTCTCAGCCTGAGCCAGCCACGCATGACCCACCTCCTCCTGAGCCAGCTGAGCAGTTTCCTTCTTTGTTGAGGAACTTTGACACGCACATTGCAGAGCTGATATGGACGAAGGCGTCGTTGGACCCACCCGAGGACGTTGTTAGGAATTTGAGGGTCCAGACACGCCCTTCGTAGTTTGCATTTTGGAGGGATCGTATTCCCAGAGGGGTCCCTGCGGAGGGGTCCTGGTTTTGGATTGCGCAGCAGACGGGGTTGACCGATTTACTTGATTTCCAGTTCGGCCATGTTGATCACAACCTCATTTCAGCGTTCGTTGAGAGATGGCATCCAGAGACGAACACCTTCCACTTTCCCTGGGGCGAGATAGGTCCTACGCTACATGACGTGCTGATGATTCTAGGGCTACCGATCGAGGGATTTGAGGTGACGTCGCCATGGACCGGTCAGGATATCGAGCTGGCGGAGTGTGAGGCTTTGTTCGGCTATTTGTTTGGGATAGATTCGGACTACAACTTTGATGAGGATGATGCTGACATGGTCTGCGACCTTAGGAAGGGTTGGGTCAAGCAATTCCAGCTTGGGAGGCATGTGATGAGGATGATTGAGGAGGGTGCCCACCCAGAGGATATAGCAGCCGGTTTCTTATGGCACGCCATGTCAGCTAGCATCTTCGTTGACAAGTCAACGAACGAGCTGAAGACCACACTGCTACCTCTTTTTGTGGACTGGGAGCGTGTCGTTCATACTGCTTGGGGTACCGGGGTTCTGGCTCTCCTTTATAGGAACCTCGGAGAGGGTTCTCGGGCCGGAGCTGCACAGTTCGCCGGCTGCGCACGTCTTTTGGAGGTAGGCCTTTAATATAGTTAACTTATAATTTAGATTATTAATATACATTATTGAATTGTTTATAACTAGTGGTTGTCTTTCTCTGTACGCAGGTTTGGATTTGGACGTACTTTGTATACTTCCCGGGCAACCCTAACCTCAAGGAAGGTGCGGACGACGACATACGACGCGCTGGACGATACTACATTGGCCGGACACCTCTCCGGTCGCTCCGTGACCAATCACGCTATAGACGAATTCTGGACGAGTATAGGCCAGAGGATGTACGTATTCTTTTTCAATTTTAATTTACAGTAAGAAAGCGTAATGAATTAATTTATGGTCCATCGTGTTTTGTTAATTGCAGATACGGTGGATGCCGTACGAGGGTCTTGATTTTCGAGGTCGTCACAGGTCCTCCACTTATCGAGGGACTATTCGTTTTCTCGGTGTAGAGGAGGCCTACATGCCAGATCGGCTTACACGCTAGTTCGGTTATCGACAGAGTAGGCCGATGGATATCATAGAGCCTCTGGTTGCAGTGCGTCCTCTTAATTTCAGGGGGACGAGGCGATACCAGTTGCACTTTGACCCGCGTTGGCACAGGTGGGACCAGCGTGAGCATCATCTTTGCCCCCACATCTTGGCGAGTCATCCTGCGACGATGGCTTGGGATGTCCACGATGCGTACTTGGACTGGTATCTACAGGTGTCGCATCCTTACGTGAGTCCGCATGCGCCAGTCCAGCCTCGTATCAGTAGAGGACCACCTCTGGAGGAGGTTGTTTAGGGTGTAGGGAGCACTTTCAGCATTTGCATGACATCCTTTTCAGTGACGTCATTCCTGTAGCTCCACCGCTTGTACGGGCTTCACAGATGCCTTCCCATGCATATAGTGCAGACGCTACTATATTTGAGAGAGCCGAATCATCTAGGATGGCGAAAGAGCGCGCAGCAGCTCAGCAGGCATCGTCTCAGCCGACCTCTTATATTCCTCCAGTATGGGCACCGGGCGTGGGTTCGGGTGTAGGTGTGTCCTTAGCTAGTGCTTCCACTCCACATCTAGATGACTCATCTGATAGTGAGACGGAGAGTTCGTAGTATGACTTTTGTGTTTGTACATTTTTGGGGATTGAAATTCTAGTAAATTAAGTATGACTTTTGGCTTTATTGGTTTCGTATTTAGATATTTGTTCCGTCGTTTCTAATTTGTTCCGTCGTTTCTAGTTTTAGTTCTTTGCTTATTGGTTTGTTTGATTTTCGTGCGTTATTTCTAAAAAACACATGTATATTCTTAAATTACATACACATACTAAAAACACGTACAAATTCTAAAAACACATATACATTCACCAATGGCTTAAATTACATACACATACTAAAAACACGTACAAATTCTAAAAACACATATACATTCACTCATGGCTTACACACTTAAAAAAAATACATACACACTGGAACAAATGACATACACAACTCTTGCATTATACATATACATTCACTCAAGAGCCCAGGATGAACCTCCTAGGACCACGGCGTTCATGCTGATATGCTCCTTCTCCTAGCTGCATCACAGAAAAACTTGAAATCCTACAAATACTGAAATATGGAGATCCCATGTTTTTCTGTGCTGCAGCCAGGAAAAAAGAGCAGATCAGCATGTACGCCATGGCCCAAGGAGGTTCGTCCTAGGACTCTTGACTTGGTCAAGAGGAACACAAACAACCGCCTTTTCCACCTTCACTAGTGAGCTTAAACCGAACTGTCTTGTATTCATTGTAGACTCACGTCATGTTGTGGTCATTTTCAACAGTGCGTTAAGATGGATGCGATTGCCTTGTGGACATTATCCTCTTGACCGAGTCAAGAGTCCTAGGACGAACCTCCTTGGGTCATGTCGTTCATGCTGATCTGCTCTTTTTTTCTTGCTGCATCACAGAAAAACTTGAAATCCTACAAATACCGAAATTTGAAGATCCCATGTTTTTCTGTGCTGCTGCGAGGAAAAAAGAGCAGATCAGCATGCACGACATGGCCGAAGGAGGTTCGTCCTAGGACTCTTGACTCGGTCAAGAGGATAATGACCACAAGGCAATCACATCCATCTTAACGCACTGTTGGAAATGACCACAACATGACGTGAGTCTACAATGAATACAAGACAGTTCGGTTTAAGCTCACAAGTGAAGGTGGAAAAGGCGGTTGACTGTGTTCCTCCGGGACCGAAGTTCTGAAAATGCTAGACGACGAAACCCACGATATTGAATTCTTGTATCTGAAATAAAATATTATTTAATTAGATTCCAACGAATACTACAACCTAATAGCGTAAATAATCAATAAAATACATATATTTATTTTTCTTACCGCAATCAAACACATCCCTTCCTCTTGGATGTGGAAGCTTGCCTCTTTGGGTGAGACAAGCTTGGTAGAAAGGGGACCCCGTATGGCCTATTTATAGGCATCTTGGGCGGCACGCTGTACAGCCCATGGGCTGCACACTGTGTCGCCCATGGGCTGTACAGCGTACCGCCCAGAGTTGTGGTGATGAAATGATATGGGCGGCGTGTCACGCCGCCCATGCTAATACAATATTTTTTTGTGTTATAATAGTGATATTCAACATATGACAAAATTATTGGTTGTTTTTAGTATTAATTAATGACCCAAAACAATACAGAACGTTATATAACCGTACATTCATATTCTTCGCTGGATGAATACCATCAGAGTTCTTGCTTTCGCAATTAGCCATTTTATCGGCTAGTTGCGTTTGAAGAAATTAGGATAGTCTCTGGTAAAAGTTCGCGGCATATCGTATCTCTGCTTTGATAAAATGGCTTGCTCCCTACAAAGTTTGATAGTACGTAAAGAACATTATACAAAAGATACGACATCAAGGCAGTATACGATGTACATCATTATATAGTTTGCGGTTATACCTACGCATCTTACCCAGATCTTGTAAAAGTTTTTGATTTTGCTTAACAAGATCTTGTTTCTCCTTAACAAGATCTTGTTTTTCCCGCCACTGTTGTCGAATAACCGCGTGTGCCCTATCCTCGTACATAGGATCAATATACTTCCTATATAAACACTGCTTCCTCGGGCATCCCCAATACCTCCTTCCGTAGTTCCATTGCAAATCCCAAGTACAGACAACGGGTTTCAAATTACACTCGCATAGTTGATGTGGGGGGGTTTGTTGATGATTCAGAAGAAGATGCCATTATTTGTTATAGTGTTTGGTTTCCTACGAATGTAATGAATCTATCAACAAAAGTTCTCCTTATATAGTAAAAAAGCTGTCTAGGCGGCTCATAGTGCCGCCCAAAGGGTCTAGAATTTCACAAGTACCCTACTGGGCGGCACACAGTGCCGCCCAGTACCCTCATGGGCTGCTCTGTGTGCCGCCCAGTGAACCCTCATGGGCTGCTCTGTGGGCCGCCCACAACGGTCCTATTTTAGCCTATAAATACGGCCCCAAAACCCCTCGAAATACACACAATTTCCACTCCTCACAAACTTTTCTTCGGTTCTATTTAAGGTAATGGCGCCTTTGGTTCTCAAAGTTTACGAAAATGGGCGAATCACCTATAATCGAATGATACGCCAACAAAATGGGATGGCCATGTTTTTCCATGGCTACGAAGGTGGCGAGGTCCGCACGTTGCGGATGGGGGATCTCGAGCCTGGAGAGGGGGGGTTGTCATTAGGTTTCTTGTACTTGGCGTTATTTTACCATCTCGAGCTTGGATACGGGGTTCCCCCTGGTCGGATTTTTTACTTTCCAGCAGGCGTGGATCCTTCACGACTCTGTGAGGTGGTACACGAGGATCAGATAGCTAAAATTATGGCTCTTTACAGACCTAGTGTTCCAGTTCCCATTTACACAGAGTCTGCACACCCGAGACGCCATATCCCCGGTCTTTTAGAAGATCCGGAATCTGTGGTGGACAATGGCAGCTATGATGATGGCGGGGAGGCCGATTCGGACGAGGATTAGATAGCTTTTTTTATGTTTCATGTTAAACTAGTGTACGCTTTAATGTTTTCGTGAACGTGTTTTTGTTAATGATTAGTAATATTGTTGTCTCGTATAGCATTTTTCCAATTTTTTTCAATTCTCAAAAACAAATGATTAAAAACACAATATACGATCAATCTCAATCAAACTTTCACACAAAAGGAAATACAATATCATATATAAAGTCGATTACAATCCAAAAAACCTAGGTAAGTATGTCAGGTCGCCCATGATATGCTCGCTCCTCTACATAATTCTTGAACCTATCCTTGAAGCGCTCATGACTATCTCATCCATCAACACTTGGATCCTTGTAAATGCGCCATTGTCTTGGAGGCGGTGGAATGGGACAATGGTCATTAACAAGCCAAATCTGTACACGTAAACAATACAGTTACTAAAAAAATTATGAAAGAATAAGTAAATACGAGAGAGTAGGACTCCACGTACCGGTACGTAATGGTCTCTCCTGCCTACATGTGCTATCGCATAAACCTTTGTCGGAGGCTCGGCACCCGGGGGGCCCACAATGGAAGACATGTGTGCGGTCCGAACCATGATAAGACAACAACAGCCACTTGGTGTTCCGTTGCAAACGCCAACCCAGTAATAGGCATTATACACCAAAAGTTTGCCGTGCACGGTGAAGGAATATAATTCAATTTCCTAACAAATTCTTCCAACGTCAACGCTTCCTCCGCAAGCATCGCTACGTAGTTCGCTCCATGTGCCTGGACGTGCTTCGAAAGCCCTAACCGGACATCAATGTACTCGTCTTCTTGGCGACACAGCAAAACGACAAGAGAACGGAACCCACAATGACCATCACCTTTGACATTTTGAACTCCAGAAATGTAGGCGAGCATGAAATGATCAATATTCTCGTGCCCCAAGTTGAAGCCGAGATACTTGACCGGCTTGTTTGAACCCGACTTGGACTTGGTTGAAGCAGATTTCGGCTTTGCAGGTTTAGTGGCACTCACCTTTGCTGTTGAAACTCCACTGTGAGGTCGTCCGCTAGAAGGACATCCTTTCGATCCCGGGGATCCAACGGACGATTTCACATTGGTCGTCTCTTTCTCTGCAGGCTCATCCTCCTCATCCACTCCCAGCTCCTCATCCTCCATCTTCTGCTTCTCCTTCTTCATGTTTGCATCCACATGCTCGTCCCAACACATTTTCCTCTTTGTACCGGTCTTTCTCGCATTCATCCTAGGCCTCTCCTTCTTGGTCTCACCACGTGGCGGGTCTTGAATATCGCACGATGTAGGGTCCTTTGACTCATGCCACTTTTCCGCCATCTTCTTCAAATCAAATCCCTCAACTGTCCCACATAAGTACTCTTCAACGAAGTCATCCACCGTGACATTGTCCGCTGTCAGTGAAACACCATCATCGACATCAAGATCCTTAGCATCCACCCCTTCCCATCGGATCTGCTTCCAGAAAATATCAACCTCTTCAGGCACTAACGGATAGCCCGTCTCCACGTAGACCTTAATTGTGTGTGGGCAAGGCAGCCCCAGTGTGGACCTCCACCAAAAATCAGCACATTTGTTCCCAATTTTCCCCTCCTTTGCTAACACAGCTTGGGCATACAACATCCTCAGGAATTTTTCAGAGCACTTTTCAAGGATGCGCTTGAAGAACACCTTAACCCACTCAGGGCCTTTCACTATCTCCATGGGAAAGGCAGTGCAGTTCTTGGTCATCTCATATCGGATCTTCCGATGCTGATCAACAAACATGTTGTCGATGTGCTGCACAAGTGTGTCAAACCCTCCGACGGATGTCTCAATCATGTCCTTAAGCATAGAGTGCTGACCCTCAACCCTGAAAATAATATATTCGGATACAATTAACTAAATAAATTTTATAACCCAATTTGATTGCAAATGTTTGTATGAAAGTTACATGTTTGATGTTCTTGTGGCAAAATGGAGAACATCATCACACCATGCCGTAACCAGCTTCTTCTTATGCTCATTAAACCAAGTTTGCTCCACATATCGCACCAAGCCTTCACTCCATATCCCCTTAAAGTGAGCAAGCCGCTCTCTGTACTCCTCCTTTGTGTGAGACCTCATCACCCGACGAACACTTCCCGAGAATTTCTTCTCGTCAATCTTCATCGTCTTAGCATATGCCTTCACATTACGGTCTACATGGACCTAACACAAGTGATGACGAATCTTCGGAAACACCAGTTTGGCAGCCTTGATCAGTCCTAGCTCTCGATCAGACATGATGCATACGGGATTTTTCTCCCTGTACAACCACTTCAATCGTCTCAGCGCCCATGCATAGTGGTTTGCCGTCTCCCTTTCCATGAACACAAGAGCAATGCAATATGTGTAGTTGGTGCAAGTAAACCCAACAATCTGGAACAGAGGCATACCGTACCTATAAATGCAACAAAAAAATATTTTAAAACACACAGAAAATACCATTATCTACACATAATACAAAAAAGACTAAGGTTTACCTGTTGGTTTTGTAGGTCGAATCCATAATGACGACATTAGGAAACATGCAGAACAAATGTCGAGCGTCTGGATGAGAAATAAACAAGCACGCCAAAACCTCCTTCCCATCTTCCCTCGTCTTAGTAGCAGTGTCCAACAAATAGCCTTTCTCATTCAAAAATCCCAATGACCATTGTGTCACATTCAGATTGCCCAGGGATTTCAACCTCTCCTTAGCCCTAACAGTGTACACCTGATTCCTCGAACTCGTTGCACTCGAATATTCATTCCTAAGCTGTGTAGAAATAACCTTGGGTCTTGCACCCGCCGCAGTATCAATCATCAATTTCCTACGCTGCTCCTTCGTAAGTCGGGTAGCAAATGCATGGCCGATCAAGGTGGTAGAAAGCATATGGTTATGGGATCCACTAACAACGGATAAGGTCCACCCAGGATCTCTAATAACATTTTCTTCCCTAAAAGTACCATGCAGCAAAAAGGGACAACCCTTCTTTTTTGACCTAGTTTTATTCACTCGTATCGGGCTGACCTTTATACCATCGACTAACACCTTCTTCTTGCCGGACCTAGGTAACCCGGATCTCTCACAGTGAAGTATAATCTTTTTAGGATTTGATGATTTAGTAGTGATCACCATAAAAAGACTAAAACCTACCCTTTGCACCCAATCTCTCAATCCTTCCTTACTAGGAAATATCTCAGTAGTAGTAAAATGGGATGAGAAGTCGATAGCTATAAATCCATCATCACTAGAATCACCCTATTTATATACAAAAATTACCACATTAGAGACTAATTAATAATTAAATTTCTAAAAACTAATATCAACAAATTAAATATTATTTCAAAACAGTTTAACATTTCAAAGACTAAGTACATTTAAGATCTAAATATTTTATACAGTAAAAATTACAATATTACATACCTTGAAGTACTCGGGAGAAATTGGCGCCTGCAAATCACCCTCATCATCTACAGATGTGTTAGCGCTCGAAGAGGACTCCGACAATCCCCTCCAACCAGAACCGCTTGACGATGACATTTATTATGAAAATGAGTTTCTAGATTTGGATATAATACAATACCACCATCCCTAATTTATATAGCCGGCTACACCTGTACTGGGCGGCCCTACGTGCAGCCTACATCGACCGTTGGGAGTGAAACGTATACTCACTGGGCGGCACCACGTGCCGTCCATGAACCCTGGGCGGCAGGAAGTGCCGCCTATGAACCCTGTCCCCCCAAAAAACCCGGTTCACTGACCCAGTTTCTTGGGCGGTATTTCGTGCCACCCACAACCCCGGTTTCAATGAACCGGTTTTTAAAAACACATTTTTATTTATTTCAAAAAAAAATCCCTAAACTGAACCCATCATGGGCGGCTCGTAGAGCCGCCCATGGAACTCGGGTTTTCTCGGCGGCATGTCGAGCCACCCATGGGGAAGTGCGCGGCTAAAAAAAAGCGACTGTGCGGTTTTACGCCGTTAATATTTGGGGATGAAATTGAATTTAGGCTTTTCAATTATAGATATCAATTTACATCTTAGAATGGAGTGATATTTGAGGATAAAATTAAATTTAGGGTTTTCAAGTTTTCAATTTTAAAAGAAAATGGAGAAAGATGGAGTAGAGGGAGAAGAAGATGGAGTATGGGCGGGAAAAGTGTTAGTAGAAGATGGAGTATGGGCGGGAAAGGTGTTAGTAGAAGATGCAGTATAGTATGGAGAGGTGAGCTTTGCTTTGTTATTTTATTTAGGATTTTAATTTATTTGTAGGAGATGACGGCTGATGGTTTAAAGTTAACGTTTTATAACATTAAGGACATTTCACGAAATTTGTCAAAATATCAGGGGTACTGCGTAAAATTGACCAAACGTTCGGGTATTATGCGAAAATTGCAAAATCTCAAGGGTACCATACGAAAATTCCGTAATAATAATATTAATATAATATAAATACTTTCTCTAAAACAACACGATTAAGCATAAAATTATACAAGATAAATTCATAAGATAAAAAGACAACAAATGCTAGAAAAATACGATTAAGCATAAAAATAACATGACTCTAATCTTCACTGGTTGCGGTGCCGAGCTTTTGCTATATGTGCTCAACCAAGTCGGCTTTCAATTGTTGGTGCACACCCATATTACGAAATCGAACACGATTACTCAAATATGTGCTAATGTCAGTTGGTCGATTTGTATAGTATGTAGATTCCACTTGTGTGCTCTCATTTCCATCTACTTATTGGAATTGGGATACATCATATTGAGTGAATTTATCTTGTTCATCTTCGAGTATCATATTGTGCAATAATATTACACATGCTCTCATGATCTTCCCAATTTTCTGAATATCCAAAAAAATAGATGGTTTTTAACTATTGCAAATCGAGCTTGTAAGACTCCAAAAGTGTGCTCGACATCCTTTTGAACGGCTTCTTGATGTTGAGCGAATAATGTCGCTTTAGCGCCTTGAGAAAGTCGGACCGATTGGATAAATGTAGCCCATGATGGGTCTATACCATATGTGAGATAGTATCCCATATTGTATTGGTGCTCATTGACGACATAATTTACTTCTAGAGCTTGACCTTGCAAAATATCATCAAAAACAGGTGAACGGTCAAGAACATTGATATCATTAAATGTACTTGGAGTTCCAAAAAATGCATTCCATATCCAAAAGTCATATGAAGCAACGACCTCCAATACGATTGTTGGTTTTCCACCTCCACGAGAAAAATTGCCCTTTCTATATATTCGGACAATTCTTCCACTCCTAATGGATAGAATCAATGCTTCCCATCATGCTCGAAAATCCATGCATCTCTCCTATGTGGAATAATCGTTGGAGGTCCTCCGATGTTGGCCTTCTTAGATAGACATCTCCATATGAAGAAATAATTCCATTTACAAAATTTCCCAGGCATAAGCTTGCAGTGCTGTCACCAATCCAAATGTATTCATCCATTGCATCACCTCTACAACCATGCGCCATCATACGTATGGTTGTGATGCACTTTTGTAGTGTAGAGAGGCCTAACCTTCCAGTAGTGTCTCGTCTTTGTCGAAAGTATTCTACCTCGTTTGAGAGTCGATCAACAATGCTTAAGAACAATGGCTTGTTCATTCTAAATCGGCGTCGAAATTGAGCATCCGAGTAGACCGCCTTTTCACTATAATAACCATTTCACAAGTGAGTGTGTCCTTCCTCGCGACCTCTATCAATATATGCTTGGCGCTTTCTTTGCCTTGAATCGTTTGCCTCTTGAATCCGCTCATAATCAACCAACCACTCATCAAATGCTCTCTCAAATTCTTCATCAAATGCTTTCTCAAATTCTTCATCTAATGAAGAATTGAATGTTATAAATTGGAGATGACATTTTTGTGTAAGTAAGTGTCGGATTTGTATGAAGTGAATTTGAAGATGGAGGATACCATCTTATATAGATGGAGCTAGACCCTTATTAATGTAAATATACCTTTATCTTTATGTAGAGATTCGTTTCTTTCTTTTGGTTTAATCTTTTCACTTTTACATGTAATTTGATCTTTGCTTTTCTAGAGATTCGCTTCTTTATTTTGATTTGATCTTTTCACTTTTACAGGTGATTTGATCTTTGCTTTTGTAGAGATTCGTTTCCTTATTTTGATTTGATTTTTTCATTTTTACATGTGATTTGATCTTTGCTTTGCAGAGATTCGTTTCTTTATTTTGACTTGATTCTTTTCACTTTTACATGTGATTTGATCTTTGTTGCAGAGATTCATTTCTTTATTTTTGAATTTATCTTTTCACTTTTACAAATGATTTGATCTCTGCTTTGCATAGATTCATTTCTTTATTTTGACTTGATTTTTTTCACTTTTACAAGTGATTTGATCTTTGCTTTGCAGAGATTCGTTTCTTTATTTTGAATTGATCTTTTCACTTTTACAGATGATTTGATCTTTGCTTTGCAGAGATTCATTTTTTTTATTTTGACTTGATTCTTTTCACTTTTACATGTGATTTGATCTTTGCTTTTGCAGAGATTTGTTTCTTTATTTTGATTTGATCTTTCTTATGTATAGGTGATTTGATTTTTGCTTTTGCAAAGATTCTTTTATTTATTTTGAGTTGATTCTTTTCACTTTTACAAGTGATTTGATCTTTGTTGCATAAAATCGTTTCCTTATTTTGACTTGATTCTTTTCACTTTTACATGTGATTTGATCTTTGCTTTTGCAGAGATTTGTTTCTTTATTTTGATTTGATCTTTCTTATGTATAGGTGATTTGATTTTTGCTTTTGCAAAGATTCTTTTATTTATTTTGACTTGATTCTTTTCACTTTTACAAGTGATTTGATCTTTGTTGCATAAAATGGTTCCCTTATTTTGACTTGATTCTTTTCACTTTTACATGTGATTTGATTTTTGCTTTACATGGATTCGTTTCTTTAAAGAGCTTAAAACAAACACACAAATAACTTGGCATTACATTGCTTAACCATGACATTACAGTGCATGATAAGATACCATCAATGACAAGCCATGTTACAATAAGGGTAACAATATTCTACATTACACGATCAATTTGAAAATGAACTTGAAATGGTACATTACCTTACGGATGAGAACATCATACATTACATTAAGAATAACAAAAGGAAACAAACACACAATTAACTTGAAATACATTTTTATGAATCCTACGAGGGATAAGAAGAACATTAAAATACATATATATTATAATATTTAATATAAATGAAATCCTACGAGGGATAAGAAGAACATTAAAATACATTTTTATGATTATTATATTATTTTTAAAGTTAATAATAATTTACTTATTTATATTATATTATTATTTAATAAAATATATTATAATATTTAATATAAATGAAATAATATATACCAAAATATCGGGTTCGTCGGGTTCAAGTCGAGCTCAGATTCAGATCTTTTGTGTTTAGATCCGTCATGTTCAGGTCCTTCATAATTCATTGATTTTCGGATTGGATCTTAACCTAAAACATTCGGATCAGGTTCGGGTCGATTGATTTACAAGTCTAGACATGCCTATACTTGCAATAATTAAAGTGCATATGCATCTGAATAATAAACACGTACAAACCGAATACATGTCATTAGATCATATTTTCAAATTTCTCTATAGAATGAATATGTATTTCTATAATATTATATGTGCAATCTATGTATATTCTCCTTGGATGTTTGTAGTTTCACCGATTTTTTTCTTCGCAAAGATTGTAGTTCTTAATGGATTTGAACGTTTTCCTAGGAATTGCATTTTTCAAATGGCAAATTACATAAAAGGAAAATCGAATAAAATTGAAGATAGGGAGGTGAATTATACCTTTATTTAATTAAATATTATTATTAATTAATGGTGTCTAAATTATTATAATAGTTAAAAGACCGTTAAGGTCCATTAAGGTTATTTAATTGTTCTTCAAGAAAGATGTAGACTATTTAAAAGCCTTTTATTAACCCTAGTAGGGAGATATTCATTCAATTCTCTCTAAAAAAACCCTACCCTCCCCTCACAAGACTGAGTACTGACTTGAGCGTCAGATGTGAAACGGGGAACAAAGCCTCGTCTTTGGATGTTTTCTCTATTCACATGGCACCAAAAATGAGATCAAATGAGCCTACGCTCGCCAAAGTTATGGGTTCTCATCGTCGTCATCAACAATTTATTATGATACAGATTTATGTTGTCACAATTGGTGATGTTCGTGGGAAGCGAAAATGATCACGAGACAGAACTCCGGCTAAACACGCACCAAAGAGTTTGTTGTTGCAGCTTGTTCGATGTGGAGTTCGTCCGCTTCTGGGAAGTTCTAAGCCATAGATCGGCCTTCTCATTGCTTCTTTGGCGTCAAATATCGACACACACACCTTTCCTTAAGCAATGAGGCTTGAGCGCAACAACCGAACCATCCTGGTTCACATCAGATGGATCTAGCCCAACTCGACCATTCGATCGCGTTGCACCCTTGCATTGTGCGGTTCACATAGCGAGAGGGAAGTGTTGTCGCCACCTTCCGTCACAGGGGCCCGTCCTTAGATACATTTACACCCCGCAGCGTCGGAGGTTGCCCCGTGGACTTCAGCTTCTTCTGCTCATGGCTTGCTTGGGCTCGGTCCCACATCCCCTCCTTTGGGCTCATGCGTTCTTTGTCATCCTTGCCCGCGTCCAATGCCGTCGTGCTCAAGCGGTTTGGTGCTCGTTATCGGCTCACTACCTAGTGAAATCTTCAACATGTGTAACACCACATTGGAGGGCTCGGGACCACATAATTAGAAGTGCTTAGTACAATGAGCCTTAGCTTGCTAATGGACCTTGGGGAAAAGTATACAAGTGGGTTGGGTCAATGTTATTTGCTGGCGTTATGTAATAGTGAGCCGAGAAGACCAATTTTTCTTGTAAGTTTAAAGATCAAGTTTTAGAAATGGTACTTACTTCCTACCAAGAAGCCAACTCCGTCCGGTCCAATTTCAATCTGATCATGAGACATGAGATGCAATGGAAAAGACAATAAATATCTTGAAAATGGGATCAAATGTTGGATATTATGGGCCGACAATAGCGACTCTGAATTTAAGGCTTGGGGCATGAGATGATTTTCCAACGAAATGATTGACATCAGGGGTATGCAACAAGTCGTACGGAGGTTGTTCAAGAAGTTCGCCTGCAAAGACGAATCAAAGATGTCAACCCGACCTCAAACAATGATGGAAACTTACGAGGATACTCCTAGGTCATTCACTCGTGCAGTTCAAATGATGAACCCGAGATCTAAGTTTTCAATCTATTCTTTTGAATTCCTAATATTTTCTAAAAGTTAAGATTATTTGCATTTGAGTGTTTAATTTGCAACTTGGCATGAATGAAGTCTTTATCTAAGACATTGTTGACATCATTAGTTAAGTGGATTCATGATGTACTCGCCTTATTATATGAATCAATTGAATAATGCACACAATTTGGATAACCGCACAATGCTAGATTCTATTGTGTAACTAGCCTTGCTTATATTGAAGTTGATAAAAATATGAGTTTAGTCATGAGCTAAATATTCATTAATATAACATTAGACTTGGTGTGACTTTCTTTTGGGTTTTATTCCCCTAAAAATGGTCGATTGGACATGCTTGTTATAATTTATTGGATGTGTCTTGTTAGTTGTTATCATATTTAGCATATGATGATTTGAGATGTCATGATAGTTATTTACACTTCGTTTCTAAACGATTTGATTTGCTAAATTTGTGGAGCTTGTGAGTTGGATATCACTTGGCCAAATAATTTCCAGTCATTATTGTTATTAGTAAGGGTGACAAGAAATGCAGACACATGGGTGATGTCTCATCAAGGACAAGATCCCTTCTTAGTAATTACACCGCATCTTTTGGCATGAATTAGAATGATATGTCGTTTGAAGACATGCATGATCTTCAAGAATCAAGTACAAGGGCAACTTCTCAAACGAGACAAATTGAATGTAAAACATGGCCGCAAGCACGACGCTCTAATGCTCATGATGCATGCGTGCACCTAGATGTAAAAGTCAAGTAGTCCGAAGAGACAAAAAGGCGAGGGCATTACCCCTCGCATACGAGAATAACCAATGAAGAAGCTTTAGAGAATCCATGTAAGTGATTCTAAACCACACAATTAATTTCTAACTGGTATCCACAGTGCAAGAAAACCTAGTGCTACAAGGCAATTCCTTTCGGTTTAGCAAATGATGAGGCCACAACCTAATGAAGGTTGATCAACAAAGAGAACTCAAACAAAAAGAGAGTGCCCCAAACACAACACAAAAGCTTAGACAACTGGACTTATATGGATGACCTCGACATCATCCCCTCGAACGAATAAAATGGAGCGTGATAGATAAGTTATCAACTCATCCATTTTATTTTCGATTTTCCATGTCATGAGGACATATATGTAATGAAAACACTACTTTATGTAACAATTGATCTCCCTATGCAAAGGTAAAGGTGGCCTGAAGATAGTCACTTATGACCAAACAATAACCAAGAATGGCCTGAAGATAGTCACTTATGACCAAACAACAACCAAGAATAGACTGAAGATAGTCACTTATGACCAAACAATAGCAAAAAATGGCCTAAAGATAGTCATTTATGACCAAACAACATCCAATAATGGCTTGAAGATAGTTACTTATGACCAAACAACATCCAAGAATGGCCTGAAAATAGTCACTTATGACCAAACAATAGCCAAGAATGGCCTGAAGATAGTCATTTATGACAAGAAAACAACCAAGAATGGCATGAAGATAGTCACTTATGACCAAACAACAACCAAGAATGGCTTGAAGATAGTCACTTATGACCAAACAATATCCAATAATGGCATGAAGGTAGTCACTTATGACCAAACAATTGTCATTATTGGCATGAAGATAATCACTTATGACCAAACAACAATCATGAATGGCCTGACGATAGTCACTTATGACCAAACAACAACCAAGAATGGCCTGAAGATAGTCAATTATGACCAAACAACAACAAAAATTGCCTCAAGACAGTCAATTTTGACCAAAATAGTCGTAAGGCCACTCTAGATTGCAATCAATGTTCATCTTGCAGATCAGAGAATAAGCGGAGGGCATACCCCTTTCACAAAAAAATAGTTGTATGACCATTCTAGATTGCAATCGATGTTCATCTTATAGATCAGAGAATAAGTCGAGGGTATACCCCTCGCACAAAAAATTAGAGAATACCCCTCGCACAGAAAATAAGCAGATTGCAATCGATGTCATCTTGCAGATCAGAGAATAAGCAGATGGCATACCCCTCGCACATAAAATTAGCCTACGAGCCAAAAAGGTTGTTGAGTTCAAAACTAGCCTTCAGGATATAGGGCACGAGCTGCTAGTAATCCTTCGGGTCACAGGGGCACAAGCTGCCAGTAAGCCTTTGGGCCACATGGGAATAAGCTGCCATTAAGTCTTCGGGTCACAGGGGCACAAGCTGCTAGTGTGCCTTCGAGTCACCGGGACACGACTTTTCAGTAAACCTTCGGGCCACAGGGGCACAAGTTTCCAATAAGCCTTTGAGTCGCAGGGGCACAATTGTCATCAAGTTTTATTCTATTAGCCTATGGGCCGTAAGGGCACGAGCTTCCATCAGTTTGTATTTCATTAAGCCATAGGCCAAAAAGCACAAGTTGTTGAATTCTATGTTGGTCTGATAGCCATAGGCAAAAGCTGCTAGATCCCCAAGTGATCTGAAATAAAAAAAGACACCGGTTGTCAACCTAGAAGAGATTTGAAGCGAAGTCTGACCTAAGGCATTGGGACAAGCCAAAACGAGCCACGAAGTATGGAGAGTGCAATCCGAATAATGATATGCTACATTTAACCCCAATCTGAATGAAATATTACAACAATCAGCTTCCTCAACCACAATTGGTGCTTAAGGAACTTGAGGGACATTTGTGGAGGTAAAGTTATACCTTTATTTGATTAATTATCATTATCAATGGTCTCTAAATTGTTATAATAGCCAAAAGCTCATTAAGGCTGTTTAATTGTTCTTGAGAAAGAGGTAGGCTATTTAAAGCTTTTTTTTATTAACCCTAGTAGAGAGATAATCAATTCTATCTGAAAAACCCTAGCATCCCATCATTCACAAGACTGAGTATTGACTTAAGCGTCGTAGGTGAAACAGGGGACAAAGCCCCGCCTTTGGTTATTTTCTCTATTCACATGACATCGGAAAATGAGATAAGAGGAGCCTACACTGGCCAGAGTTACGGGTTCTTATCGTCGTCATCAATAATTTATTGTGGTACAAATTTATGCTACCACAAAAGATAATGGAAATCGCTAAATCTGAACATTTCAGATTTTGTTTGTATGATACAAAATGACCCTTTCCTTATAAGAGATCAATTTCTTATGGTCAAATTATAGTAGAATAATTGGAACAATAATAACTACCTCATTTTTTCTCGATCAATAGAGCAGAAATGCATGAATTAAGATATTGACAAAAATGTAACTCAAACTAGAGGGTAGAGATGACCCCAAATCCAGTCCTTGGTCGGTTTTTTGGTTTAGGTTTCGGTTTTGACTCGGTTTCGGATCTTAGAATTTTTTAAAAAAAGTTCAAAAAAAGGTGGAATCGATGAGGTTCCATCGGTTCAAGCCACATTTAAAAAAAAAACATTGAAGCCGGCGTTTTGAACTAGTCGATTCCAAGGTATATCATATGCCTACACCAAAACCTAAACTAAACTTGGGCTGGAACCAACAGTTCCATTTTAGTTCTCAGTTCGAACCAAACCGATGACCATCTTTACTAGAAGGGCATGAAACTAGCGGATAAATGTGCTCATTTATTTTATGATTTTCTCGTGCAATGCACGCGTTTCAATGTAATGTGTTACATACGTTAGAGTACTACAAGGGGAATATAATTATAATGGCGATGTGGCAAAGAAGTGAAGAAGCATACTTTTTCTTTTTCATTCAGCCAACAATTATTTTGACCCCTCACCTCCCTCATTCAAGATCAAATTTTTCGGAACCATAAGGGAAATTTTCATTAGTATTTCGTTTGGAGCTCGATCAACTAATATTGTGAGCCAAACTGATGTGAAATCACTTGGTTGCCTCGTTCTTGGATGGAAATAACTCGCCTTGGTGTGCAAGAGATCTCGGTTGGGGGTGCCGTCTTTGGCAAAGTGTAACTTTTGCTACGAAACTCCGAATCGAGTGATTCCAAAGCCTGAATCAAGAACATAAAGTCTAAACTCCAGAATGTCCGATGTACAAATTCAGGATGCGGTGCTGAAAACGGGAAATCTGCGTGATGGATTGGATTCGATTTGTTGGATTTGATGAACACAACAAGCTTGAATTGTTTGAATGTTTGATTGTTGGAAAAGATGACTGTTTTGGACTGAATAATTTGAAAGTAACTTAGCCAAATTACTCTCAAATAGAATCTATCTTTGATTAAGATAATGCTAAAGTATAAATAGGTAAAACAAGATAGAAAGAGAGAGAGATGACATGCTCCAATGAAGGCCGACCCTAATTCTCACTAAACTAATCCTAAGTCTAAAAATATTTAAAGAAAGTAAAGATCAAAGTCTAGCTAAAAAATATCAAAAATAGCAAAGGCAGAAACTTTCAATCTCACAAATTGTCACTAATAGTAAGTTCTAAAATTGGATCTAATGATAAGCATGCAACATCCCTTGCATGTCAGTCAGCCAAGATGTGGCTAATGTGGCTCGTGGGAACCAAGATGATGCATGAGCAAGGTCACCAACTTTGGTTCGGGTGACTCCTCTATGGTGATTGCAAGGGGTTGTAATAAAGCACACACCCCTTTCTTGATCTTCTTAGCCCTTGACCTGGTTATAGGACCTTTCAAAGGGACTCAAATCAACTCATCAATGTCCTTGGTCGTCATGACACCCCATGAGTCATCACAAACAAATTGATATGAAGAGTAATTTAACAGTTTGAGGTTGAAGCTAGAAATTTACACGTTTAAATATGATGACCAATCATGTATATATGCAAGATTGCAATATCAAAGAAATCAATCGGTTTGCATATTTTCACAAAAGAAGAAGTTGCTTATGGCTCAATTTAAGAATAGAATTGGTTTGAATTGCTTTAAGGATGAATTACTTGTAGCTGCTTTCAATGAACTACTCGATTCCGACCAACAAGAGTATATTGAGGGAGAAGTACCAATTTCCGTTGGGAAATATGTGCCACTTGATCTTAATGTACATGTAAAGAGGAAGAACAACCCATTGCTAATCCTGGTAAGTCATCACTGATTTCAACCCATTGCACTCAATTTATAAACTATTTTTCTCTTTCAATTTGCAAATTCATCATGAGGCCGATAATAATATGTCAAGTGAATTTTCTACCGAAAAAAAAAATGTCAAGTGAAGGGGAAGAAATTTCGAAAATAAAGTAAAGGAGAAAAAGAACCTTCCGACAATTAAATTTTTATTTTTAATGTTTTGCAAATGTCAATTACATATGTAACTTTTAAAACAATTACATGTATAAATCTATAACAACCCTGCTTAATGGCATGTGTTAACATTAGGGATGAGCAAAATCCGGACTGGCCCGGAAATTTGGACCGGACCGGACCAGACCGGTTCTAACCAGTCCAGAGATTTTCGGGTCCGGTCCGAGTCCGGTCCAGGTCTGGTCCGGTATTTTTAAAAATCCTAAAATTTTAACCGGTTTGAGGCTTTTTTTACATTTGAGGTTTATGGTTTATGATAAATTATATTTAAGAGTAAATTATATTTAGATTTGAGGTTTTTTTTTTATGTTTAAATTTGAATAAATTATATTTAAATTTAGCACAAATATAAACCGGTCCAAATAGGACCGGACCGGTCCGGATCGGATATTTCCGATCCGGGTTCCGATCCATCATTTTTGGGATTCCGGTCTGGATCGACCCGGTCCGGTGCTCAACCCTAGTTAACATTAGAGAAGATTCTTCTTTATTATATTGTCAAACAATCAAAACTTAATACTAGCATCTTAAGATGACACCAAAATTAAAGTTCAACAAAATGAATAAATACATGTAAAAAGCCCAAAAATGGGGTCCAAATATAATATAGCATCGGACTCCAAAATCTATTGAAGGCCCCGAATTAATTACAATCAAACTATTGTATGTGAGCTTGTTATAATTAGTTAATGATGGTAATAAATTATATTTAAATTTTAATATGTAACAATTTATGGTATCTCAGGAGACATTTAAGCTTGATAAAATGAAATATATATATATATATTTTTTTGATAAGATAACAATTCAAAGTTACAAACTTTGAGAGGCCGAACAAACGGCAGCCAGGAAGACCGACAAGATAACAAACAACCAATCATAAACTAAACAAACAGAAAAAAAACAACAAGAGAAACACAGAGGAAGAAGAAAACAGAATCCCAGAGGAGAGGTGAGTAAAGCACAGATGAAATCTGCACCGCCGGAAGGATGAACATCCTTGTCTTAGCCCGGAACAACAACTCGATTCACCGTCTAGAAAGCTCCCTTCACCAAGAATGCATCTCAAGAAGACAAGAAACAAACGAAAACCACAAAAACACAAGATCTGGCTGATAGAGGGCACAAAATCCAGATCCAAACAAAGGAAAACAAACAACTAAAAAAAAACAAAAAAAAGAAACAAAAACAGAAAGAAAAGCACAGAGGGGAAACATAAGCCATCACCGGGACCACCACCCTCCAACGACAAACATCATCGACGGATGGACCCGGAGCTCTCGCCGGTTGTCGAGAATCATCTTCTTCATGAGTTCGCTTGCTCAGTGGTGTCAGCGGTAAGACGGAGTGCCCTCGCCGAGATCTCCCTCACGATGGCGACGAATCCCTAGCCGGAGATCTCCCTCCCGGTGGCCTAGAATGACATCGCACGCAAGGGCAAAATCTCGAGTACATGCAAGGTGATAGCGGGGAAGGAGGAGGTGGCGGTGGAAAGGTGGTGAGGGGAGAGGTGGTGGTGGCGGCGGAAGGCCGAGAGCGAAACCCGATGAGGCGGTGAGTGTTGGTGACGCGTGGCCGGTGAGGCGGGTGCCGGTGAGGCGGATGCCATGGTAGCAGCGGTGGCTCGTCGGTGGGCGGTGGCCAAGGGCTTTCTAGGGCCGGCGGGAGCGTTTTTTGGCTCCTGGCTTCTGTTCTTTTTTTGACTTAAATGAAATATATTTAAATTAAGATATGAACAGAAGTAGGCATTTTGGGCATTTTTTTTCTAGGAATATACCCAATTGAAAAGGCCTAGAAAAAATAGGGATTCAACAAACAGAAGTAGGCATTTTGGGCATTTTTTTCTTCAATAGATAGACAGTGAAATCACTCCTTTCTCTCCCCCTCCTTATCTACAGATTTCAAGTTCGAACCATTTATAACAACAATTTACTAATATCTTCTCTTCCTCAGCTGCAAACACTGTTTGCTACTCAAAAGGGTTCGATTTCTGGTCTAGTTTGATGTCGAATTGATCCCCATTTCGAACAATCTCCGAGCGTTCTGTATACATCTTTAGGTAGTATTGCCGGATCCACCTGTTACCCATTATCGGATCCCTCAATCAATCAACCCATTTCTACCCACCTCTTCAGTCTTCACTCGATGAGTTCGAATCTGTTTCCAATTTCATGAAATTGAGGATCTTCTCACTGATTTGAGTATTCGTCATTTGATCTGCAAAGGTTTTTCGCTTTTCAGTTTGTTCGCTTGGGCTAATTTGATAATCAGGAAATACTAGTTTTCCTTATTTTCTTGCAAGGAGCATTTATTCAACTGCCATGGAAGAGTATGTTGCAGCTTCATCCTTTACTTTTTTTTGATTTAGAAATTTCAAATCTGCAGGCGTAGAAATACGATTTTTTCAATCAACTTACGTTTGTAATCTGTTGAAATGAGATAGGGAGAACGAGCTTGAGCTTCTTCAGCATTATCGGCGAGACAGGCGCGTCCTTCTCAATTTCATTCTTTCTGGTAGTTTGATCAAGAAAGTTGTCATGCCTCCTGGCGCTGTATCCTTAGATGATGTAGATCTAGATCAAGTCAGTGTGGATTATGTTCTAAATTGTGCAAGAAAAGGTGAGAAAAGGTTGCAATGGTGTACTCTTGGATCATTTCTGGGAGTCTTACTGTGGTTTATGTTAAAGTTTATGTTGAACCATGTACAGGTGATATGCTTGAGCTTTCTGATGCCATAAGGGATTATCATGACGGTTCCCAGTTCCCGCTCATGGTAAGTTTCATGCCTGATGGATCCTCCTGAGTGTTCTCTTTGATTAGTTTGATAATTAGTTGAGTATGACATTACTGGGTGAAGATAAGTTTATGAAAAGGTAAACGGTTTGTAATTTTGAAAGAAGCTTATTACTACAATTTTTCCGCTCTATGATCATGGTTAAAATGCAGAAAAATGTGTGGCCAAATTAGTGAATGCATTTCAGCTGCATTATTAACATGCTAAGATGTGATGTTGTTATTGATGTCCAGTATTGTCATTCTTTCTGGCATGTTTAAGCATATCACTAATGTTGACGTGGCATCTACTTATTTTGTTGTCGAAGGGCATTGGAGTTATACTGCAAGTAGCTTATTAAATTAAAAGCTGGCTTTCCTTTTATAGAATATGTTTATGCTTCAGCATTAGCTCTTCTTGTGATGAAACACAATTCTTTTGGTTTATCTGTACGTTTTTTTTTGAATTTAGTTCCTGAACTTACTCAAGTAGATTGTTTAATTTTTTTTTGAATGAAAAGGTTATAAGTTTTCCATTCAAGGAAGTTCTTACTCAAGTAGATTGTTTATTGAATTAGATCTCTGCACCTTTTTACAGAACAGTTCTGCTTCCACTAGTGAGTTCTTTCTTGTAACAAATCCTGGAATTTCTGGTTCACCTCCACGACGAGCCCCACCAGCTGTTCCAATAATTGCGGCATCCCCTATTCTTCACAATCTGTCGAAATCAGAAGATGTGGATGAAGAAACCTTGTCCAAGTCTGAACCTCTTCCTGAGAACTCCTCACCTAATTCAGAATCTCTGATGGGAAGAAGTTTATCTAAAGCAGAATCCTTGAATTCTAATCAAGTTAGAGAATTGACAGTGGATGACATTGAGGATTTTGAGGATAATGATGATCTGGATGAAATTGATAGTCGAAGGATCTCAAGGAGAATTCCGAATGATGCGTCTGATCTTGCTCTTGCATTGCCACAGTTTGCAACAGGTAAGAATGGTTTAAACTGTTTTGATATGGGCCTTTGTCGGATGTGTCGCCCTAAAGATTGATTCACGGTGAAGGCATCATGACATGTATAACATCAACTATAAATATACTAACTTGGTTCCCTGTTTATTTAGTAATTTTAAGTTGCATTTTATAATGCTTCCATGCCAGAGTTCAAATCATTAACTTTTGTAAGTCCACTTCGCCTTAGGAAAAATAATCGACACATTAATTTATGATTTTTTTCTTCTTATTATGTTCTTTGTCTTTATGCATAGGGCAATTTTTTGACAGGTATCTAAGTTCATTCTTCATACCTGTTTACTCGGTGCTTATCATTATATAACATTACTGGGTGATTATTCTATTTGTAAGTGATCAGTTACTTTGGAGAAAGAAAGAAAGCATTCATAAATGTAAAAAAGAAAGAAAGAGATTTATGGAAACAAAATGCCGGGCCTATCATCTCGAGGCTGGCAATGCTATGCTAAATTTATTTTCAAATACAACTTCACATATCTAATATCAAGACAGACTATGGATACTAACAAGTTTTTAAATTATTTGTTTTGATTGTTTGTTTTTTCTTGCAGGTATTAATGACGGTGATCTTCGAGAAACTGCTTATGAGATCCTCTTGGCATGTGCTGGTGCCACTGGGTAAGCTACCATCATTTAGTTAGTGGGAAGAAATGTTTGTGCTTGTTATGCTGGTTTCAAGACCTGTATTTTTAGCATTCACGTCTCCCTTAACTTTCTTTGCTACAGATGCATCTTTCTCAATTTTTTGTCTCTTGTTCTTTTGTTTTTAAAATTTGTGCATTTAACCAACAGAGGCCTTATTATACCCTCAAAGGAAAAGAAAAAAGAGAAGAAGTCCAAATTGCTGAGGAAGCTTGGGCGTAGTAGAAATGAAACTTTCAACAAGCAGTCTGAACGGGCACCTGGATTGGTTGGTTTGTTGGAGACCATGCGTATTCAAATGGAGGTATTGATGCTGTCTTCAATTTTAAATGTTATTGTCTTTGGATGTGCAGTGGAGTTGGTCTGACTACATCTAATTGTGTGAATTAAAGAAAGCAATATACTTCTCTGCTTAGAATACGTTTTCAATGTTTTCATTTTATCTTGGCACATTCTTTCTTGTGAGACGATGGCTTGCCAAAAAAGTTTGGATTGTAAGTAGCTTTGCCTGTTGTGAATTGCTTTTTATTAGGGATATTAGACTATAGAAGAGATCTGGTCCAGTTACTTATCTAGCTTCTGTTTTATTATGTATGTGTTGCTGGCCTGATAATTCACTTTGTTATTGCATGTTTTTTCGGCTGGGTGGGCCGCCTTGGTTTGTTCAGGTCTATCAATTTGCCAATTCACTGGAAATCCCTACTGCCTCCATTTTGGAGTTTGTGTTTCTTTTTGAGCGCTGAGCTCTTTGCTCGATCAATGAAAATGGAGATGGCCAGAAACAGAATATTGATACAATTAATCACAAAGACTTGCTACAGTTTATAATTTCTAATGACTTTTTCTGTGAATTAATGGTGTTGCTGACCCATTATTTTTTGAACATTCTTCCTGTTTGTTGATCATCTGTTCAGTAACAATTTCTTGAATATGAAATCAGATTTCTGAAGATATGGACATTAGATCAAGACAAGGGCTGCTCAATGCACTTGTGGGGAAAGCAGGAAAAAGAATGGACACTCTTTTAGTCCCATTGGAATTGTTATGCTGTATATCACGTACAGAGTTCCCTGATAAGAAAGCATATATCCGCTGGCAAAAGAGACAGGTGACATCTCTCTCTTCCCCTTTTGCACAAGCATATCTTCACAATAAACTTTTCTTGTGCTTGTTTAGAAGTTATAAGGATAAATGTAGTTTGTTCCTGCTTCCCCTCACACTATTTCAGTTGAGCGTTGCCATTGGGTTACAGTATGCAATTTCAAATTGTGTTCGTGATTTCTGTGTCAGTGTAGTTAAATATGTTGGAGGAGGGACTTCTTAATCACCCCGCAGTAGGTTTTGGAGAGCTGGGCCGAAAGGCTAGTGAAATCAGGATTCTCTTAGCAAAGATTGAGGAATCTGAGGTATGTACCATCTTGATTCCAGCATTTCACTGAATAAAGTAATGGCTATTTTGCCTTTCGGAACTTTACCTTATTGTGCCTAGTTTATTGTTTTTTTCCCTCCCTCAGGTTAATCACATTAAACTATAATTGTTATATTTTTCCTCTTGAGACCACCCCAATTTTCATTAAACAACCTAAAAATCAACACCCATAAACTATTTTCCCAGTGAAATCTCCACTCATAACCTGTTAATTAGGAAGTCATAGTGAAAACTGAAAGCGGAAGAGAATGAGGAAGATAAAACTTTCACACTGGATTACATGGGAGAAGAGAGTTTAAATACAAGAGTTCAGGAAAGCCCTAGAATACAGAAGGAAGGAGAGCATTAACTACACAGAGAGTCCCTAGGCTTAGAGTGAATGCAGAAGCATGAACCTAGATATACACAATACGGCCAACACAATAAACTAGGAGAATTAATAAAACAAGTTAATTCAGTATTATCTAACACTCCCCCTCAAGCTGGGTGATAAATGTCTTCCATTCCCAGCTTGGAATTCAACAGTTGGAATCTTGTAGGATGGAGTCCTTTGGTCAGCACATCTGCAATCTGTTTTTCTGATGGCACATAGGACATGGAAATTGTGCCTCCCTCCAGTTTCTCTTTGATGAAATGTCTATCAATTTCAACATGCTTAGTCTTATCATGTTGAACAGGATTGTGAGCAATACTTATTGCTGATTTGTTGTCACACCTGAGAACCATAGGGTGCTTCACTACTTAAAAGGCAGTCCTTGAATTTCTGGATTTCAGCAGCAGTCATTTCAGCTTCTCCTTGAGTGTTGTCATGAGAAGCAGCATTAGCTCTGGGTTTAAAAGGACCCTTTCCATTACTCCACTCCTTAGTGGGAGGCTTCCCATGGAGTTTCCAGCACTTATCTTGGGTGTGGCCAGGTTTCTTGCAGTGATGGCACCACCTATCATCATTTTTTCCATTCCTAGTCATGAGAGCACTACTCTCTGTGTTGATATCCTTGGAGGAGTCCAGCATAACACTTCTCCTGCTCTCCTCAGCCTTGACAATAGAGAACATTTCTTCTTGTGTTGGGAGATCTTCTTTGCCTAGAATCTGCACCCTTATTTGATCATATTCAGAGTTTAGGCCAGCCAAGAACACATATGCTCTGTGCTTGTCTTGGAACTTCCTCCACTGAAGTGCATCAACATTGCACTTCATTTCCATAACTTGATATTGATCAAGTTCCTGCCAGTAGCTTTGAAGGAGATTGCCATAGTCAGTAACTGACTTTTCTCCTTGCTTGGTGGAATAGGCCTTGACAGTAAGTTCAAATGTCAAGGCCTCATCTTTGGCCTTAGAATACGACCGTTGGATAAAGCTCCACACTTCCTTTGCTGTCTTCAAGAACATGCATGACACACTGACTGAGGGATCCATGGACTCCCAAAGCCAGAACATTATCATAGAGTCCGTCTCCTCCAATGTGGAATACTTGAGGTCTTCTTTGCTAGGAGCATCTTCAGAGAGGTGAGAGATTTTTCCCTTGCCTTTGAGATATGTCTTTACTGCTTGAGACCAAACCAGATAATTTTTTCCAGTGAGTTTGTAGGCCGATTGAAGCCTCTTAAACTCATTTTCCTTTGTGGAAGAGTTTTCAACAATGACTTCATCTTTGGTCATGATTGAATAGCAATTAAGGCTATAGAAGAGAATCGAACAGAACACATCAATGAAGGCTGTGAAACAAGATGAATACAGCAATGAAGGCTGTAGAAAAAAAGAGCACAGCAATGAAGGCTGTGAAAGACGATGAAAACAGATTAGAGCAACCTGTGCTCTGATACCATGAAAGCGGAAGAGAATGAGGAAGATAAAACTTTCACACTAGATTACATGGGAGAAGAGAGTTTAAATACAAGAGTTCAGGAAAGCCCTAGAATACAGAAGGAAGGAGAGCATTAACTACACAGAGAGTCCCTAGGCTTAGAGTGAATGCAGAAGCATGAACCTAGATATACACAATACGGCCAACACAATAAACTAGGAGAATTAATAAAACAAGTTAATTCAGTATTATCTAACAAAAACCTGACATTTTAACATGTAACAGTTCCAGGTTTTATGAAAAAGGGATTTTTGATACGTTTCAATCAATTTATGAGTGGTACTTTTCAGGTGTTAGTTGAATTTAGGAATTTGAGATGGTGTAATAAAAATCCTGGTTTTGAGAAGTCCCCTATTATACTGAATTCTTGTTTAATGTTATTTTGATCAGTTCCTGCCGGCTTCAACTGGGGAAGTTCAAAGGTCAGAATGCCTAAAATCTCTCCATGACGCTGCCATTCCTCTCGCTGAGAGGCCAGCTCGTGGTGACATAACGGGTGAAGTTTGTCACTGGGCTGATGGTTATCACCTCAATGTTAGACTGTATGAAAAGTTGCTAATGAGTGTGTTTGATGTTCTAGATGAGGGAAAGCTTATAGAGGTTAGTATGGCACTCTTGGATTAAAAAAGTTGGCATTCAGTTTTCTATGATGATCATATAATAGAGTCTAAATAGTGTACTATATGTGAGGTTGTAGATTTATGATTGTATTATGATGGAATTGCAGCCATATTGTTTTTGAAAATCTTTGTCGATCTGACGTATAAGCCACAATATATGCAGGAGGTGGAAGAAATTCTTGAGCTTTTGAAGTCAACTTGGCGTGTACTAGGGATGACAGAGACAACCCATTATACATGCTATGCCTGGATATTGTTTCGTCAGGTAATATGATGGCTCATAGGCTTCTCTAGTTGAAATACTTGCACGTAATCAGAAACTAAAAGCTCCTATTAAAGGAAAAGAATCTTTGTTTCCTTTAAGTTTCACTGATTTTGTCATTGTCCTCGAGATGGAAGTGTGAAGCTGCAGAGATTTAGTAGGTGAAGGAGTTGTGTACTTGTGTTAACAAAAGAAGTTATAGGTTCTGGAGTTGTTCATAAATCTTGTATGACTTGTAGTTTTTGGCCTTTTTTCAGCATGTTCTTTTTCTTTCAGTTTTGGTCTTAAGATATTTGATCTCGTCTGGAAATATCTCTTGTGATTGCTTATGCTGACAGGTCCCTATATTGTGTGTTCTTAGTTTGTTATTACAAGAGAAAAAGGAATGTTGAAGCATGCTATTGAGCAGTTGAAAAGGATCCCTTTGAAAGAACAGCGTGGTCCACAAGAGAGGCTGCACTTGAAATATTTGCAAACCAAAGTTGAAACCAGAGTGGGTTCTCAAACTGTTTCTTTCTTGGAAGCCTATCTAACACCAATTAAGAAGTGGGCCGACAGACAGCTAGGTGATTATCACATAAACTTTGCTGAGGTAGGCTAAGAAGTGAAAGAATGTTTCTAATCTTATTAAAGTGAAACTTGTATGGAAGGTTCTCATTAGTAGCTCATTCAGGATTCTTTGATATAGTACTCTCAGTATCGTTACACTAGAACAAAGCTTTGACTTTTCTTATCAGGATTTTGCGATGGAGTATATGGTAACAGTTGCAGTGGTTTCAAGGCAATTACTTCTGGAAGAACCGGTATGTGGATATTTCAAAGTTTATTGGGGATATACTTCTCAAACAAAATCAATATTTGGAAATAAGAGGTTCCATTTCTCTTAGTGAAACAATGGAAATTCTTTGATGTTCCTATCACTGTCATCACTTCCTGAATAATTAATTTGGTTTCTATATTTCAAACATAATTTGATGCTAATTTTTGTACTCTTATCCATGAATTTTGATAGGCTATGCAATCCACCTCCGAATCTGATCAAGATCAAATTGAAATATATATATCTGCATCAATAAAGAATGCATTTTCACGGGTTAGTTTCTCTACTGACATTGCATTCTTTTTTTCGTAAGTGATTACTGTTTCTTTAGGATCTTCCGGTGATAAAATTTCTTTCTTCACTGTTGTTTTGATTGCCTTTGCATTTATCATTGTTTCTTCTATCAAGATGTTTCTATATAATTTTTGTACTCCAAGATAACTCAATCTTTGATTATTTTGCCTCACTTTGACCGATTCAATTTCAAATTACATAGAGGATCCTTTATACAATTGGTAACTCACTGAAACTTTTCCTTCTGTTGTTTAGAAAACTCCTTATCCTCTCGTTCTATATACTTTTGGTCTCGTATTTAGAGTTTTTTTATATATCGCTGCTCTTAGTTTATCTTAATCAGTGCATTTTATGTCAATTTTTTATTCCTTTATTTTCAATTGGCAGGCTACTTTTTTTTTCCGGTTAGATGCGTTTTATTTCGTTCCAAGAAATGCTAAGAACAAGTGCTAATTTTGTTACTAATGAGGTGTAGAATCCGAACTAGGAAACAACAAACTGTACCTAGATTTTTTTCAAAAAGCAAAATGAAACTTTATCCAATAAAGAAACCCTAGACATTGTGATTAAGCAATATGCTGGTTCTTTTTTCACCCTATAGGCTCTAGCCATCTTTACAGTACTTTTTGTCTATTAGATGGTCACTTTTCATTGCTGTCCAAGTGTCCAACTGTAGTTCTCAACTGAAAAATAAAGATCTTCTGATTGTTAGGCAATATATATATATATATCCTTTTTTCTGGTATCCTTTCCCATATGGATTATAATGATAAGGAGATAAATGAAATGAAGTTGATATACTTTCTTTTGCAGATACTGCAGACCATTGATACAATGGCAGAAACAGAGCATGAACATCCATTGACTTTACTTGCTGAAGAGACCAAGAAACTGTTAAAGAAAGAAACCACTCTGTTTGTTCCAATTTTATCTCAGTGGCATCCACAAGCAACTGTTGTTTCAGTTTCTCTTCTCCACAAGCTTTACGGAGTCAAGTTGGTAAGTAATGACACTCTTCATAGATTGGATTATGCATTACCTTATACTCCTTCCATTCGGTAATAAGTGTCGTTTTAGGCTTTTAGCCTTCTACTTTAGTTAAGAAATATTTATAATTTTAGGGTTTAAGGTAATGGTTTAATGGTGAGTTACGAGATATGTTATTGGAAATTACACATATTGACACTTCCTATGCAAATTTTCTTTACTCATTGGTTAAAATGAGGTGGGTAGTTATTAAATTGTAAAATTTAGAAAAAGTTTAGTGTTTTAGCTTAATCATTGCATTCCTTAATAATTGTATCAAAGGTTAAAATGACAAGTATTACTAAACGGAGGGAGTACCAATTTGGAAAAATTTATTTCACTGGGAGACATTTACCAATAATTTTGTCTTCAGAAACCATTCCTTGATAGTGCCGAGCATTTAACCGAGGACGTCACATCCGTATTTCCTGCTGCTGATAGTCTTGAACAATATGTCATTACACTTCTCACGTCTGCATATGGTGAAGACGCTGCAGAGGTGTACTTTAAGAAACTTGCGAGATACAAGGTTATGAGCCTGCGCTGCATTCTCTTGTTTGGTTGTTTGAAAATTTATCCTGTATTGTTGAATTCCTGACTAACCCTCCTGATTCTTGTTTACTAATATATTTGATTGTATTATTTGATCACCAAATAGAATGAGGCAAGCGTGTTATTGTACGTCTGTGTGCTGATGGTGCAATAAACTGTAGAGCAAGGGTTCTATAACAGTATGGAATGGGTATATTTATGAAGAATGGAGACATAATTACAAATTCCAACCAAAGCGAGAGTTGGATGTAAAAAAACATTTCAAGAACTCCCTCCACTTCTTCCCATTGTCTAGCTCCCCCTTTGCCAAAATTCTATCCCTACGCCTATTAATAATGAGGGTAGCACTACTACAATTTCCCAATTCAGAAAAAAAAAAAAAATAGCCTAGAATGGATATCTAGAAAATATTACAGATATTGTGAAGGCTACACCTATGATTTTGGTCAGAAAGAGCCTCAACTCTTGGGAGGAATCAAGTTTGGACAAGGGTTGTTGCCCTTTAGGGTGCTCAAATCTGAGTACATGTAGCACATTTATTCTCATCGGGCTATAGGTCTGTTTGGCAAGTGTCTGGTGTGAGGATGGTTCTTTCACTTAATAGATTTGTTTCCAGCTTACCTAGTTTTTCTTTTTCTTACTTGTTTCCTATCCATAAGATTTCTTAATTATTACTAAGAGGCTGTAAATCATAGAGGAACTTCTGTTGCGTTGTAATAGGATGAATGCCTGATACCATTACTCAGTGAAGCAATTGGTTTTGCGAGTAGGCCGGGTTAGCAATTCCTAGAAAATGGCTGTGAAGGTTAGTAATCAGAAAAGAGATTGAAAGCTTACTGGAAAAGTGCATTATGTAACTTGCTTTGAGTGTAGCACAGAAGTTGATATCGGTAGCAATGGAGTTAGTGTATGAAATTGAATGGAAAATTTTGGGGCTTGCTTCAGACATCACCTTATCTGTACCTGCATAAATTTCATTACTTCCCTCTGATGCAAGCTCAGTCACTTTACTGCTGTTCATTTGCCATATTATGAGCGAGGTCTCTTGTGTGTGGTAATGTCGTTATCAAACCAGTTCGTCATATATTGATGTTCTAATTCGTGTAGAGTTATCCTATACCGTCCCTACTTGCATAATGCAGCAATTTCTCTAGATGGTCATCTTGGTACTCATATATTGTTTATTCATTTCTTCGTTGACTTCAATTGTACTTCCTCATCCATCTTAGATTGATACTTTATCTGGAACACTGGTGATGCGCTGGGTCAATGCGCAGCTTGCAAGACTTATTGGCTGGGTTGAACGTGCCATCCAACAGGAGGTGACTGCTGAATAGTTCAATTTTGTTTGCAATTCTATTTCACTCTTTTTTTGATACTGTATGAGAGAAATGATGATTAGCATGGTGGTATAATTGATCCATTAGTGTGTTTGGAAAGTCAGGCCTCTGTATGTGTCCATGCATGTGTATTATCAATTGTACAAATCTAATGCAGACTGTTAACATGGTGGAAAGTAAATTCCTCGACTTCCTTTCTTGAACGACTAGATACCCAACACTCTCCCGCTTTGTCCCAAAGCGTGTTGTGTTACATATGTATTTGGCTACCGTCTACTGATCATGATTTCTCGTGTATGTATACAGAAGTGGGATTCAATATCACCTCAGCAGCGGCATGGGAGTTCAATTGTTGAAGTGTATAGGATAGTGGAAGAGGTGATATTGATATACTTATAGCATTATCATTTATCATTTACATCTTTCAAATATATTAATTGGTCACTACTTGCATTTTGTTCCTTGTCTCTATAGATTATCTGCAATTTCGGTTGAGTCTAATTTTGAAACTTGCTTTCTTCTACACTTGTCTGTTGCTGAGTGCAGTGCATATATGGGGAACTATATTAGTCAAACAATAGATAAGTAAATTTTCATTTTGCATCCATGATATTATTGGATATGAGTAAGCATTAAAGTCTATTAACTAGAATCTTTATACCGTATTTGTAGTTGTGACTCCAAACATATCTAATTACCTTTTATCATTAATTTCAACTTAAATTAAGGTAGACGAGGGCAAACAAAAATCTATAAAGGAACATATGCAGTAATCCCAAATAGCTTTTATCTATGAACGTTCTATTGAGGTCCTAAAGTGCACAATCCAATTCTATCTACCTTCCCTTTCCTCTATTAAAGTTTGTTTTAACCTCTTCGATCTCTTTGGGCTTTGAGTGTTTCATGCTAATAGAAGGGTAATTGCAACCATTTGTTCAGAGACCTTCCTCTTCTGGTTGTGAGAACTTTGACTGCTTCTGTAATGTAAGGGTTAGGTTTATATATGTAATATAGTAAGGGCTTGATTAGACAACTGAGGCAGAGTCCGTACGTCTTATAGTTACTAGTCAGTGTGTACTTCTTTTAATAGGTTAATGAATTATAAAGCTTGATTTTTATGTGTGTTTCAACAATTTCCTGTAGAAAGATCTTTCAAGTAAGCCTACTTTAAACTGTCTGGATTTTCTTTTTTGGTTTGTTAGTATGGTTCTTCTCTACCATGGCATCATTCTCAATTTTATTTGACAACAATTTTTTTTTGTCACAGACAGTGGATCAATTTTTTGCACTTCGAGTTCCCATGGGTAATGGTGAACTCAATAGTTTAGTACGCGGCGTGGACAATGCATTTCAGGTTTATGCAAGAAACATTGTTTCCAATTTGGGTAAGTACATGTGACAATGAACTCTAAATTGACTCTCCCCTGAATCATTTATTGCTTAATTGATTTGCTTTGTGCATCTCGGATGGCTAATCCACGATCTAATTATGTTTGCTCTTTTGGCCCTTATTCTTTTACTTCTGCTCCTTGAGAATTTAAATGCACTGCAGAAGCCATTTGAATTTATTGACAATCCATATGATTTTAAATGGACAAGCGCTTCTCCTTGGGCCAAAGTTAAAAAAGTTTTGATTCTGACATGCTGTGCAGCTAGCAAAGAAGAGATGATTCCACCTGTTCCTCCTCTCACACGGTATAGGAAGGAAGCTGGAATTAAAGCTTTTGTAAAGAAGGAGCTTCTAGACCAAAAGCCACCTGAAGAGAGGATATCTAGAGACATCAGTGTCTTGCCAACACCAACTCTCTGCGTGCAACTAAATACACTACATGTGAGTGTCTAGATCTTTTTTCTTCTTTCTTTTCAGTTATCCAAAACGTAGTAGCAGGGGAGGTGTTCGTAGGTTATATTTCTCTCCATGTAGGCTGCCTATGCCTTTAAGTCTGTCTGTCGTAATATTTAAAAGTGAATTTGTTGCACCGTAGTCATTTAGAGAATTTTAGGACTAGATATTTGGAGGTGGTGTTGTCAAGATACAGTAGAGGATTATGTGGCGGCTAGTATGAGATGTGTCATGGAATTGATATATAAGGCACTTCTGTTTGCCTTCGATCAAATTCAGGATTTCAGAACTTCACTTCCTAGAGGAAGTCTGTTGTCTATAAATGGTGACATAAGTCCAGTCTCATAGCCTCCCATTATTATTGTCAATTTGATTTGTAATTGCTGTTTAGAAATAAAATAAAACTTAGTCTTAATAATTATAAACCGAATCTTGTGAGTTTTTCTTATTATTATAATTCGCTACACTTCCTTCTATTCTGACCTGAGTAGTTCTTAACTTCTTATCAGTATGCAGTTAGTCACCTGACCAAGTTGGAAGATAGCATGTCCAGCCGATGGTTAAAGAAAAAGCCAAGCGAGAGGTTTGCCAGTATGTCTCTAAAACAAATTCAACTTGCTCGTTGCATTTCATTTAGTTTCAGATGTAGTGTTGCATGATCTGGTTTGATTTGTATCCTAAATCATATTTTTCTGTATAAAGCATGCAAATTCAGTTTCCATATGTATCTTTGCATTGAGAAGGTTAGGTTTTTTTTATAGGAGGTCATGTATAAATTATAGTACTCTCTATCATCTCAGATACACACAAATGACATACAAACCAACGAAACTGTGGTACTTAAATTGGTCAACCACATGACAAATTATGCTTCATTCTCCTTTGTTGTACAAGAATCATACCGACATTCAAAGTGGAGTTCTCATGAAAAGAGCCTTTTAGCAGAGAACAGGGAATTAATCAGTTGTTATTTGAAAATGAAGCAAAACCGGAATTCTCTTGTGACATATCTTTGTGGTGACAAAGGCGAGGAGAAGAGAGAGAAACAAGAAAGGACGATGAACGGCATAGACGTACCGAGGGAAAGAGAAGGGACATTGTAACTTAGTGTTCCTTTAGTAGGAAAAAGATTAAAACGTCAAGATACATAAGAAGAATTACAATGATACCTCTATTAGGAATTTCCTAAACCTCAGTTCCTACCTCTAACTGAAAATTTTTCCTGAATTATGACTTTGGCCCACTGCATGCTTGCAAAGAAGTTCAGTACTGATTATATTATAAGATGAAGCTGCTGAGGTAGTGATCCTTAGTAATTTCTCTATTCAGAGTACATGCATACACATATATAGAAACAATTGATGGGTTCACTTCCTTGAACTTTATATGTTCAGAGAGGTCATCAGAATCGAAGAGCTTCAGCCAGAAAACTACTTTAGATGGAAGCAGAAAAGATTTGAATGCAGCTATTGATCGAATCTGTGAATATACTGGTAAGATTTGAATGCCTACTAGTACTTTTTAATGTGTATGACTGCTCTAATTTAAGAGTACTACTACTGTTTGTCGTTCCCTGTTTTCTTGTTTTTATTTCTACTATTAATCTGATTGTTTCTCTGTTATACAATTACTTACGACTCCCTCTATTCTATAATATGTTTCGCTTTAACTTTTGACACAGGTTTAAAGGAAAGTATTAATTAAACTAGAATATTCTAAGTGTTTCCAAATCTTACTATTTATTATGTCCACCACTCTTTGAGGCAATGAATGAATGGTTTGGGAGAAGCATAGTCAACAAAAACAAATTTCAGTAACGATTCTCATAAACGTCGAAATTAATTGCCTAGAAAATCTTGAACGACTTGTATTTTAAATAAAATTTAAACCCTGAAACGACTTATGTTGCTGATCAGAGCAGTAATTGCTATTTCATCTTCATTTTTTCAGGAACCAAGATTGTTTTCATTGATCTGGGGGAGCCTTTCATCGATAATTTATATAGACCCAGTGTTTCTCAGTCTAGATTGGAGGTACTCGTTGACCCACTTGACACAGTAAGTCCTGACCTCGTTCCACTTTATGCTTTTTAATCATTGTGCTGGTTTAACTTGAGCTTCCAGACCGTCCATAATTCACTTATGAACTGGGAAAAATAATAGAAGAAAAGAGAGAGAGAGAGAGAGAGAGAGAGAGAGAGAGAGAGAGAGAGAGAGAGAGAGAGAGAGAGAGAGAGAGAGAGAGAGAGAAAGATGGTTCACATCTTGGTTTCACGTGAGCTTATCATGATAATCAATATGCAAGGGAACAGTTCCATCAAGCATTTCCTCCTTTTGTATCTCTCTACATCATGAATCTTTTTGTTTTGTTGTTCTGACAGTTTGCCATTTACAAGTGAAAATATTATGAATTTTACAATATTCTACTTGGTTCTTGTGAAAATCTCTATGTCAATAGGAGACTACTTTGTTATTAAGCTGTATACCTCGATCAGAGAAAAATAGAGTTGTTTTCTTCTCGGACCAACTTTAACCTTTATTGTTCTTTCTTATGGAGATCTATGTTACAGATTATGAAGTACATCATCTGCATTTTTTTCTTTTATTTACTGGAGTGGTACGTTGTTTTTGGCTTTATGTAGGCACTGAATCAACTCTGTGGTGTTATTGTTGAGCAATTGCGGGATCGCATTGTGACAAGTCTTCTTCAATCATGCCTGGTGTGTGTCGTGCACTACAATAACCTTAGTTAGCGACGTGAAATTCTCATATTATTCTCCTCTCATTTTCTTGGCTTCCCTGTTAATTTTCAAACTCAATTTTAATTGTCCAGGATGGCTTATTACGTGTTTTACTAGATGGAGGGCCATCTCGTGTCTTTTCTCCTAGTGATGCTCGAATGTTGGAAGAAGACTTGGATGTCCTAAAGGTGAATGAATGTTCATTACTCTGCTGTGTCATCTTGTACAAGCCTGCATTTCTAATTTAAAGGAGGCTATTGTTCTGAGCAGGAGTTCTTTATTTCTGGAGGAGATGGTCTTCCTCGAGGCGTGGTGGAAAATCTCGTGGCACATGCCCGGAACATAATAAAGTTGCATGGATACGAGGTTTTTTTTCATCTCAGTGTTTTTTTTTCCTTCCAAAATACATGTAACATAATGCTCACGGAAATGCGTATTCAAATTGCACTTGTCTCATAGTAGCTCCTCTTCGGACATGACATGACATGAGACTCTCTTGGACCCTTAATCAGATTCTCCGTTCTTTGATTGTGCATGTTTAGTGTGTCCAATATATTGTCGAAAAACACGCCTATGTGGCAGCCACAACACCTTGTTATAGCACTAGGTTCGTTCGTTTCATAGAGTCCATGGGCTATCTATCTAATCTAGTCAATCATTTTACTGCAGACCCGAGAGCTGATCGAGGAGTTGAGATCCAGTGGCGGGAGCAAAGTCGACGCAGATGCCAAGACCTTGTTGAGAATACTATGCCACAGGAATGAGTCCGAGGCGTCACAGTATCTCAAGAAACAATACAAGATCCCAAAGTCTGTTGCCTAGTTTGGAGGAATCAATTGTGGGTTCTGAAGAAGAAGAAGATTCTTTCATTGATATATTTCAGTGGCTTGCAAGAAAGAAGATGCGCCATGCCAACTACCTTCACCTCCCCGGTTGTATTTACCGTTCCCTTTCATTTTGCAAGTGTGGATCATGCTTTGTTTTGGGCGGCACACTGTATTTTAATAATGTATAGAAGACCCAACTCCACTTGTGATTCTTTAGTATGTGACAATGCTGTTGCCCTATTTGTTTTAAATTTAAGGACTATGTTTTAATTTTAGGATACACTTCGTAATTGAATTTGATATCCCATTGCAGAATTTTATCATCCAAGATTCCAAGTGTATTTGATATGTATAAATTGAAGTAAAAATACATGATTTCTATTTAGCGCATCGGTAAAATTTCTATTTAACGCCCTGGTCTATCCGTGACGGACGAAACATGTTTATATTTAATCCACGATACGATTTTGGAATTGCCATAACTTTTGATTTCCTAGTCCAAACGCGCTGAAATTTGGAGGAGTTATAGTTGACATATTGATCTTTAATCTGACGTTGGAATCACTCAATTTGGAGTTACGTAGAAACAGTTATACTTTTTCAAAGACGAGACAAAAAACAGAGATCTCTTAAGCGCCAAGGTGAGTACAATAACATTTAAGTCGGTTTACAATATCATTGCAATCATGGATCACAATAGCATTACAATGTGCGAGTACAATAGCATTTAAGTCGGCTTGCGACCTCGTCTCTTTCTTGTGCAAGAAGGTCTGAATGCCATCAGTTGAGAAACGAATGGATCATACAGACAAGTAGCAGAGGCATCATGTGCATGCTCCCACATGACAAATACTGAAGGCAATGGTAACGCCTATGATAGGACCATCTACAAAAGAATGGAGAACGTACTCAGTTGCCTAGTTCATGGGTTCAAATAAGTAATATAAAATAATTAAATGATTAGTACCAAACCGAAATGAAATGTCTCTCCTTCTCAGCATGGCAGATACAGATCGTCTTAAGCTTATACGGCTCAAAGTCTTTAATGAAGGATTGTGGAGGCATATAAGGTGGTGGAAACATTTGACCCACTGGATTCTTGGGAACTCTAACCTGAGATGGCCTCAAAAAAGTAGTAGGAGCTTTAGGGTTTCGTGAAGGTGTGCTAGTGGGCATTGGTAGGCTACCTCGTTGCTTCTTGGGAGGTGTCCCTTCCGTATCTTTGTCTGTGTATTCTCATGAAGAAGGATGTCTTTTAGTGGTATCTTTGTTTAGAGATCCCATTGGTCGTCCTTTATGCCTCACAATTGCCAGCTTTTGCAGACTAGTCCCCTCGGGGTGAGCTATGTTGTAAAGTCGCGAGACACATTTTTCTTGATCATCTGCTGACAGATTGAGGAAATGATCCGTATAAAATTGATCCATCAAAGATCTCGTGACTCTGCGCTTTACCTCAACCTCACATTCGTCTTGCACTTCTGACAAACTCAATCGTCTCCAAAACGGATGCAACGCTGAAGGCTTAATAGGGATTGAACTCGTCACATTTCTAGCGATGTCATGCACACACGACAATTCATCTCTCACCCTCATCTGACATCTGCAGATCTTGTCACAAAATGGATTTTCCCTTTTTTTGTATTCCTCCGTCAAGCAGTCAAGTGCAACCTTAGATACTTTGTACTTCAACCGCTTGAAAACATCTGCTCATGTCACAAGAGTCATCGTGTTTTGTACACTCTCGTTGAAGGTCCCCTTGATGTTCTTTACTTGGTTACCCATCTTTGAATGATATTGACCAAATATCGTGTCTAGACTACCATGTGGAATAGTCAAGAAGTCTTTCAAACTAGAGTGTGCTCCTTCAACCCTATAGTTTAGTACAAAAGAGTTTAAAATTTGATCATACGCAAACAATATGTTTTCTGCATAAATTGTCCGTCACATATGGATGAAATTCATACGTGACGGACGAAACACTGTCATCTGTCACGTGTGGAAGGAATCCACACGTGACGTATGAAACACCTTCGTCCGTCACGTGTGGACATAAACCATACATGACGGACATAGAATGCAGAGAACAGAATGCAATGAAAATTTAGCAAATGCATTGAATACAGATTGGACAATCCAAGCATGAAAACAATATCTGTCCAAGCTGGCACGAGTCTTTCCCTATACGGGATCAGCCAACAATCATTTAATTATTTTATATTTATTATTTGAACCCATGAACTAGGCAACTGAGTACGTTCTCCATTCTTTTGTCGATGACCCTATCAGAGGCGTCACCATTGTCTCCAGTATTTGTCATGTGGGAGCATACACATTATTTCTCTGTTGCTTGTCTGTATGATCCATTTGTTTATCAGCTGATGGCGTTCGAACCTTCTTCCACAAGAAAGAGACGAGGTCGCAAGCCGACTTAAATGCTATTGTACTCGCATATTGTAATGCTATTGTGATCCATGATTGCAATGATATTGTAATCCGACTTAAATGCTATTGTACTCGCCTTGGCGCTTAAGAGATCTCTATTTTTTGTCCCATTTTTGGAGAAGTATAATTTTTTCTACGTAACTCCAAATTGAGTGATTCCAACGTCAAATTAAAGATCAAGATGTCAACTATAACTCCTCCAAATTTCAGCGTATTTAAACCAGAGAATCAAAAGTTATGGCGATTCCAAAAGTGTGTTGCAGTTTTGTAAAACAACTCCATTCGTGACAGATGAGTACGTTTCGTCTGTCACGGACGAAACGTACTCATCCGTCACAGACGAATATGACCCGTCCGTGACGGACGACCCAGTGCGCTAAAAAGCAATTTACCTGGTACGCTATATATCAACGGCCTATATATATGCTCATATAGGTTTTAACTTAAATAGATCTTTGGTTAAAATACTCTTTAAGGTCTCATTTGAAACCATTTGTTCTTTTAAAATTTCAGTAAATCGGTATGAAAACAATTTTCAAGATTTTATAAAAATAGAAAAGTTGTTTGTTGAGAAAAATCTTACACGATGTAGTAAACATAATTTGTACATATCTATAATGCATAATAAGTTAGATAAAATAAATACTAAATTTGTTGCAGCATATGAAATATAAAATCAAGTTAATAGAAATAAAATTATGAAAGATAAATTAAAAATGAGAAGTTTATTATTTCTAGAAACTAATATATAACTACTATCTACTAAATTTGTGTATCTTTTGTATGTGAAACAGTTGATTTAGTTCATAATACATATTTTTGTTGTTTATTTTACTTATTAGACCTATTTATATTTAATTAAACTCGGCAAGGGACGGAAACTATGTTAGTTATTGACTATATTCCGTGATTTATCTTTGGGTGGCCTCCAAGAATATCATTATTAACACTTATTGATCAACCAAATTATAATGTTATTTATAGCATCTCTTTAATAATGATCAATAAAAATATACTCTTATTTCAATGTCTAAATGTAATATATATAACTAGGTCATTTTCGTGATTAATAAGTTATACACAATCTAAACAATGAACTATACACTCTTATGGGTAAAGACGTCCTTATAATGTATTAAATTTTCACAATACAACGTACTCCATACAGAATCTATTTTAGATGAAAGATCACACACTTTCATGTAACCTGGCTATATAACCCAATTATAACTTGATATGAATATGCTCATGCCAGTGGGGTGCATACCATGCAAGAGGAGCCAATGTCCAAGACCAAGACCAAGGCGAAGGCCACCCGGTCAAACCCTAAAAGTGCGCCGGCAAACCCTAATGGCCCGCCAAGCCACATGGAGGTTCCTCTCGGCACATGTCCAATTCTCTCGGCCACCAAGACTCCCACAGCTCCTCCAGAGTCACCTCAGACCATTGGAGCCCTTGGTGCCGAGCCAAGTCAACTTTTGCCGAGCCCTAGGTCAACCCTAGTTTCACGACCGCGCGTGAGGAGGGGTATAGGCGCGAGCCCACATCTGGGTCAATCACTCGAGCCCGAGCTGACCCACCTCACCACCAGCTCAAGGGAGGTCCTTTGGCTCAGGGAGTGCCAAGCCAAACCGCGCCCAGCCCGGGTCCATGCATTGCAGCCTCTCCGCAAATCTCGGCGCCGACCACACCACACCCGGGTTAATAGCCCACATGAAGAATTGAAGCCATTTGCACTTTTCGAATTATTTCCGATTTTTTTCTTTGGTGATTAAACATTTTTAGACTTAATTTAAATTCCCTAAACTGCCCATTACTTGTGTTTTGATTAGTGGGCACGTGCTAGCTTAGTGCTTTCTTTTTAGTGATTTTCTTTTAATTGTTTAGTAACCGGTTGTTAGGTTACTTAGGCAAACTCCTTGGCATTTGTTTTGGACGTTTTTGGATGAGATTGAAATCAAGAGAATTACAATTTCAAAGTTCTTTCCTTTTGTTCCTCACTTGTGCGTAAGATCGAGTGAATTCCCTTGAGAGATTGAAGTGTGTAGTATCTCCGATCCCTCTAGGTTGCTTCCTTGTGTTTGGTGCGTCAAATCCACACATAAGAAAGTACTTATCCATTGCAATTCCACCCCCATTCAATCGTTCCACCGATCACCCCCAAAAACCCTAAAAAGAGCCGAAGTTGCCTTGTTCTTCACCTTTGGAGATCGGACCATTTCGCCAACATTTCGAGCAATTCTTGCACAGAGGCTTCATAGATCCGAAGGGCCATCATTTGGTATCAGAGCTATGTAAGTATTGCTCTCAAATTTGCCTTTAAATCTATAGAAAAATCGGTACCTTACTTGCTCTCCATTTTCGTGTCTTTGCATCATTTCATGCGTAGTGTTCTTAGGTTGTCTTGCATTTTCTCGTTGTGTGTTTGCATTTGAGTCTTGAGTCTGCATAGAAGAGAAAGGGGTCGAGATTTTCAGATTGTTTTAGGAGTTTTTAGCCATGCATCTTTAGAGAGAGAGGTTAGGATTTCCTTCCTAGATTTTAGGGTTTTCTTGTTTCGGTTGTTGTATGCATTTGAATTTCAAATTTTGGCTTCCAATTTGCATGAACCAGCCGAGCCCTTATTAGTTCATTTAGTTTAGGTTAATTTGAGTCTTTTCCATTCGTATTTTGCATATAATCAACCCAGGGTTCTTTCTTGTCTAACCGAAGCAAAAATTCACTTCAACTTGCATAGGAAAAGCCTTGAAAATTCCTAAGTGTTGATTCCGATTTCAATTCTGTAATTTTCAGTTTATCAAGTTGTTCTAGTGTCAAAAAAAAGGAGACGAAAGATCAAAGAAGAAAAAAACCGGAAAAGTCAAGCCTACAACAAAAGAAAAAGACTTGGCTTGTAAAAGTGGTTGTTCAAGTTTGATATCTTGTGTGAAATTTTCTTTCTTTTGGATACATTGTGAAGTTGTTATTTTGTGAAGAATCGGCCAGAATTGTCATCAACTTTGTAAAGGAACTTTCAAAGGCTAAGTACTTGCATTTGTGTTGTGACAGTTGTGGACTTTAGCACAAGGACTAGCCTAAAAGTTGTGGTGCAATTTTATCTTGTCTTTGGTCATATTGAGCATATTAGACAGCCTACCTTGACCTATATTTTGAGCTAGTAAAGGTTGCGAATTTTCCTTGATTTAAAAGCAAATTTGTGGCTTGCTTGCTAGCTTAGGTAGCATTTGTTGTTCTTCTATCTTGTGGGCTGTTGTGTGGTATTGCTTGTGTGTAGGAAGTCATGGTGAGATCCAAGGATAAGAATGTGGCTGCGGAGGACCCTAAGGAGGCTACGGAGGTGACCTTGGAAGCCATACTCTTGGCTATCCAATCGTCCAAGGACGAGACCGAAGAGCGTGCGCGCCAAGTTGAGGAGCGGACCCGCCAAGAAATACAAGCCTTGCGAGATGAGCAAACAACCTTCATGAAGACCATGGAGGAGAAGTGGAGGCTGTCCCACAGTCCATCTCCGAGCCTACATCAAGGCGCGCCTCAAGGAAGTGGAGCCCAATTCCTCCCAATGGACGGGCCATCAAGCGGCATTCAAGAGGTCCAAGTGACCGTACCGCTTCTAGCTCAAGAGTTGGCGAACGTGTCTCTCCGTGAAGGGTTTCATCACCCTCCACCGAATGTGGCTGCCTCAAGGGAAGAGTTCGGTTTGGTCTCTAATACCTCTTCTCCTTACATTGCCCCTTTTACTACTAGTATGGTTCCTTTGTGCACTAATATGGCAGGACCAAGTACTACTCATAGAGGAGAACCAAGAGGAGCGCCGAACGCCATCTATAGAGAGGAGCCAAGAGGAGTGCCGAATGCATACAATGGGTATCAAGACCCGGGAAGGAGGATGGCCGGAAGAGGAGGCATGGGCCGAGGTCAATACCAAGGTGGGAGGATGCCCTACGCACCCCGAAGAGCTTATGAAGACTATGATGAGGACTATGGTGGCCAACGTGAGGAGTTTGCATATGATCAACAACGGCCTCATGGTATCAAGTTAGAGGTATAATCTTTTGGTCTTCAATGTGATCCAGAAATTTATCTTGATTGGGAGCAAAAGACCGATCAAATTTTTAGGTACTATAACTACTCGGAAGTTCAACGAGTAGCTATAGCGACCATTAAGTTTGAAGGTTTTGCTTACCAATGGTGGCTTGGGGACAAGGAGGAACGAGAGTACCTCGGAACCCCCCAAATCACTACTTGGCAAGCACTAAAGCAAGCTCTCCGAGATAGATTTGTCCCGGAAGACTTTTCGGATAGGGTGCATGAGAGGTTGGAGTTGTTAGAGCAAGGGAATAAGACCCCGGATGAATTCTATATGGAGCTAAAGACTTTGGTCTTTAGGTCTAGACTTAGGGTTCCCGAGGGGTATCTTATTTCTAAGTTTATTAACAACCTTAGTCCCGAGCTCCGAGCCATAGTGAGCAAGCAACATTTTTCTAGAGGGACCCCTATGGAAGAAGTGCTTCATTATACGAATCGTATATATAAGGCACTTCATTCAAAGCGTCCCCAAGCTCAAAGTTCACGGCCTTGGCAAAATGCATCGAGTGGCTCCAAGGGACCGTAACCTATGCCAAGACGCTTAGAACCCACTAGAGGTGCCAACTCAAGTCACCCTAGAAGGGAGGCCCCTAATTCGGATCAAACCCAACGAAAGGAGGGGGATACCCGAGCTAGGGATCTTAAGTGTTTTAAGTGTCTCGGCCATGGCCACTTTGCCAAGGATTGCCCCTCAAGAAGGCAAGTTCTTCTCAACACTATAGGGGACATTGAGTCCGAAGATGAATGGGAGGAAGAACTTGTTAAGAATGAGGATGGTTTGGAAGAATTGCATGTTGTGGCCGCCGAGGGTGAGTGCTTTTTGGTCAAAAGAGCACTAACCATTTCGGAAGGTCCTAGTGCACCTAGTCAACGTGAGACTCTCTTTCACACTAGGTGTATCATTAAGGGAAAGGTGTGTAGTGTCATCATTGATGGTGGCTCTTGTTGCAACTTGATTGATCAAGAAGTGGTGAGTAGATTCAATCTATTGACCACTTCTCACCCGCAACCCTACACACTTTGTTGGTTGAATTCCGACAAGCCCCTTAAGGTCAAGGACCAAGCCGCCATTCAGTTTGCTATAGGAGATTATGTGGATGAGGTTGTGTGTGATGTTTTACCCATGACTGCATGCCACCTCCTCCTAGGTCGACCATGGCAATTTGATAGGGGTGTCATCCATCAAGGCGTGACCAATGAGTATTCTTTTATCTTGAATGGTAAGAGAATCACTCTACATCCTATGATGCCCCATGAAATCATGGCTGACCATGTGGCTAGGGAGCAAAGAAAGGCCGGCCAACACATAGAGCAAAGCCAAGGTAAGAAATGGCAATTGGAAACAAAGGTGGTGCTTCGCATCATATGCTCTTGGCCACGCCTTTAATGCCTTCATTTGTTGCATGCCCTTCCTCTTTCACTACGTTTTATGAGGCTAACCCTATTAATGTGAAGGATATGGTGTTGCAAAGTTTGTCTTGTAGTCCTATTGTAGGTCAAGGAGGTGTACCGCCCAAGGAAAGCTATTACTTGGAAGGAGAAAGGGACTTCGACGAGCTGGATTCGAGATCGAATCCCTTTCAAGGGAGGGATGATGATATGAATATGCTCATGGCCAGTGGGGTGCATACCATGCAAGAGGAGCCAATGTCCAAGACCAAGACCAAGGCGAAGGCCACCCGGCCAAACCCTAAAAGTGCGCCGGCAAACCCTAATGGCCCGCCAAGCCACATGGAGGTTCCTCTCGGCACATGTCCAATTCTCTCGGCCACCAAGACTCCCACAGCTCCTCCAGAGTCACCTCAGACCATTGGAGCCCTTGGTGCCGAGCCAAGTCAACTTTTGCCGAGCCCTAGGTCAAACCCTAGTTTCACGGCCGCGCGTGAGGAGGGGTATAGGCACGAGCCCACATCTGGGTCAATCACTCGAGCCCGAGCTGACCCACCTCACCACCAACTCAAGGGAGGTCCTTTGGCTCAGGGAGTGCCAAGCCAAACCGCGCCCAGCCCGGGTCCATGCATTGCAGCCTCTCCGCAAATCTCGGCGCCGGCCACACCACACCCGGGTTAATAGCCCACATGAAGAATTGAAGCCATTTGCACTTTCCGAATTATTTCCGATTTTTTTCTTTGGTGATTAAACATTTTTAGACTTAATTTAAATTCCCTAAACTGCCCATTACTTGTGTTTTGATTAGTGGGCACGTGCTAGCTTAGTGCTTTCTTTTTAGTGATTTTCTTTTAATTGTTTAGTAACCGGTTGTTAGGTTACTTAGGCAAACTCCTTGGCATTTGTTTTGGATGTTTTTGGATGAGATTGAAATCAAGAGAATTACAGTTTCAAAGTTCTTTCCTTTTGTTCCTCACTTGTGCGTAAGATCGAGTGAATTCCCTTGAGAGATTGAAGTGTGTAGTATCTCCGATCCCTCTAGGTTGCTTCCTTGTGTTTGGTGCGTCAAATCCACACATAAGAAAGTACTTATCCATCGCAATTCCACCCCCATTCAATCGTTCCACCGATCACCCCCAAAAACCCTAAAAAGAGCCAAAGTTGCCTTGTTCTTCACCTTTGGAGATCGGACCATTTCGCCAACATTTCGAGCAATTCTTGCACAGAGGCTTCATAGATCCGAAGGGCCATCATAACTTGAGCTCAATTATGCCAAAATCAATTTTTTTTGATGACAAAGCAAATTACAAACTTCAACCCTATGACAGAGCAAATTATGCCAAAATCAAACTTATAACTACACAATAAAACACAATGTCGAATATACATTAACCGTAATCATTCCACAAATAATTTGGAATCCAAATATTCACTTTCATACCAATTGTTCTTCCTTTCATCCCAACCCTCTTATATTATACCGCTTATTGTACACTTGCTTTTTTCTTGTGCAGTTTTTTGGGAACTCATTGAGTGTAGTTGTAATATGGGTTGTCGTATAATGTGTCTTTGTCATCAACTGCACCAATCTCTTCTACTCATCTGTGAGCTTGCCAGCTAATGCATGCCTGTATAAATTGGGCTCAATCTCATGGTTGTGAGTTCCATTCACTACATCGATATTCCATGATCCTCTAGGATGTTCACGACACATCAATTTGAAGGGATGCCCATATTTCTTTGTCTTTGTGTTTTTCCGAACTCTGTTTTCTCCTCCTTTTGATGGGGTGTACGTTCCTTGTCTTTCACACGACAACATAGTCTTTCCAAGGTGACGATCATCTGATTTTCTATCTCGGTTAATCTTAATGTACATGTTATTTTGAATCCATTCTCTTTAACCCACTAAATTGTCTCATCCATGGTGCTCAACACGATATTTTTTGCAAACAACTTAGAATAATCAGGTAAAACTTGGTTTACCTCCTCTACGGACACCCTAAACTGCGGTTGTGTATGCAATTGTGGGAACCCAAACTGCTCTTGAGTAAATTTTGCATGTACTCGTGGAAACACAATACGAATTGGTGATGTTGATGCCATCGGAAGTTATTCTAAGGGTACAAATCCATCACCAAACACCCCAAGTGAAAATTTGGCGTGTACGAAGAAGACGTCACATTTTGTGCAAACCCGTCACTAAGGCTTAGGTCATTATGACCAATATAAATTTCATTATTCTCTTGTTCAAACAATAAAACAAATTAGGTGAGTTATAGTACCTAAACAAAACAACTCTCTTACAGTAAAACTCGTAAGTGACAGAAGAGTTTGGTCCGTCTGTGACGGACAAAGTTGGTCCATCCGTAAATGACATAGCAATTCCGTCTTTTATGGACGAAACTCCATAACAGAAACAAGTTTTTTCTACAGATTCGACAGTGTTTTTTTTTTAACGAATTTACACTTGCAAATTATGCAAGTTACAAACACTAAAAATATAGCTATAACTAGTCTAAAACACAAACTTATGGCTAAAACAACATTAAAAAATGATCTATTTACAACAACTATCTTTAATCAAGTTAAAGTTTAGGCTTTTGACTTACTAAATTTGCAAATAAAGTAAAAATCAAAAGTTTCATGTACATGTAATTGTAAAGTAAAGTAAAAAAACTCAAGTTTGAAGTAAAAACAAAAGAAACTTACCTCATTGTGATTAAACATGAATGAATCATCTTCTCTACTCATGAAATCAAAGAAATCATCATGATTTGCCATAATATAAGAGAGTTTTTGTTTAAGGGTGGAATAAATTTTTTTTTAGGGTGGAAGAGTGTTTTGGTTACAAAAGTCCATAATACATGAAGAGTTGGGATAATTAAATTATGTTAGGTGAGAACAAGTAACATTTAAGGCGACAGTCAAGTTGTTAGGATTAGGATACATATATCATGAATGTTTTTTTAGTGGAGGGAAATAGTATGTCAGATGAAAAATATTTAATATAGATTGGACTAAAATCAAGTTTTAAAAGATAAATTAGATGGTGATTTAGGTTTTAGGGTTAAATTAAAACAAGCACACATGTAAATTTGTAATAAACCCTAAATAATTTGAATTTTTATAAAGGACATTAATGTCAATAAAAACAAAACTTGGGGTCAAAACGTAAATACTTGAGAAATACAGATGTTTGGATGTAAAATAAAAAGTTACTATAAATAGTAAGGTCCATGGTTGAGGGATTACTGAAAATAGTAACTATATCTCTAGTATGTTTTTCCAAATAAAGAAAGTCAATCTGTAATCGGGTAAGATTATTTGGAGTCTGAAGATATAATCTAATAATTTAGACTCTTCGTATGATGTGAACGAGCTAAAAACATATGTGGACATCATTAACATTTATCCGAACAAGCCCTAGTTAGTCTTGGGATGAAATAAATCAAAGTGACAGATCAAAACTCGGTGTTTTGATTAATGGTAGACCAATTAGATTTAAGTTTAGAATTTTCGTGGGGATTCCCGTAGAGATTGTTGTGTTTGAGGCAGATTCGTAGAATGGGCATATCTTTTGCCACAAAGCTCGGATTTCGATGATTCAAGATGCGTTAGAAACTAGAGCCGAAGATCTACAATTCTCTAGTTTGCATCAAGACGTAATCCCATATTGCTCATCTTATAAATAATAATAGAACTCTCACCCACATGTGAAAGAGAGAAAAAAAAGGATTGAGGAAACAACTATATATATATATATATAGGTTTAGACACTCTCTACCATTCATCCAAAGTTCATAATTTCTAAGATATTTCTCTATCGGAGGACCTAGTCTTCTTGGCAGATCAACTAAAGCGAAACTCTTCAAATTTGGAAATTTTGGCCCACAACTGCGATATAGTTGATTTTTGGGATTCCTCTTAGAGTTCATCATCATTCTTCAATGTTATCTCTCCTAGGATAGGATATGAAGCTTAGTGCCCTCTTTATAGTCACGTAAGTTTCCGAGTTTATTACTTTTCAATTTTAGTGCTTTTAGTTATTTCAATTCTTAGAGCGTAGTTTAATCTAGGGTTATGTGGTCTTATACCACGCAACCTTGTTTGGTTTCTTGAGGGTGGGAGTTGCCTTAGTCTTGTGCTTGATGGTTCAACAACCATCAATGTGGTGGTTGCATGTGATGGGAGCGTGGTACGCTCAGAAGGGAGTCATGGTGGTCGACGTGTGCATGGTGTATTCGTATGATCTTCATAAATAAGGCAAATGGCGGTTCGCTGTTACATTTATTCCATATTCTCTTTAATTGACAATTAATTAATTGTTTTGATTAAGTTGAGATAAATATTTCTATTTTGTGTATTGAACTTGTGTGTTTTAATGGTGTGGAAAAATATGAATTATATACTAGGTTGTATATATTGCTAGTGACAACCCTTATAGATATGTTATTGTTATTATAGGGTGCTAGTTGGACTTGGTGTGGACTTGTATGCTTAGTTAGCACGAGTATTTGTAGGAACGATATATACATCATGAGGTTTATATGTTTCTTTATAACTTGGTATTAGAAGGTTTATTACCCTATCACTTCTGACCATGACCTACCCTTATTCGAAGCGGTGGTGCACTTAGCTAGTGCCGTTATTCAGGAATCGTCCTATGATATTCTCGTATCGAGATGGTGTGGATTAAAAACTTTAACATAATTGCACGTTTTGGAAATACATAAGATAAAGTACTTTTATGCACATAATTAATATATTTCGGGCCATAAGTACAATGTGGAAATCGCTCGGGATACTGTCTAAAGTAAGTCTCCTTTCCAATCTGAATTCGCATTATGCGGTGAGGTTGGTTGAGGACCCATATAGTCAAAGGAGTCGTTTTAAAATCTTGTTTTGAAAATTTTAAATGTTCCCAAACAAAAATACATATAATTCCTATAAGACTTAGTTTTACTAGAGTGTTCTATTGAATCATATCATTTCTATGTTTCATTGGGAGTATAGTAGTTATATACCGTTCATCGAGTATTATTCGAGAAAAAAAGGTAGTAACTATATACGACTACACAAAACCTCACATAAATACCCTTGCATAGTTTTCATTAGACTAACCAACCGTTCCTTTTCCTTGCATGGTTTGCTGGTGTCATCCGTCCCATACAACACATCAGTCGTTTGTCTCATGGTATCTCGAAGTAACAAATCAGAGAAGAAGGTTTGCAGTTGAAGGTTGGGTTTTAATGTACCATTCTGAAGTTGTTTAGTATCGATTTAATTTTCTTAATAAAGGTAATAAGTTATTATATCTAGATCACCTAGTCATGTAATTATAGTTAATATGAAGTCTTCCGCTGTAGTTTCATATTGTTTTGTAAAATAACCTTCTCAATTTACGAGATAAATTTTAATAAGGGTTAGTATTTGTTTCACAAGTCTCCCGTTGTTATTTTCTTTGTTATCAATGTATTTACGCATAAATTATTCTGATTAAAGCCTAGGGTGACTTTGGACTTTAAAGTATGAGATTACTAGCACGTGACACTGCTGACATAAGTCGGAGGTGTTACAAATTATTAACCATCACACTATTTTATAGGAGTTTGTTGTAAAAGCAACTAATAATAAACAACATTTAAATTATTAATAGGGATATAGTATATATTTTGTTATAGAGAGGCGATTCATCCTTTTTCTTCATATATCTATTAGAAAATTATTATACCAATATAAAAATTTAAGGTCTGATTCCTGAGAGAACAAAAGTCCACGTGTAAAATAAAAATCATCACAAGCCTTCAGATCTAAGAAATCAAAGTCTTGAGGCAAGATTGCTAGACTATGATCTTCAAGCCATTCATAATTTGATGCTTATCTCCCCTGAAACTAATGACATTCTAAGATGGTTCTTTACAAAAGATGGCAACTTTAGTGTCAAGTCCGCTTATTTGATTGTTGTGCAGGCCCTTACTGAAGGCATCTCTTCTTCTTCCAGCTCAGTCTCCTCTTTTGACTCTTTACTTTGGAAGAAGCTATGGGGCATGAATGTCATTCCTAGAGTTAAGAATTTCTTATGGAGAGCGTTAAAAAAATTATGCTCCATGTCTCTCTAATTTGCAACATAGGAAGATTGTTTCCTCCTGCAGCTGTCCTCTTTGTCCTTCAAAAAAGGAAACAATGCTTCATGTGCTATTTCAATGTTCTACTTCTACTGAATTCTGGAGACAGATTCCTCTCATTGGTGATATATTCAGCCTTAAGCCAAATTCCATGTGGGATTGGTGGTGCTCGATCAATTCTATCCTTTCTCAGAATTCAATTGAACTTTGGTGTGTTGCAATTTGGGCATTATGGAAAAACAGAAATGCCCGTGCTTTTACTGGTTTCATTATGAACTCTGCTCAACTACTTGATTTTGTTGCTCTCAATTTGGAATCTTCTTCTGGTAATGTCAACAGGTTGCAGATTGTGGACAATTTTTGCTCAACTCTTCCATCTTTGGGTTTTAGGCTTTGCTGTGATGCGAGTCTTTCTACTAATGGATCTGCTGCTCTTGGTTTTGTTTTGTTTGACGTCGATGGATCTTTGGTTGTTCTAGGGAGTAAGCATTCAAAACTTAGAACAACCATAGACGCATTGGAAGCTCAAGCTATTTTTTTGGGTCTTTAGACTGCTGTTCAGTATGGAGTTTTTGCTGTCCATGTCTAGTCTGACAGCCTTTCTGTCTGCTTGGCTTGTTCAAGACCTTCAGCTGCTCGCATTAGGAACTCCTGCGGTCTCATCATCAATAACATTCAGCAGATCTTTAGCTCTTTTCTCTATTGCAAGTTTACTTTCATTCCTAGGTCTTTTAATATTGCTGCTCATACAACAACTAGTTTTGGTCACTCTCTGCCTTTAGAGGCTCTTGTGTTTTATACGCATGTCTCCCATCTGCCACTGATGTTGTCATCTGTTCTGAATCCTTACTATCTGTAATAATATTTTCGTTCTTTTCATCAAAAAAAGAAAAAAGAAATCAAAGTCCATATCTCTCCATCAATAAAATGGCAAAAAAAGGAAAAATTTCAAAATACACATTTTGTTAAAAGGTGTATTTGTTTGGGGGGCGCAAGGGGTGTGAGTGTGTGCTTTTTTGAGCGTCTATATACATATAGTGCAAAAATTATGCTCATGTAGGCCAGAGTTTATGCACATCCAGGCAAAAAACTATGCATTTCAAAAATCATATACACAAAACTTAAAAAAACATGCACATTTTCAAAAACAAACGATGCATATCCAGTACAAAGTGATGTACATATAGGCCAATTTGTATGCACATTTAAGCAAAGATTTACGCACATAAAAAATTCATGCACATTTACGTAAAAACTTATGCACTTTAAGGGTTGATTTGGCACATGGCTTATCGGGGCCGAAGGAGGAGGTTGATGGTAAGAGGATGAAGCGGAGAGTCTGGCGCGTTCGGTGGTACACGGGGCTGATCGAGGCTAACTAAGGTTGAAATTCATCCCAGAAAATGAGCTTCATCACCAAGCTCATGGGGGCTTAAACAAGATATTTCCCATTTGTAGCCCTTCGCCTTCTCCTCATCTGGTATGCTCCTCTTGTACGCTATTCGCTCCTTCTTCCAAAATCAAACCCCTTCTCGCAATATGTTCGAGTTTTTTGTCGATTTGGGGTGATTATTGTGGTCAGAGGCGGCGGCATGGTGGTCGAAGAAGAAGTCGACAAAGGAGAGCAACTAAAATCAAACCCCTCCTCACTAGCGGAACCTCCTTTTCGAGTAGCACAGTGGTCGACAAAGAAGAGCAGCTTCACCAGCGGAACCTCCATGTGTATGGAGGTGGTGGTGTGGCTGATACGAATTTGTTACAAAACCTAGTTTCTTCACTTGTTGTAAAAGCCAAAAAACAGATTTACATATCACGTGTGTCCCTCCCTAAAAATTTTCATGCCTTTTTTCTTATCATTTTACACCTCAAAATCAACCTTCGTAAGCTTTCTAAACTGAACAGAAAATTGAGCTTCACTCTATATTTTCAGCTTAAACTTCAACCTTAGCATTTAACTTCAACTTCAGCCTCAACTTAACCATTTAACTTCAACATCAACCCAATTTAGCTTCAGCGTTACCGAACATACCTTAAAAAGTCACAAATACAGTGTAAAAACTCATGTAAATTTCAACACAAAAACAATATATGCAAACCTAGTACAAAGTTAGATGCACATGTAGACTAATTTATATATACATTTAGGGAAACACTTACATACACTTTAAAAAATCAAATCATACTTTGTAAAACTCATGTACTTTTTCAATACAAAAAAAGATATATGCACACCTAATATAATATATATACACATATAGGCTTATTTATATATACATTTAGGCAAAAACATATACACTTAAGTCATTCACATAAAATTCAAAAACCATACACATTTTTACTAGAAAAACGATACACCTAATACAAAATAAATCAACATACATGTCAATATTTCTGCACACTCGGGCAAATACTTATGCACATTCAGGGCGGACATGCAAATATTTTTGAAAACGCATTTCTCTTAACCACTATGTGCATATATTTCACCGGAGCACCCGTTCTCACAAGATATTTTTAGGCCCTTGCTATTTCACACACCGGGTAAATTGCTATTTACCGCACTGCTTGGCCCATGACGCACCAAGTATATCCGTCTGTGACGGACAGAAGCAATCCGCGCATCACAGACGGATCAAGTCACGGACGAAGTTACTGCCCTTAAAAGCAGCAACTTCATCCCCTTCGTCATTTTACGGAAAACATTCCATTTGAAAGCTCTCTCCTCCATTCCATTCGTCCTCTTCGATCTCTTCCTTCCATCCGTCACGTACGAATCTAATTCGTCCATTACGAATCAGGTTAGTTAAATCTATCATTGTTCTTGGCTTAGTTTAATGGTTTTGAAATTATTGAATGTTATTTTAAATTTTTGGATGAATTAAGTTTTAGGGTTTAAGTGTTCAATGTTGAATTTACTTGTATAAATGTTGTTTGAAACTGAAAAATTGCTTGGATCTGGACAAATGTTGTTCGAAATGATTGGTTGAAGGGTTGCTTGGATCTGGAAAAATTGCTTGGGGTTGAAGGGGAACAATCCGTCCGTGATAGATGGGTTCTGTGGATCCGTCACGGACGGGTTCTGTGTATCCGTGACTGACTGACATTGTTGATCCGTCACGGACGGATCAACATATAGCAAATGAGAATGCAGTACAGATTAGACAATGCACTAACCTGTTTGTCGTTGATGTTCCAAGCGTGAAAACAATATCTATCCAAGTTGACACAAGTCTTTCCCTGTACGGGATCAGCCAACTGTTTCTTACATACTGAGTCAGACGTGGCCAAACCCTCCATTCCGACTGAATTCTATGCAACTCCATCTCGTACTCTGGTATAGTTGTTTGCTTAAATAAATTATAGTATGCATTTGCAAACCTTGTACCCAAGCTTTTATCCTTCATCTCCTTCCTAGGATGATCCTCTATGTTCTTCTTCACATGGTGCCTACAGAGGATAGACTTGGCACTTGGAAAGAGTCTATCTAACACATTCATCAAGGCCTTTTCACGATCTGTCACTAGGCATGTCGGTGTTACTTGACACTTTTTGCACATTTTAAGAAGTTGTTGTGCGGCCCACACGTAGTTGTCTTCTTTCTCATGTTGTAGAAACGCCTCCGCCACATTATAGTTCTTCCATGTAGACGTGACTCCTATTATTTCGAGGAAAGGCAAGTCATACCTACACAAGAAGATGTGTCATGCATAATGAATAAACATATCAACAAGTAGATGTAGCATATAGATGTGTTATACTAACCTGTTAGTGCTGTATATGGAGTCTAGCAAAAGGACGTACGAAAATGCCTTTAGGAGTTTCATGGAATCTGGACTGACAAAGAAAATGTCGGCGATCTTATTTGTCGTTGGATCCGACCTATACTCCATAAAGTAGTTGTTCTCCTTGCACTTATGGAAGAACTCTTGGACCACGGTTCTTCCTTCCATCCCACTATGTCGAACATTGTACACTTCATTGTACACTTGCTTCATTTTAGTGCAATTGTTCGGGTCCTGGTTAAGTGTTGTTGCAATCTTTGATGGTTTATTATGATTTTCTGTCATGACCTTACACAACTTCTTCTGCTCAGGTGTCATCTTGCCAGTTGATGCATGCTCGTACAAGTCATCACCAATGACATGGTTGTGGGTTCCAACAACTACCTTGATTGTATATGAGTCCCTCGGTTTTTCTTGACACAACAATCTGAATGGACAATCACATTTTTTGCTCCTTGTTCTTTGCCTTACTCTGTTTTCATATTTAGGAATGTAAATTCCCGCTTTTTCACACAACAGCCATGACTTCCGAAGGCTTCCTCCACCAAAGTTTATATCCCGACCAAGAGTGATGCAAAAGTGATTATCAAAGCTAATCTGTCTAGCCCATTTAATAGCATCATCTCTGGAGCCGAATACTTCACCTGTGGTAAACTTCTCTGAATAATCTTCCGAAACAATCACTTCTTCAGGTGTAGGATAATAAAACTGCGGATGTGTGTGTAATGCCGGAAACCCAAACTTAGATGGAGCCTGCCACCTTACGGACGAAATTCCACTATGAGCAAAACAATCTAATCCCGACAAATGAGGTTGTTCAGGCGCCATAGGTTCGTCGAACAACCCAAGTGAGAAGGACGGTGGTGCCATGTCCCACGCATCATTCAGGGACAAATTGTTAATACCGCTGCTCACGATATTGTTCTCCTATTGAAGTAAAAAAAAACAAGTTAGCATAGAAGCATGTAAGAATCCAGTTTCTGTCAAACATGTGATGAATAGACACATTCCATCTGTCACGGATGGTAGCACCCCATCTGTCACGTATGAAGTGAATCCATACGTGACGGATGAATGACATTCATCCGTGACGGATTGAACAAGTCCATCCGTCACAGACTGTTTTTCTTTCAAAAAATAGTCGCCGAACAAAGTTATTGCACTTGCAATAATCTAGTAAAAATTTAGTATAACAACGCCAAACACTCAAACATGCAGTTTTGCACACAAAATCTACAACTTTTTAGTACAACTTAATCAAAGATGAAGTTTTTATGAACATATAGTAACAACTATTGAAATTACCTTATGAAAGTGTTTGTTTTTCCCAAAGAACAACTCAAACATATACATTCACAAGAAAGAACCATAAAATTCTTAACTTTTACTAACATGTAAAGTAAAAGCTTAAAAAACATACCTCATTATAATTGTAACTCCTTGAAACATCTTCTCCACCATTGAAGTTGGAAAAATCATCTTCATTTGCCATGGAAAAGAACTCTTGGAAATGGAAGAGAATGGAAGATGTGTTGTGGGAGGGAAAGAGAAGAGTGATGAAGAGGTTTAGGGTTTAATTTTGGCCGTAATATTGATGAGATATGACGGGGTAGTTAATGTTGTTAGGTGGGGACAAGTAACATTCAATTTTCTGGTTGTTTACTTCGTCTGTGACGGACCATGTGCATCCGTCCGTGACGGACCAAAGTGATCCATCCGTCAAGGACGAATCACCTTGGTCTGTTACGAATGGATGCACATGGTCCGTCACAGACGAAACGGTGCGTGAAATAGCAATTTCACCCGTGCGTGAAATAGAAATCGTGTTTATATATTTTAGTGTAACATATTTTGGGTAATTAAAATCTAAAAAGTAAGATGGGCTAGAAATAACAATAATAATGGAATAAATTTTGGGTGAAAAACAACTATAAATTTGGTTACCCTTATTTACCATATTCAGATTTCAGGCTTGTATTTTTATTTAAATTTATTTAATTAAAAAAGTTTAATATATAATTAAAACCGAACCCACTGTAATAGTTTTTTTTAAAAGGTTGGATTATGTAAGTTGAATGTGATGCTGACACGTAAGATTTAAGCCTATCCTATATATATATATATACTAGGAAGGTAAACCCGCGCTACGCGCGGGTCTGCAATTTGGTATACATTTGGTTTTGTGGATTGGTTTTGCTTGATGTTGATGGTTTTGCTTCATGGTGAGCTGCTGTAACTTTTTTATTCATTTAGATTGATATAAGTTCATCGTTGTAATAATAAGAGTTGTATTCAATTATAGTATGTAACCAAAGATAAAGAGCAAATATTATGTGTTTACAATATACAATATCAATTTCATTTTTAAAAGGCAAATATTCTACCTATATACATATTGAGAGTGAGTTTGTTATAGTTTATAAATAAATACTTTTGTTGGGGTTTTTCATTTTAGTAAAATTGTTTTTTTCCTGGGAATATTATATCCAGATTTAAATACTATATAGAATGTCTTTTAATAAGGCTAATAGTGAAGGGTAACAGTTTGAGGCTCTAAGACTCTTAAAGGCTTATGTGTTCTTTATTTTTAATGTCCACTGATTGGAGTTACATTATATATAGATTTAAATACTATATATAATGACCACTGATTTCACTACCTGCCCAATTGCATAAACTTTATATTTGGTCAAATTTCAACCATTATTGCATGATTAAGGAGTATACAACTCATAATAATTAATTTGTAAGTAGATGACTAATTCTTAGTTTAAAAAGATTGTATTGAATATTCTACATTTACATGTTGTTTTTTGTTGTACAAATTTAGGCATTTGTAACATAACAATTTTCTTATAATCAATGGTTATATGGAATAGTATATAACATGCCAAAGTAAAGATCTAGGTGAATAGTCTAATATACGGAGTATGAAATAGTCTAATTTGTGTTTATTTTTTTGAGGCACAAAAAAAAAGGTTCAATTTATATGAGCATGTTTTTTTTAAAGGTTCAATTAAATAACAGATTTAATGTGCTCTAATGGATCAGATTTAATGTCGATTGATGTTGATGGGCTGGTCTTCAGCTTATTCCTATACTAGATTATGTGGTGTAATGGATTGGCCATGTGGACTGGCCCTTATGTATTATCACATAATGGATGATTGCTTGACATCATCTTGGGCCATGCCCATGCGAATTTGAGTAGTAGCATTCATGATGGGGGATTAATTTGGTGAAAAACCCAAATGATCAATCATAGGCCTTTTGCCATCAGCTTAGAATATGAGGAAATTGGAACCTAGACCTCAAAATATGACTAACAGAAAGGAAAGGTTGCTAACAAAACATCAAGGACAGGGTACTAAAATCTCCAATCTCAAAAATTCAAGCTTGTTGCATTAGAAAATTAACATGTTTAAAAGGTATTACTAAAACAATACTAATTATTGTAAAGACAAAACCATATATCATGTACCACCTCCTCATAACTTCTAACAACAACAAAAGAAGTGATTAAATAAAGGCGACGACGAAACAAGGTTCTTGTGTCGAGCATATGTACATCATTACGGCGCGGTCAAGGGACCAAACCTTTAACAGGTCCAGTCTCAGGCTTCAGAGGAACCCGTAAATGCTCACTGGGTTCGGTAACATTGGGCTTCAGATACTCGGGTTCGGCCTTATCAGCAACAACCCCCTTGGGGGAGTCTGATTTTGACTGATGAATCTGAGCAAACTCATCCACCACCTTCCTCTTCTGCTCGTCTTCAGCCATGTCCACCTTCTCTTTAGTCTTCTGCCCAACCTCTCCAGCCGCCTTTGTAACCTTGGAAGGCTCCGGTTACCCATGTGGCCCCAGTCAGTACATAGCGGTTCTTCATTATAGCGGACCCCGTATTGCTCACCTTTTGCTTAGCGGCTGCAAACTTCTCTAGACAACTTAATACTAACCAGCATTACTTTGTGATGAAGTGATACCAGATCTATGAGGAGGAATAACATCAACACGGCGCCGGAGGAGCGACCACGCTGGATATCGCGGCGTCACCGCCTTCCAAAATCAAGGGGCTAATAATACCGGTCTTCTTCCATTGTATGATAGGGCTCCTGCCGCGGTCTCCGGGAGCAATTACGGCGGATATGCCGGCGCCAGACTCGGCGATGCGGAGGAGGAAGTGGATAGCGGCATTGGAGGATGAGATCCAAACGCGGTAGAGCCGAAATTGATGGCGGAGGAAGACCGTAACATCGATGGCATGAGCGGAAATAATTGATATTCGCTTGCAGTATTTATATACGGATTAATGGATGTAAAACAGAGTGTAAAAAAACTGAAGAAGGATAAAGGGTGGAGTATTACATGGATTAATGGGCATTTATAGGTTTTGAAATGTAAAACAGATTGCAAAAAAAACGGAAGCATGCTAAGAGGTTTTACTGGATGTGTTTACACGTTTTCAAAGCTTTTAAGACCTTTCAAAAACTCACTTAATACATAAACATTAATTGAGAATGTGGGCTTACTTTCTCATAAGAATAGGTTGCCTTACTCCTCACAAATGTAGTCACGCCTGTCATTAATACTACCAGAATGCTAATTTTTATATAGATTAGGATATAGATAGATATAGATTTATTCCATATATATACGCACGTATTATAATCTATAAAATATGTAAGAGTATTAATATTAATTTTTAGTATGTTTTCCAAAATCATATAATTCTTATTTTGTAGTTATAAATAATAGTTTACATATATTATATACATACATATTACAACACATAATGTATATAGCTTTTACAGGTGGACATTAATTATAGTGGTGGGCATAAGACAAATATATATACAAACAAAAAAATTATTTATGCTGATTTATTATTGTGTCGTAATGGATCAATTTGAATGTGGATTGATGCTGATTGATGATGATGGGCCGACCTTCAACTTCTTCCTATTGCTTCACATCAGATTGGCCCAAGCCCATGCTGATTTGAGTGGGAGGGTTTGAGTAGCAACATTAAATGTCAGAGCATTAATTTGGTGAAAAACCCAAAATTATAGTAGATTAGGATAGAAAATAGATATGAAAAGGATTAGTCATTAATACTTAGTGATGTGAAACAAGGAGGTTGAGGGCCTTGTCTCACTTGCTTGAGCTCCGGATCGTGGCACAAGTAGGCTTGAGCTTCTCCTTGGGGCACCAGCTGGTTCTTGATGGTTCCTTGAGGATGATTTGAAGGCGGAAGCAAGATGGAACTCCTTGGAATGCCGAGAGAGGGCAATGGCCAGCCGAGGGTACTTGAGGCTAACCGAGGTGGAGCAAGGGGCCAAGGGAACCTCTAGAGGAGGTTCCTTGGCTGGCTTCTTCTTGGAACAAGTTCAAGAGATTGATTTGAGTAAGAGGTGCGTGAGATTGAGAGAAGAGAAAGGGGATTGAGAAAGCTTGAGTTGATAGATAAATTGGAGGCCTTAGGGAAGTATTCCTCAACCCAAGGATATAAATCCAATTCTTAAATCTTCAACTAGTTACAAATGACCTACAAAAGAAGCATAAATACTTAGGGCATTTTCAGCCAACAAGGCTTGTATCACTAATGGGCCTTGGGTTGAAGCCCATTTACAAATGATTCTTCACACCCAATAAGGCAAGTCTAACAACATAATGTAAATGACTGAAAATGGAAAATGGATAAGAGCCTTGGAAATGCTCGGATAGTTGCGGCCACTAGGACAGCCATGGGGCACACGCCTATGAGTTTCATGAGGCCGATGCGCGCCCAGTGCCATCTTGGTCTTCATGTGGGGACATGGTCACCAAAGTGACTAGGCGCGGTGGCGGTGGCTTGACGAGGACAATGCTTGGCCACCATGGAGCCGAGGTGAACGACGACCAACCAAGTGATGGCATTGATGGAGGTTGGCATCCATCACTATCCCCTTCTTGAGGGAGAATTGTCCTCAATTCGTCTTCATAAGCCGGGGGCACATGTGGGAGAAGGACTGCTAACTTGAGAGCGGGATGGGCACCGTAGTCCTCGGGAAGCTCCACCACATAGGTATGGTCTTCGAACCACTTGAGCACCGTGAAGGGGTCATCTCCGCATGGGTTGAACTTGAAGTGGTGCCGTCCGGGGAACCTCTCAAAAGGAGTAAGCATGTTTGCCAATGGAATGGTCCTAGTACAAGCAAACTCAACAAACAAAGGTAAGTCCATCCAATGGTGCGGGTTGGCCCTAAGGATGGTTCTAAGCAAGCACGGGTGCAGGAGTGGCAATGAGTGGCAAGGAGAAGGTATGTCCCAAATTTCAGCCACAAAGTCCTCCAAGAATGACCCACAAAGTTAGGATCCCAAGCCAACATTCTAGTATGAGGGTTTCCATGTAAGTTCACTACTGGGTCAAAGGAAAGGGAAGCTAGCTCTGAGGCATAGTATGTGGTCCTACAAGGAATGCCATGATCCATCCTAGAGAAGTGGTCGACTATCACACAAATGGAATCCCTCCCCTTCTTAGTCGTGGGCAATCCAGTGAAAAAAGCCATTGCTATATCTTCCCAAGGGGCGGCTGGAATGGGTATGGGTGTGTAGGAACCTTGAAGGGGGGCCTAGACAAATGGTGGCCAAAAAACATATTCCTCACGTGTGGCCATGGTTGTTGCATTCCTAAACTGTCCATGGCTCTCATGGGTTTCCCTAATTAGCAAACGCCTAATGGAGGCTCTAGGGACACAAAGCTCACTGTCTCGGTAAAAGAAACCATCATCCAAGAAAGAGTTCTCAAGTTCACCCATAGTGGCATACCTGGCTAGGATATGGCTAAGGAAGGGCTTTTGAGCATGTGAAGACATAATAATAGGAACTTCCCAAAATGTGAGCATGAAGAATAGAAGGAAGCACATACCTCCTAGACAAGATGTCAGTAATCTTGTCTTGGCCCTTCTTACACTTGACACCATAAGGACAAGTCTCCATAAGCTCCATCCCACGTGTATGGCGCCGGCCAAGGTCAGCATGTTTCTTCAAGTAGGCAAGGGCCTCATGATGTGCGTGGAGGGAGAACTCCTTTGGTGGTGAAGTAATGAGGCGCCGACCTCCTTGGGGGTGGGGAAATGGAGAGGCACCAAGGGGCAACAAGGGCGCTGGCCAAGGCGGCAATAAGGCACCTTCCTCCTTTGGTGGTGCGACAATGGGGCACCGACCTCTGTGGGGGTGGGGCAGTGGAGAGGCGCCAATAGGCAACACGGGCGCCGACCAAGGTGGCAACAAGGCACCTTCCTCCTTTGGTGGTGCGACAATGGGGCGCCAACCTCTGTGGGGGTGGGGCAGTGGAGAGGCGCCAAGAGGCAACATGGGCGCCGGCCAAGGTGGTAACAAGGCACTGTTCTCCTCTGGTGGTGCGGCAATGGGGCGCCAACCTCCGTGGGGGAGGGGCAGTGGAGAGGCGCCAAGAGGCAACACAAGCGCTGGCTAAGGCGGCAACAATGCACCATCCTCCTTGGTGGTGAGGCAATGGTGAGGCACCAAGGGGAAACGAGGCTCGCAACGCCCTTGTAGGGGGGCCGGGGCGCCGCATGCTGAATGGGGATTGGGTGTCGCCGACACAGGCGCCGAGTCGGTGGTGACGGAGGCCGTGCCGGTGATGAGCGCGCCTCGCAGTGGGTAGGTACCGATGGCCGCGCGCTTACCCTTGCCCGAGTGTTGAGGCACTAGGACGGGAGCCGATGTAGGAGCCTCATCCGTGGGCCGAGACTGGGGGCGTGGAGGCACCGTTGCCGCACGTTGTATGAAGTTTTGACGCAGTCAACACGGGTTCCGCGCCGGGGGAGGCGGAGGCCGTGTCGGTAGTGAGCGTGTCAGGCGGTGGCTGAGTACCGGTGGCCGCGAGGATGAACTTGGTGGAGCGTGCCTCCTCGGCTGCGGCTTCGGGGCGGTGGGCACTAGGCTCATCATCGGTGTGGTCTTGTGGACGCCGGCCAGGTGGCGGCCGAGCGTCGTGATGCTCTCGTGGCTCCACACGTGCCGAGGCCACATGGTGGTGGTGGGCGTTCGGGTCATGGGAGGAGGCGTCGGTAAGAATAGGCACCGGCCGAGACAGTGCCAAGGCCGGAGTAGGCGTTGGGGAAGTGGTGGAGATGATGGCCAAGAGGCGCTCAAGGGCGGCCATCCGAGTGTCGGCAACCTCCTTCGCTCAGCGCTCCTCGGCGGCCTTGATCTCCTCCTCTCGGCGTCGCTCGGCCTCGATGAGCTCCTTCTCTCGGCGAAACTCGGCTCGAGCGGCGCGTAATGCCTCAACGGTGGCTCGCGGTGAGGATGAGAGCCAGATGGGGCTAGACCATGGGTGATGTGGGAGCCGCGGGTGCGGTGTGGAAGCTGGCCAAGAGGTGCCGATCTTATTGGGGGTGGTGATCATGGCCATTGGTGCGGAGGCCGGCGCGGGGAGGCGACAACCAGTCTGGGTCGCGACGGTCTAGCGGGCTCTAGGGCGGGCCCCGGGCACGGCCATGGTTCTGGGGGTACACATTCGCCAATGCATCATCTTCAAAGGCCTCTAGATGCTCTCCATAGGGGCCTTCCCCTTCATAGCCTCCAAAAGACTCATCCTCCATATTGAAGGCAGTGAAGTTATACCCATAGAGGTGGTGGACCTCATCGTCGGCGGCGGGCCTAGGAGCGGCGCGTAGGTAAGGGCCTCCATTTAAGTGGATGTCATCATGAGCTTGGCCTTGTGGACGCCGGCCCGACAGCGGCCGAGCGTGATAAGGCACTTGTGGCTCCTCCATGGTAACTCACCTAGCACAAGCAATAAGGTAAAGCAAGTCAAAAGTTCAAGGCAATCAAAACCATCACACTAGGCCTAAGACAATCAAAACCAATGCAATACAAGAAGGCATACAGAGGTGCACAAGGGAGTGGGTAGCTTGTGACTTGCACTACTTAGGTAATACTTAGGCATGTAAGGAGAATGCAAGGCAAAGAGAGCAAGTCATTGTAAACAAGTCAAAAGCATGGCAAAATAATTCCAAGATCACTTAAAAAGATTTTAAACAAGTATGGAACATAGGCATACAACTTAGTAAATTGAGTTTAGAGTAGTTGACCCAAGTGACAAGGAAAGAAGAATGATGGGGAGGCAAGCTTAATGAACCTTGGATGCCAAGTGAATGAAAACTTCCTTTTTGGCATGAGGCCTTTGAGTCCGTCCAAAGAGGTGAAACTTACAACTTTTGATCTTTCCTTGGAGACTTTGTTGATGTTTCTTTTGTTTTTTTTACTTTATGTTTTTTTTTGTCTCCTTCTTTTTACTTGAAAAAACAATAAATAAAAAAGAAATGTGTAACTTGGAAGGCTACTTGGACTTGGGAAGACCGCAAATGTGTTTGAATGGGCAACCAAGGGGTGTAGACGTTTTTGGCATGTACCACAAATGTGTTTGGTGGTCAAACTTTGAATGGAGAAAGAGAAGAGAAGACTTGTCACTTTAGGTGACTACCTTTCAACCCACCATGCTAGGCTACACACACGAAATCCCACACAAGCTAGAGGAAAGATAGCTTTCTAGGAATTACCCGAAATGGCACTAGACAAGTTTACTTTTGACCAAAAAAATGTTGGAGTTTCCACTTTGGGAGGTGTCACATGCATGGGATAAAGATTCAAAAAGGACTCTAGCAAATAAGCATGAAGGGATGGCCATCCATGGAGGATAGGTTGGGGACTGTAGGGTGGTCGGAGGCGGCGGCAGGGTGGTGGGTGGCGGCGGAGCGGTGGTGGGAGGCGGTGGCAAGGCGGTAGAGCGGCAGTTTTGTGGGTTTTTGCGGGGGTTTTTGGAGGGGATGAATAATAAACCTTAACAAGAATAAAAAGAGAAAAAAATTGAGAAGAAAAAGCACTTAACTTGGCCTTTAAGCTCTGATATCAATTGATGTGAAACAAGGAGGTTGAGGGCCTTGTCTCACTTGCTTGAGCTCCGGATCGTGGCACAAGTAGGATTGAGCTTCTCCTTGGGGCACCAGCTGGTTCTTGATTGTTCCTTGAGGATGATTTGAAGGCGGAAGCAAGATGGAACTCCTTGGAATGCCGAGAGAGGGCAATGGCCAGCCGATGGTACTTGAGGCTAGCCGAGGTGAAGCAAGGGGCCAAGGGAACCTCTAGAGGAGGTTCCTTGACTGGCTTCTTCTTGGAACAAGTTCAAGAGATTGATTTGAGTAAGAGGTGCGTGAGATTGAGAGAAAGAGAGAGGGGATTGAGAAAGCTTGAGTTGATAGATAAATTGGAGGCCTTAGGGAGGTATTCCTCAACCCAAGAATAGAAATCCAATTCTTAAATCTTCAACTAGTTATAAATGACCTACAAGAGAAGCTTAAATACTTAGGGCATTTTCAGCCAACAAGGCTTGTACCACTAATGGGTCTTGGGTTGAAGTACATATGCAAATGACTCTTCACACCCAATAAGACAAGTTAACAGCATAATGTTAATGAATAAAAAGGTAAATGGGATAAGAGCCTTGGAAAGGCTTGGATAGTTGCGGCCGCTAGGCCAGCCATGGGGCGCGCGCCTATCAAGGCCGACCAATGAACCTCGAATGCCCTGTACAAAAAATGTCATGAGGCCCTAATAAAGGGTCAATAACCATAAAAATATCAACGCAATGAAAAATAAACTCCATTCCGCAAGAATATGTTGAATTGAATCAATACTTTGGAAAAAGTAAATTGATTAACAATGACATTTAGTTAAAAAGAGAAGAACAAATGAAAATTGGTTGAACCAGGAATTTGCTAATAATAGTCATCAGTAGCGAAAACAACTTTCTAATCTCCTTTTATTATCTATTTACAGTAACCAAAACAAGCTTTTTGCCTTTTCAATTTAGAACTTCAGATTGAAAAATATTTTATCCAATTTCAAATTGAAACCTTCGTACTAAATATGTGGATTGAACAAAAAGTTATGAACATAACAGAAGATTTACAAACTTTACCAAAAAACAAAGTTAAATTAAAAAAGACCAACAGTGAGTGGAGGGGGGATAAATTGAACGATGAAGCAATTGTCAAAAATTAAAACATCAGATCTGTCCGAATTTGAAAAGCACAGAGAAGAAGAAATAGAGAAGAGGAAATAGGTCATGCTTAAAAGAAAAAAAAGACTGATGAAATAATATATAAGAGGAGGAAAAATGAATACTAAAATTTAAAGCACGCTATCCCTCTGGTTTAAATATCTAGAAAACTAGGAGAAGAGGAAAGGGTTTTGTGGAGTTCCAAAGTAAACAACGACGCATTTTTTAAAGGACCTATATTGATAAATACAAGAAATAATTAATGTTTTATTGTAACAGGCCCTTAACTGTGATACAAATTGGGCCCAATAAATCAGAGGCCTTGTGCAGGTGCCCACCTTGCACCTGCTCAGGGCCGGGCCTGGCGCCTATGAGTGTCATAGGGTCGATGCGCGCCCGGTGCCATCATGGTCTTCATGTGGGGACATGGTCACCAAAGTGACTAGGCCGGTGGCAGTGGCTTGACGAGGACAATGCTTGGCTACCATGGAGTCGAGGTGAGCGACGACCAACAAAATGATGGCATTGATGGAGGTTGGCATCCATCACTTAGGTTGAAGAGTATGTATATCTAAAGATAGCATGCTTGTCTGACTTATTTATGTTATAAGTAATTATTAAAGCATGAAATTTTAGCATCAATGATAGTGCTTGTGTTTAAGTATTGTTCAAAGGTTACTTGAATACATGTTTTTAAAGTGTATATGACAGTTTATGAATCTGTATTAAGTTCTCAAAGCATCAAAGAGTAAACATGTATAAATGTTTACAGCTTCATCAAATCTATTTGCATATGCTAACTCTGTTGTGAAGTTCAATGGGCTAAATTATGATAATTGGTCCGAACGATTCTGTTTACACTGGTATAATGGCCTTGGACCTAGTAATAGTGAATGAGCAGCCCACAACCATTACAAATGATAGCACCGATGCTAAAATGTCTCTTTATGAGGCTTGTGAGCGGTCTAACCGGTTGAGTTTGAGCCTCATGAGGATGACTATGGATGAAAGTATTAAGCCATATATGCCAATGACAAAGAATGCAAGGGATTTCATGCATAAAATTAAGGAGTGTTAACATTCGGATTTGGTAGACAAGTAGATCGTAGATAGCCTAATGAGTCAGCTAACTACAAAAAAGTTTGACTAGTCTCAGCCTATCCATGATCATGTGACTCACATGTTTAGTTTGGCATTAAAGTTGTAAATGAGACATTCCTAGTCCAATTCATTACTAAATCTTTACCTCTTGAGTTTGCCTAGTTCTAGGTGAAGTACAACAACGTGGTAGCAAGAATTTGCACCACTTGATGATTGAAAAAAAAATTGATCTTTGCAAGAAGAACTTGATTTGATCTTGAATCTGTCAATCTACAACCAGAAAACGCGTCAGGAGGCGAGGCTCTTCTCCCCATGGGCACTCCCACGCTCAAGTTAGTTCAAGCGTTGTTCTTGATTTAATGGAGGAAGACAAAATTGTAGACAATGAATAAGAAAAGATAGGCTAGGGTTTTTCTTAAGCCTTAAACACCTCCTTTATTATGAAAAGATATAAATTAGCCTCATTATCTTTTAATGGGCCTTTAAATTAATACTAAATTAAAATTACTTTTTTGATTAAAATAAAATACCTCGTCAAACACCATTAAGGATAAATGAAACTTTCAGGAGTTAAAAGGCTATGTTGGTTCAAGAGGAGGGGAGATTAAGGAAGACGAAGGATCAGGTTGTTCATCTCGAAGGTCATGATGGTTCCAACAACAGTAAAGGGAAGCCAAATAAAAAGGACAAGAAGAAGGATAAGGCTTTCATGAAAGACCCTGAGAGTCAAATCCGAAAGGAGAAGAAGTGTTTCTTTTGTAAAAAATCGGGACACTTCAAGAAAGATTGTCCTAAAAGGAATGCTTGGTTCAGTAAGAAAGGTAAGCATCGTAGTTATGTTTGATTTGAATCGAACCTTATAGAAGTGTTTAACAATACTTGATGGTTAGATTCTGGTGCTACTGCTCATGTGTCTCATATTAAACATGGATTCAGTTAGGTCCAGTCCATAAGAGGAGTTGAACAATATTTGTTCATGGGAAACATTATGAAGGCACATATAGAAGGCATTGGGACTTATAGGTTGATATTAGATACCATATGTCGATCATATAGATCTTGAAGGATGTCTCTATGTTTTTGATTGTGCTAGATATCTTGTTTTCATTAGTAGACTAGACAAATTAGTTTTTTATGTTAAGTTTGGACATTGTGGATTTTCATTGTTCATACATGATTACTTATATGGTTGTGGTACATTGATTGGTTCTTGTAGGATCGTGATTGTTAGATTAATAACAAGGGAACTGAGAATACAGATTACAGTTCCCTTCGCAGCGGAAATAAACAATCAAATAAATGAACAAGTTCCTTATAGTGGAAACCTTCGATTGCCAACTAGCAATCTAGGATAAAAACCACTACCTTTATTTCGAAAGGATTTCAAGGTCTACTTCTTGATTTCTTATCTCTTTGGTTATAACTTATCCTAGGAACAAACACACAGTTTCTTTGCCTTACACACAGTTAGGCAATCCTAGATAACTTAACACAAATTATAATCAATCCAAGAAGCAATCCTTAGCACCAAGGAACTAACCCACTTACAGTCACAGGAACTAGCACACAGCTCTCAGGTTCCTTGACTGGTTCCTCTTGATCTCAGTTTGCTTTTATGATCTTGTTTGAGAGCTTCACACTTTGATGTTTGCTATGGAGTGTGATTCTTGTAGTTGTGCTTGAAGTTGTCAATGAAGCACAATTGCCTTTTATACTTCAAAGGCTGGTTGGCTTCCAGTTCCCATCGGACCGAACTAGAAGCTCAATCTAACGGTGATCCACAAATCCCGTCAACTAGGTTGTCATAGATGTTTATGTGTGCAAGACAACTTCCTTAATGAGCTAGGAAACAACATGGGTAGTTAATAGCCGTTTGTGTCAGTCCAACGATGATGGGACAGTTACTTTCCGCTTCTCTATGCGGCTCCAGGATTTTTGCTGACACATCTCACCTACTCTGGTTCCTACCAACAGTGATGAGGTTCCCATGCGCTAGCTCCCTTGTGGATTCGCCACTCTTCTCAAGCCTATACTTCTTCAATAGACTTCTTTTATACGTGTTCCCTTGTGAGCGCTTCCTCGCTTCACTTCCACTGAGTTCCCTTGCTGGCGAACTCCGGTTCCTATCAGCGCAAGCTTCTTGCTTCGCTATCCTTCTTTGTCTTGTTTGGATATCATGGTTTCAATAACTGTCATGTGGTTCCTTTAAGCACATCTTTGAGATAAAACATTAGTATCAAAGTATTTGTCATCTTCAAAAGTAGAGAAACTGAGGAAAGGAACTCCATGGGAACTGAGGTTCCTGAGTTCCATTTCCTAACAATTCCCCCCTTTTTGATGATGACAAATATAAGGAACCTGACAACATAATAAGGACATGAAGTTCATGAGAACAGTTGAGCTAAGAGATTTACAACTTTATGAAATAATGAGAGAACATTCAATAGTTGCAAATTCCCCCTAAGCAAAGGAACTAAGTTATTCGAGTTCCCCCTCAGAAAGAGAACGGGTTCAGATTTCCTATAAGTCCTATAGTTCCAAGAGTTCAAGGTTCCTATACATTCTTCCCCCTTTTGACATCATCGAAAAGATCAATTAACTTATCAAGTGTAGGATATCAATGTGAAATAAACAATTGCTTTAAACCCATGAAAGTCACCATAATAGAAACTTAGGCTAAGACAAATAATGCATTAGAAAAACTCCCGGAAATGTTCATTTAATCATGAAAACCAACACATTGTTCACATATGCATAGAAGAAAGACAAACAAAGATCACAATCAACTTGAAACAATCAAAAGAAAGGATAGGAGAGGAAGGTGGAATCCTAGGGAACTACTAGCACAATGTGTTGTTACAGCACTGGGAACTAGGAAAGTCATTCATGTCGCTCTGTAGTTTCCTCTTCTTCTTTAGTGTCATTCTTTTCCTCAGTTCCCTCATCCTTGGCCTGTAGCCGTCTTAGACGTATCCTTCAACCCAGCTGCCTGAGCTCCTCCAATTACAGCCTCCAAATTTTTTTTGAGGAAAGGGCAAAGCATGGGAGTCATTGGACTGACAAAATTGCATGTGGGATAACACCAGCTTAGGCAGATCAACTTGTTCCCCAGACAGAATCTTTTCCATGAGGATGGCGTCCGTGATGAGGACTGAGGCTCTGTGCTCTTGCTTGGGAACCAGATTCTGAAGGTTGTTTATACTAGCCGTTTAGGAGTACTGCCTTTCCTAGTTCCTTTCTGGCGATTTCTTCATTGTGCTAGAGGGATATATGGGAACTTCTAGTGTAGGGATTTAAGACACAAGACATGAAAGGACGTTCCCATAAAAGAAATTAGGGAGGGCCATTTATCACATCGCATTCTAATTCCCAGAGAGGGTTGAGAGATGGATCATAGGGAACTAGATTATGCAATGAGGCAAGGGAGGGTCATAGTACACAATCATCATTTCGGCTTGTATCATCGGGTTAGAATATGATCAGATTGTGACTTTTGGGCCAACAAGGAAACTTGGACAATGATTGAATTTCAATAAAAAAGAAACATTCAAGGAGAAAAACTAGAAAGATTTATCAAAGCCTTTTGAGTAACCATTATGGATACGAGGGTCTATTACAAAAGAGATAACACAATGATTCCAAGACACAAATAAGCAAAAGGATCTGAACTAGTCAATCAAGGGAATTGTAGAGTAACTTTAAACTAAAGGAACTGCTAGTTTATAGGAATCATTCCCAGTTCTAATCTAAGGTTCTCGAAGGGAACTCTATTCAAAGCTTTGGTGAATATATCTGCAATCTGATCTTCAGTCCTACAGAATTCCATAATGATGTTCCCTTTCTCAATATGATCTCTAAGGAAGTGATGCCTTATATCTATGTGTTTGGTCCTAGTATGATGTACATGATTCTTAGAAATGTTTATAGCACTGGTATTATCACAAAGAATAGTAAGAGGACCATAAGACATACCGAAATCCGCGAGTTGTTGCTTTAGCCATAAGAGTTGGGAACAACAAGAGGCAACTGCAATGTATTCAGATTCTGTGGTGGAGAGGGAGACTGAGATTTGTTTCTTTGAACCCCATGACACAAGGCAAGGGCCTAGGAACTGTGCCATTCCAGAAGTACTCTTCCTATCCACCAAGTATCCAGCATAATCAGCATCAGTGAAACCTATCAGCTCAAAGGGACACTCTTTGGGGTACCAAATGCAGAGTGAGTCAGTTCCCTTGAGATATCGGAATATCCTTTTCACAGCTGCTAAGTGTGTTTCTCTTGGACATGATTGAAACCTAGCACACAAGTAAACAACAAACACAATGTTTGGAAGACTAGCTGTTAGATACATGAGGGAACCTATCATACCTCTATAGAGTTTTTCTTCCACAAGAGGACTTGAGTGATCTTTGTCCAAATGAGCGATTGTAGAGATAGGAGTTGAGAGAGGTTTACAAGACTCCATTTTAAACTTTTTCAACAGTTCCCTGACATACTTTTGTTGGTGAATTTGTATGCCATCTTTCTTTTGGGTTATTTGCAATCCGAGGAAGAAAGTGAGTTCCCTATTAGACTCATTTCAAATTCACTACTCATCAAGTCTTTGAACTTCTCTACAAGGGACATGTTAGTGGAACCAAAAATGATATCATCAACATAGATTTGAACCACTAAAATGTTACCTTCTTCTTCTAGAATGAAGAGAGTCTTGTCAATGATGCCACGCCTGTAACCATTGGAGAGTAGGAACTGGGCGAGACGATCATACCAAGCTCTAGGGGCTTGCTTGAGACCATACAATGCTTTGTCTAGGAAATATACATGGTCTGGATGATCACTATCTTCGAAACTGGGTGGTTGCTTGACATAGACTTCCTCTTGAAGAATGCCATTGAGGAAGGCGGTCTTGACATCCATTTGGAATAGCTTGAACCCCTTGTGTGATGCGAAGGCAATCAATAACCTTATTGCTTCAATCCTTGCCACCGGAGCATAGGTTTCATCATAGTCGATTCCTTCTTGTTGATTGTATCCTTGAGCAACAAGCCTTGCTTTGTTCCTAATTACAGCTCCTGAGTCATCGAGCTTGTTTCTGAAAACCCATCTAGTTCCTATGATATGCTTATCTTTGGGGCGGGGAACTAGATGCCAGACTTTGTTCCTTTCAAACTGATGAAGCTCTTCTTGCATGGCTTGGATCCAATCTACATCCTTCAGTGCTTCACCTATGTTCTTTGGTTCCACAATAGATAAGAAAGCATTGAAAGCATAAAAGGTTAGATCATCGAACCTGACTGGAGGCTTGATGGTTCTTCTTTCTCTATTGGGAACTAGAGCATTTGATATGGAGGTGTTTTGATTTGAACATTCAGCTTCTGCTTCTGTGTTGGGATCACCTTCTCCATTGAAGAACATGTGAGAGGATGAATCATTGATGTCTCCACAAGTGTTGTCTTCATGTTCATGGTTCCCATAAATGGATTGTTGTTGATTATCCATGGGAACTGATGGAGGAACAAGTGGGGGATTTTGTGCAACAGGGAAGGAACTGGGTGGTGTGATGTCTTCATCTGGATCTTCTTGAGGAGGTTTGGGAAATGGATCTTCAAAGGAACTGATAGTGTTCTGCACATTTCTACCAAGTGATTTTTCATTAAAAATAACATGAACACTTTCTTCTACCTTTTTGGTCCTTTTGTTGAAGATCTTGTAGGCCTTGCTGCTTGATGCATATCCAATGAAGATCCCTTCATCACTCCTTGGGTCAAATTTGCCAAGATTGTCCTTTCCATTGTTGTGCACAAAGCACTTGCATCCGAACACCCTAAGATGTGAAATGTTGGGAACCCTTCCTCTTAGAAGTTCATAGGGTGTCTTCTCTGTGATTGGGCGAAGCATAGCTCGATTGATGATGTAGTAGGATGTGTTGATTGCCTCAGCCCAGAATGATTGAGAGAGTCCACTTGAGATGAGCATCGTTCGAGCCATGTCTTCTAAGGTTCTGTTCTTCCTTTCCACTACTCCATTTTGTTGAGAAGTGTATGGTGCAGAGAAGTTGTGATCAATGCCATGCTCACTGCAAAAGGTTAGAAATTCTCTATTTTCGAACTCGGTACCATGGTCAGAACGGATAGAATTGATGGAACAGTCGAGAGACTTTTCTAACATGGGAACCAGATCCTTAAAACGTCCAATCACTTCACTTTTAGATTTTATGAATATTGTCCAAGTAAAATGAGAGAAGTCATCGACGAGAACAAAGATATACCTGTTTCCTCCTAGGCTTTGAACTCTCATGGGTCCACAAAGGTCCATGTGAATGAGTTCAAGGGGCCTTGAGGAGCTTACCATATTTTTGGATTTAAAGGAACTCCGAGCTTGTTTCCCTCTTACACAGTCTGAGCATGGTTCCTCAGATTTGCCACTTAGCTTTGGGAGGCCCCTGACTAGTTCCTTTGAGTATAGCTTTTGGTTCAATTTGGTGCTAGCATGACCAAGACGTTGATGCCACAAGTCCGTTTGATCATTTACAGTTGAGAGACAGAGTTTCTCCTTGGGAACAAAGGATGGGTCAACAGCATACACATTGTTGAGCCTTTTACCTTTTAAGATGATTTGTCCCGAGGAGTCAAGGACGGTGCATTCATTTGATTTGAATATAACTTCATTGTCTCCTTGATCACACAGCTGTGACACACTAATTAGATCAAAAGCAAGATTATCAACAAGGTGGACTTTATTTACCTTAATGTGGTTATTGAGTTTCACAGTTCCTATTCCACAGATTTTCCCTTTGCTTTTGTCTCCAAAAGAGATGTTCCCTCCTTGGATGGGTTGAAGAGAGGTCATTTGATTTCTTCTTCCGATCATATGGCATGAGCACCCACTATCAATGTACCATAATCGAGGTTGCCTCTCTTCTTTCTGCACACAAGGGAACTAAGATTTCTGAACCCAGTGAAGCTTGGCTTTACTGGGAAGATTAGCATGTGATTTATCATTTTGAGTCTGTGAATGACAAGGGAACTGATTCCTCTCATGGTAATATGCATTTTTTCTCATTATCATAGTTCCTTTTCTTAGGACACTCAGTGTTGTAATGACCATTCATACCACAATATAAACACAAACGATTGTACACAACATGTCCATATTTTCCCTTTCCTGGCCTAAAAGGTTTTTCATTTTTTCTTTTATTGAAATCAACATTATTTCTAACCTTACTATGAGCCATGTCCACGTACCTTTTGTGAGCAAAAGAGTTAGTGAACCACTTATCTTCAGGAAATACTTTCTCCTTTCCCTTAGGTTCCCTTTCAGGACTTTTAGAACTTTCTTTGAGACGCTTGGCAACCTCAGCCTTGTTCTCAAGAACCATGATCTTCTCTAATAGGAACTGATTCCTATCTCGAGAAGTCGCAAGAGAAGTACTGAGGTTCTCATTCATCTCAACGAGTTCACGTCTAACCTTTTCATTTTCAGCATCATCATTCAACTTGTTGTCAATGTATCCAACTCCATGACGTTGTTTCACAAAGACAGTTTGATTGATCGTTTTTTCATTTATAGAATCAGTGAGAGTATCTAACCTATCAATTATAGATTGAAGCAAATCATTTCCAAATAGGTTATCATGCATAGGAACTATAACCGATTCTATCTTAGACTCACTACAAGATTGGCAAGTTTTAAGGGAATTGTCATGCACATTCCTAAGTTCCATGAGTTTGGAGTGAGTTTCAGCTAGATCTTTCTCAGTTTCATTAAGTTTCTTACTCCACACAGAGTTCTCAGTAGTTAAGCAAATGATCTCTTCTTCACAATCATCAAGTTTTTGTCGAATGGAACTCGTTTCCTTTCCTAGTTTCTTTATGATTTTTAGAAGTTATTTCTTATCACAATCAGCTAGAGTTCTTAGGAAGTCATCAGAAGTTACCTCAAGTTCTTCTGAGTCGCTTGAGTCTCCTTTTTCCATAAGACATCTTCCTCCAGAGAAACCACTCAGATCCAGTTCCTCATCTGAGTCTTCTCCCCATGATGCCACAAGAGCCTTCTTCCTTTGAGGTCTTTCATCTTCTTTGGAGTCTTCTTTGTTGGGACAACTCTTAGCGTAATGTTCCTTTTCTTTGCACTCATAGCAAGAGACATCCTTGAGATCTCTCCTTGGACCATTGTTAGAGGAACTGCCTTTTTGGAACCTTCCCTTCACGAAGAATTTTCTGATGTTTTTCATGAAGAGAGCTGTAAGTTCGTCCTCCTCTTCTTCTAGGTCTGAGTTCTCCTGCTCCATCTCAAGCCTTGAGAAGGCTTTGGAGATCTTGAGGGCAATTCCTTTCTCCAGTTTCTTGTCGGCATTATCTTTGGTGTGTTCTCCTTCTTCAACCTCTAGTTTCCCTATGATTTGAGTTAAGGGAAGAGATTGGATACCTGGGGTGTTCTTCATGATTCCTTTGATGAGGGTGAAATTGGAGTTAAGTCCATTGATGACCACCAGTGATTTGGAGACTTCATCAAGGGTGACCTCAGCCGCTGTTAACTTTCCAATGAGCCTATTGAAGCGAGAGTAATACTCAGAGATGGTTTCAGTTCCCATCATTTTGAATGTGTGGTATTCTACTTCTAAAGCAAACTTTCGGCTTTGCTTTAGTTCCTCACTTCCTTCATGCATGTCCTTGAGTGCTTGCCACATCTCTTTTGCCGTCTTGATTCCTATGACTTTGTCCATATCTTCTCTATCCAGTCCATTGAGAATGAACTGTCTAGCCTTGGCGTTTTTCTCCATGATGACATAATGCTCAGGTTTCCAATCTTCTTCCTTTTGGTTGAGATCGATATAGCCATCTCCATTCTCGACTATCCTCCAGCATTGGTAGTCATTGATCTTTATGTGGCTTTCCATGCACTTGGCCCACCATGTTTCTTCTCCCTTCTTTTAGAGATGTGGATTGTTGGCTGAGACATGATCTGCAAACTTAAAAAAGATCTAGAGCTTTTCCTGCTCTGGTACCAATTGTAGGATCGTGATTGTTAGATTAATAACAAGGGAACTGAGAATACAGATTACAGTTCCCTTTGCAGCGGAAATAAACAATCAAATAAATGAACAAGTTCCTTATAGTGGAAACCTTCGATTGCCAACTAGCAATCTAGGATAAAAACCACTACTTTTCTTTCGAAAGGATTTCAAGGTCTACTTCTTGATTTCTTATCTCTTTGGTTACAACTTATCCTAGGAACAAACACACAGTTTCTTTGCCTTACGCACAGTTAGGCAATCCTAGATAACTTAACACAAATTATAATCAATCCAAGAAGCAATCCTTAGCACCAAGGAACTAACCCACTTACAGTCACAAGAATTAGCACGCAGCTCTCAGGTTCCTTGACTGGTTCCTCTTGATCTCAGTTTGCTTTTATGATCTTGTTTGAGAGCTTCACAATTTGATGTTTGCTATGGAGTGTGATTCTTGTAGTTGTGCTTGAAGTTGTCAATGAAGCACAGTCGCCTTTTATACTTCAAAGGCTGGTTGGCTTCCAGTTCCTATCGGGCCGAACTAGAAGCTCAATCTAACGGTGATCCACAAATCCCGTCAACTAGGTTGTCATAGATGTTTATGTGTGCAAGACAACTTCCATAATGAGCTAGGAAACAACAAGGGTAGTTAATAGCCGTTTGTGTCAGTCCAACGATGATGGGACAGTTGCTTTCCGCTTCTCTCTGCGGCTCCAGGATTTCTGCTGACACATCTCACCTACTCTGGTTCCTACCAGCAGTGATGAGGTTCCCATGCGCTAGCTCCCTTGTGGATTCGCCACTCTTCTCAAGCCTATACTTCTTCAATAGACTTCTTTTATACGTGTTCCCTTGTGAGCGCTTCCTCGCTTCACTTCCACTGAGTTCCCTTGCTGGCGAACTCCGGTTCCTATCAGCACAAGCTTCTTGCTTCGCTATCCTTCTTTGTCTTGTTTGGCTTTCATGATTTCAATAACTGTCCTGTGATTCCTTTAAGCACATATTTCAAAAGTAGAGAAACTGAGGAAAGGAACTCCATGGGAACTGAGGTTCCTGAGTTTCATTTCCTAACAGTTCTCCCATAAAAGCATTGAAAGGAGTGCTTTAATTCACCGTGAAAAAAATAAGGATAAGGCAATGATGAGAAAAATCAGTTGAAGTAATGTTCTTTGAAAGGCTAGCGAACATGGATCATTGTTAGTAATTCGATCTTGTTTTGGTATTGATTTGAGTTGGGATTATATCAAGTCTATATCTTGTGGAATTGATTTTATAACTAGAAATCGATAAATCTGCTTTTAATTCAACCTATAAACCATTGTACTTTAGATTCAAAATCTACAACTTTAAGCTTCAACTACTTGTAAATTATCAAATTTAAACATTGAACTTGAAGTATTTGAAAATAAACTAAAAAACTAAAACTTTTAAGTAGAAATATTTGCAAATTACTAATTAAGCCTCAAATTTTCAACTTAAACCCATATATGCAAATTAATCTCATTAAGATTAATCCTCAACGAGCGATCCTTCAAAGCGACGCTCAGACCCATAAAATATAGGAAATCATCTTCATTTGTCATAATAAAACTAAAAAAATGGAAGAATGTTTTTTAATCTTTGAACTTCAATGTAATAGAAGGAAAAACGACCAATGGCTATATATATATAAACGCCAAACTTAAATTTAGTTAGATGGAAAAAAATGTGAAATTAGTTGAGATGCTTGGGCATTGAACCATTACGAATAGTGTGTCCTTCTCCGTTACGAACAATGCATCGTCCACCTTAAGTTAACTATTGAAAGTGTGTTTAATCTTTGATCATCAACTAATTACAAACATATACAAAACCTAAAAAAACAAACATGGTGTTAAATGACAAGTGTGTTTATTAAAAAAATTTATTTTCAATAATTGTGAGTTATATATATTTTATTTATTTAGTATAAAATTTGGTAAAATCAGTAAAAACCTAATTCTTTCAAATTTGTGTCATTTCCATTTCTAAATTTATTTGTGATGTTAAGACTTTTGATATTAATATTATAATATAATTATTATTAACTTATATATTATGTTCCATATAAAAGCATAATTCAACCATTATAAACCAAATCAAGTTCTAATATTTTTTGGCGAAAAAACCGCGCATTCCGTTTTGTTAAACTTCGCACTCCATCCTGGGCGGCACCTAATGCAGTCCAGAAAACCCAATTTTCTTGGGCTGCACTAGGTGTCGTTCAAGATGGGTTCATTTTTTTAATTAAAATTATGATTTAATTTGATTTATTAAAAATCCGGTTCAGTGAACCGGATTTTTGTGGGAAAAAGGGTTTCTGGGCGGCACAAATTGCCGTCAAGAAAACCGGTTCACTGAAACCGGTTTTTGGATGGCACTAGGTGCAGCCCATGGAGTGTACGATTGAAATTTAACGGTCAATTTGGGCTGCACATAGTGCTGCCCAGAATTATCCCGTTTTAGTCTAAACGGTCATGTGGCCGGCTATATATATGGGAGATGTAATAGTAGTTGTACCACCATTGAAATACAACGAAAAAAAAACTTCAAACCCATTGTAATTTTCCGGCTATATATATGTCGTCGTCAAGCGATCCTTGTTGGAGGGGGTTGTCAGAGTCGTCTTCGAGCGCGCCCACGTCTCTAGATAATGAAGTTGATTTTCAGTCGCCGATTTCTCCTCGGTACTTCAGGGTACGTAATATTTTTTATTTTTTACAGTATAAAGTGATTAGATACTAACTGTACATATAAAATGATTGTTTTTTCATAATAAATGTAAATACTAAGTGTTTGAAATGTTGATTGTTTTCATAATAAACTATATGCATGTATGTATAATGTCTAGAAATAACATAGATTTATGTATGTATAATGTTTAGGAATACTGCATAATTTTTGTATATTAATTTGTATAAATTTAATTATTAATTAGTCTCTAATGTACTAATTTTTGTATATAAATAGGGTGATTCTAGTGATGATGAATTTATAGCAATCGACTTCTCATCCCATTTTACTACTAATGAGATATTTCCGAGTATGGAGGGATTGAGGGAGTGGGTGCAAAAGGTCGGTTTTAGTATTTTTATGGTGATCACTACTAAATCATCAAAGCCTAGAAGGATTATATTTCATTGTGAGAGATCCGGGTTACCTAGGTCCGACAAGACAAAGAAGTTAGTCGATGGTAAAAAGGTCAGCCCGATACGAGTGAATAAAGCTAGGTCAAAGAAGAAGGGTTTTCCCTTTTTGTTGCATGGTATTTTTAGGCAAGAAAATGCTATTAGAGCTCCTGGGTGGACCATATCGGTTGTTAGAGGATGCCATAACCATATGCTTTCGACCACCTTGATTGGCCATGCATTTGCTTCCCGACTTACGAAGGAGCAACGTAGAAAAGTGATGATTGATACTGCGGCAGGTGCAAGACCCAATGTTATTTCTACACAGATTATGAATGAATATACGGGTTCAACGGTATCGAGGAGGCAAGTGTACACTGTTAGGGCTAAGGAGAGGTTGAAATCCCTAGGCAATCTGAATGTGACACAATGGTCATTGGGGTTTTTGAAGGACAAAGGCTATTTGTTGGACACCGCTACTAAAACGAGGGAAGACGGGAATGAGGTATTGTCGTGCTTGTTTGTTTCTCATCCAGACGCTCGACATTTGTTGTGCATGTTCCCTAATGTCGTCATCATGGATTCGACGTACAAAACCAACAGGTAAACCTTACTCGTTTTAGTATTATGAGTAGATAATGGTATTTTGGGCGGGTTTGAAGTATTTTTTGTGTTGCATTTATAGGTACGGTATGTCACTATTCCAGATTGTTGGGTTTACTTGCACCAACTTCACATATTGCATTGCTCTAGCGTTCATGGAAAGGGAGACGACAAGCCACTATGCATGGGCATTGACACGATTGAAGTGGTTGTTCGGGGGGAAAAGTCCCGTATGCATCATGGCTGATCGAGAGATAGGCCTGATCAAGGCTGCCGATAAGGTGTTTTCAAAGGTTCGGCATCATTTGTGTCAGGTCCATGTAGACCGCAATGTGAAGGCATATGCTAAGTCGATGAACATTGACGAGAAGAAATTCTCGGGAAGTGTTCGTCGGGTGATGAGGTCGCATACAAAGGAGGAGTATGGAGAGCGACTTGCTCACTTTAAGGAGAAATGGAATGAAGGCCCTGTGAGATATGTCGAGGAAACTTGGTTTAATCTCCATAAGGAAAAGCTAGTTGCGGCATGGTGCGATGATGTTCTCCATTTTGCCACAAGAACATCAAACAGGTAACTTTCATACAAAAATTTGCAATCAAACTGGGTTTTAAAATTCATTTAATAAAACGTAAACGATTGTATTATTTTCAGGGTTGAGGGTCAGCACTCTATGCTTAAGGATATGATTGAGACATCCGTTGGAGGCTTCGACACAATTGTGCAACACATCGACAACATGTTTGTAGATCATCATCGAAAGATCCGATTTGAGATGACCAAGAACTGCACTGCCTTTCCCATGGAGATAGTAAATGGCCCTGAGTGGGTTAAGGTCTTCTTCAAGCGCATCCTTGAAAAGTGCTCTGAGAAATGCTTGAGAATGTTGTATGCCCAAGCTGTGTTAGCAAAGGAGGGGAAAATTGGGGACAAATGTGATGATTTTTGGTGGAAGTCCACACTAGGACTACCTTGCCCACACACAATTAAGGTCTATGTGGAGACGGGTTACCCGTTGGTGCCTGAAGAAGTTGATATTTTCTGGAAGCAGATCAGATGGGAAGGGGTGGATGCTAAGGATCTTGATGTCGATGATGGTGTTGCAATCACAGCGGATAATGTCACGGTGCATGACTTCTTTGAAGAGTTCTTTTGTGGGAAAGTTGATGGATTTAGGTTGAAGAAGATGGCGGAAAAGTGGCGTGACATTGATGACCCTACATCGTGCCAGATTGAAGACCCGCCTCGTGGTGAGACCAAGAAGGGGAGGCCTAGGATGAATGCGAGAAAGACCGACACCAAGAGGAATATGGGTTGGGACGAGCATGTGGATGCGAAAAGTAAGAAGATGAAGGAGAAGCAGAATATGAAGGATATGGATGAGGAGCTGGGAGTGGACGAGGATGATGCGGCTGCAGAGAAAGAGACGACCAATGTGAAATCCTCCGTGGGATCAAAATCGACTGTAGGATCGAAAGGACGTCCTTCTAGTGGAAGACCTCGCAATGGAGTCTCAACAGCAAAGGCGAGTGCAACTAAACCTGGAAAGTGCAGATCTGCTTCAAACAAGTCCAAATCGGCTTCAAACGAGTCGCTCAAGTATCTCGGCTACAACTGGGGACATGAGAATATTGACTTTTTCATGCTCGCATACATTTCTAGTGTACAAAGTGTCAAAGGCGATGGTCATTGCGGGTTTCGTTCCCTTGTCTTTTTACTAGGTCGTCGAGAAGAAGAGTACGTTGATGTCTGGTTAGAGCTTTTGAAGCACCTCCAGACACATCGAGCCAACTACATAGCGTTGCTTGGGGAGGAAGAGTTCACGGTGGAAGCATTTTGATGTGACCCAACCCTCCATGTCAGCTACTGAGGAGGAAGACGTCATGAGACTTCCGCCTACAGGTCCTATCACCCGCGCCAGAGCGAAGAGTGTCCAAGCAGCGACACAATCCTTGGTGACCAGACTTGTAGCCAGCCACGACCAGATCACTACATCGTCCGAGCTTTTGTGTCTCGTCAGCTTAGCCGTGACTGACTCCTCTATAGCTACATCCAGTCCGGGCTCGATTTAGGGGATATACTATTTCTAGACATTACTTGTTTAGTACTTTCTATGAATAATATTTCTATTTTTAGTAGCTGCTAGTTCTGGAGTGGATTCCATTTGTGTTAAATGGGCCGCTAGATTTAGTAACTAGAGAGTTTGGCCCATTAGGTCAACTCTCTAGTATAAATAGGAACTCTTGTCTTCTTTTCTATTACGTCAAATTAAGCTTAAGTTTCAAGTTGAGTAAACTCCTTAAACCCCGGGCCCCGACGTCAACAATTAACACGTTTCTAGTCGAATTATCCTGGCGCGTTAATTAGGTTACCCATTACAATTATCCGCAACCAAACACAAACCCTAATTCTCCCTACACCTCACGGCTGCCCCCATCTCCCCCACCCTAGCGTAACCGCCCTTCACACCACCTTCACGCCGCCCCCCTTTGCGCCGAAACCCTAGCTACCGCCAGCGCCATTCCTCTCTCTCTCCGCCGCGCCTCCACCAGTCCGCCGACCACCACAGTGCTTCTGACACCCTACAGCCTGCCACCTCCTCCTTTTCCTTTCCGAAGAGTTGTTTCGCCCTACTACGCGTTCATCGGATCCTCGACAACAACTTGTAGTCTTTCCGTCGGGCAAGGTTACATTAACTGGCATCAGAGCCTTTGAACCGCGTAAGTCGTTCCAACTCTTCTTTCAATCACTCATTCGCTTCCGTAAATCAATTCCTGTATAAAAAAACCTAGATCTTGCTCTAGGAACCCAAAAAAAAAATTCCCTTGCAATCTGAATCTGAAAAACGCTACAAAAACCTAGGTTTGTTGGTTGAGCAATTCGGCCATCATAAAAAACCAACAAATTTTTTTTTTCTGCACAGGCCGTACCCTTGCACACAATTTTCCTGCAAATTCTAGTGTTGTTGAGTTGTTGAAATTGTCTATTGTAGATCCGCTTGCATATAGGCTTAGATAGTTTGCTTGCAACTATGTTTGCCTTGTTTGCGCCAACAATCTACATCATCTGAATCTCCTTCTTTTCCCACTTGAATCACTAAATTTCTGCATTCTGTCGCTGTAATTTCTGGTTATCTGTGTGTCAATTTGCTGCACTAAATTCTGATGCGCTGTGCGTCAAATTGCTGAACGTGGGCTACTAATTCCCCCCCCCCTCTGTGTTGTCTGCTGTTCGCGACTTCCTGCACTATTTTGCTGAAGTTGCAGAGTATTACTGCTGTAATTTCTGGTTTAGCTATTCGCAGAATATATACAAAAAATAAATAAAAATTTGAGACCACACAAGCCAAAATAAGGCAAGTGCGTCTCTTCGCAGTACGAAAAGGGAGATCCCGGTCTTGAATCCGACACCTTCAATTTACCGTCTTCGCCAATGATTCATTTATCGTCTTCTATATCTTTCACTGTCTAGGTGTATATCTTGGTTGACTGTGTTGTGCTTGCTTCTGTACTTATATCCTTACATATCTACTTTCGAAATTTTCTTTGCTGAGCTTTGCCTTGATTTTGTTGATTGTTGTGTGACTTGCTTTAGCCAGCTCGTAACTGCCTACACGGCCAACCAGATTAGTTTCCTGAGTTATTGCTTGTTGAGTTCGGTTCTGCTTACCTATTTGTTGTTACTCTTTTGCCGTTGTTGTTCGCCTTGATCCAGTGGTTTGCTATTTCTTGTTGTTAGGTACCATGTCAGAAGGTGATACAACCCGTGATACAGGCTCCGAGACTGCTGAACAGAAGATGCTACGAGAGATGCTTGCTGCCAACAAAGTCAGAGATGCGCAGATAGCCGAGCTCCTGAGTCAGAATGCAGAGATCTTATCTCGACAGCAACCGTCTTCGATCGCTACAGTATCTTCTGATTAGGGTCAGTTACAGGCAGAGGAGTTGAGCGCCCTAGCCCTGGAAAAGGCAAAGGGTAAAGCCCTGATGCTTCCCTCCACATCGACTCCAAGCCAGCTGAAACACCTGGAGTCGCAGAAAGAAAGCATTTTCGTCCCGCAGCGTCGTCGACAACGACGGTCTACGCAGGTCGTGATCCGGGAGGAGGACCCTGAAGCTGCAGAGGCAGATGATGAAAGTTCCCAGGAGGAACATGAGGACGATCAGGTTCATTCCAATGGTCGACATAGGCAAGGCCGCTCTCAGACATTCTAGCCTTCTACAGGTCGACCACCCCGCCAGCCGTCTGGTTCGCATCGTCAGCAGCCTCCGCGTCAGCATCGTCACCGACAATCTAGTGTTGTGCCATTTGATGTGGATGCATTTCAGGATCATCAGAGTGTCCGCACTCCTATCTATTCTGATGAGGAGGATCCGTTTGATGAGTACGACCAAGAGGAGGATGAGGGTCAGTTTGGGTATGCTCATGGTTTTCACCCACCATTACAGGATCCCCCTGAGTTACAACAGCACCCTACCAGCTATGTTTCACCTCCTCGCCTGCATCAGAATCAGGCATCGTATTGAAACACTATCCAGTACGACAACCGACAACCGGCTCGCCAGCACCAGTGCCCCGCCGCCGGCCATCAGCGTCAGCGACGGCCTGCTCGTGACTCGCCGCCGTATGCCAGACCACATTACGGTCAGTATATAGCTCCTCCCCAGCATGCAGCTCGTCACTTCGAGCACCATGAGGACCCTGCAATACCATTTCCTGACCGTCGAGCCCAACCACCTGTGCACCGCAAAGACATTAAGGTAAAGATCAAACCCTTCTTTGGTTTATATGACCCTGCTATTTTCCTTGAGTGGTTGCAGAACACGGAGCATGTACTGCGACACTTAACCGTTCAGGAGCATGAGAAGGTCGAGCTCGTTACCTTACATTTTGAGGGAGCTGCTCAGACTTGGTGGAATCGTCTTGAGCAGCAACATTACAGAATGGGTTTGGCCACCCATTAGTGAATGGCATCAGCTTGTGTATATTATGACTAGAAAGTATGTGCCTTCGACCTATAAGGAGCAGATGCGGTCGGAGATAGCATGTGCTAGACAGGGTTCTGATTCGCCATAGGAGTTCTTCGCTCGCCTAGAAGACATGTACTTCAAGGCTGGCGTCAGTGTTGCTCCGAGAACCTTGAGGACGCGGTTCATTACTGGGCTTAACCAGTCCTTTAATGATCAGGTCGACGTGCTGCCGATACGGGACCTCAACAATGTCGTTCACACTGCCCATAAGTTATATCTTCAGCACCTGCGTCACAAGCAGCAACCATGGAAGTCCGCGACTTCGTCCAGGTATGGTTCTAGACCCTTCAATCCGGGTTATGGCACTAATTCTACTCCTACTTCTAGTGTGCCTAGACAGGACCGTAGCAGCACAGGTACATCGTCTGCTATAGCGATGCAGAGATCAGCACCGTCTGCTCCTGCTCGCCACCCGCAGCCGCCAACTACAGAGACCGCTCGTTCAGAACGAGCTCGAGATGTGGAATGTTACAAGTGTGGTGGAAGAGGACATTACAAGAAGGATTGTCCCAATGCCGAGAAGGTCCTCTTCTCCACCCAGTCTGCAAGTTATGAGAGTTATGACGACGCCGATGAGGACGACGTCGAGACAGACCCTACAACTGTCTATACAGCCGATGTTGATGGCTGTGTGGTCGGTACTTCCGATCACCATGATGACCAGGCATACCACTTTGCCTTGGTTACTAGACGCGTGCTGAGCGTCAAGGAGGGCGACCTGACTGCGCAGAGGGAGAACTTGTTTCATGCTAGATGCAGACTTCAGGATGCGTCGCTGAGTGTGATCATTGATGGGGGTTCTTGCTGCAACATTATCAAAGAGAAGGTTGTGCGCCATTTCAACCTTCCGACTACACCACACCCCACTCCCTACGGCCTTCAGTGGATTTCTGATGGTTCAGGTTACAAAGTTTTGCAACAGTGTCTTATTTCTTTTTCTATTGGTCCATATAACGATATTGTGCTTTGCGATGTTACCGCCATGGACGCCACCCATTTGCTTTTGGGACGTCCCTGGCTGTATGATCGTCGCGTGCTTCACGACGGGTATTTGAACACTTACATGTTCAATTAACACGGGAGGCGCGTGACTCTCTTACCCATGAGCCCGCATGAAATTTTACAGGATCAAGCAGAGCTCCAACGCCAGAAGGCCATAGAGGCCGCATGAAAGAAGCCTGCTACTGCACCAAAACAGACGGCCAGCTCTGCGTCTATACCTTTGACGCTTCCTGCAAGATCTACTGAGCAGACATGTAAGCGTTCTCCATCTAGTATTACTTTTACATTACCATCTACAGGTACGGGTGGATCGTCTGCTACAGGGGCTACTGAGCCACCTATTTCTGTCCTGCGTGAAACGTGTGAAAACAGGGTTCTACTGGCTCATCACAACGACATCACTTCGGCACTTCAAGGCAAGTCCCCTTGTTTCCTTGTTTTTCCTAGCCTTTGTGCCACTACTACTGTAGAGCCTGCACCCCCGCCTGCTATTTTGTCTGTTTTGCAGGACATCGAGGATATTATGCCTGACGAGCTGTCACCGGGTCTGCCACCAGTGCGTGGTATTGAGCACCAGATAGACTTCATTCCCGACGCTTCTTTGCCGAACCGTGCTGCCTATAGAGCTTCTCCTGAGGAAACTAAGGAGTTACAACGACATGTCCAAGATCTTTTGGACAAAGGTGTTGTGCAGGAAAGCTTGAGTCCCTATGCCGTTCCTGTAATTCTGGTGCCGAAGAAGGATGAGACTTGGAGGATGTGTGTGGACTGCCGCGCCATCAACCAGATCACCATCAAGTACAGACATCCCATTCCGCGCCTCGATGATATGTTGGACGAGCTACATGGTGCCACTTTGTTCTCCAAGATTGACCTTAGGAGTGGCTATCATCAAATTCGTATAAAGGAGGGCGATGAATGGAAGACAACTTTCAAGACCAAGTACGGTCTGTACGAGTGGCTCATCATGCCATTTGGATTGACCAATGATCCATCGACGTTCATGAGACTCATGAACCATGTCTTACGGTCTTTTTTGGGGAAGTTTGTCATCGTTTACTTTGATGATATACTTGTGTTCTCTCGCAGTTTAAGTGACCATATTGATCATCTTCGACAGGTATTAGAGTGCTTGAGACGTGAGAGCTTGTACGTCAACCGAGGTAAATGCGTATTTTGTTCTGAATCTGCCAACTGCCTTGGTTTTATTGTTGGCAGGGATGGGCTACGAGTGGATGAGGAGAAGATCCGCGCCATCAAGGAGTGGCCTACACCGACGACACCCACTCAAGTTCGCTCGTTCTTAGGGCTGGCCGGCTTTTACAGGAGGTTCGTCCGCGACTTCAGCACCATTGCCGCCCCTTTGCACGAGCTGACCAAGAAGGCGACGTCAATCACATGGTTTCCATGACATGATCCTGCTTTTGTCGCCCTGAAGGATGCCCTGTGCCGTGCCCCTTTGCTGCAGTTGCCTGATTTCACTCATCGCTTCGAGGTAGAGTGCGACGCTTCCGATTTCGGCATCAGGGGTGTCTTGCTGCAGGAAAGGCGGCCGATCGCCTACTTCTCGGAGAAGTTTTCGGGTGCTCAGCTGAACTACCCCACGTATGACAAGGAGTTGTATGCGTTGATCCGGGTCCTGAAGACTTGGCAGCACTATCTCTGGCCAAGTGAGTTTGTGATACACTCAGACCATGTTGCTTTGGCCTATCTGAAGAGCCAGATGACCCTCAACCACAGGCATGCTAGGTGGGTCGAGTTCATGGAAACATTTCCGTACCTGATCATGCACAAGAAAGGTAAGGAGATTGTGGTAGCCGACGCCCTTTCTCGCAGGTACGTGCTCATAACTCATCTCCCGTCTCGTTTACTTGGTTTTGCATTGCTCAAGGATTTGTATGCTGATGATGTTTTCTTTAAAGACATCTTTGAGAAATGTAAGACCAGCAAAGAGCATGCCACATATTATCTGGATGACGGGTATCTGTACAAGGCCGGGAAACTCTATATTCCTACGTCCTCTGTCAAACACTTGTTGCTCCAGGAAGAACATGACAGCCGTGGGCATTTTGGGGTGTCTAAGACCCTTGCGGCACTTTGGGAGCACTTTTTCTGGCCAAAGATGGCCCAAAGTGTTACCCGGTATTGCAAGAGTTATGTGACATGCCAAAAGGCTAAGGAACACTCGAGTCGACATGGTCTCTACATGCCCCTCCCGATTCCTGCAGCCCCGTGGAAAGATCTTTTGATGAATTTTATCACAGGGTTGCCTATGTCTCGGCTTGGTAGAGATTGCATATTTGTAGTGGTCGACAGGTTCTCAAAGATGGCACATTTTATTCCCTGCAAGAACACCAACAATGCTACCGACATCGTTGGATTGTTTTTTGAGCATGTGGTGCGCTTGCATGGTGTCCCTAAAACTATTGTTAGTGATAGGGATACCAAGTTTGTGGGCCATTTTTGGAGAACCTTGTGGGGAATGCTAGGGACCAAGCTTCTATTTTCTACTAGCTATCACCCACAGATGGATGGTCAGACAGAGGTGGCCAACCGTACCTTGGGATCCCTCCTTCGGACGGTTCTCAAGGCTAACCCACGCAGGTGGGATGACTTACTTGCTACAGTTGAGTTTTCCTATAACAGGTCCAGGCACTCTGCGACGAAACTGACTCCTTTCGAGGTCGTATATGGAAGGAACCCGTTGATGCCGATGGACATGACGCCATACCCGCTGCAGGACCAAGAGAATATTGCTGCTGACAAGTTGGTTGAGCACATTCAGGAGCTGCACAGGAGGACACGCATACAGCTGGAGCGGCATGCGCTGCAGTACTCAGCCCAGAAGAACAAGGGAAGGCGACGCTTGATCTTTACCCCGAGCGACTTGGTTTGGCTTCACTTGCGGAAGGAGCAATTCCATTGAGCCTGAGTATGATGAGGGTAAAGCGGGGACGCTTCACACTCAAGTGTGGGAGGGTGATGTGACCGAGCCCTCCATGTCAGCTACTGTTGGGCCCAACATCTCCCTTGGAAGTCAGATCGGGCGAGACAAGCCCAAGCCCAAGACGAGTCGGAAGAACAAGGGGAAAACGTAGAGGAGTCGTCGAAGCCTCCCCAGTCGAACGCTGCCCGACAAATCGCGAAGATCTCGCGGAGAATTAATATGCTAGGATGGAGCAACGGCCACAGCATTCAAGCACCACAATAATGGCAGAAATTAAGTACAGAATCCCATCAATCACTCCCAGCATTGAAGACAAGATCTGGCAAGATCACAAGGAAACGGTCAGAAGAAAAGGCACTTACTATATTTGGATTCAGGAGAGATAAGAGGGGGGGGGGGAGAGCTAGAAAGAGAAAGGGGGGAGCATACTCTCACGGATAATGAACTCTGAAAATACGCACGCATAAGCAGGGGATCTTCACCACTCACCCCGTGGAGAAACACCGCTCTACGCCCACCGATCAAACATCGTTATCTCCGGTCGAATCCAGTCTGACCTACTCCCCTCTAAGGATAAGTTGTAATCCGACTTAATTCGATTGTCAACACGTTAATAAAACCATCTCGCTACTTCATATTTGCTTTTTATTTGTTGATTGTCTACTTGGTTTGGATTGATTTTTGTTACCCGATCGACTTGTTACCCCGTCTAAGGCGATTTAGGTCGTCCGATCTTTTCGCCCCAAAACAATTTGGCGCCCACCGTGGGGCAACTTGCCGATCACCCTCCTGAAACCTTCCAAACCATGACTATCGACCCACCTACCAACACTGAAGAACCACGTCTCGAAGACGATACTCAAGCCCCAGGAAACACGGCCGAAAATCCTACTCCAACCCAATTCCAAGAGCTTTCCCGGAAAATGTCCGCCCTCCAAGAGGAACTAGCCCAGCAACGCCAAAAGACCGAAACCTTAGCCACCATGTCGACCCAATCCGAGGTCGAGATCGCGCAGCTAACCCGTGAAAATGAGTCTCTTAAGTCGCAGACACAATCAATGGCCTCAGGGTCTAGGAACATGCCTATCCACAGCAGCGTCCGAATGCGCCTCCACATGGATAGCATCGAGCCGACACCTCCGAACATACGACGGCTCGGACACACAGAGGGTACATCTCGAACTCCTTTTGCTAATCCATTTTCGACTAACAATATCGCTTTTTCCACACCGATCGGGTCGGCAGGGGCCCGAATCGACGAACCGCAGGTTACCAATCCGCCAAACATCCTAGCTCTTGTCCAACAGACACTCGACCGATACATGAAGACGATCGACGATCGCTTCACTAGGCTTCCGGGAGTCCCACAACCAATCGAGAAGGAAGCGTCCGACGGATTCGAAGAATCCCCGTTCGCCGAAGAAATCGCTAGGGTCGAGATCCCCAAGAAGTTTCATCTCCCCAACATGGCGACATTCGACGGCACTAGCGACCCAGATGACCATATCTCTCTCTATAAACAAAAACTAATGGCTGCATCCGTTTCAAGGGAGAGCCGCGAGGCTTTCATGTGTAAAAGCTTTGGCACGACCCTCGCGGGTCCCGTACTAACTTGGTTTATGCGTTTGCCTCAGGGAATGATTGCATCGTTTGCGGATCTGGTCAACTCTTTCAAGAGTCAGTTCGCCAGTAGTCGGAGGCTCGAAAGACAATCGAGTGACCTCTACCGAGTCACACAAAGGTATAACGAACCTCTCCGAAATTACCTCAACAGGTACAATAAAGAGAAAGTGGTGATCCCCCATTGCGACGTCACCACCTCCATCGAAGCCTTCCGACAAGGTTTAGTCAAAGACAACAATCTCTACAATGAGATCACCAAGTACCCGTGTAGAAGTTTCGAAGATGTCCAGGCCAAGACCATGGCCGAGGTAAGATTGGAAGAGGACCGTGAGTCGCGGAAAGCCTCACACGGACCCGATCCATCCGATCGTAAAAACCCCTCCGACAACCGTCGAGACAGACGTCATCATCCCTATTCTCATAATCGAAACGAGCCGAACCAGGTAAACTCTTTCCAACACAGATCACGGGATTAGACAGACGGCCCAGTGTTGCCTCCTAGGGTCCAATCTTATAACTTCAATGTTTCCGTGTCGGAGCTCGTCAAGAGTTTCGACAAATATGGGAAAGAGGTAAGATGGCCCCGAAAGAGCGACCGCCCAGACGTCAAGAAAGACATGAGCCGATGGTGTGAATTCCACGGCGACCACGGTCATTCGACCGACGAGTGCATCGCCCTGCGAAAGGAGGTCGCTAGACTACTCGCACAGGGGCTCCTACGCGACGTAATCTCGGAGCGAGCAAAAGCCACCATGGAACGACGAGATCAGGTAAAGCAAAACAAACCCCCATCTCCTGTCCATACAAAAGTCGTCAATACTATTTCAGGTGGTTCAGACATATGTGGAAACACATACTCCGTGGCTAAGCGGCATGCAAAGGAAAGCAAGAGCGATAGACCCGAGGCGTTAGAACTCAAGCCAAGAAAGGTCACCGACCTTTTGACGGTCACATTCGACGAGTCCGACGGATCAGAAAGTCATCACGACGGTCTGGTAATCTCTTTGTCCATTGGGAATTGCTTAATACGAAGAGTACTAATTGATACAGGGAGTTCGACCAATCTTCTAACCCTCGACGCCCTTAAAGAAATGGGTCTGACTGAAAACGACCTAGTCAAAAAGTTGACTCCATTGGTCGGGTTCAGCGGTGAGGTTAAGCATACGACTGGCGAATCGTCCTAACAACATACGCTGGAGGAATCAACCAACATGTGAAATTCTTAGTCCTAGATTGTCCGTCTCCTTATAATTGTATTCTTGGCAGGCCATGGATACACGCCATGAAGGCGGTACCCTCGACATATCAACAAGTCATCAAGTTCCCCACTGAGTGGGGAGTCCAAGAAATCAAAGGAGATCAAAGGACCGCTAAGGAGTGCTACGTCGCCTCTATGAAAAGCGCCGTCGAACACAAGACCGCATAGCAACCACAGAGCGGCGAAGGACTTAGTCGGTACGTCGAACCAGAAATGGAAAAACTCGACGAGATCGTACTAGATCCTTCAAAGCCAAACCAAATGGTAAGGGTCGAGTCGGACTTGGACGACTCGACCAGACGACAGCTCCTCGATTTTCTCAGGACCAATGCCGTCTGTTTCGCATGGTCGCATGAGGACATGGTCGGAATATCTCCAAGCATTATTACTCATAAATTAAATGTAGATCCATCTCATCCCCCTGTCAAGCAAAAACGCAGGAAGTTTGCCCCCGAGCGAAACAAGGTAGTCGACGACGAAGTCAAAAGCTTATTAGAAACAGGGAAGATAAGGGAAGTCCACTACCCCGAGTGGTTGGCCAATGTGGTCATAGTCCAGAAGAAGAACAGCAAGTGGAGAGTCTGCATCGACTTCACATATCTCAACAAGGCTTGTCCTAAAGACTCGTTTCCACTACCCCACATCGACTCCATGGTCGACGCTACAGCAGGACACGAAATGCTTACCTTCATGGACGCTTTCAGTGACTACAACCAAATCCTCATGGAACCAGAAGACCAAGAAAAAACAGCGTTCGTCACTAGCCAAGGTATCTATTGTTACAAAGTGATGCCATTTGGTCTAAAAAATGCAGGGGCTACGTATCAACGACTGATCAATAAAATGTTCAAAGACCAGATTGGGGACACGATGGAAGTCTACATAGACGATATGTTGGTCAAGTCAAAAAAGAAAGAAAATCATATAGACCACCTTCGCGACAGCTTCGAGGTGCTAAAAAGGTATAACATGAAACTGAACCCTACTAAGTGCTCCTTCAGAGTGTCGTCAGGAAAGTTCGTGGGGTACATGGTGACGCAAAGAGGAATAGAAGCCAGCCCAGAATAGATCAAGGCTCTCATCAACCTTCGGTCCCCCCGATGCATCAAGGACGTACAGAAACTTACGGGTCGGATAGCAGCCCTGAATAGATTCATCTCGAAGTCGTCCGACAAATGCAAACCCTTCCACGATGCTCTCAAGAAGAACAAATCCTTTCAATGGATGGAAGAACACGAAGCAGCATTCCAGAACTTGAAGGAATACCTGGCCAGTCCCATGTTACTGACCAAACCCAAAGGCGACGAGCCCTTATTTCTATATCTAGCAGTGTTAGAATCGGCCGTAAGCGCAGTACTGGTCATAGAAGAAGACGGCAAGCAGTCACCGATATACTACGTCAGTCGGACGCTGTTATCGGCATAAACGAGGTATTCGTCACTTGAAAAGCTCGTACTATCACTGGTAATGGCCTCAAACAAACTCAAACCCTATTTCGAATTCCATACTATTATTGTCCGCACTAATCATCCCATGAGAGCGATCATGAGGAAGCCCGAGTTCACAGGACGAATGACCAAGTGGGCCATACACCTCAGCGGTTACGACATCGAGTATGAACCCAGGACGACAATCAAGTCGCAGGCCTTAGCTGACTTTGTGGTAGATTTCAGCCCGGCCCTAGAGCAAGAAGCCACAAGAGAAGCAACACAACTGCTCGCAACAGAAGAAACATGCACATGGGAACTCCACACCGATGGTGCGTCGAACGCCAGAGGATCGGGGCTAGGGGTCGCGCTGAAATCGCCACAAGGGGACAAGATAACTCAGGCCGTAAGATGTGAGTGGAATGCAACTAACAACGAAGCTGAGTATGAGGCACTTATATTTAGACTCATCCTAGCTCACGACCTAGGGGTCCGAGAGATCGAAGTCATTTGCGACTCCCTGCTGATCGTGAACTAGATACAAGGGTCGTACATCGCCAAAGACGTCAGAATGATAGCCTACCTGGAAGTGGCTAAGAAGCTGATCGGACAGTTCCAAACATTCGACATCAGACAGGTACCCAGGGATCTTAACTCCCAAGATGATGCACTTGCCAACCTAGGATCCGTCTTGGACCCGAAAGAATTTCCATACATACCATTGGCACACATCATGACACTAGCCGTCCCAAGAACATCCACCGAACCGACTATACCACTAGAAGAGCTGGTCGCCATGTAGATAGGAGACCGACCAGAGGTAGACATCGTCAACACCAACGATGATTGGATGCTACCATACATCAAGTGGTTAAAAGACGGCATCCTGCCCGACGACAAAAAAGAAGCAAAAAGGCTCAAGGTACAAGCACTCTCTTTCGACATCCTAGATAACATCTTGTACAAAAGGTCTGTCACAGGGATACTCCTACGATGCCTCAAGACTCCAGAAGTCGGACGCATCTTGCAATCGCTACACGAGGGAGAATGTGGAAACCATACCGGCGGACGAAGCCTCTCGGGGAAAGCCCTGCGAAACGGGTACTACTGGCCCACGATGAACAAGGACGCTATGGAGTACACCAAGAGATGCGACGCCTGTCAGTGGCACGCGCCCATCCATCATCAACCTTCAGAGCTCCTCCATCCGACTCTGGCTCCATGGCCCTTTATGAGGTGGGGAATGGACATTGTCGGGAAGCTCCCGCCCGCGTTGGGTCAAAGAGTCTTCTTCCTTTCCATGACGGATTACTTTTCTAAGTGGATCGAAGCCGAAGCCTACAGAGAGGTAAAAGATCAACACATCATTTCATTCATAAAATGAAATATCTTGTGCAGATTTGGCGTCCCATCAGAAATCGTGTGCGACAATGGTTCCCAATTCATTAGTCATAAGACTCGAGCCTCCTGCGACCAATGGAACATCAAGTTGGTCACGTCCATGCCTCGGTATCCGCAATCCAACGGACAAGCTGAATCCAGCAATAAAATCATCATCAACAACCTCAAGAAACGCCTCACTGGGGCTAAGGGCAAATGGGCAGACGAACTCCCATTCATTCTCTAGTCCGACAGGACTACTCCAAAAAATGCGACCGGACAGTCGCCTTTCTCCCTCGTCTACGGGAGCGAGGCGGTCATCCCGGCCGAGCTACTGGTTCTGACCGCCCATTGCAACCTTCAGACAAACGAGCAAAATGACGTCGAGCTGGCACACAACCTAGACACAGTGGACGAGATCAGAGAAAAAGCCCGAATCAGGATGGTCAGGTTCCAACAACAGGTCGCAAGGAGTTACAACAAGAACGTCCGGATCAAGGCATTTAAAGTCGGAGATTGGGTCCTCCGGAAAGCGTTCCATAATACCAAGAATCCATCCGACGGAAAGCTCGCACCACAATGGGAAGGACCCTACTTAATCACCAAAGTAGTCGGACAGGGAGCATATCAATTAGAAGATAATGACGGACGACCAATCCCGAGAAGTTGGAACACGACACATCGGAAGCTATACCATTTCTAAACCAATGAGGTAAGACATTACATAACTTCATACATCGCTTATTATCGCATACACATCTCTACTCCTTAAAAACTAGCATTCGACACTAAGTGAGGACCACCTCCTTACAAAAACATGAGTGTAGAACAACATCGACATACACATTGGATCCAGTCATCCGCAAAAAGCGCTTACAATACATCTACACGATCGATCAGAACACGGAGAGATGAACAACACAGGCACGTCGGCACACCGCCTGCCTTATACAAAACATAAGGTAAGACACCTTATTACATTCACGCAATAGAGAAATATTGCTTACCTCCCCGGCATAAAGTCATGACTAACACATACACAAACATTTACAGGCCTTCTTTAAACACAAACATACGGCGAGCCCCACTCGATGGAGCACACGGGCGAAACCGACATACAAAACACAAAGCGTCATCAACAATTTCCTTGAAAGTCTGACGACATGTACGAAATGAACGAACATACAATCTCATGTATACGAACGAATTGCATCAAATAAAAGTACAAACAATTTTATACAAACACGCGACTCGCGATGGTAGACGGGTCGCCAAAACACATTGTTTGCCTACACACACGTAGGACTTCAGAATTATCTGTCAAAAATACTCTGCGACCGGCGATGGTAGACGGGTCGCCAAAACACATAAATCCAAACCCACACACAGGTGGGGCAACGAATCAGACTACATAAGAAAAAATAGATCAAGCATCGAGGGCAACAACATTGCCTTCGACAGGGGCTGGCTCCAGAGAAGGCTGGGGCTCGAGCGGCTCAGTATCGCCGGAGTGGGCCTCATCCTCACCGACATCTCCATCCAAAGTCTTCTCTCCGACGCCAGCCAGTTGGAAGAGCTCTAAGCCAGGATTCCCCTTTGGAAACAGGGAATCCATGGTCTCCTTCTCTGCCTTCATATCCCAAAGCTCATGCTTGCCTTCATCAAACTCCTCCATCATCTCGACACGCGACTTCAACGCATAAAAGGTGCCTACGTCACCTGCGATCCGGCCAGCTTCGATCTGAGCCTACTTCACCTCCTCCTCGACACCTGATCGGCTCTCGTCAAGCTCTTTTAGGCATACGACTAACTCCTCCTGACAACTCTTCAGCTCCCTAGCAAAGCGACGCTCAGCCTCTCGACAACGACTCTCTGCCCCTTCTAGCTTGCTTCTTAAAGACGCAAGGGCAGACTCCGACCTAGCAGCCCTTTCCTCGGCCTTGACAACCATCGTCTTGACACCAGAGTATGCCCCCAAGAGGTACTGAAAGGTCTAAGGAAGAAAATATAACAACAGTAAAAAAACTCAGTCGACAAAAGGGAAGGAGAAACGAAAAAACACAAACAAAAACAACTTACCCTCCATGCGGAACACCCCACCTCACTAATGCAATCCAGGGGAGAGATGTCGTCGACTTCCGACTTCAAAGTCGGATCCTAGGCATGAAAGAGGTCGGCGATCGATTGACCGACCGCGCCAATCTTGTCGATCCCTTCAGCGGTCACCTCTCTCTTCCTAGGAACCTCCTCTGTCTTAACATCACCAGAGGGAACGCCCGCTTTCCTCTTGGAGCCAACTCTGACTTGAGGCACCGGGTCCGTCGGAACTGACTTGCTCGATGCGACTTTGGCTGCCGCCTTCCTCTGCTCGATCAAACCCTTTCCAGACACTCCTCTCAAGCGAGCACTTGTTCGACCACCAGGAGAAGCTGACGCGACAGACAACATGAAAAGATCATAAAGCATGCGACAAGGCAAAAAAGGAACAGAGAAAACTCCAGAGATCGAAAACTTACTCTTGACACGAGACGGCGAGACGGTCGACATATCGTCCTGAGCGGCAGGGGAAGCCGATAACAGATTGACATTGACAAACTTTCTTTCTGACGCAAGAACACTAAGGACAATCCTTGACAACCCTTCCGACTGAGCATTCACCTCCAGATCTTCCTCCTCAGGAACTACAAAAAATAAAAGTTAAAGCAAAAAGTTAAGACACACAAACAAGCAAAAGAGAAGATAAATACATACTCTCTACTCGCCACTCCGTCAACAAGAACGAGCACTCTCCCCCCTTCTCCAGAGACGAACGCTCGACAAAAAAGAACTTCGACCCCCATCCGCGGTCGTTTACGTCAAGATTAAGCACTAAAGGCTTCTGACCTTGTCGAATGCGCAACTGAACACGGGAAGAACTCTTTGACCCAAGGAAATAGTTGTACCACAGGGCGTCGAAATCAAAACCAGCCCCAGATTGAACGTTTACAAGATCCAGAATCCTAAGAACCCTCCATGCCCGTGGCATCACCTGACATGGCGCTAGCACCAAAGTGGCCAGGAAGTCCATGACAATGGGAGAAAAAGGAAACATGTGACCAATTCGGAACGGGTATGCATAAAAACAGACCCAGCCCTCATATCGAGCGTCAGCCCTCTCGTCTGGGTGAGGCAACCTTGCAACCGTCTCTGGAGAAAAACCCCCAACCTGAAGGATCTGCTCTAGCTCCGCCTAGGACAAGGTGCTTGTCAGAGCATCGGACTCCTTCAGAATGAAGAGGGGAGGAGCTTCGTCCTTGCGCGAGTCCGAGTGAGTCGCCGACGACTCCGAAGATTCGGTAGACACCATGTCTAAGACAGAAAGAGGAGGAAATCGAAAAGCTATAGTGGAAGAACGGAAGAAACCTACCAGAGAAACTTGCAAGAGAAGAATAGTGAAGTCAAATCGCTAAAGGTCTACTCCGAATTTATGGAGGGAGATGATGAACCTGCAGAAACATCGCATCATGCTCCAAACTCCCGCCACGTAGCCCTGGGAAGCCGTGCCAAAAATGGATGGTGGAGATCACGACTTAGGAAGTTGCCTTGGATTCCGCCCACTCACCTTGCCGAAGCCCAAAGCAACTTGGGGCTATTGTTGGGCCCAACATCTCCCTTGGAAGTCAGATCGGGCGAGACAAGCCCAAGCCCAAGATGAGTCGGAAGAACAGGGGGAAAACGTAGAGGAGTCGTCGAAGCCTCCCCAGTCGAACGCTGCCCGACAAATCGCGAAGATCTCGCGAAGCATTAATATGCTAGGATGGAGCAACGGCCACAGCATTCAAGCACCACAATAATGGCAGAAATTAAGTACAGAATCCCAGTAATCACTCCCGACATTGAAGACAAGATCTGGCAAGATCACAAGGAAACGATCAGAAGAAAATGCACTTACCATATTTGGATTCGGGAGAGATAAGAGGGGGGGGGGGGGAGAGCTAGAAAGAGAAAGGAGGGAGCATACTCTCACGGATAATTAACTCTGAAAATATGCACGCATAAGCAGGGGATCTTCACCACTCACCCCGTGGAGAAACACCGCTCTACGCCCACCGATCAAACATCGTTATCTCCGGTCGAATCCAGTCTGACCTACTCCCCTCTAAGGATAAGTTGTAATCCGACTTAATTCGATTGTCAACACGTTAATAAAACTATCTCGCTACTTCATATTTGCTTTTTATTTGTTGATTGTCTACTTGGTTTGGATTGATTTTTGTTACCCGATCGACTTGTTACCCCGTCTAAGGCGATTTAGGTCGTCCGATCTTTTCGCCCCAAAACAGCTACAGAGGAGGAAGACGCCATGAGACTTCCGCCTACAGGTCCTATCACCCACGCCAGAGCGAAGAGTGTCCAAGCAGCGACACAATCCTTGGTGACCAGACTTGTAGCCAGCCACGGCCAGATCACTATATCGTCCGAGCTTCTGTGTCTCGTCAACTTAGCCGTGACTGACTCCTCTACAGCTACATCCAGTCCGAGCTCGATTTAGGGGACTTACTATTTCTAGACATTACTTGTTTAGTACTTTCTATGAACAGTATTTCTATTTTTAGTAGCTGCTAGTTCTGGAGTGGATTCCATTTGTGTTAAATGGGCCGCCAGATTTAGTAACTAGAGTGTTTGGCCCATTAGGTCAACTCTCTAGTATAAATAAGAACTCTTGTCTTCTTTTCTATTACGTCAAATTAAGCCTAAGTTTCAAGTTGAGTAAACTCCTTAAACCCCGAGCCCCGACGTCAACAATTAACGCGTTTCTAGTCGAACTATCCTGGCGCGTTAATTAGGTTACCCATTACAATTATCCGCAACCAAACACAAACCCTAATTCTCCCTACACCTCACGGCTGCCCCCATCTCCCCCACCCTAGTGCAGCCGCCTTCACACCACCTTCACGCTGCCCCCCTTTGCGCTGGAACCCTAGCTACCGCCGGCGCCATTCCTCTCTCTCCGCCGCGCCTCCACCAGTCCGCCGACCACCACAGTGCTTCCGACACCCTACAGCCCGCCGCCTCCTCCTTTTCCTTTTCGAAGAGTTGTTTCGCCCTACTACGCGTTCATCGGATCCTCGACATTAACTTGTAGTCTTTCCGTCCGGCAAGGTTACATTACATTTGTTAGGAAATTGAATTATATTGCTTCACCGTGCACAAGGAACTTCTGGTGTATAATGCCTATTACTGGTTTGATGTTTGCCACGGAACACCAAGTGGTGGTTGTTGTCTTATCATGGTTTGGACCACACACATGTCTTCCATTGTGGGCCCCCCGGGTGCTGAGCCTCCGACAAAGGTTTATGCGATAGCACATGTAGGCAAGAGAGTCCATTACGTACCGGTACGTGGAGCGCTACTCTCTGGTATTTACTTATTCTTTCATAAATTGTTATAATTTTATTGTTTATGTTTACAGGTTTGGCTTGTTGATGATCGTTGTCCAATTTCACCGCCTCCGAGGTAGTGGTTCATTTACAAGGACCCAAGTGTTGATGGATGGGATAGTCATGAGCGCTTCAAGGATAGGTTCAAGAATTATGTAGAGGAGCGGGCAGAACAAGGTCGACCCGACATACTTACCTAGGCTTTTTGGATTGTAATTGACTCTATATATGTCATTGTATTTCAATTTGCTTAGTTTGATTGAGATTGACCGTATATTGTGTTTATAATCGTTTGTTTTGATTCGAATTGTTGTTGATTCGGGAAAATGCAATACGAGACAATAATTTTAGTTGGGAATCTATAACAAATACACGCACACATAAACGTTAAATCGTACACTAGTTGAACATGAATCATAAAAATCTATCTAATTCTCATCAGAATCGGTCTCCCATCCATCATCAGAGCTACTGTTGTCCACCTCAGATTCCGGATCTTCTAAAAGACCCGGGATATGACGTTTCAGGTGTACAACCTCGGTGTAAAGGGTGAATGGAACACCAGGTCTGTAAAGAGCTATAATTTTAGCTACGTGTTCCTCATCTACCACCTCATGGAGTCGGGGAGGATCCACACCCGATGGAAAGTAAAAAATTCGAACAGGGCGAACCCCGGTTGTTGGATTGTAAAATAACGCCATGAACAAGTAACCTAATGATAACCCCCCTCTCCAGGCGAGACATCCCTCATACGCAACATGCGGACATCGCCACCTTCGTAGCCATGGAAAAACATGTCCATCCCACTTCGTTGGCGTATCATTCGATTGTAGGTGATTCGCCCATTTTGGTAAACTCTGAGAACCAAAGGCGCCATTAGAACCAATAGAACACACGAGAAGTTTGTGAGAAGTTATAGAGTGGGAATTGTGTGAATGAGTAGATGAGTTCGTTGTGTAATTATAATGGGCAAAATATGACCGTTTTGGGCGGCACATAGTGCAACCCAGGGAGGTTTACTTGGGCGGCAACATGTGCCGTCCAAAAGGGTGCCTTTGGGCTGCACTAGGTATCGTCCACGAGGGTACCTGTGAGATGGGACTGTTGCTTGAGTTTGTGTACCCCTTTGTGCTGCACTAGGTGCCGTCCAGGAGGGTGTTTTATAGGGTTACGATGTAATCATATGTTATATAACTATAGGATATAAATAGGGATATAATCATATGTTATATAACTATAGGATATAATCATATGTTATATAACTATAGGATATAAATAGGGTATAACCATATGTTATATAACTATAGGATATAAATAGGGTATAACCATATGTTATATAACTATAGGATATAATCATATGTTATATAACTATAGGATATAATCATATGTTATATAACTATAGGATATAATCATATGTTATATAACTATAGGATATAATCATATAACTAGGAAATAATCATATGTTATATAACTATAGGATATACATAAGGTATAATCATATGTTATATAACTATAGGATATAATCATATGTTATATAACTATAGGATATAATCATATGTTATATAACTATAGAATATAAATAGGGTATAACCATATGTTATATAACTATAGGATATAACCATATGTTATATTACTATAGGATATAATCATATGTTATATAACTATATGATATAAATAGGGTATAACCATATGTTATATAACTATAGGATATAATCATATGTTATACAACTATAGGATATAAAAAGGGTATAACCATATGTTATATAACTATAGGATATAATCATATGTTATATAACTATAGGATATAATCATATGTTATATAACTATAGGATATAATCATATGTTATATAACTATAGGATATAATCGTATGTTATATAACTATAGGATATAATCATATGTTATATAACTATAGGATATAATCATATGTTATATAACTATAGGATATAATCATATGTTATATAACTATAGGATATAATCGTATGTTATATAACTATAGGATATAATCATATGTTATATAACTATAGGATATAAATAGGGTATAACCATATGTTATATAACTATAGGATATAACCATATGTTATATAACTATAGGATATAAAAAGGGTATAACCATATGTTATATAACTATAGGATATAAAAAGGGTATAACCATATGTTATATAACTATAGGATATAATTATATGTTATATAACTATAGGATATAATCATATGTTATATAACTATAGGATATAATCATATGTTATATAACTATAGGATATAAATAGGGTATAACCATATGTTATATAACTATAGGATATAATCATATATTATATAACTATAGGGTATAATCATATGTTATATAACTATAGGATATAATCATATGTTATATAACTATAGGATATAAATAGGGTATAATCATATGTTATATAACTATAGGATATAATCATATGTTATATAACTATAGGATATAAATAGGATATAACCATATGTTATATAACCATAGGATATAATCATATGTTATATAACTATAGGGTATAATCATATGTGTGGGCTTCACCATGTGCCGCCCATACAAGGACCCAAGTGTGGTTGGGCTGCACCAGGTGCCGTCCAGATGTGATATAAATCATATGTGTGGGCTGCACCATGTGCCGCCTAGAATAGTTATTTGGGCTGCACCTCGTGTCGTCCAGCATGCCTATAAATACCACAGCCAAATTCATCTCTTCCACACCCAAGGAACCGTTCAAGTTCGGTGGTGAAGAAAAACCCTCCTCAAGATCAGCAAATTTCATTCTCGGTAACATTATTCATCTGTTTTTGGCTTTATTTATTTTTTCAAGGTGTATATGTTGTGATTAAAAAAAAATTATTTCAGATCCAAGAAATCAAGATCGTGGGGTAGTATGGCTTCGTCGTCCAGCACGTCCAACACTGCATTGGCTTTGGGTTCAATGTGCCAATGCAATTTCTCGGTCGTTTTGTACACTTGTGACAAGCCCATTCACTATAAAAGAAGGTACCTCGCATGCAAGGATTATATCCCAATGGAGCGGGATGGGGAGATGAGAGGTTGTCGTACCTTCAAGTGGGTTGATCCACCATACGACGACAATGCTGCCAAGATTATCAGAGATTTGGTGCTGGAAAGAGATGAGCTTAAAAAGTTGTGCGAGACCCTTTTAGATTCAAACTGGAAGTTAAAGAGGAAGATATTTTATCGGGGTTATGATATAACAAAATAAGTTATAACTATGTTTTTTTATTAGATAAGTCTTCAATTGTATGAATAATGTTATTATTATAGCATTGAGTTGGTGTCATTGTCTTTTAGCCATTATACTCTTGACCGCGTCAAGATTTCTAAAGAAGGATGAGCATTCGATGACCAGGTCGAACATGCTCATCCACTCTTTTTCTCGCTGCATCACAGAAATACTTGTAATCTACAAATATCTTAACGCGGTCAAGAGGATAATGGCCACAAGGCAATGACACCAACTCAATGTTGTAATAATAACATTATTGTTGTTAGTTATTAAATAAGTCTTCAAATGCATGAATAGTGTTATTGTTACAGCTAGGGGTGAGCACGGGCCAGAACCCGAACCGAACCAAACCCGAAAAGCCCAAAAACATGGGACCGAAGACCGAACCCGAACACTTCGGTTCGGGTCGGGTTCGGGCTAAACAACACCTGAAGGGGAAAGAGGGCAAAAATGCACTAAAACCCGAACCGACCCGAAACCCAAAATGCTAAAAAGGTCAGACCGAAACCCGAACCGAAGTCATGTGGGTTCGGGTTTTTCGGGCCGGGTTCGGTTCGGGCTTCGGGTTCGTCGGCCCGTGCTCACCCCTAGTTACAACATTGAGTTGGAGTCATTGCCTGGTGGACATTATCCCGTTCACCGCCTGAAGAATCCTAAAGGAGGGTGGGCCTACAATGACCAAGGTCGACCCCGTCGAACCTTCTGATTTGACCCTTTTTCTGGCAGCGGCACATAAATACTTGAAATCCACAAACCTCCTTTCAACACCATATAAGGAGCTCCTTATATGGCACTGAACCGGGGTTTGTGGAATTCAAGTATTTATGTGCCATTGCCAGAAGAAGGGTCAAATCAGAAGGTTCGATGGAGTCGACCTTGGTCATTGTAGGCACACCCTCCTTTAGGATTCTTCAGTCGGTCAACGGGATAATCTACACAATGCAATGACACCAACTCAATCCTGTAGTTATTTTGATGTAATCGTGTGGATTTGTAATGTTGTATTGTATTCTATGGTTTTAATGAAGTAATCTGTTATCGATTTTGAACGAAAATAACAGAACAAAAATCTACAAAAAACAATATTGTATAAACAAAGAAGTCATAGTAACATATACCCCTAAAAATTAACCAGCTGGACGACACATATAGCCGCCCAATAATTATGTGTGGGTTGCACCCGTTGCCGCCCATAACTGGAGAAGGGTCTTTTATTACCCGTACTCCATCACATTACCTCGCGTGTTGAAGCAAGTTGTAGGGGCCGAAGACATTGCAGCGATAAATTACCTTACCAATCGTGAGGAGGTTTCTTTGTACGTGGTCGGCGACATTGTCTTTCGCATGGAGTAGGACCTTCACGACTCCTTGTATGAAAGTTGTTTCTAATGTTGTACTATTTATTAATTTTTAGAATGTTTATGTGTTTTTTTATTCCGAATGTTGGATTGTATTCTATGAAGTAATTGATCATCTATTTGTTGTAGAAATAACCGACCGAAAATCTAAAAAAACCAATATGGATGAACAAAGAAGTCAAACTAGAAATAAATATTTTACAAAAGTCACTACAAAAGTCACTCCTCCACATCTAAACTCTCAGAATGACTACCCAAGGACACACCTAAACCTGAATCCACGCCCGGTGCCCAATCTGGAGGATCCATCGGCATAGGTTGAGATGCTGCCTGCTGAGCTGGTATACGCTCTTCTGCCATCCTAGATGATTCGGCCTTCTCTTTATCAAATATAGACTCGCCTGCAGTAGAGGGCTGGGAATACATTTGTGATGCCCGTACAAGCGGAGGAGCTACATGGATGACGTCACTGGCAAGTATGTCATATATATGTTGAAAGTGTCGCAAATCACCACCACCTGCCTCTATAATCTCCTGAAGAAAGGCCTTGCCCATCGCCACACGCTGCAAATGAAAACAAACATTTTAAATACATGGACTTTCCTAAAATAATTAATAAGAATAAAATGGGACAACTACATACCCTTTGCAAGTTGATAGCCGGAGGTGGGCCTCTACAAATACGAGGCTAGACTGGCGCATGCGGACTCACATAAGGATGCGACACCTGTAGATACCAGTCCAGGTACGCATCGTCGACATCCCAAGCCATCGTGGCAAGAGGACTCATCAAGATGTAGGGGCAAAGATGATGCTCAAGCTAGTCCCACTCGTGCTAATGCGAGTCAAAGTACAATTGGTATCGCCTCGTCCCCCTAAAATCATGAGGACGCAATGCAACCCGTGGCTCTATGATATCGAGGGGCCTGCTTTGTCGATAACCGAACTGTCGGGTAAGCCTATCCAGCATGTACGGCTCCTCTACACCGAGAAAACGAATAGTCCCTCGATACGTGGAGGCCCTATGAGCACCTCGGAAATCAAGACCCTCATACGACATCCACCGTATCTGCAATTAACCCCAAAATCAAAACATATATTAATTCATTAAGCCTATCTTATAGTATATTAAAATGGAATAAGAATATGTACATCCTCTGGCATATACTCGTCTAGTATCCGTCTATAGTGTAACTGGTTGTGACTTAAACAGACAGGGGTCCGGCCAATGCAATATCGTGCAGCGCGTCGAAGGTCGTCGTCCGCACCTTCCTTGAGGTTAGGGTTGCCCGGGAAGTATACAAAGTATGTCCAAATCCAAACCTGTGTATGGAGGAAGAAAGACATTAGTTATAAACAATTAAACACCGTATATTAATGATTTAAATTTTCATCGAACTATAATAAATGTCTACCTCTAAGAGACGTGCGCAATCGGCCAACTGTGCAGCTCCGCGTCGAGAAGCCTCTCCGAGGTTTCTAAAAAGGAGAGCTAGAATCCCGATGCCCCAAGCTGTATGAACGACACGCTCCCAATCCACAAAAAGAGGTAACAACGCAGTCCTCAGCTCGTTCGTCGACTTGTCAACGAAAATACTAGCCGACATGGTGTGCCACAAGAAACCAGCTGCTATATCCTCTGGATATGCACCCTCCTCAATCATCCTCAACACATGCCTCCCTAGCTGAAATTGCTTGATCCAGCCCTTCCTAAGGTCACAGACCATGTCAGCATTGATCAGCGCTACTTTGTAGGGTTTAACTAGGAGTTGTTACCGGTGTTTTGGGTATGATATGCAATATATTGTATAGAGCATGTAGTGGTTATTAGCATGATTTAGATGATGTTTAGAGATGTTTTGATTGTAATTCTGTAATCCGGAAGAGAAGACGAGAAGTGAAGAAATCATGAGATTTACAGAGATTTGAAGTACATTGAAGTGAAGAGTTGAAGAGCTGCACAAAAGAAGCAAGAAGAAGCAGCTGAAGAAGAAGAGTCTCTGGTGTCTTCACCGCACCCGCGCCCATACTCACCACACCCGTGGTGGACTTGCTAAAGCGAAGACAGCTGGAGCCGACCGAAGACCCACCGCACCCGCGGTGGGATGACCGCACCCGCGGTGGTGCCGAGCTGGAGCTTTTTCTCGGATTTTATATCCGAGATCTTTCTTTCCTTATCTTTTATTCCGAGATCTTGTTTTATCTTATTTTCCTTTTCTTTATTTCTAAACTATTTGTTTTCCTAGTTTTTAAAGGTTTTAACCTAGACTTGGTTAGGAAAACCTCGTTCCATCTTTCATAGTTTTTTCTCTCAAAACATTATGGAGAACTAAACTTCTATTGTTGCACTTGACGTTTGAAGCCTTCAATTGATTGGTTGTGAGTTTTCTACTGTTGTTCGATTTCCTATCTAGTTGTATTAATTCTCTTGCGCTTGAATGTTTATTGAATCTTATTGATTTATCTAGACTGATCACCTAGGTTTATTGATATTATCCATATAGCTAGGACTTATCAATTCCGGGTTCGGGTTGTATATCTAGTAGCAAACACGATTTATATAAGCGGGTTGCGAGTGTTCATCGTGAGAGAGAGTTAATTGCATGCTTATAGTAATGGGTTGTTTCTATTACATGTATCTTGTTGAATCCTTGTTTGAATGCTATTGCTTTGTTGAGTCTTGAAGGTTTTCGGATTTGATTCAGTAATAAGTACTATTAGGGCTGGTAGAACTAATAGTTACATATGATCGGGATAAGAACAACCAAAGGAAAGATAAGAACTTGAGAATAATAGAATTCAGTGATCAACCATATCTCTTGTTGTGTGGATCTTTGTCAGGTGTGGCACCTTCCTCATATCATATTCACATCCTTTGCTTTGCTTTTCTTGCTTTATTTACTTGGTTCAAAATACTACAAACCCCCCCTAGTTCCTAGTTGGTGACTTGCGAATTACAAGAACTGATAAACTGATTCCCTTGGGTTCGACCTTGACTTGCTTGCTATACTCTGTTTAGTAGGTACATTAGGATTTCTTTGATTAGGCACGACGACTTTAGGCCTGTCAAATTTGGCGCCATTGTCGGGGAATCAAAATTTATGTTTTTGTGGTTTTGTTTGTTACCAACTTTGGCGTGGACCTATCTTATGTTCCACACTCGTGCTACTGACACACCTCTTGTTGATTGTGATTCAAAAATCGACAAGACATTCCACAGGAACCGCAGAGAACACACCACCCCACAAGTTGCAATGGGTGACCAAACGCTTCGGCAATTGACCGCGCCTAATCTGATGCAACAACCTTTAGCTGTGGCTATTCCGGCCATAGGAGAAGGCATCAACTTTGAGTTGAAGCCGGGGCTGATTCATTTGCTCACAACATTCCATGGACAGAGCGGAGAGGACCCTATCAAGCATATGGGTAAATTCCACACTGTCTGCATGAGTATGAAACCGGCTAACGTCACTGAGGAACAAATCAAGATGAGAGCTTTTGGGTTCACCCTCAAGGACGCAGCCGATGATTGGTACTACCATCTACCCACTGGAAGCATAGATACTTGGAACAAACTGCATAAGGCTTTTCTCGAAAAGTATTTTCCTGCCAAGAAGGCAAATAGATTGAAAAAGGCTATAAGCAACATCGAGTAAGAGGCTGACGAGACCTTATATGAGTACTACGAGTGGTTCAAGAGACTTTGCTCAAGCTGTCCATTCCATGGTTACACGAATCAAGATCTAGTGCTTCATCTTTACAATGGTCTGCTGGACAATGAAAGAAGGATTGTTGACGCTGCATGTGGTGGCAACATTCTTAACACAACACTGGTGGCGGCCATGGAAAAGATTCAGGAGATGGCCGAAGGGACAAGAAATTTCGGTAGAACTTCTACCAAGAGAGGAGTCAATGCTGTGGACTCCAATCGCTCTGATCTAGTGAGCGAGATTGTTGAATTGAAGGACATGGTGAGGAGACTAACGCTGAAAGGAACTCCTCAACAACTCAAAGCATGTGGGATTTGTGCTGATCAATTCCACCCCACCGATGCATGTCCTCAATTGCAAGATGATCTGAATGCTGAGGTGAACACTGTAGGAGGTTATGGACCTCCAAGACCTCGGAACGATCCCTACTCCAGCACTTATAATCCGGGATGGAGAGACCACCCAAATTTCAGATGGAGGGATCAACCGAACCAACAACAACCTCAACTTCTACAAAGGTCACAAGGTCAACAACCCGGTACTTCTGCTTCAACTGAAGATATGCTCCAAACCTTGACTAAGCACTTTATAACTCATGTTCAAACTACGAAATCAAGCATCAAGAATCTAGAGAAGCAAATGGGACAAATGGCTGAAGCTATCACAAAGATCGATGCAAAGATTTCAAGAAATCTACCATCTCAAACGGTAGTTAACCCACGGGTAAATGTTAGTGCTATGATGCTTCGAAGTGGTAAGCAATTGAACGTCGTTCCTAGTGCTGAAGAGGACGATGCCAAAAAAGATCTCTCTGAACCCACACCACCGCACCCGCGGCAGGACGCCGCACCCCGCGGTGCGTCTACAGAAGCTCTAGAGAACTTGCCGCACCTAGCGTCCACCTTGGCTCACCCAGCGGCGAAATCAACAGATGGGTATACAACACAACCGCACCCGTGGTGGGAGGACCGCACCCGCGGTGGGATTCCAGAAGAGCAACTGAGCTCTCAGTTGACATCACCGCACCCCACGGTGGAGGACCGCACCCACGGTGATGGTATCGAGAAAGTTCGAGAATTCTAAGTTGGGACGACCGCACCCGCGGTAGAACCTGACCGCACCCACGGTGAGTCTTCTGGAAAAGTGAAAGAGCCCTACGTCGACACATATGTTCGTCTGTGCTTTCCCCCTCTCGGTTCTGAGAAGCCATCCGCCCTATTCCCAGAGGCGCTTAAGGAGAGGAGAATCATCGACGACAAGGACCTCTTCAAGACTTTTAGCAAGTGCGAGGTAAACATCCATTTACTCAAACTTGTTAAAAGTATTCCCAAATATGCTCGTTTCTTGAAGGAACTTTGCAAAATCAAGAGGAAACAAAAGCAAAAGCAAAAGAAGCAGGTCCAGGTGAGCGACCAAGTATCTGCTGTGTTTCAAAGGCATATGCCCAAGAAGTACAGTGATCCAGGTACGTTCTCTATCCCTTGCATCATCGGTGAGACAAAGATTGATAAGGCTATGCCAGATCTTGGTGTAGCTATTAATGTCTTACCATTGTCATTATATGAGTCTCTTGGTTTGCCACCATTTCAGGACACTAGGCTAGTTATTCAATTAGCTGATGGAACCAATGTCTACCCAAAAGGGGTTGTTGAAGATGTCCTTGTTATGGTAGATAAGTTGATTTTTCCCACTGATTTTTATGTGCTTGATATGGGTAGTAGTACATGTGCACCTATGTTGTTAGGGAGACCATTCATGAAAACTGCGAATACCACAATTGATGTCAGAAGTGGGAAATTAACTATGGAATTTGATGGGGATGGAGTTGAATATAACATATATGATATGAAACCTGTCATTAACACCTCTTTAAACTTTGCTGATGTAATGAGTCCTAACCCTTCGGATGAATTGCAACCTATAATAGCGGATTCCATAGTTGACTTGCCTATCGGTATCACTATATCTTTTAATCTGCAAGCAGTCACGACTTTATTGGATGAGAAGGGTGAGTCTCCTACTTCTCTTTTGGGCAGTTGCCCCACCTTACTGACTCCACAGGGCAATAAGTCGTTCCCTTTTGTTGTGCATAATGAACAGTCGGAGGTTAAACACCCCCTTGATCGATCTAAGTATGGGGGAAAGGCGACTAAGAAGGTCAAGGTGAAAGAGCCGGTTAAGAAGATGAATGGTCTAAGGTTCAAACATTTCCATGATTGGTTCAGAAAAGAGGTGCTGAATGAGAGGGTTCCTAAGGAACCTATGTTGTGGGCTGAGGTTGTCTGAGTCTCATGTTGAGCCAACGACATTAACTAAGGCGTTGCTTGGGAGGCAACCCAAGTTAGGTAGGTTAAATTTTCGTATTGTTTTAGTTCAATTTAATTGTCTTTTACTTTTTCTGCAGGGAAGAAGGCGGAGAGCCCAGTCGCACCGCACCCGCGGAGAGCAGCCCACCGCACCCGCAGTGGGCATCCCTTTAATTTCTGTTGTTTCTAAAAAAAATCGAAAACGCAACAAAAAAGAGTTCTACCGGAGCCAGCTGTCCGGGCTCCCCATGGAGAAGGTGCGCATCATGTTGTCAAGGAGGAGACATTTGCCCCACACATTATTTGGCAACGATGATGGCCCTATAGTCGATAGTTGAAGAGGAGGAACACCAGGGCCCACACCACGAACACATCTAGGCCCATTTTTTTGTGTTCATTGAAGGTCGTGCAGCCCCGAATTCTTTGATATACCACTATTCACCAAAGTGGTTTCCTTTTGGTTGCACGGTAGATGAAGATTATGGAGTTGATGAAGACACCCGCCGCAACACCAGAGACCTGAGCGTTTATTGTTATATCGCCAGCAACAACGGAAGTGTCCAAGCAGCTCGGCGACATTTGTGAGTTCTTTCTTTATCTTCCATGTGCTTCTATTGTTTTGTCTTTCATTACATTGAGGACAATGCAATGTTTAAGCATAGGGGAGAGTTTTGTACTTGCTATGTCGTTGAGGAGAAAAGAAAAAGCCAAAAATTTGAATAAAAGGCTAAAATAGAAATTCTGGGATAGGTCGAAAACCTGAAAGGGCGGCCTAGGTAATAAGCAGGTGGCTTGGACCAACATTAGGCTGGGGTAATAATTGGTCAAGAGTGACGTGAGCTTATGTGAGCACATCTATTGGAAAATGAAATGAGTGGCTTGGTGAAAACCCAGAAGGGCGCCTTGGAAAAATGAGTGAAATAAAAATTGAGTGATTATTAGGTTTCATCATTTTGGCGTTGGCGACATAAGAAGAGGTGATATAAGAAGGATTCGGGTAGGCCACTATGGAGTGATAAGGTGTTAGATGGGAGTTAGGATTAGATTAGTATTGCATCACTTGTTTTGGTTGTCTTGGAGCTTATTGTTGATGTGTTGTAACTACTAGTGTCATATTTTCTTGTACTTCCTAAGGCCTTGGTGTAACGCCCCCAAATCTCACCTTTAAAAGCATCACTGTCGATGACTCCAGATATAACATCCCGAAGTCATCCCAGGCTTTTCCAAACGATATAACCATCAACTCACAGTTATAATACCAAATATCATAACTTTTATTAAAATCAAAGTCTCGGAATTACAACATAATTCCAAATACGACAAAATACATCAGAAATACATAATCAGAATCATTACAGCGGAAGTCTTTACACAAAACATATTTAACACAACGGAAGTCTTCAAAATAACAAAAAAAAGGGTCTTGATCGCAATGATCACCCACCAAGGATCTTAACCTGAAAACAACTTGTCAAAACACCGTTCGCCTCTATAGTCGTTCTAGCCTTCACAGGACGGCAACTTATCTGATATGCCGAATCAGACGGATGACACCAGCCAACCATGCAAGAGAATAATTTCGGTTGGTTAGTCTAATGAAAGACTACGCAAGGGTACAAAGCAGAGTGGTTCGAAGCAGTCGTATTAGGTTAGACTCATTGCTTCTCGAATCAAAACCGATGACGATAGTCAACCACCATACTCCTACTAGAATATATCAACAGGCATGAACAAGAGAAGATTCTAGAGACCGAGTCTCACAGCAATCAATCCCAAAAGAAGACTCCAAATGAAATGAGCCTTATAGGAAACATGACAAATGTTGGGAAACTTAATTTATATTATACACACAAGCGTTCAAAAGCTGACTTTAGATGTTTCGGCTCACGATCAACCTCACCGCCCAAGGCGCATCCAGATTGGAAAGAGAACTTTACTCTGATCAAAGTCAACACGAGCTTTCCTAGATGCACTATTACCTAGCTGCATTACTCGCCGAAGGTATATTAATTTTGTGCACTAAAGGCACTTATCTGATTTAATTCCAAAACCAATCCACATCACCACATTATAAACTTTTATTATGATCAGCTCGTCCCGAGACGAGAGATCTCTTAGGAGCAACTCCCGAGATTTGCTCCCGAGATATGTGTGACACTAGCTAAGTGCACCACCTCTATACCCGAGTATAGAGGCTAGTCATGACTCACCAATGGTATTAGGGTCTCAATGCCCTTTTCTCCATTTAATTATCAAGAAACGACTGGACCTCCTGGGCCCCAGTAAACGTTCGTACGAATACTCGTGCTAACTAACAGTTCAACACAGTCAACAATCATATCAAATCAAAGCCATCAAGGCCAACATCATAGATCTATCAATCTATATATATATATATATCAAAATAGCGTTGCTACTAACAGTATATGCAACCTATTATAATCTTTCATATGAAGTTCACCTTTAAAATCCACAACAAGAACCATTATGAACATAATAGCGTTGTATCTAGCAATATACAACCTATTATAACAGCACTTCTTTTTATCAAATTATTTATCAAAACTATTCCCAACTTAAGCAGATGAATCATCCCAAATTAATTAACAACAAACAATTGATAATTAATGGAAGTATGGAATGATGAGCAAGAGCGAACCGCCACTTGCCTTAGATCCAACGAAAGCTTTAGCAAAGCTTATAGACAACGGGCTCCTGGGTCTGAAACTGGGGCAAATCTTGGATAATAAATCCCTAAGAAATGACCCAAACGAGATCCTAATCTTAGATTCAATATCTACATATATGAATCTAAAAGAATAGGAAAAGAATTAAAGGATTCAAGCCTCGCCCAAAGCCAAACACCCAAGAACACACACTCGGACAAGCTCGCCGCGGGTGCGGTGGAAGCTTGCCGCGGGTGCGGTGGATGCACAGAGGCGAGAAGCTTGACAGCGGCCATGGAGAAAACTTACCCAAATCGATTCGTTCGACTTCGATTTGTTCTTGGTTTGATCTCCAACCTTCTTAAACCTTTAAATAACACTCAAGAGCACCTTTACCACTCAAAAGGAAACTTCAAACACTCTCTCACAAAGCTCAAAAGCTTGCACAACAATGGAGAAAATAGAGAAAACAGAGGAGGAAGAAGAAGCTCGATCTGTGGCTTCCTTCTCCACGAAGTTCTCTTCCTTTCATAGGCCCAAGCAAGGAGGGAACAAGGAGGGAACAAGCCGGGGACAAAAACCCACAAGTGGAGCCACTTGCTCCTGCAGAGGGAAGACGATAACGTTGAAGAAAATATCCCACCGCGGGGTGCGGTGGCGTGGCCGCTGGGTGCGGTGGCGACTCTGTTGCCGCCTCCAAATCTGGCCTTCGCCGCGGGTGCGGCCACTTGACCGCGGGGTGCGGTCAAGGCCAATTTTCACCCGTTTTGTCCTTTTTTATCTTGGGTTAATTATCTTAACTCCGGGTTAAATATATTCGTACACGAACGACAAATTAACCCCGAAAATACTTCAACTGTATTTTATATTACTCAGAAAAATTTACAGAGCTCAAACATATTACAGAATGTCCGATCTTCTCTGAATTTAATCCGTCTAGTAATACGGAAGTTGGAAAAATTCCAAAATACCCTTATAAAATGAGGGATATTACACTTGGAGCATGATTGATGGAGTGAGTTCAGTTTTTAGCTTACTCGGGACGAGTAAAGGTCTAAGTATGGGGGAATTTGATATGCGATATATTGTATAGCGCATCTAGTGGTTATTAGCATGATTTAGATAATGTTTAGAGATGTTTTGATTGTAATTCTGTAATCCGGAAGAGAAGACGAGAAGTGAAGAAATCATGAGATTTACAGAGATTTGAAGTACATTAAAGTGAAGAGCTGCACAAAAGAAGCAAGAAGAAGCAGCTGAAGAAGAAGAGTCTCTGGTGTCTTCACCGCACCCGCGCCCATACTCACCGCACCCGCGGTGGACTTGCTGAAGCGAAGACAGTTGGAGCCGACCGAAGACCCACCGCACCCGCGGTGGGATGACCGCACCTGCGGTGGTGCCGAGCTGGAGCTTTTTCTCGGATTTTATAACCGAGATCTTTCTTTCCTTATCTTTTATTCTGAGATCTTGTTTTATCTTATTTTCCTTTTCCTTTTCTTTATTTCTAAACTATTTGTTTTCCTAGTTTTTAAAGGTTTTAACCTAGACTTGGTTAGGAAAACCTCGTTCAATCTTTCATAGTTTTTTCTCTCAAAACCTTATGGAGAACTAAACTTCCATTGTTGCACTTGACGTTTGAAGCCTTCAATTGATTGGTTGTGAGTTTTCTACTCTTGTTCGATTTCCTATCTAGTTGTATTAATTCTCTTGCGCTTGAATGTTTATTGAATCTTATTGATTTATCTAGACTGATCACCTAGGTTTATTGATATTATCCATATAGCTAGGACTTGTCAATTCCGGGTTCGGGTTGCATATCTAGTAGCAAACACGATTTATATAAGCGGGTTGCGAGTGTTCATCGTTAGAGAGAGTTAATTGCATGCTTATAGTAACGGGTTATTTCTATTACATGTATCTTGTTGAATCCTTGTTTGAATGCTATTGCTTTGTTGAGTCTTGACGGTTTTCGGATTTGATTCAGTAATAAGTACTATTAGGGCTGGTAGAACTAATAGTTACATATGATCGGGATAAGAACAACCAAAGGAAAGATAAGAACTTGAGAATAATAGAATTCAGTGATCAACCTTATCTCTTGTTGTGTGGATCTTTGTCAGGTGTGGCACCTTCCTCATATCATATTCACATCCTTTGCTTTGCTTTTCTTGCTTTATTTACTTGGTTCGAAATACTACAAACCCCCCCTAGTTCCTAGTTGGTGACTTGCGAATTACAAGAACTAATAAACTGATTCCCTTGGGTTCGACCTTGACTTGCTTGCTATACTCTGTTTAGTAGATACATTAGGATTTCTTTGATTAGGCACGACGACTTTAGGCCTGTCAGGGTACCATTTGGAGATGTTTAGAGCGTATTGTAGAGATCGGAGTTGAGGAGTAGATGTGCAGATATGGTAGTTTGGAGACGCTTAAATAAAGATATATTGAAGAGAGAAGGAAGCCACCCAAGAAGACGAAGAAGTAGAACCAAGTGAAGGTGCTACATGAGCCAAATCGCGGTCGCGGAGGCCATGGCCGCGGTCGCGGCGAAGAGACTATGCGAGAGCAAGAAAATGAAGGACCGCGGTCGCGGGAACAAAACCGCGATCGCGGGTTTACGAAGGTTGCGGTCACGGAAAAGTCGAGAGCAAAAGTGAATTTGCCGCGGTCGCGGAAAATCCTCCGCGGTCACGGAAAACTGCATCAGCGCGGGCCGAGTTTCTTTCGTCCGAAGATTTTCCGAAGTTTACTTTATTTTATTATTTTCTTTTATTCCGGTAGGATTATTTTAGTTTCCTTTTAGATTATGTTTGTGATCTTTGGTTTTAGGTTTAGTTTATTTAAACCTAGTTCCATAGCCTCTAAGCATCATCATCGTTTATCATTCAGTTTTTGTCATCGTTCATTAGTCAGTATTGTTTTCCCTTTGAGTTTTTGTTTCAAGACTATGAAGAACTAAGCACCCTTTGCTTAGTCCGACAATTGAAGCATTCATTTGATTTATGATTGTGAGGTTATAACTCTATTTCCTATTCCTTTGGATTATATCTTTTCTCTTGAGCTTATTCATATTGATTCTTATCGATTTGACTAGATTGATCACCTAGTTGATATTAGTAATTGTCTATTGCTAGGGTTTGGAAATTTCGGGTTGAGATTCCTTATCTTTTGTAGCATCCATGATATTCTAGGACTGGTAGGACTAGTTTATTATAAAAGAGAATTGATTATGTGTTAAATGCTGCAAAAAATCGGTGTTGCATGTATCCTGGTTAATTCCTATGCGTCTTGCTGCTATTGTTCTAAATCTTGATAGTTTCTCGTGCGTTCGATAGTTAGGGTTACCTGGACTGGTAGGACTGGTAACTATTTCAGAATAGGGACAAGAATAATCAAAGGAAGGAATAGAGATAATCTAGGACCAATCAATCAAATGAATGGTGGATATTTGTTTGGCTAAGTGTTTTTCCCAATTTAATTACAAACTTTTGCTTTTGTTTACTTGTTTACAAACAACAAACCAAAATCCCCCTTTGTTACTTTTGCATGCAAATTTACATAAAGAAAGACAACTCCTCCCTGTGGGATTCGACCCTTGCTTGCCTATTCTACTAGTTTAGGTTTTTAAGGATTACTTTGATAAGGCGATACGACTTTAGCCTCCGTCAAATTGGCGTCGTTGCCGGGGAGACAAGTTTTGTTTTTTCTTTGTGTGTGTTTGTGTGCCAATTTTTGTGTGGACCTATCTTATGGTCCATGATAAGCACTACTTTGTAGGGCTTAAGTAAGAGTCATTAGAGGGTTTATTGGTGCCATTCGGGTAGATCTAGGCACATTCATGTGCAAGGCGTTTGGAGGCGAAGTTTAGTGTTTATGGAGGTGTTTGAGTGATTTTGGATATCTAGGAGACACCAAGGAAAGACGCCAAAGGAGTGAAGAGACGAGTTGAGGAGCGGTGCGAGAGATTGCAAGGAAGAGCCATAGACGAGGAGACGTTCTGGAGCCTAGCCGCACCCGCGCCGAAGGCCACCGCCGCCAGCGGTGGAAGGAGCAGAAAGAAGACAAGCTGCTGGATAATGGCTGCACCCAACGGCAGCCTTGCCGCACCCGCGGTGAGATTGTCAGAGAAGTGGACAGAAGCCACTGGAGAGCCACCGCACCCAGCGGTGGAACCCGCCGCACCCGCGGTGGAGACGCGCTGAAGACTTTCGTTCCGTGTTTTTATTCCGTTTTATTTTAAATCCGAGACTTTATTTCCAAGTTTGTTATTTCCTTTTATTTCTAAATATTTTCCCTAGTATTTAAGGTTCTTTCTAAGACTTTATTTAGAAGATCATCGTTAACCCTAGTTGCCACCTTTCTACGTTTTTCTCACAAACCCTAATGGAGAACTAAACCTCCATTGTTGCACTTGACAGTTTGAAGCCAGCAATTGATTGGTTGTGAGTTTTCTACTCTTGTTCGTTTTCCTATCTAGTTGGATTAATTCTCTTGTGCTTGAATGTTTATTGGTTTATGTTGATTTATCTAGAGTAGCTACCTAGGTTTATTGATATCTTCCTAATTGCTAGGACTTGTGATTCCGGGTTCGGGTTGCATATCTAGTGGCAAGCACGATTGTTGCGTATAGGGGATCCAAGCGCTTCATCGTGAGAGAGAGTTAATTGCATGCTAATAGTAATGGGTTGTTTCTATTGCATGTATCTTGTTGAATCCTTGGTTGATTGCTATTGCTTTATTGAGTCTTGAAGGTTTTTGGATTTGATTTGGTAATAAGTACTATTAGGGCTGGTAGAACTAATAGTTACCTATGATCGGGATAAGAACAACTATAGGAATATTAAGAACTTGAGATTGATAGAATTCCGTGATTGACCTTTCTATTGTTGTGTGGATCTCTGTTGAGTGTGGCGCTTTTCCTCATCATATTCACAACCTTTACTTGCAACCTTGTTTACTTGCTTTCTTGTTACTTTGTTTCGATATTTCTACAAACCCCCCCTAGTTCCTAGTTGGTGACGTAGATTACAAGAATAGATAATCTGACTCTCTGTGGGATCGACCCTGACTTGCTTGCTATACTCTGTAGTAGGTACTTTAGGATTTCTTTGATAGGCATCACGACTTTAGCCCTGTCAGTCCACACCCGTGCTACTGACTCCCCTCTACTTGCTTGTGATACAGAGATTGAGAGGACCCTTTCCAAGAACCACAGGGTAAACAGGACTTTGTGTTTTGACAACCCCTGTTTCAAGATGGCTGACGAAGCACCCACGTTGAGGCAGCTGACTGCCCCTAATTTGCAACAGCAACCGATGACTGTGCAGTTTCCTGAGCTGGCCAATGGCGTCAACTTCAAGCTCAAGTCAGGGTTGATCCACTTACTTCCCCACTTCCATGGGATGAGTGGAGAAGACCCCAATAAGCATCTGTAGGATTTCCATGCCGTCTACACCAGCATGAAACCAAGAGGAGTGACTGAGGACCAGATCAATCTGAGGGCTTTTCCTTTCTCTCTGAAGGATTCGGCCAATGACTGGTTCTACTACTTGACACCAGGGAGTATTGACACGTGGGCCAAGATGAAGAAGGCCTTCCTGGAGAATTACTTCCCTTCAACTAAGCTCAACAGCCTGAAGAGGAGCATCAACAACATTGAACAACAGGCTGCTGAATCGTTGTATGAGTACTATGAGAGGTTCAAGAGGCTGATCTCTAGCTGCCCCTACCATGGATATTCCGACCAGGACCTCGTACTTTATTTGTACGGAGGTCTTCTTGATGACGAGCGTCGGATGGTGAACGATGCATGTGGAGGGAACATCTTGAACAAGACTCCAGCTGAGGCATATGAAGTTTTCTTTGAGCTATCTGAGGGCTCAAGACAGTTCCGTAAGAGGGTGGGCGCCCAATCAGTGAGAGCTGCAGACTCTCAGTCAAATTCCACTCTACTCTCTGAGATGGCTGAATTGAAAGAGATGCTGAGGAGATACATGATGAAGGGTGGCCAGCAGCAGGTCAAGTCATATGGGATATGCCAAGACACGATGCATCTAACCGATGCATGTCCCACGCTGCAGGAGCCCAATGCTGAGGTGAATGCCATTGGAGGATATGGCCCTCCAAGGGCAAGATATGACCCGTACTCCAACACGTACAATCCAGGGTGGAGAGATCACCCTAATCTGAGGTACGGGAACCAGCAGAGCACTACTCAAGGCCAGGAGAATCAAGAGTATCAACCGAGGCCATCACAATTCCTACCCCGCCCACAACAATATCAGCGGCCTGGGGGTCAACAACAACAATTTTGAGCTCCATATGACCAAAGACCCCAAGGCCAAAGTTCAAGTTCATCTATGTCCAGTGAGGACCAGATCAGGGCCCTCACACAGAGTGTCACGACGTTGGCTGACACTGTGAACTCCATGGGGTCACAACTTCAAGCGGTGGTCAAGCATCAAGAAACTCTCACTCAGAGCATGATCCAGCATCAGCAAGAGACGAAGTCTAGTATTCAGAACCTGGAAAAGCAAGTGGGGCAGATCTCTATAGCAGTGAGTAAGTTGAAAGCTTGGGAATCAGGGAAACTACCATTTCAAACGGTAGTAAACCCGAGGGAGAACGTCTATGCCATGACGCTAAGGAGCGGAGCAGAAGTGAACATCAGTCGTGGCCAACAGAAAGTTTTCCGCGACCGTGGAGAAGGAAGTCGCGATGGCAGAGAAGTTTCTGTAGACGAGCAAGAAGTCGACGCTTTTCCGCGACTACGGGCGGATTTCCGCGATCGCGGAAAAGTCATAGCTGAAAAGGACCAAATTCCTGAAGTCCGCGACTGCGGAGAAGACGCCCGCGGCCGCGGAGATAAACCGCGACGGTGGACCCCAAACCGCGATCGCGGTTACGCCTCTGACGTTCATGATGGGTATATTCGCCCTAATTTTCCTCCGCTCAGTACATTGAAGCCCCCAACTCCCTTCCCTGAGGCTCTAAAGGACACTAGAAGGTGGAGAATGATAAGGAACTATTCGAGACCTTCAGCAACTGCGAGGTAAATATTCCTTTACTCAAGCTGGTTAATAGCATCCCTCGTTATGCTAAATTCTTGAAGGAGCTGTGCACGATAAAGAGGAAGAAGGTGGTAAAGGAGAAGAAGAAGGTCCAGGTCAGCGAGAATGTATCCGCTATGCTACAAAAGTGGTTACCTAAGAAGGCAAGTGATCCGGGCATGTTCACTATTCCTTGCAAGATTGGGGGCACCTTGTTCGACAAGGCCATGCTTGATTTGGGTGCCTCCATTAATGTGTTGCCTCTCTCACTATAAGAGTCTCTGGAGGTCGGACAATTCCTATGTCTACCCCAAAGGAGTGGTGCAGGACGTGATGGTAGAGGTTGACAAGTTGATTTTCCCTGCGGACTTCTTTGTGATGGATATGGGGCAAGATAAGGATGCAGCCCCCGTGATGCTAGGAAGGCCGTTTATGAACACGGCAGGGACAAATATTGATGTGAGCAGCAGTTCGCTCACAATGGAATTCGATGGGGTGAGGGTCGGATTCAGCATATATGATTCAAAGCGACACCCTCTGGATGGAAACCCCAAGTTCTCAATTGATGTGAGCAACCCGAGTTGAGTAGGAGAGTACCAGGTCGAGCCACGACAATAAATAAGGCATTGTCCGGGAGGCAATCCGAGGTATGTAGTTTTTTTTTCCTTCTCTTTTCATTCCATGTTGTAGTTTTTTTTGTGTGTGTTATTTTGCTTTTGTTTTTGCATTTCGACTAACCTGCAAGAAGGAGGCCCGAAGCCTAATAGAAAACGATGTCAATTACACACCAGAAACATTTCCGCGGGTGCGGAAAATTTTCCACGGTCGCGGAAATACCACTGTAAGTCTCCTGACTTGAAAAAAAAAAGTTATACCAAAGCTTACTGTCCGATTTTACATTGAGAGATGGTGCGCATCATGCTGCCAAGGAGGAGACATTTGCCCCACATTTTTTATTTGGCAATGATGATGGCCTAACATTCGACAACTGAGGAGGAGGAACACCAGGGCCTACACCACGATTACATCTGGGTCCCATTTTTGTGTTCATTGAAGGTCGTGTAGCCCCGATTCTTTGATATACCACTACACCTTACATTGGATCTATTTGGGTGCACGGTGGAGATTGTTTGAAGACCGCCGCGACACCAGAGACATGTGCGTATATTGATTTACTGCCAGCAACAACTTTTCAAGTCCAAGCCAACTCGGCGACGTTTGTGAGTTATTTTTTGCCTTTCCCTGTGCTTCATTCTTTTTTTTGTCTTTCATTACATTGAGGACAATGCAATGTTTAAGCATGGGGGAGTGTTCTATACTTGCTAGTCGTTGAGGAGAAGGAAAAAAATGAAGAAAATGAAAAAGCCAAAAATTTGAAAAAAGGCAAAAATAGAAATCCTAGGATAAGTCGAAAACTCGCAAGGGCGGCTTAGGTAATAAGCAGGTGGCTTGGACCAGCATTAGGCTGGGGTAATAATTGGTCAAGAGTGATGTGAGTTTTATGTGAGCCCATCTATTGAAAAATGAAATGAGTGGCTTGGTGAAAACCTGAAAGGACGCCTTGGCAAAATGAGTGAAAAGAAGAAGAGTGATTATTAGGATTCCTCATTTTTCCTGGCGTGGTGACATAAGAAGAGGTGATATAAGGAGGATTCGGGTAGGTCACTCGGGGAGGCATAAGAAGATAGATGGAGGCTAGAATTAGATGTTTATTCACTCTATGGTGTTCGGGATAAGCTTGGGGGAAGTACTCTGCTTTTCTTTAAGTTTGGTTGTAGGTTGTGATTGTGTTTATTGTGTTGGTGCCTTGGAGATTCATGTTTAGGTGCAATTCTTAGTGGAGATGGTTTTTCTATGCTTCCTGAGACCTTGGGGATTTGATTGGAAGAGTATGTTTATATTAGCTTACTCGAGGACGAGCAAGGTTTAAGCATGGGGGAATTTGATCAGCGCTACTTTGTAGGGTTTAACTAGGAGTTGTTACCGGTGTTTTGGGTACCATTTGGAGATGTTTAGAGCGTATTGTAGAGATCGGAGTTGATGAGTAGATGTGTAGATATGGTGGTTTGGAGAAGCTTAAATGAAGATATATTGAAGAGAGAAGGAAGCCACCCAAGAAGGCGAAGAAGTAGAACCAAGTGAAGGTGCTACAGGAGCCAAACCGCGGTCGCGGAGGCCATGGTCGCGGTCGCGGCGAAGAGACTATACGAGAGCAAGAAAATGAAGGACCGCGGTCACGGGAACAAAACCGCGATCGCGGGTTTACGAAGGCCGCGGTCGCGGAAGAATAGTCTCGTTCGCGGAAAAGTCGAGAGCAAAAGTGAATTTGCTGCGGTCGCGGAAAATCCTTCGCGGTCGCGGAAAACTGCATCAGCGCGGGCCGAGTTTCTTTCGTCCGGAGATTTTCTGAAGTTTACTTTATTTTATTATTTTCTTTTTCTTTTATTTCTTTTATTCCGATCGGATTATTTTAGTTTCCTTTTAGATTATGTTTGTGATCTTTGGTGTTAGGTTTAGTTTATTTAAACCTAGTTCCATAGCCTCCAAGCATCATCATCGTTTATCATTCAGTTTTTGTCATCGTTCATTAGTCAATATTGTTTTCCCTTTGAGTTTTTGTTTCAAGACTATGAAGAACTAAGCACCCTTTGCTTAGTCCGGCAATTGAAGCCTTCATTTGATTCATGATTGTGAGGTTATAATTTTATTTCCTATTCATTTGGATTATATCTTTTCTCTTGAGCTTATTCCTATTGATTCTTATTGATTTGACTAGATTGATCACCTAGTTGATATTAGTAATTGTCTATTGCTAGGGTTTGGAAATTTTGGGTTGAGATTCCTTATCTTTTGTAGCATTCATGATATTCTAGGACTAGTTTATTATGAAAGAGAATTGATTATGTGTTAAATGCTGCGAAAAATCGATAGTTTCTCGTGCGTTCGATAGTTAGGGTTACCTGGACTGGTAGGACTGGTAACTATTTCAGAATAGGGACATGAATAATCAAAGGAAGGAATAGAGATAATCTAGGACCAATCAATCAAATGAATGGTGGATATTTGTTTAGCTAAGTGTTTTTCCCAATTTGATTACAAACTTTTGCTTTTGTTTTCTTTGTTTACTTGTTTACAAACAACCAACCAAAACCCCCCTTTGTTACTTTTGCATGCAAATTTACATAAAGAAAGACAACTCCTCCTTGTGGGATTCGACCCTTGCTTGCCTATTCTACTAGTTTAGGTTTTTAAGGATTACTTTGATAAGGCGATACGACTTTAGCCTCCGTCAAGCATCATCCTCATCTAAATTGTACTCTGAATCAATGCCAAAGAGAAACTCAAACAACGCCGCACACTCCGCCAGCTCGCTATCATGACCGGTCCATGGTGATGTCACCTCAAATCCCTCAATCGGCAGCCCTAGAATCATCATAACGTCATGTAGCGTAGGACCTATCTCGCCGAAGGGAAAGTGGAAGGTGTTCGTCTTTGGATGCCATCGCTCAACGAACGCTGAAATGAGGGTGTGATCAACATTGTCGAACTGAAAATTAAGCAAACCGGTAAACCCCGTCTGCTGAGCAATCCAGAACCAGGAACCCTCCTCAGGGACCCCTCTGGGAATACGATCCCTCCAAAACGCAAACTGTGTAGGGAGTGTCTGAACCCTCAAAACCCTAACAACGTCCTATGGAGGGTCTAGTAACGCCTTCCTCCATATCAGCTCCGCAATGTGCGTATCAAAGTTCCTCAACACAGAAGGAAACTGTTGAGCTGGCTCAGGCGGAGGTGGGTCATCCTGAGGTGGGTCCTCCTGAGGTGGATGCTGCTCTAGTGGATCCTGCTCTGGTGGGCTGGTAGTAAAGTCCGGATCCTCCGAGATAGTAGAAGGGCCGGTAGTAAAGTCTGGATCCTCAGTAGTTGTAGTGCTAGAGGCATCCTCCATAACCACGTCCTCATCTGAACAGACGGGACCAACATTGTCCTCACTAAGCACCTCTGTATCCTGTGATACACCCACAACCCTCCTCTTGTGAGCAGATGCAGTAGTAGGGCGACTGTCTCGATCCGACCGTTTGATTTTACCCAATACATCCTATTTTGCCACAAGAAATATAACTATTTTCATTTTACTATTATTATATATATTTATAATAACTTTTAGTTACATATACCTAAGCAATTGTTAAAGAAAATTATTTTCTTTATAAAATCAATATATTAAATATTTTTATTTTCATTAGGGCAACCTACGCAATATAAATCTAAACAACTATTATAAATAAATTACTAATCGTGTTTTTATACATAACATTTAATCTTATTTAACAATAAAATTGAGCCTATTACCTATAATGTCATTTTTAATTATGATTAAATACAACAAAAACTAAGTCTAAAAACCTACAATTACAGTACAAAATTTATTAAAGAAATTACATTTAACAAATTTAAACTAATGAGAAAACATACCCTTTCGGTCGGCCTCCATTCATATTTCCGCTTTTGACGAACAGGATTTCCGGCCAACTCATCCACCGCCTCCATAGCAACCGCTAGAGCGACGTCAAAAGCATTGTCTGCCCCGATATTCACCTCCTCGGTCCTAGCCGGCAATCTATCCTCCTCGTCGCTGGCAACCTCCTCGCCCGAAACGACACCGCCGCCGCCGGCACCGCCAACCTCCTCTACGCTCGCCGACAATTCTACAGGCGGAGATCTGGGCGGCACCTCGTGCAGCCCAGATCCCTCCTCGTCCCCGAATCTGGGCGGCACCTCGTGCAGCCCAGATCCCTCCTCGTCCCCGGATCTGGGCGGCACCTCGTGCAGCCCAGAACTCTCCTCTTCCGCCCCGACGGCGACTATGCTCCGCCCCGATGGCGACTCTCCTCCGCCCCGACTAAGCCGGAAAGCCGCCGCTGAGTCCGCCGTCGAGTCCAGTGTCTCGGCGCCGCCGAGATCTCCTGCCGCTGTCATCTCTCTCTCCTCCCTTTCAACCGCCGCCGATATCTCATCCTGAAGTAGTTCGTCAATGGATACCATTTCGCCGGAATCCGCCATGTCTCTCACCTCCCTTTCAACTCTCTTTTCTTGAAACAAAATTTTCGCCGGAATCTCGCCTTTCAACTCTCTCGGAGAAGACGATCTCGGTGGCAATAAATACCGCCGAGATCGATTTTTTTTTCTGTCAAAGGTGGGTGGCACCTATTGCCGCCCACGTTCAAATTTTGAAATCAATTGTGGGCGGCAATTATTTTCGCCCATGTTCAAATTTTGAACATTATTTGGACGGCAATAATTGCCGCCCACAGTTAAACCGAGTTGAAAAAACAAATCTAATTTTTTTTTAAATAATACAAAATTCCTAAACCGGGCTCGATAAAAATAAATAAATTATGGGCGGCAATACGTGCAGCCCAACTTCTGAACCGGGTTTCCGAAAACCCGATTTGTCTGGGCTGTACTAGGTGCTGCAGGACTCAAATCGGTTTTTTGGGACCTTCTCTGGGCTGCACTAGGTGCCGCCCAGGATGGAGTGCGAGGTTGAAAAATTGGGAGTGTGCGGTTTGTCGCCGTATTTTTTTCCTACAGACCTATTATTACCACAAGTAGATGTCAAAATCTACAAAACCAAAAAATGTATTCTTCCATATATTCTTTCACAAGTATTATGAACGTATTAAAAATAATTAAAGTCTTTTAGGAAAAAACACCAAAGGAGATATTATTCTACAAACATAGTGACAAACTCCTCTTTAAAACTGAGCGAGAAGCTCCCTCCAACAACATGAGAATCAATGGACTTCTGTGGTAAATTTCATAAAAATAGGAGGAAATCCACTCCTCAACATAACAAGAGGAAAATCCTCAAAAACACCAAGAGAAAATCCGCAAAAAATAACAAGAGGAAACCCCTCCATAAACCAATCTCACCATCACCGCGCCACCTAGATACAATTAATACAGTCCGCTTAGCATCGGACCTGAATTCCCTCTACCGCCACAAAACTCAAAACTCAGAACCCCTCAAATCACTCAACCGATCTCCATGTCTGTTGTTGCCAACTCCAACACTTGAATCCCTCAAATCACTCAACCCTCTCGATATTCAAATCTACCCTTTTCCCTTCCTCTCTCGTCAACCGCTTCTCACCTCCGCTAATGACAAGTTGGTACCAGATCCCATTTTACCTCAAGAGATAGGAAAATTCAGAAAAAAGATTATTCATTCTTAAAGTGAATAGTTATATTTTATGACACATACTTGCTTTGCAAGTTGAAAAGAAAGTTAACCCAATTTGAAATTAGGAAAAATGAAAATGAAGAAGAAGAAGAAGAAGGAAAATAAAATATTTGAAAATATATAACAAAGGCAATTTTTATACATATGTTATTTTTTACTCCAGTGTCTTTAGCCCATTTAATTATCTTTTCTCAGTGTTGAATACCGCATCAATGATAAACAATTTACAAATTGGGTCTACTTTATTACTTAAGAAGATTGGTTTAAACTATATTTTAAAAGTTCAACTTCTACTACTTTCTATACCCTCACAACTCAAACTTTTAATTACAATTACTTACAAATAATCTAAAACTCAAATTTTGATATTCAAATACATACAAATGAGATACAATTGCTTAAAAACACAAACTTGTAGCTACAACCTACAACTAGTTAAAATCACAAACTTTTACCCATAACTAGTTCAAAACACCGTCTTAGTTTATATTGTTCTTATTTAATTTACTTGCTCTTACCTAGTTTTTTAATTTTCTATAGTTATTTAATTTATATTGTTCTTATTTAATTAGTTGTTTTATTAAATTAAAATTCGTTATTACATCTTTTATTTGTCTTATTTAATAAAAACAAATCATGTTGAAAACATTATTGATACCTAAGAGAATGAAACTCTCACTCAAACTCCCACCCAAGGACAAGAGGGTGGAAGTGTAGAAGGGAGAATTCTTAATTCCGATGTTTTATAAATTCATTTTAGGAAATGCGAACCCCAAGCTAATAACAAAATTGACCTTTTTTGTAGTTATTGTAGCAAGAAGAACACTTGGCCTTTTGACGATGCATCTTAAATTAAACCACCTCAACAAAATGGGAATGTATTGAGGACAATCTCAACTTACCGGATTTAGTGTTCATCAACGCATTTACATTTATACATTCATAAGTGGAGACACTACAACTATTCCTACTACTTTCGATTCCGACGAGGACTCGTTTTAGGTAAGTGGGGTTCGTAGGGCGGACGCGAGATTTTAGTCCAGTGGGGGCTACAATCTTGAGAAGCAAAAGTTTATCGTCTACCTTATACAAAATCCTAATTTCAAAGTCTACCGTTTATTTAAGTATACCATCCATCTTCCACAAACAATCACAATTTCAAACAACAAATCCTATAATCGAACCCCAAATGAAAATTTACTTAAAATTGATCCAAATATTACACAATTTAAACAATCCCAATTTCACCGGTCTAGACATAAAACGACTAATTCCGATTGAACTAGATGATCAAGAAAAAAATGGTCTAAGATTTTGTGAATAAGAGCGGACGTGAAATAGTAATTGTGAAACTAAAATGTAAGTTGATTCAATAACTAAGGGCTCGTTTGATATCAATATCAAAGATATGAGATATCGGGTGTGTGTATCGGTATGTATATCAATATATGAATATGAGTGATATCAAGATATCAGATATGGATATAAGTATGAGTGATATGTTTGATATACCAATTTTCTGAAATATATCAAAATAGCACTCTAATATCACTCTAATCACTGATATTTGTCTATACCAAATAATAGATATCATATCGATATTAGAATATATCAAACACAGATATAAATATAACTGATATCTCATACACATATTTGATATCTTGATATTAATACCAAATTGACCTTAGAGTTTCAGAAGTTTGACCGAAAGAGAGATCTTGCAAATTTTGACAACTCCTAGAAGCTCTACGGTCTCTCTCTTCTGAGTTTTCAGGTGGACTGGAGAAGACGCACTCGCAACTAGTTGTGGCTCGCCCTCCATCGTGTCGTTGCCGGCAACTGTCCTCACCGATTGTCGTGGGTAACTCCTCTTCCATTCTTCTCCTTTGATCCCCGCTATTGTTTGCGATTCGATTTTTTGGGATTGCATGAGTTTTTGCTTTCTGATTGCAGATTTGACTCAGATTTAGGGACAAAGTTTTTTGTCCTAATTTAGGGTTTTAAAACTTAAATGCACTTTTGCTGATCAAGATTGGATTCTCGATCTATGTTTTCTTTTGGATTCGATTGAATGCTTTTTGGGGGCAAAATTGCTGCAAATTAGGGGTTGTATTTTTTCTGTTTTTGTCTACAACTATAGGCCTCCTAATTGGTTTCACTGATTTCAATTTCGGTGTTTCTTAATGATTTCAGCAGTGGCTTTTGATTGATTTTAGATAAATGACAGTAGGGATATATTGCATTGTGGAGACCTGCAGGGATGGGGAAAAGCATCTGCAGCCTATGCTTTGAACCTGTTGTATATAAAGAGAAATATATTCACAATGTTTAGCTTGCAGATCTATTTAGTCTGGAAACCGAGTAAAAGGAGATGGTTCTGGTGTTGGCTATAGGGGATTTACACATTCCACATAGGGCCCCTGATCTCCCTGCCAAGTTCAAGTCGATGCTCGTTCCTGGCAAGATTCAACACATAATCTGCTCTGGAAATCTTTGCATTAAAGTATGCTTCTTCTTGCTTTTCCAACTCTTGTATTTAGCCTTCCAGTTGTTTAATAGACTGGTTGAGGATGTCATGGTGATATAGATATGCCTGCTAACTGAAGATTCTCTGTATATCAGTAAGCATTATAGTACTCATTAATGTTAAGCCTATGTTGAAAATGGCATCGTGGAAGAGAAGTAACAGATCATATCATAGTGCTACTCATGGCGCATTAGATTGGTCATAGAAGGCCTTGCAACTCAAGTGCGATTGCTTTGTAGCAATAGTACTGCAATTCTGTTATCCTGCCTTCCTTTCCATTAAGGACAATATTCAGGGATTATCCATATAACGGACCATGTTTTCTGCATGTTCTGTGACCCAACTATTATACAAAATTGTACTGACTTTATCACGGATTTAATTCCTTAGCTCAATGAAAGATGGAATTAATTGACTATATAGACAATGTTTATTTAAAAGAGAAAGAATCATTTGCCTAATCAAATAAATTACAAGTTTTTCTGTTGCCTTGTAATGCTTTAATTGCAGGAAGTTCATGACTATTTTAAAACAATTTGCCCTGACCTGCATATTGTGAGAGGAGAATATGATGAAGATACACGCTATCCAGAGACCAAAACACTAACCATTGGTCAATTTAAGCTGGGACTTTGTCATGGCCACCAGGTATGATATTTTGGCCGTTCAGATTCTTTTAGTTTATGTTTCAAATTTTCATGATGCTTGTAAGTGTGTGGCCTGTGGCCTTCATCTGTGGCGTGCAAATAGTGTAAGCTTTCTGATTATTTCTTAGCTTTTAGCCTATGACACATGTTTTTAGGTTCTTTAGATGGACAAATGGAAATGAAGCGATAAGTCGATAACGTATTAACATGTCCTTCAGTTTTTTAATGATTAACAGTATTGCCACTAATTCTATTCTTTAATCTAAAGGTTGAAACCATAGTTGAGATCACCTGTCATAAATCTCATTTATCATCCAAATTTCAAAACCCTTGAGCTGTTTCCTATTCTGCTCCCTAACTTTATTATTTTGTCCTAATAAAGTCTCGTAACTCCAGATTTTTAATGAAGTCCAGTAAACCTTAAATTACCGTACCAAAAGTCATCCATCTGTTCAATCTGTTGTGACTTGTGAGTAATCATCCCATAATTATATTAATCGTCCTCAACCTTTTGGTTATATGATATATTAGTCCCTTGCCTTTGTTATTTTAACTTTCTCCGTGAATAGTCTTTAGATGCCACGTTACTGTCTCAGCGGTGAGTTAAAGACTGATTTGACAAAAGGATGAATTTTGATATGTAAACACACAGTTATTGACTTTATTAGGACAAAACAAACATTAGATATTAAAAAATAGGACAAGACCCAAATGTTGTGGACATTCAATGGATCATAGTTTGTACTTCCAAGGGCACGGCCATGACTCTTCAAAATTATTGACTGATTTTGACTTTTGATACATGACATGAACTTCCACAGCAGCAAGGTGTCTAACCGGCTGAAACATTTTAGTATACCAAAATTTATGTGGCTTTAGGAGGAGACAAACGTAGTAACACCTTTGTTGTAATTCTTTTGATCATTGCATGGTGGCTCTCAAGGTTTGACATCACTAGTTTCCAGTTTCATTATCTTATCTAACCACAAACTCGATAAACAGACTAGCTAACACAAATTGACTGTTATAAGGTGACTTTGATATTCTGTTTGCATTCTCATATATTTCTTTGCCTTTTCATAGGTTATTCCATGGGGAGATCTTGACTCCCTAGCCATGCTTCAAAGACAGCTGGATGTGGACATCCTCGTAACTGGCCACACCCATCAGTTCACGGCATACAAGCACGAGGGCGGAGTCGTCATCAACCCAGGCTCAGCTACCGGAGCCTACAGCAGCATCACCTATGATGTTAACCCGAGCTTTGTGCTTATGGACATCGATGGTCTCCGTGTTGTTGTCTACGTCTATGAGCTCATTGATGGGGAGGTCAAGGTCGACAAGATTGACTTTAAGAAAACTGCAGCTACCCCTCCTTCTCACTGATGTAAGAACATCCAATTTCAAAGCCATGCTTACTTTCTTTATAGATCTTGGAGGGTGATTCAGACGTATGTGAGATTCCTGATTTGGTTTGTTTTGAAGGACGGTATGTTTAGCATTGTGAAAAAAGCATGTCAAGTTGTTTCAGGCACTGATTTTTGGTTCGTTTCAATTGGATCATATTTGTGTTGGGTGATATTTTGGTGTCATGTTTGAATCCTCATTGGCTTTTTACTCCTCAAATATGATCCTGGCGCGCACTTGGGTAAGTGTGGAGGTACTTGAAAATGGTTCAACACCTTTTGGTTTCGGAAATTTATTGTTCAGGTAGTTGGCCTTTGGGTATGGGGTGAAAAAGACCGTTATGAGATTGTCTATTGTCGCTCATTCAAATATGTCACGTCATTAAATAATTATGTATATTTATCTATTCACTCTTATTTTATTTATAATTTATTTAATCTTTCATTTATACAAATTTTCTAAATTATCATTCTAAAATATTTTCCCAAATCACTTTTTTGATTATTAACCTAATTAATCAATCTCCACCAATATGACAATATCATGATAAATAGATCAAAATGTTTTGATTTCAAAGGCTTTTGAAAGTATTAGGAACTAGGAAATAATTGTACGTCATTATGATTTGCTACCCTAGCTCACTTTTCACTTGCTAAAAGGTTAAATATTTTGACAATGGTTTTTTCAGTAGTAGTTATTGAGCTTTTTAGTGCTAATGTAAGTAAATTACTATGGAGTATTATTATAATTATGGGAAATCATAATTGTTAATTTCATTATTAATTGTGATATTCGTCAACTAAGTCATGGAAAATTTTGCCCAATGTTTGACACACGATCATTATTACTTATATAATACCCAAGTCCTTTTATAAATACTCACAAGATCCTTAATAAAGATTTTATATCAAATAAACTTTTTTATATAAAATTCATTCTCTTTTATAATTTTCATTGTTCCTTTTTTTTCCGGGTTTGGACCGGACCCGGATTAAGGGAAAAACCTGGACCGGAGATCGGACCATAATTTCACCGGTCTGGTCTTTTCCGGTCCGGTCCCATTTTGAACATCCCTACTAAAATTATTTGGCGTTCTTATATATGAACTTTGAGTTCTTATTTATACAATTTCGGTGCTTATATATGCACTTCAATTGTAAAGTTATAGACTGTTGCCACGTAAAAAAATATTTGTTGAAAAAGTACTTTGTTTTTAAAAGTAAAATATTTTTAAAAAAAAATTAAAATTATAATATTTATAATTTTGTCACTCCATGTCTTTAACTCTCTATATGATGCTAGACCTGATCAATCGCGGGCCCGGGCCGGGCTTTAGCCAAAATTCGGTCCGAGCCCGTTTGTCGGGCCCATCCGAAAGAGCGGGCCGGGCCGGCCCGCGGGCTGGCCTGCATGACATATAACTTATATTTAAATTATTTTTTGGTATTTAGCGGACCGGGCCGGCCCGTTAAATTATTATTTTTTATGTATTTTTTAGATTATATTTATTTTTTTAATGTATTTTTAAATATATTTTTATATAATTTAAATTTTATACGAGCCGCGGGCCGGGCCGAGCGGCCCGTACGGGCCTGGCCCTGTTACCGGGCCCGGCCCTCCAGCCCGAACGGACCGGGCCAACCGGTCCATTCGGGCTTAAACCCCTGTCCAAGCCCGTTTTGCTTGGCGGGCGGGCCGACCCGCGTTTGCTCAGGTCTGACTATATCCTTTGAATCCAATGGTCACTATTACTCTTCACTATGTACCCTAAGCTTACGATGCATGAAATTGAAAACCCAATTCGGATTTTGAATTTTATTAGTGATAAATTTGAAATTATTGAGGGGTAATTAATAATAAATGTATCATATTATGATTGTACATACATATTCTTTTATCCTTTTTGTTAGACTATTTTTGGCAAATTTAGAGATTGGATTTTAGTGTTTTAAATCATTTTATAGATTTGACTAATTATTGTGTATTATGATTTCAGCATTTTGCTCATAATCCAAAAGGTTGGATTATCATTGTGTATACAATGCTCAATGCTGTAGTATCTCTTTGGTAGAATGCAAATAATTTAATCATGGACAAACGACTGGATTAATATGAATTATTATGATTAAGTGCATGGACAAATGACAAAATTTGACGAAATAACCATTCACAAACTTATAAGGAAAACTTTGTTTTGGTAATATATAATTTAATCATAGATCGAATCTATAAGGAAAATTTGACGCTCATTTTTAAAATTGATTACTAATATACTCCGTATGAACTTAATAGCTAAATATAATGGATCTTTTTTTTCTTCTACTCATTCCATTATTAAAATACAATTTTTACTCGAAATAACCATTTACACACATCAATTAATGACCATTAGTAAGTTTTTTGAAATTTTTGGTTAGAAGATTCTTGATATATTAGGCCAACGATTTGCACAATCATGTCATCTTATTTTTTTCTACATTTAAATTTTTCTAAAAATAATCATATCCTTAAAGAGTAGATAGATCACGAGGGTCCGTTTGACATTGATATCAGGTATGGATATGGATATCACTGATACCCATATATGTACGTGTTCGGTATAAATCTGATATCGAAATCAGTTGATATATGTTGTTTGGTATCAGTTATGGGTATCAAGGTATGGGTATGGATGATATCAACGTGTTATTTTGATATCTCTCATGAATTGGGTATATAAAAAATATCACTCATATCCATACCCATATCCGATACCTTAATATCACTCATACCCATATCTTGATATTCATACCGATACCCATACCCGATATCTCATATCTTTGATATCGATACCAAACGAGCCCGAATGTTTAAGTGTTTTCTTCTTTTCAATTTTACAAACAAAAATATTTAAAATGTTAAATCAAATTTGAAATGGCAAATTATCTTTTTGAAATGGTGAAGAATATATTCTTCGATACATAATACTCTATTTTATTTTTAGTAATGGTAAATGTTATATTTCTTGGAATATAAATTTCTCAATTTTAAACAAAATGTACTTATAACATATAAAAAATCATTATTAACATAATATTGTTATTTGCATATCCTAAAAAATGTTCCCTATTATTTAAATTAGCTTAATATCCAACGTGTATAGACTTATATAGATATAGTAGATTGAGTGTAAGTTATTATTATATATTACGAATAGATTATGTAAATATCGATAAAATAATTTTATAATTGGATGATAACATACTATAAATGGTAAAGTATATATTATTTAGTATATAATATTTTATTTTGATTGTTTGAAATGATAAAAAAAAATTGGAATATAATTCCCTTAAATTTATAAGTATTTTCTTATTTACTCTTATACGTATATAAAAGTCATTATCAGCATAATACTCTTAATTGCATATCTTCAAATGCTTTTTTCCTATTTTTCAAATTATTATAATATCAAATGTGTATACACTTCTATATAAATTATGTAAAATTTATTATTTTAATATTACAATTTGTAACTATCTATAAAATAAATTCACTCTTACATAGTAACACACTATAAATAATCGTATACTCCTTCACAATAGTATGCACGTTATAGCTAACCAATCTATACAAAATACAGTTGCACATTCTACTCTGTATGAGGTCTAAACTTATACGGAGTGGCTTAATCTTTCCAATATTCAAGAGGAACACCATTTTTTCTAAATTAATACAGTTTTTGCTATATACATTATTGTTGATATTTATTTTTATATACGCACCAGAAAAGTCTCTTTTATATATGATTTTTAAAACCCAAATATTTACCATTTTTACCATATATATCACAATAGTATATATATATAACATTAATTTATTAATTATACAAATGTATTGAATGTTTAGAGAACAATGTCAAACCATCGTCATGTAAGACCACATACTCCAATGTATCGTTCAATGAAATGTTTACTCTTACTAAGCGGTCCAAAGAAAGTTTTTTTTTTTCGAATGAGAGTTCAAAAGTTATTAATTATTGAATCAGATAGTTCTAGAATTTCATATTTTATCAAATTATTGTCAAATATTTTTTATTATTAGTTTCTATTTGCTATTTTGGTACGATATTATATATAACATAATTGGTATTAATTGTTTTAGTTTTGTTTTGAAGTTATTGATCATTATTATTTTTAACATTGTTATAAATTATTATTGTAATTAAATATTGATTATAAATGACAAAATTTTATTTTCAAAATTCCGTGCAAGGCATGGGCCTATTTACTAGTTCACATCTCTAAAAGTATGAGAAATCTTAACACCCACAACCACAAGGGATTTATGTTAAACAAGAATAGAAATAATGAGTAACAGAAACAAGTATAGAACTAATGAGTAACAGAAACAAGAAACCTGAGCACTTCTATATCAAAAGTGTTGGGCATATTGTTGGGGGAGATGTTACTTCTTTTGTTCTTTCCATTCTTAATCGTTCTACTTTTTCCCGTCTTTGAATCACACTTTTATTGTCTTGATTCCAAACTTTGATGAGGCCTTGCAGAATGAAAGATTTGAGGCCTATTAATTTACGGCGAAAAATTGCGCACTCCGTTTTTTTAACCTTACACTCTACATTGTGCTATATCAGATGCCGCCGAAGAAAATCGGGTTTTTTGTACGGCATCAGGTGCAGCACAAGGCTGGTTCATTTTAAAAAAAAAGTTTATGAATAATTTTTTTTAAACAAAATAATCGGTTCACTGAACCGGTTTTCTAGGCGACACGTAATGCAGTCCAAAAAACCGATTCATGATGAAAACCGATTCTTGGACGACACTAGGTGCAGTCCAGAAAGTGTCCGTTTGAAATTAAACGGTCACTTTGTGCTGCACATAGTGCCGCCCAGAATGTTTCCGTTTTAAATTAAACGGTCATTTTGTACGACACTATGTGTATTACAATTTGACCGCTTAATTTCCGCCAATGTGGCCGGCTATATATATGGGATATGTATTAGTAGTTGAACCACCACTGAATTACAACAAAAAAATACGGGATTGTAATTTTTCGGCTATATATATGTCGTCGTCAAGCGATTCGTGTTGGAGGGGGCGGTCCGAGTCATCTTTGAGCGCGCACACGTCTCTAAATGATGAAGTTGATTTTCAGTCGTCGATTTCTCCTCAATACTTCGGGATACGTAATCTTTTTTATTATTTATAGTATAAAGATTTTACCTGTATATATAATATTTAGATAAATGTAGAAATAAAATAATTGTTTTAATTTAAAATTGTGACATAGTTAGGTAAGAATACCATTAATCTATTTCCATTTTTGGAATAATGTAATAAATACTATAACTCCTTTATTATATTTATATCCTTATATACAAATGAGGGATATTACATGCAGAGGGAGCTAGAGAAGCATATTCATGGCATTTCTATTGCTAGGTTGCTTCTACGATGTCTCATATGTGTTTCGCTGATGATAGTGTCTTGTTTGTAAAAGTGACTTGTCAATGGAGCGTCGAGATTGTTCATATCCTCCATGAATATGGAGCCATTTCTGGTCAACAATTTAATTTTACAAAGTTTAAGTGGTCTTTTAGCAAAAACGTGAGTGTTGTTCGTAAGGATGAAATCCAACAGAGTCTCGGGGTTCGTGAAGTCGATAAACATGAGAAGTATTTAGGTCTCTCAACCATGAAACTCGTTCAAAAAGGTGATTTCGACCACATCAAGGAACGAATCTTGGGGAAGGTTGGAGGTTGGAAAGAGAAGACGTTGTCTAGAGCGGGAAAGGAGATTTTAATCAAGGCGGTTACTGAGGCAAATCTTACTTATACCATGTCTTGTTTCATCTTCCGTCGAGCTTGTGTTCATAAATTGAGAAGATTTTGTGCAAGTTTTGGTGGGAAAGGTTCTACTAAGATTCATCAGCTAAAACGAAAATGAATGTGTCTGCCAAAGGATAAAGGTGGTTTAGGCTCTAGAGATATGGTTAACTTTAATCTCGCTTTGATGGCTCATCATGTTTGGAGGTTGCTACAAGATCCTTCCTCGTTGATAGCTCATCTCTTGAAGGCTAAATATTATCCTTATTCTAGTTTTTTGGAAGCTACTTTAGGGCCTAACCCAATTACATTGGAGAAGTATATTGATGGGCAGAGAGCTAGGCTCTTGAAGGTGGTTTACTATGGGGGATAGGGACAAATGGATTCCTAGAAAGAATAGCTTTAAATTGATTGCGAATATGGGTGGAGGCAGTCCGGACTTGCGAGTTCAAGATTTGATTATTGGGCGAGTGAAAGATGGAAAGAGGACTTGGTGAGAGATTTGGTTCTTCCTTTTGATGCTGAACTAATTTTGAATATAAAGCTTGTTGATCTTGGTGTCAAAGATGGACTGATTTGGTTTCATTCAAGGGACCCATTTTTCTCGGTTAGGACAACTTTACCAATGCTGGTTTAGAGAGAGACCGAGAGTTGTGGGGGATGTAGTTCGTCTGAGGGGAGAGTCGTTAGTGGTGTTTGGAAGTGGCTTTGGAAGATTAATGACATTCCTAGGGTGACATCCTTTGTTTGGAGGGCCTATAAAGATATTCTTCCGAATAAGGTTAATTTGCTTCGTAAGAAAATCATGGTTGATGATTGTTGTGAGGTATGTGGTAGAGCCGAGTCCGATATTCACGTCTTGTTCAATTGTGTTGAAGCTCAAAACATATGGTGTTTGGTCCCTGAAATCGCAAAGTGGGGATATAAGGATTGTTCTGTTTTTGATAGTGTCTTGGTCAATTTGGGCAAATCTAAAACCGTTCTTTGGGTTGTGTTATTATGGCATGTTTGGAGGGCTAGGAACAAGCATGTTTCTGAGGGGATTGGTGTTGAACCAAAGGAGGTGGTTAAAGAGGCCAAGTTTGTTTCAAGGGGAGTTTACGAGCTGCATTCTATTGCAAGATTTGGGAATTCATGAATTGTATTGTCCTATTAGGTGGGTCAAGCCAGAGGCTAGTGCCATCAAAGTGAACCATGATGAGGCTGTATCAAAGGATCATGGATGTGGTATTGGTTTTCTTGATCGAGATTCTTGTTTTGGGGCGAAAAGATCAAACTGATCAAAATCGCCTTATGAAGGGCAACTAGACAATGACTCGATCGATAGAGTCTGAATAATCCAAATCAACCTGAAGTTCCAATCGTCGGTCGCTTCAATATTGCAAATGAGAGTTCGAATTAAGAAGAATTTAGAGAGAGTAAGAGCGGGAGCTAAGGATTATAGATTGTATTTCGTGAGAGTAATTGTGTCTGTTATAATGATCGTCCAACACATATATTTCTATCCTTGCCGAATCTACCCTTCCGAGATTTGGGGTGATTGTTACAAGCGACGTGGGGCCGAGATCTGCTCCAACGTCTACTAAAAGATAATGTCTACTACGCGTCTGGTGTAACACCCCGTATTTTATAAGGGTAATTTGATTTTTTTTTAAATGCCCGTTTTGCTAGACGGATTTAATTCAGTGAGTCTCGGACTTTCTGAAAAGGGTCTGAGCTCTGTAAAATTTTCCGAGCATTATATAATACAGTTGAAGTGTTTTCGGGGTTAATGTAACATTAATGTACGAATATATTTAACCCGGAGTTAAGAAATTTAATCCAAACCAAGTTCGGATAAGAGTTAACGAAGTCGGCCTTTAAACCGTGACATGACGCGACCTGACGCGAGATGCCGTGACTAACCGCGACTCGCCGCGATCACGGTAATGCCAAGATCTAGGCAGAGTCGTCTTCCTCGCGTGGCGGTTACTGTAGCTCTGTTTTGGCTCAGTTTTGGGCAGGCCAAGTGGGCAGCCAACTTGCCCTTCGCCTTTGTCCCCTTGTTCCCCAAGTGGTGGCTCGGATTGAGGCTATAAAAGGGGTCGAAGTCAGACGTTGAAGCTCCCTTCTTCTTCTCTTCTTCTTCCTCCTTTCTCTTCTGTTTTTCTCCTCTGAAATCCTCCATTTTCGAGCCGTTTGAGCTTGATTCGAGAAGGCTCTTGAGTGTTAGAAGGAGCTCTTGAGTGTAGTGAGAAGCTTTGAGGTGTTGGGAGATCGAACCATAGACAAATCGAAGGCAAACAAATCGGTTTGGGTAAGAAATTCTCCATGGAAGCTGTCGAAGCTTTGCCACTGTCGAACCACCGCGACTGGCCGCGACTTACCGCGATCGCGGTATTTGCGTCCGAGTTGTGTGTCTTGTGGTTTAGCTTTGGGCTTTGCTCGTTTCCTTTGATTTCTTCTTGTATTCTTTTAGATTCATATATAAGTGTATTGAATCTAACTTGGGGTCTTGTTATGGGCCGTTTCTTAGGGATTTGATATCCAAGATCTGCTCCAGTTTTAGATCCCGGAACTAGACGTTGCTCAGCTTGATTCGACGTTGTCGGAACCAAGGCAAGTGGCGGTTCACTCTTGCTCATCATTCCATACTTCCATTAATTATCAATTGTTTAGTTGTTAATTAATTTGGGATGATTCATCTGCTTAAGTTGGGAACAGTTTTGATAAATTATTTGATAAAAGAAGTGCTGTTATAATAGGTTGTATATTGCTAGATACATCGCTATTATGTTCATAATGGTTTTGTTGTAGATTTCAAAGGTGAACTTCATATAAAAAGATTATAATAGGTTGCATATACTGTTAGTGGCAACGCTATTTTGATATATATATATATATTGATAGATCTATGATGTTGGCCTTGATGGCTTTGTTTTGATGTGATATATGACTGTGTTGAACTGTTTAGTTAGCACGAGTATTCGTAGGAACGTTTACTGGGCCCAGGAGGTCCAGTCGTTTCTTGATAATTAAATGGAGAAAAGGGCATTGAGACCCTAATACCATTGGTGAGTCATGACTAGCCTCTATACTCGGGTATAGAGGTGGTGCACTTAGCTAGTGTCACATATATCTCGGGGGCAAATCTCGGGAGATGCTCCCAAGAGATCTCTCGTCTCGGGACGAGCTGATCATAATAAAAGCTTATAATGTGGTGATGTGGATTGGTTTTGGAATTAAATCAGATAAGTGCCTTTAGTGCACATAATTAATATACCTTCGGCGAGTAGTGCAGCTAGGTAATAGTGCAGCTAGGAAAACTCGTCTTGACTTTGATCAGAGTAAAGTTCTCTTTCCAATCTGGATTCGTCTTGGGCGGTGAGGTTGGTCGTGAGCCGAAACATCTAAAGTCAGTTTTTTGAACGCTTGTGTGTATATTATAAATTAAGTTTCCCAACATTTGCCATGCTTCCTTTAAGGCTCATTTCTTTTGGAGTCTTCTTTTGGGATTGATTGCTGTGAGACTCGGTCTCCAGAGTCTTCTCTTGATCATGCTGCTTCATTTATTCTAGTAGGAGTATGATGGTTGACTAGCGTACTCGGTTATTATTCGAGGGACGATGAGTCTAACCTAATACGACTGCTTCAAACCACTCTGCTTTGTACCCTTGCGTAGTCTTTCATTAGACTGACCAACCGTTATATTCCTTGCATGGTTGGCTGGTGTCATCCGTCCAATTCGGCACATCAGGTATGTTGCAGATCTAAGAAGGCTAGAGCGACTATGAGGATGGACGGTGTTTTGTTTTCGACAAGTTGTTTTGTCGCTTTGTATTTAAAAGATGTCCGCTGTGCTATTTTGTATTTTGTTAAAGACTTTCGCTGTTGTATTTCTGATTATTGGGTCGTTTTTGGAATCGTGTAATTCCGCGACCATGTGGTTTAATAAAAGTTATGATTTTAGTATTGTAACTGTGTTTTAAGTCAGTTATGACGTCGGAAAAGCCTGGGGTGACTTCGGGGTTTACGTCCGGGGTCATCGGCAGTAACGCTTTCAAATGGGGTTAAATTTAGGGGTGTTACATCTGGTCCGGTTTCTCTGGGGAGAATCTTTCTTCCACTAACTGGCGCCGAGACGGGTGGATCTGCTTCTTCGAGTACCCTTTTAAGGTCGGACATATCTTTCCTTTTTCGAACTTGGTTTGAATTTTTCTGGCTATCTTGAATCTTGCCCTAGGCCAGGTCATGCCTCACGCATGACGGCTTCTTAGGGTGATTGATCTTTTGATTTCCAGTGTCGAGATCGATTTTGATTTCAATGTGATTTCGGATACTTACTACTTGAGCACTCGAGGATCTTCTCGCTTCCAATTGCGTCTTAGGCAGGATATAAAACTGATTGCCCTAAACCTTAATGTTAACGACCATGGGTGGAGATCATGACTTTTTTGTGTGGAAAAGAGATCGCTTGAGGGGGGCTTCGATTGTTCCTTCTTGCGGGACGCTTGGAGAACATCAGGTATCGTATTTGTCTTTTCGGATTTTTAGTTGATGTCTCTTTAACTCGTGCTCACATGTGTTTCTTTCCAGTGCCAAATCCGGAGGAAAAAGAAGGCTCTGACTTTGCCGAAGTGACTGCAATCCTTCTGTCGTTCTCCGAGGCGGAGAGGTCGTTTTGAAATATCAATTTTCTGACAACTGAACCTATTGAGATGGCAACACCGTCCACTTCTTATACGAAATGCACTTGTTCGTGCCTCCAGGTATGCGTATGGTTGGTCCTCGGAACTGCTATGTGTTTATATTGCTGTGCGATCTTGACAGTGTCCCGAGGTGGGAGATCCAATGCTCGCTTGTCTGGGAAGAGTCTTATGGAGCATAAGTTGTCGGCTGCCAAGACATCTTCCTCGACGAGAGCTCTTGTTAAGGCCCCTCCGCCCGCTGGGGTCATCGCGGTGGACTCTCCATCATCCAAGACGTCGGGTACAAAAAGGAAGGCGACAACTGTCTTTGAACCGTCCATGGGTAGGCTGAAAGACAGGTCTGCAAGCGATTTGCTCCACTTCATGGATTATGAGGCTAAGAAGGAGATTGGTGATCTCCACCCTATCGATTGAATGAACGAGGTCGGGGCCGCCACTTGGAAAGTAAGTAAAGCAATCATAATTTTTTTTTAAATTTGATTACATGACTTGTCGAACACAGGCTTTTCAATATTCCATGGTCGCCTTTTCGACCATACATGAGCCGAGTGACAGAGCCGATAGGCGTATCGCCCAACTGAAGGTTACCCGGGACCACGTGAAGGTCGTTGAGAGTGAGTTGTCGTTGGCCAAGAATAATTTCCAGGCTCACCTAGAGGAGTTGGAGGGTAGTGTCGAAGAGCTCTGTGTAAAGGACGCCAGAATTGCCAGAGATGAGGGGACGTATTTCTGCATCAAGTCGCGCATTGAAATGATGGAAGAGTATACGGTTGGAACCCACTTGGATTGGAAGATTGAAGATGAGAAGGCTAGTTTGGAATACCTCTACCCTGGTGATGAATTGTTTAAACGCATCGGCTTAGGTGAGGGCGACCAGAAGGAAGAAGAGGCCGACCCTGAGGCGACTGAAGAAATGGTCGAGGATGCGCCGGAGACTCCCCTTGAAGTGTCCAAGGATCAGGAAGCTACCCCTACAATTTCCAAGGAAAGGTCAAGCGAGTCTTAGGTTTGTCTGTGATGTGATCATAATGTTATGTGTGATGTTTAAGAATATTCCGACTTAGACATTTGAATGATGTGTTGTACCCTATCGTGGAGATGGGATGGATAATGTTTTGGCGACCCGTCTACCATTGCAGGTCGCATCTTTTGTGAATGTCTTGTGTTTTGCGTACTTGGTGTTTGTTTGGTTTTACAGGTGGATCTGTTTGCATCCGGCCGAGACGCATGATGACTGGTCGAAGCGACCTGTAGTTTAAAATGTTAGTGTAGCATGCTTTGTGTTTTCAGGGTAGAGCAGTTGTGATGTTAAAGACGAGTACCTCATATAGGACTAGTCTTGTGAATAAGATGTTTCAATGTTTGTTCCTCTATTCCCCGTGTATTGTTCGATCATGTATTTGTAAGCACTTAATGTATATATATGTGTATCATCTTGTTTAAATGTTTCGTCCATCCTCGAGGCCTCTTGTTTCTGTCTGAGTCGTTCTAAAATACATACAAGAAAGGTCAAAGGGCGACCGTTGGGTGTGAGCCCAATGGCCCTCCGATGCTTAAGTCAGTAAAATGAATCAAACAAATGTAATGGAACGAATGTAATGGAAATATGAGAAAGTACAAGGATCTAGAAATGATACAAATTTAGGTGGGTGGCATTCAAGCTTCGTGGAAGTGGTTATCCATTCTTTGTTTCCAGTCGGTATGCACCTTGTTCGATGATTTCCTTGACGAGGTAAGGTGATGCGTTCCTGCTTGTGAATGCCGGATCGATGATCTTGGTGGGAAGTCGTGCGAGTCACTTCAGTGGTTGAATGAGTGGAACGCGTCGCGTGAGTGGAATAACGCGATGATTTATGGTGGTATGGCGATGGCGGAAGCGATTGTTAGAGGGATAGATGACTTGAAAAGACAAGTCTTGGGCCGTAGCATCGGCAGCGGGGTGAAGAGAGATGCGAAGGAAGACTTGGCTTGAAGAATCAAGTGGTTGTAGCGTCGGCGGTGGGGTGAAGGAGATGAGAAGACAGAGGTGTTTGACGTCCAATCAAAGGAAGGAGGCGATATGCTCTCAACTTAAGCTTTGATTCAAAATTAGACGTAACCTAGTACAGAAGGTCAAGATGACCTTTTATAGGACATAGCGGGACTCGGATGGGCCGACTCTCGCTTAATGGGCTGGCCCACGCGACACGTGTGGAACACACACCCAAAAGGGAAACACTGAAAATAATAATGTTCTAAAATTTACAAAGATATTCAAAGAATGCGTTCATCATTGAATGCGAGGACCTTGAGATAGAACGCGATCTCAGGGCTTGGCTGGAGACGCTTGAAGGAGATTGCGGTCTCTGTACCAGATGCGAGGAGTATGACGAAGATCACGGTCTCTGTGCTCGATGCGAGTAACGGGAGGAAGATCACGGTCTTCGTACTTGGTCCTTTTGAGCTCACGGTCATGGCTTCTTCTTCTATGGCCGTCATGGGGGGGGGGGGGGGGGGGGCAGGGTCGCGTGGGCTGGCCCACGCGACACGTGTGTCCCTGCTTCACTAACATCGAGCTTGTGCTCCACATATTCGTCCAAATCCGCGACGTCGGAGGTTGCATAGACGCCATAGTCTCTGGGGAGCTCAATCTGGTAAGCTGTATCTTGAATGGCGTTCACGACGCGGAATGGCCCATCTCCTCGTGGAGCCAACTAGTGCTTGCGCCGTGATTGGAATCGGTCATCTTGCAAGTGCACCCAATGAAGGTCTCCGGTGTCGAACATGAATTGACGGCGTCCGTGTTTGTGCAGAGAGGCACCAGTCATCCAGTCGATTGTGTGTTGAATGCCACGTAAGGCTGGTAGAGCTTGGGGAGGCGCCTCTGGCAAAGCTTCCCTGATGGGGGTCTCTGAAGTGCAACGCGTTGGCACCAACATGAAACATGGCGCGTTGCCGTGCAAGGTAGCAGGGAGGTCGCGAGGTTGGCCAAGAAGCAAGATGTGCTCTAAGGTTCCTTTAAACGTGGTCTTTGCACCGTCCTGGCCTCTAGATCGCTCTTTGGGCTCTTGGTCGTTGCAAACGACTTCGTGCCCTTTGGAAGAACGCGTTGTCCTACTACTGGGGTCTGGGGTGTTGGAAGCATCTCCATGATCTGAGTGGGGTCACGTTGATGTTGACGCGGGCTTTGTTGTTTCCATAGTCTTTTCTCGATCACGCTCGACCTGATCCTGTAAAATCTCAATGAGAGACATATGTAAGAGAGTCACGCGCTTCCCGTGGTAGGTAAACACATAGGTGTTTAGATACGCATCGTGAAGTACGCGACGATCGGACTGCCATGGATGCCCAAGCAAGAGATGGGTGGCGTCCATTGCAATCACATTTAAAATGGGGTCATGGTAGTGACCAATGGAAAAGGGTATAAGGCACTGCCGTGAGACAGTGTTACCTGAGCTTGAAGATATCCGTTGTAGGTCATATGGTTGTGGGTAAAGTGTGGTTTGCAGGCTGAGAGGGTTGACCACCTTCTCATTGTTGATGTTTAAGCAGCTGCCACCATCGATGATGACACTTATCGACGCATTATTAACCATGCAACGCGTATGGACGAGAGTCTCGCGCTGGTCGACAAGGTTGCCTTCCTTGACATTGAGAATGCGCCGCGTGGCGAGGCTCAATAGTGTTCCTGCATGGAGCGCGGAAGCTTCACACGTGTCGGCCTCCTCGGTGTTGTCGTTGGATCCTTCAATTGTCTCAAGCGGGGTCTCCTCCTCGTAAGACTCATCTTCCGCGACAATAGTGGAGAAGAGGATCTGCTTCTGTTTGGGACAATCCATTTGGTAGAGACCGCGTCCTCCACACTTGAAGCCTTCAATGTCATCATCGCGATCATAGCCCTGGGAGGGGGCCGTTGGCGCGGTCGGAAGAGGCCGTGCAATTGGGAATCGCGAGCTTGGAGTCACGGTCTTGGTTGTACGTGGTGGATCCTGAGACTTGAACACGCACATCAGTAGTAAGGGAGGGACTAGTGTTAGGATCATACCTGCGTTGGACTTGATGTTGCCAAGATGAGTGCTTGTGGCGGTTGAGCTGGTGGTGCACCTCTACTTCATGGCGTTGGTAACGGTGTGCGATCGGAGCTGGTTGGTGCGCGTTGGAATCGGCACGGCGTCGCTATCGCGACTGAGTATCTCCCTCGCCGCGTTGACGATAGTCGCGCGTCCTTCCTTCTCGGTGTCCGTGTGTGCCATGTTCCATGTTGCCCTGGAATGACTGGTTGGGTTGGACATTCCACCATCGCGGGCCGATGTTGCAACTCAAAAGGATCATCAAGATAGGGGTGATAAGAGCCGGAATTGATCATACATGAGTCCTCAAATTCCTCATCGTTGAACTCCTCAAAGGCATGATGGATCGTTGGCTTCGTGTAGCCACAGAGTCATAGCGCGGTGTGCGCGCACTCTGGTGGCCAAGGTGGTCACGAATGTCGAACGTGATGGGTGTTGTGGCAGGTGTCCTCACGCGATGTTCTTCGCGCCGTGAGTGTCCACTTGGGCGTCGCGATGTAGTAGCTTGTCGCGCGTTGTGGCGCGATCTGTTGGCTCGTGGCGTGGAGGGTGGTTCATCGCGTTAAACTTGGCGCCGTAACTCCTGTATGGCTTGGAGTTGATCAACTTGGCGCCGTAACTCCTATATCTCGTGTTGTGGCGTGGAGAGCTCCAGACTGGGGGCTTCATGTTGTTGATCTTGTTGTGGCACCAAGGGTGGGTTTGGCGCGTTCTCATTTCCTAAGACAATGTAACCAGACATCGCGAGTAAAAACGAACAAAAGACAACACAACCAAATATCAAGCAAGCAACGAGCAAGTAACAAGTGTTCACGTAGGAGGGCGCGCTCTTTTGGCCGTGAGGGCAGCTTAAGACAAGCAAAACAAGTGTGATATGCAAGCACAAATCCAAACGAAACCAAAAGAATGAAGTCCTAACCTCTTGCGTAAACAACGCGCACACACAAGACAAACCTTCAAGTGTGACACTAGACGGTGGAGGGATAAGAGATGAGCCTAGCCGGTGAGGGAAGAAGGTTGCCTTATTTTGGCTTTCCTTCTTTTTTTTAAAAAAATTGTCGTGTCCTTTTTTTTAAAAAAATAGGACTTGACCTTTTTTTTTTTTTGAATTTGAAATTCAAATCCGAGATCTTGCTTTGACTTTAGATTGATTCGGATAAGATTTACACAATAAAATTAAAAGAACACGGCTAAGTAACAATAAGGAAAGAAATCGCGCGATTATCGCGATAGGAGAGAGAGAATATTGTTGGAGATTTATAACAGCCACACAAGAAGATATACAAGATATGATTAGCGAAATTTAAGCAATTAATTAAGCAAATCAATCAATCAATTACGACAGATTTCATGCAAAGCAAATCACACAATTTTCGCTAGAGAATCAAGCAATTAACCGGTCAAGAGATTCTCTTGTAGAAACCGAAAGGACTAGCATGTGTTTGAAGAGAAAAAAAAATATGACAATGGCGGAAGCAAGATGATGGAGAAGAAAAATTGTGAACAAATGAGACTTGACAAGCGACTTACAAGATCAAAGGCTCTGATACCAGTTGATGTGTTCCTGCTTGTGAATGCCGGATCGATGATCTTGGTGGGAAGTCGTGCGAGTCACTTCAGTGGTTGAATGAGTGGAATGCGTCGCGTGAGTGGAATAACGCGATGATTTATGGTGGTATGGCGATGGCGGAAGTGATTGTTGGAGGGATAGATGACTTGAAAAGACAGGTCTTGGGCCGTAGCGTCGGCAGCGGGGTGAAGGGAGATGCGAAGAAAGACTTGGCTTGAAGAATCAAGTGGTTGCCGTAGCGTCGGCGGCGGGGTGAAGGAGATGAGAAGACAGAGGTGTTTGACGTCCAATCAAAGGAAGGAGGCGATAGGCTCTCAACTTAAGCTTTGATTCAAAATTAGACGTAACCTAGTACAGAAGGTCGAGATGACCTTTTATAGGACATAGCGGGACTCGGATGGGCCGAGTCTCGCTTAATGGGCTGGCCCACGCGACACGTGTGGAACACACACCCAAAAGGGAAACACTGAAAATAATAATGTTCTAAAATTTACAAAGATATTCAAAGAACGCGTTCATCATTGAATGCGAGGACCTTGAGATAGAACGCGGTCTCGGGGCTTGGCTGGAGATGCTTGAAGGAGATCGTGGTCTCTGTACCAGATGTGAGGAGTATGACGAAGATCGCGGTCTCTGTGCTCGATGCGAGTAATGGGAGGAAGATCACGGTCTTTATACTTGGCCCTTCTGAGCTCACGGTCATGGCTTCTTCTTCTATGGCCGTCATGGGGGGCATGGTCGCATCATAAGGTCCTTCCCACTGGGGTGCTGATCGGCACTATTTTGTAGTGCATTTCTAGGGGTTGTTACCAGGTTTGAGGAGCTATTTGGATGGATTTAGTGCACAACTGTGGATTATGGAGTTAGAGAGGAGAAGTGTGGATTTGGTGGTCTGGAGAAGCAAATTGAAGATATCCATAGGAAGAGGAGTTGACCACTGAGGAGACGAAGAAGAACCAAGGAGAGAGTCCACACGAGAGTAGAAGAACAATGTGCTGAATTCAATTGATTCGTTCTCTTGACTCAGACGTCCAAATGGAGTGATTCCAATTTGAGGAGTTAGCGCTTGAAGTCTAATGCAAGTCTTCAAAATATGAGTGCAATCCGAGTTGGGAATCAAAAGTTATGACGTTTTTACGGAGGTGTCGCAGGAGCTGAACCGAAGAAATCTCAACAAGTGTTCTGGCGGCGACCGCCGCCGCATCGGATGCGGAACCGAACCACTTTTCCTTATTTTGTTATTTTGGATTATTATTAGTGTTTTTATTATTTCATTTTTGATTTACTTTTGAAGACATTTTATTATTTTCTAGTATTTAGGGTTAGAAGGGAGCTTGACCTCCCTTATCATCGTTTTTCATCTTTTCTCTATTCTACGTACTTTGTTATGAAGAACTAAGCCTTCCTGGCTTAGTCAGACAACTGAAGCTTTCGTTTTGATTAAGTTGTGAGATTTTCGTTCCTTATCTATCGCATGGATTTTATCTATTCTCTTGCTTGAATTGCTTATGATTAATATTGACAGTTTCTAGCCTGCGCAACTAGGTATTGTCTCTATTGATTGATTGCTAGATTTAGATTGTTACTGGTTGAGCATATCTTTATCGGAGTAGCAACTGCATCGTAATAGTATCTGGTTGTGCTAGTCTTATGTAGAAGAGAATTGATTTACATTCTAGGATAAAAGCTGGTTGTTTTATGTTAGATTGTATCCTAATTATATTCCTAGGCTTAATGCTGTTATTAAACTGAATCTTGATGGTTTCATGGTTGTTTAACTAGTTAGTGCTATAAGTATCTGGTTGTTCTTGTAGTTACTTTAGAAAAGGAATAGGAATTTCCATTGCATGAGATATTGAATGATTATCTATGATCAACTTATCATACGAATAGTGGATGTTTGTTTGGCTGAGCTATTTCCCCAATTACTGAATTCATCATCTTTCGTTTGTTTGCTTTTGCATGCTTAGTGATTCTAAAACATACAAAAAACCCCTCTGGTTACTTAAAATTGACATAGAAATTGCATATAAAGATAGAATCTGTCTCCCTGTGGACTCGACCCTTACATGCCGAGGACTACGTATTAGGTTTGTTTGGATTACTTGCATAGCAGTAATTAGCACGACAAATTGTTGTTATCAGGTGCTAGATTCCCATCGGCTGGATCTCGGGTATTTTGGAACGTCTTCTTCAAGACCCAGTCTCCTACCTTAAAGACTCTGATACGAATGTTCTTATTGTAGCTCCTGGCGACTTGTTGTTGGTAATGGATCATTCGGATCTTGGCTCTTTCTCTGATCTTCTCCGCGATGTCGAGATTATGGGTTAACTCGACATCGTTTTGTTCTAGGGTCTGTAACCCGTATCCGGCAGTTGGGACGAGTAGTTCGGTGGGGATGACTGCCTCGCTCCCGCAGACTAGTGAGAAGGGACTTTGTCTAGTAGCAGAAGACCACATCGGCCATAAAGTCAGCCAAAGTTTGAGATTTGATCGCTGTTCTTGGCTCATATTCGATGTCGAATCCACTGAGGTGTATCGCCCACTTAGCCATTCGTCTTGTAAATTCTGGTTTCCTCATGATGGCCTTCATGGGATGGTTAGTTCTTACAATAATAGCATGTGATTCAAAGTAAGGTCTGAGTTTGTTTGAGGCCATTACCAGGGCTAGGACTAACTTTTCAAGCGACGTATACCTCGTTTCGATAGGGAGTAAGGAGAGGCTTACATAGTAGACCGGTGACTGCTTTTTGTCCTCTTCCCTTGTCAAGACTGCGCTGACTGCCTACTCTGATACGGCTAAGTACAGTGGTAGTGGCTCATCGTCTTTTGGTTTGGCCAGCAGGAGAGGACTTGCCATACATGCTTTTAGATCCTGGAAGGCTTGTTCGTGTGCCACAGTCCAGCCGAACGACCTGTTTTTCTTCAAGGCTTCATAGAAAAGCTTGCATTTTTCTGATGATTTGGATATGAATTTGTTCAATGCTGCTATTCGTCCTGTCAGTTTCTGGACATCTTTGACGCATCGGGGATATCTCAGATTGACGACAACTTTGATCTGGTCTGGCTAGCCTCGATCCCCCTTTGCGTTACCATGTCTCCTAAGAATTTACCTGAAGACACTCCAAAGGAACATTTAGTTGGATTCAATTTCATATTATGTCTTTTTAGTACCTCAAATGCGTCTTTTAGATGCTCGATGTGGTCTTTTGCTACTTTCGACTTGACGAGCATGTCGTCGATGTAGACTTCCATGGTGTCTCCGATCTGATCTTTGAACATCTTGTTCATCAGCCTTTGATATGTGGCCCCTGCATTTTTTAGTCCGAAGGGCATGACTTTGTAATAGTACGTACCTTGACTGGTTATGAAGGTTGTTTTCTCTTGGTCGTCGGGGTCCATTAGGATTTGGTTGTATCCGCTAAACGCGTCCATGAATGTCAGCATTTCATGTCCTACGGTGGCGTCGACCATTGCGTCGATGTGTGGCAACGAAAAGGAGTCTTTTGGACATGTTTTGCTCAAATCTGTGAAGTCGATACAAACTCTCCACTTCCCATTCTTTTTTTGGACCACATCGACGTTTGCTAGACAATCGGGATACTTGACTTCCCTGATCTTACCTGTTTCAAGTAGATTCCTCACTTCGTCGTCTACAATTTTGTTGCGCTCCGGTGCAAATTTTCTCCTTTTCTGTTTAACCGGGGGATACATTGAATCTACATTTAAATTGTGAGTAATAATATCTGGGGAGATCCCTACCATATCCTCATGTGACCAGGCGAAGCAATCAGAATTAGATCATAAGAAAGCTATTAAATCTGACTTGGTCAAATCGTTTAAATCCGACCCGACTCTTACCGTTTGTGTTGGCTCTGAAGGGTCCAACGCGATCTCATCTAGTTGTTCCATTTCTGGTCCGATGTATCGCGTCGTCCCCTCTCCGCACTGTGGTTGCTATGCGGAAGTTCGATCGACTACCCCCTTCATTGAGGTGACGTAGCACTCCTTGGCAGCCCGCTGGTCGCCTTTTATTTCCTGTACTCCCCACTTAGTAGGGACTTTTATGGTTTGGTGGTAAGTGGAAGGTACAACTTTCATGGCATGGATCCAGGGTCTGCCGAGGATCGCATTGTATGGAGATGGACAATCGAGTATTAAGAACTTTACCTGTTGGTTGACTTCACCAACGTATGTTGTCAATACTATTTCTCCTCGGGTATACTTGACTTCTCCACTGAATCCGACTAGCGGAGAGGAGTTTCGGGTTAAATCGTTCTCACTTAAACCCATACCTTTCAAGGCGTCAAGCGTCAAGCGTCAACAAGTTGGTGGAGCTACCTGTGTCGATTAGAATTCGACGAATGAGACAATTGCCGATTGATAAAGATATTACCAGACTTTCGTGATGGTCGCCTAACCCTTCGGCTTCGGAGTCGTCAAAGGTGATGGCGGGCGCATTGGTGATTTACGACCGGCTTACCTCCAATCGAATTGGCCTGTTGCCTTTGCTTTCCATGGCGTATCTTTTGGAGGCCAAATATGTGTTCCCACTTACGTCCGATCCTCTCGAAATTGTGTTAACGACTTTAGTGTGAATTGGAGAAGACAGTTTATCAGATGTTACATGGTCCCTTCGGTCAAGGGTCGCTTTCGCTTTATCGGATATAATGTTGCGCAATATCCCTTGTGCGAGGAGTCTTGCGATTTCTTTACGGAGGGCTATACATTCATCTGTGGAATGTTCGTGGTCTCCATGGATTTCGCACCATCGGTTCATGTCGTTCTTGGCGTTAGGGTTGTCACTCTTCCGAGGCCACCTTACTTCTTTACCATACCTGTCGAAACTTTTAACGAGTTCCGACACGAAAATGTTGATGTTGTAAGAGTGAAGTTTCGGAGGGAGAGTAGGGTTGTTCTTCCAGTCTTGGCTCCTGTCATAAGAATTGTTTACCTGATTGGGGTCGATTTGCCCCTTAGGGTAAGGTTGGTGCCGTTGATCGCGTCAATGATCTGAAGACATCCTTCGGTCGACTCGATCAGGGCTCTTGCTTGCTTTCGAGGGTTCTTTGTCTTCTTCTACCCTGACCTGAGCCATGGCTTTGGCCTGCACGTCTTCGAAGCTTTGGCACATGTATTTGGTCAGTTCCCGATAGAGTTCGCTGACCCTGACCAAGCCCCGGCGGAAAGCCTCGATGGATGTCGGGATGTAGCAATGTGGGATCGCGACCTTCTCCTTGTTCTACCAGGGCCTTCATATGTTCATTGATAGCTTGTTGTATGAGGGTATGGAGATCTGTTGGGTTGCGACCTGTGGAGGGACTACTCGAGCCTCCGGGGGCTCGGTTACAGGAATCGGCACGTTAGTCGTTAGAAAAGTGACCAGAGGAGTCTGAAACATACTAGTAGGCTGGATAACATTCTGGGTGATTTCCGCTGCGGGCGTCGAGGCTGCTCCATCCAGGTCGAGTCGCATTGAAAGTCCTTCCATGTTGACCACGCGTCTCGATCCTCCAGGGGCCGACGCGGCCGAATTTACCTGCGATTTCAAAAAACCCATTTTCAAGGGTTAGTCGTGCAATTTCAGCTTCAGATTGAGCACTTAGCTTTTTGGTTTTTTAGCGTTGCTGGGCCAACTCTTCTTGAAGGGTGCTCATGTTTTTCGCCAGTTCGTGGATTTGGACGTCAAGGATTGGGGGGTCGTTGAGATCCTCCGCTTGATTCACGGCCGGGACGTTGGCTTGGATTTGACCTTCAACGAGGACCATGGGGTCTTCGGAATTGGCCATGGTAGGATGAGAGTTTGGATTGGTGATTTGATCGCTGATTGGCTAGATGCCCCACGGTGGGCGCCAAATTGTTTTTGGGCGAAAAGATAAAACTGATCAAAATCGCCTTATGAAGGACAACTAGACAATGACTCAATTGATAGAGTCTGAATAATCCAAATCAACCTAAAGTTCCAATCGTCGGTCGCTTCAATATTGCAAATGAGAGTTCAAATTAAGATGAATTCAAAGAGAGTAAGAGCGATAGCTAAGGATTATAGATTGTATTTCGTGAGAGTAATTGTGTCTGTTACAATGATCGTCCAACACATATTTAAACTATTTGTTTTGGGGCGAAAAGATCAAACTGATCAAAATCGCCTTATGAAGGGCAACTAGACAATGACTCGATCGATTGAGTGTGAATAATCCAAATCAACCTAAAGTTCCAATCGTCGGTCGCTTCAATATTGCAAATGAGAGTTTGAATTAAGAAGAATTCAGAGAGAGTAAGAGCGAGAGTTAAGATCTGCTCCAACGTCTACTAAAATATAACGTCCACTATGCGTCTGGTCCGGTTTCTCTGGGAGAATCTTTCTTCCACTGATTGGGCCGACTCGATGGGTTGCTAGAATTCAGAGCCCAACAATTGCCCCAAAACATAACTGGGCCAGATAAATCTCTTTTACAGTTTGATGAGACGATTGTGTTTTAAAACCCTCTCCTTCATACGCAATCTTCTTCTGCCGATTTTGTTGCAGAGGATCGGTGACGTGGCGGCGGGTTATTGGACCATAGCTTTGACCGATTGGACTGGTGGTTCTCCTTCTTAAATATACGATCAATTCACCTCTTTTCACCATCTTCCTTTTACTACAAAAGGCGTCATCTTCTACAAGTAAACTTTCAAATTTCTTACTGCTCTTTATGATGGTGTTTTCTCGATCGAAGAAGATCAAGGCGTCATCTTCCAGCCTCGGCGAGGAGGACAGTGGATTTTCCCCCTCAAAGCTTCTCAACCCAGAGGATTCGGTGGCCGGAATCCTAACCCAATCAGAGTTAGATACTATCCTTGAGGTAGGTCAGTTTCCCCCTGAGACAGTCGCTCGTCTCCCTCGTCCTCAAGAACATGCCTATTGGCGTCGAGACGGGTGGATCTGCTTCTTCGAGTACCCTACTAAGGTCGGACATACCTTTCCTTTTTCGAACTTGGTTCAAAATTTTCTAGTTGTCTTGAATCTTGCCCCAGGCCAGGTGCCTCACGCATGGCGACTTCTTAGGTTGATTGATCTTTTGATTTCCAGTGTCGAGATCGATTTGGATTTCGATGCGCTTTGGCATACTTACTACTTGAGCACTCGAGGATCTTCTCGCTTCCAAATGCGTCTTAGGCAGGATAGAAAACCGATTGCCTTGAACCTTAATGTTAACGATCGTGGGTGGAGATCGCAATTCTTTTTTGTGGAAAAGAGATCGCTTGAGGGGGGAATTCGATTGTTCCTTCTTGCGGGACGCTTGGAGGACATCATGTATCGTATTTGTCTTTTCGGATTTTTGGTTGATGTCTCTTTAACTCGTGCTCACATGTGTTTCTTTGCAGTGCCAAATCCGGAGGAAAAAGAAGGCCATGACTTTGCCGAAGTGACTGAAATCCTTCTATCGTTCTCCGTGGTGGAGAGGTCATTTCGAAATATCAATTTTCTGACAACTGAACCTGTTGAGATGGCAACACCGTCCACTTCTGTTACGAAAGGAACTTGTTCGTTCCTCCAGGTATGCGTATGGTTGGTCCTCGAAACTGCTATGTGCTTATATTGCAGTGCGATCTTGACAGTGTCCCGAGGTGGGAGATCTAGTGCTCGTTATGGAGCATAAGTTGTCGGCTGCCAAGGCATATTCCTCGGCGAGAGCTCTTGTTAAGGCCCCTCCGCCCGCTGGGGTCATCGCGGTGGACTCACCATCATCCAAGACGTCAGGTGCAAAGAGGAAGGGGGCAACTGTCTTCGAACCGTCCACGGGTAGGCTGAAAGACAGGTCGGCAAGCGATTTGCTCCACTTCATGGATTCTGATGCTAAGAAGGAGATTGGTGATCGTCACCCTATCGATTGCATGGACGAGGCCGGGGCCGCCGCTTGGAAAGTAAGTAAAGCAATCGCAAAAGTTTTTTTTAATCTGATTACATGACTTGTCGAACACATGCCTTTCAATATTCCATGGTCGCCTTTTCGACCATACAGGAGCTGGGTGACAGAGCCGATAGGCGTATCGCCCAGGCTGAGGGCCAGCTGAAGGCTGCCCGGGACCGCGTGAAGGTCGTTGAAAGTGAGTTGTCGTTGGCCAAGAAGAATTTACAGGCTCGCCTAGAGGAGTTGAAGGGTAGTGTCGAAGAGCTCCGTGTAAAGGACGCCAAAATTGCCAGCGATGAGGGGACATATTTTTGCATCAAGTCGTGCATTGAAATGATGGAAGAGTATGTGGATGGAACCCACTTGGATTGGAAGATTGAAGATGAGAAGCCTAGTCTGGACTACCTCTACCCTGGTGGCTATCCTGGTGATGAATTGTTCAAACGCATCGGCTTACGCAAGGGCGACCAGAAGGAAGAGGAGGCCGACCCTGAGGCGACTGAAGAAATGGTCGAGGTTGCGCCAAAGACGCCCCTTGAAGTGTCCAAGGATCAAGAAGCTACCCCTGCGATTGCCAATGAAAGGTCAGGCGAGTCTTAGGTTTGTCTGTGATGTGATGATACTGTTATGTGTGATGTTTTGAATATTCCGACTTAGACATTTGAATGATGTGTTGTACCCCATCATGGAGATGGGATGGATAATGTTTTGGCAACCCATCTACCATCGCGGGTCGCATATTTTGTGAATGTCTTGTGTTTTGCGTACCTGGTGTTTGTTTGGTTTTGCAGGTGGATCTGTTTGCATCTTCGCCGAGACGCATGATGACTGGTCGAAGCAACCTGTAGTTTAAAATGTTAGTGTAGCATGCTTTTTGTTTGAGGCCATTACCATGGCTAGGACTAACTTTTCAAGAGACGTATACCTTGTTTCGGCAGGGACTAAGGAGCGGCTTACATAGTAGATCGGTGACTGCTTTCCGTCCTCTTCCCTTGTCAAGACCGCGCTGACTGCCGACTCTGATATGGCTAAGTACAGTGGTAGTGGCTCGTCGTCTTTTGGTTTGGCCAGCAGGAGAGGACTTGTCAGGTATGCTTTTAGATCCTGGAAGGCTTGTTCATGTGCCGCGGTCCAATCGAACGACCTGTTTTTCTTCAAGGCTTCATAGAAAAGCTTGCATTTATCTGATGATTTGGATATGAATCTGTTCAATGCTGCTATCCGTCCTGTTAGTTTCTGGTAATCTTTGACGCATCGAGGCGATCTCAGATTGACAACAGCTTTGATCTGCTCTAGACTAGCCTCGATCCCCCTTTGCGTTACCATTTATCCCAAGAATTTACCTGAAGACACTCCAAAGGAACATTTAGTTGGATTCAATTTCGTATTATATCTTTTCAGTACCTCGAATGTGTCTTTTAGATGCTCGATGTGGTCTTTTGCTGCTTTCAACTTGACGAGCATGTCGTCGATGTAGACTTCCATGGTGTCTCTGATATGATCTTTGAACATCTTGTTCACCAGCCTTTGATATATGGCCCCTGCATTTTTTTGTCCGAATGGCATGACTTTGTAACAGTACGTACCTTGACTGGTTATGAAGGCTATTTTCTCTTGGTCGTTGGGGTCCATTAGGATTTGATTGTATCCGCTGAACGCATCCATGAATGTCAGCATTTCATGTCATGCGGTGACATTGACCATTGCGTCGATGTGTGGCAACAGAAATGAGTCTTTTAGACAGGCTTTGTTCAGATCCATGAAGTCGGTACAAACTCTCCACTTTCCATTCTTCTTTTAGACCATGACGACGTTCGCTAGCAATCGGGATACTTGACTTCCCTGATATTACCTGTTTCAAGTAGATTCCTGACTTCGTCGTCTATAATTTTGTTGCGCTCCGGTGTGAATTTTCTCCTTTTCTGTTTAATTGGGGGATACGTTGGATCTATATTTAATTTGTGAATAATAATATCAGGGGAGATCCCTACCATATCCTCATGTGACCAGGCGAAGCAATCAGAATTAGATAGTAAGAAAGCTATTAAATCTGACCTAGTCGAATCGTTTAAATCCGACCCGACTCTTACCGTTTGTGTTGGCTCTGAAGGGTCCAACGCGATCTCATCTAGTTGTTCACTTTCTGGTTCGATGTATCGCGTGGTCCCTTCGCCGCACTGTGGTTGTTATGCGGAAGTTCGGTCGACTGCCCCCTTCATTGAGGTGACGTAGCACTCCTTGGCAGCCCGTTGGTCGCCTTTTATTTCCTGTACCCCCCACTTAGTTGGGAATTTTATGATCTAGTGGTAAGTGGAAGGTACAGCTTTCATGGCATGGATCCAGGGTCTGCCGAGGATTGCATTGTATGGAGATGAGTAGTCGAGTATTAAGAACTTCACCTGTTGGTTGAATCCACTACCGTATGTTGTCAATACTATTTCTCCCCGGGTATACTTGACTTCTCCACTGAATCCGACTAGCGGAGTGGAGTTTCGGGTTAAATCGTCCTCGCTTAAACCCATACCTTTCAGGGCGTCAAGCGTCAACAAGTTGGTGGAGCTACTTGTGTCGATTAGAATTTGACGAATGAGACAAAGGTGATGACGGGCGCATTGGTGATTTGCGACCGGCTTACCTCCAATCGAATTGGCCTGTCGCATTTGCTTTCACTGGCGTATCTTTTGATGGCCGAATATGTGTTCCCACATACGTCTGATCCTCTTGAAATGGTGTTAACGACTTTGGTGTGAATTGGAGAAGACGGTTTATTATATGTTACCTGGTCCCTTCGGTCAAGGGTCGCTTTCGCTTAATCGGATATAATATCGCGCAATATCCCTTGTGCGAGGAGTCTTGCGACTTCTTTGCGGAGGGATATACATTCATCTATGGAATGTTCGTGGTCTCCGTGGAACTCGCACCATCGGTTCATGTCCTTCTTGGCATCAGACTTGTCGCTCTTTCGAGGCCACCTTACTTCTTTACCATACTTGTCGAAACTCTTAACGAGTTCCGATACGGAAATGTTGAAGTTGTAAGAGTGAAGCTTCGGAGGGAGAGAAGGGTTGTTCTTCCAGTCTTGGTTCCTATCATAAGAATTTTTTACCTGATTGGGGTTGCTTCGCCCCTTAGGGTAAGGCAGGTGTCGTCGATCGTGTCGATGATCCAAAGACATCCTTCGGTCGACTCGATCGAGGCTCTTGCTTGCTTTCGAGAGTTCTTTGTCTTCTTCTAACCTGACTTTATCCATGGCTTTGGCCTGCACGTCTTCGAAGCTTTGGCACGGGTATTTGGTCAGTTCCCGATAGAGTTTGTTGCCCCTGACCAAGCCCCGGCGGAAACCCTCGATGGATGTCGGGATGTCGCAATGTGGGGTCGCGACCTTCTCCTTGTTGTACCTTTTGAGATAATCCCTTAAGGGTTCGTCATACCTTTGTACAATCTTGTAAAGATTGCTTGATTGCTTTTTCAGCCTACGGCTGCTGGCGAACTGGACTTTGAATGAATTGACTAGGTCCGCGAAGGAGGTGATGGAACCCTGTGGCAAATGCATAAGCCATGTTAGTGCGGGTCCCGTGAGGGTCGTGCCAAAGCTCTTGCACATGACTGCCTCGCGGTTCCCTCTTGGGATCGAAATGGTCATCAATTTTTGCTTATAAATTGAAATGTGATCGTCGGGGTCCCCGGTCCCATCGTAGTTGGGCATGTTGGAGATGTGAAATTTCTTAGGGATCTCAACACGTGCAATCGCTTCTATGAAAGGCGAGTCTTCGAATTCGTCGATCGCTTCCTTTTCGATCTGTTGCGGGACTTCTGGGATTCGAGTGATGCGATCGTCCATGGCCTTCATATGTTCACTGATAGCTTGTTGTATGAGGGTCTGGAGATCTGTTGGGTCTGCGACCTGTGGAGGGACTACTCGAGCCTCCGGGGGGTTGATTACAGGAATCGACACGTTAGTCGTATGAAAAGTGATTGGAGGAGTCTGAAACATACCAGTAGGCTGGGAGACATTCTGGGTGATTGCCGCCGCGGGCGTCGAGGCTGCTCCGTCCAAGTCCAGTCACGTTGAAAATCCTTCCGTGTTGACCATGCGTCTCGATCCTCCAGGGGCCGACGCGGACGAATTTACCTGCGATTTCAAAAACTATATTTCACGGGTTAGTCGTGCAATTTCAGCTTCAGATTGAGCACTTAGCGTTTCGGGTTTTGAGCGTTGTTGGGCCAACTCTTTTTGAAGGGTGCTCATGTTTTTCGCCAGTTCTTGGATTTGCATGTCCATGATTAGGTGGTCGTTGAGATCCTCCGCTTGATTCACGGTCGGGACGCTGGCTTGGATTTGACCTTCAATGGGGACCATTGGTTCTTCGGAATTGGCCATGGTAGGATGAGAGTTTGGATTGGTGATTGGATCGCTGATTGGCTAGATGTCCCACGGTGGGCGCCAAATTGTTTTGGGGAGAAAAGATCAAACTGATCAAAATCGCCCTATGAAGGGCAACTAGACAATGACTCGATCGATAGAGTCTGAATAATCCAAATCAACCTACAGTTCCAATCGTCGGTCGCTTCAATATTGCAAATGAGAGTTCGAATTAAGAAGAATTCAGAGAGAGTAAGAGCAAGAGCTAAGGATTATAGATTGTATTTCGTGAGAGTAATTGTGTCCGTGACAATGATCGTCCAACACATATTTAAACTATCCTAGCCGAATCTACCCTTTCGAGATTTGGGGTGATCGTTACAAGCGACGTGGGGCCGAGATCTGCTCTAACGTCTACTAAAAGATAACGTCCACTACATGAATGGTCCGTTTTCTCTGGGGAGAATCTTTCTTCCAATGATTGGGCCGACTCGATGGGTTGCTGGAATTCAGAGCCCAACACTATCCTAGCCGAATCTACCCTTATGAGATTTGGGGTGATCATTACAAGCGACGTGGGGCGAAGATCTGCTCCAACGTCTACTAAAAGATAACGTCCACTACGCGTCTGGTCCGGTTTCTCTAGGGAGAATCTTTCTTCCACTGATTGGGCCAACTCGATGGATTGCTAGAATTCGGAGCCCAACAATTCTAACGATGAGGTTTTGTTTATGGGATCCCGACGCATTCAAGGGACTAATAATGTTGAAATTGCTGAAGCTAATTCTGTTTTGTGTGCGTTGAAGGCGTGAGTGGAACAAGAGTTGACTCATGTTGTAGTTCAATCAAATTGCTTGTATTTGATCTCAAAGATGTAGAAATGACGCGCTTGAAAGGGGCCTCTTATAGTAGTGTTGGCATTAATTTTTCAGTTGCAAAGGGAATTCAACTTTTGTTCTTGGCTGCACATGTCTTGGCTAGTCTTAGGCCTACTTATCATATCTTATGTTCTTTTCTGCCTACATTTCCTATTGAACTAAATGATGATTTAGGTTGATTTACAATATTGGTTTGGCAGCTCAAAAAAAAAAGGAAAAATGAAAATTTCATTTTAATCTCCCAAGAGTACTTATAGATTCTTTAGTTGGAATTGGTAACACACGAGTTATTACCCACTAGTACAAAAAGGGACTACTCGCACAATTATTGAAACCGAGGTAAAGAAGATATATACAGACCACAGTTATACATAAAAATGCGGTGTAAAGTGTTTTTTATTAATTAAAATTAAACCGCGGTTTAATTTTTAAGCGAGGTAAAATGTTAAACTCGGACCACATTTATATTATAAGCGGGGTAAGATATTAAACTCGGACCGCGATTATTTTTGAAGCGAGGTAAAATGCTAAACTCAGACCATGACTAAATACGAAGCAGGGTATAATTTTATCTCGGACATGGTTATAAACTAGCGAGGTAAGTTTTTTTTTTTTTTTTTTTTTTCTATTTAGAGATTCCGCTAGGGCTGCCTCTCTTCCAACTCGATTGTTGCCTCACTCCTTCCATGTCAATTGATAACTCCAACACTTTTGCTCCGACCAAACACTTTTCCCCGCGACCTCTCCCATCACTTTCTGGCCACCTCTCCCGTCACTTTCTCCAGTCGCTCCACCGTCGTCGGTGTTGTCACTGTTGTGGTTGAAGAAGAAATAGGTAATGGTTTTTTAATTTGGTTGCTCCTTGTTTTTACGAATATTGGGGATTTAGATTTTATATGTGCTATGTGATAGATTTGGAGTATTAGGTTTTAAATCATGGTCGAATTTTGCTTGCATTGAATTGCAATAGAATGGACATTCATTTGTTTGTCACTTTTAGTTGTTCGTCCAACATATTGTGTTTTGAGTTGTCATGAAACTTATATGAATTGAATCCTATTTCATTGAAGAAGCAACTTAATAGTATATTTTCAACTTTCATTAAAGTGTTTAACTTTTTTTCTAGCAGGTTTCTTCTTTACTAAAATTCTGACATTTATTTGAGGTTGCACTTATTTGATTGATGAACTCAATTTGATTTAGGTATGGGGAATAATGGCCTCAATTTGGTAGTAGTGGTGACCTCAATTTGGTAGTAGTGGTAAGTTGAGAACTTTTGAGAGGTGAATAGCAAGGTGTATCAGTTTGTTTCTTCGTCTATATATATAATGGTGTAATATATTTCATGAAGGTTTGGTCTAGATGAAAGTTCACGAGTTAAGCTTCTTAAAATCCCAAAATTTGGATGTGTGTCTGTCATAGCCTATGCAATTAAAGACATCGGCAGTTAGCACCAAAATTATAAAAGAATTGCTCAAGAGCACATGTGACAATATTATCAATCAGTGGCCATACAACTTTGGCCATTTACATGTGACTAGTATTTTTATATCATTTGTTTAATAATTCTATAAGAAAATGGTCAAACATGTAATTTTTCATCTTATTTCTTATATTAGATAAGACAAGTACTGCATATTACATAAGTCAAACGAAACCTTCTATATCGTGGCCTATTGAAGCTTTTGTCCTTGGAGAAGAATATACCCAAAACCCCATGTCTTATTAGGAGGAATGGACATCCAAAATGCACTTAAGTAAACAAAGAATTTATTGAAATTATGGATGATAATTTTTAGTACATGTTATTGGTAGTAGTAAACTAGTAATTAAGCTTCTTTCGTAATTTTTGTCATGCTATCCTAGATGCAACTAATTTTGTCATGCTATCCTCCAAATTTTACTATTAGATTTGGTACGGTGGAGCTAGGCTTCACATGTAGCTAGGTGTTTTGTTTTGTGGAGTTTTCATTCAATGCATGTTAATTAATTATGAGGTATCCCTTTCTTACCCATGGACATTTATAGAGTCATTCTCATCTTGGTATCTCCTTCATAAGAAAATTAAATAAACAAAAAAAATTATTTGTTATTCTATCAAAGTCGAATGCCATTTGTCTTGTGTTTCTTTTTTTGATTCCTTTGTACTCATTTTCTCTGTTTGCCTAAAAATCAATTGATTTGTGAATAGTTCAAAGAATAGTTATTTCTTCTTTCTATGTTTCTTTCTTTCATTTTTCCTAACCCGGCTTTCCTAGAGACTTCTAATTCTTACTTTCAACAAACACCCTTATGTTATTTCATCAATGCCTAACATTGTTTCCCGGAGACTTCTAATTCTTACTTTCCACAAACTAAGTTATGTAATTATGTATCTCAATTTAGACCTATAGACCTTATATTACTCCACTTGTTGTTTGGGTATGAAAGTTACTGTTGCCTACCCTTCCCATTAGCCATGATTGTTTCTTAAAATTCTAGTTGATATTTTTTTGTATAACTAAGCCATAAGATATAAATCGAAATAGGATGATTGTTGATCATTTGACGTCTGAGTACCAAAATAGGGTAAGAGAGTTCATAAGGTTTGTTGTGGAAAATGCCAAAAAAACCCTAAAAAATACTTTGCCCATGCAAAAAATGCCACAATAGTAAACATCTAGACGCTAGTGGAGCATTTGATTATCAATGGAATTGATCATCTGTACAGTTGTTGGATTTGGCATGGCGAGAAAGAAAAATTATTTGATAGTATGGATGAATCGCGAGAGACTGCAAATTTTGGTAGTGGTCGTTTGGATGAAATGGAAGAAGCTTTAGAGGAGAACTTCATGAAGCAACCTGAGTTATTTGACAACTTATTATGTGATTCTCAAAAACCTCTCTATTCATCATGTACTAAACTCACAAGACTATCTATTGTATTGAGGTTGTATAATATGAAAGTTGCTCATGGATGGACCGATAAGAGTTTTACTGCCTTACTTGAACTCTTGAAAGAAATGCTCCCTAAAGATTACGTGCTTCTTTAAAATACCCACCGGAGCAAAAATACTTTGTTCCTTTAGTCTAGATTATGAGAAAATTCACGCATGTCGTAATGATTGTATATTATATAGAAATGAATATGCATCGTTGGATAGATGTCCAAATCCTAGTTTTGGTGAGCCAAGGTACAAAAGAGATTATGTACTGGCGAAGGTGATGTGGTATTTTCCTATAATATCGCGACTTAAGCGTCTATTTGCTGATCCAGAAGATGCGAAGAATCTTAGATGACATGTTGATGAAAAGATTTTTGATGGAAAATTAAGACATCCAGCTGATTCTACACAATGGGTTATCATTGATCATCGATTTCCTGAATTTGGCTATGATGCTAGAAACTTGCGTATTGCTTTATCATCTGATGGAGTTAACCTACATGGTAATTAATCAACTTCTCATAGTGCTTGGCTTGTTGTGCTTGTGATCTATAATCTTTCAATGTATTTGTGCATGAAATGGAAGTATATGAATTTGTCTTTATTGATTTCTGGTCCGAAACAGCCTGGAAATGATATAGATGTTTACTTGGCACTACTTATTGATGACTTAAAACTTTTGTGGGTTTCTAGTGTGGAGGTTTATGATGCATATCACAAGGAACATTTTTGCTTACGAGTAATGCCGTTTTGTACGATAAATGACTTCACATCTTACGGAAATCAGTCTGGTTATATTATTAAGGGACATAATGCATGCTCTGTTTGTGAGGACAAGACTTGTTTTTTTTCCAACTAAAATATGGTAACAAGTCGGTGTATCTTCAATATCGTCGGTTCATTCCAATAGACCATCCATACATAGATTAAGGAAAGCGTTCAATGGTAATCCCAAAGAAGCAAGAGCTCCTCGACCATTAACGGGTGCAAAAATCCTTTCAAAAGTCAAGGATATTAATTTGGTATTTGGAAAGAAACGTGCACTTCCGCTTCCCACTAGAGGATGGAAGAAGAAGTCCATATTTTTCTCTCTTTCGTATTGGGAAATTTTATATGTTAGACATCGCATGGATGTAATGCACATTGAGAAGAATGTATGTGATAGTCTATTAGGGACATTGATGATTGTGCGCAAAAAGACTAAAGATGACATCAAGACAAGGAAAGACATAGAACATACGGGCATGAGACCAGAGCTGGCACCGATCCCAAGAAGAGACAAAATGTATCTACCACATGCTTGCTACACCTTGTCTAAAGCAAAGAGACTTCAATTATGTCAATTCGTTGCTGCCTTATGGCTTCTCTTCAAATGTCAAATGTCTCTTAAATATGAAAGAAGTGAGACTACATGGAATGAAATGTCACGATTGCCACATTATAATGTAAGAATTCATGTTGATTGCTATATATGGCATTCTAACAAGGCATGTTCGAAATACCACATCTTTGTTTCTTCTTTAAGAAAATCTTCAGCAAGGTCATTGATATGGAGAAGTTGGATACTTTACAAAGTGATATTCTGATTATACTATGCCAACTTGAAATATATTTTCCTCCATCCTTTTTTGATATAATGGTTCATCTGAAGGTTCATCTTGTGAGAGAGATAGAATATTGTGGACCAGTGTACTTGAGTTGGATGTATCCATTTGAGTGGTATATGAAAGTTTTGAAAGGATACGTGATGAACAAATATCGACCTGAAGGTTCTATTGTTGAGTGATACATTGTAGAAGCAACAGTTGAGTTTTGTAATAAATACCTATAAGATTTGATGCAATAGGCCTTCCTAAAACAACTTGAATGGAAGTGAAAGAAGGACATGGACCAGATGGTGCCAACGTTACAGAATGTCCCTACACACGAGGCATCAAGCTCATTTGTATGTTCTTCGAAACATTGATGACGTGCAACCGTATATTGCTGAGCACATGTCTTATTTGAGGAGCCAAAATCCAACTCGTAAGAGTGAGAAGTGGTTTATACAAGATCACAATCGATCATTTAATGATTGGTTAAGGAAGAGAGTGCTTGACCAGTTAGAAATAGCACCTGATTCAGTTTCGAACATGCTGAGATGGTTGTCCAAAGGGCCTCTTCTTAATGCAACAACGTTCTCAACATACGAGATAAATGGTTATGCTTTCTACACAAAATCCCATGATGATAAAAGTACGATGCAAAATAGTGGTGTAACATTAGTAGCTCAAGCAATGCATATAGTAGAGGCAAAAGACAAAAATCTTGTCTATGCAAATATGTCGTACTATGGAGTTAGTGCATAGATATGGGAGCTTAATTACGTCGAGTTTAGGGTGCCAGTTTTTAATTGCACATGGTTTGACGTTAGCAAAGGGTTACATGTTGATGAGCTAGGCTTTACTCTCGTCGATTTAAATAAGCTCGGCCATAAGGATGATTCATTTTCTTAGCTTCACAAGAAACACAAGTGTTTTATGTTCCTGATCCGTCAGATCGTAAGTGGTCAATTGTGCAATCAACGAAAGAAAGGTACATGATCGAGAAGGATGAAGAAGAAAATGTGATGGAAGACTCCTCTAACATCATGCCGATGAATGATATCAATATTAATGAAGAAGAAGTATACTTGCGTCTGGATCATACAAAACCAATATTAATTGATAGAGAAGCACATTGTAGCAAAGACCCTCATGAGAAATATGAATTTATTGATCATAATATGTGGGGTGAGTTCTTACGACAACGATGCACTAAGGATTTTCAGGTACTATCAATTTAGTCATGAGAATTTTATTTGCTTTGTTGTATTCAGATTTTTAACTTATTATCTACAAGAAGTAAGTGCACCAAATAGTGAAAATGCAAAGAAAGTGGAGTATCCTTATAGGTTATCACGAAAGGGTTATCGTCGTAAGACTAGAGACATGGTAATACGATTACAATATTATGGTTGATAGTTTTAACTATGTGCATTTTGGCGGTCATTTTTGACATGCTTATTTAATTTTGTAGCTCAAAGAGAGAGGAGAAGATCATGCCACATCTTCAATTCCTAGAGATGGTATATGGTTGGCTGTGAGTCACAAGGTCTTATACAGCCCACAGAGGGAGATTACATACTAGAGATGTCCCTAGGTAAGGATGAACATCCTGGTCGGGTGAGGTGTGCAAGTTTTAGGGTAAGTTTAAAGCAATAATTTGGTAAAAACAAGCGTACATGTCTTCGAGCTACCCAACAAAAAGTTATTGCACTTCAGAATCAAGTTTCACATATTCTAGACCAAATGGAGATAATGAAAAAAACGTATGATGGAAATGCAACAAGGGCGGGATTATCAGGGTGACCAGAATCACCATAGTAGACATGATAATTGCTCGCATAAGGAATCGTGTTCTAGCGTGGAACGTGATAAGGTTTGCTTAATATTCTTTTAAGTCGTGCTCCGCTGAAGAAATGTATGATGAAAAAATGCATGTTGTGTTATGCTACTAAAGTGTTATTGTTGTTATGTTGAGTAAAATCAATATTTCATTTCAAAATAAGTTAAGCAAAAAAAAAATAGGGCTATTTGTGTATAATGTGGGTAAGTAAGGGTAACAGCCTGCAATAGGCTGTTACGGGCTGTGAGAGTTTTGATTTGGTCAATGTGTGCCCCAAGTATAGTTGTGTGCATAAATACAAGGACTAGCACTGATTTGGTCACTTAGCTTGTGAGTTTTGCAATTCAGACAATGGCAAGGAATATCATCTTATCCTTTTTTATGTATTTTATCTTGTAGGGAAAATGGAAAAAATATGAGTTGTATTGGCCTGACCTAACAATTATGGTAGCTAAAGGACAAACGTTGATTCTAGAAACCGAGTCATATACAGTGCTTCATGGACTAGATTTGGATTTAGATCCCTGAAGGTCGCAGTGGACATGGTTGTAACTGGCCAAGAGCAAAAAAATCTGCCATACATGTCCGGAGAGGTCACTTGTATAGAAAATGCAATAGGAGGTTTTATTGCTTGATCGAAGGACATGGTCATTTGTCTACCGATAAAGTAATTAAAAAAATTATCTATCATTATTTAATTTAGCTATGTTATTTTAATGCAAGAAGTATAAATTTATATATATTGTATTTTCTTAGGATTGTGATACTTCAAAAGGTACAAACATCTCTGCAAGCAACCCTAATCAAAGCATGAACAATTGCTCAAAGCATGCACAACCACAACAAAGTGATGTGATGTTAAGAGTTTCATCAATGCTGATATAAATATTTTACATCATGAGAATTCGTTGCACTTTGGAAAAAAAGAGCTAAGTGTATGGCTACAAGGCACTGAGATAGAGGCGATACATGATGCGGTCTATATGTATTATAACTATTACAATTCACTTGCATTTTTCCTTTGCTTGCCAAATTATACATTACATAATTGTTTAATGTTAGGTGCTTGTTTAAAAATCACAATTCGAGCAAATATGATTTTCTTTGTCCAAATCAGTTGGCTTGGCCCTTGGGTAATGATGACAATAAGAAGAAAATAGCAAAGTATATGTTTCAATCCATTCTTAATTCAGATTTGAGAGGACGTTTATGGTTTGCTCCATATAGTGGAGGGTAACTTAATTGTTATTATATTATAACATATAATCATTTATGCATGTCACTTTATATGTTTGACATTCTTTAGATATTTGTTACAATCATTATTGTATGCTAGCAGTGATTGACCCATTAAAAAGTATGATTTATTGGCTAGATCTACTTGGGTACGATGTTAGAGAAGATTTTAGAGAAATAGCTACAATGTAAGAAATGATTCCTACAATGCTATTTTGTATTGATTTTATGAATGTTTAGTTGCAATTGTTGGTTAATAACATTTTTATTGTGTACAAGGCCATGAAAAAGTTCAATAGAAAAGTGTTACGCAAATGAGACATACGATGGAAGGTTGTCAAGGTTAGTTATATAATGAATGTTCTTTCAAACGAGACATATAATAATTTTCACATATCACATTTATGTATTAAAGATTGATATATTTAATATTAAAAGTGTCTGAAACAACCAAACATCATCAAATGTGGGAACTACATACTTAGGTACATGTTCGAAATCATTGAAAAAGTTGTTGTAAAAATACTGAATACGGTATGCATGTATACTTTGTTAATACTTTCAAAAAATCAAAATATAAAACTATCGTTTCTTATGTTTTATGCTCACTTATCATTCATTTAATATTGTAGTTTTTGAAGACTCCCCAGAGTACTATGAAAAGGAACACATCAATGAAGTTCGTAAGGAGTGGCTTGACTTTATAGAGCATGTTATTCTGAATGAAATCAATCAATGGTAGATAGAAGTTTGTTCAGAAACATGTTAGAGTCTTATTGCTTAGGATGTCAAGGAGAACCTCGAGATTTATTTCTTAGGATATAAGGACAAGTACCTTTGAATTTTTTTTGTAAGTACCTAGATACTATGAATTTCTTGTAGACTATAAACGATATATATAAGGATTATTATGCTTATGAGTTTGTGTTGTGGAAAAATGAATAAGTTGATAGATTGTGGTATGGATTTGATATTTTTACATAAACAATGTTTATTTAGAAACAGGCTTGTATAAGCCGTATAATATACGGATTAAAAAAAAACATACCGTTGTTGTATTAAAACTGGTGTAATTCCAGACCGCGGTCAATTAAACAAGTCGCGGTCTTTTATTTGTATTTTTTTTAATAAACACGTACTATGGTTCGAAACTACACCGCGGTTCAAAATAATCACGGTTAGAAACTGAACCTCAGTTTATATTAATCGCGTTCGGTATTGCACCACAGTTAGACATTACCGTGGTCCGAGTTTTTGCACCACGGTTTTAGAAAAAAACGTGATCCGAGTCTCTTACTGCACAGAGAACAACCACAAACGCAATTATGCGGTCCCATGTGTAAAAAAATATGGTGCGGCCCTATATTTTATACTAGTGACCCTTGATTTATATTCTTAATCCCAAGCGTTTCAGCTTGTTTAAGAATTTATCAAAGTGCTAACACTTCAGCATGTGATAGGCTCTGCTCGGTGATCCCTGAAATTAAAACTAACTAGTGTATATCCATGTACTTTGCATGAGTCTAGCTTTAACTATTTTTTACTATATCTTATATCATACATGGGTGTTTCAAAAAAAAAATTATTGAAAAAATATTCCAATTTTTAAATTGAAAGTTATATTTATTTGAAATAAACAATTTTTTTGTGAAGAGTGGTTACTTAAATATAATTTTTTACAATAGTGGGGTAGAATTGAAGAATTGACATCAACACTATGAAGAAGTGGCTAATTAAACCACCTAAAATTGTGGCAACGTTGGTGCTTGATCAGTCTATTGGCTTGGAGACATGGCCACATTGTTGCTCTTTTTGTTTCTTGTCATACTGGCCAGATAGTTGCCCTATTGGCTTGGAGGCGTTGTTGCATTTTACTTAGTTTTGTGCGAAATCCCTTTATACATAAGGTTGTGGAGTTTGGTAGTTGTGATCGATGCAATTCAGAAGATGAATATGTGCTTTGTTTGGCTATTGTGGGCTCTATTGTATTTGAGTGTCCGACAACTGGGCATTATGCTCCCCGTTAACATTGTTTCACTTCGTTCTCAGACAATGGGACTTTTTTGTGTATGTGAATTTCTCCAACATGCTTGGATCTCATGGGAGATATAATAAAATGCTCTTCTCTCCCGGGCCCATTAAAGCTGAAATTTTGCGTGATGATCTTGACGCCCGATATTCGACTATCATTAACACCGTGTTGTTGTTGAATCTAGTATTGTTGCTTCTCATGTTTGTCCTTTGGATTGAGCTCCTCCTCCTTCTAGATTTTATAAGCTGAATATGAGGCTTCATTGATTTCTGGAAATGTTGATTTCGGTGATGTGTTGCGTGACCCTTATGGTTCCTTGATCATGCTTGTTGTTAAAGTCTGCAGTGGCTCCAGGTTGTTCCTCTGTTGAAGATGTTGTTACATTCTTTGGCCTCCAGACCATTTATTCCTTCGATCTCGTTCTTTATCACTTTCTTATGTTGATTTATTTATAGAAGACATTTTAGCTTGTTGTTCTTCTTTTGTTGATATTTGTTTTTCGCATGTTAGAAGGTTTGACAATACGGTGGCGCACTTAGCTTCTCGTCGTTCGCCACCTGAAAGAAACTCTCATGTATGGTTTGATCATTTTCTAAAGGTTTTTGACCTTGTGGATCTTGATTTTTGCTAATATATTACAAAACTTTTCCTTAAGAAAACACCTAAAATCGTGGATGGTGTGAGGGATCATGGAGAAGGGAAGTTATAACTTAGAAGAAAGGAAGGAAGTAAGAGGGATTATTGATTTCTTTGTCGCTATAGCCAAGATTGAAACAAGTCTTTCAAACATATTGGTTGGATACTCTTTGAGTGTTGATTGCTTATCCAAATCCAAAAATCCCTAAACACATCTTGAGGCAAGATTCAACAATCTTCCTTGCTAAAATTCAACCATTTAAGTCTCCAATTATCAAGAACAAAAACATCCATTCAAGGAGCAGCCAAGATTGTGTCTTACTTTTGAAGAACAATGGAGTAATGATGTGATTCTGCCTCACATCAACTAGAATGTTCAAGGACATGCCAACATGCACACACAAGGATCCAACGCTACCGCCAACCAAGCCAACCTCGTTGCGCACCCGACGAACAAACAACTAGGGCATCCAGTTTCCCCAAAAAAAGGTGCTCAAACCAGAGCCATGGCAACCCCTTGGACAATCTTTGCATTCAAGGAGGAGGTCTTCCAAGTTTGGTCCGATTTGGAACCCATTTGTCGGGCCATGTGCTTAAGGGTACTCGGGTGCGTGCACGGGTGAAATGGACCTCCGCACTTCATCACGATCGGTTCACTTTTTCCCGAGCATTTGTGGGTCCATTGTAAGAGGTGGACTATAAGGAACATACTGGTCAAATTCCAATTCAAGTGAATGAGTGGAACTCAAGTTGTGTCGAGGAGGTTCTTGAAGGATCACTCACAGCGCCTTGCTACGACACCGATGCCGAGTGAGAGGACCACACCAAGAGTCTTGGTGATATTTCTATAACAAGAGTCTCCTTTTATCCACATGTAGGGATATTCAAACAATCTTCCAATCAAGAGACATCATGTCGGGATATTCGAAGAGTCTTGCCATCAAGAGACATCATGAGTGATATTCGAAGATTCTTGCCATCAAGAGTCATCACGAGGGATACTTGAAGAGTTTGGCTTTAAAAGACTATCATTCATGACATCATTTCAAGAGTCGCACGCCTACTTAAATCTTGGCCATGTGAAGAGTTATTGTTTTTCTATATAAGGCTTGTTGTGCCTCGTAGTTTGGTAGACAAGATAAAAAAAAAACTCAAGCTTTAAGCTTTGTTCAAGTTATTTCTATTCAGATTTCATGTTCTTATTTTTCTCTTGATTTGTTTGATGGTGGCACCTATCCATTCAAACACATCAAACCCGAACTCAATCCAAGAAGGTGGTACCTATCCTTACTCCGATCGAGTTCAAAGCTTGATTGTTTCTTGGTGGTACCTATCCAAGATTCAATCAAGTTACTGAAGCCGTTTTGGTGGCACCTATCCAAGAAAACGTTGAGCGCTTATCCCTTCTTCATCCATCTCTATGTCGCCTAGCATTGTACATCTGATCCAGACCGGAATTTTTAAGATCCTTAGACCGCAGACCATACCGATATGATTCGATCTGGTCCTGTTCCAGTCCAGTCTTGGACCGGATTGGACCGTTAAACGTATTTTTTTTAATTATTATATTAATTTAAATATTGATTTTGTTTCTACTTTATAACTATACTTTATAATATTGAACCGTATATTTTGTTACTAGTTTATTTTAATAATAGAAAATAATTTTCCAATAGTGATATGGATATTAATACATAAAATAATAATAAGTTAAGAATTGTTCCATCCGGTACGGGCTGGAAAATTCCGGCTTTGGACCGAACCGAAAACCGGAATTATAAAAAGTATGGATCACGGACCGGATCAGAATACACCCATTCCGGGCATTTTCAGTCTGGTATGGGCCAATTAAGCACACCGTTACCGCCGCCATATCGACTTCTAGCAAGAAGAGCCCTTGTTGTTCCTCCTTCCCATGGACTTACCTAAAAGCACCGATGCGTCAAAGATCCTTCTGATCACAACACGTAAGGATCCTCATTTCACATCACTTGCCTATTTGTAATTAAGTTTATAAGTTCATCCACTTCTTGACCAAGTACCACAAATAAGGTGTACCCTATCAAGAGACAACCAAGAAGGAGCATAGTTACAACAAGGTCTCAACAATATGCTTAATTCCATGAACAAAAAGAAATGAAGGGTGTATTTTAATGAAGTTACTTGTCTAGAAATGTTGTTTGAAAACCATTTCTAATCAGACCTACAATTTTGTAGCACAACCTTAGTGATGTAGGTCACTTTTGTTGTTGGGCATGGTATGTTTTTTTTTGTACGAGAAATTTAGTGAAACTCTTTGTATGGATCTCTTTTTCTAAATATATATATTTGTTTGGAGAAGTCTATATCAAGGTTTGACAAGTTTGAGACATGGTTTTACATGTCTTATGTTGCACAAGTTTTGACAGGTTCTTATGCTGCAAAGGTTGAATAAGGTTCTTATGTTGCACACGTTGAACAAGGTTCTTATGTTGTATTATAGGTCACTTTGATGTAGGAAAGCTTTTGACATGTTTTTCCACAACTCAAATATATTTTGCCTCACTTTGTCACAATTTTTGTCAGGATTTGGCACAAAGTTCTATAGTTACGGTCATTCTGTGACAAGTTTTGAATGGTTGTAATAACAAAATTAGTTTGACATTAAAAGCAGTAGTTTTGAGTGCTTTTGTACAACCATTTTTTGAGTTTTTTGGTGCTTTCTATAGTAAACATTACACAAAATGCAAACATAACATCAAATTAACCACAAAATGTTAGTACAATAGCTAATTACCACAAAATAAGAGTATCACAAAACATCCCTACTAGAAGACACGTCAGTAAGGCTCTAACCCTTAGAAGCATCAGTCCATGCCAATGTGAGGACTTGCCAAGAGGTCACCCATCCTAATACTACCATCGCCCTAGTATTATCTTCAGAGTTATTTTTTCTCACTTGAATCCTGAAAAGGAAGAGCTCTTATTGACATGAGTAACACTTCAATCCATATAAACCAATCATGATTTTGTGTTATTACAATATCCTCTTCTTAAACCCTTGACGTTGCCGTCAAGGCCCAAAGGTCGCCCTCTAGGTCTAGTGACTGCCCTCTAGGCCAAGCACACTCGCAACTCAGAGTCGGCTCCTAATACTATATGTAAGACCTGGGGCCTTAGAAGCGACATCACATGCCAACGAGAGGACTTCCCAAGAGGCCACTCATCCTAGTACTACTCTCGCCCTAGCATGCTTAACTTCATAGTTTTTTGTTCTCACTTGAACCCTGAAACGAAAGAGATCATATTGACATGACTAGCACTTCAATCCTTACAAACCAATCACAAATCTGAGGTTTTATGACATCTATACATCATAACCATTACGACATATACAATCATTGCCAGAACAACACAACTTACAACTACTATCATATTTAGCATAGACGAATTCTATTATTTCTCGATTGGAGCATCTTTAGCCTTTAATGATTCTTCTAGCTTCACATTTCTCTCTTTCAGTTCTCACTTTAGATTCACCAATTTTTTTATGATGTTTGTTTCATTGGTTTCGAACGGCATATCAATCCATTGGAAAAAAAACCACATCCTTTTGGACCATGTGGTTTATACACTAGAAAAGAAAAGAACTTGCTTCCATAATTTCTTGGTGTGTGGGTTATATAAATCCCGCCCTCAAGTTGCACTGACAAATTGTTCCATCATTTTTTGATATGTAACTTTGAGATGTCATGAATGAAGCCATATATGAGAAGCTTATTGCCACTACACATAAATAAATCAGACATAATTTAAAAATACACTAGTCACATATCAAAGTTTTTTAACTAATGCCCTAAGAAATATTTTTTGAGAAACTAATGCCACGTTTGGTTAACATGGGACTTTAATTTCCAAATACTTTTAATTCATATGAATTAATATCCTAGGAAGTGAAATTCATGAAAAGTAAAGAATCATGTTTGGTTCAAAGTTATAAGTTATGTGAATTTGCATAAATGCAGGAATTAAGAAATTTACCATTAAAAACATATGAAATATATCTTACCTACCCTATCATGGTAAATGATATTCTTATGATTTGGAGGAAGTGCAATTCCTATATTTATTTTATGAACGAAATGCAGAGATTAGATCTACTTCTTGAGAAAGTTGTACTTCCTGAGATATAAATCCTGAACCAAACGAGGGGTAATACCCTATATGGAATGCTTAAACCCTTAGAAAAAACATTAAAATTCTCTAAATGGAAAATATCCACCCAAATATTTTCAATTGAGGTCCCTACCTATGCACTAGATGCATAGGTTAGAAAAATCGAATTATCTTTATCCTTCACTTTTCAGGTGTACACGTGACACACACTTTTATTGAAAGATATTCTGATCAATCAACTCAAAACCTATAGTTTTATAGGCTAATTTTCAAGTAAATCTTGATATAAATCTAATTCCTACCTTATTAAAAAAATTAGTTGTAAAGTGCAATAGCCAAATAAACTTACAAAAAACAGTAAAGAGACAAGACATGAGTCTGAATGAGATAGAAGAGATCTACTACTAGACACTTAGATATATAATTACAAGTTTTTGGTAGGTTAATTATTTCTATTAAATAAAATATGTTCATTAAATATGGGATGGTCAATTAATAAGCCCAAAAAGAAAAGATATGCCTATTAAGGGGCTTGTCATTATTAATTAGGTATTTCATGCTCCTAATTCCCTATTTTTCTGATTTAGTTCTCATTCTTGACATCCAATTGGTTGCCTCCATTCAAGTCTAAGGGTACAAAACTGACTTCAGTATCAGAGTGGTCTTATGGGAGATTCAACCCTCCCATTGACTCGTTTTTTTAGTGCAGAGTTGTTCGTTGATCAAGTTCTTGGGAGATCTATCATTGCCGGTTTCCGTAATCTTCATGGTAAAAATTTATGCTACTACATTTGCGCCGTCTATGGGAACCGATGACGAAGAAGGACGAAACCCTGCGGATCTCCGATCAAACGAAGATGGCAACGAGATTCCAACATCGACGAGCCACCGTACCATCTTTATCATAAAATTTCCTCTCGAGCGGTCTCCAATTCCCCAGATTTTCACAATAAATCGACATTATTGGATTCTGAGAGGAGATCTACGAAGACGCTGTCGTTTCTTTGCAATTCGGTACTAAACAAGAAGAAGAAATTGAGTTACAGAACATGTTGAAGAAGAAGAAGGTACACCAAAATTTGGACCCTAATTTTAGAGCGATCGGAGATTGGGGAAGAATGTATGGAAATGGGCAAGTGTTGATATCTGTCATGTATGGCATTATAGAGTATTAGATAGATATAGTATAAATATGAGATATTGTAATTGGAAGGGTTATCCATGAATAATGACGAATTACCCTCTTTCTTCCTAATCTCTCTCTTTCCCCTATTCTCTATCCCTTCTCTTCTCTGCCTATTCCCTTCCCTTCTACCTATCTCCTTCTCTTTCTCTTTAGTCCCTTGTTCATGTCATGATCCCAAGCAAGGACATGACAATGTCATAATCAACAAACACAATGGGAGTAGCGCCCGAGAATGTGGTGTCATATTTCGACCACCAACACCAGCATGCGTTCTTCATGTCAATTAACAAGAAGACCTCTTCTTTAAGGGTTTTTGACGCGCTACTTCAACGCTGCCTTTGAAGCCGGAGAAGGAAGCGTCGCCGTCATCGAGACACCTTGTTCGACTCCTCCCGACACCACGGACACAACCGCACCGACATCGGGCCATTCCGTCGCCGTTTGAGCCGCCATCGGGATGGTCAAAATCGGTCATGATTTTCCTAAAAACCAATGTTGATGCCTAATTTGCACCCACTTTACGCCAGCCTGGATGCTACGATCGTCGCCGACAATCAGCTTCGGTGATACCTTGCAACGTCACGAGTACATATCCACCGACATTTCTCAATGTGGACATCGTTTGAGCCCTACGAGCCGTCTAAAGTAGTCTCTTTGAAGAGAGAAGTTTGGAAAATTTTATGGATTCGTGCATGAACTAGCCTCTAAAACATGCGTTTTCTAGCACTAGTGGAAAATCTCAGCCGCCGTGACCCACGTTATGTGAAAGCTTGCAGCGCCATGAGTCCAACGCCACCAACCTTACTCTATTTGGACTTTGTTTGAGCCCATACGAGCCATTGGAAATACGCTCGTTGAAGGGTGAAAGCTGGAATTTCAGGTTTTGTGCATAAGTATGCTTATATAACTAGCATTTTCCGGTGCCAGTGTAGGAGCTCAGCCACCACAACTCACCTCTGGTGATACCTTGCAATGTCACAAGTCCATTTCCATCGGCCTCGCTCCGTTTGGACTCCGTTTGAGCCCGTACGAGCTGTCCAAGGTAGGCTTGTCGAAGGGTGAAATTTGAAAATTCTTTGGATTTGCACCGTGAATCAGCCTCTTTGGCTGGTGTTTTCCGGCACCTCTGGAGGATCTTAGCCGTCATGAACCACCTCAGGTGAAAGTTTGCAACGCCACGAGTCCATAGCCACCGGCCTTGCATCATTTGGATGTCGTTTGAGCCACCTACGAGCCGCTCGAACATGAGCCCCACAAATTTATCAAATGGAAATCAAAATTTGTTTGTTAGAATTGCAATCGGCTCCCCCATGTGTAATTGAAGAGGGACGTGGTGGTGGGTACCAGCAAACCAAGAAGTCGGACACCGATTGGTAAATTTGATATTACAAATATTCATTTTGCTCAAGCTAATTCCATATATAGATTTTTTATATATACTTTGAACGTATACATTTTATTATTACATGATCATTATACATTCATATTATGTCGGTACAAACTCGGGAGCCAACCACTAATAAAAATGGGATCCAAGATTTAAGTATCTCAGATCAACAATCACGGCGGTGAAACTAACGTCCGGGCCATGAGATGATTGAACAACGGCAACGATCAACACTAGGGGCACACAACAAACCCTTCGGAGTTGGTTCAAGGAGTCTGTCTATCAAATAAATTTGATGAGGTATACCCAAGCATAAGCAGAATTTATAACTTACTCGCCAACTAAGTTTTCTACCACTCTTGTTGAGTTCATGATAAAGCATCCTATTTGTTGACAGATAGATTTCTCGTTACATGTTACTTGCTTCAAAGTGAAAGTTGGCAATTGAGAAAATGAGAAGTGTCTCTTTAAGACATGTTGGCAATATTGAGTTTATAAAGGAATGAGTTAAGTCATGGACTAAGAAATTGCTAGGTAACAAAAGCACATGCATAGGGGCAAGGCCTCATCAAGGATAAATTTCTTTCTTGGAAACTATATTGCATTCTATAGTGTTTGGAGTGATATGTCATTTGCAGACACACATGATTTTCAAGCATCAAATGCAGGGAATCATATTGGACATCGAAAGTCGATGGTATACTCCTTGTGTCCGAGGATAACCAAGACGACTTAGGAGAAAAAGTTTAAGTGATGTTTTCATTTTCTAAGAAATCACGAAAATAGGTTAGGAGGATCCACATTCAACAAATGTTGGGACAACCTGTCAAAGATTGTTGATTCATAAAGAGAAATTTCCCATAATGTGGCATCAAAACTTAGGCAACTAGACTTATACGGATGACCTCGACATTATTCAATCGGACGAATAAAATTTAGCATGACAATTATGTTATCAATCCCGGATTTTCATCATCATTTTCTTATGTTATTCATACTTACATTAAGTGCGACCATAACTATCAGTTTGATTTCTCTATGAATATATTCAAAGCATGCAACAGGTTTGAGGCAACAGACCTGCAGGTCATAGGGGCACAAGCTGCCATTAACTCTCGTTTGTTCGCTTTTGATTATTGTCATTTTTTTAGATATTTAGTATCACCAATGAGGCACTACCTGTTTCTTTGCAATTCATGTTGATCTTACAAGCCTTGGGTCGCGCTAGACCGAACCCAAAACAAGTGAGCATGAGCTGCTCAAAGACAGAAGTGACACATGCTACCAAAGAAACATAAAGCACAAGCTGCTCAGAGATTAGAAAGTGCACTAACTATCACGGTAGCTGACATGTATGATGTAGCATGAGCTACTCAAAGGCAAATGTGGCACAAACTTCCACAAAGACATAGAGCACAAGCTGCTCGGAAATCAAAGGGCACATGCACCCATCGATCCACGATGTTTCCTTTATTTTTTATTATAACTTAAGTAACTGAACCTACTAAATTCGGCCCCTGAAACGTAAGCTAAAACTAGAAAGTCTAATAATAGAAACTATTAAAAATGGAAAGTTTGATAATCATGCAACAACCCTTGCATGTAGGTGATAAAACACAAGCTAGTCTTGCTCAAGTACCTCTTAGTGATGTGTGAAGTGATGCTCGAATTCCCTCAAAGTCAAGGCTGACCATGAGTCATCAATTATGGTCGTTTTACCGAAGGATTCCATAATTTGACGATAACTAAGAACTTTGAACTTTCACAAGAACTTTCCTTTGCTTGATCCACTTATTTTGGGGCCTTTTACTTGTCCTTCCATGAATGTTATCATTTTTCCCTTCTTGGCTTAGAACTATCCTCGATTTGACGTGTAGGAAGCCAAATGTGTTGAGGAGAAAGGCGGCACCATGATTCAACATCTCACAAACGTGTTATTCCTCTTCTGTGAGTAGAAGCAAAGTTTACACCTTGGTGAAGGAAATTGTTGCGTTTAGGGTGATTTTAGAATGGCACAACATAGTAGGAACAACCAGCGAAATCCCAAAAATAAGCGGTGTCGTTGGAATTGACGGTCATCCAGTCCTCCTCATCAGTCGTCATCAAGGTCTGGGGGATCATTCTCCACTTCTTGGTTACGAGTCATCCCCGATTCATCGTCGTCAAACTTTGGGGGCACATACGGGGTGAGATCCGCCACATTGAAGGTTGGATGAATGCTGATCAACTCTACTTTGTAGTGCTTAACTAGGAATTGTTACCGGATTTTTAGGTACCATTTGGTGTGTTTAGAGCATAAAGTAGGAGAATGGAGTTGAGGAGAAGGAATGGTGATTTGGTGGTCTCAAGCGCTTAAATGAAGACATATTGAAGATGGAGGAGAAGACCACAAGTGAAGAATGAAGCAAGACGCTGCAGAAGGTTTTCCGCGGGCGCGGAAGACACAGCCGCGGTCGCGGAAATGAGCAAGTCAGCGAAGACAACAATAAGTTTTCCGCGGTCGCGGATACTGTTCACATACGCGGGAGCGGTATTTCGTCCGAGTTTATTTTATTTTATTTCTTTTCTTTTCGTTGTTTCCTTTTAGGATATTATTTCTTATCTCTTTAGTTAGGGTTTTGCTAGGTTTTTACTTTTCTTACGTAGCAACCTCTTTCATTATTCAGTATTCTAGATAATTCATTATCGTTCAGTTTTTCCTTTTGAGTTTTTGTTCTTTGAAGACTATGAAGAACTAAGCAACTTTTGCTTAGTCCGACGATTGAAGCCTTCGTTTGTATTTGGTTGTGAGATTATAACTCTATTTCCTTTCCTTTGATTATATCTCTTCTCTTTGTGCTTAATCCCATTGATTCTTACTGATTTGACTGGCCTGATCAACTAGTTGATATTAGTAATTGTCTATTGCTAGGGTTTGGATATTTCTGGTTGAAATCCCTTATCTTGTGTAGCAAACATGATATTCTAGGACTGGTTAGACTAGTTTATTGTGAAGAGAATTGATTACATGTTAAATGTTGACGGGTTGTTAAGTATTGCATGTATCCTGGTTAATTCATATGCGTATTGCTGCTGTTAGATTAAATCTTGAAGGTTTCATGATTGTTTGATAGTTAGGGTTACCAAGACTGGTTAGACTAATAACTATTTCAGAATAGGGACATGAATATTCATAAGAAGGAATTGAGATAATCTAGGATCAACCAATCAAATGAATGGTGGATATTTGTCTGGCTAAGTTACTTCTCACCAATTGGTTACATCTTTTGCTTTTATTTACTTTGTTACATTGAAACAAACCAAAACCCCTCCTTGTTACTATTGACATACAACCGGTGCACTTAGAAAGATTGCTACCTCCCTGTGGGATTCGACCCTTGCTTGCCTACTATATTTAGTTAGGTTTTTGAGGTTTACTTTGATTAGACATAACGACTTTAGCCTCGTCAAAATTTGGCGCCGTTGTCGGGGATGGTATAGTTTTAATTTTTATTTGTGTTTGTTTGTGTGCAAACTTTTGTGTGGACCTATCTTATGGTCTACACCCGTGCTACTGACTCCCCACTTTTAGATTTTGATACAGCAATCGAGAGAACACTTTCTAGGAACCGCAGGGTAAACAGATCGCTCTTGTCTTGTTTTGACTATCCGTGTTTTGAAATGGCTGAGGAAGAACCGACGTTGAGGCAATTGACTGCACCGAATCTGTAGCAGCAACCACTTGTTGTGCAATTTCCTGAATTGGCTGATGGCATGAACTTTGAGCTGAAATCTGGGTTGATCCACCTGCTACCCCATTTCCATTGGATGAATAGAGAAGACCCCAACAAGCATCTTTCTGAGTTCCACGCTGTCTACAGCAGTATGAAGCCACGAAACATTACTGAAGACCAGATCAAGCTGAGGGCCTTTCCTTTCTCTCTGAAGGATGCGGCCAATGATTGGTTCTACTATTTGGCCCCGGGAAGCATAGACACATGGGCTAAAATGAAGAAAGCTTTCATGGAGAAGTACTTCCCTGCAACGAAGCTCAATAGCCTGAAGAGGAATATTAGCAACATTGAGCAGCACACGACTGAGATGTTGTACGAATACTACGAGAGGTTCAAGAGGTTGATTTCAAGTTGTCCCTACCATGGGTATTCTAACCAAGACCTCGTACTTTTTTTGTATGGAGGACTCCTTGATGATGAGAGAAGGATGGTGAACGCAGCCTGTGGTGGAAATATTCTAAACAAGACGCCAGTTGCAGCTTTTGAGATATTCTTTGAGCTATCTGAGGGCTTAAGACAGTTTAGCAAAAGGGCGAGCGCCCAATTAGTCAAGGCTGCAGACTCTCAGTCATCGTTCGCAATACTTTCTGAGATGGCTGAGATGAAGGAGATGATGAGGAGGTTCATGATGAAGGGCAACCAACAGCAAGTCAAGTCTTGTGGGATATGCTATGACACGATGCACCCTACTGATGCGTGTCCCACGCTACAGGAGCCCACTGCTGAAGTGAACTGACAAGCGATTGTCGTATACCACTAAATCAAAATAATTAATTTGGCCGCGGTCGCGGTTTGCTCTCGAAGTGCATAATTAATTTCCGATAATTCGGCCGCGGGCGCGGCCTCCTCGCTATCGCCCATCTCCTTCGGAAATCTTGTCGCGGCCTTCTGTTCCCCGCGGCTTGGTCGCGGTTTCTTCACTTCACCGCCTTCTCTCGTGGTTTCTTCATGGATCTTGCTTGTCTCCTCAGGTGGTCAATTTCTCTTCTTCTGGATGTCTCCAATAAGCTCCTCCAGACCACCAAAACCACACTTCTATGCTCCAACTCCATAATCTCCAATTGTGCATAAAATCCCACCAAATGGCGCCTCAAACCTAGTAATAATCTCTAGAAATGTGCTACAAAATAGCACTGATCATGAACGCTATAGGAGGTTTCGGCCCTCCAAGGCCAAGATATGACTCGTACTCCAACACTTACAATCCAGGGTGGAGAGATCACCCCAATTTGAGATACGGGAATCAGCAGAATCCTCCTCAAGGTCATGATAATCAAGAGTTTCACCAGAGGCCGCCACAATTCTTACAGCGCCAACAACAATTTCAGCAGCCTGGAGGTCAACAACAACAATTCAGACCACAACATGAACCTAGACCTCAAGGCCAAAGTTCCAGTTCATCTATGTCTGTTGACGATCAGATCAAGTCTCTTGCATAGTGCATGACCGGTATTACTCAGACGGTGTCTACCATGCAGAACAACATGATACAATTTTAGCATGAGACCAAGTCTAGTATTCAGAACTTGGAGAAGCAAGTAGGGCAAATCTCTATCGCAGTGAGCAAACTGGAGGCCCGAGATTCTGGGAAATTACCATCTCAAACGGTAGCAAACCCGAGGGAGAATGTGTGTGCGATGACAACAGAAAAAAATCCACGACCGCGGCAACGTCACTGAAGATGTGGAATTTTGCAAACTTTTTCCGCGACCGCGGACGGATTTCCGCGACCGCGGAAAAGTTCCTGGAGAAGAAGAAATTTTTGACACAAATCCGCGACTGCGGAAAACCCCCTAGAGGCCCAGATTGTGCAGATGTTGATCCGCGACCGCGGGACCCAATCCGCGATCGCGGTTTTTCCTCAGATGTTCACGATGATTATATTCATCCAAATTTTCCTCCACTCGGTTCGCTGAAGCCACCCACACCCTTTCCCGAGGCACTAAAGGACACCAGAAGGCTGGAGAACGACAAGGAATTATTCGAGACCTTCAGTAATTGCGAGGTAAATATTCCTTTGATCAAGCTGGTTAAAAGCATACCTCGTTATGCAAATTTTTTGAAGGAATTGTGCAAGATTAAGAGGAAGTCAAAAGAGAAAACAAAGAAGAAGGTCCAGGTGAGCGAAAATGTCTCTGCTATGCTGAAAAAGCGGTTGCCAAAGAAGTGCAGTGACCCAGGCATGTTCAGCATTCCCTGCAGGATAGGCGACACCACGTTCGATAAAGCCCTGCTGGATTTGGGTGCATCTATCCATGTTTTGCCTCTCTCGCTGTATGAATCATTAGGGCTTGGACCATTAAATGAGATAGGGACGGTGATCCAATTGGCAGATAGTTCTACTGTGTATCCCAAAGGAGTGGTGCAGGATGTTCTGGTAGGGGTTGATAAGTTGATTTTCCCTGCGGATTTCTTTGTGATGGATACGGGGCAAGACAAACATGCAGCCCCTGTGATGTTAGGTAGGCCGTTCATGAAGACGGTGAATACGAAGATTGATGTGAGTAGTGGTTCGCTCACAATGGAGTTTGACGGGGTGAGGGTCGGACTCAACATAGATGATGCAAAGAGACACCCTCCTAATTGTAACCCTAAGTGTTCGGTTGATGTGAGCAACACAAGCTGATCTGGAGACCACCATGTCGATCCACGACAATAACCAAGGCGCTGCTCGGGAGGCAACCCGAGGTACAAAATTCTTTTCTTGTCTTTTCCTTTCTAGCACTCATTATTGTTGTTTCGTTTTTGTTTTAGACTAATCTGCAGATAGGAGACCCAAAGCCATATTTGAAGACGGTGTTTAACTCACACCAGAAGCTTTTCCGCGACTACGGAAAAACCACTATAAGTCCCCTTACCAAAAACAAAAACAAACAAAAAACCGGAAAAAAAAAATACTGAAGACCCAACTGTCCGAGCTTTTCTACGCTAGTGGTGCACATCATGCTGCCAAGGAGGAGACATTAGCCCACATTTTTATTTGGCACCGATGATGGCCCGACATTCGACAGATGACGAGGAGGACCACCAGATCCCATAACACAATTACATTCGGGCTCCAATTCTGTGTTCGTTGAAGGCTCGTGCAACCCCGTTTCTTTGATGTACCACTACACCTTACAGTGGATCTATTTGGTTGCACGAGGAGTTTACTTGAGCAGGACTGCCGCAACAACAGCGACATGTGTTTTCATTGATTTACCGCCAGCACCCACATCCAAGTCCAGGCCACCTCGGCGACGGTGTGAGTACTTTTCTGCTTTTCCTTGTGCTTCATCTTTTTGTCTTTCATTACATTGAGGACAATGCAATGTTTAAGTATGAGGGAGTGATATATACTTGCTAGTCGTCTGAAGAAAAAAATAATGAAAAAGAAAAAGTCAAAAATATGAAAAAAGACAAAGAAAATCCTGGGATAAGTCGAAAACCCGAAAGGGCGGCTTAGGTAATAAGCAGGTGGGTTGGACCAGCATTAGGCTGGGGTAATAAGAGGTCAAGAGTGATGTGAGTTTTTGTGAGCCCATCTATTGAAAAATGAAATGAGTGGCTTGGTGAAAACCCGAAAGGGCGCCTTGGCAAAATGAGTGAAAAGAAGAAGAGTGATTATTAGGATTCCTCATTTTTCCTGGCGTGGTGACATAAGAAGAAGTGATATAAGGAGGATTCAGGTAGGTCACTTTGGGAGGTATAAGAAGATAGATGGAGGTTAGGATTAGATATTGTTATTCACTCTATGGTGTTCGGGTTAAGCTTGGGGGAAGTACTCGGCTTTCCTTTAAGCTTGTGTGTTGTGTTGATTGTTTTGGTACTTGGAGATTCATGATTAGGTGCAGTTCTTAGTGGAGATAGTTTTGCTGTGCTTCCTGAGACCTTGGGTATTTTCATTGGAGGAGTAAGTTTCTATTACCTTACTCGAGGACGAGCAAGGTTTAAGCATGGGGGAATTTGATCAGCTCTACTTTGTAGTGCTTAACTAGGAATTGTTACCGGAGTTTTAGGTACCATTTGGTATGTTTAGAGCATAAAGTAGGAGAATGGAGTTGAGGAGAAGGAATGGTGATTTGGTGGTCTCAAGAGCTTAAATGAAGACATATTGAAGATGGAGGAGAAGACCACAAGTGAAGAATGAAGCAAGACGCTGAAGAGGGTTTTCCGCGGGCGTGGAAGACACAGCCGCGGGCGCGAAAGACATAGCCGCGGGCACGGAAGACACAGCCGCGGTCGCGGAAACGAGCAAGTCAGTGAAGACAACAGGAAGTTTTCCGCGGTCGTAGATACTGTTCACATACGCGGGAGCGGGATTTCGTCCGAGTTTATTTTATTTTAATTCTTTTCTTTTCGTTGTTTTCTTTTAGGATATTATTTCTTATCTCTTTAGTTAGGGTTTTGCTAGGTTTTTACTTTTCTTAAGTAGCAGCCTATTTTCATTATTCAGTATTCTAGATAATTCATTATCGTTCAATTTTTCCTTTTGAGTTTTTGTGCTTTGAAGACTATGAAGAACTAAGCAACTTTTGCTTAGTCCGACGATTGAAGTCTTCGTTTGTATTTGGTTGTGAGATTATAACTCTATTTCCTTTCCTTTGATTATATCTCTTCTCTTTGTGCTTAATCCCATTGATTCTTGTTGATTTGACGGGCCTGATCAACTAGTTGATATTAGTAATTGTCTATTGCTAGGGTTTGGATATTTATGGTTGAAATCCCTTATCTTGTGTAGCAAACATGATATTCTAGGACTGGTTGGACTAGTTTATTGTGAAGAGAATTGATTACATGTTAAATACTGACGGGTTGTTAAGTATTGCATGTATCCTGGTTAATTCCTATGCTTATTGCTGCTGTTAGATTAAATCTTGAAGGTTTCATGATTGTTTGATAGTTAAGGTTACCTGGACTGGTTAGACTGATAACTATTTCAGAATAGGGACATGAATATTCATAAGAAGGAATTGAGATAATCTAGGATCAACCAATCAAATGAATGGTGGATATTTGTCTGGCTAAGTTACTTCTCACCAATTGATTACATCCTTTGCTTTTATTTACTTTGTTACATTGAGACAAACCAAAACCCCTCCTTGTTACTATTGACATACAACCGGTGCACTTAGAAAGATTGCTACCTCCCTGTGGGATTCGACCCTTGCTTGCCTACTATACTTAGTTAGGTTTTTTAGGTTTACTTTGATTAGGCATAATGACTTTAGCCTCGTCAAACGCCATAATCATCGGGGAGCTCGACGCGGTACTCTTTGTCATCAAAGCGCTCCAACACGCGGAAGGGCTTATCGCCGCATTGGTCAATCTTGGAACGGCGTTGGGTGGGGGAAGCGCTCATGGCGCTAGTGGACCCAAATGAAGTCCCCGGGGGCAAAGATGATGGCACAACTTCATTTGTTGGTTTGACGCTTGTAATGGGCGGCACGGCGCTCAAGTTGAGCCCCATGCGCTCATGTATCTCTCGGATAAAGTCACCGCATTTGGCACCTTGGGAGCTCTCCATGGTGCCCATGAGGTGCGGGACCAAATCCAATGGGGTGAGTGGGTTACGCCCATAGACGACCTCAAAGGGAGTGAGCTTGGTGTTTGAATGCATTGACCTATAATAAGAAATTTCAACAAAAGGGAGCAAGTCTTCCCAATGGCGCGGGCTGATCCTAAGCATGCTCCTAAGAAACGCTCCTAATGTGTGGTTGGTTGCCCCAGTTTATCCATCGGTTTGGGGGTGGAAGCTAGTGGAAAATAGGATATTGGTGCCAAGTTTACCGTACAAAGTCTTCCAAAAATAGCTCACAAATTTGGCATCCCTATCGGAGACAATGGTGTGAGGGATTCCATGAAGCTTGACCACGTGGTCAAAGAAAAGTGATGCGACTTCTGATGCATTGTTACTCATCTTACAAGGGATGAATTGGGCCATCTTGGAGAAATGGTCAACCACCACAAATATGGAATCTCTCCCCTTCTTAGAGATTGGCAACCCGGTTATGAAATCCATGGATATGTCCTCCAAGGGGCGATGGGTATGGGAAGGGGGTGTGCAAACCGTAGGGACTAGACCTAGCGTGGCCTTGTGGCATGTGATACAACTTTGGCAAAATTGGTTACTTGGTGGGTCATCCTATGCCAAAAGAAATGTTCCTTAAGGGCGGCTAAGGTCTTGGCAATCCCAAAGTGGACACGCCCCTCATGGCTTCTTGTATCAAAAGGCGCTCTGGTAGCTCATTTGAGGTCACATCGGCATACTCATGCAAAAGCGTCGTGGCACTTTATGGTAAGTCGTCTAGGGGTGAAGGTATGGCGAGGCATTGCTTGGGCACCAACAAGAACCAAGGACGTCGGCCTTGGAGCACCGAGGTGAGGTGTCGTTAGCGCAGCAAGAGAAGCCAGGTATTGCAATGCCCTTGAATGGGCACCATGGGAATGGGGTATGGCGCCATGGTTGGGGCGCCAGGGGAGCGCGCTGGAGCGTCACTGTGAAGTTGGGGCGTTAGGGCGCCACTGGAGCGAGTTGGGGCGCCAGTAGAGTGCGATGGGGTGCCAATGTCGATCTTGGGCACCTTGGCGTTGTCTTGGCTGGGGTGCGCCGGCTTTTGGCTGCCCTCAATGGCCTTTAGGCGGATCCTCTCCACTTTATCTTCCAAGATTTCTTGTGGCGTCATGGGAAGCAATGCGATGCGTTTTTCATTGTGCATGAAGATGTAGGTGTTAAGGAACCCATCATGAAGCGCCTTGCGGTCAAATTACCATGGGCGACCTAGCAAAAGATGAATGGCATCCATACTAATAACGTCATAAAGAATCGTATCCTTATAAAAGCCAATTTGAAATGTGATGTGACATTGCCTTGTTGCCACATCACCATTACCTTCGGATCCATTGTAGGCCATATGGTTGAGGGTGGGGAATCGTAGTGATGTTGAGATGCTTGACCACCTTCTCATTTATGATGTTGCAACAACTCCCTCCATCCACAATGACGCTAATGGAAGTGGTTTGAAGTAGGCAATGTTTGTGGAAGAGATTCTCACGTTGGTCCTTCAAGTCTCCTTTAGGCAGGACACGCCTCATGACTAAGCTTAGCGGTGTGCTGACATCGGTGTCATGTGGGGCGCAAGCATAGTGTTCCTCCTCGAGGTCTTCTTTGGCCTCCTCGTGGTGAACAAAACCCTCTTGTTGTTTGGGCAATCATGTTGCACATGGACACGACCTTGGCACTTGAAGCACACACGGTCTCACGCGCGGTCGTCAACGGAGGCAGTGGGGCGTGCCGTAGGCGCTGGGGCGCATGCTGGCTATGGGGTGTGCAGGCGTGCTGGGGTGCCACTAAAGTATGTTGTCACTGAGGCGGCTGGCACGGAGCCGGGGCAGGGCTGCGAGGGAAAGAGATAATTAACGGACACCAATTGATTAGGATTAGAACCATACCTTGGGGGTTGGGTGCATGACCACACAGCTCGGTTCTTGCATTGTAGTTGATTGTAGATCTCCATGGTCGTTTGCGTCAAGGTATTGAGGTCCTTGATGTTATGAAGAGTCAAGGGCTCTCGGATGTCAATGCCAAGGCCTCGCAAGATTATGGTCCTTAGGGCAGTGGACGGTGCAACGACTCTGGCCTTGTGAACAAGCTCCTCCAACTCGAAAAAGAACTCCAAGGAGGTACGCAATCCTTCCCGCGCGAGGGCAATCTTGAGGTGTCTTTGCTCTTAGTAGTCCTCAGGCACATACCACTTGGCCATCACAAACATGAGTTGATTCCACGCGACGATGGGTGGCAAACAGAGGCTCTCGCGGTCTGCCTTGTAGCGATACCACCATGATCGTGACCCATCGACGAAGTAAAGCGTGGAAATCTCAACCTTCTCTCTCTCATCACAATGGAAATGGGAAACGGTGTACTTCGTGCTTTGTTACCACTCAATGAACTTAGCAGCATCATACTAATCACTACAATTCTCAATGTTCACCTTGATCTCGTGACGTTGGCCAAAGTTGACCACTGGCGCGTGGTGGTCACGCGGTGGCCGCGATCATGGGGCTTATAGCCATGGCGAGGCAGTGGCACATCGTCGGTGCGCCGCTCATAGCTTTGGCGGGGAAGTGGCATGTCGTCGTTGCGGCAACCATGGGCGGCCTTGGCCTCGACCGGGATGGCATCGAGGAGCATCTTCCGGGAAGTAATCTTTATCATAGATCTCCCCAATAGGACCTTGATAAGGTTGGTCCTCTTCGTCGTCATAGAGCGCATCGCCTTCCTTCTCGAAGTTGTCAAAGTCGTCGAAGTAGTCGTCGTGGGGCATGTGGCTCTCGCCACCATTAGAGTCATGGCACATCGAATTTTGGCGACGCGATGGTAGCCGATAGCCGATCAAGGACGCTGTAGCGCGCTCCCGGCCTAACGCGGTACTCTCCATCTGAGGATGTGGCATCGGACTAGTGGTCATATTGCTGACAAAGTGTCGACTCCCTTGGGTTGTAGCGCTCACTTGGATCAACTCTCTTTGGGTGGCTCTCAATTTTGGAAGGGAGCCGATGTGGGGGCGGCATGCATGTAGTGTGGGGGTAAGCGGGGCCATTTCCCTTGTCTTGGGGAGTGGCTTCATGGTGGCGCGCCCCGTGGTGACTCCCCGGGTCAATGTATACTTGGGGAGTTGGACCCGTAGGATGGAGCGCGGGCGGCAACACGCGAACTTGAAGCGCGGCCAATTGTCGCTTGAGCTCGGCAATCTCGACATCCATGGGTTGTCACGAGTGACTCCTAATCCATGATCTTCCATGGAGCTTGAACCTAAGGTAACCATGAACCACGAGAGTCAAGAGGCACAAGGCGAGCAATCACAACAAAGTAATCAAAATGCTTTCCCAAATTAATTTCAGTGACACCACTCATGGGTTAACTAGTTAAGCCATGGGAATCAAGGAAATCAAGCAAGGGCATGCAATGTTTAGCCAACAAGTAACTTCACAACGTAACTTTAAAGTTGAAATCAAGATATGAGGATCAAAGCATTAAGAAACAATTGAGTGTGTCGAAAGTATTCTTTGGTGTTGTGACTTGAGATAAAAAGATGGAGGGGTGGGCTTAGTGGGTCTTGTTGTCGGTGAAGGGGCTTTGCCCCATTGCCTATGGCATGCATTTTGCCCATATATTGCTTCTCTTTTTTCTTTTTCTTTTTTAAATTCGAGATGGATTTTTTTTAACTTGGGTAGCAACAAGGTAACTAGGCAAGAGTTTGCTCTCTTTTGGGTAGAGACAAACAAATTAAAAAGAGAGAAAGTGAGGGAGAGAGAAAATCCAGAAATGGAATCAACCAACAAGTGCAAAACAGTTGCCTTATATGGCTCCAATCCCTAGCATGATCAACAAAAAGGACAAGTTGGAAGTTTCCCAAAATGGAGCTAACAAGCAAGGTTGCTTTAGGAAAAGTGGTTTTGTCCTTTTTCTAGTTTGGGAGGAAAGTGGTCCCCTTGTTCTCTTGGATCTTGGGAAACCCTATCTAGCTAGGTTAACATGGAAAAAGGCAAGGGAGAGTGGCGGCTGTATATGGAGGCAAGGTGGGCAGCTCAGTGGAAGGATGGGCGGTGGAGTGGCGGCGCCACGTCGGTGGAAGGGGAAATCAAAGAAAATGCAAGGGGAAAGCAATGGAAGGTGAAAACGAGTGAAATCAAGAAATTAAAATGACAAAGGAAGTGACTTAACTTGGCCTCTGAGATCTGATATCAATTGATTCGAAATGCCACAATAAGGAGGCACCTCAGGTGCGTTGGCTCGGACCATGGCGCAAGCAAGACCTCCCTTCAACTCCTTCTTGCATGGACCTTCTTATTGGGAGCTTCTCTGGAGCACAACAAGGAAATAACCTCAAAGTGAGGTTCTAATGGGGGTGTGACGGCCAGATAACCTCAAAGTGAGGTTATCTAAGCGAGGTGCTTCACTCGAGCGTGGCGGCAATTGGGCTCAGACACGGGGCGACTTAGTTGGGGAAGCGATGGGGGCATGAGGCCTATGATGCGAGAGATAGATTGAGGGAGTGAGAGCAAGAGAACCAAAACCACTAGAGCTTGAGGCCTAGGGGTTTAGGTGAGGAGGAAGACCTCAACTCAACACAACTAAACCTCAACTAAAACCTAACATTGCAATGGAGCACATAAAGTGCTTAAATAGTCTTACACACATGTGGCAATGGGCCTAAAAGTAAATGGGCTTGGTTCATTACAAGTGGACAACACTCCCAATCATAAAAACAAGACAATAACAAGGTAAAGGGAAAGGATAGGCACATGACACCCGGGGGTGCCACGCAGAGGCGCGCTACTAGGAGCACGCCATGGGGGCACGCTACTGGGGCGCGCTAGCATGGTGCTGGGGGCACGCCAGGGAGTGTGTTGATGGGATGCTTTGGTGACCAAGGTGAGGGACTCGCAACTTGAGCCAATGCTAGTGTGAGTGCGGGTGACGATGGATCGGGTAGCTTGAGCAATGTTGTGAGCGCGGGCCCGGGTCATGGGTCCGATCGACTTGACGCTCATCAACTCATCATCATCCGTCACCGTCAAGGTCTGGGGGCCATCAATGGATTTGAGCATTCTTGAGACGTATTTCATAGCTATTACAAAAAGATAAGGAAACATGGGTCGTCTTGCCTTATGCCTTTCCTTCTATGCAATGTTCTAAAAATCCCAGCCTAATGCCACCTAGGCCCCGCCTGGGCGCTAGGCGGTCATCGACCGCCTAGGGACACCTAGGCGAGAAGAAGTCTCAGCTGTTGTGGAAGCGGTAACATCTTAGGAGATGGCGGATGCATAGAACAAAGTTGTGGGTGAGGCTTTGTAAAATAAGGCCCATTATTATAAATCAAACCTCATCCCAACATAGTTTTATAAACATTAATTGGTTTGGGAGAACATAGTCAAATAATCACATCGATCACGCATTAATGCCTAGGCCCCGCCTAGGCGCTAGGCCCCCCCTCACCGCCCAGCTCACGCCTAGCGACTTTTAGAACATTGCTTTAGGGAAGAAGCCTTAAATGTTTCCATTAACATTCAGAGAGTAGGTTTAACTTGAAATACACATATTCACCCATCCGATGAGTTGCATAGGGAGGTTCATGGTAGTTATCGCTTCAATAATACATCGCTAGTTCACAGAGTCAAAAGCTTTAAATAATCAATTTTTATGACACATGATGAGAATCAAACCCTCAAAAGAGGTTTTTCTTCCCAATAGAAGCTAGATCGTGGCCAAGCTAGGGTTCATCCTTCACTCTTAAGCTTGGATGGCCTCCAATGGTCTTTGGAAGAGGCTCTCGGTCGTGGAAGAGGTGGAACGTCAAGGGAGCGCCGAGAGGGCCGGAGGGCGGCCGAGGGGAGGCGCGGCTGGCGGCGCTAGGCTTCGTGGTCAAGGGACCCTCCTCTAGAGGTTCCTTGGCTGAATGGAATGTGTTCCTACCGATTTGTATGCTTGGGTTTGTGAGAATATGAGATTGAGAGGAAGAAATGCAAGATTGAAGACTTGGGTTGAAGAGATAGTGGCTGCCTAGGAAAGATATACTCTTACCCAAGGCTTTGGCCACTCTTTAATTCTTCAACTAGTTTGCAAAAGGAGACAACAAGGAGTTTAAATAGTCTAGGGTTGTTGGGTGGACTAGGAGCCATTGGCAAATGGGTCCACATGCCCACCAATAAAAGGAAATGCATAAATAAACCCACAAAGGGGTAAAGAGGGATAAAAGCCATAAGGCTTGGGTGGAGGCGCGTGCCTAGATGCCTTGGAGTCGAAGCACCGGGTGCTTGATTGTCGTGGCATGGAGGCGTGGGCGCCGTGGCTACTCCAAGGTGAGGCACAAAAGTGGGCTTGTCCCTTGGGTTGGTGGATCTTCGTCGCTTGGGCTTGAGAGGGCACGGTGGACTAGGGCGTTGAGGGCTTGTGCCATGGCTCGGGCTCGAGCCCTAGTCACCGGGCCTTGAATGTCCTTGTTGATGGGTGTTTAGCACTCATCACTCTCCCCTTCTTGAGGGAGAATTATCCTCAATTCGGGTGCAACATCTACGAGCCACTTGATCACTCGGGAGGCGTCATGGCTGGATGGGCGAGGATTGAAGCGGCCCCGGGCTGGAATCCGTGCACACATAGGAGGCAAGTCCGCAAAAGTCCTAGGACACGCAAACTCAACAAGGAATGGAAAAGTTAGCCAACGGTGCGGGGGAGCCCTAAGGATGGCTCTAAGCAAGTCATCGGGGGGAAGAGGGCAACTAGTGTCAAAGATATAGCACACCCCAAAATTCAGCCACCAAAATCTCCAAAAACGAGTCACTAAATGAGGTGCCTAAACCACCACAATAGCATTAGGTATTCCATGGAATGGTGCCTCGAAGCCAAATGGAAAGGGAGTTAGCTCGGTTGTTGGTGGCGGTAGTAGACAAGACATGCCATGAGCTCTCCTACGGGTTGTCTCACCTAAAACATATATGGAATCCCTCCCCTTCTTACACATGTGCAATCCGGTTAGAAAAACCGTAGCTAGGTCTTCCCAAGTGGTGGATGGATGGAAAAAGGGCGTGTAAGGGCCGGGAGGGTGGAACCTAGGCAAAAGGGGAACAAGTGGTGGTGCAAAGGTATAATCTCAAAGGTGGCGATATAGCTTGTGTTCCCAAACTCAAAATGGCACTCGAGGGCATCCTTAATCAACAATTTCCCAAATGGGGCTCTAAGGGCACAAAGATCACGCTCTCAGGGAAGGGGAAAGTCATCCCAAGAATGTCCCGCAAGGTCACCTAACGTGGCACACGCCGGGGAGAGAGGACTATGGGGTGTCTCGGGTGCATGGAAAGACAAAGGAATATGAAGCATGAAAGTGTAAGCATGATGAGGAGAGGAAAACCCATACCTCGGAGACAAGATGTTGACAATCTTGTCTCAGTCCTTCTTGCACCACTCGTCATTGGGGTAAGGGTCATTCCACGTGCATACATCCCCAAGAGGGCAAAAGCCGTATGAAGGCCGAGCGGTGAGAGCTCCTTGAGGGGCGGCCGGTCGCCTTGGTAGCGGGGCAAAGGCGCGGCCCCCGGCGGGAGGCCGCGGCGACGAGCCAAAAGGGTGTGGTACTTGCCACGCCCTTGGAGGGCAGCCGAGGATGCGTGCGCTGCCAGCTGGCCAGAGGAAGTCGGCACATGGGCCGCGCGAGGAGAGACGGCTGCCGGTGCGGGGCCGAAGGAGGGAGCCTTGACTTGGATGTGGGCTGCCAAGGGATCGTGAGCTTCAAGGGCCTTGAGCCAATTTCTCTCGATTTGATCTTCAAGAACCTCTCGTGGAGACATAGGCAAGAGAGTGATCTGCTTCCCATCATGGACAAAGACAAAGGTATTGAGGAAGCCATCATGGATCACCCGCCTATCAAATTGCCAAGGCCTTCCTAGTAAAATGTGAGTGGCATCCATAGAAATCACATCACACAAAATTTGATCAAACTAGGATGATGTGACCTTGCTATGAAGAAGGTCTCAAGTCCCGGATGAGATCGTGATGAATCCGTAGTGGGGCGAAGCAACTCCTTGAATAGGCGTCTGCGTTGATGGAGATTGCAAGACGACGACGAAGCGGAAGCGATTGCGGAAGCGATGTGAAGTTGATGATGATGCAGTCCCTATGAAGGGTGATGGTGGACGGACTGAATGATGATGGAAAGAAGAGGTTTTGGAGGCGGGTTAGATGAAGGGAGCACGCTCGACCTAGATCTAAAGGATTTGATGTGAGAATGACGAAGGAGCAAGCTCGACTAGGTGATTCAAGGTGACGTTGAAGGAACTTCAATGGAGGTTTTCTCTCAAAATAAAGTTATGAATATCAACGTACCAGGAAAGGGGCTACAAAGCTAGGTTAAGTAAAAGGAAGACTCTTCCTTTTCCTTAACCAAAAAGATTAAAAATAAAACAAATAAAACTCTAAAAATAACTCTAAGGGGGCTGGTCATTCTAAGTATAGAACTGACCTCCTAAACTCCCTTAAAAATGCTGAAAATAATAATAAATAATATCCGGACTAAAAACTAAAAATGTCATAAATCAGAAATATTGATAACTAGGCGAATAGCGATCAATATCTCTAATCTGTGAGATCCGGGATCTCTGCAGACTGTGTAGACGTCCCAACTGTCACTAAACTCAGAATGGATCCCTCATCTGTAGTTGGACGTCTATGACCTGCTACGAGTCTGGTCACCAGTGATTGAGTCGCAGCTTGAATAGCTTTGGCTCGTGCTCTAGTAATGGGACCTGAGGACCTAAGACTCATAGCCTCCTCCTCGTCTGCAGCTGTCATGGTAGGCGAGGTCACATCATAGGAGCCCACTTGAGTGTGAAGCGTCCCCGCTTCACCCTCATCATACTCTGGCTCCATGTACGGTGATAGATCAGCAACATTGAAGGTCGGGTGAACACCATACTTGTCTGGGAGCTCTAGCTGGTAGGCGTTGTCATTGATGGCCTTGACAACACGGAATGGTCCATCACCCCTTTGGTCGAGCTTAGACTTGCGGTTGGAAGGAAAACGCTCCTTCCGCAAGTGAAGCCAAACCAAGTCGCCAGGAGCAAAGACAATCCTGCGTCGTCCTTTGTTCTTCTGGGCCGCATACTGTGCTGCTCTGCGCTCCAGCTGGGTGTGCGTCCGAGTGTGCAGTTCCTTGATATGATCGGCCAATCTGTCAGCTGTGGTGCTGTCTGTATCCTTCCTAGGATAGGGAGTCAAGTCCAGCGACGTCAGCGGGTTCCGTCCGTAGACAACTTCGAACGGGGTGAGTTTAGTCGCGCTGTGCCTGCACCTGTTATAAGAAAACTCCACAGTAGACAGTAAGTCCTCCCACCGGCGTGGGTTACTCTTCAGAACCGTCCGAAGGTGGGCTCCAAGAGTGCGGTTGGTCACCTCTGTCTGACCATCCGTCTGTGGGTGGTAGCTCGTAGAAAATAGGAGTTTAGTACCGAGCTTACCCCATAAGGTTCTCCAGAAATGGCCGACGAACTTGGTGTCCCGATCACTAACAATAGTGCGCGAAATACCGTGTAGTCTCACGACATTGTCGAAGAATAGAGTAGCAACGTCAGTGGCGTTACTAGTGTTCTTACAGGCAATGAAGTGTGCCATCTTAGAGAACCTGTCGACGACCACAAATATAGAATCTCTACCACGCCGAGACATAGGCAACCCAGTGATAAAATCCATGGAAAGATCTTCCCACGGGCCAGCGGGAATCGGCAGAGGCGTGTAGAGACCATGCGGACTAGACCTGGCCTTAGCCTTATGGCATGTCACACAACTCTGACAATACTTCGTAACATTGTTGGCCATCTTTGGCCAGAAGAAGTGTTCGCGAAGTGATGCCAGCGTCTTAGACACGCCAAAGTGACCACGACTATGTGCTTCCTCAATCAGCAAATTTCTGACAGAGGATGAAGGGATGCAAAGCTTCCCACCTTTGTACAGAAATCCGTCATCAAGGAAATACATAGCATGTTCACGGCCAGTGGATTTACATTGCTCAAAGAATGTAGAAAAGAAAGGATCAACAGCATAAAGATCCTTGAGCAATGCAAACCCAAATAACTGAGACTGAAGCTGAGTAATGAGGACATACCTGCGAGAAAGGGCGTCGGCTACCACATTCTCCTTACCTTTCTTGTGCACAATGAGATATGGAAACGTCTCCATGAACTCAACCCAGCGAGCGTGGCGTCTGTTAAGAGTCGTCTGGCTGCGCAGATAACTAAGAGTTGCATGATCGGAGTGAATCATGAACTCTGCAGGCCACAGATAGTGTTGCCACGTCTTCAGAACCCGAATGAGGGCGTACAACTCCTTGTCATACGTTGGGTAGTTCAGCTGTGCACCTGACAGCTTCTCTGAAAAATAGGCAATCGGCCTCTTCTCCTGCAGCAAGACACCTCCGATGCCGAAATCAGAAGCGTCGCATTCCACCTCGAACCGACGGGTGAAGTCAGGAAGCTGCAGCAGTGGCGCGCGGCACAAGGCATCCTTCAGGGTGGCAAAAGCAGCATCATGCCGGGGAAGCCAAGTGATAGACGCGGCCTTCTTGGTCAGCTCATGTAATGGGGCGGCTATAGTGCTGAAATCACGAACAAACCGTCGATAAAAACCAGCCAAACCCAAAAACGAACGTACCTGAGTAGGAGTAGTTGGCGTCGGCCACTCCTGGATAGCGCGGATCTTTTCTGCATCCACCTGCAGGCCGTCCTTGCTGACGACGAAACCTAGGAAGTTTGTAGAAGGAGAACAAAATACACACTTGCCAAGATTGGCGTATAAGCTCTCTACTCTCAAACACTCTAAAACAAGGCGAAGATGCTCAGCATGGTCATCTAAAGTCCTAGAGTAAATAAGAATATCATCAAAATAGACAACTACAAACTTACCCAGAAAAGCTCTCAAGACATGGTTCATCAGTCTCATGAACGTAGAAGGAGCATTGGTCAGTCCAAATGGCATGACTAGCCACTCATACAGACCATACTTCGTCTTGAAAGCAGTCTTCCACTCGTCCCCTTCCTTCATGCGAATCTGATGATAGCCGCTCTTCAGATCAATCTTGCTGAAGAACTGCGCTCCATGTAGCTCGTCAAGCATGTCATCGAGGCGAGGAATGGGATTTCTGTATTTGATGGTGATCTGGTTGATGGCACGGCAATCCACGCACATCCTCCAAGAACCGTCCTTCTTAGGCACCAAGATGACGGGAACCGCGCACGGGCTAAGAGACTCGCGCACATACCCCTTCTCCAACAGTTCCTGCACCTACTGTTGCAACTCCTTTGTTTCCTCTGGAGAAGTTCGATAGGCAGCTCGGTTGGGAAGAGTAGCTCCTGGTACAAAATCGATCTGGTGCTCAATGCCACGAAGTGGTGGAAGACCATCTGGCAACTCGTCCGGCATCACATCCTGAAACTCCTGCAAAATTGACAAAATACAAGAGGGGAGTGCGGACTCTGAAACAGGTAGGGCAGTAGGAAGAGCAATGAGTAGGAAACAGGGAGACTTGCCTTGGATGACGTTGGAAACCTTCTGGCGTCGCGCCAAGAGAAGTCGCTGCTCACAAGTGCCTTTCAGCGCAGAACTACCTTTTCCACCCTTCTGATGATGGACTCCAGAAGGTACCTGTTGACCATTACCACTACAGTGAGGAAATTTAAGACTAATGGGCTGGTCACTTACCTGTCCTGAGTTGCCTTGGGTACCCGAAGAAGATGCTGCAGGAAGTTGTAGGGAACTCGGCTGGAAGGCTGTAGGGGACTCTGGAGGGGGTTTTCCTGCATCCTTTACAGCCTGTATAGCCTTGTTCCTCTGTCTAATAGCATGGTCCTGTAAAATCTCATTCGGAGTCATAGGTAAGAGCGTCACGCGCTTGCCATGGTGAGTGAACATGTAACTGTTCAAAAACCCATCATGGAAGACGCGACGGTCAAATAGCCAAGGACGCCCTAACAGAATATGGGTGGCATCCATGGCGGTAACATCGCACAAAACAGTGTCTGTATATGGTCCTATGGAAAAAGCAACGGGACACTGTAAAGAAACATTGTTACCTGGTTGGTCTGAAATCCACTGCAGACCGTAGGGCTGAGGATGTGGTTGCGTCTGAAGATTGAAGTCACGGACGACTCTCTCGTTTATAATGTTGCAGCACAACCCTCCATCTATTATCAGACTCAGCGACGCATTCTTCATACGACACCGGGAATGAAACAGATTCTCCCTTTGGTCAAGCGGACCTCCTTCCTTGACGCTGAGGACGCGTCTGGTGACCAAGGCATAATGCATGACGTCGGTATCATGGTCGCTCGGCCTGATCACCTCATGCTCTGCAGACTCCTCTGGGATGTTCTCCTCTTCATCCGATAGGCTCTCGTAGTCTGCAGTTTGGGCGGAGTAGAGGACACGCTTCTGATTAGGACAGTCCTTCTGATAGTGTCCTCGTCCACCACATCTGTAACACTTTCGATCGCTAGAACGATCTGTACGGCCTGTCTCAGCAGAGGCCGATGGCTGTCGGCGCGCAGAAGAAGGGGGCGCCGGCCGCGGCGTCGTAGAAGACGCAATACCTGTACGATCCTGTCTAGGCACAAAACTAGAAGAAGAGTTAGTGCGATAAGAATGGACAGGGTTCGAGGTATACCTTGGTGAGGGAGTAGACGAAGACTGCCAAGGCTGCTGTCGACGTCTCTGCGCTTGAAGATAGAGCTTCTGCGCAGTATGTACTACGTTGTTGAGATCTCGGATTGGCAGAACGTCAACCTGATCCCTGTACGGCTGTGAGACACCCATTACAAAACATGTACGTAGAGTAGATGGAGTAACACTTACCCCGGCCTTGAAGTACATGTCTTCTAAGCGAGCAAAGAACTCTTGTGGCGTATCACGACCTTGAGTAGCAAGTGCAATGGCTGTCTTCATATCCTCTCGGTATGTCGTCGGCACGTACTTGCGCGTCATGAGCGCCACTAGCTGTTGCCACTCTGTCACAGGTGGCCACCCCATGCGTGCCTGCTGTTGGACCAGTCGGTTCCACCAGGTGCGCGCTGCTCCTTGGAAATGCAAGGTGACGATCTCCACCTTCGCATGCTCCTCATATTGATAGTGTTTAAGAACATGGCAGGTACTCTGCAACCAATCTATGAAAGTAGAAGGATCATAAGTACCAAGGAAGGGTTCGATTTTCACCTTAATTTCTTGGCGATACGTAGTTGGGGGTGGGTATCGCTGTTGGCCTGCAGCGGGAGCATAGACATTCTGCTGTGGAAGCCCCTGCCGCTGCTGTCCAACTGGTAGTTGTTGCCGTCGCTGCGCTCGTGGAGGACCGGCAACACGCTGCTGCTGATATGGCTGTGGATGACCATGTGCAGCGTAATAAGCAGCCTGATTATGTGGCTGCTATGGAGGAGGAACCCAACCTGTATGATGAAACTGATGCTCTGGTAGGTCCTGTAGGGGTGGGTGATAACCTGCAGAAAACCCATAGGCCCCTTCTTCCTCATCCTCAAGATCAAATTCCTGGAATCCTTCATCTGAATCTGACTCAACAGGAGAAACAGTACTCTGATGGTCAGCAAAAGAATGGACATTGAAGGTTTCAGAATTTACCCGATGTCGACTTGGACGAGCCGTGGAGTGTTTCCCTTGCTTGCTTGTGGAAGCATGTGGTTCTGTGCGTCTGCTCTGGCGTTTGACGGCACTGTCATCGATCGGTGCATCCTCCTCTGAAGATGACTCATCATCGTCCTGCTCGTCCTCGTCCTGAGAGTTGCGTTCAGGAATTGTCAACTGGGCTGATTTGGAGCGCACCTTCGTCTTCGACGCGCTAGTCTCTTTCTGCGATCCTTTCCGCTGATGCTGCGTAGGAGGATCGGATATCAGAACGCCCTTGCCCTTTTTCTGCTTCTGGGCTAGGGTACTCTGGTCGTCACGGTTGTTCGGTGACGGAGACGGCATCACTCTACTGAGCAGATCACGCATGGCTGCAAAATTCGCTTCTGAACGTTCATCGGAACGTTGCTGATTGGCCACCAATAGCTCAATGGCCGTAGCCAGTTGATCGACCCGACCCGTATCCTGTCCGTCATTGGAGTTCACCATTATCCTGAAAAGACAACAGACCCCAACAGAGCAAAGGAAAAACAAAGCAACAGAAACGAAAGAGAAGTCGAAATACCAAGATATCACAACTGAAAACAAAGCTGATATGGCCGTGAGGGCGGGAAGGCTAAGGATAATCACACAACAATCACAAATTGCAGCGATAACTCAGCAAACAAATTGTAGATATAAATTGCAGCAATATAAGCCTAGATATGCCAACAAGACTATAACAGCCAAGACAGTGAGAGAGAGATGGAAATTGAATCAATAACGATAGGGTAACGATTATCTTATTTTGGCTTTGCGCACCCTATATCTCTTCACCGTTGCCACCTAAGTTCGGCTTTTCTCACAAAAAGCTCCTGCACTCTAATACCCCTACAGAAACCTCAACTGCTGTCGCCAGGAAATAACGGTAGGCACAGAACTTAATCCGGCGTGAACCTAGGCGTCCCGGCTAAGCAGCTGCAAACTAACAAAAGCGGATAACTCACGCCAAAGTCAGAAGGATAACTGTAAAAAGCGAATGCAGAAACCGACACAAAAGGGAAAATAAAAATAAAAGGACTCAGATCCCTGTAATCTAAGACTCCTACAGTAACCTCAACTGCTGTCGCCCGGATATAACGGTAGGCACATAAATTAATCCGGCGTAAACCTAGGCGTCCCGGCTAAGCAGCTGCAAACTAACAAAAGCGGATAACTCACACCAAAGTCAGAAGGATAACTGTAAAAAACGAATGCAGAAATCGACACAAAAAGAAAGAAATAAAATAAATTTTAAAAAAAAAAAAAAATACCAAAGACCTTCCGTAGGGTGCAAATTTCGGAACCCACGAAAAGAACCCGGATCAGAGATGGCTGTGCTCGTTGCGCTGGGCGGGGGGCTTTTAACCCGGTTCGTCAGCACCCGGGATAGAAGGCTGGGAGGCTGGGCGCGCGCGCGCGGGCGTGACTTGCTGGGCGCCGACGCTGCGAGTGTCGTGGCTTCGGTTCTTGTTGGCGCCGACGGCCAGCCCTAAGAACTTGCCCTAATTACAATTGTTTGATTGCCTTGAATTTTTTTGATTGATATTTTTGTTGGCAATTCTTCAGATCTGGCTTTTTCTACAAGGAAAGATCTCAGTTTTTTTTTTTTTTTTGAATTAGAGAAATTGCAACAAGAACTCAAGAACCCTAATCTTCAAGAATTTCAGCCTCCTTGCACAGATCGGTATTCAAAAAATTTGAAAAAAAATATTCTAGACACCAACACACTCAATTGATTCAAGTGGGAAACGAAGAGATCAAAGAAGATGCAGATTAATGGCAAATAGGTCAAGTACAGCAATTCAACGTATATGCATGCAAATCTAGATCTATAATTCAATCACCAATTTATCAACACAAGAAGCAATTGTTGTGTGTAGGGGACAAGGTAAGAACTCTAAAAATCAAGCTAACGAATTTTTTGAGGACGAAATTCACTAGAGCCGTGAAGAACTAGAGAAAATCACCCAATTTTTGTTTAGAATCAATTCGGTTTTGAAGGGGAATAAAAAAAAATTCTGAATTTTTTGACTCTAAAAACTGAACTGAATAAGAATAATCAGAATTATCACGAAAAATGCAGGAAAAAAAAAATTTGGAATTTTTTGACACGAAAATAAGGTTGTGATAAGCAAGGAATCGATTCGACTTACAGATTCGAAGGCTCTGATGCCAGTTGATGTGACCTTGCTATGAAGAAGGTCTCAAGTCCCGGATGAGATCGTGATGAATCCGTAGTGGGGCGAAGCAACTCCTTGAATAGGCGTCTGCGTTGATGGAGATTGCAAGACGACGACGAAGCGGAAGCGATTGCGGAAGCGATGTGAAGTTGATGATGATGCAGTCCGTATGAAGGGTGATGGTGGACGGACTGAATGATGATGGAAAGAAGAGGTTTTGGAGGCGGGTTAGATGAAGGGAGCACGCTCGACCTAGATCTAAAGGATTTGATGTGAGAATGACGAAGGAGCAAGCTCGACTAGGTGATTCAAGGTAACGTTGAAGGAACTTCAATGGAGGTTTTCTCTCAACATAAAGTTATGAATATCAACGTACCAGGAAATGGGGCTACAAAGCTAGGTTAAGTAAAAGGAAGACTCTTCCTTTTCCTTAACCAAAAAGATTAAAAATAAAACAAATAAAACTCTAAAAATAACTCTAAGGGGGCTGGTCATTCTAAGTATAGAACTGACCTCCTAAACTCCCTTAAAAATGCTGAAAATAATAATAAATAATATCCGGACTAAAAACTAAAAATGTCATAAATCAGAAATATTGATAACTAGGCGAATAGCGATCAATATCTCTAATCTGTGAGATCCGGGATCTCTGCAGACTGTGTAGACGTCCCAACTGTCACTAAACTCAGAATGGATCCCTCATCTGTAGTTGGACGTCTATGACCTGCTACGAGTCTGGTCACCAGTGATTGAGTCGCAGCTTGAATAGCTTTGGCTCGTGCTCTAGTAATGGGACCTGATGACCTAAGACTCATAGCCTCCTCCTCGTCTGCAGCTGTCATGGTAGGCGAGGTCACATCATAGGAGCCAATGGAGAAATCAATGTGGCATTGCCTAGCGACCACATCACTTTTACAGTCTCCAAGTCCTTGGGGGCTATAAGGATGAGGATGAGCCGTGGTGGAAAAATGGAGACGATTGACCACGCGCGCATTGACAAAGTTGGCACATGACCCGCCATCGATGATCACACTAAGGGAGGAAGTACCCATGAGGCATCGAGTGTGAAAGAGACTCTCCCGTTGGTCCTTTGTGTCACCCTCGTGGATCGAGAGCACACAGCGAGTCACCAAGCTCAAAGGGGCGGCGACTTCATACTCAAGAGGGGCGCAATCATAGTTATCATAAATGCCCTCCGCGGCGGCCTCATGCTCGTCCTCCGGGGCCTCCTCTTCATCATCAAAGGATTCATACCCACTTGTGGCGGTGAACAAGACCCGCTTGGCATTGGGGCAATCCCGTTGGATGTGGCCACAGCCGCCACACTTGAAGCAAGCACGGTCGCTAGACCGCTCGGTCGTGGGGGCCGGGGCACACGTGCCGGGAGTCGGGCCACAGGGTGGATCACGCAGCCGAGCGGCGTCGGCGACCTCGGTTGAGGTGGGCGGGGCTGAAGTGGGCCCGGTGCGCGGCTGCGGGGCAACAACGGCGGCCGAGGGCGAACCAAAGGAGGAGCTAGGGGCGGTGGAGACCCGAGGTGGCTGCGAACGGGCCCAAGCGGCCTTCTTCTTCCGTTGTTGTTGATTGTATATCTCCATGGCCATGTGGGTGAGAGTGTTGATGTCCCGGATGGGGAGTAGGATCAATGGCTCACGAATGTCCACATCGAGGCCGCGGAGGAACATAGTGCGGAGAGAGGCGGGGGTGGTGGACACGCCGGCCTTGGGGATGAGCTCCTCATGCTCGGCAAAGAACTCAAGCGGCGTGCAGGCGCCTTGGCGGGCTAGTGCAATTTGGTGGCGCATGTGCTCAAGGTAGTCCTCCGGAACATACCACTTGGTCATGCCATAGATGAGTTGGTTCCAAGCCACGATCGGCGGTAAGAGGCGCCTCTCTCTCTCGGTGGTGAAGCGGAACCACCAAGCACGGGCATGGCCGGTGAATTGGAGTGTAGCAATCTCAACTCGCTCATAATCCTCATATTAGCAATGATTGAGGGCATACTTCGTGGCTTGCTTCCAATCAAGGGATTTGGCCGCGTCGTATTCCCCCTCAAAAGGCTCGATGCGGACCTTGATCTCTCGGCGTTGGCCAAAGTGTTGTACGGGCCCGGCCGGGTCACAACGGTCATGGACTTGGCGGGCCGCTTGCCCACGGCCTTGGAAATCAGTCAGCGGTGGAGGGAGCCATTGGGGATGGCAGCAATCCAAGGGGCGCCAGTGGGGGGCTCGGCCTCGGCCATGAGGACGAGGGAGCAAGTCGGCCAAGGGGTCGTCCTCAAATGGCTCGTGGAAGACTTCATCAAACACGTCATCTTCCTCATGGGCCCCAAATGCTTCATCTCCGTCATCAAAGCCCTCGAAGTTGTCGTAACCATACCGAGGGTGCGGGAGGTCATCGTCGGCAGGGGCCCGGGCGGCGCGTGGATATGGCTCGCCATCAAAGGGGGCTGCGGAGTGGTGGAGAAGTAGGCCCGATAGCGGCCGAGCATCGTGATGGCCTCGTAAATCGGCATGCGCCGATCGGTGGCCGTAGTAGTTCAGCTCTCGGGGCGGTGGCAAGCACTCGGAAAAGGCCTGGGCATCGGAAGGCAGTGAAGGATACATAGGCCCCTTTGCCCTGAGCTTGCGCCGTGTGATCATGGAGGGGCTCTGCCGGGCCATGGGATGAAGCACCGGTGTAGATGGGCACGGGCCGATGCGGCGCCACGGTTGGCACGGTGGCTTGAGGGTCGGCGGCAATGGTGGCCAAGCTAATCTCGAGGGAGGCCATGCGCGTGTCGGCGGCCTCCTTCTCGCGGCGGAGCGCAACCAACTCGGTGTGGGCCGCGCGCAAGGCCTCCGCGACAGCCTCCTTGGCTCAGCTTTCCTCGGCAAGTCTAGCCGCAAAGGACTCGGGGGAGAGTGTTGGTGTGGAGCTCCGAGGGCTCCTATTGCCGGCATCCATGGGATCCTCCATTTGTGGACTCACCTACAAGAGGCCACAAGCAACCCAAGTAACAAATTCAAAGGCACAAGTAATTACACTTAAAGAGGAAGCACACGAAATGATGCCTAGGACAACAACCACACACAAAGGCAAAGGCTCAAACAAGAGGGGCAAGGGTGATAAGTGCAAGTGAATTGAGAATTTGAGTGGGACTGGGGCACTTTCAATCCAATCCCAAAAGTATCATCTAAACTAAATAGCAAAAGCCAACTTGAAACTTTGGATGAAGAGCTTAAGGCAATATGGCCATTCGGCCACCCTATGGGGTCAACAAGAAGTGAAGTGTAATGGCAAGGGACTAGAGGAATATGGGGAGGTAGGCTTAGGGGACCAAGTTGACAAGTGAGGGTGAGAGAGCCCACCAAAGATATTGTGGCCCAACCGAAAAGACAAGGAAACAATAATGAACGACCCACTCCCTTTCTTTTATTTTTTCTTTTTTTTTAATTTCGGTTCTGTTTTTTTATATAAAAATAAAATAAAATTGGGCCTTTTGCGTTTTCTTGGCCTCTTGACTTTCAAAAGGCTCTTTCTAACATAATGGGAGTGGTGGCCGAAATTGCAAGCTTCATGGGCAATAAACAAGACGTGGGGCCACAACAAAAGAAAGTTGGAAATGGAAGGTGGTGGCAACAAAGGGGTGTTTTGTTTTGACTCTCCAAGTCCCTTTTTTGGGGTGAAACAAGGAGTGAGACAAGAAGAAAATGGAGGTGTCTTCTTGCCACTAAAACTTCTACCACTAGTGGAGTCCCCACCAAGGAAGTTTCCTAGCCTTTTACACACATACAAATCAGCCAAGGTACAACTTGTCTTTTATCCAATTAGGCTACATGAGCCAAAAGGCAAAAGAGGGAAAGTGGAAGTGGTCTCTTCCAAAGGTGTCAATTCACAAGCAAGTGGAGAGGGATTCAAATTGCACAAACACATACATGGCCGGCTGGGGGTAGGGGTTGGGCGGCAGTAGGGGAGGTGGTGGGTGGTGCTACGATGGTAGAGGCGGCGGCCGGTGGCCGGCGGTGGTGGTGGGCGGCGGCGGAAGTCTTTTTTATTTATTTTTTGAGCTTCTTTTTGGGAGGGGAAAACAAGGCAACTAAACTAAACACTAAGCTAGCAAGGAAATACGAAAAAAGGCATGGAAATGAGAAAAAACTGAGCATGCAAAACTAAACACAAAGACATGAAGAAACAAGAAAGAAAAAGCTAGCAAGGAAGGAAATGAGCAAAAACACATGGTTAAAACATGGGAACTGTAATACCCCTCATTTTAGTAAGGGTATTGGGGTAATTTCCCAACCCTCGTTCTGTCATTGTGACGCGTTTGGCGAAATTCGGAATTTATGTAACTTGTATAATCTCGGTAATAATTCTTTGAGCGTTATAATATACATTCGATGTATTATTGAGGCTGGGAATATTTTTATGGATACGAGTATTTAATGTTGGGGATGAATCCACGTGTAAAACCTTTCCCAGAGGTCCTGGATGCGCGAGTGGCATTTCCGCGACCGCGGAAGAATTTACGCGATCGCGGAAACCTGTTCATCGTCTTCTTCTAGAAGCTCGGCGTTTCGCCGATTCCGAGGCCGCCATTACGCCGGGGGGAGGCTGATCGATTCGTCTGGCCGACGTTACTCCCCTTCTCACCCTATAAATAGGGCCTTCAGCCCTCGGATTCTCCATCCACAGTGCTCTCGATCTCTCTTTCCTTCTCTCGTTCCCTTGTCGTCGGAGTTCGTGCCATCGTCGAAAGCTTGCCGGAGTTCTCGCCGGAATTGGTGGTATTCCCCTAGTGCCTTGGAAGCCTGGAGTTGTAGCATCATTGTTCGAAGCCGAGGAGCATCGTCGTCGTAGTCTTTCGGTGAGCCTTGTGCCGATTTAGGGCCGCGTCAGGGAGGGATCCGCGATCACGGATATGAACACCGTGACCGCGGATGGTGCCCAGAAATCCGCGACCGCGGAATCCAAAACCGCGACCGCGGCTTGCCTTAGCAAGCGCGTTCGTGGCTTTGGAAGAGCCGGTCACGGATGGGACCCTCGTTCCTTTCGTTTCCGTTCATTTCTTTAGATTTGTATTATTATTCGTATCGAATCTAACCTAGGGTTTCGTCGTGGGTTCGTTGTTGTCGTAGGAATCCGTAACCAGATTCCGTTTCCAGTTCCCAGATACCCGGAACCCGACAATCTACGTTCGTCTCGATTAAGGCAAGTGGCGGTTCGGTCTTGCTTATCATTCCATGTTTTCGTTAATTATCAATTATTTTAATTGTTAATTAAATTGGGATGAAGTGTTGTTTTCGTTTGGGGAACAGATTTTATAAATGTGTGATTTAAAATGCGATATTATTATAGGTTGTATATATTGCTAGAAACAACGCTATTATATCTGTTATTACCGTGATGGTATTGGTGTGGACTTTATGTGCGAACTTAATATATAGTTAGAATGAGTATTCATAGGAATGCTATGTATCTCATTGCGAGTACTGGCTGTTTCTTTATAAATGTGGTGCGTAGGATGTCCAAGCCCTAACACCCTTCCCTGGTCATGACCTACCCCTATCCGAGTATAGGGGTGGTGCACACAGCTGGTGCCAAACATTCGGGAAATGCTCCCAAGATATCTCTCGTATCGAGATGATATATTTATATGATAAAAGTTGTAACGTGAATATACGTTTTGGAATTAAATAAGATAAGTTCGATTATGTACATAATTAATATACCCTCGGGCGAGGAGTACAACGTGGAAACCGCCCGGGCTTCGATTAAAGTAAGTCCTCCTTCCAAATCTGAATTCGCATTACGCGGTGAGGTTGGTCGTGGACCCAAATGGTCAAGTCATTTTAAACGCTTGTGTGAAATTATAACGTTCCCAAACATTTGTCATACTTTCCGATAAGACTTGATCTTTTGGAGTCTTCTCTTCATACGTTCCCGTAAGACTCGATCTTTTGGAGTCTTCTCTTGTTCATACTGTTTCGTATATTTCCGTAGGAGTGTTGAGGTTCACTGTCGTCATCGGTTATTATTCGAGAAATGACAGGTGTAACCTAATACGACTACTTAGAACTTTTTTGTTTTACCCTTGCATAGTCTTTCATTAGACTAACCAACCGGTTTATTTCCCTTGCATGGTTGGCTGGTGTCATCTATCTCATACGGCACATCAGGAAAACTTCCCTTTCGTGTGTAACGCCTCGTTTTTTTTTAGGTTATTCGGCCAAGTTTCGGGTCGAAACTTCTTTTAAGGGGGAAGTGATGTAATACCCCTCATTTTTAGTAAGGGCATTTTTGTGATTTTCCAAACACTCGTACTGAAGTCGAATTAATTTCAAAGAAGTTCAGACATTCTGTTAAATGCTCAATCTCTGTAATAATTCCTTGAGTAGAATAAAATACATTCGATGTATTTTTGGGGTTTAGAATATTTGTTCGGATACGAATATATTTAATCCGGGGTTAAGACCCATACCCATAATTCTTCCCAGATGAAAGAGGGTGAAAGAGGCAGGATTTGGCCTCCACCGCGCCCGCGGTCATACCCACCGCACCCGCGGTCAGAAATGGCCTTCGCCGCACCCTGCAGTGAGACCCACCGTACACGCGCCGTCATCATTACTTTTCTGCTTCGCCGAACTTTGACCGTCGTGAGCCTGAGCTGCTTCGCCCCTGTCGGAGCTGACACGGTGGGGGAGCTGGTTGCTTGAGCTCCTTGCTTGGCCTATATAAGGAGGGGACTTGGAGGAGGAAGTCATCTCAATCTCTCTCTCTCAAATCTCTCTCTCGTTCCATTGTCGCCGGATTTGCAAGCTTTCGCCGGAGTTGTTGCCGGAGCTACCATAGGAGGAGGAGGTACTCTCAAGGTGGTGTTTGGTGACCCAAGGAGTTTGGAAGTCGAAGCCCATCCAGATCGAACCACGTCGTGTCGATTCCGGTGAGTTTCTTCTCCGTTGTGTCACCGTTGTAGCTCGACCGCACCCGCAGCAGAGCCGCCGCACCCGAGGTGTGCCTGGGCACTCGTGGTTGTGGCTTGGGCTTTGTGATCTCGATTAGGACTTCCATTCCTTCGATTTCGTTCGTCTTTCTTTAGATTCGTATATTTTATTATCAAATCTAACTTAGGGTTTCGTTATGGATCGTTTCGGACCCGGAAACCCGTTGTCTTTGAGCTTCGTCTAATCTAAGGCAAGTGGCGGTTTTCTCTTGCTTATCATTCCATATTTCTATTAATTATCAATTGTTTAATTGTTAATTAATTTGGGATGAATTACTGGTTTCGTTGGAAACAGTTTTCTTAAAATGATAAGATTAAAATGAATATTATGATAGGTTGTATATACTACTAGAAACAACACTATTATATATGTTATTACCGTGATGGTATTATTGTGGATTTTTATGCGAACTTGAAATATAGTTAGCAGTGGATTTTATGTGCACTTGAGATATAGTTAGCACGAGTATTCGTAGGAGCGCTGCTTACCTTGAGAGGTAGTCATTTCTTTATAACCCGGTGGATAGGATGTTCAAGCCCTAACACCGTTTCTCTAGTCATGACTATCCCCTATCTGAGTATAGGGGAGGTACGCTTAGCCGGCGTCAAACCTTTAGGGATTTATTTCCGACTATATATCTCTATATCTTGAGGGATGAGATGATTATGATAAAAGCTTATAACGTGAATATATGTTTTGGAATTAAATAAGATAAGTGTTGTTATGCACATAATTAATGAACCTTAGGGCGAGAAGTACAACTTGGAAACTCGTCCGAGACTTCGATTAGAGTAAGTCCACCTTCCAAATCTGAATTCACATTGTGCGGTGAGGTTGGTCGTGGACCCAAATAGTCAAGTCAGTTTTAAAACGTTTGTGTGAATAATAATGTTCCCAAACATTGTCATACTTTCCGATAAGACTCAATTCGTTGGAGTCTTCTCTTCATATGTGTCCTTAAGACTCAATCTTTCAGAGTCTTCTCTTGATCATACATTTTCGTATTTTTCAGTAGGAGTATGGTGGTTGACTATCGTCATTGACTTTTATTCGAGAAGCGATGAGTCTAACCTAATACGACTACTTAGAACCTTTCTATTTTACCCTTGCATAGTCTTTCATTAGACTAACCAACCGGTTATATTCCCTTGCATGGTTGGCTGGTGTCATCCGTCTCATACGTCACATCAGATAAACGTCTGTTCCATGAAGGCTAGAAACGACGATGGAGGCAAATGGAATTTTGAAGAGTTTTTATCAAGGTTAAGATCCTAGGCATGTGATCGCTAGATCAAGACCCTTGTGTCATTTATTTTAAAAAGACTTCCGCTGTATTAAGATTTCCGCTGTAATATATTTTGGTTGTATTTGGATTATGGATGTAATTCCAAAACTTTGATTTAATCCAATACTATGACATTTCGTATTATAAATGTTGTTTTACGATTTGTATAAACTGGTTAAGCCTTGGGTGGCTTCAGATGTGGAATCTGAGGTCACTAGCGGTGATACCTTTCAAGGATATATTTGGGGGTGTTATAGATCTGGTATCAGAGCCGAAATTTTATTTTATTTTCGGGTTGGGTTTTAAAATGTTTTGCGGGAAACAAAACTTTTATAAACCGTTTACTCGTTTTTGAAATGAAAAAGATTTTTTTTTTCAAACCATTCTAGTCGTGCTTTCATTTTAGTCTAATATAGTAAGTTCGCTTCTATATTTAGAAAGATAAACTCTCTTCTCGTCACCCACAGATTATGGGTGCATGCTTTTCTCTTCAGAGGGACTCGGAAGAAGCCGAGGTGGCTCCGCCATCTCCAATGAGGCTTGAGTTTCCAGTTCCCCCTCGATGCTTTGAGATCGGGGAATCCAGTAGTCCACCCGAGGAGGTGAAGACCTTACCCCCTGAGTCGGTAGTGCTAGTGTCCAATAAAACCGAGGTTCCTGTGGTAGAGCCCGAATAGGAGCCAAGGGAGGACACTGAGGATGAGGGTTATCCGTCAGAGTACGCAAGAGGGTACTACAACGATGACTTTATGATCGAGTCGATTCCCGAGGAGGATCCAAAGGAAGAGGATCCTGAAGAAGATCCAGAGGAAGATCTAGAAGAGGATCCCGAGGAGGACCTCGAGGATCAGGGCCACGAGTCCGATGGCTTAGAGCGCTTATTGGTGGGCAGCGAGGACCCGGGGATGGAGTTTATATATCCAAGTCCGGAGTTGCCACCTGAGCGAGAGTACTCGCCATTGACTCCGGCCGATTGGGAGACACTCTATGCTGAGTTTGGCATCAGAAGAAGTAGTGATCCACAAAATGCATCTGAGGACTCACGGCCTATTCCTGCTCAGAGGAGGCTGAGGTTGAGCCTTGACTCGCGAGAGGCGCTTCGCCTGAGTCAGATGATTTCCCCTGAAGAGCGTCGTCAGATGGATGAGGCGGTTGAGCATGCTCGAAGAAGGGCAAGGCCAAGGAATGAGCCATGTGCTCCAGGACCGAGCAGGGTGAGAAGTCCATCACCAGATTTCGATGGTAAACCCCGTTCGAAGAAGCCATGTATGAGGAGCTGTGATTACAGGAAATGTTTCAGGGCGCCATGATTGGGCCAGTGCTGATTAGCAGTTTCTTTTCTTGTATTTCAGTGTTCGTTTTGTTAAGAACCTAAGTCTCCGAGCAATTTTGTCTTGACGCTCGGGAGATCCCTTTTGTAGAACTTATTAGCTCAGTTTGAGCTTATCAATGAAAGATACCAAGTTTGATCTATTCTAAGTTGATTTTATTACATTGAGTACATTGGAATGATATTAATGTTATAAAATACTTGGAATTTGATCGGTAAACAGATGGTGAACACAAGGAACACCATTCGTGCTGGTGCTGGGCCAAGCAATGACCCCAGACCAAATGTGAGGAACACTGCAAACCCCGTGGATGAACACGAGACTGCTTCTAATAACAATCCAAGGGGCAATGACCAAGCTCCGGTCAACGCTCCAATGGTATTTGATGTTGTAGCAATAGAGGCTATTCGGGGAATTGTGATGCAATCATTCACAGACATTATGCGACCAAACGCGCCTCAGGCACAAGCTGTGCCAATTCCCCCAGCGGTTCCTAGATTTGAGGAGCCTAATATCCATGTACCCCAAGAGGAAGCGGTCAGGAATAGAGGCGACTATGGCCGAGCACTGAAGGCCATAAGCTCTATGAGGCCTGATAGCTATGATGGGAAAGGAGAGCCAGTCAGTGTGGCACATTCGTTCTCGCACATGGAGCGATTGTTCCGCAATGTTGAGTGCACTGAAGCTGAGAAGGTGCACATTGCTTCCCTTCAGCTGAAGGAGGTAGCTAGCGAGTGGTGGGAAGGTACTGGTCTAGCTGATCACCCTGGTTTGAACTGGGGGATGTCCAAGGCCAAGATGACAGATCGTTTCTTCTCCCGAGCTATGAGGGAAGAGAAGCACAATGAATTCCTCTATCCGAAGACGGATGGATTAAAAGTGACTGAGCTTACGGCCAAGTTCAATCACCTGCTACAGTATGCTGGGTCGGAGGTGTCCAGCGAAGAGCAAAAGATCTGGCATTTCCATGAGTGGATGAATCCAGATATTAAGCCGTTGATGGTACGTCACGGATGCTCTACTTTGGAGCAGTACGTGGGCGCTGCCGACAAACTAGAAGTGACTCTGGAGGAGTCAACGAAGAAGCACAATCGCCAGAGGCAAGTGCAGAGCCAGTCTCAGGCGAGTGGATTCAAGCGTCCCGCGCCACCGTCTTATTTTGCCAAGTCTGGCAAAGCAAAAACGGATATGACTCATGGAGGGTCTACTTAACAGTCGGGTCAAGGCAAGAATCCGATCCAGTGCTACAATTGTGGTACACCCGGGCACAAGAGCAATGCGTGTCCGAAGGAAAAGAAGATATGCTATGGGTGTGGAAAGGAGGGCCATGTACAGACGTTCTGTGCGCAGAGAAGGCAGAAAGGGGCTAAATCACAACAAGGGTTTGTTAGTCAGAACAATCGACCCAGGTTTAGACCAGTGGAGGCTCCTAGTCCTTCAGCGCAGACGACTGCACAAAACAAGGGGAAAGCCCCATCTGCTTCTAGAGGTCAACGCCTTTACGAGATGTGTGAGGCGGATGGACCCAATGCTCCAATTGCTCAATGTACTCTATACCTTCATTCTACTTCTGTATGTATGTTGTTTGATTCGGGTGCTACTCATTCCTTTATTTCGGAGAGTTGTGTCAGTAAATTAGGCTTAGTATGCAACGAGGTTTGTGAACCTTTCGTTGTGAATCTTCCTAATGGTGAACATTTAGTGGGCACCAATCGTCTGTCAGAATTTCCGATTACCATTCAGGGTAAGAAATTCGAAGCAGATTTGATCGGTATAGCCATGGCTCTATACGACATTATTCTCGGTATGGATTGGCAGACGCATCATGGGGCGGTAATCGATTTTAGCTCAAGGACTGTGACGGTGTCATTTGGGGGCCAGTATGTGTTGGTCCTGGCATCCCAGGAGAAAGACGGATCAAGTGGATCGAGCTCAAGCCCACTGCAGATCGGAAGAACAGAGGAAAAGCCCAGAGGAGCCGATGAGACTTCTCTGGTCGAGTATCATCCGACAGGATTGCAAGGATCTTGCCACGCATTTAATGCCCAGATCACGCAACGGCCATAACATTAAAACCAACGTAATCACAGAGATTCAATGGCGCAATCTTCGCCATTACTCTCAACATTAAAGATGAAATATTCGGCAAGAAATGCAAAACGGTAACAAGGGTGAAAGACTTACCATATCGGGACGACAAAGAGGATAAGAAACAAGACGCACAATTACACAAGGGACACGAGCATTCTTACTCAGAAAACACACCAGAATAGCACTCTCGCTCTCAATCTAGCTCTCTAACGGCTTCCTACGCCTGACCCCCGCCGGTCGCCACTCACAAGTCACTGGTCGAGTCCCACTCGATCTCTGGTTTTATCATGATAAGTTGTATCACGATTCAGTCTGATTAAACACGACATCTAATAAAACCATCACGCTATTACATATTTATTCTTTGTTTATCTATTGCTTGCTTGGTTTGGATTGTTTTTTATCATTCGATCGACTAGTTACCCCTTCTAAGGCGATTTAGGTCGTTCGATCTTTTCGCCCCAAAACAATTTGGTGCCCACCGTGAGGCAACTCGCCGATCATCCTTCCGAAACTTTCCAACCATGACTATCGATCCTTCTACTGACAATCAAGAACCACGTCTCGAAGACGAAACCCAAACTACAGAAAATCCAACCGAAAATCCTACTCCAACCCAGTTCCAAGAACTCTCTCAAAAAATGGCCGCCCTTCAAGAGGAACTAGCCCAACAATGTCAAAAAACTGAAGCCCTAGCCGTTTTGTCAACCCAATCCGAAGTCGAGATCGCGCAACTAACTCGTGAAAATGAGTCTCTTAAGTCGCAGGTACAATCAGGGGCTTCAAGATCTAGGAATGCGCCCGTCCACGGCGGCGTCCGAACATGCCTCGACATGGACAACATTGAGCCAACGCCTACGAGCGTACGACGTCCTGGACACACTGAGGGTACGTCTCGAATTTCTTTCGCTAGTCCATTTTCGACTAACCATGTCACCTTTTCCACACCGATCGGGTCTGTTGGGCCCCGAATCGACGAACCACAGGTTGCCAATCCGCCAGATATCATGGCTCTTTTCCAACAGACGCTCGACCGACATATGAAGACGATCGACGATCGCTTCAACAGGCTCCCAGGAGTCCCGCAACCGATCGAGAGAGAAGCGTCCGGCGGATTCAAAGAATCCCCGTTCGTCAAAGAAATCGCAAGGGTCGAGATCCCCAAGAAGTTCCATCTCCCCAACATGGCGACGTTCGACGGCACTATCGATCCGAATGACCATATCTCTCTCTATAAACAAAAACTAATGGCTGCATCTGTTTCAAGGGAGAGCCGCGAGGCCGTCATGTGCAAAAGCTTTGGCACAACCCTCGCGGGTCCCGCACTAACTTGGTTTATGCGTTTGCCTCAGGGAACGATTGCATCATTCGCGGATCTGGTCAACTCTTTTAAGAGTCAGTTTGCCAGCAGTCAGAAGCACGAGAAACAATCGAGTGACCTCTACCGAGTCACGCAAAGGTACAACGAACCTCTCTGGAATTATCTTAACAGGTACAACAAAGAGAAAGTGGGAATCCCCCACTGTGACGTCACAACGTCTATCGAAGCCTTCCGACAAGGCTTAGTCAAAGACAACAATCTCTACGACGAGATTACGAAGTACCCATGCAAAAGCTTTGAAGATGTCCAGGCCAAAACTATGGCTGAGGTAAGATTGGAAGAGGACCGTGAGTCGCGTAAAGCCTCACGCGGACCCGATCCATCAGATCGAAAACATTCCTCCGACAACCGTCGAGACAGACGTCCACATCCCTATTCTCGTACTCGAAATGAACCAAATCAGGTAAACTCTTTCCAAGACAGGTCACAGGAATGGAGAGACGGTTCTGCGTTGCCTCCCAGGGTGCAATCTTATAACTTTAATGTTTCCGTGTCGGAGCTCGTCAAGAGTTTCGACAAGTATGGAAAAGACGTAAGATGGCCCCGAAAGAGCGACCGACCGGATATCAAGAAGGACATGAGTCGATGGTGCGAATTCCACGGCGACCACGGTCATTCGACCGACGAGTGCATCGCCCTACGAAAGGAGGTCGCTAGGCTGCTCTCACAAGGGTTCCTACGCGACGTAATCTCGGAGCGGGCAAAGGCTACCATGGAACGCCAAGATCAGGTAAAACAAAACAAACCCCCATCTCCTGTCCATACAAAAATTGTCAATACCATTTCAGGAGGATCGGACATATGTGGGAACACGTACTCCGCGGCCAAGCGACACGCCAGAGAAAGCAAGGGCGACAAGCCCGAAGCGTCGGAATTCAAGCTGAGGAGAACTTCCGACCTTCCGACGGTCACTTTCGACGAGTCCGACTCCGACGGGTCGGATGGTCACCACGACGGTCTGGTAATCTCTTTGTCCATTGGAAATTGCTTAATACGGAGAATACTAATCGATACAGGGAGCTCGACAAATCTCTTGACCCTTGATGCTCTTAAAGAAATGGGTTTGACTGAGAACGACCTAATCAAGAAGTCGACCCCACTGGTCGGGTTCAGCGGCGAGGTTAAGCATACGACTGGTGAAATCATTCTAACCACATACGCTGGAGGAGTCAACCAACAGGTGAAATTCTTAGTCTTAGACTGTTCGTCTCCCTATAATTGTATTCTTGGCAGGCCGTGGATACACGCTATGAAGGCAGTACCTTCAACATATCATCAAGTTATCAAATTCCCTACTGAATGGGGAGTCCAAGAAATCAAAGGAGATCAAAAGACCGCAAAGGAATGCTACGTCGCTTCCATGAAGAATGCGGGCGAACGCAAGACCGCGTAGCAACCACAGAGCGGCGAAGGACCTAGTCGGTACATCGAACCAGACATGGAAAAACTCGACGAGATCGCACTAGACCCTTCAAAGCCAAACCAAACGGTAAGGGTCGGGTCGGACTTGGACGACTCGACCAGACAACAACTCCTTGACTTTCTCAGGGCCAATGCCGACTGTTTCGCATGGTCGCATGAGGATATGGTCGGAATATCTCCAAATGTTATTACTCATAAATTAAATGTGGATCCATCTCATCCCCCTGTCAAGCAAAAATGCAGGAAGTTCGCTCCCGAGCGGAACAAGATAGTAGACGACGAAGTCAGAAGCTTATTGGAAACAGGAAAAATCAAAGAGGTCCACTATCCTGAATGGCTAGCCAACGTGGTCGTAGTCCAGAAGAAGAACGGAAAATGGAGAGTCTGCATCGACTTCACAGACCTCAACAAGGCTTGTCCCAAGGACTCGTTTCCTCTACCCCATATCGACGCCATGGTCGACGCCACAGCGGGGCACGAAATGCTCACCTTCATGGACGCTTTCAGCGGCTATAATTAGATCCTCATGGATCCCGACGACCAAGAAAAAATAGCATTCATCACCAGCCAAGGTATCTATTGTTACAAAGTAATGCCCTTTGGTCTGAAAAATGCAAGGGCCACATATCAACGACTAGTCAACAAAATGTTCAAAGACCAAATCGGAGACACGATGGAAGTCTACATCGACGAAATGTTGGTCAAATCCAAAAAGAAAGAAGATCACATAGACCACCTGCGCGACAGCTTCGAGGTGCTCAAAAGGTACAACATGAAACTAAACCCTACTAAATGCTCCTTTGGAGTGTCGTCAGGGAAGTTCTTAGGATACATGGTGACACAAAGAGGAGTAGAGGCCAGCCCAGAACAGATCAAGGCTCTCATCAACCTCCGATCCCCCCAATGTGTCAAAGACGTACAGAAGCTCACAGGTCAGATAGCAGCTCTGAACAGATTCATCTCCAAATCATCCGACAAATGCAAACCCTTCCACGACGCGCTCAAGAAGAACAAGTCCTTTCAATGGACGGAAGAACACGAAGCAGCGTTCCAGAACCTCAAAGAGTACCTGGCCAGTCCCGTGTTACTGACCAAACCTAAAGGCGACGAGCCCTTATTTCTTTATCTTGTAGTGTTAGAGTCGGTCGTAAGCGTTGTACTGGTCAGAGAGGAGGATGGCAAACAGTCGCCAATATACTACGTCAGTCGGACGCTATTATCAGCCGAAACGAGGTATTCGTCACTTGGAAAGCTCGTACTATCATTGGTAATGGCTTCAAATAAACTCAAACCATATTTTGAATCCCATACTATTATTGTTCGCACTAATCATCCCATGCGAGCTATCATGAGGAAACCCGAGTTCACAGGACGAATGACCAAATGGGCCATACACCTCAGTGGTTACGACATCGAGTACGAGCCTAGGACGGCGATCAAGTCGCAAGCCTTAGCCGACTTTGTGGCCGATTTCAGTCCGACCCTAGAGCAAAAAGCCGCTAAAGAAGCGACACAACTACTCGCGACAGAAGAGACAGGTATATGGGAGCTCCACACAGATGGGGCATCGAACGCCAGAGGATCGGGGCTTGGGGTCGTGCTGAAATCACCACAAGGGGACAAGATAGCTCAAGCCGTCAGATGTGAGTGGGATGCAACTAACAACGAAGCTGAATACGAAGCACTCATATTCGGACTCATCCTGACTCGCGATCTAGGGGTCCGAGAGATCGAAGTCGTCTGCGACTCCCTACTGGTTGTAAACCAGATACAAGGGTCGTACAATGCCAAAGATACCAGAATGGTAGCCTACCTGGAGGTAGCCAGGAAACTAATCGGACAATTCCAGACATTCAACATCCGACAGGTACCCAGGGACCTTAACTATCAAGCTGACGCACTCGCTAATCTAGGATCTGTCCTAGACCCGAAAGAATTTCCACATATACCATTGGCCCACATCATGACGCCAGCCGTCCCAAGGACATCCATCGAGTTAACAACATCACTTGAAGAAATCGTTGCCATGGAAATAGGCGACCGACCCGAAGAGGACATCATCGACGTCGATGACGACTGGATGCTACCTTACATCAGGTGGTTAAAAGACAGCATTCTACCCGATGACAAGACAGAAGCAAAATGGCTCAAGATTTGGCGTCCCATCAGAAATCGTGTGCAACAACGGTTCACAGTTCATCAGTCATAAGACTAGAGCCTTCTGCGACCAATGGAACATCAAGTTGGTCACATCCACACCTCGGTATCCACAATCCAACGGACAAGCCGAATCTAGCAACAAGATCATTATCAACAACCTCAAGAAACGCCTCACCGGGGCTAAAGGCAAATGGGCAGACGAACTCCCACTTATTCTCTGGTCCGACAGGACTACTCCAAAGAACGCGATCGGGCAATCGCCTTTCTCTCTCGTCTACGGGAGTGAGGCGGTCATCCCGGCTGAGTTACTGGTTCCGACTGCTCGCTGCAACCTTCAGACAATTGAACAAAACGACGTCGAACTAGCACACAATCTGGACACAGCGGACGAGATCAGAGAGAAAGCCCGAATCAGGATGGTCAGGTTCCAACAACAAGTCGCAAGGAGCTACAACAAGAACGTTCGAATTAAGACATTCAAGGTCGGAGACTGGGTCTTAAGGAAAACTTTCCAGAATACCAAGAATCCTTCCGACGGAAATCTAGCACCACAATGGAAAGGACCTTACTTGATCACCGAAGTGGTCGGACAAGGAGCATATCAGTTAGAAGACAAAGACGGACAACCGATCTCAAGAAGTTGGAACGCAACACATCTAAAGCTCTACCATTTCTGAACCGACGAGGTAAAACATCACACAAATTCTATACATCGCTTCATATCGCATGCTATCGCATATACATTGCTACATATCGCATGCTATCGCATATACATTGCCACATATCGCATGCTATCGCATACACATTGCCATCTATCGCATACATATCGCATGCTATCGCATGTACATCGCTACTTTCTTTTACATATCATCGTCTGACACTAAGCGAGGACTTCCTCCTTACAAAAACACAAATGCAGAACAACATTTACATTGGACCCAGTCGTCCGCAAATGGATCCTGTCATCCGCATATAGCGCTTACATTACACTATCGATCGGAACATGGGGAGATGACAACACAGGCACGTCGGCACACCGCCTGCCTTACACAAAACACAAGGTACAACACCTTGTTACATTTACGCAATAAACAAATTGCTTACCTCCCCAGCATAATGTCATGACTAACACATACACAAACACATTGCAGGCCTGCTCTACACACATACATATGGTGAAACCCCACTCGACGGAGCACACGGGTGAAACCGACGCACACAAAATACAAAACATCGTCGACAACTTCTTTGAAAGTCCGACGAACATGTACGAAATAGACTAGTATATGACTCTATATGTGAACACACAATTGCATCGAAATAAAAGCATTTTTATACAAATACGCGACCCACGATGGTGGACGGGTCGCCAAACCACATTGTCTGCCTACACATCTGTAGGACTTCATCAAACAGAAATATTCTGCGACCCGCGATGGTGGACGGGTCGCCAAAACACACAGTATCCAAAAATACCAAATGTCTAAACCCACACACAAATGGGACAAACAACGTCAAAATACGCAAAGAAAATGAATCAGGCATCGGGGATGACGGCATTACCTTCGGCAGGGACTGGCTCCAATGGGGCTACCTCATCAATCGGCTTAACATCGCCAGAGTGGGCTTCATCCTCGTCGACGCCCTCATCCGCGGCTTCTTCGCCGACACCGGCTAAGCAGAACAACTCCTGACCAGGATCGCCTTTTGGGAACATGGAGTCCAGAGTCTCCTTCTCCGCATTCAGGTCCCATAGCCCGTGCTTGCCTTCGTTGAACTCTTCGATCATTTCGATGCGCGACTTCACAGCATAAAAGGCCCCAACGTCGCCAGCAATTTCGCCATCGGCGATCCGAGCCCATTTCACCTCCTCCTCAACGCTTGCCCAACACTCTTCAAACTCCCTCTAACATGCGACCAACTCGCCTTGACAGCTCTTCAACTCCCTGGTGAGGCGACGCTCGATTTCACAGCAGCGACTCTCCGCTCCCTCTAATTTAGTCTTCAAGGATGCAAGGTCGGACTCTGACCTAGCAGCCCGCTCCTCGGCCTTGGCGACCATCGCCTTGACGCCAGAGTATGCCCCCAGAAGATACTGAAAAGACTGCAATCTCACACGACGACACAACAGACGATCAGAAAATGTGGTCGAACGAAAGAAAAAGAAAAAGACACAAACAAAAAGATGATTCACCTTCCACGCGAAGCACCCCGCTTCACCAATGCAGTCGAGGGGAGAGACGTCGTCGACCTCCGACTTCAAAGTCGGGTCTTGAGCGTGAAAAAGGTCAGCAATCGACCGCCCAACGACACCGATCTTGCCAATCCCCTCAGCAGTCATGGCCTTCTTCTTCTTGGAGACCTCCTCCGCCTTGACATCTTCGGAGCAAGCACTTGCTTTCCTCTTCGAGCTGGCCTTGGCTGGCGCTGTCAGGTCCACCAGAAGCGGCTTGCTCGACGCAGTCTTGGCCGCCGCCTTCCTCTGCTCGATCAAGCTTTTTCCAGAAGTGAATCTCAAACGAGCACTCGCTCGACCACCGGGAGAACCTGACATGACAAACAGAACCCTAAAACACACTACAAAACAAAAGACAGTCACAAGAGGCTCCCAGAGTCGGATGTCTACCTTTCACACGAGATGACGATACGTTCGACATATCCTCTTAAGAAACAGGGGTCGTCGACAAGAGATTGACGTTTACAAACTTCCTCTCAGCCACTGGAACCCCAAGGACGATCTTGGACAAGCCCTCTGATCGGCTGTTAACTTCCAAATCTTCCGGTTCAGGGACTACAAAAAAGGAAAGTTAAAAACAGAGTGTTAAAACACATAAACGCATGGGAGAGAAGACAAATACATACTGTCGATCCGCCACTCCGTCAACAGAAACGGACATTCTCCTTCCTTCTCCAGAAAAGAACGTTTGACAAAAAAGAATTTCGACCCCCATCCACGGTCATTCACATCAGGAGTCTGCACCAAGGGCTTCCGACCACGTCGGATACGTAGTTGCACACGGGAAGAACTCTTCGACCCGATGAAGTAATTATACCACAAAGCATCAAAATCAAAACCAGCTCCAGTTTGGACGTTCACGAGGTCTAAAACCCTAAGGACTCTCCACGCCTAAGGCATTACTTGACACGGCGCTAACGCCAAAATGGCTAGAAAATCTCTGACAAGAGAAGAAAAAGGAAATTTATGCCCTATTCTAAACGGGTACACATAGAAGCAAATCCACCCTTCGTAACGCGCGTCGGCCCTCTCGTCTGGATGAGGCAGACTAGCGATTGTCTCCGGAGGAAAGCCCCCGACTTGGAGAACTTGATCCAGTTCCGCCTCTGACAAAGTGCTAACTAGCGCATCCGACTCCGTCAAGATAAAATAGGGAGGAACTTCACCTTCTCTAGCGTCGGAAAGAGTCTTCGACGACTCAGAAGCCTCAAGAGAAACCATCTCGAGAATAGAGAGGGAGGGGAATTGGAGAGCTATGGCTAGGAAAAATCAGAAAGCTATGACGAGAGAGACCAAGAAACTTACCAGAAGAAACTTGCAAAAGAAGAAGATGAAGACTAATCATTTCCCCTGCTCAGAATTTATGGAAAGATATCATGACCTACAGAGACGTCGCGTCATGCCCTAATCACAAGCCACGTCGACCTGTGCAACCGCGCCAGAAAGGACGGTGGAGATCGTGTCCAGAGAAGTTGCCACGGATTTCGGTCTACTTGCCTAAACAGTAAGCCCATAACAACTTGGGGCTATTGTTGGGCCTGGCATCCCAGGAGAAAGACGGATCAAGTGGATCGAGCTCAAGCCCACTGTAGATCGGAAGAACAGAGGAAAAGCCCAGAGGAGCCGACGAGACTTCTCTGGTCGAGTATCATCCGACAGGATCGCAAGGATCTTGCCACGCATTTAATGCTCAGATCACGCAACGGCCATAACATTAAAACCAACGTAATCACAGAGATTCAATGGCGCAATCTTCGCCATTACTCTCAACATTAAAGATGAAATATTCGGCAAGAAATGCAAAACGGTAACAAGGGTGAAAGACTTACCATATTGGGACGACAAAGAGGATAAGAAACAAGACGCACAATTACGCAAGGGACACGAGCATTCTTACTCAGAAAACACACCAGAATAGCACTATCGCTCTCAATCTAGCTCTCTAACGGCTTCCTACGCCTGACCCCCATCGGTCGCCACTCACAAGTCACTGGTCGAGTCTCACTCGATCTCTGGTTTTATCACGATAAGCTGTATCACGATTCAGTATGATTAAACACGACATCTAATAAAACCATCACGCTATTACATATTTATTCTTTGTTTATCTATTGCTTGCTTGGTTTGGATTGTTTTTTATCATTGGATCGACTAGTTACCCCGTCTAAGGCGATTTAGGTCGTCCGATCTTTTCGCCCCAAAACAGTATGTATGCAAGTTCAAGGGTCAGAATGACGCTGATAACGGCAGGCTTATCAATGCGATGGTTGCGTTTAAGCTACTTCGACAAAGATGTGTCGGATACCTATGCTATCTGGACAAGCCAAGAAAGATGAACCTTCAATTCCTGATATTCCGGTCATCCGTGAATTTCCGGATGTATTTCCGGAGGAGATTCCTAGTTTACCCCCGTATCATGACGTAGAATTTACCATTGATCTCGAGTCTGGTACCGCGCCGATCTCTAAGGCACCGTACCGGATGGCTCCTCCTGAGATGCAAGAGTTGAAGAAGCAACTCGAGGATCTTCTTGAGAAAGGATATATAAGACCGAGTGCATCACCTTGGGGCACTCCGGTTTTGTTCGTCAAGAAGAATGATGGATCGTTTCGACTTTGTATCGACTATCGAGAGTTGAATAAAGTCACGATCAAGAATAAGTATCTGTTGCCGAGGATTGATGATCTGTTGGATCAACTGCAGGGAGCAAAGGTCTTTTCCAAAATTGATTTGAGGTCTGGTTATCATCAGCTCAGGATTCGTGAGAAAGATATTCCGAGGACTGCGTTCCAAACGAGATATGGTCACTACGAGTTCGTAGTCATGCCATTTGGACTTACTAATGCTCCAGCAGTCTTCATGGATCTAATGCATCGATGTTTCCACCAATACTTGGATAAGTTCATAGTGGTCTTCATCGATGATATTCTGATCTATTCCCCGAGTGAGGAGGTTCACGAGGAACATCTTCGGATTACTTTGTCAATCCTTAGACAGAATCAGTTGTACGCAAAGTTGTCTAAGTGTGACTTTTGGATAAAAGAAGTGGCTTTCTTAGGCCACGTGATTAATGAGAATGGGGTTATGGTTGATCCCCAGAAGATTAAAGCAGTAGCCAATTGGAAGCGGCCTCAGAATGTGAAGGAGGTGCGCAGTTTTCTAGGACTCGCTGGATATTACAGACGGTTCGTGGAGGGATTTTCTAAGATCGCTCTACCCATGACTGGTCTGCTTCGCAAAGTCCACAAGAAGTTTGTCTGGGATGACAAGTGCGAGGCCAGTTTTTAGAAGTTGAAGCAGTGTCTGACCTCTGCACCAGTGTTAGCACTACCGGAAGGAAATGATGGTTATGTGGTCTATAGTGATGCTTCGAAGAGTGGTTTGGGATGTGTGTTGATGCAAAGAGGCAGGGTTATTGCATACGCATCTAGACAATTGAAGACTTATGAAGCAAACTATCTGACGCATGATCTGGAATTAGCAGTCGTAGTATTTGCGCTAAAGATTTGGAGACACTATCTCTATGGTGTGAGGTGCCAAGTCTTCACCGATCATAAGAGTCTAAAGTACGTGTTCACTTAGAAGGAGCTGAATATGAGACAACATCGCTGGTTAGAGCTACTCAAAGACTACGACATCGAATTGCTGTATCATCCGGGCAAGGCTAATGTAGTAGCCGATGCATTGAGCCGGAAGACGCCGCACGAGACTGTAGTGGCTCTACTTACTGCTCAGACCAAGCTGAATCAAGGGTTGTGCGAGATTGAAGTCTTGTACGATCAGCGTAGAGGATATCTGAGCATGCTTGAGATTCAGGCCACGGTACTTGATCAAATCAGGGAGAAGCAGGTTGATGATGTAGTCATTGTGAAGCTAAGCAGTGAAGTGATGGACAGGAAAGCTCTCGGTTTCGTGATTCAGGAAGATGGATCGCTCTGGTTTCAGGACCGGATCTGTGTGCCTGACGTTGATGGTCTTCGCCAGTTGGTGATGAAGGAGGCCCATTCATCAGCTTATTCTGTACATCCAGGCTCTAGCAAGATGTACAAAGACCTCAGAAAGAAATTCTGGTGGCCCAACATGAAGTGGGATGTAGCAGAGTTTGTGGTGAAATGCTTGACTTGTCAGAAAGTCAAGATAAAACACCACAGACTAGGTGGTGAGTTGCTACCTCTTCCAGTGCCAGAATGAAATGGGAGGATATTGCTATGGATTTCATCACGGGGCTGCCAAAGACTCAAAGCCAGAAGGAGGCTATATGGGTAATCATTGACAGGATCACGAAGAGTGCTCACTTCGTGGCTATCAAGTCAACATGGGGAACCCAGAAGCTATCAGAAGTGTTTTTACACGAGATTGTCCGTTTGCATGGTACTCCAAAGACCATTGTATCGGATCAAGATGGCCGATTCATGTCAAGATTCTGGAAAGAATTACACAAGGCCATGGGAACCGAGTTGAGATTCAGTATTGTGTTTCATCCTCAGACGGATGGACAGTCTGAGAGGACCATCCAGACCTTAGAAGATATGCTAAGAGCTTGTACACTCGATCGTCCGACTAGCTGGGAGAACAACCTGAGTCTGATTGAGTTCACGTACAACAACAGTTGGCATGCTACCATAAAGATGGCTCCATTCGAGGCTTTGTATGGTCGAAGGTGCAGATCTCCGATTTGTTGGGATGAGAATGCCGACAAGGTTCTGCTCGGACCGGAGCTAGTCGAAAGGACTGCCTCGGACATTGCTTTGATAAGACAAAGGATGTTGACAGCTCAGAGTCGACAAAAGTCTTATGTAGATCTGAAGCGCAGGAATGTCGAGTTTGAGGTTGGTGACAAAGTGTTTGTCAGAGTATCGCCATCAAAGGGTGTGTTTAGATTTGGTAAGCGTGGGAAGCTTAACCCTCGCTACGTGGGACCATTTGAGATCCTTGATAGAGTGGGGTCTCTAGCGTATCGTTTGGCATTGCCGCCATCGGCGCATCTAGTGCATAATGTATTCCACGTATCCTTGTTAAGGAAGTACGTGCCTGATGAGTCTCATGTGCTGAGTTATGAAGACATCGAGTTTCAGACAAATGGTACCTATGAGGAGATACTGGTGCGTATTCTCGAACGCCGTGAGAAGCAGTTACGGAACAAGGTGGTACCATTGATACAGATTTTGTGGTCCAAGTCAGGAACTGAGGAGGTTACTTGGGAAACCTGGGAGACTGAGGAGGATATGCTTAGACGCTTTCCCGAGTTGTTTTCGGCCTAGTTTCGCGGTCGAAACCTTTTTAAGGGGGTAGTGTTATAACGCCTCGTTTTTTTTAGGTTATTCGGCCAAGTTTCGGGTCGAAACTTCTTTTAAGGGGGAAGTGATGTAATACCCCTCATTTTTAGTAAGGGCATTTTTGTGATTTTCCAAACACTCGTACTGAAGTCGAATTAATTTCAGAGAAGTTCAGACATTCTGTTAAATGCTCAATCTTTTTAATAATTCCCTGAGTGGAATAAAATACATTCGACGTACTTTTGGGGTTTAGAATATTTGTTCGGGTATGAATATATTTAATCCGGGGTTAAGACTCATACCCATAATTCTTCCCGGACGAAAGAGGGTGAAAGAGGTAGGATTTGGCCTCCACCGCGCCCGCGGTCATACCCACTGCACCCGCGGTCAGAAATGGCCTTCACCGCACCCCGCGGTGAGACCCACCGTACCCGCGCCGTCATCATTACTTTTCTGCTTCGCCTAACTTTGACCGTCGTGCGCCTGAGCTGCTTCGCCCCTGTCGGAGCTGAGGCGGTGGGGGAGCTGGTTGCTTGAGCTCCTTGTTTGGCCTATATAAGGAGGGGACTTGGAGGAGGAAGCCATATCAATCTCTCTCTCTCAAATCTCTCTCTCGTTCCATTGTCGCCGGATTTGCAAGCTTTCGCCGGAGTTGTCGCCGGAGCTACCATAGGAAAAGGAGGTACTCTCAGGGTGGTGTTTGGTGACCCAAGGAGTTTGGAAGTCGAAGCCCATCCAGATCGAACCCCATCGTGTCGATTCCGGTGAGTTTCTTCTTCGTTGTGTCGCCGCTATAGCTCGACCGCACCCGCAGTGTGCCTGGGCACTCGTGGTTGTGGCTTGGGCTTTGTGATCTCGATTAGGACTTTCGTTCCTTCGATTTCATTCGTCTTTCTTTAGATTCATATATTTTATTATCGAATCTAACTTAGGGTTTCGTTATGGATCGTTTCGTAGGAATCCATAATCTGAGTTTTGTCCTCGTTTCGGACCCGGAAACCCGTTGTCTTTGAGCTTCGTCTAATCTAAGGCAAGTGGCGGTTCGCTCTTGCTTATCATTCCATATTTCTATTAATTATCAATTGTTTAATTGTTAATTAAATTGGGATGAATTACTGGTTTCGTTGGGAACAGTTTTCTTTAAATGATAAGATTAAAATGAATATTATGATAGGTTGTATATACTACTAGAAACAACGCTATTATATCTGTTATTACCGTGATGGTATTGTTGTGGATTTTTATGCGAACTTGAAATATAGTTAGCAGTGGATTTTATGTGCACTTGAGATATAGTTAGCACGAGTATTCGTAGGAGTGCTGCTTACCTTGAGAGGTAGCCATTTCTTTATAACCCAGTGGATAGGATGTTCAAGCCCTAACACCGTTTCTCTAGTCATGACTATCCCCTATCTGAATATAGGGGAGGTGTGCTTAGCCGGCGTCAAACCTTTAGGGATTTATTCCCGACTATATATCTCTATATCCTGAGGGATGAGATGATTATGATAAAAGCTTATAACGTTAATATACGTTTTGGAATTAAATAAGATAAGTGCCGTTATGCACATAATTAATGAACCTTAGGGCGAGAAGTACAACTTGGAAACTCGTCCGGGACTTCGATTAGAGTAAGTCCACCTTCCAAATCTGAATTCGCATTGTGCGGTGAGGTTGGTCGTGGACCCAAATAGTCAAGTCAGTTTTAAAACGCTTGTGTGAATAATAATGTTCCCAAACATTGTCATACTTTCCGATAAGACTCAATTCGTTAGAGTCTTCTCTTCATATGTGTCCTTAAGACTCAATCTTTCAGAGTCTTCTCTTGATCATACCTTTTCGTATTTTTCAGTAGGAGTATGGTGGTTGACTATCGTCATCGACTTTTATTCGAGAAGCGATGAGTCTAACCTAATACGACTACTTAGAACCTTTCTGTTTTATCCTTGCATAGTCTTTCATTAGACTAACCAACCGGTTATATTCCCTTGCATGGTTGGCTGGTGTCATCCGTCTCATACGGCACATCAGATAAACGTCTGTTCCATGAAAGCTAGAAACGACGATGGAGGCAAATGGAATTTTGAAGAGTTTTTATCAAGGTTAAGATCCTAGGCGTGTGATCGCTAGATCAAAACCCTTGTGTCATTTATTTTAAAAAGACTTCCGATGTATTAAGACTTCCGCTGTAACATATTTTGGTTGTATTTGGATTATGGATGTAATTCCGAAACTTTGATTTAATCCAATACTATGACATTTCGTATTATAAATGTTGTTTTATGATTTGTATAAACTGGTTAAGCATTGGGTGGCTTCGAATGTGGAATCTGAGGTCACTGGCGGTGATACCTTTCAAGGATATATTTGGGGGTGTTACACTGTGAAGGGTAGTACGCGGCGATGAAGGCAGATGGTGTTTTTAAGAGTTTTCTCAAGGTTGAAGATCTTAGGCGTGTGATCGCACTGATCAAAACCATTATGAAATTTATTAAAAGACTTCCGCTGTATTGAAACAATTCTGTATTTTGGATGTATTTGGGATTTACAAATGTAATCCGTGACTTTGGTTTGAATAAATGTTATGATATTTGATATGATTAGTGTTATTTTATGGTTATTATAAAATGGTTAAGCCTTGGGTGACTTCAGATGGGTAATCTGAGGTCACTGGCGGTAATACTTTCAAGGATAAATTTGGGGGTGTTACAGATTTGGTATCAGAGCCAAAAGTTTTTAAAACGGGTTGGGTTTCAAATCGTTTTACCTAAAACAAAAATTTTATAAACCGTTTACCCGCTCGTATTGTGAAAAGTTGTTGGTTAAATCCAAAAGTTGAAAATTTTGAATAAAATCGCACTAGAGTAAGAGGTGCATTTTCAAATCTCTGCCATTCAAGTCGTGCCTTCTTTCCAGTCTGATATAGTAAGTTCGCTTCTATATTTAGAAAGACTAATCCTTTCTCGTCGCCTTTTTCAGGTCATGGGCGCAATCGTTTCTCAACTTTGGAACAAGAAGGAAGTCGAGGTGGTTCTGCCATCTCCAGTCAGGCTTGAGTTCCCGGTTCCCCCTCAGTGCTTTGAGGTAGGGGAGCCAAGTTGCCCACCCGAGGAGGTGAAGACCGTGCTCGAGGAGTCGGTAGTGTTGGTGTCTGACGGGGCCAGAGTTCCCGAGGTGGAGCCTGAAGCAGACCCGAGGGAGGACACCGAAGAAGAGGAGGAGCCGTCGGAGTACGTGGGAGGGTACTACGACGACGACTTCGAGGTAGAAGAGGATCCAGAGGAAGACCCGGAAGAGGAGGATCCGGAGGAGGAGGACCCTGAGGAGGACCTCGAGGAACATGGTTACGACTTGGAGCACTTGCTGGAGGACAGCGAGGACCCGGGGATGCAGTTCATTTTCCTGAGTCCAGTGTTACCAACTGAGTAGGAGTATACGCCGTTGTCCCCTGCCGCTTGGGAGGCGCTTGGGATTTCGGGTACCGTCAGGAGGAGAAGTGGGCCGCTGGATGCACCAGAGGACCCGCAGATTATCCCTACTCCGAGGAGGCCGATGGTAAGTCCTGCTTCATGGCATGTGCTTCATCAGAGTGAGATGGCTTCCTCTGAGGTGCGTCGCCAGGTGGATGAGGCGGTCGAGCGTGCTCGAATGAGGGAAAGGTCTTGGTAGGCGATGGGTACACCGAGGGTGGTCCTGATCCAACAGGCCAGGCCTAGGCCCCGAGTGCTCATTGAGCGCATGGAGGAGTGGATGAATGCCTTGTATGACATGGAGGAGAGGACATACGAGACGGAACTCGGTCTCTCCCAAATGATTGGGGACGTCCACGAGCTCCAGGAGTATATCCGACAGGCGAAGTTGCTACTCAACCCTCAGTACGAGGTGAACAGGGCAGACTTTCTATCAGGGTTTCTTGAAGAGTTTTGCTACCCACCAGGATCTGACGGGGCAGGGCCAAGTGTTCCCGTGTCTAGAGAAAGACTGAGGATACCGAGGCCTAGAGATGAGCCGTGTGCTCCGGGCCCAAGTAGGTCGAGGAGTCCGACACTAGACCCTGAGGATAGACCCCTTCCGAAGAGGATATGTATGAGGGCCACTGGGTATAGGAAACTTTTCAGGGCACCATGATGTAGGCCAGTGTTGAGCTTTAGTGTTTTCTTTTTCTAGTCATTTCATTTCGTTATAGTTGTAGCCTCCTGGCAATTTTGTCTTTTCGCTTGGGAGGGCTTTTCTATGTATAACTTATCAAACTCAGTTTCAGTTCTATCATCAATGAAAAGTTTACCAGTTTGATCTATTTCGAGTCAATTTTATACGTTGTGCATATTAAACTAATATTAATGTTGTGAAATACTTGGGAATTGATCGGTAAACAGATGGTGAACACAAGAAACACCATTCGTGCTGGTGTTGGGCCAAGCAACAACCCCAGACTGAATTTGAGGAGTGCCGCAAATCAAGGGGATGAGAATGAGTCGGTTTCTCACAACAACCCTGAGGGCAGTGGCCAGGTTCCAGACAATCCTCAGGTGCTATTTGACGCCGCGGCTATTGAAGCTATTCGGGGGATCGTGATGCAAGCGGTCATCGATATCTTGCGGCCAATCGCACCACATGCACAAGGTGTGCCAATTCATCAGGTGGTTCCTAGATTTGAGAAGCTAGTTGTCCATGTGCCTCAGGAAGATGCCGTCAGGAATAGAGGAAACTATGGTCGTGCGCTGAAGGCCATTAGCTCTATGAGGCCTGACAGCTATGATGGAAAGGGAGAACCAGTCAAAGTGGCATATTTGTTCTTACACATGGAGAGGTTATTCAGAAACGCCGAGTGCACTGAAGCTGAGAAAGTGCACATTGCTTCCATTCAACTGAAGGAGGTGGATAGCGAATGGTGGAAAAGAACCGGTCTAGCTGATCATCCCGGTTTGAACTGGGAAATGTTTAAGACAAAGATGACCGATCGTTTCTTTTCCCGTGCTATGAGGGAAGAGAAGCATAAGGAGTTTCTCTATCCGAAGACGGATGGATTGAAAGTGACTGAGCTTGTAGCCGAGTTCAATCACCTATTGCAGTACGTTGGGCCGGAAGTGTCCAGTGAGGAGCAAAAAATCTGGCATTTCCACGAGTGGATGAATCCAGACATCAAGCCACTGATGGTGCGCCACGGATGCTCTACCTTGGAGCAGTACGTGGATGCTGCCTATAAGTTGGAGGTGACTCTAGAGGAGTCGACGAGAAAGCACAATCGCCAGAGACCGGCGTAGAGCCAGCCTCAGGCAAGTGGGTTCAAGCGACCCGCGCCACTGTCAAATTTTGCCAAGTCTTGCCGGGTGAGAACATAGGCGACTCAGGCAGGGTCCGCTCAGCGCTCGGGTCAGAGCAAGAATCCGATCCAATGTTACAACTGTGGCATGCCGGGGCACAAGAGCAATGAGTTTCCGAAGGATAAGAGGACGTGTTTTGCCTGCGGAAAGGAGGGGCACTTGTAGACGTTTTGTCCGTAAAGGAGACAAAAAGGAGCTGAGTCACATCAAGGGTTTGTTAGTCATAACAACCGACCCCGATTCAAACCAGTGGAGGCTCCTAGTCCTTCGATGCAGACAATGGCTCAGAACAAGGGGAATGCCCCAGCTGCTTCAGGAGGTCAAGGTCAGCGACTCTACGAGATGCGTGAGGATGACGGACCTAATGCTCTGATTGCTCAAGGTACTCTATACCTTCATTCTACTTCTGTGTGTATATTGTTTGATTCGGGTGCTACACATTCTTTCATTTCGGAGGACTGTGTGAGTAAGCTAGGCTTAGTGTGCAATGAGGCTTGTGCGCCTTTCGTAGTAAATCTTCCCAATGGTGAGCAGTTGGTGGGAACCAAGCGTCTGTCAGAATTTCCAATTACCATTCAGGGTAGGAAGTTCGAAGCAGATTTGATCTGTATAGCCATGGCTCCATACGACATTATTCTCGGGATGGATTGGCTGACGCGTCATGGGGCGGTAATCGATTTTAGCTCAAGGACTGTGACAGTATCATCTGGGGGCCAGTTTGTATGCAAGTTTAAGGTTCGTAATGACGCTGATAACGGCAAGCTTATCAATGCGATGGCTGCGTGTAAGCTACTTCGACAAGGTTGTGTCGGGTACCTGTGCCACTTCCTTGATCTAGAAGTCACACTTAGACAACTTCGCATACAGCTGATTTTGTCTAAGGTGATCCGCAGATGTTCTTCGTGAGCTTCCTCACTCGGGGAATAGATCTGAAGTTGAAGAGGTGTCTGACCTCCACACCAGTTTTGGCGCTACCGGAAGGAACCGATGGTTATGTGGTCTATAGTGATGCTTCAAAGCATGGGTTAGGATGTGTACTGATACAAAAAGGGAAGGTTATTGCGTACGCATCTCGTTAGTTGAAAACCTATGAGGCAAATTATCCGATGCATGATCTAGAGTTAGCGGTTGTGGTTTTCGCGTTGAAGATTTTGGGGCACTATATCTATGGTGTTAGGTGCCAAGTCTACACCGATCATAAGAGTCTCAAGTATGTGTTCACTCAGAAGGAGTTGAATATGAGATAATGTCGCTGGTTAGAGCTACTCAAAGACTACGACATCGAGTTATTGTATCATCCGGGCAAGGCTAACGTGGTGGCCGATGAATTGAGCCGAAAGACGCCGCATGAGACCATAGTAGCTCTACTCACTGCTCAGACCAAGCTAAGCCAAGGATTGTGCGAGATTGACGTCTTGTACGATCAGCGTCGAGGATGCCTGAGTATGTTGGAGATTCAGGCTACGCTACTAGACCAGATCAAGGAAAGGCAAGTTGATGATGTGGTCTTGGTGAAGTTAAGCAGTGAAGTGATAGACGGGAAAGCTCCCGGATTCGTGGTTCAGGAGGATGGATCACTCTGGTTTCAGGACCGGATTTGTGTGCCTGACGTGGATGGCCTTCGCCAGTTGGTGATGAAGGAGACCCATTCGTCAGCTTATTCTGTACATCCAGGCTCTAGTAAGATGTACAAAGACCTCAGAAAGAAATTTTGGTGGCCCAATATGAAGTGGGATGTAGCAGAATTTGTGGCGAAATGCTTGACTTGTCAGAAGGTCAATATTGAACACCGTAGACCAGGTGGTGAATTGCTACCTCTCCCAGTGCCAGAGTGGAAGTGGGAGGATATTGCTATGGACTTCGTCACGGGATTGCCGAAGACTCATAATCAAAAGGATGCTATATGGGTGATCATTGACAGGCTCACGAAGAGTGCTCACTTCGTGGATATCAAGTCGACATGGGGAACCCAGAAGCTATCAGAAGTTTTCCTACACGAGATTGTCCGTTTGCATGGTACACTAAAAACCATTGTATTGGATCGTGACGGCCGATTCATGTCGAGATTCTAGAAAGAACTCCACAAGGCCATGGGAACCGAGTTGAGGTTCAGTACTGCGTTTCATCCTCAGACGGATGGACAATCTGAGAGGACCATCCAGACACTGGAGGATATGCTAAGAGCTTGCGTACTTGATCGTCCGACTAGTTGGGAGAACAGCTTAAGTCTGATTGAATTCATGTACAACAATAGCTGGCATTCTACCATTAAGATGGCTTCATTCGAGGCATTGTACAGTCGGAGGTGCAGATCTCCAATTTGTTGGGACGAAAATGCCGACAAGGTTCTGCTCGGACCAGAGTTAGTCGAAAGGATTGCCTCGGACATTGCTTTGATCAGACAGAGGATGTTGATGGCTCAGAGTCGACAGAAGTCTTATGCAGATCTGAAGCGCAGGAATGTCGAGTTTGAGGTAGGTGACAAAGTGTTTGTCAGGGTGTCGCCATACAAGGGTGTGTTCAGGTTCGGCAAGCGTGGGAAGCTTAACCCTCGCTACGTGGGACCGTTTGAGATCCTTGACAGAGTGGGGACTCTAGCGTCTCGTTTAGCATTGCCGCCATCGGCGCATCCCATGCATAACGTGTTCCACGTGTCTTTGCTGAGGAAGTACATGCTAGATGTGTCTCATGTGCTGAGTTATGAGGACATCGAGATTCAGGCAAATGGTACCTACGAGGAGATACTTGTGCGTATTCTCGAACGTCACGAGAATCACTTGCGGAACAAGGTGGTACCATTAGTACGGATTCTTTAGTCCAAGTCTGGATCTGAAGAGGTTACTTGGGAAACCTGGGAGACTGAGGCTGATATACTTAGTCGTTTTCCCGATCTGTTTTCGGCCTAGTTTCGGGGTCGAAACCTTTTTTTAAGGGGGCGGTGATGTAATATCCCGTATTTGTTTTTGTTATTTCCGGCCAAGTTTTGGGGTCGAAACTTGGCTTTAAGGGGGTAGTGATGTAATACCCCTCATTTTAGTAAGGGTATTTGGGTATCTTCCCAACCCTCGTTCTATAATTGTGACGCGTTTGGCGAAATTCGGAAATTCTGTAACTCGTATAATCTCTGTAATAATTCTTTGAGCGTTATAATATACATTCGATGTATTATTAAGGCTGGGAATATTTTTATGGATACGAGTATTCAATGTTGGGGGTAAATCCACGTGTAAAACCTTTCCTAGAGGTCCCGGATGCGCGAGTGGCATTTCCGCGACCGCAGAAGAATTTCCGCAATCGCGAAAACATGTTCATCGTCTTCTTCCAGAACCTCGGCGTTTCGCCGGTTCCGAGGCCGCCATTACGCCGGGGGGAGGCAGATTGATTCGTCTGGCCGACGTTACTCCCCTTCTCACCCTATAAATAGGGCCTTCAGCCCTCGGATTCTCCATCCACAGTGCTCTCGATCTCTCTTTCCTTCTCTCGTTCCCTTGTCGCCGGAGTTCGTGCCATCCTCGGAAGCTTGCCGGAGTTCTCACCGGAATTGGTGGTGTTCCCCTAGTGCCTTGGAAGCGTGGAGTTATAGCATCATTGTTCGAAGCTGGGGAGCATCGTCGTCGTAGTCTTTCGGTGAGCCTTGTGCCGATTTAGGGCCGCGTCAGGGAGGGATCCGCGATCGCAGATATGAACACCGCGACCGCGGATGGTGCCTAGAAATCCACGACCACGGAATTCAAAACCGCGACTGCGGCTTGCCTTAGCAAGCGCGATCGTGGCTTTGGACGAGCCGGTCACGGATGGGACCCTCGTTCCTTTCGTTTCCGTTCGTTTCATTATATTCGTATCGAATCTAACCTAGGGTTTCGTCGTGGGTTCGTTGTCGTCGTAGGAATCCGTAACCAGATTCCGTTTTCAGTTCCCAGATACCCGGAACCCGACAATCTACGTTCGTCTCGATTAAGGCAAGTGGCGGTTCGCTCTTGCTTATCATTCCATGTTTTGGTTAATTATCAATTATTTTAATTGTTAATTAAATTGGGATGAAGTGTTGTTTTCGTTTGGGGAACAGATTTTATAAATGTGTGATTTAAAATGCGATATTATTATAGGTTGTATATACTGCTAGAAACAACGCTATTATATCTGTTATTATCGTGATGGTATTGGTGTGGACTTTATGTGCGAACTTAATATATAGTTAGAACGAGTATTCGTAGGAACGATATGTATCTCATTGCGAGTACTGGCTGTTTCTTTATAACCGTGGTGCGTAGGATGTCCAAGCCCTAACACCCTTCCCTGGTCATGACCTACCCCTATCCGAGTATAGGGGTGGTGCACACAGCCGGTGCCAAACATTCGGGAAATGCTCCCAAGATATATCTCGTATCGAGATGATATATTTATATGATAAAAGCTGTAACGTGAATATACGTTTTGTAATTAAATAAGATAAGTGCGATTATGCACATAATTAATATACCCTCGGGCGAGGAGTGCAACGTGGAAACCACCCGGGCTTCGATTAAAGTAAGTCCTCCTTCCAAATCTGAATTCGCATTGCGCGGTGAGGTTGGTCGTGGACCCAAATGGTCAAGTCATTTTAAACGCTTGTGTGAAATTATAACGTTCCCAAACACTTGTCATACTTTCCGATAAGACTCAATCTTTTGGAGTCTTCTCTTCATACGTTCCCGTAAGACTCGACTTTTGGAGTCTTCTCTTGTTCATACTGTTTCGTATATTTCCGTAGGAGGTTCACTGTCGTCATCGGTTATTATTCGAGAAACGACAGGTGTAACCTAATACGACTACTTAGAACCTTTCTATTTTACCCTTGCATAGTCTTTCATTAGACTAACCAACCGGTTTATTTCCCTTGCATGGTTGGCTGGTGTCATCCGTCTCATATGGCACATCAGGAAAACTTCCCTTCCGTGAAGGCTAGTACGCGACGATGAAGGCAGAAAGGGGACTTAGCTTGGGTTGGGCTTTGGCTCTTAATACCAATTGATGAGGAGTACAACGTATATAAGCATTCAAAATGAATTTGAGAGAGGAGAAAGGGGACTTAGCTTGGGTTTTGGCTCTTGATACCAATTGATGAGAATCAAACCCTCAAAAGAGGTTTTTCTTCCCAAGAGAAGCTAGGTCGTGGCCAAGCTAGGGTTCCTCCTTCACTCTTGAGCTTGGATGGCCTCCAATGGCCTTTGGAAGAGGATCTCGGTCGTGGAAGAGGTGGAACGTCAAGGGAGCGCCGAGAGGGCCGGAGGGCGGCCGAGGGGAGGCGCGGCTGGCGGCGCTAGGCTTCGTGGCCAAGGGACCCTCCTCTAGAGGTTCCTTGGCTGAACGGAATGTGTTCCTACCAATTTGTATGCTTGGCTTTGTGAGAATATGAGATTGAGAGGAAGAAATGCAAGATTGAAGACTTGGGTTGAAGAGATAGTGGCTGCCTAGGAGAGATATACTCTTACCCAAGGCTTTGGCCACTCTTTAATTCTTCAACTAGTTTGCAAAAGGAGACAACAAGGAGTTTAAATAGTCTAGGGTTGTTGGGTGGACTAGGAGCCATTGGCAAATGGGTCCACACACCCACCAATAAAAGGAAATGCATAAATAAACCCACAAAGGGGTAAAGAGGGATAAAAGCCATAAGGCTTGGGTGGAGGCGCGCGCCTAGATGCCTTGGAGTCGAAGCACCGGGTGCTTGATTGTCGTGGCATGGAGGCGTGGGCGCCGTGGCTACTCCAAGGTGAGGCACAAAAGTGGGCTTGTCCCTTGGGTTGGTGGATCTCCGTCGCTTGGGCTTCAGATGGCACGGTGGACTAGGGCGTTGAGGGCTTGTGCCATGGCTCGGGCTCGGGCCCTAGTCATCGAGCCTTGAATGTCCTTGTTGATGGGTGTTTGGCACTCATCAACACATCTTGGAGAGATACTGAATCTAGAGTGGTTCTTCAGAATATCGTGGCAAATGTGAATGTTGTGGAGAATGGAGAGTCCCGAGATAAAGGCTCTTTGTTTGTTATCGATGAGGCCCCTGAGATTGATTTTGATCCGGTCAACAATGATTTTGTGATAGCTTTGTAGAGTGTATTGTAGCACACTAAGGGTATGAAGTCCTTAACAACGGTTGGATTACTGACCTTCGACACTGTTGGATCGTTAGTGTTACGTCTGAGGGAACAAATGCTTTGTTCTCACAGAAGGTGCAGCAGAATAATATAGCAAGAAAGACAGTAATTAGAACTCACGATGTATAGTGGAAACCCCAATCAGTCAAATAACTAACTAGGGAAAAACCACTACCTTCAAGCTTCTCGCTTGAGAGGACTTTGAAGAGTCTACTTGTCTTATTGATTTCTTGATCGGTTACACTTGTAGCCTATACTTCAAACCCTAGACTTTCCACCTAGATTTGAATCTCTTTTACAACGAGAACACGAGCTCACTCTCTAAGACTCACAGACGCTTCACTTTTTTTTTCTCAATGACAATGATCGGAATTTGTACCTAAGAAATGAGTATCACACTTCTATTTATACAACTAAAAAATCCTACTAACAATATAAGATCTCTCTCTCTAATTTCAGCAACAAGAAGATATTAAAATGATTTGATAAGATAAAATCTCAACCAAATATATTATCTAAAGAAAGATTTCCTAAGATAATATAATCGGAATAAGATAATATATTTCTCTCTCCAAATCTTCCAATCGGCGTGATTCACTTGATTTCCCTTTTCTTCAACCGCATGATCTTCTAAGATAATCTTCATAATCTCCATGCTTGAATTCTTCGTACCATTTGCAGCTTGAAGTTTGTTCGGCACTGATATTCCTTGAGAGATAACAAAGCGTATGGAGACTGCTTTGTTCCCTCTGCAATCTTGCACTGCTAATGGTTCCTTGTGATAACTGTATTTGTTCCTGAAACACTTGGATACCAGATTAGTTGAATGTTTGTTACCATCAAAACCTAAGGAATTCAACAAGCACCAAGGTGAGGATGGGGTGGTTGAGTTGTTGAGGAGGCGTCATGAGTTGAAGAAGTCCACTATGGAAGATGACACTCCAGTACATGTAACATTCCAAGATTTTTCAAAGAAAAGATAGTTAAATCCGTTAGAATGTGGTGTCTTGCAATCCTTAATGGAGAAGATGGATGATTAGCTTCAGCGTAAGTGACATGTTTGATAAGGTCAAGGTGTGATTCGTTGTGGATGAGGGGGGCATGGTGATGTTGGAGGTATTGAAGGGGGGGTATGGTTAGGCTGCCAAATGAGGTTGTAGAAACCTTCAATCAAAATTCTTGTAATGCCAACTTTATCAGTATTCTTCCTATCCATGGAGTCAAGTACAAAGTTTATAGAGTTTTTGGACCTTCTACTTTTGTTATGATTGTGGAAAAGAGAAGTACAAGGATCCAATTGATTTTGGATTGTTGCTGAAGAATTCCTCTGAGCTTTTCCATTTCACTCTTAAGGTCGGAGATACAGTAAGATTCAGCTTTGTGAATGGTAGCATCAAAAGGGTTTGTGTGGGAGGCAATATTAATTGTTGGATTCAAGCTTGCTTTTGTTATCTTCAATCTTCGTAGAGAGCGACTCAATAATATCGGATTGAAATTTGCAAAGTTTGTATTCCAAGGCCTTAAGTTTGAATTCCAGACTTCAACAATGGTAGGAAGGAAGGCTTCATGAGAAGCCCAGTTATTGTTGAATTTGAAGGGGGTGTTACTTCTTTTGTGGGAATGACTAAGAGAGAGAATGGATGGTTTGTGGTCTGAGAGATCAGGAGGAGCAAAGAAGGTGGAGGAACTAGGGAAGAGTCTAAGCCAATTGGCATTCGTTAGAACCTTATCAAGTTTGCATCACGTACGAGCTCATTCGTTGTTTTTATTATATTTAATTTTTTTCTTTAAATTTATTTTTATATATACAATAATCTAAAGTCGGACTAATTTGTCCTACATGTCGTCCATTTAACTATGACATAAACATTTTTTTTACCAATTACCTTACCATCTTTCACATTGTGGTTTATTACTTTATTTTTTTCACATTTGTTCAACAAATAATCCTTATCTTTAAAGACATTATACATAGGACATGGTCCTCATGATAAACCAGCAGCAAGGACTACACTGCCTAAATGAGCTAATCTATAGGTCACACGATTAATTTCCCTGATAATATGTCGGACATTTGTTTTCAAGGACCCTAACAAATCTATTTTGAACTCTGAGATTCATCCCAATTTCTCATAAGCAACTTTATATTTTTTAATAGAATTAATGATACATAAATTATTACATTTTATTTCTATCTATGTACTCCCTCTCATCAGTTTTAACTGACACTAGTGTAGTACCCGTGCCTTGCAAGGATCTGTTTATTTTTTTTTATTTTTTTAAAATAGTATATAAGAAAATATTTAATTGATATAGAAATATATAGGCAGTGACTATTATAAAAAAGATGAATGCTAATATAAAAAAGGACTAATTGAATATAAAATATTGAAGAGATTAACAAAATACATTATCGAAAGAGAGGCGAAACTCTCCATAATTTTATTAATAGTAAAATTGGCTAAGTAGTTTTAAAACGTAGATAGTTACATCCCTAACATCTATACTACTAAAACGATAAAGCATAATCAAAATGTTTACCTAATACATGAAAATGAAACCCTAAACATAAATCTCATAAGATGTTCAAAATTGCTATAAATTATGAAAAACTTTGTTGTTATACTACATTGGTAGTAGTATTAGATCTTTTTTTGTTTTTGTCTCATATCAAAATCTTTAAACCTTTCTTGCTAGTAACTCTTGATGATGCAACATAAAATTGACCATGAGTGATGCAAAATAAAACTGACCATGAGTGAAAATAGGGCGTGGAAGATACAATCCGAAATTTGTAAGAGATTGGCCCTGGCTATTGTTTGTCGTCATAGCAAAACAGACACTCAAGAGAAATTGTCTTCGTTGAAACTTGAACGGGTATGAAGTGTCTGACGGTGACATGAGCATGCGAGGATTCAAAACTGTATGTCTAATATTGTAGTTAAAATAATTCTTCCTTGTATGACATGACTGTCGAGTTGCGTGGTTATCAATCTTGTCCCATTGCATAAACTTGAAGACTGGTCAATATTTCAAAGAAGCATAATAGAGACTTTAACCTTAGTTTTTAATACATGATTTGGGACACTAAAGCATCTAATATTTTTCAAGTAGTCAGAAGTATAAACACTTGCATCGTTATCTGTAATAAAACTTGTCTTGCAAAGGCTATCCGAACTGAGATAGACTTTCTCATTACCTGGTAACAAAGACAATATATAGTTATTAACTCTATCTACATCTTCATGTGTTGGTGCAAGAATTGCTCGTTCTTCAAAGTATTTTGGAGACAATTGATTGTCCAAAAGAGAGGGATAAACAAACTTAATAATTGCTAGAATCAGATCTAAGTCATAATCATTCACCAATAGTTCATCAGGAATTTGTATTTGTGCTTCTCCATCTTGTCATCACCTATAATACCATCTCCGATGCTTAATACCCTTTTAGAAAATTCATTTGCTTCTTGTATATCATAATCAGATGTACCTTATTGAATCCTCATGTTTCTTGTCAAACTAAGAATTTTGCAACATTCCCACAAATAAGAGGAATTAATGGTGGCAAAAATAATATCTTGCTTGCTTCCTTTTGTGATAACGGGTAGGATTTGCCCAAAGTCTCCACCAAATACTACGACTTTCCCTCCAAAAGGTTATACTGAACTAAGAGGATTTTTAGCCCATAGAATATCTTTTAAAGTCATGTCTAATGCTTCAAAATAGAATCTATTCGTCATCGGAGCTCATCCCATATAATAAGTTTGGCAACACAAATCAATTCAGATAGTTTTGTACCTGAACTTAAGTTGTAAAGTTAACAAAACCATAACTTGTGAATCTGATCAAACTATATTAACTACGACCAATAAGTACTTTAAAAAATAATATTAATAATGTTAAATTATTACTTAACAAATACGTTGTGAAGATTATGCCCATATGAAATTTGGTTTATAATTATGTTAAAGTGGGTTATTTATTTTATAGAGTTGTCGTTTGAAGATAAAAATACATTATGAAAGAGCATATATATCATAATATAATATAATGCATATAAAAACAATGCAATTGATAAATAAAACATACTATATGCTCTGTAGTTCATATAAATTGGATTTAAATGACTTTCAATAAACTATACGAAATACATTAGTTATGGAAATTGGTAAGTAAACTACTACAACATAAACACTGGATTTATCTTAATCGACTTCGAGAGAATCTCTTCAATAATATTTTATATATTCTTGATAGAAATCTACGGTTTCAAGCAATTTGTGGACTTGATTGTAAAAATATTGTATAGCTTCTATCTGTAGAAAAATTATAGAGAAGATTTGTAAAAACAATAAGTGTTTTAAGATGATATAGCAAGATTAGTTGATATATATTTACTTACACCATCAAATAGATATATGAAAAATAGATTTTTCTATCTATTCATGATTAGTTAGGAAAATAAAGGGTTAAAAACTCCCTACGCATATAAATTGAGATTCTATAATAAAAATGTTTCTTATTGATTGTGATTGCTTACTATAATCAAAACTTATCTTATTATATACATGGAAAATAATTTTTTAATTTTTTCGTATATTTTCGAAACTTTATGCAGCTCTTTTAATTGATAATCTTTTTTTATTTTTTTCCTAATAGTTGGATGATGTAGTGGATGATGGTTAGATGAGTGATGACATGTAGGCAAATCAAATGTGGTGACAACACATAAGGTTTTGGTTTAGTAGATATATCGTAGATTTCACTCTGCGCTTTGAATGACTTTAAAAAAAAAAGATTATGCATACCAATAATATGTTTCATAAAATATATTGACATGGTCATAAACCATTATACTTATAGCATGTTTTCACCTTTATTTTGTATAAAGTTTACTTTTAGCGACTCTAACTTCTCGAATCCTAGTATTATATTTCCGGAATGTTAGAATACATTCATAGAAACATATTTTCATAGTAACTAAATTGAAATATTACCCATTGCATATTTCCAAATGTAGTTGATAATCCCTCATTAAACTACTTATTGGTGGTGCATAGAATTTGTTGCCTTTATTATTTAGTATTTTTAATTATGGAAATATAATAATATATATAAACTATATGCTTTTGATTGAGATGTTTAGTTTTGGAAATAGAATAATCTTATGAATAATTATTATATTAAATTTTGAAAAAAAAAATGATTTTTGAAGATCGTTATTATGATTGACATGTTTAGTTTAGGAAATAGGAGAATCTGATATATATATATATATATTTATTATATTAAATTGAAAATTTGAAAAATTGAGAAAATGTCATGTGACAGAATGAATAGGAGGATGTCATGTGGTATAACGATGAGATGGGCTTAATAGGGGATGCCATGTGGCATACAAGAGTTTTGGTTTAGTAGATAAATATTAGATTTTTATTTTGTAATTAAATATATCAAAACAAAGTGAAAAAAAAATGAGAGAATGACACATGACAAATGAAGATGATTTGATTAGGGAGAGTCATGTGATTTAGTTAGGTTTTAGTTTAGTGTATACATAGTAGATTGTTGTGGAAGTTTTGTATTGGTAATCATTGTTATTGATTTGCGTGATTTTTTTGTGTGTAAATTAGGAAGTGATTAGTTTATTTATGTGATTGATTTGTATCTAAATTAGGAATTAGTTAAGGTGTAAGATATATAATATTTTTTCTATAAAAATTTAGATTTACAAAAAAAAAATGAAATTCTCAAAAAATAGCATGTGGCATTTTTATTATGAGGGTGCAATGTGGTATATTGAAGTTATGTTTTAGTAGACATATAGTAGATTATTTATCATATAATACTTTGACCAAAAAATGTAATTGTATTTTATGATTATATCTATTAAATAAATTAGATATATATCTCTATGCGTCCTTTCCCAGACCACGACCATATAAAATAGATACAATAAATAAGATTTTTCCAAAATTGGTTTATGAAATTAATGTTAGTACACTTATAGCTCATTATTGAAAACTACCTTTAATAATTTATTTTCGTAAAAAACTAATAATTAGAAATTTAACATTACTAAGTAATAATTTATATCTTATTTCATTTATGTATAGAGTATGTAATAATGTATCCTTACATTATTTCTAAGATTCTGTATAATATTTTTTATTGCAAATATTTACAGTTTTAAAGTGCATATAAAAGTGCACGAATGTATGAACGTTTATGTAATAATGTATCCTTACATTATTTCTAAGCTACTAATTAATCACTTACTAACTACATATTTATGAACGTTTAGAAAATGAATGTACAAATTAAGGTCCTAATAAGATCAATATATAAATTTTTAAAAATGAAAAAAATGTTATATTATTATGGAAATTTATTTTATTGATTTTTTTGGTCCAAGTGTATTTGTTTATATAAGATTAGCTATTGATGGAAAGATGTAAGAGATTAGGTGGATTATTGTTAAGATTACAAATTTTCTTATTGGAAAGAATTAAGATATATATTGATTTTTAAAATAATTTTTTTATTACTTGAAAAATTGAGATGATGACAAGTGGCATATAATGGCATGATTTATTCTTAGAGTGACATGTGGCATAGGAAATTTTGGATTTGTTTATCCCTCTTCCTAATTTAAATAGAAATCAAGCACAAAGATTGCAAATCCAAATATTTTCTAATTATATATAGATTCAGAATTTCCTAGTTATATACAAATCCAAAATTTTCTAATTATATGGACGATTGATATATGAAATTATGATCAGAATATGATTTTGATATTAATATTATGTAGATCTATTTTTTTATTATATAGATTAATTTTAATAATTATTAATATCTTTTATTCAACATATATGACATAAAAACCCGTCTGGCATGGGAATTTCGATAATTAAGTACTAAATTTACAAACTTCCCTGAGAATTGCCACTGATGCATATTTGCATGTAATCGGAGGTGTATGTTTACTCAATTGAAGTAGATAAAATATTACCTACTTAAAATGCTAATTAATCCGTAATTCGCTAGTAGTATAGTAATACAAAAACCAAATATAAACACGTGCACTATATAAACCTCCGAGTCCTCCTCCATATTCTTATGTCACTGATTTGTAAGCAAATCTGAAGGTTCGGTTTTTGGAAATAAATTATTTGTTTGGTATGAATTTATTATTGCACTATAGCCTACATGTTTATTGAATATTTTGTGGTCCATTTTAAACAGAATTAATGTTAAAAATATTGCAAATTTATTTTCCTAAATCCATATAAACATCACGTGATTTTGGAGTTGATCATAGATGAAGAGAGTTGATATATAGCAAAGTAATAAATGCAATCAAAATGTAAACAAAAAACATCGTAACTAAGCTAGATTAAATAGATATATAGAAATTTGAAAAATATTGCCTACAAAATCTAGAAAAAAAATACTACTCCCTCCGATTTAATTTGACTGTTTTTGCATTTCATTTTTTATCAAAATTATTTGTCGTTCCAACCCCTCTTAATTACTATTTTCATTTTCCGATTACTTTGGTGGGTGCTTATTTTGATATCCAAACCAGTTGTTGTGTAGTACTCTTCTTTAATTGATGAGGAAACAATATGTGTATCGTCTGATATGATATCTTCCAAATTGCAATTAATGCAAATTTAAGTGCATTTGAATTTATTGCTTAATGAACGCGTTTAAAGAAATAATAAATTATTTTTTAATTTGTGTGTAATTGGATAAAACGTCAATTGACTATTGAGTAACAAAATCAAAAGCCTAAAAAGGCAAATTAAAAAAGATTTTTTGTGGTCCATTTTGGAAAGAATTAATGTTAAAAATATTACAGATTTATTTTCGTATAGTGCATAAACTAATATTACATAATATTTTGTGGTCAATATTGGAAAAAAATAATAAAATATTATAGAATATTTTGATGTATATTTTGAAAAGATTTTATTATAAATAATATTCGCATGGCAAGTGTGAAGTGTATGATTCTATTACTGCAAATTTTTGATTTTTTAAATAAATCTAAACAAATCGCAGGCTGTCACGTGTCCAATTCAATAACATAACGTCATGTGACAGCGTAAAATTCGGATTCATTCTGAAGGCGTCACGTGACGTAATGGGTATTATGCTTTAGTATATATATATATATAGTAGATTTTAGAACTTTACACACAAATTAAGAAAAATGTTAAATAATCCTCGTGACCGGCTTATTAAGTCACAATGTACTTATTTTTATTTTTTCTTGAAATCAACATGTCCTTAATTTAACGATGTGACTTAGCTGTTGTTAGCTCAGCACACTTATCAATATCACCAAATTTAAAGGCTGAAACTATATACACGACATTTTTCATCTATATACACGATAATCTGTACGTCAAGACATGGCGTGTACGCCATGTCTTGGCGTACAGGTGAAAATACGTATAATTGTAAGATTATACGTATTTTTTTTATAAAAAAGGTATAAATCTCTACGTCAGAATCTGGCGTACATACAGATTGGGCTAGCCCAACTTCTAAATTTAATTTTTTACAATCTTCTGTACGTCAGAATCTGGCGTACAGCGTAGGATTTTTTTTTATTTTTTTTTTTACATTTTTTTTTTCTGGACGCAACCAAGTGAACAATTTTTTTTTTTAAAATCTGTATCTGACTCTAGTAATAGACGTTTTCAAGTAATCAAGGTCACATGGCAATAAATTTGGTTGTATCATGAGGTTTCAATATACTTTTATTCATGTATGTTTCTCCACCAATTCATTTGATATTAATTGTTTGTTATTATTATTCTCGAAAATCACATATAACTATGGTTACATCTTATAGTTATATCCAATTTGGTTATATCTTATAGTTATATGCTACGGTTATATTCTTTAGTTATATACTATGGTTATATCCAATTTGGTTATATCTTATAGTTATATACTATGGTTATATCCAATTTGGTTATATCTTATGGTTATATCTTATAGTTATATCCAATTTGGTTATATCTTATCGTTATATCCTATAATTATATATTGTGGTTATATCCAATTTGGTTATATCTTATAGTTATATACTATGGTTATATCCAATTTGGTTATATCTTATGGTTATATCCTATAGTATATAACTAAAGGATATAACCATAGTATATAACCATAATATATAACTATAGGACAATAGTATATAACTATAGGATATAACCATAGTATATAACCATAAGATATAACTATAGGACAATAGTATATAACTGTAGGATATAACCATAGTATATAACTATAGTATATAACCATAATATATAACTATAGGACAATAGTATATATAACTATAGGATATAACCATACTATATAACTAAAGGATATAACCATAGTATATAACGATAAGATATAACCAAATAGTATATAACCATAGTATATAACTATAGGATATAACCATAGTATATAACTAAAGAATATAACCGTAGTATATAACTATAAGATATAACCAAATTGGATATAACTATAAGATATAATCATTGTATATAACCATAGTATATAACTATAGGATATAACCAAATTGGATATAACTATAAGATAAAACAATAGGATATAATCATAGTATATAACTAAAGGATATGACCATAGTATATAACCATAGTATATAACCATAAGATATAACTAAATTGGATATAACTATAGGACAATAGTATATAACTATAGGATATAACCATAGTATATAACTATAGGATATAATCATAGTATATAACTATAGGACAATAGTATATAACTATAGGATATAACCATATTATATAACTATAGGATATAATCATAATATATAACTATAGGACAATAGTATATAACTATAGGATATAACCATACTATATAACTATAGGATATAATAAGAGTATATAACTATAGGATATAACCATAGTATATAACTAAAGGATATAACCATAGTATATAACTATAAGATATAACCATAAGATACAACCAAATTGGATATAACTAAATGATATAACCATAGTATATAACTATATGATATAACCATAAGATATAACCAAATTGAATATAACTATAAGATATAATCATAATATATAATTATAGGATTTAACGATAAGATATAACCAAATTGGATATAACTATAAGATATAACCATAGTATATAACTATAGGATATAACCATAAGATATAACCAAATTGGATATAATCATAGTATATAACTATAAGATATAACCAAATTGGATATAACCATAAGATATAACCAAATTGGATATAACCATAATATATAATTATAGGATATAACGATAAGATATAACCAAATTGGATATAACTATAAGATATAACCATAGGATATAACCATAAGATATAACCAAATTGGATATAACCATAGTATATAACTATAAGATATAACCAAATTGGATATAACCATAGTATATAACTAAATAATATAACCGTAGCATATAACTATAAGATATAACCAAATTGGATATAACTATAAGATATAACCATAGTTATATGTGATGTTCGAGAATAATAATAACAAACAGTTAATATCAAATGAATTGGTGGAGAAACGTACATGAATAAAAGTATATTGAAACCTCATGATACAACCGAATTTATTGCCATGTAACCCTGATTACTTGAAAACGTCTATTACTAGAGTTAAATACAGATTTTAAAAAAAATGTTCACTTGGGTGCGCCCAAAAAAAGAAAAGGTTTTTTTTTTTTTTAAATCTTACGCCAGAATCTGGCGTACAGAAGATTGTAAAAAATCAAATTTAGAAGTTGGGCCGACTCTAATATGGGCTGACCCAATTTGTACGCCAGAATCTGGCGTAGAGATTTATACTTTTTTTATAAAAAAATACGTATAATCTTATAATTATACGTATTTTCACCTGTATGCCAAGACATGACGTACGTCATATCTTGACGAACAGATTATCGTGTATATAGGTAAAAAATATCGTGTATATAGCAGGCTCGAATTTAAAACTTCAGATAATCCAAATCAACTTGTTAATGAAGATAAAAATCAATATTACACATAAAAAATTACAAAAAAAAAATAATGAAACGTGGGCGGAGTAGCGAACGGTTAGCAGCAGCAATACAGCAAGGTGGGATATTGACTTGACCTGTTTCATCATAAAAGCAGTATAAATAGGGACGTTCAACTTTCTGCACTCCAAACTGCAACACTAAAAAGATTGAACTCAAAATCAGACCACTTTCTCTTCCTCTCCAAGTCTTCCTTTCTGGTACCTTCCGTACTTTTTTTCTTCTCTCTCGCTCGCCGGAATTTGCAGAATTCGGTAGCAGAAGATGATGATTGAGAATTGTCAAAGCAGATCGGCTGAAACCTTTACGCAATTCAGGAGATCGAAGAGTAATCGGAGTCCCGTTCTTCAACATCATCTTAATCGCCGTCTGAATAATCGCGTCGATGGCGAAGAAGATGCGCCGAAGAGGCTTGATGTTGTCGATTTCAGCGGAATTCGATTCTCTTCCCAATCCGCCTCTCAATTTAGCCGCCATTTGCAAACTCGACCTTTCCAATAATAACCTCGAGGTATATACATACACATATAATTACTGTCGTTATTTCTTATAATTTTTATCATTCTTATCTGAAAATTATCAGTAGTAGTTTTTTAATGTTCAAGATGGACATCAGAATTTGAATTCGTTTGATCGAAGACTCTTTCTCTTTGTTCACTGTCAAATTGATCGAGATCGAATGTTTTTCAGCTTTCGAGATCTTCTTTTAGCTGTGATTACTGAAAAAATGCGAGTAGTACCGCACTTGAAGTCGTTTAAGTTTTCAAATTTGTTATGGTGTTGACTGTTGCGGTTATGTACTTGTAGCCTTGTAGGAGTTGTAGCAGAGTTATTGAAATAAAAAACGAAACGCTCGCGGTAAAATGGACGGGTTTTAATTTGATTTGCACTTATATAGGTTATATTCAGGGCAGGTCCCGAGTTTTAGTAGCACTTGATATAATATAAATCTAGGACTCTTAATTTTCCGTGATCTATTTATATGAAAATAAATTTATTAATAGGTCATTTTTATGATACTAAAAATTAATCTAATATTTTTTTTTACCTTTTTTTACTAACAGATAAATTATTTATATGGATATATTAACACAATTATAATATAAAAAAAAATAAAAGCAAAAAATGTAAACAATATATTATCAACTCCCATCTAAATTCGAAGTCCTATTCACTATGTAAAACTTGTGTATCAATTATAAAATTAAAAACAAACTAATTAGAATACTACAATTTTTACATCAAATATAAAATTAAGAATAAACTAAACAGATTTTTTTTGGTAATAATTAATTAGAATCTTAAAAGCTGATATATGATGGACAAGTTGAAAACAATAAAATAAGTTGTATTATACCATATTAGGTCCAACCTACAAAAATTAATTAAAAAACTGTATAATTAACATCTAGCCTATCAAGTGAACAAACCACTTTCAAATTTACACTGCTCTACATACATAATAACAATGTAACATACATATCAACCCCTTAAAATCATGACTATCGACTAGAAACAACAAATAAATTACATTTCTAATTAATTTATATAAATTAATTAGAATCCTTATTAATATCTAGCCTCTCAAATTAACCAAACCAATTCGATGTTTCAACTTATACAAATGCTTTCTTGTACGTAAACCCAACCAAAGCCATATCCTTAAAAAAAAAATTAACAAAAAAATTGCATGAATTGAACATGACTTTACGGGCCCAACCAGAAAACAATCCCAAAATTTCTCCTAACGATCCAGACCCAATCATTCAAGATAACAATGATGGATATGGACGTGGAAATGAAGGAGGAGAGGGGAGAAGACATGGATTTATTTCTTGCACAATATGACCTCTGGGGCCATCTTGCACATTATTTCTTACACAAACTTGTATGCGTCATCCTCTGTTGATAAATGATATTTATTAATTGTTGATTTACCTAATTAAAATTAAGAGTAAATGTGAAATGATCCATCTTCTTTTTATAAGGGAGTAAAAGGGTCCATTTTTTTTTTCTTAAGAGTAAAATAATCCATCTTACTACTAATCTTACTACATAGATAAATGGATTGGGCCCCCTATTATCTCATTTTTTTTTATAAGGGAGTAAAAGGGTCTAATTTTTTTTCCCTTAAGAGTAAAATAATCTATTTTACTACTAATCTTACTACATAGATAAATGGATTGGGCCCCTATTACCTCGGGGCCTGGGCCATCCAGGTTCAACAAGGCAAAAGGCCACTTATATTTGAATTCTTTTATTCATACAATAGGGGAGATTTGAGTTAAATTCTATGTTTGTAAACCTGTTAAGAAATAAATAGATGCTTTTCATCATCTCGAAGAGCCACTTCTCATCAAAGTTCAAACACCTCTGTTTGATCCTCTCTTTTTTTATACTCCGTATATTTTATATATACCTTTCTATATATCTATATCTTCTGTGATTAGGTAAAATCACAATTATGAAAGGATAGTAAAAAGCAGATGCATGTGAAATAAGGTATGTGATTAGGTAAAATCACAATTATGAAAGGATAGTAAAAAGCAGATGCATGTGAAATAAGGTATGTGTTGAGTCTCACATCGGAAGATTGGATTACACTCGTTCAGTATATAAGAGAGTGACTCTCTCCACCTATTACTAATTGGTTTTAGGTTGGAACCCCACAGACTTGTATGCTGGACCTTTGCCCCCGTAGTGCCGCGTTTGACATGGTATTAGAGCCCGTTGTGGTCTGGGCCTGTTGTGAGCCGGGGGGAGTGTTGAGTCCCACATCGGAAGATGGGGTTACACTTGCCCAGTATATAAGAGAGTGACTCTCTCCACCTATTACCAATTGGTTTTAGGTTGGAATCCCACAGACTTGTATGCTGGGCCTTTGTCCCCGTAGTGTCCCGTTTGACATGGTATCAGAGCCCGTTATGGTCTGGGCCTGTTGTGGGCCGGGGGGAGTGTTGAGTCCCACATCTGAAGATGAGGTTACACTTGCCAGTATATAAGAGAGTGACTCTCTCCACCTATTATCAATTGGTTTTAGGTTGGAACTCCACATACTTGTATGCTGTGCCTTTGCCCCCGTAGTGCCCCGTTTGACCGTATGATCAATTACAAACTCCTAATATATTATAGGTTGGGCAAAATGAACTTCATTTTCATAATCGTGAGCATGAGATGTACGTACCACCTATTATTATCAGCACTCAGCAGCTATATATATAGTAGTACATCACATATTCACACATGTTTGTAAGGATTTAAAGAGGTAAACTAATTGCACTTGAAATAATCAAGAAATTGACCATTTTTTTGTGAATTAATGTATGTGTGTGCATGTATATGCAGTGTATTCCAGAATCACTAGTAGCAAGATTGCTGAACGTTGTGGCATTGGATTTGCACTCCAATCAACTAACATCTCTTCCAAACTCCATTGGCTGTTTATCCAAGCTGAAACTTCTGAATGTCTCTGCCAATCTTCTTCATTCTATCCCTAAGGCCATCGAGAACTGCAGGTAAATATATTTTCCATATTGACATATATATATATATATATGATCAAGCGGTATATAAAGTATGAAGGTTTGAAGGTTTCCTTTATGTCCACATAGATTATACAGTATTAATTATGAATTTATTTATATATAAATATACTCCGTATTTGGACAAGAAATAATACTGTACTTTTTTCTGCTGACTTTTAATATCTAGCTGTGTGGATAAACATATGAGACATTTGTCAAGATTTAGAACCTAATCCATATCAGGCCGGGAACATAGCAGTATATATGCCCCTATACCAAACCATACTCCTATTATACAATTAATGTAGTAATTACTGTGTATAAGGATTACATATTATCTTAATTCCACAAATTATATATATGTATAATCACGGTTTTTTCAACTTCTGCCCCTAAATAAAGAAAATTCAATTTATGTTTTTCTAAATATGAATTCTTAATCTAGAAAAATCAATATATATATATAAGCATATGAGATATCTTTGAAGATTTAGAACCAATTAGGTTTGTAGGAATGACATATCATATGAGGTCATGAGGTGCCTAGCTAGCCAATGGCCACCTCTATGCAAGAATACAATCCTTATATTATCTTGAATTTCACATCAACTTTGAATATTAAATTACATAAATAATAGTACTGTAATATTTTACCCATGATGGCTAGAACTGTCGAAAAAACAATTCTCATCATCCCATTGATAAGGACTACACATGTTAAAGATAAGTAAGTCTTCGTATCTTTCTTCCTTGTCCACTGCTTTTGAAGGATCGATCCAAACAGAAAATATATACCTATATATACTATTTCATCAAACCTACAAAAAGAAAATATATTAATCACGATTAATTATGATTTTAATCGACAAATATGATACGTTCATTGTAAGTGAATTCCTTAATTATTCGATTACTCTTTTCTAATGAAAAATCCTTCTTCCAAATATGTATCTGCTAGGTGTTAATTTGAACAGATTGCTCTGGTATAATTAATAACATTGTCAACAACGTTTTAGACCTTTTGTATACCATTTTTGTATGTACTAATATAAAATTGGTCATTGGCGTACAAGCAACAAATGTTTTTGAATTATTTATATATTTGAAATGGGTTTTTTAATTACTTTTATTAATAGAATATATTTAGGTCGTAAGTGTACGTTGTACGTATATACTTGACACTGAGTGGTGTTGTTGTCTTCTTTCTAATATTCAATGTGTTGGATATTTTGGTTTTGAACTATAATAACACTTAGTGATTGATAATATAACCTAATTAAACAGTTGTTAATTTGATAAAGGGAAACAGGTGCAAATTATATTAACTGGATGAAACAACTAAATTACAGCTAAGATTATTAGTTTCTTTTGACTTTCTTGCCGACTAGGGTTTGTTAGGAGGAAGAGTTTATAAAGTGTTTTTTATTTATAAATAGTTAATAAATAGAATTGTATAAAAAAATATGTTTGATAAAAATGTGATTTTTATGAGAATGTGTGTAGTTTATTGGAAAAGTGTGAGTAATAGAAATAAAGTAAAATAATTTTATTATATATTTATCGAAATATATAAAAGTAGGTTTTGAAAAAAAAAAGTAATTATAAATAATAAATAGAGAGAGTCAAACAAAGCCTAATTTGATATTATTTTAAACTATTAAGTGTATATTTCTCGCACTTATTAAATTAAGTTTTGGATTATTGACTAATACGGAGGACGATTACTCTGACTAAATGAAAGTATGCCTATAAAATATAATTTTGGGTAAAAAATTAAATCAAAATTATGAATTCTCAATCTATGCCTCTAAATATATATAGATAAAAAAATCATAACTAACAACAATATAATTTTTTTGGTAAAAATAATAACTGTATAATATGTACCTTTCCCTAGTGATTATATGAGCATATGTTTGTCATACTTCAACGATTGGGCAATCGTGAATGGTACTGGATGCTCAACGCTAGCTATCTAGCTAGATTCGCGGCACATTTGCTGATGGTCTAACGGATATATATCGAAATTTGAGTATTACAAAAATATTATTATTATTATCCGATCAAAAAAAAATTATTATTATTATTATTGTTGAAGTTAGATTCAATGATATATTTAGCTCTTCTCTTCATTCTATTTTAATCTTATAATTTTTCTTTTCTTTTATATTTTCATGATGAAGTCATGTAGATATACATATTTTATCTTAAACATAACAGTTTGATTCAAATTTTCAACGCCCATTTTATAACCTACTAAATATTCATCGTACATTATATATAAAGGATTTAAAATAGGTTAAGTTTTTAAAATAGATTTACAAAACGGAATAAAAAGGAGATGCCAAAACAGATGCCAAAAAAGTTTAATTAGAATTAATTAAGATGTTGGTAAACATATATTAATGTCAGTAGATGCCAATCAAATTAAGACAAACAATCTAATAATTACAAATATAGTAGGTAATCATACTTTAATATATTGGTAGTTGTACCTGCAATAGTGAATTATAGGAGTCGTGAATATTCTTTTTCAGAAAATAAGTGATATATATATATATATTAAAGCAAAGGAATTTGGAGTCACCATATTGATTATGACACCACAAATTCTAGGTGCCAATTTGTGATTAATCCAATTTATTTTTATATTAATAATTATATTTAATTTAAATCATAATATCTAATCACAACTAACTTCAAATATTTAAAATTTTAAATCACAATATCTAATCACAACTAACTTCAAATATATAAAAACTATACACAACTTTTTTATAAAATTTAATTTCTACAAATTACACATACAATAAGCTTATAATATATGATAGATTTCTTACTAAACTTATATATAAAATACATCTTATATTCATTTATGTAATTAGTAATATTGTTTTCATGCGTTTGCATATATAATTTGACCTATATAAATTTATGGGCCAAAATCATACAATATATACAATTTCCAACTCATAGTACCTGTGCTTTTATAATCAAGCCCACTATATTATATTATTACACATATAAATTTATGTTTAGAGTATAATGACTCGAATAAATTTTATGGCCCATCTATCTATATATATATATATTAAAGCAAAGGAATTTGAAGCCACCATATTGATTATGACCCCACAAATCCTATGTGTCAATTTGTGGTTAATCCAATTTATTTTTATATTAATAAATCTATTTAATTTAAATCACAATATCTAATCACAACTAACTTCAAATATATAAAAACTATAAACAACTTTTTTATAAAATTTAATTTCTACAAATTACACATACAATAAGCTTATAATATATGATAGATTTCTTACTAAACTTATATATAAAATACATCTTATATTCATTTATGTAATTAGTAATATTATTTTCATGCGTTTGCATATATACTTTGACCTATATAAATTTATGGGCCAAAATCATACAATATATACAATTTTCAACTCATAGTACATGTGCTTTTATAATTCAACCACTACAACAAAACGGACTTTTAGTGACAAAATGTTTCGTCGCCCAAAGAGTAATTTTTGTCGCCCAAAGACTCCCGTGACAAAACAATTTCGTCACAAGTTCGTCGCCTAAACCCCGTCGCCCTAAGTATTTGCGACGAAATTGATTTTTGCCGCCCTTATTATATCATTTGTGACAGATGTCGTTTTGTCACCCTAGATCTTTTGTGACGAAAGTATACATTCGTCGCCCTAGACAATTGGTGACGACAATCTCGTTTCGTCGCCCTAGACAATTAGTGACGAAATCTCGTTTTTTCACCATAAACAATTGGTGACGAAAAGCTCGTTTTGTCGCCCTAGATTTTTGGTGACGAAAATCTAGTTTTGTCGCCCTAGATTTTTGGTGACGAAAAGCTCGTTTTGTCGCCCTAAACATTTGGTGACGAAAACCTTTTTTGTCGCCCTAAGCAATTGGTGACGAAAAGCTCGTTTTGTCGCCTTAGATTTTTGGTGACGAAAACCTCGTTTTGTCGCCCTAGACATTCTGTGACGAAAACCTTTTTTGTCACCCTAGACAATTGGTGACGAAAAGCTCATGACGAAAACCTTGTTTTGTCATATTCTTCCACTTTCATAGTCATTCACTAAAAATACAAAACCACAACTTAAAATACACATGAAAAATCATCCAAAACAGCCATCAATCCATATATATATACCACCATAAAGGCATAAACTGATCCAACATACAAAAAAGTCTCCATGTCTAAGTAGTTCCATCTCCATATATACCACCATACAACTATAGCAAAAGGATGCCATCTATGTGCTTAGGTTAGCATAACATTTATATCATAACCACTATACCAAAAATTACCTACATATATTGGGCAAACTTACGAGCGCGCTAAAACTATACCAAAAGTTGTTTAAATCCCCCAAAAAGTCACAAACTTGCCTATTTGCTTGTGTCCTCATTAGGCTGCTTCTTAGATACCATTTTTGAAAGTAGACAAATGCAATGAGAATGTTGATGGTTGCTCCCACCAATATTTGCCATTGATATGCTGCTTCAAAACACAAACACTAAATCAGGCAAAAATATGTTTCAACAACAAAGCGTAAAAACATGTGAAACCATTAAAAACACGAAATTAAGTCATAAAAACAAAGGATTCTTAATACCATCCAGGATCATCTAAGGATATGGACAAAGGTAAGCATACACGATAGTTAGGATTTTTAATATCGTCGAGGATCAACTAACATGATATTCAAATTAAAAAACAACTTATTTTTTCTAAGTATACCTAAATTGTTAAAGAAGTAACTGAGTTGAGCAACCCCATAAATCATCCTACGCAACAAAGTGAAGTTTTCAAAATATACACTACCTCTGAAAGATAAAAAGTAGAGGGAATATGAAAGCAGATTTTATACTACACAATAGTCTAATTTCTAGCCAGCAAATGAAATTTGTTTTTGTACTACAATGAACATAAATATGCATACATATACGTACCTCATTTTTGAAGATTCAAAAGTTGTTGTTTTACCATTTCTTGTAATTCTGACCGCATTCTCTCTTCTATCTCTTTCATTCTTTGTTCTCTCTCTTCAGCATCTTTCTTCATCTTTTCAATCTCTTCTAACATCGCCACTTTATCTCTTTGAAGCTCTTGAATTTGCTCATTTAGTTGATATTCTCTCTCCCTTGAAGCCTTTTCCATATGGTCAAATTGTTCAGCCATTTGCTGAGAAAAGTGTACATTTTCCTCAGAAAATGTTCCATCTTTTCCTCAGAAAATGTTCCATCTTTTCCTCAGAAAATGTTCCATCTTTTCTTCATTTAGGTGGTTTAGGCCCAAATCCTAGACCATTTGTATAACCCGAGCATGTGCCTAACACCTTCATGTAAGCTTCTTCAACGGTTAAGTTGCATTTGGGCGACGAAAAAGATTTTGTCGCCTTAATTTTGAAATTTTGTCGCCCAAAACACTTTTTTTGTAGTGAACCCACTATATTATATTATTACACATACATATTTTATTAACAGTTTAGTGAAATTTCAGACTAATGTATCTTAACAAACTTAATTTATATAATCTTGAGATTTTCTTCTAAACCTTTCAATTTTAACAACTCAGCTTAACAACAATTATATCATATCAGATTTTTAACGAATGTATATTGTACGTTCCCATTTAACAATTTATATTTGATTATAATTTTATATAAAAAATACATGGTCTCTATTTTCCGATTTTACAATGATTCTATGGGCTTATTACTCACCATTTTGCTAAATGTAATTTCCAGTTTTAAAAAATTAAATTGAGTTTGTTAATCACCAAGAAAATATTCACTAACAAACCGTGAAATATCAATTATAAATTAACAAGAAAATTTTGTTAAATCAAACAAAATGTTTTAACAAAAAAATCTAGCTAAATCTTTGTTGTAACAAACTTTCAATTTCATATGATTATACACATTATCAAAAGTAAATTAAACGTAGTACGTATACAAATTTTAAAAGTATTTGAATTTGAGATAACTGTACACCTACATAAATCAGCCACTACTAATTAATTAATTATTCAAATAACTTTTCAATTATAAGTAAGGATATAAATTAAAATCAAAATCTTAAAACTTTAGACGGGTCCATTACGTAATTACAAAAACCTAAAAAAATGTGATTTATCTGCCTGATTTGTAATGATTTTTTTATATATATTTTGCTTAATTATTTCATATATTTATTTTAACAAAAAGTTAAAATATCAAAATTATTTTTTTCCCTTCGTTTGATCTCATATCCCCCTTCGAGACACCAAAACAATCATGGGCCAACTTTGCTTACGTGTTATTTTGCGATTAATCCTATTTTTAGTTTACTTTTTTCCTTAAACTAACTAAATTTATACTATAAAAATCTTCAAAATTTCATCAAATAACTCAATTTTTTTGTATGAACTTTACCTTTGATCTAATATAAACATTTCCTTTTATTTGGATATTAATTTTCACATTTATATTCTACGATAAAATTGTTATATAAATATTTTAACTTAATATAAGGGTCAAATATATTATCCATTGTGAATATATGCATGGAATTTTAAATTGAGCTTGCCTTTTATTTTATCTTTTTTGAGTAATTAAATTGAAAAATATTTTTTAATAATCATTGAAATAAATATATTCAAATATTGAGTTCCACCTTATTTTTCAATAATTATTTTTAATATTCATTATAATAAATACATATGAGATAATATCATGTTTATTAGGTTGATGTCACTTCTTTAGTTCTTTTCCATGTGCAAATGAAATATCTAAAACATAATATTTTATATCATAAAGTAGCTTGCTATGATAACTATTGGTTTCGTAACCTTACGTATATTATTATTTTCGTAAATATTAAGAAATTATTGTTTTATATTGTGATTTTTACAAGTATTGTTGAGGGTGTAACAACAATTTCGAATCCCCATTGTTTAGCTACATATATTTTCCTGAAAAACATAAACCTTATTTTAATATAATTTTTTTATTTTTAAATTTACATTGGCCTTATTCATTAATTATACATATATAAGTTTAATTTTTATAATTTTAAAATCTTCACCTCACTTTATTTTATCCATGTTTAACCAAAACTTGGTTTGAAGGTATAATATAGTAGCTAAGATTTGAAAATTTAATTATGAATTGTTCAAATATCAAACTAATAAAAAACATAAAAAATAAAGATTTGTTATAATACTTAATATTGATCATGTTCACGATTTTGTCAATATTATTTTTTCTTTAAAAAAATTTCTATTATAATCCAAACATGAGTTATACATATTATGAATGTTTTTGGCTTTCTTATTTAAAAGATATAATTACTAATCTAATAGTTTTTGTCAATGAATCACACATTAATTATTTGTTTGAAATCTGTTTAAATTGTTTAAAAGACCATCTATTATATATGCCACGTATAAATAATTTTGTAAATCATGAATAATTTTATCGAGATTTTTAGATTAATAATCATTATAATATATCTATATTAACTATTCTCTAAATGATTCTACATAAATTCCTACATATCATAGCATATCATTTCTAATGATCCAGCGATAACTATATTTTTCTAAAAAAATACTTCGATATAACATTAATTTAATTCAATAATTTTTTTTTTATTTTCTCAAATTACATTTACCCGTACAAGGTACGGGTTCTACACTAATTTGTAATAAAGCTTATGATCGACCAAAAAATGTAATTTGTAATAAAGCTGCATTAGTATATACTACAAATTCTCACCGGGTAATTTTAAGTAATGTATTTATGAAAAAATTCAATAAAAACTTAGGGCTTCTTAAAACATTTTATTTTTATATAATTAATATTACATATATATAATTGCTTTAAAATATATTCTAGACAATTAATTTTCAAAACTGGTGACTTAATTTTATAAACCAGAAAAAATACAAATTTCAAAACCTTATCAAACATAGTTTGAAATCTCAAAGCTTGACCAAACAAAGTTCAAAACAAATTTCTAACACCAACTTTTAAATAATGGTACTATTTTCTTCCATCAGTTTTGATAGTTTAGAAGAAATACGATTTTTTGGATGATAGTTACTAATGGCACGCACGACTATGGTCGACGTCTTCTGTGACTCACAATATCCAACTTAATTACTTCACCAAAAAAATATCCAACTTAGCTGTTCCGTCTGATTTTTGTGTTATTTCCAAACTCAATGATCTGTAAAACTTTATATTAAAATCAATTCAAAATCAAACTTCCATCAAAAAAATTTAAATCGGCATTTGTTTGTATCGTATGTGGTTCAGATCAAAACTACCCTCACGTCCATATATATTATGGGGTATTGATTTTCAAACCTATACCCTAGGGTAGCAATTTCTGAAAAACTACTATTATTTTATAAAATTTTGTCGAATATTTTTTGTTTTAAGTTTTTTTTTTTTATATATAAATGTAAGCATTGTTCTTAGAACAACAATATTTTGAGGAGCTAAGGGATATGTTAGAATTGAATAACCCATATATTATTGATGCAACTTTCCCAAATTTCATTTGTACCTTTTTAGAGATAAATTAATACATTTTAGAGATATATAACTAGTTTTGGGAGATCGAGAGGTACACACTTGCCGTACTTATATATTAGACTATTACGGTATTACCCTGAAAAACAACTTTTGTTCTGATTCCTTATCTATTATTAAGAAATAAAGCACGTTGCCTTGTTAGCAAAGTGATTATTGAGATTCTATAATCAGGCTTCTTCATCATCGATCGTTTATTCGAAGTCGTGTCACAAATTTGAAAGATATACATTATCCCGACCGTTCATACAAATATGAAATATGATACACTCGATATATGTTACGAGTTTGAAACTCTTTTTTATCATATATAGCAATTTTTTTATCAGTTTATTTACAACTTTGACTAGTATATATGCATTTTACTATATGTGTTACCATGATGAAATAGCTTACCCCTTTTATCTATGTGTTGTTCAGATCCTTGGAGGAAGTGAACGCCAACTTCAACAAGCTGACATCACTACCGGAAACAATAGGATTCGAACTCATAAACCTGAAGAAGCTGTCGGTGAACTCCAACAAGATCACTTTCCTGCCCTACTCCACCTCCCACCTCACGGCGCTGCGCGTCCTCGACGTCAGGCTCAACTGCCTCCGCTCGCTCCCCGACGACCTCGAGAATCTGGTGAAGCTCGAAACCCTGAACGTGAGCCAGAACTTCCACCACCTCGCCGACCTCCCCTACTCCGTCGGCCTCCTCCTCTCCCTGGTGGAGCTCGACGTCAGCTACAACAACCTCGCCTCCCTTCCGCCCTCCCTCGCCTGCCTCCGGAAGCTCAGGAGGCTCAGCGTCGAGGGCAACCCGCTCTCGTCTCCCCCCATGGACGTCGTCCACGTCGGCTTGCACGCCGTCAGGGCCTACTTGACCGACAAGATGAACGGCGCGGGGAAGCGGAGGAAGACGCCGTCTTCGTGGTTCGGGAGGTTGAACAAGTACCGGACGGTGAATGCTCGGATGACGTCGTCGCCCGCACGTGGGGCCCACGACGGAGACGTCAAGGCTTTCAGCAACAACCCCATTAAAGCCATTGCTTCGCCCAGGCACTACCTAACCATGCTTTCGCCACGTAGGCTCTTCTCTTCTCCGCGCCGTTCCTTCTCCAGACTGTTTTAGCTTTCAGCGTCTCAAGTCTTAAGTAAGGAGAGTGGACGAGATGGATTTGTAATTATTGTTAATTTGGAAAATCGAAGGATTTCATGTTGTACTATACACATTTTGAGTTAGTAATTGTGCATGCATGTGTAATTGCGTGGAATTAAGTTGAACTGTTCTCTACCAGGTCGATGTATCTAAATAAACTTCAAATTAAATATGTGATGTGAAACGTACTGTAGGATCATCAATTTTAGGCTGCAGAGCTATTGAATAAGAATTGCAAGCTGCAAGCTATTTATTTCTGTTTCTAATATAAAATGTTTCAAAAATCACTACATATTAATTTGAGAACTTCGATCCGTTTCCACCAAAAAAAAAAAAAAAACTTCAATCCATTTCATCTATGTTAGCTTTCTGATTCCACTTCGATCTTGTTGAATCGTAGTGTGTTAGACAAGAAATCGGTGAAACTGTTCCCTGGACAACGGAAATAACAGAAATTCAATAATAATAGTAAGAGAGTTCCTTAGAGAGAAAACTCTATTAACCAACTAGTTGAAAAGATAAAAAATTTACCTCTAGGTATTACCCTAGGAGGATTTCAAACTAGTATACTTATATTATTAATAAGTTATACAATCTCACAAGTCTTCTCTCTACCTATTCTCACACAGATCCTAGGTTTCTAGACTTTGAGTGCAATCAACTAGTAACAACACAAGAACACAATAAAAGACTCTAAGCAAGTACTCACAACACTAGTTTGTACCTTTCCTTTGAACCTTCGATCTCAACTTGCAATTGCTTTTCAGTATGCTTCGTTAGTGATGGCTGAGATACTTTATCCTAAGGTATGCTCATCTACTTATAGTGGTAGCAAATATCTTCTTTACCAAATACCTAAAACATCTATCGGTTTCTATATAAGGTAATGGTGTAAGATTCTTTCCAACTAAACAATTTAGTTAATGATCACATAGTTTCCAAGTAAAAACATTCCTAAGACACGCTATCTAACTCTTATCTCTCCGAGTAGATCTTCAAATATGGTTTCCATATGTAGCGGTCTTCACCTGGTAACAGCTGGCAATTCCTGCATTCTGCATTGTTCCTTAAATGTTGTTTCCATGTATAAAAGTTTTCTTATATGAAATGTATGCGCGCTTCATTCTTCAATTTTCTTTCGCGTAACAGTTCAATGTTTTCACACCGTTCCTTAGCAATCCTCTGCTTTCTCTTCTTTAAATGATTTCCATTGTTCCCTAATTGTTTCATAAAATCTGAAACTCATAGAAACAATACAAACCATAAAATCTAATGGTGTTTATCATCATCAAAACCAGAGGAAACGTCAAGGTTCCAACAATTTCCCCCTTTTTGGTGATGCCAAACCTATTCAAAAATTGTTCGATCAAAACAGAGAGTAAAAAGCATAAAGATATAAATCATCATGCATCTAAGATCAAGTGTTAAGCAAAATTTTATATCAAATGAATAATAGTAGTTCATACCTTCAAGTTGCATCATCGTTCCCCCTCAACACTAGCATCGTTCAAATATTCATAAAGAATTAGGAACAATAAGATTGTTACCTCTCTTTACTGAGTTCATTGCACAATTTTCCACACTTCTCCCTTTTGGCATCATCAAAAGATCAAAAGATAAACAAGGGAACAATAGGACTATTGTAGCAAATTAATAACAAAATAAAGTTCATTGATCGAGCAAGGGAATGATTACACAAGATCATAGATAACTTAACAAACAACATAACAAGATCAAAAGAGCAAGCAAAGAAACAAGATAACATGAGAAATTCAAGAGAATAAGGAAAGACGGGCTAGGATAGAAAAGGGTTCCACTCAAGACTCATAATCCTCCTTCTGGTCTTTGTCCTTTTTGAGAAAATGTTCAAGAAGCAGTGACAAAATATTCTTTATCTCGCGCAGCTCAGCCATCATCTGGCTTTGCACATAGCCGCCTTTTGAAGTTCCTTCTCCAGCTTCTCGCTTCAAAATCTCGGACATAGGCATAGTTCCCTTGTCATCTCCCTGATACTTCATCTTATTCACGTTTACCATGTCCAGCTCAATGACCATGGGAACTTCACATTCTTCCCGATAAACACCTTTTTCTTTTCTCTTTTCTTTTTTTATATATTTCCTTATTTTTAAACTCGTTTTGTAGCAAAGTACATGTTCCTCTCTACAGTTCCATCAAATGTAGATGTTCAAGCTTTCCAGAGAACAACATTCTCCTGCAAATCTCAACGTTCAACAACCTGTTCCCATCAACTGTTCCCGTCTCAGTTCCCCCTTAGGCAAAGCTCCATCAAGACGACTCTGAGTTGCTTGAGTAGATAGAAAGGCTGGTTTGGATACTTATATGGGGTTCACACAAAATTTCAAAGATATATCCAAACAAAAATAAATGTATGGAACAAAGACGATCCATATAATTATACCCGATAAAATCGGTAAACAAAGAAAGGTTCATAAGGAACATTTACCTAGATCAAGGCTTAGGACGGCAGTACAACCAATTATCATTTTGGCTTGTAATGATGGGTGCAGATAATCAAATTGGTTGCTTTGGGCATGAACTAAGATGTTATCATGTAACCCTGAAGAACAAATAATCAAGTTTAGAAGCAGCAAGTAATCATGATATCATGTAACACATAGCACATAGCAAGATATGATGAATAATTTAGCAATTAATAAGCAACATAGAAGATGTTTGTTGATTAAGATTGATCAATCTAGCCAATCATGAAGGGAATAGTGGATAGTGAATTCCTCAGTTTAGAGAGATCATCCCAAGGAGCATTCTCAAATGCTCAAAGGGTTTTCTATCCAGTGTTTTGGTGAAGATATCAGCAACTTGATCTTCTGTCCTGCAATGATCCACTCTTATGAAATTTTTCTCAACATTATCACGTAGAAAATGATGACGGATATTAATATGCTTAGTACGTGAGTGATGAACATGATTTTTGGAGATGTTAATAGCACTAGTATTATCACACATAATGGGAACGGTGCCAAGAGACATACCAAAATCCTCTAATTGTTGTTTAAGCCACAATACCTGGGTACAATAAGATGCAGCAGCTACGTACTCAGCTTTGGCGGTGGAAAGAGCAACAAAATTTTGCTTCTTTGATGCCCAAGATACAAGGCATGGGCCAAGGAACTGTGCCATCCATGATGTGCTTTTGCGATCCACCAGGTGTCCCGCAAAATCAACATCCGAGAAACCCACAAGTTCAAACCCACTGTTCCTTGGATACCAAAGGCAAAGATGATCATTCCCTTTCAAGTACCGCATGATCCGTTTGACTTGAGTTAGGTGTGACTTCTTAGGATTTGCTTGAAATCTAGCACAAAGAACACACTAAACATGATATCTGGCCTACTTGCCGTTAGATAGAGTAATGACCCAATCATTCCTCTATACATTGTAGCATCCACATCTTTGCCATTCAAATCCGCATCAAGACGAGTGTTAGGAGAAATATGGTTATCAATAGGTTTAGCTTTATCCATACCATACTTCTTCAACAATTCCTTGATGTATTTTTGTTGATGTACTCTTGTGCCCTCAGAAGACTGAGAGACTTGTAATCCAAGGAAAAATGATAGTTCCCCTATCATACTCATCTCAAATTCACTTTGTGTTCTAAGAGGAACAAAGTCTTGTAGATCGCACCACGTCTATATCCATTGGAGAGGAGGAACTGTGCCAGCATATCATACCAAGCACGAGGTGCTTGCTTAAGCCCATACAGTGCCTTGTCCAGTGCATACACATGGTCAGGACGATCTACATCTTCAAAGCCAAGGGGGTTGTTTCACATATACTTCCTCTTGAAGGTAGCCATTGAGGAAAGCTATTTTGACATCCATTTGATATAATGTGAAACCTTTAAAGGCATCATAAGCGATGAGAAGTCGAATGGCTTTGATGCGAGCTATTGGAGCATATATTTCATCATAGTCTATTCCTTCTTGTTGGTTGTAGCCTTGAGCAACCAGTCTTGCCTTGTTCCTTGTCATAGTTCCAGAGTCATCAAGCTTGTTCCTGAATACCCAGCGAGTGCCAATAGCATGCTTGTTCTTGGACAAGGGAACGAGTCTCCATACTTTGTTCCTCTCAAATTGGTGCAGTTGTTCTTTCATAGCAACGATCCAATCTGGCTCTTTCAATTCTTCTTTGATGGTTTTTGGCTCCACAATGAAATGAAGGCATAGAAAGCACATAAATTGTGTAGTTGGGAGTGTGAACCTCGTTGTTCAAACGGTGTGAGAAGAGCATCAACGGGATGACTCTTTTGAATCCTTGACCTTTTGGAAACAGGAAGGAGAGGAATAGGAGGAAGAGCGGCATTAGTTGTCACAGTCGAGGATTAGGAAACAGGAACATCAGCAGCAGTCGAAGTAGCTTCGTCAGGGACAGTTCCTATAACAGCATCCGTAGATTCTTCCTCAGTAATTGTTACCACATCATCATTCACTTGACCATCTTGCACGAGATGTGCATCCGAAGTATCACCACCAGTAGTTTCATTGGGAACAGTAGTGACATCAGCATCTACGACTTGAGTGGATGTAGTGGGAACATCAGCTGCTGGTATAGTAGTGGTATTAGCATCGCCACTATTTATGGTAACTCCAAGAGAACCAGTAGTGCTCCCACCAGCATTGGGGGCATTGTTCCCTGTACGTGGATTACCATGGTGATTCCCATCATTACCATCATCATCTGAATCTTCTCGTTACATTCACGGAAAGTGATTATCAAGGAACGACGTGTTGGAATCATCACCCACAACTTTTGAGTGTTTATCAAAGACAACATGAATACTCTCTTTGATCTTTTGGGTTCTCTTGTTGTAGACTCTATAAGCCTTGCTTGTTTTAGCATATCCTAGAAAGATTCCTTCATCACTCCTTGGATCAAACTTCCCCAAGTTATCTTTCCCATTGTTGTGAATAAAACACCTACAACCAAAATCACGCAAGTAGGAAACATTGGGCTTGCGGTCCTTGATTAGTTCATAGGCAGTTTTATTGAGTAAGGGTCTAAGCATAACATGATTAAGGATATAGCAAGAAGTGTTGATTGCTTCAGCCCAGAAGATTCGAGGAAGATTGCTTGCTATGAGCATTGTTCTAGCCATGTCCTCCAATGTCCTATTCTTTCTTTCAACCACTCCATTTTGTTGTGGTGTCCTAGGAACCGAAAAGTTATGAGAGATACCATATTCCATGCAGTAATCAAGGAACATAGCATTCTCAAACTCCGTTCCATGGTCGGATCGAATGCCGCTTAGTTTTTGTCCCAAATTGGTCTCCACACCCTTGATGAAAGACTCAAATGTCTCGAATACCTGTTCCTTGCAAGAGAGAAAGATTGTCCATGTAAATCTAGAGTAATAATCAACAATAACAAACACATACATGTTCCCTGCATGACTTCTTATCCTCATGGGACCACGGAGATCCATATGGATCAGTTCCAGAGGGCGAGAAGTAGTAACATCAGGTTTGCTCTTGAAAGAATAACGTGTTTGCTTCCCTCTTACACAGGCTTCGCAAACTCCATGGGTCTCAGGTTTGACATTTGGAAGACCTCAAACCAGTTCCTTGTTATAGAGTTTGTGGATGAGTTGAATATTAGCATGTCCAAGCCTTCTATGCCACAATTCTGTCTCTTCAGCTAGAGACGCAAAGCACAATTCCCTTGAAGGCTTGAATGTCGTGTCAACAGTGTACACATCATTGAATCAGACACCTTTCAACACAATTTTCTTGGTTTTTCTATTCCTTACGTAGCAATCTTGAGACGTGAAGACAATCTCGTTGTCTCCTTGATCACACAGCTGAGCTACACTTAATAGATTAAAACCAAGTTGATGAACCAGACTAACCTCTTTTATCTTGATGTTAGAGTTCAAAGAAGCTTCTCTTGTTCCTACTATCTCTCTACATCGTTTATCTCCAAGGGAAACGGTTTCCGTAGAGTGTTATTGAAGTGAGGTAAGGTGATCTTTATTTCCTGTCAAATGGCATGAGCATGCGCTATCGATAAATCACATGTTGTTCCCCCTCACTTCATCTTGCATTAAGAGAGTTAGTGTTTAGCGACCTAGGCAAGCTTGGCTTTACCTGGTCGTTTAGAAACAAAGTGATATTCTCTAGGCTTAGTGTGGCATAAATCAGGAGATGCATCATAATCATTCAAATCAACATTGTTACTTCTACTGTTCATGCGCTGAGTGTGCTCTTCAGTGAACTTTTGCTTCTTAACACAGTTTTTCACAACATGGTCGTTGTTCCCACAATGCCAACATATCTTATAATAATTACCCAAGGTGTACTTACGGTTGGGAATAGGGATCCTACATTGTTTGGCTCTAGCTAGGTCAGGTGTACTAGGTAGGTTTCCCTGAGATTATATGAGATACATCTTATGGGCAGGTTGACCTATGTACCAAAATTAGTTTGCATTCACCCTATTCTCTAAAGTTTTCACACGCTCTTCTAGGTATATGTTCCTATCCTTAATGTTCTGGAGATCTCTATCCTTCAATTCTCTAAGCTCAAGTATGGTTAATTCATGTTCCTCAATCTCTTGTTTTTCACCTTTGTACCCCACACCATACTTGGACTCAACAAAGATAATCTCTTCCTCCTTAAGCTTTTGCTCAACTAGAATAGAGTGAATCCTGTTAATCTGAGCTTTCATCTGAGCTAGTTCCCTTTCTGTCTTGGAAGGATCAAGTTCACTGCGAGTAACATCACATTTACCACAAGGAACAACAAAGAAACTAGCAATTTTAGATAGAGATTCATTCAATTCAATGCATTTATCCTCAACATTACTCAAGTCATTCTGAGTTTTAAGATTCTCATTATACATGCTTTTTATGAGTGAAATCAAGGACTTTTTATCAAAATTGACAAGAGATTCAAAGAAAGTTTCAGGATCTACCTCTTGTTCTTCACTTGATGACTTCAGAGTCATTGCACACATTCTGTTGTTACCCCATGCCTCTGGCTCATCATCATCAGAGTTGGTACACTCATCACCCCAGACAACAACGAAAGCTTTCTTCTTGTCGTTCCCAGTATTGTCACTGTTGGTGTTGTCTGAGTTGTTCCCCTTGGGACACTTGTTAGCATAGTGACCCTTGTCCTTGCAGTTGTAGCATGTAAAATCCTTGAGATCTCATTTCTCACCATTGTTCCATTCATTCATGAATGATCTGCCCTTACGATAGAGAGATCGCATGGCCTTGGTGAAAAGAGCAGTGTCTGGATCTATACCATCCAAGTTTTCGTCTTTGTTGTCTTCTATCATCTTGATAGCCTTTTCAACCATCAAGGCTATGCCTTTAAGTTTAACATACTTGTCTTCTTCATCATATTTTTTGATTTTTCCAAACACTTCATGAAGTGTAAGAGAAAGAGTTTTGGGATTTTATTTGAGAATAGCTTTGGTCATCTTATGCCTTGGAGGAAGTCCATCAATGATGATGAGAACTTTCTCCTTGGGAAGACTTTCTTCATCCTTGACCTCATGCGAAGCAAGTCGAGCCATAATTTCCTCAAATCTAGATTGGTAAGAGGAAACAGACTCACCATCAATCATGGCAAAGTTATAGAAGTCTTTCCTAGCTTGAAAGCGATTAATCTCTCTAAGATCGAAACTTCCCATATACATCTGTTCCAAAGCAGCCCACATGTCTTTAGCGGTTGCACAAGACTATATCTTTGAAGCTTCTTCAACACTAAGGGCATTGTTGATGAACATGCAAGCCTTAGAGTTTTTCTCCATGATTCTGAAATCATCTTGACTCCAAGGTGTTGTTCCTTTGAGAACATCTTCAGCAACTTTCTTATCACCAACTTCAATGACTCTCCAGCATTGGTAGTCATTACTCTTCATCCAGTCAGTGAAGAGGTCCTTCTAATGTTGAAACTTTCCACCGATAGGCAGGAACGGTGGTTTGTTGTTCCCAATCCCAACTTCATGAGTTGACGACATTGTTACCTGTGAATCTAAAAAGAAAACACACAATCTAGAGCGTACCTGCTTCAATACCAATTGTTGAATCGTAATGTGTTAGACAGGGAACAATTTCACTGTTCCCTAGACAGCGGAAATAACAGAGATTTAGTGGGAACAACAAGACAATTCATTAGAGAGGAAACTCTATCAACCAATTAGTTGAAAAGAGAAAATCTCTACCTCTAGGTGTTACCCTAGGAGGATTTCAAATACATATACTTGTATTATTAATAAGTTGTACAATCTCACAATCATTCTCTTCACCTATTCTCACACATATCCTAGGTTTCTAGACTTTGAGTGCAATCAACTAGTAACAATACAAGAACATAAAAAAACCCTAAGCAATCCAGTACTATACCCGTACCTTGCATTGGATCTCCTGATCTCAACTTTGTAATAAGCTCCTTGTAGTCTTCAATGTGATAGCTGAGATACCTTTCCCTAAGGTATTCTCATCTACTTATAGTGGTAGCAAAGATCTTCTTTACCAAATACCTAAAACATCTATCGATTTCTAGTAACGGTGTAAGATTTTCTTTCCAACTAAACAATTTAGTTCATGATCACATAGTTTCCATGTAAAACATTCCTAAGACACGCTATCTAACTCTTCTCTCTCTGAGTAGATCTTCAAATATGGTATCCATATGTAGCGGTCTTCACTTGGTAACAGTTGGCAATTCCTGCATCCTGCATTCTGCATTGTTCCTTAAATGATGTTTCCATGTATATAGGGGCGGAGCTATGTGGGGCCCAAAGGGGGCTATAGCCCCCCCTGCCCGAAAAAAAAAACTTTTTATTTTTAAAAATTAAAATTTTTAAAGCTTTTTTTACCCTTATTTAATATAAAAATATAATTTTAGTCAGTCCCAATAGATTTAAGCCATGAAAAATGTAATTACCTTAAGTTTCTCCCATTTATCTCATTTGAAAATACAATTTCAGTCAGCCTTAACATATTTAAGTCACAAAAATAAAATTAATTAAGTTTTTTTTTCTCATATCATGTGAAAATTACATTAAGGTTCATAAAAAAAATTAAAATTGATTTTTTGCGAAATAGGATTTAAGCCGCGTTGGATTTAAGCCACACAAAATTTTTACCGTGCAAGATTTTAGCCCCCTCTGGGTTAAAATCCTGGCTCCGCCCCTGCATGTACATAAGTTTCCTTATATGAAATTAGACCTGGGAAAACGCGGGCTGGTTCGTCCGGCCCGGCCCGGCCCGTCCGCCTGTGTAAACAAGAGGGTATGGACAAACTCGTAAGCCCTAAAGGGCCAAAAATACCCGGCCCGAGTACCGGGAGGGCCGGTTATGGACAAGGGGTCAAGCCTTGTAGGTCCGGTAAACTCGACCCATATATAATATATAAATATTATTTATATATATAATATTACATTTTTACTACTCCTAAAAACATAAAAATAAAAACACTTAAACTAAGTAATATAAAAGCAAAATTTTTAAGGGTTACAAACTCCACTTTACCCCTCGTTCTCACATGTGTGTAGACTTTGATTGAGGCATTGTTTCATTTAAACCCTTTATCCTTGGCCATCTTAGGGTCTGTTTGGATTACGCATTATCTGGCATTATAATGCAAAAAACTGGCATTATAATGCCAAAAAACGACATTATAATGCCAGTATTTGGCATTATAACGTGTAATCCAAACAGGCCTTTATATATGTTTTCCTTTGCTTGAAGCCCCTGTGTGCCTTAATTGCCTTTTCTTTGGAAGCTCCACAAAAGCATACCGAGCATATATATTCTTCCTACCCATCCGGGGATTAGGATAATTGATTTGTCTTGCTAATGTGGACTTGAGCCAAGCTTGGGGGAGGTTGCTTATGATAGTGGTTGGATATGACTGAGCCTTGTAATGTTCTCCTTTCTTTTTCACTTTTTCATCCTTGCTCAAAAAAAAGAGAAGAATCTAAAAAATAAAAGCAAGAAAGAATAAGCAAACAAAGCAAGAAAATGAGACAATTTAGCATCAAAAGGGTTTTGTTGTATGGGTTTGAAGAATAAAATTGGATGTGAAGGACCGTTACAAGCTTGGTGTCGTCCTGGTAATTCTCTTCCCCAGATTTAGCACCACATGGCCTAAATATATCCTTATCTTAATCCTATACCTTGATTCCATTACAACCCTGTAAAGTCCTCATGATTTTTGTTATGTACATGGTCTTCCGTAGTGGAGATTTAGGACATTGTTGCAAGCCTATGGTAGTTTAACATTCAAAGTAGAGAATTGAGCGAAACACAAACCTAAACACATGAGTGGAGTGACTTCATTTCTTTATCCTTGTGAGGTTTGGAGTAGAGTAACTATCTACATCTCTATCATTGGTTGCAAAGCATGCTATGATTGCACTTGTCTTATGTTTGGACTCTCATTATCATTGTTCACTTGTCTCTTGGGTAAAAACAACCTTGACACATTTTGTGGATTTATAGATTGTGTACTTGCTTGAGGACAAGCAAGGGTTAAGCTTGGGGGGATTTGATAACATCCATTTCATACATGTTTAGGACATGCATTTAGGCTATAGTTTAGGCATTTTCATGTTATTATATGGGTTGAGATCTAGTGAGGATGGGAAGGGAGGAGAGGAATGAGGACGCATGAGAGTCGTCGGATGGGAAACAAACAAAGTGTCCAAATCGCTTTTCAAAAATTCGGCAAAAATTCGGCACGACCGAATTATTCGCAAAAAAAACGGATTCGCGTGCACGCAAAGTGCAGATTTGTGTGCATGCCAAATGCATTGTTGTGTGCATGCCAAATACACTAAGGTGTGCACGTGAAATTCATTTTTGTGTGCATGCATAAAACGCGTGCATTCATATGAAATGAACAAAATGTGTGCACATGAAAACACGGCTGTATGCATGCGAAGTATACTCTCGTTTGCATGCAAAGTATACTACTATATGCATGTGAAAATGACATGTTTGTTCATACGAAATGCACTACGTGCTATGTGTGCATGTGAAACAACGTAAGTGTGCATGTGTGCACATGAAAATAACATATGTGTGCATGCGAAAATGACTCAAAGCGCATACGAAATAACATGTGTGCATACGTATGAAAACCAACAAAAATAACCTACGTGTGCATACAGAAATGACATGTGTGTGCACATGAAAACAACGTGTGTATGCATGCAAAACAACGTATGTGTGCATACAGACTAAAATGCGTGTGCACGCAGGACGCGTTTTTTTCGCGAAAAATTCGGCCGTGCCGAATTGTAGCCGAATTTTTCCGTATTTTTTCCTTGACTGATCTGTGCACACTTTTTTTTAATCCGACGGTCTTGAAGCGTCCTCACTCCTCTCCTAAGCCCCCATCCTCACCTTATCTTTTCCCTTATTATATTGCATTTTTAGTTAGTTGCATTGTTTTTTTTAGTTTAGATGTCTACACGAGTCTTTGCATGTTTTTGGGTACTTTAGCAGGCAAAGGAGGTGCATTACGAGGCATGGACATCATAGAAGATGTGCACGGTCGAATACAAAGACAAACGACGACAAAGAACTCGCCTTGGCGCGCAAGAAATCTCCGGTTTTCTGTCCTGTCTTTGGCGAAGTATAACTTTTTCTACATAACTCTTAATTGAGTGATTCCAACGCCAGATTAAATATCAGGATGTCAACTATAACTCCTCAAAATTTCAAAGCGTTTCGACTAGAGATCAAAAGTTATGGTGATTCCAAAATCGTGTCGCAGTTCGGCACGATTTGCTAGAAACCGTTCCAATTTGTCCTAATCCGTGTGCCCTTGCTGAGTCCAGGATTTAGCTTCTGTAAAGTGGCACGGTCTATCACAGACCGTGCCACTTTACAGACCAAATCGGTCCGGATCGGTTCGGTCCAAAAATCCGATCTGGACCGAATTATACTCATCCCTACACATATTGACGCGATGGTCGATGCGACTACTGGCCACAAAATGTTCACATTCATGGACACATTCAGTGGATACAATCAAATCCTAATGGACCCAAACGACCAAGAAAAAACAGTTTTCATAACCAGTCAAGGTACATATTGCTACAAAGTCATGCCTTTTGGACTGAAAAATGTAGGGGCCACATATCAACGACTCATCAACAAGATGTTCAAAGATCAGATTGGGGACACCATGGAAGTATACATACATGACATGCTGGTCAAACCAAAAGCAACACAAGATCACATCGGACATCTAAAAGAAGCATTCAAAGTGTTAAAGAGGTATAACATGAAGCTAAATCCCACTAAGTGCTCTTTTGGAGTATCCTCAGGGAAGTTCCTATGATACACGGTTGCCCAAAGAGGGATAGAAGCAAGCCCGCACCAGATCAAGGCGATCATCAACTTAAGATCCCCCAAATGCCTTAAGGACGTCAAAAAGTTAACAGGGAGGATAGCAGCGCTCAACATGTTCATATCAAAATCCTCCGATAAGTGCAAGCTTTTTTTTATGAAACTCTGAAGAAGAATAAGTCATTTGAAGGGACACCGACACACAAACAAGCCTTCCAAAATCTGAAGACATACCTAGCAAGAACATTACTACTAGCAAAACTGAAGGATGATGAGTCACTACCGTTGTACCTAGCGGTGTCGGAATCAGCAGTAAGCGCAGTCCTGACAAGAGAAGAAGACAGAAAACAATCTTAGTCTACTACGTAAGTCACTCTCTACTCCTGGCTGAAACAAGACACACATCACTCGAGAAATTAATCCTAGCTCTGGTGATGGCATCAAACAAGCTAAGGCCCTATTTCGAGTCACATATTATTATTGTGCTGACTACTACGTAAGTCACTCTCTACTCTTATGAAATTTTTCTCAACATTATCACGTAGAAAATGATGACGGATATTAATATGCTTAGTACGTGAGTGATGAACATGATTTTTGGAGATGTTAATAGCACTAGTATTATCACACATAATGGGAACGGTGCCAAGAGACATACCAAAATCCTCTAATTGTTGTTTAAGCCACAATACCTGGGTACAATAAGATGCAGCAGCTACGTACTCAGCTTTGGCGGTGGAAAGAGCAACAAAATTTTGCTTCTTTGATGCCCAAGATACAAGGCATGGGCCAAGGAACTGTGCCATCCATGATGTGCTTTTGCGATCCACCAGGTGTCCCGCAAAATCAACATCCGAGAAACCCACAAGTTCAAACCCACTGTTCCTTGGATACCAAAGGCAAAGATGATCATTCCCTTTCAAGTACCGCATGATCCGTTTGACTTGAGTTAGGTGTGACTTCTTAGGATTTGCTTGAAATCTAGCACAAAGAACACACTAAACATGATATCTGGCCTACTTGCCGTTAGATAGAGTAATGACCCAATCATTCCTCTATACATTGTAGCATCCACATCTTTGCCATTCAAATCCGCATCAAGACGAGTGTTAGGAGAAATATGGTTATCAATAGGTTTAGCTTTATCCATACCATACTTCTTCAACAATTCCTTGATGTATTTTTGTTGATGTACTCTTGTGCCCTCAGAAGACTGAGAGACTTGTAATCCAAGGAAAAATGATAGTTCCCCTATCATACTCATCTCAAATTCACTTTGTGTTCTAAGAGGAACAAAGTCTTGTAGATCGCACCACGTCTATATCCATTGGAGAGGAGGAACTGTGCCAGCATATCATACCAAGCACGAGGTGCTTGCTTAAGCCCATACAGTGCCTTGTCCAGTGCATACACATGGTCAGGACGATCTACATCTTCAAAGCCAAGGGGGTTGTTTCACATATACTTCCTCTTGAAGGTAGCCATTGAGGAAAGCTATTTTGACATCCATTTGATATAATGTGAAACCTTTAAAGGCATCATAAGCGATGAGAAGTCGAATGGCTTTGATGCGAGCTATTGGAGCATATATTTCATCATAGTCTATTCCTTCTTGTTGGTTGTAGCCTTGAGCAACCAGTCTTGCCTTGTTCCTTGTCATAGTTCCAGAGTCATCAAGCTTGTTCCTGAATACCCAGCGAGTGCCAATAGCATGCTTGTTCTTGGACAAGGGAACGAGTCTCCATACTTTGTTCCTCTCAAATTGGTGCAGTTGTTCTTTCATAGCAACGATCCAATCTGGCTCTTTCAATTCTTCTTTGATGGTTTTTGGCTCCACAATGAAATGAAGGCATAGAAAGCACATAAATTGTGTAGTTGGGAGTGTGAACCTCGTTGTTCAAACGGTGTGAGAAGAGCATCAACGGGATGACTCTTTTGAATCCTTGACCTTTTGGAAACAGGAAGGAGAGGAATAGGAGGAAGAGCGGCATTAGTTGTCACAGTCGAGGATTAGGAAACAGGAACATCAGCAGCAGTCGAAGTAGCTTCGTCAGGGACAGTTCCTATAACAGCATCCGTAGATTCTTCCTCAGTAATTGTTACCACATCATCATTCACTTGACCATCTTGCACGAGATGTGCATCCGAAGTATCACCACCAGTAGTTTCATTGGGAACAGTAGTGACATCAGCATCTACGACTTGAGTGGATGTAGTGGGAACATCAGCTGCTGGTATAGTAGTGGTATTAGCATCGCCACTATTTATGGTAACTCCAAGAGAACCAGTAGTGCTCCCACCAGCATTGGGGGCATTGTTCCCTGTACGTGGATTACCATGGTGATTCCCATCATTACCATCATCATCTGAATCTTCTCGTTACATTCACGGAAAGTGATTATCAAGGAACGACGTGTTGGAATCATCACCCACAACTTTTGAGTGTTTATCAAAGACAACATGAATACTCTCTTTGATCTTTTGGGTTCTCTTGTTGTAGACTCTATAAGCCTTGCTTGTTTTAGCATATCCTAGAAAGATTCCTTCATCACTCCTTGGATCAAACTTCCCCAAGTTATCTTTCCCATTGTTGTGAATAAAACACCTACAACCAAAATCACGCAAGTAGGAAACATTGGGCTTGCGGTCCTTGATTAGTTCATAGGCAGTTTTATTGAGTAAGGGTCTAAGCATAACATGATTAAGGATATAGCAAGAAGTGTTGATTGCTTCAGCCCAGAAGATTCGAGGAAGATTGCTTGCTATGAGCATTGTTCTAGCCATGTCCTCCAATGTCCTATTCTTTCTTTCAACCACTCCATTTTGTTGTGGTGTCCTAGGAACCGAAAAGTTATGAGAGATACCATATTCCATGCAGTAATCAAGGAACATAGCATTCTCAAACTCCGTTCCATGGTCGGATCGAATGCCGCTTAGTTTTTGTCCCAAATTGGTCTCCACACCCTTGATGAAAGACTCAAATGTCTCGAATACCTGTTCCTTGCAAGAGAGAAAGATTGTCCATGTAAATCTAGAGTAATAATCAACAATAACAAACACATACATGTTCCCTGCATGACTTCTTATCCTCATGGGACCACGGAGATCCATATGGATCAGTTCCAGAGGGCGAGAAGTAGTAACATCAGGTTTGCTCTTGAAAGAATAACGTGTTTGCTTCCCTCTTACACAGGCTTCGCAAACTCCATGGGTCTCAGGTTTGACATTTGGAAGACCTCAAACCAGTTCCTTGTTATAGAGTTTGTGGATGAGTTGAATATTAGCATGTCCAAGCCTTCTATGCCACAATTCTGTCTCTTCAGCTAGAGACGCAAAGCACAATTCCCTTGAAGGCTTGAATGTCGTGTCAACAGTGTACACATCATTGAATCAGACACCTTTCAACACAATTTTCTTGGTTTTTATATTCCTTACGTAGCAATCTTGAGACGTGAAGACAATCTCGTTGTCTCCTTGATCACACAGCTGAGCTACACTTAATAGATTAAAACCAAGTTGATGAACCAGACTAACCTCTTTTATCTTGATGTTAGAGTTCAAAGAAGCTTCTCTTGTTCCTACTATCTCTCTACATCGTTTATCTCCAAGGGAAACGGTTTCCGTAGAGTGTTATTGAAGTGAGGTAAGGTGATCTTTATTTCCTGTCAAATGGCATGAGCATGCGCTATCGATAAATCACATGTTGTTCCCCCTCACTTCATCTTGCATTAAGAGAGTTAGTGTTTAGCGACCTAGGCAAGCTTGGCTTTACCTGGTCGTTTAGAAACAAAGTGATATTCTCTAGGCTTAGTGTGGCATAAATCAGGAGATGCATCATAATCATTCAAATCAACATTGTTACTTCTACTGTTCATGCGCTGAGTGTGCTCTTCAGTGAACTTTTGCTTCTTAACACAGTTTTTCACAACATGGTCGTTGTTCCCACAATGCCAACATATCTTATAATAATTACCCAAGGTGTACTTACGGTTGGGAATAGGGATCCTACATTGTTTGGCTCTAGCTAGGTCAGGTGTACTAGGTAGGTTTCCCTGAGATTATATGAGATACATCTTATGGGCAGGTTGACCTATGTACCAAAATTAGTTTGCATTCACCCTATTCTCTAAAGTTTTCACACGCTCTTCTAGGTATATGTTCCTATCCTTAATGTTCTGGAGATCTCTATCCTTCAATTCTCTAAGCTCAAGTATGGTTAATTCATGTTCCTCAATCTCTTGTTTTTCACCTTTGTACCCCACACCATACTTGGACTCAACAAAGATAATCTCTTCCTCCTTAAGCTTTTGCTCAACTAGAATAGAGTGAATCCTGTTAATCTGAGCTTTCATCTGAGCTAGTTCCCTTTCTGTCTTGGAAGGATCAAGTTCACTGCGAGTAACATCACATTTACCACAAGGAACAACAAAGAAACTAGCAATTTTAGATAGAGATTCATTCAATTCAATGCATTTATCCTCAACATTACTCAAGTCATTCTGAGTTTTAAGATTCTCATTATACATGCTTTTTATGAGTGAAATCAAGGACTTTTTATCAAAATTGACAAGAGATTCAAAGAAAGTTTCAGGATCTACCTCTTGTTCTTCACTTGATGACTTCAGAGTCATTGCACACATTCTGTTGTTACCCCATGCCTCTGGCTCATCATCATCAGAGTTGGTACACTCATCACCCCAGACAACAACGAAAGCTTTCTTCTTGTCGTTCCCAGTATTGTCACTGTTGGTGTTGTCTGAGTTGTTCCCCTTGGGACACTTGTTAGCATAGTGACCCTTGTCCTTGCAGTTGTAGCATGTAAAATCCTTGAGATCTCATTTCTCACCATTGTTCCATTCATGAATGAATGATCTGCCCTTACGATAGAGAGATCGCATGGCCTTGGTGAAAAGAGCAGTGTCTGGATCTATACCATCCAAGTTTTCGTCTTTGTTGTCTTCTATCATCTTGATAGCCTTTTCAACCATCAAGGCTATGCCTTTAAGTTTAACATACTTGTCTTCTTCATCATATTTTTTGATTTTTCCAAACACTTCATGAAGTGTAAGAGAAAGAGTTTTGGGATTTTATTTGAGAATAGCTTTGGTCATCTTATGCCTTGGAGGAAGTCCATCAATGATGATGAGAACTTTCTCCTTGGGAAGACTTTCTTCATCCTTGACCTCATGCGAAGCAAGTCGAGCCATAATTTCCTCAAATCTAGATTGGTAAGAGGAAACAGACTCACCATCAATCATGGCAAAGTTATAGAAGTCTTTCCTAGCTTGAAAGCGATTAATCTCTCTAAGATCGAAACTTCCCATATACATCTGTTCCAAAGCAGCCCACATGTCTTTAGCGGTTGCACAAGACTATATCTTTGAAGCTTCTTCAACACTAAGGGCATTGTTGATGAACATGCAAGCCTTAGAGTTTTTCTCCATGATTCTGAAATCATCTTGACTCCAAGGTGTTGTTCCTTTGAGAACATCTTCAGCAACTTTCTTATCACCAACTTCAATGACTCTCCAGCATTGGTAGTCATTACTCTTCATCCAGTCAGTGAAGAGGTCCTTCTAATGTTGAAACTTTCCACCGATAGGCAGGAACGGTGGTTTGTTGTTCCCAATCCCAACTTCATGAGTTGACGACATTGTTACCTGTGAATCTAAAAAGAAAACACACAATCTAGAGCGTACCTGCTTCAATACCAATTGTTGAATCGTAATGTGTTAGACAGGGAACAATTTCACTGTTCCCTAGACAGCGGAAATAACAGAGATTTAGTGGGAACAACAAGACAATTCATTAGAGAGGAAACTCTATCAACCAATTAGTTGAAAAGAGAAAATCTCTACCTCTAGGTGTTACCCTAGGAGGATTTCAAATACATATACTTGTATTATTAATAAGTTGTACAATCTCACAATCATTCTCTTCACCTATTCTCACACATATCCTAGGTTTCTAGACTTTGAGTGCAATCAACTAGTAACAATACAAGAACATAAAAAAACCCTAAGCAATCCAGTACTATACCCGTACCTTGCATTGGATCTCCTGATCTCAACTTTGTAATAAGCTCCTTGTAGTCTTCAATGTGATAGCTGAGATACCTTTCCCTAAGGTATTCTCATCTACTTATAGTGGTAGCAAAGATCTTCTTTACCAAATACCTAAAACATCTATCGATTTCTAGTAACGGTGTAAGATTTTCTTTCCAACTAAACAATTTAGTTCATGATCACATAGTTTCCATGTAAAACATTCCTAAGACACGCTATCTAACTCTTCTCTCTCTGAGTAGATCTTCAAATATGGTATCCATATGTAGCGGTCTTCACTTGGTAACAGTTGGCAATTCCTGCATCCTGCATTCTGCATTGTTCCTTAAATGATGTTTCCATGTATATAGGGGCGGAGCTATGTGGGGCCCAAAGGGGGCTATAGCCCCCCCTGCCCGAAAAAAAAAACTTTTTATTTTTAAAAATTAAAATTTTTAAAGCTTTTTTTACCCTTATTTAATATAAAAATATAATTTTAGTCAGTCCCAATAGATTTAAGCCATGAAAAATGTAATTACCTTAAGTTTCTCCCATTTATCTCATTTGAAAATACAATTTCAGTCAGCCTTAACATATTTAAGTCACAAAAATAAAATTAATTAAGTTTTTTTTTCTCATATCATGTGAAAATTACATTAAGGTTCATAAAAAAAATTAAAATTGATTTTTTGCGAAATAGGATTTAAGCCGCGTTGGATTTAAGCCACACAAAATTTTTACCGTGCAAGATTTTAGCCCCCTCTGGGTTAAAATCCTGGCTCCGCCCCTGCATGTACATAAGTTTCCTTATATGAAATTAGACCTGGGAAAACGCGGGCTGGTTCGTCCGGCCCGGCCCGGCCCGTCCGCCTGTGTAAACAAGAGGGTATGGACAAACTCGTAAGCCCTAAAGGGCCAAAAATACCCGGCCCGAGTACCGGGAGGGCCGGTTATGGACAAGGGGTCAAGCCTTGTAGGTCCGGTAAACTCGGCCCATATATAATATATAAATATTATTTATATATATAATATTACATTTTTACTACTCCTAAAAACATAAAAATAAAAACACTTAAACTAAGTAATATAAAAGCAAAATTTTTAAGGGTTACAAACTCCACTTTACCCCTCGTTCTCACATGTGTGTAGACTTTGATTGAGGCATTGTTTCATTTAAACCCTTTATCCTTGGCCATCTTAGGGTCTGTTTGGATTACGCATTATCTGGCATTATAATGCAAAAAACTGGCATTATAATGCCAAAAAACGACATTATAATGCCAGTATTTGGCATTATAACGTGTAATCCAAACAGGCCTTTATATATGTTTTCCTTTGCTTGAAGCCCCTGTGTGCCTTAATTGCCTTTTCTTTGGAAGCTCCACAAAAGCATACCGAGCATATATATTCTTCCTACCCATCCGGGGATTAGGATAATTGATTTGTCTTGCTAATGTGGACTTGAGCCAAGCTTGGGGGAGGTTGCTTATGATAGTGGTTGGATATGACTGAGCCTTGTAATGTTCTCCTTTCTTTTTCACTTTTTCATCCTTGCTCAAAAAAAAGAGAAGAATCTAAAAAATAAAAGCAAGAAAGAATAAGCAAACAAAGCAAGAAAATGAGACAATTTAGCATCAAAAGGGTTTTGTTGTATGGGTTTGAAGAATAAAATTGGATGTGAAGGACCGTTACAAGCTTGGTGTCGTCCTGGTAATTCTCTTCCCCAGATTTAGCACCACATGGCCTAAATATATCCTTATCTTAATCCTATACCTTGATTCCATTACAACCCTGTAAAGTCCTCATGATTTTTGTTATGTACATGGTCTTCCGTAGTGGAGATTTAGGACATTGTTGCAAGCCTATGGTAGTTTAACATTCAAAGTAGAGAATTGAGCGAAACACAAACCTAAACACATGAGTGGAGTGACTTCATTTCTTTATCCTTGTGAGGTTTGGAGTAGAGTAACTATCTACATCTCTATCATTGGTTGCAAAGCATGCTATGATTGCACTTGTCTTATGTTTGGACTCTCATTATCATTGTTCACTTGTCTCTTGGGTAAAAACAACCTTGACACATTTTGTGGATTTATAGATTGTGTACTTGCTTGAGGACAAGCAAGGGTTAAGCTTGGGGGGATTTGATAACATCCATTTCATACATGTTTAGGACATGCATTTAGGCTATAGTTTAGGCATTTTCATGTTATTATATGGGTTGAGATCTAGTGAGGATGGGAAGGGAGGAGAGGAATGAGGACGCATGAGAGTCGTCGGATGGGAAACAAACAAAGTGTCCAAATCGCTTTTCAAAAATTCGGCAAAAATTTGGCACGACCGAATTATTCGCAAAAAAAACGGATTCGCGTGCACGCAAAGTGCAGATTTGTGTGCATGCCAAATGCATTGTTGTGTGCATGCCAAATACACTAAGGTGTGCACGTGAAATTCATTTTTGTGTGCATGCATAAAACGCGTGCATTCATATGAAATGAACAAAATGTGTGCACATGAAAACACGGTTGTATGCATGCGAAGTATACTCTCGTTTGCATGCAAAGTATACTACTATATGCATGTGAAAATGACATGTTTGTTCATACGAAATGCACTACGTGCTATGTGTGCATGTGAAACAACGTAAGTGTGCATGTGTGCACATGAAAATAACATATGTGTGCATGCGAAAATGACTCAAAGCGCATACGAAATAACATGTGTGCATACGTATGAAAACCAACAAAAATAACCTACGTGTGCATACAGAAATGACATGTGTGTGCACATGAAAACAACGTGTGTATGCATGCAAAACAACGTATGTGTGCATACAGACTAAAATGCGTGTGCACGCAGGACGCGTTTTTTTCGCGAAAAATTCGGCCGTGCCGAATTGTAGCCGAATTTTTCCGTATTTTTTCCTTGACTGATCTGTGCACACTTTTTTTTAATCCGACGGTCTTGAAGCGTCCTCACTCCTCTCCTAAGCCCCCATCCTCACCTTATCTTTTCCCTTATTATATTGCATTTTTAGTTAGTTGCATTGTTTTTTTTAGTTTAGATGTCTACACGAGTCTTTGCATGTTTTTGGGTACTTTAGCAGGCAAAGGAGGTGCATTACGAGGCATGGACATCATAGAAGATGTGCACGGTCGAATACAAAGACAAACGACGACAAAGAACTCGCCTTGGCGCGCAAGAAATCTCCGGTTTTCTGTCCTGTCTTTGGCGAAGTATAACTTTTTCTACATAACTCTTAATTGAGTGATTCCAACGCCAGATTAAATATCAGGATGTCAACTATAACTCCTCAAAATTTCAAAGCGTTTCGACTAGAGATCAAAAGTTATGGTGATTCCAAAATCGTGTCGCAGTTCGGCACGATTTGCTAGAAACCGTTCCAATTTGTCCTAATCCGTGTGCCCTTGCTGAGTCCAGGATTTAGCTTCTGTAAAGTGGCACGGTCTATCACAGACCGTGCCACTTTACAGACCAAATCGGTCCGGATCGGTTCGGTCCAAAAATCCGATCTGGACCGAATTATACTCATCCCTACACATATTGACGCGATGGTCGATGCGACTACTGGCCACAAAATGTTCACATTCATGGACACATTCAGTGGATACAATCAAATCCTAATGGACCCAAACGACCAAGAAAAAACAGTTTTCATAACCAGTCAAGGTACATATTGCTACAAAGTCATGCCTTTTGGACTGAAAAATGTAGGGGCCACATATCAACGACTCATCAACAAGATGTTCAAAGATCAGATTGGGGACACCATGGAAGTATACATACATGACATGCTGGTCAAACCAAAAGCAACACAAGATCACATCGGACATCTAAAAGAAGCATTCAAAGTGTTAAAGAGGTATAACATGAAGCTAAATCCCACTAAGTGCTCTTTTGGAGTATCCTCAGGGAAGTTCCTATGATACACGGTTGCCCAAAGAGGGATAGAAGCAAGCCCGCACCAGATCAAGGCGATCATCAACTTAAGATCCCCCAAATGCCTTAAGGACGTCAAAAAGTTAACAGGGAGGATAGCAGCGCTCAACATGTTCATATCAAAATCCTCCGATAAGTGCAAGCTTTTTTTTATGAAACTCTGAAGAAGAATAAGTCATTTGAAGGGACACCGACACACAAACAAGCCTTCCAAAATCTGAAGACATACCTAGCAAGAACATTACTACTAGCAAAACTGAAGGATGATGAGTCACTACCGTTGTACCTAGCGGTGTCGGAATCAGCAGTAAGCGCAGTCCTGACAAGAGAAGAAGACAGAAAACAATCTTAGTCTACTACGTAAGTCACTCTCTACTCCTGGCTGAAACAAGACACACATCACTCGAGAAATTAATCCTAGCTCTGGTGATGGCATCAAACAAGCTAAGGCCCTATTTCGAGTCACATATTATTATTGTGCTGACTAACCATCCCATGAAAGAAATCATGAGGAAACCAGAATTCACAGGACGGATAGCAAAATGGGCAATACACTTGAGTGGTTTCGACATCGAATATGAGCCAAGGACAACAATTAAGTCTCAAGCTTTGGCAGACTTTGTGGCCGATTTCAGTCCAACATTAGAACAAGAAGCCACGAAGGAAGCCGCACAGCTAACGACTGAAGAAGACATGGGCACATGGCAACTCTATACAGATGGAGCGTCAAACATAAGAGGAGTCGGGCTAAGAGTTGTACAAAAATCACCACAAGGGGACCACATAGCCCAAGCTGTGAGATTCGAATGGGACGTGACCAACAACGAAGAGAGTATGAAGCACTCATATTCAGACTAACGCTTGCACAAGACCTCGCAATCCGAAGCATCGAAGTGATATACGACTCCCTCCTGATTGCCAACTAGGTCCAGGGGTCGTACGCCGCTAAAGATGATAGGATGATGGACATCGTCAAAAAATTAACAAAAAAATTCCAGAATTTCACCATCAGGCAAGTCCCACGCGACCTCAACACTCAAGTCGACGCCTTAGCAAACCTCGGGTCAGCCTTACACCTCAACGACTTCTGCAACATCCCCCTAGCACACATCATGACTCCAGCAGTCCCCAAGATCCACAAGATGACCAATAGCGATGATACTCAAGCAGTAGATGGACTACCCTTAGAAGAAGTAGTCTCAGCAGAGGTAGGCGACGACACCAAAGACGATGTCATAAACAATTAAGACGACTGTACTACACCTTACATCGAATGGCTAAAAGAAGGCACACTCCCAACCGACAAAGGAAAAGCCAAGAAACTTAAGGTACGATCAACAACCTTCGATCTAAAAGACGATGCCTTGTTCAAACGATATGTCACATGGTTATACCTACAATGCCTAAAAACAACCGAAGTCAGATGCGTCCTACAATCCCTACACGACGAAGAATGTGGAAACCACACTGGAGGACGTAGCCTATCAGGTAAAGCTCTTATGACAGGGTACTACTGGACAACAATGAACAAAGATGCAACATATTACGTCAAAAAATGTGGCACATGCCAACGGCACGCGCCCATCACCCATCAACCATCAGAAATGGACACCCAATGTTAGCACCTTGTCCATTCATGAGATGGGGAATGGACATTATAGGGAAACTACCACCAGTATCAGGACAACGCGTCTTTTTCCTTGCTATGACTGGCTATTTTTCTAAATGGATTCAAGTTGAAGCATATCGAGAGGTAAAAGAAAAGCACGCCTCCCAATAGGAATCTAGGTCCTAAGGAAGGTATTCCAAAACACTAGGGACCCAGCCAATGGAAAATTTGCACCTCAATGGGAAGGGCCGTATCTTGTTAAAGAGATCATTGGTCAGGGAGCGTATCAGCTCGAGACAAAAGACGGCCAACCACACCCGCAAAGTTGGAACGCGACCCATTTAAAGTTGTATCACTTTAAAACCTCACATTTTGCATCTGATTTAAATTCAGTCGATTATATTTATCCAACCATTTACTGACTTAAGCATCGGAGGGCCATTGGGCTCACGCCCAACGGTCGCCCTTTGACCTTTTCTATATTTTTCAAGTGTCTTAAACAGAAACACGACAAGAGGCCTCAAGACAAAGTCAAAGTTGATAAACAAACACTATCATACAATAAAGCGCTTACACATTACACCATCAATCGACACACAAGGAATAGAGGAACAAAAACAAGATACATTTTTACAAGACTTGTCCGAAATAAGGTATACGTCTTATCCAAATACTACAACACTCTTCCCTGGAACTACACGACAAGTCATACTTATTAACAACCACAATCATAGGTCTGCTTGACCAGTATCACATGACTCAACCAAGACACGACTGACGAGTCCACCTGTAAAACAAAGCAAACAACAACAAGGTATGTAGAAAACAAAGCATCCATAACACGCGACCCACGATGGTGGACGGGTCGCCAAAACTATTATCCATCCCATCACCACGATGGGGCACAACACAAAACATCATAAAGTCTAGGCGTCAACAACACGATGCAAAGAAATCATTGTCAATGTCATGACATAAGAACGACTAAGATTCACCTAACCTCTCGTCGACACTTGCAAGAGCAGTCTCTTGGCCCTTTTCCACTCTGGGAGACACCTCTAGCGCATCTTCAACAACACCTTTGTTCACCTCAAGGTCGCCTTCCTCTTTCTGCTCATCCCCGCCGAGACCAACAAGTTTGAACAACTCTTCACCGGGATTCCCATTGGGATAGAGAAGATCCATGCTTGCCCTCTCGTCCTCAATATTCCAAGATGAATATGTCCCCACGGCATATTCTTCCATCATTTCAACACGAGACTTGATGCAGAATATGCTCCAACATCGTTGGCAATTTGGGCATCCTTCATCCGAAGCTCCTCAATTAATGATGCTCTCTAATTCCTCGAACCGGGCTTGGACTTCCCTCAGTTTCTTCTCGGCGGAGTTCTTTTTCTTCTTAGCCGCCTTCACGCGATTGTTGGTAGCATTAAGCTCACTCTCAGCATGAGCAGTATGCATGTCGGCCCCATCGCTTAACGCTTTTATGGTCGAAAATGCCACTATGAAGTATTGAAAGGCCTGTATACGAAAAATCATGTAATCAGTCATCATAAAAAATATATATATACATACAAGTGACTTTACGCATACCTTCCAAGTCACTGCTCCCGCCTCGTCGATGCAGTCAATCGGGTGCAGGTCCCCAATCTCTTTCCTGGCCCCAGGATCCAGAGTCTGAAGCAGGTCGCCTAAGATATGTCCTTGAGTTCACCCACTATCGTTTCGGCAGCAACGATTGCTTTCCTTTTTGCCCTAGAGGTCTTCGATGATGGCGAATCTAGGGCAATGACTTTGGTCGAGGATGATGCCTTAGCTGATGAGATCTTGTGCTCCAAAAGACTCTTCTCTGAAAGGCGAGCACTTGACCTCCCGCCACGAGATGCTATCAAGAAAGCGCAACATTGTAAGTAAACGAAGAGCCCGAAAACCAACCAAATGAATACCTGCAGGAACAAACAGGTGCCTTTGGTTACAAAAGTTGAATGTGTCGACATGTCGAGGGGATTGGAAGCCAAAAAATTAGTGTTCTTGAAGAATCGGTTAGCCTCAGGAAGAGCGAGCAACGCTAGGTTTCCGCTTTAAAATCAGAGTCCTCGAGTTCCTCCGGATCGGGCACTACAACAAGACACATGTGAGGCAAAAGTTTAGAAGACATCCACTAACAAATATAAAAGGACAAATACGATACATGTCTTTCTCCAGTCATCCAGCAAGAAAGAGCAATCGACACCCCCTTCAAGCGATCTTCGATCCACAAAGAAAAAATGTGACCTCTACCCACGGTCATTAACATTAAGGTTCAAAGCAATAGGCGATCTACCCCGCCGGAGGCGCAGTTGAAACCTAGAGGACCCCTGGTTACTCAAATAGTAAGAATATCATAAAGCATCAAAATCGAAGTCTACATCAACACTAGATATCAACAAGTCAACTACTCTTAGTAGACGCCATGCATGATTGCATGAGGCATGACCTAACAAGGGGCAAGTTTCAAGACGACTAGAAAATTCTAGACAAGGTTCGAAAAAGGGAAAGAATGGCCGATTCTGAAAGGATATTTGAAGAAGCATACCCAACCTTCCCGGTACCAATCGGCTCGCTCGTGAGGACGCGGGAGACGTGCTACTATCCCGACTGGAAATTGCCCTACCTCCAAGATCCTATTCAACTCCGACCGAGTCAAGGTGCTGGCCAATGAGTCTTCTGGGCTAAGAAGTTCCAAGGTGGTGAAGTCGCTTCCTTCCTTATTGGGACTACAAGACGAGCCTCGGTTTCTTTTGCATCTTGAAAATGCCATGAGAAACGAAGCAAGCAAGAAATGGTAAAAAATTAAAATTTTTACCTTGAAAGTTGAAAGCTTTTTGCAGAGAAAAGATGGTGAAAAAGAAGATAAAGATGGCCTATTTAAATAGGTAAAACCGCCAAACCCTCGGTCAATACGTTGGTCCAATCAGGAAGCGCCACATCGCCAGAACGTCTGTAGGGAAATCCGGGATAAAGATCACGCCAGGAGAGAGAGAAGGTGGAAAATCAAACCGTACCATCAACTGACGTTCCAGCCCAGTTTAATTTTGGGACAATTATTGGGCCTCGTTTTTATTCAATTCGCTGGATTGGCCCAATAGCTCGAGTCAGGCCGCCATCTAGAAGGTCTAGACTGAGGAAACAAGGAAGGACGTTGATGCTAGGGGACATTAGAGAGGATCTTGGAGCGACCAGTATGCAGCTTGGCGACCTCCACGAGTCAGGCCGCCATCTAGAAGGTCTAGACTGAGGAAATACGAGGAGAATTATCATGTACACCTAGGGGAGGTGTATTTGGTGCCATAGTTGCGCATCAATTCCTGAGCAAGGAGGATATTATGTCTAATGGATCGACCATAGATGAAAGCACTCTGTTGCAGGCCAACAAGCATATTGACAGCTTCTCTCAGATGAGAGGCAAGGAGCTTAGAGATAATCTTGTAAAGCATTGAACAACAGGAAATAGGTTTGTAGTCTCCAATCTGAGTCAAACAAGCAACTTTGGCAATCAGAGAAATAGCAGTGTGATTAATCTCTTTCAATAATTTGCCATTACGGAAAAAGGCAGAAACAACTTCACAAATATCAGCACCTATGAGATCCTAGGATTTCTTGAAGAAGTGGATGTTGATTCCGTTGAATCCATCTGGCCCAGGAGATTTGTTATCACCAATCGAAAAGACAACCTTTCTAATTTCGGTATTGGAGATCGGCCTCAGGAGAGCATCTCTCATCTCATCTGTAACAAGGCGGCCAAGGCAATAATAGAGGAATCTGGAGTTTGCAGATTTAGGGCTTGACCCAGCAAGGAGCTTAAATGCTGCACAATATGGTATGAGATATCATTAGAGTCTTCAATGGCCAAGCCATGATCATCAGTAAGAACACGGATTCGAGAGAGAGCTCGTCGGGATTTGATAGATTTATAAGAGTAGGAACTGCTATGGTGCCCAAATTTGACTCCTTGGATCTTAGCAAGCTGCTTAGCGGTGACTCTTAGATTGACCATACAGAGGCGTAAGTTATTCGAAATAACGTTTTTTTCATTAAGCAGCTGATCATCAAAAGGGTGTTGCTGAATTTGCTGCTGAATGTTGGAGAACTTAGAGCTAAGCTCATCAAGAGTGATTTGAAGATCTTCAAAGGAGAGACTGCGGAAATGTTTGAGACTACTCTTAAGAATTTTTAATTTCTGAACAACTTTGTACATAGCGATTCCATTAATCCGAGAAGACCATCAATCCTTGCCATTGGGGAGGAAGTTGTTGGATCTAGTCCAAGCTAAGCATTGTTGAACCTGAAAGGAGGCTTAGGGAAATCACCGCATGGAGTGATATTAAAGAAATCAAAAGAATGATCGGAGATACCCGGGAAAGGAAAGAAGGCTTCAGAGGAGGGGAAGGAAAGGTACCAATTGGGGTCGACCACAATCCGATCAATTTTGCTCCAGATATGGTGACCCATCTCTGGGCGGTTATTCTAGGAAAGTCTGCAATCCGTGAAAAGGGTGATCTTCAAGATTGGAAGCCAGGAAACAAGGGGCGAGTTCCTTAACAGAGGAATTATGAGAGACTCTAGATTCATTAATTATGTCATCAGCATGTAGGGTGGCATTAAAGTCCCTAAGGATAGTCCAAGCTCCAGTGATGGAAGAGGAAACTGAAGTAATCAATTCCCTAATTGAGTGTCTGCTCAAAAAGTCATTTCTCCCATAGACGAAGGAGGAAAGGAAATTATGCTGCCCATCGACAGATTGGATCGAACAGTGAATAATTTGATCAGTAACAACAAGGGGCTGGATGTTTAACTTGCGGGGACTCCACCATAACCAAATACGAAAATTGTGGCCAAAGTTGATATTGGAAACATGGCTCCAGTCTGTAATCAGCGAAGCTGCTACATCGTCTTCTTTACCAGGGAGGATTCGAGTTTCCAAGATTGCAATGACATCAATTTTGTGGTTTCTAACCAAATTCTTTATTGCTTTCTGCTTGGAGTGGTCATTGAGGCCACGAACGTTCCAGACATCAATGGTCAACCTAATCATTAGGTGGAGGAGGAAGCTTGTGGGCACTTGCCCAAAGCAGAAGACTGCCTTATGGTGTGGGTGTTAGTGGAAGCTAAAGGAGTTTTGGCTTTCTTGAGATTAGTGAGGATTTTTGTGGAGGAATGAGGGAGAGGAGAGAGAGGATTCAAAAGAGGAATTTTGTAGGGGAAGGGAGGGATTCTGAGTGTGATGAGAAGGCGGAAGAGAAGTATTAGAAGCAGTAGGAGTAGAAGAGATGGGAGTGGTGGAAGATCAATGGAAGCAGGGTTGGGCGTAGTGACAGAGATGGAGGAAGGAGGAGTAGGGTTTAAGATCAGACACCTGTGCCCAAACACACAGCATGATGGGCAACGAGGAGGAAGCCAATCATATTGAAGGGGCTGGTGAACCATGTCTCCATTCTTATCTCTGAACTTGATTTCTCTAAGAAGTTCTTTCTTAGCTGAGATCTCAACCAAGATCTTGGCATAAGAAAGCCTCTCCTGGTGGGCCGAGTTGTAATCTGTAAGGATAGGAGTTCCAAGAGAAGAGCCAATCTGTGCCTGCATCTTCTCCGACCAGATTTGAAGACATTAGAGGTCAAGTTGCAGATTTGGGAGGTTCACCCAAATAGGAAGACTTTGAAGACATGAGAGGTCAAGTTGCATACCCTAGTGCCATCTCTTTAATACAAGGGGTCGTTGTCCAGCTATCATCCATGGACCCCGTTCCATAACAACATTCAGATATTCTTCTCTTTCAAACTGAAAGACAAATAAACATTTGTCGTTGAGAAGCAATTTCGGTAGAGGAATATCAATCCATTTGGAAGCGATAAAACGTTCCAAGGCTTTGAATGACATCTTTGAGCCCATAGGAGCTCCCACCAAGGAAATAGACCAACGATCCACAAGATCAACTACGTCTTTATCACTGAAATCAATGATGCCATCCTCAATCCCTTCAACAAAAGTTAAAGGAATAGGTTGTGGTGAAGGTTTCCTGGAGTTAAGAATGTCCAAAAAGGAGAGAGCATGGCCGCTGCTCGGGGCAGAGGGGAGAGAGGGAGAGATACCAGGGGTAGGAAGAGGAGGAAACTTGGAAGAGTTGGGAGGGGGAAGAGGACCCAAGATCAAAGAGAAGGGCGGCACACCCAAAACAGAGGAGTGAAGGGGGGAACGTAAGAGGGGGGAGAGGAGGAGCTGCTGAAGAGGGAGGAACTCAGAGGGAGCTGCAGAAGAGTTGGGGTCGACAAGCTCAACAAAGGAGGGAGATGGAGAGGAAGAGGAAGCTTTGAGGATATGGGCATTGTTGGACAGAATGAGCTCTTTTGGGACAAGGTCAAAAGGGCTGGAACTGCTAGCTCCGGGGGAGGAGGGGGGAAGGTTATAGGGGGAGAAAGGTGAAGGAGGATATGGGGAGAGGGCATAGAGTTTTGTGGATTTTTTACGCCGGCCCATGGTGGCCGAGCCCTAGGGGGAGCTCGCACAGACGGCGGCGCTGGGAAGAACTAGGGTTAGAAAAGGGTGCTTTTTTTAGGAGGCGGGAACATTTTTATAGTACTCTAAATTTGGAATGTGTAATACCCCGGATTTGTAATCCATTATAAGGATTAGAGTACTACCCATGTCAACAAGAACTCTTCCTTTTCCTGGTTCAAGTGAAGACAAAGAACTAGAAAGTTAAGCGTGCTAGGGCGGGAGTAGTCCTGGGATGGGTGACCTCTTGGGAAGTTCCCGGTTGGCATGGGGATAGCGTTTCTAAGGTTGTGGGTCTTACAAATGGTATCAGAGCCGACTTTGGGTTACGAGTGGGCTTGGTCCGGTGGACGGTCGCTCAACCCAGAGGGTGGTCTTTGGGCTTGACGAGGTCGTCAAGGGTTTAAGCGTGGGTGATTGTAATACCCCGGATTTGTAATCCATTATATAGATTAGAGTGCTACCCATGTGAATAAGAGCTCTTCCTTTTCCTGGTTCAAGTGAGGACAAAGAACTAGGAAGTGAAGCGTGCTAGGGCGGGAGTAGTCTTGGGATGGGTGACCTCCTGGAAAGTTCCCGGTTGGCATGGGGACAGCGTTTCTAAGGCTGTGGGCCTTATAAAAAGCCCACAGCCTTAGAAACGCTATCCCCATGCCAACCGGGAACTTTCCAGGAGGTCACCCATCCCAGGACTATTCCCGCCCTAGCACGCTTAACTTCCTAGTTCTTTGTCCTCACTTGAACCAGGAAAAGGAAGAGCTCTTGTTGACATGGGTAGCACTGTAATCCTTATAATGGATTACAAATCCGGGGTATTACAGAATGTTCTTCCAATGAGTCCGATTAGTGGAAGATTTATTATACATTAAGTAAAAAGCTCTTACGATTTGTGAAACCTTTCATTCACATTTTTTTTATTGTTCCTTTTGTATTTGATGTCTTGCTAAGTAGTCGTATAACACCCCAGGTTTGTAATCCTTTATAAGGATTAGAGTGCTACTCATGTCAACAAGAGCTCTTCCTTTTCCTGGTTCAAGTGAGGACAAAGAACTAAGAAGTTAAGCGTGCTAGGGAGGGAGTAGTCCTGGGATGAGTGACCTCCTGGGAAGTTCCCGGTTGGCATGGGGATAACGTTTCTAAGGTTGTGGGCCTTACAAATGGTATCAGAGCCGACTCTGGGTTACGAGTGGGCTTGGTCCGGTGGACGGTCGCTCGACCCAGAGGGTGGTCTTTGGGCTTGACGAGGTCGTCAAGGGTTTAAGTGGGGGTGATTGTAACACCCCAGGTTTGTAATCCTTTATAAGGATTAGAGTGCTACTCATGTCAACAAGAGCTCTTCATTTTCCTGATTCAAGTGAGGACAAAGAACTAGGAAGTTAAGCGTGCTAGGGCGGGAGTAGTCCTGGGATGGATGACCTCCTGGGAAGTTCCCGGTTGGCATGGGGATAGCGTTTCTAAGGTTGTGGGCCTTACAATAACTACTTAAACCATACATCTTTTCAAGCACCTGAGCGGACCCTATAAAACAAAAAACAACAGAGAAACCATTTACACGACAATGTTTACCAACATAAACCCAAAAACACCAACAAGGTGATAGTTTTCAACAAAAATGAACCTAAACCAGCATATCGTACCAAGCCCCAATGGATGACACCCGTCAGTCCTTTTCCTCCTACAGTTTCTCTTGTTGTGTCCTCGGATGTCGCAATAAGAACACCGCCTCATCCTAGAAGAATTCATCTCCCACGTCGCCTTGAATCAGTTGATACATGGCCTTCTAAGAGGATGCCTTACTTGTGGTGCAGAGCATCTGATGGATGACACAGCTTCTGGAACTGATCATCAATTTTTGGAGGAACAAGATGCACAATTTCCTTGTAAACTTCCCTCACCAACTCATTCTTGAACATGTGATGGACGAGATTAGTGAGTGACACTCCTCTATCACTTGCAACCGCTATGGCATGAGCACATGTAACTTTATTGTTGGATCGTTAGAGTTACATCTGAGGGAACAAAGGCTTTGTTCCCATAGAAGGCACGGCAGAACAATATAGCAGGAAAGATAACGAACGAACTCACGATATATAGTGGAAACCCTGATTGGCAAAACTAGCTTCTCAAGGAAAAACCACTACCTTCAAGCTTCCGCTTGAGAGGATTTTGAAACGTCTACTTGTCTTATTGATTTCTTGTTCGATTACACTTGTATCCTGGACTTCAACCTCTAGACTTCCCACCTAGATTTGAAACCTCTTCTACAACGATGAATCGAACTCAACCCTCAAAGACTCACAAACACTTCACTCTCTTTTTCTTTTCTTTTCGTTTGATGCCCCGAGTTCGTACATAGAAATGAATCCCACACTCCTATAAATACAACTCGTCTAAACCCTAATCGTAACAAGATAAGGTTTCTCCAAATAAGGTAACAAGAAGATATGATTTGATTGAAGAAATAATATCCCAACCGTCTATATTAATTAAAGAAAAGATTCCTTAAATTAATATAACCGGATAAGATATAATCCCCTCTCTCCAATTATCTTATCTTAGGAAAGATTTCCTAAGATAAAACAATCGGGCTTCTCTCTCTCCATATCTTCTCGATCGGCTTTAATCCTTACAGCCGAAGTCTTTCATCCTTTACCGCGTGTGCTTCTTGATTTGTTTCCATAATTCAGCACGCTGGATTTCTTCCTTCCATTCATAGCTTTGATCTTGTTCGTCACTGTTGTTCCTTGAGAGGTAACAAAGCACATGAACAGAGCTTTGTTCCCTCTGCGATCCTTTGCTACAATGGTTCCCTGAGATAACTGTCTTTGTTCCTGAAACACTTAGTACCCAGATTAGTTGAATGTTTGTTACCATCAAAACCTAAGGAATTCAACAAATTCCCCCTTTTTGATGGTGACAAACACCCTTGACAATAAAGCATACACGTACGAGATAAAGACATTTATGGAGAGAAAGTCTTCCCACTAAGGCAGTATTAGTTCCCCCTCAACTCAGCAACATATGAAACCATGTTCTGTTCCCCCTTAACCAAAGCTACCTGTCATTTTCCCCCTTTTGGCATCATCAAAAACATAGGTAAGGAGATAGAGAGAAAACGACTGCATCAAGATGAGCAACACCCCCTTTTGCATTAGATTGAAACGCACAAACATAGACTGCATGTAAAGACAACTACAAAATAAGCAAAGATAACACATATGATCAACATGCCAGTCAATGGAAACACATGAACCAGAGACAAGGAAAATCAAGCAGTAAGGGATAAATGTGCTAGGGAACAAAAGAGGGATTGGTTAGCCAGAGAACGACGAATCAAGTACCACTGGTGCCTTTAGAGGGATCCAGAGTATGAGTAGCCGTTAGAGCACGCACATCCTCCATAAGTCGCCTTTGTTGTTCTGCCAATCAACGATATTGCGCGAGACAAACTCTTCACGGCCCTTCGCAGATCTGTTCCCCTTCAGACCCAACCAACACCTTTTTGCAACACAAACTGCTTCTTGTGTAGCTTACTAGCATCCAACCGCCGGTAGAAGAAAGATTCATTTGTCCCCTCTTTGTGTTCCCTGTGGTGTTCCAATTTTTTTTTTTTTTGAAGCAGCACACGGGAGTAACATGACAACTTTGCAGAAAACGCCATAGATAGGAGGGGAGAAAACACAAGAATCCTTTTTCATATCTTTTCAAGTATTAAGGATAATGATCCCAATCTTCTTCTTTCCTTCTTTTACCAAAGATCATAGCCAATAAGATATTTTCCAAAAATAAATCTTGTAAAATATTCTGTCCAAATCCATCAAAGCCCACAAAATCTCAAGCGCAACAACCATCACGCAACCACCACATCACCTTTTATGCACGAACACTTCTCAAGCAGTTGCAAGCCATCATTACACATCATACCTGTCAAATCCCAGCCACAGACCACATAGGCGCCAATTCGTATTCTCGACTTTCCGAAAAAGTAGAGGAGTGTGATGCGGGGGTAATGTTACCAGAGAGGGTACAAAGAACATCACATATAAATATATACGAGAATTTTTAATAATGTTTAATCATGAATGAGAGGCTCCCAGATGTGGATGATAAGAGAGGCTCATAGGAAGCATCAAGCATGATGGCTAGGGTAGGCTGTAGAGTCAACAATCATTTGGCCTTATAATGAGGGATCAATGCATCAAGTTGACTCTTTTAGGCCGAAAGAAAGCTGAATCATGTATTAACAAGATAGCATAGAGAATCATGCATGCAATTTTGCACATTAGTGAAGTATTAGCATGAGTCTAAGCAAGGAGTTCAACAAATGATCAAGAGAATGAATGCAGATCAAGACATGATGATTAACCTTTCACACTTTACCATGTAATTTAGCCAATCATCGAGAGAACACAACAAATAGACATATGGTTAGGGGAATAAACCAGGCTTCATATGGAACTGAATGTAGAGTTCCCCAACAGGTGTCCTAATGAGAAAATTGGCGTTTGATTCTTTTGTTCCATGAATTTCCTTGTATGCCAATCTTTCTCCACACAGTGATGTCTTTTCTAGATGTACATGGTACCTGAGTATACAAACACGGAACACTTCAGTCATTAAGTCCTTATCCACATATCCATTTCTTTTACCTTTGTCACCAGGCCTTTGAGTCTCAAACATTCCTGCAGAAGTGAGGTGAGACTCGCTTTGTTCCCTGTCAGGTAACTGAACTTAATACGAGTGAAATACCGGGAACTTTCCTCACTTTATCCTGCACAGAAAGAGTTAGTTCTTTGCGAACCCAGACAAACTTATGCTTTCTAGGCGTAGGAGCAACATATCTGATCTTTAGAGGTTCAACATTCATTTGCTCCCTTGTAGTACGAGCAATCTCCTCATTGTGTTGCTTCAGAAGGCACTCTTGTTTGTAGTGACCAGAATGCCCGTAATACCAACAAACCTTGTGGCACTTTAGGTCGGCATACTTGCTCTTGCCAGGCCAAATTGTTTTGTTAGCAATCCTAGAATTAAAATCAATGTTATTGGACTTACTGCTTTGGGATTGCTTCAACCAGATTTTATGAGCCTTCTGTCCATGGTACCAAGCCTTGCTCTCGTCGGTCGGTTATGAGCTGTCTTTGCCTTTGTTCCCTTTAGAGGAACTCTTCCCCTTTTCTTGCACTGACTCTTTTCCTTTGACTTTAGAGCCTTTTGACTTGGTTCCATCAACAGGAAGCTTGGGTTGATAGCCAATACCAAAGTGAGGTACCTCCTTCTTTTCAGGCTTCTTTTCATTCTTGGTTGCAACAAAGACAATACCTTTTGTCTTGTCCTTCTGTTCCTCACTGAGTTTGGTTAGATCACTAGAAAGTTTTGCATTTCCTAGTTTTAGCATTAATGACTCAGCCTCAAGTGAGGAGACAGAGGACTCTAGAGAAATAATCTTCTCAGTGAGTTTAGGACACTCAGTGCACGGGCTTGGAGAAGAGGATGAGCCTTTCTCAAGTTTGACCACTTTTTCTGCCCATCCTTTGTTTTCTTCGATCAAACTTGAGATCGATTCATCCCTATCTTTAATTTGTTCACTGAAAAGACAATTCTCATGAACAAGCTTCTTAATGAAGGAAACTAAGCTTTCTTTTGACTTCCTTTTCAAGCTAGAGATGAGTTCAGATTCACTTACCTCAGATCCCTGCATACCGCCTTTTGATTTGTCATGGTCTTCTATGGCCATCAAGCAGACATCTCTTGAATGAGAAGATTCTTCATCTTCTGAGTCAGTATCACCCCATGTTGCGACCATTGCTTGCTTCCCTTCACGAACCTGAGGGTGACCAGCCTTTTTCTTGAAGCAGTTATTGGCAAAATGTCCCTTGTGTTGGCAGTGGAAACAAACGACATCCTTCATGTCTCTGTTCCCTTCAGAGGAACTCCGTGTGCCCTTGTTTTGAGACCATATTTTCTTCATAGCTCTAGTAATGAGAGTCACATCTTCATCACCGTCCTCATCTTCGTCTTTAACTTGAGATAGGTCAAAGGCACGTTCAACCTTTAAGGCAATGCTTTGAGCCTTCTCTTCTCCCTTTTTGTTCATCTTATGGTTGTATACAGATGCGTTGCTTTCAAGCTTGGCAACAACCTCTTCCATGGTGAGAGACTTGACGTCAGTTTGGGAGTACAGAGCGAGAGCAATTGCGTCCCACTGAGAGTTGAGGCCTTGTATAAAGTGATGAGTGAGCTTCCAGTCTGGCATCTCTTCATCAAGGAACTCCAATTGACCTACGATCCCCTAGAACCTAGAGTAGAACTCTTGAATGTGCTCATTCTCTCCTTGAGAAATTTGATCGTACTCCTTCATCAAGGAAAGAATTCTATTTTTCTTGACATCTTCATTTCCATGATGGAGACGTCTTAGAGCTTCCCAAATCTCCTTGGAGGTTTTGTAGCCGATGATTTTCTTGAGATCCGTGGAGAGAAGGGCCATGTGAAGGATCTTCTTGGCTCTGCAATTCTTCTCCAGCTTCTTCCAGTCTCCATCGGTGTAGTCGATCTTTGGCTTAGGCTTTGTAGCGTCCTTTTCATTTGGGATAGCCATGGGGCCAACCTCGATGATTCTCCATATCTGTCCATCGAGGGAACAAATATGGGATTCGATTTGCTCAACCCACCAGTCATATTCACCTCCCTTCAGGACTGGTGGCTTCCAGAATGAATCACCAATAGCGTTGCTTGACGACATCTTTCCTGCAAAGTCTAAAACGAAAACAATCTAGAGCACCAGGCTCTGATACCAATTGTTGGATCGTTAGAGTTACGTCTGAGGGAACAAAGGCTTTGTTCCCACAGAAGGCACAACAGAACAATATAGCAGGAAAGATAACGAACGAACTCACGATATATAGTGGAAATCCTGATTGGAAAAACTAGCTTCTCAAGGAAAAACCACTACCTTCAAGCTTCCGCTTGAGAGGATTTTGAAGCGTCTACTTGTCTTATTGATTTCTTGTTCGATTACACTTGTATCCTGGACTTCAACCTCTAGACTTCCCACCTAGATTTGAAACCTCTTCTACAACGATGAATCGAACTCAACCCTCAAAGACTCACAAACACTTCACTCTCTTTTTCTTTTCTTTTCGTTTGATGCCCCGAGTTCGTACATAGAAATGAATCCCACACTCCTATAAATACAACTCGTCTAAACCCTAATCGTAACAAGATAAGATTTCTCCAAATAAGGTAACAAGAAGATATGATTTGATTGAAGAAATAATATCCCAATCGTCTATATTAATTAAAGAAAAGATTCCTTAAATTAATATAACCGGATAAGATATAATCCCCTCTCTCCAATTATCTTATCTTAGGAAAGATTTCCTAAGAGAAAACAATCAGGCTTCTCTCTCTCCATATCTTCTCGATCGGCTTTAATCCTTGCAGCCGAAGTCTTTCATCCTTTATCGCGTGTACTTCTTGATTTGTTTCCATAATTCAGCACGCTGGATTTCTTCTTTCCATTCACAGCTTTGATCTTGTTCGTCACTGTTGTTCCTTGAGAGGTAATAAAGCACATGAACAGAGCTTTGTTCCCTCTGCGATCCTTTGCTGCAATGGTTCCCTGAGATAACTGTCTTTGTTCCTGAAACACTTAGTACCCAGATTAGTTGAATGTTTGTTACCATCAAAACCTAAGGAATTCAACATTTATCAATCTGGAACATGTTATAATAACATGTACCAACATTTAGGTCAACAGAGTATTTGATAGATCCTTGCATAACTTCTCCTTCAAACTCGCTAAGCCTTCGCACACTCATCCCTACACATATTGACGTGATGGTCGATGCGACTACTGGCCACAAAATGTTCACATTCATGGACACATTCCATGGATACAATCAAATCCTAATGGACCCAAATGACCAAGAAAAAACAGTTTTCATAACCAGTCAAGGTACATATTGCTACTCATGCCTTTTGGACTGAAAAATGTAGGGGCCACATATCAATGACTCATCAACAAGATGTTCAAAGATCAGATTGGGGACACCATGGAAGTATACATACATGACATGCTGGTCAAACCAAAAGCAGCACAAGATCACATCGGACATCTAAAAGAAGCATTCAAAGTGTTAAAGAGGTATAACATGAAGCTAAATCCCACTAAGTGTTCTTTTGGAGTATCCTAAGGGAAGTTCCTATGATACACGGTTGCCCAAAGAGGGATAGAAGCAAGCCCGCACCAGATCAAGGCGATCGTTGATAGGTGTCATTTCATGCACCATAACTAGCAATTATTAGCATTATTTAGAGGAGTTTAGGATGAGATTTGTGGCTAAGTCTGTAATCCAGAAGTTGTGGAGAGAAGTGAAGAAATCATGGGATTTATAGAGGTTTGAAGTGTATTGAAGAGTAGAAGAACAATGTGCTGAATTCAAATGGTTCGTTCTCTCTACTCAGATGTCCAAATGAAGTGATTCCAATTCTAAGAGTTAGATCTTGAAGTCTACTGCAAGTCCTCAAAATATGAGCGCAATCCGAGTTGGGAATAAAAAGTTACGGTGTTTCTACTTAAGTGTCGCAGAAGCTGAAAAAGGCACCGCCGCCCCACGGTGGAACTCACCGCCCCGCGGTAGAACTCACCGCCCCGCGGTGTAACTTGACGCCCCGCGCCAGAAGCCACCGCGACCCGGCGGTGGATCTCAGAGAAGGCAACTAGAAGACTGACGCCCCGCGGTGGGCACGTCACGCCTCGCGGCCAGCAGAAGATTTTATTTCCTTTATTGCATTTCGGACTTTCTTATTTCTATTATTTTATTTCCTTTGTTATTTCCATTAGGTTAACTTATTTCCTAAACCTATTTAAGACCTCTTTCTAGGTCTTGAGTGGGCCGTCACGCCCCAGAGGCAGACACTTTTACATTACGCAGGTTACTTTTCTATTAGGTTTTCATTCTCGTTTGAATGAAGAACTAACTTCCCTTTGTTCTACTAGACGATTGAAGCAATATAGTTGATGTGTTTGTGAGATTTCTATTCCTTGTTCTTATCCTTATAAATGTTGGTTTGATTCTCTTGGTTATATTGAATATTGATTTCTTGTTGTTCTTCTTAGCCTGATCAACTAGGTTGAATACTTTTTATCAATTGCTAGGATTGCATATAGGGGTTCCGAGTGCATATCTAGTGGCATACACGATTGTGCGTATAGGGGTTCCGAGCGTACAATTATGAGTGAGAATCAGTTGCATGCGAGTATTAATACGTCCTTCTATTTGCATGTATCCTATATCCTTGTGTGTATTGCTATTGCTTTGTTGGTGGTAAAGTATACCGACAACTGTGAGAATCGGAGGTACTTTACCAGTGACATAGTGATAAGTCTATAGACAAATATGAGAATCGATAGTACTTAAGATCAGGGTGGGAACAACTATAAGGATAGTAAAAGAACTTGGATTAAATAGATTTCTGTGATCAAATTATATCTCTGTATTGTGGATCTCGCTCTAGTAGGACTATTTTCCCATTATATTTTCTCAACTCAACCAAACTTGTTTGCTTGCTTACTAAACATCTATTTAGTAGGTCTGTTAGGACTTTTTACTTTGATAAGGCTAATCAACGACATTTGCTTGTGCACTTTTAGCCCCGTCAAATTTGGCGCCGTTGCCGGGGAAGATTTTTGTTTTGTTGTGTGCTTTTGTGATTGACTGCGGTGTGGATCTATCTTACGGTCCGCACCTTTGCTACTGATTCGCTACTTGTTGAAGTTGATACAGAGACAGGTACGAATGGCTCAGACACTCCGACAGTTGACTGTGCCAGATTTGATACAGTAGCCATTGGCTGTAATCATTCCACCCCTTGCAGATGGTGTGACATTTGATCTCAGAACAGGAGTGATACGGTTGCTCCCGAGATACCATGGACGATGTGGAGAGGACCCCATCCTACACTTGGGTAAATTCCACAACGTCATCATGAGCATTAAACCAGCCAACGTCACTGAGAATCAGATTAAAATGAGAGCCTTTGGGTTCACTCTTAAAGACGATGTTGAGGACTGGTACTATCATCTGCCTGGCGGAAGCATAGATTCATGGGCTGAGCTACATAAGGCTTTCCTCACACAATATTTCCCAACCAGGATGGTGAACGCTTTGAAAAGGGAAATTGCCAGTATTGAACAAGGAGATGAGGAGATCCTTTATGACTATTATGAGCGGTTCAAACGACTTTGCTCTAGTTGCCCGTTCCATGGTTTTAACAAGAAAGCTCTAGTACTCTATGTTTACAGTGGGCTGCTGGATGATGAAAGAAGAATCATAGATGCTAACGTGTGGTGGTAGTATCTTGAATATGACCCCTGATGCAGCCATGACTAGACTTCATGATATGGCTGAGAGCACAAGAGATTTCGATGAAGCCCCAAAGACCAGAGGAGTTAATGCTGTCAACTCCAATGATGCATATTTATTGCAAGAAATTACTTCATTGAAAGACATTATTGCGAAGACGGGTAAACAAGAAGCACCTCAACCCCACTTTGATGAGCTACCAGTAGCTTCCCATGCTAGTAACTCCCCTTCAACTGAAGACATGCTCAAGACCTTAACAATGCACTTCACAACGCATGTGCAAACTACTGAGGCCAGCATCAAGAGCATGAAGGAGGCCGTGGTTCATTTGACAGATGTGGTCGCTAGGTTGGACAAAAGGGCCGCGCATGAAAGTGTAAATGCTATGACCCTTCGAAGTGGCAAGGAATTGCAAGTCGCTCCTACTGCTGAAAAGGACGACAGAGCTGAAATTGAAGATGGGCAAGTTCCACCGCCCCGCGGCGATACCCACCGCGACTCGGCTAAAGCTCTCAGTTATCCTGAGTCAACACCACCGCCCCGCGGCCAAGAACACCGCCTCGCGGTGAGACTACCACCCTGCGGTGAATGCCCAGATCTGGATATTGATCATGACGAAGAAGATGACCCCTTTGTTCATCCAACTTTTCCTCCTCTTGGTTCTGAAAAGCTCCATGTCCCCTTTTCGGATGCACTAAAGGAGAGGATGATAATTGACAACAAGGATCTCTTCGACACCTCCAGTAGCTGCAAGGCAACCATCCCTTTGGTCCATTTAGCAAACAGTGCCCCATGCTACGCATAACTTTTAAAGGCACTGGGTAAGATCAATAAGAAACCAAAGGGGAAGCAAAAGAAGGGGGCCTTGATACAAATGGCGGATTTTTATATGCTGGATACGGGGCAGGATAAACATGTTGCCCCTGCAATGCTGGGTAGACCGTTTTTGAAAATGGCAAGTGCTTTCATGGTTATGCACAACGGTCCACCCACCACGAAGTACAAGAGCATGGGGGCAATGCTCAACATGGAGCACCCAAAGAGGCACCCCCCTGATATTGATCTCAGGAGTTCAGTTGCTGTGAGCAACCCGAGTTGAGGAAGTGAGTAAGATGTCAAGCCATGACAATAACTAAGGCGCTGTCCGGGAGGCAACCCGAGGTATGTTTTTCTTTTCTTGTTTTTCATTATTTGTTTTTGCATTTTTCTTTAGTGTGTTTTTGCTTTGTTTTTGTTTTTCTTTGTTTCCGACTAACCTGCAGGGAGGAGACCTATGCCTATTGAAGAAGGTGTTTCCACACCAATGTAAGTCTCTCTTGTCCCTGCACTAAGTCACTCCCCGAAAAAACCTTAAATGGGGAGGAAAAAAATAAAAAATAAAAATAAATAAAGGGCCCCGAAAAAACCTTAAACGGGGAGTAAAAAAAAAAAAGTTCTACCGAAGGCCAGCTGTCCAGAGTTCCCTATGGAGATGGTGCGCATCATGTTGTCAAGGAAGAGACATTCACCCCACATTTTTATTTGACAACGATGATGGCCTTACAATTGACCGCTGAGGAGGAGGAACACTAGAGTCCACACCATGATTACATCTGGGCTCCACCATGTGTTCGTAGAAGGCCGTGCAATCCTACTATCATTGTTTTACCACTACTCACCAAAGTGGTTCTCTTTGATTGCACGGTAGAAGAAGATGATGAGTTGATGAAGACACCCACCCAACACCAGAGACCTGGGCATTTATTGAGAAGACCGCCAGCGACACCTACAGTGTCCAAGCAGCTTGGCGACATTTGTGAGTTATTTTTTGCTTTTCTCTGTGCTTTATTCTTTTGTCTTTCATTACATTGAGGACAATGCAATGTTTAAGCATGAGGGAGAGTTATATACTTGCTATGTCGCTGAGGAGAAAAATGAATATAAAATGAAAAGAGCCAAAATTTGAAAAAAGGCATACATTTAAAAATCCTGGGATAGGTCGAAAACCCGAAAGGGCGGCCTAGGCAATAAGCAGGTGGCTTAGACCAGCATTAGGCTGGGGTAATATGTGGTCAAGAGTGACGTGAGATTATGTGAGTACATCTATTAGAAAATGAAATGAGTGGCTTGGTGAAAACCCGAAAGGGCGCCTTGGCAAAATGAGCGAAAAGAAGAAGAGTGATTTTAGGATTTCTCATTATTCTTGGCGAGGCGTCACAAGAAGAGGAGTTATAAGGAGGATTCGAGTAGGTCACTCTGGAGAGATAAGAAGATAGATGGGAGATTAGGATTAGATTTGATTCACTCTGTGGTGTTTGGGATAAGCTTGGGGGAAGTACTCTGCTTCCCTTTTAGCTTGATTGTCTGGAGCTGATTGTTGAGATGTTATAGTTGTTGGTGTCATATTTTCTTGTACTTCCTGAGACCTTGGTGTTCGATTGAGAGAGTAGGTTTATCATTAGCTTACTCGGGACAAGTAAAGGTCTAAAGTATGAGGGAATTTGATAGGTGTCATTTCATGCACCTTAACTAGCAATTATTAGCATTATTTAGAGGAGTTTAGGATGAGATTTGTGGCTAAGTCTGTAATCCAGAAGTTGTGGAGAGAAGTGAAGAAATCATGGGATTTATAGAGGTTTGAAGTGTATTGAAGAGTAGAAGAACAATGTGCTGAATTCAAATGGTTCGTTCTCTCTACTCAGATGTCCAAATGAAATGATTCCAATTCGAGGAGTTAGATCTTGAAGTCTACTGCAGGTCCTCAAAATATGAGCGCAATCCGAGTTGGGAATCAAACGTTATGGTGTTTCTACTTAAGTATCGCAGAAGCTGAAAAAGGCACCGCCGCCCCGCGGTGGAACTCACCGCCCCGCGGTGTAACTTGACGCCCCGCGCCAAAAGCCACCGCGACCCGGCGGTGGATCTCAGAGAAGGCAACTAGAAGACTGACGCCCCGTGGTGGGCACGTCACGCCTCGCGGCCAACAGAAGATTTTATTTCCTTTATTGCATTTCAGACTTTCTTATTTCTATTATTTTATTTCCTTTCTTATTTCCATTAGGTTAACTTATTTCCTAAACCTATTTAAGACCTCTTTCTAGGTCTTGAGTGGGCAGTCACGCCCCAGAGGCAAACACTTTTACATTACGCAGGTTACTTTTCTATTAGGTTTTCATTCTCGTTTGAATGAAGAACTAACTTCCCTTTGTTCTACTAGACGATTGAAGCAATACAGTTGATGTGTTTGTGAGATTTCTATTCCTTGTTCTTATCCTTATAAATGTTGGTTTGATTCTCTTGGTTATATTGAATATTGTTTTCTTGTTGTTCTTCTTAGCCTGATCAACTAGGTTGAATACTTTTTATCAATTGCTAGGATTGCATATAGGGGTTCCGAGTGCATATCTAGTGGCATACACGATTGTGCGTATAGGGGTTCCGAGCGTATAATTGTGAGTAAGAATCAGTTGCATGCGAGTATTAATACGTCTTTCTATTTGCATGTATCCTATATCCTTGTGTGTATTGCTATTGCTTTGTTGGTGGTAAAGTATACCGACAACTGTGAGAATCAGAGGTACTTTACCAGTGACATAGTGATAAGTCTATCGACAACTGTGAGAATCGATAGTACTTAAGATCAGGGTGGGAACAACTATAAGGATAGTAAAAGAACTTGGATTAAATAGATTTCTGTGATCAAGTTATATCTCTGTATTGTGGATCTCGCTCTAGTAGGACTACTTTCCCATTATATTTTCTCAACTCAACCAAACTTGTTTGCTTGCTTACTATACATCTGTTTAGTAGGTCTGTTAGGACTTTTTACTTTGATAAGGCTAATCAACAACATTTGCTTGTGCACTTTTTGCCCCGTCAATCGTCACCTTAAGATCCCCCAGATGCCTTAAGGACGTCCAAAAGTTAACAGGGAGGATAGTATCGCTCAACATGTTCATATCAAAATCCTCCGATAAGTGCAAGCTTTTTTTATGAAGCTCTGAAGAAGATTAAGTCATTTGAAGGGACAACGACACACGAACAAGCCTTCCAAAACCTGAAGACATACCTAGCAAGTCCATTGCTACTAGCAAAACTGAAGGATGATGAGTCACTACCGTTGTACCTAGCGGTGTCGGAATCAACAGTAAGCGCAGTCCTGACAAGAGAAGAAGACAAAAAACAATCTTGAGTCTACTACGTAAGTCGCTCTCTACTCCCGGCTGAAACAAGACACACATCACTCGAGAAATTAGTCCTAGCTCTGGTGATGGCATCAAACAAGATAAGGCCCTATTTCGAGTCACACATTATTATTGTGCTGACTAACCATCCCATGAAAGAAATCATGAGGAAACCAGAATTCACAGGACGGATAGCAAAATGGGCAATACACTTGAGTGGTTTCGACATCGAATATGAGCCAAGGACAACAATTAAGTCTCAAGCTTTGGCAGACTTTATGGCCGATTTCAGTCCAACATTAGAACAAGAAGCCACGAAGGAAGCCACACATCTAACAACTGAAGAAGACATGGGCACATGGCAACTCTATACAGATGGATAGTCAAACATAAGAGGAGTCGGGCTAGGAGTTGTACAAAAATCACCACAAGGGGACCACAAAGCCCAAGCTGTGAGATTCGAATGGGACGTGACCAACAACGAAGAGAGTATGAAGCACTCATATTCAGACTAACGCTTGCACAAGACCTCGCAATCCGAAGCATCGAAGTGATATATGACTCCCTCCTGATTGCCAACTAGGTCCAGGGGTCATATGCCGCTAAAGATGATAGGATGATGGACATCGTCAAAAAATTAACAGAAAAATTCCAGAATTTCACCATCAGGCAAGTCCCACGCGACCTCAACACTCAAGTCGACGCCTTAGCAAACCTCGGGTCAGCCTTACACCTCAACGACTTCTGCAACATCCCCCTAGCACACATCATGACTCCAGCAGTCCCCAAGATCCACAAGACGACCAATAGCGACGATACTCAAGCAGTAGATGGACTACCCTTAGAAGAAGTAGTCTCAGCAGAGGTAGGCGACGACACCGAAGACGATGTCATAAACAATCAAGACGACTGGACTACACCTTACATCGAATGGCAAAAAGAAGGCACACTCCCAACCGACAAAGGAAAAGCCAAGAAACTTAAGGTACGATCAGCAACCTTCGATCTAAAAGACGATGCCTTGTTCAAACGATATGTCACATGGTTATACCTACAATGCCTAAAAACAACCGAAGTCAGACGCGTCCTACAATCCCTACACGATGAAGAATGTGGAAACCACACTGGAGGACGCAACCTATCAGGTAAAGCTCTCATGATAGGGTACTACTGGCCAACAATGAACAAAGATGCAACATATTACATCAAAAAACGTGGCGCATGCCAACGGCACACGCCCATCACCCATCACCCATCAACCATCAGAAATGGACACCCAATGTTAGCACCTTGTCCATTCATGAGATGGGGAATGAACATTGTTGGGAAACTACCACCAGCATCAGGACAACGCGTCTTTTTCCTTGCTATGACTGTCTATTTTTCTAAATGGATTGAAGTTGAAGCATATCGAGAGGTAAAAGAAAAGAACGCCTCCCAATAGGAATCTAGGTCCTAAGGAAGGTATTCCAAAACACTAGGGACCCAGCCAATGGAAAATTTGCACCTCAATGGGAAGGGCCGTATCTTGTTAAAGAGATCATTGGTCAGGGAGCGTATCAGCTCGAGACAAAAGATGGCCAACCACACCCGCAAAGTTGGAACGCGACCCATTTAAAGTTGTATCACTTTAAAACCTCACATTTTGCATCTGATTTAAATTCAGTCGATTATATTTATCCAACCATTTACTGACTTAAGCATCGGAGGGCCGTTGGGCTCACACCCAACGGTCGCCCTTTGACCTTTTCTATATTTTTCAATTGTCTTAAACAGAAACAAGACAAGAGGCCTCAAGACAAAGTCGAAGTTGATCAACAAACACTATCATACAATAAAGCGCTTACACATTACACCATCAATCGGCACACAAGGAATAGAGGAACAAAAACAAGATACATTTTTACAAGACTTGTCCGAAATAAGGTATACGTCTTATCCAAATACTACAACACTCTTCCCTGGAACTACACGACAAGTCATACTTATTAACAACCACAATCATAGGTCTGTTCGACCAGCATCACATGACTCAACCAAGACACGACTGACGAGTCCACCTGCAAAACAAAGCAAACAACAACAAGGTATGTAGAAAACAAAGCATCCATAACACGCGACCCACGATGGTGGACGGGTCGCCAAAACTATTATCCATCCTATCACCACGATGGGGCACAACACAAAACATCATAAAGTCTAGGCGTCAACAACACGATGCAAAGAAATCATTGTCAATGTCATGACATAAGAACGACTAAGATTCACTTGACCTCTCGTCGACACTTGCAGGAGCAGTCTCTTGGCCCTTTGCCACTCTGGGAGACACCTCTAGCGCATCTTCAACAACACCTTTGTTCACCTCAGGGTTGCCTTCCTCTTTCTGCTCATCCCCGCCGAGACCAACAAGTTTGAACAACTCTTCACCGGGATTCCCATTGGGATAGAGAAGATCCTTGCTTGCCCTCTCGTCCTCAATATTCCAAGATGAATATGTCCCCACGGCATATTCTTCCATCATTTCAACACGAGACTTGATGCAGAATATGCTCCAACGTCGCTGGCAATTTGGGCATCCTTCATCCGAAGCTCCTCAATTAATGATGCTCTCTAATTCCTCGAACCGGGCTTGGACTTTCCTCAGTTTCTTCTCGGCAGAGTTATTTTTCTTCTTAGCCGCCTTCACGCGATTGTTGGTAGCATTAAGCTCACTCTCAGCATGAGCAGTACGCTTGTCAGCCCCATCGCTTAACGCTTGCATGGTCGAAAATGCCACTATGAAGTACTGAAAGGCCTGTATACGAAAAATCATGTAATCAGTCATCATAAAAAGTATATATATACATACAAGTGACTTTACGCATACCTTCCAAGTCACTGCTCCTGCCTCGTCGATGCAATCAATCGGGTGTAGGTCCCTAATCTCTTTCCTGGCCCCAGGATCCAGAGTCTAAAGCATGTCGCCTAAGATATGTCCTTGAGTTCACCCACTATCGTTTCGGCAGCAACGATTGCTTTCCTTTTTGCCCTAGAGGTCTTCGACGATGGCGAATCTAGGGCAATGACTTTGGTCGAGGATGACGCCTTAGCTGATGAGATCTTGTGCTCCAAAAGACTCTTCCCGGAAAGGCGAGCACTTGACCTCCCACCACGAGATGCTATCAAGAAAGCGCAACATTGTAAGTAAACGACGAGCCCAAAAACCAACCAAACGCATACTTGCAGGAACAAACAGGTGCCTTTGGTTACAAAAGTTAAAGGTGTCGACATGTCGAGGGGATTGGACGCCAAAAAATTAGTGTTCTTGAAGAATCGGTTAGCCTCAGGAAGAGAGAGCAACGCTAGGTTTCCGCTTTAAAATCAGAGTCCTCGAGTTCCTCCGGATCGGGCACTGCAACAAGACACATGTGAGGCAGAAGTTTAGAAGACGTCCACTAACAAATATAAAAGGACAAATACGATACATGTCTTTCTCCAGTCATCCAGCAAGAAAGAGCAATCGACACCCCCTTCAAGCGATCTTCGCTCCACAAAGAAAAAACGTGACCTCTACCCACGGTCATTAACATTAAGGTTCAAAGCAATAGGCGATCTACCCCGCCGAAGGCGTAGTTGAAACCTAGAGGACCCCTGGTTACTCAAATAGTAAGAATATCATAAAGCATCAAAATCGAAGTCTACATCAACACTAGATATCAACAAGTCAACTACTCTTAGTAGACGCCATGCATGATTGCATGAGGCATGACCTAACAAGGGGCAAGTTTCAAGACAGCTAGAAAATTCTGGACAAGGTTCGAAAAAGGGAAAGAATGGCCGATTCTGAAAGGATATTTGAAGAAGCATACCCAACCTTCCCGGTACCAATCGGCTCGCTCGTGAGGACGCGGGAGACGTGCTACTGTCCGACTGGAAATTGCCCTACTTCCAAGATCCTATTCAACTCCGACTGAGTCAAGGTGCTGGCCAATGAGTCTTCTGGGCTAAGAAGTTCCAAGGTGGTGAAGTCTCTTCCTTCCTTATTGGGACCGCAAGACGAGCCTCGGTTTCTTTTGCATCTTGAAAATGCCATGAGAAACGAAGCAAGCAAGAAACGGTAAAAAATTAAAATTTTTACCTTGAAAGTTGAAAGCTTTTTGCAGAGAAAAGATGGTGAAAAAGAAGATAAAGATGGCCTATTTAAATAGGTAAAACCGCCAAACCCTCGGTCAATACGTTGGTCCAATCAAGAAGCGCCACATCGCCAGAACGTCTGCAGGGAAATCAGGGATAAAGATCATGCCAGGAGAGAGAGAGAAGGTGGAAAATCAAACTGTACGTTCCAGCCCAGTTTAATTTTGGGACAATTGTTGGGCCTCGTTTTTATTCAATTCGCTGGATTGGCCCAATAGCTCGAGTCAGGCCGCCATCTAGAAGGTCTAGACTGAGGAAACAAGGAAGGACGTTGACGCTAGGGGACGTTGGAGAGGATCTTGGAGCGACCAGTACACAGCTTGGCGACCTCCACGGATCTCGTACGGTTTTAACCGACTTAGGTGTAGAAGTGGTATAAATACGAGGAGAATTATCATGTAACGACACCTGATTTGGCTTACTCAATACAAGCATTATTTTTCCTTCACTCTGCTCACTAGAAAAAAATTGCTTTTTGATTTTTCTTCTCATTTAAATATTGAAGCGACCGACAGTTAAGTTTCTCAATTCAACAGGCTTCCTACTTAAGGGAGATTAGCTTATTTTTACGCCTGTTCCATTTCGTTTGTCTTATCATTAGTTGATTCGGATTGTCTAGATATATCGATCTTATTGTTGTCTAGTTGCCATCCTTAAAGCGATTTAGATCGGTTCGATCTTTTCGTCCCAAAATAGGTGACATATGTCAAGTTGATCTAGGAGGTAAACGAGGCGTTGTCAAATATGTGGGAAGAGCAAAAAATTTAGGTTGGGGTTTAAGGGTTGGAGTATCGTATGATGAACCACTGGGTAAACATGATGGAATGTATTATAATCTTTATATACCATGAAATTGCTTGCAATATTCATGGTATTTTTGTGCTGCAATATTCATGTATAAATCACAGACGAGGATGTGCATGCCGTGCTGATGTTGTTAATCTATTGTATGTAAATTGGGTATTTACTTTTTAGCTAATCAAAGTAAGGGGATATTTGAGTGAGATGACACATGAGGATAGTTATAACTTAATTCAAATGTAACTTATTATGAGATAATTTAAGGTGTGTAGGTTCAAAAGATTAATCAGAAGGAGATCAATATATAGTGACATTTTATTCATTCAATCTTTATTGGGTGAAGATTCGGGCTTGACTTATATATATTTTTATGTATTTTATTGTTCCTTTTTTGGAAAAGGTTAAATGATAATATTGAAAGAGGGGGGATATACATAGCAAAGATGCACTAGTTTGATCACCTATACATAAAAGACAAAATCCCGTAGAGACAAAAGAAACAAGAGCCACCAATGACTAAATAATGTTCAAAATGTAAAACCATGCTTTAGAGCGGTTGTCTTGGCGAGTCCACTTGGAGGAAGTGCAAAGTTTGGTCATGGAAATAATCTCGGAGGCACATTCCTGCGAATAAGCTTGCTTGTTCTGGAAAATGAGTTGGTTCATGCATTGCTAGGTCATGTAAATAAAGTTGGTGAAAGCTACACAAGTGATTTGGAAGATGAGAGATTTAGGCATGTTGCAGGAGTTGAGCCAGTTGATCCAAAATTAGATGTTACCATTAGTGGGAGAGAATTTTAGCCAGTGGGTGATATAATCTCGAACCTTGTTAGTGAATTCACAGTTTCCCCAGAGATGGGAGATAGTTTCAGGCTCACGGTGGCAGAGGAGGCATTTGTCATTGTTGAAAATACCCCATCTTCTAAGCTTGGAACAGGTAGGAAGTTTACGGTGAGACGTAGCCAACCATGAAATAAAACTAGAGCGGTGTAGAGATAAATTGCTCTAGATAACTTTGCTCCAGGAAGTAGAAGGGAAATGCTCTATGAGGAGATCATAAATCTTGCTAGTAATGTATTTGCCGGCCATTAGCAGCGGTCATGTATGAGAGGATGAAGTGACTGTTTTCATGAAGGATAATGTCATCTTTAACACAGATCAGAGCTTTCCAAAAGGGACTACTGCTAGGAGACGATGAATAAGTCCAGATGTTACTGCCTCTGAGAATATAGCTCCGAATCCAGGAGCACTAAACATTGGGATGATCATTAGATAGTTCAAAGGTAGATCTAGCAAGGCATGCTTTGTTCCATGAAAGGAGTTCCTTTATGCCCTATCCACCTTCATCCTTGGGTTTAGTAACTTTGGATCAAGCGAGGAGGTGCCTTTTGCCCTGTTCTTTACCAGACCAAAGATAGTTACGGAGGAGGCTCTCAATCCTTTCAACAACTTTGGATGGAAGCATGAAGATGTTGGCCCAGTAGGATTGAATGTTGAAGAGGACAAATTTGAGAAGTTCTAGACATCCAGCATAAGAAAGGTTCTTCGCTGCCCAAGATTTAATATGGCTGGTAATGTTATGAATAAGAGGGGAGTATTCATTCACAGAAAGTTTCTTGGAGCCAAGAGGGACACCGAGGTATCTCATGGGCAGGCTGCCAATTTCAAAGCCCGTCAGGGAGGTAATGGTGGATTGGTCCATAGCGGAGATGCCTCCAATATAGATATTGGATTTTCTTATGTTGGCGTGAAGGCTCGAATATTCCCCAAACTCATCAACAACATTTTTCAAAATTCTAACAAATGGGATATCACCTCTACAGAAAAGCATCAAGTCATCAGCAAAGCATAAATGGGTGATATCTATTCTGCTCCATTTTCAAAATTCCATAGCAAGGGCGAACAAATAGGGAGAGAGAGTAGCCTTGACGAATCCCATTATTACCAGCAAAGTGCCCTTTCAAAGAGCCATTGACATTCATGGAAAATGTGGCCGTGGTGATGCATTGCTTGATTTTATCAATGAACAGCTGGGGGAAATCGAATTAGGAGAGGATGAAGATTGTTGAATTCCTTAGGTTTTGATAGTGACAAACATTCAACTAATCTGGGTACTAAGTGTTTCAGGAACAAAGACAGTTGTCTCAGGGAACCATTACAGCGAAGGATCGAAGAGGGAACAAAGCTCTGTTCATGTGCTTTGTTACCTCTGAAGGACCAACAGCGTCGAACAAGATCGAAGCTGCGAATGGAAAGAAGAATCCAGCGTGCCATTTATGGAAACAAATCAAACGCAGAATCATGCACGCGGTCAAGGATGAATGACTTCGGCTCCAAGGATCAAGCCGATTTGAGAAGATATGGAGAGAGAAGCCCGATTGTGTTATCTTAGGAAAACCTTCCTAAGATAAGATAATTTGAGAGAGAGTACTCTATCTTATCCAAATATATTAATTTACGGAATCCTTCCTTCAAATTAATATAGACGGCTGAGATATTATTCCCTCTACAAAATCATATCTTCTTGTTGCCTTATTTGGATAAATCTTATCTTGTTACATTTAGGGTTTGCCGAGTTGTATTTAATAGAGGTGTGGATTCATTTCTATGTAACGACGACGACGGAAAATAGAGAGAACGAAAAGAAGAAAGAAAAGAAGTGAGGTGTGTGTAAGTCTTTGAGGGTTGAGTTTGATTCATCGTTGTAGAAGAGGTTTCGAGTCTAGCTGGTTGTTTAGATGTCGAAATCCAGGATACAAGTGTAATCAAGCAAGAAATCAATAAGACAAGTACACGCTTCAAAATCCTCTCAAGCGAAAGCTTGAAGGTAGTGGTTTTTTCCTTGAGAAGCTAGCTTTGCTAATCAGGGTTTCCACTATATATCGTGAGTTCGTTCGTTATCTTTCCTGCTATATTTATCCACTGCAACTTCTGTGGGAACAAAGACTTTGTTCCCGCAGACGTAACTCTAACGATCCAACAATTGGTATCAGAGCCTGGTGCTCTAGATTGTTTGTTTTAGTTACAGATTCTGCAGGAAAGATGTCGTCAGGAAATGCCTTGGATAGAGACTCTCAAGAAGGTGATGTAGATGTGGCTCTCATCACTCAAGCCATGAAGAAGATATGGTCTCGAAGCAAAGGCACTAAAGGTTCGGTCATGGTTCACAATGACATGAAGAAGGTTGTCTGCTCTCACTGCTATGACAACGGACACTTCGCAAAAAGGTGCCTCAACAAAGCGGCAGGTTCTTCTCAGGTCTTCAACGAGGAACAAACGAGGATTGCGAAGTGGGGTGACTGCAGCTCAGATGATGAAGCATCTCCTCTCTCAAAGGATATCTTCTTGATGAGCTCAAAAGGTCACAACGTATCAGAAGGTGGTTCTCATAAATCCGAGGAGGAAGCAAGGAAAGGCTCTTGGCACCTTGACAGTGCATGTTCAAGTCACATGACAGGGAACAGTGAATGGTTCACTTCTCTTCAGCCAGCCTCAGGGGCATCGATAACTTTTGGAAACAAGAGTAAGGGTGAGGTTTGTGGTATCGGTATGGTAAGACTCTCTAAACACATCACTGTGAATAATGTGAATCTAGTGAATAATCTCAAGTTTGATCTGTTTAGTGTGGCTCAACTATGTCAAAACAGAAAAAATAGGGTAGTCTTTACCACTGATGATTGTCATGTTGAGTGTCTAAGTACATGGAAAATCTTACTCAAAGGAATCTACGACAACAATGTCTATAAGGTCGACCCTGCTTTCATCCCTGACAAGGACGTATGTTTGTCGTCTATTGCTAAGACGACAGACTTGTGGCACAAACGCTTTGGACATGCTAGCCTTCAACTTCTATCCAAACTTCATAGACAAGAGTTGGTGAATGGCCTTCCCAAGGTTGAAGCAATGAGAAGTGACGTGTATGACACATGCATTAAAGGAAAACAAGTGAGGTCTTCCTTCAAGTCAAAAAGGGATGTAAGTACAACACGTCCTCTGGAATTAGTCCACATGGATCTTTGTGGGCCTATGCGCACGAAGAGTCGTGAGGGAAATGCATATGTCTTTGTTATTATTGATGACTATTCCAGGTACACATGGACTCTATTTATCTCCACAAAGGATGAAGTGTTTGCGGAGTTTGAGTCCTGGCTTAAGGCAGCCGGAAGGAGCACTGGACATTCCTTGGGGTCTATTCGCACTGATCATGGAACTGAATTCGAGAACTCTCAGTTCCTATCCCTCTGTAGGAACAGAGGTATCAACCACAACTTCTCTGCTCCCAGGACCCCACAGCAAAACGGTGTTGTTGAAAGAAAGAACAGAACTCTGGAAGACATGACGCGTACTCTTCTCATCTCAAGTGGTCTTCCAAGGAGTTTCTGGGCCGAAGCCTTGAATGCTGCGTGCTACGTTGTGAACAGAGCAATCATCCGTCCTCTTCTGAACAAAACTGCCTATGAGCTTCTGAAGGGAAGGAAACCTAATGTGTCTCATTTGCGCACATTTGGTTGCAAGTGCTTCGTCCACAACAACGGGAAAGATTCTCTTGGGAAGTTTGATCCCAGAAGTGATGAAGGAACTTTTGTAGGATATTCACAGCAAAGCAAGGCCTACAAAGTTTTCAACAAGAGAACCAGAAAGGTAGAGGAAAGCGTTCATGTTGTATTTGATGAAACTGTTATAGCTGGTAACAATGTGCAGGAACTATCAGGCAACATCGAGCTTTCCGAAGATGATTTCTTTCAGCTTGTAGATAGCAATGTCAGCGGTGGGACCTCTGAAGATCAAGAAACTCAAAATGATCCCTCTACACCAAGAACTCTCAATTCCGCCAACTCAGGGGGCAATGAAGAAAATGCTTACCCCCCTGATGTATCTCAGGCACCTCAGGGGGAACAAAGCCCAAGTCACGGCACAACGGAGCCCTCTGAGGACTGCCCTTCTGCTGAAGGAACGAGGGATGTCAATCCTAATGCTAATGGCACAGGAGATGAACGCTCAAGTGCTGGGAACGCTGATTCAGAGGAATTCGACATCAACAATCTCCAAGTTCCCAACTACCAGCAAAAGTGGGCTCATCCAGTCAAGCTAACCGTCGCTGACTATAGAAAGGGAGCACCTCAGAGCACTCGTTCCCCCCTACAAAATTTCTGTGCTTTCAATGCTTTTCTCTCTTTGCAAGAACCCAAAACTGTAGGAGAAGCATTGAAGGATCCTGACTGGATAAACGCCATGCAAGAGGAACTTCACCAGTTCGAAAGAAACAAGGTTTGGCGGTTAGTTCCTCGTCCAAGGAACAGAACAGTGATTGGAACCAAGTGGGTGTTCAGAAACAAGTTGGATGATCAAGGTCAGGTCACAAGGAACAAAGCTAGGCCGGTGGTGAAAGGTTACAACCAGCAGGAAGGCATCGACTATGATGAGACCTTTGCTCCTGTTGCCATGTTAGAAGCAATAAGACTCCTAATTGCGTATTCCTCTTTCCATGGGTTCAAGCTGCAACAGATGGATGTCAAGACTGCCTTCTTGAATGGAGTTCTTAAGGAGGAAGTCTACATGGAGCAAACACCCGACTTTGAGGACACCACTCAACCTGACCATGTCTACATTCTAGACAAAGCTCTGTATGGTCTCAAGCAAGCCCCGAGGGCCTGGTATGAAAGGCTCTCACAGTTCCTTCTGACACACGGATACGTTCGAGGAAAGGTCGATAAGACTCTGTTCCTTCTGAAGGAAGGGAAGCATATTCTGGTGGTCCAAGTCTATGTGGATGATATCATCTTTGGATCCACTGATAAACTGGTTCATAAATTCTCTAAGCTGATGGCCAGTGAATTCGAGATGAGCATGGTTGGAGAACTCAAGTTCTTCCTAGGTCTGCAAGTCTCTCAGGGAGATGAGGGAACCAAAGTGCACCAACAGAAGTATCTCAGGGAGTGCGTCAAAAAGTTTGGTATGAATGATGCGAAACCCTTCACCACTCCCATATCTCCAAACAATCCAATGGGAAAAGACGAACATGAGCAAGGAATTGATCCATCTCTCTACCGAGGAATAATAGGTTCACTTCTATATCTCACTGCCAGTAAGCCTGATATTATGTATAGTGTATGTCTTTGTGCTCGTTTTCAGGCCGATCCCAAAGAGACACATCTCAAAGCAGTGAAGAGGATCCTGAGATATTTGAAGGGAACAGATGATCTTTGTTTGTGGTATCCAAGGGGAGGAAGCCTTGATCTTGTCGGATACACAGATGCTGACTTCGCAGGGAATAAAGTGGACATAAAATCTACCTCTGGAATGGCTCAGTTCCTTGGGCCGTGTCTGGTTTCCTGGGGGTCAAAGAAGCAGAACTCTGTGGCTCTCTCCACTGCGGAAGCTGAATACATAGCCACTGCTTCTTGTTGCACTCAACTCCTATGGCTCAAACAACAACTCAGCGACTACGGTATTCTTCTAAACTCCATTCCCATTCTCTGTGACAATACAAGTGCCATAAATATCTCCAAGAATCCGGTGCAACACTCATGTACCAAGCACATCGAGATAAGACATCACTTCTTACGTGACTGTGTGGAGAAAGGGTTGGTGACAATGGACTTCTGTGGAACTAAGGATCAAATCGCCGACATCTTCACCAAGGCACTAAACAGGGAACCATTCGAACAGTTTCGTATGGAACTAGGTATGATCTCTCTAAACTGACTGTCTATATGTTGTGTTCCCTCGATGATTGGCTAATATTACATGGTAAAGTGTGAAGGATGAAACATCATGTCCCGGTCTGCATTTATTCTCTTGATCACTAGTTGAATGACCTGCCTAGACTCATGCTAATATTTCACTTATGTGCAACATTTCATGCATGCTCTCTATGCTATCTTGCTAATACATGAATCAGATTTCCTTCGGCCCAAAAGAGTCAACTTGATGCATTGATCCCTCATTATAAGCCCAAATGATTGTTGACTCTACAGCTTACCTTAGCCATCATGTTTGATGCTTCCTATGAGCCCCTCTAATCATTCACATCTGGGAGCCTCTCATTCATGATTACACATTATTAAAAAATTTCATATATGGTTTGTGTGATGCTCTTTGCACCCTCTCTGGTAACATTACCCCTGCATCACATTCTTCTACTTTTTCGGAAAGTCGAGATTACGAATTATCGCCATTGTGGTCTGTGGATAGGGTTCGACAGGTATGTGTGTGATGTTGGCTTACAACTGCCTAAGGAAGGTTCGTGCTCGAAAGCTAATGTTACGCGTGAGAGGTAGTGGGCTCTGAATGAATCCCTGGTGAAAGAAGGCAAGCTGAAGTTTGTGATGTTCAAAAAAAAAAAAATGAACATCACAAGACACACAAAGAAGGGAAAAGACGACACTACAGATTCACTCCTCTACAAGTTGAGGCTATGGTGGTTGCTGACGCCAATGAGGAAGCAACAGCTCTGAGTGGGAACAAAAGATGAATTCCATTGCTAATCATACTTCTGCTCTAGCTGCTGGCCCAAGTGGTTCTTAATTCGTACTTCTCTGGCTAACCCACACCTCTTTTGTTCCCTAGACATCTACTCCTCTCTTTTCGTACTTCCTTGTCTCTGATTCTTGTGTTTGCACTGACTGGCATGTTGATCATGAATGTTATCCTTGCACATCGTGTTGTCGTCTTAACATGCTGTCTGCGTTCGTGTGTTTCAATCTACTGCGATTGAGAATGATTTTCATCTGGCTTTTATCTTTCATCTCTAACTCTTCACTGTGTTTTTGATGATGCCAAAAGGGGGATAATGACAGGTATCTTTGGTTGAGGGGGAACAACACATGGTTTCATATGTTGCTGTGTTGAGGGGGAACTATTATGGTCTTGTGTGGAGAACCTTTCCCCATACAACTGTCTTTATCTCGTATGTATATGCTTTATTGTCAAGGATGTTTGTCACCATAAAAAAGGGGGAATTTGTTGAATTCCTTAGGTTTTGATAGTGACAAACATTCAACTAATCTGGGTACTAAGTGTTTCAGGAACAAAGACAATTGTCTCAGGGAACCATTGCAGCGAAGGATCGAAGAGGGAACAAAGCTCTGTTCATGTGCTTTGTTACCTCTGAAGGACCAACAGCGTCGAACAAGATCGAAGTTGCGAATGGAAAGAAGAATCCAGCGTGCCATTTATGGAAACAAATCAAACGCAGAATCATGCACGCGGTCAAGGATGAATGACTTCGGCTCCAAGGATCAAGCCGATTTGAGAAGATATGGAGAGAGAAGCCCGATTGTGTTATCTTAGGAAAACCTTCCTAAGATAAGATAATTGGAGAGAGAGTACTCTATCTTATCCAAATATATTAATTTACGGAATTCTTCCTTCAAATTAATATAGACGGCTGGGATATTAATCCCTCTACAAAATCATATCTTCTTGTTGCCTTATTTGGATAAATCTTATCCTGTTACATTTAGGGTTTGCCGAGTTGTATTTAATAGAGGTGTGGATTCATTTCTATGTAACGACGACGACGGAAAATAGAGAGAACGAAAAGAAGAAAGAAAAGAAGTGAGGTGTGTGTAAGTCTTTGAGGGTTGAGTTTGATTCATCGTTGTAGAAGAGGTTTTGAGTCTAGCTGGTTGTTTAGATGTCGAAGTCCAGGATACAAGTGTAATCAAGCAAGAAATCAATAAGACAAGTACAAGCTTCAAAATCCTCTCAAGCGAAAGCTTGAAGGTAGTGGTTTTTTCCTTGAGAAACTAATTTTGCTAATCAGGGTTTCCACTATATATCGTGAGTTCGTTCGTTATCTTTCCTGCTATATTTATCCGCTGCAACTTCTGTGGGAACAAAGACTTTGTTCCCGCAGACGTAACTCTAACGATCCAACAATTGGTATCAGAGCCTGGTGCTCTAGATTGTTTGTTTTAGTTACAGATTCTGCAGAAAAGATGTCGTCAGGAAATGCCTTGGATAGAGACTCTCAAGAAGGTGATGTAGATGTGGCTCTCATCACTCAAGCCATGAAGAAGATATGGTCTCGAAGCAAAGGCACTAAAGGTTCGGTCATGGTTCACAATGACATGAAGAAGGTTGTCTGCTCTCACTGCTATGACAACGGACACTTCGCAAAAAGGTGCCTCAACAAAGCGGCAGGTTCTTCTCAGGTCTTCAACGAGGAACAAACGAGGATTGCGAAGTGGGGTGACTGCAGCTCAGATGATGAAGCATCTCCTCTCTCAAAGGATATCTGCTTGATGAGCTCAAAAGGTCACAACGTATCAGAAGGTGGTTCTCATAAATCCGAGGAGGAAGCAAGGAAAGGCTCTTGGCACCTTGACAGTGCATGTTCAAGTCACATGACAGGGAACAGTGAATGGTTCACTTCTCTTCAGCCAGCCTCAAGGGCATCGATAACTTTTGGAAACAAGAGTAAGGGTGAGGTTTGTGGTATCGGTATGGTAAGACTCTCTAAACACATCACTGTGAATAATGTGAATCTAGTGAATAATCTCAAGTTTGATCTGTTTAGTGTGGCTCAACTATGTCAAAACAGAAAAAATAGTGTAGTCTTTACCACTGATGATTGTCATGTTGAGTGTCTAAGTACATGGAAAATCTTACTCAAAGGAATCTACGACAACAATGTCTATAAGGTCGACCCTGCTTTCATCCCTGACAAGGACGTATGTATGTCGTCTATTGCTAAGACGACAGACTTGTGGCACAAACGCTTTGGACATGCTAGCCTTCAACTCCTATCCAAACTTCATAGACAAGAGTTGGTGAATGGCCTTCCCAAGGTTGAAGCAATGAGAAGTGACGTGTGTGACGCATGCATTAAAGGAAAACAAGTGAGGTCTTCCTTCAAGTCAAAAAGGGATGTAAGTACAACACGTCCTCTGGAATTAGTCCACATGGATCTTTGTGGGCCTATGCGCACGAAGAGCCGTGGGGGAAATGCATATGTCTTTGTTATTGTTGATGACTATTCCAGGTACACATGGACTCTATTTATCTCCACAAAGGATGAAGTGTTCGCGGAGTTTGAGTCCTGGCTTAAGGCAGCCGGAAGGAGCACTGGACATTCCTTGGGGTCTATTCGCACTGATCATGGAACTGAATTCGAGAACTCTCAGTTCCTATCCCTCTGTAGGAACAGAGGTATCAACCACAACTTCTCTGCTCCTAGGACCCCACAGCAAAACGGTGTTATTGAAAGAAAGAACAGAACTCTGGAAGACATGACGCGTACTCTTCTCATCTCAAGTGGTCTTCCAAGGAGTTTCTAGGCCGAAGCCTTGAATGTTGCGTGCTACGTTGTGAACAGAGCAACCATCCGTCCTCTTCTGAACAAAACTGTCTATGAGCTTCTGAAGGGAAGGAAACCTAATGTGTCTCATTTGCGCACATTTGGTTGCAAGTGCTTCGTCCACAACAACGAGAAAGATTCTTTTGGGAAGTTTGATCCCAGAAGTGATGAAGGAACTTTTGTAGGATATTCACAGCAAAGCAAGGCCTACAAAGTTTTCAACAAGAGAACCAGAAAGGTAGAGGAAAGCGTTCATGTTGTATTTGATGAAACTGTTATGGCTGGTAACAATATACAGGAACTATCAGGCAACATTGAGCTTTCCGAAGATGATTTCTTTCAGCTTGTAGATAGCAATGTCAGCGGTGGGACCTCGAAAGATCAAGAAACTCAAAATGATCTCTCCACACCAAGAACTCCCAATTCTACCAACTCAGGGGGCAATGAAGAAAATGCTTACCCCCCTGATGTATCTCAGGCACCTCAGGGGGAACAAAGCCCAAGTCACGGCACAACGGAGCCCTCTGAGGACTGCCCTTCTGCTGAAGGAACGAGGGATGTCAATCCTAATGCTAATGGCACAGGAGGTGAACGCTCAAGTGCTGGGAACGCTGATTCAGAGGAATTCGACATCAACAATCTCCAAGTTCCCAACTACCAGCAAAAGTGGGCTCATCCAGTCAAGCTAATCGTCACTGACTATAGAAAGGGAGCACCTCAGAGCACTCGTTCCTCCCTACAAAATTTCTATGCTTTCAATGCTTTTCTCTCTTTGTAAGAACCCAAAACTGTAGGAGAAGCATTGAAGGATCCTGACTGGATAAACGCCATGCAAGAGGAACTTCACCAGTTCGAAAGAAACAAGGTTTGGCGGTTAGTTCCTCGTCCAAGGAACAGAACAGTGATTGGAACCAAGTGGGTGTTCAGAAACAAGTTGGATGATCAAGGTCAGGTCACAAGGAACAAAGCTAGGCTGGTGGTGAAAGGTTACAACCAGCAGGAAGGCATCGACTATGATGAGACCTTTGCTCCTGTTGCCAGGTTAGAAGCAATAAGACTCCTAATTGCGTATTCTTCTTTCCATGGGTTCAAGCTGCAACAGATGGATGTCAAGACTGCCTTCTTGAATGGAGTTCTTAAGGAGGAAGTCTACGTGGAGCAAACACCCGGCTTTGAGGACACCACTCAACCTGACCATGTCTACATTCTAGACAAAGCTCTGTATGGTCTCAAGCAAGTCCCGAGGGCCTGGTATGAAAGGCTCTCACAGTTCCTTCTGACACACGGATACGTTCGAGGAAAGGTCGATAAGACTCTGTTCCTTCTGAAGGAAGGGAAGCATATTTTGGTGGTCCAAGTCTATGTGGATGATATCATCTTTGGATCCACTGATGATAAACTGGTTCAGAAATTCTCTAAGCTGATGGCCAGTGAATTCGAGATGAGCATGGTTGGAGAACTCAAGTTCTTCCTAGGTCTGCAAGTCTCTCAGGGAGATGAGGGAACCAAAGTGCACCAACAGAAATATCTCAGGGAGTGCGTCAAAAAGTTTGGTATGAATGATGCGAAACCCTTCACCACTCCCATATCTCCAAACAATCCAATGGGAAAAGACGAACATGAGCAAGGAATTGATCCATCTCTCTACCGAGGAATAATAGGTTCACTTCTATATCTCACTGCCAGTAGGCCTGATATTATGTATAGTGTATGTCTTTGTGCTCGTTTTCAGGCCGATCCCAAAGAGACACATCTCAAAGCAGTGAAGAGGATCTTGAGATATTTGAAGGGAACAGATGATCTTTGTCTGTGGTATCCAAGGGGAGGAAGCCTTGATCTTGTCGGATACACAGATGCCGACTTCGCAGGGAATAAAGTGGACAAAAAATCGACCTCTGGAATGGCTCAGTTCCTTGGGCCGTGTCTGGTTTCCTGGGGGTCAAAGAAGCAGAACTCTATGGCTCTCTCCACTGCGGAAGCTGAATACATAGCCGCTGCTGCTTGTTGCACTCAACTCCTATGGCTCAAACAACAACTCAGCGACTACGGTATTCTTCTAAACTCCATTCCCATTCTCTGTGACAATACAAGTGCCATAAATATCTCCAAGAATCCGATGCAACACTCACGTACCAAGCACATCGAGATAAGACATCACTTCTTACGTGACTGTGTGGAGAAAGGGTTGGTGACAATGGACTTCTGTGGAACTAAGGATCAAATCGCCGACATCTTCACCAAGGCACTAAACAGGGAACCATTCGAACAGTTTCGTATGGAACTAGGTATGATCTCTCTAAACTGACTGTCTACATGTTGTGTTCCCTCGATGATTGGCTAATATTACATGGTAAAGTGTGAAGGATGAAACATCATGTCCCGATCTGCATTTATTCTCTTGATCACTAGTTGAATGACCTACCTAGACTCATGCTAATATTTCACTTATGTGCAACATTTCATGCATGCTCTCTATGCTATCTTGCTAATACATGAATCAGATTTCCTTCGGCCCAAAAGAGTCAACTTGATGCATTGATCCCTCATTATAAGCCCAAATGATTGTTGACTCTACAGCTTACCTTAGCCATCATGTTTGATGCTTCTTATGAGCCCCTCTAATCATTCACATCTGGGAGCCTCTCATTCATGATTACACATTATTAAAAAATTTCATATATGGTTTGTGTGATGCTCTTTGCACCCTCTCTGGTAACATTACCCCCGCATCACATTCTTCTACTTTTTCGGAAAGTCGAGATTACGAATTATCGCCACTGTGGTCTGTGGATAGGGTTCGACAGGTATGTGTGTGATGCTGGCTTACAACTGCCTAAGGAAGGTTCGTGCTCGAAAGCTAATGTTACACGTGAGAGGTAGTGGGCTCTGAATGAATCCCTGGTGAAAGAAGGCAAGCTGAAGTTTGTGATGTTCAAAAAAAAAAAAAAATTGAACATCACAAGACACACAAAGAAGGGAAAAGGCGACACTACAGATTCACTCCTCTACAAGTTGAGGCTATGGTGGTTGCTGACGCCAATGAGGAAGCAACAGCTCTGAGTGGGAACAAAAGATGAATTCCATTGCTAATCATACTTCTGCTCTAGCTGCTGGCCCCAATGGTTCTTAATTCGTACTTCTCTGGCTAACCCACACCTCTTTTGTTCCCTAGCACATCTACTCCTCTCTTTTCGTACTTCCTTGTCTCTGATTCTTGTGTTTGCACTGACTGGCATGTTGATCATGAATGTTATCCTTGCACATCGTGTTGTCGTCTTAACATGTTGTCTGCGTTCGTGTGTTTCAATCTACTGCGATTGAGAATGATGTTCATCTGGCTGTTATTTTTCATCTCTAACTCTTCACTGTGTTTTTGATGATGCCAAAAGGGGGGAAATGACAGGTAGCTTTGGTTGAGGGGGAACAGCACATGGTTTCATATGTTGCTGTGTTGAGGGGGAACTATTATGGTCTTGTGTGGAGAACCTTTCCCCATACAACTGTCTTTATCTCGTATGTATATGCTTTATTGTCAAAGATGTTTGTCACCATCAAAAAGGGGGAATTTGTTGAATTCCTTAGGTTTTGATAGTGACAAACATTCAACTAATCTGGGTACTAAGTGTTTCAGGAACAAAGACAGTTGTCTCAGGGAACCATTGCAGCGAAGGATCGAAGAGGGAACAAAGCTCTGTTCATGTGCTTTGTTACCTCTGAAGGACCAACAGCGTCGAACAAGATCGAAGCTGCGAATGGAAAGAAGAATCCAGTGTGCCATTTATGGAAACAAATCAAACGCAGAATCATGCACGCGGTCAAGGATGAATGACTTCGGCTCCAAGGATCAAGCCGATTTGAGAAGATATGGAGAGAGAAGCCCGATTGTGTTATCTTAGGAAAACCTTCCTAAGATAAGATAATTGGAGAGAGAGTACTCTATCTTATCCAAATATATTAATTTACGGAATCCTTCCTTCAAATTAATATAGACGGCTGGGATATTATTCCCTCTACAAAATCATATCTTCTTGTTTCCTTATTTGGATAAATCTTATCTTGTTACATTTAGGGTTTGCCGAGTTGTATTTAATAGAGGTGTGGATTCATTTCTATGTAACGACGACGACGGAAAATAGAGAGAACGAAAAGAAGAAAGAAAAGAAGTGAGGTGTGTATAAGTCTTTGAGGGTTGAGTTTGATTCATCGTTGTAGAAGAGGTTTCGAGTCTAGCTGGTTGTTTAGATGTCGAAGTCCAGGATACAAGTGTAATCAAGCAAGAAATCAATAAGACAAGTACACGCTTCAAAATCCTCTCAAGCGAAAGCTTAAAGGTAGTGGTTTTTTCCTTGAGAAGCTAGTTTTGCTAATCAGGGTTTCCACTATATATCGTGAGTTCGTTCGTTATTTTTCCTGCTATATTTATCCGCTGCAACTTCTGTGGGAACAAAGACTTTGTTTCCGCGGACGTAACTCTAACGATCCAACAAAGATGATAAAATCGTGTGAGATGTTATTAAAAGCTTTGTTGATATCAATCTTGATAGTACACCTAGGGGAGGTGTATTTGGTGCCATAGTTACGCATCAATTCCTGAGCAAGGAGGATATTATGTCTAATGGATCGACCATAGATGAAAGCACTCTGTTGCAGGCCAACAAGCATATTGACAGCTTCTCTCAGATGAGAGGCAAGGAGCTTAGAGATAATCTTGTAAAGCATTGAACAACAGGAAATAGGTTTGTAGTCTCCAATCTGAGTCAAACAAGCAACTTTGGCAATCAGAGAAATAGCAGTGTGATTAATCTCTTTCAATAATTTGCCATTACGGAAAAAGGCAGAAACAACTTCACAAATATCAGCACCTATGAGATCCTAGGATTTCTTGAAGAAGTGGATGTTGATTCCGTTGAATCCATCTGGCCCAGGAGATTTGTTATCACCAATCGAAAAGACAACCTTTCTAATTTCGGTATTGGAGATCGGCCTCAGGAGAGCATCTCTCATCTCATCTGTAACAAGGGGGCCAAGGCAATAATAGAGGAATCTGGAGTTTGCAGATTTAGGGCTTGACCCAGCAAGGAGCTTAAATGCTGCACAATATGGTATGAGATATCATTAGAGTCTTCAATGGCCAAGCCATGATCATCAGTAAGAACACGGATTCGAGAGAGAGCTCGTCGGGATTTGATAGATTTATAAGAGTAGGAACTGCTATGGTGCCCAAATTTGACTCCTTGGATCTTAGCAAGCTGCTTAGCGGTGACTCTTAGATTGACCATACAGAGGCGTAAGTTATTCGAAATAACGTTTTTTTCATTAAGCAGCTGATCATCAAAAGGGTGTTGCTGAATTTGCTGCTGAATGTTGGAGAACTTAGAGCTAAGCTCATCAAGAGTGATTTGAAGATCTTCAAAGGAGAGACTGCGGAAATGTTTGAGACTGCTCTTAAGAATTTTTAATTTCTGAACAACTTTGTACATAGCGATTCCATTAATCCGAGAAGACCATCAATCCTTGCCATTGGGGAGGAAGTTGTTGGATCTAGTCCAAGCTAAGCATTGTTGAACCTGAAAGGAGGCTTAGGGAAATCACCGCATGGAGTGATATTAAAGAAATCAAAAGAATGATCGGAGATACCCGGGAAAGGAAAGAAGGCTTCAGAGGAGGGGAAGGAAAGGTACCAATTGGGGTCGACCACAATCCGATCAATTTTGCTCCAGATATGGTGACCCATCTCTGGGCGGTTATTCTAGGAAAGTCTGCAATCCGTGAAAAGGGTGATCTTCAAGATTGGAAGCCAGGAAACAAGGGGCGAGTTCCTTAACAGAGGAATTATGAGAGACTCTAGATTCATTAATTATGTCATCAGCATGTAGGGTGGCATTAAAGTCCCTAAGGATAGTCCAAGCTCCAGTGATGGAAGAGGAAACTGAAGTAATCAATTCCCTAATTGAGTGTCTGCTCAAAAAGTCATTTCTCCCATAGACGAAGGAGGAAAGGAAATTATGCTGCCCATCGACAGATTGGATCGAACAGTGAATAATTTGATCAGTAACAACAAGGGGCTGGATGTTTAACTTGCGGGGACTCCACCATAACCAAATACGAAAATTGTGGCCAAAGTTGATATTGGAAACATGGCTCCAATCTGTAATCAGCGAAGCTGCTACATCGTCTTCTTTACCAGGGAGGATTCGAGTTTCCAAGATTGCAATGACATCAATTTTGTGGTTTCTAACCAAATTCTTTATTGCTTTCTGCTTGGAGTGGTCATTGAGGCCACGAACGTTCCAGACATCAATGGTCAACCTAATCATTAGGTGGAGGAGGAAGCTTGTGGGCACTTGCCCAAAGCAGAAGACTGCCTTATGGTGTGGGTGTTAGTGGAAGCTAAAGGAGTTTTGGCTTTCTTGAGATTAGTGAGGATTTTTGTGGAGGAATGAGGGAGAGGAGAGAGAGGATTCAAAAGAGGAATTTTGTAGGGGAAGGGAGGGATTCTGAGTGTGATGAGAAGGCGGAAGAGAAGTATTAGAAGCAGTAGGAGTAGAAGAGATGGGAGTGGTGGAAGATCAATGGAAGCAGGGTTGGGCGTAGTGACAGAGATGGAGGAAGGAGGAGTAGGGTTTAAGATCAGACACCTGTGCCCAAACACACAGCATGATGGGCAACGAGGAGGAAGCCAATCATATTGAAGGGGCTGGTGAACCATGTCTCCATTCTTATCTCTGAACTTGATTTCTCTAAGAAGTTCTTTCTTAGCTGAGATCTCAACCAAGACCTTGGCATAAGAAAGCCTCTCCTGGTGGGCCGAGTTATAATCTGTAAGGATAGGAGTTCCAAGAGCAGAGCCAATCTGTGCCCGCATCTTCTCCGACCAGATTTGAAGACATTAGAGGTCAAGTTGCAGATTTGGGAGGTTCACCCAAATAGGAAGACTTTGAAGACATGAGAGGTCAAGTTGCATACCCTAGTGCCATCTCTTTAATACAAGGGGTCGTTGTCCAGCTATCATCCATGGACCCCGTTCCATAACAACATTTAGATATTCTTCTCTTTCAAACTGAAAGACAAATAAACATTTGTCGTTGAGAAGCAATTTCGGTAGAGGAATATCAATCCATTTGGAAGCGATAAAACGTTCCAAGGCTTTGAATGACATCTTTGAGCCCATAGGAGCTCCCACCAAGGAAATAGACCAACGATCCACAAGATCAACTACGTCTTTATCACTGAAATCAATGATGCCATCCTCAATCCCTTCAACAAAAGTTAAAGGAATAGGTTATGGTGAAGGTTTCCTGGAGTTAAGAATGTCCAAAAAGGAGAGAGCATGGCCGCTGCTCGGGGCAGAGGGGAGAGAGGGAGAGATACCAGGGGTAGGAAGAGGAGGAAACTTGGAAGAGTTGGGAGGGGGAAGAGGACCCAAGATCAAAGAGAAGGGCGGCACACCCAAAACAGAGGAGTGAAGGGGGGAGAGGAGGAGCTGCTGAAGAGGGAGGAACTCAGAGGGAGCTGTAGAAGAGTTGGGGTCGACAAGCTCAACAGAGGAGGGAGATGGAGAGGAAGAAGAAGCTTTGAGGATATGGGCATTGTTGGACAGAATGAGCTCTTCTGGGACAAGGTCAAAAGGGCTGGAACTGCTAGCTCCGGGGGAGGAGGGGGGAAGGTTATAGGGGGAGAAAGGTGAAGGAGGAGACGGGGAGAGGGCATAGAGTTTTGTGGATTTTTTACGCCGGCCCATGGTGGCCGAGCCCTAGGGGGGAGCTCGCACAAGCGGTGGCGCTGGGAAGAACTAGGGTTAGAAAAGGGAGCTTTTTTAAGGAGGCGGGAACATTTTTATAGTACTCTAAATTTGGAATGTGTAATACCCCGGATTTGTAATCCATTATAAGGATTAGAGTGCTACCCATGTCAACAAGAGTTCTTCCTTTTCCTGGTTCAAGTAAAGACAAAGAACTAGGAAGTTAAGCGTGCTAGGGCGGGAGTAGTCCTGGGATGGGTGACCTCTGGGGAAGTTCCCTATTGGCATGGGGATAGCGTTTCTAAGGTTATGGGCCTTACAAATGGTATCAGAGCCGACTTTGGGTTACGAGTGGGCTTGGTCTGGTGGACGGTCGCTCGACCCAGAGGGTGGTCTTTGGGCTTGACGAGGTCGTCAAGGGTTTAAGTGGGGGTGATTGTAATATCCCGGATTTGTAATCCATTATAAGGATTAGAGTGCTACCCATGTCAACAAGAGCTCTTCCTTTTCCTGGTTCAAGTGAGGACAAAGAACTAGGAAGTTAAGCGTGCTAGGGCGGGAGTAGTCCTGGGATGGGTGACCTCCTGGAAAGTTCCCGGTTGGCATGGGGACAGCCTTTCTAAGGCTGTGGGCCTTATAAAAAGCCCATAGCCTTAGAAACAATGTCCCCATGCCAACCGGGAACTTTCCAGGAGGTCACCCATCCCAGGACTACTCCCGCCCTAGCACGCTTAACTTCCTAGTTCTTTGTCCTCACTTGAACCAGGAAAAGGAAGAGCTCTTGTTGACATGGGTAGCACTCTAATCCTTATAATGGATTACAAATCCGGGGTATTACAGAATGTTCTTCCAATGAGTCTGATTAGTGGAAGATTTATTATACATTAAGTAAAAAGCTCTTACGTGGGGGTGATTGTAATATCCCGGATTTGTAATCCATTATAAGGATTAGAGTGCTACCCATGTCAACAAGAGCTCTTCCTTTTCCTGGTTCAAGTGAGGACAAAGAACTAGGAAGTTAAGCGTGCTAGGGCGGGAGTAGTCCTGGGATGGGTGACCTCCTGGAAAGTTCCCGGTTGGCATGGGGACAGCCTTTCTAAGGCTGTGGGCCTTATAAAAAGCCCATAGCCTTAGAAACAATGTCCCCATGCCAACCGGGAACTTTCCAGGAGGTCACCCATCCCAGGACTACTCCCGCCCTAGCACGCTTAACTTCCTAGTTCTTTGTCCTCACTTGAACCAGGAAAAGGAAGAGATCTTGTTGACATGGGTAGCACTCTAATCCTTATAATGGATTACAAATCCGGGGTATTACAGAATGTTCTTCCAATGAGTCTGATTAGTGGAAGATTTATTATACATTAAGTAAAAAGCTCTTACGATTTGTGAAACCTTTCATTCATATTTTTTTTTATTGTTCCTTTTGTATTTGATGTCTTGCTAAGTAGTCGTGTAACACCCCAGGTTTGTAATCCTTTATAAGGATTAGAGTGCTACTCATGTCAACAAGAGCTCTTCCTTTTCCTGGTTCAAGTGAGGACAAAGAACTAAGAAGTTAAGCGTGCTAGGGCGGGAGTAGTCCTGGGATGAGTGACCTCCTGGGAAGTTCCCGGTTGGCATGGGGATAGCGTTTCTAAGGTTGTGGGCCTTACAAATGGTATCAGAGCCGACTCTGGGTTACGAGTGGGCTTGGTCTGGTGGACGGTCGCTCGACCCAGATGGTGGTCTTTGGGCTTGACGAGGTCGTTAAGGGTTTAAGTGGGGGTGATTGTAACACCCCAGGTTTGTAATCCTTTATAAGGATTAGAGTGCTACTCATGTCAACAAGAGCTCTTCCTTTTCCTGGTTCAAGTGAGGACAAAGAACTAGGAAGTTAAGCGTGCTAGGGCGGGAGTAGTCCTGGGATGGGTGACCTCCTGGGAAGTTCCCGATTGGCATGGGTTAGCGTTTCTAAGGTTGTGGGCCTTACAATAACTACTTAAACCATACATCTTTTCAAGCACCTGAGCGGACCCTATAAAACAAAAAACAACAGAGAAACCATTTACACGACAATGTTTACCAATATAAACCCAAAAACACCAACAAGGTGATAGTTTTCAACAAAAATGAACCTAAACCAGCATATCGTACCAAGCCCCAACGGATGACACCCGTCAGTCCTTCTCCTCCTACAGTTTCTCTTGTTGTGTCCTCGGATGTCGCAATAAGAACACCGCCTCATCCTAGAAGAATTCATCTCCCACGTCGCCTTGAATCAGTTGATACATGGCCTTCTAGGAGGATGCCTTACTTGTGGTGCGGAGCATCTGATGGATGACACAGCTTTTGGAACTGATCATCTGTTTTTTGGAGGAACAAGATGCACAATTTCCTTGTAAACTTCCCTCACCAACTCATTCTTGAACATGTGATGGGCGAGATTAGTGAGTGACACTCCTCTATCACTTGCAACCGCTATGGCATGAGCACATGTAACTTTATCAATCTGGAACATGTTATAATAACATGTACCAACATTTAGGTCAACAGAGTATTTGATAGATCCTTGCATAACTTCTCCTTCAAACTCGCTAAGCCTTCGCACACTCATCTTAGTAGACCTGGTATAGTGCACTTCTACCAGCGTGTACACAGAGGGTGGTAAAACCTGGTCCCATATTTTCCCCTTCTTTTACAAAACCAATTAGAAATGGTCTCTTGAATGGCATCAAGTAGGGAAAGAACAGGCCACTGACACTAGGTTTTTCAAAGGCCATTAAGACACTTAGCGTTGCTGCTCGTCATGATGTTAAATTTGTTCCCATGAAAATGCGCCCTCGCTCAGTTGTTAACTCCAACTTCTTTGAGATATTGACCAATCCTTGGAGAGGCAGCTGTGTGTTGAGCAAATTGATGTCCACAAGACTTCTTAGGGTGTGATCTAATGGAGCCTAAAGCACAATTGATGTTGTGGATTCCTGAAATGAGACGGAATGACAAATTTTCAAACTTGCAAAATACTGGAGCTCTTGCAAAGAAAATGGTCGAGGTAGAAATTCATGGCGCTTTTCACTTGGTATATCGTCTTATTGAGTTGGCTTTAGTGTTACCTGTTGCGACTATAGAAAGAGCCTTCTCAGCAATGAGTATCATCAAGTCAAATTTGCGTAACAAGATGGAAGATGAATTTCTTACCGATTCTCTAGTGTGCTATGTGGAGAAGGATATTTTCAGAAGTATTGATAATGAAGTTATCCTTTAACATTTCCAGATTATGAGAACCCGCTGGATGGGTTTACCCCCTTTGTAGTTTGAAAATTCGTAAGCGACAATATTTTGTAATGAACTTATTGTGTCGCTATTTTTGTAAAAATCAACTAATTATGTTTAAGTTTTTTATATAAGACTTTGAGCCCCCTTATAATATGTTCTAGATCCGCCACTGTTCATCATGGTCGTCTTACCTTAGTTGATTACTCCTCTATTAATCGAATTGAGATTAGTTATCTTTTTCGCCTAAAACAAATACTCGCTAACATACGCTTCAATAGCACGTGTATTCTGTATAACAACACTCGTGTATACTCACAAAATACCATACACACTAGTTTTATCACACAATACCATACACACTTTTTTTATCACATTACTCTACACATTTTTTTTATCACACAGTACCACATATTTGTTTATCACACAATACAATACACACTTTTTTTATTGCACACCATACACACTTACATACCATATATGGTAATTGTAACGACCATATTAAAAATGTCTGATGAACACACCTTTTGAGATATCACACGTAGCCGGTATAAACACAATTGAGTACCAACTACCACTTGGTCTAGTGGTTATCTGGGGCTAGGCCGCTTAAGCATTTGTCCAGAGGTCTTAAGTTCGAGACTCTCTGGCGGTGTGTATGCAGCAAGTAGGGTTGGGAGGAGCCGACGCCCCGAAAGGGGTCCAATCACACTCCGGTCCGGACGTAGGGTGAGGAAAGTCTCACCCGAACCGGGCGACGCTCAGCGTAACCGAAAAAGGGAAAAAAAATAAAATAAAATAAAATTGAGAATTAGTGAGAGGGGATTCATCGAGTTCAATCCAATGTGTCAACTTTCCATTTTATTTCCTTGGTGGCTTAAGTAATTCTGCAAGTCCCCTATATGGTGTAGTTGAAAGTACAGTTATAGCGTGTAAGGTGTCCGAAAGAAAATTAGACGAAGATGGTGCAGCTTCTCTTGCAGTTGTAGCTGCAACTGCTGCAGCTTTTTCAGCTGCTTCTTTTGCCTTATTTGCCTCCTATAAAAAAGCATAGACGGTGAATGATATATTAGCAAACACCAAGATATTATGTGATCATATTTAAAGGTGGAAAACTTGTGTTTGAGATGCCCACCACTAAGTCGATTAATTGGAAGTCGTTTAAACATTAGTTCATCTAGTAAACATTGTAAATCGCCCATGTACCATTAATTTGCTGGGTTAACCATGTTTCAGTTTTATTTCAGTGCGGATCGGTTAACAATACGTAGATTTCGGTTTTGTTTTATGAACAAACTAAGAGTATTCATGAATGGAGAAAAGATGAATTCATTGAACTCAGAACTGGAGAGTTTACAGATTACAACTTGATAACTAAACTTCTCTCAACAGACAACATATATACACGTGAGAGAGAGAAGAAGAATGAAGCTGAATCTGTTATGCTGAGCTGGCAAAGTTAGTTAGAGTAACTAACTTTCCATATCCTCCCCTCAAGTTGGACATGTGTTGTGAGACACAAGGCCTAACTTGGAAGCTAGGAAATGGTGTTGATGCTCTCCTAATGCCTTGGTGAGTAAATCAGCTAGCTGAAGCTGGGATCGAACATATGCAGTCTTGATGAAGCCAGATTGGACTTGATCCCTGATGTAATGGCAGTCTATAGTGAGATGTTTTGTTCTTTCATGAAAGACCGGATTGGAGGCAATATGCTGAGTTGTAGTGTTGTCACAGTAGAGTGTGATAGGTTGAGGCACATGGACTTGAAAATCACTGAGCAAACCCACATCCCAAACAAGTTCACTTGCTGTACTGGATATTGCTCTGTATTCAGATTCTGCAGAGCTTTTTGAAACAGTTTTCTGCTTCTTCGTCTTCCAAGATATGAGAGACCCTCCAAAAAACACACAATAGCCAGTCAGAGATCTCCCTGAGAAGGCACAGCTGCCCCAGTCTGCATCACTGTAGGCTGAAAGAGTATGCTCAATTTTGGAGGAGTAGAAGAGTCCCAGATCAAGAGTGCTCTTAAGGTATCGAACCACATGCATTGCTGCTGACATATGAGGTGCACGAGGGAAACTAACAAATTGGCTTAGATGTTGAGTAGCATAAGACAAGTCAGGCCTGGTAAGATTCAAGTAGAGCAACCTCCCAACAAGGCGTTTGTAGACCTCAGGATCTTCCAAGAGCTCTCCACTGTCTATTGACAATTTCAGGCCTCTTTGTAAAGGAAATTTGGCTGGAGTACAATCAAGCATCTTAGTATCCTTTAGAATGTCCAAAATGTATTTTCTTTGGTTAAGAAGTGTACCCTCATCTGTTCTGGCCACTTCAATACCAAGAAAATATCTCATAAAGCCAAGATCCTTTATAGTGAATGCTGAATGGAGTGCAGCTTTAGTAGACTGAATCTCAGATACATCATCTCCAGTTATTAGCATATCATCCACATAGACCAATGCCAAAGTAACCCTGCCTTTTGAAGCTTTAACAAAGACAGAATAGTCATGCTTAGATTGCTCAAAACCAAGTTGAATAAGTAGCTTGGTGAGCTCTAAGTTCCATTGCCTAGAGGCTTGTTTTAAGCCATATAGTGACCTCTTCAGAAGACAGACTTGCCCTGATGAACCTTGAGAATATCCTGGAGGCAACTTCATAAAAACTTCCTCATCCAAAAAACCATGCAAGAAGGCATTGTTTATATCTAATTGATGAATAGGCCACTGATAAGAAGTAGCTAAGGCAATGAAGATTCTAACTGAAGCAACATTTGCAACAGGTGAGAATGTGTGTTTGAAATCAGTACCTGCTTTCTGATTATAACCCTTTGCAACAAGCCTCGCTTTATATCTTTCAACACTCACATCAGGCTTGAATTTGATCTTGAACACCCATTTGCAACCAATGGCTACCTTACCCTTAGGCAGTTGAACCAATTCCCAGGTTTTATTAAGCTCAAGGGCCTGTAATTCCTGTTGCATTGCAGCTATCCACAAGGGATCTTTAGCAACCTGAGAGTAACAAGAAGGCTCATATAGAGATAGCACATTAGATAAGGAGGCTCGATATTCTTCTGAATAGGATGATAAATCAAGTTGAGAAACTGAATTAGTAGACCTCATAGAGGGACAGATGAAGTCTTGGAACCTGGGAGGAGGACCTCTAAGTCGTGTAGACTTTCTGATGATAGAAGGATTCTCCTCTGCTGGAATTGTAGAAGCAATGACTGACTCAGGAAGAAGATTAGAATCTGAAATCTACAGGTCCAATGTGGAGCTGGTATGATCTGGCTCAGAGTGAACAATAGGAGGCAGATTAAGAGAGGATTCTGCAACATCATCTTCTATTCCATGAACAACCAAAGGCAACATTAGTTGGTGAGAAACATCAGAAACCTGATCAGTGGAAACAAAAGGTAAGACATCTTCTTTGAAAATAACATCCCTGCTTGGCTGCTAAGATACAATCTCCCCAGAATTTGATAGGAAGGTTGGCATGTAATCTCAATGCATGAGCAGTCTCAAGTAAATGCCTATGTTTTCTCTCAACCCTGCCATTTTGTTGAGGATTCCCTGGGACAGATCTTTGATTAACAGTTCCTTTCTCAGCAAAGAATCTTTGACAAGCATTCTGAACAATCTCAGTGCCATTATCAGATCTAACTACCTTGATAGAAGCATTAAACTGTGTGTGGACAAGGGCAAAGAAATCAACCAAGGTTCTGTAAACCAAATCTTTACTATGAAGCAAAAAAGTCCATGTCACCCTGCTGCAATCATCCAGAATAGTTAAGAAGTACTTAGCTCCACCAATGCAAGCACTCTTATAAGGTCCCCATAAGTCCACATGAATAAGATCAAAAGGAAACTTTACAATAGAATCACTTCTGTCAAATTTCAGTTTATGATGCTTTGCAAGAATACAAGTCTCACAATGAAAATCAGAAACATAATCTACATCAAAAATTGACAAATGCTTCAGTTTAGACAAAGACATATGGCCAAGCCTGTTGTGTAAACTATTTAGAATAGACAAGGCTGATATATTCTTATTATCCTCCTTATTACAAGCAAACACTTTAAAATCATTGCTCTTAGCTGTAGCAGAACTCTCAATGCCAGGAATCTCAGAGAAGATGTTGTACAAATCTCCAAATCTCTGCCCTTCAGCCTGCACTTGACTAGTTAAAGGGTCCTGAAACATACAACCCTTAGAGTGAAATACTGCCACAAGCTTATTGCTATCAATAATTTTTGGAACAGAAAGTAGATTTTGCTTAAACTCTGGTATGTATAAAACATCTCTGAGCAAAATATCCTTGGTGAGCTTAACACTGCCAATCTTTCCCACTTTGACCAAAGTACCATCTGGTAAACCAACCAGAACTGATCTGTACACATCTCTTATATCACAGAATAAATGCAAATCACAGCACATATGATCTGTTGCCCCTGTATCTATGATCCAAACACTGCCATTGCTATCAATCTTAGCATGTAAAACTGTAGAGTTAGTGATTTTACCTGCAAAGTTGGTAGTGCCACTGCCACTGGATTCAGCCAATCATTTCCCTTGCATAGCTTTAATCACTTCTTGGCAAATAGTGGAAACAAGAGAGTTATCAAATGGCTTGTTCAGATAAACATTTGCTGCATTCCTGTCTGAAATATCTCCCTGATCAAGAGGATTATCTTGCTGTGCCAAGTGTGCTCTAGATCGAGAACCTTGAGAATCATTCTGACCCTGTGCTTTCTTGCCTTTAAACCATTCTGGATATCCAGTAAGCTTGAAACAAGACTCCATTAAATGACCTTTTTGTTTGCAAAAGTCACAGAATCTTTCCATTTTCTGTTTTCTATAATCCTCTTTGCTCATCTTGCTCTGCTGTTTTCCAACAGCCAAGGCACTTATGTCTATAGATTGAGAACCAGAGGGTGCTCCAGACACCATTTTCTGTGTCTCAATTTGTTGAACTAGAAAGAAAGCCTTACTCACACTAGGTAGAGTTTCCATGCCCAAGATTTGACTGCGGATATGCTCAAATCCATCATTGAGCCCCATTAGAAAATCCATAATCTGATTCTTGCATTCTCTGGCATTCAATTGACGATTAATCTCACAAACACAAGCAGATTTAGCCTCACAAACACATTGCACTGGAGGTTCAAGACCTTTAATATCATCCCAAATCAATTTCAATTTCCCAAAGTAATCACTAACAGACATATTATCTTGCCTCAAAGTAGCAAGACGACGCCTCAATTGAAACAAAAGCGGCAGATTAGACTGTTCATACCTCTCCTTCAGCTCATCCCAAAGCTGCTTAGCAGAGGTAACATGGCAAAAACCAGATGCAATGTTCTTGGTCATCGAATTGATGATCCAACACTGAACCATGTAGTCGGACCTAATCCAACGAGCCTGATCTTCACCTTCCTCCGCCGGCTTCTTGCAAGAGCCATCGATGAATCCAATTTTGAATTTCGCTCCAAGGCCCCAAATCACGCCATGGCTCCAATCTGGAAAGTCCGAACCATCGAACGGAGAAGCCACCAAGGTAGATCCAGGATTATCTGAGTTAGAAAGAAACAACGGATCTCCATATGTGTTCGAAGATTGATCTCCGATCGCCATGAGTGCAAGAACTCACAAATGGAGAAGAAATTTTAGAGGATAGAATGCAGAATTGTAACAGAAATCAGGATTTCTGGCGACTGATACCATATGAACAAACTAAGAGTATTCATGAATGGAGAAAAGATGAATTCATTGAACTCAGAACTGGAGAGTTTACAGATTACAACTTGATAACTAAATTTCTCTCAACAGACAACATATATACACGTGAGAGAGAGAAGAAGAATGAAGCTGAATCTGTTATGCTGAGCTGGCAAAGTTAGTTAGAGTAACTAACTTTCCATATGTTTGATAGCCATGTCAAACTAGCTGGTGAGTTGTTACCTTCCGTATAATCTCATGCAAGTTCATTTAACCAAACCATTAAAAAGGAGAAGATGAGTTCTTCTATTTAAATTGATTTTTCGATTTTGGTTTTTCATTGAATTTAACATTTAAAGAAAAAAGAATAGAATGTGCTAAGAACTTTTCTGAAAATAAGATGCATTACGAGACGAGCTTGGGATAACTGAACGTAGGCCACTTCGCCCACTAAATACCAAAAAGTAACATATTTTCGGTGTTTGGTCAATTGAAAGTTACCAATTATTTATTATATGTAGATTTATTTACCTAAGTTTTAACTCGAAAAGCCACTCATATTGATATTGGCTTATAAGAAAATAGAGAGTTTTTTTTTTTTAGTTTATAAAATTCATATTATTTTAAGTCTAAATTTAATAATTGGGTGCCTTTAATAATTTATATTCTTTTGGATGTTTCTAAAATTTGTATTATTTTAGGCTTAAATTCAATTGTTTGTATTATTTTCCAACATTTTTTCAGAAAATAACCAAGAATATGTTGGTCAAAATAATGTAACAATGAATTGTGAAAACTATGGTGGTTTAAATTAGTGAATTACATTAATGTATAAGGTGTTTTTATTTTATTTTAAATCATAAAAGATGATTTGTTAAGAAACACATAATTTAAAAGGTGGTTTATAAGAAAACTATTATTAGTGGATAAAATAATTTTATAATCTAATATGTATCAATGTTAATTACCTGGGTTATAATGGCCTGAGTAATACAAGTTCCATTCTCTTCTAGAAACCGTCTCCACAAGGACTTACATTCCACTGGTACGAAGATAGTATCAGCTCGAGAAACCTATAAAAGGGGTTTACATATAATATTATCCATTTAAGAAAAAACTAACTCCATGATAACTAATCAACTGTAGCTTGTAACAAAAAAATAAGAATATGCATTTAATTAAAAACTCAAATATTAAGGGTGGAAATGACATTCGTGATGTGCATGATACAACTACATGCATACATACATGATGCAATCGACAAGAACGCGAAATTAATTTACTTAACAATTTAGAATTTATCAAAGAATGAGTACCCCTTCCCAAACGCTCATGACAAGAGGATCTCCTGAGACACCAATACTGAAGGAATCATCCGTTGGCCTATTCATTAGAGATGAAAATAGTATTTTTTCAATGTGGTCATGCTTTTCTTCCAAACGAATGACTGTCATAACAGACAAGATCTTCAAAGACTGCAATAACATAAAATCAATGTCAGTAAGAATTGTTGCTATAGAATATTTTGAACTCGTTTCTCATGGATTACCAATGAGCGAGCATCTTGTGTGATTTTCTTAATATCTTCTTCAGCAGTCCAAAGCCTTGGCATGGAATCTTGGTCTTGGTTAAAGGCACTTGCGAACCTATTTATAATTTGGTCATCCATAGTCACATAGTAAATAAGTAAAGAATCACTCACTTGATATATAATTCAAAAGTTTACAAGTCAAAACAAACCTATTCTTCATGTGGGTAAGAACTTTTCCAGCCTCTTCTCTTACCTTCATCTCCACTAGACTTCTAGCATACTCTCTTAAACTTGCAACATTTGATTACAGTTTGATTCATCCAGCTCGAACCCAGAAACAAAAGATTGAAACTCTGAACCAGCAGTCTTAGTCTCACGTTCAAACAACTCCCTAATCGATGTCCAACTTCGGCCACCACTATAAGTTTCAAATAATATATCTTCTATATGGGCCCCTTCTAGAGTCTTTGATAGTTTTTCCTACATGGAAGTTTTGTTTTTGGGAAATTAGAGTGCAATATATTTCCAATATACAGAGTTATGTATTAATTCTACCAAAAACAAATACACGAAGTAACGAAATGTAAAGAAAGTATGTCTCGAATCTCACTATATATATGGGGGTTGTTCAAGTACGAACACACTTTTTCCTGCAAACACTTTGCACGTACATTTTATATCATGACTTAATGCAGATGCACACAAATACACATTTCGGTATAACTCTAATGTACATTTTATAATAACTCCATTTTTTATACATTAATATTGAAGTACGTACATACTTGTAAAAAATAATAATGCACATTATATTATAATTCTATTTCATATATATTTTAATCATGTCCTCGAGTTTTTTCCTAAAAAAAAGCGTATTAATAGATAAAATACGATCGTGTTATTTTTTTGCGAACAAAATAATCAAGGCCATATATTTTTTAATCTGAACAACTGGTACATAACTATATGTTCGCACCGAGGTTCTCATACGAACATGCGTTTGCCTATTATATATCCACATACATGCATGTAAGCATGTAACCCCTCAATATAAATCCTAAACAACTTTTATGTCATGCATGCATGCTTAAAAATTACTAATTGGTTATTCTATGAATACCTCTAGGACAGAAATCTTTCACTTTCATGCAACGTGTCCGGAGTTAATTTATTGTATGGTTCATTGAATTTTTTTTTATAAACCACTATTTTTTTGTTGAGCAAAGAGCCCTAGTCAGATAAACATATAGTTATCAGATAGGCTCTACAGAGAGGCTAAGTGAGGTAACCTACTTAGCTTCGACGTACGTAAGGGTTTAAGATATCAATGTTTTGTTGCCAATGTATGCAATTTGCACCTAGGTTACACACGTGTCCCAATATATATGAATCAAGCTGAGAAGTAGCTTCCCATTCGTAAATACCTTATATAAAGTAGCTTGCAGTTTAACTGATGAATTGGATTGAACCTAGCTAATATTTAAGACATCTTAAATTATTATAAACAAAGACAAAAATCCACTACCTTAGAACAAGCGACTATCTCAGACAACTTCTTGTTATGAAGAGCTGATGAATGTGCCTCGATGTGGCGCGTCAGTTTTTCTCTAACATCTGTAGCATCCCAATGAGCTGCTTGATGCACAGCAACATCTGGAAGTTGATCACAACTCTAATGACTTTTTTATTGAATTTAAAGGGTAAATATATAGAAAAAAACTAGGAAATTAATGAAGGATTTACAGATCAATGTTCGTACGTAGGTCTATTTGATCACCAACAGAATGCAATGAAGCAGTATCATGATAAGAACATCATTATTACAAAAAATCAATTTAATTAATTCTACTAATGACAAAAATCCTCACAACTACATTTCGTGTCGGGATCAAATTCAGGATCAGTGATACATAACTTAAGGGGCTTAATTTCTTAGTGTGTTACGGGCACACATTTGAAATTCCATGTTTACCGGCCAAGGATCTCAATTAATCATTAATTTAACTTTTTGTTTCTAAGGATTTACCCATTCCAATTTAAGAAATAATTTATAAATTTAACTTAATGTGCTCATGAGCATATAGTAGAAAGACCCATAAGATAATACATATATAATCAAATCCAACAATTTTCTGAAAATGCAATTTGGCCTCGTGTCACCTTCAATATAAGAAGAAGATTCGACCCTTGTGATCAAAGGCCGAAATCACAAGCACCCAATAAAAATAAGAGCTGGAGTGGTGAATTATTAATCAAATTAAGAGAAAGGATTTATGCGTATTGTAAAAAAAACCATTTAATTAAACAAGAGAAAGGATTTATATATACCTTCACATTGTTTGTCAAATTCAAGCATACAGGACTCCTTGCAGACACGAACAGAGGCTGCAAATCCTTCCCCTCTGCTTAACAACATCTCCAATTGAGTTTCAAAATTTTCCTTAGCTTGAGAGAGGTGATGGCCTAGTAAGGTAGCATAGGTGGGCTGCACAAGCTGTGTATATAAACATATATATCCAACAAGATCATTGGAGTTGTCTTGTTGATCCGAGAATTACAGTATATATATATATATATATTTTCATACTCATTGTATACATACAACCTTTACAGCAAAAAGCAAAGAGTAATTGATGAAACGAAGAACGATTATCTAAAGTAGATTGTGGATAAATTTTTACAATAATTAGTAATACGTATTAAAACAATATTTGCTCCAATAATTGTTAAAATGAATCATAATTAAGTGCAGCTGGTAGCTTGATCTACACAATGTTGTTTTATGCATGATAACCAATTACGTACCGTTAACATGTCTGACTCCAGTTTCACGCGTCTAGCATCACGAACATCTTCATCAAAGTACATGGCCTCCTTTTCGTACCTATTAAAATTAAAGTAGTTAGGGATGATATATATATATATATATATATATATATATATATATATATATATATATATATATATATATATATATTGAGAAATTGTATTCAAGTTTAGTATGGTTTTACTGTCGTCATGAAGTAAAACTATAATATATAATGTTCATGTATGTCACTACTAAAACATAAGGTCATATTTTTTTTTTTTGGAAATGGTAAATGTATTTCAAAGGGGAATCAAAATCACGGGTGTGATTTACAACAGATCGGACGTCATTCTTGCACCAAAGCCTGACATACCATCTCGGAGATCAAAATCCTTCGTTGAATACAAGAAATTTCGCGAGGAAGATTTAACTATTATGATTGAACTATGTGACGCCAAGTTGCATAAGCCAAAGTTTTCGCTGCATATATATATAAGGTAATATTCTTACAGGCAATTGGGCATTGATGATATTCCAACTCATTCTAATGAAAAAGAATTTCACGAGAAGGACTGAAGGAGTGAATATATATATTTGATAATCCCACCCAAAAAAAATAAAAATCGGAACTTACTCAGAAAGATGGGTGTTCAAGATTGAGCTTAGTTGCTTTCCAAAATCGGAAACTGGTCCTGATTTAGCTGAAACTTCAAGTGCTAACCAACCCTACGCAACATATATTATCGAATAACGCTTAATAAGCAACATATATTAATTAGTTATATATGGCCACCCAACTGGCATTTTTACGAACGTAACAAGCTAATTAAGCATGGCAAGTATACGTACATTAATATATTATTATAGCTAACTTGCATATTTTTTGGTATAATGATAGCTAGCTTGCATATAAGACTGATAGATAGGCTTAATCCCTAGATATATATTGATATTTAATTTCATTAATAAATAATGAAGTATCAAATTATCAATTTGTATAAGTTTTTGTTCACGTACCTAATGTCTTGAGCTAACTTAATGATAAGCCTATTTCATTGTGCAATTAATTAGTTCAGTTTTTGAGTTTAACTTCTATGGAATGTTTCTGTTAAATTTTTTTATTGCCGAACAAGTAAGTCCATCTATCTTTCTAGCTAGCTAGCTTGGTGTAACTTGTCACTGGGCCAGAAATGAAAAGCACATACCGAGCCGAATAAAAAATTCTAGCACCAGCCAAAATTAAGGGGCTACTCGGAAAGCAACCACGAGTAAGATAGGGGAGGAAGTTGAACAAGATTGTATACGACAAAATTAATACTGTTTAAAAAATTGGACTTATTTGATTGTACGTAGAGTCATGTAATGATATCTCTAGACATGGAGATATCACTCTACGTACAATCAAACAAGTCCAATTTTTTATTGGTTAGACAATCCAATAAATTAATATTTACCTTATCCAACAAGATGGGAAAGCTTCTCACTCGCAATCGCATCACATCTAAATGCAGCGACCATTTTCTGACAACAAATAATAAACATTAGTAATTACGTACATAAACAAGGAAGTGAGGCTACATCTTAATTATAGCTGCAGCTTAATTTCTAGAAGAATTAGTACGTATCATACAAATTGACCACACCTTAACAGAAGGAAGGTCGAGATCCCTGTTTTCTTTAATGACTTTCCAAATGTCATGTGCACTCATTGAAAATGCTGAGCCTGGCACCCGTCCTTGACTATCACCAGCAAGCCCTCCCAAATCAATGGAATTGTTAAACTGCTCCCTAAGTTGTGCAACCTTGATATTCAAAAAAAGGTGTTAAGAAACACTAATTTAAGGAAACAGATTGATATTAATTGAAGGAAAAAATAGAAAACTACAGTATATAAAAAAAATATTAATATCGTGGCCTAAGAAGCAGTTATGTGTGATGGGGGAATCAAGGAAAGCATACTTCATCGTCGAATTGGTCTGTTTGATACAAAAAGTTACTCAAGCCAATCACTTCGACCTGAAAATTATGTTTTTCATGTTATAAGTAAGATCTCCCAATAAGCAAGGTTGTTTAATCCTAAATAAACAAGGTAGAGTCAACTTACAATGAAAAAATCTACTAAAGCTGCATTCTTACGTTCATCGGACTTAGGAACTTCCTCCCATATCTGCAAAAAAAATTACCGAACCAATTTTAACGAAGTAAATTAAAATATGATTTGCAACTTCTATTTTTCAATTGTTGTTATTTTAGACAATTTCACATGTATAACTAGTAAAATGGAAAGAGTTTTATATATTATGTAGTTAATAATGATTAATTTCTATGTTTTATTGCAATACTAGAAAGAATTAAGTTGCCGTAGAGTTAAAAAACAGTTGCTTTGGGAAATACGGAGTATAAATAAATTTATTGGTGACGTTTGAAGTAGTATCATAGTAAATGATAGAACGTTATATTTGGAGAGATATAGCGTAAAATTGGATTAAAATTACAAATACTCTGAATGATCTATTTTTAGAATATAATGATAAATATTAAAAAAAACGGTAACAATATAGAAGAGAACGAGACACAAATGTACGTATGTACTTCAATACCTTTTGAATAGTATTCTTGAGATCAGACTCCAATATCTCCGCAGGGGTTTTCTAAGAGTTTTAGAAAATAAGTTAGAAAAAGAAAATATTGGTAAATACGGAGTAGTCAACAAACACAATATATATATATATATATATATATAGACTACAAATAGAAGCGTTGTTTTACGAGGGGGAAATAACTTCATCATAGCCTACAAAAGGAGTACTACTAATTAATAATCAAACCGAGTAAAACTTGCATTTGTTCATACTCCTATGGAGTATTATTGAATATAAACAAAAATTAACGAACCTCGAAAACAGTTTCAAGAAGTTGCTTGTTGGCACCTTTCACTCTTTTTATATCTTTGTACGCTCTGTACGTTCAACAATATATATTAAAAACAATGTAATACGTACAATGGACCAATGAAACTGAGAATAAAGAAAGATGTTCATTTTTCAAAACAAATATTAGTTCATACTGTATTACATAATGCACTCATGTATAGTCCAATTTTTTTATTGCTTAACTTTACTTCTTAATATTTTCTATTAATTTTAATGGATAAATTTTTCTTTATTACAGATTATTAATTTCATGAATAAATTAGAATATTTATATATTTAATTTGAAAAGAAATCGATCCGTTATATCATAAAAAATATACTAAGAGCAAAAGGTTAAATTCCTCATGCACATACACTGAATAAGTTACACTTGGTATTATATATACACTGTCTATTGAGAAACTGTAGATGATACTCACATGTTTATCAATACAATATCGGCCAGAGCCAAAGCATACAGAGCAGTTTGCTTCTCGAAGGTATCATCCTAATTTGTAAAAATCAAGAAAAGACACCAATTAAGTATTGAGATGTGAGCTTTCCATAAAGAAAATACTGGAGTGAGAATAACGCGGCCAAAGATTCAAACAATATATATTCATATTCATTCTTTCTCGATCTAATTAATTACAAATCGATAAACTAAAATTATAGTCCACACAGGAAACTAAAAAACACGTACAAGAATTATTACTTTCATCGTTGTCAATTGATGAAAATAATGAAATATAAATTTATTTTATTTTGTTCAAACTATAGTGTGAATACATCTCAACATTTGTGGGATTGCTTTTAGGTGTGAATCGAGTTGTTCTAGTCGAGATATTTGTTATATTTTCCAATTAAGAGTATGCAAAGTTGAGCTGGTCCATTATGCACCTTCTCATATAATGTCATGTCTAACCTTATGCTTTTTGGTAGCACTTCTTTGTTGTGTTTTGATCATCGTATTCTCGAGATCTTAGGCACTTTGATCGTGTAGTTGTCTACTTGACTTATTTTTGCTTGTTTTTTTTGTGTCAGTTTGTCTGACTTTCTGTTTTATTAATCTATCAATTTACCAAATACATCTACTACATACAAGAATGCTACAGAGTATCACAACACACTTAGCAGATTTTATTGATGACCCATAGAAGCATTTTTTTATTAGAGAGTTGGGCCTAGAGGCACGCTCCGGTAAAACGGAAGTACTAATCTGGAGCGTCGGATTGATGTTGATGGATGGTTGGATTAATGGATTATAGGAGATATATGGTAGAGTCTTAACCACCAAATCTAACCTAATAAGGATATTATTAATAAGAAATAATTAATTTTGGTTGTTACAGGAGAGAGAAAATAATACAATATTCTCTTTCATAATCGATTTTGCTCCCATTCAAATATTAAAAATTTAAATAGGAAGAACATTTCTAAACGTTCGTGAATATCGTTAATATGTTCACGAATATCAATCATTTGTTAATGAATATCGTTTATGTTTGTTTGAATATCGATTTCTATTTAATAAGTGAAGATTTAATATCTTAAAAATGTGAATATTATCACTTAAATCATGAATTTCACCACTTGATAATATGAATATCACACTAAGTTACATAAATATCTCAATTAATCACATGAATATCAAATTTACTTACACGAATATCACCAATCAATTTATGAATATCACTACTCGTTTTGTGAATATCGCCCACCACCCAATTATATTAATATAGTCACTCAAGTACATGAATGTCATCAACTAACTACACGAATATCACCACCCAATATCTTCGAAGCTTTGATTCATGGCGGTAAGGTTTACCAATGATATTGTCGCGTCGATTTTGGGTCGTACAGTCGTTCGATCAACCTGAATATGAACATTATTATAATGAATATCAACAATATTATTATAATGAATATCAACAACATTATATTGAATATCACATCATAAAATTTGAATATCAATTATTCAACGCATAAAACCTCCTGAATATAAACAACATTATAGTGAATATCACATCAAACAATTTGAATATCAATTGCAAACAGTACAAACAACACCATCAACAAGCAATTTGAATACTATAATAGCGATATTCATTCCATATGTGATGATATTCACGTATTTTATACACATAGTCATACAAGTAAGTAGTCGATATTCATAAAAACAGTGTCAATATTCAGAGTTTAATTCGCACATGATAATTATTCAAAGTTTAGGTGAATATCACATCATAAATATCAAATATTCAATGCATGAGACCTACATCCAATATGAATATCAAAAGCATTTGTATGAATATCATATTAAACAATTTGAATATTAATTACAAACAATACCCCAAAATACCAAAACTGAAACTTCCTAGAACAAGCTGTCAATTAAACACAATAACACCTTCTTCAGAGTAGTAAGAACTTACATTCATGATTCTCCTTTGATGTTGAAAGTTTCAACCCAGATACCACGGAGTGCCCTGTCGAATTGCACTTCAACTTCTGCAAGAATTGATAGTAGCTTTCCAAAAATTCAGCGTGACTTCAACTTGCTCATTCTCTTTTGTCTGGACTCGGAATTGGGTGATTCCAACTCCCAGAGTTAGATCTGGAAGTCTGATTTCGTCCATCAAAATTGGAGAATTTTCTGAGTTGTAAATCAAAAGATATGACATTTTAACTGAGAGGTCGCTGAGATTTTCGGAAAGGAATTGACAGCAACTTTCCAGAAATCTAGCGTGACTTCAACTGGCTCGTTCTCTTTCGTCTGGACTCGGAATTAGGTGATTCCAACTCCCAGAGATAGATCTGGAAATCTAATTTCGTCCCTCAAAATTAGAGAATTTTCTAAGTTGTAAATAAAAAGATATGGCATTTTAACTGAGAGGTCGCTGAGATTTCCGAGAAGGAATTCAGCGAGATGAGTTTATGGGTGAAGGACGTGAAGATGGGGATGGATTGATAGAGGGAGAGAAGTTGAAGACGACGGCGTGTTGAAGCCCTCCTATGTGGCCGATTCCAGTCGAAAGTTGAAGACGATTCAGTCGAGGTCGAAGGCGGCGGCGGCGTGTTGAAGCCCGGCGGCGTGTTGAAGCCCTCCTCTGTGGCCGATTCCAGTCGGAAGTTGAAGACGATTTCAGTCGAGGTCGAAGAGGATTCCAATCGAGATCGATATTAACTGGGAGGGAGAGAATAAAATAAAAAAGGAAGGGTAGGATGCGTGTTCAATTCCACCATATAAACATGCACCCAATTACTTTTAATCACAATCATTTATTTATTTGTAATTCAATGGTCCTTAATAGTACTTACGTTTTACTCTAAGAAACCGTTTTACTAGAACTAAAGGGCCTAAATGCCTATTTAATTTTGAAGGCTTTATTATTTTATTATTTAGTTAGTTAATAATTTTCCATCAATTGAATGGGTTGACCAAATTGACTCGCCGTTAACCGAGTAAACCAACCGTTGAGCGAAAAATATTTTTTCATGTTGGATGATAACGCTTTTATGTGACACTTTATGTGTGTCGATGACACTATAAAAGTGTCATTCTTACATATAAGGTGTCTTTTGTTTATTAGAGAGTACTATCGATGACATTTTTTATCTAGGCATTACGTGATGATTTTTTTACTAAATGATGAGTGTAGTAATAACATTTTTCACAAGTACATGTTATTTATGTACAAAAGTGTCATCCTTTCATCAATTCGATCAAAGTGTATCTAAATGATGACATTTTTACAAGTGTCATTTATGTATGAAAGTGTCACACTTGTACAAAAAGTGTCACTCATATATTCGGTATGTCATATGTATATAAATACAAAGTGTTATTAATGCAATACGGGATGGACATGTATTTATATGTGATGCCATTTTTCACATGTATCATCAATGTCAAAAAATGTCACACTTAAACAAAAAATATATGTCACATGCATGTACATGTGAAGTTCCATATATACGTACAAAAATACAAGTTTATGCATTAATTTAAAAAGAAAATAAACTTAAAATATTTCAAAACAAACTTACAACAATAATGTAAATTAATGTATTACTCCTAGAAAATACAAAGAGAATAGAATCGCATTTTCACTGTATTATGGGCACATGCTAAGAGCTTAAATTTAAAAATTATTTTAAACTATTCTCTAAAGTAGATTGAATAATCTCTTAGAAAAAAGTTAAACTAATAAGTAAAAATATTATTGCTAAACATGGAATTTCTATTGTGTCTCCATTGACACACTAAAAAAAGACTTTTAAAACAAAACAAAATAATAAATAACGTAAAACCAATGAAATCGAAACACCACAAGAAATTACAAAGAGAATGGAATCACATTTTTTCGTTCCATGAAATCACAGTACAATATTTATAAATACAATAGAAAGTTATACCTCTCCTCTTTCAATTCCATCGTTGCCCTCTATGTCCATTATAATTGTCAAAGGCTTAGCAATATTAACTGCCTTTGCCATCCAAATGCCTACTGTTGTCTGAGAACTGCAGTGAGTTGAGAATATACAACATTAATGTAGATTTAATTTCCCGCTCTTTTATAAAGGCAAATTGAAACATTTACAGTATTAAAACGTAGAATACTAACCTGCCCTCAGTCGAATCCATCATCACGAACTTAGTATTGAAAAGATGGTTTAAAAGTGTGCTTTTTCCTGTCGGTGTACGATAGACGTGGTACACAAGTTACACAACAAAAGTGTACTATGTCTCACAAAAAACCATAATAATATATTCACTTAGACGAAACTATCCAATAAACTAGGATATATGAACAATTTTAGAATTTTTTATACAGATAATACAATATATATATATAAGTATACAATTTTATAAATATATATATGTTATTAATTTTTATATTTATATATAAACGTCTATTCATATAATAATAATAATTATCATAATGATAAATAAAAAAGTAATAATAATATGTGAGTAATTAATGATAAATATAATAATAATAATAATAAAAGTAATAAGAAGCGTAACTAGTTTCGTGTTAGAAGGACAATAACCCTAAATAAAAGAACGGAGCAAGATATCTATAGATGCAGTCAAGATTCAAATTAAAAGTAAGGCTAGGAGCTAAAGACAAGAGTGAATAATGGTGATTAAGGGAGGTATTACTTGATATAATAATATCGCGGTTTGTCATCTTGTTGGAATATAATTATCCCACATTTAAAGTTGTGACATAACTTGCTTAGTATATAAGCTTGATGAGCTCCTTCTCCTATTGTCAATTGATTTTAGGATAGAACCTCATTAGGCTTATGTACTGGGCTTATCTGCGCCTATGCGCTCGTATCCGCACGACCTTCAGTCTATGGGCCCACGGACTTTCACATGGTATCAGAGCGGGTTCGGTCCTGGGTCCCTTTATTGGGTTGGTTGAGTCTGACTATAAAGAGATTGAGATGCTCACCCACATCCGTTTGTTCAAATGTCAATTGTGCCTGGTCAATTGTCCGCCCGTTGCACTTGCGGGGGCGTGTTGGAATATAATTGTCCCACATCTAAAGTTGAGACATAACTTGCCTAGTATATATAAGCTTGATGAGCTACTCCTCTTATTGCCAATTGGTTTTAGGATGAAACCCCACTGGGCTTATGTACTGGGCCTAATCTGCGCCTATGCGCTCGTGTCTGTACGACCCCCAGTCATTGGACCCACCGGAAAAAGCGATCCGGTCTGGACCGGATGCACAACGCTAATATTTAGTAATAATCTCATTTAGCCACTAGTTTAACTTTTTTTTAGACGTTCACCCCTTCTACTTTAGGAAATATTTTGGAAAAGGTTTCCAAATTTAAACTCTTAAAATGTATCCATGGACACACATTAGACAAATCGTAGATAAAATAATTACTTATCAACAATAAATCTAATTTAAATCTAATTTATGTGACAATAGATTTATCTGCTTTGACTTCATCAATGTGAAAGACTGTAATAGACAACTGACAATAATTTTGTTAACATTTTATGGATTTGGGACTTTTCCATGTACACAGAAGATCAAGTGAAACAATTAATATGTGACAAAGAAAATCTATTCACTTATGTTTATTTAATTCGTACAATGTGGCATTAAATGAAGGTCATGGTAACTAAGTTAAATACTTAGCGAAATCGGAGGAAAACTGAAAGTGAAGAGTTGCATCTATAGACAATAAATTTTAGCAATGGGACTATATATAATTAGAATATGTCTGGTGTTTTGCATGAGTATGGTTGAATACAAATTATATATTTTAATAGTAAAATCAATCTTTAACTATATAAATCAAATCTAGATAATAAGTAAAATAAATAACAAAGAAATATCATATAAAATAAGTTTATTATCAAACATATAAAATATTAATACATACTATTGTTATATATCGTAACTTAAGTTATACTTGGTAATGAAGGAAAATGGTATAAGAAAAGTTAATTTATGCTGATTTAGAAAAAGAGGGTAAAGTGATAAAAGAACATAGATACTTGCCTAGCTACGTGACATATATAGCTCACATGCCGACACATTTGAGAGAAAATTACATGTTCAATATATATAGATGTAAATTATGAATTTTATATAGTTAATTCAATTAAAAATGATATTAAAATTTTAAGAAATATGGCCTTGAAATAATAAAACATACACTTTATTGGTATTACTTGTTTTGGTGTAAGAGTATATATAACGGAAAATACTTGCTTTCTTATAGTATAACTTATAAAGCCTGAAACAAAATATTAGGCTAATATATTATGGTATATTAAAAGTAAATTAGCAAAAAATGCCCAATTCTATAAGAGGTTTGTAAGAATGTCCTGTTTTGAAAACAATTGCAATATATATACACTTTACAAAAAAAGCCTAATTTGTTAGCAAAAACAGAGAACTAAACAATATCAAGGGCGCAAACAAATGCGGCCGAGCATAAAAATATTTCTGATGAATAATGGGATACAAAGTAAGGACATATATATACCGCTGCTCTGAGGTCCCATGATGGCAACAACGGCATAGGAGAGGTCACAGTTTGACAGATTCACCGACCGCATGAAATTTTCAAGCCCGGCATCATTGAACTCCCCGTCACCATTGACCAATTGCGTTGAGCTGCAATCTTCTGCCATTAGCGTGCTACTTCACGGGAGCGAAGGATGAAGAGAAGGAGAGAGAGATTGTGGCTAAGGTACTTAATTTGAATTGCACAACTGGCATTAGAGCTAGCAGCAGTGTCTTATATAAGTGAATCTTTTTCTAACAAAAAAGGTTTAATACTAATTTTTAATAGGGTGAAATGTAATAATAAGGGACTAAATTAAAGTCTGAGTTTACCTAGCAATATTTTAATGATAGGATCTCTAAATACTTTTTCCGCAAAAACCTTGTCATCGCCTCTAAAGATTCACAGCTCCTTACATATAATAATGCATTCATTTTTATTTGGTTGGAATTGTACATGACACGACACCCACCATTGTTTCTAGTAAGTGCTCGCACAAATCATTCATGTTGTGATAATTCAATCATGTTAGCAATGAATAAATGGAAATTTTCTAGCTTTGACTTTGACTGTTTCAGATTTTATTGATGAAACTAAGCTTGCAGTCAATAATTGTTAGGTTGATGCAATCATGAAATTGAGTGGCAGCTCCGGCAGAATGTTAATTTTGTTTAAGGAATGGTAATTCATTTATTTTGGCCAAAACAAGATTATGAAGTACTCAAAAATCACGGTGTTAGAATTCCTTAGTTTTGATAGTAACAAACATCCAGGTAATATGTGTGTTCAGTGTTTTAGGAATCCCTAAGTATTGTTGGAACTCATTTTAACATGTGGCGCCGGGCTCTTTTCCGGGCACAATTCCGATGGGCTCCGGCCATTGTCAACACCGGAAAGTGGGAGCATTGGCTTCATCTACGCGAGCACACTCTCGTAGTGTACTCATACGACAAAAATGATTTCCGTTTGAATGAGAAATGGAGGCCCAATGTAGCTTGCATGAAGTGCAAAACTTGGGCAAATGTGGGGGCAAGAACTTGTCCCACATTGAAAGTTTGGAGATAAATCTCCTAGCATATATAGAGGAGAAATGGACTCAAGGTTGTGGCCTTGGGTCATTACCCATTTTCAATGGGGAGAGGACCTAGCTCATCAAGCCCACACGCGCGCCGAGCCGAGCCGAGTCGGGTTGGATCGGGCTTGGGCTGGCCAGCCAACGCCCTATCCTTTTGGGCCGATCCAAAAGGCCCATTAGTGGGCTTTGACCCAGCTTTAACTCCCTCAATAAATTCTCTCCGTTAACTCCATAAGTTACATTTTTTACAAATGTGTAACTCCAGCAAGAAGAGCAACGAAGTAATCTCTAATAGAAGAACCTCTCGTGTTTCCTCATACAAGAAGACATTCTCCCACAAAAGCTCTCGTTTTTTCACTTCTCCTTCTCTTTTTCGTGTCTGAGAGTACACGCAGATCCGTGGGTTCGTTAGCTCTTGTTACTGGGTTGTGCGGTTCAAGAGATCGTCGCAGTTGTATCCTGAGATTCGGAACGTCAACAACCGTCACACTACGGGGCGTTTTCAGAATTAAGGAAAGAGATTTTGATCTCGACTCTGCATCCGTTCTTCGTTCGGTATTTCTAAACTTCAGATTTCCTTAATTCATGTTCGTATATTTGCAGTTTAAAGCTTTTGTATGCATATAGGAAATTATGTTCCTACAACCTTAATTCTGAATCTTGCTCTGTTTGACTGCTTATACGGACTAACCGATTACATTGTCTGAAGTATTTTTTTTCTTTTCAATGTTCGTCATTTCAGTTGCTGTCTGGATTATATTGTACCGTTCGTGATTTAAATCGGCATCTTAATTAATTTGCTGATTTCGGTGTTTGATGATTTCGGCCTTGTAATTTGGTTTGCCTTAAATCGTGAATCTATTTTTTCTGCAACTTGTGAATTATTCTTTTGTTCACTTCATATGTGTAATATGTTACAGCATGATTTATTTGTTGATTAGTGAATCTATTTAATTAATTTTATGCCTCACTTTGGTTCGTGAATTTGATTTTCCGTTAGTGCATTTAATTTGCCGTCATTTAATTTGTCATTAGTGCTTTGTCTTATGGTTTCGGCATTTACGAATTTCGGTCTTGCATATATTAATTTGCTAATTTGCTAATTCGTGAATTAATTCGTGTATCCCTTTAATTAATTTGCATTATGTTTTCGGTGTTTGCTAATTAATTTGATGTCCGAGCATGATTCTTGTATGTAATATATATTCTATGCTTGCTGTTTTTGGTCTTCTAGACCTGAATCTTTTCGGCCATCTGTACTGATGTACAGAAAAATCAAACAAAAACAACATATATCATATACGCGTATGAAACTGCAATTTATTGTTTAAATTGCTTCGTTTGAGAATTTGCTCTTTGAACTTATTGTTGCAATCGTACTCAATCTGGTTTAATTTTTGTAAAATTATGAGATGTATGATTAACCAAACTGAGAATGCTAATTCTGGTTCTGGTGCTCGTGTTGGAGCCAATAGTGGAAATCGTGTTGAGCCGACACCCCAGATTTGATCTGGGAGTGGTCTGCCAGCAGTGAATTTGCCAGTCATGAGGTTCGAAAACGCTGTCAAATCAGATTGTCCAAACCGATAACCTATCAGACTAGAAAAGTTATTGAAAGAGGATAAGCATGTGCTTTGACCTCAGAATTCATATCTTTTCTCCCTAGCCAGCGTTGAGGCCTGGACTAATGGGGATGGTCTGTGCAAATGTTGGGTTCAAAACCGTCTGATAGATCCACTGTACACTGGTACAGTGAGATCAAGACCTCTAAGGAATACTGAATTGCCTTGGAAAGAAATACAAGTCTGAGGACGCAAGCTCTAAGAAGTTCGCAGTGGCGAAATTTCTGGACTTCAAAATGGTGGACTCCAAGCCCATCATGGAACAAGTTGAAGAGCTGCCATTGCTTACGCATGAGATTATTGCGAAAGGAATGTCGATCTATGAGACGTTCCAGGTAGCTTCTTTCATAGAGAAACTCCCTCCAGGTTGGAAGGATTTCAAGAACTATCTAAAGCACAAGCGAATGGCTATGACCGTTGAAGACTTGATTGTCAGGCTACGGACTGAGTCAACCTACCACAAAACACACAGGGTGGTCAGGTACTGAACCCGAAGGCCAACTTGGCCAAACACAAGGACAAGGGGAAGAAACGAAAGTTTCAACCCTAAGGCTCCAACAACTTCAATAAGCAACTAGCTAAGAAGTTCAGTGGAAAATGCCACAAGTGTGGTAAAATGGGTCACAAGGCTACCGAATGTCGTAGCAAGGTTGATCCGCGTAAGGACAAGGGAAATCCCAAGTCAACATGACTGAAGACAGGCTCACGGATGCAGATCTGTGTGCTGTGACGTCTAAAGTCAATATGGTTGGAAGCAATCCAATGGAATGGTGGTACGATACCGGTGCTACCAGACATATCTGCTCTGATAGGGGAATGTTTACCACTTATCTGAAGAGCAAGAGTGACAAGCATCTATTTATGGGGAACTCGTTCACTACCAATGTCAATGGTCACGTCAAAATGGTGGTAAAGCTGACTTCCGAGAAGGAGTTGACTCTCACCAATGTCATGCATGTGCAAGAACGGCTTCGCTGTGAAGTTCGTGTCTGAAATGCTAGTTCTTTCAAAGAATGGGGTGTACTTGGACAAGGGTTATGTAAAGGATGGACTGGTCAAACTGAATGTAATGACAGTCATCCCAAACTCTATTGTATCCAATGTTTCAATGAATAAGAATAATCATATTGCTTATGTCATTGAGTCTTTTAATATGTGGCATGAACGGTAAGGGCATGTGAATAACAAGTCTATTCAAAGACTAAAGAACATGAACCTGCTTTCGAAATGCAAATCGATTAAAGACAAATGTAAAGTATGCATACAGGCCAAACTCACAAACACACCATCCTCACGTGTAGAGAGAACAACCGAACCTCTAGGTTTAATACACACAGATTTGTGTGATTTAAAATATGTGCAAACTAGAGGCGATAAAAAGTATTTCGTGACCTTTATCGACGATTGCACAAAATACTGTTATGTACACTTGCTAAGAAGCAAGCATGAGGCCTTGGAAAAATTCAAGGAATACAAGTTGGAAATTCAAACCAACTTAGTAAAACCATAAAAATTATCTGAAGTGATAGAGGAGGCGAGTATGATGAACCTTTCAACGCGTTCTGTAGAGAACACGGGATTATTCATCAAACAACTGCTCCCTACTCACCAGAATCTAACGGAGTTGCGGAACGAAAATACCGAACTCTGAAAGAGATGATGAATGCAATGTTGCAGGAATCTCGGTTACCCCAGAACATGTGGGGGGAAGCGCTGCTTACCACCAACTATATCCTGAACAAGATACCGCATAAGGTTACTGGCAATACGCCATACGAACTTTGGAAAGGTAACGTACCATCGTACAAATACCTCAAAGTGTGGGGGTGCCTAGCAAGAGTGGTAGTGCCACCTCCTAAAAAGGTCACAATTGGACCTAAAACCGTTGATTGTATTTTCATAGGATATGCACATAACATTAGTGCTTATCGGTTTCTAGTACATAAATCTGATATACCAGATATACATGTCAATACAATAATGGAATCAAGGAATGCGTCTGTCTTTGAAAACGTGTTTCCGTGCAAGGATAAAGAACATCCGAGCGAACTCGTGAACAAAGTGACACAACCACTTCTGTAAATGAAACATAAGCTGAACCTAGACAGAGCAAGAGTGCTTGAAATGAACCAGAGGTTGAACCTAGACGAAGCAAAAGAGCTCGAAAGGAAAAAACCTATGGGTAAGAGTTCATAACGGCCTTTCTCTTAGAGAATGAGCCTAGAACTTTCAAAGAACCAATGTCTACACCTGATGCACCTTCATGGAAGGAAGCAGTTAAAAGCGAAATCGACTCCATTATGCAGAACCATACATGGGAGTTAGGTGAGTTGCCACAAGGGTGTAAAGCACTTGGGTGCAAATGGATTTTCAAAACCAAATTGAAAACCGATGGCTCAATAGACGAGCACAAGGCAAGGCTTATGGTGCAAGAATTCCGGCAAAACGAGGGCCAGGATTTCCTTAACACTTATTCTCTAGTTACGAGAATAACTTTAAAAATAATGCTAATAGCAATAGCTGCATTACGAAAGCTCGAAATCCATCAAATGGATGTAAAAACTGCCTTTCTAAATGGAGAATTAGAAGAGGAGATACACATGAAACAACCTGAGGGTCATGTGGTTCCTGGATAGGAACACAAAGTGTGCAGACTTGTGAAGTCTCTATATGGACTCAAACAAGCTCCAAAGCAGTGGCAGGAAAAATTTGACAATGTCATGATGTCAAATGGCTTCAGCATCAATGCATGTGACAAATGCATCTATTTCAAAGACACACCAAATGGTTACATCTGGTTGTGTTTGTACGTAGATGACATGCTCATTATTGGAAGCAATAAGGACATGATCAACCGAACTAAGAAGATGCTTAGTGGGAAGTCTGACATGAAAGACTTGGGATTAGCAGATGTCATACTAGGGATTAAAATCACTAGACATTCTGAAGGAGTAATCCTATCTCAAGCTCATTTGTTGGAAGATATCCCAATGTGGGACAAAACCAGTGCCAGCAGTTAGTGTACACTGTGATAGCCTATCGGCTATAGCTCGGGCACTGAGTCATTTGTACAATGGTAAGTCACGAAGATGACATAAAACCATTACACAACTACTCTCGCACGGTATAATCTCAAACGATTACATCAAGTCGGTTGACAACCTAGCGGATCCATTTACTAAAGGTGTGTCACGAGATCAAGTTGTTAAATCATCAAGAGGAATGGGTTTAAAGCCTATGATTAAAGAGGATGCTTGATGGCTAACCCTACCTACCTGACTGGAGATCCCAAGAAGTAGGTTCAAAGGGAAAACTAAATCAAGCTGAATCAAGATGAGCACTGGGAGACTTAAGTCTCATCCCAGTTCCTAGGATGATGAACAGTGCTACCTGTATGAGTTAAGGTTAAGCTTGTCTTTTAATGATTCCATAGCTTTAAAATAAAAGTGGGGTACGACAGGATACTCTTCATGGCAATCACCTTATGAGTGTGAAATGGGGCCGTTTCTAGGAGAATTAAGAGAGGCTGAATTCTCCAAGTTCACTCATGAATAACCAGGGATGTTCAAGGCCAAAATGAACACAACAAAGAACCTAGTTCTGTGAGAAGATGAAACTGTGTGATAGTTATTGTCTCGGTTTACATCAAAGCCTGGGTGGTTCAAGACATCATGTTCACTACCTGGTCGAGTAAATCCGATAGCTACTCACTATGGGTGGTTCAAGGCTGAAACACGCTACCAGCCCAGATGCAGTGATTTTTCGACTGTACTCTCAAAAGTCTTTCTGTTTTTAAAACCAATGTTTAGAATCATTTCTATTCATGTGGGGGATTGTTGGAACTAATTTTAACATGTGGCGCCGGGCTCTTTTCCGGGCACAATTCCGGTGGGCTCCGGCCATTGTCAACACCGGAAAGTGGGAGCATTGGCTTCATCTACGCGAGCACACTCTCATAGTGTACTCATACGACAAAAATGATTTCCGTTTGAATGAGAAATGGAGGCCCAATGTAGCTTGCATGAAGTGCAAAACTTGGGCAAATGTGGGGGCAAGAACTTGTCCCACATTGAAAGTTTGGAGATAAATCTCCTAGCATATATAGAGGAGAAATGGACTCAAGGTTGTGGGCTTGGGTCATTACCCATTTTCAATGGGGAGAGGACCTAGCTCATCAAGCCCACACGCGCGCCGAGCCGAGCCGAGTCGAGTCGGGTCGGGTCGGGCGAGCGAGCCGAGCTCGGGTTGGGTTGGATCGGATCGGGCTTGGGCTGGCCAGCCAACGCCCTATCCTTTTGGGCCGATCCAAAAGGCCCATTAGTGGGCTTTGACCCAGCTTTAACTCCCTCAATAAATTCTCTCCGTTAACTCCATAAGTTACATTTTTTACAAATGTGTAACTCCAGCAAGAAGAGCAACGAAGTAATCTCTAATAGAAGAACCTCTCGGGTTTCCTCATACAAGAAGACATTCTCCCACAAAAGCTCTCGTTTTTTCACTTCTCCTTCTCTTTTTCGTGTCTGAGAGTACACGCAGATCCGTGGGTTCGTTAGCTCTTGTTACTGGGTTGTGCGGTTCAAGAGATCGTCGCAGTTGTATCCTGGGATTCGGAACGTCAACAACCGTCACACTACGGGGCGTTTTCAGAATTAAGGAAAGAGATTTTGATCTCGACTCTGCATCCGTTCTTCGTTCGGTATTTCTAAACTTCAGATTTCCTTAATTCATGTTCGTATATTTGCAGTTTAAAGCTTTTGTATGCATATAGGAAATTATGTTCCTACAAGTATTTCACAGGGAATAAATGACGACTTGGTTTTAACGAGGGAACACAAGGTCTTCCAAACGTTTGTATGTTACCTCGAAAGAAACAATGTTGCTAACACAATGACGAATGCATCTGCCAAAAATGAAACTTATGATGTGTGAAGATCTCGTCATGGATGAGATGCGACTGTGATATAAAGACTTGGAAAGATCGCGTTTCAAGGATTGTTGGAAAGATATGGAAAAAAGATTGATGTATCTTATCTTTTAGAGTTTTTCTAAAATAGTTTCTCTAGGTAATTATTTATGGTTAGGGAAGATCTTTTTCGTAATGGGAAAGTGGGAAAGAGATATTCTTTGATTCTAGGGTTTGGGAGAGTATATATATATCGGAGTGGATATTTCCGAGTAAGGACTTTGAGCAATCATTCTGGTGCAAGCAAGTGAAGGTGTTTACGAAGTCTTTGAAGTTGAGTTCGAGTTTATTCGTGGTAGTAGTGATTCAAGACTAGGTGGGAAGTCTAGGTTTTGATATCCGAGCTACACGTGTAATCGAACAATAAATTAATAACACAAGTATACCTCTTGGCGAAAAACTTCTTGAGTGGAAACTTACTCGTCACTTCATGCAATGTTTGAATCCAAAGTGGGATGCTATCGCTCTTGCCATTTATGCTCAAACTGATATCAAATCTCTCACCGTGGAGGAACTTGTTGCTAAACTGGAAAGCATTGCTTATATACATCAACACGATGGATTGAAGAGGATCAGAGAAGGCTCAAAGCATTGCCTTGAAGGTTGAGAAAACCTTTGATCTATCTCAAATTGAAGATGATGAAGATGGTGATGAAGATGTTACCCTTATCACCAGAGCAATGAAAATAATCTAGTCTCGAAGAAAAGGTTCCAATCGCTCCCCAGAAAGGAACAAAGACTTGAAAGATGTTGTCTGCTATCATTGTAGAAACATGAGACACTTTGCTAAGAATTGCTTCAAGAATGATGTATTCTTGCCTCCGATGACAAGTCGAATTGTCAAGGTGACACCTTTGGATCTAGTCTTGGTTGGGAAGTCACTCTGTCGTATCAATCTGCTGTGGAACGCATTGTTGGTGATGGTTCGCGAGCGGGAGATCGCGATGGTGGTTGTGATGGAAATGATGAATGGGATGAATAGATAGCGGTGGCGGAAGCGATGTGATGAGGGATAGATGACTTGAAAAGACAAGTCTTTGGGTGTCGTAGCATCGACTGCGGATGAAGGGAGATACGAAGGAAGACTTGGCTTGAAAGATCAAGCAATTGCCATAGCGTCGGCGGCGGAGGAAGGGGGATGCGAAGATAGAGGGTGACGTCCGATCAAGGGAAGGAGGATAAACACTCTACTTGAAACCTTGATTAAAATTGAACGTGAGAAATAACAATAACAAGGGAGGCTTTAAATAGCCAATGTATCTCGGCCAAGACCTAATGGGCTTGGGACGAAACGAGCCTAAGGGCTAGCCCATGCAAGCATGCAAAAGGCACAAACCCTAAAAGATAGAAAGACTATAAAAGGAAACTATCTAAAACAAAGTTGGAAATACCAAATATAGAAAATGTCTTAAAGAATGCGTTAAATGAGTACAAACACCGTGAGGAACAACGACTAAGGGTCGATGGCCTCGCGAGTGGGTGCACGTGATGTCGGCTCTGAAGAACGCATTGTTTCACTCTCGATGGTGGCGAGGACGATGAGTCTTGGGTTGGCGTCTGGGCTTCCTTGGCTAGCGACGACGCGTGCGACAAGTGACGCGACGGCGGCGACGATGGCCTTGGACCTAGACCTTGTCACTGGGCCCTCTGAGCGTAGGCTCATGGCTTCTTCCTCGTCTTGGGCCGTCATGGGAGCAGGTTCACATCACCCTCCCCTACTTGGCTGTGAAGCGTCCCCGCTTTACCATCATCAAACTCTGGCTCAACATATGGAGTCAAGTCCGCCACGTTGAAGGACGCGTGGACTCCAAAATCAAGTGGGAGCTCTAGTTGATATGCATTGTCCCCTATGGCTTTGATCACGCGGAAAGGGCCATCTCCACGTGGTGCCAACTTGTGCCTGCGCCGCGCGGGGAATCTCTCCTTTCGCATATGCACCCAGACAAGGTCTCCGGGGGCAAAGACAACGCGGCGGCGGCCAAAATTCTTCTGCGAGGCATACTGCGTGGCCCTTCTCTCCAGCTGCTCCTTGGTGCGTCGATAAAGCTCGTGCATCTGCTCGGCGCAGTTAGCTCGGCGCGGTTAGCGGCGGAGGGCTCCAAGGGTTCTATTTGTGACCTCCGTTTGGCCATCGGTCTGGGGGTGGTAGCTAGTAGAGAATAAGAGTTTGGTGCCTAGCTTACCCTAGAGAGTTCTCCAAAAATGACCAACGAACTTTGAATCCCTATCACTCACTATGGTACGCGAGACTCCATGAAGACGCACCACATGCTCAAAGAATAGATCGGCAATCTCACTAGCACTATGGGTTGTCTTACAAGCTATAAAATGTGTCATCTTAGAAAATCTATCGACGACCACAAAAATAGAGTCTTTACCTCGTCTAGAGAGGGGCAAACCCGTGATGAAATCCATAGACAAATCTTCCCAGGGGGCACTAGGAATGGGCAAAGGAGTGTAGAGGCCGTGAGGACTAGATCTAGCTTTGGCTCTCTGGCAAGTCATATAACTTCTACAAAACCTAGTCACTTGGTGGGTCATCTTAGACCAAAAGAAATGCTCTCTTAACGCGGCCAAGGTCTTACTAATCCCAAAGTGTCCACGACTCTCGTGTGCTTCCTGAATCAAAAGGAGCCTAATGGAAGACCTAGGGATGCAAAGACGACTAGCCTTGTATAAATAACCCTAAGAAAGGAAATAGGACTCAAACTCACGCGATCTTAGGCAATGCTCTAGAATATGGGCAAAGAAAGGATCACTAGCATATAATTCCTTAATCAAAGCAAAACCCAAAACTTTAGTTTGCACATGAGTCAAGAGAACATACCTTCGAGATAACGCGTCAGCAACAATGTTCTCCTTTCCTTTCTTGTGAACGACGACATAAGGAAATGTCTCCAAAAACTCCACCCAGCGAGCATGGCGTCGATTGAGGTGGGCTTGACTCTTCAAGTAGCTCAACGCGGCGTGGTCGCTGTGGATGACAAATTCACGCGGCCAAAGGTAATGTTGCCAAGTCTTGAGCACGCGTATAAGGGCATACAACTCTTTGTCGTAGGTGGGGTAATTTAGTGTGGCCCCTGTGAGCTTCTCACTGAAATATGCAATGGGCCTCTTCTCTTGGTGTAGGACACCACCAATGCCTATGTCTGAGGCATCACACTCCACCTCGAAGTGTTTGTTGAAATCGGGAAGCTGGAGCAAAGGTGCTTGGCACAAGGCCTTCTTCAAAGCCGAGAAGGCTTGTTCATGGGGCTCAAGCCACAAAACTGTGTTGCCCTTCTTTTTCAGCTCATGTAGTGGCACAGAAATGGAGGAGAAGTCGCGAACAAAATGCCTATAAAATCCTACGAGGCCGAGAAAGCTTTGCACTTGTGTCGGTGTCGTAGGTGTTAGCCACTCTTTGATGGCCGCGATCTTCTCTTCGTCGACGCGTAAACCATCACTACTCACAATATAGCCCAGAAAGTTGGTTGACGCGGAGCAAAAGGAGCACTTGGCCAGATTGGCGAATAGGCTCTCGCGTCGAAGGCATTCGAGCACAAGTCGAAGGTGATCGACATGCTCTTCCAGGCTTCGTGAATACACAAGGATGTCATCGAAATAAATGACAACAAACTTGCCAAGGAAGGTTCTCAAGACGTGGTTCATCACGCGCATGAAGGTGATGGGCGCGTTCGTGAGCCCAAATGGCATGACAAGCCACTCGTAGAGCCCATACTTCGTCTTGAACGCGGTCTTCCATTCATCACCTTCTTTCATCTTGATCTGGTGATAACCACTCTTCAAATCAATCTTGGAGAAAAGTGTGGCGCCATGAAGTTCATCAAGCATATCGTCAAGGCATGGAATAGGATGCCTATACTTGAATGTGATATGGTTTATCGCGCGACAATCAACACACATTCTCCATGTGCCATCTTTCTTGGACACAAGGATCACATGCACTGCACAAGGGGAGAGAGATTCCCTTACGTAGCCGCGATCCAACAACTCTTGCACTTGGCGCTATAGCTCTTTGGTCTCTTCTAGGCCAGCTCTATACGCAGCGCGATTGGGCAAGGAAGCACTTGGCACAAGGTCAATCTGGTGCTCAATGCCTCTCAGTGGAGGTAATCCTTATGGCAACTCATCAGGAAAGACATCGTCGAATGCGGCGAGCAAGGTCGCGATGACAGGCGGCACTGACGCGGCAGTTGACGATTCAGGGATGCAAGGAGTTGGCACAAGAAGAAAGCATGGGGCTTTGCCAGTCAAACACGCAGTGAGGTCACTGGCCCCGGCTAAAAGAACGCGTTGCTCACATTTGCCTTGCAAAGGACGCGTTCGGGGCAACGAATCGGCAAACTTTGTCGATGGCGAGGCGCTTCTCGAAGTCTGTGTGGCACTTGGTGTCCCAGCTGTGGCGTTGTGTTTCTTCTTGCCAGTGCCTGGTGGAGACGAAGTGTTGCCAGATGTGGAGGAGTTTTGCTTCTGGAGTGCCTCTAGACACTCGTTTGACCTAGTAGACGCGGCCTCTATGGCCTTCTGGCGATCGCGTTCAACCTGGTCCTGCAAGATCTCATGGGGAGAAATTGGATGCAAAGTGATGCGCTTCCCGTGGTAATTGAACACATAAGTGTTCAAATAGCCATCATGGAGCACGCGCCTGTCGAATTGCCATGGGCGCCCAAGCAAAATATGGGTGGCGTCCATTGCAATGACATCACAAAGTATAGAATCACAGTATTGCCATATGGAAAAAGAAATTAAACATTGGCGAGAGACTGTGTTACCTGGACTTGAAGAAATCCATTGGAGGGCATAAGGTTGTGGATGAGGCGTCATAGGCAATTTGAAGTGGTTGACGACCTTCTCATTCACAATATTAGCACATGATCCTCCATCAACTATAACACTCAAGGAAGCTGTCAGGACGAGAGCTCTTGTGTGGAACAGGTTCTCGCGTTGATCGCGTAAGCTGGCTTCCTTGACTGTGAGGAGACGACGCGTCACCAAGCTCAATGGTGTGCCCGCGTGTAGAGAAGTGGGTTCACAGTCATAAGCGTATTCGTCCTCCTCTGCGTTGCCTTCATCGATCGCGTCAAGTGTGGCCTCTGTAACACCCCCGACTTACGTCGGTAGTGCCACACGCCAGTGACCTCAGACGTTACTGTCCAATGTCACCCTAGGCTTTAATCGGAACAGTTAATCTTAAATAAACATATTAAATAACGAAAGATTAAACAGTGGAAGACATATTTAAATAAAACTCAACCTTTTATTAACAGACTTCTCATAAAATGAGAAGTGACGATTTTACAACAGAGTGAAATTTCAGCGGAAGACTTTAAATTACACAGCGGAAGACTTCAAGAATAACCTATTACATGACTAGGTTATAAATATATATATTAAAGTAATACTTAACAACCTTAAAACACTGACACTTAAATCTTCAACTGCAAGCCTCTTCTTTAACTGGTTACTTCAAGACTTCGGGAACCAACCACTGATGTGCCGTATAGGACGGATGACACCAGCCAACCATGCAAGGAATAAAACCCGGTTGGTTAGTCTAATGAAAGACTATGCAAGGGTGAAAACATAATGGTTCTAGTGATCGTAATCGTTTACTATCATTGTCCCTCGAATAACAACCGAAGGAACGATACATAACCCGGAACTTTCACATAATGATTAAATTTTAGACATGCACTGAAAATAAGACTCCAAAAGAATTGAGTCTTATGGGAAAGTATGGCAAATGTTTGGGAACATTATAGTTTTCACACAAGCGTTTAAAAATGACTTGATCATTTAGGTCAACGACCAACCTCACCGCACAATGCGAATCCAGATTGGAAAGAAGACTTACTCTAACCGAAGTCCGGGTGGTTTCCACGTTGTACTCCTCGCCCGAGGGTATATTAATTACGTGCATAACCGCACTTATCTTATTTAATTACAAAACGTATATTCACGTTAAGCTTTTAATATGATATCGAGTGACAACGAGAAGGTTAACACAGGGTGACAATACGTCCATCCCAAATTGCACTAGCAAGGTGCTTAACACCTCCTAACCTTAACGGGTGGATAGGAAGCAATGGTCATGACCGTTAAAAGTATTAGAGAATTATCCGACTAATACCAAGTTATAAAGAAACAACTAATCCTCATCAGGAATTAGCATTCCTACGAATACTCGTGCTAATCTAGCATTTAAGTTTACATTTAAAATCCACAATAAAGCCATTACGGTAATTAACAAGTATAATAGCGTTGTTTCTAGCAATATATATAACCTATTATAATATCATATTTTAATCACATCATTTATAAAATCTGTTCCCAACCAAAAACAACATTTCATTCCAATTTAATTAACAATCAAAATAATTGATAACTAAAGGAAATATGGAATGACTAAGCAAGAGCGAACCGCCACTTGCCTTAATCTCGACGAATTGACGATGTCGGGTTCCGGGATCTAAAAATTGGAATCTGAATACGGATTCCTACGACGACGTCGAGACAAAAAGATGGAACCCTAAGTTAGATTCGGTACGAACGAATAAGCGGAAAGAACGAATATGAAACGAATCGAAATATCCGAGACAAACAAGTGAAACGAAGGAAATTAAGCTAATCCACGGTCGCAGATTTCATATCCGCGGTCGCAGAAGTCTGGGTCGATTCGCGATCGTGGAAGCTCATACCCGCGATCGCGGTTCGCCCTCTCGACGACGGATTGAAGGCGAACGAGCTTACCAATGGCGACAAATCCCTTCACTTGGGATGGATGAACACCACCACAACTCCCTCCTGGCTTCACGACACCTCTGGCGACCTCCAACACTCCGGCGAGCTCCGACGAACACAAGAACTCCGGCGAACTCGAGCAACTCCGACGACGATGCGAAAAGAGAGGAAGAGATGAGATCTGGATTTGAGGATGAAGAACTCATCGATGGGAGCCCCTATTTATAGGGAGAGGAGGAGCATAACGGCAGGCAAGCCAACCGTTCTGACTCCCTCCACCGGCGAGCATTGAAGAGCACGTGGCGAAGTCGAAGCGGTCGAGCTCAGATGAGCACGACGAAGACGACGAACAGTTTCCGCGATCGCGGAAAATCTTCCGCGGTCGCGCCCCTTGGCCTCGGGTCGCGGTTTGGCTCGCAGACTTAAGCTAAAATCTACTTTTAGCATCCATAAAAACATATTCTATGATCCCAAAATACCTCGAACGTATATTATAACATTCAAAGATTAATACAGAGATTCCGAATACGCTCAACGCGTCCTACTTACAAAACGAGGGTTGGGAAATTACCTAAATACCCTTACCGAAATTGAGGGTTATTACATTACTACCCCCTTAAAAGAAGTTTCGACCCCGAAACTTGGCCGATAACAACTCAGACAGCTCAGGCAAGTGATCTTATAATCAGTTATTCAACCTTATGAGTTTAACCATGCTTAACCCATTTAACACTTGTAAATTGGTTCAAGCATTTCTAACTCCAAAAATCTATAAGTCGGTTCAAATTACAGTTAACGTAAGGTTTAACCATAATTTATACCCTTCATAACTTAAGGAATTTATAACTTGTTTTCACCAGTCATACCTTCTACCATATTATCCTTATGGCAACATGACAGTTATCACATTACTACCCCCTTAAAATAGTTTCGACCCCGAAACTAGCATTGCTAAACTAAAGGGGACCGGTTTCACCATGATCTCACTACCTGAACTTAATATCCTTAATCATAACATCCCTGAAATTGTTCCTAGGGAAACGATCTGTCTTCCCCCAACCATGCTAGTCCTTAACGGACTCTAGCATAGGAATGCCATTTCCAATGAGTAGTATGTCATCCACATACAAGACTAGGAAAACCATTTTGCTCCCACTAAACTTCTTGTAAACACAAGGTTCTTCTTCACATCTGATGAAATCAAACTGTTTAATCGCCTCATCAAACCGAACATTCCAACTCCTTGATGCTTTCTTAAGTCCATAAATAGACATCTCAAGCTTGTATACTTTCCAAGGATTATTGGATCCTCAAAACCCTCAGGTTGTGTCATGTACACATCCTGTTTTAAATACCTTTTTAGAAAGGCGATGTTGACATCCATTTGCCAGATCTCATAATCATAATGAGCTGCAATTGCTAGGATTTTCCGAATGGATTTGATCATAACAACTAGTGAGAAGGTTTCATGATAGTCAATATCATGAATCTGTTTTAAATCCTTTTGCAGCAAGTCTTTCTTTGAAAACTGTTAAGTTTCCATCCTTGTCTGTTTTGAGTTTGTAAACCCATTTGCATCCTATGGATACTACCCCATTTGACAAATCTATCATGTCTCATACTTGATTCTCAGACATGAAATCCATTTTAGACTTCATGGCTATGCGCTATTTCTCAGAGTCTGGACTCGCCATAACTTGCTTTTATGTAGTAGGCTCCTCGATTTCTAAAAGCATAATGTCACAACCCGCAGTCAATATGAATTCAACATATTTCTTTGGTTGCGTTCTAGTCCTTTATGATCTACGTGTAGGCTGGACAACAAGAGGATTTTCCACAACATTTTGTGAAAACTCATTAGAATCAGATCCTTGAGGAACGATAGGATTGAGGTCTTGAGACTCTACTACCTCCGACGTATGGGTTGCCTCCCCTTGCGGGATTGTGTCGCCAAATACCGTCGTCTCTAACATGGTGTAATCCCTGTCATCTTGTTGCTTAGTTTGTTTCTCTGCTCAAACTTCTTCGAGATCAAAATTTCTCCCGATTGACTTTTTTGAAATATTTTTTTTTTCTAGAAAGATATTATCCCTAGCAAGTAGCAACAACCACTTTGTGCTCATTGGGATTGTAGAAGTAGTATCCTTTTGTTTCCCTAGTATACCCTACAAAAAAGCATTTATCTGATTTGGGTGCAAGCTTGTCTAATAGTAAACGTTTTACATAAGTTTCACATCCCCAAATTTTTAGAAAGACAAACTTGGAACTCTTCCAGTCCATAACTCATATGGTGTCTTATCTATAACTTTGGACGGAGTCTTGTTTAGTGTGAACACTGCAGTTGTAAGAGCATATCCCCAGAAAGATATTGGTAGATCAAAAAAACTCATCATTGAACGAACCATGTCTAACAAAATCTTATTCCTCCTCGCAGATATACCATTCAATTGTGGTGTTCCTGGTGGAGTTAGTTGTGAAAGGATCCCACAACTTCTTAAATGATGTTCAAATTCTTGACTCAAATATTCACCACCACGATCAGATCGTAATGCTTTAATTTTCTTGTCAAGTTGATTTTCAACTTCATTATAAAACTCTTTGAACTTTTCAAAATATTTAGACTTATGCTTCATTAGGTATATGTATCTATATCTACTTAAATCATTAGTAAAAATTATGAAGTGTCTGTAGCCACCTGTAGCTTCTGTGCTTATTATTCCATATACATATGTATGTATTAGGGCCAAAAGCTCAATTGCCCTTTCACTTACCCTAGTAAAATATGACTTTGTCATCTTTCCCATTAGGCAAGATTCACAATCAAATGAGGTTAGAATTCCATCCTTTTGGAGCTTCTTCATGCGATTGAAGCTAAAGTGTCCTAAGCGAAAATGCCATGGATAGGTAGTGTTATAATCATTTGATTTTTGCTTTGTGGTGTTAATGTAATAGAATTTGGATCATAATTCCACCACATAGAGTCCATTACTTATTAGTGCATTGGCATAAAAAAAATGTCATCCTTATAAATAGAAAAACATCTATTATTGATTCTAAAATCATAGCCTTTAAAATCCAAAACACAAGTCGCAATAAGGTTTCTAGTACTAGAAGGGACAACATAACAATCATTATGTTCTAAAACTAAACCAGAAGGTAAAGGTAGACTATAATCTCCTAGTGCAAGTGCATCAACCCTTACTCCATTTCTAATGCGTAGGTCCACCTCTCCCTTAGCTAAGCTTCTACTTCTTCTTAGTCCCTACACATTCAAAATAATGTGAGAACCACAGCCATTATCTAATACCCTAGTTGAATCTTTTTCTATTAGGACTTCTATAACATCCAGACCTGAAGTGGAACTCACAGTTCCATTCTTCTTTTCTTCCAGGTATTTCAGGCAGTTCCCCTTCCAATGCCCCTTTGCATTGCAATAGAAACAATCATGGCCAACAACTAGTTTAGCCTTTTCATAAGTCTTCTTAGGTAGTGCAACTTGCTTGCCCTTGTGCTTCTTATACTTTTCAGGTGCCCCTTTCTTGAATCATTTTCCCTTGTTGACCATGCGAATTAAGCTAATATGGCCTCAACAGTTTTGAGCATCACATGCAAGTCTTTTTCAAACTCCATTCATATTGGAGTTCAACTTGAATTGAGCAAATCCATCATGTAGGGAACGGAGTATGATATCTGTAGCCAACTCTTGACTATAGGGAAAGCCAAATCTTTCCATGTTCTCAAAATGTCCAATCATATTGAACACATAAGCACTAACGGGCTTGGGGTTCTCAAACTTTCAATCAAGAATTGCCTTGTGAGTCTCATATCTATTCATCCTTGCTTGTTCTTAATACAAAAATTTCCGGTTGTGAATGATGGTATAGGCGTCCAATCTCTCAAACCTCTTTTGAAGGTTCGATTCCATGGAAGGCAACATAAGACAAATGACAATCACTAACTTATCTTTGATATGCTTTTCCTCTTCTATATCTTATGGAGTAGACATAGCAGTCAATTTTAGGATAGGGGTGTCAATGACATTCTCTCTTCATTCAAACTTGAGAACAATTCTCAGATTTGTTTTCCAATCGAGGAAATTGTTTCCGTTCAACTTATTCTTCTCAAGAATCAAACGTAGGTTGATGATTGTTGGGTTATCATTTCTAGACATGATATCTACAATAGAAATAACATGCAAAAAATAAATCATGCTTGTCATGAAGAAAACTTGAAAATTTTAAACATGCTTTGAACATAGATAAGCTAATGCATATTTTATTCATATAAAATTTCCCCCTTTGAATAAAATGATTCCAAGATCCTATTTCAAATAAGACTTTAGGCGTAGTTTGGCACTTTCCTAAATTGTATGTGATCAAGGTAAGTAATAATTACTATTTATAACTCTTGGTTGATAGATTACATCTTATGTCAAATCTATCCCATACCTCAAAATCCAAAACTTTATATTTTGGCTTTGTTGAGTATAACCAAATCAAGGTTGTAAACCCTTTACATAGATTTACCCATACTATCCCAAGGTTAAAGAAGAACACCTTGTTTTGGCAAAAACTATCCATCAAATACCAAGGGCCTCATAGGTTATGATTTGGGAAGGTAAAATCTCAATTTTCTTTTAAAGGACCTAAGTTTATCATGCAAGTCTATTTACTAGTGAACTAAATAACATAAATAAACAAACAAGCATAAACTTATAGATATTTAAAGAAAAATCAAATGCAAGAAATAAATGTGATCCAAGTATGGCCCCTAAAAACCTATAAGATCTAATCTTCATAGATTCTGTTTGTCTCTTGGATCTTTATCATTGATCTATATCCTAGATTCTTCATATGATCTTCTTCTCTTGTTTTACATAATGTAAATCTAATCAAATTTGTTGAAAATTAAATTACAGAAATACATAACGATACGCAGATCATGTACATGAAAACAATAAAAATATGCAAATAGTATTTTCTATCCTATTTTGGGTTATATCAGTCACCGCATAATATCATAATATTAAATCATACATGCAAATTATAATATCAAATATTAAAAGACAAGAATAGACTATTAATCATATTAATAGACTTTTAAGATTAAATTAATTAAATTATCTCATAAAATAATTAATCCAATCTTATTATTATTTTAATTCAATTAAAATCATATATGGAATTAATACAAAGATTAATCATTACCAAGTATAATTGGATAAAACATACTCAATAGATGAGTTATATTATTACCATATCTATCTTAGGTATTTAGGATCTTAGGCAAAAAACCTTAGGAAACCTTAGCCTACCCAACCCTAATCAGCCACCACCAGCCGCAAGACCGGCCTCACGACCAGCCACAGTTGCGCGCGCCACCCCTGCCACCGATCGACCACCTTCGACCACCATCGACCGACGTGAGCCTTTCGGGCCACCCAACCACGGTTTTATCCCTTATCCCATTCGAATTTTTAAAAAATCACAAATTTGTGATGGTTTTAAAGAAAATATAGTGTAATTTTTAGAAAATTAAAGTTTTTGAAAAATTAATGTATAAAACAATTTCATACAAAATTAATCAACTTTGGGCATTCAAGGCATGAAATTCTAAATTTATAGGGATTAAATCAATTCTCACCAACATGAAAAATCTAGTATTTTTATGTGTGATTATGATTTATACAAGAAATCATATCTCTTGCATAAATAAAACATATGAATCAACTTTGGGGTAAAATTAAGCAAAAAAAAACATGTTTTTAACATGCATAATTGCGGTCATGAAGGGATTTAGATTCTTTAAGCAGAATTTTAGAAAACAGTTTTCTAACATCTAACTTAAGATCTTCTGCATAAACTTGATACGAATCAGATATGAAAGAGTAACATACATCTTGATGCAAATCTTCTTGTTTGAGACCAATATGGAGAATAGAGTCTCAAGTGTGACTCCTCTACTTGATCCACACGAGCACGATACTAGACCGTATTGCCTTTGTTTGCTAGAACGATGTGAGAAAAATTCCAAACTTTTCCTCTGTAAGCACGGCCGGCCCTGGTTGTAGTTGGAAGAGAGCTTTTCTCAACACATGAGATAATGGATAATTCACTTGTAATAAGAAATGAATATTTATGGTTGATACAATATCTTATCTTTCTTAAAGATAAATTTCCTTTTATCATCAAGTAAATAGATAACACTTTATTTTTACTTGATGAATAATCCACTCTTCCACTTGACTAGCCCTGACAGAAATTCCTAGTCCCATTACGGGCCTCGAGATCTAGCGTAATTACTCTATTGTGTGTGACGTTATAGGATCCGAGTATAATAGTAATGGGCTAAATCTAATTTATCTCATAAGTCACTGTTGGCTTCTAGAAAAACACTATGAATGGCTAAAATATCCACGTTATAAATCTTTATTATTAATCTTATTCTATTATTAGTAATTTCTATCTGGATTAAAGGACACATATTCATTCACTTTGACCCCCAAACTCAACAAACAAAGAGGATCAAGTCATAGAACTTTATCCGCCCAAAACACAAGCCACATGCAAATCATATATCAAAGGCTTGAAAACGTGTATTTAATTTCATTAAGGTCTGAAGCAATAAGTTGTGTTGAGAAAAATGTAGAATGAGTAGAGAATTAGTTAGATCTTTAGGTTAATGCTTAGAAAACTGACAGGGGTCGAGAATACCTCTCTGAACAATTCAAAGAATTCTGTGATGAGAAGAGTATAGATCGATAGATGACTTTTCTTTATACTCCTCAACAAAATTTAGTTGCAAATAGAAAGAACATAACACTCATGAAAATGATACGATCGATGATGACACAAGCAAGCTTACCATTTTTTTATTGGGGAAATGCATTTATATTGCTTACAACTACATATGTACTAAATGGAGTACCTAGAAAATCAGTTGCTTAAATGCCATATGAATTATGAGTGTAAATCAGCCTGACTTAAGTGGTCTTACACCATGGGATTCATCAACTTATATTTCTACCACTTCTCATAGATATAGGAAATTCTGTATGAGAGGCAAAATGTGTGTATTTATACGCTACTGTGAAAACTCTAAAGGATTCATTTTCATCGGTGAAACGGTAGTGGGAGGGTAAAAAAGATTGATTCTCAAGATGTCAAATTCTTGGACACTGAATTTCCAAGTATAGCATGGGCAGTACAGAACCAAGAGCTCCATTAGGTAGAAAATCTAGTAAAATCAAATTAGATATAATTTAATCTATTACTTTTATAAACTGTCGAGAAATTGAAGAAGGTATACAAGGATTTTATCAAATTGGATCTAATATGATCACCGTCTAAAGTGAGCAGTATGAATGACCTAGGTCAAGAAGTTCAATTACTAGCTCATGATTAGTCAATAGTGAATGCTATTGATGAACTATTAACAATTCAAGAAAACATGGAATAGCAGCATTCTAATGTTCTTGTGCAAGTTTAAGAGGAACAAAAAAATCAATTTATTATGGAACCTATAGAGCTTCAAAACATTCTAGGACAAAGTTCAAGAGTTTTTGAATTACCATAACCACAGAAAAGTGGGAGAGGCAAAGTGCCAAAAAAGTACTTCAACATTGAAGAAAACATGGTTACTCTAGATGCTTTTGAGTATGAAACTTTCATGACCACTCAAATAGATGAAGAAGAGCTAAGCACGCCAGTTAAAGCTTTATCTGGTCAAAACGCTAAGGAATGAAAGAAAGAAAGAAATTGATGAGGAAATGCAGTCGATGCTTATGAACCAGGTCGGGGAACTAGTTGATCGGCCACAAGTAAGGAATATCATGGCCGAAGAACAAGTGGGTTCTTAAGATCAAAGAAAGGCAGATGGATCCACTGATAAGTACAAGGCAATATTAGTTACCAAAAGCTATACTCAAAAGGAAGGAATGGATTATGAAGATAGCTTCGCTCATCTTGTTAATTGGGATCAAGCACACTCATCCTGGCCATTGCATCTAAACTTGATTTGTAGTTGCATCAAATGGATGTCAAGATTGTTTTTCTAACTGCAGGACTTGAGGAAGAAATCTATATGAGACAACCTCAAGGTTTTACACAAAAAGGAGATAAGAAGAAGGCGTGCCGACTTGTCAAATCCAATATGGTTTAAAACAAGCATCTATACAATGTAACATCAAGTTTCATTGAGCAGTGATGGAGGATAACTTCAGCTAGCTTCCAGAAGATCATTGCATTTATGTCAAGCAGACAAAGAAAGGTTTTGTAATTTTAACTTTTTATGTAGATGACATATTGATGGCCAATGATAACTTGGAGATGTTGAGCGAGACTAAGTCATGCCTTTCTTCCAAGTTTGAGATGAAGGATATGGGTGGAGCTAGTTATGTATTCTGTGTAAAGATATTGAGGATCATATCTAAAAGCTTATTGGGTATATCCTAAGAGATTTATATCAAGAATATCTTGCAGAGGTATAATTCAGTGATTGTATACAAATAGATACCCCAACACAGAAAGATGTTGTGCTCAATATAGAAATGGGTCCCAAGACTACTTAGGAGAGGGAAAAGATGAAAACAATGCCCTATTCCAGCATTGTTGACAGTCTTATGTATGCCATGATTTGCACTAGACCAAATATTTGTCATTCTATATAGCTGGTAAGTTGCTTGTAGTGAAATAGTGGTCTAGAACACTAGAAAGCCATGAAGAGGATACTTAGTTATCTAAAAGGCATAAAATATTATGTCTTGTACTATGGTGGATTAGATATGCATCTGGTAGGATACACATATGCAGACTGGGGAGGAGACCCTCTTGAATGGAGGTCAACATCACATTTTGTGTTCCTTCTTAGCGGAGGAGTTGTTTCTTGGTACAGTAAGAAATAATCTTACGTAGAACTATCCATTATGGAAGCTGAGTATATTGCATCATCAATAGATTTATTAGAAGTTGTCACAATACACTGTGATAGCATGACTACAGTAGCTTAGATGAAAGACCCCAAATACAACATCAAAACTAAACACATTAAGATGAGATATCACTATGTCAGAGATGTAATGGTAAAAGGAAAGTTTCCTTCAGACACATTGCGACCACACATATGATTGCAGATGCTATGACAAACTTAGTAGACCTTCTTTCCAAAGTCATGTAAAGTCGTTTAGACATAAGAAAGGTTTTTAGAATACATCATCGACTTGTTGTTTAACATTGATGATTTGATATTTCCAATGGTAAAATGAAGAGATGATGCTTTTGTGTTCCCTAATTGTTTTTGGTATGTACAAGTCATGTCACTGAACCATAGTTCATTTCTCACATAAACAAACGTTTCTACAAAAGTGTGTGTCATCGTAGGGGTAAGGTGTCTCAAATCTCTATGGAAACAGGTTGATACAAATATCGCCTTGGATTAATTCTAGTCCAAGATGAAATTTCTCTGGTTATGGGAGATTGAATGGGGTAAAGTCATTCAGGATGATTATAACGCCCATACCCATGGGTTCAGAAAGCCGAATAATGTGTTTAAGTAACACAAAAGGTTACATGTTTCGGTATAGAGGACGACACTTACTAGTAGTGCTCTGAGTAACATACTTCCATTCTAGTATGTGCTATACAACCAAGTGATGTGATAGATGGATTTTGTCTCCATTACTATGTGAGTCACTATATATATAATATAGCAAACTATTGGTATAGAACACTAGTTGTGATGTTGATGTCGCTACTTTGGTTGTGTTTTTATGGCTATGAGAGATTCTTTCTATGTGGGACACTTTTGGGCGAGGAATCATCATTTCATGAATGTGATGGTAGTGCAAAAGGAAGGTAATATGATTACTCGTAGAAAGAAATGAGATTAAATGGTACCGACAATCATAGGATTGTTGTGAATCATTATAATAGTTGAAACAAACTAAATGGATTGAGAGATCAAATTTAGGAGATCAACTAATATGATGAAAGATAAACCTTGGGATGCAACAATACTAATCAATATCCCCAATGAGATGTTATTCATATTGGTCCCAATGGGATTTCTTGTTTGTATATGTAAATGTTGTAATCTATAGTTTGTATCTATGTAATTAAGCAAATGGTAGATCGAGCCAATAGAGACTGAGAATCGGGTCGAACCGCCAGAGAACCGGGTCCGAGACAGGTGAACCGGGCACGATAACACAAGGAGCCAAATCGGGTTTAACAAGCAACCCCGGCCCAGCCGGTTGGATGGCTTGTTCCCGGGTTGGTTTCTCCAGTTGGGTTGCTAGGCCTTTTTTGAAGACATGCCCATGTTATTTGAGCTTGATCCAGTTATGGTTGTTAAATGAAACGCTGCGTTTCATCTCCAGCTCCTCACGTGACCCAGCTCTAAAAGCCCTCACCTGGCTCGTTTGCTGCTTACCCTAGCTTCCTGTATAGTTTCCACTCACAGAGAGAAAAGAGAGAAAAAGAGAGAGAAGATAAGTGTACGCCTTGCCCGCGGTGGTCTCCTCGGTGGTTGTCCTTCCCGGCGGTGTTACTTGGTGTATTCGGTTGCGAGTTCAAAGAAGCTTCTATCTCGAAGCTTCTTAGCCTTGATTGGGGGCCGAAACCCTTTCACTCGTCTTCTACCTTCGTCTCTGTTTCTTTGTCTCTAGTTTTCTGGTTCTCTGTGTGGTTTGCCGTTCTTGTCTCTTGGCTTGTAACCTTGCTTGAACTCTCTGGAAAATTAGTGCATGCTTGGGGTGAGTCTCCCCGCTGAGACTCCGCAGAGTAGGCTTCGCCGAACTGCGTGAACATTTCTTTGTGTCCTTTATGCTTTTACGATTCTTTAGCCGTGTATTGCTTTGCGAATTGTGCGATTGCGTTTTGGATCGATCAGATCTGTTCATTGAGATTTACAAAGTTGTATCAGAGTCTGTTCCTCTGTGATTGCTTTGTTCCGCTGCGCTTTAGTTGTGATTTGTGATTTCTTGTTACTCGATCTAGTTGGTTGAGCAAGATTTCATTTCTAGGGTTTACTGTTGGGTATCAAGGTTCTTGTTCGCTACAAGTTTGATATCTTTGTATTCTAGTAACCTTAGGTCGAAGTTCTGTGTTTTTTGATATTAGAACTTGTTCTTGGTTTCTATAAAACTCCTCCTCTGCTTATTACTAATTTTTCTTGACTGTGGTGATGGCAGAATACATGAGGTTGAAACCCTTTGATGATAACAGTGACTTCGCCATATGGAAGGTGAAGATGAAGGCGATTCTTATAAAAGAAAAATGTTATAAGGCTGTGGTTGATGAATGGTCTGCTAATATCTCAGCTGATGACAAAAAGGATATGCAGGATTTGGCCCATTCTAAAATAATGATTAGATTAACTGACGACATAGCTCGTCAGGTGGTGAGTCATACTAAACCTAAACCCTTATGGGATGCCCTTGAAACTATTTTCTTGAAAAAATCATTGCCTAGTCGCATATCATTATTATGCAAACTGTTTACTTTCAAGATGGATGTGCATATGACTGTTCAAGAGAATTTTGATATCTTTCTGAAAATGACACAAGATCTAAAAAGATGTGATGATGAGATTAAGGAAACTCATCAAGCTGTGTTATTGTTGAATTCTTTGCCCACTCAATTTGATACCCTGAAAGATGTGATTCAATATGGTCGTGATGAACTTACTATGGCTAAAATCACTGAGTCTATCATTTAGAAAAATGAATCTCTGAAAGTGTTTAAGATCAAGAATGGGTCTAAAACTGAGACTAAAAATGAAGTCATGATGGCTAAGGGTAAAAATAAAAATAAGAAGAAGGGAAAGAAGTTCAGGAAAGATAACAACTCTGAGAAACAACATGCTAATGACACTTCTACTGTTAAGTGTTTTTACTGTGGGAAATTGGGTCATTATGCTTCTGACTGTCATAAAAAGAAAAGAGATGAGAAGAGCAAAGAGAAAAACAATAAGGATTCTCAGAATAATTCTTCTAATGTGTGTGAAACTTGTCATCCGTATGATAATGAACTCCTTGTTGCTAGCTCTATGATTGACTATGATTCCTGGATCCTGGATTCAGGATGCACTATGCATGCTATACCTAATAAGCACTTCTTTAGCTCTCTGAATCTGCATAATGGGGGGGGGGGGGGGGGGAAGGTCATGTTAGGTGATCATACCTCCATGCCTATTAAGGGTGTAGGAAGTGTTCCACTTAGGATGCATGATGGTAGAATTAAAGTTTTGCAGAATGTTAGGTAGGTGCCTGACTTAAGGAGAAACTTATTGTCTGAATCTTCCTTTGATGATTTGAATTGTCATATTAACACTTCCAATGGGATAAGGAAAGTTATTAGAAATAATATTGTCCTTATTAAGAACATTAAAAAGGGAGGTCTTTACTATGCTATTGTTACTCCTGAATTGAATGTCTCAAATGAAACTGTTAATCATGATAATTTGAGTTATACAAAGTCATGGCATGCTAGATTAGGGCACATAGGGAATAAAGGCCTGCATCAATTGTTTGTGAATGGCATGATTGATAAAAAACCTTATGACTTAGACTTTAGTGAAAATTGCATTCTTGGCAAGAAACATGCTCATAGCTTTAGTAAATCTGCTTATGTTGCTACTAAACCTCTTGAATATGTGCATTCAGATTTGTGGGGCCCTGCCCAGGTTGCCACTGTGGGAGGTAGACTCTACTTTATCTCACTTATTGATCATTATTCTAGAAAGGTTTGGATATACTTACTGAAAGCTAAAAGTGATGCATTTGAAAATTTCAAGTCTTGGAAAAGCATGGTAGAGAGTCAGTCTGATCACAAACTGAAATGATTAAAAACTGACAATGGCCTAGAATTCTGCAATAAGCCCTTTGATGAGTACTTCAAATTGAATGGGATTAAAAGGCACCTTACTGTACCTGGTACCCCTCAGCAGAATGGGACTGCTGAGAGGATGAATAGAACCCTTCTAGAAAAAGCTAGATGCATGTTAATTAGCTCTGGTATAAAAAATGTTATGTGGGGAGAGGCCGTTACTACAGCTGCCTACCTCATTAACAGATCCCCATCTTCTGTGATTGGGTTCAAAACCCCACAGGAGATGTGGACAGGTAAAAAGCCCTATATTGCAGACTTAAGGCCCTTTGGTTATACAACCTATGCTCACGTGGCACAAGGCAAGCTGCAACCTAGAGCCTTGAAGTGTGTAATGTTGGGTTACCCAGAAGGAGTCAAAGGGTATAGATTGCTTTTAATTCAACCTGGAGGTTACAAAGTCATAACCTCTAGATCAGTCACCTTCAATGAGAAGGATTTTTATTTTAAAAATAGACTGACAACCCCAACTGAGAATGCAAGTACCTCATCACACACACCCTGGTCATCTCAAGGACAGTTCTTTGAAGAAGATGACCCACCCCATAATGATGAAGAGGAATTCGACATTGGTCATTCCTACAACAGTCAGCCCTCTGGTGCAGACACCCCTTCCAATGAAAATGAGCAATCCGAAGAAGATGACAATCAGAATAACAACAATGCAGCTCTGCACCCTCACCAATTAGGTGGGGAAGTAAGTAACTCTAACAGAAATTCTATGGCTGAGTCTTCTGATGCACTGTCTGATAATGTGAATCCTGGTATTCCTTTAAGTGAAAATGTGCATGACTTAGTTGATTATCAACTTGCTAGGGATAGAGAACCTAGAATAAGAATCCCTAACAGAAAATTTGATATGAATTTGCTTGAGAGTTATGAGAAAATTGTTGAGTTTGCATTTCTGGTTGCTGAAACTGTGAAGTCTTATACCCCTGAAACCTATGATCAAGCTATTAAATGTAGTCAGGCTAATGATTGGCTGAAAGCAATGCATGAGGAAATTCAATCCATGTATGTGAATAATACCTGGAAACTTGTGCCTATACCTGCTAAGGCTAGAGTTATAGATTACAAATGGATATTTAAACTTAAGGAAGGAAATAAATTGCATGATCCCCCTAGATTCAAAGCCAGGCTTGTTGCCAAAGGCTTCACACAAAAAGAAGGTGTGGATTATAATGACATATTTGCTCCTGTAGTTAAATATAAAACCATGAGACTCTTGCTTGCTATGACTGCTGTGTATGATTGGGAGTTAGAACAAATGGATGTTAAGACAACTTTCTTGCATGGTGATTTAATTGAAACTATTCATATGAGCCAACCAAAAGGTTTTGTTGATAAAAATAAACCTAATCATGTGTGCTTACTGAATAAGTCCATTTATGGTCTCAAACAATCACATAGACAATGGAATAAGAAATTTGACTCTTGCATGCTTTCTCTGGGGTTCCATAGGAGCCAGTATGATACATGCTTGTATTTCAAAAATGTCAAGACTAAGAATCCCATGTATGTTCTGTTACATGTTGATGACATTCTCCTGATCAGTAGCTGTAAGGTTGTAAATTCTGGTGTTAAAGAAGATTCAAAAACTCACTTTGACATGAAAGACTTAGGTCCTGCCCAGAAAATACTTGGTGTTAAGATTGCAAGAGATAGATAGAAAAAGACTATGTACTTGTCACAGTGTGATTACCTGTACAAGGTGCTTGATAGGTTTTCTATGACTAATGCTAAGCCTGCACCTATACCTTTAGGAGGGCATCTTGATCTTTCTAAACAGTTTTGTCATGTTACTGAATCTGACAAGAAAAAGATGGAAAATGTTCCTTATGATGTTGTTGTGGGTTCTATTATGTATGATATGCTTTGTACTAGGCCTGATCTTGCATTCTCCATTAGTGTGCTAAGTAGATATATGTCCAATCCGGGTGATAGACATTGGCAAGCCATGAAATACTTGCTTAAATATGTATGTGGTACTAACAACATGGGACTTGTGTATTATGAGCACAGCTCCAGAAAAGAATTACTAGGGTATGTTGACTCTGATTATGCAAGTAACAAAGACAACATGAAATCCACTACTGCATTCTACTACACTTGGGCTGGGAACTGCATATCCTGGAAAAGTCAACAACAATCCATTGTTGCCCTTTCATCTACAGAGGCTGAGTACATAGCAGCAACTGAAGCTTCTAAGGAAGCAGTTTGGTTACAAGGTATCTTGTATGAGGTTAAAGGTAAAAAGTATCTGCCTATTTTAAATATGGACAGTCAAAGTGCCTTATATCTCTATAAAGACCCTGTGTATCATGAAAGAACTAAGCATATAGATGTCAGGTTCCACTTTATAAGAGATATGGTGGATAAGCAGACTATTACTGTAAAGAAAATAAAAGGTGATATTAACCCTGCTGATTTTGGTACCAAAATTGTACCAACTAACAAGTTTGTGTTCTGCAGGAATGCACTCCACATCAATGATGTAACGTGAGATGTGGCCTTGAGTCTATGATGAAAGGGGTCACTCACCTAGAAGAGTGTGCACGAAGTTTCCAGTGATGAAGATTACTCAAACTTAGATTAAGAGGGCATTTGTAAATGTTGTAATCTATAGTTTGTATCTATGTAATTAAGCAAATGGTAGAACGAGCCAATAGAGATCGAGAACCGGGTCGAACCGCCAGAGAACCGGGTCCAAGACAGGTGAACCGAGCACGATAACACAAGGAGCCGAACCGGGTTTAACAAGAAACCCCAGCCCAGCCGGTTGGATGGCTTGTTCCCGGGTTGGTTTCTCCAGATGGGTTGCTGGGCCTTTTTTGAAGACAGGCCCATGTTATTTGAGCTTGATCCAGTTGTGGTTGTTAAATGAAACGCTGTGTTTCATCTCCAGCTCCTCACGTGACCCAGCTATAAAAGCCCTCACCTGGCTCGTTTGCTGCTTACCCTAGCTTCCTGTATAGTTTCCACTCACAAAGAGAAAAGAGAGAAAAAGAGAGAAGAGAAGTGTACGCCTCGCCCGCGGTGGTCTCCTCGGTGGTTGTCCTTCCCGGCGGTGTTACTTGGCGTATTCGGTGGCGAGCTCAAAGAAGCTTCTATCTCGAAGTTTCTCAGCCTTGATTGGGGGCCGAAATCCTTTCACTCGTCTTCTTCCTTTGTCTCTGTTTCTTTGTCTCTAGTTTTCTGGTTCTCTGTGTGGTTTGTCGTTCTTGTCTCTTGGCTTGTAACCTTGCTTGAACTCTCTGGAAAATTAGTGCATGCTTGGGGTGAGTCTCCCCGCTGAGACTCCGCAGAGTGGGCTTCGCCGAACTGCGTGAACATTTCTTTGTGTCCTTTATGCTTTTACGATTCTTTAGCCGTGTATTGCTTTGCGAATTTTACGATTGCGTTTTGGATCGTTCGGATCTGTTCATTGAGATTTACAGTATATTTTCATGCAGGTAGTATATATTGTCGATTCGCACATCCTATACACAAAAGTACGAGATGAGAATTGGACAAGTATGTTACGTATGAGTGGGAGATGTTGGATATATGTATTTATTTATCATACATATTTAATCCACCCAAAAGATATGATATTGTATGTTTCCTAAATAGATAAAACTAGGGTTTTTTAGTTTGCTCTGTGATCAAGGAGGATCTTGATAAAATATAATAATAGATATTATCTTGGGCAGAAAAAGATCTACTGACCTGCAAAGATTGTTTTCTCTACACATCAAGATCAGAAAAACACACAAGACACGTCAATCTCTTCCCTCTTCATTCTCTCATCAAATAGTATAGGTTAAGAATACTGTGTATGTTAGTGGTCTACACCTCTAACAAGCCACCCGGTGATCATAGTTCGAAGGTAAAGGTACTCTCAAGATCGCTTCCGCTAGTTTCTTGACAATCCAGGTATTCTGAATAAACCTTAAATTTCCAACATAATTTAATCTCAAATTGCTTATCAGTTTCAAAATTAATTCATAAATTGGGTTGTAATTTTGTGAAATAAGAAATGGTTAAAAGGATATTTAAGTTTTGCTATAACGGAGTCTTTCCGTCTATGTAAGGAAAATTTTGTTTCCCTCCTCTTTTCTGTCGGTGGTGAGGGTTTTCCAGCCTTCGTGCTAGTTCTTGTTGTTTTCTTCTTCTTTCAATCTCTTTTCTTTTTGCCTTCCTATGGCGATTCCTATAAATCATGATCTCTATATCACCCATGTTGGAACTCATTATTTGAATGTGGCGCCGGTCACTTTTCCGGGCACAATTCTGGTGGGCTCCGGCCATTGTCAACACCGGAAAATGGAAGCATTGGCTTCGTTTACATGAGTACATTCTCGTAGTGTACTCATACGACAAAAATAATTTCCGTTTGAATGAGAAATGGAGGCCCAAAGTAGCTTGCATGAAGTGCAAGACTTGGGTAAAATATTGGGATAAAAGTGTATCCCACATTGGAAGTTTGGAGACAAATCTCCTAATATATATAAGGGGAATATGGACCTAAGGGTCTGACCTTGGGTCATTACCCATTTTCAATGGGGAGAGGACCTAGCTCATCAAGCCCACACGCGCGCCGAGTCGAGTCGGGTCGGGCGAGCGAGCGAGCCGTGCCGGGGTTGGGTTGGATCGGGGGTCTTTTTGGGCCGATCCAGAAGGTCCATTAATGGGCTTTGACCCATTTATGACATAAGATCTGTAATGTTAACTAGCAGATTTGTAACTCCCTCCTCTTGTGTAACGTTCTTTGAAACGTAACTTTCGAAGCTCTTTAAAACGAGTGATAGCTCTCTCATTCGAGACATCGAACACAACGATCCTTCTCTTCCTCCTCTCTGTTTTCTTCCGAAAATTGGGTCTGAGAGTACACGCAGATCCGTGGGTTCGTTAGCTCTTGTTACTGGGTTGTGCGGTTTAAGAGATCGTCGCAGTTGTATCCTGGGATTCGGAACGTCAACAACCGTCACACTACGGGGCGTTTTCAGAATTAAGGAAAGAGATTTCGGTCTCGACTCTGCATCCGTTCTTCGTTCGGTATTTCTAAACTTTAGATTTCCTTAATCCATGTTCGTATATTTGCAGTTTAAAGCTTTCGTATGCATATAGGAAATTATGTTTCTACAACCCACACTGTATGACAAGAAATTGATGGAGGTTTCCCAAACACCTATTACTTCTCTCAATCTTTTTGGCAAGTTGTACACCACTAAACCTTTCAATATTCATGCCCTTCGTAACACCCTCACACTTGCCTGGAAGCTGAAACATGGGTTTGTTTTGCAAGAGATATGTACTAATCTTTTTGCAATTCAGTTTAATTGCCTTGAAGACAAACTAAAGGTTATCGAGGATGGGAAAGAAAGTTTCCTTTCACTCTGCTTGGTTCTGGGTTCGAGTACATGATCTTGCTTTCATTGCCATAACAAAGAAAACTGAATCTGTAATCAGACAACTCTTTAAGAATTTCTTTCCATCTCTAGAGGATTGGAACTAGTCTCTTTTAGGATTTCTTCGTAGAAAATTTGAGGTTGATCTCTCTCAACCTTTATGAAGAAGTTCTCTATTAAATTTAGGAGAACTTGGTAAGATTTGGATTTTCTTTCAGAATTAAAAGCTACCTAACTTTTATTATGCTTGCGGGAAATAGGGTCATATTCAGCCAGATTGGGATGATGATGACGCAAGAACTTTTGAAAACCAATATTGTTGAAACCCGATTCAACCCTTCGTGAAGACGTCGAGGGTCAACACACCCTCGACCCGGGTGTACTAGGAATTTGTTTGTTTTCGGGGATGTCCTCAGCAACTTCCCAGTCTCTGGCTTCACGTAGGGCGGGACCTCCGGCTTCACGGTTCAGTTCTGATATTGGTATTATTTCTTCACCCCTCTCTAGATTGCGTGTAGTTGTTCCCGAGCTCCAGCAACCTTCTCATATGCGAGATTCACCTGAAAACACCCCGAAAATGGCTTTCCCCGGGGCGGGCTCTCCGACGCTCAAGTCAGTTTTCCATACGAAGGGCATACATGTATATATTTATATATAGAGAGGGAGAGAGAGAGATTAAGGTTGAAAGGTTTATTAACCTGCCGAATTACCTTGACCGAGTATACTCACTCTTTATTGTATTAGTCGGGCATTGGGCTTTTCAGTGGTAATTATTCCACCAAAGGCATAGTAATGAGCTAACGTAGACTTTCTAATATTCAAACAAGACGTCGAGCATGTATAGATGATCTCAGAAGCTATGTAATCACCTCATATATCAAGCAAAGTATTAAAATCACTAGCCTCCTGTGACCCGCCTAGGTGCAGCTGTAATTCGACGCTCAACCTATTAGGGTGTATCCGAGATAGCCCCGCGAGGCCAAGTTCTACCAATATGATCTAGGCCTGAAACTTAGGTCTATTAATTATCAAGAGTTATTCTATATTAGCATGCCAATTGCATTCTACCAATATTCTCTTCGTATCTCTGGCTAATTAATTAGAGTTTGATACTAGCTTAGCTTCTCCTTTCTCATGTTTCTAGCTAATTGATTAGAGCTTAACCTTGCCAAGACAGAATACGCACATACACATTGCACATCAAGCATTGCACGCGGGGAAACGTTACTATCGGACTAAGCATGCACTTAGCCTTAATTGAGAGAGTGAATGAGTCGAATCGAGATCGAACACGCACCTTGTAGCTCAACCGACGAGATTGGCTATAGAAAGTGGCCGGGAAAGGAGAAGCGGGCTTCGAGAGCCATCGACCACTTTGGGTAGCCACCGACGGGCACCACCAACTGGGCGTCGAGGAGAGAGGAGAGTTGGACAGCATAAATGCCCCTTCCGACGCCGGAGCAACCCAGAAATAGCCCCTGAACGTTCCTCTTGCTCCGATCCGGCAAGGCGGAGCTGATGGAGCCACCGGAGGGGGCGACGACTCTCTCTCTATCTCCAAAACCGTGGCCTCTCCCTCCAGAAAGTGAAGCTCCCTTTCTCTCCCATCGCTTCCTGTCGAGCTTCAGAGAGCTCCCATCTCCAATTGCTCTTTTGTTGTTGCCCTTATCGGAAATTCCCCATTGGAGCCTTTCTCGGTGTTTGCTCTGACCTCCCCCCCCCCCCAGAAAACTCGCTCTCCAGATCCTCCTCCTTGTTGATTTCTCTTTCACCCTAAAAATAAGGATTTGGGCCTCTTATTCTTTATGGGCCTTGAGCCCACTGAAATCTGGCACCCACAGCCAGCCCCCCAAGCCCTTCGGCTTCACGTAGAGAAGGTGAAGGTTTGGTTCACTGGTGGCCGCACAAGAACCTGTATTCGTCCATGTTCCTCGCATATCTTTCTTGCAAGTTGTCTCCTTTTTTTTCTCTTCCATTTCGAGGAGTGACTAAGCTAATCGTTGTCTTACAGATAGGTTCTCTCTTATTTTGCTCGTTTTCCGCGTCGTCTCTCATTTCGTATTGATTTTTGAACCATCTCTATGGTTGGATGGAGCACAGGTTAAAGTGCAAGTTTGTGAGTGAACTGGTAGAGTGGCGCATAGCCTCGAGATATTGCACTTTGAGTTCGCGAGGGAACTCATCGAGTGGGACGCGAAGCCCCGAGACATAGTTTTTAGAGTTCGCGAGGGAACTCGTCGAGTGGGGCGCGAAGCCCCAAGACATAGCTTTTAGAGTTCGCGAGGGAACTCGTCGAGTGGGGCGCGAAGCCCCGAGATATAGCTTTTAGAGTTCGCGAGGGAACTCGTCGAGTGGGCGCCAAGCCCCAAGACATAGCTTTTAGAGTTCGCGAGGGAACTCGTCGAGTGGGTGCCAAGCCCCAAGACATTGCTTTTCGGGGAGCATGGCTCCACTCTGGTTAGGTCGCTTCTGGGTGTGCTTTGCACTCTGCTTTTAATTGTTTACTCATATTTGTTTTATTCTTGCTCTATCATTTTCTTGTTAATAGTGTAAGCATGAACCTTGTTATCTGAAGGAAAATACGAGTTTCCCATTGAGGGCTTACAGACTTGCGCGTAGAGGAGCACATGCATGTGCGTCATATAAAAGAGACTCGTGAAGGGGGGATGCGTTTGTGAACAAAGGACATGCCAAGCGTCGGAGAGAGCAATCCCATAGAGGGTATATGGGAGGGGGTGATTTCTCTAGCTTGCTCGTGTTGCTCAGCTTGCTTTCTCACTCTCTGTTTGTTTGCTTTCTCGTATTACTTCTGTTATTTGCTTTTTCATGTTGTTTATACATTTGTCTTCTTGTATTTTCTTTTTACTCGCTTTCTCAAGTCCATGGAGGGTGCATGGTTGGGTAGTTATGAGCGAAGGGAAACCTTTTGTGAAGGCCTTGAAGTGAAGATCTTTGTGAAAGAGAGCTTTTGTGAAGGACTTGTTTTCGTGGATGATGGGCCTTCATCAGGAATGGCTTACGTGAAGCATTGCCTTCGCGAAGGGACATGGGCATAAGCCGAGAAGCCACGAGTATGGGCCACGAGTACTACCCAAGGATCAGTAAAGCCTTCGTGAAGGCGATTTCACTAGATTTCTCGCGTCGTCGTTTAACTTGCTTTCTCATATTATTTTTCTTGTATTACTTTCTTGCATTGCGTTTGTACTTGCTCTTTCACATTGTCTTAATTTTGTAGTTCATGAATGGAACATGAACTACAAGAGCAGAGTATCGTCTTCTAGCGAGCACAGTCGTGTCCCTAGTAGACGTCTTTACCGGAGACTCGCTTGGGATGAGGTCGGTCACCTTCGCCAGAGAGGCGCCCTAAAAGACGTCTCATTCTCCCGGAGAATCATTACAAGGCCAGGCACGATCGTGCCCCTCGCTGCAGTGGGGAAAACCTTTCTGAGGAGGACTCGCCCCCTTGTGTTACCCTTTTCATGCTTTCATAATGTGGTTGCTATTGAGCAAGGTTCTTTGATGGATAACGATGTTTGGTCCAATGGATTCAACATCCTGTTTTAAGTTTCCCTTACTTGTTTCGCATATGTTGCTAGCTGCATTTAGCATATGAATTATGTGTGCATATAACTCTTCGCGTAGCTCACTCGCGAGGCTGACTATGCCGTGCGCGCTGTTTTTGGGCATGTCTTGATTAACTTTGGCTTGGTTATCATGTTAATTACTCGGGCAGACCGCGCATTTTTGACTTTGTTCGCGTACAACCCCCTTCTCTCCCCCCCCATCCCTCCTACTAGTTTGCGAACTGGAGGAGGGATTGCAGAAGGGGTTGTCAGGGGGGTTAGCTCATTGTTTTTGGTATCTGTTATGGTGCCTGCTCTTAGAGCCATCTTGTATGTTTTGGACACGTGTGAAGAATGTAGCATGGTAAATGCAGTGAAGCTTTACATTGGGCAAAATGATGTATCTACAACTCTCGCTTTTTGAAGAGCAATAAGTAGAATATATGAACTTACTACTTCTTTCGCGTGTCTCTTTGTCTCCAGCATTTCTGTTTGTAAATTGCCCCTTGATGTATCCTCGCAAAGGCGTACCTCATTGCCACTTAGGTTCTTGCAGGCGATAGCTGCCCTTTTAACTTGTTGAGTTTTTCTCGAGTACGAATTGCTTTAACACCTGCATTGCTTTTTCTCGTGTATATTGCTTCTCAAGGGTGTTGCTTTCATGATTTGCTTATGTAATAGTGTTCAATGGTTATTTGTTTCACACGCGTATTGCCTTTGGTTATTGCTTTTGATGCTTGCTCTTAACAATTGCTTTAACTCGCGCATACTCGCTAGTGTTGCTACGCGCACTGACCAATGCTTGCCAAGCCGGTACCGTCTGGTATTGCTACGCGCACTGGCCAATACTTGCCAGGCCAATGTCGTTCATGTTGCTATGCGTACCGCCGACTCTCGGCCGGTACCGTTTGGGTGTTGCTACGCGCACTGGCTAATCCTTGCCAAGCTAGTGTCGTCTGGGTATTGCTACGCGTACCGTCGACTCTCGGCTGGTACCGTTTGGGTGTTGCTATGCGCACTGGCTAATCCTTGCCAAGCCAGTGCCGTCTGGGTATTGCTACGCGTACCTCCGACTCTCGGCCGGTACCGTTTGGGTGTTGCTACGCGCACTGGCTAATCCTTGCCAAGCCAGTGTCGTCTGGGTATTGCTACGCATACCGCCGACTCTCGGCCGGTACCGTTCGGGTGTTGCTATGCGCACTGGCTAATCCTTGCCAAGCCAGTGCCGTCTAGGTATTGCTACGCATACCGCCGACTCTCGGCCGGTACCGTTCAGGTGTTGCTACGCGCACTAGCTAATCCTTGCCAAGCCAGTGCCGTCTGGGTATTGCTACGCATACCGCCGACTCACAGCCGGTACCGTTTGGGTGTTGCTATGCGCACTGGCTAATCCTTGCCAAGCCAGTGCCATCTGGGTATTGCTACGCGTACCGCCGACTCTCGGCCGATACCGTTTGGGTGTTGCTACGCGCACTGGCTAATCCTTGCCAAGCCAGTGCCGTCTGGGTATTGCTACGCGTACCGCCGACTCTCAGCCGGTACCGTTTGGGTGTTGCTACGTGCACTGGCTAATCCTTGCCAAGCCAGTGCCGTCTGGGTATTGCTATGCGTACCGCCGACTTTCAGCCGATAGCGTTTGGGTGTTGCAACGCGTATTGGCTCGATGTGGCTGAGCCCAATACCGTCTGGTGTCGCTCACTTTGTTCAAACTCGCTTGTACTCGCACATATTTGATTTTTCTTGTGCACATTTGCTTTTTCTTGCACATACTTGCTCTTTGGTATTTTGGGTTATGTATTGCTTAATAATTCGCAAATGCGTTATTTTAGGGTGTTTTGCTTTGCGTACTTTGTTATCACGTATTGCCTTTATCGTATCGCATTTGTAATTTGCTTTCTTTAAGCCCGTGGAGGGCGTGCGGCTGGGAAGCCATGCGTGAAGGGAGGCCTTTGTGAAGGCTGAGAGGCGGAGGCCTTCGTGAAGGGGAGACCTTCGCGAGGGGGTGTCTTCGTGAAGGCAATAGGCTCAAGCTGGGGAGCGAAGAGCACATGCCAAGAGTTCTTCGCGAAGGTCGGGAAAGGCCAAGCGAAGAATGGGAAAGCCAAGGGCAAAGGCCGGGGAGGCCTTCGCGGTGGAGGCCTTCGCGGTGGAGGTCTCGCTAGCTTTTCTTACGATGTTGCTCCATTCGCTCTAAAGTGCAGTGTCTCTTCCCTTTCGACCTCATATTGCTTTTCTTCTTACATCCTTGTAAAAGGCATGAGTGGTGGCGAGCGGAGTGACGCTGTAGATTGCGTCGGCTTGAGAGACGTACGAGCCCCAGCCGTTGTAAGAGGTCGTAAAGCCTACGTGAAAACAAGGATAAAGTAGTGAGAGCTATGCGAAGTGTAAGTAGAGAGGAGCGAAGGCTAACCGAAACCGAGGTGGAGTGTAGTGGAGCTTGGTTGCCAGAGGTTCTTCGTAGAGCGGACATTTCGTCATGACAAGAGCAGTCCTAGTGGTGAGGACATCCCTACGGTCGGCGCCAGTGTTGAAACCCGATTCAACCCTTGGTGAAGACGTCGAGGGTCAACACACCCTCGACCCGGGTGTACTAGGAATTTGTTTGTTTTCGGGGATGTCCTCAACAACTTCCCAGTCTCTGGCTTCACGTAGGGCGGGACCTCCGGCTTCACGGTTCAGTTCTGATATTGGTATTATTTCTTCACCCCTCTCTAGATTGCGTGTAGTTGTTCCGGAGCTTCAGCAACCTTCTCATATGCGAGATTCACCTGAAAACACCCCGGAAATGGCTTTCCCCGGGGCGGGCTCTCCGACGCTCAAGTCAGTTTTCCATACGAATGGCATACATGTATATATTTATATATAGAGAGGGAGAGAGAGAGATTAAGGTTGAAAGGTTTATTAACCTGCCGAATTACCTTGACCGAATATACTCACTCTTTATTGTATTAGTCGGGCATTGGGCTTTTCAGTGGTAATTATTCCACCAAAGGCATAGTAATGAGCTAACGTAGACTTTCTAATATTTAAACAAGACGTCGAGCACGTATAGATGATCTCAGAAGCTATGTAATCACCTCATATATCAAGCAAAGTATTAAAATCACTAGCCTCCCGTGACCCGCCTAGGTGCAGCTGTAATCCGACGCTCAACCTATTAGGGTGTATCCGACCCGCGAGGCCAAGTTCTACCAATATGATCTAGGCCTGAAACTTAGGTCTATTAATTATCAAGAGTTATTCTATATTAGCATGCCAGTTGCATTCTACCAATATTCTCTTCGTATCTCTGGCTAATTAATTAGAGTTTGATACTAGCTTAGCTTCTCCTTTCTCATGTTTCTAGCTAATTGATTAGAGCTTAACCTTGCCAAGATAGAATACGCACATACACATTGCACATCAAGCATTGCACGAGGGGAAACGTTACTATCGGACTAAGCATGCACTTAGCCTTAATTGAGAGAGTGAATGAGTCGAATCGAGATCGAACACGCACCTTGTAGCTCAACCGACGAGATTGGCTATAGAAAGTGGCCGGGAAAGGAGAAGCGGGCTTCGAGAGCCATCGACCACTTTGGGTAGCCACCGACGGGCACCACCAACTGGGCGTCGAGGAGAGGGGAGAGTTGGACAGCATAAATGCCCCTTCCGACGCCGGAGCAACCCAGAAATAGCCCCTGAACGTTCCTCTTGCTCCGATCCGGCAAGGCGGAGCTGATGGAGCCACCGGAGGGGGCGAAGGCTCTCTCTCTATCTCCAAAACCGTGGCCTCTCCCTCCAGAAAGTGAAGCTTCCTTTCTCTCCCATCGCTTCCTGTCGAGCTTCAGAGAGCTCCCATATCCAATTGCTCTTTTGTTGTTGCCCTTATCGGAAATTCCCCATTGGAGCCTTTATCGGTGTTTGCTCTGACCTCCCCCCCCCCCCCCAGAAAACTCGCTCTCCAGATCCTTCTCCTTGTTGATTTCTCTTTCACCCTAAAAATAAGGATTTGGGCCTGTTATTCTTTATGGGCCTTGAGCCCACTGAAATCTGGCACCCACAAATATAGCTCTTGGTTACGGGCTCCTCCTCTGCCTGTAAAAGTCTTCTTTGCTACTGCTAAAAGCAAAGATGGTGAGTGCACTCCTAAGAAAGACAAATCCATAGGAGGTAGAAGGTTGTTGGATTCAGTTTTAAATGGTGATTCTGTCGACAACTCTGAGGTTGATATCGTTACCCCAATCACAACGCCTGCTGAGGAAGTGGATACGATTGTCAATCAAGTGGCTCATCTGGAGATGCAGAGGACTGTTAATTCTTCTGTTGGGACTGTTATTCCTGTTGTTTGTCCAAATCCTGCTCAGTTTGCTCCTACTTGCATTGATTGTGCCGAAGAAAACCTTACCCTGTCTTTGCCTACATTAGCAGATGTCCAAGGCCATGTGTCTTACATTGGTAAAGAGGCTTTATAGGTGGCACCTTTATGCCCTTATAACACTTCTTTCAAGAAAAGTAGTTGGACTAGGAAGTCAAAGACTGTTGATTCTCTTATGCAAGGCACTAATTTCCAAGGGGGTAAGAGGAGTTGTCCTTTTCCCTCTTCACTACTACAACTCCAACCATGATATCGGCATAAGAAGAGTCATCCTCTTTCTGTCGGAAGATATGAAAATCCTAAGCTATAATTGCAGAGAGATGGGAAGACCTCGTGCAATTAATCGGGTCAGAAAATTGATTAAGGAAGAACTTCCCGATGTTCTTTTTCTTATGGAAACTAAATCCTCTAGAAGTTATATGTATGATATTGCACAGAAGTTGGGTATTGTTGGTTGTTTTGCTACTAATAGTCATGATAGAGGTGGGGGTATTGCTTTATTCTGGGATTACTATGTACAACTTCCTATTCTATCTACTACCAGACATCATGTGGATTTCAGTTTTGGTAATCATCCAAGAAATCCTCCCTCGAGAACTACATTTTTCTATGGATGGCCTGAGGCCCACAACAAGCACATCTCTTGTAGCTTATTAAATACTTTTTCTCATGATGGCTTTAATAAATAGATTTGTCTTGATGACTTTAATCAAATCATGTTTTCATATGACAAACTTGGTGGCTCTCTTGCATATCTTCCTGCTATGACTTCATTTCAGTATACTCTAGACTAGTGTAGGTTAAGTCAACTTCGTTGGATTGGAGGGCCTTTTACCTGGTCTAATGGTAGGTCTGGTCATGCTTCAATTCAGGAGAAAACTTGATCGAGCTTTTGCTACTTATTCTGGCATAAATCTTTCCCTAATGCTCTTGTTTCAAATTTGGGTTACTAGGGGTCTGATCATACTGGTATTTCTGTTGTTCTTGATCATCTTGTTGGGTCTTCTTAGAAGACAAGGAAAAATAAGTTGTTTCTCTTTGAATCCATGTGGAATGATGCACCTGGTTTCAATAATCTTGTCCACAACACTTGACACTCTCTTCTATGTCCTTCTTTCCTATCCAAATTGAATCATACTCAGCAGGGTTTACAACCCTGGAATCGTGTCAAGTTTGGGAATATTGATAGAAAACTCACTGCTCTACAGCATGAGTACTCAATACGTATTTCTCATCCTTGCTCAACTTTTCAAATTTCTATGCTTTGTAAGTTGATGAAGGATGAGGAGGTTTTGATGGATCAACAAGAGAAGATATGGCATCAGCGTTCATGTGAAAATGAGTTGTTTTGTGGTGATAGAAATATAAAGTATTTTCTTGAGAAATCTAGTAATAGAAAGAGAAGAAATTTTGTAAAAAACTCAAGAATGATGGTGGGTCCATGGCTACATCCTACGATCAGTTCGAAGAGGTTTCCACTTCTTACTTGAAGGATCTATTCTCATTTGATGTTCATCCTATTCCTGCAAATATGTTGAATGGTATCTCTAGAAGAATTTCTAATGAGGAACATGCTTGTCTGCTAGCTCCTTTCACTGAATTTGAGGTTCTTTCACTTGTTGAACATATGCATCATTCAAGTATTGTTGGCAAGGATGTCCTTTCCTTTGTGCTAAATTTTTTGAATGATGCACCTCTGCCTTTCCAGGTCAATGATACATTCCTCTCCCTTATCCCCAAAATTGACCATCTAGTGTGCATGACTGAACTCAAGCCTATTATCTTGTGCAATATTGCTTACAAACTTATCTCTAAATGTATTGCAAATAGGATGAAACCTCTGTAATCCGAATCTATTAACCCCAATTAGAGTGCTTTTATTTCTGGTCGGTCAAATACAGACAATGTTGTTGCGGCAGCTGAATGCTTTCATTACATCAAGAGGAAAAAGACTAGAAATAGAGGTTTTATAGCCTTTAAGTTGGACATGTCTACAGCTTTTGACAAGGTCAAATGGGGTTTCTCGGAGGCTATAATGCAACATATGGGCTTTCATGGGAACTGGATTGAGCTTGTTCTTAAATGTACGTGTGTGTTCTTTGTCATTCTCAATCTTTTTTAATGGATCTCCCACTCACTCCTTTGTTCCTTCGCGAGGCTTATGAGAAGGAGATCATCTGTCTCCTTATCTTTTCCTTCTTATTATGGAGGGACTTTCAAGCATCTTTAAAATATCTCATGATGAAAGTCTTCTACATAGTTTGAAAGTTGCTACATGTATCTCTCATCTCTTTTTGCTGATGACTGCTTAATCTTTGCTAGAGCTAATTTACAAGAGGCAGCTACTCGTGCTGCTTTAATTCAGTTGTATGGCTTCAGGCAGGTTAATTCTAATGATAAATATCTTGGCCTCCCAACTTTTCTTGAGAGATCAAAGAAAGTTATTTTCCAACAAGTGATCGACAAGGTTAGGAAAAAGGCCAAAGGTTGGAAAACTAGCTCAAGCAGCCAGAGAAGTGGTAATTAAATCAGTTTTTCAGGCAATCCCTTCCTATATCATGAGTTGATTCAAACTTCATGTTTCTATTTGATAAGAGTTAGACACAGTTGTTTCCAAATTTTGTGGGGATCTCAAGATAAGAAAAACTGCATTTGTCCAAATGGAAACATCTTTGCCTAAGGATGTTGGTGGTATGTGTTTTTGAAATTTTGAAGCTTTCAACCTTTGTTTACTTCCAAAGAAAATATGAAGATTCCTTTTCAATCTTCGCTCTATTCTTGGGTTCATGTTAAAAGCAAGATATTTTCCTAAGGCTAATATTTTAAATGCACCTTTGGGCTCAAATCCAATCTATGTTTGGAGAAGCTTGCAACATGCCATCTGGGTGGTTCAACAAGTTTTTTTTTTGAGAGCTTAGCAATAGCCTTGATGTCAAGTTATGGAATGATAATTGGTTGGCTTGTCCTCACTCTTTAAGATTCATTTCTCCTCTTATTCAGCTTGAATCTGATCTTTCTGTTGTAGACTTTTATGATTGAAACTTGGATGATTGGAAATGGGATGAGCTACAATTCATACTTGTTGATTATGAAAACCTCTCCATGATCTTCACCTGATCTCGTCATAGACTCCAGATACTAGAAGATGTTTTTATTCCAAATATGGTGAATTTTCTGTCAAATCTTTTAGAGTTTTTTTGAGTTTATGGAACCAAGCTAAATCTTCTAATGCTAAATCTAGAACGAATTCTGATACCATTTAGAAGAAAGTTTGGAAACTTAATGTCGTTCCTAAGGTGAAGAATTTTCTTTGGAGAGTTGTTAAAGCTTACATTCCTTGTTTGCAGATTTTGAAATTCAGGAACATTGTCTCCTCTGATGTGTGTTCTTTATTTTGTAAAAAGCTAGAATATGTGCTTCATCTTCTGCTTGGTTGCTCTTTTGCTAAAGATTTCTGGAGTTTATTCCTCAACTTTATTCTTCCACTACTCTTAAGCCAACCTCTTTTTGGGATTCGTAGTCCTTTGTAGTTAATTAAATCACTCCAACTTATCAAGATCTTTGGGCAACCTGCATTTAGATTCTTTGGACTAACATAAACAATAGAATTTTTGAAAATTCTAATGCTAGTCCTCAACAACTATTCCAGCAAGTCGCCTCAAAACTTCTTTCTTCTCAAACTTCTTTCTTCTCAAACTTCATCAACTTGTTCTCATGCTCTTCCTCAGGTCAACTACAATGATCAAATTTCCCCAAGCTCTTATGCCTACTTTCTTGTGATTCTAGTTGCTCCTCTGATGGTAATGTCACTTTTGGTTTTTCTTTGTGTCGTCCTAATGGATCGTTGATTGTGCTAGGGAGTAAATCCTCAAAACCATGCACTGTCATTGAATCTTTAGTGGCACATTCAGTCATTTGGGGTTTAAAGACTGCTTCACGCGTTTTGACTGCAGAAAAATGGTAGACCTCTGTGGCTCCTCTGTTGTTCATAGAACTAATTTTGGTTTACTAGTTATGTATATCAAACAATTATTTGCCTCTTTTAATTTTGGTTCTTTAGTTTTCATTCCGATGGATATAAACACTTTTGCTCATGCTGTTGCACAACATGGTTTGTCCTTGCCTAACATGACAATGATATTTTACTTTCATGTCTCTCGAATGTCTGTGTAGCTTGTCTCCATTGATAGTTAATGAAATCTATTATTTTCCATTAAAAAAAGAAATGGTCAAAGGCATCATTTCAGATAAATGACACCCCTAATATAATTGATCTTTTAGAACATAAAAATAAAACATCAACAAAGTCTGGCCCAAGGGTGATGGTTGCTGAAAGGGGATCTGAGTCTTCAAACTCCACCATTGTCAAGAAAATTGAGAATATTGTTCTCCAAACCACCACTGAAGATGCCTCCTCTTACTCGGACACCCCTAAGAGTAAGGAAGATGAACCTGGATCCTCAACCACCCCCAAGAGGAACAAGAAGAAGAAAGTTTCCTATTAATAAAGTACTCCCCTTTGTTGTTGACTGACTTGTGTGATGTTACCATTATCTTTACTCATACTTTGGTCTGTTGTCATCAAGGTCTGAATATTTATAGCTCTACTTTGGTGTTTACTAGTACTTGTGTCTGGCTATTGGCTTTATTTTGTAAGCACCATGTGCCCTTCTGGTGTAAGCCTTGGCCTAGTAATTGTCCTTTCATTTCTAGACGTATCAATGGTCCCAACTAGTGTTTCTACTAGGCCATAGTCAATGATAGTCACTACTTTTAGTATTACTCCATCTATTTTATCTGCATTCATTTCCTGGTGCCTAAACCTTACATCATTAGTAACTGTAAGCATCGACTTATCTGTTGGACTGCACACCTCACCTACTACAATCCCCGAAAAAAAGATAAGTGTTCTTATCCCTACAATCTCTATGATACTCTACATGCATCTCAATACTTTGTCACTAATTTCTTTCACAATTAGCAGGATCTCCATAATCTATGTCCTGAATTCCCTTTGTTCCTTGTTGATGGACACTATCAACCACAACTCAAGATTCACCCTTTGATTTTGTCTTCAATCAACATTCTACATGTTCTCAGTGAATTCAACTACATCATCTCAAGTTCATATCTGCCTTTTTTTTAGCATAGTTAACATTTTTAGTAGTTTAATCTATAACTCTTTATCTCTAGCCTAGCATTCTAGATTAACCGAGTTTTACATTTACTTTAATTTGACATGGTGTCTCACCACTGTCTTGCCTGTGTGCTACAACAACCTCTTACTGATTATTATAGGTGGCATGTTTGTTCCTAATCTCCTCCTGATCCCCTCCCCCTATTTTATTACGAAAAAGCTAAATGCACACGATTCTACGTCTAAATGGACGCTATTATACACGCTTAAGGTAAGCGTACGGTTTTATGCGCTTAAGCTACGCGTGCAGGGGTATTGTGGCCATTTTGAAAATACATGAATGAACTACATGCTTAAGTTAAGCGTGTAGGTACACGCTTAAGTTAAGCGTGTAGTGGCATGGGCTAGTTATTTGGGCCGGCCCAAATAACTAGCCCATGCCCTAGCCAAACCAAACGCTTATCTTAAGCGTGTAGTTACACGCTTATCTTAAGCGTGTAGTTACACGCTTAACTTAAGCATGTAACTACACGCTTAAGAAGACGAGCCGTCTTCTTCCTCCCGCCGAGCTCTCAAACCTAAAAAAAAGTTGAATTCGATTCGTCAAATCTCTCTTCCCTTTGCTTCGATTGTTGCAATTAACCATGGATTTGGGTTTTGGTGGGTTGGGCGACCCGATTGGCGGCGGAGAATGGGCCAAAACCGGCGACAGAGCGGCGGGCGAAACCGGCGACTATGCGGGAACGACGGGTGGCGCGACAACAGCGGCCGACGCGGCAATGGCTAGCGGCGCGAGTGGTGGCGGGAGGAGCCCTTGGCTGGCGGTGGAGGTGGAAAGCGAGGAGGAGGAGGAGGTGGCCATGGTGGTTTCCGGCGGAGTTCGGACCCGAGGTGGAAATGGAGGTCGAGCTAGGACCCGAGCGCAACCGAGGGCGACTCCGATTGAGGCGGAAACGACTCCGATGGCGCCTGTATCGAGTCCGATCGGTCTCCGAGCGGTATTTTTTTAAATATGAAATTTATCATTATTTTCGTAATTGTTTTCGTAAATATATTTGTTAATATTTGATTTAATTTGGAATAGAATAATATAGTTATGGATTATCGTTTAGATTATGATTTAATTCGGATTAGTTATGGATTAGAATTAGTTATGCCTTAATTTTTGTATTAGTTAACATATATTTAGATTTCAATGTTATTAATTATTAATTTGGATTAGAATGCATTATCGTTTAAATTTTGAATTAATTCGGATTAGAATAATATAGTTATTGATTAGTTATGGATTAGAATCAATTATTAGATTTTGTATTAGTTAACATATATTTAGGTTTTAATGTTATTAATTATTAATTTGGATTAGAATGCATTATCGTTTAAATTTTGAATTAATTCGGATTAGAATAATATAGTTATTGATTAGTTATGGATTAGAATTAATTATTAGATTTTGTATTAGTTAACATATATTTAGGTTTTAATGTTATTAATTATTAATTTGGATTAGAATGCATTATCGTTTAAATTTTGAATTAATTCGGATTAGAATAATATAGTTATTGATTAGTTATGGATTAGAATTAATTATGCCTTAATTTTTGTATTAGTTAACATATATTTAGAATTTAATATTATTAATTATTATTTACGGATTAGTTATAGATTAGTTATGGATTAGAATTATTGGCTCGTATATTTACATTTTATTTAGAAATTAACTAATACCTAAACCATTATAAAAACTATCTATACAATAGATGAAATAAACCTAAAAAAGTTAAATGACATCTAACACAAATGCAAAAGTGATATACCGAAATGTATAAGTATAGTAAATTTTAAAATGAATTATATAAGGCCCTAATCTAATAAGTATACAAAAAATTAGAGTATACTGGCGGCCCTCACCCCTACGGGGCGTACAGAGCCGACACCGGTAGTGGCCGACCGCACACGGCGTGTTGGTGTTTCTGATTCTATCCGTCGCCGCGGTGGTCTTGTCAGTGCTGATATATTGTCGACTAGTGGGATATCTTCTCATCCGCCTATGACTGCTGATGATGAGTATATGGAGGACGCCGAGGACATGTCAGCTCAGCATATGTCGGTTGATGATCAGGCTGTTGAGGAGCCGCATCGGGATGATGAGGCAGATTATGTTGAGTCTTTAGAGCCTACATTACCGACACGTGATTTGAGTACGGACGACATTCCATTTTCCCATTCCCATATTTTTTTTGGGTCGGTCCCCACTCCTGTCCTCTCTCCACCTCCTGCCGGTCCTTCTTCCCCACTTCCTGTCGGTCCTTCTTCTCCACTTCTTGCCGGTCCTTATTCTCCACCTCCTGCCAGTCCTTCTTGTCCACCTCCTACCAGTCCATCTATTGTACATACTTACCATCCTTGGATGCCTGGAGGCCCAAGGTGTCCAGTTCTTCTCCTTAGCTACGAGACACACATTGCTCGGGCTATATATGACCTTCTTGTACCCGAGCCGGCTCCTGAGGCAGTTGTGCAGATGCCACCTCCCGTACAACAGAGGAGACAGAGACGTAGAGGAGACACTGCAGCTGTTGACGATGCTCCTCCAGATCCTATTGTTCCTGAGATTGTTGAGCAGCAGCAGCCACGTCTTAGCGGGGTAGCCCGTCGTCAAGCGGAGCAGGATTTGGTATGTTTAACTTCGTAGTTTATGTGTTGAATCTTTAAAATGTTATTTATTAGAAAATGTATACTAATATTAAATTCTGTTCATTCAGAGTTGTAAGATTCTGAGGATCCATTTCTGCTCAGCCCATTGTGCTGCCCACGAGGCTTATATTAGCCCTGAGCCACATATGTGGTTTAGGCTGGCTGAGCAGAGCGGTCTTACAGGTCTACGCACACTTGGCATCGCCTGCAGCATGGATTCTGCATTTGTGGAGAGATGGCATCCCGAGACGAACACATTTCATATGCCCTTCGGAGAGATGACCATCACCCTTGTCGATATTCTCTAGATATTGCGGGTTCCCATATGTGGAAGGAGCTGTACTTTAGACCTCGGTGATGCGGCAGTGAGACAGCACATCTGTACTCATCTGGACGTTGGCCAGGACCAGATGAAGAGTTGGAACAAAGCTGACGGTATTCCTTTGGCCTTTTTAGAGAGTAGACTGGTGGAGATGATGAGGAGTGACGAGCGTGACGAGGGCGTTATTGCTACGTACTACCTCTTGTTGCTTCTCGGCTCGACTGTCTTGGTGGACAAGTCAACTAACGCCATGAAGCACAAGTGGGTGGCGCTTTTGTTTGACCACAACGTTACCGGAGACACTGCATGGGGAGCTGGGATTCTAGCCTACGTGTACCGCAACTTAGGAGAGGCGTCTAGGCGTGGAGCGCAGGGTATTGCATCTTGTGGGATTCTGATTAGGGTAAGATATTGGATGGATTAGTGAAATATTAAGTTACGTTTGAATACTTCGGTCATTAATATCTTTATTTCTTCATTTACAGTGCTGGGTTTGGGCATATTTCCCACATTTTCGGGAAAAATATGTTACCAACCCCCAGGCTTTTGGAGTAGCTGTTCTTGGTGCCTCAGAGGTGCCTAACAATAGAGATTCTGGCTGTTTGATCGCTATACGCCGCATACTGGACGCCATGAGATATGAGGAGGTAGAATAGTTTAGGTTTTTTTCGATATCTTAGTCTTTAATTACAAAAATATGTATTGACTTTACCTTTTTGACTTTACAGGTTACCTGGACCCTTTGGGTGGGGTTGGACTTCCAGGCTCCTGAGGTAGCTCATACTAGGTTTCGCGGTGTACTACGCATTATAGATGTTGAGGAGCCGTACCACCCGGACCGAGTCCTCAAGCAGTTTGGGCTAGTGCAGCCAGTCCCAGTTGTGCCCATTCAACCGTACAAGGCCGTCAGGAATGCATAAATTAAGGGATATGAGGTCAGTTTTGCTGATGAGCTTCTAGTAGCATGGGATGCAGATCCGAGACCGTTGATTGATCTGCATGGACCGGATGCGACTCACTTTTAGGACATGTCTGCCGACTATTTAGATTGGTATGATGAGTGTTCTCATCCCTTGGTCGATCCCGGTTCCGTCAGACATGATCGTCCGGTCGGCCCTATCCATGTCTCTCCAACTGCTAACGCAGTCGCGGTATGCTTATTTTTATTGAATTGTTTGAACGTTTTATCTCTTATTGTGTATATTGCAATAGTTTGACAAATATTACTTATTTTGTATACAGCGCATTTAGGTGGTTGCTGTTGATATCCGCACTTACTTACACACACCCGAGGCGACGACATAGACATCAAAGGACTTGCGATATTATGGCTTGATATGCTGATTGGGCAGCCTCCACCGATGGCCCCACCTCCACCTCGCCAGTCCTAGATGTTTTGTGATTCTGTCACGGAACCTGGCGAAGGTAGTGGCTCGCAGTCACATTAGTTTTTATGTTTGGATTAGACACGATTCATATGTAGGGAGTGTTTCTGTAAATGTTATCTATTTTATCTTATTTGGTTTAGTATGTTTGTTCATGTTTATTATGTCATTTGATACTTACCTCAAAGTACGAAATATCAACATAACTTTACCGAGCCATAACAAGATGTATGAACAACTATAAGAAAATCGACAAAGTACGAAACGATTAACATCGAAAAAACAAATAAGTACAAAATGGAAAGTTAATAGTCCTCTATTTCTAGGTAATATGAAGCATACTTATACAAAAAATGTTAGTATACTTTTATAATACGAGAGAATAATATAAACTTGGTACATGTTAGTATACTTATGTAATACGAGAAAGTAATATGAACTTGGTTCTTCGTCTAGGAGAATGATGGAGCAGTATAAGAAGTTTTATAGTGTCCTCAAAATTCTCATTTTACTCTTGTGGTGGTTGGGGTTAACTTAATTTATGACTGTGCGGTAGATGGGAATTTAAAGAACTGGAGTAGCAGGAGTAATCTTTGCATGCAAACAGTTGTTCAGTACAAGAGTTTTCAAAGTACCTGTCTAGAGCTTTAAAACCCTTGGAATGAATATGTTTCTCAAAATTCTCATTTTACTCTTATGGTGGTTGGGGGTTAACTTTATGAATGTGCGGTAGATGGGAATTTAAAGAACTGGAGTAGCAGGAGTAATCTTTGCATGCAAACAGTTGTTCAGTACAAGAGTTTTCAAAGTACCTGTCTAGAGCTTTAAAACCCTTGGAATGAATATGTTTCTGGCTAATATGTGTAGACAAATAAGTGAGTATAAGCATGATTTCACGCTTATGTTAAGCGCATAACTACACGCTTAAGCAACGCGTGTAGTTATGCGCTTAACATAAGCGTGTAATAATACACGCTAACGTTAAGCGTGTGGTGTATATCCTCTAATTTCTAGGTAATATGAAGCATACTTATGTAATACGAGAAAGTAATATGAACTCGTTACATGTTAGTGTACTTATATAATACGAGAAAGTAATATGATTTCGTTACATGTTAGCATACTTATGTAATACAAGAAAGTAATATGAACTCGTTACATGTTAGCATACTTATGTAATACGAGAAAGTAATATGAACTCGTTACATGTTAGCATACTTATGTAATACAAGAAAGTAATATCAACTCGTTACATGTTAGTGTACTTATGTAATACGAGAAAGTAATATGAACTCGTTACATGTTAGCATACTTATGTAATATGAGAAAGTAATATAAACTTGTTACATGTTAGCATACTTATGTAATACGAGAAAGTAATATGAACTCGTTACATGTTATCATACTTATGTAATACGAGAAAGTAATATGAACTCGTTACATATTAGTGTACTTATGTAATACGAGAAAGTAATATGAACTCGTTACATGTTAGCATACTTATGTAATACGAGAAAGTAATATGAACTCGTTACATGTTAGCATACTTATGTAATACGAGAAAGTAATATGAACTCGTTACATGTTAGCATACTTATGTAATACGAGAAAGTAATATCAACTCGTTATATGTTAGTGTACTTATGTAATACGAGAAAGTAATATGAACTCGTTACATGTTAGCATACTTATGTAATACGAGAAAGTAATATAAACTTGTTACATGTTAGCATACTTATGTAATACGAGAAAGTAATATGAACTGGTTACATGTTATCATACTTATGTAATACGAGAAAGTAATATGAACTCGTTACATATTAGTGTACTTATGTAATACGAGAAAGTAATATGAAATCGTTACATGTTAGCATACTTATGTAATACGAGAAAGTAATATGAACTCGTTACATGTTAGCATACTTATGTAATACGAGAAAGTAATATGAACTCGTTACATGTTAGCATACTTATGTAATACGAGAAAGTAATATCAACTCGTTACATGTTAGTGTACTTATGTAATACGAGAAAGTAATATGAACTCGTTACATGTTAGCATACTTATGTAATACGAGAAAGTAATATAAACTTGTTACATGTTAGCATACTTATGTAATACGAGAAAGTAATATGAACTCGTTACATGTTATCATACTTATGTAATACGAGAAAGTAATATGAACTCGTTACATATTAGTGTACTTATGTAATACGAGAAAGTAATATGAACTCGTTACATGTTAGCATACTTATGTAATACGAGAAAGTAATATGAATGCGGTTGTCAAGCAACTCCGCTACCATCTCGCGTCGAATGTTGGGATATTCCTTCTCTTGCCTCCCTAACAATACAGCCATCGACCGATATCCACAATGTTCATGGTGGATCCTCACGATCACTCTGTTGAAGCCCCCTCTACTAGAGCCAATAATATCTTTGAAAACCTTGTACATCCCCTCAACCCTGTCAAATCACATGACGTTAGTACGACATTAACAACTATGAGTAAAAAAAAAACATATTGTGAACGTCATACCTGTTTGAAGTCCTCGTGAAGAAGTGAAGATGATGATCCGTCCACGCCCTTACTATGCTCGTCTTGTACGGAGTAAGCCATGTGTCCTCTACGTATCCGACAAGGCCTCTCTTCCACGATGTCCGTAGTACGGCTAGCCTCTCTTCATAGCTTTCTTCACTAGTTGAGCAAAAAAGTGCCCAACATTGGTTTGCAAAGGCATCCACACTTTCCTTCTTCTTCAAGATGGACGAGGCACGTGCCTCGATGTTGTGCTTTATATGCACCCAGCACAAGAGGTGTTGAACTTTGGTGCCGAAAACATTGTGGATAGCAGTTATGAGGGCCTTCTCACAATTTGTCATTATTGCAGTAGGTATCACTCCCAAATCCAAACACAATGCCCGAACCTTTCTCATTATCCACGTGTAATGGTAAATCCTTTCCGCCCGGGTGAATGCATAAGCAATGTTGAACGTCTTATGAGTGTTGGTGAAACCAACAATCTCCACAAGTGGCATTCCATATCTATGGAAAACATTTCATAATACCAAACACATTTTTAAATGAAATACTTTAACAATTTATGTCATAAACTACACATTATTACAATTTAGGACTTACTTGTTTGCCTTTTATGCCGCGTGAATGATTATCACGTACGGGAACTTCTTCAACAACCGCAGCGACTCTGGATTAGCAAAAAATAAGATTGCAACCTCATCAGTCTTCGCATCCCTCAAAGGATGAACTACATATTTCTGCTCAACCATAAATCTTAGGGACCACTGCGTAACCGTTAACTCTCCCCGATCCTCGTACTGCAGCTTCTGCAAGAAGTTGGCCACTTGCTTCCTGGAAGTCACATTTCCCGAGAAGTTTTGCCTCAATTCCGAAACAATTTGATTCGGCGTCTTGCGACCGTCTCCCCACCTTCTAGCGCACAGCTGCTCCGCCTCGGTCATTCGACCCATGAATGCATGGCCTTTAAAGCTAGTTCGTAGCTTATGGTTGTGCCGACCTTCAATCACACCCAAGACCCACTTTTCACCAACCGTCCATGCCTCTTTCTTCATGCGAACACCCATTATCTCAAAGTTACACCCATACTTTTTGGATCTCGACTTTCGGATTTTAACAACTGGCAACTCTGGATTCTCTTCGTTCACCTTTGGCCTCCCCGATCTCCAAGGCCCAAACCTATCGCACACTATACTAATTTGGTACGGACTTGAGTTACGCTTCACCAAAGCTATCACAAGCTCCTTTCCAATTTCTTTCGCCCATTTGTACAATTCTTCCTTACTATCCCACACTAGGTCGGTAATAAAATGCTCTGTATAGTCTTTCCCCTATAAATGTAGCGGTTTATGTTAACTACAAGTCATCATAATTACATCACTATGTTACACTACATATGATTTCCAATTATATAACTACAAATTCATGATAAATATTGGCTACCTAATTAAGTGCGATATTTACGATACTAATTACATATTAAAATACCGATGAAGGAAAGAGCAAAACTATTTTAACACTAACCACAAATACGCCGCTAGGGTCCCAATCGCCAGTCGCTTTGTCATCTTCCACATCTAAGAAAAAATTTGACTCCATCCATTTGTCGTCCTCCTCCTCTTCTTCTTCACTTTGAACCCAATCATTTTCTTCGTCACTATTATCCTCACCACTATGATACATCTTTAAAATTTGGAGAAGAACAATTTCGGTTTCTTGGATATGGAATGGCAAGACCTTCGACTATTAATAGGAAGAAATAGATCTGTTAGTATGCTTAACTTAAGCGCACCAATAGTATTATTCTAACGGAACTTTCCAACGGCTATAATTTTACACGCGTAATTTAAGCGTATAGCCACCAGCACGCTTAACTTAAGCGTGTGCCTATGCGCTTAAGTTAAGCGTGTCGCTTTCCTCTCCTTCGAAGCATCTGTGATCTATTTTTTTTAAATTTCCACTATACCCCTGCGCGCCTATGTTAAGCGTGTAAAACTGGACGCCTAAGTTAAGCGTGTAAAATAGCGTCGATATATACAGTATTTCGCGTGTATTTAGCCATTGCCTTTTATTAAGGCCCACAAGTCGCTGTTGTATACCCCACCTCTTTTTAGAGGTGCCAACAACTATCCTTACAATTACCACAAAATTTACATTACCTTTTTGTCAACTACATCTCTAAAGTGATGAAATACGAACAGATACTCCTATGTACTCTTAACTACCTCATTTACAAAAATTCTCTTAACTTAAATTATATTATATGAATATAGACTACTGGAAGGTCAAGGGTACTAGACGCCTAGGTTTTTGGGAAGAAATATAATACATCAAGAAATCCAACAATCTCAATATTTTAGCTCTTGCTAAAACAAAATGCAACATTCCCTCAACTGATAATCTAATTAGGAAAAGTGGGTTTCAGGAACTCTTATTCATACCGTCCACTGACTCCATAGGTGGTCTATGGATTCTCTAGAGTCACAACCATGAGACAATGACCTTTAAAATCCAATTTAGTCATGATAACTTAGCCATTTATAAGTACGATAACAATACAAACCCCTTCTTATGCATATTTGTATATGCACCTTCAAGGGAAGAACAAAAAACAATCTTTTGGTCCAAAATTGAACAAATTATTGTAGAAGAAGGTCTACCATTAATCCTTATGGAGGATTTAAACGAAATAGAAAATGACACAGAAAAATTTAGGTTTAATCAACACTCTATATGAAAAATTAGATCGTGTCATCATCCACCCAGATATCCTTGATTTTGCCCCGGAACTAACTGTAAAACATCACCCTTTCACAACTTCTGACCATTGCCTTATTATGTTCTCAATCGGCAGTCTTACTAGGAAAATAAATCCCCCGTTTAGATTCGAAAATGCTTGGACCGACTTCCAAGAATATGAAAACTAGTTGGAAAAGTATGGAAATATAAAGTACAAGGATCATACATGTTCAAACTCCAATATAAACTCAAATTACTACAGAAATACTTAAAGGCATGGGCAAAACAAACTTTTTGTCACAATTTCAACCAACTCCAAATCTCAGAAACTCAACTTGAAGAAACAAAAAAACAATTAATGATCTCTCCTAATTGTAGCAGAACCTTGAAGAAGCTACAACAATTAACAATTAAACATCAATGTATCCTCAAATTCCAGCATAAATATTGGAAACAAAGAGCAAAGAGTACTCATTTAAAACTAGCAGATCGCAATACCAAGTACTATCAAGCAATATCGAACATAAGATTCATGAAACAATCAATAACTAAATTTCAAAACAAAAATGGATTAATAATCTTTGAACCAAAAATCATCAAAGAAGAAATATCAAAAGAAATAGGAGCCAGATTTATTGTCAGAACTCATAATGGACCGCCAACACTACAAATTATTAATCAAGAAATTATTAATTCATAAAATAGAAAGCTTTTAAAAGCGCCAACACTGCTTGAAGTCAAACAAGCCATAAATGACATGCCACCGGACAAAACCCCAGGACCAGATGGTTTTCCCATTGATTTCTACAAAAAATATTGGCACATTGTTGGTGAATCAGTAGTAAACGCCACAAAAGCCTTCTTCCATTCAGGAATAACGCCACAAAAGCCTTCTTCCATTCAGGAATCATGCTTAGAGAAGTAAACCATGCATATATTGCATTAATACCTAAAAATGAATCCCCCCTCAATATTAACCATTTTTAACCCATCAGCCTTTGTAATACTACATATAAAACAATTACAAAAATTCTGGCAAATAAGATAAAACCTTTTCTGCACAGACTAATTCACCCCCTACAAGGAGATTTTGTGGAAGGAAGATTAATACAAGATAATATCCTCATTGCTCATGAAATTTTCCATTCCTTTCATAAAAAGAAAACAGGAAGACAGAGTTGGATGGCAGTAAAACTAGACCAGGAAAAAGCCTATGATAAAATCAGCTGTAGCTTCATAAAACGCATACTCCTTTCTTTCGATTTTGACACTAAATTTGTCCAACTAGTTATGGTTTGCATCACAACTAGTAGTAGTTAATAATGAACCTGGAAAAATTCAATCACCAACTTGCGGTACTAGACAAGGCGATCCTATGGATCCATATATTTTCATCATTGCTATGGAATACTTGGCAATAACACTAACTGTTGAATCAAAGAAGCCGACTCCAAAAATTGGAATAAAGCTAGTTAGAAACGAAACTCATATCCCTTTCCTGACATTTGCTGACGATACCATTATCTTTTATGAAGCCTCAGTTGCCTCGGCCTTATACATCAAAAACTTCCTACAAGATTTCTCAGACAAGACTGGTTTATCCATCAATTTCCACAAGAGCTTAGTTCCATTCTCATCAAATGCTACATCCCAACTTTCATCAACCTTAGCTGGAATTCTTGAAGTCCCAATTACCCATAATTTAGAAAAATATATAGGTATCCCTATCCTTCGTGGTCGTGTCAATAATGCGACCTTTCTCGATGCCATAAACTCCCTAAAAAAACAACTCTCTAAATGAAGGCGAAATCTCTATCTCAGGCATGCCGTAGTGTTTTAATTCAAGCAAACCTAATTTCTAAAGTAAATTTCCTCATGCAGAGTTTCTTACTCCCAAAAGGAGTCCTAGAAGAGACTGATAAAATAAATAAATCCTCCTTTTGGAACAAAATGGATACTTTAAATTATCACCCTCTCATCAGCTGGGAGCGTATTTGTACCCCTAAACAGGATGGAGGACTCGGATTCCGAACAACAGAAATCAACAACAAATCACTGCAAATGAAATTATTATGGAGACTGCTTACCGAGCCAAATAATGCTTGGGTTCGCATTATAAAAGAAAAATACATAAAAGATAATAACCTTTTTGAAATTCAGCCTAGAAACTACTCATGGCAATTCTCTCGACTCCTAACCCTTCGTAATGAATTTCAACAACAACTAAAATGGCAATTGGGTAGTGGTAAAAATATTGATTTCTGGAATGATAAGTTGCTTCTTAATACTAGCCTAAATTGCCTTTTGGCTTCTTCCAATCCACCAATGAAAGTCTCGGATATTATCTCTAACTCTAAGGAGTGGGATGAGAGCCCATTAACCAACTTGGATCCCGCTAACATTCAACAACAAATAAAAAAACATACAGATCCCATTCCACAATATCGAGGATAACCTTATTTGGGATCCTGCCCCAAATGGTAAATACTCTGTTAAATCTGTAGTTTTCTCCCTTCAAAAAACGCATAACAACAACTCTAAGAATAATCTAAAATGGATCTGGAACATGAAAATACCTCTAAAAATTAAGTTCTTCCTTTGGAAAGCTAGTTCAGACTCCTTGCCGACTAAAGAATGGCTCAATCAACACTATAATAGAGTGCCTGCACAATGTACACTATGCAAAGAAAAGGATGAAGATTCAAATCACCTTTTTTTTGAATGCACATATACACTAAGAATACTGAGAGAAACTGGTCAAGCCCTAAATGAAAACATAAACCCCATAACCATTGGCAATTGTTTCTATGACAATTTATCATATAATAGAGGGGCTATCACAAATATAGAATTAGCAGCATTCGCCTGGTGGCATATATGGAACTATAGAAATGCAATAATTGTTCGAAACGCAACCCAAGATCTCCCAAATAGTACGCCAATAGTACACTCATACCAAAGGTTTAGGTATATTGATTCTCAATAAAAAATCACCAAAAATAAGACTGGTGATAAGCATGTATTTTGATCCAAGCCATCTAGAGACTGTTTAAAATTAAAATTTGATGGATCCAAATCCAATAACGGGGAATCAAAGATTGATTACATTATAACAGATAAGGATAGTAACATTATATATATGGATAATGTTAACATCCACTCAGCAACTATCCTACAGACTGAAGCAACAATGATGTGGGTATGTGTGGCTCTGCCTCATCGCCTGGACATCAGGAGAATAACCATTGAAGAAGACAACTTAGTAGCTATAAACTCACTATAAGGCATTTGGGATACCCCTCACGAGAGTGGTATGATTATCCAAGATGCAAGGAAATTTTTAGCCTATTTTGAAGATGTGAAGATCCAACACTGCTACAGAGAAGCAAACCAGGCTGCAGACTTTTTGGCCTCAAATGAATATAATATTAATTCTCTACGCCTTATTGGTCACACCGGTAGTTTTTGTTTTAATGAGACCATTCATCCTATATTGAAGGCTTTTCTTAAGATTATCAGTAAGGAAAATTTAACCTGATCTTTTTTTTAGAAAGGTTGTCTAGTTCTTAAATATGTAAAAAAAAAAAGTCAACTTTTTATAGGAGCATCTCCATTACTTTGTCATATCATCTTAAAGTATGAAAAACAGAAGCAAGCTGACAAATAAAAAACTGGCAGTTGAAAGTTTCCCACACAACCTCGAATTGTCATTCGACTACTAAGTTGCACTAGGTCAGGAGAAATAGAAGATGGATATAAAAATAATTTAATATAAATATAAGTTCACCCAGCCCTATATAGTTGCATTTCCTCTAATTTGTCTTATCTACTCAACGAATAAAAAGGAGAAGCATGTCGACAATTCCAAAAATGTCAAATGGAAGTTGGCAACACGACCTTGTCATTGCCCAATTTGCACTTGACGCAAATTTATTAAGGTAGTTATTCACTTTTACCTAAAATATTGTGACATGTTCTATTTTTAATGATGTGGATGTCAATAGGCCGGCTAAGACAGGAAAACGAAAGATGGAAACTTCCATGGTATTTTTTAAATAAAGCAAACACAAGTCTCCTTATTATATATAAGTCATGTCTAAATCATTACATCAGATGATCTTTATAAAGAATCGGAAACAGTTAAAGTCAATATTTCCTTGATAAAGCTCTAATCTCAGCGAGCGAAAATGATTAGAAGTGGAAGCCAGAGTGGACTGAGAGATCAACTCACATAATTGTGACGAATTAATGTCCTTAGTGGAAAAGAAAAAGCAACAGAGTAGCATTCCCTATAACAGTAAAAAAAATATTGACAGATTCAAAATTGGTCAACAAAGATGAAATATCAAGGATAATAGTTCTAATTTGCCACGGAACCTTCCAGGAAATCCTAATACTATTGATAACCATATGGTTATCGCCTTTGATAATAATCTTTCTAACCCCTATTCTACATGCATGTCTCATGCCTTTAAGTAAGGTGTATGCTTCAGTTTGAAGGAACAAAGTTTAAGGAGTTTGTTTCCTATCCTAGGCAAGGATTCTGGACTTTTTGTCTCTAAGAATATACCACAAATGTGAGGAATGATCTTCTTGTTTATCCATCAAAATTTAATTTGTGCCATTTTTTAGGTGGTTTTTTTTCCTTGTTTATAATTTGTTCGTAGCATGTTCTGTTTTCTTTTTTGTAAGGTTTTCTGTAGAGGTAGACCACTCCTTAAATTGAAGGAACACTATTTCCTGGATTTGTGAGTAGTTGTTCAAATGCTCATTTCTGAAGATGATAATATTACTATCACGCCCATGATTCTACCAAGAAAAAAAACAGATGTCAGTTTTATTATTGTTGGACACAAAGTCAATGATGTCGGATACAAAGTTGTCTGATGTGGGAAGGGTGAAACTGTATCCAAGCATGCGCTCTATGTCGGATAGAATGTTGCAACTAAAATTGCAAGAGAATGAGAAATGATTGGATTCTTATCCTGTTTCGTTACAGAGGAAACAATGGGATGAGACTCTGTCATAAAACTTGTTAAGTCTTTCAGTGGTTGTGAGATTATTTGTGTAGGCTTTCGAAAGAAAGTTCTGTATTTTTGAGGGATACATCTCTTCCATATCCAAGAAAAGTGATTGTTTACATTACATGGTAAGGGAATGACTAATTTGGGTGCAGATTTAACAGTGAACTCGCCATCAATAGCCAGAAGCCAAATGTGCTAACTTGGTAAATTTAATCTAGGGATATAGATGACCATGATTTTTGACACAATATTTGAGGGAAAGATCGATGTAAATTATTGAAATCTCAATGTTTTGTCGGAGTAATGAAGTCACCAACCTTGGAGCTAATATTAACCTTATAAAAATAAGGAAGCATGTTATGGTCGGTGATCTAGTTATCCGTCCAGGATTTGATAGTTTATCAATTTGAAAGTTGTCAAAAGATACCTTTTTTAAGGTTCCCACAATATTTATTAGTCTCCTAAATTGCCAAGATTAATTTTGCAGATTTGAAGGTAGTAAGGACATTACCACATCTCAGATACTTTATATGAATTATTCGGACCCAAAAATTGTCCGACTCCAAAATTAGTTTCCAAATGAGTTTCATGTGAAGAGCAATATTGTTATGCTCAGTTTTGCGGATTTGCAGACCATCCGCTTGTATTGGGAGGCAAATTTTATCCAAGCTAAGATGAGCGTACGGTGGTGGTTCGAAGTACTCTTGTTCCAAAAGAATTCCTTATTAACATTAGCAATGGAGTCCTAGACACCTTGGGGTAAAAGGAATCTCTACATAAGATAGTTTAGTTTAGAGAGTAAATTTGCTTAAATTAGGATGGTTCTGCTAACCTGGGAGAGGGAGTTAGCCTTCCTTTTAGATATTTTTTAAAGTTGGAGAATAGAATCTACAAGCACTAAATTATTAACTATTCCTCGATAACGAGGATATCAAGATATTTCTCCATGCTTCAAGTGAGCGGAATATTAAAGGCACTTTCCAAAGCAGAGGCATAGTTACAATGGATATTATCAAAGACATGTAGAGAACTTGCATGGAAGTTAATAGCAAGCTCACTTTTGTTGGTGAGATCGTTAAGGATAGATTCGATACAGATGATGTTATCGGTATGGCACTTTCCAAAGCAGAGGCATAGTTACAATGGATATTATCAAAGACATGCAGAGAACTTGCATGGAAGTTAATGTCAAGCTCACTTTTGTTGGTGAAATCGTTAAGGATAGATTTGATACAGATGATGTTATCGGTATGAGCATTAACAAGAATTAGTGTGTGGTCAGAAAAATTGAGATATGTGATACAACAACCCATACACCCGCTTCAGTGGCCTTCATTGTGATGTTGCAGCCTGCTACAATCCATGTGCCTGCTCTAGACGCGAAAAGTACTATGGCCCCCGCAACCACTAACGTTGTTAAATCCACTCCAGATTTTAACAAAATAATTTTTTTTTTACAAAATATGAAATTATTTACCTAACCACAATTGTACAACCATATGTAAGATTAGACATTCAATTTATGAAAAAATAAAAATCAATTTGTTAATTGGGTCGATTGGGTAAAAATAATGTGTGGCTAAAAAACTCTCCCAAGCCAGCGCCACCCCCGAAACCGACTCTCACCATCTTCAAACTTGCAACCCAAGATTTGGAGGATTTTTTGCCTCTTTTTTGTGTTGAGCATTCAATTTCATGTATCAAGAACCAAATGTTTAAAAAATATAAAAACCTAACCCTTTGCTTAAGCATTATACTCATTGAAATTTACTAATCCTTAGTCCCGGAGAAACGAGATTCAGACGATTCGATCCAAATTTGGTGCAGATCATGCGATGTTTTTGGTGGCTATTCATTGATGGCCTGACGGAGAAAAGATGAGTGTCGGTCTTGATGTGCGGGGCGTGGGCGTGAGTATTCGGATGCCTCACCTTGGATATCTCTCCTTATTTCTATTTCTTTTTGGTATGGACTAATTGAAATTTGACTCCTGAATATGCTTTGAAATCTCTCTTTATCCCAATTATATGAATTTGACTCATGTGACCTAATTTTTACCTTTCTTTGTTGCAATTATATGAATGTTGATTCATGTGACCAATCTTTACCTCATATATGCAACTGAATAAATTTGAAACCTTTGAAATTTAATATTTTTTTGGTTGAAACCTGTAAAATCTATTAAAATAAGCAAGACAACTAGTGTTGAGACAGTGTGTAACGTCCGTGCCATGCACGGGTAAATACAACTCATTAGTTAGAAATTAATTAGTCATTGCATAATTTTATTTAACTAAAAAGCGAGTTAGACGCTATAAAATTTTAAATACGAAAAACGACAATAACAAAATGAAAATTCCGAATTGACAAAAATCAAAAGGGAACAAACAACACCATCATGCCTGACCTAATATGATTATTAGTGTGCAGTCTGCAAATGGAAATCTTATAACAAACCTTTGTGAAATATTACAATGTATGTAAAATTCATAACCCTACATTTTTTACAATCATGATCATTAATTACTCATTATCTAAAGTGTGATAAAGTAACTGTGGTTTTTGCATGGTCTACAAGCCTGTTACGGTAGGATAAGATAACTTAGAAGTGGGTACGGCCCGGGCTCAGGCCCACTTCTAAGTTACCTTACCGTAACAGGCTTGCAGGCATACACTACAACCCCTCACATGGCCCAGGCCCGCCACCAACCATGGTACTACCCTACCATGCGGCTTAGTTGGTTAGCAAGTGGTGGTATTCCCACTTGTTAAAGGGAGGTCTGGAGTTTGATACTCCCCTTCAACAACCTGCATGGTAGGGTAGCATCATGGTTGGTGGCGGGCCTGGGCCATTTGAGGGGTTGGGGTATATGGCCTGCAGGCCTGTTACGGTAGGGTAAGATAACTTAGAAGTGGGCCCGGACCATAACATATAACAAATTTGCAATTTCCAAAAATAATCGTGCAGATTTGATTACAAAAAATCCAACTGCAATATTTGCACAATAAAATCAAAACCCTAAAGTCAACATTAATAAATGATATTCCAAATATACTGCAGATTTCAAAAAATGTAATAAAGGATACCCAAAAGTCAGCAATATACTGCATATCCATGTTTTCCATAAGTGTAGAACCAAATATTTTGATCCTTTCAGCACGATCTTGTAGCATAAATTCAATGCTTTTAGGGGTTATAAAACTACAACTCCTCCCACAATATCAGTACAAAACAATTGAACAATATCAAAACTACGGTTACACAATCGGTTGTTCATCATTTAGCAGGTATGTGGAAAGAACTAAACTTATTTGTTTACAAAGATATTATATACTGATTATTATGCACTGATTGATGAAAACAGCCAAACTGAATACTGATTATAATATTATGTATACACACTATACGATTTAGGTGTTTGTTAATATTAAGTAGTTATTAGAAAACTGATTACAAACTAATTTTATTTCCTAAGTCTGAAATGCACAAAGATGAGTTTATGAACACATATTTTTAAATGACCGAGGATTTGTTAAATGATGTCCCCATTTCTAGCATAATCTCATTACTTATTGATTTAGTTTGATAATTGCTAGATAGTTAACTGTTGTGCCTTTCATAGTGATTGGCGTCTTTTGGTCACTTTAGCTACTCTTTAGTTACTCTTTAGCATGTAATAATAAGTTTATATAATTATTCTTTTGGTCACTTTAGCTATTCTTTAGCATGTAATAACAGTTTATTAAAGCTACTAAACTGAATTTATTTACTACACTGGATAATGCACAAATATTAGAATAAACTGAAAGATTCTAATGTTTGACAAAACTACGGTTATAAAAGATTCTTTAGCATGAAATAATGTTTGACATTCTAATACTTACTACACTGGATAAGGCACAAATATTGTAATAACATTATATCTCTTTGATTGTACTTTCTGATTTTTTAATTAAGTTGATGGTTATGATAGCAGAGAAAAAACTAAGAAGTTGTTCAATCCTAAGAGGCATCGAAAATCACGTTGCACTGTCCAGGAGTCATGGTCTCATCATATATATAGATACCAACTTATTATCAGTTCTCATCCATCGATCTATTGATGAAGAATACATTGAAGGATAAATTATCAAATGAAATATAAAAATTCCAAACCAAAATAAGAAGAACAAAGTAAAAAAGCTTTTAATTATTAGAAATTTTAACTTAATTGCAACACAGCATCCCTAATTTGCCAAATTGGTTTGAATCCAACTCGTGAGAAGTATCACTTGGTCATCTCAATTTTTTGCAAATTCTCATCATTAATATAACTATTTTAGAGCTTTATATAATATTTTTATTTCCTTGGCAAATTAGGGATGACCATAGTTGGCAATTTGAATATCCAATATATTTTACTTGAAGCTCTTAAAATCAAGTGCAACTTAAGAAAATGGTTCAATATTACCTGCAAGAAATTTTAGAAAAATGACTCCAACTAATGTTCGTGGCTTCACTGTAACATTCAGTTCAGTAAGGGGGCACACCATTAAACAATCGAAAATTACTTCAGTTATTGGATAAAAGGATAAAAGGATAAAAAGAAAATCATACCTAAGACCCAAAAAAGGGATGAAAAAACAAAGTTAGTAGAATTCCATCTTTCAAGCTTGCTGGAAATTGTCACTTATGAGAGGCAAACTGATTAGAAGTCGAAAAGAATATCACCAGAACATGTGAGTGCACACATCAAACACGATAGTCGTCCTACGTAGCTGATAAAATGAGAGAGCTTATCAAAAGAATATCACCAGAAATTTTATGTATTATATAAATGACAGCATCTAGAGAAGCTTTCTTGTAAGGAAATCTGAAAACTATATGTAGCAAATACCTCACAATGTCATCACCAATCTCGGGAGTTATACTGATGCTTCTTCTTCTCAATATAATCTCCGCACTTCTGTTGATGACGCCCCAACCGATCTGTACGTCAAAGATAAAAAATTGATAAACTCGGTAGATAAACTACTACTATACTTTCAGATATATAAAAAACCAACTAATGAATGTAGGAAAAAACTTGATGCAACATCAAAGACAATTCTCTGCATCATGCTCATATACATGTCCAATTCAATAATGCTGCAAACAGTGGCGGATCCAGGATTTCTTCGAAGGGGGGTCACAAAATCGTCTATGAAAAATTATATAATATTGTTTAGCATTAATCACATTACTATTTGTAAAAAAAATTGTACAAATCTTATATAGTGGATTATTATGTTTTGAAAAACATTTTTAACTAATTTACAATTTTGAAAATATTTTTGGACAAATAGTAAGGAGAACTACCTAAAATATGTTCGTATCAAATATATTGTGAGAATTTTAAATAAGATTAATTCAATTAGCTTACAAAATTTATAACTTATTTCATAATCATGATGGACAAAAATAGGAAATACAAATATTTGTATAAAAGAGAAAATAAAGGACACAAATTGTTATTTATCTAAAAAGAAAACAATACAAAAGATGGGAGATGGGGACTTGAACCCTAAACCTTTGGGTTAAACTCATGTTCCACAACCAATTGGGCTAATAACTCTTTTTGTTAACATGTAAAAAACATTAATATATATATATATTTTTAAATAAATTTTTTTTAATATATGACTTGATCCAGGGGAAGGGGGGTCACCGGACCCCCCTGGATCCGCCTCTGGCTGCAAACCTTGAGGTTGAAACCTCCTCAGCAAAACCGACTGGGCAGAGTAAAAAACCAGATGAAGTGCGATTTTGCGGAGGATGTTAAATTTGAGAGGATGATGAGTTACAAATTTTTGGAAGGAAGAAGATTCAGCCATGAACTGACTGGGCAGAGTTAGAGAGGAGGTTTTGACAAGTTATGGACTTATGGGTAAAGAGGAGTGTTGAATCCTAGTGTGTTAGACAGGGGAACGATGTGACTGTTCCCTGGGCAGCAGAATATATAAAGATTCAAAGTAACAAGTAATTCACTCAAAAACATATACTTGTATTATTAAGAATTGTACAATCACACAAGTCTTCTCTCCACCTATACCCTAGGTTAAAGACTTTGAGTGCAATCAACTCTCAATGACACAAGAACAAAACAAGACCCTTAGCAAGAACTACCCGTACCTTGCCTTAGACCTTCGATCTCAGTTTTCACAATAGCTCCTTGGTATGCTTGATGGTTTTAGCTGAAATACATTTCCCCAAGGTAATCTCATCTATATATAGTGTCTAACAAAATCCTATTACCAAATATCTAACAATCGACATATATGGTAACAGTGAACAATTTCATTACCAAATATACTATTCAGCTTATAAACACATGGTTTCCTTCTATAAACTTTCATAAGACTCACTATCTACTTCTTCTTTTCCAAGTAAGACACAAAATCTAGTTTCCTTGTATAATGGAGTCAATCTGGTAACAGCTGGTAAATCTCTGCGTTTCGCATCGTTCCACAGACGTTGTTTCCATATATAGAACTTTCCTTGTATAGGAACCACGCGCGCTTCATATTTCCAATTTGCTTCTTGCGTAAATTCCATGTTTGCACCACGTTCCTTAGCATCCTCTGCTTTCTCTTCTTTTCACATGCTTTCCATTGTTCCCTAAATCATTCATGAATCCTGGAACTCATAGAAACAATGTAAACCATAAAACCCAATGGTGTTTATCATCATCAAAACTAGAGGGAACGTCAAGGTTCCAACAATTTCCCCCTTTTTGGTGATGAAAAACCCATTCAAAATTGTTCAATAAAAACATAGGGTAAAAAGCAGAAAGATACATGTCATAATGTTTCTAAGATCAAGTGTTTAAGTAAAAATTTTAATCAAATGAATAAAGGCAAGTCATACCTTCAAGTTGCATCATCATTCCCCCTCAGCACTATCATCATTAAAAAATGCATAAGGATTTAGGAACAATAAAGTCGTTACCTCACTTTACTGAGTTCATCACAATTTTCCACACTTCTCCCTTTTGGCATCATCAAAAGATCAAAAGATAAACAAGGGAACAATAGGACTATTGTGGCAAATTAGGAGCAAAATAAAGTTCATATATCAGGCAGGGAATGATTACAAAAGATCATAGAAAACATAGCAAACAACTAGACAAAATCAAAAGAGCAAGCACAATCACAAAATAACATTGAAATTCAAGAGAAATAGGGAAAGACGGGCTAGGATAGGGAAGGTGTCCACTCAAGACTCATAATCCTTCTTCTGGTCTTTGTCCTTGTTGAGAAAATACTCAAGAAGCAGTGAAAGAATGTTCTTGATCTCACACAGTTCAATCAACATCTGGCTTTGCATAAACCTTTAGATGTTCCCTCTCCATCTTCTCGCTTCAAAATCTCAGACACAGGCAGAGTTCCCTTGTCGTCTCCCTGAAACTTCATCTTGTTCACATTCACCATATCCAGCTCGGTGACCATGGGAACTTCCCCTTATGCTCTGTAAGCCCCTCTGCTTGTAGAATAAGCTTGATGACGTTTGGGTAGGCTAGGGAGTGATTCTTGGCACTGCATTTTGCCATGTGTTGTAGAATGACCCTAGGAAGGTCAATCTTCTCCATGTGTCAAAACCTGTCCAACAACAGTAGATCGGTGGTAGTGATCGTGTTTCTCTTCTCTTGCCTATGAAAGACAACTTTCATAATAATGTGATGCGCTATTCGCTGAGGCAGAGTTATAGCAGACACATGTGTGGCTCCAGATATGGAATGGAAGAGCCTCTGAGCACTAGCCTCCTTGGCCTTCTTCTAAGCATCTGTAATCTTCTCACCAGGGATTTCACAAAACCCTTCAGCAGAGACAGAGAGAAGACGAGCAACCTTCGACACAGTGAAGGAGAGATCTTCATCGTTGATCGACGTTGTTCCCACCATAGTTGTAGCAGTGTTGAGTTGGAAAGAACGGTAGAACTCGCGGACTTGGTTAGGATTGGCCATGACACGGTTGGAGAAGAGGTCATCCTTGAAATTTGAGACGCTTCAAGACGTCTTCGAAATTGTTGGCGACTAGGAACCCTTCAGGGATAAGAAAATGGGGAAGAATCTTTTTCCCATCGACAGATGGTTCCTCCAACTTAGCCTTCTTCCTTGGCTCAGTCTTCTTCACCTCAAGTTTCTTGGCCTCGATCTTCTTTGCTGATCGCATACGTTCTTTGAGAGGACCTGGAGTGGTCTCACCGGCGGCAGACTTAGTCGGAGTTGAGAAGTCGGTGGACGCTCGTTGTTCCCCTATGAACTCAACATCTGGGTCCTCATCATCCTCAGATCCAATCGTGTGCTTTCGCTTGCGACTGGGCTCCACAGTTTCCAGAGGATGAAGACCTAGATCAACCTCCACATCAGCCATTGCTTCCTCCTCTTCAGCTTCTTTTGATTTAGGAGGAGAGTTGACTTCATCTACTAGCTCAGTGACGACCACCATCTCCTTGTATACATCAGTTTCTTGGACCTGTTCCTTTGATGGTTGTTCCCCCTGAGACTGTTCCTCCTGAAGTTAAACTATTGAGGAGGTGGCCTCTTTGGCTATGTCCACCACGGCAGCAATGGAGGTGGTGTCCTTGGAGGTTGGAGTCTTAGCAGCCTGGAGTGCCTCTATGGATTGCTTGAGAGCAGCTAGTTGCTCCTCAGTAAAGGCAGAGACGTCAATGGCGGGGGTAGAAGAAGATGTGGGAGTAGACATAATGGTGTGGTTGTGTTTGAGAGAGGAGGGTTGAGAGATTAGGGTTTGTGATGGCAAAGGGCAAAGAGAAGGAGATTGTAGAGATTGAGAGGGATATGAGAATGTGAAAAAGATTGGGTAAATCGGATTGAGGTGAGGATGAGGTTTTATAGCAGGCAAGAGATTTGGGAAGAAAATAATTAAGGAAAAGTGGGGATTGGCTTACCAAAAATCTCGCCCTTGACATCATTCAAAACGACAACCAGATCTTTTCTCTCTCTACAGGTAACTGCCATTTTCTTCTCGTTTCTCACAATCACACTGTTCCTCGCTGCAGAGCTATCAAATCACCATTAAATGCACGCGTCGCAGAGAGCAACGTTCACCTGTAACTCTCAACGTTCAGCAAGTTGTTCCCATTCACTGTTCCTTTCGCAGTTCCCCCTTAGGCAAAGCTCCATACAGAAGACTCTGAGTTGCTTGAGTGGATAGAAAGGCTAGTTTGGATATTTTAATGGGTCACACAAAATTGCAAAGATATATCCAAACAAAAATATAGGTAGGGAACAATGACGATCTAGATAATGAATCCCAGTAAAAGTTGGTAAACAAAGAGAGGTGCATAGGGAACGTTTACCTGGATCCAAGCTTGGGACGACAGTGCAACCAATTATCATTTTGGCTTGTAATGAGGGTTCAGATAATCAAATCGGTTGCTTTGGGCATGAAAGAAGATGTTATCAAGTAACCCTGAAGCACATATGATCAAGTAGAGAAGTATCATGTAATATATGATATCATGTAACACATAGCACACATCAAGACATGATGAACTAAATTTTACAACTAATGAGCAACATAGAAGATGTTCCTTGAATACGATTGATCGATTTAGCCAATCATGGAGGAAATAGTGGATAGTGAGTTCCTCAATTTAGTGAGATCATCCCAAGGAGCATTCTCAAATACTCAAAGGGTTTTCTATCCAGTGCCTTGGTGAAGATATCTGCAACTTGATCCTCTGTCTTGCAATGATCCATTCTAATGAAAATTTTCTCAACTTTATCACGAAAAAAATGATGACGAATATCAATATGCTTAGTACGTGAGTGATGAACATGATTTTTGGAAATGTTGATAGCACTAGTATTATCACACATAATGGAAACGGTGCCAAGAGACATACCAAAATCCTCCAACTGTTGTTTGAGCCACAATACCTGGGCACAACAAGAGGCCACAACTACGTACTCAGCTTCGACGGTTGAAAGGGCCATATAATTTTGTTTCTTTGATGCCCAAGAGATAAGACATGGGCCAAGGAACCGTGTCGTCCCTAATGTGCTTTTGCGATCCACAAGGTGACCAACAAAGTCAGCATCAGTGAAGGCCACAAGTTCAAACCCACTGTTCCTTGGATACCAGAGACAGAGATTGTCGTTCCCTTTCAAGTATCGCAAGATCCTTTTGATCTCAGTTAGGTGTGACTCCTTAGGATTTGCTTGAAACCTAGCACAAAGACACACACTAAACATAATATCTGGCCTACTTGTCGTTAGATAGAGTAATAAACCAATGATGCCTCTATACATTGTAGCATCTACATCTTGGCCATTCAAATCTGTATCAAGACGAGTGTTAGGAGAAATAGGTTTAGCTTTATCCATACCGTACTTCTTCAACAGTTCCTTGATGTATTTTTGTTGATGTACTCTTGTTCCCTCAGAGAATTGAGAGACTTGTAATCCGAGGAAAAAGGAAAGTTCCCCAATCATACTCATCTCAAACTCACTACTCATGAGATTTTTGAATTTTTCTACAAGGGCAGGGTTAGTGGAACAAAAAATAATATCATCAATATAGACTTGAACTACGAGAATCTCACCTTTGTGTTCCAAGAGGAACATTGTCTTGTCAATAGCACCATGTCTATATCCATTGAAACAAAAAAGGAACTGTGCCAGCCGATCATACCAAGGTCTGGGAGCTTGCTTGAGCCCATACAGTGCCTTGTCCAGTGCATACACATAGTCAGGATATTCCATATATTCAAAGCCTGGGGGTTGTTTCACATAAACTTCCTCTTGAAGATAGCCATTGAGAAATGCTGTTTTGACATCCATTTGATACAACGTGAATCCTTTGAAAGCAACATAAGCGATGAGAAGTTGAATGGCTTCGATGCGAGCTACTGGAGCATACGTTTCATCATAGTCGATCCCTTCTTGTTGGTTGTAGCCTTGAGCAACCAGCCTCACCTTGTTCCTTGTCACAGTTCCAGAATCATCGAGCTTGTTCCTGAAAACCCATTGAGTGCCAATAGCATGCTTGTGTTTGGGAAGGGGAACAAGTCTCCAAACTTTGTTCCTTTCAAATTGATGTAGCTCTTCTTGCATAGCGACTATCCAATCTGGTTCTTTCAATGCTTCTTTGATTTTCTTTGGTTCTACAAAAGAAATAAAAGCATAGAAAGCACAAAAGTCATATAGTTGAGACCGTGAACCTCTTTGTTCATATGGTGTGAGAAGTGCATCAACTGGATGATTCTTCTTAGTCCAGACATTTTTGGATCCAGGCGGCGGAGGAATAGGAGGAATGGCAGCATTCGTTGTTGTAGTTGAGGATAAAGATGGAGGAACGTCAGCAGCAATTGCAATGGCTGCCTCAGAGACTGTTCCTTCAACAACATCCATAGGTTCTTCCTCAATAATTGTTACCACATCACCACTCGCTTGGCTATCTTACACGAGTTGTGCATTCGAAGTATCACCACCAGAAGTTCCATTGGGAACAATGGTGACATCAGCATCAATAATTAGAGTTGTTGTTATGGGAACATCAGGTGCTGGTGTAGTAGGGGTGTCATCGTCACTGGTTATGGTAACTCCGAGAGAACTAGTAGTGCTCCCACTAGCATTGGGGGCACTGTTCCTTGTATGTGGATTACCTTGGTGATTCTAGTCATCACCTTCATCATCTGAGTCTTCACGTTACATGCGTGGAAAGTGATCATCAGGGAACGGTGTTGAATCATCACTCTCAGGTTTTGAGTGTTCATCAAAGACAACATGACTGCTTTCTTCAATCTTCCGGGTTTTCTTGTTGTAGACTCTATATGCTTTGCTTGAATTAGCATATCCCAGAAAGATTCTTTCATCACTCCTTGGATCCAATTTCCCCAAGTTGTCTTTTCCATTGTTGTAAATGAAACACCTGCAACCAAAGGCACGCAAGTGGGAAACATCGGGCTTGCGTTCCCTGATTAGTTCATAGGCAGTTTTATTTAGCAATGGTCTAAGCATGACATGATTAAGGATATAGCATGAAGTGTTGATAACCTCAACCCAGAATATTCGAGGAAGGTTGCTTGCTATGAGCATTGTTCTAGCCATGTCCTCCAATGTTCTGTTCTTTCTCTCGACCACTCCATTTTATTGTGGTGTCTTAAGAGCCGAGAAGTTATGAGAGACACCATGTTCCCTGCAATAATCAAGGAACATGGAATTCTCAAACTCCGTTCCATGGTCGGATCGAATAGAGCTTAGCTTGTGTCCCAGATTGGTTTCCACACCCTTGATGAAAGATTTAAATATCTCGAATACCTGTTCCTTGGAAGAGAGAAAGATTGTCCATGTAAATCTAGAGTAATCATCAACAATAACAAACACATACTTGTTCCCTGCATGACTTCTTATCCTCATGGGACCACAGAGATCCATATGGATCAGTTCCAGAGGGCGAGAAGTTGTAACATCAGATTTGCTCTTGAAAGAGGAACGTGTTTCCTTTCCTCTTACACAGGCTTCACAGACTCCATGGATCTCAGGTTTGACATTTGGAAGCCCTCTAACCAGTTCCTTCTTGTGGAGTTTGTGAATGAGTTGTAAATTTGCATGTCCAAGCCTTCTGTGCCATAGTTCCGTCTCTTCATCTAGAGACGCAAAGCATAGTTCCCTTGAAGGCTTGAATGTTGTGTCAACAGTGTACACATTGTTGAATCGGACACCCTTCAATACGACTTCCTTGGTTTTTCTATTTCTTACGTAGCAATCTTTGGTTGTGAACACAATCTCGTTGTCTCCTTGATCACAAAGTTGAGCTACACTTAACAAATTAAAACCAAGTTGATGAACCAGACTAACCTCTTTTATTTTGATGCTTGAGTTCAAGGTAGCTTCTCCTATTCCCACTATCTCTCTGCAACGTTTATCTCCAAGGGAAACGGTTCCCTTTGAGTGTTGTTGAAGTAAGGTAAGGTGATCTTTTGATAGGTGTCATTTCATACACCTTTACTAGCAATTATTAGCATGATTTGGAGGAGTTTATGAGTATTTTTGAGGCTAAGTCTGTAATCCGGAAGTTATGGAGAGAATTGAAGATATCAGGGGTTTTACAGCTTAGATGAAGATGATGAGGATCTGTTGGAGTTTATTGGAGAAGACTACCAACACTTGGTAGTAATAAAGAGCTGAAGAGAAGAGTGGGCAGAAATTGACGCCTCGCACCAGAGCCACCGCGACCCGGCGGTGGGTCTCATAGAAGGATGCCGCCCCGCGGTGGAAATCACCGCCCTGCGGTGAGAGCTGGCACCCCGCGGCCATCACGTGAGTCAAAGAGCTTAATTAAATAATTCACGTGATGTTTGGAATTGAAGAGATGGGCCCAGGAGGAAATTAGGCCAAAAAGGAAGATCTCGGCCCAATTGAGAAGCGCTGAAGCGGGAATTGAAGCCACGCGTGAAAGAGATGCCGCGTTGAAGCCGAAGAATTGAAAGCGTGTTGAATCGGAGGCGTGACGTCAGCAGCGACGTCAGCGAAGCTGATGATATTGGAGATTTGGGCCGTGCCGAGAAGTGGGCCGACGCTGCATTGGGTTGGGCCGAAGATTAGCTGGAATTGGAGATGGGCAGACGAGAGGCTTGCACGAGAATTCGGGATTAAGTTCTGTCGTTCGTTTGTTTTATTTTTGGTTATTATCTTTATTATTATTTCCTTTTATTATTTTTATTACTTTTAGGATTTAGGTTAAATACTCTTTGTTAACCTAGATTTCAAAATTCAGTTTTTACAGAAATTTAGTTTTAGTTTTGTCAGTTCGTAGTTTTTCATCCCCTTGGATGGAGGACTAACTTTTCTTTGTTCTGCTAGACGATTGAAGCAGTGCAGTTGATGTATTTGTGAGATTTATATTCCTTATTCTTATTCTTATGTATGTTGGTTTGATTCTCTTGGATGTATTGGTTATTGATTTATCGTTATTCTTCATAGTCTGGCCAGCTAGGTTGAATACTATTTATCAATTGCTAGGATTTGCATATAGGGGTTCCGAGTGCATATCTAGTGGCAAACACAATTGTGCATATAGGGGTTCCGAGCGTACAATTGTGAGTGAGAATCAGTTGCATGTTAAGTAGGGGAGTGAGTACTTATACGTCTTTCTACTTGTATGTATCCTATATCCTTGTGTGCATTGCTATTGCTTTGTTGGTGGTAAAGTACCCCGGTCTGGTACCGCGTGACAGGCGTGACTGGTGGTATTTTGTCATTGGCATAGTAATAAGTCTATCGACAACTGTGAGAATCGGTAGTGTTTAAGATCAGGGTGGGAACAACTATAAGGATAATTAAAGAACTTGGATTGAATAGATTTCCGTGATCGAACTCTATCTCTGTACTGTGGATTTCGTTCTAGTAGAACTACTTTCCCTCATTATATTTTCTCAACTCAACTCAACTTGTTTGCTTTGGTTTGCTTTGCTTCCTCTTGATAACTAAACCCCCCGTTCGTGTCACTTGTCATTCACACTTTCACACTACATCGATCTTCTCTGTGGGTTCGACCCTTACTTGTCTGCTATACTTCTGTTTAGTAGGTCTGTTAGGAAATTTTACTTTGATTGAGGCTAATCAACGATAATTGCTTGCGCATTTCTAGCCCCGTCAAATTTGGCGTCGTTGCCGAGGAAGATTTCTGTTTTGTTGTGTGTTTTTGTGATTGACTGCGGTGTGGATCTATCTTACGGTCCGCACCTTTGCTACTGATTTGCTACTTGTTGAAGTTGATACAGAGGCAGGTACGAATGGCTCAAACACTCCGACAGTTGACTGTGCCAGATTTGATACAGCAGCCATTGGCTGTAATTATTCCACCCCTTGCTGATGGTGTGACATTTGAACTCACAACAGGAGTGATACGGTTGCTCCCGAGATATTATGGACGAAGTGGAGAAAACCCCATTCTTCATTTGAGTAAATTCCACAACGTCATTATGAGCATCAAACCAGCAGACGTCACTGAGGATCAGATTAAAATGAGAGCCTTCGGGTTTACTCTTAAAAATAATGCTGAGGACTGGTACTATCATCTGCTTGGCGGAAGCATAGATTCCTGGGCTGAGCTACTTAAGGCTTTCCTCACACAATATTTCCCAACCAGGATGGTGAACGCTTTGAAAAGGGAAATTGCCAGTATTGAACAAGGAGAGGAGGAGATCCTTTATGAATATTGTGAGCGGTTTAAACGACTTTGCTCTAGTTGCCCATTCCATGGTTTTGACAAGAAAGCTCTAGTACTCTATGTTTACAACGGGCTGATGGATGATGAAAGAAGAATTATTGATGCTACATGTGGTGGTAGTATCCTGAATATGACCCCCGACGTAGCCATGACTAGACTTCATGATATGGCTGAGAGCACAAGAGATTTTGATGAAGCCCCAAGGACCAGAGGAGTTAATGCTGTCAACTCCAATGATGCACATTTATTGCAAGAAATTGCTTCATTGAAAGACATTATTGCGAAGACGGGTACACAAGAAGCACCTCAACCCCACTTTGATGAGCTACCAGTAGCTCCCCATTCCAGTAACTCCGCTATCACTGAGGATATGCTCAGGACTCTGACTCAGCATTTCACCATGCATGTGCAGGCCACTGAGTCAAGTATTAAGAACATGGAGAGGCAGATTGGTCAGCTTGCTGATGTTGTGACCAAGATTGACCAGAGGACATCTAACTCCCTGCCCTCTCAGACTACTGTGAACCCAAGAGAGAATGTAAGTGTTATTTCTCTCAGAAGTGGAATGGAATTGCAAGTCGCTCCTACTGCTGAAAAGGACGACAGAGCTAAAATTGAAGATGGGCAAGTTCCACCGCCCCGCGGCGACACCCACCGCGACCCGGCTGAAGCTCTTAGTTTTCCTGAGTTAACACCACCGCCGCGCGGCCAAGCACACCGCCTCGCGGTGAGACCACCGCCCCGCGGTGAATGCCCAGATCTGGATTTTGATCATGACGAAGGAGAGGACCCCTTTGTTCGTCCAATTTTTCCTCCTCTTGGTTCTGAAAAGCTCCCTATCCCCTTTCCGGAGGCACTAAAGGAGAGGATGATAATCGACGACAATGATCTCTTCGACACCTCCAGTAGCTGCAAGGAAACCATCCATTTGGCCCATTTAGCAAATAGCACCCCAGGCTACGCAGAACTTTTAAAGGCGCTGGGTAAGATCAAAAAGAAACCAAAGGGGAAGCACAAGAAGGAGGCCTTGATACAGATGACTGATTCTTATATGTTGGATAAGGGGTAGGATAAACATGTAGCCCCTGAGATGCTGGGTAGACAGTTTTTGAAAATGGCAAGTACGTTCATAGATATGCACAATAGTCCATCTACCATGAAGTACAAGAGCATGAGGGCAATGCTCAACATGGAGCACCCAAAGAGGCATCCCCCGGATATAGATCCCAGGTGTTCAGTTGCTATAAGCAACCCAAGTTGAGAAGATGAGTAGGATGTCAAGCCATGACAATAACTAAGGCGCTGTCCGGGAGGCAACGCGAGGTATGTTTTTCTCTCTTTGCTTTTCATTATTTGTTTTTGCATTTTTCTTTAGTGTGTTTTTTTGCTTTGTTTTTGTTTTCTTTGTTTTCGACTAACCTGCAGGGAGGAGACCTATGCCTATTGAAGAAGGTGTTTCCACACCAATGTAAGTCTCTCCTGTCCCTGCACTAAGTCGCTCCCCGAAAAAACCTTAAACGGGGAGGCAAAAAAAAATATCAAAAAAAAAAAAAAAAAAGTTTTACCGAGCTGTCCAGAGTTACCACGGAGAGGTGCGCATCATGTTGCTAATGGAGGAACACTTTCACCACACATTATTTGGCAACGATGATGGCCCTATAATAGGCAGCTGGAGAGGAGGAACACTAGAGCCCCCACCATGATTATATCTGGGCTCCACCATGTATTCCTAGAAGGCCGTGCAACCCCGACATCTTTGCTATACCACTATTCACCAAAGTGGTTCCATTATGGTTGCACGGTAGGAGAAGATTATAGAGTTGATGAAGACACCCGCCCAACACCAGAGACCTGGGCATTTATTGAGAAGACCGCCAGCAACAAAGGAAGTGTCCAAGCAGCTTGGCGACGTTTGTGAGTTATTTTTTTGCTTCTCCCTGTACTTCTATTCTTTTGTCTTTCATTACATTGAGGACAATGCAATGTTTAAGCATGGGGGAGAGTTCTATACTTGCTACGTCGTTGCGGAGAAAAATGAATAAAAATGAAAAAAGCCAAAAATTGAAAGAAGGCATACATTAAAAATCCCGTGATAGGTCGAAAACCCGAAAGGGCGGCCTAGGTAATAAGCAGGTGGCTTGGACCAGCATTAGGCTAGGGTAATATGTGGTCAAGAGTGATGTGAGCTTATGTGAGTACATCTATTGGAAATGAAATGAGTGGCTTGGTGAAAACCCGAAAGGGCGCCTTGGAAAAATGAGCGAAAAAGAAGAAGAGTGATTCTAGGATTTCTCATTATTCTTGGCGAGGCGTCATAAGAAGAGGAGTCAAAGAAGGATTGTCGGGTAGGTCACTCTGGGAGGCATAAGAAGATAGATGGGAGATAGGATTAGATTTTGATTCACTCTATGGTGTTTGGGATAAGCTTGGGGGAAGTACTCTGCTTTCCTTATAGCTTTGGTGTGTGGTGTTGATTGTATTGTGTTGTTGTGCTGTGCATATTGTTTTGGTACTCTGGAGCCGATTGTTGAGATGTTGTAATTGCTAGTGTCATATTTTCTTGTACTTCCTGAGGCCTTGGTGTTTGATTGAGAGAGTAGGTTTATCTTTAGCTTATTCGAGGACGAGCAAGGTTTAAGCACGAGGGAGTTTGATATGTGTCATTTGATACACCTTTACTAGAAATTATTAGCATGATTTGGAGGAGTTTATGAGTAGTTTTGAGGCTAAGTCTGTAATCTGAAAGTTGTGGAGAGAATTGAAGATATCAGGGGTTTTACAGCTTAGATGGAGATGATGAGGATCTGTTGGAGTTTATTGGAGAAGACTACCAACACTTGGTAGTAATAAAGAGCTGAAGAGAAGAGTGGGCAGAAATTGACGCCCCACGCCAGAGCCACCGCGACCCGGCGGTGGGTCTCAGAGAAGGATGCCGCCCCGCGGTGGAAATCACCGCCCCGCGGTGGGAGCTGGCGCCCCGCGGCCATCACATGAGGCGAAGAGCTTAATTAAATAATTCACGTGATGTTTGGAATTGAAGAGATGGGACCAGGAGGAAATTAGGCCCAAAAGGAAGATCTCGGCCCAATTGAGAAGCGCTAAAGCGGGAATTGAAGCCACGCGTGAAAGAGATGCCGCGTTGAAGCCGAATAATTGAAAGCGTGTTGAATCGGAGGCGTGACGTCAGCAGCGACGTCAGCGAAGCTGATGATATTGGAGATTTGGGCCGTGCCGAGAAGTGGGCCGATGCTGCATTGGGTTGGGCCGAAGATCAGCTGGAATTGGAGATGGGCAGACGAGAGGCTTGCACGAGAATTCGGGATTAAGTTCCGCCGTTCGTTTGTTTTATTTTTGGTTATTATCTTTATTATTATTTCCTTTTATTATTTTTATTACTTTTAGGATTTAGGTTAAATACTCTTTGTTAACCTAGATTTCAGAATTCAGTTTTTACAGAAGTTTAGTTTTAGTTTTGTCAGTTCGTAGTTTTTCATCCCCTTGGATGGAGAACTAACTTTTCTTTGTTCTGCTAGGCGATTGAAACAGTGGAGTTGATGTGTTTGTGAGATTTCTATTCCTTATTCTTATTCTTATGTATGTTGGTTTGATTCTCTTGGATGTATTGATTATTGATTTATCGTTATTCTTCATAGTCTGGCCAGCTAGGTTGAATACTATTTATCAATTTCTAGGATTTGCATATAGGGGTTCTGAGTGCATATCTAGTGGCAAACACAATTGTGCGTATAGGGGTTCCGAGCGTACAATTGTGAGTGAGAATCAGTTGCATGTTAAGTAGGGGAGTGAGTACTTATACGTCTTTCTACTTGCATGTATCCTATATCCTTGTGTGCATTGCTATTGCTTTGTTGGTGGTAAAGTACCCCGGTCTGGTACCGCGTGACAAGCGTGACTGGTGGTATTTTGTCATTGGCATAGTAATAAGTCTATCGACAACTATGAGAATCGGTAGTGTTTAAGATCAGGGTGAGAACAACTATAAGGATAATTAAAGAACTTGGATTGAATAGATTTCCGTGATCGAACTCTATCTCTGTACTGTGGATTTCGTTCTAGTAGAACTACTTTCCCTCATTATATTTTCTCAACTCAACTCAACTTGTTTGCTTTGGTTTGCTTTGCTTCCTCTTGATAACTAAACCCCCCCGTTCGTGTCACTTGTCATTCACACTTTCACACTGCATCGATCTTCCCTGTGGGTTCGACCCTTACTTGTCTGCTATACTTTTGTTTAGTAGGTCTGTTAGGAAATTTTACTTTGATTGAGGCTAATCAACGATAATTGCTTGCGCATTTCTAGCCATTTCATCTTTATTTCCTGTCATATGGCATTAGCATGCGCTATCAATGAACCACCTGTTGTTCCCCCTCACTTCATCCTGCATTATGAGAGTTAGTGTTTAGCGACCCAGGAAAGCTTGGCTTTACCTGATCGTTTAGAGACAAAATAGTATTCTCTAGGTTTAGCATTGTCCATATCAGGAGATGCATCATAATCATTCAAATCAACATTGTTACTTCTAATGTTCATGCGATGTGTGTGCTCTTCAGTCAACTTTTGTTTCTTAGCACAGTTTTTCACAACATGGCCGTTGTTCCCACAATGCCAGCAAATCTTATAATAGTCCCCCAAGGTGTACTTACGGTTTGGGACATGCATTCTACGTTGCTTGGCTCTAACTGGGTCAGGTGTACTAGGCAAATTTCCTTGGGATTGGATGAGATATATCTTATGGGCAGGTTGACCTTGGTACCATGATTTATTTTCACTCAACCCACTCTCCAGAGTTTTCACACGCTCTTCTAGATACGAGTTTCTTTCCTTAGTAGTCTGAAGTTCCCTATCTTTTAACTCTCTAAGCTCAGGTATGGTTAACTCATGTTCTTCACTCTCTTGTTTTTTACCTTTGTACCATACACCATACTTGGGCTCAACAAAAGTAATATCTTCTTCCTTAAGATTTTGCTCAACTAAAAGAGAGTGAATTTTATCAATCTGAGCTTTCATCTGAGATAGTTCCCTAACAGTGCTAAGGGAACTAGGTTCACTGTGAGTAGCATCACTTCTAACACGAGGAACAACAGAGGAACTAGCAATTCTAGATAAAGATTCATTCAATTCAATGCATTTATCCTCAACATTACTTAAATCGTTTTGAGTTTTAAGATTCTCATTATACATGCTTTTGATAAGAGAAATTAAGGACTTTTTATCAAAATTTACAAGAGATTCAAAGAAAGTTTCAGGATCTACCTCTTGTTCTTCACTTGATGACTTCAGAGTCATTGCACACATTTTGTTGTTCCCCCATGACTCTGGCTCGTCATCATCAGAGTTGGCACAATCATCACACCAGACAGCAACGAAAGCCTTCTTTTTGTCATTCCCAGAATTTTCACCATTGTTGTCTGAGTTGTTTCCTTTGGGGCATCTATTAGCATAGTGACCCTTGTCCTTGCAATTGAAGCACATAACATTTTTGATGTCTCATTTCTCACGATTGTTCCCATCATTCCTGAATGATTTACCCTTGCGATAAAGAGTTCGCATGGCCTTGGTGAGAAGGGCAGTTTCGGGATCTATGCCATCCAAGATATCATCTTTGTTACTTTCTATCATTTCAACAGCTTTTTCAACCATCAAGGCTATTGCCTTGATGTTTAACATATTTGTCTTCTTTATCATACTTTTTAATTTTCCCAAATACCTCATGAAGTGTGAGTTTGAGAGTATTGGGATTCTCTTTGAGAATTGCTTTAGTCATCTTGTGCCTTGGAGGAAGTCCATCAATAATGATGAAAATTTTCTCCTTGGGAAGAATTTCCTTTTCATCGACATCGTGAGCAGCAAGTCTGGTGGTGATTTCCTCAAATCTGGATTGGTAGGAGGAAACAGTCTCACCATCGATCATGGCGAAGTTGTAGAAATCTTTCTTTGCTTGGAAACGATCAAGCTCTCTAAGATCAAAACTTCCCATCTATATCGGTTCCAAGGCTGCCCACATATCTTTGGTAGTTGCACAATAGTGTAATTTGGATGCATCTTCAATGTTGATTGCGTTGTTGATAAAATACGAGCCTTAGACTTTTTCTTCATGATTCTGAAATCATATTGGCTCGAAGGTGTTGTTCCTTTGATTACATCTTCAACAACTTTTTCTTCACCAACCTCGATGACTCTCCAGCATTGGTAGTCATTACTCTTCATCCAGTCCGTGAAAAGGTCTTTCCAGTGTTGGAACTTTCCACCGATAGGCAGAAACGGTGGTTTGTTGTTCCCAAGCCCAACTTCATGAGTCGAAGAAATTGTTACCTGTGAATCTGAAAAGAACACACAATCTAGAGCAAACTTGCTCTGATACTAATTGTTGAATCGTAGTGTGTTAGACAGGGAACGGTGTGACTGTTCCCTAGGCAGCGGAATATATAAAGATTCAAAGTAACAAGTAATTCCTCAAAAACATATACTTGTATTATTAAGAATTGTACAATCTCACAAGTTTTCTCTCCACCTATACCCTAGGTTAAAGACTTTGAGTGCAATCAACTCTCAATGACATAAGAACAAAACAAGACCCTTAGCAAGAACTACCCGTACGTTGCCTTAGACCTTCGATCTCAGTTTTCGCAATAGCTCCTTGGTATGCTTGATGGTTGTAGCTGAGATACCTTTCCCCAAGGTAATCTCATCTATATATAGTGTCTAACAAAATCCTATTACCAAATATCTAACAATCGACATATATGGTAACAGTGAACAATTTCGTTACCAAATATACTATTCAGATTATAAACACATGGTTTCCTTCTATAAACTTTCCTAAGACTCACTATCTACTTCTTCATTTCCAAGTAAGACTCAAAATCTTGTTTCCTTGTATAATGGAGTCAATCTGGTAACAACTGGTAAATCTTTGCATTCCGCATCGTTCCACAGACGTTGTTTCCATATATAGAAGTTTCCTTGTATAGGAACCACGCGCACTTCATATTTCCAATTTGCTTCTTGTGTAACTGTTCCATGTTTGCACCACGTTTCTTAGCATCCTCTGCTTTCTCTTCTTTTGACATGCTTTCCATTGTTCCATAAATCGTTCATGAATCCTGAAACTCATAGAAACAATGTAAACCATAAAACCCAATGGTGTTTATCATCATCAAAACCATAGGAAACGTCAAGGTTCCAACAAGGAGAATGATAGAAAAAGGAGTAAATAAGAAAAAAAGGAGTAAATAATAATATTAGAACGTGGGTGGCCGGGTGGGTGAGAAGGTGGGGCAGATGTCAATATTAGCTTTAACCAGATGTCACAATTACCTTCAACTACGTGGCTAAATTTTTAACAAAGAGATTCATTCAACTTCAATTATTTAGGGTAGATTCATTTGAATTTTCTGACTATAGCCCTATCTTGGCAAAATATAGCAAATGGTGCTTGATGGCTCTACTCCAACATGTCTCTTGTTTAAGATTCGAAAACGAGATCAATTAGTGGGTTTCCCTTGAAGAGACTACAACATCTCAAGATAAACCGAACAATGATACTGATACAACACTCTTAACCAATGTAGCTTAGATCATATTTTCTAAATAACTCATCTTGAATAAATATAACGACTTGCAATTCGTTGAACAATTTTTGTAATATGTGGAATTGGACCTCTGTTAAAAAGATCTAAAACTGAAACTTCTAATCTGTCAATAGCTTGTCGTATGCGATGTGTGATTTCAAGCAGGCGTGTTAATATTTCGTTGTAAGTGTTGAGCCAATCTAGGGTTTGACCAAGTTGTTCCGAGAGTAGTCGTGTCAGAGGCTCCCGAAGGTCCCTCATTTTGGTGGGCGCAACATTGAGGTGGTCCAATTTTCACTCCCCGCTATTCGGTGGCGCTATGTTCGTGTTGTACTCACCATGCTCTTCAACCTAGCTCGATTTGACTCTTCATTGTTTCATTATATTTTCCTTGTTTGTCTTGTGTTTTTTTGTCTTGTTTTTCATGTTGTTTGTCCAGCTGCCGCTTTCGACCTCTTGGTTTTCTATACAATGATATGTATGGTAAATCGAATTTTACCTTATAAAAAAATTGGGTTGATTGGGTCTATTTGTTTTGGATTGTCGTATCATTAAAGTATACAAGTTGATCAAGTTGAGTCGTAAATAGTTTAATGTTTGTTCCACGTAATTGTTATTTTTTTATTCTATTTTAGGAAAGTAGTGTTGGGCGTGGCGCACCATATGTAGGAAGCTAGTCCAACATTTGCTTGTATTACTTTTTTAGTATGAATACTTTTATTGTTCATTAATAAAATCATATTTGAGGGTTTAGTTCAAGTTAAGGATTATTTTACTTTAACATTAGGGCTCTTTGTGAGTTATCTATCATTATGCTTAAGAAATAAAGTGTGCTAACGAAGGAGATTCATCACATTAGATCTTCATGCAATTAACCTCAAAATAAATTTGATTGTTCCAGAAAGACAAGTCTTTTTGATCCATGATGTTTGATAAGAAGGGAAAAGGTGAGGATCTTACCTAGGCACCATAACATTGGTCGCCTAACTATCTAGTTCAAGGCTCACGCGAAGTCTTGGAGATGCTTGCAAGGTTTTGAATAACGTAATTGGCTTCAAATATGACACCGACATTGGTCACGGGTCTCTTCTAACCGGCTGATTTACATCAATTATTTCAAGATCTTAATGTTTCGAGGCAAGTGAAATATTTTAATCTCAATTAGAAGTTCTCAGGTTTTTAAGCATTTTATTAAGCCAATCGCTTTCCCTTTCCATCACATAAAAATCCGTGTGTTTTGTTCCATTAATTGCAATCGCATCACCCAGCGATGCGACCATTACCAAAACCATAACTGGCCATTCGGCCACCATAAAGCGCTTCCACCATAACTGGCCATTCGGCCATTACCAAAACCATAACTGCCCCATACGCTAAGATTTATTTTTCAAACTATAAAATACTGTATATCTGTTAGCCACTTGCCATATCTTTTTAACTATTGGCATTAAATAATATTATGTTTTTTTTATCTGATAACCCCAAGTGTCGCTTAACTCACGCGGTACATAAAAGTTTGACATATTTTGTGTTATCCTAAGGTTTTTATTTTTTTTTACGAAATACCAAAATCGTTAAATACAAACGGTTCCGTTTATTTTATTTTTTAAAAATTAAAATTAAAATCCTAAACCCCAAAACACTAAACCTTTCATAGTTGCTCCTTTGATGATAAGGCAACTTTTGGTTTTTCTTTGAGTCGTCCTAATGGCTCTTTGATTGTGCTAGGGAGTATTTCCTCAAAACCTTGCATTGTCATTGAATCTTTAGAGGCATAATCTGTCATTTGGGGTCTGAAGACTACTTCACCTTTTGGTATTTATAATATCCTTGTTGGTTTTGACTGTAAGAAGTTGGTGGACCTCTATGGCTCCTCTTTTGTTCATAGAACTAATTTTGGTTTACTAGTTATGTATATCAAACAAGTATTAGCCTCTTTTAAATTGGGTTCTTTAATTTCCATACCTAGGGATAGAAACACTTTTGCTCATGCTATTACACAACATGGTTTGTTCTTGCCTATCGTGGCAATGGTATTCTACTCTCATGTCTCTCGAATACCTTTTTCTTTAGCATATAAGCTGGTATCCATTAATAGTTAACGAAATCTCATATTTTCCATTAAAAAAGAAAAGAAAAAAGAAAAGATTGTTTGTGCTTCTATTTATATGTCCTTGAGAGATTGTAAATACATTATACATCTATTTGATTAGGATATTGTTTGTTTCATGTTATAGGTCATTACTTATAACATTTTGAGATTTAGGTTTAGTCACTATTCTTACAAATAATATCTTATAGAACTCGGTAACAAGATGTGGTAAGTTGTGAAATGAACCTTTTTAGGTCAAGATGATACATCTTGCATATTGCCATGCACCCTTTCATGATTATCTATTAGTGTAAAGAATATGTGAGTTCTTTATGTTGATTTACTTGAACGTTATTGTTCTTAGCTCATCTGGCATGGTCATGGACTCTCGAAATATGTTCTCCAACCACATATAATTATATAAAAAGCTTGTATGCATTTAGTTGCTTCTTTTAATTTTTTTTAGGAGATTGCTCATTAGAGGAGCCAGACGTACAAAAGCAATATGTTCTTGAGCAGGTAGTATATTTTAGAGAACTCCACTGAAAAAAGTGCAAATTTTGATATGCATTTTGTTATGTTTGAGCAGGTTCAAGGTGTCGAGACTAAATGATAGTAGCTACTAAGCGAGTCATGAAGCCCACATAAGTGGAAACGATGTAGACGACACGTGATTGGTCATGTCTGCACAAAGTATTTCCAAGCGTACATAACCTTGACCCTCCAATCACTCATTAAACACTATGTATCCTACAAATATTCTTTTATTGTATGAACCGAGCGGCTTCCTTCTCTGGCTTGCTGCAATGACATAAATGGAAAACATTCCATTGTTGTAAATTGGTTGAATCTTCAAAAGGCTCAATAAATTTTTTTATACTTTTTTTTGGCATGATGGTGGTGGACCGGTGGTTGCATAAGGTCGTGGTGCAACCCACTTTTTTTTTATAAAAAAATGGGACATTTTAGCCCGAACCTTCAGACATCCAGGCTAAAAAATGTCTCTTTTTTTTGTAAAGGAGAATTTGACTTTCGAGCCCGGATCAATATAGGTCTAGGCTAAAAACTCTAATTTTTGTAGCCCGGACTATCCGGGCTATTTGAGCTATTATCACACCACTCTGAAGCCTAAACCCATTTTGCTCTATAGGGTTTTGACCAAGTTGTTTCGGGCTTAGTCGTGTTTGACGCTCTCGAAGATCCCTCATTTAGGTGGGCGTAACGTCGAAGTGGTCCAATTTGTACTTGCACTATCTGGTAGCGCTATGCTAGTGTTGTACTCACCATGCTCTTCAACCTAGCTCGATTTGACTCATCATTATTTCATTGTATTTTCCTTGTTTGTCTTATGTTTTTTGTTTTGTATTTCATGCTGTTTGTTCAACTGTTGTTTTCGGCCTCACAGTTTACCATTGATATGTAAGGTAAATCGAATTCTTACCTGATGAAAAAATTGGATTTGTTGGGTCAATTTGTTGTGGATTGTGGTGTCATTAAAGTATACGAGTCGATCAAGTAGAGTTGTAACGGGTTTGATGTTGGTTCCACGTAATGGGTCAAGATCACCAATTTTTTATACCCATTTAAACACTCTTGATGATGAAATTTATGACATGAATATTTTAAATATATAATGTTAATATTATACTTGGATTAAACCCAATTAGTTTATGAACCCATTGTGTTCAATTTGGGTTGTGTTTTGACAAGTCTAAATCGTTTGATACTTCTGTGATACCCCGTATTTCTATAAGGATATTTTGAGAAATTGGGATTTTCCCGAATGTCCGTTTTGTACATCGGGTCAATTTCAGATAGTTTGAGACATTATGTAATGTGCTCTATCTCTGTAATATTTTTCTCAGTGAAATAAAATACAGACGACGTACTTTGGAACTTAATACTCGTTTGTGTACGATTATTTTTATCCCGGGTTAAGCCAAGATTATCCATAAGCCACCGGATAAGGCTGACCTGGCGACGCCCGCCGTGGGTATGGCAACGACCGCCGCCAGCAGCTTCATGGCGCCTTCCTTCGACAACTACAGGGACAAGTGTCCCTAGGATGCGGCGACCGCCGCCAGAAGCGGCAATCGCCGCCATCAGCCCGCCGCCATGGGGCCTAGGCAGCGGCGACCTAGAGAGGATCGCGGCGACCGCCGTAGACTAGCAGGGGGCTAGGCATGTACTCGCCGGCGAGCTCTGACAGCGCCGTTTATGGCCCTCCACGTCGCTTGGCTGGCATCATTGCTTCCCTTGGATCGTTGGGCTATAAATTGGAGTGTTTGGGGATAGATTTGAGCACAATCAGAAGCTCAAATCCTCAAATTCTTCTCGCCGGAGTTGTGGTCCCTCGCCGGAATTCTGAAGTTGCTCGTCGGAGCCCACATTGGTGTTGTTTCCAGTTGCTAGAGGAAGCCTTGGAGGCCCTTAGACGCCTAGAATCCAAAGCAAGGCAAGAGGAAACCAATCGCTCGCCGTCGGTGAGTTTCTGTTCTCAGATTTTATTTTCCGATGTTCATAACGGCGCCCACCGTGATGAAGGCGGTGACCGCTGCCATGAACACGGCGCCCGCCGTAAGGCCGCCGGCGACCGCCGTCAGAAGGCTGATGGCCTAGTTAGGCCTCAGCTTTGGTGGTCGTCGTTCGGACGTCGTTCCTTTCGATTCCTTTCGTTATTCTGTCCATTTATGTCGAATCTAACTAAGGGTTTCTGTATGGGTCGATCCGAAGGAATCTGTGTTACCAGAGCCGTCCCTGTATCAAGCCCGGAATCCCGTCGTTAGGCTTCGTCAAACTCTGCGGATTAAGGCAAGTGGCGGTTCGCTCTTGCTCATCGTTCCATATTTACATTAATTATCAGTTGTTTATCTGAGTAATTAATTTGGAATGATTACTGTGTTTATCTGGAATTGGTTTTATAAACTGTTTTGGAAACTGTAATATGATATTATAATAGGTTGTATATCCGTTAGAACAACGCTGTTACTTATATCGCCTTGAGGGAATTTTTGAGAATTTATCCTGAACTATTGTTGTGCTCGAGCTGTTTAGTTAGCACTAGTAGTTAGGAACGTTACTTGGACTCAGTCCAGTCGTTTCTTTATAATCAGGTAGAGGGGTGGCTCGTCCCCACCTAATACCATTCTAAGGTCATGACCGGTCTCTATTACAAGAGTGTAGAGACAGGACACTTAGCTGGTGTCACAATTCTCGGGATCTCATCCCTTTCGGTGTGCGTCAATCTCAAGAAACGCATATCAAGATGTATCGTACCTTGGTGGTGTATACATTTAAAAGCTTATAACGAGATGCTCGTTTTTGGAATTTAAATAAGATAAGGTGCCCGAGTGCACTTAATTAATATACCTTTGGCGAGTAGTGCAGCTAAGTAAATAGTGCAGCTAGGAAAGCTCGTCTCGACTTTTGATCAGAGTACGTTCTCTTTCCAGTCTGGATTCGCTGTATGCGGTGAGGTTGGTTGTGAACCGAAACATCTAAGTCAGCTTTTAAATCACTGTTGTCTGACTCTTTAAACGTTCCAGATTTGTCATATTTCCTTAAGACTCACTTCCGTTGGAGTCTTCTTTCGGGTCGATTTCTGTGAAGAATCAGTCTTCCAGGATCTTCTCTTATGCATGCCTTTTGTCATATTCAAGTAAAGTATGGTGGTTGACAAGCGTACTCGATTATTATTCGAGAGATGAGAAGTCTAACCTAATACGACTGCTTAGAACCTTCTGCTTTGTACCCTTGCATGGTCTATTCATTTAGACTAACCAACCGCATTTGTTATATGCATTGTTGGCTGGTGTCATCCGTTCGATTCGACACATCAGATAGAGCGAAGATATGAGAAGACTAGAATGACTTTGAAGATGCACTAGTGGAAAAAATCCTTATAGAGGCGGGCCTTTGGACACTTATTGAGGCGAACACCGTTCGCTTCAACTAAGGGGGCTGCAACAAGTAGGGACACTTTTTGAGGCGGACATTTTACGCCTCTAAAAGGACCTTATTGAGGCGGGCCTCCGAAGCCCGCCTCAACAAGTCCCTCACTTTGGCGCCAAAATGAGGGACTTGTTGAGGCGGACTTCGGAGGCCCGCCTCAACATGTCAGCGCTATATACTTATAGAGGCGGGCGTATACAAGCCTGCCTCAACAAGTAGACGCTGACTCAGCCCAGAACTCGGCCGAGTTCTCGGCCGAGTCAGCGTCTATGTACTTATAGAGGCGGACATACAAGTCTGCCTCTATAAGTCCCTTCTTTTGCGCTTCTTTTGGATGTTTTTTGGATTTATGATGCACCATACACACATTGCAGAATAGGTTCCTGATTTTATTCACAGAATAATATACAACAAACAATAGATTTCATCAAAGTACAGTCAGGTTCTCAACAACAGTTTACATGACAAGTAAAAACAAGTTCAATCCGATAATAAATACTTCGATGTAAAATACTGTGCCCATTGCTCACGAACAACATCCATTTCTTCATAAGTATACGATGTCTTCCTCTTAGGATATAGCTTCATAAAAAACACATAAATTATTGACAAAAAACACAAATACTATCAATATATAGTTAGTTAAGTTACATACCTTATCTAGTCGGTCATTAGAGTCATAGAGTCCCGTGACTATATCTAACATGAACTTCATGACATAATATCCACACTCGGTTCCGCCGCTTTGTTGAGCGCACTAATTACACAACATAAGGGGGTTGTCTTAGATACAAGGCCTTTGATTATAAATAAACAAACCTAAAGCGTATAAAATGCTATATGTACCTCTATATTACAGACTCTCAACGTCTTACGTTTTCCTATTAATTTCTCGCACTTCCCACCTTGATACTTATACACTTGAAATTCCCTAGAAAATCAACATAATACACTCATGAAACTGATATTGTTAATATTCCAAAAAAAACTAATTCGTAAGCAAAATAACTTACAAATTCATGATTCCAGATGCATCATTCGTTCTGTTGCCTTGACCTTTTAGAGAATCGAAAAGATAGACCTGTGCTCTAAATAGGTCTATCACGTACAGAATCCAATGATTGCTGCATCATTTAAAAGTAAATTGATAAATATTAATGATTGCTTAAAATACTAATTATATATGAAACTTATTGAAAACACTTACTCTTGATTATATGGGAGCAAAAACAATTTGGCACTGTTAGAATCTTTAATCGTATTCTTAGCAGTTTCAGCGTTGAACACACGTTGCAAGTAATCTGTTGGAACAGTTGGATCGGCCCTGATTCTAGTGCTTGACACCATCTCAGGACAAATGAACCCAATTCGAGAATTTTCAAATGCATATGTGTGATTGTCCAATAAATACCTGCACATTTAAAGGTATTTGATTAAACGATTATGAATGGTAATGTAAAAATGATTAAAGAAAAAACGATTAAGAATTCATGCAATTCATTAAACATGTATTTATGCGGGGTAGCATGCATAGAGCAACCAGAATCTAAAATCCAGCAATTAGAATCATGTCTAGAATCAAGCATGAGCAACTCACATGAATAAGAAGCACCAGATTCACACATATTAGTAACATCAGATTTCTGCTCATCATCAAATTTCTTTTTCTTGCAATCTTTAATAAAATGGCCAGCTTTACCACAATAGAAACACTTTCTATCCTTAGTATCAGTTTTAGCCTTTTTTCCAGTTTTGGGTTTCCCCTCAGCATGCAAGACAGAATTCTCAGGTTTAACATCAACTTTGTTTTCAGTTTTAGTCTTAAACACCTTTAACACTTCATTTTTCTGAGTTATAGCCTCAGCAATTTTAACAACAGTGATGGTGTCATTACCAAACTGAATCACATCTTTTAGAATGTCAAACTGAGCAAGCAAGGAATTCAATAACAGAACAGCTTGGTGAGTTTCAGCAATCTTATCATTACACCTTTCCAAATCTTGGGTCATTCTCAGAAATTTATCAAAGTTATCATTCAAAGTCAGATTCACATCCATCTTAAATGTAAATAATCTGCACAGTAATGATATTCTAGAAGGCAAGGATTTAGTCAAGTATAACGCTTCTAAAGCATTCCATAAAGTTTTAGTAGTAGTAAACTTTACCACTTGACGAGCCACATCATCCGCAAGCCTTATTATAATTTCTGAGTGGGCTTGCTCATCAAGTTCCATCTTTCTAGCTGCTGAGGTCTCCGAGAGGTAGTCACCTTTTACAGCTCTATAGCACTTCTCCTTGATGAGTATAGCCTTCATCTTGACTTGCCACATTGCAAAGTCAGTCGTACCATCAAATGGTGTAATTTTCATCATGTTTTCTGTCATCACCTACCAAACACACAAGTCAGTAAATGAAGCTAGAAAATTGATAACCACAGATTAGGACACAAAAGTCCAAGAATCACACACACAGAAATTAGTTCTCAAGAACACAATATCAAGAACCAATCAAGTACAACACCAGAGGTTGCACTTTAACACACTTCAGGTTCAAAGAATAAAAAAATCAAGAACTCAAGACAACACAATTCCAAGTTCAAAGAAACACAATTCCAAAACTCAGACAACACAAGACACTACATTTCAGTCCAAATCTGAAAACAGATGCAAGAACACAAGAAAAGCAAGATTTCCAGGTTCACAAGATCTAAAAATCAGAATCAAGTAAAGAACTCAGTATCATAGTTTTCAGCAGTGAATAAGCAGGAATCAGACAAATGCATAAGAGCAGCGGAAGCTAAACAGGATCGAGCAAGGACAAACCCTAGGAAACTCTTCTAACCGCAGAAAACACAATTTCCAGATCAGAAAAGCACAAGGAATACAGTCAAAGCTCTGATACCAATCTGTGTATCTAATATATCCGATTCAAGCAAAACAGAAACGAAACAAAAACAGAAAGAACACCAAGAATTGGTAACGCGGTTCGGTTACCCTACATCCGCGGGATCTCAAAAAGGGAGATCCACCCAATCCACTAAGCATTCAAAGCCTTAATCGTTCGTTTACAAGAGCAAACTCAAGAGAGCAAAACACCCTAAAGAAATCCGAAGCACACAATAACAAGGAAGCACAAGAACAAGGATCGAAAGAAAATGCCCTTGTGAAGCACCGCAGAAATCGTTTCTGCACTCCAACAGACCGCGCCACCGCAAGGGACACCACGACGAACACGGCTCCGACGAACACCACCGAGTCGCCACCGGACTTGGAATCGTCACCGCCCTTCGTCTTCCCGAGCTTCTCTTTCCGATCGACTCCCTTCGAGCACTCTCCCAGCCCAGCCTTCTCCTTTCTCTTTCTCTGAAAACGGCACAAACCTTAGAGCAGAAAATGAAGGCGCGCGCAACTGTTTTTTTTTTAATTAGGGTTGAGCTTATAGAGGCGGGCCTAACACGCCCGCCTCTATAAGTATTACGACTCGGCCGAGTAATGGTCTAATAGAGGCGGGTCTTACATGCCCGCCTCTATTGGACATACTTGTTGAGGCGGGCTTTAAGAGGCCCGCCTCAACAAGCTTTAATTGAGGCGGGCTACTTGGCCCGCCTCAATTAGTTAGCATTAGAGGCGGGCCTTACCTTGGCCCGCCTCTAATACTTTAGCGGGAAATGTTTTTTCGGATACTTGTTGAGGCGTATATTAATTTGCCCGCCTCAAAAGATGTTTTTGAGGCGTATAAATTAATTATCCGCCTCAAAAACCAAAAAAACGTGATTGCCTAAGTCGTTGTTGAGGCGTTTTGAACTATGTACGCCTCTAAAAGGGAGCCTCAAAAAGTGTTTTTTCCACTAGTGATGACGGTGGTTTTTAGATATTTTCGGATGTTGTTGATGTTTTTATAATTGCTTTTAATCAGGTTGAGATCTTTGGGCACTGACCATGATGGTCAAGACTTTGGTTTGTAATATTTGTGTTAAGACTTCCGTTGTATTGTATTTAAACTCTGTGTTTATCCTACTCGGGATTGGGATGTAATCCCGTGACTCATGTTTTTAATTGAATAAAGTTATGCTTTTGTATCAATTGTATTTCATGATTGTATTCAAACGGTAAAGCCTGGGGTGACTTTGGTGAGGAAAATCAGAGTCACTGGCGGTAATACCTTTCCAAATGGGTTAAGATTTAGGGGTGTTACAGTTGTGATATCAGAGCCTAAGGTTTTAAAACGGGTTTGGGGATTTTATAAATCATTTTCCCGTTTTTGAAAATGCTTTAAAAGGGCTCTGAATTTTCAAAGCGAAAAGAATTTGAAAACACCGTTCATAGTCAGGTCTTCCATACAGTCTGATGTAGTAAGCTTGCTTCTATGTCTAGAAAGGCTAACTCGATTCCTCGTTATCCTATAGGATGGGTGCGTGTCTGTCGCTTAGCAGGGGATCAGAAGTTGCCAAGATGGATCCGTCGTCTCCAGGAAGGCTAGACTTCCCTATTCCCCAGAGATGCTTCGAGGTGGGAGGCCCGAGCAGCTCGCCTGAGGAAATCAAGCATGTTCTTCCCGAATCGGTAGTTCTCACGCCTAGGGATGCCGTAGTGACCATGGCGGCACCAGTTGAGCCACCGAGGGAGGAAGCAGTGCAGGAAGTAGGTGAATCATCTAGGTACGCATTAGGGTATTACGAGGACGATTACCAGATGGAGATGGTCCCAGAAGGGGACGAGGACGAAGAGGACGAGGAAGAGGAAGAAGAGGAGTTGATCCCGATTGATCCTGATGATGAGGAGGAGTTGATCCCGATTGATCCTGATGAGGAGGAGGAGTTGATCCCGACTGATCCTGATGAGGATGTGGAACCCATGGAAGAGGACCCCGAGATGGACCTCGACGAGCAGGATCAGGAGCCGGATCAGAATTTTCTCCTGTGCCTGGGTTGGCACCGTTGCCTGCTTATCCACTCATGACATATGATGATTGGGAGGCCCTGTATACCGAGTACGGTATTGGTAGGAGTGGTCCGACCATGATTTATGAGGACTATCCACCTACTCCTCCTCGAAGGAGGAAGAGGTCGGAAGCTGAGCTGATGGAAATCCTTCGTCAGAGCAAGATGATCTCTGCTGAGCGGCAGCGTCAGATAGACGAGATGATCACCAGTGCTCAGAGGATGGCTGGGATAGGAGGTCCGATCATGGATGACCCCTACTTCACCATGACTAAGATTGGGCCAGGGTCACAAGAGCCTTGTGATTCAGGGCCCAGCAGGGTGCGTAGCCCATCGCCAGAACCCGATGGTGAGCCTCGCCCGAAGAGACCTTGCACTGGAAGCCTGTCTTACAGGAGACATTTTGGAGCGCCTTGATGAGGATCGACGTTGCCTATCGTAGTAGTTTCCTTTCTTAGTATTCCAGCTTGTACTTTGTGTAATATTTCAGTATTGCGGCAAGTACTCTGTGAAATACTTTTATCTTCGAGCAATTTTGTCCTAGCGCTCAGAAGATCGACTTATGTGTAGCTTGTAAAATAGTTCCAGTTCATCTATAAAATACCCAGTTGATCTATTATGAGTAAATTTGCTACATTAAGTTTAAGGAATAAATATTAATGTATGAAATACTTGGAATTTAATCGGTAAACAGATGGTGAACACAAGAAACACAATGCGAGCTGGTATTGGGACTAGTCAGAATCCCAGACCAATCATAAGAGATGTTGCACAAGATGAGCATGTATCTGAATCCCATAATCAATCCAAGGGCAATGGTCAGGATCAGAGTAATGCACCAGTGGTGTTTGATGCTGCAGTAGTTGAGGCAATTCGAGGAATTGTCATGCAAGCCATCACTGATGCTATGCGACCAAATGCGCCACAGGCACAAGGCGTGCCAATTCCCCCACCGGTTCCTAGATTTGAGGAGCCAGAAAACCGTGATGTCCAGGAGAATGCAGTCAGGACTAGGGACAACTATGGTCGTGCTCTGAAGACCATCAGTTCTATGAGGCCTGACAGCTACAACGGAAAAGGGGAACCCGTTAGGGTGACCCAGTGGTTTTCTCATATAGAGAGGCTGTTCCGTAATGTGATGTGTACTGAGGCTGAAAAGGTCCACATAGCTTCCTTGCAGTTGAAAGATGAAGCCAGTGAGTGGTGGGAAAGTACATGCTTAGCTGATAGCCTTGTGTTGACCTGGTCGATGTTTAAGACCAAGATGACAGACCATTTCTTCTCTCGAGCTATGAGAGAGGAGAAACACAAGGAGTTTTTGTACCCCAAGACTGATGGATTGAAGGTGACCAAGCTTGCCACCAAATTCAATCATCTTCTGCAGTATGCTGAGCCTGAGGTCTCTAGTGAGGCACAGAAAATCTGGTACTTCCATGAGTGGATGAACCCAGATATCAAGCCGATGATGGTGCACCACACATGCTCTACTCTGGAGCAGTATGTGGATGCAGCCTACAAGATGGAGGTGACTCTGGAGGAGTCAGTTAAAAGACGCAACCATCAGAGGTCTATGCAGAATCAGGGGAGTGGATTCAAGCGACCTGCGCCACCATCTAACTTTGCCAAGTCTGGTCGAGCAAAGACGGACATGACCCATGGAGGGTCAATGCAACAGTCAGGTCAGAGCAAGAGTTCATTCCAGTGTTACAACTGTGGTGCTGCTGGGCACAAGAGCACTGAATGTCCGAAGGAGAAGAAGTCATGCTTTGGGTGTGGACGTGAGGGGCATATGCAAAGGTTATGTAAGTAGGGGAAGCAGAAGGGAGTAGAGTCACAATAGGGGTCAGTTAATCAGAGTAACCGGCCCAGGTTCAAGCCAGCTGAGACTCCTAGCCCGTCTATGCAGACCACTGCTCAGAACAAGGGGAAGGCCCCAACTGCTTCTGGAGGTCAGGGGCAACGCCTGTACGAGATGCATGAGGCGGATGGACCCAACGCTCCAATTGCTCAAGGTACTTTATACCTTCACTTTACTTCAGTATGCATTCTGTTTGATTCCGGTGCTACGTATTCCTTTATTTCGGATAGCTGTGTTAGCAAGTTAGGCTTAGTGTGCAAAGAATCGTGCGATCCTTTCGTTGTTAGCCTTCCTAATGGTGAACGTTTGGTGGGAACCAAGCGCCTATCCGAATTTCCAATTACCATCCAGGGTAAGAAGTTTGAGGCAGATCTGATCTGTATAGCCATGGATCCATACGACATCATCCTTGGTATGGATTGGCTAACGCGTCAAAAGGCGGTGATCGACTTCAGATCAAGAACGGTGACGGTGTTATCTGGGGGCCAGTTCGCGTGCAAGTTCAAAGGTCAGAATGACGCTGATAACGGCAAGCTGATCAATGCGATGGCTGTGTTTAAGCTATTACGACAAGGATGTGTCGGGTACCTTTGCTACTTGGATTCGCCCACGAAAGATGGACCTGCGATTCTTGATATTCCTGTGGTTAGAGAATTTCCGGATATCTTTCCAGAAGAGATTACTGGATTACCACCGAATCGTGACGTGGAGTTTTTGATTGATCTCGAGCCTGGTACTGCACCAATTTCTAAGGCACCATATCGGATGGCACCTGCAGAGATGCAAGAGTTGAAGAAGCAACTTGAAGATCTTCTTGACAAAGGTTATGTCAGGCCGAGTGCATCGCCTTGGGGTGCTTCGGTTTTGTTTGTCAAAAAGAAGGATGGATCGTTTAGACTTTGTATCGACTACCGAGAGTTGAACAAAGTAACGATCAAGAACAAGTATCCGTTGCCAAGGATTGATGACCTGTTGGATCAGTTGCAAGGAGAGAGAGTTTTCTCCAAGATCGACCTGAGATCTGGATATCATCAACTCAGAATTCGTGAGCAGGACATTCCTAGAACTGCGTTCAGGACCAGATATGGTCATTACGAGTTCGTAGTGATGCCTTTTGGGCTTAAGAATGCTCCAGCAGTCTTTATGGATCTAATGAATCGATGTTTTCACCAGTACTTGGACAAGTTCGTGGTGGTCTTCATCGACGCCATTTTGATCTACTCTCCGAATAAAGAGGTTCACGAGGAACATCTACGGATTTCTTTATCAGTCCTTAGACAAAATGAGTTGTACGCTAAATTGTCTAAATGTGAATTCTGGATGAAGGAAGTGGCTTTCTTAGGCCACGTGATCAATGAAAATGGGGTTATGGTTGATCCCCAGAAGATTAAAGTTGTGGCTAATTGGAAACAGCCTCAGAATGTGAAGGAGGTAAGCAGTTTTCTTGGACTTGCCGGGTATTACAGACGGTTTGTGGAAGGTTTTTCAAAGACCACTCTAACTATGACCAATCTACTCCGCAAGGTTCACAAGAAGTTTGTCTGGAATGACAAATGCGAGGCCGGTTTTCAAGAATTAAAACGACGTCTAACCTTTGCACCAGTATTAGCACTTCCAGAAGGGAATGACGATTATGTGGTCTATAGTGATGCTTCAAAGTGTGGTTTGGGTTGTGTACTAATGCAGAGAGGCAGAGTTATTGCTTACGCATCTAGACAACTCAAGACTTACGAAGAAAACTATCCGACCCATGATCTTGAGTTAGCAGCGGTAGTTTTTGCGCTGAAGATTTGGAGGCATTACCTCTACGGTATAAGATGCCAAGTCTTCACCGATCACAAGAGTTTCAAGTATATATTTACTCAGAAGGAGCTGAATATGAGACAACGCCGCTGACTAGAGCTGCTCAAGGACTACGACATCGAGTTGCTGTATCATCCGGGCAAGCTAATGTGGTAGCTGATGCACTAAGCCGGAAGACAACGCACGAGACTGTAGTTGCTCTACTTACTGCTCAGACCAAGCTAAACCAAGAGTCGTGCGACATTGAAGTCTTGTATGATCAGCGTAAAGGTTTCCTGAGTATGCTGGAAATTCAGGCTACGCTACTGGATCAAATCAAAGAAAAGCAAGTCGATGACATTGTCTTGGTAAAGTTAAGCAGTGAAGTGATGGACGGGAAAGCTCCCAGTTTTGTGATTCAGGATGATGGATCACTTTGGTTTCAAGATCGGATCTGTGTGCCCGACACAGAGGGTCTTCGTCAGTTGGTGATGAGAGAAGCTCATTCTTCAGCTTATTCTGTACATCCTGGCTCCAGCAAGATGTACAAGGATCTTCGGAAGAAGTTTTGGTGGCCAAACATGAAGTGGGATGTAGCAGACTTTGTGGCAAGGTGCTTAACTTGCCAAAAGGTCAAGATCGAACACCGCAGACCAGGTGGTGAGCTACTACCTCTCCCAGTACCAGAATGGAAATGGGAGGACATTGCCATGGACTTCGTCACTGGGCTACCAAAGGCTCGAAGTCAGAAGGATGCTATCTGGGTAATTGTGGACAGGCTTACGAAGAGTGCTCATTTCATAGCCATTAAAACCACATGGGAAACCCAGAAGTTAGCAGAAGTTTACCACCAGGAGATTGTCCGTTTACATGGTATCCCCAAGACCATTGTATCGGATCGAGATGACCGATTCATGTCAAGATTTTGGCAAGAACTTCACAAGGCCATGGGAACCGACTTAAGGTTCAGTATAGCGTTTCATCCTCAGACGGACGGACAGTCTGAAAGGACCATTCAGACCCTGGAGGATATGCTAAGAGCTTGCGTACTCGATCGTCCGACTAGCTGGGAAGATAGCCTGAGTCTGATTGAGTTCACGTACAATAATAGCTGACATGCTACTATCAAGATGGCTCCGTTTGAAGCTTTGTATGGTCGCAAATGCAGATCTCCGATTTGTTGGGATGATAATGCCGACAAGATTCTGCTAGGACCAGATTTGGTCGAAAGGATAGCTTCAGACATTGCTTTGATTAGACAAAGAATGTTGACCGCCCAGAGTCGACAGAAGTCTTACGCGGATCGAAAGCATAGAACTGTCGAGTTCGAGGTGGGTGATAAAGTATTTGTCAAAGTATCGCCATCAAAGGGAGTTTTCAGGTTCGGTAAGCGTGGGAAGCTTAACCCTCGCTACGTAGGACCATTCGAGATTCTGGATAGAGTGAGAACTCTAGCATACCGCTTGGCATTGCCGCCATCGGCACACCCAGTGCATAATGTGTTCCACGTATCCTTGCTCAGGAAGTATGTGCCAGATGAGTCTCATGTGCTGAGCTACGAGGACATCGAGATTCAAGAAAATGGTACCTATAAGGAAATGCCAGTGCGTATTCTGGAGTGCCGTGAGAAGCATCTATGCAACAAGATCGTACCGCTAGTACGAATTCTGTGGTCCAAGTCTGGATCAGAAGAAGTTACTTGGGAAACATGGGAGACCGAAGCAGGTATGCTTACACGTTTTCCCGAGTTATTTGCGACCTAAGTTTCGGGTCAAAACTTCTTTTAAGGGGGAGGTGATGTGATATCCTGTATTTCTGTAAGGATATTTTGGGAATTTTGGGATTTTTCCCGAACACCCGTTTTGTACGTCGGGTCAATTTCAGATAGTTTGAGACATTCTGTAATGTGCTCTATCTCAGTGAAATAAAATACAGACGACGTACTTTGGAACTTAATACTCGTTCGTGTATGATTATTTTTATCCCGGGTTAAGCCAAGATTATCCATAAGCCACCGGATAAGGCTGACTTGGCGGCGCCCACCGTGGGTATGGCAGCGACGCCGCCAGCAGCTTCCTGGCGCCTTCCTTCGCCAACTACAGGGACAAGTGTCCCTAGGATGCGGCGACCGCTGCCAGAAGCGGCGACCGCCGCCATCAGCCCGCCGCCATGGGGCCTAGGCAGCGGCGACCTGGAGAGGATCGCAGCGACCGCCGTAGACTAGCAGGGGGCTAGGCATGTACTCGCCGGCGAGCTCTGACAGCATCGTTGATGGCCCTCCATGTCGCTTGGCTTCCATCATTGCTTCCCCTGGATCGTTGGGCTATAAATTGGAGTGTTTGGGGATAGATTTGAGCACAATCAGAAGCTCAAATCCTCAAATTCTTCTCGCCGGAGTTATGGTCCCTCGCCGGAGTTCTGAAGTTGCTCGCCGGAGCCCACATTGGTGTCGTTTCCAGTTGCTAGAGGAAGCCTTGGAGGCCCTTAGACGCCTAGAATCCAAAGCAAGGCAAGAGGAAACCAATCGCTCGCCGTCGGTGAGTTTCTGTTCTCGGATTTTATTTTCCGATGTTCATAACGACGCCCACCGTGATGAAGGCGGCGACCGCTGCCATGAACACGGCGCCCGCCGTAAGGCCGCCGACGACCGCCGCCAGAAGGCTAATGGCCTAGTTAGGCCTCGGCTTTGGTGGTCGTCGTTCGGACGTCGTTCCTTTCGATTCATTTCGTTATTATGTCCGTTTATGTCGAATCTAACTAAGGGTTTCTGTATGGGTCGATCCGAAGGAATCTGTGTTACCAGAGCCGTCCCTGTATCAAGCCCGGAATCCCGTCGTTAGGCTTCGTCAAACTCTGCGGATTAAGGCAAGTGGCGGTTCGCTCTTGCTCATCGTTCCATATTTACATTAATTATCAGTTGTTTATCTGAGTAATTAATTTGGAATGATTACTGTGTTTATCTAGAATTGGTTTTATAAACTGTTTTGGAAACTGTAATATGATATTATAATAGGTTGTATATCCGTTAGAACAACGCTGTTATTTATATCGCCTTGAGGGAATTTTTGAGAATTTATCCTGAACTATTGTTGTGCTCGAGCTGTTTAGTTAGCACTAGTAGTTAGGAACGTTACTTGGACTCAGTCCAATCGTTTCTTTATAATCAGGTAGAGGGGTGGCTCGTCCCCACCTAATACCATTCTAAGGTCATGACCGGTCTCTATTACAAGAGTGTAGAGACAGGACACTTAGCTGGTGTCACAATTCTCGGGATCTCATCCCTTTCGGTGTGCGTCAATCTCAAGAAACGCATATCAAGATGTATCATACCTTGGTGGTGTATACATTTAAAAGCTTATAACGAGATGCTCGTTTTTGGAATTTAAATAAGATAAGGTGCCCGAGTGCACTTAATTAATATACCTTTGGCGAGTAGTGCAACTAAGTAAATAGTGTAGCTAGGAAAGCTCGTCTCGCCTTTTGATCAGAGTACGTTCTCTTTCCAGTCTGGATTCGCTGTATGCGGTGAGGTTGGTTGTGAACCAAACATCTAAGTCAGCTTTTAAATCACCGTTGTCTGACTCTTTAAACGTTCCAGATTTGTCATATTTCCTTAAGACTCACTTCCGTTGGAGTCTTCTTTCGGGTCGATTTATGTGAAGATTCAGTCTTCCAGGATCTTCTCTTATGCATGCCTTTTGTCATATTCAAGTAAAGTATGGTGGTTGACAAGCGTACTCGATTATTATTAGAGAGACGAAAAGTCTAACCTAATACGACTGCTTAGAACCTTCTGCTTTGTACCCTTGCATGGTCTATTCATTTAGACTAACCAACCGCATTTGTTATCTGCATTGTTGGCTGGTGTCATCCGTTCGATTCGGCACATCAGATAGAGCGAAGATATGAGAAGACTAGAATGACTTTGAAGATGACGGTGGTTTTTAGATATTTTCGGATGTTGTTGATGTTTTTATAATTGCTTTTAATCAGGTTGAGATCTTTGGGCACTGACCATGATGGTCAAGACTTTGGTTTGTAATATTTGTGTTAAGACTTCCGCTGTATTGTATTTAAACTCTGTGTTTATCCTACTCGGGATTGGGATGTAATCCCGTGACTCATGTTTTTAATTGAATAAAGTTATGCTTTTGTATCAATTGTATTTCATGATTGTATTCAAACGGTAAAGCCTGGGATGACTTTGGTGAGGAATATCAGAGTCACTGGCGGTAATATCTTTCCAAATGGGTTAAGATTTGGGGGTGTTACAACTTCAATTATTTTATTTTATTTCTCTATAACTTAAAATAAAATTAAATCATCTTAGTTGTATTTAAATAATCATATATATTATTATCTATTGGAAAGGAAATCAAATTGTATCAAAGATATTAAATATTATAAGAAAACATCTAAAATATATGACGAATCTCAATCTACCTTGATAGAGAGGGACAAAGATAAGATGATGAGCTTACGTTCCAATGGGCCCATGACAATGGCATGTGCGCGGAGCATCACACAAGCCACCCAATCCTTCTTCACAAGGGTCTTTGCCAGCTTTGGATCGTCATCAAGCCAACGTTCATTTATCCATTGGAACTGAGATTACTTAGTGATCAGCTCTACTTTGTAGTGCTTATCTAGGAGTTGTTACCGGTGTTTAGGGTGCCATTTATAGGGATTTAGAGCACAACTGTGGAGTATGTAGTTAGAGAGATGAAGTATGGATATGGTGGTTTGGAAAAGCTAATTGAAGACATTCAGAAGACGAGGAGAAACCACCTGATGAGACCAGGGAAATAGAAGGGAGAATCCACACAAAGAAGGAGAAGAAGGTCTGCCGCGACCAACCGCGACCAAGGGCGAAGACACAAGCGGCCGCGGCGAAAGGCGAAGCGCGGAGCAAATGAGTGCCACTTCCGCGACCGCAGAAATCTGGCCACGCCCGCGGAAAATTCCTGTGCTGTGCAAAGTCGAGAGCAGATTCCTATATTCCGCGACCGCGGAATTGGTGCCGCGACCGCGGAAGCACACAGAGGCGACCCGCGAAGCTTTTCCAAGTTTTGTTATTTTTTATTATTTTCCGATTTTTATTCTTGTATATTTCGATACTTTAGTTTTATTTCCTTTTAGATGAGGTTTGTAGTCTTGGGCTTTAGGTTAAGTCTATTTAACCTAAATTCCATAGCTTCCATTCATTCATCTTGGTATCATCGACATTCGCTATTATGTACTATTTTCCATTCAGTATTATTTTCTTTTGAAGACTATGAGGAGCTAAGCACCTTTGCTTAGTCCAACAATTGAAGCTTTTCGTATGATTTGATTGTGAGGTTACAACTCTATTCCATGTTCCTTTGTATTATATCTTTTCTCTTGAGCATATTCCTATTGATTATTATTGATTTGACTGGATTGATCACCTAGTTGATATTAGTAATTGTCTATTGCTAGGGTTTGGATATTTCGGGTTGAGATTCCTTATCCGTTGTAGCATCCATGATATTCTAGGACTGGTAGGACTAGTTTATTATGAAAGAGATTTGATTATATGTTAAATACTACGGGTCATGGTGTTGCATGTATCCTGGTTAATTCCTATGCTTCTTGCTGCTATTGAATTAAATCTTAAAGGTTGGTAGGGATTGTTTAATAGTTAGGGTTGCCTGGACTGGTAGGACTGGTAACTAATTCAGAATAGGGACAAGAATAATCAAAGGAAGGAATAGAGATAACCTATGACCAATCAATCATATGAGTGGTGGATATTTGTTTGGCTAAGTATTTTCCCTTAATTGATTGAAACCCTTTGCTTTTGTTTATTTGTTTACTTGTTTGCCAACAATCAACCAAAACCCCCCTTTGTTACTATTGCATGCAATCTTACATAAAGAAAGACAACTCCTCCCTATGGGATTCGACCCTTACTTGCCTTTGCTACTAATTTAGGTTTATTTAGGATTATTTTGATCAGGTGATACGACTAAAATCTGCTGTCACTTAGGCTCTACCTAATGTGTCATCGCTTGCCTTTGCCGCATTAGCTCAAGGACTAGGGCTTCCATAAGTCGGAGGATTTCATCCACTTTCCACGCATAACCTGGGTCATTTCACACGGTTTTTCAAGGAGTTTATGATGGTGTCAAGATTGATACCAAAATAGGAGTTTGGATCAAGTGTCTTCATAAACATCATCCTCGATGCTTCTATCGACGAGTCCGGCAAGCCATTGGCGAATCATTTGTCGTATCATTAGACGTCAACATCTATCCTAGCTTGTTATATGTTATTTTGCGTCATTGGAACATTATTACTATAATTGTTATGTTTTGATTCTATTTTAGAAAAGTAGTGTTCGGTGCGCAACACTTATTGTGGGCAGCTAGTCCAATATTTGTTTATATTTCTTTTTTAGTTTAAATGATTTTTTTATTCATTAATAGAATCAAATTTAAGGGTTTACTTCAAGTTGAGGATTTCTTTACTTTAAACTTAGGGCTCTTTAGGAGTTATCTATCATTACGCTTAAGGAATAAAGTGTGCTAATGAAAGAGATTCATCACATTGGATCTTCATGCAATTAACCTCAAAATCAATTTTCCTATTCTAGAAACACGAAAGTATTCTTGATCCATAATGTTTGATAAGAAGGGAAAATGTGAGGATCATACCAAGGCACCATAACATTGGTCGCATAAGTATCTAGTTCAAGGCTCTTGGAGGGGCTTTCAAGGTTTTGAATAATGTATTTGGCTTCAAATACGACACCGACATTAGTCACAAGTCTCTTCTAACGAGTTCATTTACATCAATTGGTATAAGATCTCGGTGTTTTGAGGCAGGTGAAATCTTCTAATCTGAATTAGAAGTTCTCAGGTGTTTTAGCATTTTATTAAACCAATGGCTTTCCTTTTCCATCACATAAAAATCCGAGTGTTTTGTACTTTTGTTCCATTAATCGCAATTACATCACCCACTAATGCGGTCACTACTGCTCAGCGCCGCTTGTGCCACCACAAAATGCTTCCGCCTTAACTGGCCATTCGGCCATTACCAAAAGGGTGCTACTTTGCGCACTCCACTAATTTCTTTTTACATCCCCATATAGACAATTATACCCTTATTAGATTTAAAAATTACCCTAGATCCACCTTAGTTCTCATTTACAAATAAAAAAGGATTTCTCTTCCCCTTAATCTCTAATGGATACCAAACACCGCCGACCGTTAACCGTATCTCCATTGTCCTCCCTCCTACAACCTTTACTTTTTCTATCTATATACAAACTGCTAGTTTTCAGACAACAATTTTTTAATATAAATGATACAAATAGTTTAAAGCAATTAAAAACGAATTTATATAGGAAATGAGGTGAAGTGGTACTATATAAGAAATTAGGAGACTGTAAAACAGATGAAGTTGTATTGTATAGGAAATTGGAAGGTTTGCGATTTTGGCATATAAAAGGGTGAACATTTTAACAAAAGGATAAATCTGTCATATTTCTGGAAATAGACCTTATAAAAGGGTGAACATATTTCTGGAAACAAACTGCTAGGGTGAACATTTTAAGAATTTGTGGGGGTGTACGGTGCACCGAGATCGTCCTTATAAAAGGGTGAACATTTTAACAAAAGGGTAAATCTGTCATATTTCTCGAAATGAAAGTGTACAAAGAAATTATGGGGGTGCACCCAGATCGTCCTTTTCTGTTCTTTCCCCACTTTTCTTCTCTCTCCTCCCTCAAACTCTCAGCCCCCTGATACTCCATCTCCTCCAACCCCCATCTTCCTCAAGCACCCACTTCCCTCCTCGGTGGTTTGCTTGCCGGAGTGCCACCGCCGGAGACGGCTCATCCAACACGGCGTCGTGCGGCCTCGTGACCAGCCGTTCCACCCGCAGCCAAGCTAGCCCGCGTCCGCTGCACCACCTTTGCAGCCAGCTGCGAGCCGTGACCCCTTCCACAACTCAGTCATCGGTCCGTCACCTCCTGTCGCCGAAGAAGCTCCTTTGAACCTCCTTTAAGCTTCTTGCACTTCCATTTCCCCGATTTGTGTTGGTAAAATTTCCCCCAAATTCTTAAACCCTAGCTTGGTAGATTTGGGTGTTTATGTTCAATTGAGGAATTTAGGTGCAATTGGTTCTTAATTAGATGTTAATTGATGCTTTGGATGCATTAGGTTGATTGAATTTGGAGCTTGGAGTGGTTAGATTGAAACTTGGGGCATTTCATGCGCTTCCTGAAATTTCTGGGCACTTTTCGTAATCACTGGAAATTTGTGACTGAGATATTAAGGTGAGGAATCCTCTCACGAGTATGGAGAATTTTGCGGATTTCGATTTGGATGCATATGTGAACAGTTATGTGCGTTTGTGTGATTTTGTGAAGGTTTACAATGTTTGGGACCAATCCATGATTTCTGAAATTTATGTGCCAGATCCGTTACTCATGCATATTCGCTGGACAGTCCGCAATTCTTGGAGAAACTTATATATGGAAATGAAGTTGTTTGAGGAAAGTTATTTGTGAGCGTTTACGTGTTATAATCTAAGTTTAGGAGTCTTAATGTCGCATGAGTATTGAATTGTTTCATCGTGTTTCAAGCATGGGTTTATTTATATTGAATTACTCCTATTTATTATATAGTCAGAATGTGTTGATAAATGAATCATGAATGATTGTGATTATGATTGTTTGTTATCAAGAAGTGACGATATGTATGAACCATGTTGGATGCTTGAGACTTATGTGTTGTAGTTTAAGTTTAGACTCATGGATTATGCATGAGTATTATATCCTAGTTTGTGCATGAATATTAAGTATGAAATTATGTACTGAATATATATATATATATATATAGAAATAGGTTCAAGTGCGTATAGGTGATAGGGTAAATAGTGGGGAGTGTTATTATCCATTAGATTAAATTAATCCAATGGTAGAAATTTAACCAAATAAATTAACATGTTTTGTGAAGTAGGGAATCACAACTCATATCACACCCCACTTCCTTAATTGTAGCTTTTTTTTGGATATTATGGTTATGCTAATTTGCATTTAAACGTTTCCTTCAATATCTTTTGCTTCATCGTTTTCTTCCATCTCTTACAAACCTTCATGAGTGATTTTCAAAATCTTAATGGTTTGGGTTTGTGTGGTGATTTTGATATGGAAACGGAAGCTTTAGAAGAAACCAACGATGAATTATACAATCATGAACAACAAGATGAGGGTAATGTTTCAACGCCTGTAATTTTAATGGAAAAGGTTTGGTCACGTCCTTTATGTTTTCTTTCAATTTCATTAGATTTTTCGTTGTTTTCTTGTTCAATATGTCGAAATTAAAGTTGTTCATATACTTGTTTCTATATGCGAACGGCAATTTCGACGTTGTTCTTCTACTTGTTCATCGCGAATGTTATTGTTGTTCATTAGGTCACAAGACTCACTACCGCAATTTCTACGTTGTTCTTCTTCTTGTTCATCGCGAATGTTATTCTTGTTCATTTTGAATTTTGTAGTTGTTCATTAGGTCACAAGATATACGAACAATTCAGTTTACAATCATGTAGGTGTATGCAATTTTTTTTGTTCATAACGCACCAAGATTGGATGTAACAATCATGTATCGTTGATTCTAAGTTTTCTTTGTTCAAACTGTTGTGTGTTCTTCATCTTGTTCATTTCGAATTGGTAGTTGTTCATTAGGTCGTTATATGAATTTGTTCATCTTGTTCATGACAATAGTATGAAAATTGTCCAAGTGAAACGAGAGAAGTCATCGACAAGAACAAAGATATACCTATTTCCTCCTAGGCTTTGAACTCTCATGGGTCCACAAAGGTCCATGTGGATGAGTTCAAGGGGCCTTGAGAAACTTACCATATTTTTGGATTTGAAGGAACTTTGAGCTTGTTTCCCTTTTACACAGTCTGAGCATAGTTCCGTAGATGTGCCACTTATCTTTGGAAGGCCTCTGACTGCTCCTTTGAGTGTAGCTTTTGGATCAATTTGGTGCTTGCATGACCAAGACGTTGATGCCACAAGTCCGTTTGATCATTCACAGTTGAGAGACAAAGTTTCTCCTTTGGAACAAAGGATGGGTTAACAACATACACTTTGTTGAACCTTTTACCTTTTAAGATGATTTGTCCCGAGGAGTCAAGGACAGTGCATTCATTTGATTTGAATCTAACTTCGTTGTCTCCTTGATCACACAGATGTGACACACTAATTAGATCAAAACAAGATTATCAACAAGGTGGACTTTGTTTACCTTAATGTGGTCATTGAGTTTCACAGTTCCTATTCCACAAATTTTCCCTTTGTTTTTGTCTCCAAAGGAGATGTTCCCTCCTTGGAGGGGTTGAAGAGAGGTCATTTGATTTCTTCTTCCGGTCATATGGCACGAGCAACCACTGTCAATGTACCATAGTTGAGGTTGCCTCTCTTCTTTTTGCACACAAGGAAACTAAGATTTCTGAACCCAGTGAAGCTTGGCTTTACTGGGGGGATTAGCATGTGAATTATCATTACGAGTCTGTGGATGACCAGGGAACTGGTTCCTTTCATGGTAGTAAGCTCTTTTCTCATTATCATAGTTCCTTTTCTTAGGACACTCAGTGTTGTAATGACCATTCTTGCCACAATAGTAACACAAACGATTGTAAACAACATGACCATATTTTCCCTTTCCTAGCCTAAAAGGTTTTTCAGTTTTTCTTTTATTGAAATCGACATTGTTTCTAACCTTACCATGAGCCATGTCCACGTACCTTTTGTGAGCAAAGGAATTAGTGAACCACTTGTCTTTAGGAGAAACTTTCTCTTTTCCCTTAGGTTCCCTTTCAAAATCCGTAGGGTTCCTAATTGGACTTTGAGAACTTTCTTTGAGACGTTTGGCAACCTCAGCCTTGTTCTCAAGAACCATGATCTTCTCTAATAGGAACTGATTCCTATCTCGAGAAGTGGCAAGAGCAGTACTGAGGTTCTCATTCATCTCAACAAGTTCTCGTCTAGCCTTTTCATCTTCAACATCATCATTGGCTTTGTTATTAATGTATCCAACTCCATGACGTTGTTTCACAAAGACAGTTTGATTGACTGTTTTATCTTTTATAGACTCAATGAGTTCATCTAACCTATCACTTATGGATTGAAGCAAGTCATTTCCAGATACATTATCATGCATAGGAACTTTAACAGAGTCTATACTAGTCTTACTACAAGATTGGCAAATTTTAAGGTGACTAGCATGCACATTCCTAATATCAATGAGTTTGGAGTGGTTTTCAGCTAGATCTTTCTCAGATTCATCAAGTTTCTTACTCCACACAGAGTTCTTAACAATCAGGCAAGTAATCTCATCTTCACAATCATCAAGTTTTTGTTGAAGAACACTCGTTTCCTTTCCTAGTTTCTTTATGATTTTTAGAAGTTGTTTCTTATCACAATCAACTAGAGATTTTAGGAAGTCATCAGAAGTTACCTCAAGTTCTTCTGAGTCGCTTGAATCTCCTTTTGCCATGAGACATCTTCCTCTAGAGAAACCACTCAGATCTAGTTCCTCATCTGAGTCTTCTCCCCATGAGGCCACAAGAGCCTTCTTCCTTTGAGGTTTTTCATCTTCATTGGAGTCTTCTTTGTTGGGACATCTCTTAGCATAGTGCCCATTTTCTTTGCATTCATAGCAAGAGACATCTTTGATATCTCTCCTCGGTCCATTGTGAGAGGAACTACCCTTTTGGAACTTTCCCTTCACAAAGAATTTTTTGATGTTCTTTGTGAAGAGAGCTGTAAGTTCGTCCTCCTTATCTTCTAGGTCCGAGTTCTCCTGTTCCATCTCAAGCCTTGAGAAGGCCTTGGAGATTTTGAGGGCAATTTCTTTCTCCAGTTTCTTGTCAGCATTGACCTTGGTGTATTCTCCTTCTTCAACCTCTAGTTTCCCTATGATTTGAGTCAAGGGAAGGGATTGAATGCCTGGGGTGTTCTTCATGATTCCTTTGATGAGGGTGAACTTAGAGTTAAGTCCATTGATGACCACCAATGATTTGGAGAATTCATCAAGGGTGACCTCAGCCGCTGTTTGCTTTCCAATGAGCCTGTTGAAGCGAGAGTAATACTCAGAGACGGTTTCAGTTTCCATCATTTTGAATGTGTGGTATTCTCCTTCTAAAGCAAACTTTCAGCTTTGCTTTAGTTCCTCACTTCCTTCATGTATGTCCTTGAGTGCTTGCCATATCTCTTTCGCCGTATTGATTCCTATGACTTTGTCCATATCTTCTCTATCCAGTCCATTGAGAATGAACTGTCTAGCTTTGGCGTTCTTTTCCATGATGACATAATGCTCAGGTTTCCAATCTTCTTCCTTTTGGTTGAGATCGACATAGCCATCTCCATTCTCGACTATCCTCCAACATTGATAGTCATTGGTCTTTATGTGGCTTTCCATGCACTTGGCCCACCATGTTTCTTCTCCCTTCTTTCGGAGATGTGGTTTGTTGGTGGAGATTCCGAGCTCAAACTTGCTCGACTGAGACATCTTAGATCTGCAAACTTAAACAAAGATCTAGAGCTTTTCCTGCTCTGATACCAATTGTAGGATCGTGATTGTTAGATTAAGAACAAGGGAACTGAGAATACAGATTACAGTTCCCTTCGCATCGAAAATAAACAATCAAATATAAATGAACAAGTTCCTTATAGTGGAAACCTTCGATTGCCAACTAGCAATCTAGGATAAAAACCACTACCTTTCTTTCGAAAGGATTTCAAGGTCTACTTCTTGATTTCTTATCACTTCGGTTATAGATTACTCTAGGAACAAACACACAGTTTCTTTGTCTTATACACAGTTAGACAATCCTAGATAAACTTAACAACAAGTATATTCAATCCAAGAAGCAGTCCTAAGCACTAAGGAACTAACTCACTTACAGTCACAGGAACTAGCACACAGCTCTCAGATTCCTTGACTGGTTCCTCTTGATCTTGGTTTGAGTTGACGATCTGTTTGAAAGCTCACACTATGATGTTTGCTATTGAGTGTGTCTATTGTTGTAGTGCTTGAAGATAACAGCGGAGCTTATCTTCCTTATATAGTGGATCCTCGAGATTGGATCTTCTCTTGGTTCCCACAGAGCAAGCTTGACCTAGGTTGTGTGGTAATCCTTGATTCACGCTGACTCAGACATGTACCAACAACCTAGGCAACTCAGAATCCACATTAGTTGGTCAACTGCTTCAGACAAGTCTGTCATGTCGTTGTCCAACTCCTTTCATCCGAGGTTCAGCAACCTAGACACTTTGGAACTATCCTCTGGATGGTGACAGCCTTGTGACATGTCACTTTCATCAATCTTTGTCCGAGGTTCAGCGTTCTAGACATCTTGGAGCTTTCCTTTGGATGGTGGCAGACTTTAGAAGCTTTTCTCAAGTCGCTTTCACCATCTTTTGTCCGAGGTTCTGTGTTCCCAGCTTCATCGGGAAGAGCAAAGTCACGTGTTGCATTTCTGGGAACTTCTAGGTTCCTTTGGCTTGCTTGTTTGGTTTCTTTATCTTGTTTGGCTTCCATGGTTTCAACAAATGTCATGTGGTTCCTTTAAACACATCTTTGAGATAAAACATTAGTATCAAAGTATTTGTCATCTTCAAAAGTAGAGAAACTGAGGAAATGAACTCTCATGGGAACTGAGGTTCCTGAGTTCCGTTTCCTAACACTTTTGCAACTACTCTAGACTCAGCATCAACAATAAAAAATCAAAATCCCTCTTTGCTCGAATGGTTAACAACCTAGAAAATCAAGCTCTTGCTCTGTTGAACATGGAAAAGGTACTAGTGACATATTCGGGTGTTACCCTCTGCAGCAGGAAAACCTTGGTTGAAGACTACAAGCTATTGGTGTCTAATTTCACTACTACGGTCATTTGTTGGGCATCTAGAAATTTATCATATGTAGGGAAACTACAACTGGTGAAATGCAGTCTTATATGGAATCATCAATTACTGGTGCAAACTTTTCATCATCCCTAAGAATATTATTGTAGAATCGAGTGTGTTAGTACAAGGAATGGTAGAACTGTTCCTTGGGCAGCGGAATATTGTAACAGAAAACAGAGTAACGGACAATGTTCCTTAGAGAGTAAAACTCAATCAACCAACTAGTTGAATGAGAAAAACCTCAACCTCTAGGTTTCCCTAGTAGGATTTCAAATGTCTACTTGTGTTATTAATCCTGGAATTACAATCAACCAAGTCGTATCTCAATCTAGTTTACCCCTAGATATCTAGACTTATTATTGTAACGTTCCTAACAACACCTACGACAATCAAAACCCTAACAAATACTCAACTTACCAAAGTCTCGTCCTTGTAAGTTCTTCTTCTCTCTCACCGAATACTCTAAGCTTTGGAAAATGCTTAGTCGTATGTATTGAAATGGTGTTGACGACACCCCTACTTATGTCCTAGAATATCCTAATTGATTTTCCCTAGTTTTACTTAAGGAAAATCAAACAAAATAATCTACACAATCTTTTCTTATCTTTTCTAACTACAATATCTTCAACAACTTTATCTCTTTCCGCCCAAGTTGTCTCTTCAAGATATCTTTCTAGAAATAGGAGATTCGGCAAATTGCAAGGGCAACGGTGCGCGCGTCTCTTCGTTCCTTGGCGTTGTTCCCTTTTTTTCCTCTTCATAACTACGCATCACATTTCCTCGTTTGTTCCAGTGCATTGTTCCATTGTTGACTGCTATGTTCCTTTCAATCTCTGTTTTGATTCATCACATGGAGAATATCTTTAGAAGATAAAATATTTCGAAAAAAAATCCCAACTGACTTGCCAAAAAGCCATCATGAAATCTTTTTTCTCTCCTCTAGTAACGGCCACTTTTTACTTCGTTTACCGCATCGCCATTCCTGCAATAGAGCGGTCAAATCTCACAGATAGTTGTTCCAATGTTCACCTGCAGCCTCAAAAAATGCAGTCACTGAATCAGTTTCAACGTCTCACTACCATTGTTCCCCCTTAATCTGAGCAACGATCATCGTTCCCCTTGAGACCAAGAGTGTTTGCGAGGCGTGTCTGGATATTTCATAGTTGGGTTCACACAAAATATAGTTTATCCAAACAAATGGTAGGGAGAAATACAACTCAGATAAGTATTCCCAGTAAAAATGTTTATCAAAGAAGGATCAAAGGGAACGTTTACCTGAATCAAGGCTGAGGGAGGTTGTACAACCGATTATCATGTGGGCTTGTAATGAGGGTTCAATTCATCAAATCGGTTGTTTTGGGTTTCAAATAAGATGTTAGCATGCAATCAAGTAATTAACACAAATCAAAAGACAAAGAAGCTAGACCCTAAGACTTAGCAATTCAAGCATACAGAATTCATGAAATAGCAAGACCAAGAAATGCAGTTTAAGCAAGATACTTCATGATATTTGTGAACCAAATTAGCCAAGCATTGAGGGAATAGTTGGTGTGAAATTCCTTAATTCAGAGAGATCGTGCCAAGGAGCAACCGAAGATGCTCGAATGGGCCTTTGTCTAGTACTTAGTACATGAATGATGAACTGGATTTTTCGAAATGTTAATGGAACTAGTATTATCACACATAATTAGAACAGTGCCAAGAGACATACCAAAGTCCTCCAGTTGTTGTTTGAGCCAAAATACCTGAGCATAACAACTTGCTGCGGCAACGTACTCGGCTTCTGCAGTGGAAAGGGCCACGGTGTTTTGCTTCTTGGATCCCCATGAGACAACACAGGGACCAAGGAACTGTGCTATTCCTGAGGTGCTTTTGCGATCCACTACGTGCCCAGCAAAATCAGCGTCAGTGAATCCAACAAGGTTGAAATCACAGTTCTTGGGATACCATAGACAAAGATGGTCCATTCCTTTGAGATATCGAAAGATTTGTTTCACTTCCTTCAAGTGTGAGTCCTTAGGATTGGCCTGAAATCTAGCACAAAGACACACACCAAACAAAATATCTCACGGATTGGCCTTGAGATAGAGGAGAGAACCAATCATTCCTCTATATATAGTGGGATCAACCGATGTTCCATTCAAATCTACATCCAAGCGAGTGTAAGGAGAAATAAGAGTAACGATGGGTTTTGCATTATCCATACCATATTTCTTCAACAACTGTTTGATGTACTTTTGTTGATGGATCTTTGTTCCTTCCTTAGTTTGAGTGACTTGTAATCCGAGGAAAAAGGACAGTTCCCCAATCAGACTCATCTCAAACTCACTACTCATAAGATATTTGAATTTCTCTACAAGAGCAGTGTTAGTGGAACCAAAAATAATATCATCAACATACACTTAAACAACCAAAATCTTACCTTCTTGTTCCAGAAGAAATAGAGTCTTGTCAATTATTCCTCGACGATATCCATTGGAGATAAGAAATTGTGCGAGTCTATCATACCAAGCACGAGGAGCTTGCTTAAGATCATACAATGCCTTATCCAGATTATACACATGAGAAGGAAAGTTGACATCCTCAAAGCCGGGAGGCTGCTTCACATATACTTCCTCTTGAAGATATTCGTTCAGGAATGCGGTTTTGACGTCCATTTGATATAGTGTGAAGCCCTTGTGTGCAGCATAGGCGATGAGAAGACAAATAGAATCAATGCGAGCCACTGGAGCATAAGTCTCATCATAGTCTATCCCCTCTTGTTGATTGTATCCTTGTGCAACCAACCTTGCCTTGTTCCTTGTGACCACCCCTAAGTCATCTAGTTTGTTCCTAAACACCCAGCGAGTGCCAATGGCATGCTTGTTGTGGGGCAAAGGAACGAAATGCCAGATTTTGTTCCTTTTAAAATGATGTAGCTCTTCTCGCATAGCTACAATCCAGTCAGGTTCCTTCAATGCTTCCTTGATAATCTTGGGTTCTATAAGAGAAATAAAAGCATGTAACGCACATAACATATTCAATTTAGAACACAAACCTCTTTCACCAAAGAGAGTGATTAGATTATCAGTGGGGTGAGCCTTTTGGATTCGAACACTCTTTGACACAAGAAGGGATGGATCGTCATGTTGTGTCTCAGAGTCGTTTGTCGAAGATGAAGGCAATGGAGCACCTTCAATTGGGTCCGTTCCTTCAGCATTACTCAGGGAATCATCAACAATATCATCACCAGAAGTTCCAGATGGAACAGTGACAACAGCTTCAGAGTTAGTTGGAGCCACAACTATTATTGAATCATCAGTAGATGTTGAGGGAACATCTGCGTCTTGTGTAGAATTGGTTGGAGTATCATCATTGTAGGAGTCATCAGGACTGGAATGGTCTTGATAGAATGGGGAATCACTATCAGCATTAGGAGCACCGTTCCCACGACTTGGACTAGGTCTAGATGAAGGACCATTGCCTTCATCATCAGAATCCTCTCTTTGCATTCTTGGATAACTTTCCTCAGGGAACGTTGTCTCTAACTCACTACTGGCATCTTTCGAGTTCTCATCAAAGACAACATGGATGCTTTCTTCGATTTTGCGTGAGTTCTTGTTGTAAACTTTGTAAGCCTTGCTTGCCTTTGCATATCCCAAAAAAATTCCTTCATCACTTCGTGGGTCAAACTTCCCTAAGTTATCCTTTCCATTGTTGTGAATGTAACACCTGCATCCAAAAGCACGCATGTGGGAAATATTGGGCTTGCGATCCCTTATTAGTTCATAAGCGGTTTTATTCAATAAGGGACAAAGCATGGCACGTTTGAGGATATAACAAGCAGTGTTGATGGCTTTTGCCCAGAAGATCCTTGGAAGATTGCTTGCAATGAGGAGAGTTCTAGCCATGTCTTTTAGAGTCTTGTTCTTCCGTTCCACAACCCCATTCTGTTGTGGTGTCCTAGGCATGGAGAAATCATGCGACACTCCATGTTCTTCACAGAAGTTGAAAAACATAGAACTCTCAAACTCCGTTTCATGGTCAGACCTTATAGGTTTCAGCTTCTTTCCCAAACCGGTTTCCACCTTCTTGATGAATGTCTCGAATGCGGAGAAGACTTCATCCTTTGAAGACAGAAAAATTGTCCAAGTGAATCTAGAATAATCATCGACAATTACGAAAACATACTTGTTCCCACCATGACTTCTTATCCTCATAGAACCACAGAGATCCATATGGATCAGTTCCAGAGGCTGAGAAGTTGTAACATCAATCTTTAACTTGAATGTGGAACGGGCCTGTTTTTCTTTCACACATGCATCACATATGCCATGGAACTCAGATCGAACATTTGGGAGACCACGAACATGTTCCTTTGCATGAAGTTTATGAATTAGTCGAAGATTTGCATGTCCAAGCCGTCTATGCCACAGTCCCGTCTCATCAGCTATAGACGCAAAGCATAGAACTTCCTTTGGCTTGAAATTCTTGTCCACAATGTACACATCCTTGAATCTGACTCCTCTCAGAATGATTTTCTTGGTTTCACGATCTTTGACATAGCATTCTTGTGAAGTAAAGACCGTCTTGTTGTTCCCTTGGTCGCAAAGTTGTCCAACACTCAACAAACTAAAACCAAGTTCATGAACTAAACTTACCTCTCTTACCGTAATGATACAGTTTAGTTTTGTTTTGCCTGTTCCAATGATTTATTTGCATCTCTTGTCTGCAAGGGCCACGCTCCCTCTGGAGTGTTTGTGAAGTGAGGTGAGTTGATCTTCTTTTTCGGTCATGTGGCATGAACATGCACTATCAATGTACCAGTTCTCGTTCCCCCTCACTTCAACCTGCACAAAAAAAGTTAAGGTTTGGCGACCCAGGCAAGCTTAGCCTTACTTGGTCGAGACACATAATGCAATTGTTCCATAGGAATAGCACAATTAATGACAACAATTTTCTTCCTAGATCTAGCATGATTATGATTATGCATATGTGGACCATCATAGAAGTCATTCAAGTTCACATTATTGCTCCTAATGTTCCTTCTCTCTGTGTGCTCTTCTGAGAACTTTCTTTTCTTTTCATAGTCTCTTTGCAAATTACTGTTGTCCCCACAATACCAACACAGCTTGAATTGATCCATTTGAACATACTTCATGTTGGGAACAACACTCTTTCATTGCTTAGCACATTCTGGACAAGGAACGTTGGATTGTTTTTCTTGAGAATGCTTGAGGAAGATCTTGTGAGCAAGTTGTCCAGTGTACCACGACTGGTTCTCATTCAGCCCACTCTCAAGGACATTCACACGTTCCTCAAGATTACGTTTCTTTTCTCTAGCATCATGTAGTTCCCTATCTCTTGATTCACAAAGTTTAAGAATAGATGGATCATCCTTTTCTGCTTAGAACCTGTATAACCAATACCATACCTTGCTTCGACAAACTAAATGTCTTCAGTTTCAGCTTTCTGTTCCACTAGCATGGAGTGAATTTTGTGAACATAGGGTTTCATCTCGGACATTTGTTCCTCAAGCTTAGTTGGTCCGGCTACATCACTTGCGATAGTATTGTTAGAGACTTCATTCATAAGCAAAGAGACCTTTTTGTTTCTTAACCTCTGATGTTCCTCACGATTAGTATCACATGAAGAACAAGGAACAGTAGAGCTACTAGCAGTGTTAGACATGTTTTCTTTTAAACTACTACACTTATCTTCAGAGTTAGCAAGTTCCTCTTGTGTTTTCAAATTTTTAGAATACATTTCCCTTATGAGAGCAATCAGTGATTTCTTATCATAATTCACAAGAGATTTCAAAAATGTTTCAGGATTTACCTCAAGATCCTCAGGTGGAGTAGTAAAGTCATTGAGAGCCATTGTACACATATCACCACCCCAAGCTTTAGGGTCTTCACCATCTGAGTCATCCTCATTGCCCCAGACAGCAACGAAAACTTTCTTCTTATCGTTCCCATAAGTTTTGCTTGATTTATTGGGATTTGGGCATGAGCTAGAATAGTGACCCTTCTCATTACAGTTGTAACATGTGATGTCTTTGATGTCACGAGTTTTGCCATGCTTTACATTTTAGCTTTTCCGACCTTTGTTGTAAAGGGAACGCATGACTCTAGTTAGCAACACAACTTCAGGATCATGAGAGCCATCATTATCATCAAGATCATTCTCAATCCTGTCAACAACCTATTCGACCATCAAAGCAATTTCTTTGTTCTTGTGATCTTTGTTTCTTGCTAAAAACCTCATGGAACCTCAGTTGGACAGTGTTGGGATTCTCTTTCAGAATGGCCTTGGTCATCGCACGACGATGAGGAAAACCATCAATAATGATAAGGATGTTCTCATTACGAAGGATTTCTTCATCCTTGATTGAATGAGCAGTCAAGTTTGTGGTCATTGCCTCAAACCTAGTCTGGTAAGAACTCACTTCTTCATTTTCTTCCATCTTGAAGTTGTAGAAGTCCTTCTTGGCTGTGAAACGAACAATTTCACGAAGGTCCTTGCTTCCCATGTACATCTGTTCCAGGGCAAGCCACATAGCATTGACAAATTCGCAAGATTGAAGTTTTTGCACATCTTGTTGAAGAAGAGCACTGTTGATGAGCATGGAAGCCTTGCAGTTCTTCTCTATGATCTGGAGATCCTCTTGATCCCATTTCTTCTGATTTCGCTTCTTCTCAAGATCAGCAATATCAAGATCTCCAAGGGAGATGATCAACCAGCATTGAAAGTCATGACTTTGGACCCACTTGATAAAAAGAGTCTTCCAATGTTGATATTGACCAGCGAGCAACAAGGGAGGCCTTGAAGAGTTCAAACCAACTTCGACAGTGGTAGCAGTCATTGTTACTTGAAAATCTGTAAGTAACACACAATCTAGAACAAACCTTCTCTAATACCAATTGTAGAATCGAGTGTGTTAGTACTAGGAACGGTAGAACTGTTCCTTGGGCAGCGGAATATTATAACAGAAAATAGAGTAACGGACAATTTTCCTTAGAGAGGAAAACTCAATCAACCAACTAGTTGACTGAGAAAAACCTCTACCTCTAGGTTTCCTTAGTATGATTTCAAATGTCTACTTGTGTTATTAATCCTGGAATTTCAATCAAGCAAGTCGTATCTCAATCTAGTTTATCCCTAGATATCTAGACTTCTTATTATAACATTCCTAACAACACCTAAGACAATCAAAATCCTAACAAGTACTCAACTTACCAAAGTCTTGTCCTTGTAAGTTCTTCTCTTTCACCGAATGCTCTATGCTCTGGAAAATGCTCATTCGTATGTATTGAAATGGTGTTGACGACACCCTTACTTATATCCTAGAATATCCTAATTGATTTGCCTTATATTTACTTAACGAAAATCAAATAAAATAATCTACACAATCTTTTCTTATCTTTTCTAACTACAAAATCTTCAACAACTTTATCTCTTGCGGCCCAAGTTGTCTCTTCATGATATATTTCCAGAAATAGGAGATTCGGCAAATTGCAAGGGCAATAGTGCGTGCGTCTCTTCGTTCCTTGGCGTTGTTCCCTTTCTTTTCCTCTTCATAAATGCGCATCACATTTCCTCGTTTTTCGAGCATGTTGTTCCATTGCTGATTGCTATGTTCCTTTCAATCTTTGTTTTGATTCATCACATGGTTTTCATCGTTCCTTTTATTCACCTAGTTCCTGAAACTCATAGTCACACTAAAAACCATCAAATGCAATTGAGTTTATCATCATCAAAACTAGAGGGAATATCATCGTTCCAACAATTATCAAAGTAGTTATTGTCACTATGAGAAATTTCTTGTGGAGTGGTTACAGTGAAGGAAAAAAATCACCAGTTGCTTGCATACCAAGAGAGGAAGAAGGATTGGGGCTTAAAGAGGTTATGTCATGAAATATAACTGCCATCATAGTGCTCATCTATGATCTACTCAATGAAACATATTCAATATGGCATGCTTAGGGAAAAGCATATTTGATTAGAAGCAAGAAGTTTTGGGAGATCAACAAGAAGGGAACTACCAATGCTATATGGAATGCTCTTCTCAACATTCGAGATGAGATTATTCAGAAGTTGAATGCAGGACATGCTCTTATCATCACGTCTAGAGGAAGCAAATATGATAGCAAAATTATGTATGAGCAACTAAGGCAAATGGGCATGCAACTGACTCGAATAGATGGATCTGGGCAAACTTATCACACCAAGAATCTCTTTCATATACTGGATGGCCATTCAATAAAGTGTTTATACCAAGAGTAAGCTCAAGATTTTGGGCATCATACATGAGGAGTTGAGGACTTATGTACACTATGCCATCTTGAGCAAGAAACTTCTCAACACATTTGGATTAACTACGACAACTCCAAAGAAACTTTGAACAAAGTACTAACATGGGGAAAGATTGGCAGATACCACATGAACATCCAAAAATGAATTGAATGCGTGAGGAAAGTGAAAGGTAAAAGCACCATGAGATTTGCCTTTTGGGTTTGTTGTATTATGGCCTCCATGTACTACACGTGGAGATGCAGAAATCTGACTGTATTCCAAAACAAGTACATTAACTCTCATGATTGCTCTTTGATGAATATTAATCATGTAAGGAGTTGTGGTAGCTCTAGATGAAAAAAAAAGATAATAGAGAGACAAGAATTTGCTTAGAGAGAGTGGGGATTAGGATATCATCCTTGTAACACATGGGATTGCCTATGAATTTTATAAGTTGTATCTTACCTTGAATGAAATTATACCTTTTCATTCAAAAAAACAACGATCTGGGTCATGAGGACACAACAAAGCTCATGTCTTGCAAGAATGTAAAAGCCAAGTGCGTTGCCTTGGAACATATGTACATGGGTAGTCCACATCTCTGTGAAGGTCATCGTTTCCATGCCAAGAAGGACTTCTACAATTTTGCTATGGTTGAAGGAGAAATTGTTTCCCCTATAAGAGTTGGTAACTCTGTCTTGGTCAGTTCCTCTAAGATACTGAATCTGCGGATTGAGGGAACCGTTCTTTGGAGGCGTTGAATTCCTCTCGTGGATGTTGATGTAGATAACCGCACATCGATAGATCAATCATAGGTAACAAGATCTTGATATCGGTTTGAGTCGTGGTGAACCACTTTCCGAAATCAATATTTAGCCCCTTACACAGCCTTAGGGAATCCATGAAATTTGAAGTGAGATAAGACAAACCAACCAATTCCTATCAAAGCTCATGTAAGGAACTGAACTTTAAAGTTCATGTAATAATGAGTCTATGACTTCAATCAAGTTCTAATATGAAGAGAAACCTTCTTCACAATGATAATTCGAACTCTCCAACACCACACCCCAAAAGCCTTTTATATAGACATTGGAGAACTATTGGATCGTTAGAGTTACGTATGGAGGGAACAAATGCTTTATTCCTACAGAAGGTACAACGGAATATTATAGCAAGAAAGATAATATAAAGAACTCACGATGTATAGTGGAAACCCCAATCAGTCGAATAACTAACCAAGGAAAAATCACTACCTTCAAGCTTCTTGCTTGAGAGGATTTTAAAGAGTCTACTTGTCTTATTGATTTCTTGGTCGGTTACACTTGTAGCCTGGACATCAAACCCTAGACTTTCCACCTAGATTTGAATCTCTTCTACAACGATAAACACGAACTCACTCTTCTAAGACTCATAAACACTTCACTTTCTTTTCTCTCAATTGAATGCTCCGAGTTGGTACCAAAGAAATGAATCTCACACTTCAATTTATAAAACTCAAAAAAAACTCATTAACAAGATAAAATCTCTCTCTCTCTAATTACACCAACAAGAAGATACTTTTTGATTTAAAAGATATAATCTTAACCGCATATATTATCTAAGGAAAGATTTCCTAAGATAATATTATAGGGTCAAGATAAAATCTTTCTCTCTCCAAATCTTCCAATCGGCGTGATCCACCTAATTTTCTTTTCTTCAACCACATGATCTTCAAAGATAATCTTCATGCTAAACATTATTTACTCCATTCGCAGCTTGATGTTTATTCAGCATTGATGTTCCTTGAGAGGTAACAAAGCATATGGAGAAATCTTTGTTCCTTCTGCAATCCTGTGCTGCTAATGGTTTCCTGTGACAGCTGTATTGTTCCTGAAACACTTGGATACTAGAATAAGTTGAATGTTTGTTACCATCAAAACCTAAGGAATTCAACAAATTCCCCCTTTTGGATGGTGACAAACATCCTTGACAATAAAACATACATATGAGATAAAGACAGTTGCATTAAGAAAGTTTTCAACCTTCAAACATAATAGTTCCCCCTTAGACCAGTAACTATGAAAGCATGATTAGTTCCTCCTCAACTTAAGCTACCAGTCATTTTCCCTCTTTTGGCATAATCAAAAACATAAGTAAATAAGAGAAGGAAAATGGACACGGCAAGATAAACAAACAACCCCTTTTTCATTATATTAAAACACACAAACAGAGACAACTTGCAAGGGCAGCAACAGAATAAGCAAAGATAACACACATGATCAACATGCCAGTCAAGGCAAACACATGAAACAGAAACAGGAAAAACAAAGCAACGAGGGGATAGATGGGCTGGGAACAAAAGAGGGGTTGGTAAGCGAAGAAAGACGAATCAGGCGCCACTAGTGCCAGCAGAAGGAGCCGAAGAATGAAGAGCAATTAGGTCATGCACATCCTCCATAAGACGTCTTTGTTTTTCCGCCAGTGTAGACATGGCGCGGGACAACCTCCTTAGTTCCTTCCTAAGATCAGATTCCTCTACTTGTTCCCCCTCAGAGTCTACACCTACAAACTCTTCTTTATCAACAACAACAATAGGCTCAGGAGCAGCCTTAACCCACCCAACTCCTTCCTTCAATATAAATTGCATCTTGTGCAAATTACTGGCATCTAGTGGTGGAGAAAAGAAGCAGGCTTCCGTAGACCCTTGGTATACCTTGTGGTACTCCAGAATTTGTTTGACAATGCGGGGGTACGGAAGAGCGTGGTGATCAGTGTTCCTGGCATGGGCCATATGGTGCATCATCACTCGTGGCAGATTGATTGGTTCCTTCTTCAGTAACTTAGCGAGGAGAACCACATCCAGAGTGAACAACTTGTTATGCTTTTTTCCCTAGGAGTGAAGTTGCAGATGAGGTAATGATACAACACCTTGTTGACATCAGACATGTCGGAGGTATCCAAAGCTCCAGACTCAGGCGGATTGGGGATCTCAGCAATATGGCGAGCGGCCTCCTGGTAGGGGAAATCCTTTGGCCAGCGCCCCTTTGGGTACTCATCATATCCAACATGCGGAACGCCTATAATGAGACTCAGTTCCATGCTAGAGAACACATGGGTGATGCCCTCTAGCGTGTAGCTGCCCAGAATAGCGTGGGGCCGAACCTCGATGACGAACGTGGAGTAGAAGGCCTTGAGTTGTTCTTCATCAACCTCTTCTTAGGCAGACGAGAGAAAGCAATAGGGCAAGAGAGACTTAGGCAGAGAAGAAGGTGGTGATGAGAAAACCTGGAGGAGCCGAATATATATGATCCACAAAATTTGTTCGGTTGCCAAAGATAACAATGAGATCTTCTAACTTTTCCAAGTATATGCAGCCAAAATCTTCACCTTCCAAAATAAACTTTGCAAATTCTGTCCATATTCATCAAAGCTAACCAATTCTCGAGCCCATCATATCACACGGCCATCACTTCAACCCTAAATGCACGCTTCTTTTCCCAACAGCAGTTGCAGACCATATGACCCATCAAATCATTCAAATCCCTGTTGTAGACCACATGGAGATGATTCATTTTCCCACCTTACCAAAAAAGTAGAAGTGTGTGATGCAGGGGTATCGTTACCAAAGAGGATACAAAGACCATCACACAAAAATATACGATAATTTTTACGAGTGTTTAATCATGAATGAGAGGCTCCCAGATGTGGATGATTATAGGGGTTCATAGGAAGCATCAAGCATGATGGCTAGGGTAAGTTGTAGAGTAAACAATCATTTGGGCTTATAATGAGGGATCAATGCATCAAGTTGACTCTTTTGGGCCGAAAGAAAACTGTTTCAAGACATACAATGACAGGCATTGACATCATAGATGATCATGAATGAAACTGTTCACATAAGCGAAGCACGAGCAAGAGTCTAAGCAAGTTGTTCAAAAAAAGATCAAGGGAAAGTATGCAGATCAAGACATGACATTTACACTTTCACATTTTACCAAGTAAATTAGCCAATCATCGAGGGAACACAATAGGTAGACAATTAGTTGAGAGAGATCATACCTAGCTCTATACGGAACTGTTCGAATGGTTCCCTATTTAGTGCCTTGGTGAAAATCTCAGCGATTTGATGCTTGGTTCCACAGAAATCCATAGACATTAACCCTTTCTCCATACAAATACGTAAGAAGTGATGTCTTATCTCGATATGCTAGGTACGTGAGTGTTGCACACGATTCTTGGAGATATTTATTGCACTAGTATTGTCACATAGTATAGAAATAGAGTCAAGAAGAATACCATAGTTACTGAGTTGTTGTTTGAGCCATAGGAGTTGAGTACAATAGGCAGTGGCGGCTATGTATTCAGCTTCTGCAGTTGACAAAGCAACTGAATTATGCTTCTTTGACCCCCAGGAAACCAAACATGGCCAAAGGAACTAAGCCATTCCTGATGTAGATTTTATGTCCACTTTGTTCCCTGCGAAGTCAGCATCTGTGTATCCAACTAAATCGAAATTGCCACCCCTTGGATACCACAGACAAAGATTGTCTGTTCCCTTCAAGTATCTCAAAATCATTTTCACTGCTTTGAGGTGTATTTCCTTGGGATCAACCTGAAACCGAGCACACAGACATACACTATACATAATATCAGGTCTACTAGCAGTTAGGTAAAGAAGAGAACCTATGATTCCTCGATAGAGTGATGGATCAACTCCTTGTTCATGATCATCCTTTCCCATTGGATTGTTGGGAGAAATGGGAGTTGTAAAGGGCTTTGCATCGGCCATTTCGAACTTCTTAACACATTCCCAGAGATACTTCTGTTTATGTACTCTGGTTCCATCTTCTCCCTGAGAGACTTGAAGACCTAAGAAGAACTTCAATTCCCCAACCATGCTCATCTCAAATTCACTGGCCATCAGACTTGAGAATTTTTGGACCAGTTTATCATCTATAGACCCAAAGATAATGTCATCCACATAGACTTGCACAACCAGAGTGTGCTTTCGTTCCTTTAAAAGGAATAGAGTCTTGTCGACCTTCCCAGGAACGTATCCATGAGACATGAGGAACTGAGAGAGCCTATCATACCAGGCCCTTGGAGCATGCTTAAGACCATACAACGCCTTGTCGAGAACATAGACATGATCAGGTTGGGAGGCGTCTTCAAACCCGAGTGTTTGCTCCACGTAGACTTCCTCCTTGAGAACACCGTTCAAGAAGGCGGTCTTTACGTCCATTTGTTGCAGTTTAAATCCATGGAAAGATAAGTATGTGATTAGTAGTCGTATGGCTTCCAAACGAGCAACATGTGAAAATGTCTCGTCATAGTCGATTCCCTCCTGCTGATTATACCCTTTTACCACCAGCCTTGCTTTGTTCCTTGTGACCTGACCTTGATCATCCAGCTTGTTTCTGAACACCCACTTTGTTCCTATCACTGTTCTATTCCCTTGGTTGAGGAACCAACCGCCAAACCTTGTTCCTTTCAAACAGATGGAGCTCTTCTTGCATAGCATTTATCCAGTCTGGATCATTCAGTGCTTCTCCTACAATTTTAGGTTCTTGTAAAGAAAGAAAAGCATTGAAAGCACATAAATTTTGTAAGAAAGAGAGAGTGCTATGAGGAATTCCCTTTCGAAAGTCTGTAAGGATTAGATGCACTGGGTGATCCTTCTTCTGTTGGTAGTTCCTTATTTGCAGATTGTTGATGTCAAACTCATTGGAGTCAATGTTACCTACAGTCGAGCTTTCACCACCAGTCCCTACATCAATGTGACCTTCACCAACAGTTTCTTCAGCAACATGACTTTCCTCAGATGTCTCCACTGAATCAGGACTTGGGCTCTGTTACTCCTGACGGACCAGAGATGAATCAGACGACTGAGCACCTTCATCTGACTCAACGTTGTCGGCAGAGTCTTGAGTTCTTGGTGTTGATGGGTCAACGTGACTGTCTTGATTAGGAGGGACCCCATCTACACCACCATTTTCCATAAGCTGAAAGCTGTCATCTTCGGAAAGACCGGTGTTCGAGGGAACACTAGTCGTATTTGCCTGCACATTGTTACTAGACATGACAGATTCATCGAAAACCACATGAATGCTTTCCTCTACCTTTCTAGTCCTTTTGTTGAACACTTTGTAGGCCTTGCTGTGGAGGGAATATCCTACAAAGGTTCCTTCATCACTTCTTGGATCAAACTTCCCAAGAGAATCCTTCCCATTGTTGTGGACAAAGCACTTGTAACCAAAAGTCCACACATGAGACACATTAGGCTTTCTTCCCCTTAGGAGTTCATAGGGTGTCTTGTTCAACAGCGGGCGAATGGTTGCTCTGTTCAGCACATAACAAGTAGCATTCAAAGCTTCAGCCCAGAAGCTCATAGGATGACCACTAGCAATAAGTAGGATGCGTGTCATATCCTCGAGAGTCCTGTTCTTCCTTTCCACAACACCATTTTGTTGCGGAGTCCTGGGAGCTAAGAAATTGTAATTAATGCCATTGTTCCTACAGATGGATAGAAACTGAGAGTTCTCAAATTTTGTCCCATGATCAGTACAGATGGACCCCAGAGACTGTCCTACACTCTTCTCAACCGACTTGAGCCAAGATTCAAACTCAGCGAATACTTCGTCCTTTGATGACAGAAAGAGAGTCCATGTATACCTAGAATAGTCATCAACAATAACAAACTCGTAGATATTTCCACCACGGCTCCTTGTGCGCATAGGCCCACAAAGATCCATGTGGATTAGTTCCAGAGGACGAGTTGTGCTTACCTCCTTTCTTAATGAAGAAGATTAGTTGTTCCTTAGACTTGTTTTTCAAACTTGAGATGAGTTCAGATTCATTTATCTCAGAATCCTGTAGGCCACCTTCAGTCTTTGATTCACCAGGGTCTTCTATGGCCATCAAACATACATCCCTTGAATGAGTGGATTCTTCATCATCTGAGTCAGAATCACGCCATGTTGCAATCATTGATTGCTTCCCTTTATGCACCAGAGGAAGACCTGCCTTTTTCTTGAAGCAGTTTTTGCCAAAGTGTCCCTTGTTTTGACAATTATATCAAACAACATCCTTGTGTCTTTGTTCCCTTCGGAGGAACGAGGGGTGCCCTTGTTTCGAGACCATATCTTTTTCATTGCCCTGGTGATGAGAGATACATCTTCATCACCGTCTTCATCTTCATATTCAACTTGAGACAAGTCAAAGGAACGAGGGGTGCCCACTGGGAGTTGAGGCCTTGCATGAAGTGGTGAGTGAGCTTTCAGTCTGGCAGCTCTTCACTGAGGAATTCTAGTTGACCAACAATCTCCTGGAACCTAGAGTAGAACTCTTGGATGTGTTCACCTTTTCCTTGGGAGATTTGATCATACTCCTTCATCAGGGAAAGAATTCGATTATTCTTGACATCCTCATTTCCATGATGGAGGCGTCTTAAAGCATCCCAGATCTCTTTGGCAGTTTTGTAACCAATGACTTTCTTGAGATCAATAGGGAGCAAAGCCATATGAAGGATCTTCTTGGCTCTGATATTTTTCTCCAGCTTTTTCCAGTCTTCATCTGTATAGTCGGCCATTGGCTTTGGCTTTGTAGCATCTTTCTCATTTGGGATAGCGATGGGGACAACCTCAATGATTTTCCATATTTGACCATCAAGGGAACAAATATGGGATTCGATTTGCTCAACCCATCAATCATATTTTCCAGCCTTCAAAACCAGAGGCTTCCAGAACGAATCACCAATAGCATTGCTTGACAACATCTTTCCTGCAAAGTCTTAACGAAAACAATCTAGAGACCAGTCTCTGATACAAATGATTGGATCATTAGAGTTACGTCTGAGGGAACAAATGCTTTGTTCCCACAAAAGGTGTAGTGGAATATTATAGCAAGAAATATAATATAACGAACTAATGATGTATAGTGCAAACCCCAATCAGTCGAATAACTAACCAAGGAAAAACCACTACCTTAAAGCTTCTCGCTTGAGTGGATTTTAAAGAGTCTACTTATCTTATTGATTTCTTGATCGGTTACACTTGTAGCCTGGACTTTAAACCCTAGACTTCCCACCTAGATTTGAATCTCTTCTACAATGATGAACACGAACTCACTCTTCTAAGACTCACATACACTTCCTTAGGTTTTGATTTAAAAGATATAATAATCTTAACCGCATATATTATCTAAGGAAAGATTTCCTAAGATATTATAACCGGGTCAAGATAAAATCTTTCTCTCTACAAATCTTCTAATCGACGTGATCCACCCGATTTCCTTTTCTTCAACCTCATGATCTTCAAAGACAATCTTCATAATCTTCATGCTAAACATTATTCACTCCATTCGCATCTTGATGTTTATTCGGCATTGATGTTCCTTGAGAGGTAACAAAGCATATACAGAAAGCTTTGTTCCTTCTGCAATCCTACGCTGCTAATGGTTCCCTGTGACAATTGTATTGTTCCTGAAACACTTGGATATCAGATTAGTTGAATGTTTGTTACCATCAAAACCTAAGGAATTCAACAAGAACACTTCCTAAACGGTTATGAAAATTTAAGGTAGTTACAGTGACAGTTGGAAATAGTTACCCACTATTTCCAGCGGTTATCAATCATTCCCAACTGATCCACAACGGTGACTAATAGTTACCATCAGTTACAAGGCAGTTACGATGGTTATAGCGGTTAAATCGTTGGTTTTACCAACAGTTATAAGAACATGAACCATGCGCTAAGAAGATCAACCAACCATAAGCATGCTTCTAGTCCCTTAGAAGGGAAATGACGCCCAGTTCCCTTTAGAAGAAATGAACTAATGTGTAGTTCCCTTTACATAAATTGTTTTATCTGTTTCAAGGGAACTTGAGCTTTTACAAAGCTGTTTCAAGGGAACTTGACCCTTAAATGTAACATATCCGTTTGTTTCCCTCTGAAACTCAAGTCGCTTACACAAGCGTGTACTCCATACACCCGAACTTGTGTTATAACGAAATCAGTTCCCATAGTGTTGTATGAATCCCAATCACACTAAATGGCAATGGTTTCACTAAAATCACCAATACTGCTCCCCCATTTTAGTGTAATCCTTGATTTACAAAATAAGCAAGTCTTTAACACCAAACTCTATGCATAAACGAAAATGTCGAGACGATTGAATTTCCTCTTAGTGTAATTACACATTCCAAACACCCAGGAATCATGGTGTCCTAAGGATTGAACCAATCAACCTCTTTGGGTGCATGAAGATAACACACACAAGAGTTACTTTACATCTCTAAAGTTGTACTTTACTCTATTATGGGCCTTGGGTCCATATCTATTCATGAACGTAAGTGAAGCCAACCCAAAGTTTCATGAAGAAGCCAAACTTCACGTTCATATAGGTAGAACCTTTAAGGGAACGTTACCCCAATTGTGCACCTATAATTTTCACTTTTCCAAAGGAACTATTAAGAAGACTTCATCCTCAACCTCTCAACTTGTCGGAACTGAGCACACACTTGGGGACATTTCTTTTGTGCTCTCAGTTTCTAGGTGTGGGCTTTCCACAATGAATTTTGTCCCTGACGTTAATCAGGAAGTAATTGGGTATCCCACCACTAGAAAGCTATATGGGTCTTAAATCCCATCCCCTTACAGCCAACCCCTTCTTCAAAGGTTAACCAAAATTATTTTGACTAAATTAAGACAACTGAAATTAACTATATATCATGAGCTCACGAGCTATGCCATACCTCTCATCCAGGGGACGTTACCTCTTATAGAACACATGATAGTTCCCCTCCGGCCAAAGATTTTATGCTCACATAGATAAAATCAGTCTCTGTCTCAATGAAATTAGGTAGATTTAGCTCCCTAGTCGTTTGCCATTGAACTTGGCTACAACTAACACTACTAGTCTTATTTCCATTGTTGAACTCAGGATGCTAGATTGTTCCTTCTGAAGACCATGTAATGGCACTTCCCTCACATGGAACTAATCACATCTCGTTACCTCATGGGAACCGACAAAGTTCATAAGGACAGTTCACTCCAAGAGAACTATACTCCATCCACCTTTAGAAAATTAATACTCTAAGTTGACAATCAACTAACAACCAACTATTCCTTCATATCCAGAAATGATTTCAACAAAAATAAGACCATAAAACATGGTCCAATCAAAGTACTTCAGTATCTATCGAACCACCCTAAACAAGGCGTCCAATACAACTATGACCATAAACCATGATCATCTTGAAGTACTTAAGTACTCATTTAATCACCCAGTAAAAAGGTGTATTCAACGTTGCATCTTACAATGTACCCTTTCCTGTACACTCAGAGTTCCATATACTTGTCATTAGTTGAGCCAAAATATCATCATGCCCACACTTGGCACAATCTACAAGCTCTAGTCCATGAGAGAGGAAACGAGAAGCTAAGGGACTTATTTCCCTACAAGGAATACATTTCCATCAAGGGACACTTCCATTCATTATCATTTTGATCCTAGCTAAAAGGATCACCTTGACCTCCCCCATATGTTGCATAGGGAATCCTATTGTCATGCATGCATAACACGATCCACTAGTTTTGGACGGTTCATATTGAACCAGCTAGACAAACAACATCAAGCTTGATGCCACCACATTGGTGCTTTCTTTGTATGATCAACAACAAACTTGCTATACACCTTATTTCCCTTAAGGAAATATAATTATCATGTAAATGTTGATCTGGTGGGAACTATACTCAAATGAGGAGTCCATACCCATGAGATAATCCATCTCATTCACCATCAACCTTTTTCAAAAGGCAATAATTGTGTCTTCTTGTTTTCAGTTAAGGTCCCATGATCATACTCTCAAACTTGAGTAGGATTTCATCCTTAATTCCCTAGCCAAGTAAACTTGGAGTCGAAAACTGGACAATTTTTCCCTTCTTGATCTCGCATTACTACGAAGCATAAGTAAATTTCTTCCTTGAAGAATCAATTCCATATCCTGTTTCCTTAAAAATCAAGAAACATGTCATTTGGTCCAGGTGTAAGGAACTAAATTACTATGAAAAAATTGCATATTTTCACTTGATTACGATAAGCACCGTTCTCATGTCATTCAGCTCAATAACATTGATCTGAAAATTCTTGGAATGCTTGACACACCCAATGATGCAATCCACACCTATCCCGCCCAAGGTCTACCTCTTAGGCTTGGGTAGTCCTTTGACCGCCGTAGATCCAAACTCAATTAAAATCAAGTTTAATATTTAAACCAAAATTCATATGGAATAATCTTGTTCGTTATGAAGAACCCTATTTAATAATGGAAAAGGACTTAGTTCACTTAAGGGAACAATCACTTCCCTTATGGGTATACGATTCCCTATAGTGAACAATCACTTTCTTTATGGAATACAATTCCCTACAAGGAACTTATTTTCCTCCATGCGACATATATCCCATAATTTGTCACTTATACCAAGTAGGGAATATGGATTTCACCATAATTTCAAGGATTTAGTTTCTTTCACACACCATTATGTTGTCAAGTGTGAAAAGGACACATTCACCCTCTTTAATAAACTATAATGTTGTCATGTGTGAAAAACATGAACCACATGTACATTTTCCATCATTGTTGATATACAACATTGGTTATAAAACCTTAATCATGCCTAGCTCTTTATGATTAACATGTCACAAAATTATTAGATATCATCAAATAAATTAAATACAAAGCACGAATAAAAAGAAGCAAGACCAATCTACACATGAAGTATAGTAGGGTCTAAACCAACTAATCTGTATAGATACAGTAGAGTCAAATAGCCAATCTGTAAAAACAGTAGAGCCTAAACCAATAGACCTAATAAGTAATCTCTCAAGGGAACAATAGACTTAAATTAAGTAATCTGATATCTAGTAGACATTACTCAAGTAATTTGTACTAAAATACAGTAGACTTGAAGTAAGTAATCTAGATTTAGCCATGAGTAGTCTATACATGAGGCATAGTAGACTCACAAGACCATTCCCTTTAGAACTTATTCCATGGTAGGGAACTTAGCTCTAATTGGAATCAGTTCCTTTCAAGGAACTTTCCTCATTCTCCATCATGAAAATGCCGTGGAAATCATCCATACAACATTCATCCCAGAATTCGTGTTATTAATGAAATCCAACCCTAGTGAAACTTAAGTCGCTTACATGTAACATATCCTTTTGTTTCCCTATGAAACTTAAGTCGCTTACACAAGCGTGTACTCCACACACTCGAAGTTGTGTTATAACGAAATCAGTTACCATTGTTGTATGAATCCCAATCACACTAAATGACAATGATTTCACTAAAATCACCAACACCCCTTTCAATCTCGCTTTCAAGCAATTACTATTCGCCTCACAACACATGGCATCACGTATGAAGAAGTCCTTCCTAAGGAAAATATCCTTTTATCGTTGAAGGCTTGAATCCCAAGTACAAGCTGACCAAAGGTCTTGGTCTTCTGAATGAAAATCATGTCACTCTCTCATTAACACTTCATGAGGTATTTGTAAAGATCACCAAGTATGAGGCACGTGATGAAAAAGTCCAGGAAAAACCCAACAAGAGCATCACTCTCAAGGTTGGTAAATATGTGAACCTTGTTGAGAATGACAATGATGAAGACCTCAAGGATTGGATGAAGATTATCAATAAATCTATATGATCCTTATACCAGAAAGGAAAATTCAAAGGCTATAAAGAGAACACTAACGAAAAGTGTGAAATCAAGGATATTACCTGCTATAGGTGTCATGACAATGACACTATGCAAAGACTTGCCCCAAAGGTGACGAGTTTGGGAATGAAAAGAAGAAAGATTTTGTTTCTGGTTTGGGGTGATGAATGCATTGGAAAATCAGACGGTGAGGCTGATGATGAACCAGACGGGTGGGTAAAGTCCAAGATGTATGCAATGGATACCAGCTCTCCTGCCGAGAATGATGATGTAGACTCTGAAACTTTTCTCAATTCACTTAAGAACAATGATAAAAATGCTTTAATTGTACTTGTTAACAGTATGTATAAAAAGAATCTAAACACTCAAGAAGAATTAAGTCTATCTCAAGAGGAATGTAATGACGTGAAATAATATATTGCTAATACTCATAGTTCCTCAACTTTTCCTTGCACTTCATATGTTGAAACTCAACATGAACTTGAAAATCTTAGACAAGAAAATGTTTCTATGTGTCTTGATGTTGCATCCAGTAGTGCTGACAAGTTTGTGTATACTGAGCCAACTAAGATTAAGAGGGGTTTGTCTCAATTACAAGTTGAAGCTCACAAAATCTATTTTGTGATAATGGAACAAAATATTAAAGAAGATGAGATGCATTTTGTACAGCGTAGGTATGGTATTTGGTACATAGGCGGAAAGGATAAGGGAAATGAAAATGAGCTAAGTGAGCAAGAACCAAGCAAAATTAAAGATGGGGAACTTCAATGTGCTAAGGAGAAAAATGCCCACTTAGAACAAAGGGTGAAAGTACTTGAAAGTGGCCTTAATGAGAATCAACTTTGTTATAATGGTCAATCAGCTCACAAAATCTTCCTTAAGCAATCCCAAGGAAATCAAGCTAGAGTTCCTGACCCAGCTATAGCCCAAGAGCGTAATTTTCCCAAACCTAACCCTAAATACCATATGGATTACTACTACATATTGTGTTGGTACTGAGGGAACAATGTCACACTAAGAGAAATTGTGTTGGCACAGTACTAGTAATGACGTAGATCTTAATGAGTTCTTTGATGATAGTCATGTTCGTTACTATGCTAGTCCTATGGAACAACATTTTTTTGTCTCACACCGACCAGGTAAATAACAGCTTGCATGGGTCATTGAATGTTAACCATCTCTGTGCAGGTTTAAGTGAGGGGGAATGATGGTCCATCGATAGTAAATGATCGTTCCACATGAATGGGAACAAGATATACCTAGCCTCACTTGACAAATGCTCTGGAGGGTATGTTTCTATTGGAGATAAGATACAAAGAGAGATTGTAGGAACTTGAGAAGCAAGGCTAAATTCCAACATTAAGGTAAATGATGTTAGTTTGGTTAATGAACTTGGTTTTAAGTTGTTGAGTGTAGCACATCTTTGTGATAAAGGAAACAACAAGACAACCTTCACCACTGAAGAATGCTATATATGTGGATGATCAAAAAACAAAGGAAATTGTGTTGAAAGGAATTAGGTTCAACAATGTTTACATAGTTGACACAAGCTTCAAGCTAAGAAGGAACTATGCTTTACCTATCTTATCCATGAGACAGAACTTTGGCATAGGAGGCTTGGACATGCTAACCTTCAACTGATTCACAAGCTTCATAGAAAAGAGCTAGTTTGAGGGCTCCGAAGAGTGCAATCTGAGATAAATGGGTTTTGTGATGCTTGCATTAGAGGGAAAAAATGAGTACTTCATTCAAGACTAAACCATATGTTACCACTCTCTCCCTGTGTAACAGATCCATATGGATCTATATGGTCCCATGAGAGTGAGAAGCCATGCAGGTAACATGTATGTCTTTGTAATTGTTGATGATTATTCTAAATTCAATTGGACAATTCTTTCTCTTCTAAGGATGAATTCTTCACTGAGTTTGAGTTTCTCATCAAGAAAATGAAAACAAGTGTTGGACACAAGCTTAGCGTGATTATATCCACAAGTTGAATGGAGTTTGAGAATTCTAGGTTCCTTGATTTCTGCAAGGAACATGGTATTCTCACACCTTCTCTACTCCTAGGACACCAGAACAAAATGGAGTTGTTGAAAGGAAGAATCGAATATTGGAAGACATGGCTAGAACAATGTTGATCGTTAGCCATATTCCAAGAGTCTACTGGGCTAAAGAAATCAACACTAAATTTTATATCCTTAATCGTGCTATGATTCATCCTTCACTTAATAAAACTTCTTATGAACTAATTAGGAAACGCAAGCCCAATATCTCTACTTGCGTGCTTTTGGTTGCATTTATGCACTTTGTTCACAATAACAGGATGGACAACCTAGGCAAGTTTGACCCAATAAGTGATGAATGAATTTTCTTTGGATACGCATCCACAAGCAAGGAATATAGGGTTTTCAACAAAAGGACCAAGAAAATCGAGGAAAGTATTTATGTTTTCTTCGATGAAAGCTCCAATGATGGGTGATGCGTTCAACCAGTCATTCCCTCATGACTACTTTCCACGCATGCAACATGAGGACTCAGATGATGATGTGATGATAATGATCCCCCTGGTGGGCCAAGTACAAAGAACGATGCTTCCAATGTCGACAGTTGCACTAATAGTTCCATAGGGACACCAGACCGTAGTGATAATGTTGATACCATTGAGGATCACAAAGATGTTAACGTTCCCTCCTCCCCAACCTCTATGGATGTGTAATTAGAAGAGCTTGACTCCTCTCCCATTGTTCCGTCTAGAACTCCTGGTTATGATGACTAGCATTCAGGTGGAAGAAACCACAAATGTTGATGTTGAAGGAAGGGTCAATGAAGAAGAGTCCACGGGTGTGGAAGAAGAAGGCTCGTCCAACTCTTCAATTGTTCCCATTGTTGGGACTCTTGCTCCTGTAATTCCTGAAACTCAAAATTATAGAGGAAGGAAAGACCACCCAGTAGACAACAATGTGACACCATTCAAGCAAAAAGGTACTCGATCTACTATATTTTGTGTGCTTTCAATGCATTAATGTCTTTTCTAGAACCAAAATAAATAAATTAACCTCTCAAGGATCTAGACTATAATGTTTCTATGCAAGAAGAGCTACATCAAATTGAGAGGAAGAAGGTATGAAGACTGCTCCCTCAGCCAAAACACAAGGAAGTGATTAGGTACTCATTGGGTGTTTAGGAACAAGGTGGATGACATTGGAGCAGTCAATAGGAACAAAGCTAGATTAGTGGCAAAGGGCTACAACCAACAAGAGGTCATTGACTATGATGAAACCTATGCTCCAATTGCAAGAATTGAAGATATTTGTCTTCTCATAGCATACACCGCTCACAAGGGGTTCAAGCTCTTTCAGATCGATAAGGAATTGTATGGCCTAAAGCAAGAACCACATGCTTGGTATGACAGGTTTGCACAATTCCTTTTGCCTAATGGATATAGACGTGGTAAAATCGACAAGACATTGTTCCTTCTATAATAGAAAGGTGAGATTCCCGTTGTTGAAGTCTATGTTGATGATATTATATTTGTTTCCTATGTCCCTGATGTTGTAGAAAGCTTTATAACTGAATGCGTAGTGAGTTTGATATGAGTATGGAAGGAGAACTTTCATTCTTCTTGGGATTACAAGTCTTACAAACTGAAGAGGGAACAAGGATACATCAAAAAAATACATCAAGAAGTTGTGGAAGAAGTATAGTATGGAAAATTCTATACCCATTGATACCCCTATTTCTCCTAACTCTCTCTGGGATGCATACTTGAATGGACAAGATGTGAATCAAACAATGTATAGAGGGATGATTGGCTCACTCCTCTATCTCACGGCAAGTAGGCCATATATTATTTCCAATGTGTGACTGAGTGTTAGGTTTCAAGCAAACCCTAAAGAAGCACACTTGAAGGAGATGATAAGATTATTGAGGTACTCGAAGGGAAAGGACCACTTATGTCTTTGGTACCCAAGGAACAATGACTTTGAAGTTGTTGGCTTCACGAACGCTGATTTTGTTCAATACTTAGTGGATAGGAAAAACACGTATGGGATGGATAGTTCCTTGTCTGTGTTTGGTGTCTTACGGATAAAAGACAAAAAACATAGTGGCTCTCTCAATTGTTGAAGTTGGGTATGTGGATGCGCATCATATTGTACCTAGGCACTTTGGCTTAAGCGACAACTGGAGGACTTTAGTATGTCTCTTAGCATTGTTCATATTGTGTGTGATAATACTAGTGCAATTAACATCTCTAAAATTCTAGTACATCATTCTCGTACTAAGCATATTGATACTCTTCATCACTTTTTCTTCATAATGTCAAACAATCTATTAATAAGAATGGATCGTTGCAAGACAGAAGATCAAGTTATAGATATATTTATCAAAGCATTGGATAGAAAGCCATATGAACATATAAGGATGCTCTTTGGCATGATATCCTTGAGCTTAAGAAGTCCATGTCTAGTATTCCCTCAATCATTGGCTAGATTGATCTTAATTAACAAGGGAACAACACCTTAGTCACTCGATAAATTTTAGTTTGTGATGATCTGCTATGTGCTTTGTGTTACATTTTATTATGAAACTTCGTGATGTGATATTATTGATACTAGTCTGCTTATCATTGCATGATAATAACTTATTTTATCCATATACACATATTTGATCTTTGAACCCTCGTTACAAGCCGAAATGATAATTGGTTGTCAAGCCTACTATAAGTTGTGATCCAGTGTTGGAACCTTGACGTTCCCTCTGGTTTTGATGATGATAAACACCATTAGGTTTTATGGTTTATATTATTCCTATGAGTTTCGGGTTTTATGAAAGAATTAGGGAACAATGGAAATCATGTGAAGAAGAGAAAGTAAAGGAGTGCTAAGGAACGTTGTGGAAACAAGGAACTGTTACGCGGAAGAAAATTGAAGAATGAAGCACGTGTATATCTTATATAAGGAAACTTTTATACATGGAAACATCATATAAGGAACAATACGGGACACAGAAATTGCCAGTTGTTACCCGGTGAAGACCGCTACGTATAGCAACCATATTTGAAGATCTACTCGGAGAGAGAAGAGTTAGCTTGCGTGTCTTAGGAAAGATTTTAAATGGAAACTATGTGATTATGATCTAAATTGTTTACTTCGAAATAAAATCTTTCACCGTTACCTTATATAGAAACCGATAGATGTTTTAGGTATTTGGTAAGGAGATCTTTGCTATCACTATAAGTAGATAAGCATAGCTTAGGGAAAGGTATCTCAGCCATCACTAAGGAAGCATACTGAAGAGCTATTGCAAGTTGAGATCGAAGATTCAAAGGCAAAGTATGAACTAGTGTTGTGAGTACTTGCTTAGGATCTTTTATTGTGTTCTCGTGTAGTTACTAGTTGATTACACTCAAAGTCTAGAAACCTAGGATCTGTGTGAGAATAGGTGGAGAGAAGACTTATGAGATTGTACAACTTATTATTAATACAAGTATACTTGGTTTGAAATCCTCCTAGGGTAACACGTAGAGGTAGAGGTTTTCTCTTTTCAACTAGTTGGTTGATAGAGTTTCCTCTCTAAGCAACTGTCTTACTATTACTACTGAATCTTTATTATTTCCGCTGCCCAGGGAACAGTTTCACCGTTCCCTGTCTAATACACTACGATTCAACATCCAGGCAAATGGCTCTTATGAACTCTCTATTTGTTTGCCATCTCTTACTAGGTTTAGTTATCTCAATCTATTTTTTTTTCCTACCATGATACTTGTTTGGATGTGTTAAATTATTTGTATGAACGCATTAGTATCCATACCGGCTCTTTTATCCACTCATGGTTTTTGGAGAAGGGAACAAGGCGTTATAGTTTCAGGGGGAATATATCAGTGGAACGTTGAGTATGGGAACACTGACAATTGACATTTGAAAATGGGAACACTCATATTGCAACATTCTGAAATGAGGCTATAAACATTACTTAACGGCTAAGTGATAAAAAAATGTGATGATACGAACCTAAAATGTAGGAATGGGCAACGCATAAAATAAGATAAAAAGCAAATAAAGTGAATCCTTTGAAAAGATTCTTAATCCTCACTTTCTATAAATACCCAATGTTTTTCTAAGTGATAAAAATATGTGATGCGAGAGAAAAAAATCCAATCGGAGGGATAGGCAAGGAGAAAAATTCCTTTTTCTAAGTGAATCCTTTGAAAAGATCCTTAATCCTCACTTTCTAACCCAATCTCTCTAACCTAAATCTTCCCTAAAATCTTGCTTAAAGATCTCTCTCTCTCACTCTCAAAACTATCAAGATCTCACCTTTTTCTCTCTTATTTCTCCCCACAACTCTCAATCTCTTCAAACCTTACTCTTAAATCTCCAATGGCATCCTTAAGCAACACTAACCTTCCCACCATCAGTGTCGAGAACATGACCGAGGAACAACTCAATGAGCTTATTGCTCAAGCTCAATCCTGCAAAGCCAAACTTACCCCGTCCTCAAAACCCACCTAAACTCCATCTTTCAGTCCCAATGTCCTCTCCACTTCGCAAGAAGTGGTCGCTTTTGTTGCCACTGAGTCCAACAAGGAGAAGACACCAAAGACGGAGAAGTCACCGGAGAAGGTACTGGTGTGGTAAAGACGACACCGATGAGAGAAGCGGTGGCCGAGTTTGGTGACAGAAAGGAGGAGAAGGTCTCATCCTCCCAAGTTAAAGACTGAAGAACAGTCTATAGTTGTGCTGGAAGTCGAGTTAGGGATGACACCCTGAGAGATCGTTCATGCACCAAGCCGCAAGAGAAAAGCTCCCATGGTGTCTGGGAGCGATGCGGAATAAAAGGAGGAAGATGAAAGTTTAGACTATGAGTTTCTCCATGAGACTAGGGCATCCATAAAGTTCTCGACACCCACCAAGTCTAATGTTGGAGAAACTGCTACAATCAAGGGACGAATCAGATCATCATCCAAGAAGCCTCCAAAAATGGAAATGTTCAGACAAGCCTCCATCACCAAGCGTGCTTTTGACTCCAAGAATATCCTCTGACTACTCGAGATCCCCTACATGTTCTTTTTTAACCAAGGTCTCCAAGAAATTGGGGATATGATCAAGTTCTAGGGCTGGGAACAACTGTGTACTTTCAAAGCACTAGTCAATCTAGATCTAATCATGGAATTCTATTAGAACTTAGAGGTGAGCAAGACTAGCAACTCAGTGGGAACATTAATGATTGGAAATGAGGTCACCTCATTCACGAGCAACAACATTGTTCGTATGCTTGGTGTTCCCTGAGAAGGCTTTTGAGAGTTGTTCACTGACAAGCTCTCCAATGAGATGAAGGCGTTCAAGGCTGCGAGCGTGAAAGGGTGCTTGGCTCTAAAGTCACTGGGTATAAGACGTTAGATCTAACTCTGATTGGGAGAATTGCTCATCAATATATAATCAAGGTTGTGGTTCCGCGTCAAGAGAATAGAGACATGATTATTGTTGTCGACATCATGTTGTTGGGTCAATTCATGAACAAGGAAAAGATCAACCTGGCTAGGGTGATAATCCAACACATGGCAAAGTGAACAGGGAATAATCACTCACTGCCTTATGTTGGACATTTGAGATTGATTCTGCAAAGGAATTAGTTGTACAAGGAAGAGAATGAAGTCCTTTCCTGGTTCTAATTTGTAGAGGGTTAACATCAACAAGATGAAAAACCAAGAGGATGACAAGAAAACGAGGCCCCGATCAATTGCTGAGAAGAATGGAACTGGGGAAGGAATATCCAAGGGTGGCGGTGGTTCGTTGAATCAACGTATCAAATAGGAGTTGCAGAAGTTGAACCACAAAGCATATGTGTTTCTCAACTTCCTCTTAGACAAGGATGATGCCAGGAAATCTGATTTGAAGCCTTGAGTGGATCCGTTCACTATAACATATCCATGTAATCTATTCCGTGCAATTTCCAACAAATTTGAATTTTGAAATTGATTTGCGACATAGAGTATTTGTTCTTCTTTAAATTTGATCTTTTGATGATGCTCAAAGAGGATAGTATGGAAAATTGTGGAATGAACTCAACTCAAGTGAGGTAATAGTTTCTTTGTCCGTTTTTTCAAAATTTTGGAGAATGTCAGTGCTAAGGGGGGATTCGATGCGACTTGAAGGTATGTTCTGTGATATCTATCTAAGGGGGAACTTTGTTGTTTGAAATTTTTCTTTATACGTGGATATTGACTTTTGTTGATTGACCCTATGCGTATATGTTTTATAGACAATTTTGAATGGGTTTAACATCACCAAAAAGGGAAATTTTTTGGAACGATGTCTTTCCCTCTAATTCTGATGATGATAAACACCATTAGGTTTTATGGTTTACTTTTTCCCATAAGTTTTCAGGTTGTTTGAATGAATATGGAACAGTGGAAACCGAGAGAGAAGTAAAACAAAGAAGCATGGAACAAAGAATCAACAAAGCAACAGCGATGCTGAGCGAAGTTTGGAAACATAGTGTGTCCGGTGTGAAGAAAAAAGAAAAGGGAACAACATGTAGGAACAGAGAGTTTATGCGGACAAAACACGATCGGAACTTTTTGAAATGATTGGATAAATATGGAAAGAGATCTTGAAGACCACTTGGGCCGCAAGGATTGAAGATTTGACCAAGTCTTTAGCTTAGAAAGATATTTTTGGAACAAGATAAAGATAACTGTATTTACGGTAATAGATTTAAGTTAGGATAGTTATTTTTAGTTGGTACGTGATCGGCCAAGTTAGGGTTAGTTTATGGGCTTAGTCTAAGGCTATATTTACATAAAGATAAAGCTTGGGAACAGTTACGCAATTTAGATATTCTAATGCATACGAAGAGAAAGACAACAACGTACGAACTTAATGAGTTTTTGTGTTGAGGTTTTTTGTTTTACTTAGGTTATTAGGTTTGCAACACTTGCTTAGAAGTCTAGATTGTCTAGGATCCGTGTGAGACTAGATTGAGTTCTTGATTTGCTTGATTGTTGTAACTCAAATTAAAAATACAAGTAGACGGTTGATATCCTACTAGGTTAACAACCTAGAGATAGAGATTTTTCTTGATCAACAAGTTGGTTGATTGGGTTTCCACTATAAAGATATGTGTCTTGTTGCTTAAATTGAAACACTATTATTCCGCTGCCCAAGGAATAGTCTATTGTTTCATGTCTAACACACTGCGATTCAACAATAACCATCATGATATTTTTTTGATCCCAAATGAAACAAACCTTCTTAACAAATGCACAGACTTGTATAAAACACAATGAAGCACTTATTGAGTAACAAAAACTTACAATCGTGGAACCAAGATACAACATGTAAACCAAAAATAAATTACACACTGAAATCTAAAGAGTACATGCAAAAACTTAGCCATCCTATTCAATATTAACCTACACATATCGTTGTCACATATTGGGAAAATGCATACTAGGTGTCTTGTAAGTAATCTTATCAGGCTCCAAAACCCCAGCATCCATCCCCTTGAATTTTTCCATTGCCTTTATAGTCTTACCTCTTCTACAATACTTTTTTATGATAGTATTATAAGTAACCTCATCAGGCTTGATTTTCCTATTCTCCATTACCTCGAAACTTACTTTGTCGACTCGATAAACATCAAATATCAAAACAAAGTAAAGCAATGTTCCTATATAGGAAACAATACCTTTGCACATGAAATATCAAAAATAACAACACAATCACGTATAGAGGAAAACCAAATCAACCATCTAGTTCACAAGGAAAAACCTCTACATCTAGGAGTTACTATAGAAGAATTTCAAAGTCTACTTCTCTTATTGATAATCACGAACTACACAAATCAAGAAAATATCCAATGTAATCTAGAATTCCCTACTAGAATACTCTCTAATCCTAACAACCCTTAGCACGTATTACCAACTCATAGCAAACTCAAAACCACACAAAAGTTAGCTTAATCACCTCAGAAACTTGCCACATCAAGCTCCTAAAGATCGCAACTCTCTTTGATATAGGAACGGTTCGTTATGTCATTCCCTTAAGCCAACAGCCTTGAAACTCGTCTCTTGAACTCCAAAAGCTGTGTTCGTGCTCTCCAATGGCTACTTAGAAACCTTTTAAAGACACTTAATGTTGTCTCTCTCTTGGATGCTCCTCTTTCTCTCTTGGAAGCATGTCAAACTAGGTTAAGAATGCCTTGTATTTATAGGCCTCCAAAGGATGACGAAAATTTAAATTATTTATGGTCTAATATGATATGATATCCCATATATAACATTATATTTATTCATCAAACAATATTCTAAAGTACCACAAATAATATCTTCCAACTTGATATTATGTTGTTTTCATAAATAGATCTTATCTCTCCGTGATAAATCTGACCCATTATCTCCAAGATATAATCTTCACTTTTCTTGTTTGAACGTTTCCTTGTGCCCTAAGGAAACATTCGAAACCCTAGACGCAAAATCTCATGATTTGCCACTTTGCTAGGAACGGTGAAACAACTCATTTGCTATGTTTTCGTGAGTGAGTTTCTCATAATTTGGTCCTTATGGTACAACATGCGAAATATTATGGACCATTGGATCAAGGAGATATAGGGCTGGGATTAAAAGGGGTGAAAAAGAGTAAATAGTGATGCGGTGGCATAACCGTAAATACGGCAAACTTTTTTTTTTTTTGGCCAACAACTTTTTTTTATATATTTTTTGTCTCTAATCGGTTTGGAATAGACAATTATTGACGTTCACATATAAGTACTACATGTTCATTTTTCTATACCGTAAGGTTCACATATAACATGTTCAAACACATGTCTTTGCACATTTAGTGCTTATTTATGAACTTCAGTGCACAAATAAGTGAACATTAAGAGATTATTTATGAACCTTCTATATAAGTTATTCCAGAATGATCAAGGGACGTTAAGAGTTTTTTTTTTCCGTCTCTGATCGTTCTGGAATAGACAATTATTGACGTTCACATATAAGTACTAAATGTTCATTATTCTATGTCGTCAAGTTCATATATAACATGTTCATGTTCAAACACATGTCTTTGCACATTCAGTTTATGTGTGAACTTCAGTACACAAATAAAGGAACGATAAGAGCTTATTGGTGAACCTTCCATATAGGTTATTCCATAATGATTAGGGGACGAAAACAAAAAAAAATATGTTGACCAAAAAAACAAAAACAAAAAATTATACGGCCGAGATCGCTTCGCATTTCACACGGGAACCCAAATCATGTTTTCCTTGTTCCCTGGAATTTTTGTTCCTTCTCTTCTTCTTAAACTCTGGTGATCTTATTTCCACCGATCCCTAGGATGACTGATCCATTGGTCACATCCATTATTCCCTAGAACGTATCCAAATAGCTCTTATGCTTTTTATTGTCCCATGATACAATACTTGAGAACACACATCAAATACATGGTGTTTATCATTATCAAAACACCCAAGGGTCCTTGAGGGAAATTTCTTCCAACAATTTCTTCATTTTTGATGATGACAAACTCATCTTCAAAATGAACAATAAAGCAATATCTAAACAATAAATATGCACATGCACAACATCAAACATGGATAAGTTCCCCTTTAGAAATATATCCACTAACGAACTCTTTAAGCTCCTAATCTGAATTCCTTCCACGTTTTCCCCATTTTGACATCATCAAAAAGAGCTTGAAAACCTTACAGGAAAGGAACATCAGATTATCACATGAAAAATAAATTTCATCAAGACTTTCCCACTTAAAGTTACTACGCACGCAATGAGTGATAAAACATATAATCACAATCATTAAGAAGCAACTTCATCACAACTATAAGAAACGTTACCAAAGAATCAAGAGAATAGGAATTAACTGCTTGATTTCGTTGAGAGGGATGTGTTAGACATGCCACGAAGTTCCCTACTTGAAGACATGTACCTTCCACACTTGGATTGTTCCATCTTCAAGCAAAACTTCCTTTCATGGCTTCTTTTGTCGCATTGTTCCCTTTGGGAACATCTTCTAATACATCTTTGTATTGTTTCTTTTGGTACTTTTCTTCATTCTGATATTTTTTCTTTCTTTCTTTTTTTGGAAAATTTTCCCTCTTTTCTTCTTCTTTTCATCATGTAACATTTTCATTTATTTTTCTTTTTGTAGAGGGAACAGTCCCTCTTTTGCAACTTCAACCAATCTTCAATGGGTAATGTTCCCTTTGAGTTGCACTTTCACCCAAGCTCTTAGAATCTTCGAGATCCCCAATCAAAATAACCTCATGGCATATCCTACAGATATAAAGATGCATTTGGACTATAAATTTTCATGGGTAAGAAAATTTCAACACAGAAGTCCAAATCAAAGTCAGTTGGCCTTTTGTTACATCCAATGGTTTACCTCTATTGTGGACTCAACAAAGAAGGGCTCCTAAAGGGAAAACATCATTGGACTCCGCTAGGGTGGGTCTTGAAATCAACCATAATGTCATCTTATGATGAGGGTTTAAAGATCAAGTTAATTTCTTTGGGCCGAAAGAAAAATGTTTTCTAACACACATGTTGACGTTAAATCATGAATCTTGCTATCATACATTCACACACACAAGAATGAATAAAAACTCAGAGGATAAAACATCAAAACAAAATAACATAACATATGGCAAAATGAGGTAATGGTTCCTTCTTAGTTAACTCGTCTTTACTAGCCAATCATCGGGGTACTTATCCAAGTAGTCCAAACTAGTCAATCTAAGAACTTTATTCCTAAATACATTCCAAGGGTTCAAGCATTGAAACAATCATTAAGTAAACATGAAGTAAACATGCTTGTTTACGACAAAGATACTTATCTCATTCCTTGGTTCCATGGGGCAGTTCCTAATCGCTTTGACCTCACCATTCCTGGGAATCGTTCCCCCTGAATTAGTTATCTCGTGTTCTATGAACTGGGAATCATTCCCCCTAAGCTCCAGAACTTTCTTTTAAACCACAAGAAAGTTCCCAACTCACTGTTCCTCTAGGTTGTGAGGGATTATTCTCCGTGATACACATCTTCCTAGGTTGTTCCCCTAACACCTACTTGTAAAACAAGCTAAGTCTTGCTCTTGGGGATCCAAACAAGGTTGGGTTCCCTATGGGTAGTCCTAGTACCAAAAGACTCCCTCACTGGGAATTGTTCCTTGATGTACACAAGAGTTAGAAAATTTACCTCTTCTGGGATGTTGTACTCATTGGGCATTGTTCCTTGATGTAGGAAATCTGCGATCGTTCCTTAAAGCATAGTGAGCACGTTGTTCCCATCTCACATATCTTTGCCTTAGCTTTGTCTGTGGTGGTGCCTTTCTTCCTTGAAACTACATTTCCTTGTGATGTTGCACTCGATGGGCATTGTTCCTATATGTAGGAAATCTGCGATCGTTCCTTAAAGCATAGTGCCCACGATGTTCCCATCTCACATAGCTTTACCTTGGCTTCGGCTATGGTGGTGCCTTTCTTCCTTGATACCATGTTTCCTTGTGTGGTGTCTTCTTCTCAGGCCTTGGATGGTGCAGATTTGCACCTGGTGCACTTGATTCTGCCTTAGGAACAACGTAGTCTAGACCAATGATATTGTTCCCAGTAGCTTGCTTTAACCAAATCTTGTGCACTTTCGTTCCTACATACAAAGATTGGTTAGTCGAACCATTATTTTCAAGAATACTTATCTTATCCTCCAAATGCTTGTTCCGATCGTTGGCACTTTGCAACTTCCTTTGTAGAAGGAACAATTATTCTTTGTCTTCAACCTTGACACCTGGTTTTTCCTTAACAAACCGCAGGTCATACAACTTTTTATCATTCTTAAGGTTAGTAGCAACAAGCTCATCAACCCTATATTTTATCTTTTCTAACTCGGTTTGGTTAGAGGGAACAATTCCCTCCTTAGAACTAGCATTCCCCAAGTATTCTAAAAGTTTTAACTTTTTCTTCTCAAGACTCTTTACTCTAACACACAGTTCGTTATTCTTAGGATTCATATCTTCAATGTTAGATTTAAGAATAACACACTCATCACAAGATACGGAACAACTAGCAGCATCAAGTTGTTCAATCAACTCTTCCTTTTCCCTACAAACTTTCTCAATAAAGACTATCAGGGAACATTTGCTAAATGAACTCAATTCATTGTAGATGTTAGAATTACTTACATCGTCTTCAGAATCAGATTCACATTGCTCCTTAGCCACCAAATACAACTTTGACTAAGTCCATGACTCTGGTTCATATTCGGAATCACTTCCCCATATAGAAACAAAGGCTTTCTCCTTTACCTTTCCCTTCTCCTTCCTAGAAGAGTTGTCATTATCCTCCGACTCCTTTTGGGGACAATCCTTATCAATGTGCTCTTTTCCTTGGCAATTGTAGCAAACAATGTTAGGATTCTTCCTAAAAGACTTACCTTAATCTTTGTGATCCTTGTCTTTGTTGTTCAGGAGGCCCTTCATGGCATTTATGATGACAACCACTTCTGGATCCTTGTCCTTCTTGCCCGCCTTTATTTGCTTCAACGGTTTGCAAACTTTCGAGGCCATTGTTCCCTTCTGGGGGCTTTGATCTTCATAAGATTGCATCTTTTCTTCATGAGAAGTGAGAGATCCTATGAGGTGCTCCAAAGGTAAGGAACTAATATCCTTGTCTTCTTCAATCGTTGTTACCTTAGAAATCCACTTCTTGGGTAGACTTCGCATCACTTTTCGAACTTGATCTTCGGTGATGTACACTTTTTCTCAAACATGTTAGCTCATTAACAATAACATTGAAACGAGCAATCATATCCTTCATGGACTTATCTTTTTCCATTTTAAACAATTCATATTGTTTGATAAGACAATCTATCTTTTTTTCTTAACCTCAACGGAACTGTCACGGGTCGCACACAACATGTCTAAACATTTGTTTAGCACTTGTACAAGCTGAGACCCTACTATACTTAATATCACATAATGCATGGGTAAACAATTCCATAGCCTTATGGTTCTTTGATATTACATTTTTATCCTCATTATCCCAATCACCCTTAGGTTTGGCAACGGTCTCACCTTTATCGTTATTCATGGAATGAATGACTATCCCATCAACAACGATGTCCCAAAGGTCCAAGTCCTCACATTTGATAAAGATCTCCATCTTTTTCTTTCATCAACCAAAATTATCTCCTTCGAAGAGAGACGGGCGCACCATTGAGTAACCTGAATTGTTCTCATCATGAGTACTCATCTTTTCCTAAAAACTAACACAAATCTAGAGAAACCTTGCTCTAATACCAATTGTTGGATCGAAACCGAGTGTTAGTAACAAAGTAAAGCATTGTTCCTATATAGGGAACGGTACTTTTTCAAAATAGAAAATCACAAATAACAATACAATCACGTAGAGAGAAAAATCAAATCAACCAACTAGTTAACATGCAAGTAAAAACCTCTACCTCTAGGTCTACTTATCTTACTGATAATCACAAACTACACAAGTCAAGCAAAGATCCAACGTAATCTACATTTCCCTACTAGAAAACTATCTAAGCCTAACAACCCTTAGCATGTATTCTCAACTCACAACAAACTCAAAACCGCACAAAAATTACCTTAATCACCTCAGAAACTTGCCATATCAAGATACTAAAGATTGCAACTTTATTTGACGTAAGAACGGTTCGTTCTGTCATTCCCTTGAGCCAACAGCTTTAAAACTCGTTGCTTGAACTCCAAAAGTTGTATTCTTGCTCTCCAATGGCTACTTAGAAACCTTCAAAGACTCTTAATGATGTCTCTCTCTTGGATGCTCTTCTTTTTCTCTTGCAAGCATGTCAAACTAGGTTGATAATGCCTTGTATTTATAGGCCTCCAAATTATGACAAAAATATAATTTATTTATGGTTTAATATGATATATTATCCCAAAAATAACATTATATCTTTCCATCAAACAATATCCTAAAATACCACAAACAATATCTTCCAGCTTGACATTATCTTGTTTTCATAAATAGATCTTATCAGTCCATGATAATACCGACCTATTATCTCCAAGATATAACCTTCACATTTCTTGTTTGAACGTCTCCTTGTGTCCTAAGAAAATGTTTGAAACCCTAAATGCAATATCTCGTGATTTGTCTCTTCGTTGGGAATGGTGAAAAGCTCATTTGCTATGTTTTCCTTGATCCATGGAATCTTTATCCTTCTTTTCTTCTTGAACTCTGGTACTCTTATTTCCATTGTTCCCTAGGATTACTGGTCCATTGGTAACAACCATTGTTCCTTGGAACTTCTCCAAATAGCTCTCATGCTTTCTATTATTCCCTAAGACAATACTTAAGAATACACATCAAATGCATGTTGCTTATCATCATCAAAACACCCAAGGGTCCTTGAGGAACCTTCTTCCAACACATATAATATATTAGTTTTTCACTACATACTTATAGTTGTAATGTTGATTCTTATGATTTGATCCCGAAGACCCATTCACCGATATGATCCCAGAATACCGATTATGATAACCCTGGCAATAGCAATCCGAAATACTTTGAGACAAGCTATTAAAATTGAAAACATTGAAATTGAGGGTGACAAACTTTTGATTATTAATTCTATTAAAGGAATCTGCATTATACGTTGGAGATTGAGATTATTATCTCTAATACCCTATTTCTTGTACAATGATTTTTTACATTACATATTAGTCATATATTTTGTGAGAAAAACCGTGTGGCTCATAAATTTGCAATCCTTAGCCGTGTCAACTCACCAAAAGAAATTATGACCAATCTAGAACTTCGTGTTCTCATCCAAAATGATGCTACATGCTGATTTTCAAGTACAGCTTGAAACTAGTCTAATTTTTACCCATATTTTTTATAAAGGCATTCGGCCCCAGCTATAGAACACCCACCCTATCTCGCACGATCCACCCTAATTTCCATCGGCCCCTATTGCCGACCAAACGCCATCGTAATCTTCGCTCATCATTGCCTCATCTCAATCCACCTTAAATCCATTTTTTGCTCATCCTAGCCTCTTAAGGTAAGTTTCTAGATCTGCTTGGTGTTGGATGGGAACTCATGTCTGTTGTATCAATTCTAAGAGTCGTACGATTTCCACGGGAAGGGGGAAAAGAGTATAAAGGTGGTCAATTGAGGATCCAATGGGGGGCTAGGGGCTGCTGCCCCCGCTTCCCTCATGCAGTCTGTTAGAACAATGATGTTCCCTCTAGTTTTGATGATGATAAACACCATTAGGTTTTATGGTTTATATAATTTCTATGAGTTTCATTACAAATGAAAGAATTGGGGAACAATAGAAACCAGGATAAGAAGCAAAATAGAGGAATGAATGAACGACAAGTCAACAATGGAAATGTGACGTTGAGCATAACATAGTGATGATATGCGCACTAAGAAGAGAAAAGAAGAAAGGGAACAACACAAAGGGAATAATGTGTTTACCCATAGATGACTACACTTCAAACTTTGGAAAGTATGCTAAATATGGAAAGAATATTTCAACGATTTCTTAAGTTGCAAGGCGTGAAGGAAGAGAAAGATTTTAGCATATCTTTGGATATTTTACAGAAGGAAAAAATGAATATTTGATTGTGTGCATAAGACTAGGTAAGATATTGTTAGTTATCTTAGTTAGCACTTAGTGGGCTACGAGGTTAATTGATAAGCCGTATTTCCGATTACTATATATATTTGTGTGTATACCTTAAAGAAAAGTACAACTTAACTACGAGTATTCCAGGTGATCAAGATACAAGGTACGAACTTCTTGTGAAGTATTTTGTTTGGGTTTCTTGTGTTCTTGTGTTATTATGTTTATACACTTGAAGTCTAGAAGTCTAGGATCTGTATGAGTCTAGGTGGATATTGGACTTGAGAGATTTTACAACTTGATTAATAATACAAGTAGACATTTGAAATCCTACTATGGTAAAACCTATAGGTAGAGGATTTTCTCAAGGCAACTAATTGGTTGATTAAGGAGGTTGCTCTTGATTGTGTATTAGAGAAGATTGCTCTAAATTATGTGTTACTTTCAGATTTACATATAACTATGTCTTCAAGTCATGAAGTTAGGATCGGGAACAACAAGCCACCATTCCTCCATGAAGGACAATACCAACACTGGATGGATCTATTCACGTCCTAGATGAAGACCAATGACTACCAATGCTAGAGAGTCATTGAATTTGTGATGAAAAAGTTGAGAATGAAGTTCTTGATGGAACTAAACCTTGGAGTCACGATGATTTCAAAGTCATGGAGAAAAGATCCAAGGCTTGCACGCTCATCAACAATGCCCTATGTGTTGAAGATGTTTCCACGTTGCAGTCATGTGCAACTACAAAGGAGAAGTGGGATGCCTTGGAACAAATGTACATGGGAAGTACAAACCTTTGTGATCTCTCACGCTTTTAAGCCAAGAAGAACTTCTACAACTTCACCATGATCGATGGTGAAACTGTTTACTCATACCAATCTCGGTTTGAGGTAATCACTACTCATCTTACTGTTAATGGGGTCACTAACAAGGAAATTATCCCTAAAGAGAAAGTTCTCATCATCATTGATGGACTTCCTCAAAGGCACAAGATGACCAAGGCAATAATGAAAGAGAATCCTACAACTCTTACTTTTACACTTCTCGAAGTGTTTGGAAAGATTAAGAAGTATGATAAAGATGAGTAAACTGTAAAGCCTAAAGGAATTGATCTAATGGTCGAAAAAAGCTATTGAGATTGTTGAGAGTGACAATGATGAAAACCTGGACAATGTTAATCCAGTAACTGCTTTTCTCACCAAAGTCATACGTGCTCTATATCACAAGGGAAGCTTATTTAGGAATGAAGGGAACAATGGTGAGAAAGGTGATCTCAAAGACATTACATGCTACCATTATCATGAGAAGGGTCACTATGCAAACAATTGCCTCAAAGGGAACAACTCTAGCAACTCCACTAGTGACAAGTCTGGGAACGATAAGAAGAAAGCTTTTGTTGTTATGTAGGGTGATGATTGTGTAGGATCGAATGATGAGGAACTTGAAGCATGGGATGACAACAAGATGGTGAAACTGTTTCTTCATACCAATCTCGTTTTGAGGGAATCACTACTCGTCTCACTGGCAATGGGGTCACTAACAAGGAAATTATCCCTAAAAAGTAAGTTCTCATCATCATTGATGGACTTCCTCAAAGGCACAAGATGATCAAGGCAACAATGAAGGAGAATCTTACAACTCTTACTTTTACACTTCATGAAGTGTTTGGAAAGATTAAGAAGTATGATAAAGATGAGTAAACTGTAAATCCTAAAGGAATTTCTCTAATGGTCGAAAAAAACTATTGAGGTTGTTGAGAGTGACAATGATGAAAACCCGGACTATGTTAATCCAGCAACTGCTTTTCTCACCAAAGCCATGCGTGCTCTATATCACAAAGGAAGCTTAATTAGGAATGAAGGGAACAATGGTGAGAAACGTGATCTCAAAGACATTACATGCTACCACTGTCATGAGAAGGGTCACTATGCAAACAATTGCCTCAAAGGGAACAACTCTAGCAACTCCACTAGTGACAAGTCTGGGAACGATAAGAAGAAAGCTTTTGTTGTTATGTGGGCTGATGATTGTGTAGGATCGGATGATGAGGAACTTGAAGCATGGGATGACAACAAGATGGTGAAACTATTTCCTCATACCAATCTCGTTTTGAGGGAATCACTATGTTAGGAAATGGAACTCTGGAACTTTAGTTCCCCTGCGAGTTCATTTCCTCAGTTTCTCTACTTTTGAAGATGACAAATATTTTGATACTAATGTTTTATCTCAAAGATGTGCCTTAAGGAACCACATGACAAACATCGAAGGCATGAAAGCAAAACAGGACAAGAAAACCAAGGAGCAAGCCAAAGGAAGGAACCCAGGTGTGCCCAAAAATACAACATGTGATGTTGCGCTTTCCGAGAAATCTGGGAACACCAACCTCGGACAAGAGAAAGTTGAAAATGACTTGTGCGAAGCTTCCAAAGTCTGCCATTGTCCAGAGCAAAACAACAAGACGCCTAGAACACATAACCTCGGACAGAGAAAGGTGAAAGTGACTTGTCATGGAACTTGTCGCTGTCCAGAAGACAATTCCAAAGTACCCAGGTTGTCGAACCTCTGAAGAAGGAAGCTGGAGAATAACTTGGCTGAAGCAGTTGACCAACAAAGAAGGATTCTGAGCTACCTAGTTTGTTGGTACATGTCAAAGACAGTATGGATCACAGATCACCACACATCCTAGGGCAAGCTTGATATGTGGGAACCAAGAGAAGATCAAACCGCAAAGAATCCACTATATAAGGAAAACTAACTCAGAGGTTATAAATAAGCACAAAAACACGAATCACACTCAATAGCAAACATAAAAGTATGAACCTTCAAACAAGATCATCAAAGCAAACCGAGATCAAGAGGAACCAGTCAAGGAATCGAAGAGCTGAGTGCTAAGTTCCTGTGACTGTAAGTGAGATAGTTCCTAGGTGCTAAGGTCTGTTTCTTGGATTGATTATTGATTGTGTTAAGTTATCTAGGATTTCCTAACTGTGTGTAAGGTAAAGAAACTATGTGTTTGTTCCTAGGATAAGCTGTAACCAAAAGAGATAAGAAATCAAGAAGTAGACCTTGAAATCCTTTCAAAAGAAAGGTAGTGGTTTTTATCCTGGATTGCTAGTTGGCAATCAAAGGTTTCCACTATAAGGAACTTGTTCATTTGTGCTTGATTGTTTAAATTCCGCTGCGAAGGGAACTGAGAATTGTTATTCTTAGTTCCTTAGTTATTTGTCTAACAATCTCGATCCTACAATTGGTATCAGAGCAGGAAAAGCTCTAGATCTTTGTTAAGTTTGCAGATCATGTCTCAACCAAGCAAGTTTGAGCTCGGAATCTCTACCAATAAACCATATCTCCGAAAGAAGGGAGAAGAAACATGGTGGGAAAAGTGCATGGAAAGCCACATCAAGACCAACGACTACCAATGTTGGAGGATAGTCGAAAATGGAGATGGATATGTCGATCTCACAATGAAGGAAGAAGACTAGAAACCTGAGCACTATGTCATCATGGAAAAGAATGCCAAAGCCAGGCAGTTCATCCTCAATGGACTGGACAAAGAAGACATGGACAAGGTCATAGGCATCAAGACGACAAAGGAGATGTGGAAGACACTCAAGGATATGCATGAAGGAAGTGATGAACTAAAGCAAAGCAGAAAGTTTGCTTTGGAAGGAGAATACCACACCTTCAAAATGATGGAAACTGAGACCATCTCAGAGTATTACTCCCGCTTCAACAGACTGGTTGGAAAGCTAACAGCGGCGGGAGTCGACCTTGATGAAGTTTCCAAGTCCCTGGTGGTCATCAATGGACTCAACTCCAAATTCACCCTTCTCAAGGGAATCATGAAGAACACTCCAGGCATCCAATCTCTTCCCTTGAATCAAGTCATAGGGAAACTGGAGGTTGAAGAAGGAGAGCATACCAAAGCCAATACCAAAAAGAAACTGGAGAAAGGAATTGCTCTCAAGATCTCCAAAGCCTTCTCAAGGCTTGAAATGGAGCAAGAGAACTCAAACCTAGAAGAAGAGGAGGATGAACTAACAGCCTTCTTCACAAAGAATATCAAAAAATTCTTTGTGAAGGGAAGGTTCCAAAAGGGTAGTTCCTCCCACAATGGACCAAGAAGAGATCTCAAGGAAGTCTCCTGTTATGAGTGTAAAGAAAAGGGACACTATGCTAAGAACTGTCCTAACAAGGAAGATTCCAAGGAAGATGAAAGACCTCAGAGAAAGAAGGCTCTCGTAGCCTCATGGGGAGAAGACTCAGATGAGGAACTGGATCTAAGTGGTTTCTCTGGAGGAAGATGTCTCATGAAAAAAGAAGATTCAAGCGACTCAGAAGACCTTGAGGTAACTTCTGAGGATTTCCAAAAAACTCTAGTTGATTATGATAAGAAATAACTTTTTAAGATCATAAAGAAACTGGGAAAGGAAACCAGTTCCCTTCAACAAAAACTTGATGATTGTGAAGATGAAATTGCTTGCTTGACTATTGAGAATTCTGTTTGGAGTAAGAAACTTGATGAAACTGAGAAAGATCTAGCTGAAACCCATTCCAAACTCATTGATATTAGAAATGTGCATGCTAGTCACCTTAAAATCTGCAAATCTTGTGATGAAACTAGCATAGATTCTGTCAAAGTTCCCTTGCATGATAACCTACCTGGAAATGACATGTTTCAATCTATAATTGATAGGTTAGACATTCTCACTGACTCCATAAATGAAAAAATGATAAATCAAACTGTTTTTGTGAGACAACGTCATGGAATAGGATATGTCAATAACAAAGGGAACAATGATGCTAAAAATGAAAAAGCTAGGCGAGAACTTGTTGAGATGAATGAGAACCTCAGTACTGCTCTTGCCACTTCTCGTGATAGGAATCAATTCCTATCAGAGAAGATCATGGTTCTTGAGAACAAGGCTGAGGTTGCCAAACGTCTTAATGAAAGCTCTCAAAGTCCTAAGAGGGAACCTAAGGGAAAAGAAAAGATGGTTCCTGAAGACCAATGGTTCACTAATTCCTTTGCTCACAAAAGGTATGTTGATATGGCTCATAGTAAGGTTAGAAACAATGTTGATTTTAACAAAAGAAAAACTGAAAAACCTTTTAGGCCAGGAAAAGGAAAGTATAGACATGTTGTTTACAATCGCTTATGCTATTACTGTGGTAAAAATGGTCATTACAACACTGATTGTCCTAAGAAAATGAACTTTGAAAATGAGAAAAGAGCTTATTACCACGAAAGGAACCAGTTTCCTGGTCATTCACATACTCGCAATGCTAATCCCCCCAGTAAAGCCAAGCTTCGCTGGGTTCAAAAGTCTTAGTTCCCTTGTGTGCAGAAAGAAGAGAGGCAACCTCGACTATGGTACATTGACAGTGGTTGCTCATGCCATATGACCGGAAGAAGAAATCAAATCACCTCTCTTCAACCCATCCAAGGAGGAAACATCTCCTTTGGAGACAAAAGCAAAGGGAAAATTTGTGGAATAGGAACTGTGAATCTAAATGACCACATTAAGGTAAATAAAGTTCACCTTGTTGATAATCTTGGCTTTGATCTAATTAGTGTGTCACAGCTGTGTGATCAAGGAGACAATGAAGTTAGATTCAAGTCAAGTGAATGCACTGTCCTAGACCCCTCGGGACAAATCATCTTAAGAGGCAAAAGATTCAACAATGTGTACGTTGTTGACCCATCATATCATCCCAAGGAGAAACTCTGCCTTTCAACCGTGAATGATCAAACAGAACTGTGGCATCAACGCCTTGGTCATGCTAGCACCAAACTGATCCACAAGCTACACTTAAAGGAACTAGTCCGAGGCCTTCCAAAGATAAGTAGTATATCTTCGGAACCATGCTCAGATTGCGTTAAAGGGAAACAAGCAAGGAGTTCCTTCAAGTCCAAAAACATGGTAAGTTCCTCAAGGCCCCTTGAACTCATCCACATGGATCTCTGTGGACCCATGAGAGTTCAAAGCCTAGGAGGAAACAGGTATATCTTTGTTCTTGTCGATGATTTCTCTCACTTCACTTGGACTATCTTCATAAAGTCTAAGAGTGAAGTCATTGACCGCTTTAAAGATCTGGTTTCTTTGTTAGAAAAATCTCTCGATTGCTCACTCAATTCTATTCGGTCTGACCATGGAACCGAATTCGAAAATGGAGAATTTCTAACATTTTGCAGTGAGCATGGTATTGATCACAACTTCTCTGCACCATACACTCCTCAACAGAATGGAGTAGTAGAAAGGAAGAACAGAATTTTAGAAGACATGGCTCGAACTATGCTCATCTCAAGTGGACTCCCTCAATCATTCTGGGCTGAGGCAATCAACACAGCTTGCTACATCATCAATCGATCCATGCTTTGCTCAATCACAGAGAAGACACCCTATGAACTCCTTAGAGGAAGAGTTCCCAACATCTCACATCTGAGGGTGTTCGGATGCAAGTGCTTTGTGCATAACAATGGGAAGGACAATCTTGGCAAATTCGACCCAAGAAGTGATGAAGGAATCTTCATTGGATATGCCTCAGGCAGCAAGGCATACAAAGTCTTCAACAAAAGGACCAAAAAGGTAGAAGAAAGTGTTCATGTTATTTTTAATGAAAAATCACTTGGAAGAATTGTGCAGAACACTACCACTCCCTTTGAAGATCCATTCCCCAAGTCACCTCAAGAAGATCTAGATGAAGATGTCACTCCACCCAGTTCCTGCCCTGCTGCACAGAATCCCCCACTGGCTCCTCCACCAGTTCCCATGGATAATGAACAACAATCCATTTCTGGGAACCATGAACATGACGACAATATCTGTGGAGACATCAACGATTCATCCTCTCATATGATCTTCAATGGAGAAGGTGATCCCAACCAGGAAGCTGAAGCTGAATGCTCAACTCAAAATGTCTCCACATCAAATTCTCTAGCTCCTAACAGAGAAAGAAGAATCATCAAGCCTCCAGTCAGGTTTGAACATCTAACCTTCTTTGCCTTTAATGCCTTTCTGTCTATTATGGAACCAAAGAACATAGGTGAGGCACTGAAGGATGCAGACTGGATCCAAGCTATGCAAGAAGAGCTTCATCAGTTTGAAAGGAACAAAGTATGACATCTAGTTCCCCGCCCCAAGGACAAACATATCATAGGAACTAGATGAGTTTTCAGAAACAAGCTAGATGATACAGGAGCTGTAATAAGGAACAAAGCAAGGCTTATTGCTCAAGGATACAATCAACAAGAAGGCATCGACTATGATGAAACCTATGCTCTAGTGGCAAGGATTGAAGCGATAAGGTTGTTGATTGCTTTCGTATCACACAAAGGGTTCAAGCTGTTCCAAATGGATGTAAAGACGGCCTTCCTCAATGGAATTCTTCAAGAAGAAGTCTATGTCAAGCAACCACCTGGTTTTGAAGACGGTGATTATCCAAACCATGTCTACTTTCTAGACAAAGCACTGTATGGCCTCAAGCAAGCTCCCAGAGCTTGGTATGATCGTCTTGCCCAGTTCCTACTCTCAAATGGCTACAAGCGTGGGGTTATTGACAAGACTCTCTTCATCCTAGAAGAAGAAGGTAACATCTTAGTGGTTCAAATTTATGTCGATGATATCATTTTTGGTTCCACTAACCTGTCCCTTGTAGACAAGTTCAAAGACTTGATGAGCAGTGAATTTGAAATGAGCCTAATTGGGGAACTCACATTCTTACTCGGATTGCAAATCACTCAAAAGGAAGATGGTATACAAATTCATCAACATAAGTATGTTAGGGAACTACTGAAAAAGTTCAAAATGGAGTCATGCAAGCCTCTTTCCACTCCCATTTCCACCATTGCTCACTTGGACAAGGACCACTCAAGTCCTCTAGTGGAAGAGAAACTCTATAGAGGTATGATAGGCTCACTCATGTATCTAACCGCTAGTCGCCCAGACATTGTTTTTGCTGTTGGCTTGTGTGCTAGGTTCTAATCATGTCCAAGAGAAACCCACTTGGCTGCTATAAAAAGGATACTCTGATATCTCAAGGGAACTGACTCACTCTGCATTTGGTACCCCAAAGAATGTCCCTTTGAGTTGATGGGTTACACCGATGCGGACTACGCTGGATACCTGGTGGATAGGAAGAGCACCTTTGGAATGGCACAATTCCTAGGCCCTTGCCTTGTGTCATGGGGCTCAAAGAAACAAGTCTCAGTCTCTCTCTCCACCACAGAATTCGAGTACATCGCGGCCGCTTCTTGCTGTTCCTAACTCCTCTGGCTAAAGCAACAACTCGCGGATTTCTGTATGTCTTATGGTCCTCTCACTATTCTTTGTGATAACACCAGTGCTATAAACATTTCTAAGAATCTTGTGCATCATACTAGGACCAAGCATATAGACATAAGACATCATTTTATTAGAGATCATGTTGAAAAAGGGAACATCATTATGAAATTTTGTAGAACTGAAGATCAGGTTGCAGACATTTTCACCAAAGCTTTGAATAGAGTTCCCTTTGAGAACCTTAGATTAGAACTGGGAATGATTCCTATAACCTAGCAGTGACCTTAGCTTAAAGGCTCTTCTCTAGTTCCCTTGATTAAGTAGTATAAGATCCTTTACTTGTTAAGTCTTGGTATCTCTGTGTTATATATTTTGCTACAAACCCTCTTTTCCATAATGGTTTCTTAAAAAGGCTTTGATAAAATTTTCTTAGTTCGTGTCCTTTGGTCCTCATTATTCTTTCAACTCTTTCATTGTTCAAGTTTCTTTGTTGGCCCAAAAGTCACAATCTGATCATATTCTAACCCAACAATACAAGCCGAAATGATGATTGTGTACTATGACCCTCCTAGCCTCATTTCTCAATTTAATTCCCTATGATCCATCTCTTAACCCTCTCTGGGAATTATTGAGTAATGCGATAAATGGCCTCCCTGATTCCTTGTATGGGAACGTACTTTTCGGTTCCCTGTTTTTAACCCACATCAGAGTTCCCATACATCCCTCTAGCACACTTAATATATCGCCAGAAAGGAACCAGGATGAAACGATCTTCAAACGGCTTGTTCGGCGCCTGATCCTCCCAAGACAATATTTATGGCAAAATTACAGAGGTCAGTCACGTCTCGTCAGTGGCAGAGCACCCTCTCCAATTGGGTTGATTTTTGAATTGCTCTTGACCGTTCGAAAAAGCTGCAACCGCCTTCAATGCTCCAAATCTTCCCTGATCTCCTAAACGGCCAGATTTCTCACAATGGTCCCTTCAGCCCTCAATCCGTTTTTAAAAGGTGTCCTGTTGATCCAAGCTATTCCCACACTTGCTATTTCCATCTTTCTTGATTCTCTGTCTCTCTCTTTCTCAAACACATAAACCTAGCTCCTCAAAAATGGCTGACAAGAACCCTAACCCTAACTTGATCCAAGACGAAGAGGAAGCTGCCCTTCTCAGAGCCCACAGAGAAAAGAAGGAAGCCTCGTCTACCCAGCCTATCTCTGTCACCACCTCTCAAAATCCCCAACCTAAGAAGAAAATTGAGGAGAAAACTGAGGAAAAGTTGAGGAGAAAGTGAAGGAAATCACTCCTGCATCGGCATCGGCTACAAAATCTGTCTCGGAAGGAGGACCCCATGACTCCTCCCCAGATAAGACCACCCAGGAGATCCTCAGCCTAGAGCCCTCACCTGCTAGCCTCAAGTCTAAACCCATCTCCAAACCTGGTCCCTCTGTTGCCACAAGGCTGAAACAACGGAAAAGAAGTTCTCAAGCTTTGGTTCCCTATGACCCTCCCTCCAAAGAGCAGAAACCCTCAAAAAGAACCAAATCCCTCACTCGGGCAAGTATCCTCCTCCTTCTCCAAGAGGAAGATTCTTAAGCCACTCATCATCGGCAAGGAGTTCTGGACCCAAACTCTCGAAGAAGAAGATGAGGAACTGTTCAGCGAAGCCCTCAGTGAGTTTCATTATCTGCTGCAATACCAAGGATGGGATGAGCTCTTGGTCGAGCCCTTCTCCGCCTCTGATGAAGTAGTCCGTCTGTTCTATCAGTCTCTCACCTTTGTGCCCGCCAAAGATAACTCTCCCTGCAACGACGCCATATTCCAGTGGAAGGGAACCATGTATCCCCTGTACCCCAACCTCATCGCGTCTGCTCTTGGGATCGAGTCCAGATCTGGTTTTGACATACTGTATCAGAAAAATATGTGGCCCAAAGGAAAGGGTTACAAGTCCAAGGGTGAAGTGGTGAGGAAACTCTATGACGGCGACTACGCCTCAACCCTGCAAACTAAGGATCTCTCCATCGCCAACAAGCTTCTGCATTTCTGGATCATCCGAAACCTAGTTCCCAGGAAAGAGCACCGGAATACAGTTCTCATCACGGATGTTATCCTCATGGATAAAGTGTTGTCTGGTGCACAAGTTGATCTCCCCCGCATAGTGTTGGCTCACATGCAGTTCTGCAAGTCCCATGAATCTCATGCCCTGCCTTTTCCCCATCTCATCAAAAATCTTCTCTCCCTGCTTCACCAGTACCCAGATGATTTGCCTGAAACTGTCTACAGTAAGCTTCTCACCATGACCACTGTCCGAAAACTCAAGACAAAAGATCCCCAAGTCCCTCTCTCTGACCCTCATGAAGAACCATCCAAAGCCAAGGCCAGTTCCCAGGCCCCTTCAAGTTCCCTACCACCGCGCAACCCCTCTCAAGACTCCTATGCGATCCTCTCTGCTCTGGATCGTATTGAAAAGGCCATCACGAAAGGCTCGACTGTCCTCACGGTCGCTCTCCGTGATCAAGTAAATTAGTTGGGAAAGATGAGCACTGCAGTCTCAAGTCTGGTGGAGGTACTACAGAAAACATGGGAAGATGCAACCCGCGCAAATCAGGCCACGGGCCAAAATAAAGGAACTGACGACAACAAGGGTGACGAAGAGGAGGCCATTGCTCTGCCATAGGAACGCTTCTCCTGGTTCCCAGTGCTGTAACCTCACAGTGTGCTAGTAGCTTCCCTAGGATCCTACTACCCTCTTCTATCATTTTGTTGTCCTCTTTAAAGGTTGCTTATATTGTTGTCTTTGTAGGTTGTTTTGTGATGCTTCGTGGTTTGTCTTCCTCTGAACAATGTTAAGATCTTATTAAGTTTAATGACTACTTTTGGCTACGTCTCTTTGAATGATTTGTCTTTGCCTCAAATTTCTATTATGGTTTCTGTTATGGGTTGACGCAATTGTTTATTTCCTTTGATATTCTATTCTTCACATGTCAACTGATCTTTTCGATGATGTCAAAAGGGGGAAGAAGGATAGGAACCTTGAACTTTGGAAACTACTGGGCTAATAGGAACTCTGAACTCGTTCTACTTCTAAGGAGGAATTTGAATAAACTCGTTCATCTGCTTAGGGGGAATTTGCAACCATTGAATGTTCTCTCATTATTTTACAACGTTGTAAATCCCCTAAATTCAACTGGTCTCATGAAATTCAAAATCCTATTATGTTGCCAGGTTCCTTGTATTTGTCATCATCAAAAAGGGGCAAATTGTTAGGAAATGGAACTCTGGAACTTTAGTTCCCCTGCGAGTTCCTTTCCTCAGTTTCTCTACTTTTGAAGATAACAAATATTTTGATACTAATGTTTTATCTCAAAGATGTGCCTTAAGGAACCACATGACAAACATCGAAGGCATGAAAGCAAAACAGGACAAGAAAACCAAGGAGCAAGCCAAAGGAAGGAACCCAGGTGTGCCCAGAAATACAACATGTGATGTTGCGCTTTCCGAGAAATATGGGAACACCAACCTTGGACAAGAGAAAGTTGAAACCGACTTGTGCGAAGCTTCCAAAGTCTGCCATTGTCCAGAGCAAAACAACAAGACTCCTAGAACACATAACCTCGGACAGAGAAAGGTGAAAGCGACTTGTCATGGAACCTGTCGCTGTCCATAAGACAGTTTCAAAGTACCCAGGTTGTCGAACCTCTGAAGAAGGAAGTTGGAGAACAACTTGGCTGAAGCAGTTGACCAACAAAGAAGGATTCTGAGCTACCTAGGTTGTTGGTACATGTCAAAGACAGCATGGATCATGGATCACCACACATCCTAGGGCAAGCTTGATCTGTGGGAACCAAGAGAAGATCAAACCGCAAAGAATCCACTATATAAGGAAGACTAACTCAGAGGTTATAAATAAGCACAAAAACACGAATCACACTCAATAGCAAACATCAAAGTGTGAACCTTAAAACAAGATCATCAAAGCAAACCGAGATCAAGAGGAACCAGTCAAGGAATCAAAGAGCTGAGTGCTAAGTTCTTGTGACTGTAAGTGAGATAGTTCCTAGGTGCTAAGGTCTGTTTCTTGGATTGATTATTGATTGTGTTAAGTTATCTAGGATTGTCTAACTGTGTGTAAGGTAAAGAAACTGTGTGTTTGTTCCTAGGATAAGCTGTAACCAAAAGAGATAAGAAATCAAGAAGTAGACCTTGAAATCCTTTCAAAAGAAAGGTAGTGGTTTTTATCCTGGATTGCTAGTTGGCAATCAAAGGTTTTCACTATAAGGAACTTGTTCATTTGTGCTTGATTGTTTAAATTCCGTTGCGAAGGGAACTGAGAATTGCTATTCTTAGTTCCTTAGTTATTTGTCTAACAATCTCGATCCTACACACTAATCGTCTCACTGCCAATGGGGTCACTAACAAGGAAATTATCCCTAAAGAGAAAGTTCTCATCATCATTGATAGACTTCCTCAAAGGCACAAGATGATCAAGGCAACAATGAAGGAGAATCCTACAACTCTTACTCTTATACTTCATGAAGTGTTTGGAAATATTAAGAAGTATGATGAAGATGAGTAAACTATAAAGCCTAAAGGAATGGCTCTAATGGTCGAAAAAAGCTATTGAGATTGTTGAGAGTGACAATGATGAAAACCTGGACAATGTTGATCCAGCAACTGCTTTTCTCACCAAAGCCATGCGTGCTCTATATCACAAGGGAAGCTTAAATAGGAATGAAGGAAACAATGGTGAGAAACATGATCTCAAATACATTACATGCTACAACTGTCATGAGAAGGGTCACTATGCAAACAATTGCTTCAAAGGGAAAAACTCTAGTAGCTCCACTAGTGACAATTCTGGGAACGATAAGAAGAAAGTTTTTATTGTTGTGTGGGGTGATGATTGTGTAGGATCGGATGATGAGGAAATTGAAGCATGGGCTGACAACAAGATGTGTGCTATGGCCCTAAACTCATCAAACGAGGAACAAGAGGTAGACCCTGAAACTTTCTTAAACTCTATTGTCAACTATGATAAACAAGCTTTAATCATACTTATTAAAGGCATGTATGAAGAAATTAAATCTTAAGACTCAAGAGGATCTATGTCTTGCTGAAGATAAATATAATGAGTTAAAAGAATCTATCTCTAGAAGTGCTAGCTCCTTTACTGCTCCATGTGAGTAGTGTGATGACACTCGTTGTGAACTCAAAAAACTTACACAAGAAAATGTTTCTCTCTATTTGGATGTCGTGTCAAATAGTGTTAATACAATCCTTTCTCACGAACCCACCATGACTGAAATGGATTTGTCTCACCTGAAAATTCATATTAAAAAAATTCATTCTATTTTGGTTGAGTAAAAACTTAAGGAAGAAGAAGTCACCTTTGTTGAAGCCAAGTTTGGTATTGGGTATAAGGGTGAAAAGAAAGAGAGTAAAGAAAATGAATTAACCATTCCTGAGCTTAGAGAACTCAACAATAGGGACCTATAGAGTACTAAGAAAAGGAACTTCTACCTAGAGGAACGTGTGAAAGCTCTAAAGAATGGGATAAATGAGAATAAATCTTGGTACACAGGTCAACCAACCCATAAGACCTTCCTTAACCAATCTCAAGGAAACCAACCTAGAACCTCTGATCCTGTTAGAGCCAAACAATGTAGGTTCCATGTACCTGACTGTAAGTATACCCTGGGAGATTATTACAAGCCTTGTTGGCATTGTGGGAATAAGGGACATACAGTGAGAAACTGTGCTAAGAAAAAGAAGTTCACTAAGGAGTACACTCAGAGAAGGAACAGTAAGAGCAATGATGTTGATCTTAATGATTATTATGATGAGAACCTTAAATCTTTCCATGCAAGTCATAGGGAACATCATCATTTTATCTCTCACCGACCGGGTAAAGCCAAGCTTGCTTGGGTCGTTAAACGTTAACCATCTCTTTACAGGTCAAAGTGATGGAGAACGATCTGTGGTACATTGATAGTGCTTGTTCGTGCCACATGATTGGTAACAAGGAACACCCCACCTCACTTCACCGACACTCTAGAGGGAGCATTGCCCTGAGAGATAAGAGATATAGAGAGATAGTAGGAACTAGAGAAGCTGCTTTGAACTCAAGCATAAAGGTAAATGAGGTAAGTTTGGTTCAAGAACTTGGTTTTATTCTTTTGAGTGTAGCCCAGTAGTGTGATCAAGGAGACAATGAGAGGGTATTCACCTCTCATGACTGCTACTTGAGAAGTAAAAAAACCAAGGAAACGGTTTTGAAGGGAGTTAGATACAAAGATGTATACATTGTTGATACAAAGTTCAAGCCAATGAAGGAACTATGTTTTGCGTCTCTTGCTGATGAGACGGAACTATGGCATAGAAGGCTTGGCCATCTTCAACTCGTTGACAAACTCCACAAGAAGGAACTTGTTCGTGGTCTCCTAAATGTTCAATCTAAGATCCATGGAGTTTGTGATGCATGTGTAAGAGGTAAACAAACTCGTTCCACATTCAAGAGAAAACTAGATGTTACCACTTCTCGTCCTTTGGAACTGATCCCTATGGATCTCTGTTATTCCATGAGAATAAGGAGTCATGCTAGGAACAGGTATATGTTAGTCATTATCGATGATTTTTCTAGATTCACTTGGACAATTTTTCTCTCTTCCAAGGAATAGGTATTCGATGCATTTGAGTCATTCATCAAGAATGTGGAGACAAGTCTGGGACAAAAGATAAGTGCCAATCGATCCTACCATGAAACTGAGTTTGAGAACTCAATTTTCCTTGATTACTGAATGGAACATGGCATTTCTTACAACTTCTCTGCTCCTAGGACACATTGGCAGCAAAATGGAGTTGTTGAAAGGAAGAATAGAACCTTGGAGGACATGGCTAGAACCTTGCTTATTGCTAGCAATCTTCCTCAAATCTTCTGGGCTGAGGCGATCAACACTTCATGCTATATGCTTAATCGCACAATGCTTCATCCCTTACTTAATAAAACTGCTTATGAACTAATCAGGGATCGCAAGCATAATATTTTCCACTTGCGTGATTTTGGTTAAAGGCATTTCATTCATATCAATGGGAAGCACAACTTGGGAAAGTTTGACCGATGAAGTGATGAAGGCATATTTCTAGGCTATGCAAGGGCAAGCAAGCATACAGAGTGTATAACAAGAGAACCCAAAAAATCAAATAAATCATCCATGTAGTCTTCGATGAACACTCAAAAGATGTGAAGACTCGGATGATGATGGTGATGATAGAAATCACCGCAATAATCCAGTTACAGGGAACGGTGCCCCCAATGTTGGTGGAGGCACTATTGGTTCTGTAGGATTTTCCAATAATAGTGGACTTGCTTATACCACTGTTGCAACACTAAAACTTGATATTTCATCTGCATCCACTCAAGCAACAGATGACAATATCACCATTGTTTCTGATGGAACTACTAATGGTGATAACCCTATTGCACAAGCTATGCAAGATGGTCAATTGAGGGATGTTGTAGGAACAATCACCGAGGAGGAGTCGACGGGTGTTAAAGATGTCCTCTATCGTTATCTTCAACTAATGTACCCAATGTTGCGTCTCTCCCCGCTTCAATTCCTAAATCAAAACGCTCTAAAACTCAAAAGAATCATCCAGTTGATGTTATTCTCACACCATTTGATGAAAGATGTACTCGTTCCAGACTTCATTCTTTTTGTGTTTTCAATGCGTTTATTTTTCTTGTTGAACCCAAGACTATCAAGGGAGAATTGAAGGAACCAAACTGGATTGAAGCAATACAAGAAGAGTTGCATCATGTTGAAAGGAACAAGGCTAGGTTGGTTGCACAAGGCTACAACCAACAAGAAGGGATAGACTATGATGAGACCTATGCTTTTGTAGCTCACATTGAATTCATTCGTTTGCTCATAGTCTATGCTGCCTTCAAAGGTTTCACATTGTATCAAATGGATTTTAAAACTGCCTTCTTGAATGGATACCTTCAAGAGGAAGTGTATGTGAAACAGCCCCATGGATTTGAAGATATGGATCGTCCTGACCATGTGTATTTGTTAAACTAGGCACAGTATGGCCTTAAGCCAGTGCCTCATGCTTGGTATGATAGGCTGGCATAGTTCCTTCTCTCCAATGGATATAGACGTGGTGCGATCAACAAGACATTGTTCCTCTTGGTACACAAAGGTGAGATTCTGATTATTCAAGTCTATGTTGATGATATTATTTTTGGCTCCACTAACCCTGCACTTGTAGAAAAATTCAAAGATCTCATGATTAGTGAATTTGAGATGAGTATGATAGGGGAACTTTCATTTTTCCTTAGAGTACACGTTTCACAAAGTTTAGAGGGAACAAAGGTACATCAATAGAAGTACATCAAGGAATTGTTGAAGAATTATGGTATAGATAGTTGTAAACCTATTGATACTCCTAATTCTCCTAACACTAGACTTGATGCAGACTTGAATGGTAAGGATGTGGATCATACGATGTATAGGGGAATGATTGTATAACTTCTCTATCTAATGGCAAGTATGACAAATATTATGTTTAGTGTGCCTTTGTGCAAGATTTCAGCCAAATCCCAAGGAATCACACTTGGTGGAGGTGAAACAAATTTTGAGGTACTTGAAAGGAAATGACCATCTATGTCTTTTGTACCCAAGGAACAGTGGATTTGAATTGGTTGGCTTCACGGACGCCGATTTCGCTGGTCACTTGGTTGATCGCAAGAGTACGTTTGGGATGGCACAGTTCTTTGGTCCATGTTTGGTGTCTTGGGGATCTAAGAAGCAGAATTTTGTGGCTCTTTCCACTTTCGAGGCTGAGTATGTGGATGTTGCATCATGTTGTGCCCAGGTATTATGGCTAAAGCAACAATTGGAGGATTTTTGTATGTCTCTTAGCATTGTTCCTATCATGTGTGACAATACTAGTGCTATTAACATTTCAAAAAATCCAGTTTATCACTCTCGTACTAAGAATATTGACATTCGTCATCATTTCCTTCGTGATAATGTTGAGAATTTTTGTATAAGAATGGATCATTGCAGGATTGAGGATCAAGTTGTCGATATCTTCACCAAAGCACTAGATAGAAGGCCCTTTGAACATCTAAGAATGCTTTTGGGCATGATCTCTCTAAATTGAGGAATTCCCTATCCATTATTCCCTCAATGATTGGGTAGATTGATCATTTTTAAACAAGGAACATCAACTTCGTAGCTTATTACTTGATAAATTCTAATTTGTAAATTTTGTTACATGCTTTGTGTTACATGATATCATGAATTCTTGCAACTTCCCTTTTGATCTTAAGTGACTTAGCATTGCATGATTACATCTTACTTCTTGCCAATGCAACCAAATTGATAATTGAACCCTCTCTACAAGCCTACATGATAATTAGTTGCTAGCCTACCTAAGTTGTGATCCAAGTAAACATTCCATATGATCTTTCTTTGTTTTCCTTTTTACTGGGTTTAATTATCTGGATCTTCTTGTTCCCCAGTATGTTACTTGTTTGGAATTTTTTTTTTGTGAACCCCATTAATATCCAAACCAGCCTCACATATTCTCTCATGGCATTCAGAATCGAAACAAGGAAGCCTTAATTAAGGGGGAACAAAGTATGGAACACTAAATATGGGAACAAAGACTAGAACGTTGAAATTATTGCAGGTTAGCGTTGCTTAACATGTAAGTATGCATTGAATGTTGATGTGAGAGCTTTGCAGGAAGGAATGGCCGCCACAAAAAAAGGAAAGAAAAAGTAGTTTTCTAGCCGTTATTAGTGGAGAGAGAAAAAATCTTGTTGATAGATTCGATTGATATCTCTTTGGGATTTTTGGAAAGTGTATCATATGATATCTCTTAATTATCTTTTACAAATTATCTCTCATCCCTATAAATACTTATCTTTTCCAAAACCTAAACCCACCTTGTTATCTTGCTAATCTCTCTCGCTCTCAAATCTACAAATCTCTCTCTTGCTCTATGTCGACATCAACCCTAAAGCTTGCACCTTTTCTCTCCCAACTCTCAATCACCACAAATGGCCACCTCAAGCACCACCTTTGTCCTCGCCATGAATGTCGATGACATGATCCTGAGCAATTAGAGCTCATCATCGCCCAAGCCTAAGCCAATAAAGTTTCCCTCACACCCACTTTCAAGCTCTCTTCCGTGACAACTCCAAATGTCGTAGAGATTGTCGAAGCCGATGTCATCTATGTCGTCAAGTTGCAAGAGGAACTGCATCTAGAGCATGATGTGTCTTTGGAGAAGGAGGCTTTCTCGACCAAGGAACGGTCGTCGATAAGGACAAGAGAGATTGGGGTGGCATCGACGGGGGACCAAAAAGTCAACTCTCCTCCAAAGGAGAAAACTTTAGATGAGGAAGCTATACTAGAGGATGTTGAGGTTGACGTTGGTGATGAGCCCCTTGAAATTGTGCCCCCTAGCCGCAAGTGCAGGCACACTATAATCTTAGAGGAAACTGAGGAGGACATCGACTTGGTCGTCACTGGGGAATGCCATGCATCTACAAAGTTTTCTACACCTACCAAATTCAGTGCTTATGATACAACTTCGAGGACGTTGAAAGCTAGGTTTAGGTCTGCTACGAAAGCCGAGAAAAAGAAAGCCAAAATGGAGGAACAATCCTCCATTCCTGAATTCTCTGAAGGCAAGAAGGTACTTCCGCAACTTTTCATCCAAGAAAATTTTTCACTGAAAATGGGTTTGTGAAGGTTTTGGAAATGCTTAAGTTCCAAGTGTGGGAACATCTGTTTTCAAGTCGAGTCATGGTCAATAAGGACCATATTCGTGAGTTATTTCATTAATTTGAGCTTACTTCATCTTAACACTTGTGGGCGTCTGTGAATGGGAGGAATTGTCTTTTACTGCAAAGAAAGTGTCACATTTGTTGAGTGTTCCTGCTGAGAAATTTTAAGGTATCCCTGGTGATAAGTTATCTTCTGCTTAGAAAGAGGCCAAGGAGACCGGAGCTTTGAGGTTGTTCCAGTCCAAGACATGTGGCACCCGCACTGCGCATTGCTCGCCATAGTGCTTTGAGGTTGTCGCAGTTGACGTTGCCACAACGCATTGCTCATCAAGTGATTATGAAGGTTGTTGTTCCTCGCTAGGAGAAGAAGAACACCGCCACTGACTTGCGTCTACTGGATCGCTTCATCAACAAAGAAAAGATTGATCTCCCAAGGGTCATTCTTCAACACATGGCGAAGTATACTGGCAAATCTCATTCTTTCCCATATCCTGGTTTGGTGAAGATGCTGCTGAAACAAGAAGGTGTTTCCAAGGAGGAAGGTGAAGTTACCTTGACAATTGAGTTGGAAATGGTCAACATGCAGAAAATGAAGTATCAAGGTGACAATAATGAAATGTTGCCTCCCTTTGCGCTGGCTAAGAAGGAACAAGGAGAATGTTCCTCCAATGGTGGATCAGTATAGAGCAAAATGTTGGCTGAGTTGAAGGAAATCAAAATTTTGTTAAAACTGCTACTTGACAACTTGATTTTTAGGCCTGAGTGAACGAGGATTTTGAGGCATGAGTGAACATCGTTAGTATCTCATACCTATCTACCATATCTTTTCTTGATTTTTATGTTTTTGTGCTTTGCTTTGTTATGTTTTGATCTTTTGTATTTGCTTGCTAAGTTCTTAATTAACTGTAATTATTGCCCTACAATTTTCAATGAATTATAATTTCGATATTGATTTGCAAACATAGTATGGATGTTCCACTGGTTACTTTTGATCTTTAGATGATGCCAAAAGGGGAAAGTGTGGAAAATTGTGCGATGAACTATGTGAAGAGAGATAAAGTTGAATTGTAACTAAATCTTTATGTTTTCTTAACAATGTTAGAGCTAAGGGGGAATGATGATACGGCTTAAAGGTATGATTTGCAGTAATTCATTTGAAATAAAACTTTGTTAATATTTGAACTTAGGTGAATAATGACTGATGTTGAATGACTTATTACTATTTGTTTTTTTATCGAACAATTTTGAATGGGTTTGTCATCACCAAAAAGGGGGAAATTGATTTTACGATGACGCTCCCTCTACTTTTGATGATGATAAACTATTAAGATCAAAGGATCGTGAAGCCACGGTGCAAGCTTTGCTCGTCGATGGAGGTGGAATCGCCAATTAGGGTTTTCAGATGGACGACGGCATGACGGAGGCTCGTAGGTGGGATGACGGCGGAGTTGTGGGGGATAGTAGGCACACACGGTCTTCTTATAGAGGGAAGAAGATATGCTTGCAGAAGTGAAAGGGGGGAAGAAGTGTGAGAGATGTACTCACTCGGCACACTTAGAGTTTTTGGACGTAAGAGATTAGAGAGAAAGCAAGAGAGATTTGGCAAAGCAATTTTGTGTCTTCTTATGTGAGCTTTTCAGCTTTCAAAGAGCCTATATATAGGCTTACAAAAAAGGCAAGAACGCCTAAGAGAAATGTCAAAAGCCATGCATACAACTAAACCCTAAATTTACTACCGAAATGTCCAATTTAGGTAACTTATTAACTTCAAATGTCAAATTCATCAAGCACATTAAAGATCCTCTCCGAAAAGGCTTGGGCCCATGATGGTGGGCTAAATGAGCCAGCCCAAGGTGGTTGGAGCGCCGATCAAGGTGGTCCAAGTGGCTCGGCGCCCTTCTTTGAGGTTTACTTGCCGCTAGCGCCGTGCTCGCCGACGCCTTGTTGTAGGCAAAGCACCAGGGCAGGCCCGGCGTGGCTTAGGGTGGCTTGGCATGCCAGACCCTTGTGGAGATCTTGGAGAAGCTCCCTAGCTCTAGACCTTGTGATGGCGCCGGGAATTGCCTTGTCATCTTGAGTGTTGGCCTTGGAGACACTTGTGCCCGGCACGGCCGGCGCCTTGGCTTTGTCTTGGCAAATGCCTTTCTTTGGCTTGGCTTTGGCTCTCCCATACAAGTCTTGGACATCTCCAACTCCAAGTGTGTCCACCACATGCTCCGTGCTTTGATCCAGTTCCGAGTCCTCCATAGTGCCCATGGAGAGCTCCTCGGCGTCCACGTCCTCGGCGGTGCCTTGGTTGTCCTCGGTGTCTTGGCCTTGATGTGGCAGGGTCACATCATCCTCCCTCTCTTGAAAGGGATTCGACCCCGAATCCAGCTCTTCTTGGTCATCTTCATCCTACACACAATAAGGCATCAAATCAGAGACATTGAAAACATCATGTACACCAAAGTTAGGAGAAAGATCAAGCCTGTAGGCGTTGTCATTGATCATCTCAAGCACTTGAAAGGGTCCATCGCCTCTTGGCTTGAGTTTGGAGTTGTAGAGCAATGGGAAGCGTTCCTTCCTTAGGTGCAACCACACTAGATCACCCGGTTCAAAAATTACTTCCTTTCGCCCCTTGTCCACATGCTTCTTGTATTGGCCGGTCTTCCTCTCAAGTTGCAACCTTGTATCCTCGTGCAACTTCTTAATCCTTGTAGCTTCATCCGCACCTTCTTTGCTTTCTCGCTCCTTGATAGCATAGGGTAAGAGCTCTAGTGGTGTTGTGGGATTGCGCCCATAGACCACTTCAAAGGGTGTCTTCCTTGTTGCCAAATGGACCGTCCTATTGTAGGCGAACTCAATGAAGGACAAGCTATCCTCCCACCTGCGCAAGTTAGTCCTCAATATAGTTCTAAGCAAGACACCAAGAGTACGGTTGACCACCTCAGTTTGGCCATCCGTTTGAGGGTGACAAGTAGTAGAGAAAAGAAGCTTAGTTCCAAGCTTAGCCCAAAGAGTTTTCCAAAAGTAGCTTAGGAACTTAACATCTCGGTCCGACACAATGGACCTAGGAACTCCATGCAATCTCACAACATGATCAAAGAAAAGGTTAGCAACATGAGATGCATCATCGGTCTTATGGCATGCAATGAAATGTGCCATTTTGGACAACCTATCTACCACCAAAAAAATGGAGTCTCTCCCTCTCTTAGACCGTGGCAACCCCAAAACAAAGTCCATGGAAATGTCTTCCCAAGGTAGTTTAGGGATTGGCATTGGAGAGTAGAGACCATGGGGTTGCATTTTGGCCTTAGCACGCATACAAGTAGTACAAGAATCACAAAGCTTCTCAACCGCTCTTAGCATCTTAGGCCAAAAGAAGTGCTCTCTAAGCACATGTAAGGTCTTAAGGACACCAAAGTGCCCCATCAACCCACCCCCATGTGCTTCTTGCACAAGTATAGCTCGAATGGAGCCCTTAGGAATGCACAACCTATGACCTTTGAACAAAAATCCATCATTCACGTTGAGGAGTATGTCCTTACGAATGAACAAAAGACATGATTCCCCACTCTTGAACGCTTGAATGACTTCCTTAGACCTAGCTAAGAGCATATGACTAGAGGCACTTCCCTTGCCCCCAATCGCCATTTTCTTACCTTTGGCATGCTCCTTAGCTTGGGTCTTGCGTTGCTCCCTAGCCACATGGTCAGCCATGATTTCATGAGGAGCTAAGGGGTGGAGAGTAATCCTTTTCCCACGTAAATGGAAGGAATACTCATTGCTCACCCCTTGATGTATGACGCCTCTATCAAACTGCCATGGCCTTCCCAAGAGAAGGTGGCACGCAGTCATAGGCAACACGTCACACAAAACCTCATCCTCATAGCCACCAATTGAGAACTTGATTATGGCTTGCTCCTTAACCTTTAGAGGGGTGTCGGAATTCAACCAACAAAGTGTGTAGGGTGTGGATGAGGAGTAGTGCTTAGGTTGAACCTAGACACTACTTCTTGGTCAATGATATTGCAACATGACCCCCCATCAATTATCATACTATATACTTTGCCATTGATAGTGCACCTAGTATGGAAGATGGTCTCCCGTTGGCTAGGCACACTTGATCCCTCTGAGGCTATAAGCACTTTTTTAGCCACAAAACAGTCCCCATGGGCTGTAACAACATGCATCTCCTCCTCGTCGGCCTCCTCATTCTCAACAACCTCTACTTCATACTCATACTCATCCTCGGATTCGTACTCTCCTTGAGTATTAAGTAGAACTTGCCTTTTTGAGAGGCAATCCCGGGCATAGTGCCCTCTTCCTAGACACTTGTAACACTTGATGTCCCTTGTTCGGTCCTCACCCTCCTTTCGTTGGGGTTGGACTTTACTAGGGAATTCTCGTGTAGGGTGACTAGGATTGTCACCCCTAGTCGGTTCCAAGCGTCTAGGTGCAGGTAATGCTCCTTTGGGACTTTGCCAAGGGCGTGAGCTATTCCCTTGGGGGCATCTAGAAGATAATGCTTTATACATACGATTAGTATAATGAAGCACTTCTTCCATAGGCGTCCCACGAGGAAAATGTTGCTTACTCACGACCTCTTTGAGTTCACTATTGAGATGGTTAATGAACTTAGAAATAAGATACCCTTCGGGAACTCTAAGTCCGGACCTAAAGACCAAGGTCTTTAGCTCCATGTAGAACTCATCCGGGGTTTTATTCCCTTGTTCAAGTTGTTCCAATCTCTCATGAACCATCTCGGCATAGTCATCCGGAACAAACCTATCTCTAAGAGCCCGTTTGAGCTCTTGCCATGTGGTCACTTGGGGGTGTCCATGGAACTCTCGATCCTCTTTGTCCCCAAGCCACCATTGATAGGCAAATCCCTCAAACTTGATTGTAGCTATAGCTACTCGTTGAGCTTTCGAGTAGTTATAGTACTGGAATATTTGATCGGTCTTTTGTTCCCAATCAAGATATACCTCGGGCTCACAATTTAAACAAAAGCATTGTACCTCCAATTTTACTCCATGTGGTCGAGGTTGCTCCAAATTGTCCAGGTATTGGTTGCCATTGCCGCCGGTGCCGCGTGGTTCATAGGGCATGTAGCCGCCCTGTCCTTGTCCTTGGGATGCTCCGCCTCGGCTTGGCGCACTCCTTAGGGGATGGAGCAAGGGTCCTTGAGACCTAGGGATATCATTGGGCTGCATTCTCGATTGCTCTCCAAGCCTTAATCCGGAATCTGCATGGTTATATCTAAAAGGCATAGTAGTAGGAGCAAAAGGCAATGAAAAATTAGAAAAAGCATATTCTTCCCTTGTAGTGCTCATGTGATGTGCATGCCCTTGTAAGCCCTCGGTCAAGGCATGATTGGTCACTCCCGGAGTTGGCAAAGGCCAAGTAGTCATTGGCACCGAGAGTTGATCACCCGGCGGCGCAAGGCCTAGCACGGAGGAGGTGTCGGCACTTGCTTGCGGCAAAGATCCTCCTTGGACTTGGATGGAGGAGACGCCCGGCGTGGTCCTCCATTTCTCCTCCATGGCATGCATTAATGCAGCGTGTTCCTCCCTCATGGCGCTCAAGTGTTGTCGGGCGCGCTCGTCGGATTCCTCTTGAGAAGCTTCAATGGCTTTGAGGAGTGTCTCCATAGTGATTGTCGAGACCTCCTTGGGGTCCTCATTAGCGGCTTGCTTGTCTTTGGGATTCACCATCTCCAACCTTCACAAAACAAGCACACGACAGCCAACAAAATCCAAAGAAACTCCAACAAAGGTACGTAACAAGTAAGATTGCAAAATTTGCCTAATTTAAATTAGGACTCGGAATCCAACAAGTTCTTGGGTTAGGGTGGCTCCTATATGCAAAAGACTCACAAAATTGAAAATAAAGTGCACCACAATCCTTGTCAAAGCTTAAGTTAATTCACAACTCAAGCAATACTTGTAAATACTTGTCTCCTATTACCACTTACTAATGTTAACTCGAGCAAAAGGAATTACAACTTCACTTACAAATGCTTCACAAAGAAAGTGTACGTCTTCTTCTTCTTCTTCTTTTTGACTTGTCTTGGCTTGCTCTTTTGTACAATATCAAGCCGAGTTTTTCTAAGATTCTTCTCTTTTTTTTTTGACAAAGGAAATGCAGAAAACTTAACAAGAAATAGGCAAGGCAACTCGAGTAACAAAGCGTACGCACTTCGGATTCGTTCCTCCACAAGAAGGCCCGGTTTGGCAACTAACGTAGGCAATTCAACTCGGATTGTATATGTGCCAAATAAGGAAAGCAAATGACTCAAGATCCTATACTAAATGCACGACTAAATGGGCTTTAAGAGGGTTGAAGGTTACACTTTTCAAATTCAAACAAGTATTAAATGCATTCAAAGCACACAATATTTCCTAATTTCAAGGTTGTAGATCTGCAACTCCTAAAACGTCCACTTCCTATCGGTCCAACTGACTCCTAGATCTATTCTAGATGCACGACACCAACAGCAAACAAAAAAAAATTCAAGAACAAAGCAAAAACACTTTTCGGATGCAAGACTCACAATTACAAACACAAAGGCACGAAAACAAAGAACTTGGAGGACTTCCGGCCCTTGAATCTAAATGAGGAATTTGAGCAAAACTTACGTGCTCTGATACCAAATGTTAAGATCAAAGGATCGTGAAGCCACGGTGCAAGCTTTCCTCGTCGATGGAGGTGGAATCGCCAATTAGGGTTTTCGTATGGATGACGGTGAAATACCCCAAATAAGTGGATAATGGCATAAGGGTAAATTAATTAAGGATTTTACTAAAAAAGGGGAAATGGGAAATTGAGGATAAAAATCCCTAAGTGTTCGGTTGTCTTCCTCGTGTGAACTCCCGCTGAGCACCCACGTTTTCTCTTCTCCTCCGGTCTCTCTTCGTGCCCAGCTTCTTCCTCCCGAGCAGCTCCTCCCTCCGGCGAGCCCAGCCTCTCCCAGCGTCGTCCTCCTCCTCCCTTGGCTGCGTGCTGTCTTCGTGGTGGTTGTGCTGTTCGATTTGAGCTGCGGTCTTCGTTGTTGCTGCTATCTGTGCTGGTGTTGTTGAGCTACAGCTGCAGTCCGTCGTCGTGGTGGTCGTCTCCGGCGTCAGAAGCTTTCCGGCGAGGACTAACGAAGAGGTAAGGTGATGTTTGATTTGGGTTTGCTTGGGGTTCATTTGGCTGAAGCTTTGCTGATTTTTTTTATTATGTTCGAATTGATATTGGTATATGTTCGAATTGATGTTGTATGGAGGTCCGAATTGATGTTGAATTATTCTTCATGGGCAGTTGAAGAAGAATTTCGTGAGCATTGGCTTGATTTTGTGGGTGTGTGGTTGCTGGAATTTTGGAAGGTATTATTAGGGTTGAATTTGGGGATTTTTCTCTAGTTGTGGTTTGGTATGACTTAACGCCAGGGTTTTGCTCGGATTGATTTCACAGGACCGATCGAGTTGAAATTGAGTTTCTGAAGTCGTTGTGGTTCGACTTGAGGCAAGAGGATCCTTGCTAACTTATATATTTTATAAATTGATTTATGCCTAGTTTATTTCATAATTTGTTTTACCATTGCTTGAGCTATTTTATTGGTTTGATTGACTATATAATTGCTTGGGTGATGATGTGGGATGATATGTGATATTATGTGATGATGTGTGTGTGAGGATATGTGATAATGTGTGATGATGTGTGTGTGATGATATGTGATAATGTGTGATGATGTGTGATAAGGTGTGGTTATGTGATTTTGATTGTCGTTGTGTTGTTTGATTGGTGTTGGTATGGTGATGGATAGTTGGTTTGGATGTTGTGAATCGTCTGACCCGGTGATGTGGGGGTGGAGACGGAGATGTTGTGAATTGTCTCACCTGGTGATGTGGGGGTGGAGACAGAGATGTTGTGAATTGTCTCACCTGGTGATGTCGAGGTGGAGACGGAGATGTTGTGAATTGTCTCACCTGGTGATGTGGGGGTGGAGACGGAGATGTTGTGAATTGTCTCACCTGGTGATGTGGGGGTGGAGACGGAGATGTTGTGAATTGTCTCACCTTGGTGATGTGGGGGTGGAGACGGAGATGTTGTGAATTGTCTCACCTAGGTGATGTGGGGGTGGAGACGGAGATGTTGTGAAGTGGTAATTGTGTGAAAGGGTTGCTTGCGTACCTGATTAAGTGGTTGTTTGAAGTGATATATATGTATATTTTAATTATTTGTGATTGGTTAAATATGAGTTGAGTTATCTTTCTTGGTTGCTTTGGTCAGATATGGTGATGACTAGTATATATTGATTATTGTTTGTATTGATTGAATGTTATGATGATGAAATGGGTATGTGCGTGTGATATGAATTGTCTTGTAGCGTATCTGATTAAATGTTGACGTGGTAGTCAAATATGACTAAATGTGATTAGTGTATGTTGACACGTGTGTGTGTGTTGGATCGTTTGTGTGTGTTGGATCGTGTATGTGTGTTGGCTTGAATGTGTATGTGTGTGTGTTGGATCGTGTGTGTGTGTTGGATTGAGTGTGTGTGAGTGTGTGTATATTGGTTGTGTGTTGAATAGTTGTTGTGATTGTGAGTTTCGTGTGTTATAGTTGTTGGTTGTAACTGGTCAAGGTGGTAAATTATGTTCGTATGGTTGTTGTTGGTAACTGGTGGATTATGAAGGTTGGTTGCGTTGTTTGACTGTATAGATTGGTTTCCCATCTTGAGGGTGTGTGCCAATGCGAGTTGAGTTTGAGGTATGAGTTGTAGTCGAGGTTGACGAATCGGCGGCACCAGAAGGGTGGCTGGCCTGGATCGTTATTTTGGTTGATTGTATTATGTAATGATTATATCGTTGATGCCTATGTGTTTGTTGTGGTGAAGGTTAATTGAATTTGTTGTGTAGTGCAGTAGTGAGTTCAGTCTAATTGATTAGCCGTGGTTGTAAGTCAGTCGTAAGATGTGTATGTGCATAGAGTTGTTGTTTGAGGTATTAGTAATGGAGAGGAAGTTGGATTGGATCGTTCTTTTCATTTATGCTTGTGATGAGTTTGAGGTTGGATGGAAGTGGTTAGTATCGTGTAGAATTGGATAAGAATGGGTAATTGATCGGTTGTGATAGTGTGTGTTTATGTTTGCGTTTTGACATATGGTTGGTTAATTGGTTGGTGTGATGATAGTCAAGTGTATTTATGATATATAAGTATATATATATATATGATGATCGGTTGTTGTTTGGTATTGTTACTTTCCGTGATATTCTATGGTTTTGAAACTGTTTTGGCTCGGCTAGTCTTGCCATAGTCTTCTTTGGAGACTGACCAACCTCGGTTTACGTGCCGCGGTTGGCTGGGGTATCGGGTCCCCCAGTCAATCAGGCTTTGCAGATTTAGCGCCAGCAAGGAGGATTCTGATCACCGTCAGTTTTGGAGTCGAGAACTCTACTCTTTTGGTTTGGACTTGACTTAATGCACATGTCGTTTTGGTTTCGGACTTTGAATGGGTTGTATTTGTTGTATTGGTTTTGGTTTTTGGTTGTTGGTTTTTGGTTTGTAAATGGTTGTATTTCAGTATGTTAAGTTGTTGGTGGTTTCAAACTCTGGACATGTTTTACAGGTTTTCCGCTGTGCTACTTTTGATATTTTATGTATGGGTTATGTTTAAAAAAAAAAAAAAAACTTTTCACCCGCCTTATAATCCTTCCGGATTATGGCACTGTAGCACCACTGGCCTGGGGGTGTTACAGAAGTTGGTATCAGAGCTCTTTTCAAATAAATGTGTTCTTTCCGAGTTTTCAACTTGAGAATTTTTATACGTTGTTGTTATGAACGATCGGGTGATCAGGAATCCTTGCTGTCAACCGTAGTAAGTTGTGTTGGTAAGTAAGTATTGGTTGTTTGTGATGTTTTGTGCTAATGTTTGATATATTTATATGTGATGTTTAGAGTTGTTAAATTATATGTATGATGTGTTCCCTGGTAAGTGGGACGTGTTGGAGATTATTAAGGTATGGGTGTGATAGAGGATGAGGCCGTTGGGCTTATCGTCAAGAGGTTGAGTCTAGTAACTGATGATTCGGTATTAGGTTATTGTATGCTATTGTTATTGTTAGGGTTGAGCAGGACAGATTGAGCGCATTCAGATATGGTTGTGTTCTGAGATGAACTTTGATGGTAAGGCATAACTGTATAATCCTTGGGTATTGATGAGTGATTGATTATGGAGACTGCTATGATGATTTTGATCAGACTATTGATGTTGGAAGTAGTGAGGAACAGATGACTCAGTCTGCATCTGAAAAAGTGGAATTTCGCAACTCTGGATTCGGCTGAGCTGAGAAGTAGAATGCGCAGGTTGCTATAGACAGATTGTGGCAGGTTACGTAAGGCTAAGAATTTTGAATGGGACGGGAAATGTCTGGAGAGAGTTTCGAAGAACTCAGGAAGTGTTTGATTAGTGCGCCAGTGTTAGTTTTACCGCAAGGAACAGAAAGGTTTGTCATCTATAGTGATGTGTCTGAACAAGGTTTGGGTTACGTTCTAATGCAGAATGGGAGGTCATTGCATATGCTTCTCGTCAGCTCAAATTGTATAAGAGAGAGTTAAACATCAGATACAGATGGCTGCTAGAATCGATTGAGGATTATAGGAAAGATATTGTGTATTAATCAGAAGGGGCTAATGTGGTAGTTGATGTTTTGAGTAGGAAGTTGACTCTCGAGTATACGGTTGCTTGCTTATCAGTTCTGCTAGAGTTGCAACAAGAGTTGTGCGGGGTGAGATTGAGATTGGTCTGAGAAGGAAATGATGCTGAATGTATTAGAAATCCAATCGACATTAGTAGAGTTGATCGGGGAGAAACAATCTCGGGACCCTGTGTTGAGTAAGCTATGCAGTGAAGTTGCTCAAGGAAAGGCACCCGTAATTTTCATTCATAAGGATGGAGTTTTGTGACTTCATAATCGGTTATGTGTGATAGCTGATAAGAGAATATAAAATTGATTCTCAAGGAAAGTCATTCTTCGGCAACAGTAGTTGATATGCGTTGATTCAGATGGCACCTCATGAGGCTTTGTATGATAGTCGCTGTAAATCGCCATTGTGTTGGTATAATTTGACTAACGCTGTGTTAGTTGCTCCTGGGCTTTTGCAGAAAACTAAGGATGACATTGAGGCGATTCGTCAGAGGATGTTGTCAGCTCAAAGCAGACAGAAATCGTATGCGGATGTTCGTAGACGTCCTTTGGAATTCAGTGTGAGAGATCATGTGTTTATTAAAGTTTCGCCGACTAAAGGAGTATTCAGATTTGGGAAATGAGGTAAGTTGAGTCCTAGATATGATGGTCCCTTTGAGATTCTGAAGAGAGTTGGTGTCGTGGCTTACCAAGTTGCATTGCCGCCAAAGATGAGTGGAATGCATGACGTATTTCATGTGTCTCAGGTGAGGAGGTATGTGTATCATCCGACTCATGTTCTGAACTTTGAGGAGATAGAATTTCAATCTGATGGCACGTTTGAGGAATTACCTGTAAGAATCCTAGCGACTGATCAGAAGAAATTGAGGAACAAGGTTATTCCTTTGGTAAAAGTGTTATGGGCTAGGCATGGAACTGAAGAAGAGACATGGGAATTAGAGTCGGTTATGCGAGGCAGTTATCCTCACCTGTTTGATCTGAGTTTCAAGGACGAAACTGTTGTAAGGGGGGGAGAATGAAATACCCCAAATAAGTGGATAATGGCATAAGGGTAAATTAATTAAGGATTTTACTAAAAAAGGGGAAATGGGAAATTGAGGATAAAAATCCCTAAGTGTTCGGTTGTCTTCCTCGTGTGAACTCCCGCTGAGCACCCACGTTTTCTCTTCTCCTCCGGTCTCTCTTCGTGCCTAGCTTCTTCCTCCCGAGCAGCTCCTCCCTCCGGCGAGCCCAGCCTCTCCCAGCGTCGTCCTCCTCCTCCCTTGGCTGCGTGCTGTCTTCGTGGTGGCTGTGCTGTCCGGTTTGAGCTACGGTCTTCGTTGTTGCTGTTGTCTGTGCTGGTGTTGTTGAGCTGCAGCTGCAGTCCGTCGTCGTGGTGGTCGTCTCCGGCGTCAAAAGCTTTCCGGCGAGGACTAACGAAGAGGTAAGGTGATGTTTGATTTGGGTTTGCTTGGGGTTCATTTGGCTGAAGCGTTGCTGATTTTTTTATTAAGTTCGAATTGATATTGGTATATGTTCGAATTGATGTTGTATGTGATGCTTGAAAATCAAACCCCGCAAGTGTACGGGTTCAATAGTGGTACCAAGGTGTCGAACACAGGGACTAAGTAGTACCAATTGCTATTCCAACTAGTAGATCAAGTCAAAAGGGCAAATTCGGAGAGTTTATGATTGGATTATTAAGCTAACAAATAACAGAAAGTTATCAATAAGAGAAAGACTTCTAAGGTTAGGATTCCCCATATGATGTTTCAGTAAATTTTAAATGATATCTTATTGGATTTCAAAATTGAATGTTGTTTGAAGGACCGACTATCTAATGTCAACACTATCTCTTTTCAGACGATAAGTGCACGTACCTAGACTCGACTAGCAGTCACTCTCGCACAAAGCTAGTCTAGTCTAGATCCTTTATGTTCTTTAGAGATCAATAGATAAATAGAATCAACATTCGCTCTCGCGCTCCGTTGAATCTACTCACTAAAGATCTACTACGATAGTAGAAGTACCACAAGAGAAGTTAAATCACTCTCGCGCAGATAATTCTCGAGTTCATTCCTAGGGATCTAAAATGAATCCACAATTGCAAACTCACTTTATCAAAACCCTATTATCATCATCTCCTCTCGGACTCAGACGATAATAGGATTCCCAATTCTAATCAAATTAGGGCATTAAGCAACCTAGGAACGAATCAAACTCCATCCAAATCTCCAAACAACCAAATATCATCATACAAACATACCTACTACATCATAGGGTTCACCCAACCTTAGAATTAGAGAATTAGCTAGACATAGAGAAGGGAGAAATCAAATCCATTACAAAAATCAACATACCGAGTTGTCTTTCAATGCGATTCAACTTCACACAAATCAAAACTAGAGAAATCTCCAAAGTCTTCCATTTAGGGTTTTTAGGAGTCTTCTTGTTATCAGCCACCAAAAAATAGCCTCCTAATCCCCCAAAAATCGTCCCCAAAATCTGATAACAAAAGGAGCAAAAGACGTTTCAGCAGTCGAAAGACGTTACGAACGCTGACTCGGTCCACAACTCGGCTGAGTTGTGGGCCAAGTTGTTCTCTGATGTTCCTCGCTTCTTCATATCTTCGCCGGGTTCGCTGACTCGGTCCACAACTCGGCCGAGTTGTGGGCCGAGTTGTTCTCGAAATCCCCCCCTATGTGTCTTCGCCGAGCTCGCTGACTCGGTCCACAACTCGGCCGAGTTGTGGGCCGAGTTGTTCTCGAAATCTCCTCCAATGTGCCTCTAGCTCGGGCTTGATGACTCGGTACACAACTCGGCCGAGTTGTGGGCCGAGTTGTGTTCTGTATTCCTTTGATCTTGGCGCTTGTATTTTGACCTTGGCGCCATCCCTTCGAGTCGTCCATCCGAACATATTCACTTGTAGCTCGATTGTCTTCAAAACGCCTCCAAATGATCCTGAAATCACAATACACAAGAGTAGACTCCGAACACTACAAAATCTATGAAAACCATATAAAACTAAAATAAAAAGGAGCAAAACAAACCTAATCAAGAGAAATAAACATGATCTAAACTAGCCTAAATGCATGCTATCAAATCCCCCAAGCTTGAACCTTGCTTGTCCCAAGCAAGTACATGATAATGAGTACACAAAATATGCAACGGTTGTTTCTATCCAAAAGACATATGACCAACAACCATGAAAGGCCAAACAAATGACAAATTCCGTCCTAGCATGCTTCTCAATAAATGACATGAGTACAATCAGTTCCTTCACTCAAGACCTCACCAAAATCAAAGACAAACAAGTCACTCACACTCATGTGTTTAGGCATGTGTTTCACTCAATATCAATTCTCAACCTTGAATGCTAAACTACCATAAGCTTGCAACAGTGTTCTTAATCTCCACCACTAAAGACCATGCACACAACAAAAATCATGAGGGATTTTCCAAGGTTGTAATGGGGCCAAGGTATAACATAGGGCATAGGAATATTTAGGCTATGAGGAGCTAAATCTGGGGAAGAGGATCTTACCAAGACAACACCAAGCGAAAATAACCTTTAATTGAATTTCAACTTTCAAACCCGTACAACTTAACCCTTATAAATGATGTGATCTCCTTTCTTTTTTCTTGACTTCTTTTTCTTCTTTGTTTCAATTTTTTTTTTTTCTGCCCTTCTTTTTCAACAACAATTTTTTTTTTTAGAAGCCAAAGAAGAAACATGGAAAGGAGACACATTACAAATTTATACACATTTCTAACCACCAAATATGTAACCTCCCCCAAGCTTGGCAGACATCCACACTAGCAACAACAATTCAACTATCCTAATCCCCGGATGGGAAGGATGAACTTATAGGCTCGGTATGCTTTTGTGGAGTTTCCAAAGAATAGGCAATAAGGCTCAACTGGCTTCAAGCAAAGGAAACATAAATAGGGTGGCCAAGGCTGAAAAGGATTATGAAAAACAATGCCTCCATCCTATTAATGTTGTGCACATAAGTCATGAGCGTGGCCTCAAAGAAGATATTAATGCAAGTTCTAGAGTTAGCACACAAAGAGAGTTCTCACACATGATGAAAATGAGAGGACTTTTGCAAATGTAGTCCAAAAGAGGCCAACAAGCTCACTAGGAAATTTTGTCTAGAGTGTCGGTTCCAACATAACTTAGTCAAAGTCCACATGCTCAGGTCATTGTCATAGGTTTGATCAATCATGTCATGCTCAAAATGCATTTGCAATATCAACAGCCAAGGCATATTAAGAGGATTCATGATACATGTACTGCTGTAAGAACCCACAAAGGATCAAGCAGGGGGAGTATGCAACTAACACAAAAGGGAAACTAATCACAAAAATTCAAATGCAAACAAAAAAATGCAACTAATCATGCAAACTACATGCAATGCAAAATGAGCATTCACACCCCTCCCCCAAGCTTAAAACCTACATTGTCCCCAATGTAGAGAGTAAAAGTGAAGGCACAAATCAAGTAATCCAACCAGCAAATACCCTCAATTTAACCCATATTCATCCTCAATTCAAGCAATTTCATCACTTTAGCATTAAAACCCTAGAAATTAATTAAGCCAAAAGGGGTAGAATTTGTACCACACTAAATCTGCAAGGGGTCTTCACGGGTGGTAGTGGTGGACGGTGAGGAGTTGCTGGCGGCCGGAGGAAGGGAGGAGCAACGACGTAGACGGTTTGTGGAAGGAGAGCAGCGATGGCGGTCTCGAGCAGATGGTCGGAGCAGCAGCGAGCGTAGGTGAGCGTGAGAGATGAGGGAGAGATCGATGAGGGAGAGAGATGAGGTGTGGCAGAGGGATAGAGAGGACAAAGAAAAGAGACAGGAGAAAGAAAGAAAAAAGGAAGAGAAAGACACTCGGTCGAGCACAAATTTTTTTATTTTTTTTTCAAATTCTCGAACGAAACTCGGTCCAGAACTCGGTCGAGTTCTGGGCCGAGTTTCTCTCTGTAAATTCAAGCTCGGCCAAGTTCAATTTATTATTATTATTATTATTCAAACAGGTATGAAAACTCGGCCCAGAACTCGGTCGAGTTCTGGGTCGAGTTCATCGCTGTAAAGTCAAGCTCGATCGACCCATTTTTTTTTTCAAACAGGAAAATAAAATTTACCTGATGGGTTGCCTCCCATCCAGTGCTTAGTTTAGGTTATTAGCTTGACCTTCCGTCGTCTTCTAAATAATCGGATCGAGGAGGAGGACGGAAGCTGACCCCTCAATCGGATTCCCTGTGAAGTACTTCTTCAGTCTCTATCCATTCACCTTGAAAATGTCTCCTTGGTCATTGCATATCTCAATAGCTCCATGAGGAAATACTTTCATCACCTTGAAAGGACCACTCCACCTTGATTTCAGCTTACCAGGAAAAAGCCGTAGTCTTGAGTTGAATAGCAAGACAAGATCACCTTCTTTGAATTCCTTTGGAAGTATGCGCTTGTCATGCCATCTTTTTGTCCTCTCTTTATAGATCCTGGCATTCTCATAGGAATCTAACCTCAACTCCTCAAGCTCTTGTAACTGAAGCATCCTCTTTTCTCCAGCTGCCTTCATATCAAAATTGAACAACTTGATTGCCCAATACGCTCTATGCTCAAGTTCAACCGGCAAATGGCAAGACTTCCCATATATCAATCGGTAAGGTGTTGTGCCAATGGGAGTCTTCAATGTTGTCCTATAGGCCCAAAGAGCATCATCTAGCTTCATTTCCCAATCTTTCCGGGATCGGGACACAGTCTTCTCTAAGATGGCCTTGATCTCCCGGTTAGAGACCTCAACTTGTCCACTTGTTTGTGGATGATATGGGGTTGCTACCCGGTGAGTGACACCATACTTCCTCAACAAGCTCTCAAACTTCTTTTCAATGAAATGAGATCCACCGTCACTTATTACAACTCTTGGAGTCCCAAACCTTGGAAATATCACCTTATTAAAGAACTTGGACATCACTCTTGAGTCGTTTGTCGGTGAGGCGATGGCTTCCACCCACTTGGACACATAATCCACCGCCACAAGAATATACTTGTTAGAGCAAGACGGAGGAAAAGGCCCCATGAAGTCAATTCCCCACACATCAAAAATTTCAACCTCTTGAATGTTGTTAAGAGGCATCAAATTCCTCCTAGAAATGTTGCATGTACGCTGACACGCATCACAAGAAGCAATAAAACGATGCACATCCTTAAACATAGTAGGCCAATATAGAGCTGAATCCAGGATCTTAGTGGTTGTCTTTGATGAGCTTGCATGACCCCCACATGGTAGAGAATGACAATGAGTGATAACACTCTCTACCTCCACCTCAGGAATGCATCTTCTAATAACCTCATCGGTACACCTCTTGAAAAGGAATGGCTTATCCCAAAAGTAATGTCTGACGTCTGATAGAAACTTCTTCTTTTGTTGAAAAGACATACCAATGGGCAACTCATTGCACACAAGATAGTTCACAAAGTCAGCATACCATGGCGTTATAGATGATGAGAGTTGTAGGAGCTCTTCGGTTACCCTGAAAAGGTGATCATCAGGAAAGGAGTCATGAATAGGAAGCTCATTGCCAGTACACTCCATCTGCTCTTGTCTCAACCGGGACAAGTGGTCAGCCACCATGTTCTCAGTTCCCTTTTTATCCCGAATTTCCAAGTCAAATTCCTGAAGAAGCAGAATCCAGCGAATCAGCCTTGGCTTAGCATCCTTCTTACTCAGCAGATATCTCAGAGCAGCATGATCTGTATAGACAATGACTTTGGCTCCAACAAGGTAGGATCTGAACTTCTCAAAAGCAAACACAACAGCTAGCAGCTCCTTCTCTGTGGTAGAATAATTCACCTGAGCTTCATCCAAAGTCTTACTAGCATAGTAGATAGCATGAAGTTTCTTATCCTTCCTTTGCCCCAACACAGCTCCCACAGCATAATCGTTTGCATCACACATAACTTCAAATGGGAGGTTCCAATCAGGGGCTTGCATAATAGGTGCCGAGATCAATGCATGCTTCAACCTGCTAAAAGACTCATGACACTCCTGGGAAAAAATGAACTCAACATCCTTCAAGATCAGGTTAGTAAGCGGTTTGGCAATTTTAGAAAAATCTTTTATGAAGTGCCTATAAAAACCTACATGACCTAAGAAACTTCTTACACCTTTTACCGAGGTAGGTGGTGGCATTCCCTCAATGACTTCTACCTTAGCCTTGTCAACTTCAATTCCACGGCTAGAAATCATATGACCAAGCACAATTCCTTCACTTACCATGAAGTGGCATTTCTCCCAATTAAGTACAAGGTTAGCTTCTTCACAACGCTTCAAAACTCTAGACAAGTTAGCTAGACAAGCATCAAAAGAAGTACCGTATACCGAAAAGTCATCCATAAACACTTCCATGATATCTTCAATAAAATCAGAGAAAATTGCCATCATGCATCTTTGAAATGTGGCTGGAGCATTACATAATCCGAATGGCATTCTCCTATAAGCAAATGTGCCATAAGGACAAGTAAATGTAGTTTTCTCCTGGTCATCGGGGTGGATAGGGATTTGGAAAAATCCACTATAACCATCCAAATAACAGAAGTGGGTATGCTTAGCCAACCTTTCAAGCAATTGGTCGATGAAGGGAAGAGGGAAGTGATCTTTTCGGGTTGCTTTATTGAGTTTTCTATAGTCAATACACATTCTCCAACCTGTGACTGTTCTTGTAGGAATTAGCTCATTCTTTTCATTTTTCACCACAGTCATTCCTCCATTTTTAGGTACAACATGCACAGGACTCACCCAAGGACTATCAGAAATAGAGTAAATAATGCCGGCATCTAACAATTTTAGCACTTCTTTTCTAACTACTTCTTTCATGTTTGGGTTAAGTCGTCTTTGATGCTCAATAGAAGGCTTATGGTCATCTTCTAGCAAGATTCTATGCATGCACAAAGAAGGATTTATCCCTTTCAAGTCATCAATGGTATATCCTATGGCCTTGCTATGCAACTTAAGCTCTCTCAACAGTTTTGCAGTTTCATCATCACTTAAATTTGCATTCACAATCACAGGATATGTAGAGTTAGGGCCTAGAAATTCATACCTCAATGAGGAAGGAATAGGCTTCAATTCTACCTTTGGTGCAGCAAGAGGCTCCTCTCCTTCACCTTGCACATCAAGCTCTAATACATCAACCAAGGTCATATCCATCTCATCAATGGATGTCTCAGGATGGCACAAAATTTCCTCAATGGGGTCTTTAGTGGCCACAGACATCATCATTCCTTGAGTTTCCCTATCTGTAAGATCTAACCTGCACAACTCATCTTCAAAGCTAGGTTGCTTGATAGCTTTAGTCAAATTAAATTCAAGTTTCTCCCCTCCAATAGAAAAATAAAGAACACCCTCTTTCACATCAATAAGAGTTCCAGCAGTAGCTAAGAAGGGTCTTCCTAATATTATGGGAACAGGAAAATCAGCTTGCATATCAAGAACAATAAAATCAACAGGTACATAGAACTTACCAACCTGGATAGGAATGTCCTCAAGGATACCTATAGGGGACACGGAAGATCTATCAGCCATGAAGAGCGTCATATTCACAGGTTGAGGTTCACCTAAGTCCAGCTTCTTGCAAATGGATAGAGGAATCAAGCTCACGCTGGCTCCCAAGTCACACAAGCCATTGTAAGTGCAATTGTCAATCACAATAGGAACACAAAAGCTCCCTGGATCTCCAAGCTTAGGAGGCAACTTGTTTTGGACAAGGGCGCTACAGTCTTGATTTAGGGACACCTGTTGGCAACCTTCTATTTTCCTCTTATTTGACAAGATCTCCTTAAGGAACTTCACATAAGCAGGCATTTGTTGAAGAGCTTCTATGAATGGAATGTTGATGTAGAGCTTCTTCAACACTTCAAGGAATTTCCCAAATTGCTTCTTAGTTTGAGCTTTGGCCTTTCTTTGAGGAAATGAGAGAGGAGGCTTGAATGGAGGAGGTGGAATGTAGGGAGCTTCCTTCTCTTCCTCTCCATCATTTTGAAGTTTAGGTTCCTTGGGTTTAGGATCCTCCAACTCCTTTCCACTCCTTAGGGTCACAACATTCAACTGACCCCTTGGATTCACTTCAGGATGCCCAGGCAATTGACCACTTGGTCTTGGAACATTCGCAGCTTGTTGAGCTAATTGTTGCTCTACAATTTTCAGACTTTTCCCTTGAGCATGCACCTCATCAGTCAAAGATTTCATGGAAGTAGCAAGACTCTCAATAGCGGTCTCCCAAGCAGGCTTTTGTGAAGGCTGGGAAGCTTGGCCTTGGTATGGTGGAGCTTTAGGTTGAAAACTAGGAGGTGCTCTCTGTTGTGATTGGTTATTAGCATAGGAGAAGTTAGGGTGATTCCTCCAACCATGGTTATAGGTGTTAGAGTAAGGATCATTCCTAGGGCCCCTGTTGAAGTTGTTCATGTAGTTCACTTCTCCCTCTTGTGGCTCATCCTGTGTAGCAAATAGTTGGCAAGTTGATATAGTGTGATCACCTTCCCCACAGAATTGACAAACCACATTTGAAACAACCGGAGCAGGACTCTCCTCATTCTTAATCTTAGCTTTACTCATGCTCAACTTCAATTGCTTTATCTCATGAGCCATAGCCTCCATCCTTGCTTGTTGCGAAACCTCATTGTCAACCTCATAAAGACCAGTTGTTCTCTTAGTGCTTGGAATAGATCGAGCATCATTGTAATAATGGTTGTGTTGGGCAATATTCTCAATCTTCTCCCAAGCCACGTCAACATGCATATTCATGATCGTGCCTCCAGATGAGGCATCAATGAGCAATCTGGTGGCATTGTCCACAGCATTGTAGAAGGTGTGAAGCAACACCCACTTATCTTGTCCATGGTGAGGACATAACAACAAGAGCTCTTTAAACCTCTCCCAACCTTCATAGAGTGATTCCCCATCCTTCATCTGAAATGAACTGATCTGATTTCTCATCTCTGCTGTCTTCTTCGGAGGGAAATACTTGGTTAGAAAGGCTTTAGCCAACTCATCCCATGTCGTGATAGTGCCTTGAGGCAGGGCCTTGAACCATGCTTTAGCCCTGTCTCTTAAAGAGAATGAGAAGGCGCGCAAATAAAGCGCGTCATTTGAGACATCATGAATCTTCACCGTATCCATAAGCTCCAGAAAAGTGTTGAGATGTTGGTGAGGATTCTCGGATGGAAGACCTCCAAACTGATTTTGCTGAACCATATTAATCAGAGATGGCTTCAGCTCAAAATTCCTGGCCTGAACTGGAGGTCGGACCACACCAGATGTGGGTCCTTGGTGACGTGGCAGCACATAGTCACCCAATGTCATAGGCGGAGGCACATTCAACAATTGTTGCATCTCTTGTTGCTGATTCAGTAGCTGTTGGTGTAACTCCTGCAATTGTAGCTGTTGTTGTTGTAGCAACTCTTGTTGTTGTTATTGCTGTTGTTGTTGTAGAAACTCTTGTTGTTGTTGTTGCTGTTGTGCCGCCTCATTCATTGCTCGGGTCCTTGCTTCTCTTTGCTCTCTTCTTCTTCTGTGAAAAGCACGCTCGGGTTCGGGATCGTTGTGTAGTTCACCGGCGCTCAGGGCTCTTCGCATATGAGTGAGAACAAATCTGAGACCAAAGACAAAATAAACAAAGTCAAAAAACAAAATGAGACCTAATCTACCGGTTGCGTTTAACAACCAATACTAGCAATAGTCCCCGGCAACGGCGCCAAAAACTTGATGCTTGAAAATCAAACCCCGCAAGTGTACGGGTTCAATAGTGGTACCAAGGTGTCGAACACAGGGACTAAGTAGTACCAATTGCTATTCCAACTAGTAGATCAAGTCAAAAGGGCAAATTCGGAGAGTTTATGATTGGATTATTAAGCTAACAAATAACAGACAGTTATCAATAAGAGAAAGACTTCTAAGGTTAGGATTCCCCATATGATGTTTCAGTAAATTTTAAATGATATCTGATTGGATTTCAAAATTGAATGTTGTTTGAAGGACCGACTATCTAATGTCAACACTATCTCTTTTCAGACGATAAGTGCACGTACCTAGACTCGACTAGCAGTCACTCTCGCACAAAGCTAGTCTAGTCTAGATCCTTTACGTTCTTTAGAGATCAATAGATAAATAGAATCAACATTCGCTCTCGCGCTCCGTTGAATCTACTCACTAAAGATCTACTACGATAGTAGAAGTACCACAAGAGAAGTTAAATCGCTCTCGCGCAGATAATTCTCGAGTTCATTCCTAGGGATCTAAAATGAATCCACAATTGCAAACTCACTTTATCAAAACCCTATTATCATCATCTCCTCTCGGACTCAGACGATAATAGGATTCCCAATTCTAATCAAATTAGGGCATTAAGCAACCTAGGAACGAATCAAACTCCATCCAAATCTCCAAACAACCAAATATCATCATACAAACATACCTACTACATCATAGGGTTCACCCAACCTTAGAATTAGAGAATTAGCTAGACATAGAGAAGGGAGAAATCAAATCCATTACAAAAATCAACATACCGAGTTGTCTTTCAATGCGATTCAACTTCACACAAATCAAAACTAGAGAAATCTCCAAAGTCTTCCACTTAGGGTTTTTAGGAGTCTTCTTGTTCTCAGCCACCAAAAAATAGCCTCCTAATCCCCCAAAAATTGTCCCCAAAATCTGATAACAAAAGGAGCAAAAGATGTTTCAGCAGTCGAAAGACGTTACGAACGCTGACTCGGTCCACAACTCGGCCGAGTTGTGGGCCGAGTTGTTATCTGATGTTCCTCACTTCTTCATATCTTCGCCGGGTTCGCTGACTCGGTCCACAACTCGGCCGAGTTGTGGGCCGAGTTGTTCTCGAAATCCCCCCCTATGTGTCTTTGCCGAGCTCGCTGACTCGGTCTACAACTTGGCCGAGTTATGGGCCGAGTTGTTCTCGAAATCTCCTCCAATGTGCCTCTAGCTCGGGCTTGATGACTCGGTACACAACTCGGCCGAGTTGTGTTCTGTATTCCTTTGATCTTGGCGCTTGTAATTCGACCTTGGCGCCATCCCTTCGAGTCGTCCATCCGAACATCTTCACTTGTAGCTCGATTGTCTTCAAAACGCCTCCAAATGATCCTGAAATCACAATACACAAGAGTAGACTCCGAACACTACAAAATCTATGAAAACCAAATAAAACTAAAATAAAAAGGAGCAAAACAAACCTAATCAAGAGAAATAAACATGATCTAAACTAGCCTAAATGCAAGCTATCAGTATGGAGGTCCGAATTGATGTTGAATTATTCTTCATGGGCAGTTGAAGAAGAATTTCGTGAGCATTGGCTTGATTTTGTGGGTGTGTGGTTGCTGAAATTTTGGAAGGTATTATTAGGGTTGAATTTGGGGATTTTTCTCTAGTTGTGGTTTGGTATGACTTAACGCCAGGGTTTTGCTCGGATTGATTTCGCAGGACCGATCGAGTTAAAATTGAGTTTCTGAAGTCATTGTGGTTCGAGTTGAGGCAAGAGGATCCTTGCTAACTTATATATTTTATAAATTGATTTATGCCTAGTTTATTTCATAATTTGTTTTACCATTGCTTGAGCTATTTTATTGGTTTGATTGACTATATAATTGCTTGGGTGATGATGTGGGATGATATGTGATATTATGTGATGATGTGTGTGTGAGGATATGTGATAATGTGTGATGATGTGTGTGTGATGATATGTGATAATGTGTGATGATGTGTGATAAGGTGTGGTTATGTGATTTTGATTGTCGTTGTGTTGTTTGATTGGTGTTGGTATGGTGATGGATAGTTGGTTTGGATGTTGTGAATCGTCTGACCCGGTGATGTGGGGGTGGAGACGGAGATGTTGTGAATTGTCTCACCTGGTGATGTGGGGTGGAGACGGAGATGTTGTGAATTGTCTCACCTGGTGATGTGGGGGTGGAGACGGAGATGTTGTGAATTGTCTCACCTGGTGATGTGAGGGTGGAGACGTAGATGTTGTGAATTGTCTCACCTGGTGATGTGGGGGTGGAGACGGAGATGTTGTGAATTGTCTCACCTTGGTGATGTGGAGGTGGAGACGGAGATGTTGTGAATTGTCTCACCTAGGTGATGTGGGGGTGGAGACGGAGATGTTGTGAAGTGGTAATTGTGTGAAAGGATTGCTTGCGTACCTGATTAAGTGGTTGTTTGAAGTGATATATATGTATATTTTAATTATTTGTGATTGGTTGAATATGAGTTGAGTTATCTTTCTTGGTTGTTTTGGTCGGATATGGTGATGACTAGTATATATTGATTATTGTTTGTATTGATTGAATGTTATGATGATGAAATGGGTATGTGCGTGTGATATGAATTGTCTTGTAGCGTATCTGATTAAATGTTGACGTGGTAGTCAAATATGACTAAATGTGATTAGTGTATGTTGACACGTGTGTGTGTGTGTGTTGGATCGTGTGTGTGTGTTGGCCCCCTTCCTTCCTCAGAACACAAATATCATCCCATCTAACGTGAGGCCGCTTCCAAAGAAACCCACGGCAAATGGCAATCAAGCTAGTACGGACACCAAGGGGGATAGGTAAAATAGAGAGCCAAAAACCCGCACACCCTTGAAGCACCGAAGCGATCAACTCCCTCCTCCCGGCAAAAGAGATACACTTCTTGGCCCAAGCATTGAGGTAGCCACTGAACTTGTCAAGAAGAGGCTTGTAGTCCATGATCCGAAGGCCGTGAGGACTAATGGGAATACCCAAGTAACGGAAGGGGAAAACGCCCACCTTGAACCCGGTGGCGGCAATAATGGGCTCACGCTCATGGTCCGGCACCGAGGCAAGAAAAATGGAAGACTTCCCCACATTCACAGACAAGCCGGATAACACCTTGAACCTCTCCAAACATCCCACAAGCACCTTGACCGAACCAATATCCCCACGGCATAAGAGGATCACATCATCGGCAAACATGAGGTGAGTGAGCCGAAGGCTCTCACAATGTTGGTGGTAATGGAATGCACCTCTAGAAGTCTCTTTCTTGATCAAACGGGAGAGAAGCTCCATGCAAATCACGAAAAGAAGAGGAGATAGGGGGTCACCTTGTCCTAAGCCACGCTTGCCCGGAAAGAAGCCATGTAAGCCCTTATTGATCTTGATGGAGTAGGAAGCCGTGGAGACACACTCCATAACCCAAGCCACGAACTTCGGAGGGAAGCCAAGATGGACAAGGGCAAACCGAAGGAAGTCCCAAGAGACCGTGTCATAGGCCTTTGCAAGGTCCACATTCAAGAAACACCTCCGGGTCTCTCTCCTCACAGCGTACTTCCTCAAGAGCTCTTGGACAAGGAATATATTGTCCGACATCAACCGACCCTCCACAAAGGCATTTTGGGCCGGATCGATGAGGGAGCCAAGGTGCTTGCCGAGCCGGAGCGTCATGATCTTCGTGATAATCTTGTAGATCACGGAGCAACAAGCGATGGGGCGGTAGTGCTCAACCCGAGCCGGAGCGTCAACCTTGGGGATGAGCGAGATAATGGTGTGGTTGAATTGCCGAAGAAGCTTGCCATTGATGAAGAACTCCTTGACCGCCGCACATACCTCGGGACCGGTGGTGTCCCAAGATGCCTTGAAGAACTTGGCGGTAAAACCGTCGGGGCCGGGCGACTTGTCATCACCCATGGACCAAAGAGCCGCCTTGATCTCCGTATTGGACACGGCCATCACAAGCGAAGCACCCTCCTCCTCGGACAGCCGAGGGCCGTGAGCAAAATCACTCGGCACCGGCAAGGCCACCGGCACCTCCTCGCCAAATAAGCCTTTGAAGAAGCCCTCGAACTCCGCCGCCACCTCCTCCATGGACGTAGAGCGGCTCCCATCACTTTTGATGATGAAGGGAATGATGTTACGACGCCCATTAGCACGCATCAAAGAGTGAAAGTACTTGGTGCAACGATCACTCTTTAACACGTACTTGGCTTTGGCTTGTTGCCCAAGGAAGCTCGCCTCCGCATCATTCAATCGCTTGGCCTTGATCTTGGAAACCTCCACCAACCGCCAAGCCTCCGGGGAGTCGGGATTCAGCCGGAGATCCTCAAGGGCACGAGAAACAACGAGGTTGGCCTCGGACGCCCTCGAAGAGATATGGCTAAACTCCAACTTGTTGAGAATCTTCAACGGCATCTTCAACCCATGGAGGAGTTTGGCAAGCCGGAATTGGTAAGTGCCACGGTGATGAGACACCCACCCCTTCCGGATAACCTCCATGAACTTGGGATGCCCGGCCCACATGTTGAAAAACTTGAAGTACTTCCTACCATTTTCGGGAACCCTGCGCAAGGACACAATTCCTGGCTTGTGGTCCGAAAGGTGCCACATATCTGGATAGTGAGAGTGACAATAAAAATCAGAATTAAGCCAAGAAGGTTTTACCAAGACACGATCAATTTTGCTCCAAACGGTGTTGTTGGTCCAAGTGAAAGGATTGCTACTCGATGCGAGTTGAGTTTGAGGTATGAGTTGTAGTCGAGGTTGACGAATCGGCGGCACCAGAAGGGTGGCTGGCCTGGATCGTTATTTTGGTTGATTGTATTATGTAATGATTATATCGTTGATGCTTATGTGTTTGTTGTGGTGAAGGTTAATTGAATTTGTTGTGTAGTGCAGTAGTTAGTTCAGTGTAATTGATTAGCTGTGGTTGTAAGTCAGTCGTAAGATGTGTATGTGCATAGAGTTGTTGTTTGAGGTATTAGTAATGGAGAGGAAGTTGGATTGGATCGTTCTTTTCATTTATGCTTGTGATGAGTTTGAGGTTGGATGGAAGAGGTTAGTATCGTGTAGAATTGGATAAGAATGGGTAATTGATCGGTTGTGATAGTGTGTGTTTATGTTTGCGTTTTGACGTATGGTTGGTTAATTGGTTGGTGTGATGATATTCAAGTGTATTTATGATATATAAGTATATATATATATGATGATCGGTTGTTGTTTGGTATTGTTACTTGCCGTGATAATTCTATGGTTTTGAAACTGTTTTGGCTCGGCTAGTCTTGCCATAGTCTTCTTTGGAGACTGACCAACCTCGGTTTACGTGCCGCAGTTGGCTGGGGTATCGGGTCCCCCAGTCAAACAGGCTTTGCAGATTTAGCGCCAGCAAGGAGGATTCTGATCACCGTCGGTTTTGGAGTCGAGAACTCTACTCTTTTGGTTTGGACTTGACTTAATGCACGGGTCGTTTTGGTTTCGGACTTTGAATGGGTTGTATTTGTTGTATTGGTTTTGGTTTTTGGTTTTTGGTTTTTGGTTTTTGGTTTTTGGTTTGTAAATGGTTGTATTTCAGTATGTTAAGTTGTTGGTGGTTTCAAACTCTGGACAGATTTTACAGGTTTTCCGCTGTGCTGCTTTTGATATTTTATGTATGGGTTATGTTTTGCAAAAAAAAAAAAAAACCTTTTCACCCGCCTTATAATCCTTCCAGATTATGGCACTGTAGCACCACTGGCCTGGGGGTGTTACAGACGGCGTGATGGAGGCTTGTAGGTGGGATGACGGCGGAGTTGTGGGGGATAGTAGGCACACACGGTCTTCTTATAGAGGGAAGAAGATATGCTTGCAGAAGTGAAAGGGGAGAAGAAGTGTGAGAGATGTACTCACTCGGCACACTTAGAGTTTTTGGACGTAAGAGATTAGAGAGAAAGCAAGAGAGATTTGGCAAAGCAATTTTGTGTCTTCTTACGTGAGCTTTTCAGCTTTCAAAGAGCCTATATATAGGCTTACAAAAAAGGCAAGAACGCCTAAGGGAAATGTCAAAAGCCATGCATAAAACTAAACCCTAAATTTACTACCGAAATGTCCAATTTAGGTAACTTATTAACTTCAAATGTCAAATTCATCAAGCACATTAAAGATCCTCTCGGCCAAGGCTTGGGCCCATGATGGTGAGCTAAATGAGCCAGCCCAAGGTGCTTGGAGCACCGATCAAGGTGGTCTAGGTGGCTCGGCACCCTTCTTTGAGGTTTACTTGCCGCTAGCATCGTGCTCGCCGACGCCTTGTTGTAGGCAAAGCACCAGGGCAGGCCCGGCGTGGCTTAGGGTGGCTTGGCATGCCAGTCCCTTATGGAGATCTTGGAGAAGCTCCCTAGCTCTAGACCTTGTGATGGCGCCGGGAATTGCCTTGTCATCTTGAGTGTTGGCCTTGGAGACACTTGTGCCCGGCACGGCCGACGCCTTGGCCTTGTCTTGGCAAATGCCTTGCTTTGGCTTGGCTTTGGCTCTCCCATACATGTCTTGGCGATCTCCAACTCCAAGTGTGTCCACCACATGCTCCGTGCTTTGATCCAGCTCCGGGTCCTCTATAGTGCCCATAGAGAGCTCCTCGGCGTCCACATCCTCGACGGCGCCTTGGTTGTCCTCGGTGTCTTGGCCTTGATGTGGCAGGGTCATATCATCCTCCCTCTCTTGAAAGGGATTCGACCCCGAATCCAGCTCTTCTTGGTCATCTTCATCCTGCACACAATAAGGCATCAAATCAGAGACATTGAAAACATCATGTACACCAAAGTTAGGAGGAAGATCAAGCTTGTAGGCATTGTCACTGATCCTCTCAAGAACTTGAAAGGGTCCGTCGCCTCTTGGCTTGAGTTTGGAGTTGCAGAGCAATGGGAAGCGTTCCTTCCTTAGGTGCAACCACACTAGATCACCCAGTTCAAAAATTACTTCCTTTCACCCCTTGTCCACATGCTTCTTGTATTGGCCGGTCCTCCTCTCAAGTTGCAACCTTGTGTCCTCGTGCAACTTCTTAATCCTTGTAGCTTCATCTGCGATAAGATTGGACCGAGCGAAGGATGGCGACGGCCGGGGTGGGAGAGGAGGTGGAAGTTTCCGAGCACCGGGAGAGAGAAGGATGGCGACGGCCGGAGGTTGCGGTTTCGATCTTGCTAGAGAGTGAGGAGGAAGAAGAGGAGAGGTGAGAAGAAAGGGAGGAGAAGAAGAAACCATAAATCCATGGCATTTTGGATGTTTCAATGGCAACTTTTGGAAATTTAAGTGGCAAAGAAGGGTATTTTTGTTATTTCAGGTATAAAAATGACTTAAAAAAATAGAAAAATACATGTGGCTCCGGGCTTAACGGATTTTAGACGGAGTCAGGGGATGGGTCGTGATTTTGTAACGGCGTGCGTTATTCGGGTGGTTTCCGGTAATATCAATTTATAGAGTTGGTTCTGCGCAATACGGGCAATTGGACGGGTGGTTTACGGTAATTGACCCTAATTTTTAACATTACAAGTATAGAATATATGGTTAAGTAATTAATTGATGTTGTAAATAATCGTTTAATTATGTAACCTCGTCAATTGATTTATTTAGATTTAAATAAATTCAATTAGAAATCGATATGAGTAACGTTCAATTTCCGTTTATGAATAAATTATCTAATTATAATTTATTTTTGTGTGAATTAGGTATGTCTCAGAATCGCTGTTTAAAACGAAAATGAACCAGGAATCCAGTTTGTTGGTTCTAAGCAACTTTCTTCCGTACAAAGTCACGCCGTTCAACCGACATCTTATTCCGAGGTAAGTGGAGGTTCTCTCTTGCATTTATTCTATATTTTCTTTAATTGACAATGAATTAACTGTTTTAATTAAGTTGGGATAAATATTTCGATTTTGTGTTTGGGAACTTGTGTGTTATAAATTATAATGGTGTGGAAAAGTATGAATTATATACTAGATTGTATATATTGCTAGTGATAACCCTTATATATATGTTATTATTAATATAGGGTGTTAGTTGGACTTTGGTGTGGAAATTGGTGTGGACTTGTATGCTTAGTTAGCACGAATATTAGTGGGAACGCTATATATCTCGCGATGTTTAGTTGTTTCTTGAAAACTTGGTATTAGGAGGATATTGCCCTAATACTTTTGGTCATGACTTACCCTTATTCGAATATAAGTGTGGTGCACTTAACTAGTGCCATTATTCAGGATTTGTCCCATGATATTCTTGTATCGAGATGGTGTGGATTAAAAGCTTTAATAAAAATGCACGTTTTGGAATTAACTAAGATAAGTGCTTTTATGCACACAAATAATATACTTCGGGCAATAAGTATAATGTGGAAACCGCTCGGGCTCCTGTCTAAAGTAAGTCCCCTTTCCAATTTGAATTCGCATTATGCGGTAAGGTTGGTTGAGGACCCAAATAGTCAAACCAGTCGTTTTAAAAATCTTGTTGTGATAATTTTAAATGTTCCCAAACAAATACATATAATTCCCATAAGCCTCAATTTCATTGGAGTCTTCTCTTGAATTATGTCTCTTTCTATGTTTTAATGGTAGTATAGTAGTATACCGTGTATCGAATATTATTCGAGAAACAAGAGTAGTAACTATCTACGACCAATTCTCTAAAAATCCCCACCTAGGGCCGCCTAGGCCTCACCTAGGCGCTAGGCGGTCATCCCCCGCCTAGGGCCGCCTAGCCGAGAAGAAGCTTTCGATGTTGTGGAACCAGCAATATCTTAGAAGATGATGGATGTGTAGAACATAGTTTTGGGTTATGCTTTGTAAATAAGGCTCATAAGAAAATATCAAACCCCATCCCAACATAGTTTTTTAAACATTAATGGATTTGAGAGAACGTAATATTATAATCATATGGAATATGCATTAATTTTTAATCTGCCTAGGCCCCCACCTATGCACTAGCCCCCCCCCCCCCCCCCCCCCCCCCTCCCCCATCCTCATCACTACCGCCTTACGACTTTTAGAACATTGTCTACGACTACACAAAACCTCACTTAAATACCCTTGCATAGTCTTTCATTAGACTAACCAACTGTTCATTTTCCATGCATGGCTGGTTGGTGTCATCCGTCCCATACGACACATCAGTTGTTGGACTCGGACTATCTTGAAGTAACAAATCAAAGACGAAGGCTTGTTGTTAAAGGTTGTGCTTTAAAGTAGTATTTTGAAGTTGTTTAGTATTGATTTAATCTTCTTAATAAATGTAATAGGGTTTATATAAGTTATCCGTTGTAATTTCATATTGTTTTGTAAAACTAGCCTTTTCAATTCACAAGAGGAATTTTAATAACAGATTGAGTATTCATTTCACAAGTGTCCACATGTTGATTATTCTTTATTATCAGTGTATTTAAACATAAATTGTTCAGATTAAAGACTATGGTGACTTTGGACTGTAAAGTCTAAGGTCACTCGCATGTGGCACCACCGACATAAGTCGGGGGTGTTACAAACTAATGTTACCTATGGTTTGTTTTGTATGTGGGCTCTTTATTAGTATATGGAATAGATATTCAAATGTATTACTGCACACAGTACACTGAAGTGGTATTGCAATGTGTATTTCGTATAATTTACCTTTGGTAGGGATTCCATCTTTGCTTGCTTTGCATATGAAGTGTTTGATTTTTGGTGAGACATACAAGTTTCAAATCCATTCTATATTTGTTTTTGTCAGGTCTTTCTTTTTGTAGATCATATCCATAGAACTTTTAGTGGAAAACCATCCATTTTTACTATGCTCCCAGTATAGCCTATCCAAAAAGTCATTTATTGGTGTGTTTGTTCATGATGATATTTATATTGTCCTTGTCTAGATGCTTGCCTAGTTTCTTAGTTTTCCAGGATTTGTCTTGATTTAGGTAATGGCACTATTTCTGATTTTTCTATGATTGTTGGGTCCTTTGGAAATGTCTATCATTTTGCAGTTCTGGATCCAGTTATCTTACTAAAATGTGATTGTGTGATCGTCCCCAATCTCCCAACGGATACCTGCTATAAATTCAGGCAGGAGATTTGTGAGGTTGTTCCATTGATATGAGTTTCTTTGTTTCGAATGCCTAACCGCATCGAGAGAGCTTCAACTAGTAAGGGGGGGGGGGGACATTCCCCAAGGCACCATTAGCCATAAAGGTTGGTTTACCAAAATGGTCCCGAATGATGTAGCCATATGTTGCATGTCCTTGGGTTAATTTTCATCCATCAGTGTTGAGTTTATGTATATTTTCATCTGGTTTTTTTCCAACTTATAGTTTTCCTTATTCGACAGGTGTTAATTATTGGTTGGTTTCTATTTCTATCTAAATTATCTTTATCTAACTTAGCGTTCCTCCAGTCTTGTTGTTGCTTCAGTATAAATTGTACAAGATTTGGGATTGTGTCACTTCCTTGATCTCTAAATAGATTGATATTCCTCTAAAGAGCATAAGATTTTGTACTTCCATGGATGGATGATCCCAACTTTTAAAACCAATAATGGTCCGTCACGGATGCTGTACTTTGGAGCAGTATGTGGACGCAACATATAAAATAGAGGTTACGTTGGAAGAATCCACCTGGAAGCTAGAGGAGAAGAATAAGGCAAAAGGTGGGCAACATGGTCGGAAGTTTAATGGATTTAAGCGGCTGACGTCGCCTACCAAGTTTGAGAAGTCTGGTCGTTCTAATACCGAGACAAATCAGTCTGACTCCACCAAAGGCTCAGGATGGAGTGGTGGTAATATTCAATGCCACAATTGTGGTGAAGTTGGGAATTAGAGTTTCAATTGCCAAAAAGAGAAGAGAGTATCTATGCTTGTGGGAAAGAAGGACACATTTAAACTTACTGCTGATAGAGAGGCCAAAGGTTGACACAACCTTACCAGACAACTAGTGTCGGTAGTAAGAAAAACCCAATGTTGAAAGTGTCTGCTTCTGATTAGTTTGTTGCTTTGAATAAAGGCAATGCGCCTATCAGATCTTCTAGTCAGGGGCAACGACTCTTTGCGATACGTTAGTGCGAAGAGCAGGACACCTTGAACAATTAGTTATTTTTAAGCTTTTTTTAGAATAGGGAGTTATGACGTATGTATCTATAGTCTATGTAGTTAAGTAACTTGTTCGTTTGGTGTTCCTTCAGTTCACTTCAAATCAATGTTTTAAATAATAAAGAAGTAATTTCTTATTTTGGAAATTACTAGATTAATTATTCATTTCTAGTTCTACGTTCATACGGGAATCCTTAAGTTCCAATATAGTACAAGTCACGTGTTGATAAGAACTAACTAAACTCATAAAAGATGGTGTAATATGTTGGGACATGTGTGGTAGTTCCCTATCCATTTAAGTGCTAGTTTCGGGGTCAAAACTATTTTGAAGGGGGTAGTATTGTAATAACCCTCATTTCTACCCAAGGGTATAAATGCATTATTTTTTAATAATATAGGATATGTTATATCTTTAAGTCATGATTTATTTAAATTTAAGGGTACATTAACCCTATACATACCCATTCAATCATTCACCCAATTCATCCAATTTTACCCACGTTAGGTTTCTTAGATTTGCAAAAAAAAAAAAGTTTTTCCAGGGAAAAATTCTCCCTCTTCAGAGCATCTCTACTCACGATTCAAGTGTCCAAATCTTTGTCTTAAAGTCAATAATCCAACGCCACCAACCACGAGCCATTTGGTGGTGAATCGAGCTATTTAGTCCACTATCGCAACCGACCTCTGTTCGGGGTATATACGAATTCGATTTTTGTATTTTTTAAGTTTAATCTTGAATAAATGTCTAATTAAGATTCATTAGTGATAATTTGGGTTAATTTAATTTTATTTGTATTAATATTAAATTAAACATATTTTATTTGGTATTATCTTAAGTTGTAAAATGTTAATTTTTAACATTACAAGTATAGAATATATGGTTAAGTAATTAATTGATGTTGTAAATAATCGTTTAATTATGCAACCTCGTCAATTGATTTATTTAGATTTAAATAAATTCAACTAGAAATCGATACGAGTAATGTTCAATTTCTGTTTATGAATAAATTATCTAATTATAATTTATTTTTGTGTGAATTAGGTACGTCTCAAAATCGCTGTTGGGAACGAAAACGAACCAGGAATTCAATTTGTTGGTTCCAAGCAACTTTCTTCCATAAAACGTTACGTCGTTCAACCCGACATCTTAATCTGAGGCAAGTGGAGGTTCTCTCTTGCATTTATTCTATTTTTTGCTTAATTGACAATGAATTAATTGTTTTAATTAAGTTGGGATAAATATTTCGATTTTGTGTTTGGGAACTTGTGTGTTATAATGGTGTAGAAAAGTATGAATTTTATACTAGATTGTATATATTGCTAGTGATGACCCTTATATATATGTTATTATTATTATAGGGTGTTAGTCGGACTTTGGTGTGGAAATTAGTGTAGACTTGTATGCTTAGTTAGCACGAATATTCATGGGAACGCTATATATCTCGCGAGGTATAGTTGTTTTTTAAAACTTGGTATTAGGAGGATATTGCCCTAATACTTTTGGTCATGACCTACCCTTATTCGAATATAAGTGTGGTGCACTTAACTAGTTCCGTTATTCGGGATTTGTCCTATGATATTCTTGTATCGAGATGGTGTGGATTAAAAGCTTTGACGTAAATGCACGTTTTGGAACTAAATAAGATAAGTGATTTTATGCACATAAATAATATACTTCGGGCAAGAAGTACAACGTGGAAACCGCTCGTGCTCCTGTCTAAAGTAAGTCCCCTTTCCAATTTGAAATTGCATTATGCAGTAAGGTTGGTTGAGGACCCAAATAGTCAAACCATTCGTGTTAAAAATCTTATGGTGATAATTTTAAATATTCCCAAACAAATACATATAATTCCCATAAGACTCAATTTCATTAGAGTCTTCTCTTGAATTATGTCTCTTTCTATGTTTTAATAAAAGTATAGTAGTTATATACCGTGTATCGAATATTATTCGAGAAACAAGGGTAATAACTATATTTGACCAATGCTCTAAAAATCCCCGTCTAGGGCCGTCTAGGCCTCACTTGGGCGCTAGGCGGTCATCCCCCGCCTAAGGCCGCCTAGCCGAGAATAAGCTTTTGATGTTGTGGAAGCAGCAATGTCTTAGGAGATGACGGATGTGTAGAACATAGTTTTGGGTTATGCTTTGTAAATAAGGCTCATAAGAAAATACAAAACCCCATCTCAACATAGATTTTTAAACATTAATGGATTTGATAGAACGTAATAAAATAATCATATGGAATAGGCATTAATTTAATATGCCTATGCCCCCGCCTATGCGCTAGCCCCCCCCTCCCCACCACTACCACCCAGCTCCCGCCTTGCGACTTTTAGAACATTGTTTACAACTGCACAAAACCTCACATAAATACCCTTGCATAGTCTTTCATTAGACTAACCACCCGTCCTTTTTCCTTGCATGGTTGGTTGGTGTCATCCGTCTCATACGACACATCAGTTGTTGGCCTTAGACTATCTTGAAGTAACAAGTCGAAGATGAAGGCTTGCAGTTGAAGGTTGTGTTTTAAAGTAGTTTTTTTAAGTTGTTTAGTATTGATTTAATCTTCTTAATAAATGTAATAGGATTTATATGTCTTCCATTGTAATATCATATTGTTTTGTAAAACTAGCCTTCTCAATTTACAAGAGAAGATTTAATAAAAGATTGAGTATTCATTTCATAAGTGTTCCACTATTGATTATTCTTTATTATCAGTGTATTTAAACATAAATTGTTCAGATTAAAGCCTATGGTGACTTTGGACTGTAAAGTCTGAGGTCACTCGCATGTGGCACTATCGACATAAGTCGGGGGTGTTACAAACTAATGTTATCTATGGTTTGTTTTGTATGTGGGCATTTTATTAGTATATGGAATAGATCTTCAAATGTATTACTGCACACAGTGCACTGAAGTGGTACTACAATGTGTCTTTCATTTAATTTACCTTTGGTAGGGATTCCATCATTGCTTGTTTTCCATATGAAGTGTTTGATTTTTTGTGAGACAACCAAGTTTCTGATCCATTATATATTTGTTTTTGTCATGCCTTTCTTTTCGTAGATCATATCCATAGAACTTTTAGTGGAAAACCATATGTTTTTACTATGCTTCCAGTATAGCCTATCCTAAAAGTCATTTATTGGTATGTGTTTATTCATGATGATCCTTAGTTTTCCAGGATTTGTCTTGAATTATGTAATGGCTTATTGTTTTTGATTTTTCTATGATTGTTGGATCATTGGAAATGTCTATCATATTTGCAGTTCTGGATCCAGTTATCTTACCAGAAGTTGATTGTGCGATCGTCCCCAATCTCCCAACAAATACCTGCTATAAATTTAGCTAAGAGATTTGTAAGGTTGTTCCATTGATAGATTTTCTTTATTTCGTTTTTCATATTCCAAGATGGGGGCTTTTTAAATATTTTTCTTTTATAATTTTAACTCAATGTTTGTTGGTTCATCCAATATTCTCCATAGGAGTTTCATTTGTACAGATTTGTTCATATCCTCGCTTTTTCTTATTCCTAGACCTCCCATGTTTGTTGATTTACATATCTCATTCCATCTAATTTGGGGGTTGTGGTTAGTATCTTTATTCTAGTAAAATTGTGATGTGACTATGTCGCATCATGAACAAGACTCAAGCCAATCAAGCCAAGAAGAGTCAAGCGCCGCCGCCGCGCCTAGGGCATCCAAGCTAGGGCATGGAAGTTGGTCCGACAATTCTCACAACCCTCCGATCCATCTTTTGGGGGATGATTCCATTGGCCCTCTAGGAGATATGGAGCAAAAGAATGCCTATGAAACTGGCATAGAAGCAAGAAAGTGTCGCACACCTATGGTAGGCACAAGGGAGGCCGACACTCGGGTCCTTTCGGGTCGAATCACTCGGGCTCGGGCTCGAGCATTGCAAGAGGGACTCCAGGCTGGCTTGATGACCATGTGAGCGCCGAGCCAAATGGAAGATAAGGCCATGTGTGCCTTGGTGCAACAACCGGGCTAGGCGCAAGGTTTCCTTAAGCCATGTGGGGCTTGTTTTGAAGAGGCATTTAATGCCGATTTTGTGTGGGTCTTCATGACATTTTCTACCTTAGTTATTGGCTATGTTATGGTTAAAATTCCAGCATTAAAGGTTGGGTATATTAGGGGTAGCCGGCCCTGTTTTTGGGGATGCAAACTTGAACCAAAAACTTTGTTTTCTCTCTCGTTTTTCAATGGAGTTTTCTGCAGAATTTTAGTGTTTCTTCCATCACTTAGATAGCTTCAAATCGCAGGTTGTGAGTCATATCAACCTCCGTTCAAGGGCCTCCTTTGGTCCGTCATATCCAAAGCGAGTTCTTCACTAGTTCTTACAAGGCGAGGTGCGTCATATCCAACCTTTGTAAGTCCATATCCCTTCAATCTAGCCCTATCTCTCCGCCTTCCATTCTGTCCTCAATCCACCCTTGAATCACCCCAAGATCATCCAAAGAACCAGCCCAAGGCGTGCCCCCAATCAGCCCTCAAACTTCCTCTTGCCGGTGCCAAGTTCCTTGCGGAACCATCTGCGACACCTCAGTAGATTCGCCATATCTTCCGACTCCTAGATCCGTTCGCGCTCAGATATTCAGGGAACAAGATAGACTCCGGGATATACCACTGGGATTTGGAATCACTCAATTCGGAGCCCGGACCAGATAGAACGATCCATCTGAATACAGAAGATTCCCCTTGCCGTTTGGTGTTGTCTCGCCTAATTCCTTTGGATCTTGTGGATAGAATTTCAAGTTACAATAGTGCAAGTGAAGTTCTAGCCGAATTGTTGTTGGCCTTGTTGTCCATGCGTATTGTGTCTTGTTCTTGGACATTTTTCTGCAATTTTCTGGGTTCGTTTTCTGCATATTTCTGAGTGGAGATGAAGGTTGAATGCAGCCATAAAAGAATGGGAGTTGTGGTTTGATGAAAGGTCTTGTGCATTGATTGTTTCGGTCCTTTGTTGAACCTTTCACTTGCCGACTTTAGTACCTCTTGTTTCTGATTTTTGACTGCCTTAAACACATTAAAAACAGAACATTTTGAGTCTATAAACCGATCCTTGTATCCCCTGGACCACCCTTGCATTTTATGCACATCTTGACTAGCATGCTTGCCTAGTCTTGTGTTTAGGATACGGGAACGGTTGCCTTGATTGATTTTTTTTTTTGTTTTGTTTTGTTGCATGCTCATTGTGACTTGCCTTTGCTTGTCTCGACTGGTTTAAAAAAAAAAACTCAAGAAAAACCCGGTCTAAACAGGAGAAACCATAGAAAAAAGTGAGCTCATTCGGCTTGTTGTTTGCTCTTGAAAAAAGAAGGTGCTCAAGAAAAACCCGGCCTAAATAGGAGAGGCCATAGAAAAAAGTGAGCCAACCTAAGAGCCAATTCAGTTTTTTTAAGTGAAAAAGAGTTTTCAAAATCAAGTGCGTACTTAGTAGCTTCCTAGACATAGGTCCGGGAAAGCTAGCTAGTCTTTGTTCGCCTAACCAAACCTTTCCTAGCCGTGACCTACTTTCACTTGCATCTTGTTGTGATTTGAGTTCTAGGTCAGTTTTGGGGCTATCTTGTTTGGCTTGGTATACTACATCTTGCTTGGTTTTGTGTTGTTGCTTTGGTGCTTGGTTGTTTGCAATTGTCTAGGGATGGTGGATGATAACCAACCCGGGAAGGAGCTAGCTATGTCTTCACAAGGGAATGTATCTCCAGCCCTGGAAGAGGCCTTGCAAGACCTTCGGCAAACCTTGCTATCTATCAATGCACGGCTGGAAAGTGTGGAGCGCAAACAAGAGGATACCGCCGAGCAATTGCAACAATTGAGTGTCAACCGTCCTCCAAGTTGTGGTCATGTGGTGCCACAAGTTCAAAGAGAAGTCATTGGGTCCACCCCTAATAATGTGGACCATGTGCAATTCCGGGAGGAAGCGTCTTCTTCTCACGCGCCGAGGGTGTCGTTGGCGCCACAAGGAGGATATGCGGCGTACGAAGCGCCACCATTTGTAGCAACCTCGGGGGTAAGTATGTTTAATGATTTTGCTACATTTCCTAATAATATCCCTATTGGTGCTACTAACCTTCCAGGTTATGGAGTTGGAGGCTATGACTCTTATGGGCGATCTCAAGCTACAAGTACGCCCACCGCCAATCTTTTCCCTCCACAAATGGCGATGAGGGGACCTCAAGTCCGTGCACCTATGCGGCCTCCAACGCCTCCCTAACGACATGTTCCCCCGGCCTACCATGAAGAAAGGCCACAAGGAAGGGAGCAACACCACGGTGTTAAGCTTCATGTGCAACAATTTGCGGGATCCTCCAACGAGGATGAGTGCTTGGATTGGATGGCCAAAACTGAGTCCATCTTCGAGTTCTATGGATATGATGATGATAGGAGGGTCGCCATCGCCGCAATTCACTTCACCGACTTCGCCTACCATTGGTGGCAAGAGGACCAGGCGGAGCGGCGCCACATGGGATATGATCCCATTAGGACTTGGCAAGAGCTCAAGGATGCTCTTTCGGAGCGTTTTGTGCCAAGGGACTATACCGAAAGGGTGCACGCCATGCTGGAGCAAGTGCACCAAGGAAGTCGTACTCCCGATGAGTGCTTCAAGGAGCTTCGGACTCTCATCTTTTGATCCGGCCTTCGCTTTCCCGACGGGTATGTTATCTCTAAGTTTATCAATGGCTTGAATTCTGATCTTCGTGCTATTGTTAACATGCAACATTTTGTCTGGGGAACAAGTATTGAGGAGGTTCTACACTACACGAATCATGTCAACAAGAACCAACCTCAAAGGAGGCAACCGAGCTCCACCTCTCGGCCGTGGCATTCCTCTACACCTAATGCCACCTCCAACCTGCCAAAGAAGCAAGAGTATAGGCGTGAGTTTCCACCCTCGCAGCCTAGGAAAGATGCTCCACCACCTCGGCCAAAGCAAGAAAATGGAAACCGAGCGAGCGACTTCAAATGCTTCAAGTGTCTTGGGCGAGGCCACTATGCCCGAGACTGCCCTAATGAGAGGAAGGTGCTCCTCACTTCTCAAGGAGAATATGAGTTTGAAGAGGAACCGGCTGAGCACGTGGAAGAAGAATTTGAGGAGCAAGATAAGGAGGAAGAGCTCCATGTGTTGGCAGCCCAAGGGGAGTGCTTCATCATCCAAAGAACCCTGTTCATGATGGAAAGCTCCACCACTCCAAGTCAGCGGGAAGCCATCTTCCATACCCGTTGCATCATCAAGGATAAGGTATGTAGTGTCATCATCAACGGTGGGTCTTGTTGCAACATCATCGATGAGGAGGTAGTTAAGCGATTCTCTCTTCCTACTTCTCCCCATCCTATGCCTTACCCTTTGTGTTGGCTTAATTGTAACTCTCCTATTCAAGTTAGGGAAAGGTGTGTTATTTCTTTTGCCATAGGTCCTTATGCGGATGAGGTTGAGTGTGACGTGGTCCCGATGACCGCATGTCACCTCTTGCTTGGAAGGCCGTGGCAATATGATTGGGGTGTTATCCATGATGGCGTCTCCAACGAGTACTCCTTCCACAAGGATGGCAAGAAGGTCACCTTACACCCCTTGACTCCTCGTGAGATCATGCTTGATCATGTGGACAAGGAGCAGCGGAAAAAGCACCAAGGCCGTGAGGAGAAGAAGAGCAAGAAGTTGGCCATTGGTGGTAGCGTGGGCACTTCCAACCAACTCCTTTTGGCCAAGCCTAAGGAAGTTGACCACGCCATCCGGGGAAGTAACACTTGTCTCCTACTCTTGTATCATGATGTATATTTGTCTTCTCAAAGGTTGGATGACCTTCCCTCACCTATCTCTCGTCTTTTGCAAGATTATGAGGAACTCTTTCAAGACGAGGTGCCAAGTGATGTCAAATTCCTGAGCTATTTTTGGAAGACACTTTGGGCTAAGTTGGGCACAAAGTTGCTCTTTTCCACCACTTGTCATCCACAAACGGATGGAGAAACCGAGGTAGTAAATCGTACCCTTGGTTCTCTTTTGCGCTCTCTTTTGTCTACTAACTTGCACAGGTGGGAAGAGTGCATAGCCTTCATAGAATTTGCTTACAACCGCTCGGTGTATTCGTCCACCAAGAAGACTCCTTTTGAGGTGGTTTATGGGTGCAACCCCATTACACCACTTGATTTGATGCCTTATGCAACTAAGGACCGGGAGAGCCGTGAAGGACTTGATCATGCTGCTAGGATCAAGAAGCTTCATGAGGATACACGCCTTCAATTAGAGAGGCGCACAATGCAATATGTGCGTCAAGCCAACAAGGGGCGTAAAGAGGTCATTTTTGAGCCCGACGACCTCGTATGGGTGCACTTGAGGAAGGAGCGTTTTCCGTCACTTCGGAACTCCAAACTCAAGCCAAGGGGTGATGGTCCTATTCAGGTTTTGGAACGAATCAATGATAATTCTTACAAGATCGAGTTACCACCAAGCTATGGCGTTCATGAGGTATTCAACTTATCTGATCTTGCACCTTTCTTTCTTGACAATGATGATGAGTTTCAGGATCAAGATTCGTGGGCGAATCCTTTTCAAGAAGGGGAGGATGATGTGACTATGTCCCATCATGAACAAGACTCAAGCCAATCAAGCCAAGAAGAATCAAGCGCCGACGCCGCCGCGCCTAGGGCATCCAAGCTAGGGAATGGAAGTTGGTCCGACAATTCTCACAACCCTTTGAGCCATCTTTTGGGGGATGATTCCACTGGCCCTCTAGGAGATATGGAGCACAAGAATTCCTATGAAACTAGCGTAGAAGCAAGGAAGTGTCGCACACCTATGGTAGGCAGAAGGGAGGCCGGCACTCGGGTCCTTCCGGGTCGAATCACTCGGGCTCGGGCTCGGGCTCGAGCATTGCAAGAGGGACTCCAGGCTGGCTTGATGACCATGGGAGCGCCGAGCCAAATGGAAGAGAAGGCCATGTGTGCCTTGGTGCAACAACCGGGCTAGGCACAAGGTTTCCTTAAGCCATGTGGGGCTTGTTTTGAAGAGGCATTTAATGCCGATTTTGTGTGGGTCTTCATGACATTTTCTACCTTAGTTATTGGCTATGTTATGGTTAAAATTCCATCATTAAAGGTTGGGTATATTAGGGGTAGCCGGCCCTTGTTTTTGGGGATGCAAACTTGAACCAAAAACTTTGTTTTCTCTCTCGTTTTTCAATAAAGTTTTCTGCAGAATTTTAGTGTTTCTTCCATCACTTAGATAGCTTCAAATCCCAGGTTGTGAGTCATATCAACCTCCGTGCAAGGGCCTCCTTTGGTGCGTCATATCCAAAGCGAGTTCTTCACTAGTTCTTACAAGGCGAGGTGCGTCATATCCAACCTTTGTAAGTCCATATCCCTTCGATCTAGCCCTATCTCTCCGCCTTCCATCCTGTCCTCAATCCACCCTTGAATCACCCCAAGATCATCCAAAGAACCAGCCCAAGGCGTGCCCCCAATCAGCCCTCAAACTTCCTCTCGCCGGTGCCAAGTTCCTTGCGGAACCATCTGTGACACCTCAGTAGATTCGCCATATCTTCCGACTCCTAGATCAGTTCGCGCTCAGATTTTCAGGGAACAAGCTAGACTCACGGATCTACCACTGGTATATGGAATCACTCAATTCGGAGCCCGGACCAGAGAGAACGATCCATCTGAATACAGAAGATTCCCCTTGCCGGTTTGGTGTTGTCTCTCCTAATTCCTTTGGCTCTTGTGGACTTCCTCGCACCGAAGGCTGTATCCCGATCCTCACGTATCAATTTGTCTATTGATTTTATCTAGTTTATTATGTATGTTGGTTGGTAAAGTAAAGTGAAGTTTTGCGTAATATAGTTTGGTTGTGCTGATAAGTTGGCTTTTATAAGTACTTTTCTGCCTTCTTGAGATAATGTATTTGCTTTCCATTTAGTGAGTTTTTTTTCTATTAGATCTTAGAAGGTGGTACTATTAACCATTAATGATTGGGCAACCAAGATATTTGTCAAGTCCCATTGTGGATGTGACATTGAAGATTTGTGATAATGTTGTTTAGAGACAGGAGTTCAATTTTTTGTAACTTGGAAAGCTGATTTGTGATAGTTAACTAGCCGTCCAGAGACTTTGCAATAGTCATCTATTATATTTGTTTTATCTTGGTGCACGTTGTAGATTTAGTTGAAACAAATATAATGATGTCGTCAACGAATGCTTGAAATGGTATTTTGGTTCCTCGTTTGTTGATTTTGATCCCAATGGGATTCGTTGGTTCTAGGGCAGCTTTTTGCAATTTTTTTGAGAGAATTTCTGCTCTAAGAATAAATAAGAAAGGGGATAGGAGGATACTGTTTGGGCCATTATTCTTCTGTTGGGTCATTATTAACGAGTACTGAGAAGGATACTGTTTGGGTACATTCCTTGATCTAGATAATGAATTTGTTATAAAAATTGGATTTTTCAAGAGTTTGAATCATAAAATCCCAGTCCACACGGTTATATGCTTTTTCCATATCTAGTTTGAAGGCTACCCATCCTTCCCTACCATTTTTGGAGCGAAATGAGTGAATAATTTCATGGGCAATGAGTACATTATCTTGAATACTTCTTTGTTGGACGAATGCTCCTTGAAGTGGGTATATTAGTTTTGGTATGATTAGTTTTAGTCTTTCAGTCAAGATTTTTCAGATAATTTTGTATACTGTGTTACATAGGCTAATTGGTCTATAATGGTTAGTTGAGCTCGAGTTATGACACTTAGGGATAAGGGTAATGAAGGTGTGGTTAATTTGTTTTAGTAGTTTTCCCGAGTGGAAGAAGTTTTTTACGTCTTTGATTACATCTGGATAAATTATATCCCATAATTTTTTGTAGAAGCCTGATGGCATTCCGCCAAGACCTAGTGACTTGTCTTCTTTGATTCCTTCTAAGGATTTTTCGATCTCCTCATTTGTTACATGTTTGGTTATCGTTGGTTATCCTCCTGGTTGGCCTCTACTTCTATTACTTTTAGCGCCTCCTCAATCTTCCTTTGGTTTATGTGTTGTTTTCTTAATCTTTTTTCAAAATCTTTTGATTTCTGTTTTAACGTTTTCTTGTCCGATTATTTGTTTTCATTCTCACTAGTAATTTCCTTGATGTTTTTCTGATTTCTTCGTCCTGTTGGAATTCTGTGGTAATGTTTGCTACTTGTATCTATAGATGTGATATGTTTGTTTTTTTCTCTTTGTCCCCATTATTTTTGTTGGAATGTTAATAGACAGTCTTTCTTTTTTATTAGGTTGGTTTGTTTTATGATCTTCGATTGCCTTGGATTGGTAGCTATCTCTTTTTTCAAGTTAACTAGGTCTTCCTCCACCTTGTTTAATTGTTTCAAAATATTGCCAAATCTCGTTTTATTCCAAACTTTGATTTTCCTCTTTAGTAGTTGTGTCTTTTTAGTTATTATATACATTGGGGTACCATGGTAGCTACTACGCCATGTTTGTTTGACTAAATTTGATAAGTCTTTCCTTTTGGACCACATCATTTCAAATTTAAATGGTTGTGCTTATATGCTTGTTGAGTTGGTAATATCTAGTGATATTGGGCAATGGTCAGAAGAGGTAAAGGCATGTTTTTTTGTAATTTTTGTTTGGGTACCACTATAATACTTGGTCATGTACAAGGCCTCTATCAAGTTTTTCGAAGATATTATTTGGAGACGTTTTTTATTTGTGCCATGTATATGGGTTACCCGTGGTTGGTAAATCCAGAAGGTCACATGAGTTTTAAAAGTTTAGAAGACGTTGGAATTTATTTGGGTTAGGGTTGATACCTCCTAATTATCTTGTGAGTTTTGTATTTCATTCGGGTCACCTATGATAATGCATGGTTTGTTTAATAAGGATATGTAGTTCTGGAAATTTAGCCAGAATCCAGGTATATCTTTTTTCTTAAGATGTGGCATATGTGGCTATTTGTGTCATTTTCAAAGTCTCGAAATTCAAAGCTGGTAAATCGCTTATCAATGGTGTGTATTGTTAGGGTTTCATTTTTTAGTTGGTGTTCTTTCCAAAGGATGATTAGTCCTCATGCGAATCCGGTGGCTGGAGCAATCGCACTATTGTCGAAGCCTGCTTTTCTCCATTGTTTTTCACAAGGTGGTTTTTCTGTTTTAGTTTCAACTAGTCTAATGATCTGGATGAAATTGATTTTACAGAATGTGTCGATATTTTTCCAAGTATTCTTTTTCCCAAAGGATGATTAGTCCTCATGCGAATCCGGTGGCTGGAGCAATCGCACTATTGTCGAAGCCTGCTTTTCTCCATTGTTTTTCACAAGGTGGTTTTTCTGTTTTAGTTTCAACTAGTCTAATGATCTGGATGAAATTGATTTTACAGAATGTGTCGATATTGTTATCTTCATGGATAACTGAATGATGGTTTTTTTTCCAGCTATTTTTGTATAACAATTTTTAGGGGCCTCGTGATTAGCCTTTTTTGTTTGTAGATTTTTAAAAACGGTCGTTGTCATCTTGGATTTGATCTTGTATGGTTTATTTCTTGCCGTGTCTTTGTAATATGTCAACTTAATGGTTTTTGTTTTGCATTTAGTTGTTGGTTTCTTATTTTTTTCTGTTGTGTTTCATGTTGGTCCAAGGCCAACTTTAAGGTCTTGTTTGTGATTTTTTGGATCATGTCGGACTGGGTATGATCCTATGTTTACTAGTAACTTGGCCCATCTAAGGGTTTGGTACTTGGTATGGTTAGTCTTCGGAATCAGTTTTATTAAAGTTGGTTGTTTCTTATAGTACTTTATCTAGATAGATTTGTTGTTAATTAGCCCAGATGCATAGGTGCAGTGATGGATATATTTTTGTTATGTTTTGGCTTATTTCGAAGTATAGCATGTGTTGTTGTAGTATGCGTTTGTGTAAGTTTGGTAGGTTGTTTTGTCTACTTGTGTCAGTAATACGCGTAACCAATTGTATATATGTGTGATGTCTTGTTCCTCAACCTGTTTATTTGCTTTACAAGGGCTAACATAACACAACCTTTTGGCTTTATTACAAATACAATACTTATGAGACATATCGATAACATTGTTGAGAATCTTGGTGATCCACGGTGTTGTGCCAGTGATCAATCGTTGTTGTGCTATTGCATAAAAGCCTTGGTGTTGTATTTGTTGTGTAGGTCCATTTGTCCAAGAATTGTGTGTTGATTCCAAGTAGCCGTCTTAGTCTAAGTATTCATAGGCATTAGTATATTCCTACACATAGTATGACACACTATAGCTAGTAAGTGACACATGATAATTAATTTGCAAACATGGTGTTTTTTGTGAGGTTTCTCCTTGTTTCTATTTCTTGTTATTAGTTGATTGGTTGTGTGTTTGTAGTAACTCTTGTATCCATGAAAAGCATTCCATAAGTAAATTTGCTAGCATCTGCAATAACTAACAATTTATCATAGTTGTTGATTGTTGTTGTTAATCTTCTAGTGTGATTCTTATCCGAAGTATAGATACTTCTAAAATAATGATGCACAATTGGTAACTTAATATTGTTACTATTGGATTGATAAGTTATTTTCTTGTTAGGATTGTAATAACTAAACATTAGATCAGCATGACCTAAATAGTGGTATTTAGTTGATTGGTGAAATTGAAGTTTAGGGTGATTAAGTGGAGCACATTGTTTTCAATAATGAATTCTGAGATATAGGTTTTCTTTATTTTTCTTGTGTTTCTTTTAAGCATTTTAAGAGAAGAATAGTAGTTTGTAGTAATCTGTTGATTCAAGGTAATAATTTGTTCAACTATTAATATAGTTTCTTGGAATTTAATTAAACTTTGTTTGGATTTGATATGGCCATGGTAGTATTTCAAACACCATTTTTATAGCATAATGGTAAGCCAATAAGGCAATACAGCGGCTACAGCTGATTAAAACCCTAATTAGAGCAAGCAAGTAGTCTAACTACAAATAGAAAAGATACTTAGTACTAGAGTGGTGGGGATTTTGCCAAAAACATGGTACTAGGCAACTAACTAATTTGCCATAAACTTGGTTATAATAATTTTTTTTTTTGATTTTGTGGCTAGGTATAATAGAGTTGTTAAGCAAAATGAGCCCTCTTCTTAGCAAAATCCTAAGTTTAATCATTAAAACATGGGTTTTTTATTCCCATTTAGGTAGGATGATGCAGTATCCTCTTTTCCACCACTATTATCTCTTTTGCTGGAGCTAGAGGTTGACATTTCATTAGAGTTCACTTACATCTCCTCCATAAGATGCACCATGGAGTTGGTAGTTTGAAGAGATTAAAAAGAGTTGTTGAAGTTGTTTTCATGGATAAGTTTTGCATACTCCTCCTCAGTTTTGAGGAGTTCATTCATCTCTTCGTTAGTGAACTCCTCCTCCAGATATTCAACATCTAGTAGGTCGATCCTCATCATCCTACATGATATTTTGGATGGTTGTGATATCCAATGTTGATGCCTCTTGCTCAGCATCAGGGAGTAATATGGTGGATGGGTCCTGCTCTAGATCCTTTTTCAGCTCCTCATTAGGGGTGAGATGTTCTTGGTTAGGTCTTGGCTTTGTGTTTAGGTTTGATACTTCAGTGGCTTCTAAAGTTTGTATAACAGACTTGTGTTTGGGGGAGTTGGCCATTTTGAGGAAGGATTGGGTTATCTTCAGTGATGATAGGGATGGTGGTTTGGATTGGTGGGCTGGTTTTGGAAGAATTGATGGAGTTTGGTGTGTTTTTTGAGCTGGAGTTTGAGCTTATGGAAGTTGATCCTTCAAACTTATAGATAATGGTCACCCTACCATTACCTCCTATGTAGGGTTTCATGCCCATGCTTGATAAGGAAGTAGAGGCAACACCTTTGCCTTTGTTTTTGGAGGGGGTTTCCCATTTTTCTTCACCATTGTTGTTTTGATTGTTGGTGTGTGTTTGGTATTTGGTAGAGTTAGGCTTTCTAAACTGGATTTGGATTTTTTGGGGGGGTAGTATTCCTAAGTGGACAGTTGGTAAAAATATGATTCAAGTCTCCACAATTTCCATACCCTTTACAGTGTGTTTGGCAAATGGTTAATGGGTAAAAAGGGAAGGGAAGGAAAATATTAAAAATAATGAGAAGGAAAAGAAAGGGAGAGAATGAGAAGTGAAGGGAAAGATTTCAAAATTTTCTCTTGTTTGGATAGAAGGGAATTTTAAGAGAGAGGGAAATGAAAATTAGTTGATGTTAATTTTTATTTTTTTTATTTTTGAATGGGTCTATTTGTAATTTCCACCCAAATTCCACCAATTTGGTGGGATTCAATTTCCCTTGTGATTTCCCACTTATTTTTGTTAAAATCCTCCCAATTCCCCTCATAAAATTTATTCAAACAAGAGAACACAATTCCCTTGCTTCACCTTCCTTCAAATCCCCTCTTAATCCCTTAATATAAACATAGGCTTGGGTAAATCCTCAAACCAGGCACTGTACTCTTTGTATTCAAGTTTTTCATCATGGATGAGTACACTAGTGTTGATAAGGCTTTTTAGTGGAATGTTAACACAGATACGGTTACAACGAGCCCATTGCTTCCTCTTATACATAGGATCAAGCCTAATACGGGTTCCAAGGCCATGCCCTTCATGGATAATACTAATGGCCTCAGGTTGATGTACTCAACTGGGAGTTGTCAAATTCTTAACCAGAGATCAATGGCGGTGAAGGGTTGGATGATTGGGTCGAAGCTAGACTTCCAAGATTTGAGGACAAGGATTTGTCCAAAGAGATGGTAACGCCTTGCTTCCCAAATAGCCTCTTTATCCAAAGGATTTGAAAACCTTATTTCTAGCAATTGTTTTTTTTTGTTCAAGGATTTCAATGTCTCCCTTGATAGCTCTCCATTCACTATGGAGTTTTGCTCTTATTTTTTAGAATTCTATTGGATCACCAAGTACAAATCCCATAAGAAAAGTGTTCTGTAGTTTTTCAATGTTTGTGGTGACTTTAGACAGTTTGGCAAGGTAAGCTGAAGGATCAATCTTCAACTTTGCCTTGCCTTTGTCACGGTGATTACTCTCTCTATTGTGATATGGTAGGGTGCTTGCTCTTGGTGGGTTTTGCAAGTTGGTAGCAGAGCTAGGTGTTGTTTGGTTGGTAGTGGGATGAATCCCATTTTTTTGGTTCGTACAAGCAAAGGAGGATGCTTATTGTTTCTTAGGGTCAGTGCAAAGCACTTCCACGAAGGTTTTCTTTCCATTTTCCATAGCTTTAGGTTTTATTGACAGAACACATAGTTTTTCACTTAGATACAGAGAATATAGAGATATGCAATGAGGAAGAGGAGAACTGGATGTGCATTTGGAGCAAGCTAAGCACTAGTATTTATTCAAGCTCGAGGGATCATGCAGGGGGTAAAAATATTGATTTAGAGTAATAGAGATTAGGGTTTACAGAGAGTGAGCTGGGTAGAGCTTGAATATCATTCATGAGCATGGAATCGAGGTGAGATCTCCTCAGATGGAGCCTTCGACACCTGCTTCTTTCCACTTTCAGGTAGCTTTGAGGATTCACGCCTCGTCGTCCCCGATTTGACTCTCCTCCTCGCCTTGGAAGCTCACCTCCCCATCATTGACTTCTCCTTCCTCAGATTAGGGGGATCGAAAACCTAGGTTTAATTTAGGGAAGATTTGTCGCCAAGGAATGCACCTTTTTTCTTGTTTTTTCTCAAATCTTGTGTTTGGGAGGTAGAAACGGGATCGAGGAACTAAAATCCATCTCTGAAATCAAGAGAGCCAAAAGATGAAGATGGTGACGTTTTCGTTTCATTTCCTGCACCATGGTTTCTCCACCGGATGAGATGTGAAGGCGCTAAACTTTGCTTGTGGACAAGCTTGACAAGAATCGTTGTAAGGGTGAGAAAGTATCGGAATTGGAGGCGGCGATTTGGGCAAGGTCTCGATCTAGGGTTTCGCATGTGTGGTATTTGTGGGTTTTGCGGAGAAGCATAAAGGAGACAAGGGAGGGCGCGTGGAGTGCGTTGTTTTTGAGGGAGTAGCGTAGTCATTTTGTTGCGTTGGGAGATGAATTTGGGAATAGCACCCAATACCCCTCTTTATTAATCCATTTGCAATTCTAACCTACCCCTTCTGTTTTTTGCAAGACTACCCCATCCACAAAATTTTCCTTATGTTTTTGTAAAAATACCCCCAAATAAAAAGGTAAATTGAAAATTGAATTTTCTTTTTGTTTTGGAAAATAAAATATGACATGGCACTGATTTCATGAAGAAAAAAAATTAAAGTATAATTCAGTTTTAATTTCAAAATGAAATGTGAAAGTTTCTACAGAAACTAAACAACGTCGTCGGCCGAGGTCTCTCTCCCAGCTCGAGGTGTCTCCATCTTCTCTGGCGGAATCCAGGTTTGTTTTGTCCGACAAATTTCACCATTTCCGATGAGAAGGTTTCTCTTCCAGGTATGATATTGATTCAAACTCCATAATCTTCAGCTTTGTTTTTTGCTTGAAACTCTTTCTTCGCCGTTCGAGGTAGATTAAACCCTTCTTCGTCGCGAAATTGCAAGTTTTCCACAGACGGAGCCCTTCATCGGCGCTTGAGCTTCTCTCATTAAGGCCTAAAATTGCCGAAGACAAAGTGTAGGTCTTCGACCGACGTCCCGATTCGGTCGCGATTCCGATTCATCTTCCTCTTCTGTCTATCTCCTTCGAGCCTTATAGGTATGTCAAGTTTTTTAGAGTTCCAGCCATTTAATGCCGTTTTAGGGTTGCTCCGTTTCTGTTCATTTGGTTTTTAGGGTTGATTCATTGTTGTTCGTTTGAGCTGAATTGAAGTGAAGTTAAATGCAATGAATTATATGAACCTGTGAAATCCGTGTTTGTAAAATGAGAATGTCAAATTAGTTTTGTTTTTGTCACAATTGCAGGAATTACCATTGTTTGAACATTTCATGTCAGCGTTGATGAAATATTTGTCGCATCGTATAGTTTTATTGTTGAAATGATCAATTAGAATGTCAGTTTTGTGAAATATTGTTGTGTTTTGAAATTTAAATGTTTTTATTTGCCTGACATTATAGCTCTCTTACTCTTGCAACTTTCTTGTCTTCTCGTGTGATCTCTACATCTGAGTATGTTCAGTTAGGTGCTTAGAAAAAGCTTAAATGTTGATATTTTTTGTTGTTTGTCTATCTCCTCCAATGCAGCTGAAGTGGTGTAGTTTTCCATATTGAAACGGAGGAAATTGAAATGGGTAAAAAGGTAAATTTTGGTTAACTCATTGTGTGTAGTTTTCCATAGTTCACATCCTATCATGTAGTTTTTAAGTATATGTTCCTTTTGTATTTATTGACCTTGTATAATTTGTATTTTTTAGGGTCATTTATTGAGATTTGAAGGGGAAAAGTTCATCGGCAGAGTCAATCAAAATTGTCGGCGTGAATTGCTGAAACTTATTGAGAAATGTCTCTCCCCTGTGGACTGGCAGAGGATAATAGATGGTCCATTTGGACCTACTGTGAAGATGGTTCGTCGACAAACCTTTTTATGCCAGCTTGTACATTACGTTTTATTCCGTCAAGTAGAAACGAGGAAGTTGTGGGAGACGTGGTATGACCTGCAAGGACAGTTGCAGCATTTTTCAATGAAGGAATTTGCACTTGTGACGGGGTTATGCTGTCGCATAATGAATGATAATGAGTTGAACCCGGATAAAAATGTCGTGAAAGAGTTATTTGATGTACATAATTTGACGTTGGGTGAGCTAGAGTCATTATTTATGCGTACACAACTTGATAGCCCTTTGAAGTATAAGATGGCATTATTGATTTTATTAGAGGGCGTCATTCTTGGGGTTGAGAAAAAGGTTCGCATAAGCACGGGTCGTGTCAAATTATTGACTGATATCGATCGATTCACGAAATTCCCATGGGACAGGGTTAGCTACATTGAAACTCACCAGAGATTGAGTTCAACGGTGAAGAATAGATTGGAAACGGTTGAAACAAGCAGAGACTCAAGTGCAAGGTTGGGTTACAAACTGAAGGGGTTGCCAATGGCCTTTCAAGTAACATGACAGGATGTAATGTATATTGTTTAGAAGTTGGTATTGTAGTTACAATATATTGACGGTTTAAGTTTCATACTGACAAGACAAAATGTGGTTCAAGTTTGGCTATTTAAAGCTGTTAAACCAATTACTTCAGCGTTTGCACATTTGGTGGATAAGGAGGCCTACCCACGCGGTCTACGATGGTCATCAGATTCACAACCTGATGCGACGGCTGTGGAGTCTTTCTTGGGGAAGGCCACATCCCATTTTATTCCAAATGTGGTGTTAATAGAGGAAGAAGCTGAGGTGGAGGTCTTAAAAGAATGCAAATTTGATGGGGAAGTGAAGGACACTTACTTTGACAAGGCAGTTGAGAAATTTTTGGTAAGTAATAAGAGGTCTATCAATGGTAGAAGAAAAGGAATGAGTGATTCGGACCCTGCCCCTGCTGCGAAGTCCTCAGGCCTGGATGCAAGACAGGTGATGTGCGCTATGAAAGAGCTTCATGAGCGTATGATTAATTTGGAAAACCAAGTGGATGCAGGATTTAGTGCTATGAATAAAACCTTTGGCATAATGGAACAGATGATCAAGAAGAGGGTATTCAACAACTCAGGTTCAACAAATGATGAAGAAGACGACATTGAACAAGAGGAAGGGGAGGTAAGATAACTGTCAACAATCGTTATTAAGTTTTGTTTGGGAACTTAGATTTTTATTTCGTGGAAGCTCAAGCATTTTTTCTTGGCGGAATGTAGAATAGTAATGTCATTTTAAAAAGTTAAAATGTCACTGTTTTAAACTTGAGATTGACATTTACTTATATTTATTGTAAGTTAAAGCTTTTTTTTTGACAAACATTATAACAGGAATGTCGTAGTTAGTTAATAGAAAATCAATATTTATAAGTTGGATGGATGCATAAAGCTCTATTTTTGACAAACATTATAGAATGATGCACTTACTTATTATTCTTGTGAGTTAAATCTAATTTGTAATTTATTGAAGCAGAATGTTGTACATGGTCGTGATGAGGATGTCGAAATGGATAGAATGGGGGGGTCTGATTCAAATCCCCTACAGGATGACTATGATGAAGGTGCCATTAAAGTCGACAATGTAAATTTAGGATATATGGTTGTTTATCGAGAGCAAAAGGATGATGAAGATGGTGCAGTTCAGAGAGATGATGTTGAGGGTGCAGTAGAAGATGAGAAGAAAAATGGAGAAACGATGACAAAAGAAGAGATGATAAGAAAGAAGGAAAGCAAGTTGCAAGGAAGACTCGTTCAAAAAAGAAGAAGGATGATAAAGATGGTACAGTTCAGAGAGATGATGTTGAGGGTGTAGTACAGGACGAGGGGAAATATGGAGAAACGATGACAAAAGAAGAAAAAGATAAGAAGGAAGGAAAAGTATTTGCAAGGAAGACTCGCTCAGAAAAGAAGATGGTGATGAAGATGGCACAGTTCAGAATGAGGGGAGAAATAAAAAAGGGAGGACAAAAGGAGTTGAGGTATGCATCAATAAATCTTCATGACATGATGGTCCCTCAGATCACCAACATCTTATTTATGAAAAAACTTATTTGCAGACGCTAGAGGTAGCAACAAAAGAAGCTGAGGTGGAAAAAGACTCTACCAAAGAATCAATTGGAGTCTCAACAAGAAAAACCAGCTCAAAAAAATAATTAATACAACTAGTGAACTGAGGGACCATCCTGTCAGGAAGAGAGGACTGTCTAGAGAAGCCGATAATCCCAAACGATGCAAGGTTTCAACGTCCAAAGGTATTTCAGACACGAATAGATTATGCTGTTGGTTAGACTCGAAGGAAAGGTTAGGAAGTTGTCCCTCATGTCTTGATTATATGAACGCGTGTTTGCGATGTTAATTAAACCATCTTATGATGTAGTGAGGAAATTGTTTCTCCAACTGGAGAACATCTACAGAAGATTTTTTTTTGAGAAATTGTTGCAACCAGTGGGGTGGCTGAGTTCTCAGATTAGCCTCTTTCATTATTTATATAAATTATCGTGGCATGCAACAAGTCTTAAATTTCTGGTATGACATATATTTTTGGCTTGTAGCACTTGGACGAATGTATGTATTATCTTGGCTGTCGTGTGCGTGACAAACCAGTGGCAATATTGGACACCTTTTTTCAGCATAAGTTGGACAAGGAAATGAATAGATGGTTTTCAGATAAGCAAAGTTATGTTTCTGATCGATCTAAGATGATATACCTACGTGGGGAACTGCCTGCACTTTATGGGAAGGATTGGAAGGACGTGGATCGTATATACCTCCCCTTCAATTTCAAGGAGAAACATTGGATAGCTCTGGAGATACAACTAAGTAAATGGTGTGTCACTGTATACGATCCCGACGTCAATTTGTTCAAATTGTCAAAAGTCCATAGGTTCCTTGCAGGGTTGACATATATTCTTCCTGTCATGGTAGCACAATATGAGCCCTTGCAAACAATTTATGAAGATAAGGGGGAAAATCCCCTAAATGTGACTCGTGTTCCTACATTGGAGAGAAACAAGAGAGGGTAAGTTGTTTACATAAATTGTTCATTTTTTGGTGTGAAATTCGTTATAATATCAGGAAACCAACTACATTTTTTACTTGTGTGCAGGGGCGATTGTGGCGTCTTCACGATCAAGTACATAGAAATGCTAAGTTTCGGACGTCAAAACATCGTGAACGTGGGTGACAAATTTGTGGATCAGTACAGAAAAAGGATAGTCGTTAGTATTTTCGATATGAACTGGTTTGACTAGTGGATGAGGTTGTATGATTCCTTGTAGTTGGTATAGTGTTGTATGATTCTTTGTTGGGTGGTTTTCGCTAGAATTGACTTGTCTTGTTGACAATAACTTGTGTTGGAAAACAATTAATTTTGGTTGGTGCATTTCTTGTTTGCTACTTCGTTGTAGATGCATACTTCCTGTCAGTGTTGTTCATAATTCCTGCAAGTGAAGTTTCTTTATAATTTCCGTACATATGTTTTTTGTCACATTGTATAATCATATTATCGGAAATATCCTTTTGTTTTTGTTGTTTTAGGGTACAAAATTATTCTTTAATATTATTTGTTTGTGTGTACCATTCTGTTGACCTTTTTAATAATATTTAATTTGGAATAAAAAGGGTAAGACATAACCCTGTTTACCTTTCTTCGAAGTTCGAATGCTCGCAAAAGGCCCTCCGTGTTTACCTTCCAAAATTCCCTCCAAAAGAAGATAATTTCTTCTTCCCCAAAAGGCGACTCTGCAAACATCCATCATTGTTATCAGACATTTTCTTCTTCCCCAGAAGGTGACTCTTCAACTCCTCCATCTTTCTCTATTAACGCTAGACTCGATTTTTGCTTACTCTTAAAGGCCATTTTTTCTTACCAAGTCCATCTCCACATTTTCTTACTTACTCCCTCCATCTTTCTCCATTAACGCGACTCTGTAACTCCATTTTTACTTACTCGCCCCTCCCCGAACTTTTCCTTCACCTCTGAAGCGCGTTACAAAAGAACCCTAGAAAATGGCAGTGCTTAGAGACCGTAAAGAATCGAGCCCAAAGAAGAGTGGAGAGAAAAGGAAGAGAAAAGAAGACGACAGACAGGTTAGAAAGAAGAAGAAGCAGAGAGACGAAGTGCGTGTGAAAGGGGAAAAAACTTCTGACAGTAGCATATGAAAAAAAGCCGCGAAGGGCAGGTCGAGGCCAAAAGCGAAACCAGTAAAGGGGAAAAAACCCTTAATCTTTAAAGGGGATGTAAGTTGTCTATATTTTTTGTTTAGGGCTTAGGGTATTTTTTCAATTGTCCTGTCACCCGTCTGAAATGGTTTACTTTGTATCGGGAGTGTTTTTTTAGGGTTTTTTGTTTTTTCATCTGTCGTCTGAGGCTTCTCAAATGGTTCGATTTCGTTTGTTTATGGTTATTTTCATTTGGCCTGCAGATTAGGTACAGTTATTTCAGAGGTGAACCTTTCTACGGAAGAATTAACATCAACTGTAGGGTGCACTTTGTTCGTGAGATTGAAAACAAGTTGACACATGCGGATTGGCAACGGGTTTTGGATGGCCCGTTTGGAAAAGTTTTGAAAATGTTGCAGCAGGTATCATTTTCTTCACAGACATTGCATGCAGTTCTATTTAAGCAACTTGAAACAAAAAAGAAGTGGGAGTCTTGGTATGAGGTGGCAGGGAAAGAGTTGAGGTTTTTGATTAAGGAGTTCTCTCTCATAACTGGACTGAATTGTGGTGAACTTCCATTTCTGGATACTAAAGCTGACGGGCTAATAATGGAGCAATTTTTTGGTAGTCCTGGTGGTCCTAAGACGACAATACAAGATGTTTACAACAGATTTAAAGAACATCGTGAGTTGGACAACTACAAACTCAAGTTGGCACTGTTGTTGATAGTTAAGGGTCTATTGTTGGGAGGGGATAAGAAGAGGCTAGTGAAGCCGATGCATGTTAGGCTGCTGGAGAATATGGATAACTTTTGGGATTGTCCATGGGGAAGGGTTGCTTATGAAGAGCTTCACAAGTCATTGACCACAACATTGGCCAAAAGGATGCAAACAGTAGAGAAAGCAAAGCTACTCTCTAACGCACCAAGAATTCCATTATCCATTCAAGGCATGCCAGTTGTGTTTCAGGTAGTTTTAATGCTTCAAATATTAATTACTTTATGCTATACTATGACATGATATTTGAGTAGAGGGTGATAGGATCATGGTGAATATGGAGGAAGTTGTTTGTTGTTTGATTGATACAACATACTAGTTTTCCAACATACTTTTGTTTGCATTCCAGATAGTTTTATGGTGATCTGATCTAAATTTTTAATGGTTGAAATATGAATTACTGAGTGTGTTTTATTTGCAGCATAGTAGTATACTTTATGCTATACTATGACAGGATATTTGAGTATAGGGTGACAGGATCATGGTGAATATGGAGGAAGTTGTTTGTTGTTTGATTGACACAACGTACTAGTTTTCCAACATACTTTTATTTGCATTCCAGATAGTTTTAGGGTGACCTGATCTAAGTTATAGGGTGACAGGATAAAATGATTTAATTTATCTTAATTTGCTAATTATCAAACCGCTTGTTATTGTAGATATGGGTATGGGAAGTTGTGCCAACATTTGGTCTCCAATTTGCATCAAAGTTGAGTGAATTTGCAATGCCTCGAGGTCTTCGTTGGTTTTCAGATGAAGCTCCTGAACATGGAGTGTTGGAGTTGTCTTTGGCTGTTCCTACACATGTGGTTAAGCCCAGTCTTATTCCCGATGAGGATGAGGTGGATAAGCTATCCGACTGCTACTATGTTGTTGAAAATGATGACCCGCATTTTGACAAGATTGTGAAGGAAGCAATGAAGGGTTTGAAAAAGAAGGGGAAGGGGAAGCAAGGAAAAGATGGAGCGAGCCCGAGTAATGCATCTGTGCATTCATCAGATGTGATAAGTCAAATGTTCAGAATGATGAAGAGGATGGAAAAAGGAGTGCTTGACAGGATGGAAAGGCTGGAAAAGAGGGTATCAAAGGAGGAGGAGGTGCCTAAGCTCAAGAGTAAGGGGAAATTTAAGAGTTATTCGGATGAGGATGATTTTGAATCCTATGGTGAGTCTGATGAGGAAGATGAGGAAGTTTATAAGGATGACCAGGAAACAGAGGATGAGGGGGTGGAGGATAAAGAGGTTGAGGGTGTTTTATTTGAGAGTGATGAGGTTGAGAGTGAGGATGATGATGATGATGATGATGATGATGATGATGATGATGATGATGATGATGATGATGATGATGATGATGATGATGATGATGATGATGATGATGATGATGATGATGATGATGATGATGATGATGATGATGATGATGATGATGATGATGATGATGATGATGATGATGATGATGATGATGATGATGATGATGATGATGATGATGAATTTGGTGATTGGTATGAGGGTAATGACAATGAAGAACTTCGCCAGGGTGGTGACAAACCGAAGGAGAAGGACAAGGTAGAACCTGATGAGGAAGTTTCTGATGAGGATAATGAAGTTGGTGACAATGAGAGTGATGGTGAGGAAGTTTCTGATGAGGATAATGAAGTTGGTGATAATGAGAGTGATGGTGAGGGTGGTGACAAAGAGGTTGAGGTTCAGGAGGCTGAGGTGGAGAAGGTAGAGGTTGAGGTTTAAGAGGCTGAGGTTCAAGAGGCTGAAGTTCAGTAGGCTGAGGTGGAGAAGGTAGAGGGTTGAGGTTCAGGAGGCTGAGGTGGAGAAGGTAGAGGTTGAAGGCAAAGAGGTATGAATATGCTCATATGAAAATTATCATATTATCATCACTACTATGACATTATTATTTGTACGAGGTGACAAGATTTCTAGTGTGTGATGGGAGTTTTTATGTTTTACAAGAAAAGTCTGGCATGGTGACAGGATTTGTACTCATGTATGACATGGTTATTATGATTGCAGGATTTTGACAATTCCATTGAGGGTAACAATGATGTTGAGGGTGCGTATGGTGTTATGGCCATTGTCAAAGACCTAAATGAAAATGATGGCGTTGGTGAAAAGGACTAGGAGCAGGATTTTACTAACGACATTGAAGGAGCACCGAAGGCTACCCAATAGGAGCTAACCCCAGCAGAGGTTGAGGAAAGAGAGGAACCTCTTTCAGTGCTAGCCGCTGTGGTTGCTTCATCCAGCAAGGCGAAACCCAAAAATAAACGAAAGCAGCATCCCCAACCGAAGAGGGTTCCTCCTAGTCGTATGGTGAAGCCATCCGCCAAAAAACTAACACCTTACACAGATGAGAAAAAGGGGAAAACTGTGAAGAAGATAACCAAGAATTCACAGGTGAATGAGATGACTGATTTGCTGAAATGGATGAATGATGAAAGGTTAGTATCTCACGGATTTAATAATGTTCAACTATCTTTCATGGATTTAATTATGCCTTCTTTATTTTTCAGCTCTGAGCCAAGAGTTGGACTGTGTGGTCAAGAGATGGACAAGGACTGGTTTGGCCTAATACTGGAACCAAAAGCTTGGCTGGAAGATGGTGTAAGCTATTTACTTATGATGTCAAATTAGTTTACTGTTGGGATTTGTTGCAATGCCTGACAGGATGAATTATATTTTTTGAAGCAAATCGATGAAGTTTGTTGTTATATCCGTAAGGCGCTTTTGGAGTCCAAAGTTAAAAGCAAGGCCATAATATTGGACATTTTCTGGCCTGCTGATTATACGGATGCATAAAGATATTATGTCCAAAATAATAGTACTGTTCCACCTGCATCTGAACGTGCAATTGAATACTTTAGGGGAGATCGGCCTAAACCTTGTGGGTCCAGTTGGGATGATTTGGACTTCATTTATGTCCCCCTCAACATCGATAACATGCATTGGGTGGCTGTAGAGATCGATCTGCAGCAATGGCAGGCAAATGTATATGATTGTAATGTGGATTTGAACACTAACTTGGGCGTAGAGACATGGCTGCATGGGGTTTGTCGGTTTCTTCCTCACTTCATGACACAATACCCGCCGCTTGCCAAGAAATTTGAACATCGGGGTACTCAAGAGATTAAACTTGAGAGAATTCAAGGATTGAAGCAGAACAAGCGTAGGTAAGTCGAAATATCAATCCCCTTACCAATTTTACTATATACTTCATCTAAGTAACTTTATTGCATTTTGTTTTTGTAGTCATGACTGTGGGATATACACTCTAAAACACATGGAGTTGCTCAGTGCTAGTTGGAAAAATCTTGATATTGTGGCAGACAAATTTATTGACAGCTCCAGCAGCGACATGGCTCACAGCGTGTTTGACGGAGTGTGGAGGTCGAGACTAAGGAACTCCATCGTTTAAATTGGATATTTGGATGTTCTTTTTGGGGTTTGGATGGCATTTGCTTAGATTACGTACAATTGGATGTTTTCGAAGACATTTGTTTATATTACATACAATGTTACGACAACTTGTTTAGATTACATACAATGGCAGTTATGTACGTGTAGGTTAAATGTCAGTTACATGGAAGTTACATGACACTTAAACGCCATTCGCATGATAGTTGTGTCAAATAATATAGGGACATTAACTGACTTCATAATATACATATTAAGAAGTAGCATGACAAGATGAATCTAAGAGGAATGTGGGATACACAACTAACTGTAACAGGGTATTGGCTCTACTAACTCCTTTTTTTAGAAGAGACAATAAAAAACTCCAAACCGTCATGAAATTAGCAAGTCAATGCCCACCAACTCCAATTTACGCTGATTAGACAGGATATCAGTGACAGGACAAGATATTAACACAAGTAATTAAATTAAGAATATATTAGAGCATCGTCATAAATGTATCCGTAACTGCCACCAACCCAAAAACCCCTTTATATACCCCTTCATACGAAGTCATATTTCCTCATCCACAATCCAGGCAAACATCTTCCACCTTACCCTAAACACCAAATTCCCTATGCTTCTTTCGTTTTCCATGGCTGATCAGCCTAACGATCACAGGGTGTTTGCAATTGTCCATACCGGAGGGAGAATCATCCCTTCAAGGGGAGCAATGGCCAAGATTTCGACCCATTACTACCAAGGCGGGAGGATCCAAAACTGGAGTCCGTTGGCTGAAATGGTACAGGATATTTGGTGGCTGGTCAACCAACTATTCCAGTTTAACAATTATGAACGAGACGCTTCGTACTTCTTCGAAGTTGTGCCCCCCGATGGCGTCCCTCGTACCTTGAGGGCCTTACAGAACCGCGGAGACGCAACCGTCCTTGCCGCCCAAGGTAGAACCGTGGCGTTCATAAACATATATGTCTTCACCGGAGATGCTGTTTAAGAACTTCCGTAGCGCGACGGCCTAGATTCATCTGTCTCCTCCGCATCAATGTTTATGTAATATTTAGTATTTTATGAAGTAATTTAGTGTAGGGACTATGTAATTTAGTGTAGTATTTAGTATGTTATGAAGTTTGTTACTGTATGAATATATAATGTCAAGTAGGAACCTGATAATGTCATATAATGACTACATATTGTCAGGTAAATGTCAGATTGTCAAATGAAGCATGTTATGTATTTCTTTTTTATATAATATAGTATGTTATGGTAATGTCGCATGGAATAGTACTTTATGACAAGAAGGACGACATGCCAAAACAGTTAGTATGACAGGCCCAAAAAAATGCCATATTCGGCCCAATTTCTGATCGGTTCCTTGGAGCACACAATGCCATATTAGGGCCAATTTCGACCGGTTTAATAATATTATAATAAGAACTTGTTATGAACCCGGTTTAACAGACTATTATATATACAATTTCTGAGCGGTTCCTTGACTTCATTTCATCTATCTCAATTTGGGTAAGTTTTCTAGGGTTTATCGGGATTGAACAGCCGAAATCAAATTGACCCCATTTCAACCACAATCAACACCAGTTCACTCACGAAAAAGGAAGTCCAGGTATTATTATACATTTAGCATGGTTATTTTTAAATTGTTTCGAAAAGTTTACCTTGGATTCGAACAGATGGAGTTGCTGAAGTGGTATTCTGAGTTCAATGAAAGTCTCTCTTTGGAACTGGGTATGATAATTGCTTTATCATATTGCATCAAAGTCCTCTTCTGTGTGGTGCTGTTAATAGGATGCCGAACAATGTGATTGATATAAGCTCTGAATCCCACTGTGAAGAAGACACCAGTTATAGCAATTGGAGTACTGGAGAGTACAACAGTGGAGACCACCCAATTATTCTTGAAGATGATGGAGATGTTGATGATGATGTTGGAGTTGTTGTAGCTGAGCCAGCATCAGCAATACGACATGCCCAAGCTTTTGCATGTGACAAGATTAATAGTTTCGTTGTTTTCATGAAACAAACCAATGTCCAGGGTGACTATCGTCTGGTAGGATTACTTCATAATATCAACTTGCAATGCACTTACTGCTATGCAGGGTGTCCCGAGCAAACATGCTATTAAATTCTTGAGTGCTGCAAGAATCACTAAAGTCATCCTAACATTCTTGAGTGCTGCAAGAATCAAGAATCACTAAAGTCATCACTAAAGTCCCGAGCAAACATGCTATTAAATTCTTGAGGGGTTAGGACAGTTTCGTCTGTATTCTCTCCGTGACGGGATTCTTTTCTTCCTTGGTCTTCCTGATTTCCTCCTAACATTCGGGGGCAAACATGCTATATTCAAGACCGTGTCAGGAATTTCCCAACGCTCAAATGCAGGAACCGGATATATAGTTTCCTTGTACACTTCCTTCCACATTTCAGCAGTAAAGAGGGGATGAACAAGAGTGACAGGATCCACACCACAATCCTTCGCAGCCGCTATTGCATGCGCACAAGGAATTTGGTCAACTTGGAAGACGTTGCAGTAGCAGGTTCGAGCATACAGATTTACCAAGAATGTAGTTCCATTGTCATGTACTTGAAACTCATATTGATTTAGCCTACTCACAACCATTGTCAACGATTTCAAATAATTACCTTCTAGCTCACGACAAACTGACGGGGTCAGAACACCAAAATGTCGCTCTCCCTTCAATCTCCTGTCACAAAACCACTGACTCATGACATTCAATATACCATCAAGCAACCCAATCAACGACATTCGACGCGGGCCCACTAAGCGACTATTAATGGATTCCGCATTGTTGGACGTCATAATGTTGAATCTGTTTGCGGGCATATGCGACCTTGTCCACGCTTCAAATCCAACACCCCTGAGGTAGGTACCGACTTCCGGAGACTGGTTGCAAAGTCTTGCAAATTAACGATTGAATTCTTGTTTGGTGTACGCTTGATTTGCCTTTTGGTATAGAATCCACAAGTCATTTCTTTTAAACCTCGTCTTCACGTTACTCCATAGGTGAAGTGTGCAACAACCATGCTATGCGAAGATATAGCGCTCTCTTAAACCTTTGTATATGCTTCCATGACGATCAGACACAAATACGAGGTCATGATCGTCGGCAACAACGGAGCGTAGGTGTCGGAAGAAATATGACCATGAACTGTCATTCTCGCTGTCAACAATAGAAAAAGCCACTGGATATATTTTTCAGTTTCCGTCTTGTGCCACTGCAACTAGAAGTGTGCCTCTGTACTTTGATCCTAGATGGGTACCATCCACAGTTATGACCTGCAATAGTTTTCACTCAGCTTTACAAAGTGACATATGCTATAATGTACTGTATCAATTTGATAATAGCATCGTGGAACGTGACAAAACTGCATTCCATTGCGCCAAGCACCCAAGCTGATGAAACAATAATTGAATCGACGATTAGAATCTACTTCAACATGTGTGACTATCCCTGTATTCATCCTTTCGAGCATGTACATGTATCCATGAATCCTATTGTAGCTTTCTTCAGCTGTGCCTCTTATCCTGTCAATGGCGGCTAAACGTGCTCTGTTTGCCTTGTCGTAACTAACTGCCACTCCCATCTTCTTCATGATGTCTTGAATTTAGGCAGCACGAGGTCCAGGACATGTACCGGTTGTGTTAAAGCTATAATAGGATTGTATATGTAATGTGCTAAGGTTAGTTCATATACATGCTCATAAATATATATGATCGTACTGACAAGATTGTTTACTTACCTTGACATAATATGGTCAGCAATTACGCTTGAACTTGCATGTCTGTGGTGGTTATGCTTTAGCTTCATGCCACATGTATGTTGTCCATAATACTTCCTTACTTCAAACAATCTTGTGCTGCCAAGAGCGGTCCCACGACAAAAAAATATGCAACTAGGATCAATGCACCTTATCACATATAACTTCTTATCAAACTTCTGGACTTGCATCTGGAAGCGCCTCTGTAATTCCATTAAGGATAAACGATCCTTAAGATCCTTCTTGTAATTGAAATGCTCTCCAACTTTTATTTCCAAATTATTGCCGCTCACCCCATTATCCTCCATTGGCTCTTCCAAATCATCCAATTGTCTTTTACTAAACTGTTTGCTACGATAGTACTCGGCTTCAATCTCTTGTAGAACTTCCTCATCAATGTCTATGAATAAGTTGTCGACTTCATTAGTGTCATCCAACAATGGCCCTTCTTCAACATCTTCCTCAACATCATCCTCAAAGTCATCCCAGTCAAAATCTCGCCCAACGTCTTCCCCATAATCACTCTCAATGTCAATACATTCATGTATTATTTTTGTTCATGTGGAAGACCTTGTTTCTCTCCCATCAGTTTCCGAGTCTGCCTCAGATTGGCTCACCAAGTCAACTATTTGTACTTCCCTATTGTTTACACGATAAATTTTTGGTTTCAGTTCATACATGTCACAATCAACTATGTTCAGTAAAGCTTCAGTGGGACAATTGTCGCTTACCATATTGCTCTTGTCGGATTTGGTACCAATCCTGCTTGGATGGAAACCTACCATAACCTCGATCTCTACCTCTTGAGTTTGTGTTAAAGGTGGCAGAGTCAAACACACTGTGATGTCCTCGTCATCACTTCTACTTGGATGACCAGCCATCACAACCTCGGCCTCTGGCTCTTTGTTTCCCTTCTTTTTCATACTCGCATATAACTCGATAGGCCAAATGTTATCTTATGATTGCAAGTTCAAAATTTTGAATGCATCAAGGTCCTCGTCATCTTTGACATCGATTGGTTGTAGCAGTGGTTTCCACGGTGACAGATATTTTATCTCCAATTCATCTATCTCGTCAATGCATTTAATCTTCTCAGCCAACTTTTTCCTCAAATTTGAGTAATTCATATCTGCATACAAAAGAAGTCCTGTTGTCGTTATGATCCCATCAAAAACCCACTTGTTTCCCTTACATGTCCATTCACTACCTGTTTTCAGAGTCAAGTAGTATGCTCTTGAACTTGTTATACGAACAAAAAGCAAATAACTTAACACCGACATTAAAGGGTTTTCAAGCCATAATAAAGGGTTTTCAGGCTGGCAATTTTGATAATTCTATTGATGGTAGTTACATTTGTAGGGAAAACAAATATTCTATAATCAAGGATAAACGGGAGCTCAACAAGAAGCTGAAAGGTTGTTCTCTCGTTTAGGGAACCACAAAAGAATGTCTTGTAAAGAAGAATATGAACGTGAAAGTCATAACTCACCCATTATTAAATTTCTTCTATTCCAAAGACATTGAAGACGCTGCATAATCTTTTTTGAAGATTTGTGGATTTAAGGTCTTGTGGTGTTACGGTGGCTTTGTGCAGGTTTACAAGTTGGGTTCTGCTTGGATGACAACCTAACACGTGGGTAAAGGGGTAGAAATTGAAGGGAAACTTGTTAACTTTTAGAGGGAAAATAGATGTTAAAAGATGGTGTGTACTACATTTTCATAAGTCATATCAGGTAAATAGTTATGAATCAATATTCAATAGCGAATGACATGCCCAAAAATTGAACAAAAAAACCTAAAGAAACCTAAGCGGGGACCCCCGACGATGTTCCTTCTCATTTTCACTCAACAATCCCTAAACCCTCTCTGTTCGTTTCGCATTGGGTAGCAAAGATCCTTCACTGCTGCGCCGAACTTGAAGGTAACCCTCTTTGTTTATTGTGTGATTTTCATACTGGATCAATAAGCAAGCATGTATCACTGTGTTTTTGGCTGGAAATCATTCTTTGTTTCTGCAGTACTCGAGTACAATGTCATCCAGCGACACCTCAAGTTATCAAAGCGGGGACCCCCAAAAATATGAACATCCACCTACATCTCCTACACCTTCTCAAATAGAGGAGAAGTTGCAAGAAGAGTTAGACATGTTGCTAACGAGTAGCCCACGTTCCAACATGTTGGGTGAAATAATCACACGCCTACGTACTGAGATACATGAACTTGGACAAAGAATTATGGAACTCAATACAAGTGAGATGCAATTAGATCATGCAATTTGGCGACTAAATGCAAGGGTGGCAGAACTTGAAGCTGAAAACAAGACACTACACTCCCAGGAAAACTTCAGGAACCATGTCATAATTCCTATTTCTGTGTTTGGTGCTGGTCTGATTCTAGGGATTAGTGCTTTCAGCATTTCTAATCGAGCATGTAGGCTTGGTTGAGGATGAATTGACTATGAAGTATATACCTCATGCTTTTGTTGTTTTTTATGTCAAAGAATTGACTATGAAGAAGTACATACATCGGGTTGCCTCCCGGACAACGCCTTGGTTATTGTCATGGCTCGACATAATACTCAATCTCCTCAACTCGGGTTGCTCCTATCACTTGAACTCCTGAGGTCTATATCAGGGGGATGCTTCTTTGTGTGCTCTATGTTGAGCCTTTCCCCCATTTCCCTGCACTTCCTGATGGGTGAACCGCTGTGTACATCCATGATTGCACTTGCCACCTTTAGTTTGATTGATCAATCATTGATTATTCCTAAATCTCAATCCTCATGAATGTCCTAATCCCTATTCTAAATTAGTTACCAGTCCAACTAGTCCTGATAACCCTAACTATTAAACAATCATGAAACTATCAAGATAAATCTAACAGCAACAATGAATTCAGGAATAGATAGGTGTATGCAATACTCAACGACCCGTCAGCATTTCACATACAATTAATTCTCTACACAAACTAAGAGATCAAGATTCTCAACCAGTCTCCTCCAATCCTTAGTAGTATGATCAATAACAATCTCAACAGGTTGTATAGAAAAGGGGAACCAATAGCATAATACTAATCTTCTCTAGGTTGTCAGGCTAGAGGGAACTACTATTAACAATCTATTTGATATCATAATCAACAAATCAAGAGGAATCGATATACGATCAATGAGATTAAGCACGAGAGAGAATTAAAACAATCATAGAAAGAGTAAAGAACTAAACTAAGAAAAGGGAAAAGATGAAGAAAAGTAGAACCCAACTTGGGGAGCACCCAACTTAGGGAACACCCAACTTACCAAAACTAATGTTCTAAAGGAAGAATATAAAGACTTTTCTAAACCTAATTTCCATAAGATAGGAAATAAAATCTAAAACGAAATAAACGGAAATAAAGGAGAAAATAAATAAATAAAATAAAATAAACTCCGGACGGAAAATCCGGAGTGAGACTCCGGGCGAAAAATCCGGAGTGAGACTCCGGATTCGCTGCCGCGCTATTCCGCAGTCGCGAAAATGTGATTCTTGCTCTCGAACGGCTTCAGCGATGGGATTTTCCGCGGGCACGGAATTATTTCCGCGGTCGCGGAAATGTCTTCTTTCGGCTCCGCGCTCTCGCCTTCACCGCGGTCTCTTCAATTCTCCTCCGCGGTCGCGGCTCTTGTCTTCTTTCCTTCGTGTGGCTTATCCTTCTATTTTCCTTGGTCTCCTCAAGTGGTCTACTCCTCGTCTTCTGAATATCTTCATTTACGCTTATCCAAACCACCATATCCACACTCCTTCTACTCAACTCCATACTCATCAGTTGTGCTCTAAACCCATACAAATGGCACCCTAAACACCAGTAACAACTCATAGATAAGCACTACAAAGTAGAGCTGATCAGCGACTTAGGTAATAAGAAGGTGGCTTGGACCAACATTAGGCTGGGGTAATATGAAGTCAAGAGTGATGTGAGTTATATGTGAGCCCATCTATTAAAAAATGAAATGAGTGGCTTGGTGAAAACCCGAAAGGGCGCCTTGGCAAAATGAGTGAAAAGAAGAAGATTGATTATTAGGAATCATCATTTTACCTGGCATGGTGACATAAGAAGAGGTGATATAAGGAGGTTTCGGGTAGGTCACTCTGGAGCGATAAGAAGATAGATGGAGGTTAGGATTAGATTTTATTCACTCTATGGTGTTCGGGATAAGCTTGGGGGAAGTACTCTGCTTCCCTTTTAGCTTAGTTGTGTGTGGTGTTGATTGGTGTTGTGTTGAGATTTGTGTTGTGCTGTGCATATTGTATTGGTGCCTTGGAGTTCATTGTTAGGTGCAGTTCTTAGAGGATATGATTTTTCTATGCTTCCTGAGACCTTGGGGATTGATTGGATGAGTAGGTTTCCTTTAGCTTACTCGAGGATGAGCAAGGTTTAAGCATGGGGGAGTTTGATCAGCTCTACTTTGTAGTGCTTATCTAGGAGTTGTTATCGGTGTTTAGGGTGCCATTTATAGGGATTTAGAGCACAACTGTGGAGTATGTAGTTGGAGAGATAAAGTGTGGATATGGTGGTTTGGAGAAGCTAATTGAAGACATTCAGAAGACGAGGAGAAACCACCTGAGGAGACCTAGGAAATAGAAGGGAGAATCCACACAAAGAAGGAGAAAAAGGCTTCTGCCGCGAGCTACTGCGACCAACGACGAAGACAAGAAGAGGCCGCGGCGAGAGGTGAAGCGCGGAGCGAGACATGCCATTTCCGCGGGCGTGGATTATCCACCACGACCGCGGAAAATTCCAGAACTGCATAGGTCGAGAGCACAGATTTAATTTCCGCGACCGCGGATTTGGTTCCGCAGAAGCACACGGAGGCGACCCGGCGGAGATTTTCCGAGTTTTTCTTATTTTATTATTTTCCGGTTTTCTTTCTTTTATTATTTTCGATACTTTAGTTTTATTTCCTTTTAGATGAGGTTTGTGATCTTGGGCTTTAGGTTAAGTCTATTTAACCTAAATTCCATAGCCTCCATTCATCATCCAGACTATTGTCACGTAGTATTTTTCCATTGAGTATTGTTTTTCCTTTGAACTATGAAGAACTAAGCACTTTTGCTTAGTCCGACAATTGAAGCCTTCATTTGATATACGGTTGTGAGATTCTAATTCTATTTCTTTCCCTTTGAATGTATTGAATCTCTTGTGCTTCATCCCATTGATTATTATTGATTTCGCTTGTTGGACGCAACTAGTTGTTATTGATAATTGTCTATTGCTAGGGTTTGGTAATTACTGTTTGAGTTACCTAATTCATGTGTAGCAACTGCAATATTCTAAGAACTGTTTGGGACTAGTTTATTGTAGAGAGAATTAATTGCATGCAATAGTATGACTGTTTGCTACTCTTGCATGTATCTATCGAAATTCCTATGCTCATTGCTGCTATTGAATTGACGCGTGAGGTTTTAATAGTTAGTATTCTCAGGGTCTGTTTGTCCTGTTTATAACTTATGAAAAGGAATAGGAACATTCATAGGAAGAAATTAGAGAGAATCTAGGATCAACCAATCAAATGAATGGTGGATATTTGTTTGGCTAAGTGTTTTTCCCTATTTGATTACAAACTCTTTGCTTTTGTTTCCCTTATTTACTTGTTTGATAACCAATCAACCAAAACCCCCCTTGTTACCTTTGACATACAATTGTGCACTTAGAAAGATTACTTCCTCCCTGTGGGATTCGACCCTTGCTTGCCTTTGCTACTTGTTTAGGTTTGTTTAGGATTATTTTGATTAGGCGCCTCGACATCACCTATCAAATTTAGTTTGATCAGCTCTACTTTGTAGTGCTTATCTAGGAGTTGTTACCGGTGTTTAGGGTGCCATTTATAGGGATTTAGAGCACAACTGTGGAGTATGTAGTTTGAGAGATGAAGTATGGATATGGTGGTTTGGAGAAGCTACTTGAAGACATTCAGAAGATGAGGAGAAACCACCTGAGGAGACCAAGGAAATAGAAGGGAGAATCCACACAAAGAAGGAGAAGAAGGCTTCTGCCGCGAGCTAACGCGACCAAGGACGAAGACACGAAGAGGTCGCGGCGAGAGGCAAAGCGTGGAGCGAGACATGCCATTTCCGCGGGCGCGGATTATCCACCGCGACCGCGGAAAATTCCAGAACTGCACAGGTCGAGAGCACAGATTTAATTTCCGCGACCGCGGATTTGGTTCCGCGGAAGCACACGGAGGCGACTCGGCGGAGATTTTCCGAGTTTTTCTTATTTTAATATTTTCCGGTTTTCTTTATTTTATTATTTTCGATACTTTAGTTTTATTTCCTTTTAGAGGAGGTTTGTGATCTTGGGCTTTAGGTTAAGTCTATTTAACCTAAATTCCATAGCCTCCGTTCATCATCCAGACTATTGTGACGTAGTATTTTTCCATTGAGTATTGTTTTTCCTTTGAACTATGAAGAACTAAGCACTTTTGCTTAGTCCGACAATTGAAGCCTTCATTTGATATATGGTTGTGAGATTCTAATTCTATTTCTTTCCCTTTGAATGTATTGATTCTCTTGTGCTTCATCCCATTGATTATTATTGATTTCGCTTGTTGGACGCAACTAGTTGTTATTGATAATTGTCTATTGCTAGGGTTTGGTAATTACTATTTGAGTTACCCAATTCATGTGTAGCAACTGCAATATTCTAATAACTGTTTGGGACTAGTTTATTATAGAGAGAATTAATTGCATGAAATAGTATGACTGTTTGCTACTCTTGCATGTATCTATCGAAATTTTTGTGCTCATTGCTGCTATTGAATTGACGCGTGAGGTTTTCATAGTTATTTAATAGTTAGTATTCTTAGGGTCTCTTTGTCCTGTTTATAACTTATGAAAAGGAATAGGAATATTTATAGGAAGAAATTAGAGAGAATCTAGGATCAACCAATCAAATGAATGGTGGATATTTGTTTGGCTAAGTCTTTTTCCCTATTTGATTACAAACTCTTTGCTTTTGTTTCCCTTATTTACTTGTTTGATAACCAATCAACCAAAACCCCCTTGTTACCTTTGACATACAATTATGCACTTAGAAAGATTACTCCCTCCCTGTGACCCTTGCTTGCCTTTGCTACTTCTTTAGGTTTGTTTAGGATTATTTTGATTAGGCGCCTCACCACCAAAATCACGATCCGGCATCCACAAGCAGGAACGCATCAACTGGTATCAGAGCCTTTGATCTTGTAAGTCGCTTGTCAAGTTGTCATTTGTTCACAATTTTTTTTCTCCCCCATCATCCTTGCTTCCGCCATTGTTACTCAAACTTTTTTCTTGAAACACATGCTTGTCCCATCGGTTGCACAAGAAAATCTCTTGACCGATTAATTGCTTGATTCCCTAGCGAAAATTGTGTGATTTGCTTTGCATGAAATCTATCGTAATTGATTGATTGATTTGCTTAATTAATTGCTTAAATTTCGTTAATCATATCTTGCATATCTTCTTGTGTGGCCGTTATAAATCTCCAATAATCTTCTCTCTCCTATCGCGATAATCGCGTGATTTCTTTCCTTATTGTTACTTAGCCGTGTTCTTTTAATTTTATTGTTATAAATCTTATCTGAATCAATCTAAAGTCAAAGCAAGATCTCGGATTTGAATTTGAAATTCGAATTTCAAAAGTCAAGTCGCATTTAAAAACAAAATGACGCGACAAATTAAAAAAAAAAAAGGAAAGCCAAAATAAGGCAACCTTCTCCCCTCACCAGCTAGGCTCATCTCTTATCCCTCCACCGTCTAGCGTCACACTTGAAGGTTTGTCTTGTGTGTGCGTGTTGTTTACGCAAGAGGTTAGGACTTCATTCTTTTGGTTTCGTTTGCTTTTGTGCTTGCATATCACACTTATTTTGTGTTTGCCTTAGCCGCCCTCATGGCCAAAAGAACGCGCCTTCCTACGTGAAAACTTGTTACTGGCTAAGTGCTTGCTTGCTTGCTCTTTGGTTGGATTGTCTTTTGTTCATTGTTACTTGGATGTCTGGTCAATTTGTGATAGGAAACATGACGGCCCCTACTCATCCAAGTGGAGACGGAAGTGGTGCCAACGAGAACGCGCCAAACCCATCCTTAGTTCCACAACATGACCAACACAATGAAGAACCAATTTTAGAGCTCTCGGATGAACAACGCGAGATACAGGAGTTGCGATGCCAAGTTGCTCAACTCCAAGCCATGCAGCGCGTCACACCCGTGGTGACCGCGCCGACACAGATGATCCCAATGGATGCGGCGGGAAGACCGTGACACACTGACATTGGTCCAAGCCAACAACGCATGGATAAGGGCAAAGGATTGAGGCCTTCGACCTCCACCCTCCAACCACGTCTCCAACGGATTCAATCAGTCATAGAGAGTCGCCAAGGATACGTGTCACAGCGCGATCGCTATGCACCACGCGCAAATCCTAACGACTACGACAGCGGCTCCGACCGCGACAATGATCTTCAAGGTGAGTATTCTGAGCCTTATGACTTCAATGACAAGTTTGCCCACAGGCAAGTTCAACGCGATGAACCATCCCCCGCACCGCGATACAGCAGAGCGCGCCACAACGCGCGAGAAGCTACTACACCGCGACGACCAAGTCGACGCCCACGGCGGGAAGAACCTCGCGTGAGAACACCTGCCATGACACCCATCCCGTTCGACGTCCGCGACCACCTTGGCCACCAGAGTGCGCTCACACCGCGCTATGGCTCTGATGGCTATGGATCCATGACGCCGACGATCCATGATGATTTTGAGGAGTTCGACGACGAGGAAGTCGAAGATTCAGGTATGATAAATACCGACTCTTATCACCCCCCTCTTGGTGATTGTATTGAGTTGCAGGATCGGCCCACGGACTAGGTTCCGCCACCGCGGCTCCAGGTCCAACCCCAACAGCCACTCTAGGGCACCATGAACATGGCACACGCGGCCAGCGCCGCGAAGAAAGGACGCGCGACTATCGTCAACGCGGCGAGGGAGATGCACATCCGCAACGACAACGACGCATCGATTCCAACGCGCTCTATGGTGAATTCGCACCTCGCAATGTTCCACCAGGTCCCGATACTCACCAACTAGGTCGCATCTTACATCTAGCAATGCGTCCTTACATGGACGCCCAGTTGACTGCTGTGCATCCTAACGCGCACCAACAACCCCAGATCGCGCCACGCTACCAACGCCATGAAGTGAAGGTAAAAATCGAGCACTTTTTGGGTGAATATGATCCCGCTCTTTTTCTTGAATGGGTGCAGGCCACAGAATACACGTTGAAGTATTGCCATGTGCCGCCAGAGGAGCATGTCAACGCGGCAACGCTATATTTCCGCGGCGCAGCGCGCGTATGGTGGCACCGGTTCGTGGATGATTGCGTTCGCCGCCGTCTCGCGACCATCACACAGTGGCACCAACTTGTCTATGTGATGACAAAGAAGTATGTTCCAGCCGATTACATGAACCAGATGAGGATGGAGATTGCCATGGCTCGCCAAGGCACTAAGACACCTCTCAAGTTCTTTTCCCAATTGGAAGACATGTACTACAAGGCAAGCATTAGCATCGCCCCATCTACGCTAAGAACCAAGTTTTTGAGTGGCTTGAACACACCCATCCGCGATCAACTTGAGATCTTGCCCATCAAAGACCTCAACACATTGACACACACGACGATGCAGGTCCACAACCAGCTCAACCGCCGCAAGCACTCATCTTGGCAAACTCAAGGCCAACGCAGGTATGATCCTAACACTACCCCTTCCCTTACTACTGATGTGTTTGCTCCAGTCTCAGCATCCACCGCGTACAACAAAGGCCGTGACGCCAAGACCGTGATGCCCAACTATAATGCCCCTCACGCGACCACCACGAAGGGCTCCTCACTGAGCAATGAGCGCGCGCGTGACCTTGAATGTTTCAAGTGTGGAGGGCGCGGCCACTATAAAAAGGATTGTCCAAACAACAAGAAGGTCCTCTTCTCCACGATTGTTGTGGGATATGAGTCTTATGAGGAGGAGGAGACCCAGCTTGAGCCAATTGAATAAGGATTCAAAGATGACACCGAGGAGGCCTACACGTGTGAGGCTACCGTGCTCCATGCAGGCACACCATTGAGCCTCGTCATGCGGCGCATCCTCACCGTCAAGGAAGGCAACCTTATTGACCAACGCGAGAATCTCTTCCATACGCGTTGCTTGGTAAAGACCGCGTCCTTGAGTGTCATAATCGATGGAGACAGCTGTTGCAACATAGTGAATGAGAAGGTGGTCAACCATCTCAGCCTGCCGACAACACCTCATCCACAACCATATGGCCTACAATGGCTATCTTCAAGATCAGGTAACATTGTCTCACAGCAGTGTCTTATACCCTTTTTCATTGGTCACTATAATGACACAATTTTATGTGATGTGATTGCAATGGACGCCACCCATCTCTTACTTGGGCGTCTGATAGGGGCTAAAGTCGTGATGCCCAATCAAAGTAAATCCTTACAAACCTAACTCAGTAGAATAGGCAAACAAGGGTCCAATCCCACAGGGAGGAGTAATCTTTCTGACTACACAAGTGTATGTCAAAGGTAACAAAGGTGGGTTTTGTTTGTTTGGTTGCAATTAAACTAAATAAAGTAAAGCAAAGATTGTAATCAATTGGGAAAAAGTACTTAGCCAGACAAATATCGACCATTCATTCGATTGGTTGATCCTAGATTATCTCTATTCCTTCCTATGAATATTTATGTCCCTATTATGAAATAGTTACCAGTTCAACCAGTTCTGATAAGCCTAACTATTAAACAATCAAGAGACTCTCAAGATTCAATCTAACAGTAGCAAGAAGCATAGGAATTAACTAGGATACATGCAACACCATGACCCGTAGCATTCAACACATAATCAATTCTCTACACAAAAAACTAGTCCAACCAGTCCTAGAATATCATGCTTGCTACACAAGATAAGGGATTTCAACCCGAAATATCCAAACCCTAGGAATAGACAATTACTAATATCAACTAGGTGATCAATCTAGTCAAATGAATAAGAATCAATAGGAATAAGTTCAAGAGAGAAGATATAATCAAAAGGAATAGGAACTAGAATTATAATCTCACAACCATATATCAAATGAAGGCTTCAATCATCGGACTAAGCAAAAGTTGCTTAGTTCTTCATAGTCTTGAAACGTCAAACTCCAAAGGGAAAAAACTGATGTAAAACTTAGATACTAAAAACGATCATCAATGTGGTTGCTAGGAATTAGGTTTAAATAACCTAACTCCAAAACCTAATGCCAAAAAGATAACAAACATAGTCTAAAAGGAAATAAAATAATCCTATCGGAATAAAGAAATAAAAGAAAAAGAAATAAAGTAAAATAATAAATCTTCGGATGTTCGGACGAAACACGGCGCGCGTCTGACAAATGGGATTTCCACGACCGCGGAAAAAAGCATCCACGACCGTGGAAAATTCAATCCAAATCTCGCTGCTCTCGACTTTTCCGCGACCGCGGACAATCCTTCCGCGACCGCAGATTCTCGGGTTTTGCTCTCTTCGTCTCTTCTCCTCTCCGCGACCGCGGCGGTGAATTCTACGACCGCGGAGAAACTTCCTGTAGCTTCTTCAAAGCTCCTTCTTCATCTCTTCCTTCGTCTTCTCTTGTGGTTTTCTTCTCATCTTCTTAATGTCTTCTTTTAAGCTCCTCCAAACCACCATATCTACACTTCTACTTCTCAACTCCAATCTCCACAATTGTGCTCTAAACTCATCCAAATGGTACCCAAAACACCGATAACAACTCCTAGTTAAACCCTACCAAGTAGCGCTGATCAAATTCCCCCATGCTTAAACCTTGCTCGTCCTCGAGTAAGCTAATGTAAACCTACTCCTCCAATGAAATCCCCAAGGTCTCAGGAAGCACAGAAAAATCATCTCCACTAAGAACTGCACCTAAACATGAATCTCCAAGGCACCAACACAATACATACAACACAACACACAAGCTTAAAGGAAAGCAGAGTACTTCCCCTAAGCTTAACTCGAACACCATAGAGTGAATAAACATCTAATACTAGCCTCCATCTATCTTCTTATGCCTCCTAGAGTGACCTATCTGAATCCTCCTTATAACACCTCTTCTTATGTCACCACGCCAGGAAAAATGAGGAATCCTAATAATCACTCTTCTTCTTTTCACTCATTTTGCCAAGGCGCCCTTTCGGGTTTTCACCAAGCCACTAATTTCATTTTTCTATAGATGGGCTCACAAAAACTCACATCACTCTATAGCCTATTTTTACCCCAGCCTAATGATGGTCCAAGCCACCTACTTATTACCTAAGCCGCCCTTTCAGGTTTTTGACTTATCCCAGGGTTTATTTATGTCTTTTTTCAATATTTTTGACTTTTTTATTTTTTCTTTCTTCCTCAGACGACTAGCAAGTATAGAACACTCCCCCATGCTTAAACATTGCATTGTCCTGAATGTAATGAAAGACAAAAAAGGTGAAGCACAGGGAAGAGCAGAAAAGTACTCACAACTATCGTCGAGTTGGCTTGGACGTTGAAGTTGTTGCTGGCGGTATATCAATATAAGCACATGTCGCTGGTGTCGCGCCGGTCTTCAAAACAAACTCCACCGTGCAACCAAATAAATCCAATGTAAGGTGTAGTGGTACATCAAAGAATCGGGGTTGCACGGCCTTCAATGAACACAAAAATAGAGCCCAGATGTAATCGTGGTGTGGGCTCTGGTGTTCCTCCTCCTCAGCTGTCGAATGTTGGGCCATCATCATTGCCAAATAAAAAGGGTGGGGCGAATGTCTCCTCCTTGGCAGCATGATGCACACCATCTCTCCATGTAAAATCGGACAGTAAGGCCTTCGGTAGAACTTTTTTTTTTGATGTTTTTTTTTTAGATTCAGGTTGAGGAGACTTACAGTAACTTTTCCGCGACCGCGGAAGAATTTCCGCACCCGCGGAAAAGATTCTGGTATGAGGATTACACCATCTTCGAATTAGCTTGGGTCTCCTACCTGCAGGTTAGTCTAAAGCAAAAACAAAAGCAAAAACAAAACAACACAACACAAGATAAAACATGGAATGAAAAGACAAGAAAAGAAATACATACTTCGGGTTGCCTCCCGAGCAGCGCCTTAGTTATTGTCGTGGCTCGACTTGGTGCTTTCCCACTCAACTTGGGTTACTCACATCAGTTGAACACTTGGGGTCACCATCAGGAGGGTGTCTTTTTGCATCGTCGATGTTGAATCCGACCCTCATCCCGTCAAATTCCATTGTGAGCGAACTGCTTTTCACATCGATCTTTGTACCTACCATGTTCATAAACGGCCTTCCTAGCATTACTGGGGCTGCAGTTTTATCTTGCCCCGTATCCATCACAAAGAAGTCCGCCGGGAAGATCAGCTTGTCAACTTCTACCAGCACATCCTGCACCACTCCCTTGGGATACACGTAAGAATTGTCCTCCAGCTGGATCACAATCCCTGTCTTCTCTAATGGTCCGACCTCTAAAGACTCATACAGTGAGAGAGGTAAAACGTTGATGGAGGCACCCAAATCTAGAATAGCATTTTCAAACATGGTGCCACCTATCTTGCAGGAAATAGTGAACATGCCCGGATCACTGCGCTTCTTGGGCAACCGCTTTTGCAGCATAGCGGATACGTTCTCACTGACTTGGGTCTTCTTTTTCTCTTTCACGGCCTTCTTCTTTTTTATTTTGCACAGCTCCTTCAAGAATTTGGCATAGCGAAGAATACTTTGAACAAGTTTTATCAAGGGAATATTTACCTCGTAGTTGCTGAAGGTTTCAAATAAATTTTTCTCGTTCCCCACCCTTCTGGTGTCCTTCAGCGCCTCAGGAAATAGAGCGGGAAGCTTCAATGTACTGAGTGGAGGGAAGTTGGGGCGCATATAAGCATCATGGATGACTTCGAGAGGATCTAGGGCTCCAGGAGATTTTCCGCTGTCGCGGACGTCCTCTCCGCGGTCGTGGAAGTCTTCGATTATTTCCCCTTCAGCAGAAACTTTTCCGCGATCGCATAAATCTGTCTGCGATCGCGGAAAAGCGTCGATTTTTGGCTCTTCGATAGTAGCAAATCCGCGATCGCGGCCTTCTTCTCCGCGGTCGCGGAAAACTTTTTGTTGAGCTCGACCTTCTTCCACATGTGTTCCGCTCCTCAGCGTTATGGCGCATACTCGCTCTCTCGGGTTTTCTACCATTTGAGATGGTAGTTTTCCCGAGTCTCGGGCTTCTAGCTTGCTCACTGCTATGGAGATCTATCCCACTTGCTTCTCCAAGTTCTGAATACTAGACTTCGTCTCTTGCTGATGTTGGATCATGCTCTGAGTGAGAGTCTCCTGATGCTTGACCACCACTTGAATTTGTGACCCCATGGAGGTCATAGTGCCCACCAACGTCGAGACGCCCTAGGCGAGAGACCGGAACATGTCATCACTGGACATAGATGAACTGGAGCTCTGGCCTTGGGGTCTTTGGTCATATGGAGCTCGAAATTGTTTTTGATGACCCCCAGGCTGCTGATATTGTTGTGCGCAGGGTAGAAATTATGAAGGCCTCTGGTGATATTCTTGATTATCCTAGCGTTGAGGAGTACTCTGTTGATTCCCGTATCTCAAATTTGGGGGATCTCTCCACCCTGAATTGTACATGTTAGAGTACGGATCATATCTTGGCCTTGAGGGGCCATATCCTCCAATAGCGTTCACCTCAGCAGTGGGCTCCTGCAGTGTGAGACATGCATCAGTAGGATGCATCGTGTCATAGCATATCCCACATGATTTGACTTGCTGCTGGTCATCCTTCATCATGCATATCCTCATCATCTCCTTCATCTCAGCCATCTCAGAAAGTATTGAAGCATTGGGCTGAGAGTCTGCAGCCTTGACTGTTTAAGTGCCCGCCCTCTTATTGAACTGTCTTGAGCCCTCAGATAGCTCAAAGAAAACCTCATATGCTTCAGCTGATGTCTTGTTCAAGATGTTTCCTCCACATGTTGCGTTCACCATTCGACGTTCCTCGTCAAGAAGTCCTCCGTACAAATAAAGTACGAGGTCTTGGTCTAAATACCCATGGTAGGGGCAGCTAGAAGTCAGCCTCTTGAACCTCTCGTAGTACTCGTACAACGACTCAGCAGCCTGCTGTTCAATGTTGCTTATGCTCCTCTTCCGGCTGTTGAGCTTAGTCGCATGGAAGTATTTCTCCAGGAAGGCTTTCATCATCTTAGCCCATGTGTCTATGCTTCCTGGAGCCAAATAGTAGAACCAATCATTGGCCACATCCTTTAAAGAGAAAGGAAAGGCCCTCAACTTGATCTGGTCCTCAGTCACGTCTTTTGGCTTTATGCTGGTGCAGACGACATGAAACTCCGAAAGATGTTTGTTGGGGTTTTCTCCACTCATCCCATGGAAGTGGGGGAGTAAGTGGATTAACCCGAACTTCAGCTCCAAAATTTACTCCATCCGCCAGCTCAGGGAATTGCACAGCCAGCGGTTGCTGTTGCAGATTTGGGGAAGTCAACTGCCTCAACGTGGGTGCTTCGCTAGCCATCTCTAATTGTGTACGGGCTGCCACACGACTTCTTGAAATTGTTCTCTCAATCTCAGAATCAAAATCTAACAATGGAATGTCAGTAGCACGGGTGTGGACCATAAGATAGGTCCACACAAAAATTGACACACAAACACACACAAAGAAAAATCAAAACTTGCCTCCCCGGCAACGGCGCCAATTTGATAGGGGCTAAAGTCGTGATGCCCAATCAAAGTAAATCCTTAAAAACCTAACTCAGTAGAATAGGCAAGCAAGGGTCGAATCTCACAGAGAGGAGTAATCTTTCTGAGTGCACAAGTGTATGTCAAAGGTAACAAAGGTGGGTTTTGTTTGTTTGGTTGCAATTAAACTAAATAAAGTAAAGCAAAGATTGTAATCAATTGGGAAAAAGTACTTAGCCAGACAAATATCCACCATTCATTCGATTGGTTGATCCTAGATTATCTCTATTCCTTCCTATGAATATTCATGTCCCTATTCTGAAATAGTTATCAGTCCAACCAGTCCTGATAACCCTAACTATTAAATAATCAAGAGACCCTCAAGATTCAATCTAACATCAGCAAGAAGCATAGGAATTAACCAGGATACATGCAACACCATGACCTGCAACATTCAACACATAATCAATTCTCTACACAATAAACTAGTCCAACCAGTCCTAGAATATCATGCTTGCTACACAAGATAAGGGATTTCAACCCGAAATATCCAAACCCTAACAATAGACAATTACTAATATCAACTAGGTGATCAATCTAGTCAAATCAATAAGAATCAATAGGAATAAGCTCAAGAGAGAAGATATAATCAAAAGGAATAGGAACTAGAATTATAATCTCACAACCATATATCAAATGAAGGCTTCAATCGTCGGACTAAGCAAAAGTTGCTTAGTTCTTCATAGTCTTGAAACGTAAAACTCCAAAAGGAAAAAAATTGATGTAAAACTTAGATACTAAAAACGATCATCAATGTGGCTGCTAGGAATTAGGTTTAAATAACCTAACTCCAAAACCTAATGCCAAAAAGATAACAAACATAGTCTAAAAGGAAATAAAATAATCATACCGGAATAAAGAAATAAAAGAAAAAGAAATAAAGTAAAATAATAAATATTCGGATCTTCGGACGAAACACGGCGCGCGTCTGAGAAAGGGATTTCCGCGACCGCGGAAAAAGCATCCGCGACCGCGGAAAAAGCATGCGCGACCGCGGAAAAAGCATGCGCGACCGCGGAAAAAGCATCCGCGACTGTGGAAAATTCAATCCAAATCTCGCTGCTCTCGACTTTTCCGCGACCGCGGACAATCCTTCCACGACCGCAGATTCTCGGGTTTTGCTCTCTTCGTCTCTTCTCTTCTCCGCGACCGCGGATAAACTTTTTGTAGCTTCTTCAAAGCTCCTTCTTCATCTCTTCCTTCGTCTTCTCTTGTGGTTTTCTTCTCACCTTCTTAATGTCTTCTTTTAAGATCCTCCAAACCACCATATCTACACTTCTACTTCTCAACTCCAATCTCCACAATTGTGCTCTAAACTCATCCAAATGGTACCCAAAACACCGGTAACAACTCCTAGTTAAACCCTACAAAGTAGCACTGATCAGCGTCCATGGCAATTCGATCGTCGCGTGCTTCACGATGGGTATCTAAACACCTATGTGTTTACTTAACACGGGAAGCGCATGACTCTTTTACCAATGTCTCCACATGAGATTTTACAGGAGCAGGTGGAGCGAGATCGCCACAAGGCTTTGCAATCGACCAAGACCGCGGCCACAGCACCGCGACCCAACCCCATATCTGGCGCGTCTTTAACGACCCCAAACCCTGGCAAACGAAGGACGCGTCCTCCATCAGGCCACCACAGCGCTTCCCATAACGATGCGCCCAAGGATAGAACGCGTTGCAGAGACAATGGGAGTACCACGCCACCGAGCACTGCGTTGCAGGGCAGTTGTGAGCACCATGTGCTTCTCGCCCGACCCAGGGACTTCACTGCCTGTTTGAACAGCAAGGTGCCTTGTTGCCTGTTAGTGCCAACTCCAAGCATGCATTGCGCACACATCGATGAGCCTTTGCCACCAGCTTTTGCCGCGTTGCAAGCGGAATTCACCGCGGTTTTGCAAGTGGCGCCTCCACACGCACTACCACTCTTGCGTGGAATTCAACACACAATCGACTGGATGACTGGTGCCTATCCGCCATACCATGACCGCCATCGATTCGTGTCCGACACCGGAGACCTCGCGTGGGTGCACTTGCACGAGTATGTGGAGCACAAGTTCGATGATGGTGAAGCGGGGACGCTTCATAGCAAAGTGGGGGAGGGTGATACGACCCTGCCCTCCATGACGACCATAGAAGAAGAAGCCATGACCGTGAGCTCAGAAGGGCCTAGTACAGAGACCGCGATCTTCCTCACACTACTCGCATCTAGTACATAGACACATACACCTCACACTTCACCTCACACTTCACCTTCATCATCGCGTTCCACCCTTTTAACCTCACAATCAACACGCGCGACTTACCAACAAGATCACGATCTGGCATCCACAAGCAGGAATGCATCAGTCAGGCTACCATGTGGCCTCAAATTTTGTTCCTCCATATAAAAAGAATGGACAAAATCTTCCTCGGGTATGTCATCTGGCTGGCCAGATGGAGGTTTCATCAGTGACAACACAAATGAATCTTCAGGATTTGAAGCATAAATCTTCACACACCAAAGTAAAATATCTTCATCAGTGGTGTTTTCTATTGTGAATGACGTCGCGGCAACCTCGTTGACAGGAACCGATTGAGGCTTTCCTCCAGCAAATGGAAAGGGCACATACACCATGACAGGACTCTCCTCAGTATGAGTGGAAGTTGTGACTGAGGGAACATCGATGAAGCCAATCTCTCCCTTCTCATCAATGTTGGAGTATTCATCAGCCATACCTATTTGCCACTCAATTAAAATCCAACAGAAGTTTGTGAGTCCATAAGCGAAGAACACAACCATACGAGCTGCTCTAAGGAGATCAAAGAGATGAAGAGTAGAAAGAGATGGGTGAGATGAAGTGAACAAAGAGAGAGTATGACTGGAAGCATGTACAGTTAGGATAGTCAAACAACACACACTCCAATGAGATGGGTGAGATGAAGTGCCATTAAGATCTCTGTAAACTAAGATCTCTGCGAAGTAAAACAGTCTGAATATGGTCGTATTTGTCAGTCAAATACTATTACTTTGTGAAAATAGTATAAATAGTATGTCACAATAGCAGTTTAAAATGTCACGGTTTTGAAATCACCAGCAGATTGTTGAGATGAAGTGCATTTTCTAATTAAGATATTTGTAAAGTAGATTGTTGAGATGAAGTGCAATTAATATCTGATCAGCACTATAAAATAGTGCTTATCTAGGAGTTGTTACCGGTGTTTAGGATGCCATTTGTAGGGATTTAGAGCACAACTATAGAGTAGGGAGTTAGAGATGAGAAGTGTGGATATGGTGGCCTGGAGAAGCTAATTGAAGACATCCAGATGAAGAGGAGTAGACCACCTGAGGAGACGAAAGATTAGAGGAAGAAAGCCACACAAATGGGCAAGGATGGAGGCTGCCACGAGCAACCGCTAGCAAGAAGGCGAGCCAAGAGCGTCCGCGGCGAGAAGCGAGAATTCGGAGCGAAGAAAGTAGCGCCCGCGATCGCGGCAGGAGAACCGTGCCCGCGGAAAAAGAGAGCTGAAAGTCGAGAGAACTTATGCATTTTCCGCGATCGCGGCGGGGCCACCGCGCCCGCGGATGGACACGGAGGCGGGCGAGATGAGAATTTTCCGAGTTTTCTTTAGTTTTCTTTTTTCCGAATTTCTTTATTTTCTATTATTCCGAACTTATATTATTTCCCTTTCTAGATCGTTTTTGTTATCTTTTCTTTTGAGTTTTAGGGTTAGCCTTTATTAACCTAGTTTTCATTCATTGTTAGCATCATCGTTTTTTCCATTCAGTTTTTCCCTTTGAAGAATTATGTTTTCCAAGACTATGAGGAGCTAAGCACCGTTTGCTTAGTCCGACAATTGAAGCTTTTCGTATGACTTGATTGTGAGGTTACTTCTCTATTTCTTATTCCTTTGGATTATATATTTTCTCTTGAGCATATTCCTATTGATTGTTATTGATTTGACTAGATTGATCACCTAGTTGATATTAGTAATTATCTATTGCTAGGGTTTGGATATTTCGAGTTGAGATTCCTTATCTATTGTAGCATCCATGATATTCTAGGACTAGTTGGACTAGAGTATTATGAAAGAGAATTGATTATGTGCTAAATGCTGCGAAACATCGGTGTTGTATGTATCCTGGTTTGATCATATGCTCTATGATGCTATTGTTCTAAATCTTGATAGTTTCTCGTGCGTTCAATAGTAAGGGTTGCTAGGACTAGTTGAACTAGTGACTATTTAAGAATAGGGACAGGAATAATCAAAGGAAAGGAATAGAGATAACCTAGGATCGATCTATCATATGAAAAGTGGATATTTGTTTGACTAAGTGTTTTTCCCTTTAATTGATTAAAACCCTTTGCTTTATTTGCTTTGTTTAGTTGTTTACTTGCTTCACAAGAAATCAACCAAAACCCCCCTTTGTTACCATTGCATGCTAATAACCACAAAGAAAACAACTCCTCCTTGTGGGATCGACCCTGCTTACCCAGACTACTAGTTTAGGTTTGTTAGGATTTATTTTGACCAGGTTAACACGATTAAAACCTGCCTGCCAATATCTATGTAAAGTAAAATTGTCAAAGAAGCAGAGCATCGGGAAAGGGAGATCCAATTAAGACATCTTGTATTTAGATTGGTGAGATGAACTATTCAGCTTCTGAGTAGAACTATTCAGCCAGATGTCACACGTCCTACCCAAATCAGGCAATAGGCAAGCATGTAATATGGTTTAATGACTAAAAACTTGTAGTTGTAGTTATGACATTTTCTTTGAATATTTGGTATGACATATATCTAATTTAAACGATGTAGTTATGACATTATTCTTATTAAGTATGACATATGTTTTACTAAGGCCGACAAGAACTTTCTATTATAGCAGGAAAAAAAACCTTCTGAATATTTGTCTACTTCAGAAAACTACCAGTTCATCTGGTTAACAAAAGTCTTGTGAATCATTTGTCTACTTCAGAAAACTACCAGTTCATCTGGTCGCTTGGGTAGCTTTGGTTTTACATTTGGTCCCTTCTAAATATTTGGTTTTACATAATTTAGCCCTAACCCTAACCTGGAAAACCGCTTGTGAATCAATCTGCTGAGTTCAACAGTTCTTCGGGTTCATCTGCTGAGGTTCTAAACTTCTGTTACAGAGTTAATCGCCCATCTCCATTCATGTTTAACAGTTACACAGTTCGCCATGGAGATACACAGTTGAAAACTTGTTCATGTATCGTCCATCACCATTCCTGTTTAACAGGGTAATCGTGTTCAACAGTCAAAAGGACGTTTGCAGAATGGGAGGGAGAGAAAGGAGGGGAGGGGTTTGGATCTTTCAGTTCCAACTGTTCATTGACCGACCGGCGGGATGGAGAAAGGCGGAATGGCCGGAAAATGGGAGGGAAGTAGGCGGGAGAAATGAAGAAAGGGGCGGGATAGCTACAGGAAAAAGGGGGGGAAATTTGGGATTTTGGATGGAAATATTAATAAATGATATTTTTCTATTTTAGGGTTTTTTGTTTCCTTTTTCTTTTCTACAATTTCATTGATTTAATTTACTTCTGGAATTAAAAGAAAAGATTTATTATTTTGTAAAAATACACCAAATGGTGTATATATGCAAAAAAAAAACAGCTTCTATGTTTGCAAATGGCAAACCCATTTAGGGTATTCTTACAAATCCGTGTTATTTTTTTCATTCTTTATATCAATTTTATTTACTTTATTTTTTCTAAAATTACTGTTGTTTTTAATTTAGTGCTTTTATTATTTTAAAAAATATCCAGGTCTGAGATGCGGTCCATCGTCCATACTTTTAAATATTCCAGTTCAACGGACCGGAATAGTTCTGGTTCAGTCTGAACCGGATACACGGTCCTAATTTCAAGGATACGTTGTGTTTATGAAATTTGTACGTGAAACGATGCGCAGCGGAGCATGATAGCACCTTCAGCCCCTCTTGAGTCCTGACCTTATTCGCCGCTTCGGAGTTTCTCTCTGACGTCTTACCCCTTCGGCGTCTCACAACCTCCGGCGGAGAGTAGGTGTTCCTTCACATTTCTCAGCGTCCTTCGGCCTTCCTTACCGTTCAAGGTGCACAAGTTCACCTTGATTTCGTTTTCGATTTTCATAATCTGCTTTATTTTTGCTGCCAATTTTGCAAGAGAAATTGGCTACTCGGTTTCTTTTTGAAGAACTAGTGAATCTTTGTTGTTCTTTTCACGTCTTGTTTCTGGATTGGTTTATGGATGTCAATGGGGGCGGGGATTCCACATAATTCGTGGGATTCTCCACTATGGGGGCGGAGATGGAGATTTTAAATGGGGACGGGGTGGGGATGGGGCAATAAACACATCCCCACGTGGAGATGAGGAGGGGGACGGGGATAGAGCCCCCACCCCACTCCTTGCCCATCCCCGTCCCCGCCGGGATCCCCACAAGTATCTCCATTGGTAATCTCATGGTATTGTCCATTAAGTTTTCTCACGAGATTACCCATTGAATATATCTATTCGGAAACTCGATGAGATTTTCCATGGAAATCTCGTGGTATTGTCCATTATGTTGTCTCTTTAGCTGTTCTTGACCTCTTGTATGCATCTGTGAGTGGACTGATTATGATGAAACGAACATGTGCGCATTGCACTATGCTGCATTTAGTAGTAGCTATTTCTTCACCTTTTCCAGTCTTCCTCGTTGCTAGTTTTTATCTAGTTTTTTAATTAATTTTCTTGGACATTGGTATGTTGAAATTATTATTTCCCCGTTAATAGTGCCATCTGCAGTACTCTTTCTTTGTTGACATTGTGAGTGGTTTACAATTATTTTGGAATGGAATTGTACAGTACAATGGATGTGCTTGGAAGGGAGGAAAATTGAGGCTTGAGAAGGCAAAATTGCACTATCTTGAGCACTTGAAGCATGAGTGGGAAGAGGATGCTGACCTTGCAAGCAAAACACATGATGACGATGATGCTAAGAACCTGATTTCTTCAGTAGGGCACGAGGAAGCTCTTGACGAGAGCTCACAGATTCATATGTTCTTTCCAAGATTGAGAAAGGTAATGTGTTATATTGCCATTGTCCATGTTATGTGCTGCAAAGTTTACAAATGAATGATGAATAACAAATGAAGACACATGAATGAGAATGAAAAACAACGTTATGTTGGAAATAAGGGTCTAGAAATTGCTTTGAGGCGTGAAAAGATCACTATCTTTAAAGTGATATTTGTCCCCTTTTAATTGTTATAGGGTTTCAGACACAAATCCACTCTCTAGGATACAACAAAGCCCTCTTAGAAAATCAGACAGCAAATCTGAATATTCTTCTTGTCTTCTTGTGGAGAAAACATTCTCTATTTATAGAGAATTTCTGAACTGTCAGCGACAGTTAATTCAGAATTCAGTTAGGGAAATCAGTTTAAAACAGTTAGGAAGTTATTCTAAGTAGATCACAGCCATTGATCTCAAGGAGATCAACTTTTAATCTCAGCCGCTGATTTTCAATAAATCAGATTACTCCCTTTTAATTTCATAATCAAATTTCTTTTAATAAGGAATTTAATAAGTCTTATTAATACACTTTTACCAACAATCCCCACTAAGTCTATAAATCAGACTTTTGTCAATAATGTCATACATAATGAAAGTGTCTTTCAACTTAAACTTCCAATTAGTACAACTCTACCAAAGTGCCAACAGATTCAATGGTGGTCAATTCCTTAAACCATCTTTCTTTTATCAACACCAGATAGAGCATACATACAACAATTTCCAGCTCTCCACTTAATTTAAAACTTGCTATTAAGCCTTGAGTTCACCCAGATTCATAGACAACTTACAAAACAATTGGTTTTGTTTAAGAGCAACTCCACTCTTATGTTATCTATATAGGTAAGATCCTTTAAAATCATTAAAGCTCTTCAAACTTTTCCAGAATCTTATTAAGAGTATCAACACTCAACCTACTTTTCTGCACCGGCTGTTAAGCTCTTAAATATGCAGTTTCCAGTCACTTATCATCAACTTGTTATTACCCTTTAAACTTCATAACTAGAATCTCTAGAAAGAAGTTGGGTTCCTATTGTGGTGACTTTAATTTAACTTCAATCCCATTGTAGCTGAGGTTTTCCTTACCACTTCTCTCGAGAGTGCCTTTGTAAAAGGATCAGCCAAATTCTCACAAGATTTGACATAAATAATGGTAATAACCCCTTCATTAATCAATTGTCTAACATAAGCATGTCTCAAGCTTATATGTCTAGATTTTCCATTATAAATTTTATTATATGCTCTAGACATTATAGCAACACTATCACAAAATACAGAAATGGCTGGCATCGGTTGTGGCCACAACTTTATATCCAAAAGAAAATTTCTCAGCCATTCTGCTTCTTTTCCTGCTGCACCAAGGGCTACAAACTCATATTCCATTGTGGAATGAGTTATACATGTTTGCTTCTTTGAAGCCCAGGAAATAGCCCCTCCTGCTAGTGTAAAAATCCATCCACTAGTTGACTTGTTTTCATCAGCACTAGATATCCAACTAGCGTCAGTGTAACCTTCCAAAACTACAGGAAATCCACTGTAGGACAATTTCAAATCCATTGTCCTTTTTAAATACCCTAGAACTCGATTAATTCTCTTCCAATGTTCAATTCCAGGATTGCTAGTGTACCTAGACAGCTTGCAAACCGCAAATGCAATGTCAGGTCTTGTACAATGCATTGCGTACATTAAACTCCCAATTGCACTTGCATAATCAGTTTGGGAATTTGATCTGCCTTCATTCTTAAATAACTTACATGAGGGATCATATGGAGTATTTGCTTCTTTAATCGTAAGATGCTTAAATTTATCCAACATCTTATGAATATAGTGAGACTGAGATAAGGTAAACTCCCCACTATTTTTTAGTATTTTAATACCCAGAATAGTGTCTACTTCCCCCAAATCTTTCATCTTGAATTGTGACTTCAAGAAATCCTTAGTCTCATTTACTCCATTCATGTTATTGCTTAATATTAACATATCATCAACATAAAGGCATACTATTACACTGTAACTTTCAACAACCTTAGTGTAAACACATTTATCTACTCCATTGTGTTTAAAACCATAAGACAAGATGGCAGAATCAAATTTCTCATGCCACTGCCTTGGAGCTTGTTTTAATCCATACAAGGATTTCACTAGTTTACACACTTTCTTTTCATTTCTAGGAATTACAAATCCTTTAGGTTGTTCCATGTACATCTCTTCATCCAAATCTCCATTTAAAAAAAGTTGTTTTAACATCCATTTGATGCGCCTCCAATTTATATAATGAAGCAAGTGCTAGAAGCACTCTAATTGATGTTATTCTTGCCACTGGTGCATATGTATCAAAGTAATCTATACCTTCCTTTTGCCTGAATCCTTTGGCCACTAATTTGGCCTTAAAAGTCTATATAGTGCCATCAGTATTATATTTTCTCCTAAATACCCATTTACTGGATATAGGTTTGGATCCCTTAGGCAAATCCACAAGAATCCATGTATTATTGGACCATATTGAGTCCATTTCATCATTCACCGCTTCTTTCCAGAATGCTGCGTCTCTAGAAGACATTGCTTCTTTAAAAGTCTTAGGATCTCTATCCACTTGGTCTACTTGAAAGACTATCGGTATTTCAGTCAACACCTCATTCCTAGAACCTTCAACTAGAAGCAATATGTCATTTGGTAATGAAAAACCAGAACCAAAATGTTGATGAATTCTAACCCTTTGACTCCTTCTTTGCTCAATTAGTTCATCAGCTTGTCTCTTTTTAGAAGAAGTTGATGGATCCAATCTAGTGGCATTTTCAGCATTGTCACTAGTTGAATCCCCACTGAATTTTGTCTCAAAAAATTCAGCATCTCTGGATTCTATAATTAAATTTGATTCCACATCCAGAAATCTATAAGCCTTAGAATTTTCTGCAAAACCAAGAAAAATACTCTTCATTGCTTTAGGGCCCAATTTTGTTCTCTTAGGATCTGGAATTCTATAATAGGCTATGCAGCCCCAAACCTTCAAATAACTTAAATTAGGTTGTCAACCATTCCAGATTTCATATGGTGACACTTTAGTTCTCCTTAAAGGTATTCTATTGTGTAAATGACATGCTGTGAGTAAGGCTTCTCCCCACAGATTTGAAGGCACTTTTGCATTCAACATCATTGCATTAATCATGTCACAAAGAGTTCGATTCTTTCTTTCAGCCAAGCCATTTTGCTGTGGCGTGTAAGGGGCAGTTCTCTGATGAATAATCCCATTAATTTCACAAAATTCATTGAATTCAGTTGAGAAGTATTCTCCACCCCTATCACTTCTTAGAATCTTAATTTTCTTCTCCTTCTGATTTTCTACTGCAACCTTATAGATTGTAAATTTCTCAAATGCCTCATCCTTTTTCTTCATTAAATAAACATGAGTATATCTAGATTTGTCATCTGTGAAAGTAATGAAGTATCTATTTCCTCCTCTTGTTAATACTCCATTTAATTCACATATATCAGAATGTACAAGATCTAGAATATCATTTGTCTTTTCTACTGCAGGAAAAGGTCTCTTAGACATTTTTGCTTGAACACAAATTTCACAATCTTTAGTTGTAGAGTTAAAGTCCCCACTGATCATACCATTCTTAGACATCAATTTTAGTGTTCTAAAATTAACATGAGCAGTTCTTAAATGCCATAAATCAGAGGAAACAACAGAATTAGTACTTTTATTCATAATACTGAGTTTGAACATTCCATTACAAGAGTACATTTTGCCTATGAACATCTCACCCTTAGTTAAAATCAGTTTATCTGATTCTAAGACAGCCTTTATGCCGGCCTTACATAAAAGAGATGCAGAAACCAGATTCTTCCTAATCTCAGGAACATGTAAAACATTTGATAACTTTACTCTTTTCCCAGAACTGAACTGAATGTTAATGTCTCCCATTCCCACAACCTTAGACACATTATTGTTGCCCATTAGGACACCATCATCCTTTTCGGAAGCCTTGTAGTCTATAAACTGAGAGAGATCGTTGCATACATGGACTGTAGCACCAGAATCATACCACCAGTCCTTGGTAATTTATGTTGTCTCCATGTTCAGTTCAATTATCATACCAATCTGTAAGTCAGAAACCATTGCAACAATTTCATAAACTTCTTTTTCAGCCATGTTGGTCTACTTGTTTCCACTTTCTTGTTGCTTTTTCTTCCAGAATCTACAATCCCTTTTAAAGTGGCTTGGCTTGTGATAGAAGTGACACTTAGGTCTATTATCCTGGTCATCCTTCTTTGACCTTTTGTTGTTGTTGTTCCCTTCGCAGGGTCTCTTCCTTTTGTTTCCTGCATTCTTTCCATAACACTCACCAATAACATTATTAACTTTTGACTCAGAATCCACTGGTTTGTTAAACTGCTTCCTGGTTTCTTCCTCAATCCTTAGATGTTTCTATAATTGCTCTAAGGAGAGTTTCTCATTTGTATGCAAGAGTTTTTTCCTATAATTATTCCAGGATGTAGGTAGTTTTGCAATTATGGCCCCTACTTGTAACGGTCCAGAAATATCTATTTTTAATTCCTTAAGTCTATTGACTATACTTTGCAGATCATTAACTTGATCCATTACACGTTTGTTAGTATTCATGGAAAATTCGAAGTATTTCATGATCAGAAACTTATTTGTTCCCTGCTTCTCATTGTTGTATCTTGTCTCCAGTGTAACACCCCCAAATTTAACCCCATTTGGAAGCGCTACTGCCGATAACCCCGGACGTAAACCCCGAAGTCACCCCAGGCTTTTCCGACGTCATAACTGACTTTAAAACACAGTTACGATACTAAAATCATAACTTTTATTAAACCACATGGTCGTGGAATTACACGATTCCAAAAACGACCCAAATACATCATCAATACAAAATATCAGAATTTACAACGGAAGACTTATAAACAAAATACAAAATAGCACAGCGGAAATCGTTTTAAACACAAAGCGACAAGACAAGTTGTCGAAAACAAAACACCGTTCATATTCATAGTCGCTCTAGCCTTCTCTGAACAGCAACATATCTGCATGTGCCGAAACGGACGGACGACACCCCCATGACATTACAGATAAATAAAATACAAGCGTTAGTCTAATAAATAGACTAAGCAAGGACGGAAAACATACTCCAGTAATTCACACAAATGCTAAACAAGGAGTTCCACATATCACAAATCATATCACAATCTCAAGTCACATGATTACAGTATATCTTTTATATTAGCGTTGATTCTAGCAGAAATACAACCTAATATAATATCAAATTTCAATTATCTCAAATTAATTAAAAACCACTTGCCAACGTTCATTAATTAGGTGCGACAAGCACTTATCTGTATTAAATGACCACACACACACATATCACGTTATAAACTTTTAACTGGACCTTACATGATCCAATTCTCTAACTATCGCATTGGGTCTTAATTGCCCTTATAAAGAATGAACCTCACAGAGTCCAAACTTTCACTATCGCATTGGGTCTTGATTGCCCTTATAAAGAATGAACCTCACAGAGTCCAAACTTTCACTATCGCATTGGGTCTTAATTGCCCTTATAAAGAATGAACCTCGCAGAGTCCAAACTTTCACTATCGCATTGGGTCTTGATTGCCCTTATAAAGAATGAACCTCACAGAGTCCAAACTTTCTACTATCGCATTGGGTTTTTAATTACCCTTAACAGTTATAAAGAAACGCCCATGGAACACACCGGATCCAGGCGCTCCTACAAATACTCGTGCTAACTAACAGTTAAACACGCAAACACATCACACAGAGAACCATCACGGCTCAACCTGAACAACTATCACCCTAGATTTAATAATCTAAGCCACACACAATAAATCATATCAAGGACCCTTACGGCCTTCACCTGCACAACAGATCTATCATATACTAGCGTCGGTTCTAACAGAATATACAACCTAGTATAATATCATCTTTTAATCACATATAGTTATCAAAACTGTTCCCAACATAATTAACAATCATCCCAAATTAATTAACAACAAACAATTGATAATTAATGAAAGTATGGAATGATGAGCAAGAGCGAACCGCCACTTGCCTTAAATCCGACAAGCTCGAACTAAGCAGAGCAACGTCTAGTTCCTGGGTCTGAAACTGGAGCAAATCTTGGATAATAAATCCCTAAGAAATGGCCCATAACAAGACCCTAAGTTAGATTCAATATACTTATATATGAATCTAAAAGAATACAAGAAGAAATCAAAGGAAACGAGCAAAGCCCAAAGCCAAACCACAAAACACACAACTCGGACACAATACCGCGATCGCGGCAGGTCGCGGTCGGTCGCGGTTTTGTGCTGTGACAGTGGCTAGCTCGCGAGACAAAAATGGAGAATTTCTTACCCAAACCGATTTGTTTGCCTTCGATTTGTCTATGGTTCGATCTCTCAACACCACAAAGCTTCACACAACACTCAAGAGCACCTTCTAACACTCAAGGGACCTCTCGAATCGAGCTCACAACTGCTCAACAATGGAGGAAAAATAGAGGAAAAACAGAGGAGAAAAGGAGGAAGAAGAAGAAGAGCTTCTTAGCTCCGGGTTTCACCTCCTTTTATAGCCCAAATCCGACCACCTCCAAGGGGACAAGGGGACAAAGGCGAAGGGCCACTTGGCCTGCCCAAAAATATCCCAACTGAGCCAAAACAGAGGACAAAGCTACAGTAACCGCCACGCGAGGAAGACGACACTGCTCAGCAAAAGGCATTACCGCGATCGCGGCCGATCGCGTCAGGTCGCGGTTCATCGCGGTCAATCGCGGTTGATCGCGGTTTCTGGCCGACTTCATTTATTCTTATCCGAACTTAGTTTGGATTAAATTTCTTAACTCCGGGTTAAATATATTCGTACTTTAACGATATATTAACCCCGAAAACACCTCAACTGTATTATATAATGCTCGGAAAATTCTACAGAGCTTAGACCCCTCTTCAGAAGGTCCGAGACTCACTGAATTAAATCCGTCTAGCAAAACGGGCATAAGAAAAATTTAAAAATAATTCAAAATACCCTTAAAATTACGGGGTGTTACATTACTACCCCTTATTTTAAGTTTCGACCCCGAAACTTGCATTATCAAGGCCGACAACAAGTAGGAAAAGTATCTAAGTACACCCGTCTCAGTCTCCCAAGTAACCTCTTCGGTTTCTAACTTGGAGCACAAAACTTGTACCAAAGGTACACCCTTGCTACACAACTGTTTGGTTTCAACCAAATATTTATATTAGCAAGAATATTTACAACAAAAGGTTTACAACCTTGCTGCATACTTAAACTTACTAACACAATTATCCATAACAAAAGACTGGGTAATACCCAAATCTACAACCTACAACAAAAGTAGAAAGCTTTAAGCAAATGGAAAATCAGATCCATCCGCCTCACGCATCACGTAGAGGCGTTGACCTTGACTTCCAGAAGCTACTGGGGCCTTCCCTTTATTCTGTGCAGTGGTCTGCATCGAAGGACTCGGAGCCTCAACCGGTTTATACTCAAGCCGGTTGTTCTGATTAGCAGACCTTTGCTGCGACTCCGTTCCTTTCTGCTCTCCTTGACGACAGAACTTTTGCATGTGACCTTCATTTCCACAGCCAAAGCATACACTCTTCTTACTCTGACAATCAAAATTCCTGTGCCCGAAAGCACCACAATTGAAACACTGATATGGTCTGTTGCTCCAACCTGAGCCCCTGGCAGAGCCAAAATGAGTTGTCTCGGTCTTAGCACGACCAGACTTCTCAAACTTAGTAGGCGATGCTGGTCGTTTGAACGAACCAGCTTGGCAATCCTGCTGCCCACCTTTTTCCTTAACCTGCTTCTTCCGCTTACGGGCAGACTCCTCCAGAGTTGCCTCCAACTTGTAGGCTGCATCCACGTACTGCTCCAGAGTAGAGCATGAGTGGTGCACCATCCATGGCTTAATATCTGGGCTCATCCATTCATGAAAGTACCAGATCTTCTGAGCCTCACTGATTATCTGCGGTTCTGCATACTGCAGCAAATGATTGAACTTAGTGGCGAGCTCTGTCACCTTTAATCCTTCTGTCTTTGGATATAAAAACTCTTTATGCTTCTCCTCCCTCATAGCTCGAGAGAAGAAACGGTCCATCATCTTGGTCTTAAACATTGACCAGGTCAATACCGGGCTATCAGCTAAGCCGGTACTCTCCCACCATTCACTGGCTTCTTCCTTCAGCTGAAGAGAGGCTATTTGTACTTTCTCTGCCTCGGTGCAATCCACGTTGCGGAACAACCGCTCCATATGGGAAAACCAATGAGCAGCTCTAACTGGCTCTCATTTTCCATCATAATGGTCAGGTCTCAAAGAGTTAATAACACTCGACCATAATCACCTCTCTTCCTGACCGCCTCATCTTGGTGTACATAAACAGCTGGCTCCTCAAATCTAGGAACCATTGGGGGAATTGGCACAGCTTGTGCATGTGGTGCGGCAGGTTGCCTAGCCTCGGCGAGTACTTGCATCATTATCTCCCGAATAGCTGCAACAGCTGCTGCATCAAAAACCATTGGATCGTTGGCCGAAGCTTGGCCATTGCCTCTAGGGTTATTTTGTGACATTGACTCGTGTTCTCTTACACGGTTCAGGTCGTCCCTTATGATTGGCCTTGGATTGCTTGGCCCAGCACCAGCGTGTATAGTATTCCTTGTATTCACCATCTGTTTACCGATCAAATCCCAAGTATTAATTATTTTTTTTCATAATACTTATCATGATAAAGTCACTTGGAATAGATCAACTTGGTAACGTTCCTAGGTGAATACCAAACTGGAATACTTAGGTTCTACAACCTCAAATCCTGACAAGAGAACTGAAAACTCAAGTCTAACTAGAGATGGAAAAACCACCTCGACTCCTTCCGAGTCCTTCAGAAGAGAACAGAACGCACCCTCAACTACGGGTGACAAACAGAGAGTCTTAGTCTTTCTAGACACAGAAGCAACTTCCATGTCAGACTGTAGAAGGCACGACTATGAACGGCTTTTTATTTGAAAAATTCAGAGCTCTTGGAAAACATTTTAGCTCTGATACCATTTCTGTAACACCCCCAAATTTAACCCCATTTGGAAGCGCTACTGCCGATGACCCCGGACGTAAACCCCGAAGTCACCCCAGGATTTTCCGATGTCATAACTGACTTTAAAACACAGTTACGATACTAAAATCATAACTTTTATTAAACCACATGGTCGTGGAATTACACGATTCCAAAAACGACCCAAATACATCATCAATACAAAATATCATTTTAAACACAAAGCGACAAGACAAGTTGTCGAAAACAAAACACCGTTCATATTCATAGTCGCTCTAGCCTTCTCTGAACAGCAACATATCTGCATGTGCCGAAACGGACGGACGACACCCCCATGACGTTACAGATAAATAAAATACAAGCGTTAGTCTAATAAATAGACTAAGCAAGGACGGAAAACATACTCCAGTAATTCACACAAATGCTAAACAAGCAGTTCCACATATCACAAATCACATCACAATCTCAAGTCACATGATTACAGTATATCTTTTATATTAGCGTTGATTCTAGCAGAAATACAACCTAATATAATATCAAATTTCAATTATCTCAAATTAATTAAAAACCACTTGCCAACGTTCATTAATTAGGTGCGACAAGCACTTATATGTATTAAATGACCACACACACACATATCACGTTATAAACTTTTAACTGGACCTTACATGATCCAATTCTCTAACTATCGCATTGGGTCTTAATTGCCCTTATAAAGAATGAACCTCACAGAGTCCAAACTTTCACTATCGCATTGGGTCTTGATTGCCCTTATAAAGAATGAACCTCACAGAGTCCAAACTTTCACTATCGCATTAGGTCTTAATTGCCCTTATAAAGAATGAACCTCGCAGAGTCCAAACTTTCACTATCGCATTGGGTCTTGATTGCCCTTATAAAGAATGAACCTCACAGAGTCCAAACTTTCTACTATCGCATTGGGTTTTTAATTATCCTTAACAGTTATAAAGAAACGCCCATGGAACACACCAGATCCAGGCGCTCCTACGAATACTCGTGCTAACTAACAGTTAAACACGCAAACACATCACACAGAGAACCATCACGGCTCAACCTGAACAACTATCACCCTAGATTTAATAATCTAAGCCACACACAATAAATCATATCAAGGACCCTTACGGCCTTCACCTGCACAACAGATCTATCATATACTAGCGTCGGTTCTAACAGAATATACAACCTAGTATAATATCATCTTTTAATCACATATAGTTATCAAAACTGTTCCCAACATAATTAACAATCATCCCAAATTAATTAACAACAAACAATTGATAATTAATGAAAGTATGGAATGATGAGCAAGAGCGAATCGCCACTTGCCTTAAATCCGACAAGCTCGAACTAAGCAGAGCAACGTCTAGTTCCTGGGTCTGAAACTGGAGCAAATCTTGGATAATAAATCCCTAAGAAATGGCCCATAACAAGACCCTAAGTTAGATTCAATATACTTATATATGAATCTAAAAGAATACAAGAAGAAATCAAAGGAAACGAGCAAAGCCCAAAGCCAAACCACAAAACACACAACTCGGACACAATACCGCGATCGCGGCAGGTCGCGGTCGGTCGCGGTTTTGTGCTGTGACAGTGGCTAGCTCGCGAGACAAAAATGGAGAATTTCTTACCCAAACCGATTTGTTTGCCTTCGATTTGTCTATGGTTCGATCTCTCAACACCACAAAGCTTCACACAACACTCAAGAGCACCTTCTAACACTCAAGGGACCTCTCGAATCGAGCTCACAACTGCTCAACAATGGAGGAAAAACAGAGGAAAAACAGAGGAGAAAAGGAGGAAGAAGAAGAAGAGCTTCTTAGCTCCGGGTTTCACCTCCTTTTATAGCCCAAATCCGACCACCTCCAAGGGGACAAGGGGACAAAGGCGAAGGGCCACTTGGCCTGCCCAAAAATATCCCAACTGAGCCAAAACAGAGGACAAAGCTACAGTAACCGCCACGCGAGGAAGACGACACTGCTCAGCAAAAGGCATTACCGCGATCGCGGCCGATCGCGTCAGGTCGCGGTTCATCGCGGTCAATCGCGGTTGATCGCGGTTTCTGGCCGACTTCATTTATTCTTATCCGAACTTAGTTTGGATTAAATTTCTTAACTCCGGGTTAAATATATTCGTACTTTAACGATATATTAACCCCGAAAACACCTCAACTGTATTATATAATGCTCGGAAAATTCTACAGAGCTTAGACCCCTCTTCAGAAGGTCCGAGACTCACTGAATTAAATCCGTCTAGCAAAACGGGCATAAGAAAAATTTAAAAATAATTCAAAATACCCTTAAAATTACGGGGTGTTACATCCAGTGTGGTCCAAATTTCTTTGGGAGATTTGATGGCTATAAACAGATTGTACAGCCTGTCAGAGAGACGATTCAGGATGTGGCCTCTGCATAGAACTTCATCTTCATCTCTCTTCTTTCTCTGATCCTTGATCTCCTGGCTTTCTTCTTCTGTTGGATCAGGGATAACCATTAGATTATCATCCAACACGTAGGAAATCTTTAGGGCAGTCAGTAGGAACATCATCTGGTCCTTTCATTGGTTGTAGTTAGTCCCATCAAAGCGATCAAGTTTGAAGAAATCTTGATTCATCAAGGTAAGGGCTGCTGCTTGTGATCCGGCCTCCATGATGAAATATCACTTTAAAATTGTTGGAAATAAGGGTCTAGAAATTGCTTTGAGGCGTGAAAAGATCATTATCTTTAAAGTGATATTTGTCCCGTTTTAATTGTTGTAGGGTTTCAGACAAATCCACTCTCTAGGATACAACAAAGGCCTCTTAGAAAATCAGACAACAAATCTGAATATTTTTCTTGTCTTCTTGTGGATAAAACATTCTCTATTTATAGAGAATTTCTGAACTGTCAGCGACAGTTAATTCAGAATTCAGTTAGGGAAATCAGTTTAAAACAGTTAGGAAGTTATTCTAAGTAGATCACAGCCATTGATCTCAAAAAGATCAACTTTTAATCTCAGCCACTGATTTTCAATAAATCAGATTACTCCCTTTTAATTTCATAATCAAATTTCTTTTAATAAAGAATTCAATAAGTCTTATTAGAAGACTTTACCAACACATTCAATTTTAGATCATCATGTATTTCACCAAAACTACTAGACCTAATCATCAGAAAGTTTGCGTTAAAATTACGACGAGTTAGGTAAATGACCCTTTTAGAAACCATTTTTTAAACTAATGGACCCTTATTGAAATTGGACCCATCATCCCAACTTTTTCATTATTTTATTATTTTAATAAAAAATCAAAACGCTGGATCGAGATTCCATAACAGAACCTCCTATTAACTTTCCATAACAGAATCGATCGATCGATCGATCGATCGATCGATCGATCGATCGATCGATTTCGTATGCCTCACACCTTCTTCCCCACGCCACCGCCGATCGATCGCACACAGGAGCTCCGGCCGATCGATTGCACGCCGCCACCGCACACCAGCGACTACAGGAGGATTCGGCTCCGCTTCAATCGCAGGGAAGGCAGCTTTCAATTGTTTGATCGAAGAGATCCAAGGAGATTGAAGTTCGATCGCACTAGAAACAAGTAATTTCTCTTCCAAATCTGAATTTGGTTGTTCTAATGACACTATTTACTCGATTATGATTGAAATAGTGTCATTGCGAATAAGTAATGTAAAACTGTCTTTGGAATCATAACTGTCATTGAAATAGTGTCATTCCAAATCTGAATTTGGTTGTTCTAATAAAACTGTCATTGAAATAGTGTCATTGTGAATTTCTGGATTAATAATGACACTTTTTTCTGGATGTGGTGTTCAGTGTTCAAAAAGTGTCATTAAAATGATTGTGTGCATAATCCAGAAAAAGTGTCATTGTTGTACAAATTGCAATAAGAAATAAGGATTGTTTAAGAGGATAAAACAAAAGTGTCATTAGAATTGTCTGAATTTTATGATTTATAATGACACTGTTGAAAAAGTGTGATTAGAATGAGTGTGTGCATAATCCATATATAGTGTCATTGTTTAACAAATTGCAATATGAAAATAGTGATTGTTTAAAAGGATTAAACAAGAGTGTCATTAGAGTTTTCTGAATTCCTGCATTATGAATAACACTATGAAATTCTGTCATTAAAATTATTTTGTCATTAAGTCAGATTGTTGTGTTTCATGTTATAGATGCAGATGAGAATCCTAATAGTGTTCTCTGGAGGAGAATGGGAAGTAAAAGAGGGATGTTGTGTTTATGCTGGCAAAACCACATCAACAACATTTATGGTTAATGACACTTTGATGTTGGGAGAGCTTAAGAAGATGATTATATATAGGTTCAAGCTCGATTCATCATGTTCTGACATAGTCTTAGGTCATTTGAACCCTTTTCAGAAGCTAACGGAGCCATATATAGTTGATACAGACGAAGATTACAAATCGTTTGTTGAAATCAATGAGTGTCCTCAAGTATCATGGACACTTCCATTGTATGTATCTACAACTAATATGTTGACAGTTGAAGAACATGTATTGGCACTCGTTGAAGAGAATAGAATGGTGGTTGCTGAGGAGCATTTACAGTTAGATTATAGGGTTCAGTGTGATGCCTTTGGTGGTTGCTGAAGAGGACTTGCCTCTGGATTTTAGTACACAGAATAATGACAAACTGTCATTAAAGATAGGGAAACTTTCAAAGGTCAATGATTATGCTCTTCTTACGGGGCATGATTTTCTGCATGTAGGGCAATTGTTTAAGACTAAAGATGACTTGAAAACTACCATAAAAAATATGGCGATGCGTGAGAATTTTGGATACAAAGTTTTCAAGTCAAATTCAGAATTATACAAGCTGTTATGTGTGGATGCCAACTGCAAATGGAGAGTAAGGGCTGCAAAATTGAAGGGTTCTGAATACTTTGAGATCAGGAAAATGATTGACGAACATACTTGCTCGTTTAATGCAAGATGTGAAAGGCACTCTAAACCTACGTATAAAACTGTTGCTCAGCAGATAAAAACAAGGTAAAATATTTTATAATGACAATATATAATTACATATCTTATTGATTTTTTTTTGCGTATGAAATTAACGTGTTTTTTCTTGTAAAGTATAGGTTCATAGGTGTTAAGAAGGGACCAAATGCTAACATGATTCAAAATGATACGAGGAATGAGTGGTATCAAGATGTGAGCTACTAGAAAGCTTGGAAAGCGCAGGAATGGGCTGAAAACTTGATAAGAGGTACTCCGGAAGAAAACTATGCAATGATACCTTCATATTGCCATATGTTGAAAAAAGTAAACACTGGAACATATACATGCTTTGAGGTAGATAATCAAAACCGTTTCAAGTACGTATTCGTTTCAATAGGAGCATCGATCAGAGGTTTTGCTGCAATGAGAAAGTTAAGCTTCTAACATTACTGTCATTAACAAAATAGTGTCATTAAACACAGAAAAAGTGTCATTACACTAGTGGAAAAAACACTTTTTGAGGCTCCCTTTTAGAGGCGTACATAGTTCAAAACGCCTCAACAACGACTTAGGCAATCACTTTTTTTGGTTTTTGAGGCGGATAATTAATTTATACGCCTCAAAAACATCTTTTGAGGCGGGCAAATTAATATACGCCTCAACAAGTATCCGAAAAAACATTTCCCGCTAAAGTATTAGAGGCGGGCCAGGGTAAGGCCCGCCTCTAATACTAACTAATTGAGGCGGGCCAAGTAGCCCGCCTCAATTAAATCTTGTTGAGGCGGGCCTCTTAAAGCCCGCCTCAACAAGTATGTTCAATAGAGGCGGGCATGTAAGTATGTTCAAGATGACGTCGTAACGTAGCCATCTTCAGATTTTTGCTAACCCTTCTCTTTCTATCAACCCCAGTGTCTCTCTCGTATCTAAATCTCCGCTGCGATTCTTCCATATCCACTGTCATTAGTCCTTACTAATGGGAGCCAAGTAATTCGTCTTCCTTCATCTTCATTTCTCTCGTTTACGCTTGTTTATGCGCTCCGTGTGTTGAATCTTGGTGGCAAGTAAGAGTTTTGTCCCCGAGGGAGGAAGCGAGCAGAGAAATGGAAGGTGTTGGGCAGGAGCAAACCCTAAGTTCAGAGGATACCAAGAGGAAGATTGTGGAGGACTTTGAACTCGTGAGGCAGAAAGTTCTCGAAGTGGCTGCTCGACTCAACACCGTTGTCGAGCATAAGCGCCCTCGGTTCGACTCACCCGATGCCGCCTATGCTAATTCCGCCGTATCCCAGCCCTCCTACCCTGGTGAAATTTCCGTCCTCTCGTTTTAATGCAACCTGGATTTGTTGTTTGTGGAGTTCTCATTGTTGGACGTATCATTTTGCAAAAAATGTTGGGGGAAAATTAGGGTTTTTATCATTTATGTTCATGCTATGACTGAAATTGGTTGTTATTAGCCAGGGAGATAATTTAATATCACGAGAAGGAAGCTTAAAAGGGAAAATCACTTTACGCTTTGATGGTCCATCACATTGCTGTGCAACATGCATATGTGTAGTTGAGTGGATATTTCACTGGCAACATCATTTCCTGTGGTGATATATCTCTCCATGAAATGTTCCTTGCATGTGATAATATATTTATCAACAGTATCATATAGTTTCCCTTGCTATCTCTTTCCTGATGATGTTTCATTATGACTCTAGTATGTGTACTATCAAGTTTTCCTTTTCTCTGTACTGCCTTTTTTTGTGATGAACTTCAACTCTTTCTAGTCATATTATATATATGAAATTGACATATTGATCTTCCATTTCATCTCATTTCCTCCATACCTCTGAAAATAACAATAATAATAACGTTTTCATGTGATGCATGCAAGTCAATATACAAAAAAGCATCTTCCATCAATGATTTTTTCTTAGACATATTTCAGTATTTACTGCTCAAACCGGCCAATACAATGGCTCACAAGGTACAAGCAAGAAAATTCACATTCCGAATGGAAAGGTTGGTTGAGATGCCATATACATGATCTTCTGATTTCTCTGAAATAAAACGGTGATTTTTCTTTTCTAAGGTTCCTCATGTTGATATGGTTTGCGAACAGGTTGGTGTGATCATTGGTAGAGGTGGAGATATGGTAAAAAATCTTCAGCATGGCTCAGGTGCTAGAATCCAGATAACCAGATACTCGGATGCTGATTCAACTTCATTGACAAGAGATGTCGAACTGATGGGGACAGCAGAACAAATCAATAGAGCTGAACAACTAGTTAATGAAGTGATAGCAGAGGTGAATGATGTGAGGCTAAACTCTGTTAGGCCATGATCTTATCTATGATGCAAAATAGTTGACTGTCTCTGTGTACTATACAGACAAATGCAGCGGGGATTTAGATGGTTCATCCGGAAATCTCATAATTAATCCCGTCCAATCTGGAGGTGAACAGTTCGTAATGAAAGTTCCTAGTGACAAGGTATGTGTAGTGGTGTAACCATCTTTTAGGTGGAGCTAAAAGCTGATAGCAAGTGCTAAGCCTTTTTTTTCAGGTTGCTTTGATTATTGGTAAAGGTGGTGAAACTATTAAAAGCATGCAAAGCAAATCTGGAGCACGTATACAGGTCAATACTTGTTACGACTTACAGTCAGTATTGCACATCTTTTGCTTCACTTTTTTGATGAATATTTCTTAAAATTTGTTTTATCTACTTGTCGACATTGTTTATTTAGCAGTTAGAACTTAGAACTATTATCGAAGAAATGTAGATATGGTAGCACCATCCTTGTATGCGTTTGTTTTTATCATCTACTTTATCCATTTTGTTAATTAAACATGTGTTCATATTCAACTACTGAATATCCAGCTTTTGTGTAATGAGTCACAAGAGGAACTGATGTTGTACTATTGATTGTTCAGATGAATGTTTCTTATTCTGTATGACTTCCATCTTTGTAGGTAGGAAGAGTTCAAAATCAAATGAAAGTGAATCAAATGACGAAAATATGTCCAAGAAAGATTTGGCTCTACAATTAGCCCTGGAGCAAATTAATAAGTCATTTGGGAAGGGGTCTATTATGTTGCTTGGTCGATCCCCCACCCCCGGACATGTACCTGTAATTTCAACTGGATCATTTGCTCTGGATATAGCATTAGGTATTGGTGGACTTCCAAAGGTATCTTCTGAAATTTTGTATCCTCCTATATGTGACTCTAGACAGTGTGGTTGTTCTGTAGCCTAAACTCTGAGGAGTTGATTGACAAGTGCACACACAACATATCTTTTATTATGCAGATATTTACTTTAATAGCCCCAATTTGTCCCTCTTTTCTTCATTTCACTTCTGTCTTTTGCTAGATTTTTCTACAGCTACTTAATTCAAAAATGTGATAATATATACTCATGCTTCTGATCTTGTAGAGGTTTTTATCTTGACAGGGGCGGGTTGTGGAGATTTATGGTCCAGAGGCATCTGGAAAAACAACTCTTTCTCTTCATGTGATTGCTGAGGCTCAAAAGCTTGGAGGTTATTCTAGCTGCCTGCTTTGTTGTGAAATTATTAAAGAAGTTACAGCAATCCATCTTTAAGATAATGTAGTAGATAACATTTAGGTAATGTCTTATACGTGTAAGCTGTTGTTTTTTTTCTGGTGATTGGAGAGTAAAGTATCCGTATTACTATTGTTTAGACATTCTTTCTTCCTTTAAAAAACTGTAGGGGCTAGTTTGGCAATATTCCTTTGTATTGCTGTAGTGTTCAGTAGACTGGTCCTGTATTTTCTTGTACACTATGTTTTAGCTATTCATTCAATTCAGGTGATATAGTTTATATGTGCAGGGTATGAGCTTCCTGTATTTTGCTGAAGCTTTAGATGATTTGAGCTGATTTTTTTTTTAAAAAAAAAAAAATGGGACCCCGGTATTACAAAAAACCGGGGTCCCGTTTTTTTTATTATTTTTTTTAAAAAAGATCCCAGACCCCGGTTATTTCGAAATACCGGGGTCCGCCTCTATAAGTACATAGAGACTTGTTGAGGCGGGCCTATAGAGGCCCGCATCAACAAGTGTTTACTTATTGAGGCAGGCCTTCGAAGCCCGCCTCAACAAGTCCCTCATTTTGGCGCCAAAGTGAGGGACTTGTTGAGGCGGGCTTCGGAGGCCCGCCTCAATAAGGTCCTTTTAGAGGCGTAAAATGCCCGCCTCAAAAAGTGTCCCTACTTGTTGCAGCCCCCTTAGTTGAAGCGAATGATATTCGCCTCAATAAGTGTCCAAAGGCCCGCCTCTATAAGGATTTGTTCCACTAGTGTTAGCATGTAAGAGCTGGGAATATTAAAGTAGTGTCATTATTTCAATTATGCTCTAATTTTTTTGTAGCATTTAAAAAATATAATGTGTCATAGAAACACAAGAGAAAGTGTCATTAGCATTTAAAAATATAATATTTCCAAAAGTGTCATCATGTAAAACTGTGAAGCTTCTAGAACTGTCATTATCATGTTAAACATTGCATCATTACTCTGTAAAGTATCATTACCAAAAAAATATTGAATGTCAGTAGAACAAAGTATATCTAGAAAGTGTCATTAGTTTGAAACTGTCATTAATGTTTCACTGGAATGATTTATAATGACACTCTTAGTGGATGTGGTGTTGACACTTTTTCAATAGTGTCATTGTGTATACTATCATTACTGTATACACTATTACAATAGTGTTATTACCAAAAATATTGAATCTCAATAGAACAGAGTGTATATAAAAAGTGTCATTAGTGTCTAAACTGTCACAAATGTTTCTCTTCTGCCTTGACAATTAAGTGTCATTAATACAAATCTAAAGTGTCATTGATATTTTCTGCTAGGTTATCATGGTGGATGGTACATTTCTACATGGGAAGTTTGAGGGCAATCTAATGATCGCGACTGCGCAGGATGCAAACAATCAAATCTATCCTCTTGCATATGCCGTGGTTGATTCAGAGAATGATAAATCACGGTCTTGGTTTTTCCAACAAATGCATAATGTCATCCCATCTTCACCTGAATTGATGATTATCTCAGATCGACACATAAGCATTGGAAAAGCTATAGAGACAGTGTACAGTTCAGCAACACATTTGGTTTGCACGCGACACCTAAAACAGAATCTGAAGACAAGATACAAGGACAAAGGTGTCATTAGATTGTTCTCAAATGCAGTTGATGCCTATACAATCACAGAGTTTGATGAATGGTTCAACCAAATATGTGTCATCAATCCAGAAATGGCGAGCTATCTTATTATTGCAAAACTGCAAAAGTGGGCTCGAGCTCACTGTCCAGGTGACAGATACAACATAATGACAACAAACAACTCAGAAAGCATAAACTCAGTTTTGAGAGAAGCTAGATCGTACCAAGTAGTTGCTCTTCTGGATTACATTAGGGCTTTGCTTTCAAGTTGGTTTAATAAGCGTCGGGAACTTGCATTACGGAACAACAAAGAATTGCCACCACATGTGAAGAATGTGGTAGAGGCAAGGTACAAGGAGTCGAGAAGATATGAAGTAAAGAAACTAAACCAAGTTGAGTTTGAGGTATTTGGTGGGAACTTCACTGGTGTAGTAAATCTGTCAAACAGAACATGCAGCTGCAGGGTTTTTGATTTGGACAAAGTCCCATGTACACATGCCATGGCTACCATTCGAAAGCTTAACGGTACAATTACTGAATTTCTAAGTCCCTATTATTGCTTTGAGAAGTGGAGCATGGCATACCAGGAAACTGTATACCCAGTGCCTATGAAATCATCATGGAATGTACCTGAAGATGTTAGCAAGATAGTATGTCTCCCACCAGAATATAAAAAGAAGGTTGGCAGGCAAAGAAAGCATAGGCTTCCCTCTGAAGGAGAATTTAAGAAAAGTGTCATTAAGAAGACAAGAAAGAAGACAGTGAAGGGTGGAACATGTAGGGTAGCTGGACACAACAAAAAAACATGCAAGAACACGGCAGCAAGCAGTAGTGGCTAAATGATGCAAGTAGAGTAAGGAGAATTCACAATTTGTTGAAGAATTATACTAAAGTGTCATTAAAACAGATTTTATACTAAAGTGTCATTAATACAGATTTTATGGTTAAGACTTATACTAGATTGTCATTACACTTTTTGTTGAAGAGTTATATAACATTAAAAAAGTGTCATTAGAATCTCGAATTTCTATAGACAATGTCAAATTATTGGAATTCTGTGAAAAGTGTCATTAGAATCACTTTGGTGTTGAAAGTAGACGAAAAGTGTCATTGAAACTAAATAGTGTCATTGAAAAATAAAAAGTGTCATTGAAACAAAAGAGTCACTGAAGGAAAAAAGTGTCATTGAAACAAAAGAGTCACTGAAGGAAAAAGTGTCATTAAAAATAAAGTGTAACTGCAGACAAATAGTGTCATTGAAATAAAAGTGTCATTACAACATCACAAGGCAAGAAAAGTGTCATTACAGATATGGGAATAGTGTCATTAGAATAGTGTCATTGAAGAACAAAAAGTGTCATTGAAACAAAAGAGTCACTGAAGGAAAAAAGTGTCATTTGTATTATTAAACTGTCACTGCAGACAAATAGTGTCATTGAAATTAAAGTGTCATTGAAGAACAAAAAGTGTCATTGAAACAAAAGAGTCACTGAAGGAAAAAGTGTCATTTAAAATAAAGTGTAACTGCAGACAAATAGTGTCATTGAAATAAAAGTGTCATTGTAGAACAAAAAAGTGTTATTGAAACTAAAGTGACTGTTTGTTGAACAAAAAAGTGTCATTAGGAAACATTGAAGTACAACACTGTGATATTGCAAATGACACTGTCATGGAATAACAATAGTGTCATTACAACATCACAAGGCAATAAAAGTGTCATTACAAATATGGGAATAGTGTCATTATAATACCAGTACTGAATAGTGTCATTAGAATAAAAGTGTCATTAAAACACTGAATGTCATTACATCAGAATTCTTTACATTATAACTAAAAAGGCTATATAATTCTGCTCGACAAAGTACCATTACATATAAAAGACATCCAAATTTGTGCCAATGTCATTATAGTTCTATAAAACAAGATATAGATCACTATGCATCAGGTAAAGGTTTTCATGTTCAAGTACGCTTGAACAAATCAATATCAATCTTGTCCCTATGTGCTCTCATATGTGCATCATCTAGATCTGCCATGCTTGATCCGAAAACAATTTCTTCAATATACTTGATTGTATATATACCACAGTTTCCACTGTAAAATAATAACAAATGGAAAATTGTGTGTGATAGAGGAAGGAAAGAAGTGTGTTTACCCTGCACAATCTTGCGGGAGAGACATATCTCTGAACCAGGTAAAAGATTCTTCAAATGTGCCAAGGTGCGAGAAACGCCCAGTACGACGCATCAAAACAGGCAAGAAATCCAACAAAGGTTCAAGGAAGGCCTTAAGCTTGTTGTCCTTATACAAATGATGAGAACAATCCAATACTCTGATTTTGGATTCAGCCAAGTTGATTTCTAGACCAATCCAATGCTTATTCTCCAAATTAAATGGTGTGTATACCTTTGTAACCCCATGGTACCAAGATTTGCCAAAATAGTTTGGATTAGAACCATCAAAATACAAATTGAATGTCTCTGGAATCTTATCTTCACCAGACATGTATCTTCTGATAAGAGGTTCATTGAACCTCTTGTACCAAAGCCAATCCAAAACCACACTGTCCTTGAACAAATCAGGATTTTCATGAATACGCTTGCGCATGTGAAAAAGAGCCTCACTAATATGTTGAGAAAACAAAGATCATGTAAACAAATCAAAACAGTGTTATTGCATCAAAGTGTCTTACTAGTACAAAGATCATGTAAGCAAATCAGAAAAGTGTCATTACAACATAACAACAGAAAAATGACACTGAAATTAAAGTGAGAAGCTAGAACGAAAAGTGTCATTGAAACTAAATAGTGTCATTGAAATTAAACTGTCATTGAAGAACAAAAAGTGTCATTGAAACAAAAGAATCACTGAAGGAAAAAAGTGTCATTTGTATTATTAAACTGTCACTGCAGACAAATAGTGTCATTGAAATTAAACTGTCATTGAAGAACAAAAAGTGTCATTGAAACAAAAGAGTCACTGAAGGAAAAAAGTGTCATTTGTATTATTAAATTGTCACTGCAGACAAATAGTGTCATTGAAATTAAAGTGTCATTGAAGAACAAAAAGTGTCATTGAAACAAAAGAGTCACTGAAGGAAAAAGTGTCATTAAAAATAAAGTGTAACTGCAGACAAATAGTGTCATTGAAATAAAAGTGTCATTGTAGAACAAAAAAGTGTTATTGAAACTAAAGTGACACTTTGTTGAACAAAAAAGTGTCATTAGGAAACATTGAAGTACAACACTGTGATATTGCAATGACACTGCCATGGAATTACAAAAGTGTCATTACAACATCACAAGGCAATAAAAGTGTCATTACAAATAAAGTGTCAATACAAGAAAGTGTCATTGCAATTATAGCTTACCTCATCTCCTAGCCAACATTCATTTTTCATAAGATTGTCAAAGAATTCAAGCTTTAAAGCGACTTCATGTCCACGGAATGTATCTTCTGGATCACTGATAGAAAAAAAGAAAGTTCATAGTTAAAATTTCTGGATAAAAATGTCATAACCATAATAATAATCAGTAGAAAATAGTATACATACCCATTACGATGGAAGTCATGGAGTTCTTTACGATCCGTATTATCATAGAAGGAAAAACGAGGTATCTTTGAAAGAGGAATGTACTTGCGCTTTTTGGCCTTCTTATTTTTAGTAAGAATGGTTTTCGCTTGTTTCTTCCCATCGTTATCCTCGTCTTGTTGTCCAGCATCTCCCTCTTCTTGCTTCCCAGCATCTCCTTCTTCCTTCCCAGCATCTCCCTCTTCTTGCTTCCCAGCATCTCCTTCTTCCTGCTTTCCAGCATCTCCCTCTTCTTGCTTCCCAGCATCTCCCTCTTCTTGCCAACATCTCCCTCTTCTTGCTTCCCAGCATCTCCCTCTTCTTGCTTCCCAACATCTCCCTCTTCTTGCTTCCCATCATTTATTTGGTCACACTGAACTTTGCTCGAGGAACAACCGGTAACAGATTCTAAAACATAACACAACAAAGCATTAAATTCTGAATACACAAATAATATATAGTTAAGAGTATTTGGGATTCATATGAGTTACCTGGAATGCAAAACAATGATTTCTCTTGAACATCTCCAGCAGTTACACTATCACTTGAATGCAATATAACTTCTTTGGCAATTTGAGCAATAAATTTATCTTCATCCATTGCATCAGTGGCAACTTCATCTAGATCCATGTTTCCAAACGTTGTTCCGTCTTGGATATCACACTCACTATTAATGACAGATTTAAATGGATCAGGCTCAGTCGTTACCTTGTCGACCAAAGTTTCTTCAGCATTTTCGATCACTAGAGATTCAACATAGTCAACAGTTTTGCCACAAGACACAAGTGACTCAGAATCAACATTATCGACCATTGTTTCGTCATCCTTGTTGACCGTATTTCCATCCTCATCAGGTGCCATTGTTTCGTCAGCCTTGTTTAGAGAATTTCCATCCTCCTTAGGTGCTACTTGTACATTGTCCACCATTTGTTCATCAGCCACCTCTTGGACCATAGTTCCATCCTCCTTGTCGACACAATTTTCATCCTTCTCAGGTTCTACGGATTGTATAGTCTCACCCTCAACCATTGTTTCCTCATCTTGTCCTCCTTTAGGATTCACTTCAATAAGATCATCATCATCATCTTCATCCGTAGAAGGTTCGTTTCTACCCATGAGAAGAGTTAGAATACTTTTAACATTCTTGAGCAATTTTTCAATCTGGCCTTTGTTGTCATTAACAACAAATTGAATCTCTCTCATGGCCCTCTACTGAACCTTCATACTATCAAGAAGGACTTGTCCCCATTTAGGAATATTTTGGCTCTCATATGCTTTCTTCTATTCTTTCTTCGCAAGAGGATCTTTTTTCTTGTCTATCTTCTCTTGAGTTGGTAGAGTGTCATTAACAACAGGGCCTTTGAATTTAAACTTGAGTGAACGGATAGCGGGTGATGATTTCTTCACAAAAACACAAACTTTAGTACAAAGTGTCATTACCAATCACATATGGCATAATGTGTCATTAGAAGTAGTGTAATTACAACATCAGAATAGAAAAGTGCAATAAAGTGTCATTAAAAAATATGCCATAAACTGTCATTATATAATAGTGTTCATATCAAGTAAAACCAAGAAGGAAAAGTGTCATTGTGATGCATAATGTGTCATTGGAAGTAGTGTCATTACAACATCAGGATATAAAAGTGTAATAAAGTGTCATTAACAAATGTCACATAACAGTCATTATATAATAGTGTCATTAGAGGGATATCAACTAAAATCAAGAAGGAAAAGTGTCATTAGTAAACAAATATTGCATAATGTGTGATTACAAATAGTGTCATCCAAAATTCAGAAAAAAAAAGTGTCATAAACTGTCATTACCAAACAAATATGCCACTAAAATATCATTAGAAAATTGTGTCATTACCTTCTTAGCCTTCTTTTCCTTTTATTCCCTCTTTTCCTTCTTTTCACTCTTGCACTCCTCTTCACACTTAATTTTTTTAGCAGTTGACTTCCTATGAAGTTGAAGTCTTCCACCACATACATGTTTTCCTTTGTCCAGCTTTACTGGTTCAATTGGGTTGACCTTATTCTCCTCATCAGTTTGATGAAAACCTATGCACAATTTTTTTGGTGGTGATTCAAAGTCATCATCATCATCATCGTCATACTCGCCTTTTATAACAAGACCCTCTTCACCAGACATCCAACTTTCAGCTACTGCATCGAAGTCTTCATCAGCCACTTCCGTTGTGAAACCAACATCCTTGAACTGTTCCAACACAGCAGGAGATGGTAAAACAGAAGACTGAAAGACACACAAAAAAGGGAAAAAGTGTCAGAAACTATATTAGACATCAAAGTAATGAATTGAATTGTTAAATAATACAAATGCAGAAAAGGATACATACAAATTCTGGATCGTTAGCGGCATTAAAAACCTGCAACCGTGTGGCAAGCTTTTCGTCATCTGTACTACTCCAACGAACACAATATGGCAATGTTTTTACAGGTTTGCATGAGAAATGAGCAACATCAATCAAATTTGGGAATGTCTCTAGTATCCACAGCTGTAACAATTTAAAGTGTCATTAAAAAGTGAAACAACATATAAAAATAAACTCCAAAAAGTGTCATATAAACTGGAATGAAGTGTTGATAGTGTCATTATAAGCATATGAACTAACATAAATTCTAAAAAAGTGTCATTATGATGCAACAGATAAATATAGTGTCATAGCCCCAAACAAAAATAACAAGCCACAGTGAATAAAGTGTCATTGGGAATAAAGTATCATAAACTGGAATGGAAAGTGCCATTGTAAGCATGGATAGTGTCATTAAAAGCATGGAAAGTGTCATTTAAAGATCTAGTAAAGTGTCATTATGATTCTGGAAAAGCAAGCATGGATAGTGTCACTAAACTTAATATCTAATGCATTGCAGGTATGAAAAAGTATCATTCAGGATAAGAAATTGCCATTAGTACCTGAAAAGCAAGCGGGTAGCCAAAGAGATTATAACCAAATCTCAAATTTTGATCTATTTCACGGTTTTCACGATTGACATGCCTAAGTGATCTAATCAAGATAAGGTATGATTCCCTACCCCATGGATGCTTCTGAAATGACTCCATATCAAACGCCAGAGAAAACACATGGGATTCAATAGGATGGTCTCGCTGCTTAGTCAATATCACTCCCTCAAGGATCAACACGTGAGCAAACCTCAGCTTTCTCACTGGATCTTTCTCTTTCACAAACATATCAAGCAGTTTCTCATAAGTACACCTTTTTATACCCAGCTCAATTTTAGTGTCAAACTCAGGTAGGGGTGTTGAAGGAAAATCAAAAGCATTGCAATTTAATCCAGTTATGGCAGCAAACTCCTTTATTGAGAAACGAGTGATATTGCCGCAAACTAGAAACCACAATTCTTTTGTTTTCTTAGTCACTATCTCATTTAACAACACATAATGCATTATTTGAGCATGTAACTTCAGTTTATATTCAAGTTGTACAATAGGACCAAAGCAACCATTGCACAGCTTATCCCAATCAGATGGGGGGAGATTTTCTTTCAAAAGATCAAACAGATTCTGCCTATGGTAAAAATTAATCTTCGCCATAAAGCGGTCTGCCGGATTAACAAAATATTTGCACTTGATGGTAGACATGCTCAAACCTGCATTTTGTAGAAAATGTCATTAGAAGCATATAAAAAAGTGTCACCGTGGTGCTAGAAGTGTCATTAAACAAAATATATAATCGACAGTTGTGGATAAAAAAGTGTAATTATCATTTTATAGTGTCATATAAACTGGAATGAAGCATGGAAAGTTTCATTAAGATCATATAAACTAAGAATGGCACCATAAAAGTGTCACTGTGGTGCTAGAAGTGTCATTAAGATCATATACACTAAGAATGACACCATGAAGCATGGAAAGTGTCATTAAGATCATATAAACTAAGAATGACGCCAACCAAGTGTCATAAAACACTATCATGAAGCATTCAAAGTGCAATGACATATAAAATAGTGTCATTAGAAGCGAAAGAGTGAAATGGACATAAACACGCTTGAATACCTAACCCTAACTACAACGAAATGCAATCAAAACACTAGAAAATAGGTGTAATCAAAACTAACGCGTGATCCAAAGTGCAATATAGCTGTAATCAAAACCATAGAAACTAGTTTAAGCCAAAAAAAAGGAAGAAATCAAACCTGTTTGATAGAGAAATGCTACAACCTGACTTTGATCGACAAGAGATGATGAAGCGTGGGAGAAGACAACTAGATCGAGAGAGAGATCGACAGAAAATTTCTCTTTGAAATCGGATGAAATCGTGAGTGAAAGAGCGAGATTTTCAGCGAGAGAGAGGGAGATTTCCGGAGACAACCTGGCTTGTGGGAGACGACAACGAGATCGAAAGCATAGCGAGAGAGAGATCGACAGAAATCGAGCTTGACACTTGAAAATCGGGAGCGAGAGCGCGATGTCCAGCGAGAGAGGAAGCCGGAGAGAGGGGGAGAATGTGGTTTATAAAGGGGCTGTTGGAAAATAAACAAAAAGTATTTAGGGATATTTTATTGAATTAGAAACTTATAGGGGGCCAATGGGCCCAAATTCCTCTTAAAATTATCCATAAATTTGGACCTATAAATAATGCTTTGGATGATGAACTTTCTCTTTCTTAATTATTTTAATATCCCTGCTGACGTGGATCTTTGTGAACTTCAGAGGTTTAACCTATTTGGTATATATATGAAACTGGATTCATGTGCAGCTTAAAGCACTTTCCTACAAAGGCACTGGAAAGCACAAATACAGTTTCCAACGTATTGATGCTTCAGCTCATCAAGTCCACTTCTGTGATTGTGTGGAACATTCTGGTAATATTAACATCATCAAAGAAATGCAAGTTCAGGATGAGATCAATATGATGAACACTGTATTGAACAAGTTCTTGAAGGGGAAGGATGCTCCATCTGATCATCTTCGAGATGACCAAAATCACAACGGTGATTCAACTGATGATGACAACATAATTATAAATGCAGTGGCTAGCCCTAATGATGTGACCCATTTGTTAGAAAGCATGAAGAAACAAACAGGATCACACTCCAAGGTGTGCCTGAAATACTTTTATTTCAAATTGTGTTGTAGCATGCCATCTTTGGTTTTGAGCAAGCACATTTTATCATTTTGTCTCATTCTTTCTTTCCTAAACTATGCAGATGGCCAGACCAAAGAAACTACAAAGTTCAGGAGATGGGCACTCCCAAAATATTGTCCGGGTTCAAAAAGGCCAGGGTAGGAGCTCTTGGAGGAATGGCAAACTGGTTCAAGTGGAAGGATGCGGAAAAAAGGTGGAATTTTCCATACCAAATAGGAAGCAAACTCGGATAAATCAATCAGAACGACAAACGGAATCATTAAGCATGAACGAAAAGCGATCTATAGGAAAAACATCATTCTCCCCATCTATGAAGACAGGAGTTTCAAAAATCAAAGCGCCTGAGTCAAGTGCTTGAAGGAATTGTGTCCTTTAATCAAAGGTGCAATTACTGATTATGAAGTGGGACCGTTTATGGAGATATTTAATCCGGTGATTTTAAGTAGTCATAGTGTTTTGCTAGAAGCCAACTATGATTTATAGACTATATGTTATAAAGTATGTCATAAAGTCTATTGCTATTATTATCGGGTCCTACGAGGTCACACCCTTAGAGTTTGGACTGGATCAGTTTAATGGGAGACATATTATATAAGATATATGATATAAAGTTATATATGATATAACTTGGGAGATAAGGTTTGTTAATAATAAAGAGTTATTATTAATAATAAAAGATATACTTTATTTAGGAAATAAGATATCTACACTTGGCATTATAAAAGGAGGGCTTTCTAAGAGAAAACACTAACCCATTTACAAGACAAGGCTGCCGCCCCCTTCCAGATCTTTCTCTCTCGTTCGCCTTCATTCCTCGCTCCAGCAACCGAGTCCTAGGTGATCTAGATCCAAGCTCGGGTGGACCAAATAGAGAAGTCACACATGAGGCTCTATTCTCTCCATTCCAGCAACTTGAAACACGCATCAAAAGGTATTTAATTCTTCCTATCTATGATCTATTTGGTTTATGCATGAGATCCTTGGTTAGATGTTAGGAAATCGTTTCCTGAAATTCCGCTTTACGCATCTAAAATCCCTACAGTGGTATCAGTTGCCTCTTGCATAAAATGATTAGATCAAATTTAAAGTTTTTAAATTTTGATGCATGTTCATGATTATTTTGATTCAATTAGACGAAAAATAGATATGTAGATTAAAATTGCATGATTAAAATTTTAGATTTTGATCGATTGGATTAACAAAGTTTAGAACTTTCAATTTGAATATGCATGTAAAATTGTTCTACATAAAGATTGTAAATGTTTACCCATACATAAAATTCTGAATTTTACCGAGTTCGATTTGGATCGAACGACCAATTATTCACCAATTCCCGGAAAAGGATGCTGCAGGATGGAATCCGCAGTCGCGGTTAGGGTAACCGCGGTCGCGGATCCGCACGTTGGATTTTCTGCGGTCACGGTTCTGGGTTCTAAAAAAATGCGCGTTTCCGCGGTCGCGGTTTTGGTTTATGGGAAAAGTTATGCGTTTCCTCGGTCGCGGTTAATGAACCGCGATCGCGGTTCTGGTTTCTGGGAAAAGTCACGCGTTTTCGCGGTCGCGGTTATGTGGTCTGGCGCGGGTCGGGTTCGTTTGATCGAGTTGGCTCGGGTTTGGGTCCAAGTGTTTGCTCCAAACCCATGCCAGGCTGATTAGGTAACTTGACTCGGATACGCAAGGTGAAACTATTTTGAGTAGATTTTACAATAAAGGATTTTGTCCTAAAAGAAATAAATAAGATCTTATTTGTCTTATTAGATAATATATGATATTGTCTAAAATATATCTTCCTAAAAGTTGTTAGGAAAGATTCTCACTTACTTATATTAGGATATTTGATATCTGACTTTAATTGATGCATATCTTATCCAATATTGCAATTTAATGATTAATTATGATTAATATTACATATTAGTTTTATTTGAATCAAGCTAATGATATAATATTATTTTATCATGAGATGATTAATTTAATATTGGATGTTTTAAATTGTTTAATCATTGTCTATATAATATGTGATATTATAATTGCATGTCTATTTTATTATGATATTATTGTATGCGGTGACTAGTATGGCCCACAATAGGATAGATAAAATACGATCTGCGTATCGTTATGTATTTTTGTAATTTAAATTTCTGCAAGAGAGTTTATTCCAATTACATGTAAGACAAGAAGATCCTAAGAAGACCAAAGGATGGAGATCCATGGAGGGTACTAAGGATGGAGATCCAGGAGTAACAAGACCCATGAAGATTAGATCTTTAATTTTGGTTTTTAGGGGCCATACTAGGATCACATTTAATTACTGCATTACTTGAATGCTTTATTATTTCCCACTTTGCATGCTTACTTGTTTGTTTATGCTATTTTGTTCACTAGTAAATAAACAACCATTGCATGCTTAAGTCCCTTAACAGAATATTGAGATAATGCCTTTCCATATCATAACCATGAGTCCCTTGGGATTCGTTGGATAGTTTTTGCCCTAGTGAGGTGTCCTTCCTTGACCTTGGGATAGTGCGGGTATGTCTAATAGGGGCATGCTGCCTTGGTATGGTTACACTCAACAAGAGACCAAAAGGCTTAGTTTTGGATCTTGAGGCATAAGGATGAGTCTTACATAAGATGTGACCATCAACCAAGAATTATAAGGTGTTATAATTAGTAACGGGTTTACTTACCTTGATTACATGAGACTTGGGGAAGTGCCTTAGTACGTGATCAGCGCTACTTTGTAGAATTTAACTAGGAGTTGTTACCGGTGTTTTGGGTACCATATGGATGTGTTTAGAGCGTTATTATGGAGTATGGAGTTGAGTAGAAAAAGGATGATTATGGTGGTTTGGAGGAGCTTAAAAGAAGACATTAAGAGATGAGAAGAAAACCACAAGAGAAGACTGAAAAAGGGGCTACAGAAGCTTTTCCGCGGTCGCGGATCAACAAGCCGCGGTCGCGGAAATAAATCAGACAGCGAAGACGCGAAGACCTTTACAGAGAAATTTCCGCGGTTGCGGAAATCAGCATCAGCGCGCGGCGAGGATTTTTCCAAAGTTTTTACTTTTATTTTATTATTTCCTTTTCTTTTATTTCTTTATTCCGGTTGGATTATTTTATTTCCTTTTAGGTTAAGTTTGTTATCTTTAGTTTTTAGGTTTAGCTAGGTTATTTAAACCTAGATCCTAGAGCCTCTTTTGATGATCGTTCATTATCTTAGATCTAGTTTTACATCAATTTTTTCCTTTGAGTTTTTGTGTTTCAAGACTATGAAGAACTAAGCACTTTTGCTTAGTCCAACGATTGAAGCCTTCATTTGGTATCTGGTTGTGAGATTATAATTCTATTCTTATTCCTTTGATTATATCTCTTCTCTTGAGCTTATTCCTATTGATTATTATTGATTTGACTGGATTGATCACCTAGTTGATGTTAGTAATTGTCTATTGCTAGGGTTTGGATATTTCGAGTTGAAATCCCTTATCTTGTGTAGCAAACATGATATTCTAGGACTAGTTGGACTAGCTTATTGTGAAAGAGAATTGATTATGTGTTAAATGCTGCGGGTTATGGTTTTGCATGTATCCTGGCTAATTCATATGCTTCCTGCTGCTATTGTTCTAAATCTTGATAGTTTCTCGTGCGTTCGATAGTTAGGGTTGTCAGGACTAGTTGGACTGGTAACTATTTCAGAATAGGGACATGAATATTCATAGGAATGAATAGAGATAATCTAGGATCAATCAATCAAATGAATGGTGGATATTTGTCTGGCTAAGTACTTTTTCCCAATTGATTACAACCTTTGTTTTGATTTACTTTGTTTACTTGCAAAGCAACCAACAACCCCCCTTTGTTACCTTTGACATACTACTTGCATAAAGAAAGATAACTCCTCCCTGTGGGATTCGACCCATGCTTGCCTATTCTACTAAGTTAGGTTTTTAAGGATTTACTTTGATTGGGCATCACGACTTTAGCCCCTGTCAAATTGGCGCCGTTGCCGGGGAGGCAAGTTTTGATTTTTCTTTGTGTGTTAACTTTTGTGTGGACCTATCTTATGGTCCACACCTGTGCTACTGACTCTCCATTGTTAGATTTTGATACAGAGATTGAAAGGGACAATTTCCAGACACCGTGTAGCAGCCCGTACACAACAAGAGATGGCTGATGAAGCACCGATGTTGAGGCAGTTGACTGCCCCAAATCTGCAACAACAACCGCTGGCTGTGCAGTTCCCTGAGCTGGCAGATGGCGTAAACTTTGAGCTGAAGTCCGGGTTAATCCACTTACTCCCCCACTTCCATGGGATGAGTGGAGAAGACCCCAACAAACATCTTTCTGAGTTCCATGCCGTCGGCACCAGCATGAAGCCAAGAGGCGTTACTGAGGACCGAATCAAGCTGAGGGCCTTCCTGGAGAAGTACTTCCCTGCGACTAAGCTCAACAGCCTGAAGAGGAATATTAGCAACATTGAGCAACAGGTTGCTGAGTCGTTGTACGAGTACTACGAAAGATTCAAGAGGTTGATTTCTAGTTGTCCCTACCATGGGTATTCAGACCAAGACCTCGTACTTTATTTGTACGGTGGTCTACTTGACGACGAGCGAAGGATGGTGAACGCGACATGTGGAGGAAACATCTTGAACAAGACGCCAACTGAAGCGTATGAGGTCTTGTTTGAGCTATCTGAGGGCTTAAGACAGTTCAGTAAGAGGGCGAGCGCCCAGTCAGTAAAAGCTGCAGAATCTCAGCCCAATTCTTCAATACTTTTTGAGATGGCTGAGATGAAGGAGATGATGAGGAGATACATGATGAAGGGTGGCCAGCAGCAAGTCAAGTCTTATGGGATATGCTATGACACGATGCATCCGACCGATGCTTGTCCCACGCTGCAGGAGCCCACTGCTGAGGTGAACGCTATTGGAGGATACGGCCCTCCAAGGCCAAGATATGACCCTATTCCAACACGTAAAATCCAGGGTGGAGAGATCACCCCAATCTGAGATACAGGAATCAACAGAACACTCCTCAAGGCCAGGAAAATCAAGAATATCAACAGAGGCCACCACAGTTTTTACCACGCCCACAACAATATCAGCAGCCTGAGGGTCAACAACAACAATTTCGAGCTCCATATGACCAAAGACCCCAAGGCCAGAGCTCCAGTTCCTCTATGTCCAGCGATGACATGATTAAAGCTCTCACCCAGGGCGTATCGACGTTGGCTAGCACTGTGAACACCATGGGGTCACAAATTCGAGATGTGGTCCAGCACTAGGAGACTCTCGCACAAAATATGACAAAGTTGGCCAACACTATGTTCCAACAAACTCAAGAGATGTGGTCAAGTATTCAGAACTTGGGGACACAAGTGGGACAAATCTCCATCGCAGTGAGCAGACTGGAAGCCCGGGACTCGGGAAAACTACCATCTCAAATGGTAGTAAACCCAAGGGAGAACGTATGCGCCATGACGCTGAGGAGCGGAACACAAGTGGACGATGGTCGAGCTCAACAGAAAGTTTTTGGCGACCACGGAGAAGAAGGCCGCGATCGCAGATTTTCTATGGATGAAGAGAACAAAATCGACGTTTTTTCGTGACCGCGGACAGATTTCCGCGATCGCGGAAAGGTTTCTGCTGAAGAGGAATTAATCGATGATTTCCGCAACCGCGGAAATGATCCTGGAGCCCCAGACAATGTCGAAGTTGTCCGTGATGATTATATGCGCCCCAACTTCCCTCCGCTCAGTACATTGAAGCCTCCCGCTCCCTTTCCCGAGGCTCTGAAAGATACTAGAAGGCCGGAAAACGACAAGGAATTATTTGAAACCTTCAGCAACTGCGAGGTAAATATTCCTTTGATAAAACTTGTTCAAAGTATCCCTCGCTATGCCAAGTTCTTGAAGGAGCTATGCAAGATAAAGAGGAAGAAGGCGGTGAAGGAGAAAAAGAAGGTCCATGTCAGTGAGAATGTATCCGCTATGCTGCAAAAGCGGTTGCCCAAGAAGCGTAGTGATTTGGGCATGTTCACTATTCCATGCAAGATAGGAGGCACCATGTTTGAAAACGCTATGCTAGATTTGGGTGCTTCTATCAACGTTCTACCTCTCTCACTGTATGAATCTTTAGATGTCGGGCCATTAGAGAAGACGGGGATTGTGATCCAGCTGGCGGATAATTCCTATGTGTATCCAAAAGGAGTGGTGCAGGATGTGCTGGTAGAAGTTGACAAGCTAATCTTCCCTGTGGACTTCTTTGTGATGGATACGGAGCAAGATAAAAACGCAGCCCCTGTGATGCTAGGAAGGCCATTTATGAACACGGCAGGTACCAAGATTGATGTGAGTAGTGGTTCGCTCACGATGGAGTTTGACGGGGTGAGGGTCGGTTTCAACATAGACGATGCAAAGAGGCACCCACCTGATATTGACCCCGAGTGTTCAACTGATGTGAGCAACCCAAGTTGAGTGGCAGAGCACCAAGTCGAGCCACGAAAATAACTAAAGCGCTGCTCGAGAGGCAACCCGAGATATGAAATTCTTTTCTTGTCTTTTCCTTTCCAGTTCTTATTATTGTTTGTGTTGTTTTTGCTTCGTTTTTGTTTTTAGACTAACCTGCAGGTAGGAGACCCGAGCCAAAGTGAAGACGGTGTTTCTCGCACCAGTAAATTTTCCGCGGGTGCGAAAATATCATTGTCAGTCCCCTGACCTGGAAAAAAAATCAAAAAAAAAAGTTCTACAGAAGGCCAGATGTCCGAGTTTTACATTGAGCGACAGTGCGTATCATGCTGCCAAGGATGAGACATTCGCCCCATATTTTATTTGGCAACGATGATGGCCCGACATTCGACAGCTGAGCAGGAGGAACACCAGAGCCCACACGACGATTACATCTAGGCTCCATTTTTGTGTTCATTGAAGGGTTGTGTAACCCCGTTTTCTTTGCCATACCACTACCCCTTACAGTGGATTCCCTTTGGTTGCACGGTGGAATTTATCTTGAAGACCCGTGCAACACCAGCGACATGTGCTTTCATTATTTTACCGCCAGCAACAACTTCCGTGTCCAAGCCAACTCGGCGACGGTTGTGAGTACTTTTCTGCTTTTCCCTGTGCTTCATCTTTTTTGTCTTTCATTACATTGAGGACAATGCAATGTTTAAGCATGGTGGAGTGTTCTATACTTTCTAGTCGTTTGAGGAGAAAGAAAAAAAATAGAAAAAGACAAAAATAAATCCTGGAATAAGTCGAAAACCCGGAAGGGCGGCTTAGGCAATAAGCAGGTGGCTTGGACCAGTATTAGGCTGGGGTAATATGAGGTCAAGAGTGATGTGAGTTTTATGTGAGCCCATCTATTGAAAAAATGAAATGAGTGGCTTGGTGAAAACCCGAAAGGGCGCCTTGGCAAAATGAGTGAAAAGAAGAAGAATGATTTTTAGGATTCCTCATTTTTCCTGGCGTGGTGACATAAGAAGAGCTGATATAAGGAGGATTTGGGTAGGTCACTCTGGAAGTAATAAGAAGATAGATGGAGGATAGGATTAGATATTTGTTTTCACTCTATGGTGTTCGGAATAAGTTTGGGGGAAGTACTCTGCTTTCCTTTAAGCTTGTGCGTTCTGTTGTGTTGTGATTATCGTGTTGGTGTCTTGGAGTTACATGTTTAGGTGTAGTTCTTAGTGGAGATGATTTTTTTGTGCTTCCTGAGGCCTTGGGGATTTTATTGGAGGAGTAGGTTTATATTAGCTTACTCGAGGACGAGCAAGGTTTAGACATGGGGAATTTGATCAGCGCTATTTTGTAGGGTTTAACTAGGAGTTGTTACCGGTGTTTTGGGTACCATGAGAATAAGTTCATGAACTTCTTTACATTTCTTTTTTCTGTGAAACAGGATATTTTGGCATTTATCAAGAATGTTAATTAATGGCACCGCTTCCTACCAAGTACTCTAAAGCATGTAAGTTCTTTCCTTATTGCCTATTATGTAGTTGTGCGCTCAATTCAGTTGCAGGATCATCACATTAGTATGTGATAGTCTGAAAATGTTCAAGATTGGTGTTGGACCATGGCCACTTCAACATTCTAGGGTCATGTAAAAAGTAGATCTGATTTTCACCTTTACAATATTTTTTTGTCATTTCATGTTGGCATTCCATTCATTCTTCATGATGATAAGTTGGATGAAGTGAAACATGATGAGTAGAAAGTGTATTGGATCTTACCCATTTCTGTTTTGTTTGGGTGGTTCAGATTAGGTTAAGGGAGGTGGGTTTTTGGGGGGTGATTTTGAGGAAGTGGTCTTATTGAGTGTGCTAGAGTACTTCTTTTTCAATATATGTATATTGGACAATAAATTTTGGGGGTTTAATGGATCGAAAGAAGGCCCACACTTCATGTAAAACAAAGAATCCAATGTCGAAAAGCTAAAAAATGGACTCTAGGACCCTTTCAGTACGTAATACAGTAGTATAAATTTCTGACTGGGAGGGCTTCCACAATTATAGCTAGCTTATAAGAAAAGGTGGGACATAGATAAGCCAATTTCACGAGTCCTATCAAATTCTCCCTGTCATTAGCAATGGTTTTTTATTCTATACAAAATTAGAAGAAAAAAGTAACAAATTAAACCTAATTTAGTACTAATGATATATATATATATATATATATATATCAAGAAGCTAGGAATAGATGTTGGTGAAAACCAACAAGCAATGAATTGTTAAACAATAAACATGGCTCTGCTCCTTATTCTATCTTCCTGATTATTTGACACTAATTACCAAGTGTGTTTTTTTTGTGAGATAGTTATAACCCTGTAGAACGGAGGACCAAGGGAGGAAACGACCGACACCCTAAGGGTGAACTTTATTTTCATCTCTAATTCACCCTCACAGTCTTGAGGCAGCTACTCTTTGTTATTTATTGTTTTCCATCCCTTCATTATGTTTGGCGACAGGGTTGAGTAAGCTATAATTCGTTCTTGTTTTTGCTTTTGTCATTCCCGGACACCTTATACTTATTAGTAAATTCGATGTGATTTGGTGCAGAAATTCCTTGATCACAATTTAAAGTTTGAAGCTCTTTGTTAACCTTTTGGAAACAGAAAGAGAGCATTACTTGGGAAAATTGTGCGACATTGAGATACTTTGTCAAATTTTACTAGGAGGGGCAAGTATGTCCGAAAAAAATATGTACAATTTGCATCTTCCTTCTGAAGACTTGGAGGTGGGATTTATTGGGCTTTTTTCATTAGGAGGGGCAAGTGAGTTCTTGCAAATCAGTGGAACGCATTTTGGATTTGACACGAAAAATTGTGAATTCTGATGCAAGTGGCGGTGGTGCTAATGTGCAATTCCATGTCCTAAAAACAGATCTCAATTCCAAATCTAATAAGAAATGAGATGTTGCTTTTGCCTCTGCCTCGTTTGAATTAAGCAAAGAACCACTAAGTTATAGTGGGATAAGGTAGTTGTCAGATATTATGATATCACATGAGCTGATTCTATCTGCTCAGATGTTTGGTAAATTCAATTGTTTCAATACGAACAAATAGCATACGAGTGTAATTGAATAGTTCAATTGATGCTTACCTAAATGTGCTCATGCTTTGTGCCCATATTTCTTATAATATTGAGTGCCAATTTTAGTAATTGCTAACCATGATATGTCATTGGGAATCTAGATTTTATATGTTGACACATGAATTATCCTTGAATTGAAATCCCTGAAATGCTCTTTGTGTTTATAGTTATCTCAACTATATGTATGAAAATGTTAAAAAGTAATTCCCTTTTCTATCTCCTCCAAAGAAGCCCGAATTTTAGCGATTAATTGATAAAGTGAATAATAAATCAGCCATCGTTTGAACTTCTCTAAAACCTAGAGTGTACGTAAACCTAAGCAAAAGACAACACTTAATATATTAGGTTTAAAAAATACTACAATTTCAAGATTTCACTAGGCCTTCAACTAGTATATCTAGAGGTGTAAACTTAGCTAGTATATGCTGAAATCTATGCATAGAAAGGATATAACAGGTGATTTTCACTTAATAAGAGTAGGCACATGTTTTGCAACTCAAACAAGCTGGTATTATATTTTTGCAGTGATTCCTTACTCACATACCTCATATACTAGTATTTTACACCTTCAGATAGACTCAATTAGTTAATTTTACACCTTCAGATAGACTCTAAGATATAATTTTGATTCCTACACATATACTAGCTAATTTTACACCTTTAGATAGACTTTTAGATAGACGATGAGACCTTTCCCTGTTAGACTCTAAGACAATTCCCTGATTAGTATTTTTTCTACACATATACTTGCTAGATGGTATACTACTTGAGTTTTGATTCAAATTTGATACTTGCTGCCACTAGTAGCAAGTTCATACTTTTTTTAGTCTTAAACAAGGAAAAGAAGTGAAAAGCTTGTCTTTGTTCATACTGTTAATTCTCGATTCAACTCTCGTGAACGAATCGAAAGGCAACACACCTTTGATCTGGGTTATTTTCCTTGGATGTTTGTTTTTCGGGGATGCTCTCAACTGCTAGGACTCGTCTCTGCTTCGCGTGGGACAGAAGCTCTCGCTCTACTTGTAGCTCTGGTGCTAGGGTTCTTCTCCTTCCTCTCGCTAATTGCCGATGGCCACTTCTGAGCTCCGATTGCCTCCTCTGGACGTCGGAATCACTTGAAACAACCCCGGAGATGGCTTTCCCGGGGGCGGGCTCTCCGACGCTCAAGTTAGTAAACAAGACAGGATCAAAGGGGAAGGGAAAAACAACTAGAAAGCATATGAAAATGGGGTGAATCGCTCTAGATCTCGCAATTCCTCTCTGATTTTTTGTGGTTTTGCTTGGAGAGGAAGAAGAAAGGCAGCAACCAATCGAGAGTGCTCTCCCTCTTTCTCACTCCTGTAACGGTTTTTGCTTTCCAAAAGTGGCCAAAAAAAGATTCTTTCTCTCTCTTAAATTTGGTGTATTTATAGAGGAAATCATACCCCCTTGAAATTGCCGGTTTGCCTCTCTTTGATGGGCTTTCTTTGCTTGCTATTTGGGCCTTCCTCTTGGCCGTAGTCCATGGACTTGATCGAGCCCAGACGTTCTTGATCGGTCCTCACGGGCTTCTCCTTCGGGCTTTTTCAAATCTGACTCCCACACCCAGCCCCCCAAGCTTTTCGCGAAGTGAAGCGTGAGCGAAGGCTTAGTTTGTACCATTCATCACAGGTTACTAGATTCCCTCGCATGTAATCCTCACGAGTTTACTCTATGTTGCCTTCATCATACCTGTTTGCGAAGGTTTCTCGAGGAGCCTGCTTGGATGACGTTTCATCTTCCCAGATTTCAAAATTTGAAATTTATTTTTCTGAATTTGTTGCGCGCCTTCCTCACCTTTTGCTACGTGTCACTTCAGGGCGTCGTTTTGTCTTCTGCGCCAATGTGATGGCCTATTTAAACTCCATCTTGCAGTTTCTTTCTCCTCCATCGCCACTTCCTCTTTTCCTTTTTTCATCAAAAACTTGCGAAGAATCTCTCGTCGGAGTTCCCGGTGGCCTCCTCCTGCCAATCTCGTGTTTTCGGTGACTCCCGCTCCTCAAAAGGTAGTGTTCCACTCTCCTTCTTCTTTTTAACCTTCTTTCCCTTTATTTCTTCAAAAGAAAATGTATCGCGTGGTGTGGCACCAGAGAACCTCTTGTCTGGAATCGAAAATTCCGGCGCTTTCCTACTGCTCTCCCTCTATTTTCATTCATGGAGGTCGGCGGCAAGGTACAATCAGAGGTACTTTCCTAATGCTCTCCCTCTATTTTCATTCATGGAGGTCGCTTGACTCTGCCTTCGTTCATTTAATACTGCTATTGGTTTTTTGTGCCCTAGGGTTTGCAGTGGGGCGAAAAACTCCTTCGCTTTCTCTCTCTCTCTCTGTTACACTCGTATGCTCTTTATCTTTGGATTCTGATCCTTCTCGACTTTATTTCTGGCTTACCATTTATATTTCTCTTGCTTTGTGTTGCGCAGCAACTGATAAACACTTGGCTTGGATGAATTTCAAACATAGAGTAATGAGCGACTCCGAGCATTCCAGCGAATCGGCCCACACACCTCATCAGGAGAAACACATTGTTCTCCTGGAGACGCAGACGAAAGCCATGCACGATCGCCCTCCACAAAGGGGTGATAATGATTCTTCCGAGGAGGCTTCCCTATCTAGTTCCCGTTCGCGGACTTTGTCAGGATTTTTGAGGCCTCAGATCTTGAAGAAACCAGTGAGGCGGCTACACTTCTTGAAAGACACTGTGTATCGACAAGAGCACGGGGATGAAAGTTTTTTGTCGCTTGAGGAACTGGCAGTTATAGCGGGGACCTACCCCTTCCCGGAGGGCTCTATATTGGCTCTCCCTGAAGAAGGTTTACGTTCCTTACACCACTTTCCAAATTTCATGGCGGTGAGTCTACCGGCTCTAGAGGCGGGGTTTTGCGTGCCAATACATCCGTTCTTCCGGGACATTCTGAATGCCCTTGGCACCAACCCCATTCAGTTGCATCCCAACTCTTGGAGGAGTTTCTGCTACTCATATTACCATTGTCGCAAGGTGAAGGTGGAGCCAACATTAGAAGTTGTGAAAGCTTTGCTCTCCGCACGTAGCTGGCCCGGTGGGTACTGGTCTTGGAAGGCCGAGTAAGGGCAGAAGGTTTCCAAACCCACCAACCTAGGCACGTGGAAGAACAAATGGTTCTTGCTTCGGATCGCGGGTGACTTTAGAGTGAATACTCGCCCTGGTAGGCCCTCCACTTTTCGTGTGTTGCGTCTAGCTCAAAGAGACAGAGGGAGAAAAAAGGGCCTGACGACAAAGTTTGAGCAGAAGTGGGTTCGCGAATTTGACGAGCTTATGACTCATGAGAGATCGAGGGGTTGGGGTTGAGTGCTCCTCATCCACGCGGGGGTGAGAAATTATTTTGCTTCGTAAATAGGATTCGCTAGCGGCGCTATGGAAAATACCTAGCTATGTGGACGTGTATTATGAGACCTCCACAGTCACAAACTTTTATTCTTACTCGTTTCTTGTTTCGCTAATCCTTACGTTTTGCTTACTTTTCAGATTCCTCATTTGCAAAGATGTTGGAGAGGTTGGCCGATCTGGACGATCTTGTGATCATCGGGGATGAGTTTGCTGAAGGTTATGTCGAGCATGTGGTAGACCAGACCCTTCAAGGCTCGCCTATTTCTGTGGATGAGCAAGGGAACCTGACGAGCCCCGCGGGGGCGAAGGTGCGGGAGAGAATGTGCTTGTGGGTGGCGAAGAGGGGCACACTCATGTCGTAGACCTGGACGGTAGCCCAGAGCAACCTTTGGCCACATTGAAGAGGAACACCTCGCATGTCAAAGAGCCGAAAGTTCCTGCGATACTGTCGTAACGCTCGGGCCTTACTTAAGCAGCATGTCGAAGAGGCGAGTAAGGACATGCTAGAGTTTGGGCTCTCAAGGAGAAAGTGAAACTGCTCACAGAGGAGAATGCCTTGGCGAAGGATCTTCGCAAAGAGATTGCATCTTTTAAGAGCGAGCGAGTCGAGCTTAAGAAAGAGAGAGACGCTGCTAGGGAAGAAAGAGACGCGAAGGAGAGAGAGAGATTGAGGCACTCCAGGGGCTGATGAAAGAGAACGATGCGGTTAAAGAGCAAGTGGGCAATCTAACTGAGGCCTACAAGAAAGCTAAGCAGGAGGCTGTTGAGGAATACGCGAGCGACTATCGCTTCAAAGCCCACCACGACTACTTCGTGGGGGCTAAATATTGCTTTGGTGGGGCCGTGGATATTAAGCAGATGTCCTTCAAGTATGGTGTACCTCCTATCAAGTTTGTTCCGCCTGTGACACACGTGCTACAGCCCCGCGAACGGAAGCTTTATCCTGTTCCTCCGCTTGGAGAAATCAAGGGAGATCATGAGGGGGTCTTAGAAGCTTGGAACGTGTCTACTATGAAGGAAGGTGACCCCTTCGTGAGGAGGGCAACCCCTGTTATTTCGATGCCCACTACTAGTCTCAAGCGGCCTCGCGAAGAGCCCCCGAGTGCTTCAACTCCTCAGTCTTAGTCTGGTTCTTTCTTTCTGTAATCCTTGCGAGTTCTTTTCATCCGCTGGCAGTTTGATGTTTGGTACTTGTTGTTTTTTGTAATGTTTTGGGGTTGTTTGGACAATGTCCCTTCGCGGACGCGAATTGTGATTCACTTCATGCTTGCTTAAGTTTCTACACATTTGTTGTTCCTTACTTTTCTTCGCGTAACTTGTTTGTATGCATTGGTCTTGCTGTTTTACTTAAATGCGATTGGACTGGTTTTGATCGGTAATCATTAGGCCTAGCGCGTAGCTGGCGTGTTTTAGGGTTTGACTTTGGCATGTCATTAACTGACACGTCACTTCAACTTCCTTTGTGGCGGTTTTATAACCTTAATTTTCTCTGTTTGCACAGTAAACCATCATTATGAGGGCAGTTAATGCATTTGCTTTTCGCCCATTCCCGCCCATCTATAAATATTGGCTTCCTTCATTGGTTTTTCTCACTTTATTCCTTACTTTTTTCTCTCATTCCTCTCGCTTGTTTTCTTGCTTCTTTTGCTTTCGTTGCTCTCAAAACTCTTTGTCGAGATGGTTAGGCTCGTTCTTGAGGTTCACCGCGACGACCGTTTTGTTTTCCAGTGCGGTGACCGTCGTGAAGTTTCAGTCCACCGATTCGATGGTGGTTACATCTCGGTTATCGATGTGGGCGAGGTGGGAGAAAAAGTGGGAGAGTTTGACCTCGAAGTGATGCGTGCCTTTCTCTTTCCAGACACGACTATATTTAGTGTGGGTCGTGTGTTCTTCTTTCCCAAGACAAGAGTTATTGGGCAGAGACTCCGCGAAGTAAAGGACAACCGAGACACCTCCCTCATCACGAAGCTAGGGAAGGCGAGGCATGTGCAGGTCTTCGTTCAAGAGCCCCCACCGCCAGGTTTTTGCGCGCATAGCCTCTGCTCCGTTGGCTTTTAGGCCATGTCTCCTTATATATTTATCGCATACCCCTCCCCCCGTTCCTTCTTTTAGTTCGCAAACTAAAAGAGGAATGAGAAGGGTTTAGTGGGTTTTTCTATTTTAGATTTACAACTGATGTATTTTGGTTGTCGTAGCGGGGCTTTTTTGTAATTGATGTTGCGCGTATGCTATGTACGAAGGGAAATAGTGATGGCATTGCTTAAAAAACTCATGTATTTACATTGTCTTTTGTAGTGAGGGAAATGCTAATGTTTCAGTTTTTTGCGTTGTACGCGTGTCCTGTCTCTGCTTGAGTTCCTTGCTTAGACTTCTTGCTTTCTGTAACTTCTTGAAGGCCTACCTGGTTTGTTTTGTTTTAAAACGATTAGACAAGAACCTCTGAATCAAAATATCGCGAGCAATAGAATTGCACGGATTGGATACCTCATCGCTACGCGAATCTCGCTCGCGATAATTGCCCTCGTATTGCTTGCTTACTCATTGTGCTCGCGCTTTTCAGTATTGCTCCTTGGGCCTTGCTCCTATAACTTGTTTTTCATGCCTTGCTTCTCATGACTCGCGCTTGCATCTTGCTTTCACAACTTGCATTCACGTATTGCTTCTCGTACTTGCTTCTCATTCTTGCTTGCTTTCCTACACATTATTGCTTTTAGATCCTTGCTCGTTCACACATCGCGTGTATCGTATTGCTCAAATGTATTGCTTAAACGTATTGCTAATCTCACGTACCTTACCCTCGCATATTGCTTGCCTTAGGCCCACACTTTAACGGTATTGCTTTCACTTATTGCGAGTGAGGCCTACACAGTATTGCTCGCGACATTATTGATTGCATTACTCGCTTATGAACATAAATAGATAGAGTTTGCAAACATATACCTGAGGCGTGACCTTAAAGGATAGTACTTGCAAAGCCTCATTATGTCACACAAATTTGGAACTATATTGCGTGCGTGATCTTTGAGGCGATAAGCCCCTGGCGCGACTTCGCATATGACAATGAATGACCCTTCCCATCCAGGGTCTAGCTTTCCGCCTTCTGTCTTTCTTAGCACGAGATCACCCTTCATGAAGCTTCGAGGTCTCACCCTCTTGTTATAATATGCCGCGATACGTCGCTTGTACTCCCTTTCGCGTATCTCAGCCATTTCACGCATCTCTTCTCAAAGCTATAGCTGAAGTTGCAGCTTCTCAGAATTTTCTTCCTCATCGTAGTGTAGAAGTCTTTCGCTCGGGAACATATGCTCAACTAAGACTAATGCTTCTATGCCATACGTTAGCGCGAATGGAGTCTCCCATGTGCCTCTCTTGGAGGTTGTTCGGTTAGCCTAGAGTACCAGAGATAGAACCTCGGCCCACCGGCCTTGTGCTCGCGTGAATCTTCTTTTGAGATCATAGAGGATCCTTTGGTTCGCGCTCTCCACTTGGCCGTTGCAACGAGGGTGAGACACTGATGCAAAGCAGAGCCGTACACCCAGGCCTTCACAGGTGCTAATCAACTTCTCCGTATTGAAATGAAGACAGCGGTCTGTCACGATGTCTTGAGGTAGTTCAAACTAGCAGATGATGTTCTGCCATATAAACTTCTTCACCTGCTCCACAGTTGTGATGGCTAGCGGGGCGGCTTCAATCCACTTCGTGAAATAATCAATGGTGATCAGTATGAATTGAAATTGACATGGGGCCTTCGGGAACGGTCCGAGAAGATCCGTTCCCTACCTCGTGAAAAGACAGGGGGCACTCATGACCTGCATCTCAACTCCTGGTTGGTGGGAGGCGGGGGCGTGAAGCTGGCAAGCCTTGCATGTTTGCGCTACGTGAGTAGTATCCTCCTTCATTGTTGGCCAGAAGTACCCTGTTCTCAGGGCTTTGTATACGAGGGATCACGACCCGACATGACCGCCGCATAATTCTCCATGGATCTCGAGCATCAAGCTATTTCCCTCCGCGAGGGTCATGCATATGAGCCCCGCCATCATATACCCTTTCTTGTACAGTATGCCACCTTCCAAATAGAAACGGGTCCCGCGAACCTATAGCTTTCTCCTCTGCTGGGGATCTTCAGGAATGACTTCGCTCGTTAAGTACCTCCGTATAGGCGTTTGCCAATCATTTCTTCCTCCTCGTACTCGATGATCATGAGTTCTGGATTTATAGACCTGGTGGTCCGTGTGTCACGCCACACTCGACCCTTCTGTTGCAGCTTAGCCCTTGAAGCGAGTTTCGCGAGCTCATCGGCTCTTGAATTTTCTCTACGCGGAACTGCTTTTATCTCGAAGTGATCGAACGTAGCAGACAACGTCTTCACCCTGAGTTGATACACACACAAGTTACCTGTCTTAGCCTCATAGACACCTTGTACATGCTTCACGATAATTTCATAATCACTAAAGCACGTAACTCTTCGAGCTCCATTTGTGAGAGCTAGCTCGAGCCCTAGGAGGAGGGCCTCATACTCGGCCTCGTTATTAGTAGTCTCAAACTCGAGCGCGAGGGCATACTCGAACTTCTCCCCCCTTGGGCGATGTTAGCATGACTCCAACTCCATTGCCTTCTTCGTTTGCGGCTCCGTCCACAAAGAGGGTCCACAATGCTTTTTCCTCTACCAGCCCCTCTGTGCTCATGTCCCGGAAACTCGTTTCAACAATGAAATATGAGGTCCTTGTTTACTTCGTGAGTAGAGCTCTCATTCCAGCCGAAACCAGGTACCCGCGGGTAGAAAAGATTGTGCTTGCCATAGTTATGTCTGCGAGGAAACTACGCCCATACTTCCAAGCTCATCTGATCCGGGCCTTGGTTTGTAATCCATGTAGAACTCCGACAGTTCAATCACCCATTTCATGAGCCTTCCTGACATTGTCAGCCTACTGAACAGACTTCGTAGAGGGAGATTAGATAGTACCCGGATCAGATGAGCTTGGAAGTATGGGCGTAATTTCCTCACAGACATAACTATGGCAAGCACAATCTTTTCTACCCGCGGGTACCTGGTTTCGGCTGGAATGAGAGCTCTACTCACGAAGTAAACATGGACCTCATGTTCGCGGACGAGGACATCACTAATAGCCCGCGAACTAGCAGTCAAGTAGAGTTGAAGGTCTTCGCTTGGCATCGAGGACGACAGAGTAGGTAGTGCAGCCATGTGTTTCTTTAACTCTGCGAAGGCTGTATCACATTCAAGGGACCACTTGAAGTTCTGCAAGTCTCTGAGTGTGGCAAAGAATAGGAGTCCTTTCTACGCGAGCTTCGAGCAGAACCTGCCTAGGTAATTCACATAGCCTATGAATCTCTGCACCTCTTTCGTGTTCCGCGGATGGGACATCTGCAATACGGCTTCCACCTTCTCAAGGTTCACATCAATTCCCCGTGAGCTAATCAAGAACCGAAGGAATTTTCTAGCTTTCACACCGAAGACACATTTCTTCGGGTTAAGACTCATGTCGTGTTTGCGGAGGGTGCTGAATACTTCACGAATATCCTCCGCGTGATCTGCCTCCCGCTTGCTCTTTACTACGATATCGTCCACATATGCATCAACGGTGGTGCCGATTTGCTCGCGGAAGATTAGGTCGATGAGACGCTGGAAACTGGCCCCCGCATTCTTGAGCCCAAACGGCATGACCGTATAACAATACGTGCCCCTCTCGATTATGAAGGCTTTGTGCTCTTCGTCCGCGGGGTTCATCCTAACCTGATTATAGCCCGAGTAGGCATCTAGGAAGCTTAATGCCTCGTGCTAGAAAGAGTGCGTAATTTCTAGAGTGTGAAGGCGCCGGAAAGAGTGCGTAATTTCCTCTGGCTGGCTTCACATAATTGCATCATGAGCAACAAAAATCGCCACCGTCGTCGCCTTTCATCGAATGCTCACTGCTCTGTATGCACTGACTCCGTCGAGAGTACTCTGTATATTATTCGCGATTGCACGTTGGCGAAAGCGGTTTGGCAGGAGCTGCTTGGTAACTCTAGATCGCATGGTTTCTTCCTTGCTGACCTCATGACATGGATTGATATAAACCTTAGTAGGAATGATTCATGGTCGACAAAGTTTGGGCTTGGTGTCTGGTGGCTGTGGAAATAGAAATGTATAAGGACGCTCGGCTCGAGCGATGAGATTCCAATTGACTGCACTGGGTTTATTCGCGCTCGTGCTAAGGAGTATGCTGATGTGATCCATCTCCGCCTTGATCTGAATGGTGGCAACTCGCATGTGCTGTCGTGCTGGCAACGTCCTCAATGAGGCTGGTATAGACTCAACACGAATGACTCTCATCGTGAGGGGGAAGAGAGGGTTGGTGCTGGAGGCCTATTGAGGAATGAGTTTGGGGGATTTATTCACGCGTTCACTGCAAAGGCTAAGGGAAATTCCCCTTTCGAGGCGGAGCTACTAGGTCTTTTTCACAGCCTTACCATGGCGAGGCAAATGGGCATCACATGCTTGGAGGTGGATGTTGATTCTATGGAAGTGGTTTATGCTATGGACCTTGCCAAGCCGACACCCCCTTTGTTCGTTGTGTTAACAACCAAATGCAGGGATCTCTTGGAATTGACCGATTGGGACACGAAGATCCGCCACGTCCCACGGTCCTGCAATCAGTCCGCGGATTGACTTGCTCACTTTAGTAACGAGTGTCCGCAGGACCTTATTTTATTTAACAACCCGCCTGAGGACCTTATTTATGTTCTTGAAATTGACAATTGTATGAGTGAGCATATGTAAGTTTATTTCTTATAAATAAAAGGGTATAACCCTCCTATTTAGGGGTGTTCATTCGGTCCGGTCCAGTTTCGGTCCGGTCCTAGACCGGTTTAGATCGGATTTTATTAAAAAAAAATATTTAAATTCTTATTTAAAATCTATAAAAAAATATCTAAAAAACATATATACTCCTAACTTATTAAATTAAGAAAAATATTTATAAAAAAATACATATAAAAACATATAAATTAAAAAAAAAATTAAAATTAAAAAAATCCGGTCCACCGGTTCGGACCGGTTTTTTTCCGGGTTTGGACCGGATCGGAACCGGATTAAGGAAATTATCTAGACCGGAGACCGGACCGTATTTTCACCGGTCCGGTCATTTCCGGTCCGATCGAGATTTAAACAGCCCTACTCCTATTACTACCAAAAAAAAATTAAAACAAACAGTAAGAAATATAATTCCCTACTCAAACTTGAGAAAAATTAATTTTGTTCATGTCATAGCATTTGGGCCCGAAATAAAAGTTTACAATTCAGGATCGTCTAGTGGGCCTTTCTACAACCTATTGGGCCTTGTTTTTATGGTCTGAAACAGTGTCTATTTGGGCCATTGTAACTAAGCCCAAGTAAATCTCCACTTCCAGTCTTCCACGCGACATCTGAAAAATCCCCGTTCCTATTCGAATTTCGAAGACGGTTCAGAGCAAAATCAATAAGCCCCAATTTTTTCTTTCCCTCTCCTCCGACCGCGAAATTCCCTCTCAAAATACAGAAATTTTGGTTCAATAAAACAATTTTATTTTCTGTTATTCGTTAAACCCATAGAAATCTGAACCCCAAACTGTTTCTTCTCCGATCCAAGAGCGGGCGCTGAGGCGCTTCTTCTTTTTTGAGTTTGAAGAAGGTATAAACTCTTCCGATTGAGACTGTTTGGTTCCTGTAATTGTTGTCGAAATCGTTGTACTTTTTTGTTCAGTGTTTGGTTCGTGTGGAGTTTGTCTGATTTGCTGGAGAACTGTTGATTTCAATTGGGTTTTAATTTGCAATGTGGCTAGGGCTTTAATTTATAAACTATGCAGTGCGCGTTCTTGTTTGATGGTATGACTTCAGATTGTAGGCGAAAGAATAAGTTATTCTTCAAATGGTCTTGTATGTGACAAATAGGAGATGTTTTTTTTTCTCGCAGTTTCTTATGATCGAAAAGGTTCTCTTTTTTAACTAGTAATAATTTTGTTATAATGTCAACTGTGAAAGGTACTGTGGGGATATGTCAATTTATCTTGGCTTTTATTAAGTCAAATTCCCTCTAGTAGTTAGGAGAAACAAGGAAAACTTATCTGAGGTTATGAAGAATATCTTACAATAAACCAAATTGAGCTTAACTGACATTTTTGTGTGTGGAAAATGTATTTATATATTTGGTTTTGGTTCGTATCATGCATTACCAATTAGCAAGCCTTGAGCCTGCAAAGGATTTTTCGCTTCCTTGTTTACCCCTTTGAGATGAAATTATTGGCTAGAATGTCCTTTTTCTGTTTTTAACGTTGAAGCTTGTTATAAATGGGAACCTACTTTGTTCCTCTTGAGTTCTTCTAATTTTGTTGCGTTCTTCAGCAAGGCCAACATATCAAAGCAATATGAAGCGGAAGCATGGGCATAAGAAGGGTAAAAGCAAGAAGCTTCGTGTGGATGGCGTGGAAGAAGCATCTAAAACTTCTGCATCTATTGATGTGGAAGACAATACAGATGTGGATGAACATGATAGTGATGAACCCGAAACTCCAGTGGTGGCTGAACCATCTTCCTCAACAGTTGAAGATCAGCCAACCAAACCTGTTATTCCCCTTCCTGAGAGGCCAATACAAAAACCTGTCACTACTGCAGTCTATGGGCGTGTGAAGGTGAGGCTTAAGGCTCCAAAAGCATTGGAACCTCAAGTTACTTCCGCAGATGTCCCCATCCATAGTGATACACATTCAAGTAGTGGCGTCCAAAAGAGTGTCGATAAACAGGATTTGGTCATGGATAAAATTGAGGATAGTGCGAACTCGTTGTGTGATGCAGGGACAGCTTCTGGAGAGAATCCGTCTGGAAAAGCTGAAAGTATAAAGATTAAAACTTCAAACGACTTGGTTTCATCGAATACAAATCAAAATTCTGATGTTGCTGCACAAAAAGAAGAGAAGCTGAAGCATGAAAAACCAAAACTACCTCGTCAAGATCCTCAGTACAGTAAGAAAGAACTAGATGCTGCTTTGGAGGTCTGATAAAAGCTTGAGATATGCTGCTTTGAATGTCTAATATTTTGTCTTTAACGTCTCTAGTAGATGGCTTTGGAAGGTTATATTTACCGACATTATCCAATTTACCTGGTCAGGTAGTCAAGAAGGTGATGAAAATGGATGCAGCTGAGCCTTTTAATGTTCCAGTGAATCCTGTTGAGCTGGGGATACCTGTGAGTATTATGGAATCTCTTATGCTATATCTCTTTGCTATAACCATAGCAGCATGGCTTATGCTAAATAGAAGTGAATTGCAGGAAATATCAACATATTAACTTAAATATAACTGTTTTATTTTAAAATCTATTATTTAATATTTGGTCTTTTTAGGAAACAATTGGTGTCTGCTATTGACTTGTATACCTGTACATTACTGTTGAGATTGAAATGCTTTTTTGACTTCTGTTTTGGACAATTGTTTAATACAATGATAGTTAGACGAAGGAATTGTTGTAGGCTATAGACTTTCAGTAAGTAGCTTGATCAGTGTTCTTTCTCTCCTATTACTTCACATGTTTACCTAGGTTTATGTTGTTTAAACCAGGACTATTTTGATGTCATTGACACCCCAATGGATTTTGGTACTGTACGTAGCAATCTTGAAAGTGGCACCAAGTACATCAACTCAGAGTCTGTTTACAGGGATGTGCGGTATATCTGGGATAATTGCTACAAATATAATAACAAGGGAGATTATATTGTTGACCTTATGAAGCGGGTCAAGAAAAACTTTATGAAGTATTGGGCAGCAGCTGGGCTATATAGTGACCAACCTAAAAAGGGAAATGGTAAGTATATTATTCTCTCGTAAAATCTGTCCAAAAGGGAAATTACCCCCAGAAATTGAGTTTCGGTCATTAATATGTGAGGGCTTTGCTGGTAACAAGCTTTAGCTTTCTTTGACATGTTTCTGTTACTGAATAGTGAACACTTATTCTAAACATAGATTCGCCCCCTCCCCCCCATATCTATGGTCAGCTGTTGTCTTTTTATATTTCTAGGCATGAGAAAATCCATTAATGCTGTTTTTATTTCCTCTATAGTGGGCCTATGAACTGGGAAAGGAATCAGAATCAGATCTTGATATCCTTGCCTGGTATCTTTCTTGGAGTTGGTTGTTCTATTTTCAGGCTGATTCTGGGATTCTCTTTTTAATAGACATTAAGAGGAAGTGAGGAACACATCTGAATAAAGGATTTCAAGCACAATAAAATGTTGAATATAATTTCCGTAACTGTTGCTATCTTCATTGATATGGCTGTCAACATTTTCCTTGCGCCAACCGTCATAAACATCATCATTTGTCATCTTTAGTCTTTACTAGAGTCTAGAGGATATAACAAAAACGTTGAACGTCTATACACCATAGCCTCAACTCTAAGTTCCTATGTTCTTTGATTGGCTATGTTGTTTCCAGTTCTACCCATATGATGTGCCATGACTTATCCTATATAAATTTTACTAGTTCCTATGAACCCTGATCTTGAACCACAAACAGTTCTATATCTATAAAATTGAAGCTTCCCTTAGTAACTGTCAACAACTCTACTGCTGTCTGTAGCACATGGCAATAAAGCTTAAGTTACCTCTATACTCTTGATTCTTGCTCTGAAAGTGTTCATACAATTTTTCCTTGTTTAGTACATTGTAAATTGTATTCATTTTTATCATTTTGTTATATATCAACATCTCATGGTTTCCTAAGCTCCCCCTTTTTATACAGGAGTTGAAGGTAATCATGGTAGTGAGGGAGGATCTTCTAGTCAAGACAAGAAGCAGAAAAAGGGAAAAGGGTATGTTGTAAAGGTGGAGTTGAAAAACATATTCCTTTTGGTTGTGCAACAACCATATGCTTGGAATTCATTCTATGTCCTGTGTAGCTCTCGGACACTAAACCTATCATTGTCATTTTGTATTTGACTCCAGAAAATGAGTAAAACTGAAGCCAAAATACAAGCAAGCATATTTATTATTATTTGAACTTATACCAGTGCTAATATGAATAAGACATAGTGTTCAAGGTTTACAAGGTCTTTATTCACACATTCTGAATTAGACTGAATATGATGTTGAATTCTAAAAATCTTCTTGCTAGTTGCTACCCTGTCATACGTTAGGGTCACATCATTTCAGTTACCATTGACACATATTTGTGTATCCAAGTGGCACTGGGTTGATGAAGGTAGCAATGGAGTAATATAGTTTTTAGATGTGGTTTTCTCTGTGTAAGTCTGCCTTCCCCGGTGCAGGATCAAGAAACATAAAGATGGGTGCCTATGTGCTATATGCATCATGAGGCGCCGCAGAAAGGAGCGTGAGCAACGAGAGGCGCAAGAAACTCGAGAAGCGAAAGGTCAAGATTTTCATACTTCAAGTGGAATATCTGATCCTAATCTGGCTCAGGGGGTTAAGTCAGAGGTACTTGTTCTCTCCTATCTGAATTGATATTCTCACTCACATGCTGAGTTGAAGAAATAGATCAGATCTTATAAATGGTTGGTGAATATTTGTGTCAGAAGTTTTTATGGTGTCTTTTATTCTTTCTCTAGTTTGTTTAGTTTGATTGTGCTGCTTGATTGATACTATTATATTGCAATTTTCAAATCTTAATTATTGTAACCTGCATAACATGTGAGGTGGTGCATTGATTCATGCTCATGATTCGTAGTGTGCTAAGAAGGCACATTTTTGCTTTTGAATTTGCTTGATAGTTACATTATTACATCTCGAAGGAACATTCTATCGCACTTGAAATCACCACTTTATCTAAAGTAGTAGATAATACTGCGAAAAGCTTTAACTTAATTGTTGCATGAGAGAGGTGCTGTTAAAACATCTTAAGTGAAGGAATATGATTGTTATTGCTTTGGAATGCCATGCATATAATCAGACTCTTTCCACCCGCAAGATGTGAAGCATTAACATTATATGTTTGTTTATCCAATTAATATAGCGGTCACTGCTTGCATTTTTTATGTGAAGGAAAACACTCTTATGGGAAACCAATGTGGAGGGGAAATATCATCTTCTGTTGAGAATTCACAAGATGCTGATGGGGATGAAGAAGTAGAAGATGTTACGGAGGATATGAAATCAGAGGCTGCGGTGATGCATAATAGCGCCGAGAATGCAGAGGGGAATAATTTGGATATCCATGGTACTCATGATATATCTATAGATGTTTCTGAAGCACCACATGGAGGGAATAGGACTGAAAATGGATCCTATCGAATGTCTGAGCCCAAATTGATGAGTGACTCGGGAAATTCAGTAGCCAAAGCTGATGCTGCGAAACAGCAGCCTGTGTATGTCGAAGCACAGACATCGACACTTCAGAAGCGTAAGATTGAGGTATGATGAGTGACTCGTGATTTTTGTCGGTTATTAAGCATGCGTATGTCGGCTTCTCATCTCTCGCTTCCTTATGTATGCCAGTTAATCGAGGCAGAGAAGGAGCGACAAAAGTCTCAGCTGTACGAAAGCCTTGGTGATCTTGAAAATGAGACGCTGGCTGGACTGTGCAAAACCCTGTTTCCAGAAAAGCATAATAGTGTGTTTGAAGGGCCTCATTCGCTCTTCTACCGTAAGAAGCCCCACAGCAACAGCGACATTTTTACTGCAGTGAGCTCCTTCATGAGCCCTCTTCCTAAACCAGCCTGTAAGTAATACATCTTTGTGATGCATCTCAGAAACTCTTGCAATGCAATTAGCAAGCTGCCAAGTAGTTTAGTGAGAACCTTTCTGACTAATGGAAGTGTTTCTGAGTGGGTTCTGTATCTTAGTATTGCGGAGCTTGTTGCCAAGATGCTTTACTTTAGATGGTAAGCGTGGTACTTCCATGACTTTAGACGTCAGGGATGATTCACAGGTCTCTCTCTCTCTAGTTGTAATGGTTTAGTGCTCAACGGATAGAGGATGTGAAACTTATTTACGTTGTCTGATGCTTTGTATTTGATTGTTGTCAAGTCCAGCTACAGCTCCCATGCCTATGGAAGCCAAAAACCAGTCAAAATGTGACCCTCTCTCTCTCATCTCAAGTGTTTTTTTTTTATATATATTATTATTATAATTATCTTGGGCCTTGGCAACAAATTTCCAACATATAAAAAAAAAATTCAAACTCAGAAATTGGTGAATCTAACTGTTAGAAAACGGAACTCAGGAACCTCAGTTTCCATGAGAGTTCATTTCTTCAGTTTCTCTACTTTTGAAGATGATAAATTCTTTAATACTAATGTTTTATTTCAAAGATGTGTTTAAAGGAATCACAGGACAGTTGTTGAAACCATGGAATAAGATAAAGAAACCAAACAAGCAAGCCAAAGGAACCCAGAAGTGTCCAGAAATGCAACACGTGACTTTGCTCTTCCCGATAAAGCTGGGAACACAGAATCTCGGACAAAAGATGGTGAAAGCGACTTGAGCAAAGCTTCTAAAAGTCTGCCACCATCCAAAGGAAAGCTCCAAGATGTCTAGAACGCTGAACCTCGGACAAAGGTTGCTGAAAGCGACGTGATAATAGGTTGTCACCATCCAGAGGATAGTTCCAAAGTGTCTAGGTTGCTGAACCTCGGACGAAAGGAGTTGGACAACGACATGACAGACTTGTCTGAAGCAGTTGACCAACCAATGTGGATTTTGAGTTGCCTAGGTTGTTGGTACATGTCTAAGTCAGCGTGAATTAAAGATTACCACACAACCTAGGTCAAGCTTGCTCTGTGGGAACCAAGAGAAGATCCAACCTCGAGGATCCACTATATAAGGAAGATAAGCTCCGCTGTTATCTTCAAGCATCACAACAGAATCACACTCCATAGCAAACATCAAAGTGTGAAGCTTCAAACAGATCGTCAACTCAAACCAAGATTGAGAGGAACCAGTCAAGAAATCTGAGAGCTGTGTGTTAGTTCTTGTGACTGTAAGTGAGTTAGTTCCTTAGTGGTTAGGACTGCTTCTGTGATTGATTATATTTGCTGTTAAGTTTACCTAGGATTGTCTAACTGTGTGTAAGACAAAGAAACTGTGTGTTTGTTCCTAGGGTAATCTGTAACCGAAGTGATAAGAAATCAAGAAGTAGACCTTGAAATCCTTTCGAAAGAAAGGTAGTGGTTGTTATCCTAGATTGCTAGTTGGCAATCGAAGGTTTCCACTATAAGGAACTTGTTTATTTCCGTTGCAAAGGGAACTGAATATCTGTATTCTTAAGTTCCCTTGTTATTACTCTAACAATCACGATCCTATAATTAGTATCAGAGCAGGAAAAGCTCTAGATCTTTGTTTAAGTTTACAGATCTAAGATGTCTCAATCAAGCAAGTTCGAGCTCGGAATCTCCACCAACAAACCATATCTCCGAAAGAAGGGAGAAGAAACATGGTGGGCCAAGTGCATGAAAAGCCACATAAAGACCAATGACTACCAATGCTGGAGGATAGTCGAGAATGAAGATGATCATGTCGATCTCAACCAAAAGGAAGAAGATTGGAAACCTGAGCACTATGTCATCATGGAAAAGAACGCCAAGGCTAGACAGTTCATTCTCAATAGACTGGATAGAGAAGATATGAACAAAGTCATAGGAATCAAGACGGCGAAAGAAATGTGGCAAGCACTCAAGGACATGCATGAAGGAAGTGAGAAACTAAAGCAAAGCCGAAAGTTTGTTTTAGAAGGAGAATACCACACATTCAAAATGATGAAAACTGAAACCATCTATGAGTATTACTCTCGCTTCAACAGGCTCATTGGAAAGCTAACAGCGGCTGAGGTCACCCTTGATGAAGTCTCCAAATCACTGGTGATCATCAATGGACTTAACTCTAAGTTCACCTTCATCAAAAGAATCATGAAGAACACCCCAGACATTCAATCCCTTCCCTTGACTCAAATCATAGGGAAACTGGAGGTTGAAGAAGGAGAACACACCAAGGTTAATGCTGACAAGAAACTGGAGAAAGGAATTGCCCTCAAAATCTCCAAAGCCTTCACAAGGCTTGAAATGGAGCAGGAGAACTCAGACCTAGAAGATGAGGAGGACGAACTTACAGCTCTCTTCACAAAGAACATCAAAAAATTCTTTGTGAAGGGAAAATTTCAAAATGGCAGTTCCTCTCACAATGGACCGAGGAGAGATCTCAAAGATATCTCTTGCTATGAATGCAAAGAAAATGGGCACTACGCTAAGAGCTGTCCCAACAAAGAAGACTCCAAAGAAGATGAAAGACCTCAAAGGAAGAAGGCTCTTGTGGCCTCATGGGGAGAAGACTCAGATGAGGAACTAGATCTGAGTGGATTCTCTGGAGGAAGATGTGTCATGGCAAAAGGAGATTCAAGCGACTCAGAAGAACTTGAGGTAACTTCTGATGACTTCCTAAAATCTCTAGTTGATTGTGATAAGAAACAACTTCTAAAAATCATAAAGAAACTAGGAAAGGAAACGAGTGCTCTTCAACAAAAACTTGATGATTGTGAAGATGAGATTACTTGCCTGACTGTTGAGAACTCTGTGTGGAGTAAGAAACTTGATGAAACTGAGAAAAATCTAGCTGAAACCCACTCCAAACTCATTGATATTAGGAATGTGCATGCTAGTCACCTTAAAATTTGCCAATCCTGTAGTGAGACTAAGATAGAATCTGTTACAGTTCCTATGCATGATAATCTATCTGGAAATGATTTGCTTCAATCTATAATTGATAGGTTAGATACTCTCACTGACTCTATAAATGAAAAAACGATCAATCAAACTGTCTTTGTGAAACAACGTCATGGAGTTGGATACATTGACAACAAGATCAATGATGATGCTGAAAATGAAAAGGTTAGACGTGAACTTGTTGAGATGAATGAAAACCTCAGTACTTCTCTTGCGACTTCTCGAGATAGGAATCAGTTCCTATTAGAGAAGATCATGGTGCTTGAGAACAAGGCTGAGGTTGCCAAGCGTCTCAAAGAAAGTTCAGAAAGTCCAAAAAGGGACCCTAAGGCCTTTGAAAGGGAACCTAAGGGAAAGGAGAAAGAGTCTCCTAAAAACAAGTGGTTCACTAACTCCTTTGCTCATAAAAGGTACGTGGACATGGCCCATGATAAGGTTAGAAATAATGTTGATTTCAATAAAAGAAAAACCTTTTAGGCCAGGAAAGGGAAAATATTGACATGTTGTGTACAATCGTCTGTGTTTCTATTGTGGTATGAATGGTCATTACAACACTGAGTGTCCTAAGAAAAGAAACTATGATAATGAGAAAAATGCTTATTACCGTGAAAGGAATCAGTTCCCTGGTCATTCACAGACTCGTAATGATAATTCATATGCTAATCCCCCCAGTAAAGCCAAGCTTCACTGGGTTCAGAAATCTGGTTTTCCTATGTACAGAAAGAAGAGAGGCAACCTCAACTATGGTACATTGACAGTGGTTGCTCGTGCCATATGACCGGAAGAAGAAATCAAATGACTTCTCTTCAACCTCTCCAAGGAGGGAACATCTCTTTTGGAGACAAAAGCAAAGGGAAATTTTGTGGAATAGGAACTGTGAATCTCAATGACCACATTAAGGTAAACAAAGTCCACCTTGTTGATAATCTCGCTTTTGATCTAATTAGTGTGTCATAGCTGTGTGGTCAAGGAGACAACGAAGTTAGATTCAAATCAAATGAATGCACTGTCCCTGACTCCTCGGGACAAATCATCTTAAAAGGTAAAAGGTTCAACAATGTGTATGTTGTCGACCCATCCTTTGTTACCAAGGAGAAACTCTGTCTCTCAACTGTGAATGATCAAATAGACTTGTGGCATCAACGTCTTGGTCATCCTAGCACTAAATTGATTCAAAAGCTACACTCAAAGGAGCTAGTCAGAGGCCTCCCAAAGTTAAGTGGCAAATCTGAGGAACCATGCTCAGACTGTGTAAAAGGGAAACAAGCTCGAAGTTCCTTCAAATCCAAAAATATGGTAAGTTCCTCAAGGCCCTTTGAACTCATCCACATGGACCTTTGTGGACCCATGAGAGTTCAAATCCTAGGAGAAAACAGGTATATCTTTGTTCTTGTCGATGACTTCTCTCGTTTCACTTGGACAATTTTTATAAAATCTAAGAGTGAAGTCATTGGACGATTTAAGGATCTGGTTCCCATGTTAGAAAAATCTCTCGATTGCCCCATCAATTCTATTCATTCTGACCATGATACTGAGTTCAAAAATGGATAATTTCTAACCTTTTGCAGTGAGCATGGCATTGATCACAACTTCTCTGCACCATACACTCCTCAACAAAATGGAGTAGTGGAAAGGAAGAATAGAACCTTAGAAGACATGGCTCGAACTATGCTCATCTCAAGTGGACTCTCTCAATCATTCTGGGCTGAGGCAATCAACACAGCCTGCTACATCATCAATCGAGCTATGTTTCGCCCAATCACAGAGAAGACTCCCTATGAACTTCTAAGAGGAAGAGTTCTCAACATCTCACATCTTAAGGTGTTCGGATACAAATGCTTTATGCATAACAATGGAAAAGATAATCTTGGTAAATTCAACCCAAGGAGTGATGAAAGGATCTTCATTGGATATGCCTCAAGCAGCAAAGCATACAAGGTCTTCAACAAAAGGACTAAAAAGGTAGAAGAAAGTGTTCATGTTTTTTTAATGAGAAATCACTTGGTAGAAATATGCAGAACACCACCAGTCCCTTTGAAGATCCATTTCCCAAGCCAGATGAAGATATCACACCTCCCAGTTCCTACCCAGTTGCACAAGTTATTCCGCCAGTTCCTCCACCAGTTCCCATGGACAATCAACAACAATCCATTTGTGAAAACCATGAACATGAAGATAATACCTATGGAGACATCAATGATTCATCCTCTCACATGTTCTTAAATGGAGAAGGTGATCCCAACATAGAAGTTGAGGCTGAATGTTCAAATCAAAATGTCTCCACATCAAATGCTCTAGCTCCCAACAGAGAAAGAAGAACCATCAAGCCTCCAGTCAGGTTTGAACATCTAACCTTCTTTGTTTTCAATGCTTTCTTATCTATTGTGGAACCAAAGAACATAGGTGAAACACTGAATGATATAGACTGGATCCAAGTCATGCAAGAAGAACTTCATCAGTTTGAAAGGAACAAAGTGTGTTCCCCGCCCCAAGGATAAGCATATCATAGGAACTAGATGGGTTTTCAGAAACAAGCTCGATGACTCAAGAGCTGTAATTAGGAACAAAGCAATGCTTGTTGCTTAGGGATACAATCAATAAGAAGGAATCGACTATGATGAAACCTATGCTCCAGTGGCAAAGATTGAAGCAATAAGGTTGTTGATTGCCTTCGCATCACACAAGGGTTTCAAACTATTCCAAATGGATGTAAAGACCGCCTTTCTCAATGGCATTCTTCAAGAAGAAGTCTATGTCAAGCAACCACCCGGTTTTGAAGACAGTGATCATCCAGACCATGTCTATTTCCTAGACAAAGCCTTGTATGGTCTCAAGCAAGCTCCTAGAGCTTGGTATGATCGTCTTGCCCAGTTCCTACTCTCCAATGGTTACATGCGTGGAATCATTGATAAGACTCTCTTCATTCTAGAGGAAGAAGGTAACATCTTAGTGGTTCAAATTTATGTTGATGATATCATTTTTTGTTCCACTAACCTGTCCCTTGTAGATAAGTTCAAAGACTTGATGAGCAGTGAATTTGAAATGACTCACTTTCTTCCTCGGATTGCAAATAACCCAAAAGAAAGATGACATACAAATTCACCAACAAAAATATGTCAGGGAACTGTTGAAAAAGTTCAAAATGGATTCATGCAAGCCTCTCTCCACACCTATCTCTACAATTGCTCATTTGGACAAAGATCACTCAAGTCCTCTTGTGGAAGAAAAACTCTATAGAGGTATGATAGGTTCTCTCATGTATCTAACAGCTCCAGACATTGTATTTGCTGTTTGCTTGTGTGCTAGGTTTCAATCATGTCCAAGAGAAACACATTTAGCTGCTGTAAAAAGGATATTTCGATATCTCAAGGGAACTGACTCACTCTGCATTTGGTACCCCAAAGAGTGTCCCTTTGAGCTGATGGGTTTCACTGATGCTGATTATGCTGGATACTTGATGGATAGGAAGAGTACTTCTGGAATGGTACAGTTCCTAGGCCCTTGCCTTGTATCATGGGGCTCAAAGAAACAAATCTCAGTCTCCCTCTCCACCACAGAATCTGAGTACATTGCAGCCGCCTCTTGTTGTTCCCAACTCTTATGGCTAAAGCAATAACTCACGGATTTCGGTATGTCTTATGGTCCTCTTACTATTCTTTGTGATAACACCAGTGCTATAAACATTTCTAAGAATCCTGTGCATCATACTAGGACCAAGCATATAGATATAAGGCATCATTTCCTTAGAGATCATGTTGAGAAATGGAACATCATTATGAAATTTTGTAGAACTGAAGATCAGGTTGCAGATATATTCACCAAAGCCTTGAATAGAGCTCCCTTCGAGAACCTTAGATTAGAACTGAGAATTATTCCTATAAAGTAGCAGTTCCTTTAGTTTAAAGTTCCTCTCCAGTTTCCTTGATTGACTAGTTCAGATCTCTTTACTTGTCTTTGTCTTGGAATCTTCGTGTTATTTCTCTTGCGTTAGACCCTCATATCCATAATAGTTACTCAAAAGGCTTTGACAAGTTTTTCTAGTTCTTCCCCTTGGATGTTCATTTCTTATTAAAATTCAATCATTGTCCAAGTTTCTTTGTTGGCCCAAAAGTCACAATCTGATCACATTCTAACCCCACAATACAAGCCGAAATGATGATTGTATACTATGACCCTCCCTTGCCTCATTGCACAATCTAATTTCCTATGATATTTCTCTTAACCCTCTCTGGGAATTAGTGTGTGATGCGATAAATGGTCTTCCCCGATTTATTTTATGGGAACGTACTTTCAGGTCCTATGTCTTAAAACCCCACATCAAAGGTTCCCATATATCCCTCTAGCACACTGAAAAAATCGCCAGAAAGGAACTAGGTTAGGCTGCTCTTCAAACGGCTCGTAGAAACTCGCTCCTCCCAAGACAGCATTTATGGCAATTTCACAGCGTCAGAGATGTCTTCTCAGATTTGAACAGTTGCCATTTCTGAGTATTTGATTTTTGAATCTGTGACCGTTTCACCACCGATAAAGTTGCAAGAAAATTAGCTGTTTCAATTCTTCAGAGTTCCCAGAATCTCTCTCGCCAACGGCTTGATTTCTCCAACGGCTCCAACAATGATCAAGGGTTATTTAAGGTCTCTTGTTTAATTGAGCCGAGCACTCTGCTTTCTCTCGCTTTCTCTCAATCTCTTGTTCACCTTTTCTCTCAAAACACAAAGCTCCTCAAATGGCCAAGAAAAATCTCAATCTTAACCTTGCCCAAGACGAGGAGGAAGCTGCCCTCCTAAGAGCCTTCAGAGAGAAGAAAGCAGCCTCTTCCTCCAAATCCCCTGATCTCACACCCACAAAAGAACCCTTACCCAAACATCCAAAAGAGGTGGAAAAGGAACTCCACCATGGATCTGCATCAGCTACTCATACTGTCTCTGAGGGCGGTTCCCACGACTCTTCTCCAGACAAGGAAACCATGGAGATTCACAGCTCTGACCCCTCGCTGGTTAGCACCAAATCCAAGGTTGCTCCCTCAGTTGCTACTAGGCTCAAACTCCGAAAGAGGAGTTCTCAGGCCCTGGTTCCCTACAACCCTGCCTCCAAAGAGTCGACCCCCTCCAAAAAGGCCAAATCAGTTGTCCTGTCTTCCTTGTCCACCAGAGCCATAACCTCCACTCTGGGGCAAGTGTCTTCCTCATTCGCTAAGAGGAAGATACTCAAGCCCCTCATCATTGGTGAGGAGTTCTGGACCCAACCCCTAGAAGAAGAAGATGAAGCTCCATTCGACGAAGCCCTCAGTGAATTCCATTCTCTGCTCCAGTTTCAAGGGTGGGACTAGCTCTTGGTGGAACCCTTCTCAGTATCCGACGAAGTGGTACGTCTCTTCTATCAGTCCATGACCTTTGTGCCAACCAAGGAGAACTCTCCCTGTAACGATGCCATCCTTCAATGAAAGGGAACCATGTTCCCCTTGTCCCCAAGCATCATCGCCTCAGCTCTAGGGATTGAGCACAGATCAGGTTTTGACATTCTGCATCAAAAGAAGACTTGGCCCAAAGGCAAAGGGTACAAAACCAAAACTGAGGTGGTCGGCAAGCTCTATGATGGCGACAATCCAAAGAATCTGCTGACAAAGGGGCTCTCTCTGTCCAACAAGCTCCTGCACTTCTGGATCATAAGGAATTTGGTTCCCAGGCAGGAGCACCGAGCCACAGTTCTCATCACCGATGCCATCCTTATGGATAAAATCTTATCTGGTGACCAAGTTGATCTCCCCAAGCTAGTGTTAGCTCATATGCAGTTCTGTCAATCCCATGAATCCCATGCCTTGCCCTTCCCTCACCTCATAAAAAATCTTCTCTCCATGCTTAGCCAGTACCCATCAGACCTCAGGGAAACAACCTACAACAAGTTCCTAACCATGGCCACTGTCAAGAAGCTCAAAACCAAAGATCATCTGGATGCTCCTTCTGATGTGCACGCGGAATTGCCTAAGGAAAAGGCAAGTTCCCAAGCCACTCCAAGCTCCTTGTCTCCGCTCTACCCCGTTCAAGACTCCTCTGCGATCCTAGCTTCACTGGGTCGTATTGAAAAAGTCATCACGGAAGGAACCACTGCTATCTCTGGTGCCATCCGTGATCAAGTAACTGAAATGGGAAAGACCAGAAAGGTTGTATATGGTCTAGTGGATGTGATTCAACAGACCTTGGAGGATGCAATTGGAGGCAATCATGCCGCTGAGATGGCTACAGGCCAAGATGAAGGAACTGCAGAAAAGAAGGAAACTGAAGAGGAGGTCACTACGCTGCCATAGGAACGTCTCTCCTAGTTCTCAGTGCTATAACATCACAGTGTGCTAGTAGTTCCTTAGGGTCCTACTCCCCTCTTCTATCCTTATTTTGTCTATGTCAAGCTGCTTGTGATCTTTTGTTCCTCTTTCCACTTTGCATCTTTGGACAATGTATTGACCTTAATGATTAATGAACTCTTTTGGTAATGTTTCTACTGCATCATTTGTCTTTGCCTTAAGTTTCTATTATGGTGACTGTCATGGGTTTAACGAAATTGTTTATTTCAAATTGATATCCTATACTTGATAAGTAAATTAATCTTTTCGATGATGTCAAAAGGGGGAAGAATGGATATGAACCTTGAACTCTTGGAACTACTGGACTTATAGGAAATCTAAACCCGTTCTACTTCTGAGGGGGAACTCGAATAACTTAGTTCATTTGCTTAGGTGGAATTTGCAACTATTGAATGTTCTATCATTACTTTATAAAGTTATAAATCTCTTAGCTCAACTGTTCTCATGAATCTCATGTCCTTATTATGTTGTCAGGTTCCTTATATTTGTCATCATCAAAAAAGGGGAAATTGTTAGGAAACGGAACTCAGGAACCTCAGTTCCCATGAGAGTTCATTTCCTCAGTTTCTCTACTTTTGAAGATGACAAATACTTTGATACTAATGTTTTATTTCAAAGATGTGTTTAAAGGAATCACATGACAATTGTTGAAACCATGGAAGCCAAACAAGATAAAGAAACCAAACAAGCAAGCCAAAGGAACCCAGAAGTGCCCAGAAATACAACACGTGACTTTGCTCTTCCCGATGAAGCTGGGAACACAGAACTTCGGACAAAAGATGGTGAAAGCGACTTGAGCAAAGCTTCTAAAAGTCTGCCACCATCCAAAGGAAAGCTCCAAGATGTCTAGAACGCTGAACCTCGGACAAAGGTTGTTGAAAGCGACGTGACACAAGGTTGTCATCATCCAGAGGATAGTTACAAAGTGTCTAGGTTGCTGAACCTTGGACGAAAGGAGTTGGACAACGACATGATAGACTTGTCTGAAGCAGTTGACCAACCAATGTGGATTCTGAGTTGCCTAGGTTGTTGGTACATGTCTAAGTCAGCGTGAATCAAGGATTACCACACAACCTAGGTCAAGCTTGCTCTGTGGGAACCAAGAGAAGATCCAACCTTGAGGATCCACTATATAAGGAAGATAAGCTCCGCTGTTATCTTCAAGGATCACAACAGAATCACACTCCATAGCAAACATCAAAGTGTGAAGCTTCAAACAGATCGTCAACTCAAACCAAGATCGAGAGGAACCAGTCAAGGAATCTGAGAGCTGTGTGTTAGTTCATGTGACTGTAAGTGAGTTAGTTCCTTAGTGGTTAGGACTACTTCTGTGATTGATTATACTTGCTGTTAAGTTTACCTAGGATTGTCTAACTGTGTGTAAGACAAAGAAACTGTGTGTTTGTTCCTAGGGTAATCTGTAATCGAAGTGATAAGAAATCAAGAAGTAGACCTTGAAATCCTTTCGAAAGAAAGGTAGTGGTTTTTATCCTAGATTGCTAGTTGGCAATCGAAGGTTTCCACTATAAGGAACTTGTTCATTTATTTTGATTGTTTATTTCCGCTGCGAAGGGAACTGAATATCTGTATTCTTAAGTTCCCTTGTTATTACTCTAACAATCACGATCCTACACTAACTCATCTAATAACTCGAACCGTACATAATTTCTTCTCTACGACTGTTCAAACAACTTGTCCAAGTCTTTCCATTTTAGTTGTAAACATTAATGACATTCTGTGCCCTCATACTCATGAGTTCAAATTGTAACGGCCTCTACTGGGCACTGGCTACTGTCTTCAAAGAACATAAAAAAAAGAAGCTCGCTGTCCATAGGCATATGGGGTCTACGTGGGTGGACCGATGAACGTAATTTTGGATCGATGAATGTAATTTTTTATTTTTAAATAAATTTAAAATTAATTATTTTTTCTATTTTTATAACTATTGTATATAATATTAAACAATATATTTTGTTATTAGTTTATATTTATAATAGAAACTAATTTTTAATAGTGTTATGATATATTAATATATAAAATTAAATTAAAAACAATAAAAAATCGGCCGGGTTTGAACTGGACTGGACCGAAATCCTAAAAAATATGGATCGCGGATCGAACTAAAATACACCCGATCCGAGCATTTTCGGTCCGGTCTGATTTTTCGATCCGTGCCAATTTTGCACACCCTACTATTAGTTCTCCGAAGATTTGTTTAGTGCAAACTTCTTATGCACAATTGTATGTATTCTTTCAACATAACGTGACTTGCTTTCCGGGTGTATAACGTTGTATGACCGTAATAGGTTTTTAATGATCACATTATGATTAATAGGGTTATTAAATTTGGTGCAATTTTTTTGTTCAAGATCCTAATTGAATTCGCACATAAAACTAGTTGAATGTCCATCCGAATCGCATGACACACTACACTCTCAAGCAATTAAACTGTTGTAGTTTTTTTTTTCTCTCCCGAAAACACCCTGCTATAACTGAGACAGTACCCTTAAGATTCACTCAAGAAGACATCAAGCTTAGTATATAGTATGAGAAGATGCTAGTAAGATAGATAAAACTAAATTAGCCACCTAATTAATTAATGTGCTATCAAATTAACTAGTTAAGCTAGGAAAAGGCGATTGTGTGTTGATAAGATGTCCAGTGAAGGCCTTGTCTTGGACAAGGAAGAGGAGCCAATTTCGCTATACAAGTTGGGTACTTCTCACCGGGCATCAACACCGATACTCCACCTCCGTACGACGTCGTTTCCTGCGCTCATCATCATCATCATCATTCAACAACACAAACAAATCAAACACCCTGGAAAATATGCTTTTTTCTCAAGAACAAAACACATCCTCAAAATTCTATCAAAAGAGGAATACCTTAAGAAAATGCTGATATTAATTCGGTTACATTCTGCTAGTGAATTAAGGTTAAGCTACATTTACCCCTAATATAAGCCATATTTCACAAAAAACTGTCCATAATAAAATTTATTTTTAACCAGCCATAACTGATATTTCATTTACAATTCACCATTCCAAGCAAAAAAATGTTTGAAATTTAAATGACGAAAATTACACGTCCCTAGTAAATTTAAGCTAGGCAAATTACATTTAACCCCTTAATTATATTGGCTAATTTATACAAAATCATCTTTAATTTTCTTTTAACCACTAATAAATTGTTATTTCATTCATATATACTTCACCGTTTCAATAAAAAACGTTTAGTGTTTGTTACTTTTCTTATTGGATGATGAAAATTACACTGATGTGACCTTATTAGAAGATTATTTTACCCACTTGATACAAAAACTTGTACGTTATTCTGTGAGAAAATTGACAATTTTAAAGCAGTTTTAGGCCTGGGGTGACTATTTGTTGACAATATACCAATATATTAGCTAAATGAAATTTAGCAGAGATGGTTAAAATGCTATTTAGCCTTAAAGTAATGGATGTACATAAATCACACTTACATTTTGGTGATGAAGTCTCAATTTTGAAGCAGATTCGGTGTTGCTTTCATCAGCTGAAGACAAAGTGGCGGTGGCAGAAGGAGGAGCAGTTGCCGGCCTGAAGAGGTGCTCAAGGATGGCCATGATCAAGAACAAGGAGATCAAGATTGCGGTGGCCACGAACCCGAACGACACCGCATTCATGGAGGACGACGTCGTTCCACCGGCGACCTTCCAGGAGGCGGGGTCCACGTTGGAGGTGGTGTAGATCTTCCATGGCCTGGTTGAAGTTGGTTGGTTTTCGTACCCAACCTCACTCATCACTGAAATTTGGATGGTTTTTGTTCCCCCTTCGTCTGTGGCTTTTGGGGTATTAATTGGTGGAAGCCATTAGTCAAGAGTTCTGTTCATGTTGTGTGGTGGTACTTGTCCCAACTTGGTACAATTTTCTTACTTAAATTGGAAAAAGGTTCAGAAAGCAAGTGAAATTCTACAACACAAAAATGTTTATATATACTATATGCTCCCAGCTAGCAACATGGCTTCATGGGGGAAAAAGGATAATAGAAGAGAAAAAGGCATACATTTTGTATATATATTTTGGAATACTTAAAATATGATATTATATATATATGTGATTTATAGCTTTTGGTTAAAAAATGTAACTCTGAGTTTAAAAATTGATCTTTCGTGTAATCGGAGTAGTTTAGGTTTAGACCAAGTTATTTATATTTTAACGTGTAATAAGTTGATTGGAACTATTCAATTGAAATAACTCGAACTTAAAGTAATTAGAAACCGAAACTGATCCAAATTAAATTTGACAATTATAAAAGCAAGCGTTGATCTAACCTGCGTGAATTAAAAATTCAAAGATTAGAGTTTTGAGTTTTTTTTTTTTTTTTTATAAGGTAAAAATTAGATCGAAAACCACAAAAGAGTCGGTTTCTCAGTCTATAACATTTCTTGTGGATGACGTTCTTATCCGATTTAATTAATTAATAGATCCCCAAGCTGTAGAATAATAAGCCTAAAATTAAAAAAGATATAGGGATTAATGATGCTTAATTAAAAGGGATGTGCGTATAGTAGGTGGTCCAAACTTTAAGGTGTGTTTGATCACGTGTAGGCTATCTTTGATGCATATATAGCTTGATGAGCACTATACCTTTGTCCCCCATCAACTTTACTTTTGACATTTTATACTCCGAGAGATCATGAATTGAAGAAGAATAAGCCCCCCTCCCCTCCGCTTGACCATTTCCCCATCTCTAGGCAATTCCTTTTCTCAGTCCACAAGGCATATCCAGGGGGTAATAGCCTAGGGAATCCCTTCTTTCTCCCTTCGCTTTCGAGCTTCCCAAAATCAAAACTAGAAAAAGATATATACTTATGTACCATCTAAACTCATCCTAAACAATCCACTTTCATGTCGAGTGGAAATTGTCAATGTGAATTTCTCATTATATGATTACATGGCTTTGGTGTGCTTTATGATATGAAATAATCAAAATATTTTTCGATGAGACTTCAATTAAATATTGTATACAGTAAACTTTGGGTGTGTTTTCACAGCTCACCGCTCAAAGTGGTCTAGATCTAGCTATAGACACTGAAAATAGGGACAATGTTGAATCGTAGTGTGTTAGTTAGGGAACGGTGATACTGTTTTCTGGACAGCGGAAATAATATAGATTCAAGAGTAACAGTAAGACAGTTCCTTATAGAGGAAACTCTATCAACCAACTAGTTGAAAAGAGAAAAACATCTACCTCTAGGTGTTACTCTAGGAGGATTTCAAACCGTATATTTGTATTATTGATAAGTTGTACAATCTCACAAGCCTTCTACCTATTCTCACACAGATCATCGGTTTCTAGACCTTGAGTGTAATCAACTCACAAATAAACAAGAACACAAGAAAACCCTAAGTAATAACCAAAGCCGTACCTTGCTCTTGGATCTTCTGATCTCAACTCGTAATATGCTTCGTTGTGATAGTTGAGCATACCTTGGGGTAGTTGAGATACCTTTCCCCAAGATATGCTCATCTATTTATAGTGTTAGCAAAGATCTCTTACCAAATTACCAAATAATTAGCAACCCGCTATATAAGGTAACAGTGAAAAATTTCTTCTTAAACTAAACGTTTCAGCTTGTAAACTCACAGTTTCCATACAAAAAATTGCCTAAGACACGATAACTAAGACTTCTTCCTACAACGTCAAGGTTCCAACAGACAATGAGTATCACAATAAAATACATCATAGACTTGCTTAACAAATCTTGTATAGCTAGCGCATATATGAAAAAAAGTTGTATATAATTTTTCAGTTTATAGAAGGCATTTAGACTATTATAATAGAGAAAGATTCAAATTCATGACAAGAGGGAAGAGGGTGTCATACTTGCCGGATAAATTAGTAAGACTCGACAATACACAATATCCCTAGTTTTATCTTGGTTTAGTGAGAGGTGAAAAATAGATCTTACTCAAACCATTAGCTTGATTTGACTTTGGAAACTGGTTTTTAGTTTATTATGCCCATTGATTCCCCTACGTGAAGATTTAATCTAGCTAGGTTAGAGATTATTACAACATAGGCCGATAAAGTACAAGTTTAAGCTCCCACTCAAATTGAATTGGGTGCAAATGATTCATACTAGCTATAACACTTTGTAGAACACTAGCTTGTGTCTGTTTCGTGTGTGTTGTACGTGTAAGCATATATCTGCATATCTTCTCAACCCACTCCATTTACATTTAAGGAGAAGAAGGAGCACGATGCCGGAAAATAACACAAGGCAATCTCGTGTTCATTTGAGCTCCAATTCGAGACCTCTTAATTACCTAACTCTTAGAAGATCGAGGATCCCCAAGTACGTGCGTGTTAATCAGATCAAATAGCACTTCTAATACATGGGGTTCGTACATTCACATATATGTACCAAATACAAAATATATTGGTTGTAATTATTATATGTTGGAATGTAAGTACATCTCATATCGGAAATGGAGGAATATCAATGTCTAATAAGGTTGATAAATTACTTGTGAGATTGATTCGAGCAGATTCAAACACATGCAAGAATAGAATGTAAAAGACTCAGGAATTGTTAACGAGGTTCGGACTCAGCCTACTCCCCGTGGCCTCAAGATTGGAAGCCAAATCCACTATGTAGGTAAGAATTACAAGAGAGCTTAACACGTTCAGATCAAGTACACAAAGCCAACAACACAGAGAAATAGAGACAAGAACAAACAAAGGAAGAACTCCCTAAGAGAAGGTTGTCGCCACGCAGTTTGCCGGCCCAAGACACCACCGTCGAGCACCCTGGATCTCCGCCGTCTTCTTCTCTAGAGATAGAACACAATCTTCTCTCAAGATCCTCAGGAAGCAAAGAGACTCGCTTCACCAGAATCTGGACTACACACGTCGGAGAAACAACTCAGGTGAGTAAACCCTATCAGAGCACCTATCTCTCTCTTTCTCTGAAGTAGGAAGCGAGTGAACCATATATCAGCTAGAGGAGATAAGGCAGCTTATATGGGAACCCTCAAGTGACACGCGGAGCTCCAAGTTCCCTCAGACGGGTCGGGTCAAGCAACTGGGCACCAGCTCCCTCTTGGACTCTCTTCCTTAATGGGCCACAGAGCCCAATCACTCTATTTTCTGGTTTAAGCTATTATGTACATTAATCCAAACTATAGGTTATTCCCAACACATTAGGAAATCACCATTACAATTTGCCCTCTTGATTATCTAATACTTACATTACCTAACTCTAACTATAGAACACAACCTTTTTATGAGCCATGAGTGGATTTCAAGCCATCCTACCATCGTCGGCCAAAATCTTCAATCATCTAAGTTGCATCCCAAATATGCAGGAAGTCCATGCAGAATGCAAACTTATCAGCTGTCACAATCTTAGTACCAAAGTCTACAGGATTCAAGTCACCTTTAATTTTAGTAACTATGATCTGTTTCTTTTCAACCATGTCACGAATAAAGTGATGCCTCACATCAATATGTTTAGACTTTTCATGATATACTGGATCTTTACACATATATAAGGCAGACTAGTTATCCATATGTAGAACAGGTATATAAGATAAACACTGAATCTCATTTAATACACCAGTTAACCAAATTCCTTCCTTAGCTGCCTCTGTAGCTGCTATATACTCAGCCTCGGTAGATGAGAGTGCTACCACAAACTGTTGTTGAGACTTCCATGAGATGTAGTTCCCTGCCCAGGTATAGACATAAGAGGTAATAGATTTCCTAGTGTCCTTGTTGCTAGCATAGTCAGAGTCCACAAATCCTAGCAATTCCTTTTTGTTAGTATGTTCAGAATACACAAGGCACTTATCTTTAGTTTCCCCTATATATCTAATGGCATATTTCATAGCATTCCAGTGATCTTCACCTGGGTTGGACATAAACCGGCTAAGAACACTAATGGCAAAGGCTAGGTCAGGTCTAGTACACAACATGCCATACATCACTGAGCCTACAGCTACATCATAGGGCACTCTAGACATCTTATCTATGTCAGTTTGATCTTTGGGACAACTATCCTTGGTCAATGCTAGATGCCCTCCTAAGGGGATAGAGGTAGGTTTAGAGTTATTCATATTAAACTTGTCCAATACTTTCTGCACATAGTCTTTCTGAGACAACCACATCATCTTGTTTTTCCTATCTCTCTTAATCCTCATACCTAGGATCATCTGTGCAGGGCCAAGGTCTTTCATGTCAAAATGCATTTTTAAGTCTCTCTTTAATCCAGCAATAAGGATCTTAGAGTTACACATAAGTAGCATGTCATCTACATACAGAAGAACATACATAGGAGATGCAGTTTTAACATTTTTGTAATATAAGCAAGTGTCATAACTGCTTCTATGAAAACCCAACTTTTTCATGCATGCATCAAATTTCAAGTTCCATTGCCTAGGAGACTGTTTTAACCCATAAATGGATTTTTTAAGAAGGCATGCAAAGTCAGGATTTTTCATAAGAACAAAGCCCTTAGGCTGACTCATGTAAATTGTTTCTTCTAAATTTCCATGTAAGAAAGCAGTTTTTACATCCATTTTCTCAAGTTCCCAATCAAACACAGTGCACATAGCAAGTAAGAGTCTCATAGTCTTGTATTTGACCACAGATGCAAATATTTCATTATAATCTACACCCTCTCTCTGGGTAAAGCCCTTGGCCACCAATCTAGCTTTAAACCTAGGTGGGTCATTAAGACTATTGCCCTCTTTAATCTTGTAAACCCATTTGCAATCAATGAGTTTAACATTATTAGGTTTAGGCACTAAAGTCCAAGTCCTATTGAATTTCATGGATTCAATTTCCTCATGCATAGCACTCAGCCATTTCTTAGCATCAGGGCATCTAATAACTTGATCATATGTATCAGGTGTATGAGACTGTTTCAACACAGTGGAAATCATGAATGCATACTCAATAAGATTCACATAATATGTGCAGTAGATATGCTCAACAATATTGGAAGAAAATTTCTTATTAGGGATTCTAAGTCTTGGGGCTCTATCTCTAGTGAGCTGATAGTTATCCAGTTCATGCATATTAGGTGTTTCAATAACCATTCTATTGTCATCTATATCAGAAGACTGAATACTAGAAGAGGGATTAGAATTTTCTTTCCTGTTTTCCTCCCCTAATTGTTGTGTATCATTCTCTCTTAGACTCTGATCTCTTTGCTCTTCACTTGAGTCTACTCTTGACTCACTTGAGCTTGAATGCACTCCACTTGTGTCTCTATGAGATTCACTTTCTGACATGGTATAGTGACCAATGTCAAACTCCTCTTCATCTAGAGTGTGATTTTCAGTTGGTATGTAGAAGTTCCTTGATGGTGTCACTTCACCATCTTGATCTTCTGGGGTACCTGTCACCTTGGTTCCAGTTGTTAGAATATTTTTGAAATGAAAATCATTTTCATTAAAGGTAACACTCCTAGCTATAATCACCTTGAATCCATGAGGTTGTACAAGGAGTAACTTGTACCCCTTTATACCCTCTGGATATCCTAGCATCACACATTTTTGAGCCCTAGGCTTTAACTTACCCTAAGTAATTTGTGAGTAAGCAATGCAGCCAAAGGCTCTTAAGTGTGTGAGACTAGGTTTTCTTCCCATCCATATTTCTTGTGGTGTTTTAAAACTTATGACAGAGGAAGGTGACCTATTTATGAGGTAAGTTGTTGTCATTACAACCTCACCCCAGAGAGAGTGTTTTAAACCAGAACTTATAAGCATGCATCTAGTCTTTTCAAGCAAAGTTCTATTCATTCTTTCAGCTGTACCATTTTGTTGTGGAGTTTTAGGCACAATTAAGTGTCTTCTAACTCCATTTTGGTGACAGTAATCATTAAAAACTTGATTGCAGAATTCTAAGCCATTGTCAGTCCTAAGACATTTAAGTTTCTGACCACTTTGGTTTTCAACAACACATTTCCAGGTCTTGAAAGCATTAAAAGCTTCATCTTTTGTTTTTAATAGATAAAGCCAAACTTTCCTAGAGTAATGATCAATGAAAGAGATGAAATATCTCTTACCCCCTACAGTACTTACCTGTGCAGGCCCCCAAAGATCTGAATGAACATACTCAAGAGGCTTGCTGGCTACATAAGAGGATCTAGAGAAAGAATCATTAGTCTTTTTACCAAATATACAGTCTTCATAGAAACTTAAATCACATGATTTTTTTTATCAATTAAACCATGTTTATGCAAATAGCTCAAACCTTTATTACCTATGTGTCCCATTCTACTATGCCAGATCTTAGTCTGATCCAAGGTCAAACAATTACCAACAGAGGAGAGATTTAGTTAAGGTGTAGTAACAACATGATATAACCCACCTTTCTTAATTCCCTTAATAAGAGTAGTCCCATTCTTGATAACTTCTCTTATACCATTGTGAGTAATAATTTGACACTTAAGATCATCAAAAACAGATTCAGACAATAAGTTTCTTCTCAACTTAGGAACCCATCTTACATTCTGTAAGACCCTAATTTTTCCATCATGCATGCAGAGAGGAACATTACCAACCCATTTAATAGCTAAGGAACTATGATCTCCTAGCATAACTTTGCCCCCATCACATTCAGTTAAGGAACTAAAGAAAGTCTTGTTAGAGGTAGCATGCATGGTACAACCAGAATCCAGAATCTAGTCATCATTATGAGAAGAATCAGAGCACATAAGTAATTCACAATCAAAGTATCCTTGAGACTCAAACACGGAAGCAGAGTTCTCATTCCCAGATTTTTCAGCATCTTCTTTTTTCTTTTTATAACAGTCCTTAATGAAATGTCCCAACTTACCACAGAAAAAACATTTCTTCTTCTTATCATTTTCAGAATTAGAAGTAGAAGGCTCATCTTTCTTATTCTTCTTATGTTTAAACTTATTCTTACCTTTGGCCATAAGGACTTCAGACTTAGTCTCAACCTTTTTCTCAGTCTTAGTTCTAAACACTTTCAGGGTCTCATTTTTTCAGTTATAGCCTCAATGATTTTTGCTTTAGTCAAAGTTTCATTGCTATACTGTATGACATCGTTAAGTGTATCAAACTGAGCAGGTAAGGAATTTAGAAGTAAAATAGCTTGATGAGTCTCTTCTATCTTATCTTTACATCTTTCTAAGTCTTGTGTCATCCTTAGCAGTTTGTCAAGGTTGTCATTTAAGGTCAGATTAGTATCCATCTTAAATGTAAACAATCTGCAAAGTAGTGAAATCCTAGATGGCGTAGACTTAGTAAGATAAAGAGCTTCTAATGCATTCCAGAGAGTAAGAGCAGTAGTATGTTGTACCACTTGTCTAGTGACATCATCAGAAAGCCTTATTAAGATCTTTGAATGACCTTGCTCATCCATTTCCACTCTTCTAACTGCTGAGGTCTCCGAGAGGTAGTCACATTATACAGCTCTATAGCACTTCTCCTTAATGAGAATGGCCTTCATTTTTACTTGCCACATGGCAAAATCCGTGGTGCCATCAAATGGCTTCATTCTGAAGTTGTTCTCTGTCATTGGTACCTAACACAATGTCACAAACACTCAAGTCATTAGGTAATCAATGAGTCCAATAGAGAAGTACAGAAAACCAAAGTATATACACAACTATACTCAGTGAATCCCTTTCTGAATATCAAGATATATCAAGAAGGATTCTATTAGCAACACCAGAGGTTACCAATCTTGAATCATAATCAATAAGAACTAGAGAATGAGATATATTTACCGGTTCACACAAGACACAAAGAAATCACAGGTTACACAAAACCCTAATTTCATAAACCATTATGCAATGACAGATTCAATTGAAATTAGAATCAAAAACAAGCATAACCACAAAGAATCAATCGAATTAAGAAGCAGAAGCAATACCAAGATCTTTTACAGAGCAAAAAGGACAAACCCTAAGCAGTAGTTCCAAAATCACACAAGATCCAGAAACAACGCAACTCAAAGTAACCTCGTTCTGATACCAATCTGTGAGATTGATTCGAGCAGATTCAAACACATGCAAGAACAGAACGTAAAAGACTTGGGAATTGTTAACGCGGTTCGGACTCAGCCTACTCCCCATGGCCTCAAGATTGGAAGCCAAATCCACTATGTAGGTAAGAATTACAAGAGAGCTTAACACGTTCAGATCAAGTACACAAAGCCAACAACACAGAAAAATAGAGACAAGAACAAGCAAAGGAAGAACTCCCTAAGAGAAGGTTGTCGCCACGCAGTTTGCCGGCCCAAGACACCACCGTCGAGCACCCTGGATCTTCGCAGTCTTCTTCTCCAGAGATAGAACACAATCTTCTCTCAAGATCCTCAGGAAGCAAAGAGACTTGCTTCACTAGAATCTGGACTGCACACGTCGGAGAAACAACTCAGGCGAGTAAACCCTAGCTGAGCACCTATCTCTCTCTTTCTCTGAAGTAGGAAGCGAGTGAACCAGATATCAGCTAGAGGAGATAAAGCAACTTATATGGGAACCCTCAAGTGACACGCGGAGCTCCAAGTTCCCTCAGACGGGTCGGGTCAAGCAACTGGGCACCAGCTCCCTCTTGGACTCTCTTCCTTAATGGGCCACAGAGCCCAATCACTCTATTTTCTGGTTTAAGCTATTATGTACTCCCTCTGTCCCTGAAAGTTTGTCCCATGGGAGGAAGGGCACAAGATTTAAGAAAAATAAAATCTGATCCAAAGGTTGCATTATTTAGGTTAAAAGTACAATTCAGTTTCAGTAACTAAAGCCAAAATCAACACTGATCCACACTTATTTACACATAACCAATAGAAACTCTAGCTACAAAATTAACAACCAATAGAAATACAGGATTACAAGCACACAGATTCACCCTATTATTTTTACAGAACCAATAGAAACTCAGCAACATTCTTTCAGTTCTTAACACCAAAACAGAGGGGAGCAAAACAGAGGATAATTTACTTCTCAAAACACAACTCAAAAAAATAACAGAGCATTGAAGGTTGCATCACTGCCTGCTGTGAATGGCTTCAGTATTTAATTTAAATGAAGCTCCACTTCCAGAAGATGAAGAATTTAATGATGCTGACCAGGGAGAAGATGAACTTGATCTTAATGAGCCAGCTTGGGACACGGGGGAAAATGCACTTGTTTTTTATCTCAACCAAGCACCAGGCTTTGAAGAGGAGTATGGGCAACCAGAAGTAGAGCATCACACAGACCAGGGTCATCATCAACCAGAAGCAGAGCATCACACAGGGGCAACTGAACATCATTAGCCAACACAGACCAGGCTCAGCAATGATAGAGATTGCAGATCTTGCTAAAGCTTCTACACAGAGCAAAAGAGGGACAACTTCCATTGGGTGCAATCAATGATGTTGCAAATGAGTTCAGTGTGTCAAGAAGGACCATAGGCAGAATATGGAACACAGCCAAGCAACAAGATATTGCAATGCAAAGGTGCAATGTCAGCAATAAGTATCATAACTGTGGTAGAAAAAGAATTGAAATTCAACCAGAGGCTATCACATCACTAAACATGGGGGACAGATCATGCATAAGGGATTTAGTAACCAAGCTTAACCTTTCAAAGACCACAATTCATAGAATGGTCAAAAGAGGAATTATAAAGCCACATACAAACCCACTACACCTTGGATTGAAGGCTTCACACAAGATAACAAGGTTAGATTGGATATTAAGGTTATTACAAGGGGATACATCTGAAACTAAGAGAGAGTATTATCCAATGTTTGACTTTGTTCATTTGGATGAGAAGTGGTTCTATCTTAGCAAGAAGTCACAAAGAGTGTACTTAGAACAAAATGAGAGGGGAAAATACAGAGATGCAAGCTTTAGCAAGTTCATACCAAAAGTCATGTTTACAGCTGTTGTAGCAAGACCAAGGTTCAACTCAGAGGGACAGTGTACATTTGATGGAAAAATAGGTATTTTTCCATTCACTTACCAAGAAGCAGCAAAGAGAAAGTCTAAAAGCAGAGACAAGGGGACTATTGTCACAAAACTAGTGGAATCAGTCAACAAGAATGTAACAAGAAGTATGCTAATCAACCAGATTGTTCCAACTATAAAGGCAAAATGGCCACAAGATGGAGCACAAAGAGTCATTTTTATACAACAAGACAATGTAAAGGCCCACATCACTCAAGATGATGCAGAATTGCAGTAGGTTTATTATCAAGATGGATTCACATTTATTTTAACCCAACAACCAGCTAATAGCCCTGACTTGAATATCTTAGACCTAGGTTTTTTTAGGAGCATTCAATCATTGATGCACAAAAAAATGCCTAAGGATGTTGATCACATGTTACAAGCAGTAAATGAGGCTTTTTATGAGCTAAGTCCAGAAACTGTAGGTGATGTGTGGATGACATATCAATATGTTATGAATGAGATTCTGAAAGCCAAAGGAGACAATGACTATGATTTGCCACATTTCAACAAGAAGAAATTAGCAGCTCAGGGAAATCTACCAAGAAAAATAAAAGCACCTATGTGGATTGTCATACAAGCATGAGACATTGTTCAGGGGGGTGTGCAAGGAATACAAGCAGAAGCATGACCATCAAATGAAGAAGCAGAGACTCAGGGGACAAAAGCAGTATATAGAGAGCAAGACAGTCAAGATGCAGTAGAAGACAGTCAATGGGACATAATGTGAAATGTGTCCACTTTTGTGTTAATTACAAACTTAGGTGATAGACTAAGTAATTTTGTGTACATGACAAGATTTTGTACAGTTATGATATTTTGTGAACATGTTTGGAACTTTTGTAAGCAAAATAGAGGGGAATGAAATATTTTGTGAACAACCAGAGCAATCCTTCAATACATAATGCACAGAGAAAGGAAAATAAAAATTGGTAATCTCAGTTGTCCCCATTCCCATCATAGACACATATCCATTCACAACCTTAGCATACACTTGAGGCCTCATTCAGTGTTATTTTACTAGTTTCCTATGGCAGACTAAGGAAATGAATATTCAGGATATGCATCTCAGTTTTGTAAGACCTCATCATTGATTTAAAAAAAAATAAAAAATTCTCTCAGATTCCCCTAAACCATCACAGACACAACTCCATCCCCAAAACCTTAACATACACAGGCCTCATTCAAACACAATTGTGACTGGTTTCCTAATGTAAGTCAAGGCAAAGAATTTACAGAACATTGCATTTCAGTTTTTTAAGAGTTCATCATTGAGTTACACTACAAGGTTGCATTAATGGTGCAAAAAGTACAATTCAGTTTCATGTAACTAAAGCCAAATCTAACACTGATCCAAACTTTATTACACATGATCCAACAGAGACTTAACATGTAAAATAAACCAACCACAAAAAAGAGGGGATTACAAGCACACAGATTCACTTCATTCAGTGTACAGAACATGTCTATATTAAGACAACCTCTAAAAACATTCTTTCAAATCTTAACACCAAAACAGAGGGGAGCAAAACAGAGGAGATACTTCAATAGTTCATTATCAGAAGTCATCATCATCACAGTTCATAATTCAACAATATTCAAACTAAGTTTCCAACTCATCGTCATTTCATCATCACAGTTCATGATCATCAGTACATCATCATCACAATTCACATTTCATCATCAAAGTTCTCAGGTCAACAACATCAACATCAACCAACAACAGCAAGAAAGATCAAGCCAACAATAACATCAGATATCAAGTCAACAACAACAGCAGAGATCAAGTCAACATCATCATCAACAACTGAGATCACAACACAACAATATCATAATCAACAATAACAGAGTTCTAACAACATGCATCAACAACAACAATAATAACAGTCAAGAATACAACAATATTCATAGAGAAGGGGGCTTAGCTAGTCATCCAACTCGGAATCATAGGGGAGTCAGCAACAACAACATCATCATCGAGCACAATGGACTCAAGAACAACCATATCATCCAGCAAGGGGGACTCATCAACAACTTTATCGGCCAGTATGGAGGACTCAACAACAACAGCATCAACCACCACATGGGACTCAGATTGAGGGTTTCCCTCAACACAATCATCGTCTGCCGGCCACAAGTAGCCCTCAACCGTTTCTTCAGATCGCGTTGGGGTATAGCTGTGGTTTCCACCATATTCATCACCACACTCGCACCTGGGATAATCGGAGCATGCATGCATGCAGACTACACTCATGAGAAGGCGTCTGAATACTATCAGAGCCAAAGACAACATCAGGGTCCAAACTCATCGTCAATGAAGAAATCAAAGGGGGACTAAAGCGGCAGTGAGAGAAAACAGAGAGCTCCAAATCCAGAGAGTGGACTTTAGGGTTTTTTTGGGATTGATGAAAGATAACAGAGAGGTAGAGGAGCGGAGGAGTTGGTGGTGTAATTTTGGTCGGGGATTGAGAGAGAACTCGTCGGAGAAGAAATGTTTTAGACGGCGAATGAGAGAAACAGAGAAATCGAGAGAGAAACAAAGAGATTATAGAAGACATTTGCATTTGCTCTTATATATGTTGAAGTTACATGTAAACTATACGAAAAAATCGATGTGAAATATTGATGTACATATAGATTATAGAAGACACAACCAATAATAATTAATAAAAGGGAGACATGATTAGACAAGACCGAATGAATGATGCTAGACCTCATTATTATACAACACATAGAAAAAGGTAAAACCATCTAATTCAATTTAGACTCAATTAGAGGTTTGTTTGGTGCACTACAAATAAGATATCAGCATACTTTTACTTGATTATTGATTTTGCAAGGCATTATTATATACCCACTCTTACCAAAAATAAATACCTTAGCATAAACCGCCAAAAGACCCTTAGTATAAATATATTCTCTAAACCCTGATAAGGTATTTTATAAATATATGAAAAAAGGCATTCTATGTTTATTTATATGATAGTAGGAGATAACAAGCGCCCTTCTAAAACATGAGTTTAGTTTCGATAGAGTCGAAGAAAACTTCTTTAATTCAGAACCATAAATTAGTTTATGAACTTGTTTTTTCGGCCACTTTTGAAAAATAGTGGTTACATTCCAGAATTTTAGCAAGTGTAAGTTTGTGTATGCGAATTATGTCAATATTTCATGGAGACTATGGAGTAGAGGGCCTAGGAAATGAGTTTCAACTTGTGAATGAAAGTATGTTACAAAGGGAACGTGGAACCTATATATATGCAATAATAATACCTTGTAAATATCCTCCAAAAGGGGATGCAAAATTCAAACAACAAAATCATTCTCCTTAACACAACACCCACGTTTGTCTCAATAATTCATAATCCCAATCCTTCCAACACATCAAACTTGAATTGCACGTATTTTCATGATCAAAACAATATTTAAAAACCGGCTAATTTTGATAATAAAACTAGTAGAAACAATAATATTGGCAATTGCTAATTATCCTGCTTTAACTTTATCACTTTTTACAACAATAAACTATTAATAACGTTGCAAAATAGTAGCCACTCAAAACATGGAATTGCAGAATCCCACTAAGGCAGGAGGGCCCCCCGAGAAAGATAGGGGTGTTCTTGATTTTCAAGTAACAAATCTTCTTTCGTCAAAAGATGAGATGCATGAAGGGAGCCCATCCAACAAAAGAAAGATAGCATATGAATGTTTGTTTGACCAAAGAGAGATAAGTTTCTTGAAATTTAACAAAAGGAGATGTCAATATCTCAAATTAGAATGTGTGTATCCTCCCAATCAAGCAACATGATGTCACTTTCTTAGGATTTGTGTGGAGATCTATCTCAATTTGAAACACCACTTCTTGCTGACATGTATGTATACTTCAAGAGAATGTTTTGCAAAGATGTTTTGAGCTAACATTAAACATTTTAGCTTATGAGCAATGCTTAGAACTGTAATGTTTATGTTTCGCACAAACCATAAACAATATAGCTCATGTTTAGGTCGAAAATCGATTGGAGGTAACATCTTTTGTGCTTTTAATTTGTAAAGGTAAAGGTATGACGTTTCTAGTCTTTCGGACCACCTATGACAGTCACACAACTATTTCTGAACACTTGCCCTTTAAAAGAAATGACATGAACTGGAACTTGTATATAGTTGTATTGTACAATGCAAAAATCATTCATCCCATTCTAATATGCGAGTGCAAGCATATGTGAATACAAAATGTGCCAAGGAAAACCCATATGCAAAAACTGCTCAAAATAAAATAATCTGAAGAAAAAAGCCAACCAGATACAATCTATAATGTGAGAAATGCACAAAGATATTGGCCAAGGAAGAAGAAAACACGAGCCTTGTTCAGTTTTCGGCGCCTGCAGGTGTTTCGACACGTCTGACAGATCGAGGAAGCATAAACTCGGCAAAGATTGGATAATGTGAGGACGGGTAATACCCGTCAATGTTATCGCTCACAACCTCGCATAAAACGGGCACCAGAGATCTCCCCCTGAATAGAACCCAGTCTATGTGAAGATCTTGAGTCTGTCGGTCCCAGCACAGGCACAGAGCTCTGAAGATCAGTTTCAAGAATTCAACAGCCCCTTGTTTGTCGCCTGGAACCACGGAGATACATATTACTGACGTGGATTATTGTTGGTACAATCAAATCATCAAGTTTTAGTGCAGAGTGTTTAACGTATACCTTTAAAACCATGGTAAGTGCGGATCAGAGACACATTTTTTCTTACTCGAGCATTAGGCCATGCATCCCTCATATCGCCTATGACACCATGTTCCCTGTGTACACATTAGTAGATGATTCAACTAAATTTACATCTCAGAACTCAAATGGGCAACTCCAAGAGCACTATAAGAAAATAAGCGAGGTCGGGGCAATACTTATTCGTATGTCTTCAAAGGTACAAAAACCAAATTCACTCCACAAGACGGTATCCTATTGGCTATTTGCACCATATAGGACATATTATATTAAGCTTGAGCATTTGCAAATGCCATGGACCATGGATAGAGAACATTTTTTGCTTGTTGTAAAAGTAGGACCTATTATACATCTTTGAGCTAATTTTATGCTGTGAAGAAGCTGATGTCAGATCTCAACAAATCCAGTTGTGCTTTATTCCTTAGCTTATGAAGCAAAGGGGTTATTCCTCAAGAAAAGTAGAAGCCTAATCATTATCTCCAAGCTTAATTCATTTTCTAAAGAGACCTATTTGCATTAACGTGTAATGAAAACAGGCCTTTTTCCGATACCTTGACCTTCCAAGAAGAAAGCGTCCAGTAGTTGATTCCTTCTGTGTGTTGAAACCCCCACAATATACAACTGGCAGGCTCGGAGGCAATGACGCAATGTGCTGCCACGTTAGCAAAGCACTTCTTCTTCGTGCACGACTACTAAGTTCATCCATGTTAGTATTCACAACTTGGAAAGAAAATCCTGGTGGCTCAACCCCCTTAAGCTGGAACGTCTGAACATCAAGTCAAGGAAACAATGCACAAGAAAACAGAAGATAAAAATAAGTTATGCACTGGAATTTAAGAAGGATATTGCCCATGTAGCAATACAAGGGGCCATAGCTCCCCATGATTTGCTTCCGGGAACTGAAGGTGACTCGGACAACCAAAATGTCCCTCCTTCTACTAGCTCCACCTGCAAAATATGAAAAAAGTTTATAAGAAAAGTCCTGGTTTAAATTATATATTGAAGTCGTTAGAAAACTATGTAAAGCAAGGAATCAATCAAAGAGAAAGCACTAACCTTATCTTTATCAAACAATATGGTGCAATGCTCATCAAATGTATCTTCAGCCCCTTTCCTTGAAATGCCAAACTGGCCATAACCTTGAATGATGTCAAAGAACCAAACTCTAATTACTAAGGGAAAATGTCCTACCAATCTTGCCCATGAGATAACAATTCCCATATGGAGTTTAGTATCTCTGATTCAGCTCAATTGTGTTTCAGATCTTGATATATTAACCAGCTTTACACTTACAAAATTTCAGCATGCTTTTGCTCCAGCAATATCTACGTGATTTTAATAAACGATTACCAAGTAGAGCCTACCAGAAATAGGAGCTAAATGACTTAATTCATGAAATTTGAGTTTGTTTACTTATAGAAAATGCTTAAGGTTGGATTGCGAATTGTCTTCACAACAAAATTCCAAAGCAATGATAAAAATAAAAATTCAAGTTCACATATAGGAAATCATAATTAAATAAGTTAATTACCAGGTAAAGCCTGCTGCAGAAAATCCAACTGTGGTTTCACACCTATAGAAGCCAATGGAACAACAAAGAGCAACATGAGATAGGCAGCAGAAAAAGAACTAAATTGGTCAAAATTAAACCACTTCCTATTTTAGTAAACTTCACTGGAAGAAATATACTAACAATATGTCAAAAATAAAAGCAAACAAAAATAACTATATCAGTAACTCCAGCAATTTTTTGCATGAATTGGACAATCTGACATCACATAAGAAGAAAACATAAATGAAACTAAGATACTAGAAATGTAAACCTTGTTGTGTGCATAGAATCAAAGGCGAATAGCTGGTTATAACACTGATGCACAAATCTTTCCTCTTCTCCCAAGAATTTGCACTGTCTATAGGTTGATCATCGTGAAAATTAAAGGTCATTACAGTAACCGAGACACTCATATTTGATCCAATCTCCCACTCAAACATGAGCAATCATCAACACTTCAATCAGGCTGCTTCCTGAAATATTAAAAAAAAAAGCAGTTGGATGTTTTAGTACGTACATCGAACTTTGCTGATCCGAATTGCTGAGCTTAGAAAAAGAACAGCTAATTAAAAAGAAACCCGATGGATAAATTACCTCAAATAGTGGAGAGAGAGATAAATATCTAAAACAAAGTACAAACTGTTTGGAACTATAGGTTATCATTACAACTATTTTATTAGCTCAACTTTATAATACATTAGCTGATATTTTTGCATCTCCCCTCACCTCAGGCATTTTGAAGCATTGTGGTAGCTGTTGAATGTCGATATAGATGGAACTTGTACAAGCTTAGCTCTATATGATTACCTGACAGCCGAAAAGACGAGATACAGAAAGTTTCATCTGCTGTCTAACCCCAACCATATAAGTTTTAGCATAGAAGAATACTCGTATGTCAGTTATACATACATGCATCAACTTATGAGTTATAGGAAGAAGCTGAGTCTATACAAGGAAGAGGATTAAGCTCCAGATGGCAGCGTTTAAAACGTTTAAATTTACGTCTATTACATGTATTTTGGCTGATTCAATTTTATTGTCACTCCTTACTCCTATTTATTAGAGGCCATATAAAATTGAAAGTCCTTGATCTTAAATTATTCTCATCAACTGATTAACTCTTACAAAATAGGACTGTAAGTCTGTAATCAATCAGCTCAATAAACCTTCCTCTGGTGAATTGCATGATAGAAATTTTAGAATACAAGAATGGAGCAGATAGAAAGAACACTGTCAAGTCAAATCAAGATCATTCCACAGCACTAGAAACCAAACATTCACAAAGCAATATAATCAAGTAAAACCCTAAGAATCGAATTTCGAATTGATTGGAATTCGTAGCATGTCCACGATATATTTCACAACTCGATAATATACACTACACAATTTCTAAAAATAGAAATCGCCAGAAATGACCATACTTCGGGATCCTATTACGGAATTAAAAGTGAGCAAAACAATGTCACAAATAAACCCTAATCCAGAAGAATTTAGAGGATCAACAAAAGCCAGTACCAATACAGCAAGCGAAAATCATCACGAATCGGATCTTGAGTGATCAGAGAAAGGCAGCAGAGGAGATTTAGGAAGAAATCTTACCGATCGGAGAGAAGACGAGAGATCGATGAACTTGGGCGGGAGGAAGATCTTGAAAGGGGGCCACAGAAGAACGACGCAGAGAGAAAGAGAGGAGCGACTGAAGAGTGGGGTCGGTTGGATTACTGAAGAACTGCAAATCACAAATACTCACACCAGATGAAGGGTTTACTGCTTATACTTTTTTTTATTATTATTATTAGGTAAAAATTAGACTGGAAATCACATAAGAGACGGTTTCTCAGTATATAGCATCCGAAAGGATGAGAATTACAAATTCTAGATTAGCTCGAATATCTTCCAAGGAACTCTGATGGACCGTCTTTGCGATGAAGTCGGCCACCACGTTTGTTTCTCGGAAGACATGAAAAATTTGCACTGAAGAGAACAATTGTAAAACACACAGGATATCAGAAATTAACATTTCAATATCCCATGGATAGTGTGAGATTTGATTAAGAACATTCACAATGGTAAGGTTATCGCATTCAAGTTGAATGTCGGTAATGCCTAATTCATAGGCCTTTACCAGAGCATTTCTTACTGTAAGTATTTTTGTTTTTAAAGGTGTTGAGATACTACATTTATCCCCAAAGAGAAAGATTGATTTACCCGTATTGCTCCTGAAAATGTAGCCAAAGCTAGATTCACCATTAGTTTTGGTGGATCCATCTGTATTGATTTTAATAATGTTATTCGGTGGTTTTTTCCATTTCTTTATTGGTCGTCTGACATTGTTCATTCTATGTGTTTTTAGTCTGTCATCTGCTAAGCAGTCAGGGTTCCAACTCTTCGTCTTATTCTAGTTCTCAGTTTATTTTTTAATATAAAATGGTACATCCTTTATGGAGTCGGCATCATCGTTTGTTCTTCTAAAACTTTGTTGGTTTCTATAAAACCAAATTCTCCACCAAGAGACCATTAATTCTATAAATTGTGATGTATCAGTTTTTTATCGAATTTCCTAAATGATTTCATTGATTTTTTGTTTCCTATGTTTAGGGATGTAATGATACCATAGGTATGATAATTCATTTTCTCTATTATTTTTATGGTGTGGTTACATTGGAATAAGAGATGATTCAAATCCTCTAATTGAGCATTGCAGCGGATACAACCCTGGGGGATTGCTACACCTTTTTCTACTAATCTAGCTTTTGTTGGTAGTCCGTTTTTTTATTATTTTCCAGACAAAATTTTTAACTTTGGGATATGTGTCCATCTTCCAGATCCATGAAGAATCATATATAGTATATCTCTTTTTTCTGTTAATTAATTCCATAGCAGAGTTCGTAAAAAATCAACCATTTTTGCTAGTTTCACAGTACATTCTATCATGAATATCATTTAAAGGTATCGTGATAGAGGTTATTTTTTTGGCTAAATCATGTGGTAAATATTGTTCTATTAGGTCCTTATTCCAGGTTTTATTTGGCAACATAAAGTCAGTTACCAGGGCATCCTTATTCAGGATTGATTGTGTGTTTATGATATCACATAAAAGGGTGTTCAAGACCCAATTATCCGACCAGAATTTTATTGTTATGCCATTACCAACTTGCCAAATTAGTCCAGACTTGAATTCATCCATGCGTTCAATCATTTTGGACCATTGCCAAGAGCATTTTCCTTTTTTTTCTCATAATGAAATATATGGATTATTTTCAAGTATTTTTCAGTAACAACTCTGACCCAATAGTTATTCGGTTCTGCTAAGATTTTCCATAGTAATTTGAATTATAGGGCTTTATTCACGTCCTTTGATTTTCTCAATCCAAGACCTCCTTGTTGTGTTGGTTTATATATTTTTTCCATCCTATAAAAGGTTTATAGGAGCTGTCTTTGTTCCAAAAAAATGATTTATTTAACTTGTCAAGTTCATTGTGTGTGTGTAAGTAACATAAAACTTTGCATAAGATAGTTTGGTCTTGTTGCCAGATTGGTTTTTATTAGTGTTGTTCTTCCTGCTTGGGAAAGAGAGTTTGCTTTCCAGTTAGACAGTTGTTGTTGGGTGCTAATTAAGATATCAACAAAGGTATTCGAGTTAACTCTACCATTAATGATAGGGCAACCAAAGTATTTTTCAAGAGATATCATATTTGTGATTGTGAGAATACCTTGTATTGCTAATTTCTTTTGGTTGGTAACCTTTTTTGTGACTTGAAAAGCCGATTTATGAAAATTTACTTTTTGTTCTGAGATTTTGCAATAGTCATCAATAATATCCTTGATTTCCTTGTAGTATTCCTGTTTAGATTTCGAGAAGATCACAATGTCATCTGCAAACGCCAGAAACAGAATTTGTGATCCTTGTTGAGTGATTTGAAATCCTAGAGGATTACGAGATTTTTCTGAAGTTTTTTGGAGTTTTCTAGCAAGGATTTCATATCCTAAAATAAACAAGAAAGGGAAAAGGGGGTCACCCTGTCGAAGTCCTCTTGATGGTTTAAATATTTTTGTGGGTCCGTTGTTTACAAGCACTGAGAAAGATACCGTTGTAATGCATTTTTTTATCCAGTTGATAAATTTTTCATGGAATTCAAACTTTTCCATAATTTTAATGATGAAGTTCCATTCAATTCTATCATAAGTTTTTTCCATATCTAAGTTTAGGGCAATGAAACCTTCAGTTCCTTTTTTCGATTTAAATGAGTGAAAGATTTCATGGGCAATCAAGATATTATCTTGAATGACTCTGTTAGTAACAAAGGCACCATGTAAGGGGTGGATTAATTTTTTCATGGTTCCTTTAAGTCTTGTTGTTATGATCTTCGAGATAATTTTATAAATTATAGAGCATAGACTTATGGGTCTATAGTGATTAGTAGGGTTCGGATTGTCACATTTTGGAATCAAGGAGATGAATGTGTGATTTATTTGTTTGAGCAATTTCCCGAAAAGAAAAAAGCTTTTAACTGCTTGAATAACAGAAGGACCTACAATGTCCCAATATTTTTGGTAGAATTCTGCTGTCATACCATCAGGCCCCGGTGATTTGTCCGAGCCAATGTTAAAGACAGCCTTCTTAATTTCTTTATTGGATATGTTTCTTATTAATTCTAAATTGTCATCTGTAGAGATTTCAGACTGAATTAAATCAAGATTTTCCTGAAATAGTCTTTGGTTCATATTCTCACTTCTGAATCTTTTAATGAAATCATTTCTGATTTCATTTCTAATGTTTTCTTCTCCAGTAATACTTGTTCCTTTTTGTGTTTTAATTTCTTTTATGATTTTTCTATTTCTTATTCCACTTGCTATTTTGTGAAAATAACTGGTATTCGTATCAGTTAATTTGATGTGTTTAACTTTGGCTCTTTGGTTCCAGTAAATTTTCTGGAAACACATAAATTTTTCTTTTCTTTTTCTATGATTCTTATTTGTTTTTTAATAAGATCATTTATAGGGTAAGTATAAATATCGGTTTGGATTGCAGAGAGCTGTTTTTCTATAGTTTATAATTGAGTAAATACATTGCCAAAAGTACTTACTGCTTACTACTTTGCTTTAACCTTAATATTACTTAACTAAAAACTATCAAAAATAATCTCAAATTTATTAATAAATCAAAACTAGCATATATCTCTATGGCATTCACGACCTTAGTTAATAAAACTTAAAATTAAAATATCTATATCTATATACTATTACTAAAGCCGTAATTGTCTCTCTTACGTGTCGTTCATCTAAGTATGTCACGTCATCAAATAATTATGTACATTTATATATTTATCCTTATTCTATTTACAATTTATTTGATCTTTTATTCATACAAATTTCCTAAACTACCACCCCAAAATATTTTACATTGTACATGATAATTCTGCACTTACCAAAAACATTATTATCATACGTAATTAGTGTCCATAATATAACATGTAAGTTAATGATCCGTAAACTCCATTATAAATATATGTATATAGATAGATGGTCCGTAAACGTTATACGGTTCATCCACCAACATACATATAATTATGCATTTACCAAAAACATTATTATCATACTTAATTAGTGTTCATGGTCTAATAAGGGTGAATAGATTGTCCGTAAACTCCATTATAAAGAATAAAATATGCAGTTTTGCTTTAGTGAAGTTTTTTTAATAATTATATAAAATTTCTAATTTATATTTTCTTCCATTAATATAAATTCGCACATATACCTTCAATTTTCATCATACAATACACCATATGAATTATTTCAATCAAGAAATTATCTTTCGGATATATCATGTTAATTTTCCTATATAATTCTCTTTTATATTTTACATACTATAAACAAATTTAAATTAATTTTTAAAATATATGGCCATACCCGTACAAGGCACAGGGACACATGCTAGTTATTAAATATTTATGAAAACCAATATAGAAAATTCTTAGCTTAATCACTTGACACATATGGTAATAACATTTTTATATGATTAGAATTGAGAGCATATACGCGGATTTGTATATAAAAATGGAAAATAAATTAAAATTTTCATGCAAATAACTAAATAAAAAATATATACGTTTAGATTTAAGTAATGAGAATGTTAATTATTTATAATTAATTAAAGGGAAAACGGTTAAATTAGTATCACATATTTATTTTAAATATTTTTAATATATATTACCACTTTTGCATCATGAATCATATATTACCAATTTTGTTCAATTGTATGTTACCGGTTATATAAATTAATGTATTAAAAGTATAAGAATTGATGTAACTAATAAGGTAAAACTATATTAATCATAAATAATTGGAAAAATAACTCTAAATAATACAAATTATCACTTTTGAACCAAAAACTATACGAACTTTAAAAATTATAAAAATGCACCAAACTATGACAATATAAACAAAAAATGGTATGAATATATTTTTCCGGTGAATTTTCTAACGGGTATGCTGAGATGGAGCCAAAATGTAATTTGTCAAAAAAAATTATACTTCATTTGTATAATAATGAATGATTTGTTTTAAAAGTGATTTGTCAAAAAATATGCCTGATTTTCTTTTGTTCGTGTTAATGTAAGATGTTAATTACTGATATTGGTTTATGTATTTTTCTTTTATTTTTTATTATATAAATGAGGTGTAATTTGATGTGTTAAATGAAAATATGACAACTCATTTTTCCGACTCCACATCAGCAAACCCGCCGGAAAATTCACCGAAAAATATGTCCATACCATTTTTTGGTTAATATTGACATAGTTTGGGTATGTTTTTACAATTTTTAAAGTTCATATTATTTTTTGTTCAAGGCTAATAGTTGTATTATTTAGAGTCATTTTTCCTAAATAATTTTATATACAAATAAGAAGAAACTAATAAGGCAAAATATATAAAAATATTTGAGATGATACTATCAATATAATTAAGGTAAGTTATTTTAGGTAAAAAAAATCAGTAAATAAGAAATAAAATATGTAAATATCAAAATTAGGGAATGAGAAAATTGTAATTGTACTTTGAGATTTGCCTACGTGGAATAGCTCACGGGTTGATACGTATGAGAGATAATTAGGGTTGTAGTATAGTTTAAAGATTATAGATTAATACCAACATTCAAGTCAACAAAAAATAATCACAACTTTGAATCCATGAACCAAAAATAGCATAATTGATTTTTTCGGTTGAAATTGTAACTAATTCGATAACAACACTACACCTAATAAAAGATCTTGTACAAATGAGAATCGCTTACAACGTCCAACTACAAAGAGATCTTGAGTACGCATTATCGGATTATCCGGAATTTCAACCGAAAAAAACGTTTATGTTGTTCATGGTTACAAAGTTGAGATTGTTTTTGGTTGACTTGAAAGTTGAAATTATTTTTGGTCTATTAGTAAAAGTTGAGATTATTTTTGGTAAGTTTTCCTTACTTAAACACAATCATGTATTTTAGAAAACATAAAAGTAACATAGACTAGTGTGGGACATGTACTTTACACGGTTTACTTTTTTTTAATGAATATATATTCTAGGGATCCAAATGTGGTGAGAATAAACAATGGGGTAAGATATAAGAATATATTCGGGCCCTTGAATTGAAAAAAAAATCCAAAGGCTAGGATTAGGCTATCATTTAAGTGGATAATTGACCATGCACATGACCACTTAAATGGATAATTGATCGGTCAAACCGGTCACCAGCCAATCACCCCTGCACAACCAATACATTTGTTAATAGTATGAATTTTAAACGTAAAGACAACTTAACTACGTTCACTTACCCTCGCTTGTTTGATTTCAACCCAATAACACGACTCACACTGAATGGTTGGTCACTTTGTGTTTCCTGCAGCTTAGCCAATGGACTATATTTCTTCAAAATTAGGGAAGCACGCGTGTGTTCGGCTTAAGCAATTTATCCACCTTACTTGACTTGTACAGATTGACATCTTAATCGTACACATAAATGTACCACCTTATAAATTCGATCTTCAATGCAATCCAATGTTTGTTCTTCAAATTAAACTGCACATACACAACCTCTACAACATCCCACGACTTCCCATACATTTCAGGATGTTCCTCGAAGCAGTATATCGCGAGGATATCATTTTCACGCTTTAAACTAACACCTGTTGTATGTGCTTTCCACATTATAGACATGTGGTTCACCAAAAACATGTCTAGGACGACCACCTTCTCGTACACATTAGGCTTTGTTTGTACATTTCCACACAATAAGTACAAGACTTGTTCCATTTGCTGAAAAAAAAACATCTTATTAACCTATCTTTGGGAACTGTCTTCAAATATCCTTGCAATCATCTTAAACTAAAACTTAGCTCGGTTTCTATCCAACAATATGTTTCAATTAAGAGCTGAAAAAATTCCTTGGACAACATAATACCAATCGACACTGGTCTTATGCTCATCCTCACTACCATAAAATGATCCCAACTTTAAAATGAATTAAAAGTAACTAAATGTAAATTTTCAATTAATGGACAATGTCATATTTAAATAACTAACCAATTAGACTCCAACTAATTGAACAACTCTGCCGTTCTATCTGGGTTTATAGCAACCTTGATTGTTTTGGACACCTTTTGCATTTTCCCCTTCAAAACCTTCTTTTCTCATCTACTTAGTTGGTATACGAGGAGAATGTGTGCTTGGAATTTTGTTTTTTGCGCTCGAGAAGGACCTTTTTAGACAAGTCCTCCACCTTATTGCTTCTAGTCTTCCTCTTGGCCAATCTTTTGTCCTCTTTATCTACCTTAGGATTATTCATTGTTTTTCCATTGACCACAAGCTCACCAACCTTTCTATCATCTTCCCCATCATTATTTCGTTTTTCCTCATCCTTAGCAATCGCTTTTCCATTGGCCACCTCCTCACCATCCTTTCTATCCTCCTCTCCTTCATTCATTGGGTTTTCCACATCACCAACAATCACTTTTCCTCTGGCCACCTCCTCACTAGCCTTTCTATCTTCCTCTCCATCATTACTTGATTTTTCCTAATCCCCAACAAACACTTCTAAAATGGCCACCTCATCAGCTGGTGCAACAGGTACAATTTCAAAGTGATGTTCTACATCCTCTTCGAAATCACATGATTTGGAACCTTTTTCCAATGCTTCCTTATCATCAACATCCAACTGGTAGTCTATATCATTTTCTTAAAATAACCAAAAAAAGGTATATAGTATGAAAAACTCAAAAAGACAGGAAACTAGAAGAGTAGTGAAAACATCAAAAACAAACCTTATTATAAAGAAATTGATATTTAACATCTAAAAAAGTGGACCATAAGTAAATCATTAAACCTTTTCATACCTTGTCACTTTCATCCTCATCTTGTTGGTGACTGGATGACTCATCAGAAACATCATTGTCATATGCTTGTGGAGTTATTTCAACATGTAAGACACAACAGATAAACCAACCATATGAGCAAAAGTATTCTTGCTATAATAAGAATTTATAAAGAAAAACACCATTTCATACCTTGTCACTTTCATCATCACCCTCAAGGTCAGCGTTTGACTCATGAGCATCATTTTCATATGGTTATGGTTTTATTTCCCCATGTAACACACAACATCAAAACAAATTTAGAAAAAGTAATAGCATATTAATATAAGATTTGATAAACCAAAACACTATTTTTTACCTTGTGACTCTCATCATCATATTCTTGGTGACCCGATGATTCATCATCATATAAACCCAAGTTTATTTGTGGATTTTTCTTCTTATAAGCCACAACAAATAAATTAAATAAGAGATATATTCTTGCTAATATTATGCTCTTCAACATATGATTCCACAACTTTATCTATTGGTTTAGTTTTCCTCTTGTGCAAAACTTGCTTTTCATGTATCTCTTCCAACCTTTGAATCCTCTTAGCTAGAAACATTTCAATCCTTTCCATGCCTTTACCTAAATCTGTAATGGCACACATTATAACAATGGGATAAAGTTTATCCTTTTTCTAAGACGTTCCAAAATCATACTTACTTTTCTCACACCTTGCCTTCTTTTCGTATTTCTCTCAAACTTCTTTACTATGATGTCGAAGTTCTCATCACTTACTTCATCAGAGTACTAACAATTTGACAAAATCCCTTCTTCCTCAGGTTGTAAAGTAGGTTTCAAACCCTTTTTTGCATCTTCCAGTGCCAACTCTACAACTCTATGCTCATGTGTTTCCTCCATAAACCACGTGGAGTGGCATACTCATTCCATTTCTTAGAAAAAGCCATCCGAGTTGATTGGATAGCTTCATAAATTCAAATCTGCATTCATAATTACTTAAAGTGAGGCTTTGTAAAATTCGCTAGCAATAGAGGTTAAATAATTTAAGTCAATCATAATCAATAAACACACACTTGCATTTTTAATCACAACCTAACATTATTAGTAAATAATCCTATCAACACATCAAACCAAATGAAAATAAAACCAAAGTGAGAATGGTGCTTAAGGTGTAAAATGAGAATAAGGGTCCATTTGGTTCGCCACATAAGTCGACTTAAAGTGACTTAACTGAACTTAATCAAAATTTTAAGTCAGAATGACTGAACTTACTTACAAAACCTGTTCGGTTCGCCAAAAATTTAAGTCGATTTAAAGTGACTTAACTTACCCAAAAAAATTAAGCTATCATTCCTGACTTTTTTGGATATTGGTGACTAAACTTAAAAAAAAAACATCAAAGTAACACAATTTACAACCTGATACCCCTGCTTCATTTCTTCAGTTCGTTCTTTCTCCTCTAGTTGTTCATCTTGTGGTTCCAGCATCATCGTTCTCCTTCTTCTCCAGCGTCCCCCTTCTTCTCCGGCGTTCGAATGCTGCATCTCTCCTCGTCCGACGACTTGCCCAGAATAGGTATGTCTTCTCCTCCATCTCTCCTCGTCCTCCTTCTTCTCGTCTTCTACTGAAGCGATTTTAGGGTTTGTGGTTCCAGCATCATCGTTCTCCTTCTCGAACCAGAAGTCGATTCTGTCGTCCCCCTTCTTCTCCGGCGTTCGAATGCATCTCTCCTCGTCCGACGACTTGCCCAGAACATGTATGTCTTCTCCTCCATCTATCCTCGTCCTCCTTTCTCCGGCGATTTAGGGTTTGATTTCTCCTCGTCTCCTCGTCCTCCTTCTTCTCGTATTCTACTGATAACTTTGTTTCGCCTCCTTCTTCTCGTCTTCTACTGAAGCGATTTTAGGGTTTGTGGTTCGATCAAGTGGCGAACAGATCCCAAGTGGTGATTTTAGGGTTTTGGTTGTCGACTCCAGTGTTCTCCTCTTCACTTCTAATGAAGGTTCTCCTCTTCACTGCTATCACAGCTAATGGTTATCGTGTAAAGCTTGGATTGTGTAAAGCTTGGACTGTTGTGTTGATTTTTCTAGTTCTGTATTATTTTTGCCTTGTTTTCCTTTGAAGATGCTGATAAGGCTTTGTAATTGCCTTGTTTTCCTTTGAAGATGCTGATAAGGATTAGGGATTAGGATTTGATCTGTTTGTTTTGTCTTTACATTTATTAGATAAGAGCATTTCTTTTTTTGGATTTGGACCTTCATACTTGTTATGGTTATCGTGTAAAGCTTGGACTGTGTAAAGCTTGGACTGTTGTGTTGATTTTCCTAGTTCTGCATTATCCTTGCCTTGTTTTCCTTTGAAAATGCTGATAAGGCTTTGTAACTGCCTTGTTTTCCTTTGCCTTGTTTTCCTTTGAAGATGTTGATAAGGATTAGGGATTAGGATTTGATCTGTTTGTTTTGTCTTTACATTTATTAGATAAGAGAATTTCTTTTTTTGGATTTGGACCTTCATACTTGTTATGGACCTTCATACTTGCAACTATACTTCTTCATTTACAATCCTTTGAAGATGTTGATAAGGCTTCGACTGAGTTGATTTCTAAATAGTTCTGCATGTGGATGTTCTACCATTGATCCAGCCTAACCATGTTATGCTGATTACTACCATTTATCCTAGTGTTTGGAAATCTCAGAACTTCTCATTGCCTGGTTTTCCTAGTTCTGCACTGTTATTGCCTGATTTCTATGTTGGACTGTGTAACTTCTCATTGCCTGGTTTCTGTAAAATGTTTAATATCTTGGTTTCTATTTAGTTTAAAATTAGAATATTCTTTTTATGTTTATGTCATCTTGTTGATCTTTTTATATTTCTGTCATCTTGTTTATGTCATATTGTTGATCTTTTTATATTTATGTCATCTTGTTTATGTCATCTATGCTATTTACAACTGGTTTATGTCATCTTGTTTATGTTACTGATGTTTAGGGTGGGATCAAGTTCCTTATTTATGATTTTTAGTATGCCCTGAACAAGCCTTGTTCGTGTCCTTTCGGAGTTGATGTTGTTTAGGGTGTATGGAAATTTTGCAGTATATATGATGATCTTCATTCAATTGATGTGCAGCTTTATTGATTTCCCTTCAAAAGCCAAGCTGCTACTATCCTCTAAGAAGCTTAAAACAGGTATATATATGTCTTTCTATGCAATTTACAAGCCTTGTTTATTTTCATCAGTTTTTCTATGCAATTTACAACTGGTTTCTGTTAATGACTGCATAAAAGAAACTGATTTCTTCTTCAAGAGTGAGATAATTATGAGCTTTGAGTTAGAAATGACTTACCTACTCACCTTTCCATAAGTTAATCCTCATTTTTACATACATCTTGCATTTATCATTTTGTTTTGTTATGAGTCAGAACATATCTATTGAAGTTCAAAATGATATGTTCCGGCTCATAATGAAACAAAGTGGTTTGATTCCTTTTGAGCTCACCATTCCATGAAGTTAATCTTCTCACATATTGCATTTATCGTTTTGTTTTTTTATGAGTCGAAATATATCACTTGAAGTTTAAAATGATATATTCTGACTCATAATGAACCAAAATGGTTTGTTTTTTTGATATTCTGGTGTTTAGGATTTGTAAATGACAATTGTGAATCACAACCTCTATATATATACTTCATGAAGTGAACAATTTGGGTGCATGTGAGTAAACAATAATATTGCTTGTGATAGAATAGATAATGTCAATGAACAGTATCTTTGCATGTGATGAATAAATTAGCAGCTTTCTAAAACATTGCATGTGATTGAATAGTGTATACTGACCTCAGCTGCATGCATTGACATCTTTTCCTACTATGATTGCATCAATATACTCAGTTTTTAGCCTGCAATTCTTACCTCACAACCCTCAACAGTGTATCAACATATTTTTATTGACATCGTGAAACAATTCCTTTTTTTATGCCTTGATGAAGTGAACAATCTGGAATTCACTTATTTTTACTGAATTTGTTAAGCACTTCTCTTGTCAATTTGTGTGCATGTTAAGCACTTTTCATGTCTTGTTATTGGCTTCACAGAGACTGATGTTAAGCACTTATCATAATTCATTATTCACTCATTGCCTTGTTATTGGCTTTAGGTTAAAAAATAATAGTTGCAGTAACAAGCGATGGCAGTAGTACAGATGCAAACGTTGATTCCTATATTCAAGTGTGATACTTTTAATGCAATGGTAGTAGTACAAATGCAAAAAATAATGGTTTCTAATGTGTACATAATGTGTGATACTTGGACCAGGAGGCTGATTATGATATTCAGGTAGAAATACTTCAACGAAAACTCAACATAGAGGTTGCAAATGTGGCAAACCTTAGATACGAAGTGGATTTTCAGCGTGCACATGTAGACTGGACACAACAATGTTACAATGAAGAGGTTGAGCGTGCAAAATTATTAATGCAGAAAATTAACGATCATTCAAAAATTGCAAGGAAGAGATGCTTATTTGCTTGGGTCGTTACGATTATTCTGGTGTTTATTGTAGTCATTTTTCTCACTCGTGATTTATCTAGAAATTGCAAGTGAATTGTTAGGCAGGTTGAACTTTTGTTGAGAACACTATGCAGTTATGCTGTAATTTGCTTTATGTTTGTTGTTTCTCTTTCTTGGACTGTCTGATGATATTTTGTTGCTGCAATTATTTCACTTCAGAACACTATGCAGTTATGCAACAATTTGCTTATAGTAGGTTATTCTCAATGTACATGTAGGAGCAATGTACAAATCATCTGTGAAGAAGGAAGTAGCTCTTGTTAATGGCAATTTGAAGGCACTAGATGAGAACACTATGCAGTTATGCTGCATTTTATTTTTTTATTTTCCGCTTCATTAGGATTATTTGTAATTTGTTTCTTTGGATTGGAAAAGGAATATATGTGGCTATTATCTGCATGACTACAAACGACATGGCTAAGATAAATGTTATATGAATAAGTATCAGTATAAGGTCTACATTAGCAGCTTTCTGAAATGACATCTTTTCCTAATATGACTGCATCAATATACTCAGCCATCAACAATGCATCCACATAACCACTCATATAATCAATTGTCTTGAAATCGTGAGTTGTCTTGAGCATACCCTACAAGACCCGGGATGTTATGTGATGTTAAGATCAATGGTAAAAAACAAGGTTGCTTATTTGAATACCATTCGCGATATTTTCCATTCCTTGTGGGTGAAAGAAAAGCCACTTCATTGCAGTCTGTAGAAGTAATCAAGTTCAGAGGTACTGTAATGATTGGTTAAGTCTATATACTACTATCGAATCGCAATAGTCTGAATTCATAGACAAAGAATTAGTGCAACAATTCTTTGTATACTACTAGAGAATTCAAGTTCAAAAGAAATTAAGCATATTTAAAATACATCATAAAGTTTAACAAGGCAATAGTAGAAGTTTAATTGCTAAACTAGTACAACCACTCTTTCTTGTGGGTCTGTATCTCATGTGCGATTGTGCTGCGAACGGTACTCATGCCATCGGGATCGTTGTCTTCGCCTTCAGTAACTCGCCCCGTAAAGACTTCTTCATCGTCTTCATAGTCAATATACATATCATTAAGCTTGTGCTTTAAGATGAAGTTGTGCAATGCAAAACAGACAATGATCAAATCAATTTGGTCGGGAATTTTATAGCTTGGCATTTGTGTTAGAATATGCCATCTCTTTTTCAAGACACCGAAGCAACGCTCTATGGTGGTCCTTGGGGAAGAATGGACATGATTAAACCATTCCCTATGATTTTTAGGCGTCTCCCTCCCAAATTGAGATCGGTGGTAGTTAACCTTGGAATACAGTACCATATAGCCTCGTCTGTCTGGATAACCCTTGTCCATTAAATAATATCGGCATGTAAAATAATTAAAGTGTTAAATAAAATAGTTGACTTTATAGCTAGTGTTATAACAGATGGGGTAAATATAAGATTACCCGGGGGAGGATGTAGAAAGTTCAAGTGTAGACTTCTCACTGCATGGTCGAAGACACGCACATCATGAGCACTACCTTCCCAACCAGCAGAAATAAACATGAAATACATGTCAAAGTCGCACACAACCATCACATTGAAGGAGCAATACTTCTTTCGTCCAAAATAAGGGATTTGTTTTGCCTCAGGTACAATTTCCATCATGTGGACACCATCAATACAACCAACAACTCCCTTTATTTTAAATACATGAATTTAGTTTATAAATACAGGTGTATAAAATACATGTCGAAGTCGCCTTCATTTAGTTAGGGTAATACCTTGAAAACACAGTATTTGTCTTGTGATTGAAGCTTAGCCGAAATTGTTGTGAAATTCCTATCACGTGGCTCTAAAAGTGTTCTTACAAACCCGTTATAGTTTCGTTTTCTCCCAGCAAAAGCCTCAAGTATCTGGTGAAATACCCTACTAATAGTGTCCTTGGATCTCTGAAAACGCTCAGACAACCGTCTAACTCCATCTATTTGTGCAGCGATGCTAAGAAAAATCACAACCTTCTCTATAATGAAGACATGTTTTTCCATTCGAAATGCATTAAAACAACGAACATCTGACGGTGAGTCCAAGCATTCCCTCATCCACGCATATCCCGTCAATTTCGAAGTAAAACAAGGGATTTTATGGACAAACCTCATGTAGTAAGAATCTTGAAGGCGTAGTTGTGTTGTCAACAACATTTGTAGAGATACCAATTGAAACAACTCAGAGCTATGTTCGTTTTGCTCTTCATCCATGAGCTCTTCGTCATGTTCATTATGCTCTTCATCATCCATCACTGTGAAATGGTTAACAATTATTAAAACAAAACGACACGAAACCATAATCATAAAGATAAGGAACATAGTTCTTGCATAAACATGATAATCCTAAAACCATAAAAGAAACAAGTGCACCAACAAGAACATAGTTCATAAACAACCATCAAATTTTAACTACAAAACACAACCATCACTTTGACAACTTCTTCAACATCATCTCATACTCGTGAGTTAGCCACAAAACCTTATCCCCATCGTCTTTCATAATCATAAATGTCCAACGTCTCTGTTCCTTTCCTAGCTCTGTTGTTGCATAACACCAAACCCCTGATTGCCGCTCCATTTTACCAATATCCACTAGCCTCGTCAACTCATTGAACGCTTCAGTAAAACCTGGCACCGACTCACTTGGCCCTTCATAATAGACAACATCTGCCTGCTAGTTTCACCGACCAATGCCATGTTTTCCTCATAGGCTGTCGCTATAGGTGTTTGCCTTCTACGCCTCTTCACCACAAAATCAGGGGTCATAGTCTTGCTCTTACCAGTTGGCATATTCTGCTCAAGGAAGCCAGGGGTTAACATCTCTTCCTGTGAATGATCAGGCAATGCATCCTTCTCCAACTGTCGGTCTAAAGTATCCCCCGAGTTCACTTTCTCATCAACTTCTACAACATCATCATCAGTGGCCGGAGTAGATGTGGACGGAGTAGATACAGGATCCATAGAAGGAGAAACAACGTTCTTCTCGGTTGCAACTATCTGGCTGAACACATCATCCCACAAGTCGCTCACCTCAAGAGATGGGGCTTTCTTTCTGAACTGATAAAATTCCTCCTAAAAATAAAAAGTATGGAAAACATAATCAATGACTATTGTACAAAGGTATAAACAACTAAAAAGCATAATATTAATGTTTAATACGTACCACCTTTTGGAGTTCCCACCAAGCATCATCAGCCATGATCAATCCAGTTTCTTGATCCCACCTTGCACCAGTCACCTTGTGCCTCAAGTAATTCCACGAACTCCATTTCACCTTGAGATAGTTGAATTTGTTCTTTCATGCCTTTACAGTTACTTCATTTCCCGTCTTATTCTTAAACTCATCCAAAAGAGTAATCCAAGGAAAAGCAGTGCTATAACCATTTTTCATTTGAAATGCCTTAATCACACTAAAAAAGGTGAAATTATCCTTGTCAGTCCACAAGACATTCTCCTCCTTGTTCTTTCCACTTGCTTGACTACTTTTCACCATCTAGTAGTTCATTACATATTAGAAATCATTACAACAAACCATCACAGAATAAATAGTGCTAAGCTATGTGATTATCAATTACTTCTTTTTCACCATCTAGTGATTACCAATTCAGTACAATGACAGTTAACACAAAAATTAGAGCATATTAACACAATTCAGTACAATGATAGTTAACACAATAATTCATTACATATTAGTATTATGTAGGAAGGAATTTATCAAGCAGGAAATACAGAATAGAACCAACACAATTATTTATTTCTCACAAACCAACACAATAATACGTAATGTATCAAGGAACCATTTGTCAAGATGGACTACCTATTGATGAGCATGGAAATGGACTACCTATTATGTACACAAGTACTTATTGATTTCTAAATGCCTATTGACCGTTGTTTGTGGTTTTCCTCTGAACTGGTAGTAGTTTTATATATGGTTCTCTTTTACAGATAAATCAAGATGCATTTCACATAATTATGTTAGTTGTTAGTTACTTATCACTGTTACTGCCCAATTTGAATATGATATGCTTGTCTGTCATTCTGATAAAAAAAAGGTGACCACAAGCTTTGTCACTGTGGATCAAATAGTTCATACAGGTCTTTTACATTCACAATGCTTTTGGATTCCATTTTGTATCTTGATGCAAATTTATTGTGAAGAATATATGGATGTTCTTTTCTTGGGTTGTTCATGGTTTAGCAAACTTCATCTTTTTAGACTACATTACTATCTCCAACAATTCGTAATGTATAACTCATGAACCAATAATTTATTGTGTTGGTTCTATTATGTATAACTCATATAACTCAGGAATTTATCAAGCAGGAACCAAAAAACAACACCATCGAAGGAAAAACAACAACTGAGAATCGAAGTAAAAACTCACCAGGAATTTATCAAATAGCACCGGAAATTTATCACAGAATAGATAACTCATGAACCAATAATTCGTAATGTATCAAGGAGGAAATACATCAACTGATAATCGAAGGAAAAACTCATCGGGACTAACGGTAGGTTGAAGACAACTGAGAATTGAAGACCACTTTGTCTGCGGAAGACACAACTTCAAGACGACTGTAGCTGTGATGCTCGGATGCCTCCCAAATGCCAATGTTCCTGATAAGCAACATCAAGCACGATTGAGAAATGACTCCCAGACGACTGAGAGAAGTGAAGACCATGATTGAGAATTTCAGTAAACTTACCGGGAAGACACGGCTTGAAGACAGAGCAAGAGAAGAAGACGGATCTTGAAGATGACTCGCACACACGCTCGGACAAGCGAAAAGGAAGACACGCTCGGACTAAAGACGACAACCCTAGCAACTGAACTGGATGAAAGAGGAAGCATGGACGAGGCTTTAGCAACCCAAATCAAACATCACGTGTTAGGCATGTGATGCCCCTATAGATTTTAATTTGGGGTAATTTGGGAATTTTAATGATCTTTCAGTTTGTTTAAGTCGGGACAAACTGAACACGTTTTATTGAATTCGGTCATCTATTTCAATTCAGTTTCAGTCCAGTTCAGTCGTCAGCTTAATTTTTACCTTACAGTTTCAGTTCAATTCAGTCTCTGCGAACCGAACAGACCCTGAATCTCCACTCTTGGATGGACTTCCATCCAAGGGTGGAGATAAACGCTTCATTTAAGTGGTCAACTCCGGTCATCGGCGGTCAACACTGGCGTTGACCGATTTTTTTTTGATTTTTTTTTCGGGCACAAAAATATATTTTTTGGGCGAAATTTTCATTTTCTGGGCCAAAATTTTCTATACACATTCCTTGCAAAAATTATGCATATTCCAACATGATTTCATGCACTTTTGACCGGTGTAAAACTGGTCAATTTTTTTTTATGGGACCAATTTTTTTTTGTATCTGGCCCAAAATTTTCTATGCACATTTAGTGCAAAAGTTATGCACATTCATGCAAGATTTCATGCACTTTTAACCGTTCAAGCTTTTTTCCCTCCTAAAATGTTTATTTTTGAGGCCCAGATTTTTCCCGCACATCCAGTGCAAACATTATGCACGTTCAAGCCATTTTGCACGCACATTCAAGCCATTACGTGTGAAGTGCATACGTCTATGCATGTATGTGCATGGATAATGGCTTGTATGTGCACATGATCTGTACTAGCACATACAATGCAAATATTATGCACATTCAAGACAATTTTCATGCACATCCAGTGTATTACGTGTGATGTGCATGCATCTATGTGTGTTTGTGCATGAATAATGGCTTGTTTGTGCACCTAATTTGCACTATGAGTGCATATATCGGGTTTGTGTTGAAAATGTGCATGAGTTTTAGACCGTGTGTGGATGAATATTGAAGTGCATGAGTTTTTGCATGTATGTGCACATAGAATAGTATACTTGTGCATTTATTTTTGTACTAGATGTGAAATTCATTTAGTTTTTTAACATGCATTGCTCTTTTTCAAAAGTGCGTGAAATTATGATGGAATATGCATAACTTTAACAAGGAATGTGCATAGAAAATTTTGGCCCTGAAAATGAAAATTCCGTCCCCAAAAAAAAAAATTGGGACCCGAAAAAAATAATGGCCGGTCAACGCTGACGTTGACCGGCAAGGAAAGTTTGACCAATGCACATGACCCCTTTAATGAAAGTTTGATCCAAGCCCTTGAATTTGTCTCCATCCAAAGGCTATAGGATCATTCTCATTTTACACCATAATAATCATTCTCACATGATTCAATTCCTATTAGTAAATAATCATATGAACACATCAAACCAAATGAAAATAAAATCAAACAAAAAATTTGCATCCTGACAGTATTTATAATACCCTTATCAAGTGAATCCCAATCACATCCTGTCAAAATCTGTAATTGATCCTAACAAGTTACACAATTCAACAACATAACAATAAACAAACACATCAACATTTGTATTCATAATCATATCCTAATGGTATTAGTGTAACACCCCCAACTTACGTCGGTAGTGCCACACGCCAGTGATCTCAGACGTTACTGTCCGATGTCACCCTAGGCTTTAATCGGAACAATTAATCTTAATTAAACATATTAAATAACGAAAGGTCAAACATCGAAAGACATTTTTAAATGAAACTCAACCATTTTTATTAAAAGATTTCTCAATAACGATTTACAACAGAGTGAAATTACAGCGGAAGACTTTTAAATTACACAGCGGAAGACTTTAAGAATAAACCTATTACATGACTAGGTTATAAAAATATATATTAAAGTAATACTTAACGACCTTGAAATACCGACACTTAAATCTTCAACTGCAAGCCTCTTCTTCGATTGGTTACTTCGAGTCTTCAGGAACCAACCACTGATGTGCCGTATAGGACGGATGACACCAGCCAACCATGCAAGGAATAAAATCCGATTGGTTAGTCTAATGAAAGACTATGCAAGGGTGAAAACAGAATGGTTCCTTTTGCAACTCGGCACCGGAAAACGAAGCTCACCTCTGGTTCAATTGTTCTTTCACCAAATCCATTCTCAACAGTGTCCTCACATGGCTTGGCATCACCACTCGATTCAGCAGCCTCCCTCAATGGACCAACTGGATCAACAATGGAGCTCGGAAAGGCTCATTTTGCTGGAAACTTAAAAGCAGTTGTCTCACCACCTTCGTCTACCACACCTGGACTGCTAGGAACCTCTTGATCTATCAGAACAAAACCATCATCATGGATGATTGCACCCAACGCATCATCCAAGCCATCAAGCAAAATACTCATGTGAATTGGCGTCAGAACAAAGATATCAACACCTGGAGAAATGTTCTAAGAATGTAATGATATTTTGGCTGTAGCTCTTTTGGAACTTGCTGGCCATGTATATTCTCCTCTTTTTCTAACACGTAACCTTTTTCAAAAAAAAAAAATAGAATGGTTCTAGTGATAATAACCGTTTACTATCATTGTCCTTCGAATAATAACCGAAGGAACGATATATAACCCAGAACTTTCACGGAATGATTAGAATTTAGACATGCACTGAAAAGAAGACTCCAAAGGAATTGAGTCTTATGGGAAACGTATGAAGAGAAGACTCCAAAAGATTGAGTCTTATGGGAAAGTATGACAAATGTTTGGGAACGTATAGTTTTCATACAAGCGTTTAAAAATGACATGATCATTTGGGTCAACGACCAACCTCACCGCACAATGTGAATCCAGATTGGAAAGAAGACCTACTCTAACCAAAGTCTGGGCGGTTTCCACGTTGTACTCCTCGCCCGAGGGTATATTCATTATGTGCATAATCGCACTTATCTTGTTTAATTCCAAAACGTATATTCACGTTAAAGCTTTTATAATATATCATCTCGATACGAGAGATATCTTGGGAACATTTCCCGAAGGTTTGGCACCAGTTGTGTGCACCACCCTTATACTCGGATAGGGGACGGTCATGACCACGAAAGGGTGTTAGGGCTTGAACATCCTACGCACCACGGTTATAAAAAAACGGATAGACCTCGCAAGGTACATAGCGTTCCTACGAATACTCGTTCTAACTACATATTTAACTTCACACATAAATCCACACCAATACCATCGCGATAATTAACAAGTATAATAGCGTTGTTTCTAGCAATATATACAACCTATTATAATATCATATTTTAATCACATCATTTATAAAATCTGTTCCCAAACAAAAACAACATTTCATTCCAATTTAATTAACAATCAAAATAATTGATAACTAAATGAAATATGGAATGATTAAGCAAGAGCGAACCGCCACTTGCCTTAATCGAGATGAACGAAGTTGTCGGGTTCCGGGTATCTAGAAACTGGAATCTGATTACGGATTCCTACGACGACGATGAAACAACGACGAAAACCTAAGTTAATATACGATGCGATACGAAGATATGAAATGAAATGAATAAATGAAACGAACGAAAGAATCGAAAGGAAACGAGGGTTAAATTCATGACCGGACTCTTCCAAGCCACGATTGCGCTTGCGAAGCAAGCCGCGGTCGGGGATTTCTGGGCAGAGCCGCGATCGCGGTGTTCATAGCCGCGGTCGCGGAAGCTCCCCTAGATGCGTCTCAGAAATCGAATCGAAGCTCACCGACGACGACGACTGGCTCGCATGAGGCTTGCTTCGGCTTCTACCACCCCAACACCTCCAAGGACACCACAACGACAACCCCAAAGAACTCCGACGATGCACGAACTCCGGCGAGGGCACGAATGAGGGAAAGAGAGATCGAGAACACTGTGGATGGAGAATCTGAGGGCTGAAGGCCCTATTTATAGGGTGAGAAGGGGAGTAACGTTGGCCAGACGAATCGATCGGCCTCCCCCCGACGTAATGGCGGCCTCCGAACCGGCGAAACGCCGAGCTTCTGAAAGGAGACGACGAACAGGTTTCCGTAATCGCGGAAACTCTTCCGCGGTCGCGGAAATGCCACGAACGCGCCATTTGCCTCGGGTCGCGGTTTTACTCGCGGATTCAATCTTAAATGTGTTTTTAGACCCTTTTTAAAAATACCCTATGATTCCCAAATGCAATTAAACGTATACCATTACGTTCAAAGATTTAGTACAGAGATCAACGAGTTACAGAAATTCCGAATACGCTAAACGCGTCACGATTACAGAACGATGGTTGGGAAAAATTACCCAAATATCCTTATTGAAATTGAAGGGTATTACAATTAGTAAGTAATTCTATCAGCACATCAAACCAAATGCAAAAAAAATTAATCCAAAAATTAATCTATCATAAGATTTTATACCATCTAGAATTTGTCCTCAGCTAAAAAAAGAAAGGGAATCTTCCAAAAAATCATTATAGGTCATAATTTTTCCTCTATTATACTAAAGCCACAGTTCAACAAACATACTAAAGACGTCATTATCTCAACTTAGAAGGGTAAAAAGAACGAGCCCACTATTCGCACTACGGTTTTCGACCTTTCACACTACAAACAGCTACGCCAACATCTGGCGTACACCAGATACAAGCATAGTAGACCAAAAACGTATAAATACGTGTGAATTAAAAAAAAAAGAATAAAGGAGCTATGCCAGATTCTGGCGTACGCCAGAATCTGGCGTAGCTCTTCACATATGACCGTTGGAGTATAAAGGAGCTACGCCAGATTCTGGCGTAGCTCTTCGCATATGACCGTTGGAATTATAGCCGTTGGGGGATTTGAATTTTGGTCACTATGCCAGAATCTGGCGTATGCCAGGATCTTGCGTACGCCAGGATCTTGCATAGCCCAACGACTATAATTCCAACGGCCAAAATACCCCTCTATATATACCCAAACTCAATCATCCATTTTTTGCACACATTCGAATACAATCTTTCCAAAATGGAAAATACCGAAAACGATTATTGGAGTAGCGATGAAGAATATTTGAGCAGTGATGAAGAATTCAACCCCATCAATTTTGCGGTTAGTATTTCATAATTCGTAAAAGACTTGATATTTGCATTATATAGATATTGTATTCGAATGTGAATTGTATGCGGTATTGTGAATTGTATGCGGTATTTTGAGAAAAGTGAGGTATTTTGATATTGCATGTGTAGTTAGACATAATAGGTCTTTAAGTTTGGAGATTGAGATAGTGTGATGTCATTAAATGCAAATGAATAACATTAGTATTTACATTAATAATGTCATTAAGAGAAGTGACGATAAATATAGTTTGACTCGCGATTTAGGTTTGTAATATTCTATGCGGTATTTTGATATTGCATGTGTAGTTAGAAATAGTAGTTCTTTAAGTTTGGAGATTGAGATAGTGTGATGTCATTAAATGCAAATGAATAACATTAGTATTTACATTAAAAATGTCATTAAGAGAAGTGAGGATAAATATAGTTTGACTCGCGATTTAGGTTTGTAATATTCTATGTGGTATTTTGATATTGCATGTGTAGTTAGAAATAGTAGTTCTTTAAGTTTGGAGATTGAGATAGTGTGATGTCATTAAATGCAAATGAATAACATTAGTATTTACATTAAAAATGTCATTAAGAGAAGTGAGGATAAATATAGTTTGACTCGCGATTTAGGTTTGTAATATTCTATGTGGTATTTTGATATTGCATGTGTAGTTAGAAATAGTAGTTCTTTAAGTTTGGAGATTGAGATAGTGTGATGTCATTAAATGCAAATGAATAACATTAGTATTTACATTAAAAATGTCATTAAGAGAAGTGAGGATAAATATAGTTTGACTCGCGATTTAGGTTTGTAATATTCTATGTGGTATTTTGATATTGCATGTGTAGTTAGAAATAGTAGTTCTTTAAGTTTGGAGATTGAGATAGTGTGATGTCATTAAATGTAAATGAATAACATTAGTATTTACATTAATAGGGTAAAGATTATGGATCTGAATTTCGTACGAATCAAAAGTGGGATAGCCGACAGGAGTTGGTTGATTGGGCTCAGAAGAGGGGCAAAGAGTTGATGATGGTTCTAGTCATTCGCCGAAGTAATGAAAGACATGTTAGTTTGACGTGCAAGCACTTTGGTGAATATAGATCGGGGAAGAAGAAAGTTAGTAAAGATGATCCGAATGAGGCTGTTGTGGTAATTCGTGAAAGCAGATCGAAGAAGTCTGGGTGCACATTTGAGTTGTACGGTCTTCGAATGAAAAAGAAGCCGGGAGTAGAGACTCAGAAATGGATCTTGAATGTGTTGAGCGGGCAACACAACCATAAGCTTCCGACTACCTTCCTTGGGCATCCATACATGGGTCGAATGACCCCTGATGAGCAGTGCATTGTCAGGAGTTCCGGCGAGATTTTCAATCGGCCGAGTGTTATTGTTGCGTAGTTGAGAAAGTTGAACCCCGAAAATGTAACATCAAGGAAACAAGTTTCCAACTATTTACAAAAGATGCACTACGAGGATCGTGGGGAAATGACGGTCACCCAATGGACCCTAAATTTCTTCAAAGAAAACAGGTACGAAGTGCATACTCTGAGGAAAAAGTCTACGTCTGAGATCGATATCCTATTTTTCGCTCATCCTGACTCGATGCACCTGTTGAAGTTGTTCCCATACGTGGTAGTTATCGACGCCACATACAAGACAAATAGGTATATAATGGCCTTATGTTTATTACAATTTAATATAGTCGTAATATACATGATCTAAAATGGCTTATACGCTTTTGTTTTCTTACATTCATCCTTAGGTATAGCATGCCTCTTGTGGAGATTGTCGTTTTTACATGCACTAACAAGACGTTCAACATCGCCTATGCATTTACGCGAGAGGAAGATGGTTTGCATTATGGATTCATAATGCAAAAGCTTCTGTATTTGTTTTAAGAGGCGGGAGTAATGCAGACGGCCATAATGACTGATCGAGAGAAGGCCCTCATCAATGCAATTCGGATAGTTTTCAAAGATCGGGTTAAACACCTTTTTTGTTGGGTGCATATCAAACACACCATCGAGGCATATGCTAATCCAATCTTGAAGGATTCGAAAAAAGTTAGCAACTTTTGCGGCCAATGTTGGGGACTTTGGTGTTCAACCATGGAGGAAAGCTACGAAGAGAGGCTCCAAAAACTTAGGAAATCGTGGAAGAGCGGCCTTGTTGGATACCTTGAGAAACAATGGTTGAATCCTTACAAGGAAAACATAGTCAGAGCGTGGACAGATCATCATCTTCACTTTTTCACGAGGACTTCAAACAGGTATGTATCACTTTTCATTTTTCTAGGATGTTTATTGGGCCTAGGGCTCGGTGTCATACTTTCTTACTAGCACTATGTAATTTTTTTGTTTTGATAGGGTTGAGGGTATGCATAGGGTGTTGAAGGATATTGTGGATTCTAGTGTTGGCGGTTTTAACAGGATGGCATTGAGGATCCACCATGCAATCGAAGGTCAAATTGGGCAGGTGAGGGCGAGCATGGAGATGTCACGGGTCAAAAAACCAAATTGCTTCAACCAGGTGCCACTAGAAACGAGAAGGGTGTTTACGAAGCTGTTCTACAAATTGTCGGAAAAGGGCTTGAGGATGTTGTTCGATATGTATAAGCAGTTAGAGATAGATGATTTCAACGAGGAGTGCGACGATTACTGGATGAAAGAATGCCAAGGCCTGCCGTGCATCCATGAGATTGGGGCGGCTATTGTTGATAAGAGGCAGATCATGCCGAGTGAGATCCACCGCTTCTGGAGGCAGCTGGAATGGGATAAGAGTTATCGTGATGACACCATTGAGGAGCGCAACAATGTCTATTCCCCTGCTAAGACTTGAGGAATTGTACAAGAAGGAGAAAGATGGGATCCTTGAAAAATCCACGTTAGTGCAAGTCACCGACCTGTTCCATGACTTGGAGCATCCGCATGAATCTTCGTTGTTGGAGCCGACGAGTATCGTTTCCAAAGGAAGGCCGAAGGGTTCCACAAAGTATTCCACCAAGAGGGAGCCGAGCTTGTTTGAGCATAGAAGGGCCGAGTTAGAGGAGTTTGAGAAGGAGAAAGAGATAAAAAAGGAGAAGGAGAATGACAATGGGACCCAAGGTAGCCAAGGTAGGGGTCGTGGCCGTCCTAGAAAGGATAAAAGTGAAGCGTCTGGATCATAGTTCCCTGACCAACCCATTACTTATATGGGGGTGAACTTTGGGGTTAAGAATGTGGATTACTTTTGTTTTCCATACATTAAGGAGGCGAAAGATGTAATTCCGGACGGACATTGTGGATATCGGTCACTAACTGTACTGTTGGGGTACGAAGAGCATTATTACCCTATGGTTCGAATGCATCTAGCGGAAGAGTTGTTAGACAACAGAGATGTGTACATGGAAATACTGTCCAGACTAGCACCGGGAATGAGTTACGACGATCTTATATTCTGGGTGAACTATGTCATAAGTCCTTGCTCCTCGCAATATTGGCTCGACATGCCTCTAATCGGTTTGGTGTTTGCCACGGCGTATCAAGTTGCGCTATGTTTCTTATCCTGGGATGGTCCTTGCTTGTGCCTACCAATGAAGGCGTGTAATACAAGCTTAGGCCCTCCGACGGAGATATTGACGATGGCCCATGTAGGAGCTCGGAACCACTTCATACCGGTAAAGCTTACTATTTCTAAATAATTTACTGTACTAAACTATAGGAGTATATGCACAAATAGTTAAAGTTTGTGTTTTTTATGTAGGTGTGGCTCAAGGATGATTGTCTAGTTCCCCCTCCTCCGTATGCTTGGCGTTGTTTCAAAGACCAGAGTGTAGACGGCTGGGATGTTCAGTTTCACTCGAGGTTTCAAATGTTTCGGGATTATCGCATAAGATGTAACCGTCCACCCAATCCTCCAGTGTAGTGATTTACGTTGTAATATATATATTGTGTATGTATGTGTATGTTTTCATGTTGATGGTAGGAATTGAAAAACTAGAAAAATCGAGAAAATGGGCCCAAATAGGCTCAATAGGAAGGATTGTAGAAGAAACGGGTGAAAAACTGAAAAATCGAGAAATTGGGCCCAAATAGGCCCAATAGGAAGGATTGTAGAAGAAACGGGTGAAAAACTGAAAATCGAGAAATTGGGCCCAAATAGGCCCAATAGGAAGGATTGTAGAAGAAACGGGTGAAAACTGAAAAATCGAGAAAATGGGCCCAAATAGGCCCAATAGGAAGGATTGTAGAAGAAACGGGTGAAAAACTAAAAATCGAGAAATTGGGCCCAAATAGGCCCAATAGGAAGGATTGTAGAAGAAACGGGTGAAAAACTGAAAAATCGAGAAATTGGGCCCAAATAGGAAGGATTGTAGAAGAAACTGGTGAAAAACTGAAAAATCGAGAAATTTATATTTCATGTGAATATACTAATATCATATGTGAATATACTTATATCATATAGTTTTTGTTTATATTTCATGTGCATATACTTATATACTATAGTTTTTGTTTATATTTCATGTGAATATACTTATATACTATAGTTTTTGTTTATATTTCATGTGCATATACTTATATACTATAGTTTTTGTTTATATTTCATGTGCATATACTTATATACTATAGTTTTTGTTTATATTTCATGTGCATATACTTATATACTATAGTTTTTCTTTATATTTCATGTGCATATACTTATATACTATAGTTTTTCTGTATATTTCATGTGCATATACTTATATCATATGTGAATATACTTATATCATATAGTTTTTCTTTATATTTCATGTGCATATACTTATATACTATAGTTTTTGTTTATATTTCATGTGAATATACTTATATACTATAGTTTTTGTTTATATTTCATGTGCATATACTTATATACTATAGTTTTTGTTTATATTTCATGTGCATATACTTATATACTATAGTTTTTCTTTATATTTCATGTGAATATACTAATATCATATGTGAATATACTTATATCATATAGTTTTTTTTTATATTTCATGTGCATATACTTATATACTATAGTTTTTGTTTATATTTCATGTGAATATACTTATATCATATAGTTTTTGTTTATATTTCATGTGAATATACTTATATACTATAGTTTTTGTTTATATTTCATGTCAATATACTTATATCATATGTCAATATACATAATACCATAAAATCAACAAAATACAATAAACAACACTAAAATATTAAAATATTTCATGACATAAACGTAACAGTTTAGTACATATCACAACTACTCCTCGTCTGGCCGTCACCCGCTACCAGATCCCTCCTCGTGAACCGACTCGCGGAATCTCTAGGACGCGCGTGGAATGGGAGGAGCCGAAGGCGTCACGTCACCCATCAGACACTCGATCCAACGAATCATCTGATCTGTAAGATGGGGAGGCATATCGTCGTACTGGGCCAGATAAGTCGTCATCTCGCCGGCCACCAATTGTGAGCACTGTATTAAAAAAATACATCAAATAAACTTAAATATAATACATCTGACGGACCGGAAATCCAAATGATGACATACCGTGACAGCAGAAGCCGGGGGAGGTGGAGGGACTGGAGGGACTGCGTGTGGATCCTGTCTGACGGACCGGAAATCCAAATATGGATGAGACATCTGGTCAATCCAATCGAGGTATGCATCATCACAATCCCACGCGAAGGTGGACGTGGTAAGACCATGCAGCTCGATAGACGGCCTCGGGTCCGCATCCCACAGACAGTGCTCATCCGCGTACTCCGTGACATACGACGTGAGCCTTGCACGTCGGACAACTTTCCTCGCCTCTGGTGGCGCCTGCGGAATACACTATCTGTACCCGAACTGACGGAGGCAACGGTCGGGCATGTACGGCTCACGTACGTCCAAAAACTCGATGACGCCTCGATATAGCGACGGAGCGTACCTCGGATCACTGAAGTCTAGCTTTCCCCACAGTTGCCACCGCACCTGAAATCAAATAATAACTAAGTCAGGTGCCAATAAATAATCGAAAAATTATATGACTAGAACGTAACGCTTTTTTTTATTACCTCTGAATACTGCATGGCGTCCATAACCCGACGTAGAGAGATAAGGCGATCCGAGTCACTCCCTTGAGGAACCTTTCTCCCGTCATGGGCTGCAGCCCGTGAATCCCCTATGTGTTTCAGGTCAGGTGATGCATGACATCGGAATGCGTGAAAGTATGTCCAAATCCACGTCTGTACAAAAAATCATATATGCGTTAGCATTTATATCAAAAAATCATGTAAACATAAAATAAAATATTATTACCCTCAAAAGCAGCGGACATCCGGCCAATCCCTGTGCCTCGGCCCGCGATGCCATACCCAATTGCCGATATAGGTTGGCCAGGACACCAACACCCCAGGCATAACGGCCGGTGCGGTCGTGATCAAGGAGGAGCGACAGATACTTCGGCTTCACCTTCTGCCCTGACTTGTCTGTGAAGACAGTATTGCCCAATAGCATGAGCAAGTACATCGAAGCAACATGACGCTCGTTCCTGAGATTAGTAGCATTAATTTAATTATTAAATATATAACAAATATCCCAAAAATCTTAATATTAATAAAACTACAGATATATATAACTCTGGGCCGCTCGACATAATAAATCACAACGATTCTTCAACGTTGTATTGATTGAAAATCCGCCACCTGAAAAAAAAAAATAACCAAATACGATGATTTCAACAACATTTCAATTAAAATATATTAAATAAATGAGAAATAAGTTTAAAAATTATTACTAGATGCCATCTGCGAAACGACAAGTACATCAAGCCCAAGCATCTCCGCTGCAGCGGTACATATAGCGATATCGGACATATCCGATACCACCGCCGCCCCATCGATGGGGATCTCCAAAATATGTAAGACGTCGTGGAGGGTGATCGTGATCTCCCCCCATGGAAAATGGAAGGAGCTCGTCTCCGGATGCCACCGCTCCACAAACGCTGATATGAGCACGGGGTCCATCCTACGAAACTCCAACGACCCCAACGATGTGATGCCGCTCCGCTGCGCAAGCGTCCACCACGAATCCGGTTCCTGCCTCCGGAACTGGTGGATGGCGGAGAAATGAGGGTGACGGGTGTACGGCTTCAGGATCTTCCTGAGCTGAAAGCCAATACGTAACAGATCGGGATTACTTAACTTAAAATATAAAGGATGATATTTTTTTTTATTATTTAAATAACAACTAGAAATACGTACCGGATCAGGATCCACAGGTGATAAGGGAGGGTCACGCGCAAGTCGCTCTGTATGTGTCCAAATAACGGCAGCGACATGCGTCGGATATGTCCTCAAAAGGCTACGCGACAGGGGACCTCCTGGCATCCACGCCTCCTCCGGCGCACCCCTCTCGGGGTCCGCATCTGCCACGTGAGGAGGAGGGGCCACTACCTCGGGAACAGGTCCCGCTGGCTCACGAACGGGGGAGGAAGGCGTATCGTCCCTCCCCAAATCCTCGGCCGTCGAATCGGGAGGGGGCTCGATCGGATCGATGCCCTCAGAGTAATCCCGCTCCAAGGCAAATGTCAATGCCTCATCGTCGAATGCGTCATCATCAGCGGCGTCGACGTCGACGTCGGCGTCGGGCATGGACGTGTCGCTACTATTGTCGACAGGATCAGACAGATGTGCATCGTCTGGCTGGGTAGCGTCCTCTGGCTGGGCAGCGTCCAGTCGCGGACCCAAATCCGCCGTAGCTCCATCACCGCGTCGGGCCGACCCTGTGACCCGTCGCTGTCCCAATCGACGAGAGCATTTGTACGGCTGTCGAACGGAATGCAACGACTGTTGTATGGCCTTTTTACAAATTTTGAAAAAAATAAATTTCAAACAATTTTTACAAATATTTATTTTATATTGAATTACAATTTTTTGACTATTTATTTCATTATTTCATTTCGACGTTTTATACAAAATTACAAAACATTTATATTGAATTAATTATAATTTTTTTATAATGAATTAAAAATTATGCAACGACTGATGTATCTTCTTTTACTTTCATATCATTTTCATTAATATTTAATTAATTATTATTTTTTTGTTAAAAACATATAGAATTAATATAAATTAATTAATACATAATTATTTATTTATTTTTAAGATTACGAATGTCGATTTTAATGTAAACATTTATTTCTGTAAAATTTTTAAATAAATTACCAATCAGGGCATACAAATACCGATCAGAGAATACATACTATAATTGCATGAATTGATATAACTAAATATATATTTACAACATTTCAGGCAAAATAATTATGTAAACATTTAATGCAAAATAATTATCTAAACATTTCAAGCATAATTTCAACCCAAATATATGTATGCATTTATAATTTAAAATCTAAATAATTATCTAAATATTTCAGAGGTATTAAATCCAAATTAACGTCTAATGAAATTTCAAATATAAATTCTAATCTCAACCAAATTTAACGTCTATTGAAAGAGAAAATTTTACGCCAAATTAAATTTACCTGTCGTAAACCTCCTCCTCGTCCTGTCCCGACAGGCGTCGCGTCTGGAGCCAAAGTGGACGCTCCACGACCACGGGTACGACGCCCACGAACGCCGGCTCCTGCCCCACCGTCACCGCCACCATCACCAACTGCGCCACCAGCAGCGGCGCCAGCCACCGCCTGCCCCACCGTCGCGCCACCACCAGGAGCAGCGCCGCCATGAGGACCGCCGCCAACGCCACCAGGAGCACCGCCGCCACCACCAACAGCCTCGACGCCACCACCAGGAGCACCGCCACCACCAACAGTCTCGAGGCCGCGAAGAGGAGGACCGACACCAGCCGAGGCGGCCGTCGGAAGCTGCTCCGCCTCCGTGGTCGGAAGTTGCTCCACCGTCGCGCCACCACCATAGCTCGAGGAGCTCATTTCTTGGATGGAAAGAGAAGGATTGAGAGAAGAGAGGGTAATGAGGAAGAGAGGAAGAGGAGAGGAGAGAGGAATCGGGATCGGGAACGGGATCCATAGAAAAATCGCCGCCGCCGGGGAAGGAAGGAAGAGAAGAAGAAGAAAGGAGACGCGGCGCTGGCTTTTAACCTAAAAGCGTACGCAAGATTTTGGCGTACGCCAGAATCTTGCGTAGCTCTTTTTTTTATATAATTATGCTACGCCAGAATCTGGAGTAGCTCCTTTATTCTTTATTTTTTTAAATTCCCACGTATTTATACGTTTTTGGTCTACTACGCTTGTATCTGGTGTACGCCAGATGTTGGCGTAGCTGTTTGTAGTGCGAAAGGTCGAAAATCGTATTGCGAATAGTAACAGCCACAAAGAATTAGTGCAGACAAACTATTCATTATATGTCTCAGGGGTACACCTCAAAATCTTCAAAAATTACCCCAATTTGATATTTAGAGCAAACCCAAAAATTCAAAACCCTAATTCTCGAATTCCCAAAAAAAACGAAATTAGAAACCCAAAATTCTAGAATTCTCAAACCCCAACTTTTGAAACCCTAATTCGCTGCCTTAGGTTGTTCATCCCCAAATTCGAAGGTCGAATTAAGCACATGCAACACCTAAATGAAAATATACATACTTGTCCCTTGAATATGGTCACACTAGTTTTTCCCTTGTGCGTGTTTGGTTTCTTCAACCAACTCTGACCTTCAACCCCATAATCTTGCAGCTCGACTTTCCTCTTTCTTTTCCCACCTCCATCCTTCAAAGGACTAGAATTCTTACCTCCTCTAGTTTTAGCCATGTCTTCTCGTTGATTTCAAATTTAGGGGTTTTCCCCAAGTGAAGAAATCATTTGATTTAGGAATATTAAGGAGAAATGGAGATGAAAGCGTAATAAAATGGGAGTAGAAGGGTTTCAGAATGCTCTAGCATAATGCAAAGGGAGGAGGAGATGACTTCGTTTTGGAGATTCACCAAAGTTGCAAAGAAAGAGCTCGAGCGGTGAGAATGAAAATGAATGAGGGAGGAGATAAGAGAACTTAACAAATATTGTATGAAACTTCCCATCTTTTAATTATTTCATTTCATATATTTTCTAAAATAATTTCTACCTTTCAATTTTTTAATGTTTTTTGAAATTAAAGTAAAAACATTAATGAATTTAGGAATTTACCTTTTCCTTAATAATTTATATTTTACAGCTTAGGCATTTTTTGCTATTGTTTTGGGCATTTGTGGATTTTTTTTGGGTATTTATGCAACACTCAAGGAAACAAGTTTTTTTCTTCCAAAGTTACTAGAAATCGAAACCCGTGCTTCGCACGGGCCATTTGTGTATATGTAGTGTCACGATATACAAAATAAGTTTATAATACATGGATCGTTGTTCTGTTTTTTATGTTATAAATATATTATTTGATATTTATTTAAATGTAAGTATGTTAGGTATAAAATATTATGATTGTACATCAGAAACGGGTTATTTTATTTTTTATAATTTTGGTTAGAAGTATAATTTTAATTTTGAATTAAAGTGGAAGTTTGTTTTTGTAGAGATGTGTTTATATTTTGATGGAAGTTTTTGTGAATATTTTAGAAATCTTCTATATCTAATATAAAGTTTGCATTTTTTTGCATTAAGTGTGTTCATTCAATACCATACAATTTTGAAAGTATTAAATCGGCTCTGGCTCTAGCGGGTGGAGCAACCGTGAATGTGTCCTCATCGAGTTTTTTGATCTGCTACAATCTATTGAACAAAAAATCTTTGGAGGAAATGATACAAACCCTAAAAAGGTAACAATTGACGGAATAGACAAGGGATATAGATATCAAAGAAAAACTCCCAATAGAAGAAAAAATCTATACCGGATTAATTTTAAAATGAAATTAAAAATAGTAACATTATCTAAAGTGTGTTCTAGTTTGTTCTTTGTTTTGATAAAGTAAGGAAATTAAAATTTTGTTGCTTTTAATTTTGAAAAATTGAGGAGTTAACAAAGGTATTTGTTAAGAAAAAATATTTTCAGCGTTTTAAAAGTTGTGTAAAAGTAAAATTTTCTACACATTTCTCTTAATTGTACTACATATATTTTTCAATTGATAAATACATTTTATCCAAGCAACTTTTATTAAGAAAATACATATTTCTATAAAAGTCTTTATAAATAGTCACATCAAACAAATCCTTATAATCTAACCTATTAGATTGTCATGATCACGATGTAGAGAACTTGATAATATTTGTTGATTTGTGGTTAAAGGGTTCAGTTTGAATGGAATTGAAAAAAAATAAGAGAGGTAGAGTTGAATAATTCTTGAATTCTTGATTGTAAAATAAGATTTTTTTAATCATGATTATCTTTTTTAATCATGATTATCTTTTTTATATATCTATTTATATTTTTTAATTTTAACTTTTATCAACATATAACTTTTTTGTTATATAGTTTTTGAATTCTACCAAAGAGTTTCCTTAATAAATACCATAATATGACCAATAATTTTTAAACTTCATAGTTGAATTTTTACATCAATATAACATTGAGGATTCAATTGATCACTTATAATTTTATGGACATTTTTCGTATTTTTCTATAGGGCACTCATTGCTTAGTTTAAAATATTTTAATGGACATGTTTTGAGAAAGTAAGGAAATCAAAATTCACCTTTGCTAAATAAAGGTGACTTTTGTCATTGTTTTTCCCTACTTATCTACTTAAAAGTTAGCATTGAATTCCAAGAAAGCCAACTTTTAAATAGATATAGGTTTGTTTTGAGAAAGTAAGGAAATCAAAATTTTGTTGGTTTTAATTTTGAAAATTGAGGAGTTCACAAAGGTATTTGTTAAGAAAAAATATTTTCAGCGTTTTAAAAGTTGTGTAAAATTAAAATTTTCTACACATTTCTCTTAATTGTACTACATATATTTTTCAATTGATAAATACATTTTATCCAAGCAACTTTTATTAAGAAAATACATATTTCTATAAAAGTCTTTATAAATAGTCACATCAAACAAATCCTTATAATCTAACCCATTAGATTGTCATGATCACGGTGTAAAGAACTTGATAATATTTGTTGATTTGTCGTTAAAGGGTTCAGTTTAAATAGAATTGAAAAAAAATAAGAGAGGTAGAGTTGAATAATTCTTGATTGTTAAATAAGAATTTTTTTAATCATGATTATATTTTTTTATATATCTATTTATATTTTTTAATTTAACTTTTATCGACATATAATTGTTTTGTTATATAGTTTTTGAATTCTACCAAAGAGTTTCCTTAATAAATACCATAATATGACCAATAATTTTTAAACTTCATAGTTGAATTTTTACATCAATATAACATTGAGGATTCAATTGATCATTTAAAATTTTATGGACATTTTTTGTATTTTTCTATAGGGCACTCATTGCTTAGTTTAAAATATTTTATAGAGTGGGGGCATGTTTTATGATAAAGAAATTTTAAATTTTGTTTTTAATCTAATAAGTATTTTAAAAATTCTTACAAAAAAAACTTTGCTAAATAAAGGTGACTTTTGCCATTGTTTTTCCGTACTTATCTACTTAAAAGCTAGCATTAAATGCCAAGAAAGCCAACTTTTAAAGAGATATATAGATGTTCTTTGTTTTGAGAAAGTAAGGAATTCAAAATTTTGTTGCTTTTAATTTTGAAAATTGAGGAGTTCACAAAGGTATTTGTTAAGAAAAAATATTTTCAGCGTTTTAAAAGTTGTGTAAAAGTAAAATTTGTACACATTTCTATTAATTGTACTACATATATTTTTCAATTGATAAATACATTTTATCCAAGCAACTTTTATTAAGAAAATACATATTTCTATAAAAGTCTTTATAAATAGTCACATCAAACAAATCCTTATAATCTAACCCATTAGATTATCATGATCACGGTGTAGAGAACTTGATAATATTTATTGATTTGTCGTTAAAGGGTTCAGTTTGAATAGAATTGAAAAAAAAAAAGAGGTAGAGTTGAATAATTCTTGATTGTTAAATAAGAATTTTTTAATCTTGATTATCTTTTTTATATATCTATTTAAATTTTTTAATTTAACTTTTATCGACATATAATTTTTTTGTTATATAGTTTTTGAATTCTACCAAAGAGTTTCCTTAATAAATACCATAATATGACCAATAATTTTTAAACTTCATAGTTGAATTTTTACATCAATATAACATTGAGGATTCAATTGATCATTTAAAATTTTATGGACATTTTTCGTATTTTTCTATAGGGCACTCATTGCTTAGTTTAAAATATTTTATAGAGTGGGGGCATGTTTTATGATAAAGAAATTTTAAATTTTGTTTTTAATCTAATAAGTAATTTAAAAATCGGAATTTTCGCGTGGTACCCTCCAGATTATGCAATTTTCGCGAGATACCCAGAGGTTACGGTATTTTCGTGTGGTACCCCCGAGTTCTTAATAAATTTTGCCAAATACCCTTCCGTTATAAAATGTGTTAGAAAAATGTTAAATCCCTAAAATATAAAAAAAAATCTGCTCTTTTTTACCCTGCGTTTAACAAAAACAAATCAAACCACCTTTTTTTACCTCCAGCCACACCAGTAACACCACGATGAGAGAGGGACTATATTCCCATTCTCGTTTTGAAGCCCTGACCTTACAATCTGCTACGATGAGAAAGGTACTATATCCCATTCTCATTTTGAACCCAACATGGACATAATAGCGAGAAAACCTTATTACTAAATGAAGATTGCATATATGCAGGTGCAAAATATGAGCTACCCAAATTTCATAGATATGTATCATCTCCCACTCAAATCTTCCAGAAATCAAGTTCATCCCGAAATCAATTTAAATGTATCTTACAATTTGAACTTATCTCCAAATTTCAGAGAAACCCTAAATCTAATTTCTATCTCCTAGTTCCAATCCATTCCAACCTTAAACCTCAAAATTAGCAATAGGGATTGAAAGAGAACTTACCTGAAGTGTTCTTTGTCCACCATAGTCGTCGTCCACCGCCGTGGCTGTCTCCGTCGTCGTCCACAACCTTCGCGTCTCCATCGTCCACAAATCTCGCGTTCGTCGTCGTTGAAATGGGTTGGCTTCGCTGTGGTTGTCTTCGTCGTCGTCCACCCCTCCGCTCAGACGCCCAAAGCACTACTCCAAGGCCACTACGACCACCAACGAAAGTTCCGGCGACACCTCGAAACTCCGGCGAGGGAACGAAACTCCGGCGAGCAAGAAAAACGAGAGAGAGAGAGAGGAGATCAGATTTTGGTTCCCCTAAACCCTCCAAACTCGCCACTATATATAGCCAAGGAGAGGACGCCAGCCCCGACAAGATCGACGGAGGAGCAGGCGATCAACGGCGGGGTGGAATACGAAGTGTCGCTGGTGTGTTGCAGTTTTCCGCGATCGCGGAAAAAGCACCGCGGTCGCGGAAAATTCCTGTGCCCAGCTTCGCTGAGCATTATTATTCCGCGGTTGCGGAATTGCCTTTTTCGCGTCTGTTTGCCCGGGAAAAGGTTTGGCATGGGTTTAAACCCCGAATCTTAAATATTTGTACCCGAACAAATATTCTAAGCCTCGACAATATGTCGAATGTATTTTCCAAGGCTCAGAGAATTTTTACAGAGATCATACACGTTACAGAAATTCCGAATTTTTGCCAAACGTGTCTTGCTTTCCCAACGAGAGTTGGAAATTTACCCAAATACCCTTACTAAAAATGAGGGGTATTACATCACTACCCCCTTAAAAAAAGTTTCGACCCCGAAACTAGCATTGCTAAACTTAATGGGACCCGTTTCACCATAATCTCACTACCTGATCTTAACTTCCTTAATCATTGCATCAAGTACTTGCTCCTGGAAAACGATCTGTTTTCTCAACCATACCACTATCTCGCATAGCCTACTTCCACGTACTATTCTTGTACTAACTCGTGACCATCCTCAAGGTCATAATTATCTTAGGATAATTGTCTCCTAAAATCATCGCACTAGTCTCGCTATACCTTAAGCATGAGATTATACATATTTCTCTTTCACCTTTCTCTAAAATTCTCCTAAAGTATGTACATTATCTTCCTTAAGTCGATATCCTTGAATAAATTTGGTTTCCGAAACCTGTACCACCAAAAATTGAACTATTTACTCGATGATGATTCCACTTACAACATACTGCCTACATTCCTCACTCTTGCTAGAACAGATGTGATCATTCACAAGATTACCATTGTCTCGCTCAGAGTATCCATTATAATCTCCAGTATAACATCGCTATGTTGCCCTATTCCTCAAAAAGACCTTGATGTCCTCAAATAAAAGAATACAACATTTTTCTACTAACTTTCCTTCGATGATCAGATCCTCAAAGTACATACATAGAATTCCACTATACCTCAACTTAGTACCTCTCTTGTCATATAGACCTTACTCCTTACATACATGACTCACCTATTACATTGGTTACCTTACTCATATTTGGCCCTTGTGCCATATCTTTAACTCAAAATCTTCACTCTTGTGATCCCACAATTACTCACACCACAGCCTATGTCCGATTACCTCAAAATGATTTACTAATCCTCGCTATAGGATTATACTCTCGTCTTACCCAAATGTGTCATACGATCACCTTAATAAACGTGGGTCACCTTTTCCTCAAGTCCACTTGATATCATCTACATACTTACTTTATGCCACACTATTGACCTTCAAAACCGTAACAACTTTTACCGGTCGAGTTTTCTATTCACCCAAAAATCCTTAGGCAATCAGTTGTCCTCATGCGATTTATTATCCCAAATCGAGCACCCTTTTGCTTTACGGATATTTACCGTATATCCAAGATTAACCTAACGTATTCCATTATTCAGCCTCTAACTTAAGCCTTTAAGGTTCTTCAATTCTATTTACTCAAAAATACCATATTGATGAACGATGCCTTGCCATCAAAATCACTCACTTTACGTCCTAATCCTTCAATGAGTACATACAAGTAACACTGTCACTTCACTCCTTAAACGTACATACGACCATTTTCCATGCTACATCCTTTTGGTTTATCGATATCCTCCGAATATCTAGGCCCTACACCATAATCTTTCAATTTCAAGTGGGCTTTCTCCCAATACAATCGTTCACAACTTAATTCTTCCAAAAAGTGTTATACCATAAGCTTTATAGACGACACACTCACTTAAAATCCAAGTATTAAACTTTGCAAATTCCCAAGTATCATAACTCTTTATTCCCTGAAAGTACAACTCCCTGATTCAGTTCTTTGGCCCCTATTAAAACTGACCCAAAAGCTCACTTCCAACTCAAAACCTCTAGTTTCCTCAAAACAAGATCGTAATAAATCAATTAGCACAATTGCGGCTAATCACGTTATTTTCCTAAACGTGACATCAAATCGCCTTAACAGACATCAATCACTCTCCATCCAATCCTTATGTCGTTTCTCTTAAGAAAGCCTCCTAACGAAACTTCAGATAAATCTTCCAAAATAATACTTATGGCTTCACACCCTTAGCCTTTCCGAAAGTGTAACCCTCTGGGCCCACAATGAACATACTCACTTACAACTTCCATAACCATAACCCTTGGGTTCTAAAGTTCTACTCAAGGTCGTAATAGAGTACGGTCTCCTTAGAGAGACTGGATTCCCTATGAACTATCTCTGATATACATTTATTCCCTTCTCATCAATCTATCCATACAGACGACTATAGTATGACCTCACAACTAGGTATTCTGAACTCCATACAATTCACTCTTACGTACCTTTACCAAAACAATTGTTTTAGGGTACACATACGGGAAGAAAATTCTTAATCCCATAGAGCATTAACCACATACATTTGTTTTCTTTACATTAAGGAATTTGGTAAAACTCAATTCACGAGATAACGCTCGTCCTCTCAACAAAAGGAGTAATTAATGTCATACCGATGCGACATTACCCCAAGAATAAAGATAGATTCCTAAGATTGGATCTAGAAATTCAGTAATAGAATCGTCCCTGGTGTTAACCATGTAGGGAGCGAACACATAGGTTCCATACGTTACCCCTCCTTTATGAGTCCTGACAACCCTTATCCACCCGTGACATAACTGTTTCTGGCACTCACGGAGTCTCGCATGAACGAACAATTTGCAATTGTAACGAATTTAGTAATTTCCGGAACAAGGAAACACTTCTTTATTATTCGAAACATTACATAAACAATTGACAAAAAGTCGAATAGACAGATTACTAAACTATGGAGACTATCGACACAAGTCTTCGCTCCTTATTCTAAAAAAAAAACCTTACAAAATACTACCACTTGTACAAAGCTTCCCTCCCGTCGGGGTGACGTATCACAAAGAGTCGTTGCTCTTGACCCGAAGATTCCATAGACGCCTTGCCTTTATCACGAGTAACAGATTGCTCCGGAGCAGACACTTCCGTCCTTGGGTTCTGCCCACAGCCAGCCATTGAGGCCTGATATGTCTGTGTTGGCTTTAGGCTCTTCTTCCTACAGTATGCCTTCATGTGGCCTTCCCTCCCACATTTGTAACATATCCTCTTTGCCTTTGGGCAACTAGGACTCTTGTGCCCAGCTTGACCACAGTTGTGGCATTGAATCACGCCGTTACTCCAGCCTGAGCCTTTGGCGGAGCCAGCCTGAGTCGCCTTGGTCTTAGTACGACCATACTTCTCGAACTTGGTGGGCGACGCCGGCCGCTTGAACGAGCGAGCCATGCGATTCTGTTGCCTACCCTTTGCCTTAATCTGTGCCTCTACACTAGCTGCGACTTGAGGTAAGGGGGACGCTTGTGGTATTACCTGGGCCGTTAATACTTCGACCACTAGCCCCACTATCTGCCGAATGGTCACCGCATTTAGCACGATCGGGGCAGGAGGTGGAAATCCCCTTGCAGCTTGGGGGTCCGCTTGTCCATGAAGAACATCCTGTCACAGGGTCAGGTCATTGCTACGTGATCCATATCCCGCGTCTTCCCCTAGTGGAGTAGCACTCCTCAGCTGAATTCGAGAATCTCTGTTAAGGCTCTCGCTAGCTGCTTGGTTGGTGGATCGGGTGTCCATCACTTGTTGATGAACCATAACGTTAGTTTAGAACTTCTCCAACTGGTACTTGATACTGAGTCAATTACGTTATGATACGATTTATAAGGGTCCAAACTAATAACTCTATATTAGTCTGACTGGCCCATCACTACTAACTGCAGAAATGACTTCTTCTCTGACTTACTTGGGAAGTGGGAACTCTAGGAGAAACGTCAACCTTTAAATGAAATTCCATCTAAGGAGAAATGAAATTCCTAAGAATGGATCTAAGAAATAAGTAACAACTTGAACCTTGCAGAAGTTTGAAAACCACTTATTATAAAACCGTATACCTTCAAACCTTATACTTTATACTTTTTAAACCTTATACAAAAATAATTACCTATAGTGTTAGTTTCTCAAATTAGTGATACGATTATCACAAAACTTTTCTAAGACCCAAATCATACTTTTAAAGTTACAACCATAAACTTAGTTTAATCGCTTATAACACGACATTTTATAAACCAGTTATAAATAGCTTTTGAAGTTCAAATAGCTAAATCATTAGTTTAAATTAAATTCCAAGAAATAATTAAAACTTTTAAATTTAACATTAAAACTCTCAAAATTTATTTCAAATAAAAAAAGGTTGAAAATAGTTTTGAAATGAATTTTCGAAAATTCTCAAACCTAACAATAGGCCAAGAATTTTAAAACCGTTGCTCTGATACCATAACTGTAACACCCCCGACTTACGTCGGTAGTGCCACACGTCAGTGACCTCAGACGTTGATGTCCGATGTCACCCTAGGCTTTAATCGGAACAATTAATCTTAATTAAACATGTTAAATAACGAAGGATTTAACAGCGGAAGACATTTTTAAATGAAACTCAACCATTTATATTAAAAGATCTCTCATCAAACGAGAGAAGTGTTTTTACAACAGAGTGAAATTACAGCGGAAGACTTTAAGAATAAACCTATTACATGACTTAGTGATAAGAATATATTACAATAATATTTGACAACCTTAAAAATACTAATACTTGAACCTTCAACTGCAAGCCTCTTCTTCAATTGGTTACTTTGAGTCTTCGGGGACCAACCACTGATGTGCCGTATAGGACGGATGACACCAGCCAACCATACAAGGAATAAAACCCGGTTGGTTAGTCTAATGAAAGACTATGCAAGGGTGAAAACAGAATGGTTCTAGTGATCGTAACCGTTTACTATCATTGTCCCTCGAATAACAGCCGAAGGAACTATATATAACCCAGAACTTTCACGGAATGATTAAAGTTTAGACATGCACTGAAAAGAAGACTCCAAAGGAATTGAGTCTTATGGGAAACATATGAAGAGAAGACTCCAAAAGATTGGGTCTCACGGGAAAGTATGACAAATGTTTGGGAACGTTATAATTTCACACAAGCGTTTAAAAAAGACTTGACCATTTGAGTCCACGACCAACCTCACCGCGTAATGCGAATTCAGATTTGGAAGGAGGACTTACTTTAATCGAAGTCCGGGTGGTTTCCACGCTGTACTCCTCGCCCGAGGGTATATTAATTATGTGCATAATCGGCACTTATCTTGTTTAATTCCAAAACGTATATTCACGTTAAAGCTTTTATCATATATAATCTCGATACGAGAGATATCTTGGGAATATTTTCCGAATGTTTGGCACCAGCTATGTGCACCTCCCCTATACTCGGATAGGGGACAGTCATGACCAAGGGGAAGGGTGTTAGGGAAAAATCCTCCTAAGCACCAAGGTTATAACGAAACAGCTAGCACTCGCAATGAGATACATAGCATTCCTACGAATATTCGTTCTAACTATAATGTATAAGTTCACACATAAAATCCACACCAATACCATCATGGTAATAACAGTTATAATAGCGTTGTTTCTAGCAATATATACAACCTATTATAATATCACATTTTAAATCATATTATTTATAAAAATCTGTTCCCAAATGAAAACAACAATTCATCCCAATTTAATTAACAATTCGAAATAATTGATAATTAACGAAAACATGGAATGATAAGCAAGAGCGAACCGTCACTTGCCTTAGTCTAGACGAACGATTGAGCGACGACGGGTTTCTAGGTCCGGAACGGGAACGAAAATCGGATTACAGATTCCTATGACGATGACCCACAACGAAACCCTAGGTTAGATTCGACAATCAAATAATACGAATCTAAGGAAAAACGAACGAGATCGAAAGAACGAAAGTCCCGCCCGAGACCGGATCGTCCAAGGCTACGATCGCGATTGCCAAAGCAATCCGCGGCCGCGGCCGTCGAGGACTTCGTCCGCGAGTGTCAAAGACAGCGGCCGCGAATGCGGCTGACCTTGTCACTGCCGCGGTCGCGGCAGTTCATGTCCGCGGTCGTGGCCATGAACTCCGGCGACCCTAAATGGAGAAAACTCACCGGCGACGACTCGGAAGGGCTCGATTCGAGGGGGCTTCGATGCCAATCTTCCTTGCGCCTCCAAAGCACTACTCCAAGGCCACTACGACCACCAACGAAAGCTCCGGCGACACCTCGAAACTCCGGCGAGGGAATGAAACTCCGGCGAGCAAGAAAAACGAGCGAGAGAGAGAGAGGAGATCAGATTTTGGTGCCCCTAAACCCTCCAAACTCGCCACTATATATAGCCATGGAGAGGAGGCCAGCCCCGACAAGATCGATGGAGGAGCAGGCGATCAACGGCGGGGTGGAATACGAAGCGTCGCTGGCGTGTTGCAGTTTTCCGCGATCGCGGAAAATTCCGCTTCTCTGAGCATTATTATTCCGCGGTCGCGGAATTGCCCTTTTCGCGTCTATTTGCCCGGGAAAAGGTTTGGCATGGGTTTAAACCCCATATTTTAAATATTTGTACCCAAACAAATATTCTAAGCCTCGACAATACGTCGAATGTATTTTCCAAGGCTCAGGGAATTTTTACAGAGATCATACACGTTACAGAAATTCCAAATTTTTGCCAAACGTGTCTTTCTTTCCCAACGAGAGTTGGAAATTTACCCAAATACCCTTACTAAAATGAGGGGTATTACAGGAGTGCCTTTATCTTCTTGCCAGTCTGTGTCTCAACTTCATTCTGGAATTCTTTGAACTTTTCAAAGGACTCAGATTTATGCTTCATTAAGTAGATATACCCATATCTACTAAAACCATCAGTATATATAATGAAGTATCGATAGCCTCTCCTAGCTTCTGTGCTCATAGATCCACACATATCGTTATGTATGAGAGCTAAGAGCTCAGTAGTCCTCTCACTTGTACCAGTGAAAGGTGACCTTGTCATCTTGCCCATCAGACATGACTCACATATTTCAAATGATTCTAAATCAAATGAATTTAGGTTACCAACTGTTTGGAGTTCCTTCATGCGTTTGATGCTAATGTGACCCAAGCGACAATGCCATAGATTGGCTTCACTTATATCATTCAACTTTTGCCTCTTTGTATCAACGTTATAAATTTCAGATTTGAGATCCAGTATGTATAGTCCACTACTACTCATATGGGCTCGAGCATAGAAAATGTCATTCTTATAAATGGAAAAACAATCCTTAATGACAAAATCATAACCCTCAAGGTTCAAAACTGAAATTGAAATCAAATTCTTAGTAATAGAAGGAACAAAATAACAATTATAAAGTTCTAAAACTAAGCCAGAAGGTAGAGGTAGACTATAATCTCCAATAGCAAGTGCAGCAACCCTTGCTCCATTTCCAACGCGTAAATCTATCTCACCCTTCTGCAACCGTCTCCTATTTCTTAGTCCTTGCACATTCGAAATAATGTGAGAACCACATACGGTATCTAATACCCAAGAATGAGACTTGGTTGATAAGATTTCAGTAACGTAAATACCTGAAGTGGAGACGGTTCCCCTCTTCTTTTCTTCCAAGTATTTGTGACATGCCTTATCCTCATCAGATGAGGTGGCAGTCAATTAAATTGTCTTTTGTGAGTAAAATGATTCCAAGATCCTATCTTAGATGAAACTCGAGCATACTAAGACACTTCCCCAAGTCTCATGTAATCAAGGTAAGTAAACTCTTACTAATTATAACACCTTATAACTCTTGGTTGATGGCCACATCTTATGTAAGACTCATCCTTATGCCTCAAGATCCAAAACTAAGCCTTTTGGTCTCTTGTTAAGTGTAACCATATCAAGGCAGCGTGCCCCTATTAGACATACCCGCACTATCCCAAGGTCAAGGAAGGACACCTCGCTAGGGCAAAAACTATCCAACGAATTCCAAGGGCCTCATGGTTATGACATGGAAATGCATTACCTCAATATTCTTTTAAGGGACTTAAGCATGCAATGGTTGTCTATCTATAAGTGAACTAAATAACATAAACAGACAAGCAAGCATGCAAAGTGGGAAATAGTAAAGCATTCAAGTAATGCAATAATAAATAATTAAAATTGTGATCCTAATATGGCCCCTAAAGAGAACTAATCTTCAATAGTCTTGACCTTCTTGGATCACCATCCTTTAGTCTTCATAGGATCTTCTTCTTCTTGTCTTACATATAATTGAAATAAACTCTCTTGCAGAAATTTAAATTACAAAAATACATAACGATACGCATATCGTGTATAAGAAAAACATAACGATACGCATATCGTATTTATCTATCCTAATGTGGGCCATACTAGTCACCGCATGCAATAATATCATAATATTAAATATACATGCAATAATAACATATAAAATTTCATCAAAATGAAACATGCTATTAATCCAAAATAAAAGCATAAACAATTAATCATATTAACTATTTAATATAGAAACCGATTTCTTATCATTTGAATTCAATTAAATTGTGTATGGAATTAATATCTTATATTAATCATTAATTTGCTAAAATATGATGAATCTAATATTCCAAGATAATATTTAATTATGGTAACTCAAAATTTAACCAAATAAGATATCAAAATATCTAAAAATAATTAAATATTTATTTACCAAATATCGTATTGAATAAAATAAATCTAATTGATTAAGATAGAATATCAAATATCTTATCTTGTTTTGGAAAATAATATCTTTTTAGGGTAATTTCTATCCAATTAGGAATTTTCCCCAAAAACACAAAACCCTAATAACCATCAGCCGCGACCGCGGGTCCAAAACCGCGACCGTGTTTTTTTTTTCTTTCTATAGCCACCACTAGCAGCGATCGCGGTTTTGCTCTAGTCTGTAGCCAGTAGCCACAGTAATGAAACCGCGGTCGCGGTTTTTGGACCACGATCGCGGTTTGCCCTCTGCTTCTGAATCTATATTCGAAGTCAGTTACCGCGGCACCACATAATCAAAACCGCGGTCGCGGTTTTGCCCTCTGGCCGCCAAGATGGTCCCGAACCATCTACACCGCGTAATTCCGGTGTTGCTCCCACTTAAAAATTGTAACGTTTACAACTCTTTGGTAGGAAAACTTATGGTAATGGTTTTTCAAAAAATTCAGGCTTTTTGATTCATAATTTAAGCATGAAAAATCAGATTTTACATGTTCATTAATAATCTATACAACAAATTTGCATAAACTAATCAAAAGAATCAACTCTAGGGCAAAATAGCATGAAAGTTTCAAAAAAATCAGCAACTATACCCACGTGAATAGACACGAATTTTAGCCTTCAAAATTTTCCGTTTTAATCATGCAAATTAATCCATACAATCAATCTCTACATAATTGAATCAAAATAATCATGAACATGCATCAAATGTAAAGACTTTAAATTTGATCTAATCAATTTATGCAAGAGGCAACTGATACCACTGTACACAGTAGTGATTTAGATGCTTAAAGCGGAATTTCAGATTTTTTTCTTCCTAACATCTAACCAAGGATCTCATGCATAAACTAAAAAGATCATAGATAAGAAGAATTAATTACCCTTGATGCGTGTTTGAATCTTCCTGGAATGGGGAGATTAGAGCCTCAGGTGTGACTCCTCTAGTTGGTCCACCCGAGTAAGGATCTGGATCGCCTAGGACTCGATTGCTAAAACGAGGAACGAAGGCGAACGAGGGAGAACTCCAGGGAAGGAGGCAGCCGTGTGGTTGTGTATGTTGGTTAGGGTTTTCTCCTAGAAAGCCCTCCTTTTATAATACCATATGTAGATATATTATTTCCTAAATTAATATATCTTTTATTATCAGTAATAACTCTTTATTACTAATAAGCCTTATCTCCCAAGTTATATCATATATAACTTTATATCATATACTTTATATAATATGTCTCCCAATAAACTGATCCAGTCCATAGACTCTAAGGGTGTGACCTCGTAGGACCCGATAATAATAGCAATAGACTTTATAACATATAGTCCAAAAATCATAGTTGGCTTCTAGCAAAGCACTATGACTACCTAAGATAATCGGATTATGAATCTCAATAAATGATCCCACTTCATAATTAGTAATTGCACCTTTGATTAAATGACACAATTCCTTCATCCTCTACAGTAATGGCAATCAGTCTGCTCCTAGTTTCTATCGTGTTTTATGTAGAAGTTGCTTCTATTCTACACTTCTACTATATGTTAATTTTTGTGGAAATATAGCGTACTCTTGTCCAATTTCTGATGCTTCATGTTCTTCATAGGAGGCTATATCAAGCGATTAGATTCCATAGTGAAAAGGGAGCATCTTGATAGGTGTTATGAAAATTGAACCTACGAAATGTGTTGTATGGCTAAACGATAATAGATTTCACAATATCAGTTGCTTTTCATTTTGAGTGTTGAAACCTTTGTCATAAAATCACAAGAAAGTTATGCAGGAAAGATTTTGGAAAAGATGCTCTATAGGTAGAATTTATAAAAAGCAAAATGAAACATATGATAATAATGATATACTTTCTCATAGCTAGTGTTGGAATCTTCCCAAAACTAAACAAGTGTCATGAAATTGGATAGTGTATCAGAGGTATTGTGCTTACGAACATGTAAAAAGGTATTGTGCTTACGAACATGTAAAAATACTTTCTTCCTGAAGCTTGTGTTGTTGGTTCTCTAGTTATGTGAGTTTTAATGGTTCTTTTTCAACGTTTTGTTGATGAAAGGACATTTTGTCAATACCTTGACAGGACACAATGCCTAGAAGACTTGCAGACCCTGAGAAAGAGCTTCGATGGATAGCTTAGGATGTTTGTGCATATGTAGAAGTTATCCTTAACAATCTTGCAACCGATGTGCCAAAAGCCAGTGATTTATAATTTGTAATCCTATTGGCTCATTCAGTATATTATTTTTCCAATATTGACTTCAACCTTCTTGTGTATTTAATTGAAATAGGTCGTAGTTCTTTGCCAAATTGAGAAGGAAAAAGAAGACTTGCTTAATCAATTATACAACTCTATCAAGTTAGACGAAGACAATGTTCTTTTTATCTGTCATAGTTCACATGTAATGTTCTGAGACTATCTTTCTAATACTATGTAATTACTTCTATACGTTGTTACATGTGATATTGAGAATGATGTTTGACTATATTTGGATGGTTGTCGGATGTTCATTGGAATTATTTCCATAGGTATATGATATTGAATTTAGCTTTATCCATCAAATTGTTAATAATAGGGACCCAATAAATGGGACATACAATATCACTATGGTTATAACAAAATTAACGACGATGACATTTTACTATGGTTCTAAAAATATCACTACAGCCCTACGAGTGAATCATGTTGTTTTACTACAGTTGATACAACTCTACTACATGCACATTTAACACGGTTCATTCCCTTTACTACGGTTGAAACAATTTAACTACATGTAAAATTACCACGGTTGTCGTATTACTACGGGCCTTAATGCAGGTGAAACAAGTGCAATTTAACTACAGTTGTCTATTTCCTATAATTCTAGAGAATCGTAGTAAAGATATTGAACCGTAGTAAATCGACAATCGTAGTAAAACAACGACCGTGGTAAACAATTTTATAACGGCTGCTTTTACTACGGTTGTGAACCGTAGTAATATATAAATTTGGAATCGTAGTAAACTTGCCATTTTATACTAGTGAATAGAATCAACTATGATGGTAATAGGTACATAGTTGAAGGTATGGGAAGGTTGATGTTCCATAAGCAGCTAGGGGCCATGTTCCTTGGTTTCTTCATTTCTTTCCACATGAGAGGATCTGACGTGGGAAGGGATGAGATTTGAAAGATAAGAAAGGAGAACAAGTACATTGCTGGAAATTGGAAGTTTTTCAACTAAAGAGTTAGGATTATCCAAGGCAAACTGATCAATAGAACTATCATTGGGATAGTTTATCAGAGCATTATCATAGGATAAGCTTTCAACAATGTAATTTAAGGAAGGTTCAACAATAGGAGCAAGAAGAGTGGATAAGGGAAATATGTGCATATGTACCAATGGAGGGCACTCAAGACCGTCTCAATAATTTTAGAGGCCCTGTTCTAAAAAAATAGTTAACCCTATACAATATTAATTATTTATATTAACTAATTTTAGTTGATCATGGATGAAAATAATTAGCTAACCAAATAAGGTAGAAATACAAAGTGAAATACATGAAGTATATACATCAATACAAATACAAATCAGTACAAGAGTGTCTAACTGAACACTACTTCTAAAAACACAAATATTCTAATACAAAAAGTTGCAACATTGATAACATTAAAAGATTTAAAAAATTAAAATATATGCAGAAACAATTATAGAAAAGAAAATTTTTAAATTCGACCAACAAAGAATATATCTAGTAAAATGATATAAAAAATAATTGTCATACACATATAAAACACAAATAAAATAAGAGCCCACACAAAGAAATCAGAAAAACAATAGAAGTAAAATGATTTTCAGTCCACAAAATAAGAAGACCCATAATTAAAATCTCTTATTTACTAGAAGAACAACCTTCTTCATTTAGTATTTCTTGCATTACAAAATTATAAGGGTCCGATCTCAAATACTTATAAGAGTATAAAAATGCTTAAAATCAAGAAAAAAAGACTAGAAAACAAAGACAAAAATGAATCTTTAACAATATTTTACATAACAGTAGATGAGAAATAAAGAGGGAGTTGTTTTCACTAATGGCCCACTAGAAGAAAAGCTGAGACATATAACAATGAAAAGAAAAGGTCGAACCTATTTGCACCGGGGTCCCATCAGCCCTGCAACGCCTGACACACCCTGCGGCGCCCACTTCCGCACGTGCGTTCTTCCGGCGTGTTTCCGGCGTTCGCCGGAGGTAGGTATTTTCGGTGTTCCAACTTAACCCGAACCCTAAAAAAATTAAACTAGTGGCTAAAAAAATTAAATTAGTGGCTAAAAAATTAAACTAGTGGGTACCCCTACAAAATACTCCCTAATAGCAAATGGACAAACCCTTCAAAAAAAGGTTAAACTAGTGGCTAAAAAAATTAAACTAGTGGCTAAAAAATTAATCTAGTGGGTACCCCTACAAAATACTCCCTAATAGCAAATGGACAAACCCTCTAAAAAAAGATTAAACTAGTGGCTAAAAAGATCAAACTCGTACCTAAAAATATCGAGTCTACAAAAATCCATCGCGATCGTCACTGGAGTCCACAAAAATCCATCGCGATCGTCGCCGGCCATCGGCACCCATCGCCGACAACCAACGCCGGACGGCAGTCACTGCCGCGCGACAGTCATTGCCGCGCACCCTGACACCGGTGCAAATAGGGAGGTGTCAGGGTGCAAGTAGCTTAGCCCAAAGAAAACTATTTAAAAAATGATTATGGGCCCCACAAGAAAAAAGTTAGAAGGAAAAATGTAGAGCTCCAGCTTCGAACTCGGGACAACAGATATATATACTCACGCCTTGAACAAAAGTAAAATAAAACAACGAGAATATAATGTTTTTTTTTTCGGATTTTTTCCCCTGGTATTCCTGAAGTATGGCAAAATTTGCGAGGTATCCTAAAAATTGACTCATTTTGTATGGTACCCCCGAGTTTTTTTTTCGCCAAATACCATTCCCTTATATATTTAACATATCAGAATTTTCGCGTGGTACCCTTGAGTTTTTGTAATTTTCGCGAGATATCCGAAGGTTTGAACTATTTCGCGTGGTATCCCTGAGGTTTTAATTTTTTTTTGCCAAATATCCTTTACGTTATAAACTGTTAAATTTTTGCCTCAACCGTTAACTTACAAAAAATAAAAAGCAAAAATAAAAATAAAAATTGGTTCCCCGATTCTCAAATTTGCCAAATTCTCCTATTTCGGCTTCTAGATCTGGCCGGAGTGGTACTTCAGCTTGTGCGTGAGGTGGTCGGTGAACTCCGGCGAAGAGGGCGGGGAGGACCTCAGAGAAGACCGCGAGGATGTTGGCGTCAAAGAGGATAGCCTTCTGATCCGTCACTGACCTCGACCTCTCGCTCCTCTCCCCCCTGGGGCCACCCGATCGCCGCCGCCGTCTCCTCCATCGTCCTCCCACCTCACAATCTACTCCCGATCCTCGTCTTCCTCCCTCCTCTACCTCCTCCTCTCCTCGCCGGAGCACTGGCATCTCTCTCCCACCTCAAGCTCGTTCGATGGAACCAGCGGCTGCCAGGCCCCACCGATTCCGATCTCCCTCCCCTTGTTCGAAAGATTCCACCACCACGGCCGTAGCCTCGTCTCCCTTTCCCTTTCCGCCTTCAATTGTTGGACGGAAGATCTCCCCGCCGCGCTCAAAGCCTTCCCAGGAATCGGCCGGAGCCTCGGTCGGCCTCCGTCGTCCTCCTCGCCTAACACATCCTCCTCTCCTTCCCCGCCGTCTCCCACCTCACAATCTACTCCTACTCCTCGTCTTCCTCCCTCCTCTCCTCGCTAGAGCACTGTCGTCTCTCTCACACCTCAAGCTCGTCCGATGGCCCCAACGGCCGTCGGGCCCCGCCGGTTCCGATCTCCCTTCCCTTGTTCGAAAGATTCCACCACCACGGTCGTAGCCTCGTCTGCCTTGACCTTTCCGCCTTCAATTGTTGGACGGAAGATCTCCCCGCCGCGCTCGAAGCCTTCCCGGGAGTCGGCCGGAGCCTCGGTCGGCAGGATCTGATGAATTTGTCGTTCGCCGAGGGCTTCAAATCAAACCTTTGGGTACCACACCGAGGGCTTCAATTTTTTTTCTTCTAAGTTAACGGTGGAGGCAAAAATTTAACAGTTTATAACGTAAACGGGAATTTGGCAAAAAAATTAAAACACCACGCGAAATAGTTCAAACCTTTGGATATCTCGCGAAAATTGCAAAAACTCAGGGGTACCACGCGGAAATTCCGTTAACATATCCGTTAAAAAACCCCAAAAAATATATATATATATAATCGTCTTCTCCATGCTCACCTGCTCCCTCCGCCTTTGATTTTGCAACTTAATTTTTTGACAAAATCCAGTTGAACAGAGAAGCTCCCAACTCTTTTAATGGGGGAAACTCGGAGAATCTCAACCCAAACCCAATTTCCCGAGCAACTTCCACCTTGAAGCCCTAAAAAATCTCTGAAACCTAACACAATTTTTCTCCCTCTCATTCATATTTTCTTGCAGAATTCGAAGAAAAACCTGAAATTTTACAATGGAGGGGAATGGAGTTGTTAATTGCGGGAGGCTCGTAGGCAAGGGAGGGCATCGGAGATGCCTCCATAGCCATGCTCCAAGTCGACGACGACGAAGTCGTAGCCGGCGAGAAGCGGGGAGGAGGAAAAAAGGAAGAGGCCATAGAGGGTGTTGCCATTGCGGAGGCGAGAATTAAGCGACCGGAGCTTGGTGTCGTCCGATTCAGGGGCGGAGAGGTTGGGGACGGAGGTGGATCGAATTGGCATCAAAGCTGCGAAATTGGGGTTCAAGGTTTTAGGGAAAATGGTTAAACAATTGGCTAAAGCCCTTGTAGAGGGCCGCCGGAGATCAGGGGTGGAGGCAAAGGCGGAGGGAGCTAGTAAGCATGTGAAAATGGTTAAACAATTGGCTAGAGCCCTTATAGGTTGGGGACGGAGATGGATCGAATTTTGCATTTTTTTGTTTTGCGGACGAGAGGCGAGCGGTGGAGGGCGGGCTCGAGCCGCCGGAGGAGACAAGATCGAGAGAGGACGCGAGGAGAAACGAAGAAACAGATCTGTTTTTTTTTTTTAATTAACGATTTCTGTTAGTGTATTTAACGGAAGAGTATTTGGCGAAAAAAAAATTAAAACTTGGGGGTACCACACGAAATGAGTCAATCTTTGGAATACCTCGCGAATTTCGCCGTACTTCAGGGATATCAGGCGAAAAATCCGTTTTTTTTTTATATGGGGCCCTAAAATATACTCCCTTCATCCCTTAATATAGTTCTCCTTTCCGTTTTTGGCGTCCCAAAAAATTGTTCTCCTTTCCATTTTTGTTTTTGTCTTTATTTCCCAATCCCATCAACCATCTACTCTCCTTTTCTTCCCCATTAACAACCTCCATTTATTTTATTTTTTTTCCATTCAAACCATCAACTACCCTTAATTTACTCCCACCATTAATTCAAAAACTCTCACCCTAAATCCCTAAACCATCTCCATATACCCTCAACTACCCCATTAACACCTCTCATCTGATATTTCCTCTGTATAAAGCCTCACATTCACTCTCTCCTCTCAAACCCTAATCCTAATCGCCGCTGCTCTCCAGATCCCCTCTTACGCTCTCATTCACTCTGTTCTTCGCTCTCAAATCTCTCTCTTCTTCACTCGAAAAACCCTAGTTTGTGGGCTCTCTCCATCTGAAAACCATAGAAGCCTCTCGTCCCCTCTGTTCTCCGATCTCTATTCTCCGAGCTCTCTCATCAAAGATCCCCTCTCGTCCCCTCTGTTCTCCGATCTCTGTTCTCTGAGCTCTCTAAACCCTAGAAGGCTCTCGTCCCCTCTGTTCTCCGATCTCTGTTCTCCGAGCTCTCTCATCAAAGATCCCCTCTCGTCCCCTCTGTTCTCCGATCTCTGTTCTCCGAGCTCTCTAAACCCTATAAGGCTCTCGTCCCCTCTGTTCTTCGATCTCTGTTCTCCGAGCTCTCTAAACCCTATAAGGCTCTCGTCCCCTCTGTTCTCCGATCTCTGTTCTCTCTAAACCCTAGAAGGCTCTCGTCCCCTCTGTTCTCCGATCTCTCTCATCAAAGATCCCCTCTCGTCCCCTCTGTTGCTTGATCCAGATCCCCTCTCATCATGAGTAGCTCCTCCTCGGTACCCTGGTCCTCTTGTTCTAGTTCTCCCAGCGGATGCTCTGAGCATCCTAGGTGCGATGGAGGTTGTTACTTTTTGGGGTATCATACGTACACCCCTGAAAGATCCGAAGAGACGGTGGAGGAGAGAATCGGAGGAGGTGGCTCGCCTGAGGTGATCGTGATACCTGACTCTGATGATGTGGCTTCGCCTAAAGTCCCTGATGTCCCCAATGTCCCGGATGCCCCCAATGTCCCGGATGCCGCTGATGTCCCCTCCGTCTCTGATGAGGTAGCTTCGCCTGAGATTATTGTCATCCTTGACTCGTCGGATGATTAGGGGAGTTCCTAATTCCATTGATTTCGTTTTCTGTTGTTGCATGCGTAATTGAGACTGTTATGTTGGATTGTAAATTATGTTATTTGAAGTCCCCTTTTCAATTGTTGTTGGATAATGTGTATGTTGGATTATGATGTGGTTGATCTGTTATGTTGGATTTGCATTATAAGTGGTTGATCTGTTATGTTGGATTTGCATTATAAGTGGTTAATGAATGCAGTGTTGAAGGTTTATGGGTATTTATACTGCTAGAATTGTTGTGATTGATCCTCTGTTAAATTTTGGCTTAATCCTTGTGTTTATGAATTCTGTGTTTCTATTGGTTGTAAACAATTTACGAATGTATTATTATTGCTTAATTGAATGTGAGAAACATTGAGGCACAAGTTTGATGAATTCTGGATTGTGATTGTACCCTATGACTGATGTGCTTTCCTGCAGAATTGCTTACCTTAACCTCTTATGGAAATTTTCTTAACTTGTGCAATTTGGAAAAGGAGAACTAAACTTGTTGATGATTATCTGAACTTGTTGGCTATGTTTGATGCTGTCTAGTGATGGCTGTCCCTTTGTTGATCTGTGATGAGTTCTCTAATGGACTGAGATGCATATCCTTTGGTTTCATGCCCTAATGTGCCTTTAAGCAACCAGTTGCTATAACTTGGATGGTTTATTGGTATATTTGTTGTTTTGTGTGATTGGATATGTTTCAATGATGCATGAGGACATCTGAGATGTTGTTTATATTCTTTTCTTATATCTATGATGAGTTCTCTAATGGACTGAGATGCATATCCTTTGGTTTCATGCCCTAATGTGCCTTTAAGCAACCAGTTGCTATAACTTGGATGATTTATTGGTATATTTGTTGTTGTGTGATTGGATATGCATCAATGATGCATGGGGACATTTGAGATGCTGTTTATATTCTTGTATGTGCATTTGATGACAATGACTTGCTTGATAATGCTCTATTAGATTCTGATTTATATCCCAAAATTACATTATGTTCCCAAAATTACTAAGTAGGCTAATCCTATATCAAGCTTCTATTTTTCACATAACCTACTAGTTATGTGAAATGTAGAAGCTCTTCACAAAAGTGTAGACTTTAAATATAAAATACTTAGAGTCCAAATGCTGTTGTTGCTGTTTCTTGAGTGTCTTGCATATCATATCACATGCTTGCACTTCCTTCCTGAGTGTCCTGCAATCCATGTCCATTGCTTGTTGTTGGCTCCTGAGGTGGTTGTTGATCTGTTGCTTCCTGAGTGTCCTGCATTCCATGTGCATTGCTTGTTATTGGGTCCTGAGGTGGTTGTTGATCTGTTGCTGCCTGTTATCCCCTTTGTTGTGCATTTCCCTTGACAAGGTCCCAAGCTTCTATCACAGCCCACATTGGGGCCTTCATTGGTAGATGTAATAAACCTTCAGCATCCAGTTTCTTCTTATTTACATGTGGTATCTCATAGTCATTCCCTCCCTTGTCCTTCAAAATCTCATTCATTACATGCTTGAGAGTCACCCACACATTTCTCAGTGTTTTAGGGTCTAGTTCATAGAAGGCTTCACTAACTGCACCTAGGAGTGCATCTACATCTTTAGGCATCTTTTTATGCATCAAGGACTGTATACTTCTAAAAAAGCCTAGATCTAAGATGTTTAGGTCAGGGCTATTAGGAGGCTGTTGAATTAGAATAAAAGTGAATCCATCTTGCTCATATACCTGCTACCACTCTGCATCATTTTGAGTAATATATGCCTTTGCATTATCTTGTTGGATGAAAATTACTTGTGGTGCTCCCCCTGGCCATTTGGACTTGATTGCTGGAATAATCTGATTGATTAGCATGTCCCTTGTGACTCTCTGATTGACTGACTCTACAATTTTTGTGCATATTGTCCCCTTTTGCCTGTTTTTTGATGATCTTTTGGCTGCCTCTTCATATGTGAATGGGAAGATGTCAATCTTCCCATCAAATGTTCATTCTCCTTGTGAATTGAACCTTGGCCTAGCCACCACTGAAGTGAACATTACCTTTGGAATGAATTTGCTTGAGCATGCTGATCTGTACTTGCCCTTTTCATTCTGTGCTAGATATACCCTATGTGACTTTTTGCTGAGATTGAACCACTTTTCATCTAAATGGACAAAGTCAAACATAGGGAAATACTCTCTCTTTGATTCAGCTGTGTCCCCTTGCAGTAGATCCAAAATCCATGACAACCTTCTCATTTTATTTTCATCTTTCAAACCTGGATGCAATGAATTTGTATGTGGCTTCAATGCTCCCCTTTTAACCATTCTGTGGACTGTACTCTTTGAGATGCTAAGCTTGGCTGCCAAATCTCTAATACATGACCTGTCACCCATGCTAATTGATGTGATATCTCCAACTGGTACTTTAACCTTTCTTCTGCCTGAGTTGTGGAACTTGGTTGTGACATTATATCTTTCATTTGCTTGTCTTTGTCTCTTGGCTAAGTTCCACAGTTTGCTTATGCATCTTTTTGTTACTTGAAATTCAGGTGCAACAGCCATGATTGATCCTCTGTTGAGCTTGCCCTCTGTTGATCTGCTGAGAAGCCATATAAGTATGTCCAATCTCTTCTCACTGCTGAGCCTATTCCTTGAAGGATGTTGATGATTATCTGGTGAAAAAGGAAATGATGTGTGCTGAAGGTATGTTACCTCTGTTTCTGGTTGCTGAATGCCATGTTCATCTTCTGGTTCCATATTGAGATCAAAATGGTAGCCTTGCCCCTCTTCCATGTCCCCAGTCGGTTCATTAAGATCAATGTTGATCTCAGCAGCTCCCATGTGTCCATGGTCTTCAGCACTTGGAATTCATGCATCATTTAAGTCCCAGTCTGAAGCCATCAAGGATAGGCAGTGATGCCTTTATTTCTCTGTTTAGGATTTGTTGTTTTTAGGTTTGTTTTTGGGTTTTGCTGTGAATCTCTGGAGTAGCAGTGAGTAATGACTGCATTGTTGAAGGTTTAGGGGTATTTATGAATGCTGTGAATCTCTGTAAATTATTTTGGCTTAATCCGTGTGTTTATGATATCTGTGTTTCTATTGGTTGTAAACAATTTATAATTTTTTTTCCTGATTATTGAAATGTGAGATAGACTGGGATGCAAGTTTGGATGAATTGGATTGGAAATTTGGCATTTTACTGTGTACTTGCCTGCATGTTTTTGTCCTTTTTAATTTTCTTAAATCTTGTGCACTTTGTGAAAGGAGAACTATAAAACGAGACAGAGGGAGTACATGCTAATCTATGGACCTCAGGGAACTATTATTTATAAGTTGAGAAGGGAAAGCTTGTTAGTGAAAGCATCTGTTGAGGTCAGAGTTGCAGGGGGAAGTTGAAACGATTTTATCCTTGTAAATAGAGGATTTTAAAAACAAGATAATTTAGAATAGCTATTTCGCAAGCGAGGAAAGATATACATTCGTGTTTGAGTAAAATATTTTTTTGCTCATATGAATAAGCAAGGATTTGTTCATGATTTATTAAAGAAGGGTCACCCTTCACATTTCTACAACGCAAAAATATGTCATCTTTAGGAAGCATCAAGGATGAAGTGATTGGGAAGAGAAAATGATACAGGGGCGGAGCTATGTTGGGCCTAGGGGGGCTATAATCCCCTCTGAAGAAAAAAAAAATTAAGCTTTTTTTTACCCTTATTGAATATGAAAATATAATTTCTGTCAGTCCTAATAAATTTAAGCCATAAAAATAACATTATCTTTAATTTTCCACCCTTATCTCATCTAAAATGCAATTTCAGTCAATTCTATTGGATTTAAGTCAAAAAATAAAATTACTTAATTTTTTTTCCCTCATCTCATGTGAAAATTACCTTAAGCTTCATAAAAAAAATAAAATTGATTTTTGCGAAATAGGATTTAAGTCACGTTGGATTTAAGTTCCACACAAAAAAATCGCACATGATTTTATCCCCCCTGGGATAAAATCCTGGCTCCGCCCCTGAAATAATCCATATGTCCAACCAACAATATGGATGCCTATCTATTCTCATGGCAGAAACCATGACTTTAAAAAACAGTATAAAAAAAGCCATATCCCTAAACCTGAATAAAGTTGAAATCGAATGAGACAACCTATGCCTTATTAACTCTATTTTAGGCATTTGGACTTGCCCTTGGGAAATTGAAATGGTCATCGCTGATATTCTTATCGATCTCCGTTCTTTTCAGGAAGTCCTCATCAGGCACGTTTTTCGGGAGGTGAACAATTATGCTGACCAAATTGCTAAACTCAGCTTCTCACCTTCGAGATTTGCCTTGAATTCCAATCCAGAACTTCGTGTTCTCATCCTCAAGGATGCTCTAGGCCGGACCTTGCACCGTTGCTAGGTCCCGTCTAATTATTTCCTCATCAAAAAATACAATAAAATATGTCAGTGTTTCATATTGAATGATTCTTCATAGAGTTTGATAGAAAACCCGGTGACAATAGGCAATACCTCAATTCCTCAATGAATCACCACAAACCCCAAGATGGGAGTGCTCAAAACAATAGGGGAGAGCATTTTTCTAAGGAACAAACCTTAGAGAAGGTAAGCATTCTCATAGAATTGTTTGCATAGATTTTCATATAAATTTTCAAGAGTTGGGTCATAAGGCAAAGCGCCATTTCAGATTTCACCGATTTGTAGGAGTACACCGCAAAAGTGGAAACACGATAGACATGCTCAATCACAACCCTAAAAGATAATCTCCACGGAAGGGAGAAAACAATTAGGGTGATAGAGAGCGGATAGACATCGAGAATCCAACTAATATGGGGTATGCAAGATCAGGAGAGTGTGTTCAAAAGAAGCTGCAAACAAGCAAAAATATTATTTGGAGAATCCATATCATAATTCCATCTCAACACCACCGAAGCGTTGGATCTAGAATTTCTAGGGTTCAGAGGAGTAACATTCTTGCCAGATCTACAATTAGAGGAAAAAGAAGATGTATTATAGAAATTTAAGTGTAGAGGAGAGAGAAAGAGGATAGATCTCACCAGATCCAAGAAGCCAAGTGATGTGTTCCGGTCTTCCAAAACACAAGTTAGAGCGGATCTAGGTAGAAAGGCAGACGAAATCCTCTTCCTCGTTGATGATCGGACTGTTGCTGAACTTCTGGAGCTGTCGCGGGTATTTCCGTGGGCGCGGAAATGCTATTGTTGTCAAGTCTGCGCGATTCGAGCGTGGTTCGACGAAGGGGATCTCGGCTAGGGCCGAGAGCCATGTTTGGCTGAAGGGGGTTCATGTTCAGTGGGGATGGGTTCGGTGTTGGTTCGATCGTGAGTTAGGGGGGCGGTTAGGGCGGTTCGGTGATGGCTTAGTTGAAGGAGCTAGACCTAGGGGGCGGGAGCTTGGCTCAGCGGCAGCGCTAGGCTTTAACTCTCAATTCAACTTGTTTATTAATTAGGTTAAGGCTGGCTTATATAGCAGCCAAAACAAGGTTCTTGCCCAATGGGCCTAAAAAGCAATAGTGGATCGGCCCTCTTGGCACAAGAGAGGCCCGACATCCAAAAATAGAAACTTGCTAAAAACGACAATATCTAAAAATAGTAAATACTAAAAACGATAACTTTCCAAACTTAGAAACACTCTAAGAATAGAAACTGCTAAGAAGGGAAACTGCGAAATACCGAAAAAATACTAAAAATAGAAAGTGTCTCCGAATGTCTCAAAATTGGCATGTGAGTGTCACAATACCAAACTAACTCAAATGGAACTCATAGTGCCGAGGAATATCGCGTTCGGGGTCACATCACTCTCCCCCACTTGGCTACAAAACGTCCCTATTTCGCTAATGTCGCGGTTCGGGGGCTCGTAAGGGCGCAAGCCGTCGGGGTCGAAACTGAAGCGAGGCCGGCACAAGGTCAGCTGCGGTGCGGTAGTCCTCGTGTACCCATCCAGTGTTGCTGCGCTCCTCCCAGGTCCAACACGGTCTGCCTGTCCGTGTATCCGCTTCGTATCCGGGTGTAGGTCCAATGCCTGGTCAACGCTGGAAGCGGGTGGAGGCTCATCCGGGGGTACATCATCAAATACCTGCAATAGAGAGGGGAAATACGGGGGTAATTCATAGGGGTCCTCTAATAAAGAAAGACACGCAGCTGGAGTAAAAGGAAAACGTCCCTGAAAAGAAGGAGTACATGCGCGGGATCTAGTCAGCAAAGCACGGGGCGTGACTCGGTCCTGGAAGGGTGGCAAGAGGGAGCTCGCGTCTGGATCAACACACAGTGGGCGCGGTAAGGACGGCCGCGGAAGCGGTGTCGTGTGCAGAAGCTGTGGCGAACATGTGAGAATCCGCAGGCGCGGAAAGGTTTTCTGCGGTCGTGGATCCTGATGCAGAAGGTGAAGGCGCAGTTAGACAATCCGCGGGCACGAATGGGATGGCCGCGGGCGCGAAAGTGTGTGCCGCGGTCGCAGTCGCTGCATCTGCGGTCGCGGTTTCGACAGAGATGAGTTTTTGCGATTCTTCGACCTTTGCGCGGTTCCTCTCCACATGGTCGTGTAAGATCTCCTAAGGCGTCATAGGGAGAAGAGTGATACGTCGTCCGCTATGCATAAACATGTAAGTGTTGAAGAACCCGTCATGTTCCGTCTTCCTGTCATACTGCCAAGGTCTACCAAGAAGAAGATGAGTAGCATCCATAGACACAACATCACATAAAACACTATCATTGTATTGACCAATTTGAAAAGGGATGCGGCATTGTCTGTGTACCGCATCACCATTACCTGCAGAAAGCCAGTGAAGACCATATGGCTTGGGGTGTGGCTGCGTAGGTAATTGAAGGCGTTGGACAACCTTCTCACTCACAATGTTACAGCACGACCCACTATCAATGATGACGCTGAGGGAGGCATCTTGGACCAGACATCGTGTGTGGAAAATGGTCTCTCTCTGGTCCGTCAGGGGCTCCTCCATCACAGTAAGTGCACGATGCGCGTAAAGGCTTAGTGGGGTACCGACAGATAAGGCAAGTGGCAAGCAAGTGTACCCATCATCCTGTGTTGCGGGATTTATCTCATCGTCGGGCTTGTCCTCAAAGGACTCATATCATGCAGCATGTGTGAAAAATATCTTCTTCGGGTTGGGACAGTCGCGCTGGATGTGTCCACGACCGCCACAACGATAGCAGGCCTGATTGCGTGTCCGTTCAGTGTTCTGTGGTGCGTCCCGAATCGGTGCAGGGGCTGCGGTGGTACGTGAAGTCTCATGTCCACGAGCCTGGGTCTGCGTTGGAGAGGACACATCAGTAGAAACAGAAGGAGTAGGTGTAGTGTCATACCTGCGAGATTGAGTCTGGGACCAGGGAGTCTGTCGTTGATTCTGCTGGTGGATCATCATCGCCGTATGAGTGAGTTGGTTCAAGTCCCGGATAGGGAGGATCTCCAGCTGGTCTCGAATATTGGGATTTAACCCACTTAAAAATCTGGTCCTCATAGTAGCAGGATCGGTGCTCATGCCCGCCTTGTAATACATATCCTCGAGTTTGGCAAAGAACTCGATTGGCGTCTGGGTGCCTTGGCGAGCGAGCGCTATCTACATCCTCATGTGGTTCTGGAAGTCATCTGGAACATATCTGCGGTGCATAATGAACGCCAGCTGGTGCCATTGATCAATTTGTTCCAGGCCTCTTCGTTCCCTGTCAGTACAGAAACGATGCCACCAAGAGCGGGCTGTGCCACGAAACTGCAGAGTGGCGACATCGACCTTCTCGAACTCTTCATACTGATAGTGTCGCAGGGCATGCTCTGTACCTTCAACCAATCTAAAAACACAACAGGATCATAATTACCATGGAAATGCTCAATAGTTACCTTGATCTCGCGACGACTGGCATAGGGGTTGGGTGCGCGTCTGCGGTCAGGTAAACCTCGAGCTGCATGAATCTGCTTAGGGTATGGCTCATCCAGGTCGTCATCATAAAGATCAAAGTCATCCTGGATGGGGCGCGAGCGACGCTGGCGACGACGGTCATGATCGTCGGTGCGGGGTTGCGGTCTCTCACGCACGGGTCGCCTCGGAGGCGTCAAAATCCGCTATGGGATATAATCCATCGGGTAGAGCTGGCTCTTTACTGGGTCACCTAAAGGTGGATGAAAGTTTCCCGGATTGGGAACACCTGCAACCTCAAAACCCTCTTCATCATACTCAGTAAAAGGAATAGGAGGTACATACTTGGATCGCGGTGCAGTACGGGGAACAGTGCCCGGATCACGGCTGGTGGTAGGACGGGTCAACGCCGTCTGTGGTGACCGGCCGCCGGTGTTGCCGCGAGCTGCGTCTCATTGGCTCTCAAAGAAGGCATCTTGGCATGCCTCGTCTCGCTGCATGGTCGCGAAACGCTGACGTCGGTCAGTTGTGTCGACGTACGGGTAGAGATCCAATTTTGTGGCGGGTGACTCGTGCTCGGCAGAGTCGTAGGCGAAGTCATCCGCTGGCGAGTACAGGGGCTTGTATCGGTTGAAGCCATGGTCCTCCTACTGGGACTCAATGATGGAATCCAAGCGACGAAGACCCGGCTGGAGCTGCGAAGTAGAGAGCATCGCGCCCTTTCCATTGTCTAGACGTCGCGTTGTATCGGTAGTGAGCGCGGGGGCCAAGAGAGGATCAACCGCTGTGGTGTCGGCATGAACTGGGAGAACTACGGGCGCGGTTTGCTTGTCCACGGTTGCGGCTAGCTTTTCCACGGTCGTGGATATGGCAGCCACGATCGCAGCTACGGCCGCATTTGCTGCTCTGTCGGAGGCAGCGTTCTTCTGCAATTCATCGAGCTTCGCAAGGATCGCCTCCATCGTCCGGGCTTGAGCATCGTCAGCGGTCTGGCGAGGGGCGAGTGTTTCGTCCGTATCTGTCCCTATAGATACCATGACAAACGCAAAAATAACAGAAACACAAACAAAAGGTAACGAAAAACAAAGGACAAACTATATCAAATCAAACCCACAAAGTCTCACATAGGTCACTAATCTGGGTAAAGCCGTGAGGGAGGAGTGGCTAGGCTGACTCAGCGTGGACTAAACCAACACAAAAACCACACAAACCTCATAATTCAGAAACCAAAGTATAGTGACTACGCAAGAAGTATTCCAGCATGCAAATCCTAGAATCCACAGAGAAAGAATACGGGGAGATAAGCTTAATGGACCTGTGTCAATAGTGAATCGGCTTCGCCGAGATCGCCTGAGGCTTTTGATTTTTCAAATTTGGTGGCTGAATTTTATTTTTAATTTTTTAATTTTGACCGAATGCCTCTTTTGTTTTTCTTTTGAATTGACACAAGTTTTTAGTGTAGACAATGAGCAATTGTTGCAGAGACTAGAAAGAAGTAATTGTTGTAGGAAAACTAGGAGATAACAAGAGAGAAACATTCTAACAATAATCACGAACTTTAGCAAACCAAATATGCAAGATTAATATGATTTAGGGCAAGCAAAGTCCACAACTAGGGTTAGGGTTTCTCACAAGAATCTTTTTTTTTTAATCTCTGGGTCTTGAACAAGGACTTAGGAAGCCACAAATTCAACCGAGGAGGGGATTGTTGGGGGCAACCAACAACAACAACAAAAACTGAAACAAACGAAAGCGGAAGCAAGGGAAAGACTGAAATTTTAACGTGAGAACAAAGCGAGAAAGAAAAGACCAACCTTGTACCCCTAAAATCTGATACCAGTTGATGTGTTCCGATCTTCCAAAATGCAAGTCAGAGCGGATCTAGGTAGAAAGGCGGACGAAATCCTCTTCCTCGCTGAAAATCGGACTGTTGCTGAACTCCTAGAGCTGTCGCGGGTATTTCCGCGGGCGCGGAAAGGCTTTCCGCGGGCGCGGAAACGCTACTGTTGCTGCATCTGTGCGATTCGAGCGTGGTTCAACGAAGGGGATCTCGGCTAGGGCCGAGAGCAATGTTCTAAAAGTCGCTAGGCGGGAGCTGGGCGGTGAGGGGGCGCCTAGTGCCTAGGCGGCTAGGCGGGGGCCTAGCCGCCTAGGCGGACTAAAAACTAATGCATGATCCATGTGATTATTTGATTATGTTCTCCCAAATCCATTAATCTTTATAAAACTATGTTAGGATGAGATTTGATATTATATTATGGGCCTTATTGTACAAAGTCTAACACAAAATTATGTTAATGCATCCGTCATCTTCTAAGATGTTGCAACTTCCATAACATTTGAGGATTTTTCTCGCCTAGGCGGATCTGACGGGTCCTAGGCGGAGGGTGACCGCCTAACGCCTAGCCGCGGCCTAGGCGGGGATTTTTAGAACATTGGCCGAGAGCCACGTTTGGCTGAAGGGGGTTCGTGTTCAGTGGGGATGGGTTTGGTGTGGTTCGATCGTGGGTTAGGGGGCCGGTTAGGGCGGTTCGGTGATGGCTTAGTTGAAGGATCTAGACCTAGGGGGCGGGAGCTTGGCTCAACGGCAGCACTAGGCTTTAACTCTCAATTCAACTTGTTTATTAATTAGGTTAAGGCTGGCTTATATAGCAGCCAAAACAAGGTTCTTTCCCAATGGGCCTAAAAAGCAATAGTGGATCGGCCCTCTTGGCACAAGAGAGGCCCGACATCCAAAAATAGAAACTTGTTAAAAACGACAATATCTAAAAATAGTAAATACTAAAAACGATAACTTTCCAAACTTGGAAACACTCTAAGTGTAACACCCCTAAATAACCTCTTGAAAGTATTACCTCCAGTGACCTCAGACGTACTGTCCGATGTCACCCAAGGCTTTTCCAGTTGATATAAATCATCAAACAACAATTATGATACAAAATATCATAGCTTTCAATTAAAATCATTGTCTCGGCATTACATCCATAATCCGAAAGACAACCAAAATACAACGGAAGACTTAATACAAGATATATTTAATACAACAGAAGACTTTAAATAACCAACAAAAGGGTCTTGATCGCAATGATCACCCGCCAAGGATCTTAACCTGAATAAACTGGTCAAAACACCGTTCGCCTCTACAGTCGTTCTAGCCTTCACGGGATGGCAACTTATCTGATGTGCCGAATCGAACGGATGACACCAGCCAACCATGTAGAGAATAATTACGGTTGGTTAGTCTAATGAAAGACTAAGCAAGGGTACAAAGCAGAGTGGTTCGAAGTAGACGTATTAGGTTAGACTCATTGCTCCTCGAATCAAAACCGATAACGATAGTCAACCACCATACTCTACTGAAATATATGAAAAAACATGATCAAGAGAAGATTCTGGAGACCGAGTCTCACAGAAATCAACCCAAAAGAAGACTCCAACGAAATGAGTCTTATCGGAAACATGACAAATGTTGGGGAACATTAATAATATCATACAAGCGTTCAAAAACGACTTGATGTTTCGGCTCACGACCAACCTCACCGCCCAAGGCGAATCCAGATTGGAAAGAGAACTTTACTCTGATCAAAGTCAAGACAAGATTTCCTAGCTGCACTATTGCTTAGCTGCACTACTCGCCCAAGGGTATATTAATCATGTGCACTAAAGCACTTATCTCATTAATTTCCAAAACGTGCACCACGTTATAAGCTTTTAAAATCTCATCCCCACGGGATAAAGAGATACCGTCGGGAACTAAATCCCTAAGGCGGAGTTGACTCGGGAACTAAATCCCTAAAGTCGAATCGGGAACTAAATCCCTCGGGAACTAAATCCCAAACAACGGAGTCGGGAACTAAATCCCTACAAGTGGCACCAGCTGTGTGCACAAACCCTGAGAAGGATGGTAGGAACTAAATCCTAACCACCAGGTTATCAAGAAATGACTAGCACTCGCAATGAGATACACAGTAGCGTTCCTACGAATACTCGTGCTAACTAAACAGTTCAACACAGTAATAATCCACTTCAAATCCAGCATGGCCAATAACAGATAAAATAGCATTGTTCTAACGATATACAACCTATCATAATATCTGTATTAAATCACATATATATATATATAATAGCGTTGTTCTAACAGATATTCAACCTATTATAATATCTCCTTTTTAATCATTTCACAAACAGTTATCAAAACTGTTCCCAACGAAAATAGTAAATCATCCCAAATTAATTAACAACTAAAAAATTGATAATTAATTGAAATATGGAATGATGAGCAAGAGCGAACCGCCACTTGCCTTAGATCCGCAGAAGCTTAAGCAAAGCTTAGAGACGACGAGTTCCTGGGTCCGAAACAGGGACAAATATGAGATCATAGATTCCTTCGGATCGACCCAAAATGAAACCCTAAGTTAGATTCAATATCCACATATATGAATCTAAAAGAATACTAAAAGAATCGAAGGAGTCAAGCCTCGCCCAAAGCCAAACACCCAAGAACACACAACCCGGGTAAGCTCGCCGCGGGTGCGGTGGAGCCTCTGCCGCAGGATGACATGGGCGAGAGCTTTCGACAACTTTAATGGCGAAACTCACTTGGTTTGGTTCGATGGCTTCCGATTCGATTGTGGCTCCACTTCTAACCTTATTAGGCTTTAAAATACCACTTAGGAACACCTTTCTAAACGCTCAAAGGGGTTCGAACACCTCTCAAACAAAGCTCAAAAGCTTGGGCATTAATGGAGATTTTCTGAGGAGGAAGAAGAGCAGATCAGCACTCTCCTCTTCAACTTTCTCTCCCTTTTATAGGCCCAGTTAGGAGGGGAACACGCAGGGGACAAGCCCTCGACCAAGGGAGACAGCCCCTTGCTGACAACCGGCGCCACTTGTAGTGGAGGGGAAGAGGATAACGTCGTCAGAAAAAATATCCCACCGCGGGGTGCGGCAGGGTGCGGTGGCGCCCAGTGACCGCCTCACATGTTGCTTCAGAACTGGTCCTCGCCGCGGGTGCGGCCACTTGACCGCGGGGTGCGGTCAAGGCCATTTTTCACCCTTTTTGACCGTTTTGACTTTGGGTTAATCTTCTTAACCCCGGGTTAAATATATTCGTACTCGAACGACTATTTAACCCCGAAAATACGTCAACTGTATTTTATATTACTCGGAAAAAATATTACAGAGATCAAACATGATACAGAATGTCCGAACTTCTCTGAATTTAATCCGACTTGTAATACGGGAGTTGGAAAAATTCCAAAATATCCTTATAAAATGAGGGATATTACACTAAGAATGGAAACTGCTAAGAAGGAAAACTGCGAAATACCGAAAAAATACTAAAAATAGAAAGTGTCTCCGAATGTCTCAAAATTGGCATGTGAGTGTCACAATACCAAACTAACTCAAATGGCACTCGTAGTGCCGAGGAATGTCGCATCCAGGGTCACATCACCAAGCCAACCATGAGGGGCGGATAGATGCGAGAGAATCCAATGGAGACTGATAATATTAATCGGTCTCCTCAAGGTCAACTATGTACAAAAGAGAAAGCAACGTTCTGAGATAATTTCTTTTCTTTTTTGTACATAGAGATCTAGGTTGCCTTTCAACAAAAGGACTATCCTAAATCATCTTTATGGATGATCGTAAGAAATTCTCTCAACATAGTGTGAAGGTTCCCTGTAGCACTAGAATTACTATTCAAAAACGTGGTTCCTAAGTTCTTCAATGTTGCAATGCTTAGACGAGAAAAAATTTGCTACTTGATTAGCTTCTCTGTAGTAGTTTGGATTTTGACTTCCTCAAAGTGAGATAAAAACTTCCGAGTGTCTTGTATTATCATAGCAATTTCCCATGGTGTGTCCTAGGAACCTTGTAGTGCATTTATGACAGTCAGGTTGTCTCATTCAATCATAAGCTTCTTTATGCCAAGGCGACACACATGCACCATTCCAATCCACATTGAAATGGCTTCTGCCTACAACACCGACGTCGGCTGGACATTTTATCTCTTCAAGAAAATAATCTTACTATTTTTATCCCTAAAAAAAATCAATGTTGGTTTCTCCGTTAACCTTCTTTGATCGATCAAAGTCTAATTTGGTATGGCCCTTGTCGGTTTCTTCCAAGCAACTACTCTAGTCTTTTTTCTTGTCTTTTTCTAACATTGTCATGAGAAAAAACCTATAGGTTGCACATATGTCAGCGATCATGGGCTTGTCGTTAGGCAGGTTTCGGAAAATTGTTGAGTTTCCTTGGTTTCATATTTTCCACCAAGCAAAACACGCAAGGTAAAAATTAGACATAGATCCTCTGTTATAAATTAAATTATCCATAAAATAATTGGTTAACATTGATGGAGTCAGGAATGCGTTAAGCTGCCTCCTTGTACCGGCGAGCACAACCTTTGTATATTTACAGTCAAAGAAAATGTGGTTAATGTCTTCATCTTTCTTTCTACATAGGGTACATTCAACATGCACTCTATTATAATGTATATTCATTCTCTCCGTTGTAGGTAGAGTGTCATAAAAAGTTTTCCATAAAAGGTGTTTCAATTTGGGTGGTAAGTGGAGTTTCCAAATCCAAGCCAAGTTGTCTCGATGAGTTAATTATGTTCCTATTCTAATTTAATGATTGTGCTGCCGAGCTAACCGAGTATTTACTTGTAGACAAAGGTTTCCATAAAAATCTATCGTCAATGTTATGGATAGGAATTTTGTATTTGATGGATTTGTTGTGCTAGATAGTCAAGAAGAGCTTGATTCAGCACCACAGTATTTCGTTATTTATTAGTTGTGAAAAAATTTGATACTATATTTCCCACAATATCTATTCCTAAAAGTTCATTTAAAGACGAGTCACCGACCCATCTATCATTCCAGAAGTCGATATTCCTTTTGTTTCCCATTTGCCATCATAATTCCTTTTTAAAGTCCTTACTTAAACTCAGAAGTATAGAGAATTTCCATGAATTTTTTTCCTGGAGAGTGAGAAGACTGGCATCCTTGATATACTTCTCCTCAATTATTTTCACCCAGGCATTGTCTGGCTGAGTGAGTATTGTCCATAATAGTTTCATTTGAAGAGATTTATTTGATATTTCCGTAGTGCGAAACCCTAATTCTCCTTCAAATTTTGGAGTGCAAATACAATCCCAAATGATTAGCGGATGGTATCCCGATGAATCCATTTTATTCGAAAAAAAGGATTTGTTTTCATTTTCAATCTGATCCAGAATCCCTTTAGGGAGCAGAAAGCTCTTCATTAGAAAAATTACTTTTGAAATGAGGTTTGCTTGTATAAGCACCGCTCTACCTGCCTAATATAATGTGTTTAGCTTTCCATTTGGCTAATTGTTTTTCTAGATAGGTAACCACATCCTGGAATTTAGCATTACTTACACGCCCTCTGATAATTGGTATACCTAAATACTTTTCCAGATTTTTAGTCATATGTACTTGTAGGGTCCAACTATCTAGGATGAAAGTTATTGCTATATATTAGCAAAAAATTGAAGAGAGCATTCGTGGAAATGTATCATTAAGCCAATCTTAGTTCAGAATTCTTTGAGTAAACTTCTGATGTACATTGTTGAGTTGAGTTAACTGATACTTCTGCTAGAATTAAGGTGTCGTTAGCAAAATTAAGGAACGAGGTCGTAGTGCCGTTGCACATTAGTTTGATACCAACTCTAGGATTTGGACTATATGAATCATTGGACAAGAACCACACCATGTATTCCATTGCGAAAAATATATATGGAGCCATGGGGTCTCCTTGACGGATCCAACAAGGAGATTTGATACTACCAAGTTCATTAGTAACAATTACATAGAAAGAGGCTATTGTGATACATGCCATAATGAGGTTGATGATTTTTTTATCATAGCCAAAGGAGAAGAGTATGTGTTCAATGAAATCTTAGCATATTTTATCATATACTTTTTCCTTGTCTAGTCTTAAGTCCATCCATCCAGTTTTACCTATTTTTTTCTTGTGAAAGGAGGGGAAAAATTCATGGGCAATACAAATGCACCTTGTAGTGGGTGGATCAATCGCGGGACTAGAGGTTTTAGTTATGATGCTCATTTTCGTGATGATTTTATACGTGGTATTATAGAGACTAATTGGTCTGTAATGGATTTAGGGGAGCGTCAAATCTGGGAATTAGCGCAATATAGGCATGATTTGTTTTCTTTATCATGCGACCGAAGTGGAAGAAGGTTGTAGTAGCATTTATAAAAAAATTAGCAATTGTCTCCCAATACTTTTTAAAAAAATCTATAGGGAAGTCATCAGGACCCGTCGTTTTATCATTAGGCATATCGTAGATCGCTTTTATTATATCGCCAAGAGTCGGAATGCATAAGAGGGTGAGTCAATAATTTATTTTGGTATTATGGATAGAGTAGATGTGTTACTCGACATATAATGAGATAGATAATGGGACCCTAGTTCATTCGAGATTTCATCTTTAATTTGTTTTGAATCATAAATCATCACACTATCTTTATTCGGGAATTTAGTAATTGATTGTTTAGTGGATCTAATCTTAGCAATGGTTTGATAGTATTTGTTGTTGCGGTCTACCATCATACAGTGATTTACTTTTCTCCGTTGTTTCTAGTATTTATGTTGAAAATTTAAGATATAGTTATGCCTTTTTGTCAATCTCTGGATAAGGTCATTTGCCCTTGCACAATTAGGAGTTATTGTGTGTTGATTTTGAGCTTGTTGTAGTTTTTCTTCTTACATTGGTAATTGATGGAAATTGTTATTAATTTCATTGGCCCATGCTTTTGAGGTTTTCTTTAGCATCCATAGTTTTTGTGGAGTTTGTACATATAAGATCCATGCAGATTGTAGTTCCAAATTTTCTTAACAAGTTTGTCGTAAACCTTGAAATTTGTCCAAGCATTTTCAAATCTGAAGGTGGATAGTATCTCTTAGATGTTTTACCTATACTAAAGTTGATTAGGCAGTGATCAGGCATTATAAAGGGGTGGTGTTTTATGATTAAGTCAGGCGCAATGTCTAATAGATTTGGGTGAATGACCACCCTATCAAGGTTTTCAAAAAGATTACTAATATCATTTGCTTTTCTTCTCCAAGTGAATGGAAAACTGCATGTCCTAGTATTTATTAGTCCTAAGTTGTTTCTAAATTCCAGCAATCTTCTAAATCTGTTTATGTTAATTGTTGCTCCACCAAATATTTTATTGTCATTCTTTAGTTCATTTAGGTCACCTATTAAGATAACTGATAGACCAAAAGACATGATTTCTTCTTCGAGTTGTCTCAAAAGATTATTTTTAATTTCTTCCCTTGATGGTGCATAGACAAATATGCAAATATAAGGATTAGTGCCATGAACCTTTTTGTAAATGATCATGTTTGATTCACATCTTTGTAATTGTAATTGTTTGGTTTCGAAATTGTGATTCAAAAGAACCCATAGCCCACCTCTTGTTTCTATTGATGGGACGAAAAGTAGGTCTTGAAAACCAAGTATTCTAATCTAATTTGAAATAGGCTCTATGTTGCATTTTGTTTCAGCTAATACAAGCACATTTAAATTGCTATAGATTTTAATAAATATTCTTAGAAGATCGGACGTCTAACGCATGTAACTTTCCAGTATCCTATATTAATAAGTATACATATTTTCTAATAAGTAGTGTAGGTATTTTGAGTAAATCGTCGAATACAAAATGATAAACATGGTGAGTGTTTTCCATTCAAAGAGGAACAAGTGATTGATGGCTTTGATGATAATGAAAGTTTGTGAGTAATTGTACTTGTAGGTTTGTACACCTCCTAAGAGGGGAAAGGTAGTAAACAATGGATTGTGGACGAATGTAAAAGATAGAGTAAGAGCATCTCAAAGCTGTCGGCAAACCTTACGGAAACAATGGCTTTACCCACAAACATCCTCCCAAGCAAGACAAAAAATTCACTTAATGTTAAGACATGACTAGTGTGGTCCAAATTATGATTGTGATGAAGTCTAAAAGGGCAAAATCTACCAGCAAAAGAGATCACCCACAATAGAATTTTACAAGACTGGATAAGGGACACATAGCTAAGTAAAACTAGCTCAATAATACATATAGACTTGGAAACATCATAACTAGCATTGAACTTGAATGAAGGTTGAGAAGAGGGTGTCCGAGAAGAAGCAATGGGAGACAAAACTGCACTGGTGAGCTAGGGGTTGAGTATCTTGGGAGCCATAGTCATAGAAGCTCCAATAGAAATCATCAATTGTCTATGAAGGGAGATTAGGATCTAGAAACCAATCTATAATGATGTAAGTACACATATTGTCCAAGGGAAATGAGATAAAGACCAAGCCAATGTTCAAAATGGTACAGATTTCCTCTGAAGAGTGGACATGTAGAAAATACCCAAGAACATTGTGCAGAGGCATACAAGGAGTAGCAAGACTACACCATGGCAAATCAACATCCAGAATATGAACTTCTGAAGTGCCAAACACATAATTTGGGTAAAAAGGGTCTCCAAGCAACCATTCATAAAGACAATATAACTTGGAGATCATAAGCAAAACAAGATTACATGAGATAATATCATGACTGATAAAGTACCACCTCTGAAGGGGGTGTTCACAAAAGTTTGTCATGTTGCAGGACTATGGCAACAAAATAGCTAAACCCTTACATGAGATAATATCATGACGTTCTACTTTTAGAGAACGGTGAGCCTGCGACCTATAAGCAAGCGATGGCGGACCCCGACTCTGGGAAATGGCTGGAAGCCATGAAATCCGAAATGGACTCCATGTCTGAAAATCAAGTATGGGACTTGATAGATTTGCCTGATAGGGTAAAACTCATTGGATGTAAATGGGTCTTTAAGATCAAGACAGACAATGATGGAAACGTTTCTGTCTATAAGGCAAGATTAGTTGCCAAAAGATTTAGACAGGTTCATGGTACTGACTATGATGAAACATTCGCACCAGTCGTTATGATCAGGTCCATTAGGATACTCCTAGTGATTGTCGCTTATCATGACTATGAGATTTGGCAAATGGATGTCAAGACCGCTTTTCTAAATGGGTATTTAGAAGAGGATGTATATATGATGCAGCCAGAAGGTTTTGAGGATTCAGAAAACCCTAGGAGAATATGCAAGCTTAAGAAGTCCATTTATGGACTTAAGCAAGCATCCAGGAGTTGGAATCTTCGTTTTGATGAAGTGGTCAAAAAGTTTGACTTCATCAGATGCGAAGAAGAGCCCTGTGTCTATAAGAAGTTTAGTGGGAGCAAAGTGGTCTTCCTAGTTCTATATGTGGATGACATACTACTCATTGGGAATGACATTCCTATGCTGGAGACAGTTAAGGAATGGATTAAGAAGTATTTCTCAATGAAGGACTTGGGAGAGGCTGAGTACATATTAGGCATTAAGATCTATAGAGATAGATCTAAGAGACTTATTGGTCTGAGTCAGGGAACTTATATAGATAAGGTCCTTGGGAGATTCAATATGATGAACTCTAAGAAAGGTTTCTTGCCTATGCAGCATGGCTTACATCTCAGCAAGAGCCAATGTCCTAAGACACCTGGTGAAACTGAGAGGATGAGCAGGATTCCATATGCCTCAGCCATAGGATCCATCATGTATGCAATGACTTGTACTCACCCAGATGTTGCATTTTCTTTGAGCATGTGTAGCAGGTACCAATCAAACCCGGGTGATGCACATTGGTGTACAGCCAAGAACATCCTAAAGTACTTACGAAGGACTAGAGATGATCTCTTCATATTTGGAGGTGATGACGAGCTGGTCATCAAAGGCTATACTGATGCAAGTTTCCAGACAGACAAAGTTAATTTTTTGAATCTTAGTCTGGATATGTCTTCATTCTGAATGAAGGAGCCATCAGTTGGAAGAGCTCGAAGCAAGGATGTGCAAAGTGCACACAAACATGTTCTACAGAAGTACCACATGATTAGACTCTATGTTGATAGAGGAGATGTGAGGATGTTCAAGGTGCACACATACGATAACATTGCAAATCATTTGACCAAGCCCATGTCTAGGCCCAAGCATGACAGTCACACTCGGGCCAAGGGACTCAAGCACATTAGAGAGTTCCTTTGAGACATTGTTTATTTTATGATAAACCTTGTTTATTGTTATCACAAACATTTATGCTTGACTTATATATGAATTTCATATTATTATTTAATCATTGCTTGGGATTAGATAAAGTATCCAAACAATTTAATAGTTATCAAATGGGCTCATCAAAACTGTTTTGGTGAATGAAACCCCATTAGGTGAACTGAAATTATAAAATTGTTAGAAGTCCATGGTCTAAGTTGTTAACTTGGATACAAATGACTTAATCAAAAGACCATATGTGAGATTGATTGATAACACCGGGTTTCATGTGTTATAGGGACATGGAGATGTCTAATCGATTACATAGATGTGTATACCGATACACACCGGACAGACCTACCTTAGGACTCCTCAAGGTTTTATTGCGGAGTTCTAGGATTATTCATGATTAGTGAGTGCCTTAGACATGAGTATGATATAGTTATAATTTGACTGCTGGTATGTCTTTGACGCTGTCAAACGCTGACCGTAACAGGCAGTTATAAAGGCAGTGATTGGGATTGCCAAAAGTTGAGTGGGAGCTGTAGTCGTACAAGATTGAATATGTCTTCCTATTCCGTGTATACCACGATACATTTGGAAAGGATTGGTGTCTCGGCCACTTGAAAAGAGAGAACTGTGAAAATGCATGGCCATGCTCGGATGGATTATTAGTAATCATCTGTACTGACAGTTTGATCTCAAGAGTTCAAGAAACGTATTTGATGGTAAAGATGAGTTTCATCATATAGTCAGATAAGACACTTTGTGACAAATGAATTTTAACATTGCACACTTGTTTTAAGGACAAGTGGGAGATTGAAGGAATTGTGTCCTTTAATCAAAGGTGCAATTACTGATTATGAAGTGGGACTGTTTATGGAGATATTTAATCCGGTGATTTTAGATAGTCATAGTGCTTTGCTAGAAGCCAACTATGATTTATAGACTATATGTTATAAAGTATATCATAAAGTCTATTGTTATTATTATCGGGTCCTACGAGGTCACACTCTTAGAGTTTGGACTGGATCAGTTTATTGGGAGACATATTATATAAAGTATATAATATAAAGTTATATAAGATATAACTTGGGAGATAAGGCTTGTTAATAATAAAGTGTTATTATTAATAATAAAAGATATACTTATTTAGGAAATAAGATATCTATACCTGGTATTATAAAAGGAGGGCTTTCTAAGAGAAAACCCTAATCCTATTTTTACACCAAGCTAGGCTGTCGTACACCTCCAAGCACTCTCCCTTCGTTCGCCTTCATTCCTCGCTCTAGCAACCGAGTCTCAGGCGGTCCAGATCTAAGCTCGGATGGACCAAATAGAGGAGTCACACGTGAGGCTCTATTCTCTCCATTCCAACAGATTGAAACATGCATCAAAAGGTATTTGATTCTTCCTATCTATGACCTATTTAGTTTATGCATGAGATCCTTGGTTAGATGTTAGAAAAAGGTTTCCTGAAATTCCGCTTTACGCATCTAAAATCCCTACAAGCTTCTAGATCAATGCACTCCTCAAGGCGCCATTTGCGAACCCATAAGTGGTCATCAGATTACTGTTACTGGATCTATAAATCCAGAGATCAGGTTCAAACAATTGTAGATCGACGTTCTCTCTTTCTATGGTTTTGGTTTTTTCTAGGCAGTAGAGGTTGAACGTAGGGTCAGACCAAGGAAGACGGACTGTTGATGTGCGTAGAAAAGGTAGTGGCTAGGAGTCCCTTCTAGATTTGAGATTTCGGGTTTGTTTAGATTTAAGTTTGGGATTGTGGATTATATGGTTGTTGGACCAAGAGGAAACAAGGATGTGGTCACACATGGATACCTGGGTGCATATACGGTCGGTTTAGGTGAGATTTTTGGGGTTGTGGGTTAGATTTGGTGTTTGATTCACTGGACATGGAGATTAGTGTGTGTAATTTACAAGAAAAACCAAGAAAATTGGTTATTGGGGCGAAAGAACCAAAGCAACACAGTGGAGGGGAAGAGAGAAGGCAGAGCTTTTCTCTCCACCCAGTGAATTTTCTCTCTGAGATAATTTTCTTGATGATGGTTCATAGATTAATTTAAGAAAAAAGAAGGAAAAAAAACCGAAGAAGAAGGGAGGATGAGAGGAAGACTTGAGAACGAAAAGATCCCTCAAAACAACAAGAGAGGAGAGAGAAAAAGTAAGAGAGAGGAGAGAGCTCCTATGTCGATGTGCGAAATATTTTTCTATTTGTATCACTTATATGGTCTATATAGAGTTTGTATTTTTTTTCCACATGACACCCTTTGGTTATTCTTTTTAGAGTCTTATTATAGAAAGAGACTTGAGATGGCATGATATTGGTCAACAGTTTTCACATACATGTGGTTACTTGTGTCACCCTGATTATGGATTTGTTTGATAAATGTCTTTATAAAAACTTTTTTATTTATAATGTATTTCTTGTGAAAAAAATATTTTTTTTTGAAAATTGAAACCTAAAGGGATAAGATGGGAAAAATAAATACTTTTTACAAAAGTCTTTATAATGATTTGGCCAAAGAAAGCCTATACGTATCTTCCGTGGAAAGCCTATACGTATCTTCCGTGGAGAAGTGCTTATTTAACTAATTTAGATGGTTAGGTTCTGTCAAAATGTTAAGGGAGTTCAAGTTTCCCAAATTACTGGAGTAAAATAACCCATTCATTTGTTGTTAACTAGTGTGCGTCCTCGTGTCTAAGCCACGAGTTAAGACTTAAATTTACAAATTATGACACATTTATATACGTGTTTACATCTATAAAAATAGTGTAAAACATAACGAAAAATAAGTATTTATGTAAGACGACAATCCAAGGACTTTCGAAAAGGTCACTCATCCTGGTACTACTTATAAAGTTGCTAAAAAATATTGCTTTTTACACAAATTACTGTATGATTACATGAATTTCTATGCCTGTAAAAGATGTTGTAAATATTGCTAGAAATAAGTTAGTATTTTAACATGAATTATGATACAACTATATGAATTTCTTCGTCCGTAAAACACAAGCCCATAAATAAGGGAGTTCAAGTGGACCGACCGCACAAGGCCCCCAAATATTTAGGGCCTAATATATATAATGTGCGCTACTAGTTTTACACAAAAAACCTCTTGCTCAGATGGCATACTACCTACTCTTTGATGGTGAATGTGAGTGTTCGATCCTCTCAAACTCCAAAATAAGAATCTATTTTTATTTTTCCTCTTCTAGTGAGGCCCACCCACCACCTTTGCTACTTGTGAATCAATTTCGGGTGTTGTACGTTTACTTTTCCCTTGGACCCATCCACCTTCTGTTGTTTTATATGGGCATTTAATCCCTATATTAATTAGGCAATTTTTAATTTCTTATTTTGACATCTACTTTTATTATGTTTTAAATTAAAAATAAAATGATAATATAGACAAGTGTGAATTAGGGATACATTTTAACACTCAACTAAAGATTCTGTAAAAATAAATAAATTAAAGCTTCTGTCAAAGTTAGATACAAGTATAAAGAGACAATTACTTTGTGGAATTTGTAAATAATTTATTTATCATGTAAAAATTATAAATGTCAATAACACATAAGATTATCTTAAATAAAGTAATTTAAAATTCTTAATATTAAAACATTTTCACTTCATAGGTAAGTCATATGACTCTTGCATACTTCCAGCACACACACACCCCCCAACCCTAATCAAAAGACAATAATATACCATTATTTGCAAGTTTTTGATATCTAAAGTATGCATAGAATTGCAAGAGTTGATATATAATCTTAAATCATGGACGCGTCATTGAGTTAACATTATATCCCGGATGCCTTGTATGCACTCGATGCTTCGATCTACTCCCTCCATCAGTCATTTCAACAATCAACTATAAACCTAATTTCTAGCTTATTATTTCAGAATTCCAATTCAACTAAATCGGTATTGATACAACCTATGAAGGAGGAGCAAGTGTTCATGACATAGGTAGTCCGACACATCTAAACACACAAATCAACTTCTTATTTTAGAAATATCATTACACAACATAAAAACAGACATACTTGGGGGCAATTGTAATGAAGGAAAAACAGCCTTTCCAATCAATGCAGAAGTGGCCATGTAGGATATTTTAAGCAAACCTATAAACAATAAGTTCACATTATCAATGGCCGATAAACCGCGCACGCCGATTTTTTTCGCCTCGCACTCTCCTCTGGGCGGCACTTAGAGCCGCCCAGAAAACCCTTCCAAAAAACCGGTTTGCACCTGGGCGGCATTAGGTGCAGCCCATGCAAACCAGTTTTTTTATAACCCGATTTGGACCTGGGCGGCACATATTGCCGCCCAGTGTTTTTGGTTTTGTAGAACCCGATTTTGAAATTTAATTTATTTATTTTAAAAATTAAAAAATGAATTTCTGGAAACCAGGTTAAAATTCGGCGGCACTGAAAGCCGCCGAGTCTAAACCCAAAAATTGGGCGGCAAAACATGCCGCCCAATGGCGAATTTGAAATTGAAACTTGGGCGGCAACTATTGCCGCCCATGTGCAAACCGCCCAAAAATTGAAACTTCGGCGTTATTAAATGCCGCCCAGGGTCGTCTTCTCCGAGAGCGATTTGCAGAGTTCGAGAGCGAAAATGGATCCCGACGGCGATTATTCGATTGACGACATATGGGAGTTCTTGGCGGAGGAAGAACTGAGGGACCATCAGATGGCGGCGGCGGGAGTTCTTGGCGGAGACGACGGCGATGTACTAGAATAGACGGTAGATTCGACGGTGGCGGCGGCGGCGGCCAATCTATGTTTCACGGGGGGCAGGGACGAGGCGGCGGAGGAGGTGGTGGAAGCGAGGCTGGGGGAGAGGGGTGGCGATGCGGCGGAGGAAGCGAGGCTGGCGGAGGAAGGAGGCGAAGCGAGGATGGGCGAGGCCGAGGAGGGAGGCGAGGCTGGGCTGCACTACGTGCCGCCCACTATGGGGGAATCTGGGCTGCACGTGGTGCCGCCCAGGACCGGGGGCGAGGAGGGCGATATCGGGGCTTTTTTGGGCGAGGAGGGCGACATCGCGGCGGAGAATGCCTTCGACGTCGCGTGCGCGGTTTCTCAGCAGGCTATGTTAGACTTGGGTGAAATTCCTGTTCGCCAAAAGCGAAAATATGAACGGAGGCCAACTGAAAAGGTATGATGTTTTTTAAATTTGTAATCGTTAAATCTAATTTATTTAATTAAATTGTTACTGCACTTGTAGATTTATATACTTGGATTTTAGATTATTTAATCATTATCTTATAAAATATAGTATAGGTAATAGGCTCAATTATACTGTTAAATAATATTAAATATATCATTGTAATGAAAATTTTAATATATTGATTTTGTTTGTAAGAAAACAATATTTGGGAATATGTAAATATGTTATAGTGGGTAAAATGAATATAGTTATATTTGTAAGTTTGGTTTTTATTGTATTTAATCATTATAAAAAATAGTATAGGTAATAAGCTCAATTATACTGTAATATTAAATATGTCATTGTAATGCACATTTTCACTTCATAGGTAAGTCATATGACTCTTGCATACTTCCAGCACACACACACCCCCCAACCCTAATCAAAAGACAATAATATACCATTATTTGCAAGTTTTTGATATCTAAAGTATGCATAGAATTGCAAGAGTTGATATATAATCTTAAATCATGGACGCGTCATTGAGTTAACATTATATCCTGGATGCCTTGTATGCACTCGATGCTTCGATCTACTCCCTCCATCAGTCATTTCAACAATCAACTATAAACCCAATTTCTAGCTTATTATTTCAGAATTCCAATTCAACTAAATCGGTATTGATACAACCTATGAAGGAGGAGCAAGTGTTCATGACATAGGTAGTCCGACACATCTAAACACACAAATCAACTTCTTCTTTTAGAAATATCATTACACAACATAAAAACAGACATACTTGGGGCAATTGTAATGAAGGAAAAACAGCCTTTCCAATCAATGCACAAGTGGCCATGTAGGATATTTTAAGCAAACCTATAAACAATAAGTTCACATTATCAATGACCGATAAACCGCGCACGCCGATTTTTTTCGCCTCGCACTCTCCTCTGGGCGGCACTTAGAGCCGCCCAGAAAACCCTTCCAAAAAACCGGTTTGCACCTGGGCGGCATTAGGTGCAGCCCATGCAAACCGGTTTTTTTATAACCCGATTTGGACCTGGGCGGCACATATTGCCGCCCAGTGTTTTTGGTTTTGTAGAACCCGGTTTTGAAATTTAATTTATTTATTTTAAAAATTAAAAAATGATTTTCTGGAAACCGGGTTAAAATTCGGCGGCACTGAAAGCCGCCGAGTCTAAACCCAAAAATTGGGCGGCAAAACATGCCGCCCAATGGCGAATTTGAAATTGAAACTTGGGCGGCAACTATTGCCGCCCATGTGCAAACTGCCCAAAAATTGAAACTTCGGCGTTATTAAATGCCGCCCAGGGTCGTCTTCTCCGAGAGCGATTTGCAGAGTTCGAGAGCGAAAATGGATCCCGGCGGCGATTATTCGATTGACGACATATGGGAGTTCTTGGCGGAGGAAGAACTGAGGGACCATCAGATGGCGGCGGCGGGAGTTCTTGGCGGAGACGACGGCGATGTACTAGAATCGACGGTAGATTCGACGGTGGCGGCGGCCAATCTATGTTTCACGGGGGGCAGGGACGAGGCAGCGGAGGAGGCGGCGGAAGCGAGGCTGGGGGAGAGGGGTGGTGATGCGACGGAGGAAGCGAGGCTGGCGGAGGAAGCGAGGCTGGCGGAGGAAGGAGGCGAAGCGAGGCTGGGCGAGGCCGAGGAGGGAGGCGAGGCTGGGCTGCACTACGTGCCGCCCACTATGGTGGAATCTGGGCTGCATGTGGTGCCGCCCAGGACCGAGGGCAAGGAGGGCGATATCGGGGCTTTTTTGGGCGAGGAGGGCGACATCGCGGCGGAGAATGCCTTCGACGTCGCGTGCGCGGTTTCTCAGCAGGCTATGTTAGACTTGGGTGAAATTCCCGTTCGCCAAAAGCGAAAATATGAATGGAGGCCAACTGAAAAGGTATGATGTTTTTTAAATTTGTAATCGTTAAATCTAATTTATTTAATTAAATTGTTACTGCACTTGTAGATTTATATACTTGGATTTTAGATTATTTAATCATTATCTTATAAAATATAGTATAGGTAATAGGCTCAATTATACTGTTAAATAATATGAAATATATCATTGTAATGAATATTTTAATATATTGATTTTGTTTGTAAGAAAACAATATTTGGGCATATGTAAATATGTTATAGTGGGTAAAATGAATATAGTTATATTTGTAAGTTTGGTTTTTATTGTATTTAATCATTATAAAAAATAGTATAGGTAATAAGCTCAATTATACTGTAATATTAAATATGTCATTGTAATGCAAATTTTAATATATTGATTTTGTTTGTAAGAAAACAATTTTCCATATTTTTTATGGAAAAATAGGAAGTTTTGGGTAAGATCGCACGGTCCGATCGAGATAGTCGCCCTACTACTGCATCTGCTCGCAAGAGGAGGGTTGGCGGTGTATCGCAGGGCCATATTGAGGCCGATAGTGAGGGCGCTAGTGAGGACGATATTGGTCCCGTCCGCTCAGATGAGGACGTGATTATGGAGGACCCACCTCAGCAGTCACATCAGGAGGACCCACATCTTGATGACTCACCTCAGCAGCGGCTACCTCTGGAGGAGTCACATGAGCAGCATGCCCCATCTCCACGTGAGGCATCTCAGCATGCCCCGTCTCAGCCTGAGCCAACCACACAGGCCCTATCTCCGATTGACCCACATCAGGAGACTCAGTATGGCCCATCTCCATCTCAGCATGCCCCATCTCCACATCATGAGCCATCTCAGCAGGCCCCGTCTCAGTCTAAGCCAGCCACACAGGCCCCATCTCCGCATGAGCCAGCTGAGCAGCTTCCTTCTTTGTTGAGGAACTTTGATACGCACATTGCAGAGCTGATATGGAGGAAGGCGTCGTTGGACCCACCCGAGGACGTTGTTAGGAGTTTGAGGGTCCAGACACGCCCTACGCAGTTTGCATTTTGGAGGGATCGTATTCCTAGAGGGGTCCCTGTGGAGGGGTCCTGGTTTTGAATTGCGCAGCAGACGAGGTTGACCGGTTTACTTGATTTGCAGTTCGGCAATGCTGATCACAGCCTCATTTCAGCATTCATTGAGAGATGGCATCCAGAGATGAACACCTTCCACTTTCCCTGGGGCGAGATAGCTCCTACTCTACATGATGTGCTGATGATTTTAGGGCTGCCGATCGAGGGATTTGAGGTGACGTCACCATGGACCGGTCATGATAGCGAGCTGGCGGAGTGTGAGGCTTTGTTCGGCTATTTGTTTGGGATAGATTCGGACTACAGCTTTGATGAGGATGATGCTGACATGGTCCGCGACCTTAGGAAGGGTTGGGTCAAGCAATTCCAGCTTGGGAGGCATGTGATGAGGATGATTGAGGAGGGTGCCTACCCAGAGGATATAGCAGCCGGTTTCTTATGGCACGCCATGTCGGCTAGCATCTTCGTTGACAAGTCAACGAACGAGCCGAAGACAACACTGCTACCTCTTTTTGTGGACTGAGAGCGTGTCGTTCATACTGCTTGGGGTACTGGGGTTCTGGCTGTCCTTTATAGGAACCTCGGAGAGGGTTCTCGGCGCGGAGCTGCACAGTTCGCCGGTTGCGCACGTCTTTTGGAGGTAGGCCTTTAATATAGTTAACTTATAATTTAAATTATTAATATACATTATTGAATTGTTTTTAATAATGGTTGTCTTTCTCTGTACGCATGTTTGGATTTGGACGTACTTCGTATACTTCCCGGGCAACCCTAACCTCAAGGAAGGTGCGGACGACGACCTCCGACGCGCTGGACGATACTGCATTGGCCGGACACCTCTCCGGTCCCTCCATGACCAGTCACACTACAGACGAATTCTGGACGAGTATAGGCCAGAAGATGTATGTATTCTTTTTCAATTTTAATTTACAGTAAGATAGCTTAATGAATTAATTTATGTTCCATCGTGTTTTGTTAATTGCAGATACGGTGGATGCCGTACGAGGGTCTTGATTTTCGAGGTGCCCATAGGTCCTCCACTTATCGAGGGTCTATTCGTTTTCTCGGTGTAGAGGAGCCATACATGCCAGATCGGCTTACACGCCAGTTCGGTTATCGACAGAGCAGGCCGATGGATATCATAGAGCCTCTGGTTGCAATGCGTCCTCATGATTTCAGGGGGACGAGGCGATACCAGTTGCACTTTGACCCGCGTTGGCACAGGTGGGACCAGCTTGAGCATCATCTTTGCCCCTACATCTTGACGAGTCCTCCTGCGACGATGGCTTGGGATGTCCACGACGCGTACCTGGACTGGTATCTACAGGTGTCGCATCCTTACGTGAGTCCGAGTGCACCAGTGCAGCCTCATATCAGTAGAGGACCACCTCCGGCTATCAACTTGCAAAGGGTATGTTTTTTGTCCCATTTTATTCTTTTAAATTATTTTATGAAAGTCTATGTTTTTAAATTAAAATGTTTGTTTTCATTTGCAGCGTGTGGCGATGAGCAAGGCCTATCTTCAAGAGCTTATGTCTGGAGGTTGTTTAGGGTGTAGGGAGCACTTTCAGCATATGCATGACATCCTTTTCAGTGACGTCATTCCTGTAGCTCCACCGCTTGTACGGGCTTCACAGATGCCTTCCCATGCATATAGTGCAGACTCTACTATATTTGATAGAGCCGAATCATCTAGGATGGTGGAAGAGCGTGCAGCAGCTCAACAGGCATCAGCTCGGCAGACAGCGTCTCAGCCGACGCCGATGGTTCCTCCAGTATGGGCACCGGGCGTGGATTCGGGTGTAGGTGTGTCCTTGGCTAGTGATTCTACTCCACATTTAGACGAGTCATCGGATAGTGAGACGGAGAGTTTGTAGTATGACTTTTGGCTTTATTGGTTGTTTTTAGCAATTTGTAGTATGACTTTTGACTTTTGTGTTTGTTCGATTTCACATTGGAATTGACATTCCAGTAATTCCTAGTATGACTTTTGGCTTTATTGGTTGTATTTAGATATTTGTTCCATCATTTCTAATTTGACTTTTGGCTTTATTGGTTGTTTTTAGATATTTGTTCCGTCGTTTCTAGTTTGAGTTCTTTGTTTATTGGTTTTTTGGATTTTCGTCCGTTATTTCAAAAAAACACATGCATATTCTTAAAATACATACACATACTAAAAACACATACAAATTCTAAAAACACATATACATTCACTGATGGCTTACACACTACAAAAAAAAAAGATATACACACTGGAACAAATGACATACACAACTCTTGCCCTATGGCCATTATCATCTTGACCGAATCAAGAGCCCAGGGATGAACCTCCTAGGACCACGACGTTCATGCTGATATGCTCCTTCTCCTAGCTGCATCACAGAAAAACTTGAAATCCTACAAATACCGAAATTTGAAGATCCCATGTTTTTATCTGTGCTGCAGCGAGGAAAAAAGAGCATATCAGCATGTACGCCATGGCCCAAGGAGGTTCGTCCTAGGACGCTTGACTCGCATATAAATGACATCGCCTAGTTGCGTTTGAAGAAATTAGGATAGTCTCTGGTAAAAGTTCACGGCATATCATATCTCTGCTTTGATAAAATGGCTTGCTCCCTACAAAGTTTGATAGTACGTAAACAACATTACACAAAAGATATGACATCAATGCAGTATACGATGTACATCATTATATAGATTGCGGTTATACTTACGCATCTTATCCAGATCTTGTAAAAGTTCTTGATTTTGCTTAATAAGATCTTGATTCTCCTTAACAAGATCTTGTTTTTCCCGCCACTGTTGTCGAATAACCGTGTGTGCTCTATCCTCGTACATAGGATCAATATACTTCCTGTATGAACACTGCATTTTTGGGCATCCCCAATACCTCCTTCCGTAGTTCCACTGCAAATCCCAAGTACGGACAACGGCTTTCAAATTACGCTCGCATAGCCGATGTGGGGGGTTTGTTGATGATTCAGAGGAAGATGCCATTATTTGTTATAGTGTTTGGTTTCCTACGAGGAAGATGCCATTATTTGTTGATGATTCAGAGGAAGATGCCATTATTTGTTCAAATTACACTCGCATAGCCAATTTTCCCTCCTTTGCTAACACAGCTTGGGCATACAACATTCTCAGGCATTTTTCAGAGCACTTTTCAAGGATGCGCTTGAAGAACACCTTAACCCACTCAGGGCCATTCACTATCTCCACGGGAAAGGCAGTGCAGTTCTTGGTCATCTCAAATCGGATCTTCCGATGCTGATCAACAAACATGTCCTTAAGCATAGAATGCTGACCCTCAACCCTGACAATAATATATTCGTATACAATTAACTAAATAAATTTTATAACCCAATTTGATTGCAAATATTTGTATGAAAGTTACCTGTTTGATGTTCTTGTGGCAAAATGGAGAACATCATCACACCATGCCGCAACCAGCTTCTTCTTATGCTCATTAAACGAAGTTTGCTCCACATATCTCACCAAGCCTTCACTCCATATCTCCTTAAAGTGAGCAAGCCGCTCTCTGTACTCCTTCTTTGTGTGAGACCTCATCACCCGACGAACACTTCCCGAGAATTTCTTCTCGTCAATCTTCATCGTCTTAGCATATGCCTTCACATTACGGTCTACATGGACCTGACACAAGTGATGACGAACCTTCGGAAACACCAGTTTGGCAGCCTTGATCAGTCCTAGCTCTCGATCAGACATGATGCATACGGGATTTTTCTCCCCGTACAACCACTTCAATCGTCTCAGCGCCCATGCATAGTGGTTTGTCGTCTGCCTTTCCATGAACACAAGAGCAATGCAATATGTGTAGTTGGTGCAAGTAAACCCAACAATATGGAATAGAGGCATACCGTACCTATAAATGCAACACAAAAAATACTTTAAACACGCAGAAAATACCATTATCTACACATAATACAAAAAAGAGTAAGGTTTACATGTTGGTTTTGTATGTCGAATCCATGATGACGACATTAGGGAACATGCACAATAAATGTCGAGCGTCTGGATGAGAAATAAACAAGCACGCCAAAACCTCCTTCCCATCTTCGCTCGTCTTAGTAGCAGTGTCCAACAAATAGCCTTTCTCATTCAAATATCCCAATGACCATTGTGTCACATTCAGATTGCCCAAGGATTTCAACCTCTCCTTAGCCCTAACAGTGTACACCTGCTTCCTCGAAATCGTTGAACCCGTATATTCATTCCTAAGCTGTGTAGAAATAACATTGGGTCTTGCACCCGCCGCAGTATCAATCATCACTTTCCTACGCTGCTCCTTCGTAAGTCGGGAAGCATATGCATGGCCGATCAAGGTGCTCGAAAGCATATGGTTATGGGATCCACTAACAACCGATATGGTCCACCCAGGATCTCTAATAGCATTTCCTTCCCTAAAAGTACCATGCAGCAAAAAGGGACAACCCTTCTTTTTTGACCTAGTTTTATTCACTCGTATCGGGCTGACCTTTTTACCATCGACTAACACCTTTTTCTTGCCGGACCTAGGTAACCCGAATCTCTCACAATGAAATATAATCTTTTTAGGCTTTGATGATTTAGTAGTGATCACCATAAAAAGACTAAAACCTACCCTTTGCACCCAATCTCTCAATCCTTCCTTACTAGGAAATATCTCAGTAGTAGTAAAATGGGATGAGAAGTCGATTGCTACAAATTCATCATCACTAGAATCACCCTATTTATATACAAAAATTATTACATTAGAGACTAATTAATAATTAAATTTCTACAAACTAATATCAAAAAATTAAACATATTTCAAAACAGTTCAAAGACTAAGTACATTTAAGATCTAATTATTTTATACAATAAAAATTACAATATTACATACCTTGAAGTACTCGGGAGAAATTGGCGCCTGCAAATCAACCTCATCATCTACAGATGTGTGCACGCTCGAAGACGACTCTGACAACCCCCTCCATCCAGAATCGCTTGACGACGACATTTTTTATGACAAGGAGTTTCAAGATTTTGATACAATACAATACCACCATCCCCAATATATATTGTCGGCTACACCTGTCCTGGGCGGCCCTATGTGCAGCCCACATTTACCGTTGGGAGTGAAACGTATACTCCATGGGCTGCACCTAGTGCCGTCCAGGACTCTCTTTTTAAAGTAAACTGGGCGGCACGTCTTGCCGCCCATGAACCCTGTCCCCCCAAAAAACCCAGTTCACTGAACCAGTTTCTTGGGCGGCACTTGTTGCAGCCCACAACCCCGATTTCAATGAACCGATTTTTTAAAACACATTTTAAGTTATTTTTAAAAATAAACTCAAAACTGAACCCATCATGGGCGGCAATTCGTGCCGCCCATAGGAGAATGCGAGGCGAAAAAAAAGGCGTGCGCGGTTTTTCGCCGAAAAAATAGGACGACAAAAACCTACAATTAAAAGGTGCGCAAGGTAGTTTACATCATCAATCAATCAGAAGTTGAGACTACTCCATAACCTAAATCAAAACATGTGGCCATGTAGGTAGGGTTCAAACTTCAATCGAATTTGTATGTAGTTAGGTTACCACTTCCTATGCAAATTTAAACGAAAAAAGGGTTCCAAAGTTGAGATCAGAATCGACACGAAATTCAAAGCCAAAAAACTAAAAAGAGTATGAAAGAAACCATGAAACGCATCAATTCGTATTCCGAATCCCTAACAACCAAAGGCAACCAAATATGTCAAAGTCAACAAATCTTCTTCATATTCATAAAGAGCTTATAAAGAGAAATTACCCATGATCAGATTTGACTGAATAGCAAATCTCCATGTTCATGGTCCAATCAGGCGCCATGACGAAATCGTTGGTCGGCTTATCAACACTGACCTCATCCAAATTCGGCAAAGAAGACAGAGATGGCAACATCATTTCAAGCTTGAACTAAAAGGAGAGAAAAAATCACATGAACAATTTACATATAGACTTTATTTTTAGGTAAAGAAAAAATCACATGAACAATTCACATGAACAACATCATTTCAAGTCTTAACCCGTGCCTTAGGCACAGGTTAAGACTTGAATTTTATTTTTAGGTTTTATTTTTCAATAACAATAAATTTACATATAAACTTTTAATTACATATATACACTTTTAATATATATTGTAAATGATTGTAGTTTTATACAAATTATGACACATCAATATACGTATTTACCTCTATCAAAACATGGTTTAAAACTTAACAAAAAATAAGTATTTTAACCCATGTGTAATTTTTCACGTCGTAAAATATGATGTAAAAATTGTTATAAATTAGTACTATAACGCGAATTATGATATAATTGTATGGATTTTTCCATCCGTAAAACATCTTGTAAAGTTGCTAAAAGATTGTGTTCTAACACGAATTACGATATGACTCCACCCGTAAAAAAATCTTGTAAAGTTGCCAAAAATAGTGTTTTAACACAAATTATGGTATGACTGAATGAATTTATACGCCCGAAAAACATGTTGTAAATATTGCTAGAAATAAATTATTATATTAACACGAATTATGATACAACTATATGAATTTCTCCACACGTAAAGCATCTTGTAAAGTTTCCAAAAAATAGTGTTTTAACACAAATTACGGTATGACTGAATGAATTTCTACACCCGTAAAACATGCTTTAAATATTGCTAGAAGTAAATTAGTGTCTTAACCCGGTTGACTACAACCACATTTAACACACAATACAGGAAAACACACAAGTTGTTCATAAACTTAGAAAAAATAAGAGAAAATATATGACATTGCTTTAGCGTTTGAAGAAATTAGGATAGTCTCTGGTAAACGTTCGCTTCATATGATATCTATGGTTTGCTAAATTTGTTTGCTCCCTACAAAGGTTGATAGTACATGAACAACATTACACAAAAGATACGACATTAATCACCTACGATGTATATTATTTAGTAGTTTGAGGTTATACCTACGAATGTTATCAAAATCTTTAAGAAGATCTTGATTTTTCTTTACAAGATATTGATTCTCCTTAACAAGATCTTGTTTTTCCTGCCATTGTTGTCGAATAATTGCGTGTGCCCTGTCCTCGTACATTGGATCAATCCACTCCCTGGAACAACACCCCAGTTCTGGGCATCCCCAATACCTCCTTCCGTAGTTCCACTGCAAATCCCAACTTCGGACAACAGCTTTCAAATTACAATAGCATAGCTTATCTGCGTATGTTGATGGTTTGGATGAAGATGTCATTATTTGTTGTAGTGTTTGGTTTGCTACAAATATCATGAATCCATTAATATAAAAAATTAGGGTTAATAAATCGAAAGAAACTGGAAGAAGAAACTTACCAAAAAAATGTATCTTCGAGCGCCGCTTGTGTTGGACTTGTTATACTGAACAAACAACCCTAATGCTTCTTATATATTAAAAAAGCAATGTGTTTGACAACTAATAACCAGCCTCAAAAAAAGAAATCTGATTGACAGCTAATAACCAACTGTAGTATATAGATGTATACAGCTGTAGTCATGAGCCTTTTATCCTAAATCCTATACCCTAAACCCTAAATCATAAATCCTAAACCCTAAATAATATATCCTAAACCCTAAATAATATAACCTAAACCCTAAACACTCCCAAAAACCCTAAACTCTAACCCTAAACCTAACCATGATGCCCACACGTTATGTGTGGATGATTCTCACACGTTACGTGTGGATGATGCTCACACGTAACGTGTGGTTCGGTCTGTTGCAAAACGTATTGAATTAACCGTCTTGTCCCCACCTAACTGAATTAATGGTCCCCTTCATCTTCCCCGGCTAACCCACCATTTCGAGCCTAAACCTTCATTTGAAACACTCCAAAATTTGTTTTTACACTCTCAATTTTTGCAAAAAAAATGGACAATACGAACAACAGCGAGTATTGGAACAACAATGTCGAAGATATTCCACTTTCGTATGAGGTAATTTCTGTTATTTAAAGTTAAAATGAAACATTTTTTTGTTTTGAACATGTTCAAAGTTTTTAGCTTTATGTTTAGGGTTTAGAAAACTAGACATTGTTTAGGGTTTAACCAAGTTTCACATGTTAGATTTTGTAAGTTTTGAACTTGACTTTTATTGTTTAGGAATTACAAACAAAGTTTTAGGTACTAGATTTTATTTCTAGGATTTAGGGTTTAGAATGTGAGATGCTCGTTACATTGAAAAGCAGTTCCACGCGTTATGTGACAAGATTGTTCACACGTAACGTGTGGGACTCTTCAACGCGTAACGTGTGGGGATGTTTCACATGTAACGTGTGGAACATCCTTACACGTTACGTGTGAACCCACAACCAGATACTGGTTGTTAAGTCCCTTCTGTAAAATGGCACGGGTTAGTGCACGGTTTGTCACAAACCGTGCCATTTAGCAAAATCTGCTTTCTTAAAGGGAATTATGGTTTTACAGTTTATAATTAGTTCTCTACTTGATGAAATGATTCCATGTGTATGCAGATGAACTATTATTTGTACGAGGGGTTAAACAATATTTCCCTCGATGACTGGAGTACCCCACAAAAGACATTTTCTGTTTGGGAAACACCTCATCAACCGCTGCCGGAATGGAACACAGATATACCATCCTTCTCACTTGGATCGTTTGACTATAGTGTTCTGCCTCCAGAAGCATCTTTATCTCATGCTACCCCATAATTTTGCTTTCCATCCCTACACACACAGCCTCAATTTAGTGTACCGCCAGAAGAGGATGTTTTCGTCTCTGCTGATTATTCAAAGTTCTTCACAACTGATCAAATCTGGGAGTCTAGAGAAGAAGCATTTATGTGGGCGCGGGAGATGGCTATGTGTCAACACTTCTGCATCAAAAAGTGGAGGACTAAACCTTCCACCCCTTCGGCCCTTGGGGGGACTTGGTTACCGTGTGATAGGCATGGACAAAACGTGCCTAAACAAGCTGACCAAGTGAGAGACATCACAAGGTCGAAGAAGTGTGGGTGTCCCTTCATGTTGAGGCTTAAAGAAGGGCCGAAAGGATCGTGGAAGATCAGTGTATAACATGGAACTCACAATCATGTGATAAATGAGAATTTGTATGGTCATGCATTAGCTGGGCGACCAAACGCTGAAGAGAAGGAGATTATTAGGGTGATGACAGTCAATCATTACAAGCCTCAAAAGATTCATACTACAATCAGGTCGTCCCCAGGAAACTTGACTAAGATGAAACAAGTATACAACATCATGCATGAGATACGAAAGAAGGGCATGGAAGGAAGAACAGTTGTACAACATTTCTTCTATGAGTGCAATGAGAAGGGATACTTCGTGGAGCATAGATTCAATAAGGAAACCAACAAGATAACATATATCTTCTTCGCAAGCCCAGACCAGTTGTCGCTGCTGAAGGCATTTCCGTACATTGTGTTGTTGGACTCTACATACGCAACTAACTGGTTAGTAACACACATATCTATTATATTCTTCACTTGTTCATGTGATCATTAGCATGCCATAACGCACTCATTATGTGTGCAGTTATAATTTGCCCTTCCTTGAAATTGTCGGCATCACATCTGTTTGGAAAAACTACAATATTGTCGGGGCATTTCTGGAGCATGAGGACGAAGAGAGTTACAAGTGGGCCATAGAACAACTTTCAAAAATGTTTGTCAAGGTGCAACGAGCACCCACATGTTTGGTCACTAATCGAGAGAAGGCGTTGATGAACGCCTTAGATAAGCAGTTTCCAGATGCAAAATTCCTTCTATGTAGGCGGCATGTGAGGAAGAATATTGAAGACTTCAGGAAGAAGGCCATGGACAAGTTTAGGGGCACAACGTTTTCTAACGACTGCATGAAACTCTTCAAGGAAACGACCATACAAGGGTATGAAGCAACACTGAAGAAGATTCAGTATGATTGGAGGAAATCTCCAAAATGTCTCCAGTACGTACAAAAAAACTAGTTTGACCCGTACAAGGAAAGAATCATCTCCGTATGGACAGATACAGTGTTCACGCTCGAAACTACCACAACTAACAGGTTTGTGCATTATGTTTCTAAATTTAACTGGTTATTTGAACTTAGACTTTTATAGCAACACACTGATTTTTGTTCGACGTACCATGATCGCTACATTGAAACAAGAGTATGAGCTATTCGCGCCAATTTGGATGTCTACGATGACACTTGAGGCAATGGAGGCGAAGCTTGCATGGTTTCCTTTGCCCAACAGGCATGCCCCATTAGAGACGTGGTTGGACCTCCCGGATATGGGATGTTTGGTGGCAACTGCATTCAACTGTGTGTTCGTCTCCGTCGATGCTGGTGTGGGAACGACATACATGCCTATGAGGGCGATGCCAAACCAAGCGGTTGGCGAGAAGTTGAAGACGATATGCATTTGCCATGTCGAGGAAGAGCAACATTTCATTGCGGTACGTTAATACAATCACATCTATTGAAACTATCTTATGTTAAAACATATATATAATGCATTGACTTTGATGTAGATTGGCCTTGCCGAAACCTCTTCCTTGTCGCTTCTTTACGGGCCGTGGGTGAGAAATCATGACCCGTCTGCAAGTGATTACGTAGATCAAATCCTTGATCGATTGATGGCGTACCAAGCAGCCGCCCCAAAGAAGCAAGAGGAAAGAAAAAAGTTGAAACGATCGATTTATGTAATGACTGATATGAATGAATTATGATGCAATGAATTTGATGTTCGTTGTATTTATGAGCTGTTGGTGAAATACACATGTTTCCCTCATCCCTCAGTAGATCATACAGATAGGTGTGGAACTGGTTCACGCATAATTACGTCATCTAGTTCGTTAGCTTCACGTGAATTAAAATACGGTCTCATACACAATACAAAATGAGGACATCTTAATCCAAAGTTATAACATTCATTGTTACCATAATCCAAATAAGTCATCACAAACAATCAAATAGAAGTCATAACATTCAGTATTGCCCTAATACAAAGTTCAATGGTTCTGAAGGAAGGGATACATTTGCTCTAATGATTGCCGTAACGCCTCGGCTACGTCTTCACATTGGTGATCTTCATATCGGTGATCGCGATATGGATTCAGACGTTCGTAGCAACCCTTGATGCACTGCACACAAGATAAGTGGATACGATTAATAAATAGTTTGAACACGAAATTAAACAAGATATAATTATTCAATTTCTTACCTGCTGCTGAGCGTGATCATCCTCTTGAGGGATGATGAATGGATGTGTATTGATAAGTGCTATTTTGTGGCACGTATCTAAGAGTTATTACCAGGTTTGAGGCGTCATTTGGTTGGATTTTATGCACAATTGGAGATTATGGAGTTAGAGCGGAGAAGTGTGGTTTTGGTGGTCTGGAGGAGCTAATTAGGAATATCCAGAGGAGGAGGAGCTGACCACCTGAGGAGACAAGGAAAATTCATGAAGGAACCACATTAAAGCGGGCAAAAGTTACCGCCCCGCGTCAGACCCACTGCGACCCGGCGGTGGGTCTCAGAGAAGGATGCCGCCCCGCGGTAGGAAGCACCGCCCCGCGGTGGGAGTTGGCGCCTCGCGGCCATATGGGCGAATTAATTAATTAAGCTGGAAGGCCGCGAGGTGATTGCTGGAATTGGAAGGATGATGGGCCGTGAAGATAAAAGGCCCAAATTAGAGGAAAAAGACCACGTGAAGAAAGGCCCATGAAGCCGTGTGAAATGCCGAATAAATTGGAAGCAGAAAGCGCGTGAATTGAAAGCATGAAATTGAATTGGAAGATGATGACGTCGCCGCGACGTCAGCGTTCTGATGTATTTGGAGATGGGCCGCTGCGTGTGATGGGCCGAAGCTGCAAATAGAGAAGCCGAGATGCTTGCACGAAGATTTGGAGTCAAGAAGCAGCTTCCGTATTTTGTTTCTTTTCTTTTTATTATTTTATTTCGAGATATTATTTTATTTCCTTGTAAGTTGGGGTTTGTGATCTTGGGCTTTAGGTTAACTCTATTTAACCTAATTCCCACATCCTCCATTCACCAATTAGATTCAGTTTAAGTTCCGAAGTTTTACAAGTTCGTCTGCCTCCAGGGTTCCAACCCATGGAGAGCTAAACACCTTTATTTCGCTAGACAATTGAAGCATTGCAATGGATTGGTTGTGAGATTTCTATTCCTTGTTCTATATCTTATAAGTGTTGGTTTGATTCTCTTGGTTATATTGTCTATTGATTTATGTTAGTTTATCTAGAGTTGCTAACTAGGCTTATCGACGTCTATCATAGTGCTAGGATTGCATATAGGGGTTCCGAGTGCATATCTAGTGGCAAACACAATTGTGCGTATAGGGGTTCCGAGCGTACACTTGTGAGTGAGAATCAGTTGCATGTTAAGTAGGGGAGTGAGTACTTGTACGTCTTTCTACTTGCATGTATCCTATATCCTTGTGTGTATTGCTATTGCTTTGTTGGTGGTAATGTACCCCGGTCTGATACCGCGTGACAAGCGTGACTGGTGTATTTTACCATTGGCATAGTAATAAGTCTATTGACAACTGTGAGAATCAGTAGTACTTAAGATCAGGATGGGAACAACTATAAGATTGTGAAAAGAACTTGGATTTAATAGATTTCAGTGATCAACCTGTTTCCTTTGCAGTGTGGATATTTGTCTAGTGGAATACTCACACCCATCATTCTTATTCTTTCTCTAAAGCTCGCATCTTTGTTACTTTGCTTGATAATCAAAACCCCCATTCCTTTGTTACTTTGCATGCTCATAAACACATGAATTGATCACTTCCTCCCTGTGGATTCGACCCTTACTTGCCTCTACTACTTGTTTAGGATTTTATTTGTTTAGGTGTCACGACGACAACACCTATCATGTATGCTGGAGGTACCACTACATGTAATCACCGCTACACTGGTGAGGTTGAAAGACTGGAGGGCCCATGGCTTGTAGGCTAATGGAATGTTGATTGCGGGCATCCCATGCAAATTGGGCTCTATCGTATTCCACCGTGTAGCTGCTAATCTTCGTGCCCCTCCATGCCTTAATTGGCACAATCGGTGGTCTTGGACACTGTTGTGCATGCCCAAACTGCCTAGTTGCTCGATCCGGCATGTAAGGCTCGGTGACCCACAAACAGGATATGACTCCATGGAATCGCGATGAAGCAAACATCCCATCGTCGAAGTCAATCGGGCCGTATGGCATCCACTCAACCTAAACATAATTGAATTTTAAACAACTAATCATGCCTATAATTTCATATTTTAACATACTAGATAAGGACCGTATATGCACTTACACTCTCAGCACGCATCACATCTAGCTCCTCCCTATAATTTCTGATCCGGTTGGGTGGCTGTGACATGTCCTATCGACGGGCGTATGGGATCGGCTGTTGGGGGTCCCAGTATACACTATGTGCAGGTCTAAACATGGGGAAGTATTGATATATCCATGCCTACAGAACAGTTACATGTAAGTCAATTCCCTAAATAACAAATATACATCTATAACAAAACTACATATGTTTTTATACAAGCAATTTTATACCAGGATCAGAGTAAAACATGTGGACATGAGCCGTGCCTCTTTCCTTGTGCACTCGCCCAAGCTGCGGTACACGTGGGCAAGAACACCGGTACCCCATGCATAGTTCTTGGTTGACGAGGGATCAGCCACGAACAGAGTGTAATAAACGAGCAATTTATGTTGAGACTTATCAGGAAAGAGACAAGACCCCACCAAGTATAGCAAGAACCCAGCCGCATGCGTCTCGTCAGTCAAATTCTGTCAATGAGACTTAAAATCTCTCGCATGCACGGTACCGGCGACGACAGCACCACCCTGCAGCTCAAAAAACTCTTGTGCCTGCTCCACCAACGCCTTCTTCAAATCAATGCTCAGCTGCTCGTGCCATTTCTGAGGGGGACCCATGTCTTGCCCTTGTATGTTCAACGCAAGGATCATCCACACATCATGGAGAGTTATAGTCATCTCTCCCTATGGCATGTGGAATGAGTTGGTCTCTGGTTGCCAACGCTCGACGAAGGCACCAATCAGCGTCTCATCCACATGCTCGTGCATGATGTCCGGTAGATGACATAGCACGGACGCAGACGCCATGTTACCCCACTCGTCATTCGGTGTGCTACGCCATGAGCGTAACTGCTTGCCTCGCTGCTGGAACCTCAACGGTGGCACCGACTGTATATGAACATATTTAAGCAATCTATTGGACTTAATTGTAATAAGATTAGGAATTACAAGAAATAAAGTTTCATGCAACTTATAATGCGCTGGTACAGGAGGTACGCCACGTGGTTCACAAAACTCTTGAGGAGTTCAGGGCTCTCCGGATCTCCAGGAAGGCGCACCCGCAATTCAGGGTCATATCTCACCTTCTTCTTTTGATCGGGGCGGTTTTGCCCGCGAAGAAGAGGCTTCCTGAGGCTCATCTTCCACGTCTGGAGCGTCATCTCTTGGCATCCAGGCATTGCTGGCCTGTTCCTGAGTCCCCCATGTATTGGCCTGATCCTACATTTATTAAATAAATCAGAAATAATTACAATTTTTAAACAAATTCATGTTATACTAAATGTACTTACCATAGGCTGATGATATGGAGCGTTCGGGTACACTGTCGGGTTCTCCCAAGGGTTGTGTTGATCCTCACCCCCCTGAAAATTATACGAAGGGCTATGATGAGGGCTCACATGCGGCGGTAGTACCGGCGGACTAAAAGTCCGCCCATAGTAGTTATTCTGATCTATTGTATCAGAATAACCACGCAGCGGGCTCCCTCGGTAGTCTAGGTAGAGTTGAGGCTCAGAATATGCCCTATCTCTATGAAACGAAGGCACCGCCATTAAGCTCTGAACTCCTATCATGCCAGCAACCCCACTACTGCTACCGGCGCCAGTCTCATCATCCCGGTAGCAGACAATCCTCCGTTGCCTTCTCTCCGTCATGTTCACCTCTTCTTCAGTCCTAAACGACTGTTCGCGGACAAGGTTGCGGCGCCTCCTACGTGCGGTTCTTTCCCCAGGCTCCATCTGTGGTTATATATCCACACATTTTCATCAAAATAATATATTCTGTATTCTGGATAAATACTACGCCGGAGAGTCGCCGGAGGGTCGCCGGAAAGTCACCGTCGGTAGTTGGAAAATGCAGATTCACACGTTACGTGTGAAATGGCTCCACACGTAACGTGTGGGACACTTTTACACGTAACGTGTGAATCTGCATTTTCCAACTGCCGGCGGCGACTTTCCGGCGACATTTCCAATTTCCGGCGAAAATTATTTTCATCAAATAATACATTAAATTCAACAAAAATCACACTATTTTTATAAATCTACCAATACTATCACTTCCATTTGCATATTTTCACATAAATCCTCAACACCCTTTTATTCAAATCTTCACCATTTCATACAAAACAATACTTCAAAATTAAACAAAAAATCAACAACAACATCAAAAACATCTACACAACATAGATCTACAATATGGATCTACAATATCTAACCCCAAAACATCAAATGTAAAAAAAATTAACCAAACAACAATTTCTACTAACTAACCTTTCAAAGATCTTGATTGAACGTAACGTGCGGAGTTCGTTGCTTCGTAACGAGGAGATCCACGAGACGCGTTATGCGGGAAGGGAAGAAGGGAGCTCGGGCTGTGTTTTAGCGTAATTGCTTCGAATGGGAGAAATCTGGCTTTTAAAGCCAGATTCACTCCACACGTAACGTGTGAAGCTGTCCCACACGTTACGTGTGGAACTGTCCTACACATTATGTGTGGAGTGTCTCCCCACGTAACGTGTGGAGCTTGAAAGGGTCTGCTCCCGCGCGTGACATGTGAAACCTATTCCCACGTTACGCGCGAGCCTATGCGCTGAAAGGCAAAATTGCCTATGCGCCGAATAGTAAGGCCCTTTTTTATAGCAAAAGAGAAAAGAGAGCCGAAATAAAAGTTTTGAAGAAGGGCATTTGTTCTGCTAGCGGTTATGAAAAGGGGGTTCTCCTTTGCACCGCTCTTTTTTGATTTCGCACCGCAAGTTAAACGCTACGAGGTAGCGTTTAACTTTTTTTTTAAACGCTATTATGTGACGTGAGAGTTTTTTTTGGATTTATTGAGATTAAAAAAATGAAATCGGCTCGATTAAACCGGGTCCGAGTTAAACGCTATGTCGTAGCGTTTAAAATGGACTCGGTTTAATCGAGCCGATTAAGTTTTAAATGCTACGTTGTTGCGTTTAAAAAAGAATTTTTTTTTTCAAAATTGCACTTTTTTTCATAATCATGTAGAGAATTTCAATACGAGTCCGTACATATAAAATTCGTCCAAAACGGACATCGTTTGCCTCTCTGAAAGCCTAAAAAACGAAGTTTTCCTACCCATTTTTTTTACAATTTGGTGCCTAGCATATAGCGCATTGTAGTGGAAATTTTTGGTATTTTCAACATTTTTCTACTACAATTTTGTATAAAATTTTAATACTATAGTTTTGTATAATTTCGTTCATTTATATACTATAGCTATATACTATTGTTATATCGTATAATTATATACTATGGTTATATCGTATAGTTATATACTATTGATATATTGTATTGTTATATACTATAGCTATATACCATTGTTATATCGTATAGTTATATATATATACTATTGTTATATCGTATATATATATACTATTGCTATATCGTTCATTTATATACTATAGTTATATACTATGGTTATATCGTATAGATGTATACTATTGTTATATCGTATAGTTATATACTATTGTTATATCGTATAGTTATATACTATGGTTATATTGTATAGTTATATACTATAATTATATATTATGGTTCTAACGTACTATGGTTATATACAAATTTTATATCGTATAGTTATATACTATGGTTATATATATACTATGGTTATATCATATAGTTATATACTATCGCTATATACTATTGTTATATCGTATAGATATACTATTTTTATATCGTATAATTATATACTATGGTTATATCGTACAACTATATACTATTGTTATATCGTATAGTTATATACTATTGTTATATCGTATAATTATATACTAAGGTTATATCAAATAGCTATATACTATTGTTATATCGTATAGTTATATACTATTGTTATATCGTATAATTATATACTATGGTTATATCGTATAGTTATATACTACTGTTATATACTATAGCTATATACTATTGTTATATCGTATAGTTATATACTATTGTTATATCGTATTGTTATATACTATAGCTATATACTATTATTATCGTAGAGTTATATACTATTGTTATATCGTATAATTATATACTATGGTTATATCGTATAACTATATACTATTGTTATATCGTATAGTTATATACTATTGTTATATCGTATAGTTATATACTATTGTTATATTGTATAATTATACACTATGGTTATATCGTATAGCTATATACTATTGTTATATCGTATAGTTATATACTATTGTTATATCGTATAATTATATACTATGGTTATATCGTATAGTTATATACTACTGTTATATACTATAGTTATATACTATTGTTATATCGTATAGTTATATACTATTGTTATATCGTATTGTTATATACTATAGCTATATACTATTGTTATATCGTATAGTTATATACTATTGTTATATCGTATAATTATATATTATGGTTATATCGTATAGCTATATACTATTGTTATATCGTATAGTTATATACTATTGTTATATACTATGGTTATATTGTATAGTTATATACTATAATTATATATTATGGTTCTAACGTACTATGGTTATATACAAAATTTATATCGTATAGTTATATACTATTGTTATATCATATAGTTATATATATAATATGGTTATATCGTATAGTTATATACTATAGCTATATACTATTGTTATATCGTATAGTTATATACTATTGTTATATCGTATAATTATATACTATGGTTATATCGTATAGATATATACTATTGTTATATCGTATAGTTATATACTATTGTTATATCGTATAGTTATATACTATGGTTATATCGTATAGTTATATACTATTGTTATATATTATGGTTCTAACGTACTATGATTATATACAAATTTTATATCGTATAGTTATATACTATAGTTATATACTATGGTTATATATATACTATGGTTATATCGTATAGTTATATACTATGGTTATATCGTATAGTTATATACTATAGCTATATACTATTGTTATATCGTATAGTTATATACTATTGTTATATCGTATAATTATATACTATGGTTATATCGTATAGCTATATACTATTGTTATATCATATAGTTATATACTATTGTTATATCGCATAATTATATACTATGGTTATATCGTATAGCTATATACTATTGTTATATCGTATAGTTATATACTATATATTGTTATATCGTATAGTTATATACTATGGTTATATCGTATAGTTATATACTACTGTTATATACTATAGCTATATACTATTGTTATATCGTATAGCTATATACTATTGTTATATCGTATAGTTATATACTATTGTTATATCGTATTGTTATATACTATAGCTATATACTGTTGTTATATCGTATAGTTATATACTATTGTTATATCGTATAATTATATATTATGGTTCTATCGTATAGCTATATATTATTGTTATATCGTATAATTATATATACCATTGTTATATCTTATAGTTATATACTATGGTTATATTGTATAGTTATATACTATAATTATATATTATGGTTCTAACGTACTATGGTTATATACAAAATTTATATCGTATAGTTATATACTATTGTTATATCGTATAGTTATATATATACTATGGTTATATCGTATAGTTATATACTATAGCTATATACTATTGTTATATCGTATAGTTATATACTATTGTTATATCATATAATTATATACTATGGTTATATCGTATAGCTATATACTATTGTTTTATCGTATAGTTATATACTATTGTTATATCGTATAGTTATATACTATGGTTATATCGTATGGTTATATACTATTGTTATATATTATGATTTTAACGTACTATGGTTATATACAAATTTTATATCGTATAGTTATATACTATGGTTATATCGTATAGTTATATACTATAGCTATATACTATTATTATATCGTATTGTTATATACTATAGCTATATGCTATTGTTATATCGTATAATTATATACTATTGTTATATTATATAGTTATATACTATTGTTATATACTATAGTTATATACTATAATTATATATTATGGTTCTAACGTATAGTTATATACTCGTATTAAAATTTTATAGAAAATTATAGTAGAAAAATACCGAAAATACAAAAAAAATTCACTACAATGCGCTATATGCTGGGCACCAAATTGTAAAAAAAAAAATAGAAAGACTTCGTTTTTTGGGCTTTTGGAGGGGCAAACGATGTCCGTTTTGGACGAATTTTATATGTACGGATTCGTATTGAAATTCTCTACATGATTATGGAAAAAAGTGCACTTTTGAAAAAAAGTATTTTTTTTAAAACGCAACGGCATAGCGTTTAAACTGAACCGTTTTTTTTTTAACCGGTTTATTTTTTTATTTTTTTTTATAAAAGCTTAAACGCTATGTCGTTGCGTTTAAACTCGAATGGTTTAGAAAGTTGAACTGGTTCAGTTTAAACGCAACGACGTAGCGTTCAATTTTTATTTTTTTAAACGCTACAACATTGCGTTTAAATGCGGTGCGAAACATAAAATTTCCGGGTGCAAACAAGTTCTTCGTTCTAAAAATCGTGGGTGAAAAAAGAATTAGGAGGAGGCTGAAATAAAAGAGGAAATAAAAATTAACTGAAAACTGGTGATAAAAGGAGGACGGAAGAGTTGACACGTGGCGGAATTATACGGAGAGTAAGGAGGTTTGTTTGTTTTTTTTATGAGGAAAGAATTCGAACCACCCGACATAACAACGTCGGGTAGATTGAGAGGCCGAAAAATCGACGTCGGTCAAAACCGGACAATAAGAACAATATTCAAGCATGTAAATTACAACAAAGCAAAAATAGAGCTAAAACGACCGAGAGCGAGTGGAGAGCAAAACACGAACAGACGAATACGCCACCGGAAGATGAGTCAGACAAGAAAATCCTATGGAAGTGCTGAACGGACTACCATGACGTTGAAATACCCCAAAGGTTATAGAAATGGCAAAATGGTAAATAAAATATTTGGACTTCTAAAATCAGTATTTGGGAACAAAAAAGTGAGAAATCTGAAATTTGGGAAATTGGAATGAAATTAATTTGGGGATAAAAACCCATTTGGATCGTCTCCTCCCTCTCGGTGAACCTCCCGTTGAGCTGAGACCCTCTCCCATGTTCGATTCTCCTCCGGAGAGCCCGACCACCAGCGTCCGCCTTCTTCCTTCTTCTCCGGCAAGGTCGCGGTGTTGCTGCGTTCTGCTGTGTGTGAGCCGCTGGTTGCTGCGTTCTGGTCGCTGCTGCTGAAGGGCCGAGAGCTGCTGCGGTTCGTCGGAGTTCGGCTTAGTTCCGGCGACGGGGAGCTCGACTGGCCGCTGCTGCTCGCTGCCTCTTATTCCTCTTTTGTTCTTGTCCACTTCGCTGGTGGTTGTTGCAGTCGTGAGCTGCCGCGTTGGCTGCTGAGTTGTGCCGCTGTCCGCCGCTGTTATCGTCTCCGAAGATGGGAAGGTCAGATCCCGGTGGCTGCGCAGTGGTTGTCGACAAGGAAGGTGAGGTCTTCAAATTGGTTTTGTTGAAAGTTCAGAAGAATGGCTGAATACATATATGTGTGTGTGACCAATTTTAAATGAGATTGGTGGACTGATTTGTTGCTGATTTCAGTTTAAATCGGTGGGCAGAAATTTAATTTGGCTGATTTCGGTATATATTATGCAGCAACTTTGGATTAATTAAGAGATGGAATTTGGGGTTGAATTTGGATGTGATTTGGCCTAATTATTTGGAGGTATGATTTTAGGGTTTGAATTGGGGGTTTATTAGTAATGGCTTGGTATGGGTTAATTAACGCCAGGGTTTTGCTCGGATTGATTTTGCAGGTTCATTCGGGTTGATTGGAGATCTCTGGGGTCGTTGTGGTTCGACTTGAGGCAAGAGGATTCTTGCTAACTTTATATAATTTTTATAAATTGATTTATGCCTAGTGTTTCATAATTAATTTTATCATTTCTTGAGCGATTTAAATTGGATTATTTGACTATATAGATACTTGGTTGAAAATGGGTGTGTGTGCGTGTATTAGTATTTTGTCTCGTATCGTGTTGAATAAATGTTGACGTGGTAGTCAATTGTGACTAAATGTGATTGATTGTTGTTGATAGTGTTTGTTGACACTTGTGTGTGTGTGTTGGATTGTGTATGTCGACACATGTGTGTGTTGGCGGTTGAGTGTTAAATTGTGTGCGTGCTGGCAGTTGTATGCTGGGATTGTGCGTTTGTGTGTGAATGTTTGTGTGTGAATGTGTGTATGCTGGGATTGACTGATGTGGATTGATTGTGTGTTTTGGTTATTGGTTTCCTTGTCGGATATTGGTTGTAGCTGTTGGTTGCCGTTGATTGTCGGTTAGTTGTTGGTTGTTGTTGATCGTTTGTTGTGGATTGAATGTGTGTGTGTGTATGTTGGATTAAATGGGTGTGTGTGTGTATGTGCGTGTGGTGGATCGTATGTGTGTGTTGGATTGAATGTGTGAGTGTGTGTGTTGGATTGTGTGTGTATGTGAATATGTGTTAACCTTTGTCGTATGTGATATTTGATTGATTGTCGTATATGATTTTATTTGATTGGTATCGGTGTGGTGGTGGAATGTTGTTCGATGGTGAAATTCCTTATATGTGAGGGCCTCGGTGGGTGTGAACCCCGATGGTCAGGAGGCGAATGGTGAAAGTCCTTATATGTGAGGGCCTCGGTGGGTATGAACCCCCGAAGGTCGAAGGGTCAGGTGATGATAGTCTCACCAAACCGCGTAGGGTGCACGCCTACGTCGTTAAGGGCCAAGGGTTGGATGGTGAAAGTCCCATCCGGAAAGTGTGTGTTGATTGTCTCACCCGGTGATGTGGTGGTGTAGACGGAGGTATTGTGGATTGTCTCACCCGGTGATGTGGTGGTGGAGACGGAGGTTGGATTGGAGGTGTTGGTGGTTGTGTGTGTTGGTTATGTGTTGAATGTTGGTTGTGTACTTGATTAAGTGGTTGTGTTGGTAATTTGGTTGTATGTTTGATAATTGGTTTATGTTGGACGTTGATTGTTATTAGTTGTGGTTGTGGGTCATTGTTGGCCATTGGTTGTGGTGGTGAATTTACGTGTGTTATAGTTGTTGATTGTAACTGGTCAAGGTTGTGAATTTCTGTTAGTATGGTTATTGTTGGTAGTTGGCGGATTATGAATGTTGGTTGTGTTGTTTGAGTGTATAGATTGGTTTCCATCTTGAGGGTGTGGGCCAATACGAGTTGAGTTTGAAGGTATGAGTTGCAGTCGTGGTTGACGAACCGGCGGCACCAGAAGGGTGGCTGGCCTGGACCGTTATTTAAGTTATGATTGTGTTATGTGATAATTATCTCGTTGATACTTATGTGTTTGTGGATGTGCAGGTTAATTGAATTTGTTGTGTAGTGCAGTAGTGAGTTCAGTCTTATTGGTTAGCTTTGGTTGTAAGTCGGTAATAAGATATGTGTATGTGCATAGAGTTGTTGCTTGAGGTATTAATAATGGAGAGGAAGTTGGATTGGACCGTTCTTTTCGTTTATGCTTGAGATGAGTTGAGGTTGGATTGAAAGAGGTTAGTATCGTGTAGAATTGGATAAGAATGAGTAATGGATGATTATGTGATAGGGTATGTTTGTGTTTTGACGTGTGATTTATATTGATTGGTCGGTATGATATGGTATATATTATATATAAATGTTATATATAAATGTTGATTGACATGTTGTTGGTATTATTTGATTGTTGTATTAAGTCTTTGGATTTCAACTGTTTTGGCTTGGCTAATCTTGCCATGGTCTTTCACGAGACTGACCAACTGCGATTTACGTGCCGCGGTTGGCTGGGGTATCGGGTCCCCCAGTCAATCAGGCTTTGCAGATTTAGCGCCAGCAAGGAGGATCCTGATCACCGTCGGTTTGGAGTCGAAGGCTTTACTCTTTCGGTTTGGACCTTGACTTGGTTGTGCGTGTCGTTTTGGTTTTTGACCTTGTATGGGTCGAACTTGTTGTATTGGTTTTCGGTTTGTAAAGTGTTGTATTTTCTGTAGGTTAAGTTTGATTGTGGTTTCAAACTCTGGACAGGTTTTACAGGTTGTACAGGTTTTCCGTTGTGCTGCTTTTGATATATATATGGGTTATGTTTTGTAAATTTTTATTTCACCCGCCTTATAGTCCTTCGGGACTATGGCACTGTAGCACCACTGGCTCGGGGTGTTACATACGTTTCCCTCGCTTAGGAGGGATCTTCAGGAGCCTCAACCATGACGTTGCCCTCGTACAAGAGGGGTCTTCATTGAGCCACAAACACGACCACAACCGCACACTCAAGCATCACCCTAGATCAGTTTCACAAATACAGCGAAGAATTTGACACCCATACTAACGGAACCGTAATAGATAAACAAGGGTGGAAATTGATGTGAAAAAAGCGCATCAATTAGTCTTGCATTTGGTTGGACGAGAATAAAACATTAAATAGAGGTAGCTTAAGGGTGTAAATTGGGTATTCTATGGTTAAGTGTTATTATAGTAGTTAAAATGGGTTGGGTTGGAAAGACTACATGAGCCCGCCATCACGGCCCAAATGTGAGAGTCCATCCGGTGATTCAGTGAAATGGAAAATTGTTAAGAGTGTTTTGGGTGAAGGGGTAAACTGTTTCCATTTTCGTTCTTGTTTTCCTTTCGGCATCTGAGAGCGAGTGTAAAGAGATGTAGAATCTACTATATAACTACTAAACGCAAATATCGACTGAGCCACGTGGCGCTCCTAGAATGAGCCCGAATTTTACGCTGTTATGTGGCGTTACGGTATTGAATTGGACACGTGGCGGCCTGTGGTTTTTTTAGATTTATTTATTTTAAAAATTAAAAAATTATAGTAATAGAATCATACAATTACCAAACTAATATTATTTATAATAAAATCTTTCCAAAATATACAACAAAATATTTTGTAATATTTGATTATCTTTTCAAATATTGACCACGGAATATTCTGTAATATTTATTTATGCAAATTGTCTTTATGTGATGATTTGGTTTCCTTTAGATTTCATTCTTTTTCCACTAAAATCATATTGCCTCTCTCTATGTGTATTTTTGCTTGAATCAAGGCATCAATACTTTATTGCTTTAGGTCGATTTGTCAACATAAATTGTTCAATCCACAATTATGAATTTTTCCACTGAAATCATATTAGTTTCCTCCTTCTCGGAGTCCTTCGACATTGTTTTGGTTGTTTATGTGGTGGGAGAATGAATTGAGTGAGAAAGAAGAGTACAAGCTTAGACTCTGATCGTCATGGATTATTATATGCACTTGGAAGGAGAGAATAATACTAAAAGATTACAATTGTAACAAGAATGGTTACTAAAAGATCTTATAAGATTTTCACCAAAAAAAAAGATCTTATAAGATATTAGTAACGAGCTAATATCTCGACGTGGAAATTCCCAGTTATGTAACAACTTTTTTTCTTTTTATTCGGGGTGCAAAGTTGCCAAGTAACGTTGAAAATATTGGAAAGAAGACTTCTAAGATGATCTGGTACGGTTATAAATTTTGGTCATTTCAATTCACTTTGACTATTTGATTTTGGTTGAAATACATTATTTTCTAATTCTAAACTTTTGAATTTGAAAAAGTTCAAACCGGTCAATCTACTATATAATTACTAAAATCGAATATCCACTACGCTACGTGACGCCTTCAAAATGAACCCGAAAATTATGCTACCACATGTCGTCTGAAATACCCCAAATAAGTTGATAATGACAATTTGGTAAATTAATTAAGGTTTTGATTATAATAGGAGAAAATGGGAAATTTGGGGATAAATCCCTCAAAGTGTCGGTTGCCTCTTCCTCGCGTGAACCCCCGTTGAACAGCCAGCTCTCTTCTCCTTCTCCGGCGAATTCGCTCCCTCTCCGGTGCCAGCCGAGTTGTCTTCTCCGGCGAGCCGACTTGGACCGCGCCGCTGCTCCTCCTCCTCCTCCCATGTTGCTGCTGTCGTTCTGCTGTCCGTGCTACTGTTGCTGCGTTGTTGTTGTACTGCGGTTGCTGCGGTGGTTGTGCTGGTTGCCGCCGTCGCCTCCGGTGCCGAGGTGTTCTCCCCGGTGGCTACGTAGTGGTCGACGACAAGGTAAGCTTATGGGTTAAGGGTTAATTCGAATTTGGCTGAATTTTTGTGTGCGTTCGAATTGATATTGTGTTATTTCGAATTGATGTTGAGTGAGATCGAATTGATGTTGTTGTTCTTCGTGGGCAGTGGAAGAGGAAAGTGTGTGACCGTATTGTTGAATTTGAGCTTTGGTTGAATTGTGTGGGGTTTGCTTGATTGGAATTTTTAAGGAATGATTAGGGTTTGAATTTGGGGGTTTGTTCGTAGTGGATTTGTATGAGTTAATTAATGTCAGGGATTTGCTCGGATTGATTTCGCAGGTTCGTTCGAGTTGGTTGGAGATCTCTGAGGTCGTGGTTGTCGAGTTTGAGGCAAGATGATTCTTGCTAACCCTTCGTATATTTTTATTAAAGTACTTTTGTTCCTATCTTGATTCAGTAATTAATTTTACTCTTGTTTGAGTATGTGAATTCGGATTATTGCCTGCAGAGTTGCTTGGTTGAATATGTGTGTGTGCGTGTGTTAGTATTTGTCTCATATTGTGTTTGATTAAATGTTGACGTGGTAGTCAATTGTGACTAATTGTGATTGATTGTTGATTAACTTGATGGTGAAATTCCGTTATATGATATTAGTTATCGTGTGTTGTGTTTGATTGCGGGTTGATCGTGATAGGTGGTGGGTGGTTGGTGGATTGGTGATGGTTGGTTATGGAGCCGGGGTGAGGGTGTGACCTCATCCGACCGCATGAGGGTGTGACCTCCGTTGGTTAAGGCTAGGTTGGATGGTTGAAAGTCCCATCCAGTGGTGGGTTGGATTGGAGGTAGGATCGGAGTTTGGATCGGGTGTTGGATTGTGTGTGTTGCCAATTGTGTGTATTGACAGTTGTGTGTGTTGAATTGTGTGTGAATTGACATCTGTGTGTTGACAGTTGTGTGTGTTAGACTGTGGGTGTTGACATGTGTGTGTGTGCAGTTGTGTGTGTTGAATTGTGTGTGAATTGACATCTGTGTGTGTTGACAGTTGTGTGTGTTAGACGGTGGGCGTTGACATGTGTGTGTGTGCAGTTGTGTGTGTTGGTAGTTGTGTGTTGGTAGTTGTGTGTTGGATTGTGTGTGTGGACGTGTGTGTGTGTTGACACTTGTGTGTGTTGGCAGTTATGTGTTGGATTGTGTGTGTGGGTGGTTGTGTGCTCGGTTTTGGGTTGTGTGCTTGATTATTGGTTGTGTGCTTAGTTAATGGTTTTGTTTGCGGATATTGGTGGGGTGTTTGATTATTGTTTTTGTGTTAGACTTTGGTTGTCGGTTGGTTGTAGTTAGTAGTCGTTTGTTGATTGTTGTTAGTGGTGGTTGTGGGCTATTGTTGTCCATTGGTAGTGGTTGTTGGATCTTGGTGTGAATTGTTTGAGAAGGTTGGTTATGTGAATGTTTGTGAAGGTTGGTTTCCCATCTTGAGGGTGTGGGCCAATATGAGTTAGGTTGAGGTGTATGGGTTACGACCCATGTTAACGATCAGGCGGCACCGGAAGGGTGGCTGAGCTGGATTGTTGTTTTGTCATGTTTATTTAATGTGATGATTGTCTTGCTTGTGCTTATGTGTTCGTTGATGCGTAGGTTGGTTGAAATGTGTTAGTACAGTAGTGAGTTCGGTATGATTGGTTAGCCTTGGTTGTAAGTCAGTAGTAAGATGTGTATATGTTTCATAGGGTTGATGATTGAGGTATTAGTAATAGAGAGAAAGATTGATTGGATTGTTTTATTCGTTTATACTTGTGGTGATGTTGAGGTTGGATTGAACGAAGTTAGCATAGTGAAGGGTTGGATAAGAGTGGGTAATGAATGGTTATGTGATAGTGTGTGTATATGTTTTGATGTGCGGTTGAGATTGGCGGAATAGTGATATAGTTATTATATGATATATATATGTATATTTATTGTATGGCATGTTGTCGTTTGGTGTTAATTGGTTGTTGTGTTAAATCTCTGGATTTTAAACTGTTTTGGCTTGAGGAGTCTTGCCAGTCTTTCGCGAGACTGACCAACTTTGGTTTACGTGCCGCGGTTGGCTGGTGTATCGGGTCCACCAGTCAACCAGTCTTTGCAGGTTGGTAGCAACAAGCGGGTTCTGGATCACAGATTGGTCTTCACAGTTAAAGATTTAGTTTTGCATCGGATTTGAAAATATTGTATTCGCTTCCGTGTTTTGGATATATATATTGATGTATTTAAACTGGATGACAGGTTTAAGTATTGATTCAATCTTGAACAGGGATTATTGTTGATGATTTTTTTGTAATTGGAAGAGTTTTGGATTTCTTTTCTTTTAAAAACCGCCTTATAGTCCTTCGGGACTATGGCACTGTGACACCTCTGGCCCGGGGTGTTACAGAAATTGTTATCAGAGCATTTACGTTCTAAAATGTTTTTCAAAAGTTTGATGTGGAAGAGACCACTCGCTAAAATTGTGAAGCAATCGTGTGATCAGAAGACCCTTGTTGTTACGTATAGGTAAGTTTGTGTTTGATTAATTTTATATGTGATGCTTAATATTGTTGAGTAATTTTATGATGTGTTCCCTGGTAAGTGGGACGTGTTGGAGATTAATAAGGTAAGTGTGGGTGTGATAGAGGATGAAGTCGTTGGGCTTATCGTCAAGAGGTTGAGGCAGCTAGTCTGGTAGTTGATGATTCGGTATGAAGTTGTTGTGTGCTGCTGTTACTGTCAAGAATGAGACAGATAGATTGAGCACTTACAGAGATGATTGTATTCAGAGATGAAATCTTGATGGTGATGCATAGCGGTAAATTCTTGAGTATACTGATGAGTGCTAATCAGGGAGACTGTTATAGATGATTTTGATCAGACTGTTGATGTTGGAAGTAGTAAGAAACAGAGAACTCGGTCTGCATCTGAAAAAGTGGAATTTTACAACAATGGGTTCGGCTGAGTTGAGAAGTAGAATGCGCAGGTTACTACAGGCGGATTGTGGCAGGGTACGTAAGACTTAAGAATTTTGAATGGGACGGGAGAGGTAAGGAGAGAGTTTCGAAGAACTCAAGAAGTGTTTGATTAGTGCGTTAGTGTTGGTTTTATCGCTGGGAACATAAGGGTTTGTTATCTACAGCGATGTGTCTAAGCAAGGTTTGGGTTGCGTTTTAATGCATAATGAGAAGGTCATTGCATATGCTTTTCGTCATCTCAGATTGTATGAGAGAGAGTTGTACATGAGACAAAGATGGTGGCTAGGATTGATTAAGGATTGTGATGTAGATATTGTTTATCATTGAGAAGGGGCTAATGAGATAGTTGATGCTTTGAGTAAGAAGTGGACTCTCGAGCATGTGGTTGCTTGTCTGACAGTTCGGCCGGGATTGCAACAAGAGTTGGTGAATGGTGAAAGTGAAATTGGTTCGGGAAGGAACAGACGTAGCTGAATGTGATGGAATATTGAGTGAGATATGCAGTGAGATTGCTCAGGGAAGAGTGCCCAGATTCCTTGTTCAGGAGGATGAAATATTGTGATTTCAGAATCAGTTACGTGTGTCAGCTGATAAAGAGATTAGAGAGTTGATTCTCAAGGAAGGTTATTTTTCGGCAAGTCCTGTATATTCTGGAATCGGTTATGCGACGCAGTTATCCGAACTTGTTTGACTCTAGTTTCGAGGACGAAACTATTATAAGGGGGGGAGAATGAAATACCCCAAATAAGTTGATAATGGCAATTTGGTAAATTAATTAAGGTTTTGATTATAATAGGAGAAAATGGGAAATTTGGGGATATATCCCTCAAAGTGCCGGTTGCCTCTTCCTCGCGTGAACTCCCGCTGAACAGCCAGCTCCCTTCTCCTTCTCCGGCGAATTCGCTCCCTCTCCGGTGCCAGCCGAGTTGTCTTCTCCGGCGAGCCGACTTGGACCTCGCCGTTGCTCCTCCTCCTCCTCCCCTGCTGTTGTTGTCGTTCTGCTGTCCATGCTACTGTTGTTGCGCTATTGTTGTGCTGCGGTTGCTGCGGTGGTTGTGATGGTTGCCGCTGATAACAGGTTTTTGTCGTTCTAAAAACTGCTATGCAAAATATATCCAAACAAACCTTAAACCGTAGTCCTAGGTAAGTACAGGTCGAATCCACAGGGAGGCGGATTCTATCTTAGTATGCAATTTATATGTCAATCCAAAGTAACCAAAGGAGGGTTTTGTTTGTTTAAGTAATCTAAACATGCAAAAGTAAACAAGCGAAAGAGTTGTGAAATCAGTGATGGAAAAAGCACTTAGTCAAACAACATCCACTATTCATATGACAAGTTGATCATAGATACTCATTCAAAATCTCATGCAATGGAAATTCCAATTCCTTTTCAGATATAACTAATAGCACAACCAGATACTATTAGCACTAACTAATTAAACAACCCTGAAACTATCAAGATTCAGTTCAACAGCGGCGTTACGGATAGGAATATAGTTGGATACAATTCTAGCATAAAACAACCAGCTTTTATCCTAGAATGTAAATCAATTCTCTTCTGCATAAGACTAGCACAACCAGATACTAGTACGATGCAGTTGCTACTCTGAAATAGATATGCTCAACCAATAACAATCTAAATCTAGCAATCAATCAATACCAACAAACCCTAGATGCGTCCAAATAGAGATTATCAATATCAATCATAAACAACTTAAGCAAGAGAAAGATAAAAACCATGCAATAGATAAGGAACGAGAATCTCACAACTTAATCAAAACGAAAGCTTCAGCGTCTGACTAAGCCAAGGAGGCTTAGTTCTTCATAACGAATACGTAGAAACTAATTAGGGTTGGAGAGAGAGTTGACGATTGGCAAACAAGCCTTTTCTCTACCCTAAAATACTAAAGGGAATAATATCTAAATTAACCTAAAACGAAATAATAAAATAATACTAATTAAGCAAACTAAAACAGGGAAATTAATCCCGTTCTCGGCCTTGAATTCTCGCGAGCAAGACCGCTCCAATTGCAACAGCTCAACACGGCCCAATCACTCTCGCTCGGCCCATCCAATTCAAGCAGTAATTCTCCAAATGCTCGGCTGATGTCACGGCGACATCATCCGTCCAAATCTTTCGCTTCAATTGCCACTGCTTCACGCGTCTTCAGCTTGTACGTGGGCTGGGCTCCTTCAATTGGGCCTTTCTCATCATGCTTCTCATCCATGGGCCGAGCTCCACATCATTCCAGCAAATCATACTCGCCCATGTCACCATGACGTCACCCCCCGCTGTTCTCTTTCCGCTTCAGCTCTCCGCTTTCCTTCACGCGGCATTTCACGTGGGCCACGCCTTCAATTGGGCCTTTTCCTCTTCACGGGCCTAATTTCATCCAATTCGGCCCATCAATCACGTGGCTTTTAATTAATTACCAAACTTCGCCCCCACACGCCATGCACATGAATGTGTCTAAATCTACCCGAATGGCACCAATAAATCCTCTAATGACTCTTACTTAAGCCCTACAAAGTAGTGCTTATCAGCCGCCGTCGCCTCCGGTGCCGAGGTGTTCTCCCCGGTGGCTACGTAGTGGTCGACGACAAGGTAAGCTTATGGGTTAAGGGTTAATTCGAATTTGGCTGAATTTTTGTGTCCGTTCGAATTGATATTGTGTTATTTCGAATTGATGTTGAGTGAGATCGAATTGATGTTGTTGTTCTTCGTGGGCAGTGGAAGAGGAAAGTGTGTGACCGTATTGTTGAATTTGAGCTTTGGTTGAATTGTGTGGGGTTTGCTTGATTGGAATTTTTAAGGAATGATTAGGGTTTGAATTTGGGGGTTTGTTCGTAGTGGATTTGTATGAGTTAATTAATGCCAGGGATTTGCTCGGATTGATTTCGCAGGTTCGTTCGAGTTGGTTGGAGATCTCTGAGGTTGTGGTTGTCGAGTTTGAGGCAAGATGATTCTTGCTATTATTAAAGTACTTTTGTTCCTATCTTGATTCAGTAATTAATTTTACTCTTGTTTGAGTATGTGAATTCGGATTATTGCCTGCAGAGTTGCTTGGTTGAATATGTGTGTGTGCGTGTGTTAGTATTTGTCTCGTATTGTGTTTGATTAAATGTTGACGTGGTAGTCAATTGTGACTAATTGTGATTGATTGTTGATTAACTTGATGGTGAAATTCCGTTATATGATATTAGTTATCGTGTGTTGTGTTTGATTGCGGGTTGATCGTGATAGGTGGTGGGTGGTTGGTGGATTGGTGATGGTTGGTTATGGAGCCGGGGTGAGGGTGTGACCTCATCCGACCGCGTGAGGGTGTGACCTCCGTTGGTTAAGGCTAGGTTGGATGGTTGAAAGTCTCATCCGGTGGTGGGTGGTTGGTGGATTGGTGATGGTTGGTTATGGAGTCGGGGTGAGGGTGTGACCTCATCCGGCCGCGTGAGGGTGTGACCTCCGTTGGTTAAGGCTAGGTTGGATGGTTGAAAGTCCCATCCGGTGGTGGGTTGGATTGGAGGTAGGATCGGAGTTTGGATCGGGTGTTGGATTGTGTGTGTTGCCAATTATGTGTATTGACAGTTGTGTGTGTTGAATTGTGTGAATTGACATCTGTGTGTGTTGACAGTTGTGTGTGTTAGACTGTGGGTGTTGACATGTGTGTGTGTGCAGTTGTGTGTGTTGAATTGTGTGTGAATTGACATCTGTGTGTGTTGACAATTGTGTGTGTTAGACTGTGGGCGTTGACATGTGTGTGTGTGTGCAGTTGTGTGTGTTGACACTTGTGTGTGTTGGTAGTTGTGTGTTGGATTGTGTGTGTGGACGTGTGTGTGTGTTGACACTTGTGTGTGTTGGCAGTTATGTGTTGGATTGTGTGTGTGGGTGGTTGTGTGCTCGGTTTTGGGTTGTGTGCTTGATTATTGGTTGTGTGCTTAGTTAATGGTTTTGTTTGCGGATATTGGTGGGGTGTTTGATTATTGTTTTTGTGTTAGACTTTGGTTGTCGGTTGGTTGTAGTTAGTAGTCGTTTGTTGATTGTTGTTAGTGGTGGTTGTGGGCTATTGTTGTCCATTGGTAGTGGTTGTTGGATCTTGGTGTGAATTGTTTGAGAAGGTTGGTTATGTGGATGTTTGTGAAGGTTGGTTTCCCATCTTGAGGGTGTGGGCCAATATGAGTTAGGTTGAGGTGTATGGGTTACGACCCATGTTAACGATCAGGCGGCACCGAAAGGGTGGCTGGGCTGGATTGTTGTTTTGTCATGTTTATTTAATGTGATGATTGTCTTGCTTGTGCTTATGTGTTCGTTGATGCGTAGGTTGGTTGGAATGTGTTAGTACAGTAGTGAGTTTGGTATGATTGGTTAGCCTTGGTTGTAAGTCAGTAGTAAGATGTGTATATGTTTCATAGGGTTGATGATTGAGGTATTAGTAATAGAGAGAAAGATTGATTGGATTGTTTTATTCGTTTATACTTGTGGTGATGTTGAGGTTGGATTGAACGAAGTTAGCATAGTGAAGGGTTGGATAAGAGTGGATAATGAATGGTTATGTGATAGTGTGTGTATATGTTTTGATGTGCGGTTGAGATTGGCGGAATAGTGATATAGTTATTATATGATATATATATATATGTATATTTATTGTGTGGCATGTTGTCGTTTGGTGTTAATTGGTTGTTGTGTTAAATCTCTGGATTTTAAACTGTTTTGGCTTGAGGAGTCTTGCCAGTCTTTCGCGAGACTGACCAACTTCGGTTTACGTGCCGTGGTTGGCTGGTGTATCGGGTCCACCAGTCAACCGGTCTTTGCAGGTTGGTAGCAACAAGCGGGTTCTGGATCACAGATTGGTCTTCACAGTTAAAGATTTAGTTTTGCATCGGATTTGAAAATGTTGTATTCGCTTCCGTGTTTTGGATATATATATTGATGTATTTAAATTGGATGACAGGTTTAAGTATTGATTCAATCTTGAACAGGGATTATTGTTGATGATTTTTTTTGTAATTGGAAGAGTTTTGGATTTCTTTTCTTTTAAAAACCGTCTTATAGTCCTTCGGGACTATGGCACTGTGACACCTCTGGCCCGGGGTGTTACATCGTCACGGTATTGAATTTGACACGTGGCAACCTGTGATTTTTTAGATTTATTTTTAAAAAAAATATGTGGTATCCTACACTTACCATAAATAAAACATAAGTCATAATATTTTATAATATTTTATTTTCGAAAATTATTATATTCCCACATTATTCTTGACAAGATATTTCTACAGTGCAGTAAATATGATTTTGCAGAACGTGTAAGATCGATTATTGGCATAAAATAATTCAGCAAGATTTCTCACAACTATTATTTAATAAATAATACTAAAGTAAAATAACAAACGGGCATACTATATGATTATTTGCCAAAAAATTGAACATGTAGATCACATACAAAATCATAAGTTTTTTTCCTTTCGGACATACTATATGATTATTTGCGTGTTTTGATATGTTATAATCATAAGTTTATAAACATGCATGTTGTTAATATGGATAGCAGGCTATAGATACTTAATAATTCAGATGTATATTTGGTATAGTTATTGGAAGCAAATATTATCCAAGTTTAAGAATTATGCTTAATTGATAATTGATATACAATTAATTTATCTTATCAAAAACCATCATTTTCTCCCTTTTACTTTTTTCTTTCTAATTCTTTTGGATTACTCTTCCTATTTCTTGATCTTACCGAAATTTTGCTAGGCAATGGTCAAGACACACAATTAGTATAATTGTCAAATAAATTTTAGAAATTAAGGATCATAAATCGTTATATCTATTACTTTCAAATAATCAATTTTAAAAACAAACATAAAATTCTTTCATGCGTCAGATCATCTTTTAAAACTTCTATCATTACTAAGAAATATTTTAGATGCAAATATTATTTTTGAAATGCTTTAACATCTTTAAAAATAATAATTATTATTACAACAAAAATAATAATAATATGCTTAAATTTTAAAATAAATAATACTTATTTTCTTGATAACAATTGTAAAAATTGTTATTCTCATAAAATATTACAAATATAATTCTTTATCTATTTTAACTTTAATATAGTTAAAAATGTTATCAAATATCTTTCCTTATCTATGTTAATCTATAATGGTTGATTCATATATTCCTAAAATTTATATAACCTAGATAATTGAATACTTAAATTTTAATATAATCCACCATATATAATTCATAACATCACATTTTTAAATACACAAATATTTATGATAAGATTTTCATTATAGTAACCAAATAATCTAAAAATTAAATTATAATGATCTTGACCTTTTTCTTAATTATAAATATCAAGCTGGACAATTTTCAACTAGATGATATTATAATGCAATGATATTTACTTGATTTAAATAGAAGTTTGGCATGATATGATTTAAAAAGGGAAATATAAATCTAGACTTAGTAAAAAAAAATCACAACTGATTTGTTTTCAATTTTAGAATAATTTTATCCTCAAAATATAAAGAAATTTGTTAAGAAGGAAAATGAGAGTTAAAAATATATAAGTTTTTAGAAAAAAAAATATTATTGGCGTGTCAAAATATTATTGGCGTATTTTCAGAGGGAAATATAGTCTTAGGATGTTCAGATTATGTAATTATATAGTGGATTGAACTTAATTAGAAAATTTTGGAGATATTTTGTTGTGCTCATTTATTATTTGGTATATACGATTAGTTTATATGACATTATTGATATCATGATTTATTTATTTTATTGTTATAAAAATGATGGTTTTATGTTCACTTGATAATATTAAGTAAATATAACTTGTAGAATCGGAAAAAAAAACGAAACTCAGAAATTAAAAATTGATAGTCAAACGTTTGCCTATATACCTTTACTGATAAACTTTTTTTGTTGCAAATCTACTATATATATATACTAAAGCAGAATACCCACTGTGTCACGTGGCGCGCCCAAAATGAGATCGAATTTTACGTTGTCCCATGGCATCACGGTATTGAATTGGACATGTGGCAGCCTATGGTTTTTTAGATATATTTTAAAAATAAAAAAATCTGCAGTAATAGAATCTACACTTGCCATACGAATATTATTTACAATAAAATCTTTCCAAAATGCACAACAAAATATTATGTAATACTTGATTATATTTTCCAATATTGACTACAGAATATTATATAATATTTGTTTATGCACTATACGAAAATAGATCTGTAATATTTTTTAACATTAATTCTTTCCAAAACGGACCACCAAAAATCTTTTTTAATTCGTCTTTTTAGGCGTTTGATTTTGTTACTCAATAGTCAATTGACGTTTTATCCAAGTACACACAAATTAAAAATAATTTGTTATTTCTTTAAACGCATCCATTAAGCAATAAATCCAGATGCACTTAAATTTGTATTAAATTCAATTTGGAAGATATCAGATCAGACGCGTACACATATTGTTCCTCATTAATTAAAGAAGAGTATTAAACGCATCCATTAAGCAATAAATCCAGATGCACTTATGTATAAGATTATTCTATTTTCAAAACTAAACATCTCAATCAAAAGCATATAGTTTATATATATTTTTATATTTCCATAATTAAAAATACTAAATAATAAAGGCAGAAAATTCTAGGCACCACCATTAAGTAGTTTAATGAGGGATTATCACTACATTTGGAAATATGTAATGGATAATATATCAATTTAGTTACCATGAAAATATGTTTCTGTGAATGTATTTTAACATTTCGGAAATATAAGACTAGGATCTGGAATTTAGAGTCGCTAAAAGTAAACTTTATACAAAACAAATGTAAAAACGTGCTATAAGTATAATAGTTTATGATCATGTCAATATATTTTATGAAACATATTATTGGTATGCATAATATTTTTTTTTAGTCGTTCAAAGCGCGAAGTTTAATCTACTAAACCAAAACCTTATGTGTTGTCACCACGTTTGATTTGCCTACATGTCATCACTCATCTAACCATCATCCACTACATCATCCAACTATTAGGAACAAATAAAAATGGATTATTAACTAAAAGAGTTGCAAAAAGTTTCGAAAAGATACGAAAAACATATAAAATTATTTTCCATGTATAGAATAAGATAAGTTTTGATTATAGTAAGTAATCACAATCAATAAGATAAGTTTTTATTATAGAATCTCAATTTCTATGCGTAGAGAGTTTTTAACCTTATATTTTCCCAAGTAATCTTGAATAGATTAAAAAGTCTATTTTCCATATATCTTATTTGATGTTGTAAGTGAATATATAATCTTGCTATATCATCTTAAAAGACTTATTGTTTTTACAAATCTTCTCTATATTTTTTCTACATATTGAAGCTATACAATTTTTTTACGATCAAGTCCACAAATTGCTTGAAACCGTAGATTTCTATCAAGAATATATAAAATATTATTGAAGAGATTCTCTCGGAGTCGATTAAGATAAATCCAGTGTTTATGTTGTAGTAGTTTACTTATCAATTTCCATAACTAATGTATTTTGTAGAGTCTAATGAAAGTCATTTAAATTCAATTTATATGAACTAAAGAGCATATAGTATGTTGTATTTATCAATTGCATTGTTTATATATGTATTATATTATATTATGATATATATATATATATGCTCTTTCATAATGTATTTTTATGTTCAAATGACACTCTATAAAATAAATAACCCACTTTAACATAATTGTAAACCAAATTTCATATGGGCCTAATCTTCACAACATGTTTGTTAAATATAATTTATCATTATTAATATTATTGTTTAAAGTACTTATTGGTCGTAATTAATATAGTTTGATCATCTTCACAAGTTAGGGTTTGGTTAACTTTACAACTTAAGTTCAAGTACAAAATTACTTGAATTGATTTGTGATGTCAAACTTATTATATGGGATGATCTCCGATGACAAATAGATTATATTTTGAAGCATTAGACATGACTTTAAAATATATTCTATGGGCTACAAATCCCCTTAGTTCAGTGCAACCTTTTGGAGAGAATCGTAGTATTTGGTGGAGACTTTAGGCAAATCCTACCCGTTATCACAAAAGGAAGCAAGTAAGATATTATTTTTGCCACCATTAATTTCTCTTATTTATAGGAATATTGAAAATTTCTTAATTTGACAAGAAACACGAGGATTCAATAAGTTACATCTGATTATGATATCTAAGAAGCAAAGAAATTTTCTAAAAGGGTATTGAGCATCGGATATTGTACTATAGGTGGTGACAAGATGGAGAAGCACAAATACAAATTCCTGATGAACTATTGGTGAATGATTATGACTTAGATATGATTCCAGTAATTATTAAGTTTATTTATCCCTATCTTTTGGACAATCAATTTTCTCCAAAATACTTTGAAGAACGAGCAATTTTTGCACCAACACATGAAGAGATAGATAAAGTTAATAACTATATATTATCTTTGTTACCAGGTAATGAGAAAGTGTATCTCAGTTCGGATAGTCTTTGCAAGACAGGTTTTATTGCAGATAATGATGCAAGTGTTTATACTTTTGACTACTTGAAAAGTATTAGATGTTTTGGTGTCCCAAATCATGTATTGAAAACTAAGGTTAAGATCCCTATTATGTTGCTTTGAAATATTGATCAGTCTTCAAGTTTATGCAATGGGACAAGATTGATAACCACGCAGCTCGACAATCATGTCATACAAGGAAGAATTATTTTAATTACAATATTAGACATATAGTTTTGAATCCTCGCATGCTCATTTCACAATCAGACACTTCATACTCGTTCAAGTTTCAACGAAGACAATTTCTCTTGAGTGTCTGTTTTGCTATGACGATAAACAATAGCCATGGCCAATCTCTTACAAAAGTCGGTTTGTATCTTTCTCGCTTTGTTTTCACTCATGGTCAGTTTTATGTTGCATCACTCACGATCAGTTTTATGTTGCATCATGAAGAGTTACTAGCTAGCAAGAAATGTTTGAAGATTTTGATATGGGACAAAAACAAAAAAAAAGATTTAATACTACTACCAGTGTAGTATGCAACGAAGTTTTCATTATTTGTAGCAATTTTGAACATCTTACGAGATTTTATGTTTAGGGTTTTATTTTCATGTATTAGATAAACATTTTGATTATGCTTTATCGTTTTAGTAGTATAGATGTTAGGGATGTGACAATCCACGTTTCAAAACTATTTAGCCAATTTTACTATTAATAAAATTATGGAGAGTTTTGTCCCTCTTTCGATAATGTATTTTGTTAATCTATTCAATATTTTGTATTCCATTAGTACTTTTTTACACTAGCATTCATCTACTTTTATAATAGTCACTACCTATATATTTCTATATTAATTAAATATATAATTTTTATATACTATATTTTTTAAATGTAAGAAAAAAATAAACAAATCCCGTGCAAGACACGGGTACTATACTAGTTTAAATTTCTATTTATTTATTGTTTTGTAATACGCATATGCAGTACGCATCAAATATGTACTACATATTCTATTATTTAGGCCCTTACTTTTCGGCGCATAGACAATTTTGCCTTTCAGCGCATAGGCTCGCGCGTAACGTGGGGATAGGCTTCCCACATTACGCGCGGGAGTAGACCTTTTCAAGCTCCACACGTTACGTGTGGAGCTGTCCTACACGTTACGTGAGAAGACACTCCACACGTAACGTGTGGAGTCAACCAGGCTTTAAAAGCCAAATTTCTCTCATTCGTCTTCATTACCCTAACTCCCTTCTTCCCTTCCCGCATAACGCGTCTCGTGGATCTCCTCGTTACGAAGCAACGAACTCCGCCCGTTACGTTGAATCAAGATCTTTGAAAGGTTAGTTAGTAGAAATTGTTGTTTGGTTATTTTTTGTTAATTTTGAAGTTTTTTGTTGGATATTGTAGATCCATATTGTAGATCTATGTTGTGTAGATGTTTTTGATGGTGTTGTTGATTTTTTCTTTAATTTTGAAGTATTTTTTTGTATGAAATGGTGAAAATTTGTTAGATTTGTATAAAAGGTGTTGAGGATTTATGTTGAATTTTTGTGAAAATATGCAAATGGAAGTGATAGTGTTGGTGGATTTGTTAAAATAGTGTGATTTCTATTGAATTTATTGTATTATTTGATGAAAATAATTTTCGCCGGAATCTGGAAATTTCGCCGGAGAAGACGACGGAATGTCACAGCCGGCAGTAGAAAACTGCAAATTCACACGTTACGTGGGAAACGTTTCCCCACGTAACGTGTAAAGCCATATCACACGTAATGTGTGAATTTGCAGTTTTTGCTGCAGATGTCATCACCCGTTACGTATGGGATGTCTCCACACGTAACGTGTGGATTTGCAATTCTGGCTTGCAAATTCGCCGACATTTGGGTGCCATTCCGGCGACTCGCCGGCGTAGTATTTATCCAGAATACATAATACATAATATATTATTTTGATTAAAATGTGTGGATATATAACCGCAGATGGAGCCTGGTGAAAGAATCGCACGTAGGAGGCGCCGCAACCTTGTCCGCGAACAGTCGTTTAGGACTGAAGAAGAGGTGACAAGGACGGAGAGAAGGCAACGTAGGAATGTATGCTACCGGGATGATGAGACTGGCGCCTATCAGACGGGAGCCGGTAGCAGTAGTGGGGCTGCGGGCATGATTTCCGCTCAGAGCTTAATGGCGGTGCCTTCGTTTCCTAGAGATAGGGCATATTCTGAGCCTCAATTCTACCCGGACTACCGAGAGCCCGCTGCGTGGTTATTCTAATACAATAGATCAGAATAACTACTACGGGCCAACTTTTAGTCCGCCGATACTACCGCCGCATGTGAGCCCTCACCACAGCCCGAACGCTCCCTATCATCAGCCTATGGTAAATACATTTAGTATAACATGAATTTGTTTAAAACTTGTAATTACTTTTGATTTATTTAATAAATGTAGGATCAGGCCAATACATGGGGGACTCAGGACCAGGCCAGCAATGCCTGGATGCCAAGAGATGACACTTCGTACGTGGACGAGGAGCCTTAGGAAGCCTCTTCTTCGCGGGCAAAACCGCCCCGATCAAAGAAGAATTGGAGATATGATCCTGAATTGCAGGTGAGCGTTCTTGGAGGTCCGGAGAGCCCTAAACTCCTCAAGAGTTTTGTCAACCACGTGGCGTACCTCCTGTACCAGCGCATTGTAAGTTGCATGAAATTTTATTTCTTGTAATTCTTAATCTTATTACAAATAAGTCCAATGGATTTTTTAAATATGTTCATATGTTGTTATATATATATATATATATATAGTCGGTGCCACCGTTGAGGTTCCAGCAGCGAGGCAAGCAGTTACGCTCATGGCGTATCACACCGAATGCCGAGTGGGGTAGCATAGCGTCTGCGTCCGGGCTATGTCATCTACCGGACATCATGCACGAGCATGTGGATGAGACGCTGATTGGTGCCTTCGTCGAGCGTTGGCAACCAGAGACCAACTCATTCCACATGCCATGGGGAGAGATGACTATAACTCTCCATGATGTGCGGATGATCCTTCTGCTGAACATACAAGGGCAAGACATGGGTCCCCCACAGAAATGGCATGAGCAACTGGGCCCCAATGATTTGAAAAAGGCGTTGGTGGAGCAGGCACAGGAGTTTTTTGAGCTGCAGGGTGATGATGTCGTCGCCGGTACCGTGACAGCGAGAGAGTTTAAGGCTCATTGCCATGATTTGACTGACGAGACGCATGCGGCTGGGTTCTTGCTGTACTTGGTGGGGTCTTGTCTCTTTCCTGACAAGTCTCAACATAAATTGCCCGTTTATTATACTCCGTTCGTGGCTGATCCCTCGTCAACCAAGAACTATGCCTGGGGTACCGGTGTTCTTGCCCACGTGTACCGAAGCTTGGGCGAGTGCACAAGGAAAGAGGCACGACTCATGTCCACATGTTTCACTCTAATCCAGGTATAAATTTTCTTGTATAAAAACATATGTAGTTTTGTTATAGATGTATATTTGTTATTTACTCAATTGACTTACATATATATGTTTTGTAGGCATGGATATATCAATACTTCCCCATGTTTAGACCTGCACAGAGTGTATACTGGGACTGCCAATAGCCGATCCCATACGCCCATCGATGGGACATGTCACAGCCACCTAACCGGATCAGAAATTATAGGGAGGAGCTGGATGGGATGCATGTTGAGAGTGTAAGTGCATATACGGTCCTTATCTAGTATGTTAAAATATGAAATTATATGCATGATTAGTTGTTTAAAATTCAATATGTTTAGGTTGAGTGGATGCCATATGGCCCGATTGACTTCAACGACGGGATGTTTGCTTCATCGTGATTCCATGGAGTCATATCCTGTTTGTGGGTCACCGAGCCTTACATGCCGGATCGAGCAACTAGGCAGTTTGGGCGTGCACAACAGTGTCCAAGACCGACGATTGTGCCAATTAGGGCATGGAGGGGCACGAAGATTAGCAGCTACACGGTGGAATACGATAGAGCCCAATTTGTATGGGATGCCCGCAATCAACATTCCATTAGCCTACAAGCTATGGGCCCTCTAGTCGTTCAACCCCACCAGTGTAGCGGTGATTACATGCAGTGGTACCTCCAGCATACACATCCATTCATCATCCCTACAGAGGGTGATCACGCTCAACAGCAGGTAAGAAATTGAATAATTATATCTTGTTTAATTTCGTGTACAAACTATTTATTAATCGTATCCACTTATTTTGTGTGCAGTGCATCGAGGGTTGCTACGGACGTCTGAATCCATATCGCGATCACAAATGTGAAGACGTAGCCGAGGCGGTACGGCGATCATTGGAGCAAATGTATCCCTTCCTTCCGAACCATTAAACTTTGCATTAGGGCAATAATGAATGTTATGACTTCTATTTGATTGTTTGTTATGATTTGGATTATGGTAACAATGAATGTTATAACTTTGGATTAAGATGTCGTCATTTTGTATTGTGTATGAGACCGTATTTTAATTCAGGTGAAGCTAACGAACTAGATGACGTAATTATGTTTCAATTTTACAGAAGACAAAGAAACCGACACAAATCACATTCTGGTAAAGCGCACGGTTTGTGATAAACCGTGTGCTTAACCGTGTCATTTTACAGAAGGGGCAAAACAGCCAGAAATAAACAGTAGATCATCACGTAACGTGTGGAACAGCACCCCACGTAATGTGTGGTCGGTGTCCACATGTTACGGGTAATGGCACGGTTTGTTACAAACCGTGCGCTTTATCAGAATGGTATTTCTGGCGGTTTCTGTGCCTTCTGTAAAATTGAAACTTGTGAAAATTAAGAAAAATTGAACCTATACATATGTACAATGAACATGTGTCTTGGTATGAGGGAAACATGTGTCTTGGTATTTCATCAACAGCTCATAAATACAACGAATATGTGTCGATATACATCAAAGTCATTGCATTATACATATGTCTTAACATTCAATAGTTTCAACTTTCTTCTTTCCTCTTTGCTTCTTTGGGGCGACTGCTTGGTACTCCATCAATCGATCATGGATTTGATCTACCAAATCACCCACAGACGGGTCATGATTTCTCACCCACGGCCCGTAAAGGTACGGCAATGGCGAGGTTTCGGCAAGGCCAATCTACATGAAAGTCAATGCATCATACATATGTTTTAATATAAGATAGTTTCAACTTATTTGATTGTAGTAACGTACCGCAATTAAATGTTGCTCTTTCTCGACATGGCAAATGCATATCGTCTTCAGCTTCTCGCCAACAGCTTGGTCCGGCTTTGCCCTCATAGGCATGTATGTCGTTCCCACACCAGCACCGACGGAGACGAACATACAGTTGAATGCAGTTGCCACCAAACATCCCATATCCGGGAGGTCCAACCACGTCTCCCATGGGGCATGCCTGTTTTGCGAAGGAAACCATGCAAACTTCGCCTCTATTGCCTCAAGTGTCATCGTAGACATCCAAATTGGCGCGAATAACTCAGACTCTTGTTTCAACATAGCGATCATGGTACGTCGAACCAAAGCCCACTGCTCCTGCCCTAAACCCAGACCATGCGCAATTGCTCTGTACCCGCAGTTTCCATCACCCACTATTTCCCATTGTCCTCCCACGTGTGGTTTCATACACTTGGGAAACTGGAGAATATATCGCTTAGGGTTATTGATCAATGATGTGTGACCCGAAGGCATAGTTGAAGCGTCCTTTGGTGGTCTTCCTTTTTGCTTCTTCGGAGGTGTTCCCTCCATCTGTTGGTCAGTGTACTCCCATGCTGGCGGTTGTCTTTTGGTGGGAATGTTTAGAGCTCCTTGAGGCCGACCCTTATGCCTAACTTTAGCTGGCTCTTGCAGAGTAGACCGCTCTGGATGTGTTATACTTGTTAGTACAGAGACAGCTCTGTGTTGATCATGCACTGGCAATGTGGGGAAGACGCTTGCAGCAAATTCTTCAAGCAACGACCTATTCACTCTACGTTCTGTGGCTTCTTCTTCTTCTGACCGCACTTCTGACAAGGTCAATTGCCTCCAGAACGGATGCAATAAGCTAGGTTCAATTCGTTCATGGTTCATCACATTTTGCGCCATGTCATGCACGCAAAGCAAGCCATCTCTGACCCTCATCTGGCATCTGCATATAGTGTTCCATAATGGAGCTTCGCCTTTCTTGTATTCCTCAATCAACCGAGCTAGTGCAATCACAGAGACCTTATAGTGCAGCTTGTAGAAAAGATGTGCGTTTGTTATCAGCATAAATCTCTTTTCTATGCTCTCATTCAATGTCCCCCTTATCTCACCAATATGAGTGCGCAACCGTGCATCATATTGATCGAATACGGTGCAAAGGTTGCCATCATTGCTAGTGAAGAAGCTTTTAAGACTGGAATGAGCCCCTTCAACCTTGTATTACAATCAAGAATCTGAAATCAGTATGTTGTTGTAAAAGTCTATGTTCAAATAACCAGTTAAATTTAAAAACATAATGCACAAACCTGTTAGTTGTGGTAGTTCCGAGAGTGAACACTGTATCTATCCATACTGAGACGATTCTTTCCTTGTACGGGTCAAGCCAGTTTTTTTGTACAGACTGGAGACATTTTGGATATTTCCTCCAGTCTTGTTGAATCTTCTTTAGTGTTGCTTCATACCTTTCTATGGTTGTTTCCTTGAAGAGTTTCATGCAGTCGTTGGAAAACCTTGTGCCCCTAAACTTGTCCATGGCCTTCTTCCCGAAGTCTTCAATATTCTTCCTCACATGCCGCTTACATAGAAGGAATTTTGCTTCTGGAAACTGCTTTTCTAAGGCGTTCATCAACGCCTTCTCCCGATCAGTGACCAAACATGTGGGTGTTCGTTGCACCTTGACAAACATTTTTGAAAGTTGTTCTATGGCCCACTTGTAACTCTCTTCGTCGTCATGCTCTAGAAACGCCCCGACAATATTGTAGTTTTTTCAAACAGATGTGATGCCGACAATTTCAAGGAAGGGCAAATTGTAACTACACACATAATGATATGTTATGTGTGTTACTAACCTGTTAGTTGCGTATGTAGAGTCCAGCAACACAATGTATGGAAATGCCTTCAGCAGCGACAACTGGTCCGGGCTTGTGAAGAAGATATATGTTATCTTGTTGGTCTCCTTATTGAATCTATGCTCCACGAAGTATCCCTTCTCATTGCACTCATAGAAGAACTGTTGCACAACTGTTCATCCTTCCATGCCCTTCTTTCGTATCTCATGCATGATGTTGTACACTTGCTTCATCTTGGTCAAGTTTCCTGGGGACGACCTGATTGTAGTATGAATCTTTTGAGGTTTGTAATGATTGACTGTCATCACCCTAATAATCTCCTTCTCTTCAGCGTTTGGTCGCCCAACTAATGCATGACCATACAAATTCTCTTTTATCACATGATTGTGAGTTCCATGTTGTACACTAATCTTCCATGATCCCTTCGGCCCTTCTTTCAGCCTCAATATGAATGGACACCCACACTTCTTCGACCTTGTGATGTCTCTCACTTGGTCAGCTTGTTTAGGCACGTTTTGTCCATGCCTATCGCACGGTAACCAAGTCCCCCCAAGGGCTGTAGACGTGGAAGGTTTATTCCTCCACTTTATGATGCAAAAGTTGTGACACATAGCAGTCTCTCGTGCCCACATAAATGCTTCTTCTCTGGACTCCCAGATTTGGTCAATTGTGAAGAACTTTGAATAATCAGCAGAGACGAAAACATCCTCTTCTGGTGGTACACTAAACTGAGGCTGTGTGTGTAGGGATGGAAAGCAAAATTGTGGGTTAGCATAAGCCGAATTCTTAGTCTCTCCATGAGATAAAGATGCTTCTAGAGGCGGAACACTATAGTCAAACGATCCAAGTGAGAAGGATGGTATCTCATCTGGTGTTTTACACTCAGATGGTGTGTTCCATTCCGGCAACGGTTGATGAGGTGTTTCCCAACCAGAAAATGATTTTTGTGAGGTGCTCCAGTCATCGAGGGGAATATTGTTTAACCCCTCGTACAAATAATAGTTTGTCTGTATACACATGGAATCATCTCATCAAGTAGTGAACTAATTATCAACTATGAAACCATAATTCCCTTTAAGAAAGCAAATTCTACTAAATGGCACGGTTTGTGACAACCCGTGCATTAAACCGTGTCATTTTACAGAAGGCACATAAATCGCCATTGTAATATCCCTCATTTTATAAGGATATTTTGGAATTTTTACAACTCCTGTATTACAAGTCGGATTAATTTTAGAGAGGTTCGGACATTCTGTAAATTGTTTGATCTCTGTAATATTTTTCTGAGTAATATAAAATACAGTTGACGTATGTTCAAGGTTAAATAGTCGTTCGTGTACGAATATATTTAACCCGGAGTTAAGATATTTAACCCAAGATTTAAAACGGACAAGAGGGTGAAAAATGGCCTTGACCGCACCCCGCGGTCAAGTGGCCGCACCCGCGGTGAGGACCAGTTCTGAAGCAATCAAGTGAGGCGGTCACTGGATGCCACCGCACCCTGTCGCACCCCTGCCGCACCCCGCGGTGGGATATTTTCTTCGACAGAGTTATCCTCTTCCCCTGCAAGTGGCGCCGGTTGTCAGGCCTAGCCTCACCTAGCCTCCCTTGCTGGTCTCCTGCTTGTTCCCTGTTAGGGGAGCTCTTGGTTGGCTATAAAAGGGGTCAAAATCAGAAAGGGAAGGAGCGTCATCTTCCTCCTCTGTTTTCTCTTCTGTTTTTCTCCTCTGAAATCTCCATTGAAGCACCAAGCTCTTGAGCTTTGTTGTGAAGGTGTTTGAATCCCTTTGAGTGTTGGAAAGAGGTACTCCTAAGTGGTATTCAAGCCTAAGGTGTTGAGAAAACAAACCAAGAACGAATCAAAGTCGAAACAAAGTGATTGGGTGAGTTTTCCCCATTAAAACGATGTCGCGAGCTCGCCACTGTAACCCCACCGCACCCGCGGCAAGCCTTGTCCGAGTGTGTGTTCTTGGGTGTTTGGCTTTGGGCGAGGCTTGATTCCTTTGATTCTTTTCCTATTCTTTTAGATTCAATTATGTAGATATTGAATCTAACTTAGGGTCTCGTTATGGGTCGTTCCATAGGGATTTATTATCCAGGATCTGTCCCAGTTTCAGACTCAGGAACCCGACGTTTCTAAGCTTTGTTCGAGCTGGACTAATCTAAGGCAAGTGGCGGTTCGCTCTTGCTCATCATTCCATATTTCAATTAATTGTCAATTGTTTAGTTGTTAATTAATTTGGGATGATTTACTGACTTATTGTTCGTTGGGAACAACTTTGTTAATAATTGATTAAAAGATGATATTATACTAGGTTGTATATCTGCTAGAACAACGCTAGTATAAATATATGTTTATGATGTTGGACATGTTGGCTTTGATGTGGACTATTACTGTGTTGAACTGTTAGTTAGCACGAGTATTCGTAGGAACGCTTGGACTTTGCGAGGTCCATTCGTTTCTTTATAACTTGGAAAATAACAGGGCGATCAAGACCCTATGCCAAACTTTTTGGTCATGACCAACCGTGATGTGGATTGAGGTTTGGACCCTGCGAGGTCCATTCCTTCGATATATGTCCCTCATGACAAACATATATCTAAAAGCTTATAACGTGATGTGGGTTTTGGAATTAAATAAGATAAGTGTCGTTAGTCGCACATAACTAATATACCTTCGGCGATAGTGCAGCTAGGAAAACTCGTCTTATCTTTTAAATCGCTCGTATGCGATACTGTGATTCTGTGATTAATTAAGTTCCCAACATTTGTCATATTTCCGATAAGGATCATTTCGTTAGAGTCTTCTTTTGGGATTGATTGCTGTGAGACTCGGTCTCCAGAATCTTCTCTTGATCATGTCTTTTTATGTATTCCAGTAGGAGTATGGTGGTTGACTATCGTTATCAACTGTTATTCGAGAGACGATGAGTCTAACCTAATACGACTACTTCGAACCACTCTGCTTTGTACCCCTTGCTTGGTCTTTCATTAGACTAACCAACCGCAATTGTTCTCTGCATGGTTGGCTGGTGTCATCCGTTCCATTCGGCACATCAGATAAATTGCGGATCCGAGAAGACTAGAACGACTATAAAGGCGAACAATGTTTTTGTTGTTATTTTAAGACTTCCGTTGTGTTAATTATGTTTTGTATTTAAGACTTCCGCTGTAATAATTCTGATAATGTATTTTGATGTATTTGGAATTATGTTGTAATTCCGAGACTTGGTTTTAATGGAAGTTATGATATGTTGCATCATAACTGTGGTTTAATGATTTATATCAACTGGAAAAGCCTTGAGTGACATCGGACAGTACGTCTGAGGTCACTGGCGGTAATACTTTCAAGAGGTTATTTGGGGGTGTTACAAGCGCAATTGGTAACAAGAGGGCATTGGACTTCTTGTTAAAGTGTGAGGTCTCGTGTTCGAGACTCACGAACAACCTCCCAGCCATGGGGATTTGGTTGGGGTACATGGGCTGCGGCCCATGGATAAAGAAATGGTTGGCCCAGTAAGGTCGGAGCCCCTCTCATTCAAAGTGTACTTTTATGTAATACCTCGACAGCTTAGCAGTCCGGCCCATCACAGGGCTACAGCCCATACACCCCAACCCCTCACTGGCCCATATTAAATGGCGCACAACAGGTTATTCGTGAGTCTCGAACTCGAGACCTCACGCTTTAACAAGCTGCCAAAGCATCACTTGTCACCAATTACGTTGCAGCGTAATTGGTGACAAGTGATGCTTTGGCAGCTTGTTAAAGCGTGAGGTATCGAGTTCGAGACTCACGAACAACCTGTTGTGCGCCATTTAATATGGGCCAGTGAGGGGTTGGGGTGTATGGGCTGCAGCCCTGTGATGGGTCGGGCTGCTAAGTTGTCGAGGTATTACAGCCATATACTGGTTGTGGTTCACACGTAATGTGTGGACAATCTCAACACGTTAAGTGAGGAGATGTTCCACACGTTACGTGTGAACTCTAAACCATCTGACACATGTTCCACACGTTACGTGTGGTGCTTGTCCATACGATACGTGTTTACATCCTTGTGACATAACGTGTTAAACTGTTCTTCAATGTAACGAACATCTCGTTTTCTTACACATTTATCCCTCAAAATCTAGCATCTAAAACTTTGTTTCTAATACCTAAACAACAAAAGTCAAGTTCAAAACTTACAAAATCTAGCATGTGAAACTTGGTTAAACCCTAAACAACAAATATTATGTTTAGTTTTCTATAACCTAAACAACTAAAGCTCAAAACTTTGAACTTGTCCAAAACAATAAATTAGAACTTTTACTTTAAATAACGAAAATTACCTCATTCGGAAGTGGATCCTCTTCGACATTGTTGTTCCAATAATCATTGTTGTTCATGTTGTCCATTTTTTTTACAAAAAATGAGAGTGTAAATCACAAATTTTTTAGTGTTTGAAATGAAGTGTTAGGCTCAAAATTGTGGCTTAGTCGGTGAAGATGAAGAGGGGTCCATTAATTTAGTTAGGTGGGGACAAGACGGGTAATTCAATGCGTTTTACAACAGACGAAACCACACATTACGTGTGGGCATCTTCCACCCGTTACGTGTGGGCATCTTCCACCCGTTACGTGTGGGCATCTATTACACGTTACGTGTGGTGTTTTGTTACATGTAACATGTGGTTTCTTTTCCCCTTAAGGGTGGGTTTAGGTTTAGGGTTCAAGGTCGGAGTTTACTATTTTGGATTTTAGGGATTAGGGTTTAGGGTTTACTATTTAGGGTTTTAGAATTTAGTATTTATGATTTAGGGTTAGGTTTTAGGGATTAGGGTTTACTATTTAGGGTTTTAGAATTTAGTATTTAGGATTTATGGTTTAGGGTTAGGGTTTAGGGTTTAGGATAAAATACGCATGACTATAGTTGGTTATTAGCTGTCAATCAGATTTCTTCTTTTTGAGGCTGGTTATTAGCTGTCAAACACATTGACTTTTCACTATATAAGAAGCATTAGGGTTGTTTGTTCACTACAATAATTCCAACACAAGCGGCGCTTGAAGATACATTTTTGGGTAAGCATCTTCTTCCAATTTCTATCGATTTATTAACCCTAATTTTTTATATTAATGGATTCATGATATTTGTAGGAAACCAAACACTACAACAAATAATGGCATCTTTATCCAAACCATCAACAAACGCAGATAGACTATGCTATCGTAATTTGAAAGCTGTTGTCCGAAGTTGGGATTTGCAGTGGAACTACGGAAGGAGGTATTAGGGATGCCCAGAACTGGGGTGTCGTTTCAGGGAGTGGATTGATCCAATGTACGAGGACAGGGCACACGCGGTTATTCGACAACAATGGCATGAAAAACAAGATCTTGTTAAGGAGAATCAAGATCTTGTAAAGCAAAATCAAGATCTTCTTAAAGATTTTGATAACATTCGTAGGTATAACCTCAAACTACTAAATGATATACATCGTAGGTGATTAATGTCGTATCTTTTGTGTAATGTTTTTCATGTACTATCAAAATTTGTAGGGATCAAGCAAATTTAGCAAAGCAGAGATATCATATGAAGCGAACGTTTACCAGAGACTATCCTAATTTCTTCAAACGCTAAAGCAATGTCATATATTTTCTCTTATTTTTTCTAAGTTTATGATCAACTTGTATTATTTCCTATATTGTGTGCTAAATGTGGTTGTAGTCAACCAGCGTAATGAACAATTTGTTTTTGTCTTCTAGGTTGATTATTTTGTATTGTTTTTTTTTATAAAGATTAGATAAAAGTTGGGCAACACAATGGGGGTAACCCTCCCCTAATGCATATTTAGAAATCATACACAACATTCATACACAACATTGAAACACAAATAAATACTAAAATAAACAATAATATGATTTATACACAACATTCATACACAACATTATAATATATCAAAAAAATACACGTTACGTGTGAATCAGCTCAACCCGTTACGTGTTGAGCATAACCACACATAACGTGTTGAGCATAACCATACGTTACGTGTGGATCAGCTCCACACGTAACGTGTGGAGCCTATGCGCTGAAAGGCAATTTTGCCTATGCGCCGAAAAGTAATCATGATTTTTTAATATTACCATGTTCTTCCTACAGGAATAAAAGAAGGGTTTGGTGGCCGCCGAAGCATACTACGAAAGTCCAAAACTTGATTTTCAATTTAGTTGTTTTCATTTATTTTTAATTTATAATCTTCTTCCTGCTTGTAAAGCTAGCTTAGCAAGCAAGGACTATGTTTGAATAATTGTTTTAATTAATGTGTATTCTTGCAGGAAGGCTTGCTTCTCGATCGAGATGAGGTGGAGAAAGATTGGAAGTTCAGTAAATGGAATCAAGACTTTACCATGGATTGTGTCCCTCAGATCTTGAGAACAAGTATAATTGATGGTAATTTGGTGTTCGTCAGAGATTCGATGGGTTTGATTGGATGGAAACTCTGGGTTTGGCAACAAAAGCCATTGAGTTCGAGGAAGAAGAAAGTAATGTTGGGTGGCCATGGAAGGAGTCGTGTGAAGGTATAGTTGTCGATGCAAGGTTTAGATAACGGAAGGGAAACAAAGTGGAGCGATTTTGGAAGTTAGGGTTATAGATTTGGGGCTTTGGGCCCATACGGTCGAGGAAGATTCGGATCAGGTGACACCAATAGAAGTCCGAACAAGATGATTCCGACAACGATGGTGAGGTGGTTCAGGCGTCGATTCCGTCAAAGGAATCAGAAGGTGATTCAAGAAATTAACCCACCAGACTATAATATTTTTTTATTAACTTTATAAGTTTTCCACCTTCTGATTTATGAGGATTTCTTTTGCTATTTTGGGGCATTCCTCTAGATATTAATGGAGGTGAATCCACCTATTGTTGATGGAACTTCCATAAAAGTCCACTATTTTGTCTGTTAATGGGGGAGTTACATGCTCTATCGAGAATTGAGGAGAGTTTTAATTCGTTTTGTATTGGAGGTTTGTTGGTAATTGTTTTGGTGTCCTTCCTAAAAAGGAAGTCCCTTAATAGTTTTTGAGGTTTAAGGTTTGTTGTTGTTCTTTTTGTTATTTGGATGGAGTTAATCCTTTTGGTATGATGAGAGGTTTTTCCTTGCCTCTTTCCTTGCCTCTACATTAAAATCGATTTTCATTGTTGTAGTTTTTCTGTAGTTGGAGGTTTGCTCCTATGGTTGAGTAGGGGTTTCCCAAATGGTTTTTGGGGATTTTAGAGAGAAGGATTCTCCCTTCTCTCTAACTCCTAATGTAAAGAGGTTTGTTTTAATTGTATTATAGATTGTTCTTTTCTAGAGTGCTCTAGTCATTGCGTAAGCAATTGGATATGAAAGACTTCATATCTCTTCTGATCGAAAAATTCTGTCCAATATTGGCAAAACAACAAATACAACCTAACCAACACCAATCTTTTTTAAAAAGAAACAGCAACTCTACACAACAGCGCAAAGACCAAAAACACAAATCCGGTGCAAAAACAAGTTCCTACAATTAGATATGCATTTAGTGTTCAGGGGATGTTCATCAATTAGTACTTCAAAGTTTTCATCACATTTTCCAGAGATGATCCAAGGGACATGCCACATAAGGGTCGAGTTGAGCTGCCACCTAGTCGTCTTCTTAAATTGTAAGGTTCTTTGAGAAGTGATCCTGAATTTTCCCTTTGAACAGTATCTTTGGTATCACAAAAGACTCCATATAATCGATCAACCCTGCAGTGCATGTAGAACATGTTAATCCGGTCAAATTTCCAGGATAGCCATCTATCAACATGAAGAGATTTCCAAAACAAAGAAAGTTCTATCAGAAACCGGTGATAACAGGAACTCTTGGTCAACAAAATGAGCGGCCATGGGTTGTAGGAAAAAAATTCATTCTTAGTCTATGCACCAGTCAGTTGTTGATTGAAACAAGGATAATCAGGTAAACATCCATGTATAACATACCAGTCGGCAGTCAGTTGTTGAACGATGCACATTTGGTTCAAATTGGAAGTAAGCGAATTCATTTTGTTCAAACAATAACCAGGTTTAGGAGAAAGCAAAAAGAAAACAGGTGTTCCAGAATAGCGCACAAGCCAGGAAAAGGCACAAGAAAGGAACATTAATTCATTTCTACAATCAGACTCACCATTGCACCATATAGATTTAGCAAGCAGAAAAAGCAATTACAGTGGAGCGAGAAAATTAGAAGGCCAATAAGTAAATTTACTATGATACAGGTACAGACAAGTGCAGTGTGTGTAGTTGGTTGCAAAGACAGATAAATGCATTTTGTTTAACTACTCAATGGAAAAGTGGAAATCAAGCAAACCAATACTTTTGCTAATGTGAGTCAAGTAAATCACATACTCTCAAGTATCATGCAGTCCAACATTTCTTCTTTCCTTTTTTTGGGGTAGTTTTAGTATGCTCGCGGGCATTCAGAAAGTGATAGAGCATGTAACCAACCTGAAATATCAATAAAAGAAAGTGATAGAGCATACCTTGACAAGAGTCTCTGTATCCCGGTCTCCACCATAAACCTCTCTAATGTAGTGTCCATTTTCATCCCTTTAATATACGAAAATGCAGAGTTAAATTTTTTAACCATAAAATCAACTACAATTTATAAATTCGCAGAAACCATTAATATAAATGGTTACAAGAATGGTGAGAATATATCCATCGTACCAAAAGTCTCTTCCTCCCCTAAAAATTCGATAAGAAGGAACTGCTTCTACGTTATGCCTGAAAGTCATGACAAAAGAAAAATTAATATCAAAACTCAAATATACGTTATGCCTGAAAGTCATGAAAAAACAAGAGATACAAATTTTATTGACTAATACCTTTCGCAAAATTGTACATTCGTAGTGCAGTCAAATGTTCCCAAACGTATACGACCATCACTTTCAGTATTATATCTGCAACAAAATATTATGAAGTTCATTACTAAATGATAGCCATTAAAAAGTAGATTGATAATAACTAGTGGCATACTTGTCCCTAATTATCTTTGCTGCACTTTCCCACGCAGGCATCTGCAATATGAACGAAAGAAGGCATAAGAGGAAGATGAAACTCAAGGAGAAAATGAAGAATATCGACTCACATTAACAATTTATAGTTTTGGATAAGCATACCCATGTTTGACATGGAGGAGCCCAAGTAGTAAAGAAAAAGACTCCCATAATATCATGCCTATAGAAAGCAAGAAACAATGTTAACAACAAAAAATTGAAGGGTTGGTTCTGTTTCATGAGCATAGAAGAAGCCAAAGCAACAATGAGAGAATTTTGTCCAAACTTAAGGGAAAGAAAAAAAATCAAAGAACCTAACAATATAAACTACTTGATTGTGCATAAATGAGACTTACTCATGAATAACTTTGTCAAAATTAAAAGTATGTAGAGATATTGATCCGTCCTCATGTTCTTCATTGTTTTCATCATGTTTGTTTCCTTTTGCAACTTGTCCTGACTGTAGCGCAGCACCAGCTGCCTCCAAATTTGGATCTATTGAAAACTTGTGGATTGTTTTCGTTATGTTTAGCCTATTCTGCAAATGAAATAGCAGAGTTTCAAAGAGTCTATTCATTCAAAGAAGTAACAGAAACAGTCAGCTAGTGGATAGAAACAAATAAATGAAAATCATTGTATAAAGAATAGGATGGACGTGAACTGATTGGCAATCTAAGGTCGTATGAAACTAACGAAATTCAGATAATCATTTTTAGATTCTAAGATCACTTAAGCCTAACGAAAAACAGGTTACAACAATTAGCATTACCATTCCCAGGATATTGGTCACGTCAACTGATGCAAACCTGCATGGGAGTGCAGGAAAGCTGTAACAAAAAATATTAATAGAAGTTAGATGGTGAACTTCATGGCAACAGGAGGGAGCTGCCACAAGTAGCAAAGGACATACAGTCAAATTAGTAACCTAATACTCTCGAAGTCCAGATTTTCTAGGTTCTGGATCCAATTGGCAATCTAACCCAAAAGATGCAGCTGGAAACCCCCAGAGTAAAAACTGTAGTGAAAAAGTACCTGATATTGAACTCAATGCTAACGAATCCAGCATCTGATCTCTTATCAGTGATGATGGATGAAGTAGTGTCCACAGCCACGTAATTTTCAGCTCCTGCACATGTACATCTTAAGTCATGGAAAAATAAAGCACGTATTGAGTCATAGGTCATAGCTGCTACAATTATAAACAAAGACTATCATGTCAGGTATCTAGGAAGAAGAAATTCCCATAGAAGATGAACAAAGCAAATATACAATGAACCAATAACTCAATAGCTTGCATTTCATGTTCCACACGTCACAAGTCAAGCTATCAAATATCTTACAAGAAAATTACAGTAGACTAACCGTTCCAAATAGAACAGCAATCAAGACAACTGCTATGATTGACAATCCAGCACCTATACAAGTAGGTTCTCTCCTGTCTCGAGAGAATTTCCTGAAATTCAAGCAAATAACTACAATAAACAAACTGCAATCGATGCTACACTACTAATGACAGACATTCATATATTCTCATATCATCATAGTCAATAACTATGGCAATAGCAATTTTGACACATTCATTGCAATAACTATGGCATTGGCACTTGAACAGCAAGGGCTACTGAAATGGTAATTAGATTCATTTGCTAAGGAAAAATAATCTGAAGTCTATAGTCCCTAAGAGCAGTTTTCGCGCAAAATCTGGAATCCTATTCGAGAAAAACCTCTTTGAACAAGGAATCATAAAATTCCGAATCCGATACACTGACGCAGAAATCCCCAAAGGAATGGATTCACAATTGTATTCACGAATAATACGAAAGTTTATATTCCCTAAGAGCAGTATTCGCAGCACCTCCTTGTGCCTAAAATACCAACCTGTAACCGTCGAGCCATCGCAACCCCCTCACCATGGCTGCGCCAGCGACAAAGAATTGACGACGATAATGAAGTCGGGAAGAAACTATGATTCGGAACTCAAAAAAGTGTGTTTCGTCGACTTGTGAGTTGTGAACGAGAGAGGAAGTTCCACACCATGTCTGCGCCAGGGAATCCCCGTCCGTCCCACCCGGCCCGGCCGGTCAGGCCGTGAAAACATTTCGGGTTTTTGCATTGTTATTAATGATCATTGTTTTTTTTTTATGAGAAAAAAATTAGACTGATTTTAACTACGATGCGAACATCAGCCTAGAGCATCCTTGCGGATGAGAATCTGAAGTTCTGAATCAAGACTAAGGTTGAACACAAGTGGTAAAAAGCTGAATTTAGCGGTTCACTTTCCAAAAAATGTGTCTAATTCGAACCTCCTGAAAGGAATGAATATCGACCATAATGTCAGCAATAATCATTTCAATCTCCCAGGAACAATCACAGATGCCCTTAATAGAATTTATAAGGCAAAGACTGTCACTCTCAATTTTAAGTTTTTGGATGTTTAGGATCTTATCATGATTAATGCTATTTTTAAAGACTAGTGTTTCAGTCATGAAAATGTTATTATACCCACATCTTTTGCTTTTCATATGAATAACTTCTGCTTTATCATTTCGGATGATGAAACCAATGCCAGCTTCACCATTGGCTAGTTTTGAGCCATCAAAATTGATTTTGTAACAGTTTTGTTTGATTTTTCCCATTTAAGGCATTTTGTTTTTCTAATTTATTGTGGTTTTCTCTTTATTTGGGGCATTTCATCACTTTCAGAGTGTTTTGTTTTATCCCAATTTTTTATTAGTGTGGTAATATATTGAGAAAAGTTCTTAATTCTAATGCTAGGATCAGTATTAAAAATGAGTTGATTTCTGTTAATCCAGATTTCCGACCAAGTAGTGATAAGGCAGATGAATTATTACTTACTGAGGAGAGATGTTAGCTCAATCAAAATATCTCTTGGTTTTTTATTTGTAATATATAAGTTTTTGACTATGGTTTCAATGTTTGTATTTTGTGTTTTGATGTGTTTAAGCGTGAAGGGACATTGCATGAGAAAATGAACAAGATCTTCAAGAGGGTAATGGCAAGAGTCACATGCTAAAGGGACAGGAACATGTTTCATGGCTAGGGCTGTCAAAACTTGACCCGATCCGAATGACCCGCCCGAAACCGAACCCGTTCGATATCCGAAAAGAACAACAAAAATGTTTACCCGAGCCTGACCCGACCCAAACCGACTAGCCCGAACGCAAAAATAACCCAAACGGGCTAGCCCGTTAGCAATCCGATACCCAAAGTCACCCGACCTGAAGTCACTCGAAAATCCGAAGTTACACGATCCGAAATCACCCGAAAACCCGAAATTGTTCGATCAGAAATCACCCGGAAACCCAAAGTTGCCCGATCCGAAATCACCCGAAACCCAAAGTTCCCCTAATCCGAAATCATCCGAAACCCGAAGTTCCCCAATCCAAAATCATCCGAAAACCCAAAGTTGACTGATTTGAAATCACATGAAAACCCAAACTCGATAGTCTGAAATCACATAAATAACCAGTGCCACCCGATCCTAAATTACATAAATAACTCGGAGATTTGAGTATTAATATTAATCTTTTAATAACTTTTTGATAAATGAAGCTTTTGACTAAATATGTAATTTTAAAATAAAGAGCAAATTCAAAGATATGATATCGTTTAAAATTACACCTTCTAATCATATTATTCAATATAAAATAGAGTATCAATACAATCTTTGTAATTGAATTAACATGTATAAATCTACCACTAACATAATCATTGATAAACTCATGTTTTAAATGTTCTGCATTAGATAAGTTGAAACAATAAATCAGTTATTAAATTTATATAAGCCAAAATAGTACTAGCATTTATACAAACTGAAAGAAGAAAAATATATCTAATATAGTATTAATTAATATTTTTTTTTATTCATGTTAATTATCTCATAAGTGAAAAGTATCGCAATCTTAATTTATCCAATTAACAAAATCTTCATCCTACAAGATACGGTATCTCGTAAATATTTGAATATAAGGCTCATACCAATAAATGTAGCCACTTTGTATATGTGTTATTTTATGATTAATCCTATTTTTATTTAATTTTTAATTTTTAGATTACTCATTATAAACTCTAAAACTATACAAAATTTTCTTAAAATCTAAACAATGAAAGTTTAGTTTCACATATATTTGAAAATCTGAGTACAGGTTTCACCCTTTATTTTGAACCATTCTTTAATTCATCCTCGCTACTCTATTAATCATTATATTTGATATAGTTACACTTATATACTATAGTATTTCATTATATATATTTGATATAGTTACACTTATATACTATAGTATTTCATTATATTTGATATAGTTATACTTATATATTATAGTATTTCATTATATTTGATATAGTTACACTTATATACTATAGTATTTCATTATATTTGATATAGTTACACTTATATACTATAGTATTTCATTATATTTGATATAGTTACACTTATATACTATAGTATTTCATTATATTTGATATAGTTACACTTATATACTATAGTATTTCATTATATTTCATTTAGTTAAACTTATATACTATAGTATTTCATTACATTTGATATAGTTACACTTATATACTATAGTATTTCATTACATTTGATATAGTTACACTTATATAATATAGTATTTCATTATATTTGATATAGTTACACTTATATACTATAGTATTTCATTATATTTGATATAGTTACACTTATATACTATAGTATTTCATTATATTTGATATAGTTACACTTATATACGATAGTATTTTATTATATTTGATATAGTTACACTTATATACGATAGTATTTCATTATATTTGATATAGTTACACTTATATACTATATTATTTCATTATATTTGATATAGTTACACTTATATACTATATTATTTCATTATATTTGATATAGTTACACTTATATACTATAGTATTTCATTATATTTGATATAGTTACACTTATATACTATAGTATTTCATTATATTTGATATAGTTATACTTATATACTATAGTATTTCATTATATTTGATATAGTTACACTTATATACTATAGTATTTCATTATATTTGATATAGTTACACTTATATACTATAGTATTTCATTATATTTGATATAGTTACACTTATATACTATAGTATTTCATTATATTTGATATAGTTATACTTATATACTATAGTATTTCATTATATTTGATATAGTTACACTTATATATACTATATTATTTCATTATATTTGATATAGTTACACTTATATATACTATTATATTTTATTATATTTCATTTAGTTACACTTATATGTTATAGTATTTCATTATATTTGATATAGTTACACTTATATACTATAGTATTTCATTATATTTGATATAGTTACACTTATATACTATAGTATTTCATTATATTTGATATAGTTATACTTATATACTATAGTATTTCATTATATTTGATATAGTTACACTTATATACTATAGTATTTCATTATATTTGATATAGTTACACTTATATACTATTCTATTTCATTATATTTCATTTAGTTATACTTATATATTATAGTATTTCATTATATTTGATATAGTTACACTTATATACTATAGTATTTCATTATATTTGATATAGTTACACTTATATACTATAGTATTTCATTATATTTGATATAGTTACACTTATATACTATAGTATTTCATTATATTTGATATAGTTATACTTATATACTATAGTATTTCATTATATTTGATATAGTTACACTCATATACTATAGTATTTCATTATATTTGATATAGTTACACTTATGTACTATAGTATTTCATTATATTTGATATAGTTATACTTATATACTATAGTATTTCATTATATTTGATATAGTTACACTTATATACTATAGTATTTCATTATATTTGATATAGTTACACTTATATACTATTATATTTCATTATATTTGATTTAGTTACACTTATATATTATAGTATTTCATGATATTTGATATAGTTACACTTATATACTATAGTATTTCATTATATTTGATATAGTTACACTTATATACTATAGTATTTCATTATATCTGATGTAGTTACACTTATATACTATAGTATTTCATTATATTTGATATAGTTACACTTATATTGAAATACCCCAATATATAGTACAAAAAGGGTATAAGTGTCATAATTTTGGAAGGGAACCAGATCTGGAAATTTGGGGTAGAAAACCCCTTCGATCTCCTCCATTTAGTGAGCCGTGCCTTCTTTCTTCCCTCAGCTGCTCCCGTTCCCGCCGGTGGTCACTATCTCCGAGCTCCGCCGTCATCGTCACCTCTCTTCCTTAGTCCAGACCCCTTCGACAGACCGCTGCTGCACAGAACCGTGAGTTTCTGTTGCCCAGAATCGTGAGTTGCTGCTGTACAGACCCACGGATTTCGGATGCACATGGACCGCAAGCTGTTGCTGAAGAGTAAAACTGCGAGCTGTTGTGCGAGCCACCACTGTTCCAGCGAGACCGCCAGCTGCTGTTCGAAGCCGTGAGAGTTGCTGCTGCTGCACTTCCGGCGAGGTGAAGCTCGGTCCCGGCGTCGGAACTAAGGCCGATGACGAGGTAAGTGCAGCTATGATGTTATTGTTGAACGACACCTTCTCGATCTGAATTTTTAGGGCTTCGATTCTGCTGAGCCATGTATGGACTGAATTGGCTGAATGGCAAGGATAATGTTTAGTAAATTAACCTTTGTTGTCGGCTGATTACTTTATGAAATTGGTAGCTGAATTGAACGATTGTGTTGTTGTGTGCAGATTATGTTGTTTGTGCGCAGATCTGTATTTGGCAAATTGTGTTGTCGGTGTGCATATCATTGAGTAGTGGTACGTATTGGGTTGAATTTTGTGTGGTTTGCTGAATTAATTTGAGGTATGATTCTAGGGTTTGAAATTGGGGGTTTATTAGTTGTGACTTAGTATGAGTTAATTAATGTAGGAAATTGTTCGGGTTGTTGTTACAGGTTTGTTCCGGATTGGTTGGCGAAGTTGGTGAAATTTCTGAGGTCGTGGTTGTCGAGTTTGAGGCAAGATAATTCTTGCTAACCCTCCGTATATTTTTATAAAAATACTTTTGTTCCTATCTTGATTCAGTAATTGATTTTATCCTTGTCTGATTATGTTAATTTGGAATATCGATTGTGGAGTTACTTGGTTGAATGTGTGTGTGTTAGTAATTGTGATTGTTTGAAAGTGTGTGAATACGTGTGTGTGTGTGTGTGTGCGTGTGTTCGTATTTGTCTCGGGTTGTGTCTGATTAAATGTTGACGTGGTAGTCAATTGTGACTAAGTATGATTGATTGTTGATTGATTGAGTACGGGTGTGATGGTGGATTGTTGTTGGTTAAATTGGATTAATTGACTATATTATTGCTTGGTTGAAATGTGTGTTGATGTGTGTTGATGTGTGATGATATGTGATAATGTGTGATAATGTGTGATTATGTGATTTTGATTGTCGTTTGTGCTATTTGATTGAGTGTCGGTGTGGTGATGGATTGTTGTTGATTGAGAGTCCAAGAGCCAGGTGATGATAGCCTCACCAAACATCGTAGGGACCGAGTGTCGCCTACGTTGTTAAGGGCCAGTGTTAATTCAGAGTCAAAGGGTCAGGTGATGATAGTCTCACCAAACCGCGTAGGGTGCACGCCTACGTCGTTAAGGGCCAAGGGTTGGATGGTGAAAGTCCCATCCGGAAGAGTGGTGATTCACGGCCAGGTGATGATAGCCTCACCAAACCGCGTAGGGTATACGCCTACGTCGTTAAGGGCCAAGGATTGGAATTGAATTGGAGGTGTTGGCGGTTGTGTGTGTTGGTTATGTGATGAATATTGGTTGTGTACTTGATTAAGTGGTCGTGTTGATGATATTGGTGGTGTACTTGATTAAGTGGTTGTGTTTGTAACACCCCGGGCCAGAGGTGCTACAGTGCCATAGTCCCGAAGGACTATAAGGCGAGTGAAATAAAAATTTGCAAAACATATCCCATACATTATAGATACCAAAAGCAGCACAGCGGAAAACCTGTAAAACCTGTCCAGAGTTTGAAACCACCAACAACTTAACATACTGAAGTACAACTATTTACAAACCAAAAACCAACAACCAAAAACAACAAATACGACCCATTCAAAGTCCGAAACCAAAACGACACGTGCAACAAGTCAAGGTCCAAACCAAAAGAATAAAGCCTTCGACTCCAAACCGACGGTGATCAGGATCCTCCTTGCTGGCGCTAAATCTGCAAAGCCTGATTGACTGGGGGACCCGATACCCCAGCCAACCACGGCACGTAAACCGAGGTTGGTCAGTCTTTTGAAAGACTATGGCAAGATTCTTCAAGCCAAAACAGTTCAAAACACATACATATATCACCAATCAACTCACAACAACGACAACACGCCACACAATATATAATATCATAACTATACTTAATCATATCAACCAACCAATGCCAACCACACGTCAAAACATATACACACACTATCACATACCATTCATTACACATCCTTATCCAACTCTTCACTATATTAACCTCAATCAATCCATCCTCAAACTCATCACAAGCATAAACGAATAAAATGATCCAATCCAACTTCACTGACACATCCAATCCATCCTTCTCTCTATTACTAATACCTCAATCAACAACTCTATGCACATACACATCTCTTACTACTGACTTACAACCAAAGCTAACCAATTATACTGAACTCACTACTACACTAACACAACAAAATCAATTAACCTTCACATCAACAAACACATAAGCATCAACGAGAATCATTACATAATACAATCATAACCAAAATAACGACCAATTCATACATTCAAACCCAACTCATGTATTTAATTTCAAACCATGTTAACCCACACCCTCAAGATGGGAAACCATCCTTCACTCTCAATCCACACAACCGACCTTCATAATCCACTAGCTGTCACCAACATAAATCCACATCACCATAGCTAAAATAGATAATATTTAACAAATCAACTAGCCAACAATCATATCCAACATAAAACCAATAACCAAACACACCGTCAATAACATCACACAACTACTTAATCAAGTACACAACTAATATTCATCACAAAACCACTTAATCAGGTATAAAACCAATATCAACACATAACCAACACACACAACCACCAACACCTCCAATCCAACCTCTGTCTCCACCACCACATCACCGGGTGAGACAATCAACACACACAACCACCAACACCTCCAATCCAACCTCCGTCTCCACCACCACATCACCGGGTGAGACAATCAACACTCACTTTCCGGATGAGACTTTCACCATCCAACCCTTGGTCCTTAACGACGTAGGCGTGCACCCTACGCGGTTTGGTGAGACTATCATCACCTGACCCTTGACTCTGAATTAACACTGGCCCTTAACAACGTAGGCGACACTCGGTCCCTACGATGTTTGGTGAGGCTATCATCACCTGACCCTTGGACTCTCAATCAACAACAATCCAGCCACCACACCGACAACCAATCAATTATTACACACGACCACTATTAACACATTTTCACATACACACACACACACACAATCCAACACACACATACACACATTCAATCCAACACACACACACACACACACATTCAATCCAACACACACACACGATCCCACACACACACACACACACACATTCAATCCAACACACACACACGCACACATTCAACACACACACCCATTCAATCCAACATACACACACCCATTCAACACACACACCCATTTAATCCAACATACCCACACACATTCAATCCAACACACACACGCACACATTCAACACACACACCCATTCAATCCAACATACACACACACATTCAACACACACACCCATTTAATCCAACATACACACACACACACACACCCATTTAATCCAACAACACTATTTACAACAATCAATCATATTTAGTCACAATTGACTACCACGTCCACATTTAATCAATCACGATACCAGACAATTACTATCACGCACACATACCCATATTCAACCAAGCAACGGTAAACTTAATTATGAAATAAATTAAGCATAAATCAATTTATAAAAATATATAAGTTAGCAAGGATCCTCTTGCCTCAAGTCGAACCGCAACGACCTCAGAGACCTCCAACCAATCCGAACGTACCTGCGAAATCAATCTGATCAAATCCCCGGCGTTAATTACTCATCCAATCCTCAACCAATCAAAACCCCAATTCAAACCCTAAAATCAAACCCTTAATTAATTAGGCCAATCACACCCTATCTCAGTCAATTTATGCCTGCGCAATTCAAATGAACCCAACAAATTAAACCCCCAAATCAAACCCTAAATCATACCTTCTAAAATTCAGTACTACACACACATAAATCAACCCAAGCTCCACACGAAATTCTTCTTCAACTGCCCATGAAGAACAATTCAACATCAATTCGGACCTCCATACATCATCAATTCGAACATATACCAATATCAATTCAAACCTTAAAAAAAATCAGCAAAGCTTATTCAACCAAATCAACCCCAAGCAAACCCAAATCAACCCACCACCTTACCTCTTCGTTACTCACTCCGTCCTCGCCGGGAAGATGGCTCCCGATGCCGGAACCATGTCGGAGCTCAGCAGAGGCACTCAGACAGCAGCGGCTCCACCACGCATCAGCCCACAACTGCGAACCAGCAACGAACCAACACAGCCATGGCTCAACAATGACTCATGGCAGCGGCTCAGCACCGGATCTGGGTCCTCGTTCACCGGCTCAACAACAGCGAGCACGGATAGCAGCGAAGCCCCACAGCAGCGAACACGGCGGACAGCGGGAGGAGGAGGAGAAGCGGCGCGGTGTCCGGGCGGCTCACCGGAGGGAAGAGCTCGGCTGGCACAGGAGAAGGTCGAACTCGTCGGGGAAGAGGGCTGCTGAGCACAGGAAAATTGAGAGAGACAATCGAGAATGAGGGAGTTAGGGATTTAATCCCCAAATTTTCCATTTTTCCCCCTTTTAACAAAACCCATAATTAATTTACCAAAATGCTATTACCCACTTATTTGGGGTATTTCATTATCCCCTCCTTATAAGAGTTTCGTCCTCGAAACTAAGATCAAACAGGTTCGGATAACTGCCTCGCATAACTGACTCTAGAATATTCCGGACTCGCCGAAGAATGACTTTCCCTGAGAATCAACTCTCAAATCTCTTTATCAGTTAACACACATAATCGATCTGAAATCACAATACTCCATCTTCCTGAACAAGAATTCCTACACTCTTCCCTGAGCAATCTCACTGCATATCTTACTCAATATTCCATTACATTCAGCTGTATCTGTTCCTTCTCAAACCAAATTTCACTTTTCACCCTTTGCCAACTCCTGTTGCAATCCCGACCGAACTGTTAGAAAAGCAACCACCTGCTCGAGAGTCGACTTCCTACACAAAGCATCAGCAACCACGGTAGCCCTTTTCTGATTGATAAACAATATCTTTTCATAATCCTTAATCAACTCTAGCAATCATCTTTGCCTCATGATCAATTCTCTCTTATACAATTTGAGCTGACGAAAAGCATACGCAATGACCTTCCCATTCTGCATCAAAACGCAACCCAAACTTCGCTTAGACACATCACCGTAGATAACAAACCCTTTTTGTTTCCTGTAGTAAAACCGACACTGATGCACTAATCAAACACTTCCTGAGTCCTTCGAAAACTCTCTCCTGACATTTCCCGTCCCAGTCAAAATTCTTAGTCACACGCAACCTTAGAAAATCCATCCACAATCGCATGCAGTAATCTGCCAGTCCGAGAATACTCCCAATGAAACTCACTGCAACCAATCCAAGTACTTCCTAAAAACATTAATTCCTTAAACCTTGAAATCTGCGGAAGCATTAGTCAACTCGAAAGGCAACCCAACCTTTTCTTAGCAGTTTTACAGCTGTCATCGCACTAACAATTCTGCCAGAGTCTCTAGGATGATGACTCTCACACATGCACTAAACCTTTATCTACTGTTACGATAACTGTCATCTTCCGGAAGTCACAGACACATTCTGTTCCTCAGCTCAGCCGAACCCATAGTCGTAAAATCCCACTTTCTCAGGTGCAGACCGAGTTCTCTGTTTCTTACTGCCTCAAGCATCAATAATCTGATCAGAATCATCTATAGCGGTTTCCATAATCAATCACTCATCTACATACTGCTCAATGATTATACAGCTATGCCTTACCATCAAAGGTTCATATCTGAATACAACCATATCCGAATGCGCTTAATCTGTCCTGCTCAACCCTAACAATAACAGTAGCACACAACAAATTCATACCGAATCATCACCACTAAACTACCTGTATCAACCTCTTGACGATAAGCCCAACGGCCTCATCCTCTACCATACTCATACTCCTTAAACCTCAAGCACGTCCCATTTACCAGGGAACGCACCATAAAATATAATTTAACAACTCAAAACATCACATATAAAATATATCAAACATTAGCACAAAACATCACAAACAGCACTTACTTACCAACACAACTCACTACGGTTGACAGCAAGGATTCCTGATGACCCGATCGTTCACAACAACAACGTATAAAAATTCTCAAGTTGAAAACTTGGAAAGAACACATTTTTTTTTGAAAAGAGCTCTGATACCAACTTCTATAACACCCGGGCCAGAGGTGCTACAGTGCCATAGTCCCGAAGGACTATAAGGCGGGTGGAATAAAAATTTGCAAAACATATCCCATACATAATAGATACCAAAAGCAGCACAACAGAAAACCTGTAAAACATGTCCAGAGTTTGAAACCACCAACAACTTAACATACTGAAGTACAACTATTTACAAACCAAAAACCAACAACTAAAAACAACAAATACGACTCATTCAAAGTCCAAAACCAAAACGACACGTGCAACAAGTCAAGGTCCAAACCAAAAGAGTAAAGCCTTCGACTCCAAACCGACGGTGATCAGGATCCTCCTTGCTGGCGCTAAATCTGCAAAGCCTGATTGACTGGGGGACCCGATACCCCAGCCAACCACGACATGTAAACCGAGGTTGGTCAGTCTTTTGAAAGACTATGGCAAGATTCTTCAAGCCAAAACAGTTCAAAACACATACATATATCACCAATCAACTCACAACAACGACAACACGCCACACAATATATAATATCATAACTATACTTAATCATATCAACCAACCAATGCCAACCACACGTCAAAGCATATACACACACTATCACATACCATTCATTACACATCCTTATCCAACTCTTCACTATACTAACCTCAATCAATCCATCCTCAAACTCATCACAAGCATAAATGAATAAAACGATCCAATCCAACTTCACTGACACGTCCAATCCATCCTTCTCTCTATTACTAATACCTCAATCAACAACTCTATGCACATACACATCTCTTACTACTGACTTACAACCAAAGCTAACCAATTATACTGAACTCACTACTGCACTAACACAACAAAATCAATTAACCTTCACATCAACAAACACATAAGCATCAACGAGAATCATTACATAATACAATCATAACCAAAATAACGACCAATTCATACATTCAAACCCAACTCATGCATTTAATTTCAAACCATGTTAACCCACACCCTCAAGATGGGAAACCATCCTTCACTCTCAATCCACACAACCGACCTTCATAATCCACTAGCTGTCACCAACAACCCCACCAACATAAATCCACATCACCATAGCTAAAATAGATAATATTTAACAAGTCAACTAGCCAACAATCAATATCCAACATAAAACCAATAACCAAACACACCGTCAATATCATCACACAACTACTTAATCAAGTACACAACTAATATTCATCACAAAACCACTTAATCAGGTATAAAACCAATATCAACACATAACCAACACACACAACCACCAACACCTCCAATCCAACCTCCATCTCCACCACCACATCACCGGGTGAAACAATCAACACACACAACCACCAACACCTCCAATCCAACCTCCGTCTCCACCACCACATCACCGGGTGAGACAATCAACACTCACTTTCCGGATGGGACTTTCACCATCCAACCCTTGGTCCTTAACAACGTAGGCGTGCACCCTACGCGGTTTGGTGAGACTATCATCACCTGACCCTTGACTCTGAATTAACACTGGCCCTTAACAACGTAGGCGACACTCGATCCCTACGATGTTTGGTGAGGCTATCATCACCTGACCCTTGGACTCTCAATCAACAACAATCCAACCACCACACCGACAACCAATCAATTATTACACACGACCACTATTAACACATTTTCACATACACACACACAATCCAACACACACATACACACATTCAATCCAACACACACACACACACATTCAATCCAACACACACACACGATCCCAGACACACACACACACACACATTCAATCCAACACACACACGCACACATTCAACACACACACCCATTCAATCCAACATACACACACACATTCAACACACACACCCATTTAATCCAACATACCCACACACATTCAATCCAACACACACACGCACACATTCAACACACACACCCATTCAATCCAACATACACACACACATTCAACACACACACCCATTTAATCCAACATACACACACACATACACACACCCATTTAATCCAACAACACTATTTACAACAATCAATCATATTTAGTCACAATTGACTACCACGTCCACATTTAATCAATCACGATACCAGACAATTACTATCACGCACACATACCCATATTCAACCAAGCAACGGTAAACTTAATTATGAAATAAATTAAGCATAAATCAATTTATAAAAATATATAAGTTAGCAAGGATCCTCTTGCCTCAAGTCGAACCATAACGACCTCAGAGACCTCCAACCAATCCGAACGTACCTGCGAAATCAATCCGATCAAATCCCTGGCGTTAATTACTCATCCAATCCTCAACCAATCAAAGCCCCAATTCAAACCCTAAAATCAAACCCTTAATTAATTAGGTCAATCACACCCTATCTCAGTCAATTTATGCCTGCGCAATTCAAATGAACCCAGCAAATTAAACCCCCAAATCAAACCCTATATCATACCTTCTAAAATTCAGTACTACACACACACAAATCAACCCAAGCTCCACACGAAATTCTTCTTCAACTGCCCATGAAGAACAATTCAACATCAATTCGGACCTCCATACATCATCAATTCGAACATATACCAATATCAATTCAAACCTTAAAAAAAATCAGCAAAGCTTATTCAACCAAATCAACCCCAAGCAAACCCAAATCAACCCACCACCTTACCTCTTCGTTACTCACTCCGTCCTCGCCGGGAAGATGGCTCCCGACGCCGGAACCATGTCGGAGCTCAGCAGAGGCACTCGGACAGCAGCAGCTCAGCAGCAGCTCAGCAGCGGCTCCACCACGCATCAGCCCACAGTTGCGAACCAGCAACGAACCAACACAGCCATGGCTCAACAACGACTCACGGCAGCGGCTCAGCATCGGATCTGGGTCCTCGTTCACCGGCTCAGCACCGGCTCAGCAACAGCGAGCACGGACAGAAGCGAAGCCCCACATCAGCGAACACGGCGGACAGCGGGAGGAGGAGGAGAAGCGGCACGGTGTCCGGGCGGCTCGCCGGAGAGAAGAGCTCGGCTGGCACAAGAGAAGGTCGAACTCGTCGGGGAAGAGGGCTGCTGAGCACAGGAAAATCGAGAGAGACAACCGAGAATGAGGGAGTTAGGGATTTAATCCCCAAATTTTCCATTTTTCCCCCTTTTAACAAAACCCATAATTAATTTACCAAAATGCCATTACCCACTTATTTGGGGTATTTCAGTGTTGGTGATATTAATTATGTACTTGATTAAGTGGTTGTGTTGGTAATTTTGGTGTGTGCTTGATAATTGGTTGGTTGATATGATAATGATATATATATATTTATATATGGTGTGGAATGTTGTTGTTTGGTATTATTTGATTGTTGTGATTTCTCTGTGTTTTGAAACTGTTTTGGCTTGAGGAGTCTTGCCAGTCTTGATGGAAGACTGACCAACTTCGGTTTACGTGCCGTGGTTGGCTGGGGTATCGGGTCCCCCAATCAACCAAGCTTTGCAGGTTTGCAGCAACAAGCGGGTTCTGGATCACAGATGTGTCTTCACAGTTAAAGATTTAGTTTTACTGCGGATTTGAAAAGGTTGTATTAACTATTCGTTGTTTTGGAATTAAACTGATGCATTGAGTTGGATGAAAGGTTTAAGTGTAGTTTCAAACTTGAGTAGGGATTTTGATGTTGTTAACTTTTGTGTATTGGAAAGAGTTTTGGGATTTCTTTTCTTTTAAAAACCGCCTTATAGTCCTCCGGGACTATGGCACTGTAGCACCTCTGGCCCGGGGTGTTACATATATACTATATTATTTCATGATATTTGATATAGTTACACTTATATATACTATTATATTTTATTATATTTCATTTAGTTACACTTATATATTATAGTATTTCATGATATTTGATATAGTATCACTTATATATTATAGCATTTCATTACATTTGATATAGTTACACTTATATACTATAGTATTTCATTGTATTTGATATAGTTACACTTATATACTATATTATTTCATTATATTTGATATACTTACACTTATATACTATAGTATTTCATTATATTTAATATAGTTATACTTATATACTATAGTATTTCATTATATTTGATATAGTTACACTTATATACTATAGTATTTCATTATATTTGATATAGTTATACTTATATACTATAGTATTTCATTATATTTGATATAGTTACACTTATATACTATAGTATTTCATTATATTTGATATAGTTAGTATTTCATTATATTTGATATAGTTACACTTATATACTATAGTATTTCATTATATTTGATATAGTTACAATTATATATACTATTATATTTTATGGGGCGCGCTCTGGTAAAACGACAATTATGGTAAAACGGAAGTACAATTAAGGAGCGTTGGATTGAAGATTTTGAATGGCTGGATTTGATGGAACAAAGAAGCCACATGGGGATGCAAGGCACCGGATTTGAATATCCTACCTTATTTATTGAATTACCGAAAATATGTTCCTACAAAATATGAAGTTGTTCCTACAAAATCTGGTAAATCTACAGATTGGAGAGAGAATGAGATTCTTCAAATATTTAAAATTTAAATGGGAAGAACATTTTAAATTCGTTTAGATTTAAATCCGTTCTCCTCGTTTAATGATTTTCCATCGTTCGTGAATATTGTTAATGTGTTCACGAATATCGATCATTTGTTAATGAATATCGTTCATGTTTGTTTGAATATCGATTTTTATTTAATAAGTGAATATTTAATATCTTAAAAATGTGAATATCATTACTTAAATCATAAATTTCACCACTTGATAATATGAATATCACCGGAAGTTATATGAATATCTCAATTAATCACATGAATATCAAATTCACTTACATGAATATCACCACTCAATTTGTGAATATCACTACCCATTTTGTGAATATCGCCCACCACCCAATTATATTAATATAGTCACCCAAGTACATGAATATCATCACCTAACTAGACGAATATCACCACCCAATATCTTCGAAGCTTTGATTCATGGCGGTGAGGTTTAACAATGACATTGTCGCGTCGATTTTGGGTCGCACAGTCGCACGATCAACCTGAATATCAACACTATTATAATGAATATCAACATTATTATAATGAATATCAACAACATTATATTGAATATCACATCATAAATTTTCAATATCGACTACTCAACGCATGAAACTCATGAATATGAACAACATTATAGTGAATATCACATCATACAATTTGAATATCAATTGAAAATAGTACAAACAATACTATCAACAAGCAATTTGAATACCATAATAGCGATATTCATTCCATATGTGATGATATTCACGTATTTTGTACGCATAGTCATACAAGTAAGTAGTCGATATTCATAAAAACAGTGTCGATATTCAGAGTTTATTACGCACATGATGATTATTCAGAGTTTAGGTGAATATCACATCATAAATATCAAATATTCAACGCGTGAAACCTACATCCAATATGAATATCAAAAGCATTTGTATGAATATCACATTAAACAATTTGAATATCAATTGCAAGCAATACAAACAACACCCTAAAATAACAAAACTCATCAAACATGAATATCAACGACATTATAGTGAATATTACATCATAAAATTAAAATATTGATTATTTAATGCATGAAACCTATTCACAAATACCACAAAAATCACTGAGCAAATACCACAAGAATCACTGAACATTGAAACACTTAACCTGTTCACAAATACCACAAGAATCACTAAGCAATAAACATTACATATTCATCAACTTACTAAATTATGACGGATTATAGATTTGGGGGAATTGACCACCTCACCAGCATCATCTCTCGCACAAAAGTCGACGCCAACCCCGTCCACCGCAACAGCCGCCCTGACTGGCTATTACTTCCTTCCCCGCCGCTCCTATACCCCATTCTCGATCTCGGAGACCTCGGCAGTGTACCAAAGCTCTTCGCTCTCCTCATCTTCGCTTCCACCAGAATCTGTCTTCTCACCTCCTCCGACAACCTCAACCGAAACCGATCACTTACAATCAAGGAGTGCCCTGCCTAATTGGATCCCACAGATTCGGTGCCGAATTTGGCTTTGCCACCATCTCTTCCGCCAGGCCTCTGCCTCCTGGAGGAATAATTTCCATGTCATCGGAGAAATCCGATTCGTCTCCGCCGCTAATAGAGCTTCTCGGTCGCCCAGTCAATTCGTTGCCGCGGGTGCGAATTTCAATCGCTGAGACCGTCGGAGTCGTGGTTTGCAGAGCTCAAAAACAGGAGGCCGATGTCGTCGTCGACACCACCGTCTCCTGGAAGTGGCGGCCATAGAGTTTGGCGGCGGACATGGGCACGAGGAAGGAGCGGCAGGGGACTCGCGGCGGTGTGGGGCTCCAATCCGTGGCGGGGGTGGTATTGGTGGTCGCCGGTGGGATTAGAGTGGTGAGGTCGGTGGGGCGGGCTCGGATCTGGGCATTGGTGTGGTCGCCGGTGGTTTGGGTAAGAGGAGAGAGAGACGGCGAGGTTGTGGTGTGGGTCGCCGGCGAGTTCGGCTAGGCACGCCGGAGGTGGGGGTCCCTAGATCTGGGCAGCAGCGTGGCAGCGCGGTGTGGCAGCGAGACTGGGCTCGGTGGAGAGCTTCAAGATCGACCTTCCAGGGAGATGATTTTGGAGAGCTTCAAGATCGACCTTCCATGGAGGTTGATGAAGAATCCGACGAGAGATTTGAAAGCAGTTGTTGGAGAATGAATTGGATTAGTAACCGGCGACATATGTGAATATATGGAAAGAGATTGGTCAAACTAAATCCCTAAAAATCCGGTTGAGATATAATCCTATATATGTGATCTATTTTTTTTATTTTGCACCCATTGAGATTAGATCTGGATCATTGATTTTTTCCTCATCCAATGGATACCATTAGTACCTCCGTTTTACCGTAACACACTGTTTTACCGGATCTTAATTCTATATTTTATTATATTTCATTTAGTTACACTTATATATTATAGTATTTCATTATATTTGATATAGTTACACTTATATAGTATAGTATTTCATTATATTTGATATAGTTACACTTATATACTATAGTATTTCATTATATTTGATATAGTTACACTTATATACTATAGTATTTCATTATATTTGATATAGTTACACTTATATACTATAGTATTTCATTATATTTGATATAGTTACACTTATATACTATAGTATTTCATTATATTTGATATAGTTACACTTATATACTATAGTATTTTATTATATTTGATATAGTTACACTTATATACTATAGTATTTCATTATATTTGATATAGTTACACTTATATACTATATTATTTCATTATATTTGATATAGTTACACTTATATACTATAGTATTTCATTATATTTGATATAGTTACACTTATATACTATAGTATTTCATTATATTTGATATAGTTACACTTATATACTATTATATTTCATTATATTTCATTTAGTTACACTTATATATTATAGTATTTCATGATATTTGATATAGTTACACTTATATACTATAGTATTTCATTACATTTGAAATAGTTACACTTATATACTATAGTCTTTCATTATATTTGATATAGTTACACTTATATACTATAGTATTTCATTATATTTGTAATACCCCTTCAATTTTTGTAAGGGTATTTGGGTAATTTTCCCAACCTTCGTTCATTAATTATTTCGCTTTCAGTGGAGTTCGGATTTTCCGTAACATCCATGATGTCCGAAATAATTTCTTGAGTGGTATAAAATACCTTCGATGTATTTTCGAGACTTAGAATATTTGTTTGGATACAAATATATAATTTTCGGGGTTTAAAAACCCATACCAAATTCTCCCTATCAAAAGTTGCACGCCACCGCTCCATGCCTGCCGCGTGTCTTCTTTGCTGTCAATGGCTTGCTCCTCCACCAATTTCTGCTAGGACACCTTCAATAAGCTTGTTGGGGAAGATGCCCCTCCTTGGACTATATATGAGATCGATTGGAGGGCTTTAGGACAGGCACCCAACCGCGCTCTCTCCCTTCTTTCCCGACGAGCCGCGCCGAGCTATTGTCGGAAGCCCTAGCTGCTGCGTTGTTCGTTGTTTCTATCGCCTCTTGATGTGTAGCTGCTACCCTCCATCACCGTCGCTGCTCAATCCGGCGAGCCTCCTTCTCCGGTGAGCCGCAAGCAAGACCGCCGGTGACTGCAGTCATGGGCTGCTGCGAAGGTTGCGCATCGTCGTCGTGGGAGCCGCCGCTGCCCCTGCTGGTGTCGTCGTCCGCCCCTGATGTGCTGCTCCGCCGCTGCCGCTTCTTCCCGGCGAAGGTGAGCCACCGGCGACGAGGCAGAGAGATCCTCCCCGGCGAAGACCGCGCCGATCTGCTGCGTCGTTGTTACGTTGATGTCGCTGTTCGTGGCATGAGGAAGAAGGGGAATAGTGGTGGTGGGCTCCACTCCCCTTGTTTAATTATTGTTGGGCCGAGAGGCTCAAAACCCTTTCGGTCCAGATTTAACCCAAAATTATACGAGCGTTAGAACGTGATTCGCTGGATCGCGTGTGGACTCGTAATCTGCTAGAGCAATCTGAGGCATAGGCCATATCCTCGGAAATGATATTTTCGGTATTCGTCTCGTCTAGATTCATCGCCGAATCTACTCCAGGCAAGTGGCGGTTTGCTCTTGCTTATCATTCCATATTTCCATTAATTATCAATTGCTTAATTGTTAATTAATTTGGACTGATTATTGTTCATGTCTGGAAAAGGTTTTATAAACTGTTTTGGAAAATCATATAATAGGTTGTATATCTGCTAGAACGACGCTATTATTGATGATCGCCTTTCGGGCCTTTATGTGAATTTATCCTAAATTATTATTGTGCTATGACTGTTAGTTAGCACGAGTATTGGTAGGAACGCCTGGATTCTGAGAGGTCCATGCGCGTTTCTTTATAATTGTAAAGGGCGATTAAGACCCTGCGATAGTAAAAGTTTGAACTCTGAGAGGTTCATTCTTTTTAAGGGCAAACAAGACCCAACGATAGTAGAGGCTTGAACTCTGCGAGGTTCATTCCTTCGATAGATATAGAGGCTTGGACTCTGCGAGGTTCATTCCTTCGATAGATATAGAGGCTTGGACTCTGCGAGGTTCATTCCTTCGATAGATATAGAGGCTTGGACTATGCGAGGTCCATTCCTTCGATATATGTCATGCGTGACAGGACATATATTTAAAAGCTTATAACGTGATGTGGGTTTGTTTTGGAATTAAATCAGATAAGTGCCCGAGCGCACATAATTAGTAAACCTTCGGCGAGTAGTGCAGCTAAGTAAATAGTGTAGCTAGGAAAGCTCGTCTCGACTTGAATGTAGTACGTTTTCTTTCCAATCTGGATTCGATGTAAGCGGTGAGGTTGGTCGTGAACTGAAGCATCTCAGTCAGCTTTTAAATCATTGTTGAGTGATTCTTTAAATGTTCCAGACTTGTCATTGTAACACCCCCAGGTCAGTGGTGCTACAGTGCCATAATCCAAAAGGATTATAAGGCGGGTGAAAGAAAAAAATGCAAAAGAAAAAAAAATGCAAAACATAACTCATATATAATAATGTATCAAAAGCAGCACATCGGAAAACCTGCAAAACCTGTCCAAAGTTGAAATCACAATCAAACTTAACATACAGAAGTACTACAATTTACAAACCAGAAACCAACAACCAAAGACCAAAAGCCAAAAGCCAATACAACAAGTTCGACCACTTCGAGGTCCAAAACCAAAATGATACATACAATCAAGTCAAAGTCTCAAACCAAAAGTAGAGTTCTCGAGACGATGATCAGGAACCTCCTTGCTGGCGCTGAACCTGAAAAGCCTGATTGACTGAGGGACCCGAAACCCCAGCCAACCACGATACGTAAACCGAAGTTGGTCAGTCTCACGAAAGACTATGGCAAGACTAGCCGAGCCAAAACAGTTCAAAACACATACATATATCACCAATCAACTCACAATAATGACAACACGCCACACAAAATATAATATCATAACTATACTTAATCATATCAACCAACCAATGCCAATCACACGTCAAAACATATACACACTATCACATACCACTCATTACACATCCTTATCCAACTCTTCACTATACTAACCTCAATCAATCCATCCTCAAACTCATCACAAGCATAAACGAATAAAACAATCCAATCCAACTTCACTGACACGTCCAATCCATCCTTCTCTCTATTACTAATACCTCAATCAACAACTCTATGCACATACACATCTCTTACTACTGACTTACAACCAAAGCTAACCAATTATACTGAACTCACTACTGCACTAACACAACAAAATCAATTAACCTTCACATCAACAAACACATAAGCATCAACGAGATAATCATCACATATAAACATAACAAAATAACGATCCAGGCCAGCCACCCTTCTGGTGCCGCCTGTTCGTTAACATAGACCGCAACCCATACATCTCAAATTCAACCCTTGTTGGCCCACACCCTCAAGATGGGAAACCAACCTCCACACTTAATCAACATAATCATCTTTCTGCAACTAGTTACCACCAACAATCATACCAACAGAGATTCATATCACAACTAACTACAATAACCAACATTTGACAACAAGTCAAACTAGCCAACAATCAATATCTAACATAAAACCAATAACTAAACACACAGTCAATATTTACCAACACAACCACTAAATCAAACGACAACAATCATCATCACGAACCACTTTAATCAGGTACACAACCAACATCCAACACAAAACCACTTAATCAGGTATGCAACCAACATTCAATACATAATCAACACACAACCGCCAACCCTCCAATCCAACCTCCGTCTCCACCACCACATCACCGGGTGAGACAATTCACAATACCTCCGTCTACACCACCACATCACCGGGTGAGACAATTCACAATACCTCCGTCTACACCACCACATCACCGGGTGAGACAATTCACAATACCTCCGTCTACACCACCACATCACCGGATGAGACAATTCATCATCCAAAACCAACTATCCATCACCACACCGACACCAAATCAAACACAAACGACAATCAAAATCACATAATCACACATCATCACACGGCATCACACATCATCACACATCTTCACACATTATCACACATCATCACACATCTTCAACCAAGCAATTATATAGTCAAGTGATCCAATCAATCCACAACAATCAAACCACAACAATCAAACCACACAATTACTAACACACCCACACATTCACACACACGCAATATCAACACACAACTACTAGCACGCACACAATCCAACACACAACCGCCAACACACACAGGTGTCAATAAACACTTATCAACAACAATCAATCACATTTTAGTCACAATTGACTACCACGTCAACATTTATTCAACACGATACGAGACAAAATAATAACACACGCACACACACCCATATTCAACCAAGCATCTATATAGTCAATTAGTCCAATTTAAATAGCTCAAGCAATGGTAAAATTAATTATCAATTACTAGGCATAATTCAATTTATAAAAAAAAATATAATAAGTTAGGCAAGGATCCTCTTGCCTCAAGTCGAACCACAACGACTCCAGAGGTCTCCAATCAACCCGAACGAACTTGCGAAATCAATCCAAGCAAATCCCTGGCATTAATTAACTCATACCAATCCACAACCAACAAACCCCCAAATTCAAACCCTAAAATCATTCCTTAATTAATTAAGCAAAACACCCAAATTAATCCAAGCTCAAATACTCCAAAGTCATGCCTTTGCTGAACAAATCATATATGACCCATTTCAGCCCAATTACTTCAAAATCAACTCAGCAAAACCCCCCCACAAAACAACCCAATCGGAGGTTTACCTCGTCGACAACCAAACGGTAGTTACCGGGGAGGCTCCTCGTCGTCGACGACCTCAGCCACCACACGAACCGCAGCCACACCGGACAGCAGCTGCACTCAGCACAGCAAAGGCAGCAGCAAGCACGGACGACATCAACCAAGCAACGAACACGGCTCCACAGCAGCAAGCACGGACAGCACGAGCAAGAGAGGAGGAGGAAGAGCAGCAGCGAGCACAGCAACCTCCATGGCCATGCAGCGCAGCTCTAGAACAGCAGCGAGCACAGCAGCTCGCGGCTCCTCGTCGGTGGCTCGCCTCTGTCGCCGGACTCACTGCAGCAACACCATCACAACAACCGCAACAACACGCCTCCACACGAGCTGTAACCACACCCGTAAACAGCTCCAGAAAACAGAGAAGCGGCGCGGTCCAAGACGGGTACGCCGGAGAAGAAGCTGGCTCGGCTGGGCACGGGAGAGGTCGGCTCGTCGGAGAAGAGGGCTGGGCATAGGGGAATCGGATTCGGGAGGAGGGAGTTCGGGAAGGAGCAGCTCCCCGAGAGAGATAAGGACCGGATTTGGGGATTTACCTCCCAAATTTCTCATTTATCCCCAAATTAATTAAATCCCTAATTAATTTACCATAATGCCATTTTCAACTTTTTGGGGTATTTCATTCTCCCCCCCCCCCCTTATAACAGTTTCGTCCTCGAAACTCAGATCAAACAGGTGCGGATAACTGTCTCGCATAATTGATTCCAGAATGTTCAGGACTCGTCGAAGAATGACTTTCCTTGAGAATCAACTCCCTGATCTCTTTATCCGCTAACACACACAATCGATTATGAATCCACCATACTCCATCCTCCTGAACAAAATCCGAACACTCTTTCCTGAGCAATCTCATTGCATCTCGTACTCAACATTCCATTACATTCAGCTGTATCTGTTCCTTCTCAAACCAAATTTCACTTCACCCTTCACCATTCCTGTTGTAATCCTGGCTGAACCATCAGACCAGTAACCACATGCTCGAGAGTCAACTTCCAATTCAAAGCACCATCTATCACAATACCCTTCTTCTGATTGATAAACAATATCCATCATAACCCTCAATCAATTCTAGCAACCATCTTGTCTCATGATCAACTCTCTCTTGTATAGTTGAGCTGGCGAGAATCATACGCAATGACTTTCTCATTCTGCATCAAAACGCAACTCAAACCTTGCTTAGACACATTACTGTAGATAACAACCTTTTCTGTTCCCTGCGGTATAACCAACTCTGACACGCTAATCAAACACTTCATGAGTTCTTCGAAACTCTCTCCTGACACTTCCCGTCCCATTCAAAATTCTTAGTCGTACTCAACCTTGGAAAATTCTTCCTCAATCACCTGCAACAATCTGCCAGTCTGAGAATACTCCCAATGAAACTCACTGTAAACAATCCAAGTACTTTCTAAAAATTTTAATTCCTTAAACTCTTGAAATCTGCGGAAGCATTACCCATAAGACATCACAACCAACTCATAGTAATCATCTCAGTTCTGAAGGTAGTACCATGAATATATTCCTCTCAAATCTTTAAACTGAGGATACTCTGATCTCAAATCAGCCTTCGAAAACACTGTAGCTTTTGCAATTTATCCAACAAATCATCAGTACTGGGAAGCGGATACTTATTCCTGACAATCACCATATCCGTCTCATAATAATCCAAACAAAGTCAAAAAGGAACCATCCTTCCTTTTAACCAACCATACAGGCGTACCCCAAGGAGAAGTACTTGGCCCGAATAAAGCCTAACTTCACAAGTTCCTCTATCTGTTCCTTCAATCTCAGCATACACACATAACTGGCGCAACCTTCTCTAAACAGTTTTACAGTTGTCATCTCTTTAACAATTCTAATTCTGTCAGAGTCTCTAGGATCATGACTTTCAAACTCATGCATAAATCCCCAATCTGTTGCCACGGTAACTGTCTTATTCCTGTAGCCACAAACGCATCTATTCCTCAACTCAGCCGAACCCATAGTCGTGAGATCCCACTTTTTCCGATGCAGTCTGAATCCTCTGTTTCTTACTGCTTCCTACAACAACAGTCTGATCAAAATCAACTGTAATAGTCTCTACAATCAATCACTCATCAACATACTACTCAATGATCGTACATCTATGCCTTACCATCAAAGGTTCATATCTGAATACAATCATCTCTGAAAGTACTTAATTTGTCTTCCTCATTTGACGATAACAGCAGCACACAACTTCATACCAAATCATCACTACTAAACTACCTGCATCAACCTCTTGACGGTAAGCCCAACGGCCTCATCCTCTACCATACTCATACCTTTTAAATCTCTAGCACGTCCCACTTACCAGGGAACACACCATAAAATTTTCCAACAACACTAAACATCACATATGAAATTAATCATCAATACTCAACATATAAACATTAGCATAAAACATCACAAACAACACTTACTTACCAACGCAACTCACTACGGTTGACAACAAGGATTCCTGATCACCCGATCGTCCACAACCACAACGTATAGAAATTCTCAAGTTGAAAACTCGGAAAAAACACATTTTTTTTGAAAAGAGCTTTGATACCAACTTCTGTAACACCCCCAGGTCAGTGGTGCTACAGTGCCATAATCCAGAAGGATTATAAGGCGGGTGAAAGAAAAAAATGCGGAAAAAAAAAATGCAAAACATAACTCATATATAATAATGTATCAAAAGCGGCACAGCGGAAAACCTGCAAAACCTGTCCAAAGTTGAAACCACAATCAAACTTAACATACGGAAGTACTACAATTTACAAACCAGAAACCAACAACCAAAGACCAAAAGCCAATACAACAAGTTCGACCACTTCGAGGTCCAAAACCAAAACGATACATACAATCAAGTCAAAGTCTCAAACCAAAAGTAGAGTTCTCGACTCCAAAACCGACGATGATCAGGAACCTCCTTGCTGGCGCTGAACCTGAAAAACCTGATTGACTGAGGGACCCGAAACCCCAGCCAACCACGGTACGTAAACCGAAGTTGGTCAGTCTCACGAAAGACTATGGAAAGACTAGCCGAGCCAAAACAGTTCAAAACACATACATATATCACCAATCAACTCACAATAACGACAACACGCCATACAAAATATAATATCATAACTATACTTAATCATATCAACCAACCAATGCCAATCACACGTCAAAACATATACACACACTATCACATACCACTCATTACACATCCTTATCCAACTCTTCACTATACTAACCTCAATCAATCCATCCTCAAACTCATCACAAGCATAAATGAATAAAACGATCCAATCCAACTTCACTGACACGTGCAATCCATCATTCTCTCTATTACTAATACCTCTATAACACCCCCAAATTTAACCTCATTTGAAAGCGTTACTGTCGATGACTCCGGACGTAAACCCCGAAGTCACCCCAGGCTTTTCCGACGTCATAACTGACTTAAAACACAGTTACAATACTAAAATCATAACTTTTATTAAACCACATGGTCGCGGAATTACACGATTCCTAAAACGACCCAATTAATCAGAAATACAACAGCGAAATACTTTTAAACAAAACGACAAAATAGCACAGCGGAAAACTTGGAAATACAAAGCGACAAAACAACTTGTCGAAAACACCGTTCATCTTCATAGTCGCTCTAGCCTCCTCGGATCTGCATGTGCCGAAACGGACGGACGACACCCCCATGACATTACAGAAATATAAAAATACAAGAGTTAGTCTAATGAATAGACTAAGCAAGGGCTTCACCAAAAATTCACACAAACACATCACAAGCAATTTCACATATCACAAATCACATCACAATCTCAAGTCACATGTTTACAGCATATCTCTTATATTAGCGTTGATTCTAGCAGAATATACAACCTAATATAATATCAGATTTTAATTATTTCAAATTAATTCATAACCACTTGCCTGGAAAGACGAGCTCGAACAAAGCTTAAGAACGGGTTCCTGAATCCAAAACGGGGACAGATCTGGAATAAAAATCCCTAGGAAACGACCCATAACAAGATCCTAACTTAGATCAATTATCCTCATGAATGAATCTAAAAGAATAGGAAAGAAATCAAAGGAATCGAGCCAAGCCCAAAGCCAAACCACAAGACACACAACTCGGACGCCCTCACCGCGATCGCGGCGAGTCGCGGCCAGTTGCGGTTCATCAACAGTGGCAAAGCTTCGACAGCTTCCATGGCGGGAGAAAAATACCCACCTCGATTCAAGCTTCGCCTTGCATTCGAATTGATCACAAAGCACCTCTAAGCTTCACCTAACACCTTGGCAACCTTCTCCAACCCACGAAGCCTCTCGATTCAAGCCCAAAACCGAGCTCACAGCTCGTGCATCAATGGCGAAACAGGGGAAAACAGAGGAGAAAGAGAGAAGAAGAAGAGAGAAAGAAAGGGTTCGGTTTCACCTCTTTTATAGCACAAATCCGACCACCTCCAAGGGGACAAGGGGACAAAGGCGAAGGCCACTAGCGAGCCCACTTAGCCTGCCCAAAAAACAGAGAAAACAGAGCTACAGTAACCGCCTTCGAGGAAGACGACACTGCTCAGCAAAAGATGTTACCGCGAGCGCGGCCGGTCGCGGTGAATCGCGGTTGATCGCGGTCAATCGCGGTGAGTCGCGGTTTTAAGGCCGACTTCGTTAATTCTTATCCGAACTCAACTTGGATTAATTTCCTTAATCCCGGGTTAAATATATTCGTGCCACCATCTAGCACAAACATCTCAAGCAATTACCTCGCACAATTACCGTGCACAAATATCTTATATAAATACCGTGCACAAATATCTTATATAAATATCTTGCACAAATACTTTACATAATTATCCTGCATATATCTGTGACACTCCAGGCCAAGCTAACACAGCTACCAAGTCACCCACCCATCTTACATGATGCCGGTGCCGGTACTGGTGCCCGCCTGAGTCCACAATTATCCTACACGAATATATTATATAAATATTTTACAATAATATCTTATATAATTATTTTGCAACGATATCTCATACAATTATTTTGCAACAATAACTCATACGAGTAAAGCTCAAAAATACCAAAAAATTTCCTTACCCAAAAATGAGGGGTGTTACAACCTCAATCAACAACTCTATGCACATACACATCTCTTACTACTAACTTACAACCAAAGCTAACCAATTATATTGAACTCACTACTGCACTAACACAACAAAATCAATTAACCTTCACATCAACAAACACATAAGCATCAACGAGATAATCATCACATATAAACATAACAAAATAACGATCCAGGCCAGCCACCCTTCTGGTGCCGCCTGTTCGTTAACATAGACCACAACCCATACATCTCAAATTCAACCCTTGTTGGCCCACACCCTCAAGATGGGAAACCAACCTCCACACTTAATCAACATAACCATCTTCCTGCAACTAGTTACCACCAACAATCATACCAACAGAGATTCATATCACAACTAACTACAATAACCAACATTTGACAACAAGTCAAACTAGCCAACAATCAATATCTAACATAAAACCAATAACTAAACACACAGTCAATATTTACCAACACAACCACTAAATCAAACGACAACAATCATCATCACGAAACCACTTTAATCAGGTACACAACCAACATCCAACACAAAACCACTTAATCAGGTATGCAACCAACATTCAATACATAATCAACACACAACCGCCAACCCTCCAATCCAACCTCCGTCTCCACCACCACATCACCGGGTGAGACAATTCACAATACCTCTGTCTACACCACCACATCACCGGGTGAGACAATTCACAATACCTCCGTCTACACCACCACATCACCGGGTGAGACAATTCACAATACCTCCGTCTACACCACCACATCACCGGGTGAGACAATTCATCATCCGAAACCAACTATCCATCACCACACCGACACCAAATCAAACACAAACGACAATCAAAATCACATAATCACACATCATCACACATCATCACACGTCATCACACATCATCACACATCTTCACACATTATCACACATCATCACACATCTTCAACCAAGCAATTATATAGTCAAGTGATCCAATCAATCAAACCACACAATTACTAACACACCCACACATTCACACACACACACACGCAATCTCAACACACAACTACTAGCACGCACACAATCCAACACACAACCGCCAACACACACAGGTGTCAACAAACACTTATCAACAACAATCAATCACATTTTAGTCACAATTGACTACCACGTCAACATTTATTCAACACGATACGAGACAAAATAATAACACACGTACACACACCCATATTCAACCAAGCATCTATATAGTCAATTAGTCCAATTTAAATAGCTCAAACAATGGTAAAATTAATTATCAATTACTAGGCATAATTCAATTTATAAAAAAATATATAATAAGTTAGGCAAGGATCCTCTTGCCTCAAGTCGAACCACAACGACTCCAGAGGTCTCCAATCAATCCGAACGAACCTGCGAAATCAATCTGAGCAAATCCCTAGCATTAATTAACTCATACCAATCCACAACCAACAAACCCCCAAATTCAAACCCTAAAATCATTCCTTAATTAATTAAGCAAAACACCCAAATTAATCCAAGATCAAATACTCCAAAGTCATGCCTTTGCTGAACAAATCATATATGACCCATTTCAGCCCAATTACTTCAAAATCAACTCAGCAAAACCCCCCCACAAAACAACCCAATCGGAGGTTTACCTCGTCGACAACCAAACGGTAGTTACCGGGGAGGCTCCTCGTCGTCGGCGACCTCAGCCACCACACGAACCGCAGCCACACCGGACAACAGCTGCACTCAGCACATCAAAGGCAGCAGCAAGCACGGACGACAGCAGCCAAGCAACGAACACGGCTCCACAGAAGCAAGCACGGACAGCACGAGCAGGGGAGGAGGAGGAAGAGCAGCAGCGAGCACAGCAACCTCCATGGCCACGCAGCGCAGCTCCAGAACAGCAGCGAGCACAGCAGCTTGCGGCTCCTCGTCGGTGGCTCGCCTCTGTCGCCGGACTCACTGCAGCAACACCATCACAACAACCGCAATAGCACGCCTCCACACGAGCTGTAACCACACCCGCGAACAGCTCCAGAAAACAGAGAAGCGGCGCGGTCCAAGACGGGTACGCCGGAGAAGAAGCTGACTCGGCTGGGCACGGGAGAGGTCGGCTCGTCGGAGAAGAGGGTTGGGCACAGGGGAATCGGATTCGGGAGGAGGGAGTTCGGGAAGGAGCAGCTCCCCGAGAGAGATAAGGACCGGATTTGGGGATTTATCTCCCAAATTTCTCATTTATCCCCAAATTAATTAAATCCCTAATTAATTTACCATAATGCCATTTTCAACTTTTTGGGGTATTTCAGTCATATTTCCTTAAGACTCAATCTCTTGGAGTCTCTTTCGGGTCGGTCTCTGTGTAGATTCAGTCTTCCAGAGTCGTCTCTTCTGCATATCTCTTGTTGTATTCCAGTAGGAGTGTGAAGGTTGACTATCGTACTCGGTTATTATTCGAGGGATGATGAGTTTAAACCTAGCACGACTACTTCGAACCTTCTGCTTTGGTCACTTGCTAGTCTATTCAGTAGACTAACCCACAATATTTTTGTTATCTGCATCGTCATGGTTGGTGTCGTCCGCCCGTTTCGGCACATCAGATGAGTTGAGGATCCATTAAGGCTAGATCGACTATGAACATGAACGGTATTTGAAAATGTTTTAATCAGGCTACGATCTTTGGGCGTTGACTACTGAAGTCAATACTCTTGTAAATTATTTTAAGTCTTCCGCTGTATTGTAATAACTCTGTATTTTGTCGCATTTGGAATTGTGTTGAAATTCCGCGACTATGTTTTAAATGAAAGTTATGGTAATTTTGTATCATAATTGTTCTTTATGAATTGTGTTTCAATGGTAAAGCCTCGGTGGCTTCGGTGTGGAAACCGAGGTCACTGGCGGTAATACCTTTCGAAATGGGTTAAAATTTAGGGGTGTTACAATATTTGATATAGTTACACTTATATACTATAGTATTTCATTATATTTGATATAGTTACACCTATATACTATAGTATTTCATTATATTTGATATAGTTACACTTATATACTATAGTATTTCATTATATTTGATATAGTTACACTTATATACTAATATATTTCATTATATTTGATATAGTTATACTTATATACTATAGTATTTCATTATATTTGATATAGTTACACTTATATACTATTATATTTCATTTAGTTACACTTATATATTATAGTATTTCATGATATTTGATATAGTTACACATATATAGTATAGTATTTCATTATATTTGATATAGTTACACTTATATACTATAGTATTTCATTATATTTGATATAGTTATACTTATATAATATAGTATTTCATTATATTTGATATAGTTACACTTATATAATAGTATTTCATTATATTTGATATAGTTATACTTATATTTTATTATATTTCATTTAGTTACACTTATATATTATATTATTTCATGATATTTGATATAGTTACACTTATATACTATAGTATTTCATTATATTTGATATAGTTACACTTATATACTATAGTATTTCATTATATTTGATATAGTTACACTTATATACTATAGTATTTCATTATATTTGATATAGTTACACTTATATAATATAGTATTTCATTATATTTGATAAAGATATACTTATATACTATAGTATTTCATTATATTTGATATAGTTACACTTATATACTATAGTATTTCATTATATTTGATATAGTTACACTTATATACTATAGTATTTCATTATATTTGATATAGTTATATTTATATACTATAGTATTTCATTATATTTGATATAGTTACACTTATATACTATAGTATTTTATTATATTTGATATAGTTACACTTATATACTATTATATTTCATTATATTTCATTTAGTTACACTTATATATTATAGTATTTCATGATATTTGATTTAGTTACACTTATATACTTTAGTATTTCATTATATTTGATATAGTTACACTTATATACTATAGTATTTCATTATATTTGATACAGTTACACTTATATATTATAGTATTTCATTATATTTGATATAGTTACACTTATATACTATAGTATTTCATTATATTTGATATAGTTATACTTATATACTATAGTATTTCATTTTATTTGATATAGTTACACTTATATATTATAGTATTTCCTTATATTTGATATAGTTACACTTATATATTATAGTATTTCATTATATTTGATATAGTTATACTTATATACTATAGTATTTCGTTATATTTGATATAGTTACACTTATATACTATAGTATTTCCTTATATTTGATATAGTTACACTTATATACTATAGTATTTCATTATATTTGATATAGTTACACTTATATACTATAGTATTTCATTATATTTGATATAGTTACACTTATATAATATAGTATTTCATTATATTTGATAAAGATATACTTATATACTATAGTATTTCATTATATTTGATATAGTTACACTTATATACTATAGTATTTCATTATATTTGATATAGTTACACTTATATACTATATTATTTCATTATATTTGATATAGTTACACTTATATACTATAGTATTTCATTATATTTGATATAGTTACACTTATATACTATAGTATTTCATTATATTTGATATAGTTACACTTATATACTATAGTATTTCATTATATTTGATATAGTTACACTTATATACTATAGTATTTCATTATATTTGATATAGTTACACTTATATACTATAGTATTTCATTATATTTCATTTAGTTACACTTGTATACTATAGTATTTCATGATATTTGATATAGTTACACTTATATACTATAGTATTTCATTATATTTGATATAGTTACACTTAAATACTATAGTATTTCATTATATTTGATATAGTTACACTTATATTTTATTATATTTCATTTAGTTACACTTATATATTATATTATTTCATGATATTTGATATAGTTACACTTATATACTATAGTATTTCATTATATTTGATATAGTTACACTTATATACTATAGTATTTCATTATATTTGATGTAGTTACACTTATATATTATAGTATTTCATTATATTTGATATAGTTACACTTATATACTATTATATTTCATTTAATTACACTTAGATATTATAGTATTTCATGATATTTGATATAGTTACACATATATACTATAGTATTTCATTATATTTGATATAGTTACACTTATATACTATAGGATTTCATTATATTTGATATAGTTACACTTATATACTATAGTATTTCATTATATTTGATATAGTTACACTTATATACTATAGTATTTCATTATATTTGATATAGTTACACTTATATAATATAGTATTTCATTATATTTGATATAGTTACACTTATATACTATAGTATTTCATTATATTTGATATAGTTACACTTATATTTTATTATATTTTATTTAGTTACACTTATATATTATAGTATTTCATTATATTTGATATAGTTACACTTATATATTATAGTATTTCATTATATTTGATATAGTTAAACTTATATACTATAGTATTTCATTATATTTGATATAGTTACACTTATATAATATAGTATTTCATTATATTTGATAAAGATATACTTATATACTATAGTATTTCATTATATTTGATATAGTTACACTTATATACTATAGTATTTCATTATATTTGATATAGTTACACTTATATACTATAGTATTTCATTATATTTGATATAGTTATATTTATATACTATAGTATTTCATTATATTTGATATAGTTACACTTATATACTATAGTATTTTATTATATTTGATATAGTTACACTTATATACTATTATATTTCATTATATTTCATTTAGTTACACTTATATATTATAGTATTTCATGATATTTGATTTAGTTACACTTATATACTTTAGTATTTCATTATATTTGATATAGTTACACTTATATACTATAGTATTTCATTATATTTGATACAGTTACACTTATATATTATAGTATTTCATTATATTTGATATAGTTACACTTATATACTATAGTATTTCATTATATTTGATATAGTTATACTTATATACTATAGTATTTCATTTTATTTGATATAGTTACACTTATATATTATAGTATTTCATTATATTTGATATAGTTACACTTATATACTATAGTATTTCATTATATTTGATATAGTTATACTTATATACTATAGTATTTCGTTATATTTGATATAGTTACACTTATATACTATAGTATTTCATTATATTTGATATAGTTACACTTATATACTATAGTATTTCATTATATTTGATATAGTTACACTTATATACTATAGTATTTCATTATATTTGATATAGTTACACTTATATAATATAGTATTTCATTATATTTGATAAAGATATACTTATATACTATAGTATTTCATTATATTTGATATAGTTACACTTATATACTATAGTATTTCATTATATTTGATATAGTTACACTTATATACTATATTATTTCATTATATTTGATATAGTTACACTTATATACTATAGTATTTCATTATATTTGATATAGTTACACTTATATACTATAGTATTTCATTATATTTGATATAGTTACACTTATATACTATAGTATTTCATTATATTTGATATAGTTACACTTATATACTATAGTATTTCATTATATTTGATATAGTTACACTTATATACTATAGTATTTCATTATATTTCATTTAGTTACACTTGTATACTATAGTATTTCATGATATTTGATATAGTTACACTTATATACTATAGTATTTCATTATATTTGATATAGTTACACTTATATACTATAGTATTTTATTGTATTTGATATAGTTACACTTATATACTATAGTATTTTATTATATTTGATATAGTTACACTTATATACTATTATATTTCATTATATTTCATTATATTTCATTTAGTTACACTTATATATTATAGTATTTCATGATATTTGATTTAGTTACACTTATATACTTTAGTATTTCATTATATTTGATATAGTTACACTTATATACTATAGTATTTCATTATATTTGATACAGTTACACTTATATATTATAGTATTTCATTATATTTGATATAGTTACACTTATATACTATAGTATTTCATTATATTTGATATAGTTATACTTATATACTATAGTATTTCATTTTATTTGATATAGTTACACTTATATATTATAGTATTTCATTATATTTGATATAGTTACACTTATATACTATAGTATTTCATTATATTTGATATAGTTATACTTATATACTATAGTATTTCGTTATATTTGATATAGTTACACTTATATACTATAGTATTTCATTATATTTCATTTAGTTACACTTATATACTATAGTATTTCATTATATTTGATATAGTTACACTTATATACTATAGTATTTCATTATATTTGATATAGTTACACTTATATACTATATTATTTCATTATATTTCATTTAGTTACACTTATATACTATAGTATTTCATTATATTTGATATAGTTACACTTATATACTATAGTATTTCATTATATTTGATATAGTTACACTTATATTGAAATACCCCAAATAAGTTGATAATGGCATTTTGGTAATTTAATTATGAGGTTTTACTTATATTGGGAGAAATGGAATTTTGGGGATAAAATCCCTAAAACCCAAATTCGTGGTTGTCTCTCCCGACTCCTCCCTGTGCGCGAGCTCCTCCCTGTGCCCAGCTCCCTCCTCAGCCGAAGTCAGCTTCCTTCCTCCCGAATCCGAGCCTTCTCCGGTGCTCACCCAGCTTCCCCCTCCGGCGAGCCCGCGTGCTGTCGTTTCTGCTGGTGTGGGTTGTTGCTGTCCGTGTTCGCTGCTTCTGTGGAGCCGCGCGCCGCTGCTGGTTCGAGCTTCTGCAGTCCATCATCGTGGTTGTCGTCTCCGGCGTCGGGAGCCCTCTTTCCGGTGAGGCTAACGAAGAGGTAAGGTTGGTTGGTGTTGTTGTTGAATTTGGGTCTGATTTGTTGTTGTTGTCCTGCGTGGACTGAATTCCTTTGCTGAATTTTTTTGTGTGTCCGAATTTGGAGCTATGCAGCTGCGGTTCTGTGTTGTTGTTGTGGTTCCAGCGACGAGGAGTCCTTCTCGATGACTACCGCTTGGTTGTCGTTGAGGTGAGCTTGGGTTGGGTTAATTTCGAATTGATATTGTATTATTTCGAATTGATATTGTGTGGTTCGAATTGATATTGTGTGGTTCGAATTTATGTTGTATGGGGGTCCGAATTGATATTGAATTGTTCTTCGTGGGCAGTTGAAGAGGAATTCCGTGTAGAGCTTGGGTTGATTTGTGTGTGTGTAGTGCTGAATTTTGGAAGGTATTGAGTTAGGGTTTGAATTTGGGGGTTTTCTCTAGTTGTGGTTTGGTATGATTAATGCCAGGGATTTGCTTGGATTGATTTCGCAGGTTCGTTCGGATTGACTGGAGATCTCTGGGGTCGTTATTGTTCGACTTGAGGCAAGAGGATCCTTGCTAACTTATATATTTTTATAAACTGATTATGTTTAATTTTACCGTTGCTTGAGCTATTATTTTAATTGGTTTGTTTGACTATATAATGGCTTGGATGAGATGTGTGATAATGTGTGATGAGGTGTGATAATGTGTTGGATTGAATGTGTGTGTGTGTGTGTGTGTTGGATCGTGTGTGTGTGTTGGATTGAATGTGTTTGTGTGTGCGTGTGTTGGATTGAGTTTGTGTGTGTGTGTACGTGTGTTGGATTGTGTGTGTGTGTGTGTGTTGGATCGTGTGTGTGTGTTGGATTGAATGTGTGTGTGTGTGCGTGTGTTGGATTGTGTGTGTGTGTGCGTGTGTTGGATCGTGTGTGTACGTGTGTTGGATTGAATGTGTGTGTGTGTGTGTGTTGAATTGAGTTTGTGTGTGTGTGTTGGATTGTGTGTGTATGTGATTATGTGATATTTGATTGGTTGTCATATGAAGTGTTTGAATTGGTGTCGGTGTAGTGGTGGAATGTTGTTGGTTGGTGAAAGTCCTTATATTTAGGGCCTCGATGGGTATGAACCCCCGAAGGTCGAAGGGTCAGGTGATGATAGTCTCACCAAACCGCGTAGGGTGCACGCCTACGTCGTTAAGGGCCAAGGGTTGGATGGTGAAAGTGCCATCCGGAAAGTGTGTGTTGATTGTCTCACCCGGTGATGTGGTGGTGGAGACAGAGGTTGGATTGGAGGTGTTGGTGGTTGTGTGTGTTGATTGTCTCATTCGGTGATGTGGTGGTGGAGACGGAGGTCCGAACTGACCTGAATCCGAAATGACCCGACCCGAACCCGACCCGACCCACCCGATTGACACCCCTATGATGTCGCCATGACGTCGCCGCGCTGATGCTTGCGGGGGAGAATTGGCGAGCAGCTGCTGAACGAGAAGTTGGGCCGAAAAAGTGGGCCAAGCGAGAGGAGAGTGGGCCGTGTCTGCTCGCGAGAATTGGAGGCCGAGAGCAAGTGCTCGCCGAGAATTGCGAGATTACGGGATTAATTTCCCTGCTTTAGTTTGTTTAATTATTATTATTATTTTATTATTTCGTTTTAGGTTAATTTAGATTTTATTTCCTTTAGTATATTAGGGTAGAAAAAAGGCTTGTTTGCGAATCTTCGTTTTTCTCTTGAACCCTAATTCCCTTTTCTACGCTATGAAGAACTAAGCCTCCCTGACTTAGTTAGACGCTGAAGCTTTCGTTTGGATTAAGTTGTGAGATTCTCGTTCCTTATCTATTGCATGGTTTTTATCTTTCTCTTGCTTAAGTTGCTTATGATTGATATTGATATTCTTTAGTCCGATCAACTAGGGTTTATTGTTATTGATCTATTGCTAGATTTAGATTGTTACTGGTTGAGCATATCTATTTCAGAGTAGCAACTGCATCGTACTAGTATCTGGTTGTGCTAGTCTTATGCAGAAGAGAATTGATTTACATTCTAGGATAAAAGCTGGTTGTTTTATGCTAGAATTGTATCCAACTATATTCCTATCCGTAAGGCTGCTGTTAAACTGAATCTTGATAGTTTCAGGGTTGTTTAATTAGTTAGTGCTAATAGTGTCTGGTTGTGCTATTAGTTATATCTGAAAAGGAATTGGAATCACCATTGCATGAGATTTTGAATGAGTATCTATGATCAACTTGTCATACGAATAGTGGATGTTGTTTGACTAAGTGCTTTTCCCCATTACTAAATTCATCATCTTTAGTTTGTCTTACCTTTGCATGCTTAGTTACTTAAAACAAACAAAACCCCCCATTTGGTTACTTTGGATTGACATACAAATTGCATAATTAGATAGAATTCGCCTCCCTGTGGATTCAACCTTTACTTACCTAGGACTACGGTTTAGGGTTTGTTTGGATATTTTGCATAACAGTTTTACGCGACAAAAGCCTGTTATCAAATTGGCGTCGTTGCCGGGGAGGTAATAATCTATTTTGTGTGTGATTTGTGTGTCAACTATTGTGTGGACCTATCTTACGGTCCACATCCGTGCTATTGATTTTTGTTTTTCCTTTTTAATTTTGTTACAGAGATGGATAGATTTCCCCAATTCCAGCAGGAGCCGCGATATGACCCATACTCCTACGCATATACTCCAGGGTGGGGATATCACCCCAATTCGAGTTATGAGAACCTGCAATACCCTTCATATTATCATGACTACCAGGAGTTCGACCCAGAACAAAATCAACAACAGGGTCATCCTCAACAACCTAGGCCACCATTTGTGCCCAACCCTCAAGGGCAGAGTTCGAACCCTTCGTCGTCTATGAAGGACATGATGAAGATGCTCACTGCGAATGTTAATAAGCTGACTCAGAGCTCATTGCAATTCCAAGAAACTACACAAGCTAGCATTCAGAACTTGGAAAGGCAAGTGGGTCAGATGTCTCAAGCGGTGAGTAAACTTGAAGCGGAGGATTCTGGTAAACTTCCGTCTCAAGCAGAAGAGAACCCAAGACCGCGGGAGGTATACCTCGACCTCGGTTCACCCACTGAGGAGATGGGTATTCCAGACGATATTTTGGACCGCGTTGTGCTTTCTCAAGAAGAGTATTTTATGGGACTGGAGGAATTCAGCGACCAAGAGGAGGAGAGCCGCGATCGTGGAAACGATCCTGTGACGCTCGTTCCTCTCGAAAACGCCCTGGCAGCCCCCGACCCTCTCGAGGCTGCCTATGATGAGTATGTGCGTCTAAACTCCTCCCCGCTCGTTGCGCTGCAACCCGTTGCACCCTTCCCTGAGGCATTACAAGATACGCGAAGGCTGAAGAACAACAATGAAATCTATGAGGCCTTCCGTAACTGTGCATAAACCGTTCCTTTGGTCACATTGACAAACAGTATCACTCGCTACACAGAGTTCTTAAGGGTGCTGGGCAATATAAAGAAGAAACCAAAGGGGAAGCACAAGAAGGAGGCCTTAATTCAGGTGGCAGATTTTTACATGTTGGATACAGGGCATGACATACATGCAGCCCCTGAGATGTTGGGTAGGCCATTTCTGAAGATGGCCAGTGCATTCATAGATATGAACAGCGGTCCAACCATCATGAAGGGCACAAGCATGGGGGAAAGGCTCAACATGGAGCACACAAAGCGGCATCCCCCTGACATAGACCTCAGGAGTTCAAGTGATAGGAGCAACCCGAGTTGAAGAGGTTGAGCACTATGTCGAGCCAAGGACAGTAAACAAGGCGCTGCTCGGGAGGCAACCCGAGATTTGGTAGTTTATTTTCTTTCCCTTAGTCTTTATTCAGTTGTTTTCCTTTTAGTTTTTCTTTTCTGTGTCGAACTAACCTGCAGAAAGCGCGAAAAAAAGCCAAAGAAGGAGTTCACGGCACCCGCCGTAAATGCCTCGCCAAGAAAGTTGGCCACGACCTAAAAACGGCGACCACCGTTTAATCGCGGCGCCCGCCGCCCTCCTTACGGCGACCGCCGCAATTTCTCAGGTAAAAAAAAAAAAATCCCAAAAAAAAAAAAAAAAAAAGTTCACCGGAGGCCAGTTGTCCGAGTTTCCCATGGAGAGATGGTGCGCATCATGTTGTCAAGGAGGAGATATTAGCCCAACTTTGTAATTGAAAACGATGATGGCCCTACAGTCGACAGCTGGAGAGGAGGTACACCAGGGCCCAACCACGACGACATCTGGGCCCATTTTTGAAGGCCTTGCAACCCCGTTCCCTTGATTGACCACTACTCCCCACAATGGTTCCTTTTGGTTGCATGGTACAAGTTGATGGAGTTGAAGGCCGTGTCGCCCTGAGTTCCTGTATAACCACCGCACTTCACAGTGGTTTCCTATGGTTGCACGGTAGATGAAGATTATGGCGTTGATGCCGACATCCAGGACATGAACTTTCATGACTACACCGCCAGCAACAAGGAAGTGTCCAAGCCAGCTCGGCAACGTTGTGAGTTATTTTTTGCTTTTCCCTGTGCTTTATTCTTTTGTCTTTCATTACATTGGGGACAATGCAATGTTTAAGCATGGGGTGGGGTTTTATTCTTGCTACGCTGCTAAGGAGAAAAATGAAAAAATGAAAAAAGCCAAAAAATTGAAAAAAGGCTAAAATTGAAATCCTGGAATAGGTCGAAAACCCGAAAGGGCGGCCTAGGTAAAAAGCAGGTGGCTTGGACCAGCATTAGGCTGGGGTAATATGAGGTCAAGAGTGACGTGAGCTTATGTGAGTACATCTATTGGAAAATGAAATGAGTGGCTTGGTGAAAACCCGAAAGGGCGCCTTGGCAAAATGAGCGAAAATAAGAAGAGTGATTTTAGGATTTCTCAGTATTCGTGGCGAGGCATCATAAGAAGAGGAGTCAAAGAAGGATTGTCGGGTAGGTCACTCTGGGAGACATAAGGAGCAATAGATGGAGGCTAGGATTAGAGGTTACTCACACTATTGGATGTCCGAGTTTAGCTTGGGGGAAGTACTCTGCTTGCCCCTTAAGCTTGTTGAGTTATGGATGTGTTGTGAATGAGATTGGTTCCAGGAGCTTTGGCATGGGTTAGGTGACTCTTAGTTGGAGGATATGCTTCCTGAGACCTTGGATGCTGCATTGGAGGAGTAGGCTCTTTATTAGTTTACTCGAGGACGAGCAAAGGTCTAAGCATGGGGTGGTTTGATAAGCACTACTTTGTAGGGCTTAAGTAAGAGTCATTAGAGGTTTTATTGGTGCCATTCGGGTAGATTTAGACACATTCATGTGCATGGCGTGTGGGGGCGAAGTTTGGTAATTAATTAAAAGCCACGTGATTGATGGGCCCAATTGGATGAAATTCAGCCCACGTGAAGGAGGAAAAGGGCCCAAATTGGAGAAGAAACCCATGAAGAATTGCACCTCGCGTTGAAGCCGAAGACAAGAAAGCGGGAAAAGTGAGCTGATGAATTGTTGTTGGGCCGAGTTAATGAAGAAGGCCCATGGATTAAAAGGCCCACCGTGAAGAAACAGTCCCGCGTCAAATTGAAGCTGGAAAGTGAAGAAGCTGATGTCGCCATGACGTCGCCACGCTGATGCTTGCTGACAGAGCTAAAGTCGTGATGCTTATCAAATAAATCCCAAAATACCTACTAAGTAGTATAGTAAGCAAGACAGGGTCGATCCCACAGAGAGTCAGGTTATCAATTTGTGCAATTCGTTATCACCAACTAGGAACTAGGGGGTTTTGTTTGTGTTTATCGTAACCAAAGTAAACAAAGCAAGTAAATAAGTTCGCAGGAAACGGTTGTAAATATAATGGGGAAAAGCGCCACACTCAACAGAGATCCACACAACAATAGATAGGTCGATCACGGAATTCTATCAATCTCAAGTTCTTAATATTCCTATAGTTGTTCTTATCCCGATCTTAGATAACTATTAGTTCTACCAGCCCTAATAGTACTTATTACTAAATCAAATCCGAAAACCTTCAAGACTCAATGAAGCAATAGCAATCAAATAAGGATTCAACAAGATACATGCAATAGAAACAACCCGTTACTATAAGCATGCAATTAACTCTCTCTCACGATGAAGCGCTCGGATCCCCTATACGCAACAATCGTGCTCGCTACTAGATATGCAACCCGAACCCGGAATCACAAGTCCTAGCAATTAGGAAGATATCAATAAACCTAGGTAGCTACTCTAGATAAATCAACATAAACCAATAAACATTCAAGCACAAGAGAATTAATCCAACTAGATAGGAAAATGAACAAGAGTAGAAAACTCACAACCAATCAATTGCTGGCTTCAAACTGTCAAGTGCAACAATGGAGATTTAGTTCTCCATAGGGCTTTTGAGAGAAAAACGTAGAAATGTGGCAACTAGGGTTAGAGAATGATCCTTCCAAAAGAGTCTTAACCCTCACTTAAATACTAAGGAAATAATTCAGAAATAAAGAAAAGAAAAATAACAAACTTGGAAACTAAGTCTCGAAATAAAATGAAACGGAAATAAGAAAACTCGTAAAAGACTTTCAGCGCATCGCCACCGCGGGTGCGGTGGCTCCACCGCGGGTGCGGTGGCTCCACCGCTGGGTGCGGTGGAACTCCAGTGTCTTCAGTCCAATTCTCTGACGACCTCGCCGCGGGTGCGGTGAGGCTGCCGCTGGGTGCGGCCATTATCCAGCAGCTTGTCTTCTTTCTGCTCCTTCCACCACTGGCGGCGGTGGCCTTCGGTGCGGGTGCGGCAAGGCTCCAGAACGTCTCCTCGTCTATGGCTCTTCCTTGCAATCTCTCGCACCGCTCCTCAACTCGTCTCTTCACTCCTTTGGCGTCTTTCCTTGGTGTCTCCTAGATATCCAAAATCACTCAAACACCTCCATAAACACTAAACTTCGCCTCCAAACGCCTTGCACATGAATGTGCCTAGATCTACCCGAATGGCACCAATAAACCCTCTAAAGACTCTTACTTAAGCCCTACAAAGTAGTGCTTATCACTTGCGGGGGAGAATTTGCGAGCAGCTGCTGAACGAGAAGTTGGGCCGAAAAAGTTGGCCGAGTGAGAGGAGAGTGGGCCGTGTCTGCTCGCGAGAATTGGAGGCCGAGAGCAAGTGCTCGCCGAGAATTGCGAGATTATGAGATTAATTTCCCTGCTTTAGTTTGTTTAATTATTATTATTATTTTATTATTTCGTTTTAGGTTAATTTAGATTTTATTTCCTTTAGTATTGTAGGGTAGAAAAAAGGCTTGTTTGCGAATCTTTGTTTTTCTCTTGAACCCTAATTCCCTTTTCTACGCTATGAAGAACTAAGCCTCCCTGGCTTAGTTAGACGCTGAATCTTTCGTTTGGATTAAGTTGTGAGATTCTCGTTCCTTATCTATTGCATGGTTTTTATCTTTCTCTTGCTTAAGTTGCTTATGATTGATATTGATATTCTTTAGTCTGATCAACTAGGGTTTATTGTTATTGATCTATTGCTAGATTTAGATTGTTACTGGTTGAGCATATCTATTTCAGAGTAGCAACTGCATCGTACTAGTATTTGGTTATGCTAGTCTTATGCAGAAGAGAATTGATTTACATTCTAGGATAAAAGCTGGTTGTTTTATGCTAGAATTGTATCCAACTATATTCCTATCCGTAAAGCTACTGTTAAACTGAATCTTGATAGTTTCAGGGTTGTTTAATTAGTTAGTGCTAATAGTATCTGGTTGTGCTATTAGTTATATCTGAAAAGGAATTGGAATCACCATTGCATGAGATTTTGAATGAGTATCTATGATCAACTTGTCATACAAATAGTGGATGTTGTTTGACTAAGTGCTTTTCCCCATTACTAAATTCATCATCTTTAGTTTGTCTTACCTTTGCATGCTTAGTTAATTAAAACAAACAAAACCCCCCATTTGGTTACTTTGGATTGACATACAAATTGCATAATTAGATAGAATTCGCCTCCCTGTGGATTCGACCTTTACTTACCTAGGACTACGGTTTAGGGTTTGTTTGGATATTTTGCATAACAGTTTTACGCGACAAAAGCCTGTTATCAGTCCTTGACCAATCTTTGCTGGAAAAACAAGGGTGGCGTTTACTCCATGACAACGACTCCTTGGCCTAGAAAATTCTCAAGGTAGGGTATTACAAACTGTTGAGTATGCTTGAATTGTTAATTGAAAGTTGCCGCCGGGTCGCGGTGGAACTGGACGCCCCGCGGTGAGCAACTGAGAGTTGCCGCCGGGTCGCGGTGGAAGTCGCCGCCCCGCGTTGGGAGTCACCGCCCCGCGGTGGGAGTCACCGCCCCGCGGTGGAACATGGGTTACTTGGGCCGATGTCTTGGGGCCCAAGTCTATCAGGGTAGAACCTTAGTACTATTTATAGTCGCTTATTGTAAACCCTAATGTAATATGAAATCTGTAATTCTACCTCCTAATACAATCTGATCTCACTCTGTTCGTGGACGTAGCCAATTTGGTGAACCACGTAAATCTGTGTTCGTTTGTTCTTGTTCTTTTTGTTTGTTCGTTTGTCTTTCTCTCAATCTGCACAACAAACTGGTATCAGAGCTTGGTTAATCGGTGTTTGTTTTCTGGAGAGAAAGATGTCTGCTTTGAACATCAAGATCGACAAGTTCACGGGGAGGAACAGTTTCAGTCTATGGCAGATCAAGATGCGGTCTTTGCTGAAGCAACATGGTCTATGGGGGCCGCTGAAAGTAAAGGCATGCGATAACGTCACCGCTGAGATGGCCATTCAGGAGGAGAAGGCACACTCAACGATTATGCTGTGTCTCGCTGATGATGTAATCACCAAGATCTCAGACGAAGAGACTGCCGTTGGGTTGTGGTTGAAGTTAGAGAGCCTTTATATGAAGAAGTCTCTCACCAACGAGTTACTTCTGAAGCAACGTCTGTTCGGCCTGCGTATGCAGGAAGGTATGAAACTCAGGGAGCATTTAGAACAACTTAATATTATTCTGTTAGAATTAAGGAATATTGATGTTAAGGTTGAAGATGCGGATGCTGCCTTGATTCTGTTAGTATCTCTGCCCAGTTCGTTTGAGAACTTTGTTCAGTCATTCATAGTTGGGAAAGATACAGTAACTCTGGAAGACGTCAGGTCTGCCCTTCATTCAAGGGAACTGCGTCATCAGGCGAATAGCACAAGTTCAGATAATCAAGCCTCTGGGCTGTTTACCAACGGAGGCAAGGGGCAGGGAAAAGGGAGGAAGAAGGAAAAGAAGCCGTCTTCTTCAAAGGGTCCTAAGCCGAACGATGTCTGCAACTATTGTAAAGAGAAAGGGCATTGGAAGAACGAATGTCCTAAGAAGAAGAAATCGCAGGATTCTAGTTCTACCGCTGTTGCAGAAGATGATTTTGCACTTGATGAGGATATAGCTCTGGTTGCTGGTGGACACACTAATTAGGCTGATGTGTGGGTTCTTGATTCCGGGGCTTCCTATCACATATGTCCTAAGAGAGAGTGGTTCGAAACTTATAAGCAGGTAGATGGTGGCAGTGTTTCCATGGCCAACAGTTCTGTCTGCAAGGCGGTTGGAATTGGCTCGATCAAAATCAGGACACATGATGGTAGATTCTGTACATTAAACGAGGTCAGGCACGTTCCACTTATTACCAAGAATCTGATATCTCTAAGTCTGCTGGACAGTAAGGGGTTCTGTTTCAAGGGTGAAGGTGGAGTTCTGAATGTCTGCAAGGGTTCTGATGTTATCCTGAAAGGTGTCAAGAAGGGCACTTTATATTTCCTGCAGGGTTCTACTGTTACTGGATCTATTTCTATTGCATCCTCAGAGATTCACAAGGATGATATGACTAAGTTATGACATATGAGACTTGGTCATATGGGTGAAAGGGGGATGCAGATTCTGGCAAAGGAAGATCTTCTTGGTGGTCACAAGATCACGAGTCTTGACTTTTGTGAACACTGTGTCCTTGGGAAGCTACACCGCAGCAAGTTTCCAAAGGGTATTCACAGGACAAAAGGCACACTTGATTACATCCATTCGGATTGTTGGGGTCCGGCTAGCGTTGAGTCTCTAGGAGGTCAGAGGTATTTCTTGACTGTCATTGATGATTACTCAAGAATGACTTGGCTGTTTGTCATGAAGCACAAAGGAGAAGCTTTCAAGAACTTCAAGGAGTGGAAAACGTTAGTGGATAATCAAACAGGGAAGAAGATCAAAAGACTGTGAACTGATAATGGTCTGGAGTTCCGTTCGTCTAAGTTTGATCAATTTTGCAAGGATGCTGGAATTGCTCGTCATCATACAGTCAGGCATACACCACAGCAGAATGGTGTAGCTGAGAGGATGAATCAGACTCTACTAGAGAGAGCGAGGTGCATGCTCTCAAATGCAAAATTGGATAGGAGATTTTGGGCAGCAGCAGTGACTACAGCATGCTACTTGATAAACCGCGGACCTCACACTGGCATAAACTGCAAAACACCTTACGAGGTGTGGTCTAGTAAGCCTGCTGATTACTCGAGTCTGAAAGTTTTTGGCTGCACAGTTTATTATCATGTAAGTGAGGGTAAACTAGAGCCACGAGCAAAGAAGGGGGTATTTGTGGGCTATGGAGATGGTGTCAAGGGATACAGAGTCTGGTCTCCATCTGAAAAGAGGGTTATTATGAGCAAAAGCATCATCTTTGATGAGAATTCTATGCTTAACTCTAATGTGAAGTCCATAGAAGAAAGTAGTAGTGTTGATAAACAGGTGGAGTTACAAGTTCCTCTACAAGAAGAAGAAGAAGAACACCACAGTGAAGCTGAATTGCCAGAACCTACATCATCAGATTCTCAACCATCAGAAGCTACTTATCAAAACTTAGTTGAAGGTCGCTCAAGAAGGGTTGGAGTTAGGCCACCACAGAGGTATGGTTTTGAGGATATGATGGGCTATGCACTATAGGTTGCTGAAGAGGTGGATACTTCTGAACCATCCACATACAAAGAAGCTGTATCTGGGTCTGAAGCTACACAGTGGTTTGCAGCAATGGGAGATGAGATGGAATCACTTCATAAGAATCAAACTTGGGAGTTAGTCTCACTGCCTTCAGGGAGAAAGGTTATTACTTGCAAATGGGTTTTCAAGAAGAAGGAAGGGATATCAGCCGCTGAAGAAGTCAAGTTTAAGGCTCGAGTTGTTGCAAGAGGGTTCCATCAGAGAGAGGGAGTTGACTACAACGAGATTTTCTCACCTGTAGTCAGACACACTTCAATCAGGGTATTGCTAGCAATAGTAACACATCAGGATTTGGAGCTCGGACAACTTGATGTGAAAACAACTTTCCTACATGGAGAGCTAGAAGAGGAGATATACATGACTCAGCCAGATGGTTTCCAGGTTCTAGGAAAGGAAAAGTACGTCTGCAAGTTGAAGAAGTCTTTATATGGACTCAAGCAGTCTCCTAGGCAGTGGTATAAGAGGTTTGACAGCTTTATGATGGAGCTCGGCTACAACAAGAGTGCATATGATTGTTGTGTGTACTACAACAAGTTGAAAGATGGCTCTCTCATCTACCTAGTTCTGTATGTAGATGACATGTTGGTAGCTGCAAAGAGCAAGGCAGAAGTTCAGAAGCTGAAAGATCTCCTAAGTGGTGAGTTTGAGATGAAGGATCTGGGAGCAGCTCAAAAGATTCTAGGAATGGAGATTCTTAGAGATAGAGGTCAGAAGAAACTTTTCTTATCACAGAAAGGCTACATTGAGAAGGTGTTGTCAATGTTTGGTATGTCATCCGCTAAGCCTATCGATACACCTTGTGCTGCTAATGTCCATCTTACTACTCTGTATGCACCTCAGTCAACTGAGGAGAAGGAGTATATGTCTAGAGTCCCTTATGCCAGCGCTGTAGGGAGTTTGATGTATGCTATGGTCTGCATAAGACCAGATCTGGCACAGGCTGTTAGTGTTATGAGCCGGTTCATGGTTCAACCAGGAAAGGAACACTGGCAAGCTGTGAAGAGGATATTCAGGTATCTGAGGGGAACATCTGATATTGGTCTCATTTATGGAGGTGATACACAGTGTTTGGTCACAAGGTATTCAGATTCTGATTACGCTGGAGATGTTGATAGCAGGAGATCTATGACTGATTATGTTTTCACTCTTGGTGGTTCTGTTGTTAGTTGGAAGGCTACTCTGCAACCTACTGTGACTTTGTCTACAATGGAAGCAGAGTACATGGCTTTGACAGAAGCTGCTAAAGAGGGAATATGGCTAAAAGGACTGGTTAGTGATCTGGGTCTACATCATGATCAGGCAACTGTCTACTGTGACAGTCTGAGTGCTACATGCCTAGCCAAGGATCAGGTTCATCACGAACGGACTAAGCATATTGACATGAGGTATCATTTCCTGAGAACTGAGAAGAGGGTAAATGTGAAGAAAGTAGGTACTGCTGACAATCCTGCTGATATGTTCACCAAACCGGTTCCCCATAGCAAGTTCCAGCACTGTTTGGACTTGCTAAACGTCAAAAGCTGTTAGATTGCCCTATGGGGCAAGTCTGGATCAGAGATAGGAGGAGATAGTACATCTGGCATTGCCTAATGCATCTGGTACATCTGGGAGAATTCAAGTCAAGGTGGAGATTGTTGAGTATGCTTGAATTGTCAACTGAAAGTTGCCGCCGGGTCGCGGTGGAACTGGACGCCCCGCGGTGAGCAACTGAGAGTTGCCGCTGGGTCGCGGTGGAAGTCGCCGCCCCGCGTTGGGAGTCACCGCCCCGCGTTGGGAGTCACCGCCCCGCGGTGGGAGTCACCGCCCCACGGTGGAACATGGGTTACTTGGGCCGATGTCTTGGGGCCCAAGTCTGTCAGGGTAGAACCTTAGCACTATTTATAGTCGCTTATTGTAAACCCTAATGTAATCTGAAATCTGTAATTCTGCCTCCTAATACAATCTGATCTCACTATGTTCGTGGACGTAGCCAATTTGGTGAACCACGTAAATCTGTGTTCGTTTGTTCTTGTTCTTTTTGTTTGTTCGTTTGTCTTTCTCTCAATCTGCACAACACAAACACACTAATTTTACCGAGACACGGCTTGGTTCTAATTATAATTCTTCTTGAAATAGTATATGGGGTACTAAATTGCTTCACAAAGTGTGGGTTGGCTAATTGGGAATAAACTTTATGTTTGTGCGACTTCTTCAGTTTGGATTTCTGATGGGAATAGCCTAAGGTTGCCAATGGCTTAGTCTTCTGTTCCGCCTGATGCTATGGTGTTAGACTATATAAACCTTGGTTGTGGCTTGTGGGATGAACCTGCAATTCAACACGACTTATGCTCAAATGATATCAATGCAAAAGTTAACCTTCATTTGCCTTAGTGTCCCCGTCCGGATTCTTTACTATGGTGGCCACATAAAAGTGGGAATTTTAATGTGCAATCAGCGTATTGGCTAGGAACCTATGCCCATATCTCCTCCTAGCAAGACCATTTAGCTTGTCGTGTTAGCGATGTTTGGCACATTATTTGGAAATTGAATGTGAAAATACACATCAACAAATCTGATAGATCTAGGGTTTAATCGATTCACAAAAGCCAAAAACTTAAAAGAATCACAAACCACACAGAACACCAGTGAATTGTTGACGTGGTTCGGATGACCTACTCTGTGGACTCTTATTTGAGGAGACTCACCCCGATATGCACTAATGAGAAACAAAATTTTCAAGTGGGTTACAAATGAGCAAGAACGGCAAAAACCAAAGCTAGAGAAAACAGATCTACGAACACAACAGAGAAGAACAAGAGACAGAGAACAAGAAGACAGCCGAAAGAAGAATCGGCTACATAGCCAAGCTTGGAAACAACTCAGAGTGTAGGAACTCGAGAAGCCAATGAGCATAGTATCACGCACCACTAAGGAGGTGGAACGCGCCACCGGGAACTCTCACTTTCTTCCTTTCTCTCTTCTTTTTCTCTTTGTGGAATTTCTTCACCAGTTGCAGTGAATGAGGTGGATGAAACCCTAGTTGCAAATCAGAGAGGCTTAAGTATGCTTGCACTAGGTTATAACAGATGGAGCAAATCCAGTGGGCTTCAACAAAGTATTGGGTCGCGGCCTTACAAGTGTTACTAGTCCATATATTAGGCCCAAGCCATCCAATCGAGACTTAAGAGACTCGGGATTGCTTTTAGCCCAAATGTTAATGGATCGGTTTGACACTTTAAAGGCCTTGAACACGGTTTTCCCTTAGCTTTAATCTCTACCATATTACACGCTCAAATGATATACCAACAATTGTATAAAATACAAACTTGGATTATAGACATAACAAAATGCCCTCTTAATCCAAAGTTTGATCTTAAACTGATATAAAAAACTCAATTAGTGCAAGGTGGTGTAAGTCTCTCCTACATCATTGACTTAATCACAACTCAAGGAATATCATAGATGTGAAGAACATTCTTGCAAAACACAAACTTGTTAGTGGGCACAATTTTAATACCAAAATCTGTAGCATTCAATCACCAAGTATTTTCTTCACGTAATTTCATGGTTTTCCACTTTATCTAATAAAATGAAATCTAACATTGATATGTTTGGTTTTTTCACGATATATAGGATCTTTGCACAAGTACAAAGCACTCTGGCTATCCATGTTAAGCACATGCATATAAGTCTTACTCTCTATATCTTGTAAAATACCTTTCAACTAGGTAACCTCCTTAGAAGATTCAGTAGCTGCAATATATATTCTTTCTCAGTGGAGGACAATGTAACTATAGACTCTTGTTGGGACTTCCAAGACACACAGTTCCCAGCCAAGGTATAAATGAATGCAATACTAGACTTGCGATTATCCTTATTGCTAGCATAATCTGAGTCAACAAAGCCTTGAAGCTCAGTCCTCGGACTATGCTATGCATAAGTCAATCCCATACCTTTTGTGCCTAACATATATTTCAACATGTATTTCATGGCTTGCCAATGTTTGTCACATGGTTGGACATGTACCTACTTAGTACACTAATAGAAAAAGCTAAGTATGGTCTAGTACATAACATATCATACATCACAAAACCAACAACTACATTGTATGGAGCATGTTCCATTTTATCCTTATCAATGTCAGTAAAAAGGCAATCAAGTTTAGAAAATTCTAAGTGACCTTCCAAAGGGATGGGGGCAGGTTTAGCATTGGTCATAGAAAACCTATCCATAACCTTTACCAAATAATCAGATTGTGATAGATATAAGGTTCTTTTAGCACGATTTCTAATTATGCTCACTCTCTGAATTTTTTGGGTAGGACCAGGGTCCTTCATGTCAAAGTGTTTCTATAAGTCATTTTTAACACCAGATATAACAATTTTAGAGCTTCTTGTAAGGAGGATATCATCAACATAAAGCATGATATACAAAGGGTGTTTAGACTTAACACTTTTAAAATGGAAGCAAGTGTCATACTGATTTCTAGTGAATCCAAGAGATCTCATACATGAATCAAACCTTTTGTTCCATTGCCTAGGGGACTGTTTCAGTCCATAGATATATTTTTTAGAAAGGCATGCATGCTCAGGTTTATTCTTATCTATAAAGCCCTTAGGCTGCTTCATGTATATAGTCTCAATAAGATCACCATGTAAGAAGTAGTTTTAACATCCATCTGTTCAATCTCCCAATCATAAACAACAGTCATGGCCAAGAGAAGCCTCATGGTTTTATACTTTAACATGTGCAAATATTTCATTATAATCAACACCCTCTTTTGGGTAAAGCCTTTGGCCACTAGCCTAGCTTTGTATCTATGAGGGTCATTAATGCCAGCACCTTCTTTAAGTTAAAAAAATACATTTACAATCTATAAGTCTAGCTTTTTTAGGTTTGGGCACAAGGGTCCAAGTCTGATTAACATGCATAGATTGCATTTCTTCATGCATTGCCTTTAACCATTCATTAGATTTGGGGCATTTTAACATCTTTCTCATAAGTCTTAGGGGTGTAGTTTGTAACTACATTAGCAATAAAAAAAAGCAAACTCAATAACTTTGTCGTAACTCTCAACCAAGTTAGCATCATACTTCATATTGGGAATCCTCATTCTAGGTTCTCTATCTCGGCCAAGTTGATAGTCAAACAAGTCATGCAAATCACTTTGATCATGCAAGGTTGTGCCAGAACTATCATGCAAGGCATTATCATTGTTCATAGCATCATAATTAAGTGCATCAAAAGACTCATCATAAACTTGGTTAGAGTGACTTACTGCCCCACCTAATTGGTGGGTTTGTGAATCAACATTGTTCGTGGAGTTGCTATTTCCTTGCTCAGGGTTGTCAACAGAGTCCATTCTAATGTTGTCTTGATCTTGAGGGTGCCCCAAGTCAAATTATTCCTCTTCATTTGGAGTTAGGTCATTGTGGTTGAAGACTTGTCCAACTTGTATCCTAACATATGGCTCATGCTTGTATGCTCAATACTAGACATGAGTTTACTATTTAAAGTGGTATTCATCCTCATTGAAAGTAACAGACCTGGATGTTATTACTTTATAGCCTTTACGCTGCACAAGTAATAACTTGTACCCCTTGACTCTCTTAGAGTATCCCAACATAACACATTTTTGGGCCTAGGTTGCAGCTTCCTTTGAGATATTTAGGCATAGGCACTACAACCAAAAGGCCTAAGATGTGCTAAACTAGGAATTTTTCCAATCCATCTTTCTTGTGGGGTTTTAACCCCAATTACAGAGGAAGGGGATCTATATATAAGGTACATTGTTGTCACAAAATCTTTACCCCACAAGGATCCTTTCATACCAACATTAAACAACATGCATCAAGCTTTTTCTAACAAAGTCTTGTTCATCCTCTCAGCAGTACCCTTCTGTTGAGGGGTGTCAGGCATAGTTAGGTGTCTTTTAATGCCATGTTGCTTACAAAAGTCATTGAAAGAACTATTGCAAAACTCTAAGCCATTATCAGTTTTAAGGCATTTCAATGTATATTTGGATTGACTCTCAACCATAGTTTTCCATTTCTTGAAATAATTAAAAACTTCATCTTTATTTTTCAGTAAGTAAACCCACACTTTTCTAGAGTAGTGATCACTTAAAGACAGAAAGTATCTTTTGCCTCCAATTGTCTCTACATGTGCAGGCCCCCATAGATCAGAGTGAACATACTAAGGGTATGTGTTCAGTGTATGAAGACTTAGGAAAACTGTGATCAATTTTCTTACCAAAGACACATGTTTCACATAATTTCAAGTTACTAGGTTTCACATCAATCATGCCATTTTTATGCAAATATTGCAAGCCTTTATTTCCAATATGACCTATGCTAGATTCTAGTGAGATTTGAACTTTCACTTTTCACACTTTCACTAGAGACATTAAGTTCAGGAGTTGCTTGTACATAGTACATCCCTCCTTTCTAAATGCTTTGGATAAGAATTGTGTTATTTCTAATCACATCCTTTATCCCACAATGAGTGTTAATATGACAATTCATATCATCAAACATAGACTCAGATAGCAGGTTCCTTCTCAAGTTAGGAACCCACCTCACATTTTGTGGAACTCTAACCTTACCATTATGCATTTTCAAGGGAACATTTCCTATACCCTTTATAGCTAGGGAGGTATGATCACCTAGCATGACCTCACCCACGTCACATTCATTCAAAGATTCAAAACATCTTCTATGAGGAATACCATGCATTGTACATCCAGAATCAAGAATCCATGAAGTAGTGTCATTCTTAGGGGCAAACATAAGCATGTCATCAGATAAATTGAGGATAACATTCACAAACATGAGAAAAAACATTATTAGATTTCTCTTTCTTTTTCTCATCTCTAATCCTTTTGTGGCAATCTTAACCACTGACCATCTTTATTACATCAATGACATTCAACATATTTCTTATTACCACTGTCAGATATTTTTCTTAGACATATCTTTATCATTTTTAGACCTTTTCTTAGCATTTTTCTTGCCCTTGGCCATCATAACTTCACCTTTAGTCTCAATTTTAGTACCATTCTTAGTCTTAAAGACTTTAAGTGTCTCATTCTTCTGTATAATGGACTCAGTAATCTTAGGGTATCAAATTTAGTCATTTTCTGTTATGATGATGAAATTAAGGGTATCAAATTGAGAAGGTAAAGCATTCAACAGAAGTACAACCAAATGTTCCTCTTTAATTTCATCATAACAACATTTTAAACCTTGAGTCATTTTCAAGAATATGTCAAAGTTCTCATTCACAGTCAAGGCCACATTCATTTTGAAGGTAAATAACTTGCACAACAAAAAGATACGACTATGCAAAGATTTAGTAAGGTAAATGGCTTATAAAGCATACTAGAGAGCCTTAGGTTGAGAATGACTTAACTACCTGACGAGCTACATCATCAGTTAAACAAATCATGATCTCAGAATGAGCCATATCCTACATATCCTTCACCTTCGAGTTAGTGGGTCCAATTGGCCACTCTTTAGAGATTGCCTTATAGCATTTTTCCTTGATTAAGTTTGCTTTCAATTTGACCTTCCACATGGCAAAGTCTGTATTGCAATCATATGGCTCTAGCCTTATGTTTTCTGCCATCTTAGTACCTGAGAGCACAAGAAGCTAAGTGAGGAAAGAATGGAAAAAAAATTAAAGACCAAAAGAGACAAACTATAGTGAGTTGTTTCTTGCATGAAGTTGGTTCGAGTAACAAGAGAACTAGAGTGAGGAATCTGGTTCCATGAAGATTCGAGAGACACATATACCCCCACATACCCTTTAAGAGACGAGAAAGTTTCCAAAGAGTATGATCTAGATCTTAAGCTTGAAACCATAGGTAAAAAAAACTAAAGATTCAAAGAAGGGAGATCTTGCTTGACCAAGACTGACCAAGAAACAAGAATGTTAGAGACCAACAAGAAACCCAAGAGTCTTGCTAGTCACAGATCCACACTCAAATAAGCAAACACCACAAGATTTCAAAAATCAATAGCACATTCAAGAGTGACAAGTTAACCTAGAAGAAACAGAAGCATGATCGACAAAGAATAAAGGTTCCTTCTCAAATTAGGAACCCACCTCATATTCTGAAGAACTCTAACTTTACCATCATGCATTTTCAAGGGAACATTTCATATACCCTTTATAGCTAGGAGGTATGATCACCTAACATGACTGGTCTCACCCCCATCACATTCATTCAAAGATTAAAAAAATCTCCTATGAGAAGTAGCATGCATTGTACATCCTGAATCAAGAATCAAGAATCCAAGACTGACCATCTTTGTTACAATAATGACATTTAGCATATGTCTTATTACCACTGTCAGATTTTTTCTTAGACATATCTTTATCTTTTTGAGACCTTTTCAGAGTATTGTTCTTGCCCTTGGCCATCATAACTTCACCTTTAGTCTCAATTTTAGTACCATTATTAGGCTTAAAGGCTTTAAGAGTATCATTCTTCTGTATAATGGACTCGGTAATCTTAGACATAGTCAAGGTGTTCCTACCAAATTGTATAACATCCTTAAGGGTATCAAACTAAAAAGGTAAAGCATTCAACAAAAGTACAACCTGATGTTCCTCTTTAATTTCATTATCACACCGTTTTAATCTTAAGTCATTTTCAAGAATATGTAAGTTCTCATTCACAATCAAGGCCATATTCATTTTGAAGGTAAATAACTTGCACAACAGAGAGATGCGACTAGGCGAAGACTTAGTAAGTTAAATGGCATCTAAAGCATCCTAGAGAGCCTTAGGTTGAGAATGACTAGTCACGTGACGAGCTACATCGTCTATTAAATGAATCATGATCTCAGAATGAGTCAAATCATGCATATCCTTCATCTCTAATTTAGTGGTTCAAATTGGCCACTCTTTAGAGATTGCCTTATAGCATTTTTCCTTGATTAAGATTTCTTTCATTTTGACCTTCCACATGGTGAAGTCTGTGCTGCCATCATATGGCTTTAACCTTATGTCTTCTACCATCTTAGTACCTGAGAGCACAAGAAGCGAAGTCAGGAAAGAATGGAAACATAATTAAAGACAAAGAGACAAACTGTAGTGAGTAATTTCTTGCTCGAAGTTGGTTTGAGTAACAAGAGAACTAGAGTGAGAAGTCTGACTCGATGAAGATTCGAGAGACACAAAAACCCCAATAGACCCTTTTAGAGACGAGGAAGTTTCCAAAGAGTAAGATTTGGATCTTAAGCTTGACACCAAAGGTAAAGAAACTGAAGATTCAGAGAAGGGAGATATTGCTTGACCAAGACTGACCAAGTAACAAGAATGTCATATACCAACCAAGAAACCCAAGAGTCTTGCTAGTCACAGATCCATACACAGAGAAACAAACACCACAAGATTTCAGAATCAATAGCACATGCAAGAGTGACATGTTAACATAGAAGCAACAAAAGCACAACCGACAAAGAATAAAGGTTCCTTCTCAAGTTAGGAACCCACCTCACATAGTTACGAATCCTGATCTTTGACCTCTACCATATTAAAGGCCTTGAACTCAGTTTTCCCTTAGGTTTAATCTCTACCATATTACATGCCCAAATGATAAACCAACACTTGTATAAAATACAAACTTGGATTATAGACATAACATAATGCCCCTCCCAAGTTGACGAATTTTGTGTGGCGGGCTTGTTCTAATTCATTGCATGTGAAGATGAACTTGTTCAAGCGTACTATAGTTACGAATTCTGTATGTGACTGATGCATTTTGAACGATGAAACTAACAGACATATGTTGGTATGTTGCCCTTAAGTGAATATGGCGTGGTTGGGCTCGTAACCTACCTCTTCACTCGATGCATCAGGCGATTTCTGACCTCTATGCCACTCATGGAGTTGTTGGTGTTAAGCAATTTTTTGTTCGTGGATGGATTGCCCGGACGTGTCAGAATAACACCCTATTTGACCAGGATTTTACCAATGTTGATGTGATTCGTACTAGGTTCTCGAACTTGGTTGACGATTTTCATAGATTCCGATCTACTCGGAGGGTGATTGAACCGCATGTTGTTATGTCCGGATTAGAGGATGTGTTTAACCATGGGACAAGGTCTTCATCATCAGTTTGGATGGCGCTTCATGTGGGTTTGGTAAAGATGAGCATTGGCGCTAGTGTTTCTGGTGCACAAGTTGGCCTGGGTGCAGTTTGTAGGAACTCAATGGGGGATACTCTGATGGTCACTTGGACGAGAATTATTGGTCCTGCTGAATCTTTTATGGCTGAAGCGTTGGCATGCCGGTAGGGTATGTAGGTTGCTATGAGTTGGTGCTTCAGAGATCTTGTGTTAAATCTGACTCTTTGCAGCTGATTTCCAATCCTCGCCGGCACGGTGGTGGTCGTTCTTATGTGGATTTGGTTATTATTGATATCCTGTCTTTTAGTGACTCTTGTAACTCTGTATCTTTCTCTTTCATTCGTCATTTGGATAATTCAATAGCACACTACGCAACTCACCTTTGTTCTACCGTTGGTAGGAAAGTTGTATTCCTTACTAACTTTCCCTAAGGTATTCTAGATATTGCAGTACTTAATATGATATATTAAAAAAAACTAATATGTAAACTAGAATTTTAATTATACAATAATGTTTTTATTTTGTAATATGAATTTATGTATAATTGCTTACCTAAATAGTAAAAAGTAATATGCCTATTTGTATCTATCTATAAATATATGAAGTAGACTAAGGGTGCAATTAATGCACAATAAATATGAGAAACCATCTCTTATTTTTTTGTTGATCTTTCATTACAAACTACATCTTCTAATATAGCTCAATAGTTAAAGACACTCTCATAATACAAGAGGTCTAGGGTTTAATCCCCTTTCGTAACAATGTTATTTTACTATTTTATCTTTCATTAATTTTTATTTATATTAATTAGTTACTCAAATCTTTATATCTATCTATTTATCTATCTATCTATAAATATATAAATTAGACTTTTGCCCATTAATGCCCTACAACTAATTAATATACTTTTTCCATAGTTTTTTGCTTTCATCTCATCTTAATCTATATACTCCGTATAAGATAAAATATAGTATAGATAATAAAAGACAATCCCCTAAAACTCACATTCAAAACATACAAAAAAAGTTAACACATACTCAACCGACAATTTAAAAATAAAGACTCTTCCATTTTCTAAATATAGGATACAACCATGGCACTTAATGCCCATATGCGTAATTCTGGATAAACTTACGTTCAGGACAATCAACAATAAAAAAAAATTAAAACACGAGCAACCGACTGTTTCAAAATACAAACTTGGCAATAAGTGCCCACCTCCATAATCCATCATAAAACTCACATTCATCAAAACAAAAAAAAAAGAAAAAGAAAACAGACTACGATTGTTTCAATTGTGAGATTGAACAGATTTAAATGACCATGGCTAGAGAACACACATAAGATTTAAACAGTTGTGTCTCTTAACTCAAAATATACTCCATATATAATTTGCACTCAAACGGTTGTTGAAAATAAGGCAATCAATTAGGCTAAAAAATGCACAAGCGGTTTTCTCTCTTAACTCAAATATACCAATAAATATTGGCTCTTCCCATCTATTCACTTGGTGTGCCACTACTACAATTGATCTCTCTTATCTTCCTTACTTCTCCATGCACAATCATGGAAATCATGGCTAGAAATACGACAGAGGAAAGAAGATGCATTACACTTAACTAATTGCTTGAAGATGTAAGCTCCAAGATTAAAGTCATGATTTTTCGCAAATGAGATGTTTTCGATTGGCTTGGGACATACAAGTCCACATATCTCCTTCTAGAAGATTATATGGTACATCAATAATTTTAATTTTCAAGTATTTGTTATTTTAATATTGATTTGTATATGTTTAATAATACAATGAAAATATTTCATTTATTAACTTACACAGGACCTCCAGAAACTGAAATACCCCAAATAAGATAAGGTAATGGCAATTTGGTAAATAAGATTTTTAGGGGTTTCTTAATTGAGAAAAGGGTAATTTTGGGGATATAAATCCCCAAAGGGGTCGTCTTCCTCAGCAAGCCAAGTCTCCTTCCTGAACTCCCTCTCATGTGCTCGGTAGTTGTCTTCTCCGGTGAGCCAGCCGTGGTCGTCCTTCCTCCGGCGAGCTCGACCGCCGTCACCTCTCCTCATCTATTCACTGTTGTCGTTGGACCGCCGCTGCTATGCAGAGCTGCTGCGTTCTGTAGCTGTTGTGTTCTGCACCGAGTCGAGCCACGTCCAGCCGCCGAGAGTGAGATCGAGGGGCCACGAGTCGTTTCCACTATTGACCGGAGCTGCTGCGTTTCGTTGCCGTGTTGTTGTTGTTTCGCTGTTGTGCTGTTGCTGGTGTTCCGCTGCAGATTCCGGCGAGCGAGGGGACAATTTCGGTGGTCGCAGTTGGGGTGTCAATGAGGTAAGATGATGGGTTCTTCAAATTGGTTTGTTTGAAGTTCACGTGGTAGCTACATATATATGTATATGTGTGAGCGATTTGTTGTTCTGCGCGCGTGGGCAAAATTTCTGAATTCGTTGGTTTGTGCATGCATGATTTTAGAGTATTTGATTTGCTGTTAGTTTGAGTTGGATTAATTTGGATGTGATTTGGCCTAATTAATTAAGGGTTTGGTTTTAGGGTTTAAATTGGGGGTTTGTTGGTTGTGGATTGGATGAGTAATTAAAGCTAGGGTTTTGCTCGAATTATTGTCTCAGGTGCGTTCGAGTGGTTTGGAGACCTCTGGGGTCGTTGCGGTTCGACTTGAGGCAAGAGGATTCTTGCTAACTTTATATTTTTATAAATTGTGTTATGCCCAGTTTATTTCATAATTAAGTTTACCGTTGCTTGGTTGAATATGGGTATGTGCATGTGATATGATTTGTCTTGTATCGTATTTGATTAAATGTTGACGTGGTAGTCAATTGTGACTAAATGTGATTGATTGTTGTTGATAGTGTCTGTTGACACGTGTGTGTGTGTTGGATCGTGTGGGTGTGTTGGATTGAATGTGTGTGTGTGTGTGTGTGGATCGTATGTGTGTGTTGGATTGAATGTGTGTGTGCGTGTGTTGGATTGTGTGTGTGTGAATGTGTGGGTACATTAGTAATTGTCTCGTGTTGTAGATGGACTGATGTGGTTTGATAGGATTATTGATATTAAAGTTACTTGGGTGAATATATATATATATGTGTGATATTGTGTGATGATGTGTGTGTGAGGATAAGTGATAATGTGTGATGATGTGTGTGTGATGATATGTGATAATGTGTGATGAGGTGTGGTTATGTGATTTTGACTGTCGTCGTGTTGTTTGATTGGTTGGTATGGTGATGGATAGTTGGTTTTGGTGTTGTGAATTGTCTCACCGAGTGATGTGGTGGTGGAGACGGAGATGTTGTGAATTGTCTCACCCGGTGATGTGGTGGTTGAGACGGAGATGTTGTGAATTGTCTCACCCGGTGATGTGGTGGTTGAGACGGAAATGTTGTGAATTGTCTCACCCGGTGATGTGGTGGTTGAGACAGAGATGTTGTGAATTGTCTCACCCGGTGATGTGGTGGTTGAGACGGAAATGTTGTGAATTGTCCCACCGAGTGATGTGGTGGTTGAGACGGAGATGTTGTGAATTGTCTCACCCGGTGATGTGGTGGTTGAGACGGAAATGTTGTGAATTGTCCCACCCGGTGATGTGGTGGTGGAAACGGAGGTGTTGTGATGTGTTAATTATGTGTAATGGTTGCTTGAGTACTTGATTAAGTGATTATGCGTTGAATATTGGTTGTGTGCTCGGTTATGGATTGTGTGTTGATTATTGGTTGTGTGTGTATATTGGTTGTGTGTTGAATAGTGGTTGTGTACTTGATTATTGGTTGGGTGCTCGGTTATGGGTTGTGTGTTGATTATTGGTTGTGTGCTCGGTTATGGATTGTGTGTTGATTATTGGTTGTGTGCTCGGTTATGGATTGTGTGTTGATTATTGGTTGTGTGTGTATATTGGTTGTGTGTTGAATAGTGAGGGTATACTTGATTATTGATTGTGTGTATATTGGTTGTATGTTGAATAGTGGTTGTGATTGTGAATTTCGTGTGTTATAGTGATTGATTGTAACTGGTCAAGGTGGTGAATTTCTGTTGGTATGGTTGTTGTTGGTAGCTGGTGGATTATGAATGTTGGTTGTATTGTTTGAGTGTATAGATTGATTTCCATCTTGAGGGTGTGGGCCAATACGAGTTGAGTTTGAAGGTATGAGTTGCAGTCGTGGTTGACGAACCGGCGGCACCAGAAGGGTGGCTGGCCTGGATCGTTATTTTGGTTATGATTGTATTATGTGATGATTATTTTCGTTGATGCCTATGTGTTTGTTGATGTGAAGGTTAATTGGATTTGTTGTGTTAGTGCAGTAGTGAGTTCTGTATATTTGGTTAGCTTTGGTTGTAAGTCAGTAGTAAGATATGTGTATGCGCTTAGAGTTGTTGATTGAGGCATTATTAATGGAGAGGAAGTTGGATTGGATCGTTCTATTCATTTATGCTTGTGATGAGTTTGAGGTTGGATTGAAAGAGGTTAGTATCGTGTAGAATTGGATAAGAATGGGTGATTGATCGGTTATGTGTTAGTGTGTGTTTATGTTTGTGTTTTGTCGTGTGGTTGGTTAGTTGGTTGGTGTGATATTAGTCAAGTGTAGTTATTTGTATATTAAGTATGATCTGTTGTAGTTTGGTATTGTTTGATTGTCGTGATAACTCTATGGTTTACTGTTTTGGCTTGAGGAGTCTTGCCAGTCTTTCAAAAGACTGACCAACTTCGGTTTACGTGCCGCGGTTGGCTGAGGTATCGGGTCCCCCAGTCAATCTGGCTTTGCAGATTTAGCGCCAGCAAGGAGGATCCTGATCACCGTCGGTTTTGGAGTCGAGAACTCTACTTTTGGTTTGAGACTTTGACTTGATTGTACGTGTCGTTTTGGTTTTGGACCTTGTATGGGTCGAACTTGTTGTATTGGTTTTTGGTTTGTAAAGTGTTGTATTTTTGGTATGTTAAGTTTGATTGTGGTTTCAAACTCTGGACAGGTTTTACAGGTTGTACAGGTTTTTCCGCTGTGCTGCTTTTGATATATATAATATATATGGGTTATGTTTCACAAATTTTTATTTCACCCGCCTTATAGTCCTTCGGGACTATGGCACTGTAGCACCTCTGGCCCGGGATGTTACAGAAACAAAGCAGGCCAATGGGCTATATAAATAAATTTTAGATTTAATGTTCTATTTAATTTGTTTGGGAGTGGCATTCAAGTTTGTATGACTTAGTTTCTGTGCTTTTCTGCTTATATTCATACCTGCAAATATATATGGGATAATTCCATAATTTGAGGCCTCAAAACACCAAACATTTAAAAATATGTAAATTGACAAGAATTGCATGTTTAGTGTTGTCACCTCAGTTAATATGATAAAGACTTTCACCATTTTGGTTAATTACATCTTAATTTAGCCTATTTCTATATTATTGGTCATTAGATGAGGAAATACAAAAAAATATTAATCTCATTAAATATACTATATGGTTAATACCTTAAACTTTGAGATATATAGTTCTGGTGACAAAATCTTATAGAATTTTTGGTGTTTGGTGTTTTTATATTTGACTTTTTAAGCTATGCGTTTCAGACTTTCATAAAAAAAATATAAGTATAAAGAAAATGAAAAACAATTACATTATAGTCCAAGAATATTGTATACTAAATTATATAGTATTCTAACATTATTTTGAAGTATAAAGAGTGCATTTTTAATTAATAGTGAAGATTTTCATGAGGTATTTAAGTTTGATGTTTCATCCACATTCAATTTCATACAAACAAAATTATAAATTCTCAATGTAGGAATATTTCAACCAGTATCTCTTCAATAATATGGTTTGCATATAATAAGTTTTCAATATTAGTAGCCAAATGCAAGCCCAATTCCCACTATGGCTAAGACATGATAATTGGCAATCAGCTCTAACGGTTAACAAAAAACCACTGTGAATCTAGACAATAATAGAAGAATGAATAAATTCCAGTTAACAAAAAACTATTGAAATTATAACACAGTATCAAAGTCGCATTCAATGTGTAATTATATGGTAAACTGCAGAAAATTACCCATTAAAGGGCAAGTTTTACAAAAAAAATACAAGAAAAAAAAAACCGCTTCTAAAATGCCAAGTTTACAGAGAACCATCCCATGTTTTGTTTGGTAACTAAGAATCACCCGTGTTACGAAAATCATTAATCTTTTGTTCAATACATAATTGGAAATAAGTTAATTTTTTTATTAAGTCATTCTAAAATAGCTACTCCAAATTGGAAATTTTTAGCTATCTATTCAAGAATATGGTTCGCATATTACAAGACTTACAGGGGATGAATTTAACTTCCAATTCATTTCTACTTTGACTGCTTAACAGATGGATATAACAAATTCACCACGAACAACCAAATATATGGAGTTACAAACGAAAAAATTGATAAGTTAGATAAAAATTAGGGTCAACAGTTGTACCATAGATGTTCAATTCATAATAGAGTTAAGAAAGGGCTTCAGAAAAGTTACATGTCGAGTTACTTGAGACTTAAAGCAACTAAAATGAGGTGAGTACTGAAATTATCGTCCATCTTCCAACCAAAAAACCTCGCCCTTTCTGAATTTCCCCCCAAATTACGATGAGATTCAGTCGATTAACAACCGTATAACCTCATTTAACCCTCGAAGAAGAAAAAACGTTTGAAAAATTGTTAATATGATTAAAAGATAAAAAAATGTTATACATCCTTGTTCTCCTAACATAATTACAATTAATGATACCTTATATTATATATTAGAAAATATAATCCCCAATGTGAAAAGTGTAATGAAATAAAATCATGTGTAAGAAGTATAAATAATGAATAGTTTCGGCAATAGAGTATGTATAGTAGTTGTGCAATATTCCTATACATAATCGAACGTGAAAGTTATTCATGCTTAGTTATAAAATGTTTGTTTTCGGGAATAAAACTATAAAATTAAGCACTTACTACTAAGTACTAACACTAAAATAACTTTGTTGACAAAAAAAACACTAAATAATTTTAACAAAATAATAATGTAGTATCAATATATAATATCACAACATATTTTTGTTTAGTTCTAATAAAAGATGATATAATCATACAAGATAAATATTATTTCATAGTATAAAAGAGTAATCTATATTTATATTTAAACATATAAGGAATAATAAATATATAATACTATTAATAAAAATAATTAAAATTTTAATATTGTACCTTAAAGGTTAGTAAGAAAAATAGAACCAAAATCACGTTTGTTAAAATTTAAACTGCTAAGGGATGGCAAAAATTACTAATTAAATTTGTTAAGTTGGTTAATCATTGCTTCTCCATAAATTCAAAAGAAAATTATGTGATAATTCTGTAGTATAAAATATTTAAATATATAAAATATATAAATATAAAAGAACGTACATGATAAATTGTTATAAAAAATTATTCTCATACAATGTTGTAAACAAGGGCAAACAAATAAAGCATTACATATATTAATAATTTAACCAATCACCAATGGAATGAACGAAATATAGTACCAAATTATAAATTCGCATGATAAAATCAAAATATAAATACAGTGTTGATTACATGGTACATATATACATACACAAATTACAACTTCAAATAAAAAGAAACTCATACTAAAATAAATACTTTAAATAAAAAATATTGAAAACAATTTACAAATTCATCACTAGGTTCAATACAATTCATTAACCAAATTCAAAACATATCATGTGTAATAACCCCTAAAAGTCCCGAACTGTCGTTCTGTATGAAGGACATAATGGGCAATTTATGTAACCTCTGTAATAACTCTCTTGAACGTGATAATATACGTTTGGTGTGTTTTGGGTCTTGGATTATTTTTTAGAAGTACTAAAAATGAGATCTAGTAAAGATCCGCGAGCAAAGACCCGCGAGAAGACCCGGGGGCAAGATCGCGGCAATTCCGCGACCGTGGAATGCTTCCGTGGGCGCGGATTCGCCCAGGTGCATCCGTGATCGCGGCTTTGTTTCCGCGACCACGGATCCCTGTTCTTCGTCCTCTTCATCGTTCTTATCCGAGTTCGCCGGTTCGAATTTCCGCTCGTGTCTGTAACTGCCGCCGGTGGGGGACTTGAGGCGTTTGAGTTTCTTGGCGTTGGACTCCAGTTACCCTATAAATAGGGGTCTTCAGCTTCAGAATCTTCATCCACAGCCTCAAATCTCCTCTCTTCCTCTCGTTTTGTGTTTCGTCGGAGTTCTTGAGTTCGTTGGAAGTGTCGTCGGTGTTGTAGTGGTCGCCGGAGTGCCTTTGGAAGCTTGGAGTGGTGGCGTTGCAAGGAGGTGAAGCTATCGTCGTCGTATTCGTCGTCGGTGAGCTTCGAAGTCGGGTTGGAGCCGTCGTCGGAAGGGAAATCCGCGACCGCGGGGATGAATTCCGCGACCGCGGCTCTGCCCAGAATTCCGCGACCGCGGAAGTCCAAACCGCGACCGCGGCTTGCCTTAGCAAGCGCGATCATGGCTTGGACAACCACGGTCACGACTTTGGCCCTTGTTTCCTTTCGTTCGTATCGTTATTTAACCTCGTTCGTTTATATCGAATCTAACCTAGGGTTTCGTTGTCGTCGTAGGAATCCGTATGCAGATTCCAGTCTCCAGATACTCGGAAACCGACATCTTCAATTCGTCTAGATTAAGGCAAGTGGCGGTTCACTCTTGCTTATCATTCCATAAAGATTTTATTAAATTATGTGATAAAATATGATTCTATAATAGGTTGTATATATTGCTAGAAACAACGCTTATATGCATGTTAATTACCGTGATGGTATTGGTGTGGATTTATGTTTGAACTTAAATGTGTAGTTAGAACGAGTATTCGTAGGAACGCTATGTACCTTGCGAGGTCTAGTCGTTTCTTTATAACTGGTATTAGGAGAATTTTGCCCTAGTACTTTCTGGTCATGACTGTACCTTTACTCAGGGTAGGTGCACACAGTTGGTGCCAACACTCGGGATTTATCCCTAAAATATCTCTCATACCGAGATGATATGCAATAAAAGCTTTAACGTGAATATACGTTTTGTAACTAAATAAGATAAGTGCGGTTATGCACATAGTTAATGAACCTTCGGGCGAGAAGTACAACTTGGAACCCGCCCGGACTTCGGTTAGAGTAAGTCTTTTTTCCAATCTGGATCGGCATTGCGCGGTGAGGTTGGTCGTGGACCCAAATGATCAAGTCGTTTTTTTAACGCTTGTGTGAAAACTAAACGTTCCCAAACACTTGTCATATATTTCCGAAGGACTCAACTTCGTTGGAGTCTTCTTTTCATACGTTTCCCATAAGACTCAATCTTTTTGAAGTCTTCTCTTGTTCATGCCTTTTCTTGTTTCTGTAGAAGTGTTGAGGTTCACTGTCGTCATCGGCTATTATTCGAGAAGCGACGGGTGTAACCTAACGCGACTACTTAGAACCTTTTTATTTGTACCCTTGCATAGTCTTTTATTAGACTAACCAACCGGTTTTATTCCTTTGCATGGTTGGCTGGTGTCATCCGTCTCATACGGCACATCAGGTAAACTTCCCTTTCCGTGAAGGCCATAATACGATGATGAGGGCAAATGATGGTTTAAGAGTGTTCCAAGGTTGAAGATCCTAGGAGTGAGATCGCTCAAATCAAAACCCTTTATGGCATTTATTAATTTTCAAGACTTCCGCTGTGTTAAACAATTCTGTATTTGGTTTTGTATTTGATTGAGAACAGTTGTAATACCATGACATTGGTTTGAATAATATTTGGTACTCTTTATGATATTTAATAAAGTTTGTATTATTATATGGTTGTTATAAAATGATTTAGCATTGGGTGACCCCAGACGTGTATTATGAGGTCACTGGCAGTAATACTTTCAAAGGATTATTTGGGGGTGTTACAGATTTGGTATCAGAGCCGAAAGTTTTTAAACGCGTTGGGTTTTCAAATCGTTTTACTTAAAAAAATAAATAAATTTGTAAACCGTTTCCCGTTTTTGTTAAGACATTCGTTGGTGAGTTCCAAAAGTCAAAGATTTTGAACAAAATTATACTTTGAATAAAATGTGATCTTTTTGAAACATCTTCCATTCAAGTCGTGCCTTCTTTTCCAGTCTGATATAGTAAGTTCGCTTCTATATTTAGAAAGACTAATCCTTTCTCGTCGCCTCGCAGGATATGGGCTCGTTCGTGTCTCAGCTTAGGGGTAAGAAGGACGCCGAGTTAGCTTCGCCACCTCAGGCCGAGCTTAGTTTCCCCATCCCTCCGAGCTGTACACAAATTGGGGAGCCGAGTAGCCCACCTGAGGAGGAGAAGACCGTCCTCATGGAGTCGCTAGTGTTGATAGCCGATCGGGTGGAGGATCCCGAGGAGGATCCTGAAGAAGACCCGGAGGAGGATCCCGAGGAGGATCCAGAGGAGGACGAGGAGGAGGATCCAGAGGAGGACGAGGAGGAGGATCCAGAAGAAGACCTCGAGGAGTACTATTACCACTCTGATGGTTTGGAGTACCTCCTTGATGATAGTGAAGACCCGGGGATGAAGTTCATTTTCCCGAGTCCGGTGAATCCACCATTCCAGGAGTACGCGCCATTGTCCCCTGCCGCATGAGAGTTACTTGGCGTGACCGGTGAGGACAGGGTGAAGTATGAGCCTTTGGATGCGCCAGTGGGTCCGCATCCTACTCATGTGCCTAAAGAGCTGTTGATGAGTCTGACGTCTCGTCATGCGCACAACCTGTGAGAGATGGCTTCCTCCGAGGCCCGTCGCCAGGTGGAGGAGATGACTGAGCGTGCTCGTATGCGGGCATGGCCGTGGGAAGCGATGAATGCTCCGAGGGAGGTTTCGACCCAACAGGCCAGGCCTAGGCCTCGAGTGCTAGTAGAGCGCATGGGGGAGTGGACGAATGCCCTGTACGATATGGAGGAGAGGACTTACGAGACTGAGCTCGGTCTCTCTCGTATGTTGGAGGACGTCCGCGAGCTCCAAGAGAACATCAGGCAGGCCAAGCTGCTACTCAACCCTCAGTACGAGGTGAACAAGGCAGATTTTCATCAAGGATTCCTGGAGGAGTTTTGCTACCCACCAGTACCTGGGGAGGGGCCGAGTATTCATGTTCCCAGAGAAGGGCCAAATGTTCATGTGGCCGGAGAGGGACCAAGTGTTCCGACGCCTAGGGAGGAGCCGTATGCTCTGGGTCCTAGTAGGTCGAGGAGGCCGACACCGGAACCCGAGGACGGTCTGTGATAACCCTCACTTTTGTAAGGGTAATTTGGAAAAATTCCCAGACACTTGTGAGGCACGTCGAATTTATTCCAGAGAAATTCAGACATTCAGAAATGTTCCTGATCTCTGTAATATTTTTCTGAGAGAAATAAAATACACTCATCGTATTTCAGGACTTAATACTCGTTCGAGTACGATTGATTATATCCCGAGGCTAAGGCCAAGTTGTTCCAAGTTACAACGAAAGAAAAATGGCCTTGGCGGCGACCGCCGTAAGGAAAGCGGCGACCGCCGCCAACTAGTCGACGTCGTTATCATCCTCATCTGGCCAAGTTGCCAAGTGGGCTAGAAAGCGGTGACCGCCGCCAGAAAGCAGCGACCGCCTCCAGGCATAAAATGGGCGGTGACCCCATGTCGACAGCGGCGACCGCCGCCACTGTTGCAGGCGTAGCCTCTGTGTCTTGCCGGCGATTTGACAACGCTCCGATCTTGGCTCTCCACGTTGCATTTCTTGTCCCTTGCTTGTCTCCTGGAGTTGGCTATAAAAGAAGGAGATTGGGGACTTATTTAGATCATAAATACGAGCTCAATCTCCCCATAAATTCTCGTCGGAAATCTCGAGCTTTGCCGGAGAACTCGCAATCGATCGTTGGAGCTCCATTGGTGTTCATTCCAGTTGCAAAGTGAAGCTTTGGAGGCCCTAGGAAGCTTAGGATCCAAAGCAAACCAAAGGAGAAGCAAATCGATCGACACCGGTGAGATTTTCTCTTCTCGCAGTTTTTTGTTCCGTTCGTGGCGGCGACCGCCGCCATGAACAGCGGCGACCGCCGTAAGGCAGGTGGCTCCCGCCGCCGAGAAGCTTTTGGCCTGTTTTGGCTTTGGCTTCTATGGCTTTTGATCGGGCTTCGTTCCTTTCGATTTCTTTCATTATTCTTTAGATTCATACTGTTAGTTGTCGAATCTAACTTAGGATTTCTTTATGGGTCGATCCGAAGGAATCTGTGTTGCCAGATCTGTCCCTGCTTCGAGCCCGGAAACCCATCGTCGTCCCTAGATTCGTTTGAGCTTTTGCAAATTTCAAGCAAGTGGCGGTTCGCTCTTGCTTATCATTCCATAATTCAATTAATTATCAATTGTTTAGTTAGTTAATTTGGGATGATTTACTGTTTTTGTTGGGAACAGTTTTGATAACTGTTGTGATTTTAAAAGATATTATAATAGGTTGTATATCTGCTAGAACAACGCTATTATAGATATAAATGATTAAAATATGATATTATACTAGGTTGTATATCTGCTAGAACAACACTAGTATAGATATATGTTTTTGATGTTGGCCATGATGGCTGTGATGTGGATTATTACTGTGTTGAACTGTTTAGTTAACACTAGTAGTTAGGAATGTTGGACTCGTTGAGGTCCAGTCGTTTCTTGATAATTATTGGTTGAGAGGGCATAGGAGACCCTGACACCAACTGTGGATCATGATCGTCCTGTATCCGAGTATAGAGGTGGTGCACTTAGCTAGTGTCACAAACCTTGGGAAGGATTTCCTTCGATATATGTCCCTCATGACGAAACATATATCTAAAAGCTTATAATGTGATGTGTGTTTTGGAATTAAATGAGATAAGTGCCGTTGTCGCACATAATTAATATACCCTTGGGCGAGTAGTGCAGCTAGGCAATAGTGCAACTAGGAAATCTCGTCTTGACTTTGATCAGAGTAACGTTCTCTTTTCAATCTGGATTCGCTTTGAGCGGTGAGGTTGGTCGTGAACCGAAACATCAAGTCGTTTTGAACGCTTGTGTGTTTTATTTATGTTCCCCAACATTTGTCATGTTTCCGATAAGACTCAACTCGTTGGAGTCTTCTTTTGGGATTGATTGCTAAGAGACTCGGTCTCCAGAATCTTCTCTTGATCATGTCTTTTCATGTATTCTAGTAGGAGTATGGTGGTTGACTATCGTCATCGATTCTGGTTCAAGAAGCGATGAGTCTAACCTAATACGACTACTTCAAACCACTCTGCTTTGTACCCTTGCTTAGTCTTTCATTAGACTAACCAACCATAATTGTTCTCTGCATGGTTGGCTGGTGTCATCCGTTCGATTCGGCGAACGGTGTTTTGACAAGTTTATTCAGGTTAAGATCCTTGGTGGGTGATCATAGCGATCAAGACCCCTTTTGTTGTTATTTCAAAGACTTCCGATGTAATGATTCTGATTATGTATTTTAAGGTATTTGGAATTATGCTAAAATTCCGAGACTTGGTTTTAATGAAAGTTATGATATGTTGTATTATAACTGTGGTTTAATGATTTATATCAACTGGAAAAGCCTTGGGTGATATCGGACAGTACGTCTGAGGTCACTGGCGGTAATACTTTCAAGAGGTTATTTGGGGGTGTTACAGATTTGGTATCAGAGCCGAATTTTTTTTCGGGTGGGTTTGAAAATATTTTCCTGGAACGAAAAACTTTATAAAACCGTTTACTCGTTTGAAACTGAGAAATGTTTTCGAAGGCTTTGAATTTTTTTTTCAAAGTAAATTTTTACCGTTCTAGTCGTGCCTTCTTCTTTAGTCTGATATGGAAACGAACTTCCATATTTAGAAAGACTAATTCTCTGTTCGTCACTCGTAGATTCTGAGTGCTTTCGTTTCTCTTTAGAAGGACTCGGAAGAAGCCGAGATGGTTTCTCCATCTCTAGTAAAGGCTTGAATTCCCAGTTCCCTCGTTATGATTTGAGGTTGTAGAACCTAGTAACTCGATTTGAAGTTCATCTAATGAAATTTACCTAGTTTGATCTCTTCTAAGTTGATTTCATTACGTTAAGTACATTGAAAGATATTAATGTATGAAATCCTTGGAATTTGATCGGTAAATAGATGGTGAACACGAGGAACACTATCCGTGCTGGTGCTGGGCCGAGTAATGACCCCAGACCGAACGTGAGGAATGTTGCGAACCCTGTGGAGGAACACGAGTCTGTTTCTCATAACAATCCAGGAGGCAATGACCAAGCTCAGGCCGACGCTCCAGTGGTGTTTGATGCAGCAACAATTGAGGCAATACGGGGTATTGTAATGCAAGCATTTACGGAAATAATGCGACCAAATGCACCTCAGGTACAGGCTGTGCCAATTCCTCCAGTAGTTCCTAGGCTTGAGGAACAAGATGTCCATGTACACCGAGAAGAGGCAGTCAGGAATAGAGGTGATTATGGCCGAGCACTAAAGGCCATTAACTCTATGAGGCCTGACAGCTATGATGGAAAAGGAGAGCCAGTCGGAGTGGCTCATTGGTTCTCACATATGGAACGATTGTTTCGTAATGTTGAGTGCACAAAAGCAGAGAAAGTGCACATTGCTTCCCTTCAATTGAAGGAAGATGCTAGCGAATGGTGGGAGAACACCGGTCTAGCTGATCATGTTGATTTGAACTGGGGAATGTTCAAGGCTAAAATGACTGATCGTTTCTTCTCTCGAGCTATGAGGGAAGAAAAGCATAAGGAATTCCTCTATCCAAAGACGGAGGGATTAAAAGTGACTGAGCTAGCGACCAAGTTCAATCATTTGCTACAGTACGCTGGGCAGGATGTGTCCAGCGAGGAGCAGAAGATCTGGTACTTCCATGAATGGATGAGCCCAGATATTAAGCCATGGATGATGTGTCACGTATGCTCTACCTTAGAGCAGTACGTGGATGCAACCTATAAGTTAGAGGTGACTCTGGAGGAGTCGACCAAGAAGCGTAATAGCCAGAGGCAGGTGCAGAACCAGCCTCAGGCGAGTGGATTTAAACGTCTTGTACCACCATCTGATTTTGCCAAATTTGGCCGAGTAAAGACGGATATGACTCAAGGAGGGTCAACACAGCAGTCGGGTCAGGGCAAGAGTCCGATCCAATGTCACAATTGTGGTGTAACTGGGCACAAAAGCTTTGCGTGTCAGAAGGAAAGGAAGACGTGTTTTGGTTGTGGAAAGGAAGGACATTTGCAGAGGTTCTGTTGGCAGGAAAATCAGGAAGGAGCGGAGTCACAGCAAGGGTTTGTTAATCAGAACAACCGACCCAGGTTTAAATTAGCAGAGACTCCTAGACCTTCGATGCAGACAGTTGCACAAAACAAGGGGAAAGCCCCAGTGGCTTCTGGGAGTCAAGGTCAACGCCTTTACGAAATGCGTGAGGCCGATGGACCTAATTCTCCAATTGCTTAAAAGTGCTTTATACCTTCTGTTGGTATGTTGTTGATTCGGGTGTTACCCAGTCTTTCATTTTAGATACTTGTGTTGGTAAGTAAGTTTTATAGGCAACGAGGTTGTGAACCTTTCGTTGTAACTCTTCTTATATATGAACCTTTGGTTTATACCAAGTTAGTGTTTCGTTGCTTGGTATGGGGTGAGGTCTCGTGTTCGAGACTCACCAACAACCTCTTGGAGATGGCTGCCTATTAATTAGGTGGATCTACCAAGGATGGGTTGAGATGTATGGACATCGGCTCATGGCAACAGTGGACGCTGGAAATGGCTGGGCTTGGGCTCAGAGCCACTAGTGGGCCGTCTGTGAACCATGTAATAGGCTGGTCTAAAATGGTGACCATTTAGTTAGAACCAAGCATCTGTCAGACTCCCTGATTACCATTTAGGGTAAGAAGTTAGAAACAGATTTGATCTAGATAGCCATGGTTCCATACGATATTATTCTCGGTATGGATGGGCTGACGCGTCTTGAGGCGGTGATCGATTTTAATTCAAGAACTATGACAGTGTCATCTGGAGGCCAGTGTGTGTGCAAATTTAAGGGTCGGAATGACGCTGATAACGGCAGACTCATCAATGTGATGGCTGCGTTTAAGCTACTTCGACAAGGTTGTGTCGGGTACCTTTGCTACTTGGATCCGCCCATGAAAGATGAACCATCAATTCTTGATATTCCTGTGATTAGTGAGTTCCGGATGTCTTTCCGGAAGAGATTCCTGGGTTACCCCCAAAGCGTGACGTGGGAATTTTTCTATTGATTTTGAGCCTAGTACCGCGCCAATTTCTGAGGCACCGTATCGGATGGCTCCTGCTGAGATGTAAGAGTTGAAGAAGTAACTCTAGGATCTTCTTGACAAGGGTTATATAAGGCCGAGTGCATCGTCTTGGGGTACTCCGGTTCTGTTTGTCAAGAGGAAAGATGGATCGCTTTAACTTTGTTTCGACTATCGAGAGTTGAATAAGGTCACGATCAAGAATAAATACTCGTTGTTGATGATCTGTTAGATCAATTGCAAGGAGCAAAAATCTTTTCCAAAATCAATCTGAGGTTTGGTTACCACCAACTCAGGATTCGTAAGGAAGATATTCCGATGATTGCTTTCCGGAAGAGATATGGTCACTACGAGTTCGTAGTCACCAAAGCTCCAGTAGTAAGAGTTGTTAGTGATTAAATCTCTCTTTTGGTTTAGCCAAGTTTCGGGGTCGAAACTTATTTTTAAGGGGGAGGTAATGTGATAACCCTCACTTTTGTAAGGGTAATTTGGAAAAATTCCCAGACACTTGTGAGGCACGTCGAATTTATTTCAGAGAAGTTCAGACATTCAGAAATATTCCTGATCTCTGTAATATTTTTCTGAGAGAAATAAAATACACTCGACGTATTTCAGGACTTAATATTCGTTCGAGTACGATTATTTTTATCCCGGGGCTAAGGCCAAGTTGTTCCAAGTTACAACGGAAGAAAAATGGCCTTGGCGGCGACCGCCGTAAGGCAAGCGGCGACCGCCGCCAACTAGCCGACATCATCATCATCCTCATCTGGCCAAGTTTCCAAGTGGGCTAGAAAGCGGTGACCGCTGCCAGAAAGCAGCAACCGCCGCCAGGCATAAAATGGGCGGCGACCCCATGTCGACAACGGCGACCGCCGCCACTGTTGCAGGCGTAGCCTCTGTGGCTTGCCGGCGATCTGACAATGCTCCGATCTTGGCCCTCCACGTTGCATTTCTTGTCCCTTGCTTGTCCCCTGGAGTTGGCTATAAAAGGAGGAGATTGGGGACTGATTTAGAGCACAAATCCGAGCTCAATCTCCCCATAAATTCTCGTCGGAAATCTCGAGCTTCGCCGGAGAACTCGCAATCGATCGTCGGAGCTCCATTGGTGTTCATTCCAGTTGCAAAGTGAAGCTTTGGTGGCCGTAGGAAGCTTAGGATCCAAAGCAAACCAAAGGAGAAGCAAATCGATCGACACCGGTGAGATTTTCTCTTCTCGCATTTTTCTGTTCCGTTCGTGGAGACGACCGCCGTAAGGTAGGCGGCTCCCGCCGCCGAGAAGCTTTTGGCCTGTTTTGGCTTTGGATTCTGTGGCTTTTGATCGGGCTTCGTTCCTTTCGATTTCTTTCATTATTCTTTAGATTCGTACTGTAAGTTGTCGAATCTAACTTAGGATTTCTTTATGGGTCGATCCGAAGGAATCTGTGTTGCCAGATCTGTCCCTGCTTCGAGCCCGGAAACCCATCGTCGTCCCTAGATTCGTTTGAGCTTCTGCAAATTTCAGGCAAGTGGCGGTTCGCTCTTGCTTATCATTCCATAATTCAATTAATTATCAATTGTTTAGTTGTTAATTAATTTGGGATGATTTACTGTTTTTGTTGGGAACAGTTTTGATAACTGTTGTGATTTTAAAAGATATTATAATAGGTTGTATATCTGCTAGAACAACGCTATTATAGATATAAATGATTAAAACATGATATTATACTAGGTTGTATATCTGCTAGAACAATGCTAGTATAGATATATGTTTTTGATGTTGGCCATGATGGCTGTGATGTGGATTATTACTGTGTTGAATTGTTTAGTTAACACTAGTAGTTAGGAGCGTTGGACTCGTTGAGGTCCAGTCGTTTCTTGATAATTATTGGTTGAGAGGGCATCGGAGACCCTGACACCAACTGTGGATCATGATCGTCCTCTATCCGAGTATAGAGGTGGTGCACTTAGCTAGTGTCACAAACCTTGGAAAGGATTTCCTTCGATATATGTCCCTCATGACGAAACATATATCTAAAAGCTTATAACGTGATGTGTGTTTTGGAATTAAATGAGATAAGTTCCGTTGTCGCACATAATTAATATACCCTTGGGCGAGTAGTGCAACTAGGCAATAGTGCAGCTAAGAAATCTCGTCTTGACTTTGATCAGAGTAACGTTCTCTTTTCAATCTGGATTCGCTTTGAGCGGTGAGGTTGGTCATGAACCGAAACATCAAGTCGTTTTGAATGCTTGTGTGTTTTATTTATGTTCCCCAACATTTGTCATGTTTCCGATAAGACTCAACTCGTTGGAGTCTTCTTTTGGGATTGATTGCTGTGAGACTCGGTCTCCAGAATCTTCTCTTGATCATGTCTTTTCATGTATTCTAGTAGGAGTATGGTGGTTGACTATCGTCATCGGTTCTGATTCGAGAAGCGATGAGTCTAACCTAATACGACTACTTCGAACCACTCTGCTTTGTACCCTTGCTTAGTCTTTCATTAGACTAACCAACCGTAATTGTTCTCTGCATGGTTGGCTGGTGTCATCCGTTCGATTCGGCACATCAGATAAGTTGTCATCTTGTGAAGGCTAGAATGACTTTAGAGGCGAACGATGTTTTGACAAGTTTATTCAGGTTAAGATCATTGGTGGGTGATCATAGCGATCAAGACCCCTTTTGTTGTTATTGAAAGACTTCCGCTGTAATGATTCTGATTATGTATTTTGATGTATTTGGAATTATGCTGAAATTCCGAGACTTGATTTTAATGAAAGTTGTTGGGCCTAGGAAATTGGTAGAAGCCCAATTGTATCTAGCCCACGGACGCGACCAGCAGGAAGATCGAATCGGTTCGTTGGAGCGACGCGTGATGGGTTGAGCACAGAAACCCACTCCGCTAAGATCTCGGGAAGAATCCAACTGATCTCCCACGAAATCCGATAGTGCCGGATTAGGTTCCAACGTTATTATCTGCATTGTATAAATGTATAGAAAAGAAGAAATTATGTAGACACCCATTCTGAATCAATACGAACTACTACTATCATTTCCTCTCAATCTTGCTCTCGAATTCGGTTCTCGTAATCAGAAGTATTCTAGATTCACTCAAGCGACTGACGTCTAAAATCTCACTCGATAGATCATCAATTCGAGGGAGATAAGCTCTTCAATCGCTCGTTCAGTTTCAATTTCAATTTCATCCATTCTATTGATTTGATTTGGATTTATTAGATATATTCGTCTAACAAATTGTCTAGTTGCCCTCTCAAAGGCGATTAGGATCGATAAGGTCTTTTCTCCCCAAAACAATTTGGCGCCCACCGTGGGGCATCTAGCAATCAAGGATCCTATTCAATCATGGACGCCGCCGGAAACCCCACAATCACCACTGAAGAGCAAAATCAGGTCGACCCCATGGTCGAAGCCCTGACCAAGAATGCCAACGCTCAAGCAACTGGAAATCCTCAAATCCAGGAATTCGCAAAAGCCATAGAAATCCTTCAAGAGGAATTGGTCCAACAACGCACCAGGACCGAAAAGCTAAGTACTCAATCTGAATATGAAATTACTCGACTAACCCGTGAGAACCAAATGCTGAAATCTCAGGTACAATCGGTTGCATCAAACCCTGGGGGATCCAGACGTGTAGTCAATACTAAAGGACTACCCACCAGACTCGATATGGACGGAGCAGACGTGACTCCTATCGCACCAACCCAGGCTTCTATGCCCGCTGAAATGTTTCAAACACCCCAAATCTCTGCTGGTATAACTAACAATCTCATAGCCGGACTCCCAGAAGTCCGAGCAACCGCTCCACAGGTACCGACTCCAACCGATATCCAAGCTCTTATCCAATAAGCTATCGGGGAGCACCTCAAGGCCCTGGACGATCATATCGCGCAAATCCCGGGGGTTCCTCAACCGATCGAGAAAGAAGCGGTCGATGGATACGAAGACTCGCCCTTCACGAAAGCGATTGCACGCGTGGAAATTCCCAAGAAATTCCATGTCCCCAACATGCTCAACTACGACGGGACCGGGGATCCAGATGACCATGTTTCAATTTATAAGCAAAAATTAATGACTATTTCGATCCCTAGGGGGAACCGTGAGGCCGTCATGTGCAAAAGCTTCGGCACGACCCTCACGGGACCTGCACTAACCTGGCTTATGCACTTACCGCAGGAATCCGTCGCCTCTTTCGCTGACATGGTCAACTCATTCAAAATCCAATTCGCCAGCAGCCGGAGGCTGGAAAAGCAATCAAGCGATTTGTATCGAATCGTGCAAAGGTATGGCGAACCCTTAAGAGATTATCTTAACAGGTACAACAAGGAAAAGGTCGCTATCCCGCATTGCGACATTCCCACGTCAATCGAGGCATTCCGCCGGGGTCTGGTCAGGGGCAACGAGCTTTACCGCGAACTGACCAAATACCCGTGCAGAAGCTTCGAAGACGTCCAGGCTAAAACCATGGCACAGTTTAGGCTCGAAGAGGACGAAGAACCTTTCAAGACAAACAAGAGTCCCGATCGCGTCGATCGGAAAGGACCGTCGGATCATCGACGCGACCGACGACACCAACCATACCCTAAGGGGCGGAACGACTCCGGTCAGGTAAACAATTCTTATGATAGGAACCAAGACTGGCGAACCAACCCCGCTCTCCCTCCCATTCTTACAACTTTAACATATCCCTGTCGGAACTTGTGAAGAGTTTCGACAAATACGGAAAGGAAGTAAGATGGCCTCAGAAGAGCGACAAGCCAGACATCAAAAAGGACATGAACCGATGGTGTTAATTCCACGGAGACCATGGACACTCAACCGACGAGTGCATAGCCCTTCGCAAAGAAGTCGCCAGACTCCTTGCACAGGGGCTATTGCACGACGTAATATCAGACAGAGCCAAGGTGACTCTCGACCGAAAGGACCAGGTATCCTCGGAACCATCCTCTCCGATTCCAACTAAAATTGTTAACACTATCTCAGGAGGGTCGAACGTATGTGGAAACACGTACTCCGCCGCAAAAAGGCATGCCCGAGAAAGTCGCGGCGACAAACCTACTCCATCAGGGGCGAAGCGATCGTAGAGTCCAAACGATCCAGCCATTACATTCGACGACTCAGAAGCCCAAGATCTGGGCGATCATCACGATGGTTTGGTAATCTCTTTATCAATTAGCAATTTTTTGATTCGTCGTGTACTAATCGACACAGGAAGCTCCACCAACTTGTTAACACTCGACGCCCTAAAAGGCATGGGTTTAAGCGAGGACGACCTAACCCGATATTCGACCCCTCTGGTCGGGTTCAGCGGAGAAGTTAAATACACCTTGGGCGAAGTCGTGTTAACAACGTATGCGGGTGGAGTAAACCAACAGGTAAAGTTTTTAATTCTCGACTGCCCGTCCCCATACAATGCGATCCTTGGCACACCTTGGATCCATGCCATGAAAGCTGTACCTTCCACTTATCACCAAACAATAAAATTCCCGACCAAGTGGGGGGTACAGGAAATCAAAGGCGACCAAAGGGCTGCCAAGGAATGCTACGTGACCTCAATCAAAAGGGCAGTCGACAGAACTACAGCGTAGCAATTACAGCACGGCGAAGGGACCATTCGATACGTCGAGCCAGAAATGGAGTCACTTGACGAAGTCGCATTGGATCCTTCTAAGCCGACGCAAACAGTAAGAGTCGGATCGGACCTAAACGATTCCACCAGGGCAGACTTAATTTCCTTTTTACGTACTCACGCTAATTGCTTTGCTTGGTCCCATGAAGATATGATAGGAATTTCCCCAGACATTATCACTCATAAACTGAACGTAGATCCATCACATCCTCCTGTCAAGCAGAAGAGGAGAAAGTTCGCGCCAGAACGCAATAAAATTGTAGACGACGAGGTAAAGAATTTACTTGAAACAGGTAAGATCAGAGAAGTCAAGTACCCAGACTGGTTGTCAAACATGGTGGTGGTACAAAAGAAGAACGGAAAATGGAGAGTATGCATCGACTTCACAGACCTAAACAAGGCCTGTCCAAAGGACTCTTTCCCTCTACCACACATCGATGCCATGGTCGACGCGACCGCAGGGCACGAAATGCTAACATTCATGGACGCGTTCAGTGGCTACAACTAGATCCTCATGGATCCAAGCGACCAAGAAAAAACAGCCTTCATAACAAGCCAAGGTACGTACTGTTATAAAGTGATGCCCTTCGGGCTAAAAAATGCAGGAGCCACGTACTAGAGATTGGTAAACAAGATGTTCAAAGATCAAATAGGCGACACGATGGAAGTCTATATCGACGATATGCTCGTCAAGTCCAAGAAAGCAGCCGACCACATCGAGCACTTGAAAGAAGCCTTCGAAATACTTGAGAGGTACGATATGAAATTGAATCCAACTAAATGCTCTTTCGGAGTGTCTTCAGGGAAGTTCCTGGGATACATGGTCACTCAAAGGGGGATCGAAGCCAGTCCCTATCAAATAAAAGCAATCGTCGACCTCAGATCTCCTCGGTGCTTCAAAGACGTCCAAAAGCTGACAGGACGGATAGCCGCATTAAACCGATTCATATCCAAGTCATCCGACAAGTGCAAACTCTTCTACGAGGCGCTTAAGAAAAATAAGTCGTTCGACTGGACAGCCACACACGAGCAAGCTTTCCAAGACTTAAAGGCATACCTATCAATTCCACTACTGTTATCCAAACCAAAGGACGACGAACCATTACCGCTATACCTAGCAGTCTCCGAGTCGTCCGTCAGCGCAATCCTTACCAGGGAAGAAGACGGCAAGCAATCACCCGTCTACTACGTAAGTCGATCCTTACTTCCAGCAGAAACAAGGTACACGTTGCTTGAAAAATTAGTTTTAGCATTAGTCATGACATCTAATAAATTGCGACCTTACTTTGAATCGCATACTATTATTGTGAGAACTAACCATCCCATGAAAGCCATCATGAGGAAGCCATAATTTACAGGACGAATGGCCAAATGGACCATACACCTAAGCGGGTTTGACATTGAATACGAGCCCCGGACAGCGATCAAATCTCAGGCTTTAGCCGACTTTGTGGCTGATTTTAGTCCGACGCTAGAACAAGAAGCCGCAAAGGAAGCGGAACACCTGAAAACAGAAGACGACAGGGGCACGTGGCAACTACACACAGACGGTGCTTCAAACGTAAGAGGAGTCGGCCTAGGCGTCGTGCTAAAATCACCACAGGGGGATCACATAGCCCAAGCCGTGAGATGCGAGTGGGACGCGACCAACAACGAAGCGGAATACGAAGCCCTCGTGTTCGGACTTACCCTAGCGCTCGACCTCGAAATATCAAACATAGAGGTAACATGTGATTCACTCCTAATCGTCAACCAAGTGCAGGGATCCTACGCCGCAAAAGACGACAGAATGATGGCATATCTGGACGTCGTCAAGAGGCTAGCAAAAAAATTCCACAGCTTCACTATCCGACAAGTTCCACGCGACCTCAACACACAAGCTGACGCTTTGGCAAACCTCGGATCAAACCTACACCCTCGCGACTTCCGTAGTATTCCCCTGGCACACATCACCACTCCAGCAGCGCCCAGAACTCTCAAAACAATTAATCCAAGCGACATTCAAGCCATAGCCGACCTGACCCCAGAAAAGAATGTCCACCCATCAGAGGATTGGACTACTCCCTACATCAAGTGGCTCAAAGACGGAATACTTCCTCCAGACAGAGCAGAAGACAAAAGACTCAAGGTACAAGCGACAACCTTTGATTTAAAAGATAATGTACTATTTAAGCGATCTGTCACATGCCTACTACTGCGCTGCCTTGAAACGTCGAAAGTCCCCCGAATTTTACAATCTTTACACGAAGGTGAATGTGGAAACCACACCGGGGGACGCAGCCTGTCCGGCAAAGCCCACAGGGCAGGTTACTACTGGCCCACAATGAACAGAGACGCGGCGGAATACGTCAAGAAGTGCGATGCTTGTCAGCGACACGCACCCGTCCCCCACCAGCCATCTGAGCTACTCCATCCGACCTTGGCACCATGGCCCTTCATGCGATGGGGGATGGACATAGTCGGGAAATTACCTCCTGCGTCGGGACAACGAGTTTTCTTCTTGGCCATGACCGATTACTTCTCCAAATGGATAGAAGCCGAAGCGTACCGTGATGTAAAAGAAAAACATGTTGTCTCGTTTATAAAACGTAACATCTTATGCAGGTTTGGCGTCCCATCAGAAATCGTATGCGACAATGGCTCCCAATTCATCGGTAAACAGACGCGATCCTTCTGCAAACAATGGAACGTCTCACTGATCACATCTACACCGAGATATCCACAGTCGAACGGACAAGCGGAGTCAAGCAACAAGATCATCATCAATAACCTGAAGAAACGCCTCACTGGGGCAAAAGGAAAATTGGCCGACGAGCTTCCTTTGATCTTATGGTCCGACAGGACGACGCCCAAAAATGCCACAGGACAAAGTCCCTTCTCGCTCGTATACGGGTCTGAAGCAGTCATTCCCGTCGAGATACTTATTCCGACTGCTCGATACGGACTCCAAACACCGGAACAAAACGACGTCGAGTTAGCCCACAATCTCGACACTGTCGACGAAGCAAGGGAAAAGGCTCGAGTCCGTATGGTCCGATACCAACAGCAAGTCGCTCGAAGCTACAACAAGAATGTCAGAATCAAAGTCTTCAAGGTAGGGGATTGGGTCCTGAGGAAAACATTTCAAAATACCAGAGACCCAGCCGACGGGAAACTTGCACCTCAATTGGAAGGGCCTTACCTTATCAAAGAAATAGTTGGGCAAGGAGCATATCAACTAGAAACCAAAGACGGAGAACCCATCCCCCGAAGCTGGAATGCGACTCATCTAAAGTTGTACCATTTCTAAACCCTTACTTACATATCTTTTTATATCTCTGTGCATTCTTTTATCTACATGACGACTACTAACTTAAGCATCGGAGGGCCGTTGGGTCTCCCCCCCAACGGTCGTTTCAAAGCTTATCTCCTTTTAAAGACATGTTTCAAAAACAGGAAAACAAGAGGCCTCAGGACGAGATCTGCAAAGGATATCCACAACAACTACACAAAAGCGCTTACACAAACACAAACACGATCGATCTACACACATGGAGACGAACAACAAAAGGCACTTCGGCACACCGCCCGCCTTATTACAAAATAAGGTATACAACGCCTTATACACATTACGCAAAATACATTTGCTTACCTCCCTAAAATACAACTGTCATGACTAACATCTAACACGACATACATGCCTCCCCCTAAAAGACGTGATCACGCAAACAAGTCCACAACATGATCGCTGCCCGACCAGTGACGAACCACCTGCAAAAGCAAATTCACAACAAAAACGAAGCAAGGTACGAAACATAAAAACTTCCTACGTTTAATACGCGACCCACGATGGTAGACGGGTCGCCAAAAGAACTACGTTGTCCATCTCGTCTCCACGATGGGGCATACACTGTCATCCACACACAGAAGTCTTAGAAAAAAAAAAAACGGTGTTCACATAAAAGTCACTCCTAAATGCTCTAAGATTCACCGGATTTTTCCACAGGAACGATCTCCCTGCCAGAAATTGCTTCTTGGTCGACTTGGGGCGTGCCTTCAACGGCCTCGACACCATCTTGGTCGGCCTCCTCCTTGTCATCCTCGACGCCCAAACCTACCAGTTTGAAAAGATCGGCCCCTGGGTTGCCATCAGGATACATCATTTCCATGTCTGCCTTCGCATCATCAACCTTCCAGTCGACATGGGAGCCAACAGCAAATTCCTCCATCATTTCGATGCGAGACTTCAAACAATAATACGCCCCAACATCTCCAGCAGTACGGGCATCGTCCTCACGAAGTCTCTCAGCCTTAGCCCGCACCTCCGCCTTCACTCCTTCCAGACGAGCATCATAGTCTCGCTTGATTAAAGACAGTTCGCGATCCAAAGCCTTCAAGCGATCTTCGGCCATCTTCAACTGCTCCTCCAGGTGAGTCACTTTTCTGTCGGCTTGATCACTCAGTTCTTGAACGGTTGTAGATGCCACAAGTGAATACTGAAAAATCTGCAGAAACAAGCATACACGATAGCAATGTAAAAAAGAAAACAGAGAAATAAGACATGCTCGAATAAAAGAAGAGTTTTTTCGAACTTTCCAAGCACCCACTACAGCTTCGTTTATACAATCTATAGGATGGAGGTCACCAATCTCCTTCTTGGCCTCAGCATCACCGAAACTGAGCAGATCCTCAACCGATCTTTCCTTCAACACTCCAGCGGAGAAACTCGGAGCAGTTATTGCCTTCCTCTTGACACCTGACACCTTCGACGGTGGCGAATCCAGGGAAATAACCCCAGCAGAGGGCCCAACCTTGCTTGGACCTCTAGCGGAAGAAGACGCCATAGCCGCCGATCACCTTTGATCCAAGAGGCTCTTCCCAGACAAGCGAGCGCTGGACCTTCCGCCCTTAGATGCTGATAACATAACACAGCAACATAAGCACAGGAAAACCACGAAAACCAGCCAGATGCATACCTGGAGGAACGAACATGTGCCTTTAGTTACTAAGGTAGCAGGAGTCGACATCTCTTTGATTTCTGAGAGGAGAAAGTTGGTATTTTTGAATGATCTTTCGTTTTCGGGGAGTGCCAACAGAGAAGCAATTACTTTTTCAAAACCAGTAGGATCGCCAGGTTCAGGGGCTGCAAAGAAGAACAGGTAAGAAGGAATTTAGAAGACGATCGATTAAAACAAAGAAGCGGAAAAACACGATACCTGAGATCCTCCAGTCGGATAAAAGAAAAGTGCAATCAGAAACGCTTTCAAGGCTTTTACGCTCAACAAAAAAGAATCGAGATCTCCATCCTCGATCGTTAACATCTAGATTCAGTGCAAGGGGGCTTTTTTCTTTACGGAGACGTAACTAGAACCTACAGGAACCCCGAGTACTCAGGTAATAGGATCGCCACAAGGCATCGAAGTCAAAATCTATGTTTTTTACTGCAAAAACAGAATCAATCGTCTGGAGCAACCGCCATGTATGAGGCATGACTTGGCAAGGAGCCAACTTTAACACGACCAGAAAGTTTTGGACCAAACGAGAGAAGGGGAAGACATGACTGATTCTGAAAGGATACTCAAAGAAGCACACCCACCCTTCTTTGAACCAGTCTGCACGTTCGTCCGGAGACGGAAGGCATGCGACAATACCTACGGGGAAACCTCCTATTTCTAAAATCCTATCAAGTTCGGACTGGACTAAAGTCCCTGGTATAGAATCGCTAGCGCTAAGAAGGCCTAGGGAACGAAAGGGAACATCCTCCTCATCCACACTTCTGATGAGGGCTCGGGTCTTCTTCAACTTAGGAGACGCCATGGAAGAAAGGGTAAGAATTCGAAAAAGAGAGAGAAGTTACCTTGACAAGACGTGGGACTTGCAGAAGATTGAAGACTTCGAGGGTTATTAAAGGAAGTAAATCAAGTGCCTCTGCGGTTAAATCGTCTCATCCACTCACCCGCTGCCACGTCGCCTCAGAAGGATCGAGATCATGGAAGATCAAATTGATCCAAAAACCGCTCTCTGGCCTAATTGGATCTTGGGGCAATTGTTGGGCCTAGGAAATTGGTAGAAGCCCAATTGTATCTAGCCCACGGACGCGACCATCAGGAAGATCGAATCAGTTCGTTGGAGCGACGCGTGATGGGTTGAGCACACAAACCCACTCCGCTAAGATCTCGGGAAGAATCCAACTGATCTCCCACGAAATCCGATAGTGTCGGATTAGGTTCCAACGTTATTATCTACATTGTATAAATGTATAGAAAAGAATAAATTATGTAGACACTCATTCTGAATCAATACGAACTACTACTATCATTTCCTCTCAATCTTGCTCTCGAATTCGGTTCTCGTAATCAGAAGTATTCTAGATTCACTCAAGCGATTGACGTCTAAAATCTCACTCGATAGATCATCAATTCGAGGGAGATAAGCTCTTCAATCGCTCGTTCAGTTTCAATTTCATCCATTCTATTGATTTGATTTGGATTTATTAGATATATTCGTCTAATAAATTATCTAGTTGCCCTCTCAAAGGCGATTAGGATCGGTAAGGTCTTTTCGCCCCAAAACAAAAGTTATGATATGTTGTATTATAACTGTGGTTTAATGATTTATACCAACTGGAAAAGCCTTGGGTGACATCGGACAGTACGTCTGAGGTCACTGGCGGTAATACTTTCAAGAAGTTATTTGGGGGTGTTACACGGTCCACCTCCGAAGAGAAGATGTCAGAGGTCCGATGTGTATAGGAAACTCTTCATGGAACCTTGAGGGAGGACAGTAGCATACCTTAGTGATTTTCTCTAGTTGTTTTGTTTCGTTTTGTTAGAACCTTAGCCTCCTAGCAAGTTTGTCTTTTCGTTTAGGAGGGCTTTTGTACAACTTGTCAAACTTGGTTTCAGTTCACTTCATCAATAAAAGTTTACCAGTTTGATCTATTCCGAATCAATTTCATGTGTTGTGTGTGTTAAAAAGTGTGATATTAATGTTGTGAAATACTTGAAAAATTGATCGGTAAACAGATGGTGAACACAAGAAACACGATTCGTGCTGGTGCTGGGCCAAGTAACAACCCCATGAGGAATATGAGAAGCGCCACAAACCAAGGGGATGAGAGCGAGTCTGTCTCTCACAATAACCCCGTGGACAATGGTCAAGTGCGGGCTAATCCTCAAGTGGTATTTGACGCTGCGGCTATAGAGGCTATTCGGGGGATCGTTATGCAAGCGGTCACCGATATAATGCGGCCAGTTGCACCACAAGCACAGAATGTTTCGGTTCCTCATGTTATCCCTGAATTTGAGGAGCCAGTTGTGCATGTACCTTTGGTTGACGCCGTCAGGAATAGAGGAAACTCGTTATGCAAGCGGTCACCGATATAATGCGGCCAGTTGCACCACAAGCACAGAATGTTTCGGTTCCTCATGTTATCCCTGAATTTGAGGAGCCAGTTGTGCATGTACCTTTGGTTGACGCCGTCAGGAATAGAGGAAACTATGGTCGAGCTTTGAAGGCCATTATCTCAATGAGGCCTGACAGCTATGACGGTACTGGAGAACCAGGCAAAGTGGCGTATTGGTTCTCACACATGGAAAGGTTGTTCAGGAACGTCGATTGCACTAAAGCTGAGAGAGTGCATATTGCTTCCCTTCAACTGAAGGAGGTAGCTAACGAATGGTGGGAAAGCACCGGTTTAGCTGATCATCCCGGGTTGAACTGGGGAATGTTTAAGACGAAAATGACCGATCGTTTCTTTTCCCTTGCTATGAGGGAGGAGAAGCATAAGGAGTTCCTTTACCCAAAGACGGATGGGTTGAAGGTGACTGAGCTTGCAGCGAAGTTCAATCACTTATTGCAATATGCTGGTCCGGAGGTGTCCAATGAAGAGCAGAAGATCTGGCATTTCCACGAGTGGATGAACCCCAGACATCAAGCCATTGATGATGCGCCATGGCTGCTCTACTTTAGAGCAGTATGTGGACGTCGCTTACAAGCTTGAAGTGACTCTGGAGGAGTCGGCTAAGAAGCGCAATCGTCAGAGATCGGCGCAGAGCCAGCCTCAGGCTAGTGGGTTTAAACGACCCGTGCCACCGTCGAATTTTGCCAAGTCTGGCCGGGCTAGAACTGTGGTGACGCAGTCAGGACCTACGCAACGCTCGGGCCAGGGCAAGAACCCAATCCAGTGTTATAACTGTGGAACGCCGGGGCATAAGAGCAACGAGTGCCCGAAGGACAAGAGGACGTGTTTTGCCTGCGGTAAGGAGGGGCACTTACAAACGTTTTGTCCGCAAAGGAGGCAGAAAGGGGCTGAGTCACAGCAAGGGTCAGTTAGTCATAACAACCGACCCTGACTCAAGCCGATAGAGACTCCTAGCCCTTCGACACAGACGACTGCTCAAAATAAGGGGAAAGCCCCAGCTGCTTCGGGAGGTCAGGGTCAACGGCTATATGAGATGCGCGAGGCTGACGGACCAAATGCTCCAATTGCTCAAGGTACTCTATACCTCCATTCTACTTCTGTGTGTATATTGTTTGATTCGGGTATCACTCATTCTTTTATTTAGGAGAACTGTGTGAGTAAGCTAGGCTTAGTGTGCAATGAGACTTGCGAGCCTTTTGTGGTGAATCTTCCAAATAGTGAACAATTGGTAGGGACCAAGCGTCTGTCGGAATTTCCGATTACTATTCAAGGTCGGAAGTTCGAAGCGGACTTGATTTGTATAGCCATGGCTCCATATGACATTATTCTCGGGATGGATTGGCTGACGCGTCATGGGGCGGTAATCGATTTTAGCTCAAGGACTGTGACAATTTCATCTGGGGGCCAGTTTGTGTGCAAGTTCAAGGGTCGTAATGACGCTCATAACGGAAAGCTCATCAATGCGATGGTTGCGTGTAAGCTACTTCGACAAGGTTGTGTCGGGTACCTGTGCTATCTGGATAACCCCAAGAAGGATGAGACTTCAGTTCATGATGTTCCTGTCATACACGAATATCCGGATGTTTTCCCTGATGAGATTCCCGATTTACCCCCAAATCGTGACGTGGAGTTCACTCTTGATCTCGAGCCTGGAACCGCGCCGATTTCTAAAGCACCGTATCGGATGGCTCGAGCGGAGATGCAAGAGTTGAAGAAGCAACTCGAGGACCTTTTTGAGAAAGGGTATATAAGGCCGAGTGCATCGCCATGGGGCGCTCCGGTCTTGTTTGTCAAGAAGAAGGACGGTTCGTTCAGACTTTGTATCGACTACCGAGAGTTGAACAATGTCACTATCAAGAACAAGTATCCGTTTCCAAGGATAGATGATCTGTTGGATCAATTGCAGGGAGCAAAAGTCTTTTCCAATATCGATCTGAGATCTGGTTACCATCAGCTCAGGATTCGTGAGGAAGATATTCCGAGGACTGCATTCCGGACGAGGTATGGGCACTACGAGTTCGTAGTCATGCCATTTGGGCTTACTAATGCTCCGGCAGTCTTCATGGATCTGATGCATAGATGTTTCCACCAATATTTGGACAAGTTCGTGGTGGTCTTCATCGACGATATTCTGATCTATTCCCCGAGCGAGGAGGCTCACGAGGAGCATCTTCGAATTGCCTTGTCAGTCCTTAGACAAAATCAGATGTATGCAAAGTTGTCTAAATGTGACTTCTGGATCAAAAAAGTGGCTTTCTTAGTCCATGTGATCAATGAGGATGGGGTAATGGTCGACCCTCAGAAGATCGAAGCGGTAGCCAACTGGAAGTGACCTCAAAACGTGAAGGAGGTGCGCAGTTTCTTAGGACTTGCAGGTTATTACAGACGGTTCATGGAGGGGTTTTCAAAGATCGCCCTACCGATGACCGGGTTTCTCCGCAAGGTCCATAAGAAATTCATATGGGACGACAAGTGCGAGGTAAGCTTTCAGAAGTTGAAAGAGTGCCTAACGTCTGTACCAGTTTTGGCACTACCGGAAGGAACTGATAGTTATGTGGTCTATAGTGACGCTTCAAAGCATGGGTTGGGATGTGTATTGATGCAGAAGGGAAAGGTTATTACATACGCATCTCGACAGTTGAAGACCTATGAAGCAAACTATCCGATGCATGATCTGGAGTTAGCGGTTGTGGTTTTCGCACTGAAGATTTGGAGGCACTATCTCTATGGTGTTAGGTGCCAGATCTTTACAGACCACAAGAGTCTCAAGTATGTGTTTACTCAGAAGGAGTTGAATATGAGACAACGTCGCTGGTTAGAGCTACTCAAGGACTACGACATCGAGTTGCTGTATCATCCGGGCAAGGCTAACGTGGTAGCCGATGCATTAAGTCGGAAGATGCGGCACGAGACCGTAGTAGCTCTGCTCACTGCTCAGACCAAACTTCACCAAGGATTGTGCGAGATTGACGTCTTGTACGATTAGCGTCGAGGATGCTTGAGTATGTTGGAGATTCAGGCTACGCTACTAGATCAGATCAAGTGGAAGCAGATTGATGATGTGATCTTGGTGAAGTTAAGCAGTGAAGTGATGGACGGGAAAGCTCCTAGATTCGTGATTTAAGATGATGGATCACTTTGGTTTCAGGACCGAATCTGTGTGCCTGACGTGGATGGCCTTTGCCAGTTGGTGATGAAGGAGGCCCATTCGTCAGCTTATTCTGTACATCCAGGATCTAGTAAGATGTACAAAGACCTCAGAAAGAAATTCTGGTGGCCCAACATGAAGTGGGATGTAGCAGAATTTGTGGCGAAATGCTTGACTTGTCAGGAGGTCAAGATAGAACACCGCAAACCAGGTGGTGAATTGCAACCTCTCCCAGTGCTTGAATGGAAGTGGGAGGATATTGCTATGGACTTCATCACGGGGTTGCCGAAGGCTCAGAATCAGAAGGATGCCATATGGGTGATCATTGACCGGCTCACGAAGAGTGCTCATTTCGTGGCCATCAAGTCAACTTAGGGAACCCAGAGGCTATCGGAAGTTTTCCTACACGATATCGTCCGATTGCATGGTACGCCAAAAACCATTGTATCGGATCATGACGGCCGATTCATGTCGAGATTCTGGAAGGAACTCCACAAGGCCATGGGAACTGAGTTGAGGTTCAGCAATGCGTTTCATCCTCAGACGGATGGACAATATGAGAGGACCATCCAGACACTGGAGGATATGCTTAGAGCTTGTGTACTAGATCGTCCGACCAGCTGGGAGAACAACTTAAGTCTGATTGAATTCACGTACAACAATATCTGGCATTCTACCATCAAGATGGCTCCATTCGAGGCTTTGTACGGTCGGAAGTGCAGATCTCCAACTTGTTGGGATGAGAATGCCGACAAGATTCTGCTCGGACCGGAGTTGGTCGAAAGGACTGCCTCAGACATTGCTTTGATCAAACAGAGGATGCTTACAGCTCAGAGTCGACAAATGTCTTATGCTGATCTGAAGCGCATGAATGTCGAGTTTGAGGTTGGTGACAAGGTGTTTGTCAGGGTGTCGCTATCCAAGGGTGTGTTCAGGTTCGGCAAGCATGGGAAGCTCAACCCTCGCTACGTGGGACCATTTGAGATCCTTGACAGAGTGGGATCTCTAGCGTACCATTTAGCATTGCCGCCGTCGGCGCATCCAGTGCATAACGTGTTCCACGTGTCTCTGCTAAGGAAGTACGTGCCGGATGTGTCTCATGTGCTGAGTTATGAGGACATCGAGATTCAGGCAAATGGTACCTACGAGGAGAGACTTGTGCGTATTCTCGAACGCCGCGAGAAGCACTTAAGAAACAAGGTGGCACCATTAGTGCGGATCCTCTGGTCCAAGTCAGGATCTGAGGAGGTAACTTGGGAAACCTGGGAGACTGAGGCTGATATGCTTAGTGGTTTTCCCGAGCTGTTTTTGGCCTAGTTTCGGGGTCAAAACTTTTTTTTAAGGGGGATGTAATGTAATAACCCCTAAAAGTCCCGAACTATCGTTCTGTATGAAGGACATAATGGGCAATTTATGTAACCTCTGTAATAACTCTCTTGAACGTGATAATATACGTTTGGTGTGTTTTGGGTCTTGGATTATTTTTTAGAAGTACTAAAAATGAGATCTAGTAAAGATCCGCAAGCAAAGACCCGCGAGAAGACCCAGGGGCAAGATAGAGGCAATTCCACGACCACGGAATGCTTCCGCGGGCGCGGATTCGCCCAGGTGCATCCGCGATCGCGGCTTTGTTTCTGCGACTGCGGATCCCTGTTCTTCGTCCTCTTCATCGTTCTTATTCGAGTTCGCCGGTTCGAATTTCCGCTCGTGTCTGTAACTGCCGCCGGTGGGGGACTTGAGGCGTTTGAGTTGCTCGGCGTTAGACTCCCCTTACCCTATAAATAGGGGTCTTTAGCTTCAGAATCTTCATCCACAACCTCAAATCTCATCTCTTCCTCTCGTTTTGTGTTTCGTCGGAGTTCTTGAGTTCGTCGGAAGTGTCGTCGGTGTTGTAGTGGTTGCCAGAGTGCCTTTGGAAGTCTTCTCTTGTTCATGCCTCTTCTTGTTTCTGTAGAAGTGTTGAGGTTCACTGTCGTCATCGGCTATTATTCGGGAAGCGACGGGTGTAACCTAACGCGACTACTTATAACCTTTTTATTTGTACCATTGCATAGTATTTCATTAGACTAACCAACCGGTTTTATTCTTTTGCATGGTTGGCTGGTGTCATCCGTCTCATACGACGCATCAGGTAAACTTCCCTTTTCGTGAAGGCCAGAATACGATGATGAGGGCAGATGATGGTTTAAGAGTTTTCCAAGGTTGAAGATCCTAGGCGTGAGATCGCTCAGATCAAAACCCTTTATGGCGTTTATTAATTTTCAAGATTTCCGCTGTGTTAAACAATTCTGTATTTGGTTTTGTATTTGATTGAGAACAGTTGTAAAACCATGACATTGGTTTGAATAATATTTGGTACTCTTTATGATATTTAATAAAGTTTGTATTATTATATGGTTGTTATAAAATGATTTAGCCTTGGATGATCCCAGACGTGTATTCTGAGGTTACTGGAGGTAATACTTTCAAAGGATTATTTGGGGGTGTTACATCATGTGCGTAGCACGGGTATGCGTACTAGTTTATTATAAAATAAATACATATATGTTCATTCCGGCCGGTTTAAGTTAACAAATAAAAGTTCGTGAGAACCGGAATGAAATTTAAAAGAAAATAAGAACTAAAAATTAAATCGAACTAGAATTACTTATTCGACTTTTGGTTCAGTTCTAGTCAATTTTCCGGTTCAAACTCAGATATGATTATATGAATACCCATAATGAGCACAAAAATGAAAAATGGATCTAACCAATTTGACGTTTAATTTATGATATTAAAACCCCTTATGTTTCCTTCGGTTAATGTTGCAAAGTGTCTTGAAATCGTGTTAGGCATTTGTTGATATCCATATTCTGACATCAAGTATGGGTGCCCATACCTATATATGATGTTTGGTATATTTAGATATGGATATCATAATCCTAATTTGGTGAGAAAACTATTTATTATAAGAATGTGTAGTCAAATCTCAATCGTCCAGACACAGCAGATCCAATGGAGCAGAAGCGCACTCAAATAGATAAAAAAACAACCTGGCGCGAGCGCGTGACGTACAAACACCATCCTTTTCATATGAGAAGCCAACTGGATCTTCACGTAACGCTTGCAATCTTCCAAAAATATCACACAAAATCACCTTGCGAAGCTCTGAACAAAAAAATTGTCATCGGAAATCATAAATCTATAGCTCATGAACATTGTTCACAAATACTCCTTGCGGAGTTTATTGTGAAAAGACAGTAAAGAAAACATGAGTTCAGGTGCATTCTTCAATTGAAACCAGAAGAACTTGTAGTTTGCTTCAACGAAAACAGAATAAAAGCATGAGTTATGCATTGATGAGTGAAAAATAATAACAAAGATCGATAAAATAGTACAAATTATAATGATAAATACCTTGTACACCTCACTACTCACAGTAGTGCACCAACAATTATTGTTTTGTGCATCACATGTTATCTTACCTTGTGCATCACTCTAAATCATGTGAAAAAAACATTATGCATCGTATAAAACATGTTTGTGCATCAAAACAATAGATTTTGTGCATAATAAATACTTAGATTTTTGTACCCTGGTCTAATTTACAGTTTGTGCATCAAGTAATAAAGATTTCTACATCAAGATATATCACATTATGCACCAATGTAGGATGATTATGTGCATCTTAAATTTATATAGATGGGTAGTGTACATTTGTTTTCTTTAATGTTTGTATATCAAAATACTCTATTTTCTGCACCATTGCACGTTCATTCTGTGCACTTGAATTTGTGAAGGATTATTTGTCCAATACTTGGTTGAATGTGTGTGTGTGCATTAGGGGTGAGCAAAAATATCCAATTTGGCCGATCCGATCCGATAACCCTCCAATCTGAACCCTAAAAGTCCGTATCCGAAATTATCCGTTTAATTTTTATCTGAATCCGATCCGATCCGGGTGATTTTTCCGGATACTTGGACCGGATACGGATCGAGATATTTTGCTTACCGGATATCCGGAAATCCGGTACTATTAATATATAATATATATGTTTTTATAACTAGTATACAATGTTTACTTAGTTTAGATGACCTCAAAATCGTGCTTGTACAATTTTAAGTAATTAAACTGACTTCAATTCTCCAATACAACATTGCTTATTTTATTCCTTTAAAAAAAAAAAATCTTGATTATTATTCTTATAAAATTAAAACCCTAAATCAATAATTCATATACTAATTGTCGCCTCACTAAATAGAGCAAATATATTTTTTTGTCAAGACTGAGTGTCATTGAATTGAATTTTGATTATATAAATTGAATTTATAACTTTATATATATTTGTCAGTTCCTCTTATTATATAATATATACGTTTATGGTTCTCAATTTGAAAAGATTGACAAGTTTAATTATTTGAAAAAATTACAGGGACTTGCAAATGGTGTTGATGTTTGACATTTAGTTTGCACTTTATGGATTGTTAGTTTTGATTGAATTAGAAATTTAACATTTTGATTTAATTTTTAATAGGTTTTCTAGTAACCGGATAATTTGGATATCCTAGTTGAATATCCGATCCGATCCGGATAATATTTACCGGATATCCGGTCCGAAACAGACCGGATACAGATAGGAGTTTTGTGAATATTTTTTATCCGATATCCGACATACCAGACCGAACCGGATCGGATATATCCGTTTGCTCAGCCCTAGTGTGCATCATGCTATACTACATTATGCACCACTATAGGATAAATATGTGCACCTTGAATTTTTATAGGCCACACCCTATAAAAACTATTGTGCAATGTTATCATTTTTAATGGTTGTGCACTAATGTTTTGAATATTTGTGCATCAAAATACATTATTTTGTGTATCAAGTAATAAAGATTTGTGCATCACGATGTACTGCATTGTGCACCTTCAATTTTTGTGAACTATAGTGTTGTTTATAGTTTGTACATTAAGTAATAAAGATTTATGCATCACGATGTACTGCATTATGCTCACGATGTACTGCATTATGCACCATTGTAGAGCAATTATTTGCACCTTCACTTTTTATGAACTATGGTGTTGTTTATCGTTTGTGCATCAAGTAATAAAATATTTGTGCATCACGATGTCCTACATTGTGCACCACTGTAGGATGATTCTGTGGACATTCAAGTTTTATGCACTATAGTGTTATTACAGTTTATGCATCGAGTGATATATATTTGTGCATTACATTATACTACATTGTGCGCCATTGTAAGATGATTTGTGTATCACGATATAAAAACACAATTTCACCACTGTTGTCTTATTTAATGTTTATGCATCAATTTTTGAATATTTATTCATCAAAATACATTATTTTGTGCAAAACTATACCTTGCCTATGTGCACTCGAATTTGTGAAACATTATTTTTTGTCTAGTATAATGTTGAATGGCTGTGCATTTTTGTGTGTGTGAATTTGTGTATCATATAAGACATGTTTGTGCATTCAAAAATAAGAGAATTTGTGTACAATTGTATTTTTATTTTGTGCATCTTGCATTTGCTTATTACATCATCTGTAGCTACTAATGAGGTTGTTGACAACTCAACAATTGTTATATCTCTTGGAAGTTCAAAATACTATATTTCTATTTGTAACAAAGAATTGAAGCCTTTTATAGGACAAATATTCATGAGTGTTGAAACTGTATTTGAGTTCTATAAATGTATGCAACTACATGTGGATTGGATGTGCGTCATAACACAAGAAAAATGCACATAGATGGTTCAACAATATGGAAATATTTTGTTTGTAGTAGGTAAGGGTTCAAGAAGGTGTCACAAAATTTACTCGATAGTGTGAGTGAAAGTTCACAAGGTACCCCTAGTGCTCGACAAAGTAGTAGGAAAAGGGCAAAAACCGTAGAAGAATATCGAACATGTGTGAATGCATAGCTAAGATAGGCTTTCGTTATGCGGGATCTAGGGCTTATTCAAGTCAATATATTTGAGGAAATGCATACACATATTTCGATCGATGATAATGACAAGCAGTTTGCGAAAGGAAATAGTCAGATTAGCACGTTAACGGAGATTTTATAATGAATTGTGCTAATGCCAATTTGGGTGTATGAAAAATGTACAAGCTGTACAAGGAGTTTTCTTAGGGATCTATGCAAACATATGAGCAACACTTCAAGACTTCAAAATTTTCAAAAGAAGTCTAAATGCCTACATGGTAGGTGGGGATGCTCAGATGACAATTGGCAATTCCAAGAAGAAGCAAGAAACTTGCAGTGCATTTTACTTCGACAATGACATTGATAGTGAACAATAATTGTGACACCTTTTCTGGTCTGATCCTATAAGCAGAAAGAGATTCAACTTCTTTAGAGATGTGGTCTCAGCGGATGCCACATACAACACGAACAAGTAAAGCTAGTGCACAAACATAGAGTGAACTGGTGAGCAAGTAGACTAGGAAGAACTCACGTCTTACAAACATAAGCAAACTACAAACTTGAAAGAATTTATGTCCTTATTGTACAAACATATCCAAATTGGCAGAAGTTAAACAAACTAATGTCTTAGGTTATATTCCATGATAAAATAATAGAGGAGGTTGTTGGTTAAGTCCCAAAGCCGAACATACAATTCTTTCACTTTTGGAGTCATAGGTTTGATGTGAAACCTCCAAAATCTTCCGCTTATCTTTATAAAAGACAACAACAAATCAGAAGGCTTGCAATTCTTATGTATCATCTAATACCAAAACATAATTATCTTAACATTAATCTGTTTACCCACCATTCGTTCTCTAAAATAATGGCCCAATAATGGGGTCGCACGAACATTGCAAATGGATTTATGCAGCTGCCATATTTCGTAATTCTCCTTGAAGTGTTTATATGTGTGTTTCACTGTCAACAAGCTGAATTGTTTGCCAGTATAAGCATTTAAACTATCTCTTATGTTATCCCAACATATAGGAGTATATCGACTCATTTGGCATTAATATTGTATACATACTTGAAGGAAAGTGACAGGGTCATCATCTGTCCAAGTATTATATGCCATTCTGCATGAAGAAACTCATGCTCAACAAGCACCCAACAACCTCAACACTCATAAAAATCAAAAATAAAATTACGATCTTTGACTTTTAGGTGACAAACTTGTAGGGGCCATAAACAAGCTAGAAATGTTAAAAATAAAAAACAATCCAAGAATGGTAATAATAACGAACAATCCAGAAATAGTAATAATAATAAACAAGCCAGAAATGGTATTAATAAAAATTACGTATTTAGAATTTACCTATATCTGGAACCACAACAATGACAACAATACTATCTATATATGCAACCACACAAATCTTATCTATTTATAAGTTACCTTCAATTGCAGTAGATATCTAGTTCTCCTCTGTCTTCTCCAAAAATAACCTCCCAATTGCAGTCAGCTTGTCCTATGTGTACTATGGGGGCCACTTTTTTTAAGTGGCCCCCCTCCACCTTTATAAATGTTGTGCACTAAATGTTTGTGTATCAAGGTTTGGATATTTGAGCATCAAAATACACTATTTTGTGCACCAGTATATCTCACCTTTGTGCACTTGAATTTGTGAAAGGAATATTTTTTCATTTTGCATGAAGTTGATCCATTGCACAAAATATGTACTTAGTGGTGCACTAATGATTTGATATAAAGTGCACATTGTAATATTGAAATATTGTACAACAAAAGAAAAGCTAGTGCACAAATATAGAGTGAACTGGTGAGCAAGTAGACTAGGAAGAACTCACGTCTTACAAACATAAGCAAACTACAAACTTGAAAGAATTTATGTCCTTATTGTACAAACATATCCAAATTGGCAGAAGTTAAACAAACTAATGTCTTAGGTTATATTCCATGATAAAATAATAGAGGGAGTTGTTGGTTAAGTCCCAAAGCCGAACATACAATTCTTTCACTTTTGGAGTCATAGGTTTGATGTGAAACCTCCAAAATCTTCCGCTTATCTTTATAAAAGACAACAACAAATCAGAAGGCTTGCAATTCTTATGTATCATCTAATACTAAAACATAATTATCTTAACATTAATCTGTTTACCCACCATTCATTCTCTAAAATAATGGCCCAATAATGGGGTCGCACGAACATTGCAAATGGATTTATGCAGCTGCCATATTTCGTAATTCTCCTTGAAGTGTTTATATGTGTGTTTCACTGTCAACAAGCTGAATTGTTTGCCAGTATAAGCATTTAAACTATCTCTTATGTTATCCCAACATATAGGAGTATATCGACTCATTTGGCATTAATATTGTATACATACTTGAAGGAAAGTGACAGAGTCATCATCTGTCCAAGTATTATATGCCATTCTGCATGAAGAAACTCATGCTCAACAAGCACCCAACAACCTCAACACTCATAAAATTCAAAAATAAAATTACGATCTTTGACTTTTAGGTGACAAACTTGTAGGGGCCATAAACAAGCTAGAAATGTTAAAAATAACAAACAATCCAAGAATGGTAATAATAACGAACAATCCAGAAATGGTAATAATAACAAACAAGCCAGAAATGGTATTAATAAAAATTACGTATTTAGAATTTACCTATATCTGGAACCACAACAATGACAACAATACTATCTATATATGCAACCACACAAATCTTATCTATTTATAAGTTACCTTCAATTGCAGTAGATATCTAGTTCTCCTCTGTCTTCTCCAAAAATAACCTCCCAATTGCAGTCAGCTTGTCCTATGTGTACTCTTGGTTGTTTTGTTGTTCAACTTCGTCGACTTTGTTGTGATAAACTCGCTCACAAGTCTGCCTTATGTAATAAGTGTTTTAGGATTTTTGCCCTTTGAATTGGGTAAGGGACATATGTACAGTTTGTTTCATTTTATGTTTTTTGTCATGTTCTATAGTGGGTGGCTATTTGTCCTTGTGTGCATTTCCATTTTTTGCATTTTGTATTTGAAAAAAGAATAATTCCCTTTGTGCAATGTTCTTTTGTTTAAAAATATTATGTAATTATGTGATGTTGTTTCTAGTGCACTATCGTTCATCTAGAGGTGCACAAAATATATATACTATGATACACAAATTAAGATTTGTGCACAAATTGTGTGCACTGTTGTATTATTTGATGTTTGTGTATCAATTGATAGAGAATTGTGCATCACGATATACTATATTGTGCACCACAATATGATGATTATGTGCACCTTAAATTTTATTAGGTGGGGGGCTCCCTATAACTAAAATTTTTGTATTGTTATTATTGGTGCACTATCGTTCAACTAGAGGTGTAGAAAATATATATATTGTAATGCACAAATTCTGTGATTCTGATGCACAAGACTTTGTATTTGTGATGCACAATTTAAGTTGAACTAGAGCACAATACATGGGATCCGTGGTGCACAATGTAGGATGACTATGTGCATCTTGAATTTTTTTAGCCCCCCCCCCCCAACCCACAATTTAAGTTGAACTAGAGCACAATACATTCTGATGCACAAGATTTTGTATTTGTGGTGAACAATTTTGTTCAATTGTGCACAATATATATATATATATATATATATATTGTGATGCACAAATTCTATGATTCATATGCACAAGACTTTGTATTAGTGATGCACAATTTAAGTTGAACCATAGCACAATACATGTAATTAATGGTGCACAATAGTTCACATAAAAAGTGTTGCTAAAAAAGTCAATAAAGAAATGATGAATGGTCAAACTTGTATTGTTAATACCATCCACAAAGGTGCTTCCAAAATGATTTGTGCCGATTTCATCACGTAAAACCCCAAAAATAAAACAATTTAACAAACTATGTGCAAATATGTTCATCTTCTACAACAACTATTCATTGTTCAACTCCTAGAACAAGTATGTTCTTTTCCTCTTCTTCTTAATCATGTGTAGAATTTGACGGGGTTGAGAATATGTCTTTACGGTAGCTTAAAGCGTGGTAAGAAAAGTCAACAATATTGATGACATGTATCTTCCGTGCATCATATTCATCTGAGATTTGTTACTCAATGCTAACCCAGAACTGAAGTAATCTTTTCTATTCCCTTTTTATGTTTACATATGCCGCATTAGGTAGACAACTCATTCATCCTTGTTCTTCGTATCCCTGCACGGCATGGGCAACCATTCTTGTTTTCACCTTCGATATGAACGGAAGGGCTTTCGATTCGAACCCATGTTTGCCCAGATAATTGATAATCAATTTTCGTTGCAAATGATTGCCAAGAAAAAAAGATGAATGAAACTAAAGATTAATCAGATGCACAAGTTAATACAAATTTGTTAGGAAAAAACCGTTAAGTAATGGTGCACAAATTCAAACATTATAAATGCAAATAGAGTATTACTATGGTGCACAACTTAATTGGTGAACAAAACAATTTAACTAAGGAGAAAACATATAGTAATGTGGTGCACATCTTACAACAATATGGTGAACATTAAAGGGAAAGTTGGTGCACAAAATTATAGTTAAGTAATGATTACAATGCGGTGCACATACATAATATATGATGGTGCACAATAATTAAAAAATATTGAGACTGTGATTCATACTTCTTTTCAATTGAAATCTCGTCGACAGATTTATCAAGAATGCCGACTCTGTGATTCTTGATATTGATTGCAATCATCTAGAAATGATTATACTTAATCATTGAAAACACATACTATAGAATAAAATAATGTAAACAATAAAATACAATTAAAGAATAACTTCAGTATGTGAAAACTATACACATAATAACACAAAAATTAGGAAGCATACCATCTCAATCTTAAAAGGTTTTAACCATGATGTATGATCCATGTCTTTGTTAACTGAGTTGTAAAACCCTTCATATCTTTCGAAAAATGGAAGATTATTGTCTATCATTGTCATCAACTTCATCAATTAAATGAATAAATTAGAAAGTCTATTCAATAATAAAATGGAAAAGATTGTGAAAACAAGTCACAAAACACACTACAATAATATTATTTAAAAACCAGAACATACACTAATATGTTGCACAAGACAAAATGATGTAGGTGTACAACTTAAAGTGAACTGATGCACAAAACATAGTCTATTGGTGTACAGTGTATAGTATTGTGGTGCACAAAACAATAGACTATGTTTTACTATAAGTTGTGCAACAGAATATTATACACTGTACACTGACAGGCCTCAAGTCGTATGCCTAATCAAAGAAATCCTAATGTACCTACTAAACAGAGTATAACAAGCAAGTCAGGGTCGAACCCAAGGGAATTAGTTTATCAGTTCTTGTAATTCGCAAGTCACCAACTATGAACTAGGGGGGGGGGGGTTGTAGTATTTCGAACCAAGTAAATAAAGCAAGAAAAGCAAAGCAAAGGATGTGAATATGATATGAGGAAGGCGCCACACCTGACAAAGATCCACACAACAAGAGATATGGTTGATCACTGAATTCTATTATTCTGGAGTTCTTATCTTTCCTTTGGTTGTTCTTATCCCGATCATATATAACTATTAGTTCTACCAGCCCTAATAGTACTTATTACTAAATCAAATCCGAAAACCTTCAAGACTCAACAAAGCAATATCATTCAAACAAGGATTCAACAAGATACATGCAATAGAAACAACCCGTTACTATAAGCATGCAATTAACTCTCTCTCACGATGAACACTCGCAACCCGCTTATATAAATCGTGTTTGCAACTAGACATGCAACCCGAACCCGGAATTGACAAGTCCTAGCTATATGGATAATATCAATAAACCTAGGTGATCAGTCTAGATAAATCAATAAGATTCAATAAATATTCAAGCGCAAGAGAATTAATACAACTAGATAGAACAAGAGTAGAAAACTCACAACCAATCAATTGAAGGCTTCAAACGTCAAGTGCAACAATGGAAACTTAGCTCGACATAGGGTTTGAGAGAAAACGATGGAAGAGAAAAAAGTACGTGGTTAGATGAGAAACAAGCTTCTCTCTAACCTAAATATAAAGAAATAGTTCAGGAATAAAGAAAAGGAAAATAAAACATAAAATAAGATCTCAGACTAAAAGATAAGGAAATAAAAGATCACGGAATAAAATCCGGATAAAAACTCCAGCTCAGCACCGCGGGTGCGGCGACATCCCACCGCGGGTGCGGCCATCCACCGCGGGGTGCGGTGGATCTTCAGTCTGCTCCAGCTATCTTCGCTTCAACTCCTCTTCACTTGTCTTCAGCAAGTCCACCGCGGGTGCGGTGAAGATGGGCGCGGGTGCGGTGAAGACACCAGAAACTCTTCTTCTTCAATGTACTTCAAATCTCTGTAAATCCTATGATTTCTTCACTTCTCGTCTTCTCTTCCGGATTACAGAATTACAATCAAAACATACCTAAACATCCTCTAAATCATGCTAATAACCACTAGATGCGCTATACAATATATCGCATATCATACACCAATAGACTTCCAATTCACTCTAAGTTGTGCATCCACTTCTCTTTGTCTTTTGCACCATATTAGAATACGTTATGTGTTTGTCATAATATTATCGTAGTGTGTTTTGTTACTTAGTTTTATTACAGTATTTTCCATTTTATTGTTGAACTAACTTCCTAATTTTTCATTTATTTGATGAAGCTGATGACTGTGATAGACAAGTCTTCCATTTGCCGAAACATGTGAATGGTTGTATAACTCGGTTAACGAAGACATGGGTCATACACCGTGGTTAAAACCTTTCGAGATTGAGATGGTACTTTGTATTTTTGAGTTGTTATGTGTGTAGTTTTCATATACTAGAGTTAATCTCTAAATGTATTTTATTGTTTACATTAATTTAATTTTTAGTATGTATTTCAGAGCTGGTAAATTTTAGTGTGCACATGTTTTTTTTTATTGTTGTGCACTATAGTATAATATGTTTGTGCACCACATTGACTGTAACTATGTGCACCAACTTTCCCTCTAATGTTCACCATATTGTTATAAGTTGTGCACCACATCACTATATTTGTTCTCCTTAATTAAATTGTTTTGTTCACTAGTTAAGTTTTGCACCATAGTAATTATGTGTTTGCATTTGTATTGTTTTAATTTGTGCACCATTACATAACTATTTTTTTTCTAGCATTTTTGTATTAATTTGTCCATCTAATTAATCCTTATATTCATTCATCTTTTTTCTTGACAATCATTTGCAGCGAAGATGGCTACCCATGTCGTGGAGGGGTACGAAGAACAAGGATGACTACGTCGTGTAGCTAACGGGCCATATGGAAACATACAAAGGGAATGGAAATGTTGACTTCAATTTTTGGTTGACATTGAATAACGAATCTCAGATGACTATGATGCGCGAAATATACATGTCAGCAATATCGTTGAGTCGCTTAACACACTTGAAGCTATCATAAAGACATCTTCTCAACACTAGAAAATTATATATATGATTAAAAAGAAGAAGAAAAGAACATAATTATTTTAGGAGTTGAATAATGAACAATTGTTGTAGGAGATGAACATATTTGTACATAGTTTGCTAAACTGTTTTTCTTTTGTTTTGAACTATTGTGCACCACTTAATTACATGTATTGTGCTCTGGTTCAACTTAAATTGTGTTTCACAAATACAAAGTCTTGTGCATCATAATCACAAAATTTATGAATCACAATATATATATAGGGCGCTCAGGTAAAACGAGTCTTGTGGTGAAACGAGTGGACAATTTTGGAACGTTGGATTGAGGGTGATAAATAACTAGATTAGGAGAGAGAAAATATGGTGTAGTGGGGGTGTAAATCATGGAATAAATATCACAAAAAGCTTTTTTGAATTTTATTAAATAACCACCTCCAAAATAGGAAGTTTAAGGTAGATTTGGAGAGAGAAAGATATCACATTCACGGCCGCGGCTTATTCTGCATATCAATGTATAGAAAATGCATATCCCATCCACACAAATGAATATCACATTCACGTCCAATGAAATAATCTATCATAAAAATTTACAAATCATACAACTATACTCTGCATATCAATATATGGAAAATGCATATCACATCCACACAAATGAATATCACAATCACGACCAATGAAATAATCTATAATAACAAAGTGCATTTTCACTGTTGCGCCTTGGACCATGAAAGCCATTGCTGTGACCTCTAAGTTTTGCATTTGTATCTGCTCAACCACAATTACATACCAAAAAATTTAGCAATATGACTTGATTCGAATTAACCAAAACATAACTTGATTAGAAGATAAATACAATTCCTAGGCGGGGCTGGGGCTGAGGACGGGGTTGGGCAGCGTTGATGTTGTTCAGAGCTTGGATCACTTTCTCTGGTACAAGAACGGTTGAACAACCTATTTATTGGTCCAACAACAGCAAATACACAAAAAAGGTTAATCCCAAATCAACAACCCAAGCACAAAAGCTTCTTCAACAAAGAGGATGGGTTGATGAATTCACGAGGCTTAGTAGTGTTCTTGCGAGGCTCTGTTGGGTTAACTCTTCTGGGCAAGAAAATGCCGGTTCCACTACTCTCTCTCTCTTGGAGCCAGGGTTACCGAGAAACACGGCTCTCATTCCTGACCTAGGGGCGGCCACCGCCGGTAACTGGCGGTTTGAAGGGCGTTGAAGCGGAGGCCAAGCCGACGTGGACAGACCGAGAGGTCGGTTGTGGATGTAAGATCTCCCATTGGAAATTACTCGGCTCTATTGCTTCATCATCATCTCCTGGCTACACAGCTATTGAAACTGAAATAAGAAATTTTGAGCAGTCCTTTAGAATTGAACGAATTGAGTGTCAAGAGAGACGTGCTTCGACGGATACTTACTTGATAGGCTTGCGATTGCTGTTGGGACAAATCGGATTGGTGGGGAAAGAAGCCATGGAAATTAGGGTTTGTGTGCTTTCTCGGTGGGCAGACAAGTCCTCTGTTGCTGTCGAAGTAGCCAGTCGCCTTCTGTGGTTGGTCGGTTTTCATGGTCATCTTGGCCACCTCGCCGGCCGCCACGTGTAGCAGATCGAGAGTCGCGCCATCTCCGACCCTAAAGTAGTCCATCTTCGCCGGAGCTGGCGGGGGAGACACCGGGCCCGTCGGGCTGCCGCGGCTTGAACCGCCTTCGCATCCTCCTAGGGTTCGAACGCCGCCGACGGGAGAGAGAATGGATTGACGGCGAGGGAGCAGAGGTGGAGCTTCGTTCTCGCTTCAATGGAGGATGCGGTCGAACGAGAGAGGAGTGCGAGATAGAGAAGAAAGAGAGTGTACGGTTTTTGGAAAGAGAAAGGGAGAGACGATTTAATGGGAAAGTGAATATGTGGATTGGAGAGAGAGGGAGTAAATTGGGGAAAACAAATCCCATAAAATTAGGTAATCTAGTGTGTGTCTTCTATTTAAATTATTGTGTACCTCCCTTTATTAAATCTTGTCCGTCAATCTCATCAACATCCAATGCACTAGAATCATTCACTCATTTCACTATAAAATCTTGTTTTACTAGAGCATAGATCTCTCTTTCTCTCTCTCTCTCTCTCTATATATATATATATATATTCTGCACCTCTAGTTGAACGATAGTGCACTAGTAACAACATCACATAATTTTTTTAGGGGGGGGTATATTCGAGGTGCACATAGTCATCTTACATTGTGCACCACTGACCACATGTATTGTGCTTTGGTTCAAATTAAATTTTGCATCACAAAAACAAAGTCTTGTGCATCAAAATCAAAGAATTTGTGCATCAACGTATATATATTTTATGCACCTATAGTTAAATAATAGTGCACCAGTAACAATATTAAATAATTGTTTTAGTTGGGGGGAGCCCCCTCCCCACCTAATAAAATTAGTGGTGCACATAGTCATCCTACATTGGTGCACAATATTGATGAGGAATCATCCCCACCATTAGTGCCAACGTTTGATGGACCGATCACTAGGTCAAGGTTGAAGGAAATGCGTCAAGAGCTGGAGACGTTTATGGCACATGCACTATCACATGACGAAGAGGACAAGTCCAAATTCAAGGCGTTGACTTTAATGGTCAACGTTACCTATGTTTAGTCTTATTAATTTCTGCATTGGATATTTTTAGGACTATTATTTAATTGTTTTAAGCTTTCTATTTTCGGATATTTCGGGATTAAGTGTAACCCGTTTTTGGGAAGCTAGGGCCGGCCCTCCTAGGGTATTTAAGGCCTCCCTTGTCTTCTTCATTAGGGAGATTTCTCATATTGTTAAAACACAAAAATAGAGCTCGGTTTTGCTTTGAAACTTGGCTCCCCGTGAGAGTCTCATTCGATTGTTGCTTTCCTGCTTAGTTGTTTTCGTCTTTGTCAAGTCCCTCTGGAGTTGGTGATTTCGTACATCATAAGCAACCCTCTCCGTGCTCCAAGTTCGTTAGCGATTCTTGGTTGTGTGGCGTTGAAGAGATCGGGTTGGTAGATCGTTCGACAAGGTTCCTTGCTATCAACACAAGCGGGTTTTCTCATCGTTTCTATTGGTTCTTTCTATTATCCTTGTCATTTGTTTCACGTCCGCCACTTTCTAATCTTCGTGTTTTTCTTTTGTTTTGAGATCTGTTGCCTAGATCCTTCCTCTACACGGCTAACCCCGTATCAATTGGTATCAAGAGCTTTGCGGCTTTGGATCGCCTTTGATGGTTACCAGATTCATCATCAAAAATTGGATCTTCCTGTTTCTCAATCGTCAATTGAATTTCTTTGTTTGAGTCACATTAGTGAATTGATTAGTCTGACTGATTGTTTGCTTTTGTTTGTCTTGGAAAGGAGTTCATTGTGGTTGATTGTGACTACGAGGATCCACAAAAACAGTACCAAAAACCGTCCCAAACCACAATTTTTTTTTTCGGCCCCCTCCCTCCATTGTTGAACGTGCCCTAGCTTGGCGAACAAGACAACCGAGGCGTCCAGGTTCGTGCTAGCGCAAGAGATCCGGTTGCTACAATTTTGGTAACCTCCAAGATACTTGCTTGCTTTTCTAGAGATTTTCTTTTAATTCTATAGTGTAATATCCTAGGAAAAACAAGTTGCCTAACAGAATTATAAAAAAAAAAAAAAGGCATCTGGGATTCTCTTGATTTAATTTTATCTCTGACAAATATTGTTACATTGCAAAAAGAAAATTAAAAAAAATTAGGGTTCGAATTCAAGCAAAAAAAAAAAAAAAACAAAAAAAATTCGCCCCTGCCGCTGCATCATCTCAGCAGCCCACCGGTGTCCTCTCCCCGCCCGCCGGATCCCTCTCGGCGCCCGCCGACTCGCAAGCCTCGCCATCGTCCTTGTCTCCACCGGTTTTCCTTCCGGTCGACCGCCTCGCCCTCGCCATCTTCCCCCCCATCGCCGCTGCATCTCCACAGAAACCCCCGCCACCGCAGGCGTCTTCTCCGACCCAGTTCTGCGTCTCCACAGAACCCCCCCGCCGCCGCGCGTTCTTCCTCGCGCCCCGGTGTCGCCGCCGCCTTCTGCTCCAGCCCCGATCGGCAGAAGCTTCGCCGCTGCCCCCCTCTTGTCCGCACCCGCCCACCCTCTCGACCAGCACCGCAGTATACTCGGCGCCACCATCCCCTCCCCTTGTCCAAACCCCTTTTCTACACTCCCACCTCTCGTTGGTCACTCTCGGCTCTGACTGGCTTAGTTTCGAGTCGACAAAGGTACGTCTTTCTGACTTGCAATTCGCATTTCTTGAGTTCGAAACACATATATAGCCCCATCTTTAGTTGCATTTCATTCTTGTAACTATAGTTGTGTCGCTTTCTTGTTGAGTCGTTCTCTAGTCTCGCTTTTGTTTGAGTCATTTTCGTCGTGCATCTACTTGTCTTGTCTACTACATCCCTACTTGACCTTGATTTGTTGCATATATTGGGCACATAGAGACCTTGACATTTACGAGCCTAACTTTCTGTGTTCGTCTAAGTGGTGATCATGACAGGTTCCGGTGATGAACAGGTTACCGCGAATGGTTCCCTTGTCGATCTGCAAGCCATGCTGCAACAGTTGTCTTCTACGGTCGCCCAGCTGTCGACGAAATTTGACGCTTTGGAGAATCGCCCCACTCCACAACCGGCTGCACAGGAACACATTGGTCCATCAAATGGCGCACCTCTCCCGGCCACCGAGCCCCTTGTAGACCAAGCCACGGCCTACCAAGCGGCGATGGACGAGCGTCAGCCACCGAGAGCACATGGCACCAACCGCATACGTACTGTGGCCGCCCGTCGGACTCAGCATCCCGTACCTCGCGATAGGTTTGATTCACCTTCTATGTCTATTCGTTCTAGTTTATGGGGTGATGATGACATGCAGGACACTGAGCGCGAGGAGCATAATGAATGGCGTCCTTACCGCCCCCGGAATGACCGCGGACAACCCCGGTGACGTGATGCCGAGCAAGACGGCATTGGACGGATCAAAGTAAAGATCCCGGCCTTTGATGACAAGTGTGATCCAGACGTCTACCTTGAATGGGAGACGAAGATTGAGCAGATTTGGAGTTGCCACAATTTTCCCGAAAATAAAAAGGTACAACTTGCTGCTCTTGAATTTGTTGGTTATGCTTTGGTTTGGTGGGATTCTGTTGTGAAGGCTCGAAGACAAGCCATGGACCCTCTGGTCGCCACATGGAACCAGATGCGAGCTATGATGAGGGCCCGCTTCGTGCCCCACCACCACAATCGAGTTCTCCGAAACCGTTTGGAGAATATGCGGCAAGGCGCCTTAGGTGTTGAAGAGGTCTACAACAATATGCAGATTGCCATGGCCCGCGGCAATGTCGTCGAGGATGAAGAAGCCACGATGTCCCGGTATCTTCGTATTTTGCATCCTTATTTAGCTGACACTATAGAATTGTATCCCTATTCTACCATGACAGATTTGCTACACCAAGCAATTAAAGTGGAGAGACAATTCAAGTCCAGCTACAGCCAACAACACCGCCCGGTGCCACAACGCCAAAGCTGGCATCCCGACCAGCAGCAGGGCCGCACCAGCCACCAGCGAACCCGCCCCGCCGCCGGTCACCCTCGCGGCAATGAGCCCAATTCTCGTGGTGCGCACCCCTCTACCTCCACCGCACTGCAGCAACCCACCCGTCCCAACCCTACAGCTACACGAGGTAACCCTACTGACCCTCCTCCTAGAGCTAGAGATATCACTTGCTTTAAATGTCAAGGCAAGGGTCATTACATGAAGGATTGTCCTAATAGTCGTGTGTTGATGATTAATCATTTGGGTGAGTATGAGTCTGAATCTGACATTGAGCATGATAATTTAGTTGCTAGCAATGATATGAATGAGCATGTCGATGATGATGTTTTGGATTTTATTGAATATGAGCATGATGATTCATTGATTGTTAGGAGGACTTTGCATGTTAATCAGGCTCCTTGTGATGATAATCAGCATGAGAATTTATTTCATACCAGATGTCTTGTTAAAGGGAAAGTGTGCAACATGATTATTGATGGTGGTAGTTGTTGTAATATTGCTAGTGTTGAATTGGTTACTAAACTGCAACTCCCTACTTTTCTGCATCCTAGACCTTATAGACTTCATTGGATGAATGACTGTGGTGAACTCAAGGTGAATAAGCAAGTTAAGATTACTATTAAGCTAGGAACTTATTAGGATGAAATTTTATGTGATGTTGTTCCTATGCAAGCTTGTCATATTTTGTTGGGTCGTCCTTGGCAATTTGATAGACATGTTATTCATGATGGACGTACTAACCAACATGCCTTTGAGTTTCGTGGTAGGAAAGTGGTGTTGAAACCGATGACGCCGCTTCAAGTGGCTGAGGCTTATGACAAGAAAAGAGAGGCCGAACGTAAGGGTAAGTCCCCAGCAGACCCTTCCCATGGCACCCCGCGGACCGACCTCACCCTCGCCTCTTCCCCTAGCCGAGTGCTCCTAGCCTCCAGCCGAGCCTACCTGGTAGATTACCTTCCCCCGGACATCGCCCTCATGTCCCTTTGTCAGGCCTATACCCTGTTAGGTGACGACGACCGCGCTACACTTCCAGCTACTATCCGGACCCTTTTAGATGAGTTCCTTGATGTATTCCCGGATGAGATACCCCCTAGCCTACCCCCTATTAGAGGCATTGAGCACCAGATAGACCTAATCCTCGGTGCTACCCTCCCCAACCGGCCTGCCTATAGGATGAACCCTACTGAGACCCAGGAAATCCAGAACCAAGTCCAGGACCTTCTAGACAAAGGGTATGTTAGAGAGAGCCGTTCCCAGTGTGATGTGCCTGTCTTACTCGTCCCCAAAAAGGACAATACTTGGCGTATGTGTGTTGATTGCAGGGCTATTAATAACATTATGATCAAGTACATGCACCCAATTCCGAGGCTCGATGACATGTTGGATGAGCTCCATGGCGCCTCCACCTTCTCCAAGATAGATCTTCGCAGTGGCTACCATCAAATCCGGATGAAGGAGGGATACGAGTGGAAGACAACATTCAAGACGAAGTTTGGTTTGTATGAGTGGCTTGTTATGCCTTTCGGTTTGACTAATGCCCCCTCTACTTTTATGAGTCTTATGAATCATGTCTTGAGGTCATTTATTGGTAGATTTGTTGTAGTTTACTTTGATGATATTCTGGTTTAAAGCAAATCTCTGGAAGCACATGCTGAGCACCTCAGGGAAGTTTTATCCACTCTCAGAGCTGTACAGTTGTATGGAAATCTGAAGAAGTGTGATTTTTGCACTGACAGAGTTGTGTTTCTTGGTTTTGTAGTAAGTGCTCATGGACTGCAAGTTGATCAGGAGAAGGTGCAAGCCATCCGTGACTGGCCGACCCCGAAAAACTTAGGTGACGTGCGCAGTTTCCACGGCCTGGCTGGCTTCTACAGGCGGTTCGTTCGAGACTTTAGCACCATTGCAGCCCCGCTGACAGAGATCACTAAGAAGAATACTCCATTCCGATGGGGTGAAGCTCAAGAAAAGGCATTCCAGGCTCTCAAGGATCGTTTGACACACGCGCCATTGCTGGTTCTGCCTGACTTCACTCGCCCCTTTGAGGTGGAGTGTGACGCCTCTGGCATTGGTATTGGAGGAGTCCTCATGTAGGAAGGTAAGCCTATTGCCTTCTTTTCTAAAAAGTTGAAAGGTGCATGCTTGAATTATTCTACTTATGATAGGGAATTATATGCCTTGTTTAGAGTGCTGAAAACTTGGCAACACTACCTTTGGCCTAGAGAATTTGTGCTTAAAACTGATCATGAGTCCTTAAAGCATTTTAGGAGTCAAGATAAGTTGGATAGGAGGCATGGTAGGTGGATGGAATTCATAGAAACATTTCCCTATGTGATTAAGTATAAGAAAGGAAAAGATAATGTAGTTGCTGATGCCCTTTCTAGGAGACATACACTCTTGACCACTTTGGATGCTCGAGTCCTTGGATTCGTTTATATTAAGGAGTTGTATGACATGGATGCTGATTTTGGTGTGATTTATAAGCATTGTGTGGAAAAGGGTTCATTTGATAAGTTTTTCTTGTTTGATGGATTCTTGTTTCGAGTTGATAAAGTGTGCATTCATGTTTGTTCTCTACGATTATTACTTGTTGATGAGTCCCATAGGGGTGGATTGATGGGTCATTTTGGTAGAGATAAGACTTATAACATATTGCATACTCATTTTTTTTGGCCACACATGCTTAGGGATGTAGAGAATTTTATCAAACGCTGTGTTGAGTGCTTACAGGCTAAATCTAGGGTGAAACCACATGGTCTTTATACTCCCTTGCCTATTCCTTGCTATCCTTGGGTTGATATTAGTATGGATTTTATTGTTGGATTGCCTAGGACTAAGAAGGGGAGAGATTCTATATTTGTGGTTGTTGATAGGTTCTCTAAGATGGCTCACTTTATTGCATGCCATAAAACTGATGATGCTAGGAATGTTGCTGATTTGTTCTTTAGAGAGATTGTTCGGTTGCATGGTGTTCCTCGCACTATTGTTAGTGATAGGGATGCTAAATTTCTGAGTTACTTTTGGAAGACATTGTGGGGTAAACTTGGTACTAAGTTGTTGTTCTCTACTGCTAGTCACCCCCAGACGGATGGACAAACTGAGGTCACTAACCGGCCATTGGGTACTATCCTTAGGGCTGTTATTAAATCTAATCTGAAAAGTTGGGAGGAAACCTTACCACATTTTGAGTTTGCTTATAATCGGACTATTCATTCTTCTACAAATATGTCCCCTTTTGAGTGTGTGTATGGTTTGAAGCGGACTAAGGCTCGTTTGGAAGCTACTGCGGCAAAGAACGCAGCCCGAGCTAATCACGGACGGCGTCAAGTGTTGTTCGAGCCCGGCGACTTGGTGTGGCTACACCTGCGCAAGGACCGGTTCCCGGAGCAGAGGAAGTCGAAGCTGTCTCCCAGGGGTGATGGACCGTTCAAGGTGCTGAAGAGAGTAGGCGACAATGCCTACGTGTTGGAGCTACCCGACGACTATGGCGTGAGCCCGATTTTCAATGTCGGGGACCTTACTCCTTATGCAGCCACTGATGTTGATGACTCGAGGACGAGTCCTTTTCAAGAAGGGGAGAATGATGAGGAATCATCCCCACCATTAGTGCCAACCTTTGATGGACCGATCACTAGGTCAAGGTTGAAGGAAATGCGTCAAGAGCTGGAGACGTTTATGGCACATGCACTATCACACGACGAAGAGGACAAGTCCAAAGTCAAGGCGTTGACTTTAATGGTCAACGTTACCTATGTTTAGTCTTATTAATTTCTGCATTGGATATTTTTAGGACTATTATTTAATTGTTTTAAGCTTTCTATTTTCGGATATTTCGGGATTAAGTGTAACCCGTTTTTGGGAAGCTAGGGCCGGCCCTCCTAGGGTATTTAAGGCCTCCCTTGTCTTCTTCATTAGGGAGATTTCTCATATTGTTAAAACACAAAAACAGAGCTCGGTTTTACTTTGAAACTTGGCTCCCCGTGAGAGTCTCAATCGATTGTTGCTTTCCTGCTTAGTTGTTTTCGTCTTTGTCAAGTCCCTCTGGAGTTGGTGATTTCGTACATCATAAGCAACCCTCTCCGTGCTCCAAGTTCGTTAGCGATTCTTGGTTGTGTGGCGTTGAAGAGATCGGGTTGGTAGATCGTTCGACAAGGTTCCTTGCTATCAACGCAAGCGGGTTTTCTCGTCGTTTCTATTGGTTCTTTCTATTATCCTTGTCATTTGTTTCACGTCCGCCACTTTCTAATCTTCGTGTTTTTCTTTTGTTTTGAGATCCGTTGCCTAGATCCTTCCTCTACACGGCTAACCCCGTATCAAATATAGTATATCGTGATGCAAAATTGTCTATCAATTGATGCACAAAGATCAAATAATACAATAGTGCACAAAAAATTGTGCACAAATATGAATTTGTGCATCATAGTATATATATTTTGTGCACCTCTAAATGAAGGATAGTGCACCGGAAACAACATCACATAATTACATTGTATTTTTAAACAAAAGCACATTGCACAAAGGGACTAATTCTTTATTTTGAATACAAAATGGAAAAAATGGAAATGCACACAAGGACAAATAGCCACCCATAATAAAACAAAACAAAAAACATAAAAGGGTACACAATATACATATATCCCTTCCTCGATTCAAAGGGCAAAAACCCTAAAACACGGATTATATAAAGGCAGACTTGTGAGCGAATTTATCACAACAAAGTGGACGAAGTTGAACAACAAAACAACCTAGAGTACACAGAGGAGAGGTCGACTACAATTGGAAGGTTTTTTTTGGAGAAGACAGAGGAGAACTAGATTTCTACTACAATTGACAGTAATTTCTAAAAAGATAAGATATGTGTGGTTATAGATATAGATAGTGTTGTCGTCGTTGTTGTGGTTGCATACATAGATACTTTCTAAATAGGTAATTTTTAATATTACTATTTCTGATTTGTTTGTTATTATTACCATTTATTGATTGTTTGTTATTATTACCATTTTTATCATGTTTAAGGCCACTACAAGTTTGTCACCTAAAAGTTAGAGATCATAATTTTATTTTTGAATTTTACGAGTGTTGAGGTTGTTGGGTGGTTGTTGAGCATGACTTTCTTCATGTAGGATGACAAACTGTACTTAGACAGATGAAAACTCTATCATTTTTCTTTGATTATGTGTACAATATCAACACCAAATAAGTCTATATGCTCCTATATGTTGGGATAACACAAAAGATAGTTCAAATGCTTATACTGGCAAACAATTCAGCTTGTTGACTGTGAAACACACATACAAACGCTTCAAGTCGAATTACAAAATCTGGAAACTACTCAAATCCATTGGCAATGTTCAGTGCGACCCCATTACTAGGGCCATTATTGCAAATAACGAATGGTAGGAAACCAAATTAATGGTAAGATACTTAAGTTCTTGTATTAGATGATATATAGGAATTGCAAGCCTTTTAATTTGTTGTTGTCTTCTATTGCAGATAAGCGAAAGATTTCGGAGGTTTTTCATATCAAATCTATGACTTCAGAAGTCAAATAATAGTCAGCTCGACTTTGGGACTTAACCAACAACGCCCTCTATTATTTTCATCATGGAATATAATTGAAGGACATGAGTTTGTTTAACTTCTGTCAATTTGGATATGTTTGTACCTTAAGGACATAAGTTCATTTCATGTTTTCATTTGCTTATGTTGGTAAGACTGGATTTCTTCCTAGTCTACTTGTTCACCAGTTCACTCTATATTTGTGCACTAATTTTCTCTTGTTGTGCACTATTTCAGTATTACATTGTGCACTGTATATATCAAATCATTTGTGCACCACTAGGTATATGTTTTGTGCAATGGCTCAACTTAATGCAAAATGCAAAAAAATAATCCTTTCAAAAATTCCAGTGCACAAAAGCGAGATATACTAGTGCACAAAATAGTGTATTTTGATGCTCAAATATTCAAAGACTGATGCACAAACATTTAAGAACAAAATAGTGCACAATTTTTTTATAGGTGTATACATATGCAGTGATAGAGGCTAAAGTCGTGATGCCTAATCAAAGTAAATCCTCAAGAACCTAACTAAGTATAGTAGGCAAGCAAGGGTCGAATCCCACAAGGAGGAGGTAATCTTTCTAAGTGCAAAAGTGTATGCCAAAAGTAACAAAAAGGGGGGTTTGTTGGTTGTTTGCAAATAAACAAAGTAAATAAAAGCAAAGGTTGTAATCAATTGGGAAAAAGTACTTAGCTAGACAAATATCCACCATTCATTTGATTGATTGATCCTAGATTATTTCTATTCCTTCCTATGAATATTCATGTCCCTATTCTGAAATAGTAACCAGTCCAACCAGTCTTGATAACCCTAACTATTAAACAATCTCTACCAACCTTCAAGATTTAATCTAACAGTAGCAAGAAGCCTATTAATCAGGATACATGCAACACCACGACCCGCAACATTCAACACATAATCAATTCTCTTCATAATAAAATAGTCCAACGAGTCCTAGAATATCATGTTTGCTACACAAGATAAGAGATTTCAACCCGAAATATCCAAATCCTAGCAATAGACAATTACTAATATCAACTAGGTAATCAGTCCAGTCAAATCAATAATAATCAATAGGAATAAGCTCAAGAGAAAAGATATGATCAAAGGAATATGAATAGAATTATAATCTCACAACTAGACATGTACAAACACGGGCCCGGGCCGGGCCTGGACCAAATATTAGGCTCGTTTTTACGGGTACGGGCCGGGCCAGGCCCGTTTGTCGGGCCCAGACTGCTAACAGTACCCGCCCGTAAGTCCGGGCCGGGCCGGCCCGGCATATAACCTATTTTTATTTTTTTTCTTTACTATATTTTTTGAAATTTTTTGATATTTAACGGGCCGGCTGACAGATCTCGTTGAGGTGGTTATTTTTTGAAATAACCACCTCAACAAGATCTTCCTTCGTTGCGCCCGCGGCTTATTCTGCATATCAATGTATAGAAAATGCATATCCCATCCACACAAATGAATATCACATTCACGGTCAATGAAATAATCTATCATAAAAAATTACAAATCATACAACTATATTTTGCATATCAATATATGGAAAATGCATATCACATCCACATAAATGAATATCACAATCACGACCAATGAAATAATCTATAATAACAAAGTTCATTTTCACTGTTGCGCCTTGGTCCATGGAAGCCATTGCTGTGACCTCTAAGTTTTGCATTTGTATCTGCTCAACCACAATTACATACCAAAAAATTTAGCAATATGACTTGATTCGAATTAACCAAAACATAACTTGATTAGAAGATAAATATAATTCCTAGGCGGGGATGGGGCTGAGGACGGGGTTGGGCAGCGTTGATGTTTTTCAGAGCTTGGATCACTTTCTCTGGTACAAGAACGGTTGAACAACCTATTTATTGGTCCAACAACAGCAAATACACAAAAAAGGTTAATCCCAAATCAACAACCCAAGCACAAAAGCTTCTTCAACAAAGAGGATGGGTTGATGAATTCACCAGGCTTAGTAGTGTTCTTGCGAGGCTCTGTTGGGTTAACTCTTCTGGGCAAGAAAACGCCGGTTCCACTACTCTCTCTCTCTCTTGGAGCCAGGGTTACCGAGAAACACGGCTCTCATTCCTGACCCAAGGGCGGCCACCGCCGATAACTGGCGGTTTGAAGGGCGTTGAAGCGGAGGCCAAGCCGACGTGGACAGACCGAGAGGTCGGTTATGGATGTAAGATCTCCCATTGGAAATTACTTGGCTCTGTTGCTTCATCATCATCTCCTGGCTCCACAGCTGTTGAAACTGAAATAAGAAATTTTGAGCAGTCCGTTAGAATTGAACGAATTGAGTGTCAAGAGGGACGTGCTTCGACGGATACTTACTTGATAGGCTTGCGATTGCTGTTGGGACAAAATGGATTGGTGGGGAAAGAAGCCATGGAAATTAGGGTTTATGTGCTTTCTCGGTGGGCAGACAAGTCCTCTGTTGCTGTCGAAGTAGCCAGTCGCCTTCTATGGTTGGTCGGTTTTCATGGTCATCTTAGCCACCTCGCCGGCCGCCACGTGTAGCAGATCGAGAGTCGCGCCATCTCCGACCCTAAAGTAGTCCATCTTCGCTGGAGCCGGCGGGGGAGACACCGGGCCCGTCGGGCTGCCGCGGCTTGAACCGCCTTCGCATCCTCCTAGGGTTCGAACGCCGCCGACGGGAGAGAGAATGGATTGACGACGAGGGATCAGAGGTGGAGCTTCGTTCTCGCTTCAATGGAGGATGCGGTCGAACGAGAGAGGAGTGCGAGATAGAGAAGAAAGAGAGTATACGGTTTTTGGAAAGAGAAAGTGAGAGACGATTTAATGGGAAAGTGAATATGTGGATTGGAGAGAGAGGGAGTAAATTGGGGAAAACAAATCCCATAAAATTAGGTAATCTAGTGTGTGTCTTCTATTTAAATTATTGTGTACCTCCCTTTATTAAATCTTGTCCGTCAATCTCATCAACATCCAATGCACTAGAATCATTCACTCGTTTCACTATAAAATCTTGTTTTACTAGAGCATAGATCTCTCTTTCTCTCTCTCTCTCTCTCTCTATATATATATATTCTGCACCTCTAGTTGAACGATAGTGCACTAGTAACAACATCACATAATTTTTTTAGGGGGGGGGGGGGGGGGGTGGGGTATATTCAAGGTGCACATAGTCATCTTACGTTGTGCACCACTGACCACATGTATTGTGCTTTGGTTCAAATTAAATTTTGCATCACAAAAACAAAGTCTTGTGCATCAAAATCAAAGAATTTGTGCATCAACGTATATATATTTTATGCACCTATAGTTAAATAATACTGCACCAGTAACAATATTAAATACTTTTTTAGTTGGGGGGAGCCCCCTCCCCACCTAATAAAATTAGTGGTGCACATAGTCATCCTACATTGGTGCACAATATAGTATATCGTGATGCAAAATTGTCTATCAATTGATGCACAAAGATCAAATAATACAATAGTGCACAAAAATTTGTGCACAAATATGAATTTGTGCATCATAGTATATATATTTTGTGCACCTCTAAATGAAGGATAGTGCACCGGAAACAACATCACATAATTACATTGTATTGTTAAACAAAAGCACATTGCACAAAGGGACTAATTCTTTATTTTGAATACAAAATGGAAAAAAATGGAAATGCACACAAGGACAAATAGCCACCCATAATAGAACAAAACAAAAAACATAAAAGGGTACACAATATACATATGTCCCTTCCTCGATTCAAAGGGCAAAAACCCTAAAACACTGATTATATAAAGGCAGACTTGTGAGCGAATTTATCACAACAAAGTGGACGAAGTTGAACAACAAAACAACCTAGAGTACACAGAGGAGAGGTCGACTGCAATTGGAAGGTTTTTTTTGGAGAAGACAGAGGAGAACTAGATTTCTACTATAATTGAAAGTAATTTCTAAAAAGATAAGATATGTGTGGTTATAGATATAGATAGTGTTGTCGTCGTTGTTGTGGTTGCATATATAGATACTTTCTAAATAGGTAATTTTTAATATTACTATTTCTGATTTGTTTGTTATTATTACCATTTATTGATTGTTTGTTATTATTACCATTTTTATCATGTTTAAGGCCACTACAAGTTTGTCACCTAAAAGTTAGAGATCATAATTTTATTTTTGAATTTTACGAGTGTTGAGGTTGTTGGGTGGTTGTTGAGCATGACTTTCTTCATGTAGGATGACAAACTGTACCTAGACAGATGATAACTCTATCATTTTTCTTTGATTATGTGTACAATATCAACACCAAATAAGTCTATATGCTCCTATATGTTGGGATAACACAAAAGATAGTTTAAATGCTTATACTGGCAAACAATTCAGCTTGTTGACTGTGAAACACACATATAAACGCTTCAAGTCGAATTACAAAATCTGGAAACTACTCAAATCCATTGGCAATGTTCAGTGCGACCCCATTACTAGGGCCATTATTGCAAATAACGAATGGTAGGAAACCAAATTAATGGTAAGCTACTTAAGTTCTTGTATTAGATGATACATAGGAATTGCAAGCCTTTTAATTTGTTGTTGTCTTCTATTGCAGATAAGCGAAAGATTTCGGAGGTTTTTCGTATCAAATCTATGACTTCAGAAGTCAAATAATAGTCAGCTCGACTTTGGGACTTAACCAACAACGCCCTCTATCGCTTTCATCATGGAATATAATTGAAGGACATGAGTTTGTTTAACTTCTGTCAATATGGATATGTTTGTACCTTAAGGACATAAGTTCATTTCATGTTTTCATTTGCTTATGTTGGTAAGACTGGATTTCTTCCTAGTCTACTTGTTCACCAGTTCACTCTATATTTGTGCACTAATTTTCTCTTGTTGTGCACTGTTTCAGTATTACATTGTGCACTGTATATATCAAATCATTTGTGCACCACTAGGTATATGTTTTGTGCAATGGCTTAACTTAATGCAAAATGCAAAAAAATAATCCTTTCAAAAATTCCAGTGCACAAAAGCGAGATATACTAGTGCACAAAATAGTGTATTTTGATGCTCAAATATTCAAAGACTGATGCACAAACATTTAAGAACAAAATAATGCACAATTTTTTTATAGGTGTATACATATGCAGTGATAGAGGCTAAAGTCGTGATGCCTAATCAAAGTAAATCCTCAAGAACCTAACTAAGTATAGTAGGCAAGCAAGGGTCGAATCCCACAAGGAGGAGGTAATCTTTCTAAGTGCAAAAGTGTATGCCAAAAGTAACAAAAAGGGGGGTTTGTTGGTTGTTTGCAAATAAACAAAGTAAATAAAAGCAAAGGTTGTAATCAATTGGGAAAAAGTACTTAGCCAGACAAATATCCACCATTCATTTGATTGATTGATCCTAGATTATTTCTATTCCTTCCTATGAATATTCTTGTCCCTATTTTGAAATAGTAACCAGTCTAACCAGTCCTGATAACCCTAACTATTAAATAATCTCTACCAACCTTCAAGATTTAATCTAACAGTAGCAAGAAGCCTATTAATCAGGATACATGCAACACCACGACCCGCAGTATTCAACACATAATCAATTCTCTTCACAATAAACTAGTCCAACGAGTCCTAGAATATCATGTTTGCTACACAAGATAAGGGATTTCAACCCGAAATATCCAAATCCTAGCAATAGACAATTACTAATATCAACTAGGTAATCAGTCCAGTCAAATCAATAATAATCAATAGGAATAAGCTCAAGAGAAAAGATATGATCAAAGGAATATGAATAGAATTATAATCTCACAACTAGACCTGTACAAACACGGGCTCGGGCCGGGCCTGGACCAAATATTAGGCCCGTTTTTACGGGTACGGGCCGGGCCAGGCTCGTTTGTCGGGCCCGGACTGCTAACCGTTCCCACCCGCAAGTCCGGGCCGGGCCGGCCCGGCATATAACCTATTTTTATTTTTTTTCTTTACTATATTTTTTGAAATTTTTTGATATTTAACGGGTCGGGCCGGGCTGACTGATAGGCCTAAAGTCGTATGCCTAATCAAAGAAATCCTAATATACCTACTAAACAGAGTATAGCAAGCAAGTCAAGGTCGAACCCAAGGGAATCAGGTTATCTATTCTTGTGTTTCTCAAGTCACCAACTAGGAACTAGGGGGGGTTTTGTATCGGTTTCTTAGTGACCAAGTAACAAGTAAACAAGTTCGCAAGTAAAGGTTGTGAATATGGTTAGGAAAAGCGTTACACCTGACAAATATCCACACAACCAGAGATATGGTTGATCACTGAATTCTATTAGTCTCAAGTTCTTATCTTTCCTATAGTTGTCCTTATCCCGATCTTAGGTAACTATTAGTTCTACCAGTCCTAATAGTACTTATTACTAAGTCAAATCCGAAAACCTTCAAGACTAAACAAAGCAATAGCATTCAAACAAGGATTCAACAAGATACATGCAATAGAAATAACCCGTTACTATAAACATGCAATTAACTCTCTCTCACGATGAACACTCGCAACCCGCTTATGTAAATCGTGTTTGCCACTAGATATGCAACTCAAACCCGAAATCACAAGTCCTAGCTATTAGGAAGATATCAATAGACCTAGGTAGCTACTCTAGATAAATCAACATAAACCCATAAACATTCAAGCATAAGAGAATTAATCCAACTAGATAGGAAAACGAACAAGAGTAAAAAACTCACAACCAATCAATTGAAGGCTTCAAAACGTCAAGTGCAACAATGGAAGTTTAGTTCTCCATAGGGTTTGTGAGAAAGAAACTATTAAAGGTGGCAACTAGGTTAACCTAAACAAAGTCTTAGATAGAACCTTAAATACTAGGGAAAATAATCCAGAAATAAATAAAAGGAAATAACAAACTTGGAAACAAAGTTTCAGGATTAAAATAAAAGTAAATAGAAATCTCGGAAATAAATCCAGAAAAGTCTTCAGCGCGTCGTCACCGCGGGTGCGGCAACACCCACCGTGGGGTGCGGTGGATCTCCAGAGGCTCCAGCTTCTGCGACACTTTCGTAGAAACGCCATAACTTTTGATTCCCAACTCGGATTGCACTCATATTTTGAGGACTTGCAGTAGACTTCAAGATATAACTCCTCGAATTAGAATCACTCCATTTGGACATCTGAGTAAAGAGAACGAACCAATTGAATTCAGCACACTGTTCTTCTACTCTTCAAAGCACCTCAAACCTCTGTAAATCCCATGATTTCTTCACTTCTAGGCTTCTCTTCCGGATTACAGAATTAACATCAAATCATATCCAAACATCACCTAAATCATGCTAATAACCACTAGATGCGCTATACAATATATCGCATATCAAATTCCCCCATACTTAGACCTTTACTCGTCCCGAGTAAGCTAAAAACTGAACTCACTCCATCAATCATGCTCCAAGGCCTCAGGAAGTACAAGAAAATATGACACTAGTAGTTACAACACATCAACAATAAGCTCTAAGACAACCAAAAACACAACACCAAATCACCACACACAACCAAGCTTAGAAGGAAAGCATAGTACTTCCCCCAAGCTTATCCCGAACACCATAGAGTGAGTAACAATCTAATCCTAGCCTCCATCTATCTTCTTATCGCTCCAGAGTGACCTACCCGAATCCTCCTTATATCACCTCTTCTTATGTCACCACGCCAGGTAAAATGATGATTCCTAAAAATCACTCTTCTTCTTTTTACTCATTTTGCCATGGCGCCCTTTCGGATTTTCACCAAGCCACTCATTTCATTTTCCAATAGATGTGCTCACATATGCTCACATCACTCTTGACTTCTTATTACCCCAGCCTAATGCTGGTCCAAGCCACCTGCTTATTACCTAGGCCGCCCTTTTAGGTTTTCGACCTATCCCAGGATTTCTATTTTAGCCTTTTTTCAAATTTTTGGCTTTTTTCTTTTTCTTTCTCCTCAACGGAATAGCAAGTATAGAATACTCCCCTATGCTTAAACATTGCATTTTCCTCAATGTAATGAAAGACAAAAAGATGAAGCATAGGAAAGGCAAAAAATAACTCACAAACGCCGCTGAGTTGGCTTGGACACTGTCGTTGTTGCTGGCGGTATACTCAATAACGCTCAGGTCTCCAGTGTTGGGCGGGTGTCTTCAACTCCATAGTTTTCTCCATGCAACCAAAGGGAACCACTGTAAAGTGTAGTGGTCATCAAGGAAATCAGGGCTGCACGGCCTTCAACGAACACAAAAATGGGCCCAGATGTCATCGGGGTATGGGCCCTGGTGTTCCTCCTCTCCAGCTGTCGACTGTAGGGCCATCATCGTTGCCAAATAATGTGTGGGGCAAATGTCTCCTCCTTGACAACATGATGCGCACCCTCTCTCCATAGGGAACTCGGACAGCTGGCCTTCGGTAAAACTTTTTTTTACATTCTTTTTTTATCCCCGTTTAAGGTTTTTTCGGGGATTTTATTTAGTGCAGGGCAAAAGAAGACTTACAATGGTGTGGGAAACACCTTCTTTAATTTGCATAGGGTCTCCTCCCTGCAGGTTAGTCGAAAACAAAGAAAAACAAAAACAAAGCAAGAACACACTAAAAACAAATACAAAAACAAAGAAGGAAAAGCAAAGAAAGAAAAACATAGCTCGGGTTGCCTCCCGGATAGCGCCTTAGTTATTGTCATGGCTTGACATGATACTCTTCCTCTCAACCTGGTTCACTCACCTCCACTGAGCACTCGGGGTTCCCATCTGGAGGGTGTCTCTTTGTATACTCCATGTTTAGCCTTTCCCCCATGCTTGTGCACTTACTGCTGGTTAGACCGCTGGTCATACCCATGAATGCACTTTCCATCTTCAGAAATGGCCTACCCAACATCTCAGGGGCTGCATGTTTGTCCTGCCCCATATCCAGCGTGTAGAAATCCGCCATTTGTACCAAGGCCGCCTTCTTGTGCTTCCCCTTCGGTTTCTTTTTGATATTGCCCAGCACCCTTAAAAATTCTGTGCAGCGAGGGATGCTGTTTGCCAGTGTGACCAAAGGAGTGTTTGCCTCACAAGTTCTGAATGTTTCAAATGGATCCTTGTCGTTCTCCACATTTCTGGTGTCCTTTAGAGCCTCGGGACTGGGTATAGGAAGTTTCAATGAACTGAGCGAAGAAAAATTAGGGCGCACATATGTGTCATATGCAGCTGCGGGAGGGTCTTGGGCACTAGGGTCTTTTACGCGGTCGCGGCCCTCTTTACCGCGGTCACGGCATTCTTCCAGTTCCCAAAAATAATCGTCTTCAGAGAGCACAACTTGGTTCAAAACATCATCTGGAATGCCCATCTCCTTAGTGGGTGGACCGAGGTCATAGTTTTCTTCTGCAGACATCCCGCTGTATTCTACATCTGTCTCGCTGATTTGCTCTTCCCTTTCAGCTAAGGGAGAGACATGCTGCTGCTCAGTACTCTGGAGGGTCATTGAAAAGACATCCTCTCTCTGGTGCACTACTGGGTGAAATAGTTGCTTTGCCGACATCGTGGTCTATATTCTGCTAATTTCTTGAGTCAAGTGCTCCATTTGATTCCCCAAATTCCGGAACCTGGAATCCATCTCTTGTTCATGTTGGATCATGCTTTGCGTAAGAGATTGAAGTAAATCCTCAGTCGACATGTGGGAACTTGGATCGGACACTGGTAGTCTATGCTCATAGGCCGGATTATACTGCCGTGGAGTACCCTGTTGGTAGAACGATTGTGGCTCCGGGTAGAACTTCTGGTAGTCATGACCATATGGAAGGTATTGTTCATACCCATAACTCGAATTGGGGTGATCTCTCCACCCTGGAGTATATGAGTAGGAGTATGGGTCATATTGCAACTCTTCCCATAACTCTATTTCTGTATCAAAGAAAAAAAAAATCAGTAGCACGAGTGTGGACCGTAAGATAGGTCCACACGAAAGTTGATAACAAACAAAAACACAAAAACAAAAAAATTGAGTCCCCGGCAACGGCGCCAAATTTGACAGGCCTAAAGTCGTATGCCTAATCAAAGAAATCCTAAAGTACCTACTAAAGAGTATAGCAAGCAAGTCAGGGTCGAACCCAAGGGAATCAGGTTATCAAATCTTGTGCTTTTCAAGTCACCAACTAGGAACTAGGGGGGGGGGGGGGGTTGTAGTAATTTCGAACCAAGTAATTAAAGCAAAACAAAGCAAAGGATGTGAATATGATGGGGAAAAGTGCCACACCTGACAGAAGATCCACACAACAAGAGATATGGTTGATCACTGAATTCTATTAGTCTCAAGTTCTTATCTTTCCTTTAGTTGTTCTTATCCCGATCATATGTAACTATTAGTTCTACCAGCCCTAATAGTACTTATTACTAAGTCAAATCCGAAAACCTTCAAGACTCAATAAAGCAATAGCATTCAACCAAGGATTCAACAAGATACATGCAATAGAAACAACCCGTTACTATAACATGCAATTAACTCTCTCTCACGATGAACACTCGTAACCGCTTATGTAAATCGTGTTTGCTACTAGATATGCAACCCGAACCCGGAATCACAAGTCCTAGCAATTAGGAAGATATCAATAGACCTAGGTAGCTACTCTAGATAAATCAACATAAACCAATAAGCATTCAAGCACAAGAGAATTAATCCAACTAGATAGGAAATCGAACAAGAGTAGAAAACTCACAACCAATCAATTGAAGGCTTCAAAACGTCAAGTGCAACAATGGAATCTTAGTTCTTCATAGGGTTTATGAGAGAAAAACTAAGATAGGTGGCAACTAGGTTAACCTAAACAAAGTCTTAGATAGAACCTTAAATACTAGGGCAAATAATCCAGAAATAAATAAAAGGAAATAACAAACTTGGAAACAATGTTTCAGAATTAAAATAAAAGTAAATAGAAATCTCGGAAATAAATCCGGAAAAGTCTTCAGCGCGTCGTCACCGCGGGTGCGGCAACACCCACCGCGGGGTGCGGTGGATCTCCAGAGGCTCCAGCTTCTGCGATACTTTCGTAGAAATGCCATAACTTTTGATTCCCAACTCAGATTGCGCTCATATTTTGAGGACTTGCAGTAGACTTCAAGATCTAACTCCTCGAATTGGAATCACTCCATTTGGACATCTGAGTAAAGAGAACGAACCAATTGAATTCAGCATACTGTTCTTCTACTCTTCAAAGCACTTCAAACCTCTGTAAATCCCATGATTTCTTCACTTCTAGTCTTCTCTTCCGGATTACAGAATTAACATCAAATCATATCCAAACATCACCTAAATCATGCTAATAACCACTAGATACGCTATACAATATATCGCATATCACTGACCCGTTAAATTAATTTTTTTAATGTATTTTTTAGGTTATATTTATTTTTTTAATATATTTTTATATAATTAAAAATTTATACGGGCCACGGGCCGGGCGGCCCGTACGGGCTTGACCTTGTTACCGGACCCGGCCCGCCAGCCCGAACGGGCCGGGCCTACCGGCCCATTCAGGCCGAAACCCTTATCCGGGCCCGTAATTCCTGAAGGGCGGGCGGGCGGGCCGGGCGGGCCGGCCCGCGTTGCATAGGTCTACTCATAACCATATATCAAATGAAGGTTTCAATCGTCGGACTAAGCAAAAGTTGCTTAGTTCTTCATAGTCTTGAAACGTAAAACTCAAAAGGAAAAACTCATGTAAAACTAGATCTAAGATAATGAAAGTGGCTGCCAGGAACTTAGGTTAAATAACCTAGCAAACCCAAAACCTAAAAACTCAAGATAGGAAAATAAAATCTTTCCAAAAGAAATAAACCGGAATAAAATAAATAAAAGAAAAATAAATAAAATAAAAACAGATCTTCGGAAGAAATTCCTCGACGCGCGTCTAATGCAGATTTCCGCAATCGCGGCAATAGCTTTCGCGATCGCGGAGAAGTTCTTGTAAAGCTTCGCTGTTTGATTTTTCCGCGACCGCGGCTCTGGCGTCCACGGTCGCGGATTCTTCACTGTTGAAACTCTTCGCCTCTTTCTCCGTCTTCTCTCATGGCTTCTCAGGTGGCTTCCTCCTCCATCTTCATTAAGTCTTCAATTAACTCTTCTACGCCACCAATATCATACTTCTTCTCCTCAACTCCATACTCTACAATCATGCGCTAAACTCATCCAAATGGTACCCAAAACACCGGTAACAACTCATAGTTAAACCCTACAAAGTAGCGCTGATCAAATTCCTCCATGCTTAAACCTTGCTCGTCCTCGAGTAAGCTAATAAAACCCACTCCTCCAATCAAATCGCCAAGGTCTCAGGAAGCACAGAAAAATCATCTCCACTAAGAACTGCACCTAAACATGTAACTCCAAGGCACCAACACGATAATCACAACACAACACAACGTACAAGCTTAAATGAAAGCATAATACTTCCCCCAAGCTTATCCCGAACACCATAGAGTGAATAAAAATATCTAATCCTAGCCTCCATCTATCTTCTTATGCCTCCCAGAGTGACCTACCCGAATCCTTCTTATATCACCTCTTCTTATGTCACCACGCCAGGAAAAATGAGGAATCCTAATAATCACTCTTCTTCTTTTCACTCATTTTGCCAAGGCGCCCTTTCGGGTTTTCACCAAGCCACTCATTTCATTTTTCAATAGATGGGCTCACATAAACTCACATCACTCTTGACCAATTATTACCCCAGCCTAATGCTGGTCCAAGCCACCTGCTTATTACTTAAGCCGCCCTTTCGGGTTTTGGACTTATCCCAGGATTTTATTTATGTCTTTTTTCAATTTTTGACTTTTTTTCTTTTTCATTATTTTTCTTTTCCTCCTCAGAAGACCAGCAGGTATAGAACACTCCCCTATGCTTAAACATTTCATACCTCGGGTTGCCTCCCGAGCAGCGCCTTAGTTATTGTCGTGGCTCGACTTGGTGCTCTCCCACTCAACTTGGGTTGTTCACATCAGTTGAACACTTGGGGTCAATATCAGGAGGGTGTCTCTTTGAATCGTCTATGCTGAATCCGACCCTTACTCCGTCAAACTCCATCGTGAGCGAACCACTACTCACATCAATATTGGTACCTGCCGTGTTCATAAACGGTCTTCCTAGCATCACATGGGCTGCATTTTTATCTTGCCCCATATCCATCACAAAGAAGTCCGCAAGGAAGATTAGCTTGTCAACTTCTACCAGCACATCCTGCACCACTCCTTTTGGATACACATAGGAATTATCCGCCAATTGGATCACAAACCCTGTTTTCTCTAATGGCCCGACCTCCAAGGATTCATACAGTGAGAGAGGTAAAACGTTGATAGAAGCACCTAAATCCAGCATGGCTTTTTCAAACAGGGTGCCACCTATCTTGCAGGGAATAGTGAACATGCCCGGATCACTGCATTTCTTGGGCAACCGCTTTTGCAGCATAGCGGATACGTTCTCACTGACCTGGATCTTCTTTTTTCTCTTTCACGGCCTTCTTCCTCTTTATTTTGCACAACTCCTTCATGAATTTGACACAACGAGGGATGTTGTTAACAAGTTTGAGCAAAGGAATATTTACCTCGCAGTTGCTGAAGGTCTCAAATAATTCCTTGTCATTCTCCAACTTTCTTGTATGTTTCAGAGCCTCAGGAAAGGGAGCGGGAGGATTCAACGAACTGAGCGGGGGAAAATTGGGGCACACATAATCATCTTGGACATCAGGGGCATAACCGCAATTGCGGTTTGGGACCCGCGGTCGCGGTTTGGGACCCGCGGTCGCGGTTTGGGACCCGCGGTCGCGGTTCTTCAACTGGGTAATCTGAGACTCCAGGGGATTTGCCGCGATCGCGGACTTCTGTCCGCGGTCGCGGTTTTTCTTCGAATACAACCTCTTGAACAGAGACTTTTCCGCGATCGCGGAAATCTGTTCACGGTCGCGGAAATGCGTTGATTTTCTCCTCGTCTCCAGGGACAAATCCGCGGTTGCGGCCTTCTTTTCCGCGGTCGCGGATTTCTTTCTGTTGGCCCCGACCTTCGTTCACTTGTGTTCCGCTCCTTAGCTTCATGGCACATACGCGCTCCATCGGGTTTACTACCATGTGAGATGATAGTGTCCCCGAATCCTTGGTCTCCATCTTACTCAATGCTTGAGCGACTTGTCCAAACTTATTTTCCAAGTTATGAATGCTAGACTTCGTCTCTTGCTGATGTTGGACCATGCTATGAGTGAGGGAACTATGTTGTTGGGCCACCGCTTGAATATGTTGGGTCATAGTGCTTGCCAACGTTGATACGCTTTGGGTGAGGGCCCTGATCATGTCGTCATTGCACAAAGATGAACTTGAGCTTTGGCCTTGAGGTCTAGGGTTATATTGTGCTCTCAATTGTTGTTGATTGTCATGTGGATGGAACTGTTATTGGCTTGGATTGAACTCATGGTTATCATGGCCTTGGGAAGGATATTGCTCATTCCTGTATCTCGGATTAGGGTGATCCCTCCACCCTGGATTGTAAGTGTTGGAGTATGGGTCATCTTTTGGCCTCTGCGGACCAAAACCTCTTAAAGTGTTTACTTCAGCTGCAGGTTCAGGAAGTGTTGGGCACTCGTCAGTGGGATGTAGCGGGTCATAACAGATTCTACAGGCCTTAGTTGCCCTTGCTGCATAGGGGCTCGCCCTTTTGTTGAATTGTCTTGAGCTTTCAGATAGCTCAAGGAATATTTCAAAAGCTGCAGCAGGTGTCTTGTTTAGAATGTTTCCGCCACAGGCTGCGTTTACCATTTTGCGCTCATCCTCAAGAAGCCCGTCATATATATATAGAACGAGATCTTGGTCAGAATAACCATGGTAGGGGCAGCTAGATATCAACCTCCTGAATCTCTCATAATATTCATATAACGTCTCAGTAGCATGCTGTTCAAAGTTACTGATGCTTCGCTTCAGGCTATTGAGTTTCGTTACAGGGAAGTATTTCTCAAGAAAGGCTTTCTTCATTGTCGCCCATGTATCTATGCTTCCCGAAGCCAAATAATAGAACCAATCATTGGCCGCATCCTTCAGAGAGAAAGGAAAGGCCCTCAGCTGGATTTGATCCTCAGTGACGTTCCTCGGCTTCATGCTGGCACAGACAGCGTGAAATTCAGAAAGATGCTTGTTGCGGTCTTCTCCATTCAGCCCATGGAAGTGGGGTAATAAATGAATCAACCCAGATTTTATCTCAAAATTCACGCCCTCTGCAAGCTTTGGAAACTGCACAGCAAGCGATTGTTGTTCGAAGTTCGGGGTAGTCAACTGCCTCAAAGTCGGTGCTTCTCTAGCCATCTTTTTATCAAAATCAAAAAGGGAAGAGTCAGTAGCACGGGTGTGGACCATAGGATAGGTCCACACAAAAGTTGGCACACAAACACACACAAAGAAAAATTAAAACTTGCCTCCCCGGCAACGGCGCCAATTTGACAGAGGCTAAAGTCGTGATACCCAATCAAAGTAAATCCTTAAAAACCTAACTTAGTAGAATAAGCAAGCAAGGGTCGAATCCCACAGGGAGGAAGTAATCTTTTTAAGTGCACAAATGTATGTCAAAGGTAACAAGGGGGGTTTTGTTGGTTTGGTTTGCAATTAAACGAAGTAAAGTAAAACATAGATTGTAATCAATTGGGAAAAAGTACTTAGCCAGACAAATATTCACCATTCATTTGTTTGATTGATCCTAGATTATCTCTATTCCTTCCTATGAATATTCATGTCCCTATTCTAAAATAGTTACCAGTCCAACCAGTCCTGATAACCCTAACTATTAAACAATCAAGAGACCCTCAAGATTTAATCTAACAGTAGCAAGAGGCATAGAAATTAACCAGGATACATAAAACACCACAACTCGCAGTATTTAACACATAATCAATTCTCTTCACAATAAACTAGTCCAACCAGTCCTAGAATATCATGTTTGCTACACAAGATAAGGGATTTCAACCCGACATATCCAAATCCTAGCAATAGACAATTACTAATATCAACTAGGTGACCAGTCCAGTCAAAACAATAATAATCAATAGGAATAAGCTCAAGAGAAAAGATATGATCAAAGGAATATGAATAGAATTATAATCTCACAACCATATATCAAATGAAGGCTTCAATCGTCGGACTAAGCAAAAGTTGCTTAGTTCTTCATAGTCTTGAAACGTAAAACTCAAAAGGAAAAACTCATGTAAAATTAGATCTAAGATAATAAAAGTGGCTGCCAGGAACTAGGTTAAATAACCTAGCAAACCCAAAACCTAAAAACTCAAGATAGGAAAATAAAATCTTTCCAAAAGCAATAAACCGGAATAAAATAAATAAAATAAAAACAGATCTTCAGAAGAAATTCCTCGACGCGCGTCTAATGCAGATTTCCGTGATCGCGGCAATAGCTTCCGCGATCGCGGAGAAGTTCCTGTAAAGCTTCGCTGTTTGATTTTTCCGCGACCGCGGCTCTGGCATCCGCGATCGCGGATTCTTCACTGTTGAAACTCTTCGCCTCTTTCTTCGTCTTCTCTCGTGGCTTCTCAGGTGGCTTCCTCCTCCATCTTCATTATGTCTTCAATTAACTCTTCTACGCCACCAATATCATACTTCTTCTCCTCAACTCCATACTCCACAATCATGCTCTAAACTCATCCAAATGGTACCCAAAACACCGATAACAACTCCTAGTTAAACCCTACAAAGTAGCGCTGATCATGTAGCTATGTCAATCAATATCTAACTAAGGGAAAAGGTGCAAAGAAAACATGACCATAAGGATGTTGGATGAACGATTGGTTGGAACAAAATAAAATATTCTAGTAGAAATCATTAACAATATTAAGCAATGTTATTATGAGCAAGAGGGTGATGTGATCACGCCCATGTCACATCAAGAATATCAAGACCATGCTCACCAAAAATCGACCAAGGGCCTCCAAGGTCGTTACCAAGCTCTCCAACAGTCATGCCCAAGTTAGGTGTCAAGTCATCATCACTAGGCGCCAGTCCACAACTAGGGTTTCATTACTCCTCAAGCCAACTTGATCAACACCGTGCATCCTTCACCACTTGTGTATTGGCTCAATACCAACTCAGTGGAGTCAAGAAAACCCATGCAAAACCTCAGGCCAATGACGTTTTTCCTCCACCAGCCTCAAGTGTTCACCCTTACTTCGGTTTTCCCAACCCTCAAAGGCGTTCTCCCACGTCTAGCTGACTTCCCTCAAGCCATAACATTATAAAAATTATTATATATTAAGGTAAGCCTATGTATTCAAGGAGTGTCAAACATATATGAGTTTGGTGCGGACAAGTTGAGCCAAAGCCGATCAGTTGTGACGTCGGCAACACAATTTCCATGCTCGTGGGTTAAAATTCAAATCACACGTGCGCTTAGGCCCAATTTTGGATATGCCATGGACCATGGGACTATCTAAACTTAGTCCAACTTCAGGCCCATTGATGAAGCCCAGATCCAAGAGAACGGCCGCAGGACATTTTAGGGTTTTCTCGCAAATTAGGGTTTAAACATTCTTGGATTCTATTTAAAGTGTTATAAGGTTTCATGCTTGGAGTCATTTGATTATTGACATTTAAAACTTGGAGATTCTGTTTTTAAGCTTTGGGTTAGGTTCGGAGTGTATTGTCTTGGTGAGTTTATCCAAGGTGATCCATTCGTATTTGGTGAGTTTATCCAAAGACACGTCGTGTTGTTTTAGGTGCATTTATCCTCGAGCAATTCAAACTTCTTCTTGATCTTACTGGTGCGTTTACCCAGTAGGAAAATTAGGTTGCTTATCCCTTTTTATTTCACGTAAAAAATTCACAAAAATCCCTACAAAAACATCCAGCTCCAGTCGTGTTCGCCGACGTCTTTTTGAGTGTGATCATCCTGTGGCTTGGTGGCGACTTTCCTTGAACCAAAACAAAGATCATTGGCATGTGCGCCATCAGAGAGGCTTCTCTAGCTTCTGCTAATTTGTATTTGATTCACTTAGTAGATTTGTGTATGTCAAAACATGCCAATTAGATTAGTTTGGAATCAACTTTGACATGGTATGCACAAAACTAAATGTAGACGTGCATTGACATAGTTTCTTACATCTTGTATATGATGATTACTTTAATCAGAAGTTCAAAATCTAATGAGTAATGATGGTAAAGGAGAAGCATATCAATACATGTTATAAGATTTTAGTAAAGAGGATTAATATAGAGTTGGAACATTAAACCTTCTAGATTTTGTACTACTTATCATAGAAGATATGATTTCAGTACTTGTTGGTAATGCATGCATTAAGACTTAAGAGTACTTGCTGCATTATTAATATTTATCAATCGGTGAAATCTTGTTGGATCGTTAGTGTTACATCTGACGAAACAAATGCTTTATTCCCACAGAAGGTGCAGCGAAATAATATAGCAAGAAAGAAAGTATTTAGAACTCACGATGTATAGTGGAAACCCCAATCAGTCAAATAACTAACTAGGGAAAAACCACTACCTTCAAGCTTCACGCTTGAGAGAATTTTGAAGAGTCTACTTGTCTTATTGATTTCTTGATCGGTTACACTTGTAGCCTGGACTTCAAACCCTAGACTTTCCACCTAGATTTGAATCTCTTCTACAATGAGAACACAAGCTCACTCCTCTAATACTTACATATACTTCACTTTTCTTTTCTCTCAATGAATTGTTCGGAGTTCGTACTTCAGAAATGAATCTCATACTTCTATTTATACAAATCGAAAATCCCACTAACAAATAAATCTCTATCTCTCTCTATTTTCAGTAACAAGAAGATATCAATTTGATTCAATGAGATAAAATCCAAACCGAATATATTATCTAAGGAAAAATTTCCTAAGATAAGATAATCGGAATAAGATAAAATATTTCTCTATCCAAATCTTCTAATCGGAGTGATCAACCCAATTTCCCTTTTTCCAACCGCATGATCTTCAAAGATAATCTTCATGCTTGATCTCCTCAAGATTTCCTCAACACATTTGCAGTTTGATGTTTGTTATGGCACTGGTGTTCATTGAGAGGTAACAAAGCATATGAAAGACTATTTGTTCCCTCTGCAATCCTGTGCTGCTATTGGTTCTCTGTGACAACTTTGTTTGTTCCTGAAACACTTGGATACCAAATTAGTTGAATGTTTGCTACCATCAAAACCTAATGAATTCACCAAATTCCCCCTTTTTGATGGTGACAAACACCCTTGACAAAAAAACACATATATGAGATAACAACAGTAGCATGAAGACAATTTTCCCTTTAAGACATAATAGTTCCCCCTCAGAGACAGTAAAGATATAAACATGATTATTTCCCCCTCAGCTAGACTATCCGTCATATTCCCTCTTTTGGCATCATCAAAAACTTAAGGAAAAAAAATAGAGGGAAAATGAACACATCGTGATAAGCAGACAACCCTTTTTCCATTAATATAAAAACAAGCAATAACAACTATAAGGACAACATCAAAATAAGCAAATAAAACAAACATGATTTACATGCCAAACAAGGCAAACACATGGAACATAAACAAAGAAACACAAAGCAGTTAAGGGAAAGATGTGATTGGAACAAAAGAAGGGTTGGTAAGCCGAGGAACGACGAATCAAGCACCACTAATACCTGGATAGGGAGATGAAGACTGATTGGAAATTAAAGCATGCATTTCCTCCATTAGACGTCGTTGTTGCTCTGCCAATAGAGATATGGCTTGCGACAACTTCCTCAAGGTTGTTCGCAGATCAATTTCATCCTTTTGTTCCCCCTCAGAGTCTGCACCATCAGATTCATCATCATCAACCTTGAAGACTGGCTCAGGAATTGCCTTAACCCACCCAACTCTGTCTTTCATGACAAATTGCATCTTGTGCAGATTACTCGCGTCCAGATTGTGAGAAAAGAAGAAGCTTTCTGTTCCCCCATTGTATACCTTGTGGTACTCCAGAATTTTCTTGATGACTCAGGGGTACGAAAGGGCATGGCGATCAGTATTTCTTGTGTGATCCATGTGCTGCATCATCACTCGTGGCAGATTAACAGGCTCCTTATCAAGCAGTTTGGCGAGGAGAACCATATCTAAGATCAACAGCTTGTTCCATTTTTATTCCCTAGGTGTAAAGTTACAGATGAGGTAATTGAACAAAACCTTGTTGACAACAGACATTGCAAAGGTATCTAAAGCACCAGACTTAGGTGGAGAGGAGATTCCAGCAACACGATGAGCCGCATCGATGTAAGGAAAGTCCTTTGGCCAATGCCCGTTTGGGTACTCATCATAACTAGCATGAAGGACCCCTAAGATGAGACTTAGTTCCATGAACACATGGGTGGTGCCCTCCAGTGTGTAACTTCCCAAGACTGCGTGGGGTCGAACTTCAATGACAAACGTAGAGTAGAAGGCCCGTAGCTGCTCCTCATCAATCGAGTCCTCCTCAACAAAAAGATGTTCCCACATCTGAGCTTGCAACAATGAAACAACTTCCAGGGCATTTTGCTTCAAGAACTCAACATCTAGTAACAGTTCCCTCACGATGCCTTTGTGACCCATATCTTTCACTTCGTCCACTTCAGCCTTCACTTTAGATTTCCCCCCCTGGCGACGTTGACTCTTGCGAACTGGAGCCGCTGGCACCTTGGTGCGCTTTGCTTTGCACTCAGAGACTTGCTCAAACTCGTCGTCCGAGCTCATTGTGATCGCCTTGGCAGCCTGGGCCTCAGATCGTGTCTTGCGTTTGAGAGGGCAACCCATCTTGACCCTGCCGGATAACTTGAGTTCCTTTGGCGGCGAGGCCCCGGCATCATCGTCCTCAATCAGTTCCTTCTCCAGATTTCTCACTACCCCCTTAATCTGGGCAGTGACAGCAGCGTGACCCTCTGGCGCGGTCAGCGCCGCCGTTGTGGCATTGTCGAGACACTCCTCAGTCTCCGTCTCTGGGTGGGTAGGGTGGGTGGGAGAGGAATGTACTTCCTCCTTGTCATTGGAGGAGACGGTGGTTGGGGCGGTAGGATTAGGGTTAGGGTTAGCGGCGGCAGGATGTGGTAAGGGTGATTTGGGGGCAGAGTAGGGTTCCATGATGAGTTGTGAGGGAGAGAATGAGGGTGGTGTGAGGATTGAGGCAGAGGCAGTTTGTGGATGGTTGTGGGCTTCATGAGAGGAGATGGAAGGAGTGACTTGACCAATGGCTGCGAGGATGGCGGGATCAGTTCCCATAGCAGAGAGTTTGCTAAGGAGACTTTGAAGATCCTCAGCGCGGGCAGTGGGGATGTTGGAGGCCATTTGTGGAGCTTAAGGATGAGGACTAGAGAGAAGGCAAGAGAGTTGGAGACAGAGAAAACAATAAAGAGTGATGGAGAAGATTTACCTTGGATAGCCAAATTTATAAGGGGTAAGCAAATCTTTTTGGATGCTAAAGATAATTACCAAAGATCTTATCTTCTTATCTTTCCAAGGATCACAACCGAAATACTTCCAAAATTAAATCTTGTGAGATATTCTGACCAAATTCATCAAAGCCCACAAAATCTCGAGCCCATCAAGCACCACTCATCCATCACGTCAACCCTAAATGAACACAACACTTCCCAAGCTATTGCAGGCATAATTACGCATCAAACCTGTCAAATCCCAGCCACAGAACACAGAGGCGACGATTCGTTTTCTCGGCCTTACCGAAAGAGTAGAAGAGTCTGATGCGGGGGTAATGTTACCGGAGATGGTAAAAAGAACATCACATAAAAATATACGAATATTTTTAATACTATAAAATCATGAAAGAGAGGCTCCCTGTTGTGGATGATTAGAGGGGCTCATAGGGAGCATCAAACATGACGGCTAGGGTAAGCTGTAGAGTCAATAATCATTTGACTCTTTTGGGCCAAAAGAAAGTTGTTTCAAGTATTATTATGAAGGCATATATGATCATGCATGAAAATTTGCAAATTAGAGAAGCACAAACAATAAGTTAAGCTAGTTATTCATACAATGTCCAAGGGAGAAATTGCAAATCAAGACACGACATTTGACCTAAAGCATTTTACCAAGTATTTTAGCCAATCATCGAGGGAACAAAACAAGTAGACATTTAGTTGAGAGAGATCATACCAAGTTCCATGCGAAACTGTTCAAAGGGTTCCCTATTAAGTGTCTTGGTGAAAATATCGGCGATCTGATCCCTGGTTCCATAGAACTCCATGGAAACCAACCCTTTCTCCACACAGTCACGTAAGAAGTGATGTTGAATCTCAATATGCTTGGTGAATGAGTGTTGTACATGATTCTTGGAAATATTTATAGCACTAGTACTGTCACAGAAGATTGGTACAAAGTCAAGAAGAATACCATAGTCACTAAGTTGTTGCTTGATCCATAGGAGTTGAGTACATCAAGCTGCGGCGGCTATGCATTCAGCTTTTGCGGTTGACAAAGCAACTAAATTATATTTTTTTGACCCCCAGGAAACTAAACAAGGCCCAAGGAACTGAGCCATTCCTGATTAGACTTTCTATCCACTTTGTTCCCTGCGAAGTCAACATGTGTATATTCAACTAGATTGAAGTTGCATCACCTGGGATACCACAAACAAAGATCATTTGTTCCCTTCAAGTATCTTAGAATCATTTTCACTGCTTTGAGGTGTGTCTCCTTGGGATCAGCCTGAAATCGAGCATATAGACACACACTATACATAATATACTAGTAGTGAGATAAAAGAGCGAAACTATGATTCCTCGATAAAGTGTTAGGTCAACTCCCTTTTTATGATCATCTTTTCTCATGGGGTTGTTGGGAGATATAGGAGTGGTGAAGGGTTTATCATCTATCATCCCGAACTTTTTGATGCACTCCCTGGGATATTTCTGTTGATGTACCCTTGTTCCATCTTTTCCCTGAGAAACTTGAAGACCCAAGAAGAACTTCAGTTCTCCAACCATGCTCATCTCAAGTTCACTGGCCAGCAGACTTGAGAATTTTTAGACCAGTTTGTCATCCGTGGACCCAAAGATGATGTCATCCACATAGACCTGCACAACTAGAGTGTGTTTTCCTTCCTTCAATAGGAACAAAGTCTTGTCAGCCTTCCTACGAACGTATCTGTGTGACAAGATGAACTGAGATAGTCTATCATACCAGACCCTAGGAGCCTGCTTAAAACCATATAGTGCCTTGTCAAGGATGCATACATGATCGGGTCGAGAGGTGTCTTCAAAACCTGGGGTTTGCTCCACATAGACTTCTTTCTTGAAAACTCCATTCAAGAAGGCCGTCTTCACATCCATTTGTTATAGTTTGAAACCATGAAAAGCAGAGTATGCAATGAGTAGTCATATGGCTTCTAAGCGAGCAATAAGAGAAAAGGTTTCGTCATAATTGATCCCTTCCTGCTGATCATCCAGCTTGTTTATGAACACCCACTTGGTTCCAATCACATCTCTGCTCTCTAGATGAGGAACGAGACGCCAAACCTTGTTCCTTTCGAATTGATGGAGCTCTTCTTTGTAAGGCGTTTATCCAGTCTGGATCCTTCAATGCTTCTCATACAGTTTTAGGTTCTTGTAGAGAAATAAAAGCACTGAAATCACATAAATTTTGCAAAGTAGAACGAGTGCTCTGAGGAAATCCCTTTCGAAAGTCTGTTAGGATTAGGTGTATTGGATGATGCTTCTTTTTCCGGTAGTTTCTTATTTGCATTTTAGTGATGTCAAAATCGCCAGATTCAACATTTCCAGCAACAAAACTTTCACCAACCGTCTCTTCAGCAACGAGACTTTCCTCAGTTGTCCCCACAGAATTGAGACTTGGGCTTTGTTCCTTCTGAGGGACCTGAGAAGAATCAAATGACCGGGCACCTTCATCTGACTCAACATTGTCGGCAGAGTATTGATTCCTTGGAGTTGATGGATCTTCGTGACTGTCTTGATCAGGAGGAACCTTAACATCATCTAGAGCGACATCCATGGCACACCTTTTCACAAGCTGAAAACAGTCATCCTTAGAGAGATCGGCATTCGAAGGAACACCAGTCATTTGTTCATGCACATTGTTACCACCCATAACTGATTCATCAAAAACCACATGAATGCTTTCCTCTACCTTCTTTGTCCTTTTATTGAACACTTTATAGGCCTTATTGTGGAGAGAATATCCTACAAAGGTGTCTTCATCACTTCTTGGATCAAACTTTCCAAGAGAATCTTTCCCATTGTTTTGGACAAAGCACTTGCAACCAAACGTCTGCAAATGAGACACATTCGGCTTTCTTCCCTTTAAGAGTTCATAGGGAGTTTTGTTCAACAGTGAGCGAATGGTTGTCTTGTTCAGTACATAACATGCAACATTCAAGGCTTCAGCCCAAAAGATCTTTGGAAGACCACTAGCAATAAGCAGGGTGCATGTCATGTCCTCAAGAGTCATGTTCTTCCTTTCCACAATACCATTTTACTGCGGAGTCTTGGGCGCTGAGGAATTGTGGATTATTCCATTGTTCCTACAGAGGGATCTCAATGAAAACAATTAGTAACACAGGTGTGGACCGTAAGATAGGTTCACACAACAGTTGGTAAACAAACACACAATTAGAATAGTAAAATTGACTCCCCGACAACGACGCCAATTTGATAGGACGTTGTCGTAACACCTAAACAAAATAATCATAAACAAACCCAACTAATGTAGTCTGGTAAGTAAGGGTCGAATCCCACAGAGAATCAAATACTATTCCAACGATGTAATTGTATACCAATAAGTAACCAGGAGGTTTCTGTTTTAAAAACAAAATAAATAAAATAAATAAATAAAAACAAAGACTTGAAATCAAATTAGGGAAATAACTCAGCCAAACAAATATCCACACTTCAGATTGATAGATCGATCATTGATTATTCCTAGTCCTCAATACTCATGAAAGTCCTAATCCCTGGTCTGAATTAGTTACCAGTCCAACCAGTCCTGATAACCCTAACTATTAAATAACCTAGAAGACCTTCTAGATTGAATCTAACAGCAGCAATGAATTCAGGAATAGATAGGTACATGCAAGTGTAGCAACCAGTCATACAATTGCATGCAATTAATTCTCTACACAAACTAAGGAATTTAGATTCTCAACCAGTATCCTCCAATCCTTAGTAGTATGATCAATAACAATCTCAATAGGTTGTATGGAAAAGGGGAACCAATAGCATAATACTAATTTCTCTAGGTTGTCAATTTGGAGGGAACTATTATTAAAATCTATTTGATTTCCTAATCAACAAATCAAGGGGAATCGATATATGATCAATGAGATTAAGCCCGAGAGAAAATTAATACAATCATAGAAAGAGTAAAGGAATAAACTCATAATCCAATCAATCCAAAGGCTTCAATTGTCTGCCTGAGCAAAAGGGAAAAAATAACGATGAAAATAAACTAGGGTTTTGGTGGCAACTAGGGTTTTTTAAACAAAGTCTTAGAAATAACCTTAAATACTAGGGCAAATAATCCAGAAATAAATAAAAGGAAACAACAAACTTGGAAACAAAGTTTGAGAAATAAAATAAAAACAGATAAAAGATCTCGGAAATAAGCCGAGAAAAGTCTTCAGCGCGTCGTCACCGCGGGTGCGGCAATACCCACCGCGGGGTGCGGTGGTCTTCCAGTGTTCAGCTCCTCTTCCCTGCTGGCTCACCGCGGGGTGCGGTGATGTTGCCGCGGGTGCGGTGGTACTCCAGCAGCTGCGACACTTCCGTACAAACGTCATAACTTTTGATTCCCAACTCGGATTGCGCTCATACTTTGAGGACTTGCAGTAGACTTCAAGATCTAACTCCTAGAATTGGAATCACTCCATTTGGACATCTGAGTAAAGAGAACGAACCACTTTAATTCAGCACACTGTCCTTCTACTCTTCAATGCACCTCAAACCTCTGTAAATCCCATGATTTCTTCACTTCTCGTCTTCTCTTCCGGATTACAGAATCACCATCAAATCATATCCAAACATCACCTAAATCATGCTAATAACCACTAGATACGCCATACAATATATCGCATATCAGACATAAACTGAGAGTTCTCAAATTTTGTCCCATGATCAGTGCGATTGGAACCAAGAGACTGTCCAGACTCTTCTCAGCAGACTAGAGCCAAGATTCAAACTCAACGAACACTTCATCCTTGGAGGATAGAAAGAGAGTCATCAACAATAACAAAGACATACAGATTCCCACCATGGCTCTTTCTGCGCATAGGCCCACAAAGATCCATGTGGATTAGCTCTAAGGGACGAGTAGTAATTATCTCTTTCTTGGATTTGAATAAGGACCTTACCTGCTTACCTTTGGTACAAGTATCACAAACTTCATTACTTGTTTCTTCGATCTTAGGAAGACCGTTGACCAATTCTTGTCTATGAAGTTTGGAAAGAAGTTGGAGACTTACGTGTCCAAACCGCTTGTGCCACAAATCTGTTGTCATAGCAATGGACGACAGACAAAGTTCCTTCTTAGGGATAAAAGCAGGATCAACTTTGTAGACGTTGTTTTGACATATCCCTTTGAGTATAATTTTCCATGTAATACACTTAACATTACAATTATTAGTAGTAAGGACTACCTTATTTTTATTGTTTTGACACAGTTGAGCGACACTGAAAATATCAAACATAAGATTGTTCACAAGATTCACATTATCCACAATTATGTGATTAGGAAGTCTTACCTTACCAAGACCACAAACCTCTCCTTTACTCTTATTTCCAAAGGTTATAGAACCGCCGGAGGCCTGTTGAAGTGAGGTGAACCAGCTTTTGTTCCCTGTCATATGACTTGAGCATGCACTATCGAAGTACCAGGAACCTTTCCTCACTTCAGCTTGTATTGAAAAGATTAGTTCTTACAAACCCAGACAAGCTTAGGCTTTCTGGGTATTGGAGCAACATATTTGATCTTAGCAGGTTTTTCATTCATTTTCTCCCTAGCAATTCGAGGAATTTCCTCATTGTGTTTCTTCAGGAGACACTCTTGCTTATAGTGACTAGAATTACCACAATACCAACAAACCCTATAACACTTCAAATCCACATACTTGCTCTGTCCGGGCCAGATTGGTTTGTTGGCAACCCTAGAATGAAAATCAATATGATTGGGTTTACCATTCTATTCTTGCTTTAGCCAAATAGAATGGGCTTTTTGTTCATGATACCAAGGTTTATTCCCATCAGCTGAATTCACACAGTCTTTCCGATTGTTCCCTCGAGAAGAACTTTCACCAGTTTCTCGCAAAGACTGTTTTCCTTCGACTTTACGAATTTTAGCTTGGGTGTCATCAACAAGAAGCTTAGGTTGGTATCCAATGCCAAAGCGAGACACAAGTTTCTTCCCTTTCTTCTTTTCATCCTTGGCTGCAACAAACACAATGCCTTTTGTCTCTTATTTTTGTTCCTCACTGAATTTGGACAAATCACTAGACAACTTGGCATTGCTTAGTTTCAATATTAGAGATTCAGATTCCAGTGAGGTAACAAAATATTCTAGGAGAGCAATTTTTTCAGTGAGCTTAGGACATTCATCATAAGGACTAGAGGAGGAGGGTCAAACATTCTCAAGATTGGTCATTTTTTCTGCCCAACCTTTGTTTTCATCGATCAAACTTGAGATCGAATCATCGTTTTCCCCAAGTTGCTCACTAAAAAGACAATTCTCATGAACACGTTTCTTAATGATAAAGATTAGTTGTTCTTTGGACTTGCTTTTCAAACTTAGAACGAGTTCAGACTCATGTAGACTACCTTCAACCATTAGGCAGAGCATATTGGAGACAGAGTCATTAGGACTCTGCATGGCCATCAAGTAGACATCCTTCGAGTAAGAGGATTTTTCATCTTTTGAGTCAGACTCTCCCCATGTTGCTACCATTGCTTGCTTTCCTTCACGAGTTGGAGGAAGACATGCCTTTTTATTGAAGCAATTTTTGGTGAAGTGTCCCTCATTTTGGCAGTGGTAACAAACGACATCTTTCAGGTCTTTGTTCCCTTCGGAGAAATGAGGAGTGCCTTTGTTTCGAGACCAGATCCGCTTCATTGCTCTGGTGATGAGAGCAATGTTTTTATCTCCGTCTTCAACTTCCTCTTCGACTTAAGACAAGTCAAAGGCACGTTCAACCTTTAGAGCAATGCTTTGAGCCTTCTTTGCTCCCCTCTTGTTCATCTTGTAGTTATGGACAGAGGCATTGCTTTCAATCTTGGCAACAACCTCTTCCATGGTGAGAGTTTTGATATCGGTCTAGGAGTAGAGAGCAAGAGCAATTGCATCTCACTCAAGATTGAGGCCTTGCATGAAGTGATGGGTGAGCTTCTAGTTAGGTAGTTCTTCACCAAGAAACTCTAGTTGACCAACAACCCCCTGGAACCGAGAGTAGAAGTCTTGAATGTTTTCACCTTTTCCTTGAGATATTTGGTCATACTCCTTCATCAGGGCAAGGATACGATTCTTTTTGACATCTTCATTTCCTTCATGGAGACGCTTCAAAGCATCCCAAATATCCTTGGCAGTGTTGTAACCAATTTCTTTTTTAAGATCAGCAGGGAGCAAAGCCATGTGAAGTATCTTTTTGGCCCTACTGTTCTTCTTCAGCTTCTTCCAATCAGCATCATCGTAGTCAACCCTAGCTTTTAGCTTTGTTGCATCCTTTGCATCTGGGATTGGGATAAGACCAACTTCAATGATTTTCCATATTTGACCATCGAGGGAACAAATATGGGACTCGATTTGATCGACCCACCAGTCATATTCTTCGGCCTTCAGAACTGGAGGTTTCCAGAATGAATCACCAATAGCATTGCTCGACGACATATTTCCTACAAAGTCTTAACGAAAAACAATCTAGAGACCATACTTTGATACCAATTGTTGGATCGTTAGTGTTACTTCTAAGGGGAAAATGCTTTGTTCCCACAGAAGGTGTAGCGAAATAATATAGCAAGAAAGAAAGTATTTAGAACTCACGATATATAGTGGAAACCCCAGTTTGTCAAATAACTAACTAGGGAAAAACCACTACCTTCACGCTTCACGTTTGAGAGGATTTTGAAGAGTCTACTTGTCTTATTGATTTCTTGAACGGTTACTGGTTACACTTGTAGCATGGACTTCAAACCCTAGACTTCCCACCTAGATTTGAATCTCTTCTACAACGAGAACACAAGCTCACTCCTCTAAGACTTATAGACGCTTCACTTTTCTTTTCTCTCAATGAATTGTTCGGAGTTCGTACTTAAGAAATGAATCTCACACTTCTATTTATGCAAACCGAAAATCCCACTAACAAATAAATCTCTATCTCTCTCTATTTTCAGTAACAAGAAGATATCAATTTGATTCAATGAGATAAAATCCCAACCAAATATATTATCTAAGGAAAGATTTTCTAAGATAATATAATCGGAATAAGATAAAATATTTCTCTCTCCAAATCTTCTAATCGACGTGATCAACCCGATTTCCCTTTTTCCAACCGCATGATCTTCAAAGAAAATCTTCGTAATCTTCATGCTTGATCTCCTCAACACATTCGCAGCTTGATATTTGTTACGGCACTGCTGTTCCTTGAGAGGTAACAAAGCATATGAAAGATTATTTGTTCCCTCTGCAATCCTACGCTGCTATTGGTTACCTGTGATAACTTTGTTTGTTCCTGAAACACTTGGATATCAAATTAGTTGAATGTTTGTTACCATTAAAACCTAAGAAATTCAACAAATATTTACTAGTTATATTAATCCAATCACATCCTTTATTCAACCAGAATTAATAATATGAAAAGTAATACTTGGTTCCCTCAAAATTGCACCCTTAACGTTTCACCAAGAGGAATCTTATAAGTAACACATAGCATTAGTTCTATTAATGCAATTGCACACTTCCCATTGCACTAAGCAAATTAACACATGGTTCACTTCGAAATTAATATTATGCAAAGTAAAACTTAGCATTTCATCAAGAGGCTGTCAAGCATCACTACAAACAGCAAGGGTAAAGCTCAAAAGATAGCTTAAAAACCCATTTAGCAAGTATGGATACACTGTCCATTTCAGCAATTACCAATATTGGACTTCTAACTGGGACATCAAACAATTCGAGAAGTAACCATCCATCATTATGAATAAGAGCTCCTAATATACATCTCAGGATCAAGACCAAAATCCAAAATCCAGCTTGAAAACTGAGGAGAAAAATGTTCCGAGGATTTTGGAAATCACTTGTAGTAAATTCAAAGGATCAAGCAACATGATTAAATGGTCAGTACACATATGTAGTGTTGCTTTCTAAGAATATGATTAAATGGTCGGTAAACATATGTAGTGTTGCTTTCTGGGGAAAAAAAATGTTTCACGACTTTATTCAACAGAAAAATTCAAGGAACTAAAACGCAATTATTGCCCATTCCATCTTGTGACTGACATTCAACACAAGTTGGGTTCTAATTGGGAATACAAGAGTACTTGTTCCTCAGAAAATAATGAAAATTGGGGGTTTATAATTGATTGGGACAATTTCAACCCAAAATGAACTGATACACTTGCAGAGAACTAAACAACCCAAAACTCAGACTCGAACCTTGTCGAGAACTAGACAAGCACGAAAATCTGATTCACATTTGTGAAGGAATAGTGCAAGAAGACAGTTACCTGCACGCTCAAAATTAGGAGAAGGAGAAGGCATGAATGAGGGCAAAAGTATGAATTTGCTCTAACTTCAACACCTTCAACTTCCTTACCCATGGGTAGGGTAGAAAAATGCTTCACCTTCATCTCCCTTCCACTTCCATCAACGCCCTTCAACTCCCTCCACCAAATCAACCGAACACGCCATTTTCACGTGGTACGAAGTTGAAGTTCCAACTTCAATGTACGCTCTTACTGCCTCAAAAACAACTTACCAAACGGGTCCATAGCCACCTTTGATCTACGTTCATTTTCGCTACCTTATACAACTTCATTATATATATAGGTTCACATTTTTCGGGCTCCTGTTCGATCAGGCCGTTTGAACATGCTTACAGGACGGTTATATGAATAAGAAATACCTTTTTTTTGTATTATTTTAGAAAAGTATTCTACATGTTCAAAATATTGGCATTTATTGTTCAATATATTAACTTAAAAACTAACGTTTATTGCACAACATGTTAACATTTTATGTATTATTACAATTTATAGATATAGATTTTAGACTGTGAAGCACGAACACGACTAGGAAGGTGAGGTTCCCGTGTCGGACGTGTGTCAGACGCGGGGAAGCGGCTAGGAAACGGCGGGACACATTCAAGACACGGTCAACAATTCGGGCATGTCTCGGACACGGTCAAGACACGTCCGAACACAATACACGGTATTTTTCTAATTTATAAATAAAAATAAAAAATTCCTTTTTTTAATTTTAACCCTAACTAGCCGCACCCATCAGTCTTCTTCAATCACTCTTCTTAAGCCTTCGCCCCTCACCAGCCGTCGCTCCTCATCACTCTATTGGTGTCTTCGCTTCTTCCTTTCCTTCCAAGTTGAGTAGTAGCCAATTAGCAATTGTCAATGTATATAATATATTTAGTTAATTACTGATTAAGTTATTTTAGTGATTACATGATATACATATATGATATATTATATATGTGATATTACTATATAAGTATACGAGTCATATGAGTGCCGATATAAATGTCACTCGTACTACAAGTATTCGCTTATATTTCAATTTTTTGTCATTAACTATTTTTATGCCTTTTATAATCATCTATGTGTCTTTTATTAATGTCAATGTATACTTCTTTACAAAGAGCTTTAAAATGATATATAATTCATATCGTTGTATCCTGCCCTGTCCGTATTCTATATATTCTGGGTTTGTCGCTTCCCTTTGTCATGCTGTTTCCGTATCCCGTGTCCGACTCCCTGCTACACAAATTATATATAGATGAATTATAGATACATAGATTATGGTGTTGGAACTGAATTTTCCGGGCACTTTTCCGGTGGGCTCTGGTCACCGGTTGTGCCGGATTATGGGAGCGTTGGATTCGCCTCCGCGAGCTCTACAACGAAGTGTGCTCATACGATAAATTCGGGTTCCGTTTGAATGAGAAATGAGGACTCAAAGGTGGTTGGTTGCAACACCCAAATGGAGTTTGGGGTGCAATTCTACATCCCACATCGGAAATATGGGAGTAGAATTGAGTGGTTTATATACCACTATCACCCAAGCCAAGGTAAGAACTTGGTGACTATGGAGAGAAGAGCTTGACCACTCACGCGCGCCGTCCGTCCGTCCGGTCCGGTCGGGTCGGGTCGGGTCGGGCTCGGGTGTGGAATTGTGGAATTCGGAAATCCTTTCGGATAATATTTCGCATTATTTCAATTCTGTATGTGTATTTTCTAACGTGTACTTGCAGGAAAAATCGCATCTGGAAATTTGTTCGAATTAAATTTCGACTGTTTTGGCCTTTTCGAATTTATTTCGAAAATTACATCTTAAAATATTTTACTTCGAATTTTTAAATTCGAGATTTAATCTCTGACTTCTGGTTGCGTTTCTGTGAACAGATTCTGTTTTCATGGGTGATAACACCGAGATCGCTGGAGCTGGCATTGGGAACTCGTCTGAGTCGACGCCCCAAATTCAGTTTGTTTATGGGAAAAGATAGGGAGTGAATCGGAGGTATGAGAAGAATAAGAATGGACCACAATCGTTGGATCTCCAAAAAAGAACCTCCTAGATCGTGCGTGTCATTCAAAGGGGAAATTTTGAGAAATTTGGCACGACTGGATTTTAGGCAAAAAAAATGGATTCGTGTGCACACACAGTTACATATGAGTGCATTTGAAATACACTATTGTGTGATATGAAATACACTACGGTGTACATTTGAGATACACTATTGTGTGCATCTAAAATACACTATCATGTGCATATATAAAAAATCATAGAATCATATGTAATAAACTATGTGTGCATATGAAATACATTATTGTGTGCATATGAAGTTGACAGAGGCTAAGTAAGGGTCGAATTCCACAGGGAATAGGCAAGTAAGGGTCGAATTCCACAGGGAAGAGTTGTCTTTCTTTATGTCAATTTGCATGCAATAGTAAGAAAGGGGGGTTTTTGATTGATTGGTTGTAAAACAAGTAAACAAAGTAAATAAAAAGCAAAGGTTTTTAATCAATTAGGGAAAAATACTTAGCCAAACAAATATCCATCATTCAAATGATTGATTGGTCCTAGATTATCTCTATTCTTTCCTTTGATTATTCTTGTCCCTATTCTGAAATAGTTACCAGTCCAACTAGTCTTGGCAACCCTTACTATTGAACGCACGAGAAACTATCAAGATTTAGAACAACAACAGCATAGAGCATAGGAATTAACCACGATACATACAACACCGATTTTTCGCAGCATTTATCACATAATCAATTCTCTTTCATAATAAACTAGTCCAACTAGTCCTAGAATATCATGTTTGCTACACAAGATAAGGGATTTCAACTCGAAATATCCAAACCCTAGCAATAGACAATTACTAATATCAACTAGGTGATCAATCTAGTCAAATCAATAAGAATCAATAAGAATAAGCTCAAGAGAAATGATATAATCCAAAGGAATAGGAAATAGAGTTATAACCTCACAATCATGAATCAAATGAAGGCTTCAATTGTCGGACTAAGCAAAAGGTGCTTAGTTCATCATAGTCTTGAAGGGAAAATAACAATACGTAAAACTGAATCTGAATGATGAACGATGAAAACTGAATATGAAAAGCTGCTAGGAAAACTAGGTTAAATAGACAACCTAGCAAACCTAAAATAAGACTAAAGATAACGAGTCTAATCTAAAAGGAAATAAATAAATCGAACTAAAAGAAATAAAGTAAAAGGGAATAAAAATAAAAAGTAAACTTCGGATCTTCTGACGAACCCGCGCCACACTGATGAACATTTCCGCGATCGCAGAAGAATTTCCGCAGTCGCGGAAAATACCTCTTCTGACTCCTTTGCTCTCGACTTATCCGCGACCAAAATCCGTGACCCACCTTAGAATTCCGCGATCGCGGATCGACGCACTCTTCTGCTCTCGCCTTCCGTAGATATCCGCGACCGCGGCCTTGGTCCCGCGATCGCGGTTTTGACTCTGTAGCTCTCTTAGCTTCCGAACTTCGTCTTCTACATGGTCTTCTCTCCATCTTCAATAAATCTTCGTTTAGCTTCTCCCAACCACTAAAATCACACTTCTTCTCCTCAACTACGTACTCCACAATACCGCTCTAAACCTATCCATATGGTACCCAAAACACTGGTAACAACGCCTATATATGCACTACAAAGTAGCGCTGATCAGAAGTACACTATCGTGTGCATATGAAATGATCTATCTGTTCTTGTGAAATACACTACGTGTCATGTGTGCATGTGGAATAACACTATGTGTGCATGTGAAATACATTACGTGTGCATATGTATAAAGTTCTACAAAAATAATCTATGTTCATATGAAAATAACTTATATGTGCATATGAAAATAACCTACGTATGCATATTTTTTGTTTTTTGAGCATAAAACTATCAACTTCATTGAATTAAATCAGAATCCAAAATTACAGCAAGTTCAGTCGGAACATTTGAATGATAGGCTAGCAACAATTCAACAAGAGGTCGAACACCCGACATAAAATTAGCAGCCCTATTAGTTGATCTACGAGTGTGGGCCATATGACATGATCTAAACCCATCGACAAGGCTAAAATGTGGTCAAGCGTCGAACCCAAAGCACCTCGAAGTTGAACATTTTCCTGAAGTTTCAGGATCAAAGAGAGACAGTCCGGTTCAATAATGATGTTTAAACAACCCTGAGTGGCAGCCACTTGTAGTGCCTATAACATTGCCTCCACCTCAGCTAGTTCCACATGCTCAATAGCTTGGATTCGCTTTGATCATGCACAACAAAATCTCCCTCCTCATTTCTAGCGACAAAACCAATACAACAACCAAAGGACTCTGAAACCGATGCGTTGCCAGTTGAGCTTGATTACTCCTCTGGGAGGTTTCGTCCATTTTGCCAGCCCCGACCTGGAAAACATCCTTTGCAGCAACTAGACCTGTACAAGTCCGGGCTCGAGCCGGGTTTTTTGTATTTTTTTGCCCGGTTGACCAGGCCGGGCTAAGCCCGACCGGTCTAACCGGGCTGGGTTTTTTGTCCAGGCCCGTCCGGTCAACCGGGCCGGGTTACCCGACGGGCTGGCCCGTTTCATATTTCTGCATTTTTTGGTACACATATTTACAAAATATGACTTATTACATGTTTTTTTTAATATGGTTGATTTATATGCCATTGGGTACCTGAATGCTTCATAGAATCACAACAAATTATAACCAAAGAAAAACAGAACATTCAACAATTCTGCAAAAGTTCAAATAGCATAACAAGTGATACAACATAAAAACACAACAATCCTGCAAACAACAATCCTGCAAAGCAAACATACACATTGTCCTCAAAAGGGCGGTTCTCTAACACCTCAACCCCTTCAGTACTTGTTGCACTATCTTGCTGCATTTTGATCACTGTGTACGCTTGCATAATCTCATACTATTGGATCGTTAGAGTTACGTCTAAGGGAACAAATGCTTTGTTCCCACAGAAGGTGCAGCGGAATAATATAGCAAGAAAGATGAAGTAACGAACTCACGATGTATAGTGGAAACCCCAATCAGTCAAATAACTAATCAAGGAAAAACCACTACCTTCAAGCTTCTCGCTTGAGAGGATTTTGAAGCGTCTACTTGTCTTATTGATTTCTTGTTCGATTACACTTATAGCCTGGACTCCAAACCCTAGACTTCCCACCTAGATTTGAAACTCTCTTCTACAATGGTGAATACGAACTCAACCCTCTAAGACTCACAAACACTTCACTCTCTTTTTCTTCTCAGTTTAATGCTTCGAGTTCGTACATAGAATTGAATCTCACAATCCTATAAATACACCTCGACTAACACAATCGTAACAAGATAACATATCTTTCTAAGCTTGGTAACAAGAAGATATTAAATGATTTGAAGAATATTATCTTAACAACCGATATTATCTAAGGAAGGAATTCCTAAGATAACATAATCGGATTAAGATAACATCTTTCTCTCTCCAAATATATTATCTTAGGAAAGATTTCCTAAGATAACAAAATTGGATTCTCTCTCCAAATCTTCCCATCGGCGAGATCCTTCCAGCCAAAATCCTTCTTCCTTGACCGCGTGATCTTCGAAGATAATTTCCATAATCTTCACGCTGAATATCTTCCTTCCATTTGCAACTTGATTCTCGTTCGTCATTGATGTTCCTTGAGAGGTAACAACGCATGTTGAGAAATCTTTGTTCCCTCTGCAATCCTTCGCTGCAATGGTTCTCTAAGACAACTGAATTGTTCATGAAACACTTGGTTATACCAAATTAGTTGAATGTTTGTTACCATCAAAACCTAAGGAATTCAACAAATTCCCCCTTTTTGATGGTAACAAACATCCTTGACAATAAAACATACATATGAGATAAAGACAGTTGTATCGAGAAAGTTTTCACACTTGGACACAATAGTTCCCCCTTAGTCTAGCACCATATGAAACCATGTTTTGTTCCCCCTCAACTAAAGCTACCTGTCATTTTCACCCTTTTGGCATCATCAAAAACATAAGTAAATAGCGAAAGGAAAATAAGCATGGCAAGATAAGCAAATACCCCTTGTTCATTAAAATAAACCGGCCAACTTAAACACAGTGCAAACGCAAACAACAAGATATGTAAAGAAACAAGCAAGATCAACGTGCCCACCAGGGCAAACACATGAAACAGAACCAAAGAAAATCAAAGCAACTAGGGGATAGATGTGCTAGGAACAAAAGAGGGATTGGTTAGCCAGAGAGAGACGAATCAAGCACCACTGGTGCCTGCAGAGGGAGCCGAAGTAAGAATAGCAATTAAAGTACGCACTTCCTCCATAAGACGCCGTTGTTGTTCTACCAACATAGATATTGCACGGGACAAATTCCTCACGGCCCTTCACAGATCTGGTTCATCTTTTTGTTCCCCCTCAGAGTCTGCACCTTCAGACTCTTCCTTACCCATATCAGCTTCCATCTCAGGTTCAACCTTGACCCAACCAACACCTTCTTGTAACATAAACTACTTCTTGTGCAAGTTGTTAGCATCCAACCGTCGGTAGAGGAAATATTCATTGGTCCCCTCTTTGTATACCTTGTGGTGTTCCATTTTTTTTTAATTTTTTTTTGGAACAACACACGGGAGTAATAGGGCAACCTTGCTGAAGTCGCCATATAGATAGGAGGGGAGAAACCACGAGAATCCTTTTTCATAACTTTTCAAGTACTAAGGATAATGTTCCAAATCCTCTTCTTTCCTTATTTTTCCAAAGATCACAACCAGGAAGATATCTTCCAAAAATAAATCTTGTGAAAGATTTTGTCCAAATCCATGAAAACCCACAAAATTTCAAGCGCACCAAACATCATGCAACCAACACACCAATCCTTAATGCACATAACACATTCCAAGTAGTTGCAAGCCATCATTACACATCATACCTGTCAAATCCCAGCCATAGACCACAGAGGAGACGATTCATATTCTCGGCTTTCCGAAAAAGTAGAAGAGTGTGATGCGGGGGTAACGTTACCAGAGAAGGTACAAAGAACATCACACATAACCATATACGAGAATTTTTTATAATGTTTAATCATGAATGAGAGGCTCCCAGATGTGGATGATAAGAGGGGATCATAGGAAGCATCAAACATGATGGCTAGGGTAAGTTGTAGAGTCAACAATCATTTGGGCTTATAATGAGGGATCAATGCATCAAGTTGACTCTTTTGGGCCGATGGAAGGCTGATTCATGTATTATAATGATAGCATAGATGATCATAGATGAAATTTTGCACATAAGTGAAGTATTAGCACGAGTCTAAGCAAGTTGTTCAATTAATGACCAAGAAAATGCATGCAAATCAAGACATGATGATTAACCTTTCACACTTCACCATGTAATTTAGTCAATCATCGAGGGACCATATGAAACTGTTCGAAGGGTTCCCTGTTTAGTGCCTTGGTGAAAATGTCGGTGATCTGATCCTTGGTTTCGCAGAAGTCCATGGACACCAACCCTTTCTCCACACAGTCACGTAAGAAGTGATGTCTTATCTCGATATGCTTGGTACGTGAGTGTTGCACAGGATTCTTGGAGATGTTTATTGCACTAGTGTTATCACATAGAATGGGAATAGAGTCAAGAAGAATACCATAGTCGCTGAGTTGTTGCTTAAGCCATAGGAGTTGAGTGCAACAAGCAGCGGCGGCTATGTATTCATCTTATGTAGTGGATAGAGCAACTGAATTCTTCTTCTTTGACCCCCAGGAAACTAAGCACGGCCCAAGGAACTGAGCCATTCCGGATGTAGATTTTCTGTCCACTTTGTTCCATGCGAAGTCAGTATCAGTGTATCTGACTAGATTGAAGTTTCCACCCCTTGGGTACCACAGACATAGATAATCTGTTCCCTTCAAGTATCTCAGAATCCTCTTCACTGCTTTGAGGTGTGTCTCTTTGGGATTAGCCTGAAAACGAGCACATAGACACACACTATACATAATATCAGATCTACTTGCAGTGAGATAGAGAAGCGAACCTATGATTCCTCGATAGAGAGATGGATCAACTCCTTGCTCATGTTCGTCATTTCCCATTGGATTGTTTGGAGAGATAGGAGTTGTGAAGGGCTTTGCATCAGACATTTCGAATTTCTTGACATATTCCCTGAGATACTTCTGTTGGTGCACTTTGGTTCCATCATCTCCCTGAGAGACTTGAAGTCCCAAGAAGAACTTGAGTTCCCTAACCATGCTCATCTCGAATTCACTGGCCATCAGATTTGATAATTTTTGAACCAGATTATCATCTGTAGAGCCAAAGATAATATCATCCACGTAGACTTGCACAACCAGAGTATGCTTTCCCTCCTTCAGAAGGAACAGAGTCTTGTCGACCTTTCCACGAACATATCCATGAGCTAGAAGAAACTGTGAGAGCCTATCGTAACAGGCCCTCAGAGCCTGCTTGAGACCATACAATGCTTTGTCAAGAACGTAGACATGATCAGATTGGGAGGCGTCTTCGAAGCCAGGTGTTTGCTCCACATAGACCTCCTCCTTGAGAACACCATTCAAGAAGGCGGTCTTTACATCCATTTGTTGCAGTTTGAAGCCGTGGAATGACGAGTAGGCTATTAGAAGTCTTATGGCTTCCAACCTAGCAACAGGAGCAAATGTCTCATCATAGTCGATTCCTTCCTGCTGGTTGTAACCTTTTACCACCAGCCTTGCTTTGTTCCTTGTGACCTGACCTTGATCATCCAGCTTGTTTCTGAACACCCATTTGGTTCCTATCACCGTTCTGTTCCTTGGTCGAGGAACTAACCGCCAAACTTTGTTCCTTTCAAACTGATGAAGTTCTTCTTGCATGGCGTTAATCCAGTCAGGATCCTTCAATTCTTCTCCTACAGCTTTAGGTTCTTGCAAAGAAAGAAAAGCATTGAAAGCACATAAATTTTGTAAAGAGGAGCGAGTGCTTTGAGGAATTCCCTTTCGAAAGTCTATAAGGATTAGATGAACTGGATGAGACCCCTTCTGTTGGTAGTTCCTTATTTGCAGATTGTTGATGTCAAACTCATCAGAGTCAGCGTTACCTGTAGTTGAACTTTCACCGCCAATCCCAACATCAGTGGAACAAGCACCATCAATTCTATAGGATCATACGTGTTAGCAATCAAAGGGAACTGGGAGTCCAGTTTCTTAGCAGCGGAATAAGTAAACAATAACAGAATCAAGACAAGTTCCTTAGAGTGGGAACCTTTGATAACAAACTAGTTATCCAGGATAAAACTCACTACCTCTCTTGCAAGAGGATTTCAAAGTCTACTGCTTGTATTAATGCTTAGATTACAATCATTTAGGATAGAACACACAGATTAAGTCTTAGACACACTAAGGACTCTCTACCTAATTCGACCAAATCAAGCAAGCAACAAGACAATCGACTTACCGTTCTTCTTCAAAGAACTTGGCTCGATTTCTTCTCTGTAAGCAGTATGCGTGAATGCGTAAGTGAGAGAGTGTTTTGACTACTCTATTTATGTAACATAGTTGATGAAAGAGGCGAATCTTCAACAGCCAGATTACACAAATAAAATATTCGAAAAGATAATATTTGTTACCAAATATAATCTTTCACGATTTTACAACTTTTGTTTCCATAAAAGATATACTTTTGACTTCTAAATGATATGGAAACAGGATAAGATCTTCCGGTTCTCTCTCCAACTGAAGATCTACCCTAATCAGATCGCCGCCGCCATTCATCTCTTGTTCCAAGTATTTCCAGCATCAGCGAGCTTCAGTTCCTTACGCCAATTCCCATATTTGGCGTCTTCATCTCTGTCTTGTGCTTTCCAAATCCAGAGTTCCCTGTTTATCAACACTTATGGAAATATTAATGGCAAAAATGTTTGTCATTATCAAAACTAGGAAAACGGAGGAAGGGAACTAGGTAGGGAACTGGAGTTCCTAAAAGTTCACTTCCTCACAATTTCCCCCTTTTTGATGATAACAAATATGTAGAACCTGGCATATCAAAATAGGCATGAATGATATATGAGGAAAAACAGAACATAACTAGATGTAGGAAAATCATTAGTGAATTTGCATATTCCCCCTTAACAATAGATCGAGTTCCTTAATTCCCCCTTAATAGAACAACCAGTTCAGGATTCCTTTCAGCCTATTAGTTCCAGATTGCCAAGTTCATTCCTCCTTTGGACATCATCGAAAAGAGAATGTAGAGAGATAAATAAGCTAATGCTGAACTCTAGAGAAATGGCACCGTAATAAAAGTTGAAAGCAAGTCAGAACAAGTGCAAGGAACACAAAAATTGCATTAAATATAAAGATAACAGAGAGAACATAAGCAGCAGAGACGACAGAAAAAATAAAAAACACTCAGAGACACACAAAAAGGATCAATATGTGGAAATGGGATCCTAGGGAACTAAGGTTCCGTGTCAACTGAATTGGGAACAGAGCACTGTCCCAGACTACTGCTTGCCCTTAGCCTTGTCTTCTGCGAGCTTGCGATTGACTAACTTGGCCACTTCCTGCACAAGTGTTGCAGATGTCTTCCACAGTTCTATAATCATTTCATTTGTGAAGTTACTTCCTTTCTCTACGGCAGCAGCAACTTTGTCAAAACCTTCAACCCGAGCAGCCTCAATGTTTCCCAAACTGGTCAAGATAACATATGTGTCGGGAACCAGACGGGGATCGGACTGGCCAAGCTGGAACTCCTCCCTTTCTTGCTCAGTATCAGATTCCTCATCGACATGCGCCTTCTGCACCAGACGCTTCACAGTAGTCATGGTGAGTAGATGAGAGTACTGGGATTCCTTGACATCCAAAGGGTAAAGACCAAGGCGGCTTAAAATCTTCTTAATCAGATGTGGGTATGGGAGGGCATGGGTGGTGTGGCCCTTATAGAATTGCATATGAGCAAGGGTGATGCGGGGCAGGTCAATGGGCTCTCCCAGAATAAGTTTCTCCATAATTACAGCATCAGAAACCAACACTGTGTCCCTTTTCTCTTGACGGGGAATGATATTTTTGATGACAAAGGTGTGGAGGATTTTCCGGTCAAGGATGAGATACCTTGTCAGCAGGGAGCCCTTGGAAGGAGCGTTGCCACCAAATACGGTCTTAAGAATGGCCACCAAACACAGTCTTAAGAATGGCCACCAAACACGGTCTTAAGAATGGCCACCAAACACAGTCTTGGAGAGAAGATAGAGCTGATGAGAAATTTGAGAGTACGGCAGAGATCGTTGTGTAGAGAGCAAAGAGAATTTTGAGAGCGGTGCCGATTTAGGGTTTTCCCTGTTGCCTTATATAAGCGCTGAGCATATTCTATCCAAAAGAAACGGTTGTCAGATCTGTTCAAATAAAGGAACCCAAAATATATCTCTAACGGCCACAATATCTTCTGATGTCGAATAGAACTCATATCTCTCCCCTTATTAATTTCTTCAGAACAATCACATCAATCGGGCTTGAATTCCCCAGAAATCTCAGAGAGTAAACGACTAGAAGCGCAATAACTGCCCTTGGGAACCGAACGCTAACAGAGCTTGAATTTGAAATCTGACCGTTGAAGCATAGTTCCCAGTTCCTTTCCTCATTGAATGACACGGAACTGGAGAGATATGGGTACATTTTATATAGGGGACCAAGCAATCACTGAAGAAAAGTACGTACCCATATAAGTAAAAATTAGGAAGGTAATTTTGACACTACAAAGACAATTCCCATTGTGGACTAAAGGAGGGGTCATAAGGAATTGTACAATGTAGTCAGGCTTAGGACGGTTTATAGTCGATCATCATTTCGGCTTGTAATAGAGGATAGATGTGATCAAATTGACTATTATAAGGCCAACAAAGAGATGTAATCACGATCAAGTTATATCATAAAATTATGTGATCATGCAATAGTTAAGAACATGTAAAGGCAAACGGAACTACTAGTTTATGGATATCATTCCCAGAAGTAATCTAAAGGACTCATAAGGTTCTCGATTTAATGCTTTGGTGAATATATCTGCAATTTGATCTTCAGTTCTACAATGTTCTAGTAGTATGTTCCCTTTTTCCACATGATCACGCAAGAAGTGATGCCTAATGTCAATATGCTTAGTCCTAGTATGATGCACAGGGTTCTTGGAGATGTTGATTGCACCGGTATTTTCACATAGAATCTTTAGAGGGCCAAAAGACATATCAAAATCCGCGAGTTGTTGTTTGAGCCAAAGGAGTTGGGAACAACAAGCGGCAGCTGAGATGTACTCAACTTCTGTGGTTGATAGAGCCACTGAGTTTTGTTTCTTAGATCCCCAAGAGACCAAGCAAGGGCCAAGGAGCTGGGTCATTGCAGATGTGCTCTTTCGATCAACCAAGTATCCTGCATAGTCCGCATCTATGTATCCAAGAAGATTGAAGTGGCAATCCTTAGGGTACCAAAGACATGGATCATTAGTTCCCTTGAGATAGCGAAATATGCGCTTCACTTCAGATAAGTGAGATTCTCTTGGATCAGCTTGAAACCTGGCACAAAGACATACAACAAACACAATATCTGGCCTACTCACGGTTAGATACATCAAAGATCCAATCATGCCACGATAAAGCTTCTCTTCCACTTTCTGTCCAGTATGATCTGCGGTGAGGCGAGTTGCCGGGGAGATGGGTGTAGAGATGGCTTTGCTAGAATCCATTTTGAACTTCTTCAAGAGTTCCTTAAGATACTTCTGTTGATGGATTTGAATGCCATCGCCCTTCTAAGTGACTTGCAATCCCAAGAAGAAGGCCAATTCCCCAATCATACTCATTTCAAATTCGCTGCTCATGAGATTTTTGAACTTTTCTACAAGAGCCATGTTAGTGGAACCAAAAATAATATCATCAACATAGACTTCGACCACTAAAATTTCACCTTTTACTTCCAGAATGAAGAGGGTCTTGTCGATAACACCACGACAATAGCCATTAGCTATTAGGAACTGGGCAAGGCGATCATACCAAGCGCGAGGGGCTTGCTTTAAACCATAGAGAGCCTTGTCCAAGAAGTACACGTGGTCAGGGTGATCATCATCCTCAAATCCTGGAGGTTGCTTGACATAAACTTCCTCTTGAAGAATGCCATTGAGGAATGCAGTCTTCACGTCCATTTGGTACAACTTGAACCCTTTGTGAGAAGCATAGGCAATGAGCAATCGTATGGCTTCAAATCTTGCCACAGGGGCAAATGTCTCATTGTAGTCGATCCCTTCTTGTTGGTTGTAGCCTTGAGCAACCAAACGAGCTTTGTTTCGTGAGACAGCAACAGAATCATCCAGCTTGTTGCGAAACACCCACCGAGTTCCTATGATGTGTCTGTTCTGAGGACGAGGAACTAGTCGCCAGACTTTGTTCTTCTCGAACTGGTGAAGTTCTTCTTGCATTGCAATGATCCAATCAGCATCCTTCAACGCCTCCGTGATGTTCTTGGGTTCTATAAGAGACAGAAAAGCATTGAATGCACAATAGGACATATCCTCAAATCCATACCTGACAAGATGCTTGGTGGTTCGTTTATCTCTGTTGGGAACTAGAAGATCAGTTCCCGGAGCCTCCATATCTATGGGATCAGTAGCCGAAGAGGAGGTTGTGTTAGGGTTGATTTCTGGAGCAAGTTCAGTTTCCTGAGAGATAGCATCGACTTCATTCGACGGATTAGAGGGAACTGGAGCCGTAACAGCAGCGTCTTGATGAGTTGAGGGAACTGGAGAGCTGTCTATGGCAGTTGATTCTTTGGGCTCAACCGGAGTTGAGGGAAGAGGGGGGGGGGGAGGATGAGCTGGAGAGCGTAGGGTAGGAGTTACGCTTGGGAGGAGCATCATCATCAGACTCTTCGCTAGGTCGATGAAATGGATCCTCCGAGGGAACTGAGGGATCCTGCACAGATTTTGAAGGCAATTTTTCATTGAAAATAACATGAAGACCTTGTATGCTTTTCTACTGGAAGCATATCCGATGAAGATCCCTTCATCACTCCGTGGATCGAATTTCCCTAGATTGTCCTTCCCATTATTGTGAACAAAACATTTGTAGCCGAAGACTCGAAGATGAGCAATGTTGGGAACTCGGCCTCGAAGTAGCTCATAGGAGGTCTTCTCAAGCATGGGGCATAGCATAGCCCGATTTAAAATGTAGCACGCTGTATTAACCGCTTCTGCACAGAAGGATTGAGATAGACCGCTAGAGATGAGCATGGTGCGAGCCATATCTTCCAAGGTTCTGTTCTTTCTTTCAACAACTCCATTCTGTTGTGGAGTGTAAGGAGCCAAGAAATTATGATCAACTCCATGTTCCCTGCAAAAGGTTAGAAAATCTCCATTCTCGAACTCAGTTCCATGATCGGAACGAATGGCACGAAGAGAGACATTCAATGATTTTTCAAGCAAGGGAACTAGCTCACTAAACCTATCAAAGACTTCACTTTTAGATTTTATAAATAATGTCCAAGTGAATCTAGAGTAATCATCAACAAGTACCAGAATATACCTATTACCACCAATGCTTTGAACTCGCATAGGACCACAAAGATCCATGTGAATGAGTTCCAGAGGTTTAGAGGAACTCACCAGTGTTTTGGACTTGAAGGAACTACAAACCTGTTTCCCTTGAACATAGTCAGAGCAGATTTCTGACTTTTCAACATTTATTTTGGGAAGACCGCGAACAAGTTCCTTTTGATGCAACTTGTGAATAAGCTTGATGCTTGCATGACCAAGTCGTTGATGCCAGAGGTTTGTTTGGTCGTCAATGGTTGATAGACACAACTTTTCTTTGGGAACGAAATTCGGATCAATGATGTAGACGTTGTTGAACCTTTTGCACTTTAGGATTACAGTTCCCTTTCTATCTTCCACGAAGCATTCTTTAGAGGTAAAGCGAACTCCATTTCCCCCTTGATCACACAGCTGTGACACACTAATTAGAGCAAAACCTAAATTTTCAACAAGGTTAACGTTACTTACCTTGATGTGATCAGTGAGATTCACACTGCCAGTTCCACAGATTGTCCCCTTTCTCTTATCTCCGAAGGAAATTGTACCTCCTCAGTGTTGTTGAAGTGACGACATTTTTCTTCTATTTCCGGTCATATGGCACGAGTAACCACTGTCTATGTACTATTTGTCTTGTTGTCGCACTTCGTCCTGCACAAGGGAACTCAAACTTTTTGAACCCAACTAAGCTTAACTTTTCTGGGAGAATGAGATTGGTATAATGTCTGTGGGTTAGAAACAGGAGTAAAATAATAAGGATCATTCAAATCATTTATGGTATGCATCATTTTCTTATTATTTATTTTCTGGTTCCTTTTCCTAGCATTTTCCTCCATTTGTGTTTTCTTGTGAATGCACTCATGAATGTAATGACCATTTTTACCACAATGCCAGCAAACACGATTGTAGACAACATGACCATACTTACCATGACCAGGTCAGAATGGTCTTTCTTGCTTTCTCTGCTCAAAGTTAACTTTCTTACCTTTAGTTCCTTGAGCTTGGTCAATATACATTTTGTGAGCATTCTGACCATCGAACCAAGTCTGATTCTCTTTAGGTTTTTGTTCAAGCACTTTTACCTTTTCTTCTAGGAACTGGTTTTTATCACGAGACTTTTGAAGAGTGCAATTGAGGGATTCATTTTTCTCGACCAGTTCCCTTCTTAATTTTTCGTTCTCAGCAGAGCATGTTTCCTCAGAATCGTTGTTACCAGAGTAACCAAGACCATATCGTTTCTTAACAAAAATATTTTGATTCACAATTTTCTCATTTATAGAGTGAGTGAGATGATCAAGTTTGTTCATTATTTCAGCAAGCATAGAAGAAGTGTTCTTTTCAGATTCTGTGAGAGGAACAATAGGGTTGTCAGCATGCATGGGTTCTTTTTTAACAGTGATGCAAGAATCACACTTCCTAGAAGAATTAGCAAGTAATTTCTTAGTTTCATCAAGTTTCTTACTCCAGACCGAGTTTTCAGCGGATAGGCATGATATTTCATCTTTATATTCTTCTAGTTTCTCTTGAAGGGAACTAGTTTCATTTCCAAGTTTCTTAATGATCTTGATCAAATGTTTTTTATCACATTCAAGAAGAGATTTAGTAAAGTCAGAAGAAGATACCTCGGAGTCATCTGATACAGTTGAATCTTCCTTAGCCATCAGACATCTTCCTCCAGAAGTTCCATTTGTATCCAGTTCCCCTTCAGAGTCTTCTGAGTCATCTCCAAAGGTAGCAAAGAGGGATTTCTTCTGTATAGGCTTGTCATCTTCATTTGAGTTCTTGGGACAGTTCCTAGCAAGATGTCCTCTTTCCTTGCATTGATAGCAAGCGTATTCAGAAAGGTCTCTCTTTTGGAAGTTTTTCTTGAACTTTCCTTTGATGAAGTGCTTCTTGATGTGCTTAGTAACTAAGGTTGTCATCTCATCCTCTTCTTCTTCAAGATCTGAGTTTTCTTCCTCCATCTCCAACCTTAAGAAGTCCTTTGAGATTTTTAAGGCGATTCCCTTCTCCATCTTCTTAGTGGAGCTTGCCTTGAGTGCCTCTCTTTCTTCAACTTCAAGTTTCCCTATGATTTGAGTTAAGGGAAGAGCTTGAATACCAGGAGTAGTCTTTAGCACTCTTTTGATGAGGTTGAATTTGGAGTTGAGTCCATTAATGATGACAAGGGATTTGGACCATTCATCAAGCGTCACGTCAGCATTATTGAGTTTGGTGACGAGTCTTGTGAAACGTGAGTGGTATTGAGAGATGTTCTCAGTTTCCAGCATCTCGAAAGTGTGGTATTCTCCTTCTAGAGCAAACTTTCTGCTTTGCTTCAATTCCTCACTTCCTTCATGCATCTCCTTTAAGGCAGTCCAGATACCCTTAGCAGTTGTGATTCCTATCACCTTGTCCATGTCCTCCCTTGTTAACCCATTAAGAATGAGTTGACGAGCTTTAGCATTCTTCTCTTTGATCGTATAGTACTCCGGTTTCCAGTCAGTTTCAGTCAAATTCTCAGGGATAACTCCATCACCATTTTCAATCATGCGCCAGCACTGATAGTCCATGGTTTGGATGTAGTTGGTCATGCATTTCTCCCACCATTCTTCTTCTTCTTTCTTTCGGATGTGGGGCTTGTTGATGGAGATTCCCAAACTGAATTCGCTTGAACTAGTCATCTTGAAATCTATAAACTAACACAAATCTAGAGCGCCTGCTCTGATACCAATTGTAGGATCGTACGTGTTAGCAATCAAAGGGAACTGGGAGTCCAGTTCCTTAGCAGCGGAATAAGTAAACAATAACATAATCAACACAAGTTCCTTAGAGTGGGAACCTTTGATAACCAACTAGTAATCCAGGATAAAACCCACTACCTCTCTTGCAAGAGGATTTCAAAGTCTACTTCTTGTATTAATGCTTCGATTACAATCAATTAGGATAGAACACACAGATTAAGTCTTAGACACACTAAGGACTTTCTACCTAATTCGACCAAATCAAGCAAGCAACAAGACAATCGACTTATAGTTCTTCTTCAAAGAACTTGGCTCGATTTCTTCTCTGTAAGCAGTATGCGTGAATGCATAAGTGAGAGAGTGTTTTGACTACTCTATTTATGTAACATAGTTGATGAAAGAGGCGAATCTTCAACATCCAGATTACACAAATAAAATAATCAAAAAGTAATCGGAAAGATAATATTTGTTACCAAATATAATCTTTCACGATTTTATAACTTTTGTTTCCATAAAATATATACTTTTGACTTATAAATGATATGGAAACGGGATAAGATCTTTCGGTTCTCTCTCCAACTGAAGATCTACCCTAATCAGATCGCCGCCGCCCTTCATCTCTTGTTCCAAGTATTTCCAGCATCAGCGAGCTTCAGTTCCTTACGCCATTTCCCATATTTGGCGTCTTCGTCTCTGTCTTGTACTTTCCAAATCCAGAGTTCCCTGTTTATCAACACTTATGGAAATATTAATAGCAAAGATGTTTGTCATTATCAAAACTAGGAAAACGGAAGAAGGGAACTAGGTAGGGAATTGGAGTTCCCAAAAGTTTACTTCCTAACAAGTTCCTTCAGCAACAGGGTTTTCCTCGGAAGACTCCACCGAGTCAGGACTTGGGCTCTATTCCCCTTGAGGAACCTGAGAAGATTCAGATGATTGAGCACCTTCATCTGTCCCAACGGAGTTGGCGGAGTTGGGGGTTCTTGGTGTTGATGGGTCATCAGGAGTTTCTTGATTTTGCGGGACCCCATCTTCGACACCGTTTTCCACAAGCTGAAAGCAATCATCTTCAGACGGGCCAGTGTTTGAGGGAACACTAGCTGATTGTTCCTGTACATTGTTACCAGCCATAACAGATTCATCAAAAACCACATGAACGCTTTCTTCTACCTTTCGAGTTCTCTTGTTGAATACTTTGTAGGCTTTGTTGTGAAGAGAATATCCTACAAAGGTCCCTTCATCACTTCTGGGATCAAACTTCCCAAGAGAATCCTTCCCATTGTTCTGGACAAAACACTTGCAGCCAAACGCGCGCAGATGAGACACGTTGGGCTTTCTTCCCCTTAGAAGTTCATAGGCAGTCTTGTTCAAGAGAGGACGAATGGTTGCCCTGTTCAGAACATAGCATGCAAAGTTCAAGGCTTCGGCCCAGAAGCTCATAGGAAGACCACTTGCAATAAGGAGGGTGTGCGTCATGTCTTCTTGGGTTCTGTTCTTCCTTTCCATAACACCGTTTTGCTATGGTGTCCTTGGAGCTGAGAAATTATGATTAATGCCTTTGTTCATGCAGAGGGATAAAAACTGAGAGTTCTCAAACTCTGTCCCATGATCAGTGCGGATGGACCCCAGAGACTGTCCTATGCTTCTTTCGACCGACTTGAGCCAAGCTTCAAATTCAGCGAACACCTCGTCTTTTGATGACAGAAAGAGAGTCCATGTGTACCTGGAATAGTCATCAACAATAACAAAGACATAGGCATTTCCCCCACGGCTCCTTGTGCGCATTGGCCCACAAAGATCCATATGGATTAGTTCCAGAGGACGAGTAGTACTTATGTCCTTCTTTGATTTGAAGGAAGACCTAACTTGCTTACCTTTGGTGCAGGCATCACAAACTTCATTTCTCGTTGCTTCGATCTTAGGAAGACCGTTCACCAGTTCTTGTCTATGAAGTTTGGAAAGGAGTTGAAGGCTTGCATATCCGAACCATTTATGCCATAAATCTGTTGTCCCAGCAATGGACGATAGACATAGTTCCTTCTCAGGGATAAAAGCAAGGTCAACTTTGTAGACGTTGTTGTCGCAGATTCCTCTGAGTAGATATTTCCCTGTACTTATACACTCAATATAACAATCATCAGTAGTAAAGACTACCCTATTTTTCTTGTTTTGACATAGTTGAGCCACACTAAAAAGATCAAACCTGAGATTATTCACAAGTGTTACATTATTCATAGTAATATGGTTAGAAAGCCTTACCTTACCGATACTACAAACTTCTCCCTTACTCTTGTTTCCAAAGGTTATTGAACCTCCGGAGGCTTGTTGAAGTGAGGAGAACCATCCTTTGTTCCCTGTCATGTGACTTGAGCAAGCACTGTCGAAATACCAGGAACCTTTCCTTGCTTCAGCCTCAGATTCCTGAAGAACGCCTTTTGATTCATTTGGGTCTTCTCTGCCCATCAAACAAACATCCCTTGAATGAGAAGATTCTTCATCATCTGCATCAGAACCACCCCTAGTTGCGACCATTACTTGTTCCCCTTCACGAACCGGAGGAAGACCTGCCTTCTTCTTGAAGCAATTTTTGGCAAAATGTCCTTTGTTTTGACAGTGGTAACAAACGACATCCTTCGTGTCTTTGTTTCCTTCGGAGGAACGCGGGATGCCCTTGTTTCGAGACCATATCTTCTTCATTGCTCTAGTGATGAGAGCCATATCTTCATCTGCAATAGTATTGCTTGACGACATCTTTCCTGCAAAATCTTTAACGAAAATAATCTAGAGCACCAGGCTCTAATACCAATTGTTGGATCGTTAGAGTTATGTCTGAGGGAACAAATGCTTTATTCCCACAGAAGGTGCAGCGGAATAATATAGCAAGAAAGATGAAGTAACGAACTCACGATTTATAGTGAAAACCCCAATCAGTCAAATAACTAATCAAGGAAAAACCACTACCTTCAAGCTTCTCGCTTGAGAGGATTTTAAAGCGTCTACTTGTCTTATTGATTTCTTGTTCGATTACACTTGTAGCCTGGACTCCAAACCCTAGACTTCCCACCTACATTTAAAACTCTCTTCTACAACGGTGAATACGAACTCAACCCTCTAAGACTCATAAACACTTCACTCTCTTTTTCTTCTTAGTTTAATGCTCCGAGTTCGTACATAGAATTGAATCTCACAATCCTATAAATAAACCTCGACTAACACAATTGTAACAAGATAACATATCTTTCTAAGCTTGGTAACAAGAAGATATTGGATGATTTGAAGAATATTATCTTAACAGCCGATATTATCTAAGGAAGGAATTCCTAAGATAACATAATCAGATTAAGATAAAATTCTTCTCTCTCCAAATATATTATCTTAGGAAAGATTTCCTAAGATAACATAATCGGATTCTCTCTCCAAATCTTCCCATCGGCGAGATCCTTCCAGCCGAAATCCTTCTTCCTTGACCGCGTGATCTTCCAAGATAATTTCCATAATCTTCACACTGAATATCTTCCTTCCATTCGCAGCTTGATTCTCATTCGTCATTGATGTTCCTTGAGAGGTAACAAAGCATGTGGAGAAAGCTTTGTTCCCTCTTGTAGGATCGTACGTATTAGCAATCAAAGGGAACTGGGAGTCCAGTTCCTTAGCAGCGGAATAAGTAAACACGAACAGAATCAAGACAAGTTCCTTAGAGTGGAAACCTTTGATAACCAACTAGTTATCCAGGATAAAACCCACTACCTCTCTTGCAAGAGGATTTCAAAGTCTACTTCTTGTATTAATGCTTCGATTACAATCAACTAGAATAGAACACACAGATTAAGTCTTAGACACACTAAAGACTCTCTATCTAGTTCGACCTAACCAAGGAAACAACAAGCAAGCAACTTACTCATTTCTTCTTCAAAGAACTTAGCACGTTTTCTTCTCAGCACTCTGTATTCTTCAATGCGTGAATGCGTAGAAAAGAGAGAGGTTTTAACTACTTTATTTATATGATTTAATTGATGGAAGAAACAAATCTCCAACAACCAGATCACAAAAATAAAATAATCAAAAAGTAATCGTTAAAGATAATACTTGTTACCAAATATAATCTTTACCGATTTTACCAGTTTTGTTTCCATAAATATATACTTTAAGCTCCTAAAATATATGGAAATAGGATAAGATCTTCAAGTTCTCTCTCCAACTAAAGATCTACCCTAATCAGCTCGCCGCCGCTCTTCACATATTGTTCCAAGTGTTTCCAGCGTCAGCAAGCTTCAGTTCCTTACGCCAGTTCCCAAGACTAGCGTCTTCGTCTCTGTCTTGTGCTTTCCGAATCCAGAGTTCCCTGTTTATCACACTTATGGAAGTATTAATAGCAAAGATGTTTGTCATTATCAAAACTAGGAAAACTGAGGAAGGGAACTAGGTAGGAAACTGGAGTTCCCAAAAGTTCACTTCCTAACAATTTCCCCCTTTTTGATGATGAAAAACATGTAGAACTGGCATATCGTAATAGGCATGAATGATATATGAGGAAAAACAAGACATAGCTAGATGTAGGATAATCATTAGTGAATTGCATATTCCCCCTTAACAACAGATCTAGTTCCTTAATTCCCCCTTAGGATAACAACTGGTTCAGAGTTCCTTTTAGCCTATTAGTTCCAGATTGCCAAGTTCATTCCCCCTTTGGACATCATCGAAAAGAGTCAGTTACATGAATAACAAAGAGAACTTAGAGAGATAAATAAACTAATGCTGAACTCCAGAGAAATGGCACCGTAATAAAGATTAAAAGCAAATCATAACCAATGCAAGGAACACAAACAAGTTCATTAAATATAACAAGAACAGAGAATACATATGCATCATAATGATAAAATAAAATACTCAGAGACACACAAAAGAGGATCATAATATGGAAGTGAGATCCTAAGGGAACTAAGGTTCCGTGTCATCTGAGTAGGGAACTGAACACTGGCCCTCACTGCTTCTTGCTCCTGGCCCTGTCTTCTGCGATCTTGCTGTCGACTAACTTTTCAATTTCTTTCACAAGAGTGGCATACGTCTTCCACAACTCCACCACCATCTCATTGGTGAAGTTGCTACCATTTTCCACACCGGTAGCCACTTTGTCAAAGTCGTTAACCAACGCAGCCTCAATGTTCTCCAAATTGTGGAGTATGACATGAGTGTCAGGAACTAGGCGGGGATCGGACTGGCCATGCATCATCTCTTGTTGCTCTTTCTCAGCATCAGACTCCTCATCAACATGTGCCTTCTGCGCCGAAAACAACTCGGGAAAGCGTTTAAGCATATCCTCCTCAGTCTCTCAAGTTTCCCAGGTAACTTCTTCGGTTCCTGACTTGGACCACAGAATCCGTATGACGGGGCTAAAAGTGCGCAATGCAAGTATCGTTGATTAGCCTTATCAAAGTAAAAAGTCCTAACAAACCTACTAAACAGATGTATAGTAAGCAAGCAAGGGTCGAACCCACAGGGAAGATCTGATACAGTATGAAATTGTGAATGACAAGTAACAAGCAAGGGCGGTTTAGTTATCACGAGAAAGCAAAGCAAGCAAAGCAAACAAGTTTGGTTGAGTTGAGAAAATATAATGGGGAAAGTAGTCCTACTAGAGCGAGATCCACAATACAGAGATATAATTTGATCACAGAAATCTATTTAATCCAAATTCTTTTACTATCCTTATAGTTGTTCCCACCCTAATCTTAAGTACTATCGATTCTCACAGTTGTCGATAGACTTATCACTATGCCAATGGTAAAATACCACCGATTCTCACAGTTTTCGGTATACTTTACCACCAACAAAGCAATAGCAATACACACAAGGATATAGGATACATGCAAATAGAAAGACGTATTAATACTCGCATGCAACTGATTCTCACTCACAATTGTATGCTCGGAACCCCTATACGCACAACTGTGTTTGCTACTAGATATGCACTCGGAACCCCTATATGCAATCCTAGCAATTGATAAAAAGTATTCAACCTAGTTGATTAGGCTAAGAAGAACAACAAGAAATCAATATTCAATATAACCAAGAGAATCAAACCAACACTTATAAGGATAAGAACAAGGAATAGAAATCTCACAAACACATCAATTGTATTGCTTCAATCGTCTAGTAGAACAAAGGGAAGTTAGTTCTTCATTCAAACGAGAATGAAAACCTAATAGAAAAGTAACATGCGTAATGTAAAAGTGTCTGCCTCTGGGGCGTGACTGGCCACTCAAGACCTAGAAAGAGGTCTTAAATAGGTTTAGGAAATAAGTTAACCTAATGGAAATAACAAAGGAAATAAAATAATAGAAATAAGAAAGTCCGAAATGCAATAAAGGAAATAAAATCTTATGTTGGCCGCGAGGCATGACGTGCCCACCGCGGGGCGTCAGTCTTCTAGTTGCCTTCTCTAAGATCCACCACCGGGTCGCGGTGGCTTCTGGCGCGGGGCGTCAAGTTACACCGCGGGGCGGTGAGTTCCACCGCGGGGCGGCGGTGCCTTTTTCAGCTTCTGCGACACTTTAGTAGAAACACCATAACTTTTGATTCCCAACTCGGATTGCGCTCATATTTTGAGGACTTGCAGTAGACTTCAAGATCTAACTCCTCGAATTGGAATCACTTCATTTGAGCATCTAAAAAGAGAGAACGAACCATTTGAATTCAGCACATTGTTCTTCTACTCTTCAATACACTTCAAACGTCTATAAATCCCATGATTTCTTCACTTCTCTCCACAACTTCTGGATTACAGACTTAGCCACAAATCTCATCCTAAACTCTTCTAAATAATGCTAATAATTTATAGTTAAGGTGCATGAAATGACACCTATCAAATGCCCTCATACTTAGACCTTTACTCGTCTCGAGTAAGCTAATGATAAACCTACTCTCTCAATCGAACACCAAGGTCTCAGGAAGTACAAGAAAATATGACACCAGCAACTACAACATCTCAACAATCAGCTCCAGACAATCAAGCTAAAAGGGAAGCAGAGTACTTCCCCCAAGCTTATCCGAAACACCACAGAGTGAATCAAATCTAATCCTAATCTCCCATCTATCTTCTTATCTCTCCAGAGTGACCTACCCGAATCCTCCTTATAACTCCTCTTCTTGTGACGCCTCGCCAAGAATAATGAGAAATCCTAAAATCACTCTTCTTATTTTCGCTCATTTTGCCAAGGCGCCCTTTCGGGTTTTCACCAAGCCACTCATTTCATTTTTCAATAGATGTACTCACATAAGCTCACGTCACTCTTGACCACATATTACCCCAGCCTAATGCTGGTCCAAGCCACCTACTTATTGCCTAGGCCGCCCTTTCGGGTTTTCGACCTATCCCAGGATTTCTAATGTATGCCTTTTTTCAATTTTTGGCTTTTTTCATTTTTTTATTTTTCTCCTCAACAACGTAGCAAGTATAAAACTCTCCCCCATGCTTAAACATTGCATTGTCCTCAATTTAATGAAAGACAAAAGAATAAAGCGCAGGGAAAAGCAAAAAAATAACTCACAAACGTCGCCAAGCTGCTTGGACACTGTAGGTGTCGCTGGCGGTCTTCTCAATAAATGCCCAGGTCTCTGGTGTTGGACGGGTGTCTTCATCAACTCTATAATCTTCTCCTACCGTGCAATCAAAAGGGAACCACTTTGGTGAGTAGTGATAAAACAATGATAGTAGGGTTGCACGGCCTTCTAGGAACACATGGTGGAGCCCAAATGTAATCATGGTGTGGACTCTAGTGTTCCTCCTCCTCAGCGGTCAATTGTAGGGCCATCATCGTTGTCAAATAAAAATGTGGGGTGAATGTCTCGTCCTTGACAACATGATGTGCACCATCTCCATAGGGAACTCTGGACAGTTGGCATTCGGTACCTCTTTTTTTTTCCCCGTTTAAGGTTTTTTCGGGGAGTGACTTAGTGTAGGGAAAAAGAAGACTTACAATGGTGTGGGAAACACCTTCTTCAATTCGCATAGGGTCTCCTCCCTGCAGGTTAGTCGGAAACAAAGAAAAACAAAAACAAAGCAAAAACATACTAAAGAAAAAATGTAAAAACAAAGAAAGAAAAACATACCTCGGGTTGCCTCCCGGATAGCGCCTTAGTTATTGTCATGGCTTGACATCCTGCTCATTCTCAACTTGGGTTGCTCACACCAACTGAACTCCTATGACCAATATCAGGGGGATGTCTCTTTGTATACTCCATGTCGATCCGTTCCCCCATGCTTGTGCAATTGCTGATGGTTGGACCACTCGTCGTATCCATGAATGCACTTGCTATCTTTAAAAACTGTCTACCCAGCATCTCAGGGGCTGCATGTATGTCCTGCCCCGTATCCAACGTATAAAAATCAGCCACTGGCATCAAGGCCTCCTTCTTGTGCTTCCCCTTTGGTTTCTTTTTGATCTTACCCAGCGCCCTTAAAAGTTCTGTGTAGCACAAGGCGCTGTTTGCCAAATGGGCCAAAGGGATGGTTGTCTTGCAGCTACTGGAGGTGTCGAAGAGATCCTTGTCGTCAATTATCATCCTCTCCTTTAGTGCCTCCGGAAAGGGGACAGGGAGCTTTTCAGAACCAAGAGGAGAAAAAATTGGACGAACAAAGGGGTCCGCTTCTTCGTCATGATCAATATCCAGATCTGGGCATTCACCGCGGGGCGGTAGTCTCACCGCGGGGCGGTGCTCTTGGCCGCGGGGCGGCAGTGTTGACTCAGGACAATTGGGAGTTATCGCCGGGTCGCGGTCACAAGCACCGCGGGGCGGTAGGATTCACCCATCTTCAAATTCAGCTTTGTCGTCCTTTTCAGCAGTAGGAGCGACTTGCAATTGCTTGCCACTTCGGAGGGTCACAGCATTTACACTTTCTTGTGCGGCCCTTTTGTCCAACCTAGTGACCACATCTGTTAATTGACCCACTGTCTCCTTCATGCTCTTGATGCTTTCCTCAGTTGTTTGCACATGAGTTATGAGGTGCATTGTTAAGGCATTGATCAAGTCTTCAGTTGAAGGGGAGCTACTAGCTTGGGGAGCTACTAGCTTGGGGAACAACTGGTAGCTCATCAAAGTGAGGTCGTGGTGTTGGTTGTTGTAGCTGCTGTTGATCATATCGAGGTCTAATAGGTCTATAACCTCCAGCAGCGTATACTTCAGCAGTAGTGGCATCTTGAAGTTGGGGACAAGCATTGGTGTTGTGAAACGGATCAACGCAAATTCCACAAGCATTGTGATGTTGAGGTGCTTCTTGTCTACCCCCCTTCACAATTATGTCTTTCAATGAAGCAATTTCTTGCAATAAGTGTGCATCATTGGAGTTGACAACATTAACTCCTCTGATTTTTGGGGCTTCATCGAAATCCCTTGTGCTCTCAGCCATATCATGAAGTCTAATCATGGCTGCATCAGGGGTCATATTCAAGATACTACCACCACAAGTAGCATCTATGATTCTTCTTTCATCATCCAGCAGCCCATTGTAAACATAGAGTACTAGAGCTTTCTTGTCAAAACCATAGAACGGGCAACTAGAACAAAGTCGTTTGAACCGCTCACAATAGTCATAAAGGATCTCCTCCTCTCCTTGTTCAATACTGGCAATTGCCCTTTTTAAGGCATTCGCCATCTTGGTTGGGAAATATTGTGCGAGGAATGCCTTTTGTAGCTTAGCCCATGAATCTATGCTTCCACCAGGCAGATGATAGTGCCAGTCTTCAGCATCGTCCTTAAGAGTGAACCCGAAGGCTCTCATTTTAATTTGATCTTCAGTGACGTTAGCTGGTTTAATGCTCATGATAACGTTGTGGAATTTACCCAAGTGTAGGATGGGGTCCTCTCCACATCGTCCATAGTATCTCGGGAGCAACCGTAGCACTCCTGTTCTGAGCTCAAATGTCATACCATCCGCAAGGGGTGGAATGATTACAGCCAATGGCTGCTGTATCAGATCTGGCGCAGTCAGCTGTCGGAGTGTCTGTGCCATTCGTACCTGTTTCTGTATCAACTTCAACAAGTAGTGAATCAGTAGCAAAGGTGCGGACCGTAAGATAGATCCACACCGCAGTCAATCACAAAAACACACAACAAAACAGAAAACTTCCCCGGCAACGGCGCCAAATTTGACGGGGCTAAAAGTGCGCAATGCAAGTATCGTTGATTAGCCTTATCAAAGTAAAAAGTCCTAACAGACCTACTAAACAGATGTATAGTAAGCAAGCAAGGGTCGAACCCACAGGGAAGATCTGATGTAGTATGCAATTGTGAATGACAAGTAACAAGCAAGGGGGGTTTAGTTATCACGAGAAAGCAAAGCAAGCAAAGCAAACAAGTTTGGTTGAGTTGAGAAAATATAATGGGGAAAGTAGTCCTACTAGAGCGAGATCCACAATACAGAGATATAATTTCATCACATAAATCTATTTAATCCAAATTCTTTTACTATCCTTAAAGTTTTTCCCACCCTGATCTTAAGTACTATCGATTCTCACAATTGTCGATAGACTTATCACTATGCCAATGGTAAAATACCACCGATTCTCACAGTTGTCGGTATACTTTACCACCAACAAAGCAATAGCAATACACACAAGGATATAGGATACATGCAAATAGAAAGACGTATTAATACTCGCATGCAACTGATTCTCACTCACAATTGTACGCTCGGAACCCCTATACACACAATTGTGTTTGCTACTAGATATGCACTCGGAACCCCTATATGCAATCCTAGCAATTGATAAAAAGTATTCAACCTAGTTGATCAAGCTAAGAAGAACAACAAGAAATCAATATTCAATATAACCAAGAGAATCAAACCAACACTTATAAGGATAAGAACAAGGAATAGAAATCTCACAAACACATCAACTGTATTGCTTCAATCATCTAGTAGAACAAAGGGAAGTTAGTTCTTCATTCAAACGAGAATGAAAACCTAATAGAAAAGTAACCTGCGTAATGTAAAAGTGTCTGCCTCTGGGGCGTGACTGACCACTCAAGACCTAGAAAGAGGTCTTAAATAGGTTTAGGAAATAAGTTAACCTAATGGAAATAACAAAGGAAATAAAATAATAGAAATAAGAAAGTCCGAAATGCAATAAAGGAAATAAAATCTTCTGCTGGCCGCGAGGCGTGACGTGCCCACCGCGGGGCGTCAGTCTTCTAGTTGCCTTCTCTGAGATCCACCGCCGGGTCGCGGTGGCTTCTGGCGCGGGGCGTCAAGTTCCACCGCGGTACGGTGAGTTCCACCGCGGGGCGGCGGTGCCTTTTTCAGCTTCTGCGACACGTTAGTAGAAACACCATAACTTTTGATTCCCAACTCGGATTGCGCTCATATTTTGAGGACTTGCAGTAGACTTCAAGATCTAACTCCTAGAATTGGAATCACTTCATTTGGACATCTGAAAAGAGAGAACGAACCATTTGAATTCAGCACATTGTTCTTCTACTCTTCAATACACTTCAAACCTCTATAAATCTCATGATTTCTTCACTTCTCTCCACAACTTCTGGATTACAGACTTAGCCACAAATCTCATCCTAAACTCCTCTAAATAATGCTAATAATTGCTGGTTAAGGTGCATGAAATGACACCTATCACCGTACCAACAGTACTATCTTGTTGCGCAAGTGCTTCCCACGGCGCTCGAGAATACGCATAGGTATCACTTCATAAGTACCATTTGCTTGAATCTCAATGTCTTTATAGCTCAGCACATGAGACTCATAAGGCACGTATTTCCTCAACAAGGATACGTGGAACACATTATGCACTAGATGTGCCGATGGCGGTAATGCCAAACGGTATGCTAGAGATCCCACTCTGTCAAGAATTTCAAATGGTCCCACGTAGCGAGGGTTGAGCTTCCCACGCTTACTAAATCTGAACACGCCTTTAGATGGCGAGACTTTGACAAAGACCTTGTCACCAACCTTAAATTCAACATTTCTACGCTTCGGATCAGCGTAAGATTTTTGTCGACTTTGAGCTGTCAACATCCTTTGTCTTATTAAGGCAATATCCGAAGCGGTTCTCTCGACCAATTCTGGTCCGAGAAGAATCTTGTCGGCATTCTCATCCCAACAAATCGGAGATCTGCATCTGCGACCATACAAAGCTTCGAATGGAGTCATCTTGATAGTAGCATGCCAGCTATTGTTATATGTGAACTCGATTAGACTCGGGTTGTCCTCCCAGCTAGTCGGACGATCGAGTACACATGCTCTCAACATATCCTCCAAAGTTTGGATAGTCCTCTCAGACTGTCCATCCGTTTGAGGATGAAACGCAGTGCTGAATCTCAATTCAGTTCCCATGGCCTTGTGGAGTTCCTTCCAGAACCTTGACATGAATTGGCCATCACGATCCGATACAATGGTCTTTGGAGTACCATGCAAATGGATAACCTCGTGTAAAAACACTTCTGCTAACCTCTGGGTTCCCCACGTCGACTTGATATCCACGAAGTGAGCACTCTTCGTGAGCATGTCAATGATAACCCAAATAGCATATTTCTGACTCTTAGCCTTGGGTAATCCTGTGACGAAATCCATTGCGATATCTTCCCATTTCCATTCTGGAACTGGAAGAGGTAGCAATTCACCGCCTGGTCTGCGGTGCTCTATCTTGACCCTATGACAAGTCAATATGCGCTTCACTTCAAATAATGAGACTCCCTTGGATCAGCTTGAAACCTGGCACATAGACAAACAGCAAACACAATATCTGGCCTACTAGCGGTTAGATACATCAAAGAACCTATCATACCACGATAGAGCTTCTCCTCCACTCTTTGTCCTGTATGATCAGCGATGAGACGAGTGGCAGGGGAGATGGGAGTAGAGATTGATTTACTGGAATCCATTTTGAACTTCTTCAAGAGTTCCTTAAGATATTTCTGTTGATGGATTTGGATCCCATCGGCCTTCTGAGTAACTTGTAATCCCAGGAAGAATGTAAGTTCCCCAATCATGCTCATTTCCAACTCGCTGCTCATTAGATTTTTGAACTTTTCTACAAGAGCCAAGTTAGTGGAACCAAAAATAATATCAACTACATATACTTGGACCACTAGAATGTCACCTTTCACATCCAGGATGAAAAGAGTCTTGTCGATCACACCACGGCAATAGACATTAGCTATTAGGAACTGGGCAAGGTGATCATACCAAGCACGAGGATCGTGCTTTAAGCCATAGAGTGCCTTGTCCAAGAAATACACGTGGTCAGGGTGATCATCATTCTCAAAACCTAGAGGTTGTTTGACATACACTTCTTCTTGAAGAATGCCATTGAGAAATGCAGTCTTGACGTCCATTTGAAACAGCTTGAATCCTTTGTGAGACGCATAGGCAATGAGCAATCGAATAGCTTCCAATCTTGCCACAGGGGAAAATGTCTCATCATAATCAATCCCTTCTTGTTGATTATAGCCTTGAGCAACCAATCGGGCTTTGTTTCTTGATACTGCACCAGAATCATCCAGCTTGTTGCGAAAGACCCACCGAGTTCCTATGATGTGTCTGTTCTGAGGACGAGGAACTAGTCGCCAGACCTTGTTCCTCTCGAATTGGTGAAGTTCTTCTTGCATGGCAATGATTCAATCACCATCCTTCAGTGCCTCCGTGATGTTCTTGGGTTCTATAAGAGACAGAAAGACATTGAATGCACAATAGGACTTATCTTCAAAACCATACTTGACTGGATGTTTGGTGGTTCGTTTGTCTCTGTTGGGAACTAGAAGATCAGTTCCCGGAGCCTCCTCGTCTGTGGGATCAGTAGCCGAAGAAGAGGCAATGTTTGGATCGACTACTGGATCAAGTTCCGTTCCCTGAGAGGTGGTGTTAACTTCATTCGACGGATTGGAGGGAACTGGAGCAAGAGCAACCTGAGGAGTGGGGGGAGCTGGGGAGCTATCTGTGGAAGTTGATTCCTTGGGATCAAGAGGAGTGGAGGGAATTGTGGGTGAGCCGTAGAGGTTGGGATAGGAGTGACACTTGGGTGGAGCTTCATCATCAGAGTCTTCACTTGGTCGTTGAAATGGATCCACTGAGGGATCATGCACAGACTTTGAGGGCAATTTTTCATTGAAAACAACGTGAATACTTTCCTCTACCTTTTTAGTCCGTTTGTTGAAGACCTTGTATGCTTTGCTACTGGAAGCATATCCGGTGAAAATCCCTTCATCACTTCGTGGATCAAACTTCCCTAGACTGTCCTTCCCATTATTGTGAACAAAGCATTTGCAGCCGAAAATTCATAGATGAGCGATGTTGGGAACTCATCCTCGAAGTAGCTCTTAAGAAGTCTTCTCAATCATGGGGCATAGCATAGCCCGATTTAAGATGTAGCATGCTGCATTAACCGCTTCTGCCCAGAAGGATTGAGATAGCCCACTTGATATAAGCATGGTGCGAGCCATATCTTCCAAAGTTCTGTTCTTCCTTTCAACAACTCCATTCTGTTGTGGGGTGTAGGGAGCTGAGAAATTGTGATCAACTTCATGTTCCCTGCAAAAGGTTAGAAAATCTCCATTTTCGAACTCAGTTCCATGATCGGAATGAATGGCTCGAAGAGATACATTCAATGATTTCTCAAGCAAGGGAACTAGCTCACTAAACCTATCAAAAACTTCACTTTTAGATTTAATAAATAATGTCCAAGTGAATCTGGAGTAATCATCAACAAGTACCAGAATATACATGTTACCACCAATGCTTTGAACTTGCATAGGACCACAAAGATCCATGTGAATGAGTTCCAGAGGTTTAGCAGAGCTTACCAGTGTTTTGGACTTGAAGGAACTACGGACCTGTTTCCCTTCAACACAGTCAGAACAGATCTCTAACTTCTCAGCGTTTATTTTGGGAAGACCACGAACAAGTTCCTTTTGGTGCAGCTTATGAATTAGCTTGATACTTGCATGACCAAGTCATTGATGCCAGAGGTTTGTTTGGTCGTCAATGGAAGAGAGACACAACTTTTCTTTGGGAACAAATTTTGGATCAATGATGTAGACGTTGTTGAACCTTTTGCCTTTTAGGATTACAGTTCCCTGTCTATCTTCCACGAAACATTCTTTTGAGGTAAATCGAACCTCATTTCCTCCTTAATCACACAGCTGTGACACACTTATTAGATCAAAACTTAAACTTTCAACAAGGTTGACGTTACTTACCTTAATGTGATCAGTGAGATTCACACTTCCAGTTCCACAGATTGTTCCCTTTCTCTTATCTCCGAAGGAAATGGTTCCTCCTCGGTGTTGCTGAAGTTATGACATTTTTCTTCTATTTCCAGTCATATAGCACGAGCATCCACTGTCTATGTACCATTTGTCTTGTTGTCGCACTTCGTCCTCGGAGTCATCTGATTCAGTTGAATCTTCCTTGGCCATTAAGCATCTTCCTCTAGAAGTTCCATTTGTATCTAGTTCCCCTTCAGAGTCTTCTGAGTCATCTCCAAAGGTAGAAAAGAGGGCCTTCTTCTACAGAGGCTTGTCATCTTCATTAGTGTTCTTAGGACAGTTCCTCGCCAGGTGTCCTCTTTCCTTGCATTGATAGCAAGAGTATTCAGAGAGATCCTTTTTCTGGAAGTTTTTCTTGAACTTTCCTTTGATGAAGTGTTTCCTGATGTGTTTGGTAACCAAGGTTGTCATCTCATCATCTTCTTCTTCAAGATCGGAGTTTTCTTCCTCTATTTCCAGTCTGGAAAATGCCTTTGAAAATTTTAAGGCAATTCCTTTCTCCATCTTCTTTGCAGAACTTGCTTTGAGTGCCTCCCTTTCATCGACTTCAAGTTTTCCTATGATTTGGGTTAAAGGAAGTCCTTGAATGCCAGGAGTAGTCTTTAGAACTCTTTTGATAAGGCTGAATTTTGAGTTGAGTCCGTTGATAATAACAAGGGATTTTGACCATTCATTAAGTTCCACATCAGCGTTGCTGAGTTTTGTGACTAGCCTTGTGAAACGCGAGTGATATTGAGAGATGTTCTCGGTTTCAAGAATCTCGAAAGTGTGGTATTCTCCTTCTAGAGCAAACTTCTTGCTTTGCTTCAGTTCCTCACTTCCTTCATGCATCTCCTTTAGAGCAGTCCAGATCCCTTTGGCAGTTGGGATTCCTATCACCTTGTCCATATCTTCCCTTGTTAATCCATTGAGAATAAGTTGACGAGCTTTAGCATTTTTCTCTTTGATGGTGTAGTACTCAGGCTTCCATTGATCTTCAGTTAAGTCCTTAGGAATGACTCCATCACCATTTTCGATCACGCGCCAACACTGATAGTCCATGGTTTGGATGTAGTTGGTCATGCATTTCTCCCACCATTCTTCTTCTCCCTTCTTACGGATGTGGGGATTGTTGATGGAGATTCCCAAACTGAATTCGCTTGAACTAGTCATCTTAAAATCTGTAAACTAACACAAATCTAGAGCGCCTGCTCTGATACCAAATATAGGGTCGTACGTGTTAGCAATCAAAGGGAACTGGGAGTCCAGTTCCTTAGCAGCGGAATAAGTAAACACAAACAGAATCAAGACAAGTTCCTTAGAGTGGAAACCTTTGATAACCAACTAGCTATCCAGGATAAAACTCACTACCTCTCTTGCAAGAGGATTTCAAAGTCTACTTCTTGTATTAATGCTTCGATTACAATCAACTAGAATAGAACACACAGATTAAGTCTTACACACACTAAAGACTCTCTATGTAGTTTGACCTAACCAAGCAAACAACAAGCAAGCAACTTACTCAGTTCTTCTTCAAAGAACTTAGCACGTTTTCTTCTCAGCACTCTGTATTCTTCAATGCGTGAATGCGTAAGAAAAGAGAGAGGTTTTAACTACTTTATTTATATGATTTAATTGATGGAAGAAACAAATCTCCAACAACCAGATCACATAAATAAAATAATCAAAAAGTAATCGCTAAAGATAATACTTGTTACCAAATATAATCTTTACCGATTTTACCAGTTTTGTTTCCATAAAGATATACTTTAAGCTCCTAAAATATATGGAAACAGGATAAGATCTTCAAGTTCTCTCTCCAACTAAAGATCTACCCTAATCAGCTCGCCGCCGCTCTTCACATATTGTTCCAAGTGTTTCCAGCGTCAGCAAGCTTCAGTTCCTTACGCCAATTCCCAAGTCTGGCGTCTTCGTCTCTGTCTTGTGCTTTCCGAATCCAGAGTTCCCTGTTTATCACACTTATGGAAGTATTAATAGCAAAGAGGTTTGTCATTATCAAAACTAGGAAAACTGAGGAAGGGAACTAGGTAGGGAACTGGAGTTCCCAAAAGTTCACTTCCTAACACCTCTGCAATCCTTCGTTGTAATGGTTCCCTGAGACAACTGAATTGTTCCTGAAACACTTGGTTACCAGATTAGTTGAATGTTTGTTACCATCAAAACCTAAGGAATTCAACAAATTCCCCCTTTTTGATGGTGACAAACATCCTTGACAATAAAACATACATATGAGATACAGACAATTGTATCGAGAAAGTTTTCACACTTGGACGCAATAGTTCCCCCTTAGTCTAGCACCATATGAAACCATGTCTTGTTCCTCCTCAACTAAAGGTACCAGTCATTTTCCCCTTTTTGGCATCATAAAAAACATAAGTAATTAGCGAAAGGAAAATAAGCACGGCAAGATAAGCAAATACCCCTTGTTCATTAAAATAAACCGGCCAACTTAAACACAGTGCAAACACAAACAACAAGATATGCAAAGAAACAAGCAAGATCAACATGCCCACCAGGGCAAACACATGAAACAGAACCAAAGAAAATCAAAGCAACTAGGGGATAGATGTGCTGGGAACAAAAGAGGGATTGGTTAGCCAGAGAGAGACGAATCAAGAACCACTGGTGCCTGCAGAGGGAGCCGAAGTAAGAATAGCAATTAAAGTACACACTTCCTCCATAAGACGCCGTTGTTGTTCTACCAAGATAGATATTGCGCGGGACAAACTCCTCACGGCCCTTTGCAGATCTGGTTCATCTTTTTGTTTCCACTCAGAGTCTGCACCTTCAGACTCTTCCTCACCCACATCAGCTTCCATCTCAGGTTCAACCTTGACCCAACCAACACCTTCTTGTAACATAAACTACTTCTTGTGCAAGTTGTTAGCATCCAATCGCCGGTAGAGGAAAAATTTTCATTGGTCCCCTCTTTGTATACCTTGTGGTGTTCCAGTTTTTTTTTTTTTTTTGGAACAACACACGGGAGTAATAGGGCAACATTGCTGAAGTCGCCATATAGATAGGAGGGGAGAAACCACGAGAATCCTTTTTCATAACTTTTCAAGTACTAAGGATAATGTTCCAAATCCTCTTCTTTCCTTATTTTTCCAAAGATCACAACCAGGAAGATATCTTCCAAAAATAAATCTTGTGAAAGATTCTATCCAAATCCATGAAAACCCACAAAATTTCAAGCGCACCAAACATCATGCAACCAACACACCAATCCTTAATGCACATAACACATTCCAAGTAGTTGCAAGCCATCATTACACATCATACCTGTCAAATCCCAGCCACATACCACAGAGGAAACGATTCATATTCTCGGCTTTCCGAAAAAGTAGAAGAGTGTGATGCGGGGGTAACGTTACCAGAGAAAGTACAAAGAACATCACACAGAACCATATACGAGAATTTTTAATAATGTTTAATCATGAATGAGAGGCTCACAGATGTGGATGATAAGAGGGGCTCATAGGAAGCATCAAGCATGATGGCTAGGGTAAGCTGTAGAGTCAACAATCATTCTAGCCCGCCAAATACCAAAAGCCACAACAACCCAAACTTGAAGTACATCTATGCTAAAGGAATTACTTATATCAACAAAGAAATCCACAAAGGATTGAGCGCGCTCGCCGCATATAGTAGCACCCGGGAGATGACGCCAAACTTTCCTAGCCACTGGTCAAGCAAAAAAAGCATGAATAGGGGTCTCAGGTCGCCCACACACCAAGCACAAATTGTCGTTCGTAACTTGTCTTTTAAGAAGATTAGACTTGCACGGCAAGGCCTTCTTGCAGCACGCCAAAGAAATGACTTGGCCCTCGACACCTACTTGATCCTCTAGAGTTTAATCCAAATACAACCATCAGATCTACTATTAGAATCCCCAACACTCCCTTTAGGGATAGTTTCATATTCCATTAACATATGGTATGTAACTCCCCCGACTTACGTCGGTTGTGCAACAAGCCAGTGACCTCAGACTTTAAAGTCCAAAGCCACCCTAGGTGACAAGGATCGACTTGGGCGAGCTTCAGTGCAAGAGTTTGGTCGGACGATAACCTTTGGCAACCCAGGGAGGCAATCTTTGAAGCGGGCTGTAGGGAGGCGCTGGATGAGGTTGTCGGCGGTCTTGGTCTCCAATGGTGGTGGAAGATGTTAGGAATGGTGGTGCAAGAGGGGCCTGGTGGCGCCGACGTGGGCCTCGATTTATGGAGGGTGGAAGTGAGGCGATGTTGGAGGAAACCCTAGTGATGGGGAAGCGATTAGGGTTTCAGTTTGAGGGAGGAGTTGGCGCGTTGGAGGTGGCGCTTGGTGGTGGTTGGGTGGCGTATGGAGTGTACTTTGAGGGGTGGAAGTGGCGGCGATGGAAGATGGAGGAGCCGATGGGTAGCTTGCTCTATGTGGATATGACACACCACGAAGAACAAGGTTTCTTGAATATAGCTTGGATGTGACTCACCAAGGGGATTCAAGGAGCAATTTGGCTGCTTTGATATGACTCACAAAGAAGCAAATTTGCATGAGCTTAACGATGAAAATTCTCTCTTGAGAGTGTTTTTGGATTCAAAGATAAGCTAAAGAACAAATGAAGGGGGGGCGGCGGCCATATACCCTAGCAAGCCGTCCCACTTGAGTTTAATTGCAGAAATTAACTCCTAAAATTCATGCATAAAATGCTAAACCAAGGTCTTAAAAATGTCATGAACTAAATTCATCAAAAGGCCCTTGAAAAGTGCCTTAGGCCTCGTTTGGTGCCGAGATAGTCATCAAGGAGAAGAAGTTTCCTAGACGACTAGATGTTGGCCCAAGTGTGGCGAGTCCAAGGTGGAGCTTGGCTTGTAGGTCCCTTGCCTTGGCTCGTGTGAGTCTCATAGGAGCGCCCTCTTCTTGGCTTGATGGCTCTTCTCGGCTAGGTTCAAGGTTGGCTAGCCTTGGTGAGCGTCTTGGCTCGGAGGATTTGACTTGATGGGAAGGATTCACATCATCCTCCCCTCCTTGAAAAGGATTCGTCCTCGAATCTGGCCCTTGCTCTTGCTCTTGCTCTTCTTCATCCACCAAGTAGGGAGTGAGGTCGGCAACGTTGAACACATCATGCACTCCATAAGTAGGTGGCAAATCCACCTTGTAGGCATTGTTGTTGATGAGTTCAAGGACTTGAAATGGGCCATCTCCCCTTGTCTTGAGCTTGGAGTCTCTAAGAGTGGGAAATCTTTCCTTCCTTAGGTGCACCCACACTAGCTCTCCCGGCTCCAAGATGAGCTCATTCCTCTTCTTGTTGGCTTGCGTGGCATATTGGGTAGTCCTCTTCTCTAGCTCGGCCCTTGTCTCTTCATGGAGTTTCTTGATCTTGAGTGCTTGATCCATGCCTTCTTCACTTGGTGAACCTGAAATTGCAAAAGGCACCAAATCTAGGGGAGTAGTATGGTTGCGTCCATAAACTACCTCAAATGGCGTCTTCTTGGTTGCGGAATGGACGGCCCTATTGTATGCAAACTCAATGAAGGGCAAGCATTCTTCCCACCTACGCAAGTTAGTCTTAAGCAAAGACCTAAGCAAGGCACCAAGAGTTCTATTCACTACCTCGGTTTGCCCATCGGTTTGAGGATGGCATGTGGTAGAGAAAAGTAACTTGGTTCCCAACTTAGCCTACAAGGACTTCCAAAAATAGCTCAAAAATTTCACATCACGGTCAGAAACAATGGTATGTGGTATGCCATGCAATCTCACAATATGCTCAAAGAATATGCTAGCAACATTAGGGGCATCATCAGTTTTTTGACATGCAATGAAATGTGCCATTTTGCTAAACCTATCTACCACAACAAATATGGAATCTCTTCCCCTCTTAATCTTAGGAAGACCTAGCACAAAATACATGGATATGTCTTCCCAAGGCCTATGAGGGATAGGTAGAGGAGTGTACAAGCCATGTGGGTTCAACCGAGATTTAGCTTGCCTACAAGTCACACATGAAGCACAATATTTCTCCACATCCTTTTGCATGTGTGGCCAATAGAAGTGTTCCTTGAGGGTAAGGGAAGTCTTAGCTACACCAAAGTGTCCCATAAGACCTCCTCCATGAGCCTCTTGGACCAAAAACCTACGGTTAGACCCACTAGGAATACACAACCAAGGACCCTTAAAAAGATAGCCCTCATGCACATAGCATTGATCTTTACTTCCTAAGTCTAAGCATGTTTATATAAGCCACCAAAATCAGCATCTAAAGCATACAAATCCTTCATGAAAGCAAACCCTAGCATGCATGCATCTAAAGTGGTTAAGAGAACATACCTTCTTGACAAAGCATCCGCCACTACATTCTCTTTCCCCTTCTTGTGTTTGATGACATAGGGAAACGCTTCTATGGACTCCACCCACTTGGCATGACGCTTGTTGAGCTTCCTTTGACCCCTTAGAAACTTTAGGGCCTCATGATCCGTGTGAATGACAAACTCCCTTGGAAGAAGGTAGTGTTGCCAAGTTTGAAGGACCCTCACAAGTGCTAGAAGCTCTTTGTCATATGTCTCATAATTCAGCTCGGCCCCATTGAGCTTTTCACTAAAATAAGCTATTGGCCTTCCTTCTTGCATTAGCAGACCTCCAAGTCCTATTCCTGATGCATCACATTCAATCTCAAAAGTTTTTGTAAAATCAGGTAAGGATAATAAAGGAGCGTGAGTTAGCTTATGCTTAAGGATACTAAAAGCTTCTTCTTGCTTCTCCCTCCAAAGGAAAGGCACATTCTTCTTTGTAAGCTCGGTGAGAAGGGCGGCCAATGTACTAAAATCTTTGACAAACCGGCGGTAGAAGCCGGCCAATCCAAGAAAGCTCCTTACTTGTGTCATGGTGGTTGGTGTGGGCCACTCCTTGATTGTCTTCACCTTCTCCTCATCTACCTTGAGTCCTTCCTTGCATACAACAAAACCAAGAAAAAACCACATGATCCGAACAAAAATGGCATTTCTTGAAGTTGACATACAACTTCTCTTTCCTTAGGACCTCTAAGACTTGTTGGAGATGTTGTGCATGTTGCCCTAGCCCACGGCTATACACCAAAATATCGTCAAAATAAACCACTACAAATTTGCCTAGAAAGGCTCTTAGCACATGGTTCATAAGCCTCATGAAAGTGCTTGGAGCATTAGTTAAGCCAAATGGCATAACTAACCACTCATATAAGCCATAGGTGGTCTTGAATGCAGTTTTACATTCATCCCCCTCTTTCATGCGGATTTGATGATATCCACTTTTGAGATCTATCTTGGAGAATATGCTTGAACCATGGAGCTCATCAAGCATATCATCAAGTCTAGGGATTGGATGCCTATACTTGATGGTAATGTTATTGATAGCCCTACAATCCATACACATCCTCCAAGTCCCATCCTTTTTAGGGACTAAAATGACAGGAACCGAACAAGGACTCAAACTTGCCTGCACATAACCTTTGTCAAGGAGCTCTTGCACTTGATTTTGTAGCTCCTTTGTCTCGGCTGGATTGGCTCTATATGCAGCCTTGTTTGGAAGGGTGGCACCGGGGACAAAGTCTATTTGATGTTCTATGCCCCTAATTGGTGGCAATCCAGGCGGCACCTCCTCTTGGAACAAGTCCTCATAATCCTGCAAAAGAGAAGCAATAAGAGGTGGCAAACTAGTTAGCTCTTCTTTGAAAATCATAACTTCCTTACTAATGATAAGACAGCAAGCTTGACTTCCCTTGATTGCACTGAGCACCTCAAGCTTCTTCTCGTCTTTCTCCCTTTGCAACTTTCTTTGCTCCCTAGCAACATGGTCAGCCATAATTTCATGAGGAGCCATAGGGTGCAAAGTAATTCTCTTACCTTGGAGATGAAAAGAATACTCATTAGTGACCCCTTGATGGATCACACTCCTATCATATTGCCAAGGCCTTCCCAAGAGGACATGGCATGCGGTCATGGGCAATAAATCACACACGACCTCATCCTTGTATCCCCCTATGGAAATGCTTATCTTAGCTTGTTCACTAACCTTCAAAGGAGTGTTAGAATTCAGCCAACAAAGAGTATAAGGTTGAGCATGAGGAATAGTAGGGAGAGCAAACCTTTTCACTACCTCTTGATCTACTATGTTGCAACAAGAGCCTCCATATATAATAAGGTTGCAAAGTTTACCTTGGATGAGACATCTTGTGTGGAAGATGGTTTCTCTTTGGTTGGGAGGGGTTGGCGCCTCATTGGCTATAAGTGACCTTTTAACCACAAAGCACTCTCCTTGTGTCTCGGCCTTGACTTGTAATTCCTCCTCCTCTTCCTCTACGTCTCCGGGCTCCTCAAGCATCTCATCATCCGACTCATATTACCCTATTGTGTTGAGCAACACTTGGCGGCAAGAGGGGCAGTCCTTGGCCATATGCCCGCGGCCTAGACACTTGAAGCACTTGATCTCACTTGTCCTTGGCTCGCCTTCCCTTATCGGTTGTGGGGATAGCCTCGGTGGTTCTCTTCTTGGTTGCATGACGTCGGCTTCTTGCCTTGGTTCTTGGCGCCTTGGAGTGTAGTTGGAGTTGCTTGAGCTTGCATTACTCCACGGCCTTGAGCTTGAACTAGGTGGATAGCTCTTCTTTTGGGGCAATGTCCTATAAACATGGTTAGTATAATGGAGGACCTCTTCCACCGAGGTGCCTCTTGCAAAGTGTTGTAATGTGACAATTGCCTTAAGCTCATGATTCAAATTCTCAACAAATTTAGACACAACATACTCGTTAGGAAATTTAATACCGGATCTAAACAATAAAGTTTTCAACTCTTTGTAATACTCATCCGGGGTTCTAGTACCTTGTTTGAGTTGTTGTAGTCTCTCATGAATCCGGGAAGCAGAGTTCTCCGGAACAAATCTATGCTTGAGTGCCAACTTGAGCTCTTCCCAAGTGTCTATGGGGTCATAGCTGGCTTGTGCTCTCTCCTCCTTGTCCTCGGCCCACCATTGGTCCGCAAAGCCCTCAAAGCAGATGCTAGCCACGACAACTCGTTGGGCATCATTGAGGCCTTGGAAATCAAAGACTTGTTCGGTCTTGTTAATCCAATGGAGGCACTCTTCCGGGTCAGCCAACTTTCCAAACTTCTCCACGTCCAAGTTGGTCTTGGGCATCCTTGGTTGATCATAGTCATATTGCCTTGGCGGGTAGTAGCCTCGGCCTCCTTGTAAGAAAGGTTCTTGTTGCCTATCATACCTATCTCCTTGATCAAACATCTCCTCATTCCTTGCGCCTTGCCCAGCTGCACGCCCCAAGCCTTGGCCTTGCCTTCGGCCTTGGACATTTCTTACGGGAATGGTGAGAGGCGCCGTGAGCCTAGTTTGGCTCCCTTGTGGCTCATAGGTGGCATTCACCTCTTCATGGAGCCTCCTCACATCTTGGCCTGAAAAATCAGTGGCCACAACTGGAAATATAGAAGTTATAGGTGCGGAAATAGGAAGAGTCATACCTTGGACGCCACTAGAGGAAGGAATGGCCGGTGCTTGGTTGGTGGAGGCGCCGGGCAAGAGTGGCATGGCCATGTCACCGGGCTTGTTGTGTGAAGATTGGGCCTCCACTTGTGAGGGCAGAATGCTCACACAAATCCTTGACATGTCGTCCAACTTGTGCTCGGAGGTCTCTATCCTAGCCTCTAGCCTTCTCATGCTCGCTTGGTTTTCTTGTTGGAGTTCCATCAATTGCCCATCTAGACGGCTTTCTATCCCTCTTAGGGCCTCCATGACAGATTGTAGGGTGGGGGGCTCGTTGATGATTAAGGCACTTTTGCCCCCGCCAGATTCCTTGAGGTTGTCGCCCATGATAACCTAGCAAAAGCACTCAAAGCACAACCACAAGATAATCAAAGCAAATGGTCCCTCGAGCACACACAAGGGTCCTCAAAATCTGTAATTTTCAAGCACAAAATATCCACAAGAAATAACAAGCTTAAGTGAGGTTACGAGCTAGGGTTTGTGGGAAAGGTAAAAATTGGTGTATATTTTCACTACCAAGTCGGAGCCACAAGCAATGGCAAGGAAGGTACCGACCACTATCACACCCAAGCAACCACAAACAAACCAATACCTCACGTAAAACAAAAGAAAGAGAAGAAAACGGAATTGCTCTTCAATGGCTCACTTTTTCTATGGTCTCTCCTATTTAGGCCGGGTTTTTCTTGAGCACTTTCCTTTTTTTTTTCTTTTTTTTTTTGAGCAAAGCTACAAGATTTGAAGCTTAATACAATACTGAAATAGCAAACAAATTCTCACAAAATTTCGAGAACAATCATACCAACAATCTTCCTTTTTGCACAATTTCGGTGTTGTCTTAGCCACAAGGTATGTGAAAGTGAAATTCCCTTAACCTAAGTCCACTACTTGATTTATGCAGCAACTTAGTAAGCAAGAATATACACCAAAAGCAAGGTAACAAACGTGGCTAAGGATTGGCTGCAAATAGGGGTCAATGAATGCTAGCAAATAAGGAAATAAAAGCCAATTATGGTAAGTAATTCACTAGCAAATGATGGCAGAATTGTGTAACGGTTTTCCTTGTTTTGTAACTGGATTTTAGTATGCCAACGGTCTTCTTCAACCTCAGGAAATTCAGAAGTCGAAGCAAGCAAAAGATTTCAAGACAACAATGGAGATAAACACAACTCAAGGCCAAAATCGGAAGTGAAAGACTAGGAAACCTAAGCTTGCACTTTTAATGAACAATTTGCACTAAACAAAGGACAGATTAGAAGGCCAAACCTCGCGTGGCTCTGATACCACCTTACAAGGATCGACTTGGGCGAGCTTCAGTGCAAGAGTTTGGCCGGACGATAACCTTCGGCAACCCGGGGAGGCGATCTTTGAAGCGGGCTGTAGGGAGGCACTGGATGAGGTTGGTGGCGGTCTTGGTCTCTAATGGTGGTGGAGGATGTTAGGAATGGTGGTGCAAGAGGGGCCTGGTGGCGCCGACGTGGGCCTCGATTTATGGAGGGTGGAAGTGAGGCAATGTTGGAGGAAACCCTAGCGATGGGGAAGTGATTAGGGTTTCAGTTTGAGGGAGGCGTTGGCGCGTTGGAGGTGGCGCTTGGTGGTGGTTGGGTGGCGTATGGAGTGTACTTTGAGGGGTGGAAGTGGCGGCGGTGGAAGATGGAGGATCCGATGGGTAGCTTGCTCTATGTGGATATGACACACCACGAAGAACAAGGTTTCTTGAATCTTTCTTGGATGTGACTCACCAAGGGGATTCAAGGAGCAATTTGACTACTTTGATATGACTCACAAAGAAGCAAATTTGCATGAGCTTAACGATGAAAATTCTCTCTTGAGAGTGTTTTTGGATTCAAAGATAAGATAAAGAACAAATGAAGGGGGGGCGGCGGCCATATACCCTAGCAAGCCGTCCCACTTGAGTTTAATTACAGAAATTCACTCCTAAAATTCATGCATAAAATGCTAAACCAAGGTCTTAAAAATGTCATGAACTAAATGCCTCAAAAGGCCCTTGAAAAGTGCCTTAGGCCTCGTTTGGCACCGAGATAGTCATCAAGGAGAAGAAGTCTCCTAGACGACTAGATGTTGGCCCAAGTGTGGCGAGTCCAAGGTGGAGCTTGGCTTGTAGGTCCCTTGCCTTGGCTCGTGTGAGTCTCATAGGAGCGCCCTCTTCGTGGCTTGATGGCTCTTCTCGGCTAGGTTCAAGGTTGGCTAGCCTTGGTGAGCGCCTTGGCTCGGAGGATTTGACTTGATGGGAAGGATTCACATCACTAGGCTTTAATCTGAACAATTATACTTAAATACAATCATAATAAAGAGTAAATAGCGGAAGACTTGTATAAAGAAACTTAATCTTTTACTAAAATTCCTCTCGTAAATTATTTTACAAATAATATTGAAATTATAGCGGAAGACTTTAAATAAATTCCAATCACACAACTAGGTTGTCTAACACTTATACCTATTAAATTAATTAGAAAATTAAATCTTTTACTAAAAACAAACTCAAAAGTTCTACAAAAACTAAACTTCAACTGCAAGCCTTCTTCTCTGTCTCATTACTCTTAACAACCTGAGGCAAGTTGACTGATGTGCCGTATAGGACCGATGACACCAGCCAATCATGCAAGGAAAAATAGTGGTTTGTTAGTCTAATGAAAGACTAGGCAAAGGTGCAAACAGAATGGTTCTTGTGGTTGTATCCAGTTACTATCATTGTCACTCGAGTAAAAGCCGATAAAAAATATATAACTAAAATACCTCCACTGAAACGATGGATGGACAAAAAGATATGCACCAAGAGAATACCCGAAATGAATGTGGGTAATATGGGAAAAATATATGATTTACTTGGGAACATTTTAAATATACACAACATATGTATAACCCCATTGAATAATTGGGCCTGATCAACCTCACCGCATAATGCGAATCTACATTGGAAAGATGACCCGCTTAAGTTGGAGCACGAGCGGTTTCCAAGTTGTACTTTTTGCTCAAAGTTTATTAATTATGTGTTCGCAACACTCATCTTATTTAATTTCACCACACTACAATTATTCTTTAAGCTTTTAACACAAGCTCGAATAATACGAGAACAACAAAGGGTGACATTACGTCCAACCCAATTGCACTAGCAAGGTGCTTAAACACCTCTTATCCTTAACGGGTGGATAAGAAGCAATGGTCATTACCTTAAAAGTATTAGGGAATTATTTCGACTAATACCGATTTATAAAGAGATCATTATGTCTCGCAAGACCATAACATTCCTAACACACACGACTATTAAAGTCCATACTTAATGACTATAAAGTCCACACATAACAAAGTCCATACACAATACCGTCATTACGACAATAACAACATTAATCGTCTATACCTATATATAACTGTATATATCAATAATAACTAACAACCTAGATACAAATTTATTTATAGCACATAAGTGTTCCCAAACATTAATTAGGTTTTAGAAATTACCCAATTAATTAACAACTAATTTTAATATTAAATGTCGGTCAAAAGAATAACTAAAATGACAAGAGCGAACCACCACTTGTCTCGAATTAAGAAGTTGATTGAAGGGCATAACGTCGTTCAGAAGAAAGTCTCTCTGGGCCAACAATTGGATTCTCGATTTGAAGACGATTCCGAGACGTACCCAAATCACACATTCCAATAAATTATAATTAGATAATTTATTCCATATTGACCTTTGAAGGGTATATGTCTCAATTTTAAATTGAATTTAGTTAACTCCAAATAATTCAATTTCTCAAGGCTTATCAGTAAAACGATTGTTTATACGATTAAAAATCCATTAGTCGTATATTCTAAATAATCATATCATAAATAAATTAATCCAATAATTTATTTATAAACCCAATAATTTCTGACTCAAAATATTATGTAGATGAAAAGTTAATGTTTTAACCAGTCATAATCTAAGATAATACCAAAATAATTCTAATTAGTTTTATTTTATTTTTTATAAAATCAAATTATTTACCTCTTACTATTTAGTAATTAAGATTAATTTAATTAACCTTAATTAAGCCAAATAATAACAAATAAAATTAAAAGAAATTAAAATCCGGAAATTCGAAATACCCAATTCGTGCTCATTGGAGACGAGGTGTTTTCCGGCCAAATCGAGGATCGACAGTGGATGTTCGGTGGCAGGGCGTTGTAACTTTTCAAGAGGACTTGAAGGCAATTGCAAGAATGAAGCTCCAATGCACTCGAATTTTACCCAAGAACATGAATGTCGGAGGTTAGGGTTCGTGAGGAAGATTTGAGAAATTGGATGCCGAAATGACATCGATTGGGGGCGCATTTATAGGGGTTTGAAAGAGGTTGGAGAGAAATCCACAATGGGCTCACGTTTGGCTCAGGAATATTACGAATTGATCCTGATTTGTCCAATTTATGGATGGCACCAACCAAATTGTTTTATTGCCTTATTTGCTCAAATTCGATGTTGACTTTGATTGTTTCCTTCATATTTCTCATGAATTAGGCGCGTTTAATCCTCCTTTAAAAATCCCACAACTTAATCGAACGGATGGCGGCGAAAACGGGGCCAAAATCGGGCCCAAACCGCCATGGGAGGAGCTTGGCCGAGCTTGGGCTGTTTTGGGAAGGATGATGAATAGTTAAAGTTGGGCCCCAACCTTTGGCTTATTTACACTTTTTGCCCCAACATTTAAAGTTGTGTAAAAATTGCCCTTGAATAATTTTTCAAAAATTACCCAAACTTGCGCAAACTTCATTATTTATAAATATAAGTTTCTAATATTATTTCAACCCAAAATTAATATTTAAAAAAATTAACTTACGTTAAATTAATGCTCAAGTTACCTTAAGTTATCCTTTCTTATAATTTAACCATAGTTAACCCATTTAACACTTTGTTAAATTGGTTCAAGCATTTCTAGGTTAAAATTTATTAAGATAAGTTTATTTAAACTATTCTTTAACATAAGGTTAATCATAACTTAGACCATTCATAACTTAAAGAGATAACTTACTTAGGGTATTTATTATTTTATCCATCCATGGATACATAACAATTCTTATACCCTTTATTATTATATTTAAAATTTTAAACTACATTCATTGTTATATTTATTTATTTATTTCTACACCAAACTATTATAACCCATTTGATAATTTGTAAGAAATTATCTTAACCTATCTTTTGAACTTAAGTTAATGAAAATTTAAATTACTCCTCTACAAGAAATAAAATAAATTTCTAACTTTTGTTTTTATCAAATTAAAATTTACCATATTACCCTTATGATACAATGAGGGTTATTACATGGTAGGCGGAGCGAACGTTCAATACCCTGTTCTTCTCATAATGCCACTCCGATTCATCCGCATTCCTTGGGTCGAAGAGCCTCATGTTCAACACAATTTCAGCATCACACAGGATCAAAAATTCGTGAACTAAATCCTTATCCCAACAACAGTTGTCCGAATCAATGAGGTCGAGCACTCACATGTCTTACCTCCCCTCTTACATGATTTGCTAAGACCTTGAAGCTCCATGGCCTTGGGATCCATATGTCGTTCCATACGTTTATTGAGCTCCCATTCCCAACAGACCAGTACACACCTTTGTTGAGCACTTCCCTACCTTGCAAAATACTTCGCCAAGTGAAGTTGGGGGAGTGCCTAAGTTCATCAGACATGGAATCCGAATTTGGGTAGTAATTGGCCTTCAAAAGTCTCGCCATAAGTGAATCAGGATGTTGTTGAAGTCTTCATCCTTGCCTAGCTAGGAGTCCAAGATTAAAATTCCTCATATCTCTAAATCCGAGCCCCCTTTATCTCTTCGGTAAGCACATTCTTTTCCACCTTAACCAAAACCAGCACATAAGTTGTTCAATCTTCCGACAAAGGCTCTCCGGGAGGTAGAAGCAAGACATTGTGTATGTCGGGATTGCTTGGGCCACCGACTTAATTAAGATCTCATTTCCAGCCCGAGAGAGTGTCTTTTCCTTCCAGCCTTTCAACTTCTTTCAAATCCGCTCCTTAACTCCCCCCGAAGATTGCCTTTTTTGATCGGCCAATCATAGTAGGAAGGCCCAGGTAACGTTTGTGCTTGTCGACCTCAAGGATACCCAAAACTTGTTGCAATTTAGTCCGCCTCTACGTCCCAACATTCTTACTAAATGAGAGATCAGATTATGCAACGTTTACTTGTTATCCCGACATCGTTATGTAAGCTTGAAGGATATTAGAAATTTCACGTCCTTGTTGACAAGTCGCTCTTGCAAACAACAAGCAGTCATCAACAAATAATAGGTGGGACACGAAAAGGGCACCTCTCGCAATCTTGATTCCTTTTATACGCCCGTGTAACTCGCTGCATCTAATCATACTAGAGATCCCCTCAACACAAAGAATAAAAAGGTAAGGAGACAGAGGGTGACCTTGCCTTAATCCTCTTTGAGGAGTCAAGGAGGGGGACAAGGTTCCATCCATCAGAACCGAGAAGGAAATTGTTGACACACACCACATAATCAATGGCACCCAACTTTCAACAAACCCGAAATGCCTCAAACAAAGCTCCAAAAAACTCCACTCCCCTCGGTCATAGGCCTTCTCCATGTCAAGCTTCAGAGCCATGTAAGCACGACTCTTAGAGTGGCAGGTTTTCATATGGTGGAAGACCTCGAAAGCAGCAACAATATTACCAGTGATTACACGCCCTATGACGAAAGCACTTTGACTCAGCGAGACAATCTTATTCAAGCAGCTTTTCAATATGTTAGATAACACTTTAGAAATAATTTTGTAAAGAACATTGCATATGCTAATTGGTCTGAGATCTTTCATGCGACAAGGTTCGTTAACATTCGATATTAAGAAAATAAATGTGTAGTTAAGGGATTCCGGGATAGGGGCACCATCAAGAACACTAAGAACAAACTTAGTAACATCGGGCCCAACAATAAGCCATAATTTTTTATAAAAGAGAGTCGACATACCGTCAGGACTCGGGGATTTGGTAGGATGCATGGAAAAGAGTGTGTTTCATACCTCGTCTGCGGAAAAGGGGTATGACAGCTCAAGGTTGTCCTCTTCCAATAAGAGGCTCTAATCCATGGAGATCTATTCTCGAATCAGGATTGAAATCAGATTTGAGGATCGACTGAAAATAATCGACAACCACCTTTATCTTCCCTTTAGAGCCCCTCCATTCACAACCCTCTTGATCAACGAGCTTCCAGATTTTGTTCCGTTTTCTCCTTCCAGATGCCTTCATGTGAAAAAAGGTAGTATTACGATCACCCCAACGGAACTACATGATTTCTTCCTTCTCCATCAATACCCTCTTGCGTCTTTCCAACTCTTCTCTCTGTCTAACTAAAGTTTCTAAGAGCTTATGTCTCCCTAGCTCTTTCAATGCACTCCTAACCTCACAAAGCTGATTATTAATATTTCCAAAGTGGCAGTAATCCCAATCCTTCAAATCTTGTGCACATCTAGCAAGCTTCTTGATAATACTCTCTACATCAACTGACCTTTCGAGAATACTCCATCCATTTTTAACGATTTCAGCACAACTCTCATCCTCCAACCACATGGCTTCGAATCGAAACGGTTTCGTCCCCTTTCTACGCTCCTCCATGAACACCTCTCGATGAGAGCACACACAACTATCAGGGAAAAGGTTCATCCATGAATCATTAACAAAACCAAAGTCAATACACTCTTGAATAAAATCGACCCCCTCGCGCCCGTTCTCCCATGTGAAGCGACATCCTTGGAATGGCATATCCCACAATTCGCATTTATCAATGGTCTCCCTAAAAGAAACCAACTGTGAAAAATCAGGCAAAATACCCCCAAATTTGTCCTTTAGGGTGAGAATCATGTTGAAATCCCCAAGACACAACCAACCCTTATGCTCATCCTCATAAATCCCACTGAGGAGTTGGATGGTATGTCGCTTGTCATCCTTTCGGGGCCAACCATATATACCCGTCAATCTCCACTCTTAGTTGCCCATTTCGGTTTGGATAACTGCATCAATATGATAAGTTGCGAAGCTTTTAATGCTCAGCTTGACCTCTTCCTGCCACATAAGGCATAGACCTCCCGATCTTCCCACACAATCAATAGCAAAGCATCCTCCAAAACCCAGTTTCCTCCTGATGCATTCCATTTCCCGATGATCAAACTTTGTTTCATAAGGAACAAAACTTTTGGGGTCTCCCTTCTCACCAATGAGGTGAGTCGCGTAACTGCTCAGGCCTTCCCCAATCCCCGACAGTTATAGCTTACAATACTTATGGCCTCCGGCAATGGAGGGCCTCATCCTCCCTCACCAATATCAAGCAAAAATTGTTGCCATCTTTCCTCCTTTTCCCAACTTATATCAACCCACCATATTCATTCATGTAATCTATGAGCATAACATCATCAATGACCTCTCCCTCTTTCTTCTTTTTAATGTTTTCATTCCTTTTTTCCCCACCTTCCTTTGTCATGTCCCTTGTTCCTTTTTTTCACTTCTTATTTGCCTCCCATCTTCCCCCGAAAAACCATCGCCCTCACTCCCTATTGACTTTTCGGTTATATTTCCAGTTTTAGTTGAGTTCACCCCATCTTTCCATTCTGAGATGACCACTTTACTCATCCTCATAATCTCTTGTTCAGTTATATTGTCAAGTTGGATCCCCTTGTAGTTTTGTTCCATATCCTTTTGTTCTTCAACTTCTAATAATTCTAGTAGCGACTTCCTGCCCCCATCCTTGGGTCCCTCTACTGCAATACCACTATCCTCCCTTCCAATCCCTCTCCACTCATTCAAAATCATCCTCTCCCTAGCCTTATCAGCTGGATTTCTATCGATTAGGGTTCGAGTGGGAGAGGCCCTTAGCCAATCTCCATACTCCCCCTCGTAACTTTTTGCTTTATCATCCTCACAATCAGTATCAACATGCCCAATGCGCCCACAAGAATAGCAAAAGTTTGGCATTCATTCATACTTGATTTCCACCAACATCTTTTTGCCTTGAATCGCAATCATCAATCCATTTCTTAACGCTTTTGTAAAATCAATTGATACTCTAAGCTTCATATATCTTCCATACGCCATTAGTTCTGACTCATCCAACTCAATAAGGCCCCCAACTTCTCTCCTACAATAGTTTCCATCTCTTTAGTCATTACTGCCACTGGAAGGTCGTAAATCCGAACCCAAAAAGTTGAGCGTTTGAAGGTCATTTTTAGGGTTGCTCCAGCCCTGGTTCGCGCAGCATCCAGAGGGACCTGTCGAACACCCATGGTCCTGCCTTCATCACTCATTCCAAATCTGCTTTGTCCTCAAACTGAAACATGAAGAGGTTGTTGTGAATTTTCCGGAATATGAAGCCCCTTTTGGCCCTCCACGCAGTCTTCATAGTATTTTTAAGAGCATAGGAATTGAAAGGCCTTGAGGTAAGGAGAGTCCCGACCAGAGTTAGAGAGGTCGACTTCGGAGCTCTCGCTGGCCCTCTACCCTCCCTTCAACGAGATCACACTCCTTTGTCCTCAAATGAAAGTTCTTCCCTCGTTCTGCCATTTCCTTGCACGTCGGCCCCTGAGCTGCAACCAATCCCAATCTCGACCGAGAACGATAAATCTCGCACGTCGCCGGCTAGGATGCTCTAGCTCTAACGACCCAAAACCAGAGAGGAAGAATGATCGACTCTTTTTGTGACCTAGAGTTTTTTTGTCTGCTCACATTATGTTGGGATAAAGGGCAATATATGTGCACATGATACATATGTGTGCATATGTATAAAAATCTATGAAAAAAATCTAGATGTGTGCATAAAAATGATTAATGTGTGCATATGAAAATAACAATGTGTCCATATGAAACAACATATATGTGCACATGATACACGTTTTTTTCACATAAAATTGGTACAATCGAAGTTTTGCCGAATATTTTCCTTCTAATGAATGCACAATCAGAAGCCTCCATTTTTGAAGATCCAACGGTTTTGGGCCGTTCTCAGTCCCCTCCTAAACCGCCATCCGCACGTGAACCCACCCCTTTGTATTTAGAAGATTTTTCCTTGTCTTAGAAAAATCAAAAACATGAAAACGTGTGATTAGTTGTTGGCTTACTATGTACAAACGTGTGATTACTTGTTTTAGAGGGCTCTTTAATTTGATAAAGTAGTTCATGTCGGCTTGTCTTAATTTAATTTTTTGGATAGTTGTTTGATTTAGATGGTGATTATTATCCTATTAAAATATATTTATTGAGTTGCATGAAATTGGCTTACTTTGTACACGATTTTATTTTTTACTTGTGTTGAGTAACGTTTTTAAGGTTGCATTCATGTGAGATTTATTCAATAAGGAGAAAGAAAAAAAGATAAAAATTCATACATTTAACAATTTAATCATCGCTTGATGGCCCAATTGAATCTTGGACGATAAAGCTGGCAAGAGATACCGAGTTCGAGTCCTCTTGGTGGTGGTCACTGCCTATTTACCTCAAGGCCTACTGGAGACAAGAAAACGCTAGTCCCTAAGCGTGGATATTGTGTGAAGGAAAGTGACGTGAGGTTAGGGGTTCCAATACAAGTTCGGGATAAGACACGTCATATATTGGACACTTTAAGTTGGTTGATTAGAGAAAGTGATGTTATATGTAAAACTACACACTTACGTGTGCTTTGTGAGATGGTCTAAAATATTGGAGAATTACGGACAACAAACATGGAGGTGGAGAAAATGGCTGCAATGTTTCTGTTTACATTGGTTCATCACAAAACAATGGTCAAAATCGAAATAGCAATTCAATCTTTGTATTCGAGCTTTTTAAAAGTTGCATCTTCACTAACCGTGCACTTAGTGCACTAACCATGCACTAAGTGCACGGTTAGTGCGTTGGACCCAATAGACCTGGCCTTGACCGTTCACATAGGTTACACTATTCTTGGCGGGCTATAGAGGAGGGTGAATAGTCTGATGCACCTTCGTTAGTGCGTTGGCTTCATTTTCTGCTTCGGAAAGGTTGCATCGACCATTGAGTGGGGGCCTATTGACGACAATGCCGAGAGTTGAGTGATGTGAACAAGTTGCTCATGAACATTGTTGGGGGTCGTCTTGGTGGCCTTTGAATCATCCCTCCTTTGGTGCCATTAATGACGATGATGGAGTCAAAATCACTTGTGTGTCATGTGCTCCCACCAAGCTTTCCTCCCCAACCGTAAGTGCCAAATCTTAAAGGTGGTGGAAGATACTCAGAACAAGACATGGCTTCGCTCCATCGTGAAGGAACGGCCAATAAGTTCACCAATGAGGGAACATTTGCACAACACCTAATGCTTGGGACATTTGTGCACAAAGAAGGCCTCTGTAAATCTAGATTTGAGGCAGAAGTCTTACGAGAATTTCTTTGGCACCAAGATGAAGTTGTCATTGGGAACAATGGAGATCATGAAGGAACCATCTTTCACCATTACATATGTGACCAAGATATTGAAGGTGGCATCTGAGGGTTTGCTGATCTCTTCGACGAGGCCAATCAAATGGTCCTAGAAAGGGTCTTTGGTGAAGTGCTCATTGGCTACTCCACTTCTGATCTGAGTTTGACTAAAAGGCTTCCTCATCAGTACATGATCAAAGAGTTGGTGCCTCTCCAGGAATGGAAAAATACAATCACCGTCACTGACTTGATACTACTCGACAAATTCTTGGTGAAGGAAAAAGATTGATCGCCTCAAGCTGGTGATTCAGCACATGGGCAAGTTCCTTGCTAGGGAAACCCTATTCACTGCCTTATCTGGGGTTGGTGAAGAATATTTTGGAGAAAAAATAGTTGTACAAGGCTTCTCGAGAAGAACAACTTGGTACTTACCTAGATATCAACAACATTAGTAAGATGCATGACATGGCTTTAGTCGTATGTACCTATCAAAGAAACCTTAAAAACCCAAATAATTTAGTCTGGCAAGTAAGGGTCGAATCCATAAAGAATCAAGCTATCTATCCTGTTTGCATAAATCGTTTATCAACAGTAACAAAGGGGGGTTTTGGCTTTTTGTTCTAAACTACGAAGTTAACTAACAAAAGTAACAAAGATGTAAACAAATATTGACGAAAGAACTCAGCCAGACAAATATCCACACTTTAGTTTAATTGATTGATCATCGATTATCTCTAGTTCTTTAACCCAATGAATGTTCCAATCCCTTTTCTTAAGTTTTTTAACAGGACAACCAGACCCTGATAACACTAACTACTAAGCAATCAAGAAACTATCGAGAATCAATTCAATAGCAGCAGTAAGTTCCAGGAATTTCAGCAGATACATGCAACATAAAACAACCAGTTTTACTTATCATGCAAATTAATTCGCTTCTACAATAAACTATCATAACAAGTTCTAGAAGCTCGTAGTTGCTACTCTGAATCAGATATTTCAACCAGAAATAATCCAACTCTAGCATAAGAATAACACCAATGACCACTAGTTGATCAGACTAGTATAATCAGTATTAATCAAAGAGATTAAGTTCAAGAGAATCAATAACATTCAAAGGAATATAACAAGAGTTATAACTTACAGCCAAATCAAACGAAGGCTTCAATTGTCTGACTAAGCAAAGGAACTTAGTTCTTCATAATGCAAAACACAAAAGCTCTCAATGAAAAACGTAACTACCGTTCTCAATAATGATGAATCAATCCCAAACGTAAAGAAGCTTAGTCTATTTTAACCTAAAATGAAATCTTCTAAGAATAATAATAATCGAAAAATAATAAAATAAAATAAAAGGAAATAAAAGAACTACGAAATCGGCGTGTGAAATCTTTCATGCCGGTCTTCACTTGCAAAGCCGCGACCGCGGCATTCCTGGCCGCGCCCGCGGCATACACTTCATGGCACTCCAGCAAATTCTTCTTGGCCGCGCCCGCGGCTTTGCCTTCCTTGGCTTCTAACGCTCCAAAACTCACTTAAATCATCACTTTCTCCACTTCTACTCTACTGCTCCATCATCCTAAATTATCTCCTAAACCCACTCAGATGGTACCTAATAGCATAGTAACAACTCCTAGTTACACACTATAAAGTAGAGCGTATCAAATTCCTCCATGCTTAGACCTTGCTCGTCCTCGAGTAAGCTAATGGAAACCTACTCCTCCAATGTAATACCCAAGGTCTCAGAAAGCACAACAAAATTCTCCACTAAGAACCGTACCTACTCATGAATCCCCAGTAATACCAACACAGAAACGCAGCACACCAACCTTAATGAGAATAGAGTATTTCCCCTAAGCTGAACCCGAACTCCAGATGTGAATGATATTTTCTAATCCTAGCTCCAGTCTATCTCCTTATAACTCTAGAGTGACCTACCCGAAACCTCTTTATAGCTCCACCACTTATGTCGCCATGCCAAAATGAATGAATCCTAATAATCACTCCTCCTTTTTTTCACTCATTTTGCCTAGGCGCCCTTTCGGGTATTCACCTAGCCACTCATTTCATTTTTCACAGATGAGCTCACCAATCCTCACATCACTCTTCAGCCTCTTATTACCCCATCCTAATACTGGTCCAAGCCCCTGAATTTTGCCTAAGCCGCCCTTTCGGGTTTTCAGCTTAGTCAGGCTTTTCTGATTTTTTTTTCGTTTTGTTTTTTTTCTTTTATTGACAACCAACAACAAGTATAAATCTCTCCCCCATGGTTAAATATTGCATTGTCCTCAATGTAATGAAAGATGAAAATAAAAATCTGGGGAAGAAAAAAAAATACCCACTAGGGATGCCGAGGTGATCCGCGTCTCGGACGTCGGGGCTGGCGTGTGGCAATGCTATCCAACTCATCGTTTTTTGGTCCCGTATACCGCTCCCACTCGGAATGAGCAAACTTGTCCCAGTGCTGGCTGTAAGTGCACGCCACCAACTGCTGATCTCGGAAATTCTAACATCCTCATCTAGCTTCGTAATCCACCCACCATGCTGATTCTGTGTCCTCCTGACATCAGCCACGTCTGCAGACATACGATCCAGGCTAGTGGAAACTGTTGCTGCTTGTCCATCATATACTGTTGGTTTGCAGCCATGTCTCTAAGCGTCATGTCCATCTCAGCTTGGCGGTAAGCCATTTCCTCCTGTCGAATAGACATGCTGGACATAGCAGCACATATCTTCTCCTGCCAAGAACTAGACGCACCAGAATGGCCTACAGGACCACTTGAAGTGCCCACCTTATACCGCCTACTTATATCTGCGGCCTCCTCATGGAGTCCCATGTCCATCATCATATCGGTAGTCGCCCTGGGAAACTCCCCCTCAGCAGCAGCTCTATCCTCATCATCAACCATATAAAAATCCCGAGCCGTCGGTCCAAAGGGAATGAAACGAGGTAAGAAAAGATGATGGATGCCACCTTTCCCTGCCTTCCAGAAATATTGTCCCCGTGTAGAACCCAACAACCCCGCCTCCTTCAAAGAGTGCTCATCATAGACATATGCACCAGGCAACTGCGTATAACTCTCTGGTGCTTCCGAGTCCCAATTACGAGCAATCAGGGTGATCATCCCACCCAAAGCTATTCTGCTGAATCCCTTATTGTGGGCCTGGAAACAACTGGTTACAAACAGAGCAACCCAGTCGGGAATAGACTCACTCTCTGGAGTCATGCACCAGAGCCCTGACAGATCAGCAACATAAACTTTATTGACCTCACCATGCCCCAAAAATGCCATAGCTATCACCTTGTGGGCCAATCTCAGGCAAGGATGCGTAATCGCGTAATTGTACTCCCCTTTCTCGGGTTAAAAACCTGTCCAGTAGCTGCCTGCCAGAATTCATAATGTCGGGTGCCCACAGCAGTCCACCCCTCAGTTGGTGGAACGGACACCCCAAAAATCTATCTAAGCTCATCAAAAGATAATGACCGCTCCACATCATTCAGGTGAAATGTAATCCTATCCTCGTCTCTTTCCAAAGTAGCCAAAAATTCTAACACATAAAGAGGATAGGTAGGAGCCCCCTTATGCACAAAATCATCCAAACCACCCTTCTCAAACACAAGCCTTGTGCAGTCAAACAACCCCAAAGTATGTAAAATGGGCACATCAAGGAAGCGGGTTTGCACAATTTCACGATGACAAAGTGCATCCCAACGCTTCATTGGCCTCTTATTCAACCTTTGCAAACCTCTTCCAAACATTATCAACCTTAGATCTTGAAATCAACACAAGAGGAAAGGTGGAACAAACTCACCACAAACTCGAAGGGGCTCGTTGCAGATGAAGGAGCCGCGGTCGCGGTTCAAGCACAACGGTCGCGGCCTTCAGGGAGGAAGAAGCAGCGAGGAGGCGAGCAGATCCGGTCGCGGCTGAAGGAGGAAATAGGGTGGCGCCGCGGTTTTGAGGAGGAAGAAATTTTGAGGAAGAAGAAAGAGAACAAGGGTTTATACCCGTGAAAAGCAAGGCCACGGTCGCGGTTCTCAGGCCGCGACCGCAGCATCAATAATACAGCATTTTTTTTTCTCTCTTTTTTTTTTTGCAACCCCGGTTGCATCCTTCATGTACAGGGAAAGGCCGCGATCGCGGTTTTCAGGACGCGGTCACGGTTATGCCTTCGAAACCGTTCTAACCTGCATGGTAGTCCAGAAAATGAAACAAAGAACAATAATAATAAAAAACAATGAGAAAATGACAAGAAAAACGTCTTACCTCTGGTTGCCTCCCGAGAAGCGCCTTGGTTAATGTCGTGGACTCGACATAGTGCCATGGTGATCAAAATGAGTTACTTACATCAATAGAACACATAGAATCATCATTAGGAGGGTGTTTCTTAGGATCATAAATGTTATACTCTACCCTTTCCCTATCAAATTCCATAGTCAGTGAACCACTACTCACATTAATTTTTATGTTGGCGGTCTTAAGAAACGGCCTACCTAACATAACAAGAACTGCATGCTTATCGTGTCCCATATCCATCACAAAGAAATCAGCAGAAAAAATCCAATTTTCAACCTTCACAAGGACGTCCTCTACTACTCCTTTCGGATAAACATTAGACAAATTAGCTAACTGAATCACTGTCCCAGTTTCATGCAATGGTCCAAGTCCCAAAGATTCATATAAAGAGTAAGGCAATACATTAATAGATGCACCCAAATCTAACATGGCTCTTTTAAACTTGGTGTTACCTATCATACAAGGAATCCTAAACATGACAGGGTCGTCACACTTCTTAGGCGTTCGCCTTTGAAGAATAGCAGACACATGCTCACTTACTTTAACCTTTTTCTTGCTTTTCACTTTTTGATTCCTCTTAATTGTAAACAATTCTTTAAGAAATTTTGCATAGCGAGGAACACTTTTAATTAATTTAAGCAAGGGAATGTTTACCTCACACTTACTAAAGGTTTCAAAAATATCTTTGTCATTCTCTAGCCTCCTTGTGTCTTTCAGCACTTTAGGAAATGGCGGAACTGGCTTTTGGGAGTTGAGTGGAAGAAAATCCGAAAAACGTAAGAGTTTTCAGCGTCTGAGGCAAGGCCGTGATCACGGTTTTCAGGCCGCGGTCGCGGCTTTGCCTGAGTTTCGGTCTCTGCTTCAACATTCATTAGTCGTGATCGCGGCTTCCTTTCCGCGCCCGCGGTTTCTTCAATTCCATCAAATTCGTCCCTTTCAGCTAAGGGGACATTGCTCTCCATTGTTTCATCTAGCTTCCTCCCACTCCTCAACATAATTGCACTCACATTCTGTCTTGGGTTCAACTCCGTTTGCGACGATAGCTTACTCGCTCCTTAGCCTCCAATCTGCTTATTGCTAGGGAGATCTGCCCAACCTGATTCTCCAAATTCTGAATGCTAGACTTGGTCTCATGTTGAAATTGTACTAGATTGCTCTGCATGGTGGTCATGTTCTATGCAAGGGCCTTGATCATATCCTATACAGACAAAGATGAACTCGAATTCTGCCCTTGAGATCTAGGATCATATGGTGGTCTGAATTGTTGTTGTTGCTGACCTCCAGGCTGCTAAAATTGCTGCTTCTGTTGTTGCAGCTGGAATTGATGGTTTTGTGGGTTCCCATATCTCAAATTGGGGTGATCTCTCCACCCAGGATTGTAGGTGTTGGAGTATGGGTCATATCTTGGTCTAGGAGATCTGAAACCTCCCACAACATTCACTTCAGCTGCAGGCTTTTGCAGTGTCGGACACGCATCAATAGGATGTTGCGTGTTATAACAGATGCCACAAGCCTTGACTTGTTGCGGACTTCCTTTCACCATAAAATGCTTCATCATCTCCTTCAACTCGTGCACATCCATTTGCAGTGAAGATGATGGATGAGAATCTACGGCCTTTGCTGCGTGGGAGCTTGCTCTCTTGCTGAAATGCATTGAGCCTTCAGATAGCTCAAAAAACATCTCAAATGCTGCAGTTGTAGTTTTATTCAGAATGTTATCGCCACAGGCTGCGTTCACCCATCTGCACTCATCATCAAGAAGCCCGCCATACAGATATAGAACGAGGTCTTGGTCAGAATAACCATGGTATGGACAGCTTGATATTAGCCATTTGAATCTCTCATAGTACTCATACAAAGTCTCAGTAGCATGTTGTTCAATGTTGTTGATGTTCTTCTTCAGGCTATTAAGCTTTGTTGCAGGAAAGTACTTCTCTAGAAAAGCTTTCTTCATCTTTGCCCATGTATCAATGCTTCCCGAAGCCAAGTAATAAAACCAGTCATTGGCCGAATCCTTCAAAGAAAAAGGAAAGGCCCTCAGCTTGATATGATCTTCAATAACTCCTCTCGACTTCATGTTGGTGTAGACAGCGTGAAACTCAGAAAGATGCTTGTTGGGATCTTCACCACTCAACCCATGGAAGTGTGGTAGCAAATGAATCAATCCAGACTTCAACTCAAAGTTCACACCATCAGCCAATTCAAGAAACTACACAGCAAGCGGTTGGTGCTCTAAATTTGGTGCAGTTAACTGCCTTAAAGTCTATTGTTCATCCATCTCGAGTTGCTCACGAACTTCTCTGCAGTTCCTAAAAAGTGTTCGCTCAATTTCTGGATCAAGATAAAAAATTGGAGAATTAGTAGCACGGGTGTGAACCATAAGACAGGTTCACACAACAGTTGGTAAACAATTACACACAAACACGAAAAGATTAAAACTTTAGATTCCCCGGCAACGATGCCAAATTTGACAGGGCTTTAGTCGTATGTACCTATAAAAAAAAACCTTAAAAACCCAACTAATGTAGTCTGTCAAGTAAGGGTCGAACCCACAGAGAATAAAGCTATTTATCCTGTTTGCATAAATCATTTATCAACAGTAACAAAGGGAGGCTTTGGCTTTTTGTTCTAAACTAAAAAGTTAACTAACAGAAGTAACAAAGATGTAAACAAATATTGATGAAAGAACTCAGCAAGACAGATATCCACAGTTCAGTTTAATTGATTGATCATCGATTATCTCTAGTTCTTTAACCCAATGAATGTTCCAATTCCTTTTCTTAAGTTTATTAACAGGACAACCAAACCCTGATAACACTAACTACTAAACAATCAAGAAACTATCGAGATTCAATTCAATTACAGCAGTAAGTTCCAGGAATTTCAGCAGATACATGCAACATAAAACAACCAGTTTTACTTAACATGCAAATCAATTCTCTTCTACAATAAACTATCACAACTAGTTCTAGAAGATCGTAGTTGCTACTCTAAATCAGATGATTCAACCAGAAATAATCCAACTCTAGCATAAGAATAACACTAACGACCACTAGTTGATCAGACTAGTATAATCAGTATAATCAAAGAGATTAAGTTCAAGAGAATCAATAACATTCAAAGGAATAGAACAAGAGTTATAATCTTACAACCAAATCAAACGAAGACTTCAATTGTCTGACTAAGCAAAGGAACTTAGTTCTTCATAATCTTGCAAAACACAAAAGCTCTCAATGAAAAACGTAATTGTCGTTCTCAATAATGATGAATCAATCCCAAACCTAAAGAAGCTTAGTCTTTTTAACCTAAAATGAAATCTTCTAAGAATAATAATAATCGAAAAATAATAAAAGGAAATAAAAGAACAACGAAATCGGCGTGTGAAATCTTCCGCGCTTGTCTTCACTTGCAAAGCCGCGACCGCGGCATTCCTGGCTGCGCCCGCGGCATACACTTCATGGCACTCCAGCGAATTCTTCTTGGCCGCGCCCGCTGCACCCAAACCGCACCCGTGGCTTTGCCTTCCTTGGCTTCTGACGCTCTAAAACTCACTTAAATCATCACTTTCTCCACTTCTACTCTACTGACTTCTACTCTATTGCTCCATCATCCTAAATTATCTCATAAACCCACTCAGATGGTACCTAATAGCATAGTAACAATTCCTAGTTACGAACTATAAAGTAGAGTGTATCAATGCACTACAAGCGAGACACCAAGGGAGCGACTGTGAAGACTGTCACTATGAAGGAGGCGGATGAGACATTTTCTAAGAGTATAAGTCGCAATCAGATAATTCAAGGGGAATTGATCAAGCTAGCTTAACGACAAGGCTGATTTGTTCCTAGACTTTCTCTTGAACAATTATGAGGGCTAAGGATCTATCTCTGAATACCTGAGTAGAACCCCTCCTTGTGTTCTAACTTGCTTATCTCCTTTGTTTTGTTTTTCTTTTTTTTATGTTTTTGTGATTTTCTCCTAGTTTCTTATGATTTTTAGTTTCTTTTTGCTTGTTTCCGTACCTTTTACGTAATTATTTTTTGACTATGTCATGAATTATTATTTGATAATAATTTACGACACTGTGTGTTATACTTGTTAGATGAGCCTGACTCTTTCCGTTGTTCCATGAACTAACATATCGGATTCAAAAAGATATTTTGTTCTCTTTTTGAAATTTTACCTATTAATTTCACCCGATTTCCATTTTTTTTCTTTTTCATAAACAAGGAGCCATTTTTATGAAAAGTATCCCTAAATGATTTAGGCTTTGGGCCTAAACCACCTAGTGAAATGCTTTGTTTTTCGTTAAAAATACATTTTGTTTCTATGACCCCCAATATTCCTCTACAATCCATTTTCATTGATTAGGATGAACATTCTCAGGACAATTTATCACAACTTCAACAATCGGAAAACCATCATTTTTTCTTTAAGCCTATAACGCCAATGTCGATATAGTGCTTGACGTTGATGGTTCACAGCTTGATCCACATTATCTTCTTCTGCCAAATTCATATATATACACATTTCGCTTATTAGAAATTATTAAATTTATGTCTAAAATGATATAAAAATGGTTCATAACTTGTACCTTGATTCCATTCAATAGTCTTTGTTTATTATCATAATCCATATCATTCCATCTCCTACATATATTAATTATGAGAAAGAATTTAATCTATGTCTAAAATGATAACAAAATGAACTATAATGCATAATATATATATCATGACAAGTGTTACATACCTACAATGTAATGGTAACATAGTTCTAAACATGAAATTTCCAACTATAAACTACAATCACATGTTACAAGTTGTAGTTGATCAACAAAGGAAATTATTTCACTCTTATTCATACCTAATCAAGACGAAATAGGGGAGTAAGTTAAAACATCCCCAATGAAAGGTTGTTAATTGAAACATGCAGAACTACTCATGGAACATTAAGAACTGCTCATGGAACGGTGAATAGCAAAGATTGAGTAACAAAACTACCTAAAACCCTAATTAAAATTTTCAATTTTAACAAATGTAGAGACATATGCGAAGAGATCGAGTGAGTGTATCTTGAGGGGACCGAGAACCGAGCAAACTAGAAGAGAAGGCAAGTAGCAAACAAACACAAAGATTCCAACGAACTGATTCAGTGGACGGGAAACCGGGAGAAAAAATGGGACACATGAAATTAACATTAAACATAAAAGTAAATAAAGAGAAGGAAGAGAAAGCGATCGATTGAGGGTTTTAGCAAATCAGTCAATACGATTGAAAGAACAGATAAGGGAGAGAGAAAATGAGAGCTCAACCATGGCGATCGAATGGAAAGAGAAGGGAAAGAGAAATCGATCGATTGAGGATGTGAGTAAAAAGTAGGATTTTTTCCCATTCAAATATTAACTCCTTTCTTTATTTCCCATGAAAAATTTTCATTCGCCCGCCTAAACAGTGGGCGATGAAATAAAATATTTCATCGCCAAATATTAACATTTTTATTTAAATATATAAATGATTTTAACTTGAAGTGACGAAATTAAAATTTGTCGCAAAAGAACATATATTGTGCGATAAATATTATTTTTTGTCGCCGTAAACATAAATAAAAACTAATATGTTAAAAAAGGTGCCATAAGAGAAGTTACTTATCACGCTTATGAACATTAGGCGTCAACCAAATTATTTCGTCGCCCTAGGTCTATACGGGCGTCAAACAAATTATTATCTTAAATTAACATACTTACAAATGCACTTACTTTTACAATACATGCACTTTAACATACTTAAACATGCACTTAATTTTAGATTATTGAACGGAGAATCACCCTCTTCTATGTTGTCTCTCTATACCAACAAAACTCACTAGTGCGTTGTAGCGACTTGTTGAATCGGCTATTGTGTTTCCGCCAACTATGTCTTCTCCATAAAATACAGTTTTTGGACCTCTCAACACCTCTTTTGTATCCATGAATACTTTGAGCATTGATAGGACAAAAACCTACCCACAAGCGTATGGGATCAGTTGTAGCTTTTGAAATATCGTTCCCACGAGGACTATGTAATATCAATTGTAAGTTTGGCTGGTAGGCTAAGTCAAAAGAAGGGGATTTTCGTTGAACGAATAACTAAGAATTCAGAAACAAAGGCAAAAGATGATAATCAGAGAAAAATGAAACCCAAAAAGCTCTATTTCCATAACACTCCCCTCACCCTCCAAACCCTAGAGGAGAAGCGGACGCTGCTTACCACCTCCTTGAACTTGACTAATCTCTGCAAAACCACTACCCAGTTTGTCCATAATCGTGATGATGATGGGCCTCGTTTCAACAAATTTCCCCGAAGTTCTTTGCTCCTTGAATCTCGGGAGCAGCTCTGGAAGTTCTTTGCTCCTTGAATCTCGCTTGTTTCCTTCGGCTTCTACCTAATCCTGACTGTAAATCTCACTCAGTATCATGTGAATCCCGCTTCGTTATTTCCACGAAACCTCCGCCTTGGTGGTGTGTGCTGGGTCTCTCAGAAAAGCAAGAGTCGTGATGGGACTTGGGCTAGTATGGTGTCATCTGTTGAAGGCACTGTTGCGTGCTTAGGCTCCCCGAAATTACGAGTCCGCTCAGCCTTATACAGTACGGAGACGTGGCTCTTGGTGATGGCTTCGACTACGCATCTGCAGAAGAGTGGGCAGCTAGGAACAGTGCTTTGTTGATTTGGAGTGGCATGGGTGACTTCCCTTTCCTGATTACAAGGTTCTATCCTTCCTTCTCTACCACTTTTCCTTTTCTTTTCCTATGTTGCGTGTTTGCTATAAAAGGCTATCGTGAATGGTTGAATCTCAAATTTTACCCCCTAAAACTGTTAACTCTCTATGTGATTGCTCTTTCTCGTGCTCTGTTTTTTTTTTTTTAATCTGTGTTTTCACTGACTCTTCCTGTATCAAATTTGATGGGTAAGGGGGAGAAAACAATGAAGGATGTTTTATGTTCTTTACCTGCAAAACCTAGCTCTTCTGTTGAGGCTGAAAACTCTGTCCTTGAACCCATTGTGGTTGAGACCACTGAGGTAACCCCTCATCCTGTCTCTATTACAGAAACTCAAACCATTTCTGAGACTCATAGTCTCCATTCCTCTGAAAAACATGAGATTGATATGGATCTTTACCTGTCTAAACTTGCTAGTGTTAGAAAAAATATTTTGAAGCTTAAGGAAACCTCACTACTGGGTTACATTATTGGTGACCCAATAGATTTATCCAAATGCGATCCAAGCTTAAAAATGATTGACGTTTTGTCAAGGGTTCCTTTGAGATTTTGGAAAAACCCAACCTTTGGTTTGAAATCCAATTTGCTAATCCTATTGACCAGAAAAAAGCATGGGATGGGCTCCCCTACCATGTGTTTGGCTAGTTGATGCTTTTGAAACCTTGGTGTGCAAATTTTGACCCCTTTACTGAATCCATTTCCACTGTGGATATGTGGATCAGAATCCCTAATCTGCCAGTGGTATATATTAGTTTTGGTGTGATTAACACGATTCTTGAAATGAACAAAATGGGCACTCTTATAAAGCTTGATCCTTTCACAAAAAAAAATAAAGGAGAGGGTTAATTATGCTAGAGTGTGTGTGAATGTAAATGTTGAGGGAATCAGTTGTAAAAAACCGGTGATTCCGGATACAGAAGGTAATTCCAAAGTGTACAATGTATGGTTCGAGGAGAGCCCAGTTGGGTGTGGTAATTGTGGGGCTAGTGAGCACAACTTTGAAAAGTGCCCTTTGAGGAATGCCAAACCTCAGTCACTCCAACTTAATTTTCAAAGGCTCCATGTGATCTCTCCAGCTGAGAAGGCTAGCAATGCTGCTGATGAGGAAAAAAACCAGTGGCAAGAGGTATCTCGTATGAGAAAAGGTACTTTTGTTGGTGCTACTAGTTCTTTGCTAAAAACAAGGAATCCAACATGGTCAGCTAGGGGGAGCCATTAACAGGGGGGACACTTAATCATGTTGTTACTGTTCCTTCTATAATTGATTCCACAACTGCTAAGGTAGCACCTAATTCTGAAACCACTACTCAACTTCCTGCTACTAGTCCTTCAGCTACTGTACACAGTACTGAGGAGTGTGTGGGGAACAATGAGCTTTCTCCGAGTTTGACACCCCATTTTCACTCCCGCACCCTAATGATGATGTTCTTGGGGTGTGCTTGGGGGCTCCTCAGGGACCAGCTTCTGTGCTTGACATGGAGAAAATCTCCTCTCTGAAAACGAGTGAGTTGGAGGATTTTCTAGAACAAGATGATCTCTTAGATGAGTTTGTGGAATGTGTTGAAGTTCCTCACAAAGAGAATGAGGATAATACTATGGCTTTAACTACTCCTAAGGGCAATACCATGCCACCTGGTGAAGATGTTGTTGTAGCTATGCAAAAATCCTCCAACTCCAAGCCTGGAAAGCGCAAGGAGTTGATTCAAGAGGAAGACACCGTTACCTCGGGGCTGAAGGGTCCCAAAAAAATGAAGAAATAGTTTTTATGTTTAAGTTAAGTAATCTAGCTTTAGGTTATGTCGTCAATGTGAAGAACAACCTAGCTAAAAGGGCAATCTCCTTGATCAACTTTTTGAAGTTTAATTTCTGCTGCAACAGAACCTACATGATTACTCCTTGTTATGGGTGCCCTAGGATTTCATTGACTAGTCAAGGTCCCTTCATTAGGCCCTTTGACTTTTTTGTTGTTTGTTGGTATTTCATAATATATGGGAATATGTTTAAGTACTTCAAGTGTGTCTCGTATTCTCTTTGTTGTGCTAATATTAACTCCCTTTTTACTAACTTAATCCTTAACAAGAGTCTAGATAACAACAAATTGGGTTCTCAGAATATGGTGTATAGGTTTAGATGGATTTGCTTGTCTCATGTTAAACCTTGTTGCCTTCATTGCGTGACTCTTTCAATTCTTTTTACTTTCACTTGAAATTATGCTACTTACTCTTGTTGGAGAAGAAAATATCAGAAATGAAATTAGGAATGACTTCATCAAAAGATTTAGAAGTGAAGAAATGAACGATTCGTTACTACAAGAAAATCTGGAACTAATTAATTCTGAAATATATGCGGAAGATAATGAAGAATTAACTAAAGCTATTACTAATGATGAAATTAAGAGGGCCGTTTTTGACATTGGAACGGATAAATCTCCGGGTCCTGATGATATGACAACAGAGTTCTATCAGAAATACAGGGATATCGTGGGCCCTTCTGTGATTCAAGCAGTTAAAAGTTTCTTCCTTTCAAGAAGACTGCTGAAACAAGTCAACCACGCATTCATATCCTTAATACCAAAATGTGATAATCCAAACTCTACAAATCATTACAGGCCTATAATTTTATGTTCAACAGAGCCATCCAAGATAATATCCTTATAGCTAATGAATTTTTTCACTACTTCAAAGCTAAGCAAGGAGCTGAAGGATTTATAGCTCTAAAGTTAGATATGGAAAAAGCGTATGACAGAATTGAATGGAACTTTATTATAAAAATCATGGGAAAATATGGATTTCATAAACTGGATAAAAGAGTGCATCACGACAGTATCCTTTTCGGTACTTGTTAATAACGAACCAACAAAAAATTTTTAAACCAATAAGAGGATTACGACAAGGAGATCCTCTTTCACCATTCCTTTTCATCCTAGGTTTATAAATTCTAGCCAGAAAACTAGCGGATAGGCCCAGGAAACCTATTGGATTCAAAATCTCTAGACTTGGCACACGTATTCCTTTCTTGGCCTTTGCGGATGATACTATGATATTCTCCAAAGTAAAACAATAAAATTGCAAGGAAATCAATGATATTTTGGATGTCTATTGTAAAATTTATGGTCAAAAAGTGAATTTTCATAAATCTACATTTCAAGTAACAAAAAATGTGACAAACATTAAAAAGCAAGCAATTCAAGGAATTCTTACAATTATAAATATGACATCTCTTGACAAATATTTGGGTTGCCCTATCATTAATGGTAGAGTGAATTCTAACACCTTTGCTAACCTATTAAATAGCACACAACAACAACTAACGAAATGGAAGGCCAATTCTCTATCTCAGGCAGGTAGAACAACCCTAATCAAATCAAATCTTTTCTCTAGACCTAATTACCTAATGCAAAGTTTTATGCTTCCCACACAAACACATAATGAATTGGACAAAATAAATAGGGGCTTTTTCTGGAACAAAGATTCTTCGTATAAACCTCTAATAGGATGGGAAAAAATATGTAAACCAACGACACAAGGAGGACTTGGAGTAAGGAAATCGAAGGATATGAATAAAGCAGATAATTATTGGGTAAAAATTATCTCTAAAAAGTATTTGAAAACATAAAACATTTTACAATACCAGAAAAAAGGAAATTGCTCCTAGCAATGGTCCAAAATGAGTGAACTCACTGATGAATTCAAATCGGGAATTATTTGGCAAGTAGGAAATGGTAGAACCATTAAGTTTTGGACTGATAAATGGCTCTCTACTATTCCTCTTTGCGACATTATAAACACGCAACCAATAGCTAACATGAATGCATTAGTCACAGATTTTATGCTTCTTAATCTCACATGGAATAAGGAGCTGATTGAACAATTTCTCCCTATGGACTTAGTAAGAAAGATTATTTCTACTCCAATACCTCTAAACAATATTCATGACAGAATGTATTGGGAACCAAGCAAAAACGGTTGGTTTTTAACTAAATCGGCTATGGATATGCTTCTTAAACAAAAACTACACAGCATATGATTCTTCATGGATTTGGAAGTTGGACATTTATCCTAAAGTTAAAAATTTCATATGGAAAATCATGAAAAATGGGTTACCAACAAAGCAGAGACTAGCTGAAAAAGGCGTTCCAATACCACCAGGTTGCATCAGATGCAACACACAAAATGAAGATTCTAACCATCTTTTGTTTTAGTGAGAACACACGCTGAAAACAATTGAAAAAGTGGAGAAAGCTTTGGGAGACATGATGATGGCAATGACAGAATAAAAGATATACCGCTATTTATCAAGCATCAAATTGACAATTGGAACCACACCAAAAAATGGAACCCAGACTGCCTAGTGGACATTAATCCAAACAATAAAAGAATCAACCAGACCAAGGAAAAAATTGCAAAATGGAAAAAGCTACCTGAAAATGTCATTAAAATAAACACTGATGGATCTACAAAAAATAATGAAGAATCTAGTTATGGATATATCTTTCATAACTATAAAGGGGAACCAATTTATATTTTTGCCGAAAAATGTGGGATTTCAACACCTATTAAAACAAAAGCCATTGCGTTTAGGAATGCATTAATCAAAGCTTATGAAATGGGCTATACTAATATTCAAATTGAATGTGATAATCTCACTATTAAAAATGTTTTAAATAAGACCTGGCACTGTCCTTGGGATATTGAAATTTTAATTTCTGATATCCTTTGATTGTTACAACTGTTTTCTTCAATGCAGGTCTGTCATGTCTTCCGAGAAATAAACGTTGTGGCCGATTGCATTGCAAAGTTGGGTCAGCAGATTTCTTTTGAAGACATCCAATCAAATTTAGAACTTTTAGTTCTCATCCATAAGGATGCTATAGACTGAGAAACCGTTTCTTTTGTGATTTCCGATCTAATTTTTACTGTATAAAAAAAAACGCAAAAGATGATTGTAATCAATGGGGGAAGGCTTCTAAGGCAAGGGATCCCCACAACTATGCTTCAGTAGACTCAACTAGATAAATGTCTGGATTTAGCATGTCTTTGTTGAAAGTAACTATCATAGGTAATTACGAATTCTTGTCGGATGATAGTAAATGTGCCTAGATTCAATTAACATCCACTCTTGCGACTTGCTAATTAAGATCTAGACCTTTTGGGCACTTAGAATCTAAGGTAAAACTGAACTAACATCCACTCTTGTGACTTGCTAAATCCAATCTAATCTTACGGTTTCTATGATAGTTATTAATCCACAAGAGAAATTAAGACGATCTCGCAATAATAGAATCCCGGGTTCAAATCCTTGGAATCCAATAGAAGTTATTACCTCTAGGTCTCAAACCCTATCTGACTACCGTTATCACCTCTTGGTCTCAAAACCTAATAAGATACAATTCACATAAGCTACTATGGCATTAAAGCACACTAGGAATGAATCAACAAAGTTTCAAAGTTCCATTCAGGCAAATATCAAATAAGTCTACCTACGCATAGTTGGGATCACCCCAACCCTAGAAATATGAATTTAAGCACACTAGGAATGGATCAACTTAGTCTTGAATCTAGTAGAACAATCTCCAAAGTTGAAATCTTCAAAATGAGGCAAACAACTAGGTTTAGAGAGTTAGAAAAAGTGGAAAAAGATCCATCTAAAAACCTAAAATGAAGTCTTTATACCTAAGACAAAAGGTTTCCAAAAATAAAACCAATCTAAGTAAATCGCACCCCTCGCGCCTTGACCATGCGGAAAACGCATGGTCAAGCGCACGGTCAAGATGCTACAAGGAAAAAAACGCATGGCCGTGCGGAAAACGCATGTCAAAAATGCACAACCAGATTCTGAAGGAGAGAAAAATGCATGGCAGTGTGGTGGAGCGCATGGTTGGTGCAATGAGAAATCACTGCTTGCACCGCCGTGCGTTGGAATGCACAACCCATTGAAAGAAATTCAAACCAATTGCATGACCTCCTATGAGTTTTTGTGCAACTCTCGTAATAGCTTGGTTTTGCCTGAATTCACCATGGTTCGCCACGTTAGCCTCTAGACGACAACAAGGCTACCAACAACATCCACAGAAAGTCCCAGAAATCCACCAAAGTATCTAAAATGCACAATTTTCTCATGTAGACATCCATAACAAATAAATCGATACAACTAGCTATAATTGCAAACTAAAATGCATACAACGACCTAAACTGTAACACAAATACATGTCCTAAATATGTACCAAATGGATTTTATCAAATTCCCCCAAGCTTAAACTCTTGATTGTCCTCAATCAAGAACGAAGTCCACTAATCCACAAGTTATGCAATGGTTGTATCTACCTGAATGACAATGGGCAACAATTATGAAAAAGTGAGGAACTAGCAAATGCAATCACATATAATCATCAAATAGATAAAGCTATTTCCCCATTCAAAGACTTCACAAGGAGAAAAACCAGAGTCGCTCTCCCTCATGTGTTTAGGATACATGTTTTGCTCAAGTCTAAACTTCGAATACTCATCTACCATATGCTTGCACCAACGTTCTAAATCTCAACCACTAAAGACCTTCTACATGACACAAATCAAGAGGAATTTTATTAGTTCATAATGATGTGTTTCCCCCTAAGGATCCTCACGTTGGTTCAAGGAAAATTCACCTCCAAAGTCTCGTTCATGATCGATCTTGATTTGGCCGTCAAAGTTGTAACAAAGATGGCTCTTTTGTGGATTTTTGGTTTTTGGATTGCAAGAAAGATAAAGGGATAGGAAAATTGGATCTATTGGATATTATGCACCAATATATTCAAAATGAAGCATTGATGATCCACCACGGATATGACTCACCTATGTGTCATACCGCTTTTGGATATGACTCACCAAAACCGAGTAAGTTGACTTGTATATGACTCACCAAGACTAAATACTCAAAGACTGGAAAGCTCAGACTTAATTCAAGAAACTCAATGTTCTGTATTCAATTAATCAAAGCTTAAGTTGAAAATGAAAGCAACACAACTATAAATAGCCAAAATGTTTCACCGAAAAAACCCTAAATGAAAAAGTACTGAAAACGTCTCTTCCTATTATCCGTTAGGCCTGGAATTTGGACACCAGCTTTACATATCCAATAAATAAAACATATCCAAAATATAGCCTAAATGCTCTAGTAAATAACAATTGGGCCTTTGGGCAATGTTGCGCCTCATATGTTGAAATCCTCGGTGCCGCCGCCAGGCTTGGTGGGCTTGACTCCTCCGAGTCAACATTCACTTCTCTCGGACATGTGGGGTTCCATATGCTCCTTGATGTCTCTCTTGGCATGTGCCTAAGGCTTGTGTGATCCAAGTAGTTTGGATATTCGATTTGACCGCAGCTCCCCTCTCGCGACCTTGGCAGCGCTGCTCGCATGATGCTCAAGGGCCGCTCTCCGGGCACTTCTCCTTCTAAGTGTCCCTTATTTGGTAGTTGATGTGACCCAATCCTCCATGTCAGCTACAGAGGAGGAAGATGCCATGCGACTTCCGCCTACAGGTCCGATCACCCATTCCAGAGCAAAGAGTGTCCAAGCAGCGACACAATCCTTGGTGACCAGACTTGTAGCCAGTCAAGGCCAGATCACTACAGCGCCCGAGCTTCTGTGTCTCGTCCGCTTAGCCGTGACTGACTCCTCTACAGTTACATCAAGTCCGATCGAGACATTACTTGTTTAGTACGTTATATGAACATTATTTCCATTTTTAGTAGCTGTCTTTTCTGGGTGGTTTCCATTTATGTTAAATGGGCCCCCAGATTTAGTAACTAGAAAGTCCGGCCCATTAGGCCCACTCTCTAGTATAAATAGGAACTATTGTATTTCATTTCAGTTTACGTCGAAATAGAGCTTTGTTTTCCAGTCGAGTAATCTCCTGAAACCCGGGCCCTGACGTCATCAATCATTGCGTTTCTAGTCGAACTATCCTGGCGCATCGAATCGGTTACCCAACTATCAAGTTACTTTCCGCAACCAAAACACAAACCCTAACCCTAATTTCCATATCTCTTCACGACAGCCTCCACCCCCATTCTCTCGGCCGCCGGCCCCTCACCACCACTTCCGCCGCCGCTCGTCCCCCTAGTCTTCCGCCGCCGATCTCCTCCCAGTCGTCGCCGATGTTCTCCCAGCCACCGCCGGTTCTTCTTCTCCTTGCTTCCGCTGATCTTCCCCTTTCCGAAGAGTTGTTCGCCCCAATACGCATTCAAGCGATCCTTGACAATGATTTGTGGTCTTTCCATCGGACAAGGTCACATCAACTGGCATCAGAGCCTACGAATCGCATAAGTCGTTCCAACTCTTCGTTCAATCACTCATTCGCTTCCGTAAATCAATTCCTGCATAAACAAAAACCCTAGATCTTGTTCTAGGAACCAAAAAAAAAAATCCAGACGGATCTGAATCTGAAAAACAACAAAAACCTAGGTTTGGTGGTTGAGAAATTCGCCCATCATCAATAACCAACAAAAAAAAATACAGCATAACCGTACCTACTCACAGAACATTCCGATGGCTCAGGTAACAAAGTATCGCAACAGTGTCTTGTTTCCTTTTCTATTGGTCCTTATAGCGATACTATGATTTGTGATGTTACGACCATGGATGCTACCCATCTTCTTCTGGGACGTCCATGGTTATATGATCGTCGCGTGCTTCACGACGGGTATTTGAACACTTACATGTTCAATTACCACGGGAGGCGCGTGACTCTCTTACCCATGAGCCCACAGGAAATTTTACAGGACCAAGCCGAGCGCCAACGCCAGAAGGCACTGGAGGCCGCCGGAATTCATCCTACAATGGCATCTCCCGCGGAGACCTCCAGACGACAACTCGGTCGAGCCCCAGACCGAGTCATGGGAACAGACCACAACTCGGGCCACAACTCGACCGAGTCAGGGGGCCGAGTCAGGAGATTAGCCAACAACTCAGGCAATAACTCGACTGAGTTACCGACCGAGTCAGGGTCACAGACCATAACTCGGGCCACAACTCGGGCCACAACTCAGCCGAGTCACGGGGCCGAGTCAGGAGACCAGACCATAACTCGGTCTATAACTCGACCGAGTTGTGGACCGGGTCAGGGGGCCGAGTCAGCGTATTCTGCTTCTTTTCTTGCGTCTTCGCCTTCTGCAGCTTCTGGAAGGACTTCTGCACCGTCCGCTCCTGCTGCGTCTACCTTGCGTGGAACCTGTGAACACCGCGTTCTTCTGGCGAATCACATGGAACTCACACCGGCACTTCAAGGCAAGTCTGCTTATTTCCTTCTTATTCCTCGCCTTTGTACCACTACTACGGTAGAGCCCGCACTCCCGCCTGCTATTTTGTCTGTTTTGTAGGACTTTGAGGATATTATGTCTGACGAGCTGCCACCCGGTCTTCCACCAGTGCGTGTTATTGAGCACCAGATCGACTTCATTCCCGATGCTTCACTGCCGAACCGAGCTGCTTATAGAGCTTCTCCTGAGGAAACTAAGGAGTTACAGCGACAGGTCCAAGATCTTTTGGACAAGGGTGTTGTGTGGGAAAGTTTGAGTCTCTGCACCGTTCTTGTGATTCTGGTGCCGAAGAAGGATGGGACTTGGCGGATGTGTGTGGATTGCCGCGCCATCAACCAGATAACCATCAAGTACAGACATCCCATTCCGCGCCTCGATGATATGCTGGACGAGCTGCATGGTGCCACCTTGTTTTCCACGATTGATCTTTGGAGTGGCTATCATCAGATTCGTATGAAGGCGGACGATGAATGGAAGACAGCTTTCAAGACCAAGTATGGTCTATAAGAGTGGCTAGTCATGCAATTTGGATTGACCAATGCTCCATCAACGTTCATGAGACTCATGAACCATGTCTTATGGTCTTTTTTAGGGAAGTTTGTCGTCGTTTACTTTGATGATATACTTGTCTTTTCTAGTAGTTTGTCTGCACATATTGACCATCTTCGACAGGTGTTAGACTGCTTGAGGAAGGCGAGCTTGTATGTCAACAAGGGTAAGTGTGTTTTCTGCTCTGAATCTACAAACTTTCTTTGCTATATTGTTTCCAGGGATGGCTTACGTGTGGATGAAGAGAAGATACGTGCCATCAAGGAGTGGCCTACTCTGACTACCCCCACCCAGGTTCGCTCGTTCTTAGGGCTGGCCCACTTTTACAGGAGGTTCATCCGCGACTTCAACACCATCGCCGCCCCTTTGCACGAGTTGACCAAGAAGGCGGCGTCCATCACCTGGCTTCCGCGACATGATGCTGCATTTGTCCCCTTGAAGGAAGCCCTCCGCCGCGCACCTTTGCTGCAGTTGCCTGACTTCACTCGTCGGTTCAAGGTGGAGTGTGACGCTTCCGACTTCGACATCGGAGGAGTCCTGCTGCAGGAGAGGCGTCCGATCGCCTACTTTTTGGAGAAGCTTTCGGGTGCTCAGCTGAACTACCCGACGTATGACAAGAAGTTGTACGCCCTGATTCGGATACTGAAGACTTGGCAGCACTATCTTTGGCCGAGTGAGTTTGTGATACACTCAGACCATGCTGCCCTGGCCTATCTGATGAGCCAGACGACCCTCAACTACAGGCATCCTAGGTGGGTCGAGTTCATGGAGACCTTTCCGTACTTGATCATGCACAAGAAAGGTAAGGAGAATGTGGTTGTCGACGCCCTTTCTCGCAGGTACGTGCTCATCACTCATCTCCAGTCTCACTTATTGGGTTTTGCATTGCTCAAGGATCTGTATGCTGATGATGTGTTCTTTAAGGACATCTTTGAGCAATGTACAATCAGCAGAGAGCATGACACGTATTTCCTAGATGATGGGTATCTGTACAAGGCTGGGAAACTCTGTATTCCTACGTCTTCTGTCAGGCACTTGTTGCTCCAGGAAGCACATGACAGCCGTGTCCATTTTGGGGTGTCTAAGACCCTTGCAGCACCAGGTATTGCAAGAGTTGCGTGACATGCCAAAAGGCTAAGGCACGCTCCAGTCGACATGGTCTCTACACTACCCTCCCGATTCCTGCATCCCCGTGGGAAGATCTTTCGATGGATTTTATCACAGGGTTACCTATGTCTCGGCGTGGTAGAGATTGCATTTTTGTCGTCGTCGACAGGTTCTCTAAGATGGCACACTTTATTGCCTGCAAGAACACTAACAATGCTACGGACATCGCTGGTTTGTTTTTTGAGCATGTGGTGTGCTTGCATGGTGTCCCTAAAACTATTGTTAGTGATAGGGATACCAAGCTTCTATTTTCTACTAGCTATCACCCACAGACGGATGGTCAGACGGATATGATCAACCGCACCTTAGGAGCCCTCCTTCGGACGGTTCTCAAGGTGAACCCACGAAGGTGGGAGGACTTACTTGCTACAGTTGAGTTTTCCTATAACAGGTCCAGACACTCTGCGACGAAGCTGACTCCTTTCGAGGTCGTCTATGGAAGGAACCCGCTAACGCCGGTGGACATGACGCCATATCCGCTGCAGGACCAGGAGAACATTGCTGCTGGCAAGTTAGTGGTGCACATTCAAGAGCTGCACAGGAGGACACACACTCACCTGGAGCGGTGTGCGCTACAGTACTCAGCCAAGAAGAACAAGGGCAGGTGACGCTTGATCTTTGCCTTGGGCGACTTGGTTTGGCTACACTTGCGGAAGGAGCGATTCCCTTCCGTCCGCAAGTCTAAGCTCGACCAACGGGGTGATGGTCCCTTCAGAGTTGTCAAGGCCATTGGCGACAACGCCTACCAGCTCGAGCTCTCGGACAAGTATGGGGTGCATCCGACGTTCAACGTCGCTGACTTAGCGCCATATGTTGAGCCTGAGTATGATGAGGGTGAAGCGGGGACACTTCACACTCAAGTGGGGGAGGGTGATGTGACCCAGTCCTCCATGTCAGCTACAGAGGAAGAAGACGCCATGCGACTTTCGCCTACAAGTCCGATCACCCGTTCCAGAGCGAAGAGTGTCCAAGCAGCGACACAATCCTTGGTGACCAGACTTGTAGCCAGTCACGGCCAGATCACTACAGCGCTCGAGCTTCTGTGTCTCGTCAGCTTAGCCGTGACTGACTCCTCTACAGTTACATCCAGTCCGATCGAGACATTACTTGTATAGTACGTTATATGAACATTATTTCCATTTTTAGTAGCTGCCTTTTCTGGGTGGTTTCCATTTATGTTAAATGGGCCCCCAGATTTAGTAACTAGAGAGTCCGGCCCATTAGGCCCACTCTCTAGTATAAATATGAACTATTGTATTTCATTTCAGTTTACGTCGAAATAGAGCTTTGTTTTCCAGTCGAGTAATCTCCTGAAACCCGGGCCCTGACGTCATCAATCGTTGCGTTTCTAGTCGAACTATCCTGGCGCATCGATTCGGTTACCCAACTATCAAGTTACTTTCCGCAACCAAAACGCAAACCCTAACCCTAATTTCCATATCTCTTCACGACAGCCTCCACCCCCATTCTCTCGGCCGCCGCCCCCTCACCACCACTTCCGCCGCCGCTCGTCCCCCTAGTCTTCCGCCGCCGATCTCCTCCTAGCCGCCGCCGATCTCCTCCCATCCACCTCCGGTTCTTCTTCTCCTTGCTTTCGTCGATCTGCCCATTTCCGAAGAGTTGTTCGCCCCAATACGCATTCAAGCGATCCTTGACAACGATTTGTAGTCTTTCCATTGGACAAGGTCACATCAGTAGTGGTACCTTAACTGATCCCTTATGAAGGTTAGAACTAGTAAGGCTTGATTTGGATGAGGTTTGCTCGATGGATTTGAGAAACCCAAATTTGAAGCACATCGGCGGCCGCGTAGGTGCTCCCTTCGGTTTGGCGTGTCTCATGGTATCTCCTTGCAGCTTGATATGAACCTGGATCTCATCATCCTCCCCTCCTTTGAAAGGATTTGACCTCGAATCCGCGCAGCCTATAACAAGGAATATCAAATAGCACGGTATAACAAATGTTCCTAGGTAGTTCAAGCCTCTTAGCCTAGACATGATTCTGTGTACCCTCCTAGAATGTGTAATTATGAATTTGAGGGGACTTACCTTTTTAACATGCAGCCTATCTCCTAGAGTTCTGCTTGGATAAATAGCATGAGAAAGGCTAGATAGAACTTTAAGGACACATGAAACATAAACAAGAAGATCTAGCATGTGTGTCCTAATACTAATAAGCATGAAAAGAGTATTAGATGAGAAGACTCCATTCTTTGGAGCTTGCCGAATCAAGGTCACCTTTGATGATTTAGGGCTTCTAGTGTCGTGGAACATCTCGTGGGGCATCATAAATCACCATCTTGATTTCTTCTTTTTGTCCCATTCTCTTGCTTTTCTCCTTGCCTCCCTCACTTCCTCTAGACTCATTGGCTCCAGGATGTATACAACATATCCTTTAGCCACATGGTTTCAGTTGAGTCAACCTTCATGTAGGACATTTAGGTCGAATTGCCATGGTCTTCCTAGTATGAGGTCGTAGGCATTGATAGGCATCACCATAAATGTAGCTATGTCTTAATATGCCCCTAAGTTAAAGCTCACGTCCACCTTCTTGTCCACTTGAATTTGATGGCCTTCATTCACCCACTTGATCATGATTGGTGGCCATCGACATTGCGTCTCAAGCCTCAATTTTGGTACCACGTCTTTTGCTATCACATTTTGATCACTTTGACTGTCTACTAGGGCTAAAAATGGTTGTTCACAGTGGCGGACTTAGGCGGAGGCTTGGGAGGGCTCTTGCCCCCGCTTGAGCACAAATTAGTATTACATATTGATAAAAAAAAGTCCAATGTAGAGCACATGTATATACTAGTTCAATTGGCACTTTTTGTTCGCTTTTAACCTTCCCTCCATTTAGTCCCAAGTTTGAGCCGTGCTCCTTTTGCTTCCGTCATGTATTAACTTTAACATTTTTGGTTTTTCAAATAGAAAGGAAAAACATAAGAACTAGATTTTTATTTTGAGTATTAATTAAATTTAGTTAATGTAATCACCTCCGTAAAAGAGAGGTTTAGAAAATTTAATAAGGTTTGTTTGTTGGATCAAATTTTGGAACTACCATATAAAATATTTAAAATTATTTCACCAAATAGTTTAAAATTTTGTCTATTTATTTATAGTGTACTTAATTAGTAACTATGCTTTAAAAATAGCAAACTATAATGAAAATAATGACCAATGAATCTTAGATATAAATTAGTATTATAACTATCTAATAAGCAAGTTTTTATATCAAAATATATGTTTTGTAAACTTGATAAATTAGACAAATATTTATTTTATCACGAGTTAATATATGATTCTGCCTATTGTAAGGGATTCTTGTAAATCATTAGCATGTTATATCTCTTTTATCAAGCGAGTTAGGGTTTTAGCTAGTCAACCCCTTCGACAAAGAGGCTAGTTAGGCCGGCCTCAACCCATTTTCTTGACCATTAGTGACTCCTTACTTATGTTACTAGTTCTACAACAAACTATAATCTCAACCCCAAAAAGTTAAATACTTTCGCCCCTCCTTCCAAAAAATCATGGGTCCACCACTGGTTATTCATAGACTGCTATGTTGCATAAGTGGTGAAAACTTTGTTCCCTCTGGTTGATATCCATCATGTAAGAATTGGCCAATGGTGATGGTTGTGTTGTGGTGGTGTTGGCGGCTAAAACATGTCAATGAGAGGTGTGATGTCAACTAGCTCATCATCAAACATGGGTGGCATATCCTCAAGTTCATCATCATATAGGGGCTGCATGGTCATATATTCATCAAATTTGGGGTCGTATAACTCTTCTTTTACCTTAGAGATCACAAAACATTCCCCTATGGAGGCGATGGCGTGAACTTCTTCCTTTTCATGGTTCTTCTCTTCCTTTACCACATCCTCTTTCTCATCCTCAGACTCATATTCTCCGTAGTCATTCAACATTATTTGGCGGCTATTAGGGCAATCACGCGCAAAGTAGCCTCGTCCCATGCATTTGAAACATCTAAGGTCTCTAGCCCTTTGTGCTCCTTCCCCTCTAGTATCCACGACAGTCGAGGTTGTCTCTTTCTTAGGGAACACCTTGGCTGGCTCACTTTTAGCCTCGGAGCAAGTTGAGGGGAGGTTGGAGGTTAGAGGTCGTAGGGTTTGAGTTTGAACCCATGTCCTTGTTCCGCCACTAGCTAGCCTTCTTCTTTTACATGTTTTGGTATACTTCCATGGCGTAGTGCAATAGCTCTTCAAGCTGAATATTATTGATGAATCTTTGCATCTCTTACATTAACATCTGCATTTAGACCTCCAATAAACTTAGAATGACGTACCGTTCAGACAATTGGACTCTTGACCGATACACTACTTGTCTAAGTTCTTTGTAAAACTCCTCTGGGGTTCTTATGCCTTGTTTCACCTTCTCCAATCTGATTTGGACCTTATCAAGATAGTCCTCGTGGATAGATTGGAATCCAAGGGCAGATTTGAGCTCCTCCCATGTCGAGATGGGGTGATAGTTGTTGTGAGCTCTTTCTTCTTTCTCCTCCTTCCACCAAGAGTACGGAAAATACGTGAAATGAATGGTTGTAATAGCCACCCTTTGGGTGTCTTGATAGCCATAATAATCAAATATAGCTTTGGTCTTGGACTCCCAATCTAGATAAGCCTCCATGTCGGACGTCCTTGCGAAGGGTTGAATGGATAGCTTCATGTTGTGGTGTTGTTGAGGGGGCAGCTACATCTCCTCTCCCATGTCGTAGCCAAACCCTTTTTCCTCCACAATTTGACCCCTTGGCTGGATATCTCTCATCCTTTCCCTCTCACGGAAGTCTCTTGGCCTAGTAGGTACTCGTCTAGGTTGCATCATAGGCCTGATGGTTGCAGCAAGAGGCCTTCGTCGTATCCCTTCAAAGATAGGACGTGTTGCAGGTGCTTGGAATCTCATAGACAGCATGCAGACTTGGTCATGCGCAAAAGGGTTATTCATGTCTTCCTTTTGATCGCCAAGATGGTGGTTCGGTGGTGCTTGAACCCTTGCTCCTCCTCTTGGCATATTAGAAGGGATGTAATAACCCTAAATATCTGAATTCTTATAAAGGACATTTATGTCAATAAAAACAAAACTTGAGGTCAAAACGTAAATACTCGAGAAATTCAGATGTTGGGATGTAAAATGAAAATTTACTATAAATACTAATGTCTATTGCTGAGAAATTACTAAAAATAGTAACTCTATCTCTAGTATGTTACCAAATAAGAAAAGTCAATCTTTAATCGGGTAAGATTATTTGGAATCTGAAGATATAATCTGATAACTTAGACTCTTTGTGTATGATGTGAACGAGCTAAAAGCATTTGTGGACATCTTTAACATTTATCCAAACAAGTACTAATTAGTGTCGGGATGAAATGAATCAAAGTGATGGATCAAAACTCAGTGTTTTGATTTATGATGGACCATGTTGGTTTAAGTTTATAATTTACATAGGGAATCCCGCAAGAATTATTGTGTTTAAGGCAAATTCGTAGAACGGGCGTATCTTTCTTCACAAAGCTTGGATTTTGATGATTCAAGATGCGTTGGAAACTAGATTTGGAGATCTACAATTCTCTAGTTTGCATTAAGACGTAATTTTAACAGAAAGTGGTTCCAATTTACGCGCCAATATGGGTCATTAAACAATTTTATCCCATATTACTCATCTTAGAAATATTAATAAAACTCTCATCCCACATCTAAAAGAGAGAAGATGAAGGGTTGGGGAAACAAGTATAAATAGAGGTCTAGACACTCCCTACCATTCATGCAAAGTTAATAATTTGTAAGATGTTTTGCTATTTGCAGACCCAATCTTCTTGGCGGGTCCACAAAAGCGAAACTCTTCAAATGTGAAAATTATTCGCTACAGTGGGCCCAGTCTTTTTGACGAGCCCACAACAGTGAAATAATTTAATTTGTGGGACTCCTCTTACAGTTCATCATCAATATTCAGCGTTATCTCTCCTAGGGTATGAGATGAAGCTTAGTGATCTCTTCATAGTCACGTAAGTTTTCGAGTTCATTACTTTTCAATTTTATTTTATTTAGTTATTTCAATTCTTAGAGTGTACATTAATCTAGGGTTATGTTGTCTTTTACCACGTAACCTTGTTTGGTTTCTTGAGCGTGGGCGTTGCCTTAGTCTTGCGCTTGATGGTTCGACAACCATCAATGTGGTAGTTGCATATGATGTGAGCATGGTGTGCTCAGAAGGGATCCATGGTGGTCGACGTGTGCATGGTGCATTCATATGATCTTCATAAATAAGGCAAGTGGCAGTTCTCTCTTGCATTTATTCTTTGTTTAATTGATAATTAATTAACTATTCTAATTAAGTTGGGATAATTTTGATAAATTGTGTTTGGGAACTTGTGTGATATAATGGTGTGGAAAAATGAATATATTAGGTTGTATATATTGCTAGTGATGACCCTTGTATATATTATTATTACTACAGGGTGCTAGTTGAACTTTGGTGTGAATTTGGTGTGGACTTGTATGTTTAGTTAGCCAAGTATTCGTAGGAACGCTATATACCTCGCGAGGTTTAGCTGCTTCTTTATAACTTGGTATTAGGAGGTCTATTCCCTAAGGGCCTGTTTATTATTGATATCAGGATATCAGGTATGGGTATGAGATATCAGTCATACCCATATCTGTGTTTGGTATATCCTGATATCGATATCAAACTGATATCTGGTGTTTGGTATAAGTAGATATCGATATCAGCGATATCAAAGTGGTATTGGAGTGTTATTTTGATATCGTCCAGAAAATTGGTATATCAAACATATCACTCATACCCATACCCATATCCGATACCTTGATATCACTCATACCCATATCTTGATATCCATACCGATACTCATACCCGATATCTCATATCTTTGATATCGATACCAAACAAGCCCTAATACTTTTGGTCATGATCGTACTCTTATTCGAATATAAGTGGTGGTGCACTTACCTAGTGTCGTTATTCGGGACTCGTCCCATGATATTCTCGTATCGAGATGGTTTGGATTAAAAGCTTTCACGTGAATGCACGTTTTGATATTAAAAAAGATAAGTGCTTATATCCACATAATTAATATACTTCGGGCAAGAAGTACAATAAGTAAACTGCTCGAGCTCCTGTCTAAAGTAAGGTCCCTTTCTAATCTGAATTTGCATTATGCTGTGAGGTTGTTTGAGGACCCAAATAGTCAAAGGAGTCGTATTTAAAATCTTATTCTGATAATTTTAAATGTTCCCAAACAAATACATATAACTACCATAAGTCTCAGTTTCATTGGAGTCTTCTCTTGAATCATAGTTTTTCTATGTTTGAGTGGAATTATAGCAGATATATAACTTTTATCGAGTATTATTTGAGAAACAAAGGTAGTAACTACCCTTGCATAGTCTTTCATTAGACTAAACAACCTTTCATTTTCTTTGCATGGTTGGCTGGTGTCATCCGTCCCATACGACACATCAGTCAACTCGCCTCAGGTTGTCTAGAAGTAACGCGATGGAGAAGAAGGCTTGCGGTTGAAATTTAGTTTTGAAGAATTTTCAAGGTTGTTGAATATAAGATCTAAATTTCCTAATTAATGTAATAGGCGAAAGCGTTTTAATCTAGTCATGTAATTAGGATTTATTTAAAGTCTTCCGATGTAATTTCAATATTGTTTGTAAAACTTACCTCCTCAATTTGTGAAAGGAATATTAATAAAGATAGGATATTTAATGAAAAAGTCTTCCTCTACTCTCTTAATGTTGAATATTTATTTAATTTACACATAAATTGTTCGGATGAAGCCTAGGGTGACTTTGGACATTAAAGTATGAGGTCACTGGAGTGTGGCACTAGCCGCACCACCGACATAAGTCGGGGTGTTACAAGGGCCGACTTCATGAGGATCAGTTTGAAACTCCGTGTTTTCCCGGAAAAAGGCGGATATTTCTTCTTGCGAAGGTTCTCTCCTCGTCTCCCTTAGACGTTTTTCCATCCTCTTTTCCAACGTCCCAAGGATTTCAAGACGTTGTTTCTCTAGTAGGGTCGGAAGATCCTCCAAGGTGAATGTTCTTGGCTCTTCACGAGTGAGTTTCATCATCTCCTTCCCTAGATTCTCTCGTGACATGTTCAGTCTCAAGAAAGGGGTTAAACAAACTAACTAACACTTAATCAAAGCAAGCAAACTGATTAAGTTATGGAAATAACAAAATAAACAATAAAGATTATATCCTAACAATAAAGATTCTATCTTGATAATGAAAACTCTATCCCTCTTAGGGAAAGAAGGTACCTTTTCTTGAAGCACACTTCTCTCTCTTCTTGGTTGGCCGTGATCTTGTACTTTTCCTAACAACCTCAGCTTCATCCTAGGGTTAGTAAAATCAAGATGATCTTTCGTAATCTCAAGATAAGGGCCCACGCAAGATCTCAAAATCAAACACAAGTGTTGTTCAATTCGGGTTAGGTAATGGTTGGCTTTAGGATAGAAAAGATTAGCACCAACGAAACAAGACCTTATCAAGCAAGATAAAACTAGATAGATCGAGTAACATCCAAGATTAACTTAAATCAATAAAATAATCTAGAACTTGCTATCAAGAAGGACTTTCTTGGGCTTTCTCAAGCTTTAGTAAGGATCCCTTTGGGTTTTCTTAATCTTATCAAGGGCCCCTCTTTTCATTTTTAAATAAAGAGGACTTTTATTAGGTTGTAAGCATAAATTGACTTTTATTAGGTTCTAAATCTCTAGCGTATATGAAATGTTCAAGGTGTCGAGGGCACTGATACGCTCTACTTTGTAGTGCGTAACTAGGAGTTGTTACTAGATATTAGGTACCATTTTGTGTGGGTTTAGAACACAAGTTAGGAGAATGGAGTTTTAGAGAAGAAGTAGTGAAAAGGAGATTTTAACGGAGTATTGAAGACATTAAGGAACGGTGAAAACGAAGCATGCACAAGAGAAGACCGCAAGCGACGGAGGCTTGGCCGCGGGCGCGGATGGACGACAGAAGCAGATGAAGATTACATGCATTTCCACGGGCGCGGAAGTATTTCCGCGGGCGCGGAAGTATTTCCGCGGGCGCGGAAGTATTTCCGCGGGCGCGGAAGTATTTCCGCGGGCGCGGAAGTATTTCCGCGGGCACGGAAGTATTTCCGCGGGCGCGGAAGTATTTCCGCGGGCGCGGAAGTATTTCCGCGGTCGCGGATCCTTTCCCAGGCGCGGAGCGAGGAGCGCGTCGACGATTCGTCCGAGATCTATTTTGTTTTATTTCTTTTTTATTTTATTTCGTTTATCATATTTTAGGAAGATTATATTTCCTATCTTTTGAAATTTAGGTTTTGCTAGGTTATTTTACCTCTCTTTGTTAGCAGCCTTTTCATTATCACTTTATCGTTCATTATTGTCCCTTAGAGTTTTTATGCTTTGAAGACAATGAAGAACTAAGCAACCATTGCTTAGTCTGACGATTGAAGCCTTCGTTTGTATTTGGTTGTGAGATTATAATTCTATTTCCTTTCCTTTGATTATATTGATTCTCTTTGTGCTTCATCCTATTGATTCTTACTGATTTGACTAGTCTGATCATCTAGTTGATATTAGTGATTTTCTATTGCTAGGGTTTGGATATTTCTGATTGAAATCCCTTATCTTGTGTAACAACCATGATTTACATGAACTAGTTGTGAATGTTTATTGTGAAGAGAATTGATTACATGTACTGACTAGTTGTTAAGTATTGCATGTATCTTGCTTAATTCCTATGCTTACTGTTGCCGTTAGATTGAATCTTGATGGTTTCTTGATTGTTTAATGGTAAGTATTTTCAGGACTGGTTGACTTGTCTATATACATAAGATCGGAATAGGAATATTCATTGGTAGGAATTGGATATAATTTAGGATCAACCAATCAAACTGAAGTGTGGATATTTATCTGGCTAAGTTACTTCTCATCCATTGATTACATCTTTTGCATTGATTTACATCTTTTGCATTGATTTACATTGTTACTTGATACAAACCTAAATCCCCTCTTTTGTTACTATTGACATACAACCTTTGCAATTAGGAAGATTGCTTACCTCCCTGTGGGATCGATCATTATTTACCTACTACGTTAGTTAGGTTTTTGAGGTTATTTGATAGGAGTCTACGACAAACCCCTCGTCAGGAACCAACTCTCAGTCGTCTATCCGTGAGCTTATTCGGATTCATAATCTTGTTGGCGCTTGTTGAACCTCATATCAGTGGTGAACAGGTGGATCAAGTTTGTCGACAAATTGGCTTTGATGGGGGTCGGCGTGTTGATGCTCAGGGATTCGCATGCAGTATTTGGCTTCTTTGGAAAAAAAATGAGGTTGTTGGTGTCCCTATTTGCCTTCATCAGCAACATATCACTGTCGAGATTATTAGGCGGGGCGAGGAGCCTTGGCTTATGATTGCTATCTATGTGTCCTCCAATCTTACTTCACGACTTCAATTATGGAGAAATTTGGAGGAGTTTGCGAAAACCAACCAACATCCTTGGGTGTTAACTGGTGACTTCAATGCAAGTTTAGGTGACCATGAGAGGACGGGCTCCTCCTCAAGATCACATAAGGCCTCTTCTATCTTCAGTCAATGGCTTAATGACTTACAACTAGTCGATTTGGGTTTTAATTTCGCATGCTCTACCTGGTCAACGGGATCTACTCTAGATAACTATAAAGTTGCTCGCTTGGATAGGGAGCTCTGTAACGAGTGTTGGCGTCTGATGTTCCTTGATCCCTAACAGCCCTGCACTTAGATCATTTCCCTCTTTCGATGCGGTTTGACTCGAGTTTTCATTAATTGTTATTAATAGTCCTTTTCACCTCCAGGTAGCACGGATGATGCATGTTGATTTTGCTTCTTTCTTACAGACTCATTGGCATTATCTGAATGATATTAGGGACCCTTTAGTTCATTTGGCATCTGATCTTTTGCATCCAAATAGAACTTGTTTTGAAAAAAAATCCAGCGGAAGCAAAAATTTTGGGCCCATTTGGATGGTGCTCAACTCTCGTGTTTTCACATTGGTGTGGGAGCTGTGTAGTGCGCTTGAGGATGTTTTGCATCAAGAACAACTCCTTTGGTGCCAAAAGTCGAGGGCTTCCTTCTTGTTGGATGGTGATCGTAACAAATGTTTTACCATCTGTCAACTGTTATACAACGTTGTGCGAATAGGGTCGCCGCTTTATAGAATGATGTTGGTCAGTTGATTACATATGAAACTGAGTTGCAAACTATATATGGTTGGAGTGCGGTTCCGGTGCGGAGCACTCTTCCCGTGCGGACGTGCGGACATGCACTATAGGACCTTATTTGTGCACTTTAGAGCCTTATTTGTGCACTTTTGCAAAAATTTTGAAAAATGCTTGGAAAACAATTTGTAAAAGTTTTTTTTTTTTTTTAAAGTGCACAAATAAGACATTAAAGTGCACAAATAAGGCCCTAAAGTGCATGCTCCGCACGTCCGCACGGAAAGAGTGTTCCGCATATGATCCAAACTCTTGAACTTCTTTGAGGGGATGTATTTGTTTGATGGGCTGCTTTAGGAGTTTATTTCCTACTCTGTGTGCTGATCAATTATTGATGACATCGATTTTTTATATATTTAGGACATGCATTTAGGCTATAATTTAGGCATTTATATGTTTACTATCTTGTCTTTTTATCTAGTTGTATCATTTTTTCAGTTTAGATGTCTACACGAGTTTCTACGTGGTTTCAGGTACATTGGTGGACTTTTGGGATGCATTACGAGGCATGGACGTCATAGGAGATGTGCACGGGTGAATTCAAAGACGAAAAATGGCTTTTTGGTGATTGGAACAGTTTGTGACAAATCGTGCCAATCTGACTCTGACCGTGCGGAGCAAAAATCACACAGAGAGGAGCTTCTGCAAAACGGCACGGTCTGTGACAGACCGTGCCAAGACCCATGTCACAGTCTATAAATTTGCACGGTTTGTGAAAAACTGTGCGATTTTGTCACAAACTGTGTCGATACTCGCGGAACCGATTTGTTATTTTTTCGACCCCTTTTACTTTAGGATGGTATAAATACGTTTTCTAGGGTTATTTTGGAAGTATCTTTTGCCTCCCTTTGCCACTCTCTTTAGCCCTAAGTGTTTTTGGAATTCTTTTGAAGGTTTCTGAAGATTTGAGATTGTTTCCCTGGATTGGATCAAGTATTTCTCTTCTTCTAATTTGGTTGAATGATTTATTTTGTTCATATGATGTTTTTGATTGTTTTTCCAAACATGTCTGACTAATCCCATAATTCTAGGGTTTGGGTTATCCCAACAATGAATTGGTAGACTTGTGCATGATATTTGTCTAAATTGAAATCTAAAATTGTGCGATTGATGAAAGTTGATTAGATTTCTATTAGGTTTGAGTCTGAAAAAAGATAACCTTAATAGATAACTCAGATAGGGTATGAGTCTGAAAGGAGATTATTTTATCAGATTACTAGGTATTGAACTTGAGTGTTATTTATGCAACAACAACCTAATTACTCTTGTGGAATCCTAAGCTATCATAGAAACCCTAGGTTTGTCTGGACTTAGCGGAGCGCGATAGCGAATGTTAACCCAGTTTGATCCTAGATTATAAGTGCCCAAAGGGTCTAGATTTGATTAGCTCTGTGCGACATCGATTTTTAGTTAGAATTTTGGCACGTCTATTATCGTCTGAAAGGAGTTAGTAGAGACTTTAGATAGCTTACCTTCAGAAAAGTTCAGACTATTTTCAGACAGATATCCGTACGTTTACCAAGACATTGTTGTGGGGATCCCTAGTGCTAGGATATTTTCCCTACTTGTTTACAATCATATTTGCGATCCTTGTTTCTTATTTTCTTAGTTATTAGTCAAACGAATTTCCCTTCTTAGGGCTTAGCTTACCCGTTTAAGTTTACAAAAGATACTACATAGTCCTCATTGGGAACGACATTTGAAAAGCTACAACTGAGCCCATATGCTTGTGGGTTGGTTTTTGTCCTATCAATTACTGAATTATCCAGACCCTTTACCTCTCCCGAAGTTTGGGGTGCTCTGCATTTAATGAACCCATCCAAGATGATAGGTCCTAACGGCTTTCTTATAGTCTTCTATTAAGGCAATTGGTCTACAGTGTAGGGATTTAGATGTTTTAAGTAAAACTTCATAAAATAATTTTTTAACATCTAACTTAGAATCTCATGTATAAATTTGATATGAAACATATATGAAAAGAGTAACATACTTCTTGATGCAAATCTAATAGCTTTGATCAATGTGGAGATAAGAACTTCAAATATAACTTCTCTACTTAGTAAATACGAGTACGATACTAGATCATCTTGCTTGCATTTGCTAGAACGAACGAGAAACAAGCTCAAAGCTTTTTTTTCCACAACATTGGAGGTTTGGCTGTGTTGTTCTCTTTTGGTGATTCTGCATTTTTTCACTTAAGGAAGTTTTCAATGGAAGAATGTATATATATGTTATATACAATATCTTATATTAATAAGAAAGTATATATATATATAACAATTATATATTATTTTAACCTTAATCACCAAGTAAATAGATAACTATTATAATCACTTGATGTCCAATCTACCACCAAAATAATATCTATATGGCCGAAAAATACCATTAGCCTCTAATGGGCCTCCGTTTACTTTGATCTAGCTCAAATACTCTATTGAGTGTGACCTTAGATGACCCGATTATAATAGTAATGGCGTAATAACCCTCATTTTTAATAAGGGTATTTGTGTAATTTTCCAACTATATCCCTAAATAAAGGAATTTTGGTAACTATTCATTATTCCGAAAATAGAAATAAAATAGAGTTCTTATCATAAGTTGTTACAAATCTTAAGTTATTAATTTATTTAAATTATTCTAACATTATGTTGAGTCTAAATTTAAATAAAACTTATCAAATTTAACCTAGAATATTTAAATCAAGTTTAACAAATTTTGGTTAAAGATTTAAGTATGGTTAAATTTATAAGAAATATAACTTAAGTTTATTTTAACCTAAGTTAAATTTTATATATTTTAATTGTGGGTTAAAATAATATTATAAACTTAAAATATTAATTTGGGCAACTTTTGTAATTTATGAAAACTTGGAAAGGGCAATTTTTCCACAAACCAAAAACATTGGTGTAATGCCCCAAATTAACCATCAATAGGGAGTCACAGCGTCATGAATTTTCCGCAGAAATTTCCTCAAGCAAATTAAGAAAAGAGACCCAACCTGGAAAATAAACCAAACCTGAGCAAGAACGACTCTATAATTTAAAACCTATTCAAAAGAGGGTCTTCCTACAACTCGATTTACCTATGGGTCGGCGTACACAGACCTTCCACGACCCATCAATTAGAGTTTAACACTAATCAAGGACGCCAACTTAACCAAGATCAACGGTTAGGCAAGTTTCAAGAGTTGATCAAAACAAGTATACTACAGCCGTTCAATACCCGAAACAGAAATGAAAATCCCATCCTAATAATGCATCATGTCGCATGACCTCCTCCATGATCCCGCTGTGCTACCTGAAATCCTGGTCATGCAAAACACAACCAGTCCCCCACCAAAATGGGGGTTAGTCTCCAACTAGACTAGCAAGTTATATGAGCAATAAACGTGTAATAGTAAAAGTTAAGAAATCACAGACTGGCAGACCTACAATCATGCAGACATGAACATTCATACATGCAATCATGATTATATCTGAACCTAACATATCAAGAATGCAATATTTCATCTAGTTACAAATGTACAAGAGAAATTATAGATTAACATATCCTAACATGTTGTCAACTCTAATGAATATCCAGATTAACCTAGTCTACTATGAATGTATTTATCTACATAATTCCAATGTATACAAGAAAGTTACAAATAGTTAGATTATAGCATGAATGCATTAACAAATTCGACCACAATGCTTACGATGTACCGATAAAAGATACCCACAGATACATCATATTCATATATCAATCAATCACACTTCGTGCGTATTTCAGTCAACTTCCAATTCAATCACAATTTTACCAGCAGGAAAGCACCATATACAAGCAACACACAATCAAAATCTGAAATAAGCAGATACCACCTTTACATTACAACCTAATGTTACAGATAATTGTACATGCATGAACTGATGTTGACACGATTACAGATAATCATGGTATATTCATATTGAAGGAATGCAATATCAATATCAACCAGGATAACAAACTAGAAGCAAATAACCCATAACCTGTAAGAATACAATATCAAGTGTCCACAGAATACTATCTAGATACAATTAGCCTTAACTGTAAATTATGCAACACCACGTCACAAGAATAACAATCTGGATGCAAATAGACATCGCTGTAAGACTGCAATATCACATCACAGATCCTAATCAGCATCCATTGAACCACAAATTTCCAGAATTAAAATCCATCATTCAAAACCTATACCCGGGTATATTATTCTTTTTAAGGAAAACTCAATGGAGAATAACCATTTATGAAAACGTTCGAAAATCATTTACGAAAACGTTCGAAAACATGTCCAAGCCTGTCTTGGACACGAAGGTACCTTCTAAATCATACATTTACCCGCGGGTCGGAAACGGCATCGTTAGCTAGGCGATCTGGCCTTCCCAATACAGGTAAAGCACCTCCCTTGACATACTCAACCCCTTGACATACTCAACCCGGACTCCGGGGATAACAAGGGATGTATTCCAAAAATAAACAAATAATCATTTTTATTACCAAACGAGGCTCGAACAATCCTTACCCGCAAAGGTATAAAATCATAATCACAGTATTACATACATCAATCATCATGATTCACCACAATCCATCATATAATTTGCCACAAGCATTATTGTCAACATCTCACACTCATAAACATGATCAGCCACAGTTACCAATCATAATACCACTGGTCTCATCATCGTATTATTTCAAGATCACTTTCAAGGACTCATACTAGTTCCACATCACCACATTAATTCATGAACATTCATGAACACAACATGTTATCATTAATAAACTAAGGCCCTTAGTTTTTAACGCATAGGCGAAATTGTCTTTCAGCGCATAGGCATCTCACGTAACGTGAGGAGATGCTCCACACGTTACGTGTGGAGCCTCCCCAGCTTTAAAAGCCAAGTTTCTTCTTCTTCTTCCCCAACCTCTATCCTAAACCGCCGCTTGGATCAAAAAATTTCTCCCTTCCCACGTTACGCATCTAGCTAGTCTTCTCGTTACGCATCAACAAGATTCGCACGTTACGTAGATCCATATCCTTCAAAGGTTAATAACATCCCAAATCTTGTTAATTTGTAATTAAATTTTTAAATTTTTTTTATGATTATTGTAGATCCATATTGTCTTAGTATTTTTGTTCTTATATTTGTTGTTTTTGTGCAAATTTTGAAGTAGTTATTTGCATTTTATGGTTAATTTTAAAGTAGTTATTTTGTATGAAATTGTAGAAATTTGATAGATTTGTATGAAAGGTTAGTAACATCCCAAATCTTGTTAATTTGTATGAAATTGTAGAAATTTTGAAGTAGTCATACACATCATTATAATGTTACTTAAGCAAAAAGCACATGTTACGTATGGATGTCATCCCCACGTAACGTGTGGATGATAAACACACGTTACGTTATAGCCACACGTACATAACGTGTGGCTCTATTTTACCTCACGTAACGTGCGGAGCCTCTCCTCACGTAACGTGAGGACCCTATGTGTTGAAAGGCAACTTTGCCTATGCACTGAAAAGTAATCGTGTAAACTAATCTCCAACACATAGAGATATATCAATGCACTTTTAATATGATCTTCCTATCTAAGATACAAAATCACATATCAACATAACATGCATACTTCGGTTTACCTACATAATCAGATGTCCTAAATTTAAACTAAGCACATAAGCATTCACAAATAACTTGCTCAAACAACAACAACAACAACAACAACAACACATCAATTCGATATAATTGAACTCTCATGCATAATTAACGATTTGATGATATGCATAGTCCGTTATTCTAAACTTTAAACTACGACACGCAAACGCTCATAAATAACTTGCCTCAAATGACGTTCAATGCAATCAATCCATTTGTTGTAATCCGAGGTCCGCTAAACGTCGTAGGAACCACAATACGAGCACATAAGTCGAGCCTTCACGAAAAACATCATAACTTATTACTTATACATCCAAATCGAAATCCGCAAAATTCTTCATGCTCGTAGGAAAATTTCTCACCTCATAACCTCAGCCACCCATTTTCAGTAATTACGCAGATTTCCCAAAATGTTCAGAAGTGCACAGAATGCCCAATTTTTCAATCTTCCACTTCCAATCTCTAAATCCAATCCACTTAAGCCTTTCACAACATCAATTAACCTCTAATTAACCATCATTCACACCCTAATTACCTCTTTTGCACAAGGATACCCAAATCATGGAATTAGGCTTAGGAAGTTGTAAGAAAGTCTCACCTTACAACTTCTTGACAAGGGAGGGTGTAAGAGATTTTGAAGGAGATTGTTGCTCCTATAGTGATGCTAAATCCTGCCCCGCTGTACAGCAGTAGCAGCAGCTCAAAACACTGCTGAACAGCAGCCAAGGGCAGATGAAAACAGAGGAGGCGACCTTCTCCGGCGACGGGCTGCGTAGCTCACAAGGAGAAGGGTGTGGAGAGGGAACATCAATGGCTGCTGCTGCCCGTGAAAGGAGGAGAGGAGGGAGCCGTGAGAGAGAGGAGGAAGGAGGAGGGAGTTCGGTGTGCGCGGTGGTGGTCCTCTCCGGCGACGGGAGATAGCTTATAAGGAAGAGGAGGAAGGAAGACATGGCTGCCATCAGGGACGGAGCCACGTGGGGCCCAGAGGGGGCTATAGCCCCCTCTGGAAAAAAAAAAAAAAATTAAATTTCTAACCTAAAGCCTTCCATTCTCCCAAGTCCCACCCCAGCCGGCCCTAATATTCCAAAATTTTCGAAGCTCGACTCAGCGACCTCCACTCCTCCTTCTCCCAACACGGCAACACACATCGATCGACCTCGTCACCTCCTTCTCCAGCCAGTCCACTACTCTGGCGGTCCGGTGGACGGCGGCGTGACCTCCTTCTCCCTCAGGCTGACAGAGTGACAGCCCCTCTCCTAGTCTCCTTCACCGGCTTCACCGCTTCGTCGTCTTTGCCTCTTCGGCAAATCCGGCAATTTAGCCCCCCCTCATCTGAAATCATGGCTCCGTCCCTGGCTGCCATGGCTGCTCATGCGTGCAAATAGGAGGGAGGAGGCAGCCAAGGAGGAGGAAATAGAAGAAAGGAGAATTTTCTAGTAAATTAAGGATAAGCATGGACAAAAATATCTTAATAGATAAGTATTAAGCCTTACTTTTGTCTTTTTGTATATTAGATTATTTTTAACTATAATATACATATATAATATATGTATTTATTTGGGATGGGAATATTCTATTGATTACTCGGGAATAATTCTAACATCGATACGAATCTGTATCCATAACGCTTCGTCAATATTCCTACCACAACTCGTAACATAAAAATATATATCAGAACTACTAATCCTAAATAAAATATTAATACGTACCTCGATCATAATGATGTTTCAAAAATATTCAAGCCTAATTATGTGTACCCATTTATACGTAAGAGACAATCCTAAACGGAAATTAGCACTCGAGATAATCAAATACCGCTATTCCTCAAAATGGCAATCCCAGATTGTCAAGTCATGCCAACAACTCCTAATTATAATAAACATAGAATATATTGACTCCACAAGAATAAAAATCAGGGCGACAAAATTGTAAGTAAATCCAAACTCGTCTTCTAAGAAAATCTCGAGTATTATAATTGGGACATGTTTGTAAATAACTAAAATAGTCTTCTTTCTCCTTCCGTTGGGCATCAGATGCGAGCTCCATGGGGCTTTAATGGCAGATTTCGCAACTACTTCGGATCCGATCGAGCCAATTGAAGGTTGGGCATTGAATACAATCATATCCTCCACGTAATCCACCATTTAATCGACATAATTGAGGACGAAAAACTCAGGATTTATCGAAATGAACCTCGTGTCATTTTTAGGGCTAAATTCACATCAAAACAAAATTGATCCGATTTGGATTGAATTGGGGGAAATTAAGAGAGGGTTAATGTTGTGTATATCCATCCAAATCAAAACCCTATAAATACTCATCCAATTCGACCCTCTAAGGCATCCAAATCAAGCTTCGAATCTAAGAACCCTAAAAAATCGGTACTGACTAGTTCTTGAGCCAAGTTCGAGAGTTTTAGAGCTTTGTTTAAGAAATTGAGAGTACCACTAGTTGCGCCTTTGAGACCTCTACCAAAGCCCTCAATAAACGTCGCCGGAGATCCACCACCTCCACCTAATTGGAGCGTTTTCCGATGGGCACCACCTACGAATTCGGCGAGGTTGATTTTTTGCCCAATTTGTGTATTTGATTTTAATTTTGATTTGTTTAGGCTTTAATTCTGATTAAATTAATTAATCCAGATTAGTGAAAAATATTTTAGGATTAATTTGAATTTATAAAAAATAAATATATTTATAATATTATCTTATATTATGAATGGGTATATTATGACTATTCATTTAGATAATATTTTGACTTAGAAAATTTTAGGATTATAAATAAATTATTTTGTTAATTCATTTATGTCATGATTATTTAGAATATACGACTAATTAAGTTTTAATCATATAGATAATCGTTTAATCAAAAAGCCTTAAAATTGATTTATTTATGAGTAAATAAATTCAATAAAAAATCGAGACATTATTTTATCTCAAATTTGTTATTAAATGAATTATCTAATATAATTTATTTATTGTTATTTGGGTACGTCTCGGAATGCATTTTGGAACGGAATCAAACAGGAGGTTAAGTGCTACTCGCAAGCGATTGCTCTCGTTCACCGTTCAATTTTCTTTTTAATCTAAGGCAAGTGGCGGTTCGCTCTTGTTATTTTATTCCATTTTTCCTTAATTGACAATTAATTGGTTTGTCTTAATTAAGTTTGAATAAAAATCTAAAAGTCGATGTTTGGAACTTATGTGTATAAAGATGTTGTGAAAATAAACCTTATTATTAGGTTGTATGTAGACTTGTCAACTGGGTCGGGCGGGTTGGTTTTGGGTCGGGTCATGTCGGGTTCGGGTCAAATCGGGTTAGGGTCTATCGGGTCGATAAAAGTTTTCTGGTCGGGCGGGTCGGGTTCGGGTAGACCCGGTGTGATACCCCGTATTTTTGTAAGGTTATTTTGGGAATTATGGAATTTTCCCGAGTACCCGTTGTGTACGTCGGATTTAATTTAGGTAGCTTGAGACATTCTGTAATGTGCTCTGTATCTGTAATATTTTTCTCAGTGAAATAATATACAGACATCATGCCTTGGAGTTTAATTTTCGTTCGCGTACGATAATTTTTATCACGGTTTAACGTCAGGTTCGTTCAAAGCTGAATGGGCGGGAAAAGGGAGAAACGGCGACCGCCGTGGTTGGGCCCGAGAAGTCAGCGTGTCAGCTTCTAGCTGGCCGCGACAGACCTAGCGACGGCGACCGCCGCGTGCCCGCCGCAGGCAAAATCACGGCGACCGCCGTGATTGTCCAGTGGGCATTGCCCGTCGGTCGCCGGCGTCGTTCGAGGCGCGCCGTTGCGTCGTTTTCCGTGTCTTAGGGTTTGCTGGGTACTCCTTGGGGTTTGCCTATATATAGAGGAGCTTGGGTATGGGTTTTGGGTCATCTACAACCCCGAATCGCTGCCAAAATTCTCCCTCAAAGTGAGTTGAGTTTCGTCGGTTTTCTTGTGCTCGCCGGAGGTGTTGTGGTGTGTTTCCAGAGAGCCTTTGTGAAGCTTTTGGTTAGCCTTGGAGGTTAGAAGCCAAAGCAAGTCGAGGGAGGCCGAACCGCTCGTGTTGGGGTGAGTTTTCTCTCGTTTCAGTCGGCCGTGTTCTTCACGGCGACCGCCCGTGTTCTTCACGACGACCGCCGTGATGAATACGGCGACCGCCGCCAGTGCCCAGAACACCTTCGTGGCTTTGGCTTGGTTGGTTGTCATCGTGGCGTCTTTCCTTTCGTGTTCTTTCGCCGTGTTTAGATTCGTACTGTTTATGTCGGATCTAACTTAGGGTTCCTTTTATGGGTCGACTCGAAGGTTGTTGTGCTGTCGGAACTATACCGTGTCGAGCCCGGAATCCAGTTGACGTCGTTAGACTATTCTACGGATTAAGGCAAGTGGCGGTTCGCTCTTGCTCATTCGTTCCATATTTACATTAATTATCAGTAGTTTATCTGAGTAATTAATTTGGAATGAATATTCTGTTTGTCTGGAAACGGTTTTGTTAAACTGTTTTGAAAATCATATAATAGGTTGTATATCTGTTAGAACAACGCTATTATCTGTGATCGCCTTTCGGGCCTTTATGTGGATTTATCCAGTAACTGTTGTTGTGCTATACTGTTTAGTTAGCACTAGTGGCTAGGAACGCTATGTACCTTGAGGGGGTTTAGCTGTTTCTTTATAACTGGTACTTGGTGGTTCATCCCCAGTACTTTCTCTTTGGTCATGACCATACCCTTTCACAGGGTAGGCGCACTTCGCTAGTGCCAAATCTTTCAGGGTTCATCCCTTCTATAACTCTTGTGAGGAGATCTGATATCTCTTGTGAGGAGATCCGATATCTCTTGTGTGGAGATGTAAAAGCTTATAACGTAATGCTCGTTTTGGAATTAAATAAGATAAGTGCCCGAGTGCACATGATTAATATACCTTGGACGAGTAATGCAGCTAAGTTATAGTGCAGCTAGGAAAACTCGTCTCGACTTTGATCATAGTACGTTCTCTTTCCAATCTGAATTCGTTGTGTGCGATGAGGTTGGTCGTGAACCGAAGCATCTCAGTCAACTCTTAAATCATTGTTGTATGATCCTGTAATCATTCCAGATTTGTCATATTTCATTAAAGACTCAATCTCTTGGAGTCTCGTTTCGAGTTGATTTATGTGAAGATTCAGTCTTCCAGAATCTTCTCTTGTGCATACCTCTTGTTTATTCCAATGGAGTATGGTGGTTGACAAGCGTACTCGATTATCATTCGAGGGACGAGGAGTCTAACCTAATACAACTACTTCGAACCATTCTGCTTTTTACCCTTGCTAGTCTATTCAAGTAGACTAACCCACGAACATTGTTCTCCGCATGTGGGATGGTGTCATCCGTTCGATTCGGCACATCAGATAGAGTGAAGATTTGAGGAGACTAGATTGACTATGAAGACGACGGTTATTTTTGGATGTTTTAATAATTGCTTTTAATCAGGTTGAGATCCTTGGGCAGGTGATCATCACGATCACAACCCCGTTTGTAAAATCTTTTATTTGTCTTCCGCTGTACTTTGTTTGAACTCTGTGTTTGGCCTATTCGGGATTGGGTTGTAATCCCGTAACTCATGTTTCATTTGATTGATGTTTTGATTTGGATACTTTGATCATTATGTATCATTGTATGCCTTAAATTGTATTTAATCCGGTAAAGCCTTGGGTGATCTCGGTAAGGAACACTGGGGTCATTGGCGGTAATACCTTTCCAAATGGGTTAAGATTTGGGGGTGTTACAGTTGTGGTATCAGAGCCAAAGGTTTTAAAACGGGTTTGGGATTTTATAAATCATTTATCCGTTTTTGAAAATGCTTTAAAAGGGCTCTGAATTTTCAAAGTGAAAAGAATTTCAAAACACCATTCATAGTCATGTCTTCTGTACAGTCTGATATAGTAAGCTTGCTTCTATGTCTAGAAAGACTAATTCATTTCCCGTTGCCCCGTTAGATATGGGTGCATTCTGTTCTTTTCAGAGGAACCCGGGAGAAGCCGAGGTGGTTTCACCATCTCTAGTTAGGCTTGATTCCCAGTTCGCTCGTTGTGAGTTGAGGTTGTAGAACCTAGTAACTCGGTTCGAGTCCATCAATAGAAATTACCAAGTTGATCTATTCTAAGTTGATTTTATTACAATAATTATATCAAAATGATACTAAAGTGATAAAATCCTTGGAATTTGATCGATAAACAGATGGTGAACACGAGGAACACTATCCGTACTGATGCTGGGCCAAGCAATGACCTCAGACTAAATCCAAGGAATGTTGCAGACCCATCAGAAGAGCGTGAGTCTGTCTTTCATAATAATCCTGGAGGCAATGACCCAACTAGGGACAACGCTCCAAGGATATTTGATAAAGCAGTTGTTGCAAAAATTCGGGGAATCGTCATGCAAGCGATTGCCGACGCATTACGCCCGAATGTGCATCAGGCACAAGGAGTGCCAGTATCTCGAGAAGTTCCGAGGTTTGAGGAACAAGAGAACCATGTGCTACAGGGAGGTGTGATCAGGAATAGAGGGGAGTATGGCCGAGCCCTGAAGGCTGTTAACTCCATGAGGCTTGACAGCTTCGATGGGAAAGGAGAGCCAGTCAAGGTGGCTCATTGGTTTTCCCACATGGAGCGGCTATTCCGCAATGTTGAGTGCACTGAAGCTGAGAAGGTGCATATAGCCTCTCTTCAGTTAAAGGAAGAAGCCAGCGAATGGTGGGAGAGTACCGGCTTAGTTGATAGCCCGGTATTGACCTGGTCTATGTTTAAGACCAAGATGACTGATCGTTTCTTCTCTCGTGCTATGAGGGAGGAGAAACACAAGGAATTTCTGTATCCGTAAACGGATGGATTGAAGGTGACCGAGCTTGCAACCAAATTCAATCATCTAATGCAGTACGCTAGACCTGAGATATCCAGTGAAGCACAGAAGATCTGGTATTTCCACGAATGGATGAGTCCAGACATCAAGCCGATGATGGTGCACCACACATGCTCTACTCTGGAGCAGTATGTGGATACAGCCTACAAGCTGGAGGTGACTCTGGAGGAGTCGACCAAGAAGTGTAACAGCCAGAGGCAAGTGCAGTACCAGCCTCAGGCAAGTGGGTTCAAACGCCCCGCGCCACCATCAGATTTTGCCAAATCTGACCGAGCAAGAACGGATAAGACTCATGATGAGTCTATGCAACGTTCTGGCCAAGGCAATAATCCGATTCAGTGTTACAACTGCGGTACGCACGGGCACAAGAGCAATGAATGTCTGAAGGACAAAAAGACATGCTTTGACTGCGGAAAGGAGGGTCATATGCAGGCGTTCTGTCAGCGGAGGAATGTGAAAGGAGCTGAGTCACGGCAAGGGTCTGTTAATCAGAACAACCGACCCAAGTTCAGTCCGGTGGAAGCTCCTAGCCCTTCAATGCAGACGACTGCGCAGAACAAAGGGAAAGCCCCGATGGCTTCAGGAAGCCAAGGTCAATGCCTATACGTGATGCGTGAGGCGGATGGACCCTATGCTCCTAATGCTTAGAGTACTTTGTATCTGCATTACACTTTTGTTAATGTGTTGTTGATGTGGGTGCTACCCAGACTTTCATTTTGGATGGTTGTAAGTTAAGTGGTGTGTGCAACGAGGTTGTGAACCTTTTGTTGTAACTCTTCTTATATATGAACCTTTTGTCTATACCAAGTTAATGTTTCATTGCTTGTTAATGGGGTAAAGTCTCGTGTTCGAGACTCACCAACAACCTCTTAGGAGATGGCTGCCTATTAATTAGGTGGAGCTACCAAGGATGGGTTGATGTGTATGGACAGCGGCTCATGGAAACAGTGGACGCTGGTAATGGCTGGGCCTGGGCTCGGAGCCACTAGTGAGTCGTCTGTGAACCATGTAGTGGGCTGGTCCAAGATGGTGACCATTTAGTGGGAACCAATCGTCTGTCGGATTATCGATTACCATTAAAGGTAAGAAATTCAAAGCGATTTGACCTAAATAACCATGGTCCCATACGATAATTATTTTCGGTATGGATTGACGGAAGCGTCACAAGGCAGTGATCGACTTCAGTTTTTGATATTTCTGTGGTTAGAGGATTTACGGGTGTCTTTCCAGAAGATATTCCTTGATACCCCGAATCGTGTCGTGGAGTTTGCAATTGATCTCGAGCCGTGTACCACGCCGATCTCTGAGGCACCGTACCGGATGGCTCCTGTTGAGATGCAAGAGTTGAAGAAGCAACTCAAGGATCTTCTTGACAAAAGTTATATAAAGCTGAGTGCATCACCTTGATTAGGAGTGCCCTAGTTTTATGTGTCAAAAAGAAAGATGGACCGTTTCGACTTTATTTTGACTTTCGGGAGTTGAATAAAGTCACGATCAAGAGCAATAATTAGTTGCCAAGGAGTGATGATCTGTTGGATCAACTACAGGGAGCAAAAGTTTTCTCCAAGATCGACCTGAGATCTGGTTTTCATCAGCTCAGGATTCGTGAGGATGATATTCCGAGGATTGCGTTTCGGACAAGAGATGGTCACTACTAGTTTGTAGTCATGCCATCTGGGCTTACGAATGCTCCAGCAGTTTTCATGAACCTAGTGCATCGATGTTTTAGGCCAATACTTGAATAAGTTCATAGTGGTCTTCATCAATGACATTTTGATATTTTCCCGAGCAAGGAAGCTCACAGGGAACATCTGTGGATTGCTTTATCGGTCCTTAGACCAAATTGGTTGTACGCAAAGTGGGCTAAGTGTGATTGTTGGATCTAGAAATGGCTTCTTAGGCCATGTGATCAATAAGAATGAGGTTATGGTTATTCCCCAGAAGAGTGAATCAGTAGTAGTTTGAAAGCGGCCTCAGGGTGTGAGCGAGGTGCACAGTTTCCCAGAGCTTGCTGAGCATTATAGACGGTTCATGGAAGGATTTTTTTTAAGATCACTCCACTTATGACCAGTCTATTCCGCAAGGTCAACAAGAAGTTGTCTGGGATGACAAGTGCAAGACCAGTTTTCAAGAAGTTGAAACAGTGTCTGACTTATGTACCAGTTTTGGCATTGTCGGAAAGAATGATGGCTATATGGTCTATAGTTAATGCTTTGAGAAATGGGTTGGGATGTGTCTTTGATGCAGAAAGGCAAGGATATTGCATACGCATCTAGACAATTGAAAACCTATGAAGCAAACTAACCAACACATGACCTAGAACTAGTAGCAATAGTATTTGTAGTGGAAACTGAGGTTACTTGGGTAACCCAGAGGTCAGCAGAAGTTTCCACCAGGAGATTGTCCGTTACATGGCATTCCTAAGACCATTGTATCGGATCGAGATGGCCGATTCATGTCAAGTTTATGGCAAGAACTTCACAAGGCCATGAGAACTGAATTATGATTCAGCAGCGTTTCATCCTCAGACAGATGGTCAGTCTGAAAGACCATCTAGACCCTGGAGGATATGCTAAGAAGCATACGTACTCGATCATCCGACTAGCTGGGAAGACAGCCTAAGTCTGATTGAGCTCGCGTACGATAATAGCTGGCATGCTACAATCAAGATGGCTCCGTTTGAAGCTTTGTATGGTCACAGAGATAGATCTCAGATTTGTTGGGTTGAGTACGCCGACAAGATTCTACTTGGACCAGAGTTGGTCGAAAGGACAACTTCGAACATTGCTCTGAGTAGACAGAGGTTGTTGACCGCTCAGAGTCGACAAAAGTTTTACGAAGATCAGAAGCGTTAAAGTGTTGAGTTCGAGGTTGGTGGCAAGGTACTTGTCACAGTATCGCCACCCAAGGATGTTTTCAGGTTTGGTAAGCATGGGAAGCTTAACCCTCGCTACATGGGACCATTCAAGATTCTGGATAGAGTAAGATCTCTAACGTACCGTTTGGCATTGTCGCCATCGGCATACCCAGTGTATAATGTGTTCCACGTATCATTGCTAAGGATATTCGTGCCAAGATGAGTCTCGTAGGCTGAGCTATAAGGATGTCGAGATTCAGGCAAATGGTTCTTGAGAGGAGATGCCAGTGTGCATTCTCGAACGCCGTGTAAAGCGACTGTGCAATGAGATCGTACTATTGATACGAGTTATGTGGTCCAGGTCTGGGACTGAGGAAGTTACTTGGGAAACCGAGGCAGAGATGCTCAGACACTTTCCCGAGTTGTTTTTCAACCAAGTTTCGGGGTCGAAACTTCTTTTAAGGGGGAGGTGATGTGATACCCCGTATTTTTGTAAGGTTATTTTGGAAATTATGGAATTTTCCCGAGTACCCGTTGTGTACGTCGGATTTAATTCAGGTAGCTTGAGACATTCTGTAATGTGCTCTGTATTTGTAATATTTTTCTCAGTGAAATAATATACAAACATCATGCCTTGGAGTTTAATTGTCGTTCACGTACGATAATTTTTATCCCGGTTTAACGTCAGGTTCGTTCAAAGCTGAATGGGCGGGAAAAGGGAGAAACGGCGACCGCCGTTCAGAAACGGCGACCGCCGTGGTTGGGCCCGAGAAGTCAGCGTGTCAGCTTCTAGCTGGCCGCGACATACCTAGCGACCGCCGCCTAGCGACGGCGACCGCCGCGTGCCCGCCGCAGGCAAAATCACGGCGACCGCCGTGATTGTCCAGTGGGCATTGCCCGTCGGTCACCGGCGTCGTTCGAGGCGCGCCGTTGCATCGTTTGCCGTGTCTTAGGGTTTGATGGGTACTCCTTGGGGTTTGCCTATATATAGAGGAGCTTGGGCATGGGTTTTGGGTCATCTACAACCCCGAATCGCTGCCAAAATTCTCCCTCAAAGTGAGTTGAGTTTCGTCGGTTTTCTTGTGCTCGCCGGAGGTGTTGTGGTGTGTTTCCAGAGAGCCTTTGTGAAGCTTTTGGTTAGCCTTGGAGGTTAGAAGCCAAAGCAAGTCGAAGGAGGCCGAACCGCTCGTGTTGGGGTGAGTTTTCTCTCATTTCAGTCGGCCGTGTTCTTCACGGCGACCGCCGTTTTCTTCACGGTGACCGCCGTGATGAATACGGCGACCGCCGCCAGTGCCCAGAACGCCTTCGTGGCTTTGGCTTGGTTGGTTGTCGTCGTGACGTCTTTCCTTTCGTGTTCTTTCGTCGTGTTTAGATTCGTACTGTTTATGTCGGATCTAACTTAGGGTTCCTTTTATGGGTCGACTCGAAGGTTGTTGTGCTATCGGAACTATACCGTGTCGAGCCCGGAATCCAGTTGACGTCGTTAGACTATTCTGCGGGTTAAGGCAAGTGGCGGTTCGCTCTTGCTCATTCGTTCCATATTTACATTAATTATCAGTAGTTTATCTGAGTAATTAATTTGGAATGAATATTCTGTTTGTCTGAAAACGGTTTTGTTAAACTATTTTGAAAATCATATAATAGGTTGTATATCTGTTAGAACAACGCTATTATCTGTGATCGCCTTTCGGGCCTTTATGTGGATTTATCCAGTAACTGTTGTTGTGCTATACTGTTTAGTTAGCACTAGTGGCTAGGAACGCTATGTACCTTGAGGGGGTTTAGCTGTTTCTTTATAACTGGTACTTGGTGGTTCATCCCCAGTACTTTCTCTTTGGTCATGACCATACCCTTTCACAGGGTAGGCGCACTTCGCTAGTGCCAAATCTTTTAGGGTTCATCCCTTCTATAACTCTTGTGAGGAGATCTGATATCTCTTGTGAGGAGATCCGATATCTCTTGTGTGGAGATGTAAAAGCTTATAACGTAATGCTCATTTTGGAATTAAATAAGATAAGTGCCCGAGTGCACATGATTAATATACCTTGGACGAGTAGTGCAGCTAAGTTATAGTGCAGCTAGGAAAACTCGTTTCGACTTTGATCATAGTACGTTCTCTTTCCAATCTGAATTCGCTGTGTGCGATGAGGTTGGTCGTGAACCGAAGCATCTCAGTCAACTCTTAAATCATTGTTGTATGATCCTGTAATCATTCCAGATTTGTCATATTTCATTAAAGACTCAATCTCTTGGAGTCTTGTTTCGAGTTGATTGTATGATCCTGTGAAGATTCAGTCTTCCAGAATCTTCTCTTGTGCATACCTCTTGTTTATTCCAGTAGGAGTATGGTGGTTGACAAGCATACTCGATTATCATTCGAGGGACGAGGAGTCTAACCTAATACAACTACTTCGAACCATTCTGCTTTTTACCCTTGCTAGTCTATTCAAGTAGACTAACCCACGAACATTGTTCTCCGCATGTGGGTTGGTGTCATCCATTCGATTCGGCACATCAGATAGAGTGAAGATTTGAGGAGACTAGATTGACTATGAAAACGACGGTTGTTTTTGGATGTTTTAATAATTGCTTTTAATCAGGTTGAGATCCTTGGGCAGGTGATCATCACGATCACAACCCCGTTTGTAAAATCTTTTATTTGTCTTTCGCTGTACTTTGTTTGAACTCTGTGTTTGGCCTATTCGGGAGTGGGTTGTAATCCCGTAACTCATGTTTCATTTGATTGATGTTTTGATTTGGATACTTTGATCATTATGTATCATTGTATGCCTTAAATTGTATTTAATCCGGTAAAGTCTTGGGTGATCTCGGTAAGGAACACTGGGGTCACTGGCGGTAATACCTTTCCAAATGGGTTAAGATTTGGGGGTGTTACACCCGGCCGGTCCAACATGCCCTTTTTTATGATTATTATTATGATTTTAAACTTTAATAAAATAGTTATATAAATATAATTAATTCTATATAATTATTTAATAAAGTATATTAAGATATTTAATATAAATGAAATAAAATATATGAAAGAACGGGGGCCCGCGAGCTCGGATTTGCGGAGTCGGGTCGGGTTTGGGTTCGGGTCCTTCTTGACCCAGTGACGTTGGGTCAAGTCTCGACCCAAGAATTCGGGTCAGGTTTTCGGGTCGGTTTTTGACAGGTCTAGTTGTATGTATGCTAGCTATGACCTTATATATACATATATATATTATTATAGGTTGCTAGATATCATTGGTGTGGTTGTTGTAAAATGGTGTGAAATACAATTGTTAGATAGCACAAGTATTTGTAGGAACGCTAATTACCTTATGAGGTTTAGTCGTTTCTTTATAGTTTGTATTAAGATGATTTGGCCTTGATACTTTTGGTCATGACCTACCCTTATCTTATATAAGTGGTGGTGCACTTAGCTAGTGCCAAATCTTCGGGATTTATCCCATTTTTTTATCTCTTTACGAGATTGGTTGTAGAAATAAAAGTCATAATATTAATGCATGTTTTGAAACTAAATAAGATAAGTGCCTTGTCGTACATAATCAATATATCCTCGGGCGAGAAGTACAACGTGAAACCCGCTTGGGCTTCTGTCTATGAAGGTTCTCTTACCATCTGAATTTGCACAACACGTATGCGGTCAGGTTGGTTAAGGACCCGAATATTCAAAGAAGTCGTTTTTAGAAAACTTTGTTTGATAATCCTAAATGTTCCCAAACAATTATTCATACTTCCTAAGACTCAATTCATTTGGAGCCTCCTTTTGATTCATATCGTTTCGTTCTATTTCGTGAGAATGTTCGGGTTATATATAACGCTCTTCTCCGTTATTATTCGAGAGACAAGGATACTAACCGGTCATAATCACAAGAACCATTTTGCTTGAACCATTGTTTAATCTTTCATTACACTAACCAACCTTCTATTTTCCTTGCATGGTTGGCTGGTGCCATCCATTCCTTACGGCACATCAGGGACAAATTTCCAAGTCGAGGACGTGGGAAGACGACTGTGAAGGCGGTTGCGTTTTATTTTAGAATAGTCATTATTTGTTTTTTGTTTCAATAAAGGTTAAGGATCATGTTGTTAGTTTGAATAAAATTTTCCGCTATACTTTTGATATATTGTAAGGTTGCCTTGTTTTGCAACGTCGTTTTATTGTGAGACATTTTAATTTAAATATTATTATTATTTTTTACTTTGTCTTTTGCGATCAATACTGTAATGTCTTGGGTGATTTTGGATATGCGTTTCGGGGTCACTGGTGGTAATATTTCTAAGGTAATTTAGGGGTGTGTGAATGACTTTAGCCAACCATCAACACCTCTTATGAGTCACTATCAGAATTGGTGAACAGTCACAACCATTAACCCGCCTAGCTGTTCCTCCCCTCTTTCGTTTTTTTTTCTCTTGTGATTGACCTTATGCACCACCAATTTGTAGCCTCGGCCTCTGTTGACCTTTTAGTTCGATCGAGTCTTGTTTGGCCTTGTGTTTTTTTTTTGTTCCGCGTCGTCTCCTTTGAACTTTCGACCTAGGTAAAGCCTACTCCATCCATCATATTTTTTTTGGGATTTTTAATTGGTTTTATAACATGTGTATTAAGATTGGTTAAATGGATTAAGATGGTCTTGGGATATTAAGGAGATGGCCATGAGTTTGCAGCTTGTTACGAGTGTCATTCGGGGTAGGATTTTGAACTCTAAAATTTATGAAAATTTTAAGGATGATAAGCTACATATTAGGGAGTATTTCTCTAAAGTTTTATGATATTTGGATCTAAATTGAAGGAGATAAAAATCAATTACGGATTCATGGTATTCTTGGAAGACTGGACTAAAGCAGTCCGTAGTTTATGGATCTAGGTACGTTCAAGTGGATATAAAATTGAATCACTAAAGCTCAGCTGATTCCATGCTTGTTGTTGGGAGTAAGCCTTTAAAACCATCTACAACCATTGAATCACTTGAAGCTAGAGATGTTCTTTAGAGGCTTCAGTTTGCGTTGGATTTTGGCATCACCCACATCTGCATCAATTCCGACTGCAATAGGCTTGTGGATGCTTGCCTTTCTTCTGCTCCGCCTCCCATAACAAGTTTTGGACAGTTCGTCTCTTTGCTTTGTAGTTTGCTTTCTTCCTTTACTGTCTGTAATTTTTGTAGGAACACTATTTCAGAACCGATCAGAATTAAACTGCAATGAAAGAAACGCACCTAAATTGTAACGAAATAATACCGAACGAGATTCGGATTGAATCTGACATAGAGTCAAGATTAGATCTCTCTCCTTAATTCTGAAAACGCCCCGTATTGCGACGGTTCTTCGGCGTTCCGAATCCCAGGATACAACTGCGAATCAACTTCTGACTTGCGCAACCAAAGCACAGAAGGCTACGAACCAACAACTGTGTTGAACTCTCAGACTCGAATTTCGGAAAACAGAGAAGAGGGAGGAGGATTGATTACTTTTTTTTTCTATATCTGAATGAGAGGAACCCCGCTCTTATATAGAGCTCGGAAGAGGAGCCGTTGCAGATCTTCTGCATTCATGGAGGAAGCCGTTGCAAATCTTCAGCATTCAAGGAGGACGTTACGGATCGTCCGGATTAATGGAGAAGATGTGGTATGCAGCCCATATCTCCCCATGTACCAAAATCGGCCCAGCTGGCTTCCAAAAAGAAGCTTAGCTATTGCTTGGGCCTTCGGCCCATTCCACAAGCCCACAAGCCCGAGCCGAGCCGAGCCGAGTCGACCGGATCGGATCGGACGGACGGCGCGCGTGTGTGGTAAAGCTCTTCTCTCCATACTCACCAAGTTCTTACCTTGGCTTGGATGATAGTGGTTTATAAACCACTCAATTCTACTCCCACATTTCTGATGTGGGATGTAGAATTGCACCCCCCCAAACTCAAATAGGGTGTTGCAAACAACCACCTTTGAGCCATCATTTCTCATTCAAACGGAACTCGAATTTATCGTATGAGCACACTACGAGAATGTGCTCGCGTAGAGGAAGCCAATGCTTCCACTTTCCGGTGTTGACAATGGCCGGAGCCCACCGGAATTGTGCCCGAAAAAGTGCCCGGCGCCACATTATTTAAATGAGTTCCAACAATCCCCCACATGAATAGAAATCATTCTAAACATTGGTTTAAAAGCATAAAAACTTTTGAGAGTACAGTCGAAAAATCACTGCATCTGGGCTGGTAGCATGTTTCAGCCTTGAACCATCCATAGTGAGTAGCTATCGGATTTACTCGACCAGGTAGTGAACATGATGTCTTGAACCACCCGGGCTTTGATGTAAACCGAGACAATAACTATCATACAGTTTCATCTTCTCACAGAACTAGGTTCTCTTGTTGTGTTCATTTTGGCCTTGAACATCCCTGGTTATTCATGAGTGAACTTGGAGAATTTAGCGTTTCTTAATTCTCCTAGAAACGGCCCCATTTCACACTCATAAGGTGATTTCCATGAAGAGTATCCTGTCATACCCCACTTTTATTTCAAAGCTATGGAATCATTAAAAGCCAAGCTTAACCTCAACTCATACATGTAGCACTGTTCATCATCCTAGGAACTGGGACGAGACTTAAGTCTCCCAGTGCTCTTGTTGATTCTGCTTGATTTAGTTGTCCCTTTGAACCTACTTCTTGGGATCTCCAGTCAGGTAGGTAGGGTTAGCCATCAAGCATCCTCCTTAGTCATAGGCTTTAAACCCATTCCTCTTGATGATTTAACAACTTGATCTCGTGACAAACCTTTAGTAAACGGATCCGCTAGGTTGTCAGCCGACTTGATATAATCTATTGAGATTATACCGTGCGAGAGTAGTTGTCTAATGGTTTTATGTCGTCTTCTTATATGACGTGACTTACCATTGTACAAGCGACTCAGTGCCCGAGCTATAGCCGATTGACTATCACAGTGTACACTTATTGACGGCACTGGTTTTTCCCACATCGGGATATCTTCCAAAAGATTTCGAAGTCATTCAGCTTCCTCTGTTGCTTTGTCCAAAGCAATGAACTCAGACTCCATAGTGGATCTGGCCAACAGTGTTTGTTTGGAAGATTTCCATGAGACTGCTGCACCACCAAGTGTGAATACATATCCACTTGTGGACTTCGAGTTTCTGGAATCGGATATCCAGTTTGCATCACTGTATCCTTCCAAAACTGCTGGGTATTTCCCATAATGCAGCCCATAACTTTGAGTATAGCGCAAGTAGTTCAATACTCTAGTTATCCCTTTCCAGTGTTTGTGTCCTGGATTACTTGTGTAGCGACTTAGTACATTTACTGAGTGCGCCAAGTCAGGTCTTGTGCAATTGGTCAAGTACATGAGACTTCCAATCACACGTGCATACTCCAATTGTGACACTGCATCCCCCGAGTTCTTAGTCAAATGAAGATGAGGGTCCACGGGAGTCTTTGCAGTCCCGCTTGAATAGTTTTTGAATCTCTCAAGTTCAGTTTGATCTAAGAATACGTTTGCTAATGCCTTAGTTCAGTTTGATCTTTCCTTGCCTTTAGGGGCAATGGTATTGTATTCTCATCCCTCCCAACTGCCAGCTTCTCTGGCTTGTATGTGGTCCTCGCTTAGTTCTTAATAATATTGTCGTTTTCATCAAAAAAAAAAGTGGATATAAAATCGTGAATTTTTTAGGTGTGAGAGATCATATGATGGAGATAGTTCTTACGAAATTTGGTGGTCATTGGAGTTGAATTGAGTGAGAAACAAATTCTTGAACAAACTGTCCTGGTTAAGGGAAAACAGTGTTTTGAAAGATATGTTGAAGAGTTCGTAAATTGAGGATTAGGGTAATCTAATGTGGTTACAAAATTTTGAAATTTTTAAGATAAGTCATATCTTGTATGTATAAGATTCAATTAAAATATGGGGTTAATCGAAGTGCATTTAAGGAGATACAAAATATAAACCGAGTTATTGTTTAATAGGACTGAGAATTTGTATTGTCAACTTACAAATTAAATCAAAACTCCGTATGAACTCTAAATTGAATTATTCTTGAATAGTTGGGTTATATTGGGAGATTAGTTTTCATAGTATAAATTTTGTAATTTTTGGTGATCATTACCTATATTTTAAGAGTAAGAACTGAGCTCGGAAGTTTATGAACCTTTGGATCTGAGACATGAACTAGTTTTAAGTACTGAAAATAACATGGAATGTTTCTTACTGAACCTTTTGGTAGATGTAAATTTAAGAAGTTATTGAAATGTAAGAACTGAAATCGATTAGTACTAAAATGGATTTGTTATGGTTTTTTATAAATCAGTGTGTCTAATCTACGACCATGAATTTGTCGATTTTTCACAAATTATTGGAAACGGTTTTCGGATTCGTTCAAATTGGAGAATGATTATAACTCATACATGTTTACCCTCATAATTTTATATCTAGTGTAAGAATTAGTTTGGGTTGGATTTTAAACACTTTGTTGAACGTACAGAAATCTATCTAGTTCAAAAACCAATTTTGAAAATTTATACATGTGTTATGATATGACTTGCATATTACGGGGTTGGATTCGAGGGTTTTCAACTTCATTGGCTAAATTAAGGATTTGAAGATCGTCAATAAGGCAAGTTCGGATCACTTGCTCGGTTGAGTCACTTGTTTGCTTGATTTATATATATGCTTGAAGCGTCGAATGAATTATTATGATAATTAATGCATATGTGACCATATAATATATAATGATCTGAAATTTGATTACTTTATTAAGTTTGCAATATATATATTTATGTGAGAGAATGTGTATATGCATTGTGTATATATGTTGCAATATTTATATGCATTATGAATATCCGTTTGGTCATTTATGTGAGTGAGCATAAGAGTAAACTGTGGGCAAACCTCTGTATGAGGGTTTGCCTGTGATTAGGACGCGGATGCACCACCCTCCGAATGATGGGAAAAGGCGACCCCGGGTATGGGAGTGTAGTAGTGGGTGCATAACTCAGAGTAGGCCTTCGATGAGATATGTACGGCCATACCGTAGGCTTGAGGATGTGACGTTTGTACAGAAGTGGACTTCCAATATGAGCTTGGATTTGGCCAATATCCATAGTCTGTGTGATTAAGGTTGCAATTAAACTAACCTTGTGTATAGAGTGTGGGGTTAAGGTTGCCATGTGTGTGTATGTGTGTGTGGTTAAGGTCACAACTAAGCGAGCCTCGTGTATGGAAGGGCATTTATGTGATTCATGTACTTAATAAGTCATGTCTTCTTATGATGCTCGTTATAAAGTGATATGTGTCTTGATATCTAATGTGATTATACATGATGTGGTTGTTGATATGTTAATGTGGTAATTGTTTAATTATATGTCATGCGTATGATTGTTCAAGATTGCCTTATTGTTGTTATATTTTGTTTCGTTGTTAGTTACGACATTACTTCATTTAATAAATTTGTGATTTAAATTTCTGTAAAATGTTATATGTTTATGTGTTATTTGTTGGAGTCAACTCACTGACCCCGATGGGGCTGACTACTTGTTGTACTAGGTATTTATTTGCTGATAGCATTGATTCAAGAGCACTCAAGGGGGTGTGAATAGGTCTCAACAATACTATTCTCACGGGTTTTGATAACTTGCGTCGAAAATTATATATTGTAAAATAAAATTGCATATGTTCTCATAGTTATCAGTTTATAAGTTCTCATTTTTCAGTCTTTCGCTAATTTCATATAATTTTTATAATTTTGTTTTTTATGGTTTAAAATCCTCCTATCATTTTTAAATAATTTAAGTTGAATTTAAACTTTATCTGATGTTAAGCCTTGGGTGACTTCAGATATTAAATTATGAGGTCACTCACATGTAATATTCCCTATATAATTTGGGGGTGTTACATTGCATCTGGTAGCATTGTGCCACAACAAGTCATGGTGAACATTCTGGTGTTAGCTGAGCACATGAGGTCCTGGACTGAGTCGTTGGACGACCTGAAGGATGAGACTCTCAGTCTTGGGTTGACAATTCAATGGCTAATGGGGCGACACTAGTGGTAGCTGAGGAACATCGAGCAAGCCAAGAAGCTGGTGAACCCTAATTTTGGAAGGCATTTGTAGTGCCTTAGTGGCTTTGTTTTAGTATTGTCTTTGTCTTATGAAAAAATAATGGAGCAGTAGTCTCCTCTTGTTTTCCATTTCCACGTGTAGCCGTATTGTGTTTCTTTTTTAAAAGAATAAGTTTATTATAAGATTGTCTTGATTATTGCAATTCAAGTATTTATTACTAGTGTTTTTAATCTTGATTAGTATATATCTAATAAAATTAAACGCAACATATGGTGAACACTAGAAACACCGCACGACAGGAAGCTGGACCGAGTAATGCTTCTCGGGTCCAAATCGGTAGTGTTGCGAACCAAGAGGAGGAAGTTGGGTCTAGGTCCCACATCAATCCAACAATGAATGTGCAGCCTCAGATTAACCCTTAAGCTGGAGAGGAAGGAGTGCAAATGCCTCTTGTGGCTCCGATCGTTTTCGACAATTCTGATGTTGAAGCGATAAGACAGATTGTGATGCAAGCTGTCACTGAAATGATCAGGCATGTGGTTCAACAAGCCCAGGGGAACCCCATTCCCCAAGCTGCTCAGAATATGGAGGAACTGACATATGTCGCGCCTCTTATGCCTGCTCACAGAGATGGGAGGAAGTAATGGTCACGCACTAAAAGCGATCAACTCAATAAGGCCAGATTCATATGACGGCACTAGAGAACCCGTCAAGGTGGCCTACTAGTTCCTGCATATGGAGCGCCTATTCAGGAACATTGTGTGTACTGAAGCTGAAAAGGTACACATTGCATCATTGCAATTGAAAGATGGGGCCTGATGAGGCGTTTGTCGTAGACACCTATCAAATAAACCTCAAAAACCTAACTAATGTAGCTTCGGTAAGTAAGGATCGATCCCACAGGGAGGTAAGCAATCTTCCTATATGCAAAGGTTGTATGCCAATAGTAACAAAAGGGGGGATTTTAGGTTTGTATCAAGTAACAATGTAAATCAATGCAAAAGATGTAATCAATGGATGAGAAGTAACTTAGTCAGACAAATATCCACACTTCAGTTTGATTGTTTGATCCTAGATTATCTCCAATTCCTACCAATGAATATTCCTATTCCGATCTTATGTATATAGACAGGTCAACCAGCCTTGAAAATACTTATCATTAAACAATCAAGAAACCATCAAGATTCAATCTAACGACAGCAGTAAGCATAGGAATTAAGCAGGATACATGCAATACTTAACAACTAGTCAGTACTCGACATGTAATCAATTCTCTTCACAATAAACATTCACAACTAGTTCATGTAAATCGTGGTTGCTACACAAGATAAGGGATTTCAACCAAAAATATCCAAACCCTAGCAATAGAAAATCACTAATATCAACTAGATGATCAGGCTAGTCAAATCAGCAAGAATCAATGGGATGAAGCACAAAGAGAATCAATATAATCAAAGAAAAGGAAATAGAGTTATAATCTCACAACCAATTACAAACGAAGGCTTCAATCGTCGGACTAAGCAATGGTTGCTTAGTTCTTCATAGTCTTCAAAGCATAAAACTCTCAGGGAAAAATAATGAACGATCCAATCAAATCTGCCTCCCTTACTGATGTTATGAAGAAAGATAAAAACCAAGCTAAACCTAATTCCTAAAAAGATAACAATAATAATCTCTAAAGGGAAATTAAACGAAATAAAAAGTAATAAAATAAAACAAATAAAAGATCTTCGGGCGAAATACAATCTCGGCTCCGTGTCAGCAAGGAAACCGCGGCATCAGCAAGGAAACCGCGGCATCAGCACCCGCGACCGCGGTTTCACACTTCACCGAATTCTCACTCTCGCTTCATTTCGCGCCCGCGGTCCATTCCTCCGCGCCCGCGGTTTATGTTATGTAGACTTCAGCGCTTCTTGGTAAACCCGCGACCGCGGCTTTCTAGCCCGTGCCCGCGGTTTAGGCTCTGCCGCGGATTCTTCCTTCTTCCGCGCTCGCGGCCTTCACTTGGTGGCTTGGCCTTCATCTTCAATGTCTTCACAATATGCACTAAAATCCACCATATCACTACTTCTTCTCTAAAACTCCATTCTCCTAAATTGTGTTCTAAAACCCATACAAATGGTACCTAAATCCTAGTAACAGCTCCTAGTTACGCACTACAAAGTAGAGCGTATCAAATTCCCCCACGCTTAAACCTTGCTCGTCCTCGAGTAAGCTAATGGAAACCTACTCCTCCAACAAAATACCCAAGGTCTCAGGAAGCACAACAAAACAATCTCCTCTAAGAACTGCACATAATCATGAATCTCCACAGTACCAACATATCAACACAACACGCAAGCTTTAAGGAAAGCAGAATACTTTCCCCAAGCTTAACCCGAACACCATAGAGTGAATAAAAATATATAATCCTAGCTCCAGTCTATCTTCTATAGCTCCCAAAGTGACCTACCCGAATCCTCCTTTTGTCTCCAACAATTATGTCGCCACGCCAGAATGAATGAATCCTAATAATCACTCTTCTTCTTTTCACTCATTTTGCCTAGGCGTCCTTTCGGGTTTTCACCTAGCCACTCATTTCATTTTTCAAAGATGGGCTCACCATTCCTCACATCACTCTACAACCTCTTATTACCCCAGTCTAATGCTAGTTCGGGCCACCTGCTTATTGTTTAAGCCGCCCTTTCGGGTTTTCAACATAGCCCAGGATTTTCCTTTCTTCTTTTTTTCCAGACGACTAGCAAGTATAGATCACTCCCACATGCTTAATTATTGCATTATCCTCAATGTAATGAAAGACTAAAAGATGAAACACTGGGGAAGGCAGAAAAGTACTCACCACCGTCGCCGAGGTGGCCTGGATGTGGACGTCGGGGCTAGCGGTAAATCATTGAAAACACAAGTCTCTGGTGTTGCGGCGGTCCTACTCAAGCAAACTCCACGTGCAACCAAATAGACCCACTGTAAGGTGAAGTGGCACATCAAAAAAACGGGGTTGCATGGGCCTTCTATGAACATAGATTTGGAATCCTAGTGCAATCGTGTAGTGGGCTATGTCGCTCCATATCAATAATCATATCTGCAGTTGGCTCTGGAGCTCCTCCTCATCAGTTGTCTAATGTCGGGCCATCATCGGTGCCAAATAAAAATGTCAGGATAATGTCTACTCCTTGGCAGCATGATGCGCGCCGTCTCTCATAGAAAAAATCGGACAGTTGGGCCGCGATCGCGATTTTAAGACCGCGGTCGCGGTGTCTTCAGAATATTTTTTTTTTTATTTTTTATTTCTTTTTTTTTTCAGAAAATAAATGCCGGCGTCTGAGGTGGTGGACCGCGGTCGCGGTTCTGAGGCCGCGGTCGAGGTTTCTTCTCTGGTAGTCCTCCTCACATGCAGGTTAGTCGAAAACGAACGAAAACGCAAAACAAAAATACAAAGAGAAAAATAAGAAAGGGAAACATGCATTCATACCTCGGGTTGCCTCCCGAGCAGCGCCTTGGTTAGTGTCGTGGCTCGACATGGTGCCATTCGGATCAACTTGGGTTGCTCACATCAACCGAACACTTGGGATCAAAATCAGGAGGGTGTCTCTTTGCATCATCAATGTTGTAATCGACCCTCAACCCATCAAACTCCATGGTCAATGAACCACTACTCACATCAATTTTTGTGTTCGCCGTTTTCAGAAACGGCGTACCCAACATCACAGGGGCAGCATGCTTGTCTTGTCCCGTATCCATCACAAAGAAGTCAGCAGGGAAAATCATCTTATCGACCTCTACCAGAACATCTTGCACGACTCCTTTGGGATACACATTAGACATATCCGCCAATTGAATCACCGTCCATGTCTTATGCAATGGTCCAAGCCCCAAAGATTCATACAGCGAGAGAGGCAACACATTTATAGATGCATCCAAATCCAGCATGGCTTTATCGAACATGGTGTTACCTATCTTGCAAGGAATGCTAAACATGTCAGGATCGCTACATTTCTTGGGCATCCACTTTTGCAGCATAGCGAATACATTCTCATTCACCTGGACCTTCTTCTTCGTTTTCTCTTTTTTCTTCCTCTTAATCTTGCATAATTCCTTCAAAAATTTCGCATAGCGAGGAATGCTCTTAACCAGCGTGATTAACGGAATGTTTACCTCACAGTTACTTGTAGGATCGTGATTGTTAGATTAATAATCAGGGAACTGAGAACACAGTTTACAGTTCCCTTCGCAGCGGAAATAAACAATCAACTAAATGAACAAGTTCCTTATAGTGGAAACCTTAGATTGCCAACTAGCAATCTAGGATAAAAACCACTACCTTTCTTTGAAAGGATTTCAAAGTCTACTTCTTGATTTCTTATCTCTTTTGGTTACAGCTTATCCTAGGAACGAACACACAGTTCCTTTGCCTTACACACAGTTAGATAATCCTAGATAACTTAACACAATCAATAATCAATCCAAGAAACAGACTTTTCGCACCTAGGAACTATCACTTACAGTCACAGGAACTTAGCACTCAGCTCTTCTTCCTTGACTGGTTCCTCTTGATCTCGGTTTGCTTTGATGATCTTGTTTGAAGCTTCACACTTTGATGTTTGCTATGAAGTGTGTTTCTATTGTGAATGCTTGAAGATAACCCTTGGGTTAGTCTTCCTTTTATAAAGGATTCTTCGCAGCTCGATCCTCTCTTGGTTCCCACGGATTGAGCTTGCCCTAGGATTGGTGGTTCTCCTTGATCCACGTTGTTCTTGGCATGTGCAAACAACCTAGGCAGCTCAGAGTCTCTCTTGGTATGTCAACTACCTCAGACGAGCCTTGTGGTGTCATTGTCAAAACGCTTTCGTTCGAGGTTGAGTAAGCTGGCCGCTTGGGAACCGTCTGCTGGACAACGACGTCTTCATGTGATGTCGCTTTCATCGTCTCTGTCCGAGGTAGAGGTTCTCTAGGCATCTTGTTCTTAAGCTCTTGGACCTTGGCAGACTTTTGGAAGCTTCGGACAAGTCGTTTTCGACACCTTTTGTCCGAGGTTGTGTGTTCCCAGATTTCTCGGGAATTGCAATGTCGCAAGCTCCATTTCTGGGCACACCTGGGTTCCTCTGGATTCCTTCAGCTGTCTTGTTCCTTTGGTTCCCTTGTTCTGTTTGGCTTTCCTGCCTTCGGTATATTCCTGTGGTTCCTTAAAACACATCTTTGAGATAAAATATTAGTATCATAATATTTGTCATCTTCAAAAGTAGAGAAACTGAGGAAATGAACTCCTAGGGGAACCGAAGTTCCAGAGTTCCGTTTCCTAACAATTTCCCCCTTTTTGATGATGACAAATATAAGGAACCTGGCAACATAATAGGGACATGAAATTCATGAGACCATATTGAGATAACGGGATTTACAACATTACAGATTAGTGATAGAACATTCAATGGTTGCGAATTCCCCCTAAGCACGTGAACAAGTTTATTTCAAATTCCCCCTTAGAAATAGAACTAGTTCAGAGTTCCTATTAATTCAGTAGTCTCCAAAGTTCAAGGTTCCTATCATTTTCTTCCCCCTTTTGACATCATCGAAAAGATTAAGTATGAGTTAAGAACAGGATATCGGAGTGAATATGCGATTGCAGCAAGCCCATAAAATGTCATAATGAAAACTTAAGGCGAAGACAAATGAGCATGGGAACGAAACTGAAGATAATCATTAAAAACTTCACTTATCATTGATCAAACACGCAAAATACCACAAGCAAACAACAAACAACCGACAATACAGACAACAGATAGCAAGGAAAACAACAAAAGCAATCTGAAGAAAGACAACAAAAGGGATAGAAGAGGGGAGTAGGATCCTAAGGGAAACTACTAGCTCGCTGTGGCGTTGCAGCACTGGGAACCTAGAATAAGCGTTCCTATGGCGTAGTAGCGGCCTCTTCTTCTGCATCCTTGTCGTCGGTTCCTACATTTTGGCCCGCGGCCTGATGAGCACTGATTGCACCTTGCCAATCTTTCTGCAGAACGTCCACCAGACTCTCGACAGCAGAACTGATACGCCCCAACTCTCTTACTTGATCATTGATGGCGACCGTGTTGGCAGTCGAGCCTTCTAAGATAGCTTTTTCAATACGATCCAACGCAAGGAGGATCGCAGAGGAGTCTGAAGAGGGGGGTTGCTGAGGGTGGGAACTGGAACGGCCCTGGGAACCCGCCTTTTCCTTAGGCGGGATTTCTTCTATTTCAGCAGGGTTGGGTTGTTGTTCCTTAGATTTCAGCTTCCGAACTGTATGCAACGTAAGACATTTGCTGTAGGCAGTCTCGGGGAAGTCTTCTGGGTACTAATTGAGGTTGGAGAGTAGCCTTTTGATGATGTGAGGAAAGGGTAAAGCATGGGAGTCATGAGATGCACAGAATTGCATGTGAGCCAGCACAATACGGGGAAGATCCAACTGAATGCCGGAGAGCACTTTGTCCATGTAGATGGCGTCGGTGATGAGGACTTCGTTCCTGTGCTCTTGCCTGGGAACCAAGTTGCGAGTGATCCAAAAATGCAGTAGCCGGTTTGCATTGGAGAGATCCTTCGTCTCCAAAGATGAGGGGGATACGCCATCATAAATTTTCTTGACGATTGCTCCTTTGGACTTGAAGCCCTTTCCCTTGGGCCATCCCTTCTTCTGAGGCAGAATGCCAAACCCAGATCTCGACTCGATCCCTAGAGCAGACGCGATTAGATTGGCGGACAGGGGAAAGCTGGTTCCCTTCCATATGAGAATGGCGTCGTGACAGGGAGAGTTCTCCTTCTGAGGTACAAACTCCATGGACTGGTAAAACATCCGGACAACCTCGTCGGAAGTAGAGAAGGGCTCGCACAACATCTCGTCCCACCCTTGGAACTGCAGCAGAGAGTGGAACTCATCCAAAGCTTCTCCATAGAGTTCCTCATCCTCTTCTTCTAACGCCCGGGTCCAGAATTCTCTGCCGATAATGAGAGGTTTTAGGATCTTCCTTTTGGAGAAGGAAGAGGAGACAGAGAGGGTGGTGGTTTTGGCCCTTTTTGTGGATTTGGTTTCATAGGGAACAATGGCTTGGGAGCTTCTCTTCCTCTGTTGCATTCTTGTGGCGACAGAGGGGCCTTGGTTGGAAGTTTTGGATTTGAGGCTGATTGGGGAAGGCTCGGGGCTAGGGATCACTTGAAGGGATTTATCCGGAGAGGAATCATGCGACCCGCCTTCAGAAACTGATTTTGTGACTGATTCTGAAGCCAAAGTGATGGCTTGCTTCTCTTCTTTGGGCATGGTTGGTTCCTCTTCCACCTTTTCCTTAGCCTTTGGTGGTTCCTCAAGCTTCTCTTCTGGTTTCTCTGCCGGTTTCGCCATAGGGTTCTCTTTGGGGAGGGATTTTTGAGAGGTGGAGGAAGAAACAGGCTTGGAGGAGGAGGCTTTAGCCTTCTTTTCGCGAAAGGCTTGAAGAAAAGCATCCTCTTCTTCATCCATAACAACAAGTGGGTTAGGGTTGGCCATTTGAGAGGAGCTAAGAGGATTGCTGTGAGAAGAGAAAGAAAGGTAGAAGATCAGAGAGATGGAGAGCTTGGGTGATCAATTCAGAGCAGCTGAGCACCTCTTTAAGGGCGTTGAAGATCTGGGATGGCCAAGAGCTGAGGTGACCGTTGAAGCAGATCCAGCCGTTGAGAAGATCAAGGCAAATCCGAAGCATTGAAGAGAGTTGCAGCTTTTTTGGAACGGCTAATTTAAATTCAAAATATGACCCATTCCGAGAAGAGGGAGGTCTGCCACTGATGAGACATGCCTTATCCCTGCCAATATGCCATAAATAGCGTCTGGGAGAGCCAAGCGAGCCGTTGGAGAGACGCGATGTTCTGGTTCCTTTCTGGCGACATTTTCAGCGAGCTAGAGGAATGTATGGGAACCTTTGGTGTGGGTGGAGACAAAGGAACCAAAAACAGTACGTTCACATACAAGGAATCAGGGTAGGCTTTTTATCGCATTGCACAATAATTCTCAGAGAAGGTTTAGAGATGGATCATAGAGAATTAAATTGAGCAAGAAGGCAAGGGTAGGTCTTAGTACACAATCATCATTTCAGCTTGTAATGTTGGGTTAGAAATATGATCAGATTGTGACTTTTGGGCCATCAAAGAAATTTGAACAATGAGGAGTTGAGAAATAATGATAATCAAAAGGAAACGAACCAGAAAAATTTATCTAAGCCTTTATAAGAAACCATTATGACAAGAACGGTTTGTAGCAAAAGATATAATACAAGGACATCAAGACTCAACAAGTTAAATATCTTAAACTAGTCAATCAGGGGAACTCGGAAAGAATTCTCAGAACTAAGGTCACTACTGAGTAATAGGAATCATTCCTAGTTCCAATCTGAGGTTCTCAAAAGGAACTCTATTCAATGCCTTGGTGAATATATCTGCAATTTGATCTCCAGTTCTACAAAATTTCATAATGATGTTTCCCTTCTCAACATGATCTCTAAGAAAATGATGTCTGATGTCAATATGCTTGGTCCTAGTATGATGCACATGATTCTTAGAAATGTTTATAGCACTAGTGTTGTCACAAAGAATAGTGAGAGGGCCATAAGACATACCAAAGTCCGCGAGTTATTGCTTTAGCCAGAGAAGTTGGGAACAACAAGAGGCAGCTGCAATGTACTCAGATTCTGTGGTGGAGAGGGAGACTGAAACTTGTTTCTTTGATCCCCATGACACAAGGCAAGGGCCTAGGAACTGTGCCATTCCAGAAGTGCTCTTTCTATCCAGCATAATCAGCATCAGTGAAACCCATGAGCTCAAAGGGACATTCTTTGGGGTACCAGATGCAGAGATCGTCAGTTCCCTTGAGATATCGAAGTATTCTCTTCACAGCAGCCAAGTGGGTTTCTCTCGGACAAGATTGGAACCTAGCACATAAGCCAACAGCAAAGACAATGTCTGGTCGACTAGCGGTTAGGTACATGAGTGAGCCTATCATACCTCTATAGAGCTTCTCCTCCACTAGAGGAATCGAGTGGTCCTTATCCAGATGGGCAATGGTGGATATGGGAGTGGAGAGAGGCTTTCATGAAACCATTTTGAACTTCTTCAGTAGTTCCCTAACATACTTCTGTTGGTGGATTTGAATACCATCTTCCTTTTGAGTGATTTGTAATCCGAGGAAGAATGTGAGTTCCCCAATTAAACTCATTTCAAATTCACTGCTCATCAAGTCTTTGAACTTGTCTACAAGGGACAGGTTAGTGGAACCAAAAATGATATCATCAACATAGATTTGAACCACTAAGATGTTACCTTCTTCTTCTAGGATGAAGAGAGTTTTATCAATAACGCCACGCCTGTAGCCATTTGAGAGTAGGAACTGGGCAAGACGATCATACCAAGCTCTGGGAGCTTGCTTGAGGCCATAGAGTGCCTTGTCTAGAAAGTAGACATGATCTGGATGATCGTCGTCTTCGAAACCAGGAGGTTGCTTGACATAGACTTCTTCTTGAAGAATTCCATTGAGGAAGGTTGTCTTCACATCCATTTGGAACAACTTGAACCCTTTGTGAGATGCGAAGGCAATCAACAACCTTATTGCTTCGATCCTTGCCACTGGAGCATAGGTTTCATCATAGTCAATTCCTTCTTGTTGATTGTATCCTTGAGCCACAAGTCTTGCTTTGTTCCTTATCACATTTCCTGTATCATCTAGCTTGTTTCTGAAAACCCATGTGGTTCATATGATGTGCTTATCCTTGGGACGAGGAACCAGATACCAGACTTTGTTCCTTTCAAATTGATGAAGCTCCTCTTGCATGGCTTGGATCCAGTCCGCATCCTTCAGTGCCTCACCTATGTTCTTTGGTTCCACAATAGACAAAAAGGCATTAAAGGCAAAGAAAGTTAGATGTTCGTACCTGACTGGAGGCTTGACGACTCTTCTTTCTCTGTTGGAAGCCAAAGTATTTGATGTGGAGACATTCTGAGTAGAGCATTCAGCTTCCTGGTTGGGGTCACCTTCTCCATTGAAGAACATGTGGGAAGATGAATCATTGAGATCTCCACAGATATTGTCGTCATGCTCATGGTTCCCAGAAATGGATTGTTGTTCATTATACATGGGAACTGGTGGAGGAGCCATTGGAGGGTTCCGTTCAGCAGGGCAGGAACTGGGAGGAGTGACATCTTCATCTGGATCTTCTTGGAATGACTTGGGAAACGGATCTTCAAAGGAACTGGTGATGTTCTGCACAATCTTTCCAAGTGATTTTTCATTAAAAATAACATGAACACTTTCTTCTACCTTTTTAGTCCTTTTGTTGAAGACCTTGTATGCCTTGCTGCCTGAGGCATATCCAATGAAGATTCCTTCATCACTTCTTGGGTCGAACTTGCCAAGATTGTCCTTCCCATTGTTGTGCACAAAGCACTTGCATCCGAACACCCTTAGATGAGAAATGTTGGGAACTCTTCCTCTTAGGAGTTCATAGGGTGTCTTCTCTGTGATAGGGCAAAGCATGGCTCTATTGATGATGTAGCATGTTGTGTTGATCGCCTCAGCCCAAAAGGATTGGGAGGGTCCACTTGAGATCAACATAGTTCGAGCCATGTCTTCCAAGGTCCTATTCTTTCTCTCCACTACTCCATTCTGTTGAGGAGTGTATGGTGCAGAGAAGTTGTGATCAATGCCATGCTCACTGCAAAAGGTTAGAAATTCTCCATTTTCGAATTCGGTACCATGGTCAGATCGAATAGCATTAAGTAAGCAATCAAGAGATTTTTCTAACAAAGGAACCAGGTCTTTAAAGCGATCAATGACTTCACTTTTAGATTTAATGAAAATGGTCCAAGTAAAGCGAGAGAAGTCATCGACAATAACAAAAATATACATGTTCCCTCCTAGGCTTTGAACTCTCATGGGTCCACAAAGATCCATGTGGATGAGCTCAAGAGGCCTTGAGGTGCTTACCATGTTTTTTGATTTGAAGGAACTACGAGCTTGTTTTCCTTTTACACAATCAGAGCATGGTTCCTTAGATGTGCCACTCAGCTTTGGCAATCCTCTTACTAGTTCCTTTGAGTGTAGCTTTTGAATCAGCTTGGTGCTAGCATGACCGAGAAGTTGGTGCCACAACTCAGCTTGGTCATTCACGGTTGAGAGACACAGTTTCTCCTTGGGGACGAAGGATGGATCAACAATGTAAACATTGTTGAATCTCTTTCCGTTTAGGATGATTTGTCCCGAGGAGTCAAGAACTGAGCATTCGTTTGATCTAAATCTGACTTCATTGTCTCCTTGATCACACAGCTGTGACACACTTATTAGATCAAAACCAAGACTATCAACAAGGTGAACTTTGTTTACCTGAATGTGATCGTTAAGCTTCACAGTTCCTATTCCACAGATTTTCCCTTTGCTTTTGTCTCCAAAGGATATGTTCCCTCCTTGGAGAGGTTGAAGAGAGGTCATTTGATTTCTTTTTCCGGTCATATGGCATGAGCAACCACTGTCAATGTACCATAGTTGGGGTTGCCTCTCTTCTTTCTGCACATAAGGGAACTAAGATTTCTGAACCCAGCGAAGCTTGGCTTTACTGGGGGGATTAGCATTTCGAGTCTGTGAATAATCAGGGAGTTGGTTCCTTTCCTGGTGATAAGCACTTTTCTCCCTTTCAAAGTTCCTTTTCTTAGCACAATCAGTGTTGTAATGGCCATTCTTACCACAGTAGGTACATAAGCGGTTGTAGACAACATGACCATACTTTCCTTTCCCTGGCCTAAAAGGTTTTTCATTTATTTTGTTGAAATCAATATTGTTTTTAACCTTACTATTGGCCATGTCAACATACTTTTTATGAGCAAAAGAATTGGTGAACCATTGATTTTCAGGAGTCATTTTTTCTTTTCCTTTTGGTTCCTTCTTAGGGCTTTGAGAACCTTCATTGAGACGTTTGGCAACCTCAGCCTTGTTCTCAAGCACCATGATCTTCTCTGATAGGAACTGATTCCTGTCACGAGAGGTGGCGAGAGCAATGCTGAGGTTCTCATTCATCTCAACAAGTTCTCGTCTAGCTTTTTCATCTTCAGCATCATTGTTATCCTTGTTGTTGACATATCCTATTCCATGGCGTTGTCTCACAAAAACAGTTTGATTTATTGTCTTTTCATTAATAGAATCAGTGAGGATGTCCAATCTATCAATTATGGATTGAAGCATGTCTTTTCCAGATAAATTAGCATGCAAGGGAACTGTGATAGAGTCTATGCTAGTTTCATCACAAGATTTGCAGATTTTAAGGTGGCTAGCATGCACGTTCCTAATTTCAATCAGTTTGGAGTGAGTTTCAGCTAGGTCTTTCTCAGTTTCATCAAGTTTCTTACTCCAAACAGAATTCTCAACAGTTAAGCATGCAATTTCATCTTCACAATCATCAAGTTTCTGTTGAAGGGAACTGGTTTCCTTTCCTAGTTTCTTTATGATCTTAAGAAGTTGTTTCTTATCACAATCAACTAGGGATTTTAAGAGATCATCAGAAGTTACCTCAAGGTCTTCTGAGTCGCTTGAGTCTCCTTTTGCCATGAGACATCTTCCTCCAGAGAAGCCGCTCAAATCCAGTTCTTCATCTGAGTTTTCTCCCCATGAGGCTACGAGAGCCTTCTTTCTCTGAGGTTTTTCTTCTTCCTTGGAGTCTTCCTTGTTGGGACAGTTCTTAGCGTAGTGTCCCTTCTCTTTGCACTCGTAACAAGAGACTTCCTTTAGATCCATTCTGGGTCCGTTGTAGGAGGAACTCCCCTTTTGGAACCTTCCCTTCACAAAGAATTTTTTGATATTCTTTGAGAAGAGGGCTGTTAGCTCGTCCTCCTCTTCTTCCAAGTCTGAGTTCTCTTGCTCCATCTCAAGCTTTGAGAAAGCTTTGGAGATTTTAAGGGCGATTCATTTCTCCAGTTTCTTATCGGCATTGGCTTTAGTGTGTTCTCCTTCTTCAACTTCCAGTTTCCCTATGACTTGGGTCAAGGGAAGGGATTGGATGCCTGGAGTGTTCTTCATGATTCCTTTGAAAAGGGTGAAATTGGAGTTGAGTCCATTGATGATCACTAAGGACTTGGAGACTTCATCAAGATCAACTCCCGCCGCCGTCAACTTTCCAATTAATCTGTTGAAGCGAGAGTAGTACTCTGAGATGGTCTCAGTTTCCATCATTTTGAAGGTGTGGTATTCTCCTTCTAAAGCAAACTTTCTGCTTTGCTTTAGTTCCTCACTTCCTTCATGCATCTCCTTGAGAGCTTTCCACATCTCTTTGGCTGTCTTGATTCCTATGACCTTGTCCATGTCCTCTCTGTCCAATCCATTGAGGATGAACTGCCTGGCCTTGGCATTCTTCTCCATGATAACATAGTGTTCTGGTTTCCAATCTTCTTCCTTCATGGTGAGGTCGACATAGCCATCTTCATTTTTGACTATCCTCCAGCATTGGTAGTCGTTGGTCTTGATATGGCTTTCCATGTACTTTTCCCACCATGTTTCTTCTCCTTTCTTTTGGAGATGTGGCTTGTTGGTGGAGATTCTGAGCTCAAACTTGCTTGGTTGAGACATGATCTGCAAACTTATCAAAGATCTAGAGCTTTTCCTGCTCTGATACCAATTGTAGGATCGTGATTGTTAGATTAATAATCAGGGAACTGAGAACACAGTTTACAGTTCCCTTCGCATCGGAAATAAACAATCAACTAAATGAACAAGTTCCTTATAGTGGAAACCTTAGATTGCCAACTAGCAATCTAGGATAAAAACCACTACCTTTCTTTGAAAGGATTTCAAAGTCTACTTCTTGATTTCTTATCTCTTTTGGTTACAGCTTATCCTAGGAACGAACACACAGTTCCTTTGCCTTACACACAGTTAGACAATCCTAGATAACTTAACACAATCAATAATCAATCCAAGAAACAGACTTTTCGCACCTAGGAACTATCACTTACAGTCACAGGAACTTAGCACTCAGCTCTTCTTCCTTGACTGGTTCCTCTTGATCTCGGTTTGCTTTGATGATCTTGTTTGAAGCTTCACACTTTGATGTTTGCTATGAAGTGTGTTTCTATTGTGAATGCTTGAAGATAACCCTTGGGTTAGTCTTCCTTTTATAGAGGATTCTTCGCAGCTCGATCCTCTCTTGGTTCCCACGGATTGAGCTTGCCCTAGGATTGGTGGTTCTCCTTGATCCACGTTGTTCTTGGCATGTGCAAACAACCTAGGCAGCTCAGAGTCTCTCTTGGTATGTAAACTACCTCAGACGAGCCTTGTGGTGTCGTTGTCAAAACGCTTTCGTCCGAGGTTGAGTAAGCTGGCCGCTTGGGAACCGTCTGCTGGACAGCGACGTCTTCATGTGTTGTCGCTTTCATCGTCTCTGTCCGAGGTAGAGGTTCTCTAGGCATCTTGTTCTTTAGCTCTTGGACCTTGGCAGACTTTTGGAAGCTTCGGACAAGTCGTTTTCGACACCTTTTGTCCGAGGTTGTGTGTTCCCAGATTTCTCGGGAATTGCAATGTCGCAAGCTCCATTTCTGGGCACACCTGGGTTCCTCTGGATTCCTTCAGCTGTCTTGTTCCTTTGGTTCCCTTGTTCTGTTTGGCTTTCCTGCCTTCGGTATATTCATGTGGTTCCTTAAAACACATCTTTGAGATAAAACATTAGTATCATAATATTTGTCATCTTCAAAAGTAGAGAAACTGAGGAAAGAAACTCTCAGGGGAACCGAAGTTCCAGAGTTCCGTTTCCTAACATTACTGAAGGTCTCGAAGATCTCCTTGTCGTTCTCCGGCCTTCTGGTGTCCTTCAATGCCTCGGGAAATGGCGCAACGGGTTTCTATGCACTGAGCAGAGGGAAATATGGGCCAACGTAATCATCTTCAGCGTCTGAGGCACACCCGCGGCCGCGGTTTGGGGCCTGCGGTCGCAGTTCTTCTTCTGGGCTCCCGTGGTCGCGTCTTTGCATCCCACGGTCGCAGTTTTCGTTCTATTGTCCTCCTATATTTTCCTCTTCTTCAGTAAGCAAACCGCGGTTGCGGTTTTCAACCCGCGGTCACAGTTTTCAACCCGCGGTCGCGGTTTTCAACCCGCGGTCGCGGTTTTCAACCCGCGGTCGCGGTTTTCAACCCGCGGTCGCGGTTTTCAACCCGCGGTCGCGGTTTTCAACTCGCGGTCGTGGTTTCTCCTCTAAAAAACTGATGTTGCAGTGCCCAAACCGCGGTCGCAGTTTATTTCACGCGGTCGCGGTTCTTCACGTTGTTCCTTCTCTGAGTTTTCTTCATGCTGTAGAGAGTTTTCTGGCACCAAACCGCGGTTGCGGTTTTCAACCCGCGGTCGCGGTTTCTTCTATGCAGCCTTTGTCACTTCCTTCAATTGTGTTCCACTCCTTAGCGTCATCGCACTGACATTCTGCACTGGATTCAATTACGTCTGTGATGGGAGTTTACGTGCATCCCTAGCCTCCAGTTTGCTCACTTCTAGAGAGATCTGTCCAACTTGCTTCTCCAAATTCTGAATATTGGACTTGGTCTCATGCTGAAATTGTATCATGTTGTTCTCCATGGTGGACACCGTCTGAGTAATACCGGTCATGCTCTGCGCAAGAGACTTGATCTGGTCGTCAACAGACATAGATGAATTGGAACTTTGGCCTTGAGGTCTAGGCTCGTATTGCGGTCTAAACTGTTGTTGTTGTTGACCTCCAGGCTGCTGAAATTGTTGTTGGCATGGTAGAAACTATTGTGGCCTCGGGTGGAACTCCTAGTCATCACGGTCTTGAGGAGGATTCTGCTAGTTCCCGTACCTCAAATTAGGGTGATCTCTCCACCCTGGATTGTAGGTGTTGGAGTATGGGTCATATCTTGGCCTCTATGGATCGAAATCTCCCATAGCATTCACTTCAGCGATGGGCTCTTGCAGTGTTGGACACGCATCAGTAGGGTGCATAGTATCATAGCAGATGCCACAAGCCTTAACTTTGTTAGGAAACGGAACTCTGGAACTTAGGTTCCCCTGAGAGTTTCGTTCCTCAGTTTCTCTACTTTTGAAGATGACAAATATTATGATACTAATGTTTTATCTCAAAGATGTGTTTTAAGGAAACACATGAATTTACCAAAGGCAGGAAAGCCAAACAGAACTAGGGAACCAAAGGAACAAGACAGCTGAAGGAATCCAGAGGAACCCAGATGTGCCCAAAAATGAAGCTTGCGACATTGCGATTCCCGAGAAATCTAGGGACACACAACCTCGGACAAAAGGAGTCGAAAACGACTTGTCCGAAGCTTCCAAAATCCTGCCAAGGTCCAAGAGCTAAAGAACAAGATGCCTAGAGAACCTCTACCTCGGACAGAGACGATGAAAGCGACAGGACATGAAGACGTCGTTGTCCAGAAGACGGTTCCCAAGCGGCCAGCTTAGTCAACCTCGGACGAAAGCATTTGGACAATGACATTGCAAGGATCGTCTGAGGTAGTTGACCAACCAAGAGAGATTCAGAGCTGCCTAGGTTGTTTGCACATGCCAAGAACAACGTGAATCAAGGAGAACCACTCAATCTAGGGTAAGCTCAATCTGTGGGAACCCAGAGAGGATCGAGCTGCGAAGAAGCCTCTATAAAAGGAAGACTAACCCAAGGGTTATCTTCGAGCACAAAAACACGACTCACACTCATTAGCAAATATCTAGTGTGAAGCTCCAAACAGATCATCAAAGCAAACCGAGATCAAGAGGAACCAGTCAAGGAAGAAGAGCTGAGTGCTAAGTTTCCGTGACTGTAAGTGATAGTTCCTAGGTGCGAAAGTCTGTTTCTTGGATTGATTATTGATTGTGTTAAGTTATCTAGGATTGTCTAACTGTGTGTAAGGCAAAGGAACTGTGTGTTCGTTCCTAGGATAAGCTGTAACCAAAAGAGATAAGAAATCAAGAAGTAGACTTTGAAATCCTTTCGAAAGAAAGGTAGTGGTTTTTATCCTGGATTGCGAGTTGGCAATCAAAGGTTTCCACTATAAGGAACTGGTCATTTGTTTGATTGTTTATTTCCGCTGTGAAAGGAACTGAGAATTGATATTCTGAGTTCCTTAAATTTTTATCTAACAATCACGATCCTACAATTGGTATCAGAGCAGAAAAAGCTCTAGATCTTTGATTAGTTTGCAGATCATGTCTCAACCAAGCAAGTTTGAGCTCGGAATCTCCACCAATAAGCCACACCTTCGCAAGAAAGGAGAAGAAACATGGTGGGAAAAGTGCATGGAAAGCCACATCAAGACCAACGACTACCAATGCTGGAGGATAGTCGAAAATAGAGATGGCCACATCGATCTTACCATGAAGGAAGAAGACTGGAAACCAGAACACTATGTCATCATGGAAAAGAATGCCAAGGCAAGACAGTTTATCCTCAATGGATTGGACAGAGAGGACATGGACAAAGTCATAGGCATCAAGACAACCAAGGAGATGTGGAAAGCTCTCAAGGAGATGCATGAAGGAAGTGAGGAACTAAAGCAAAGCAGAAAGTTTGCTTTGGAAGGAGAATACCACACCTTCAAAATGATGGAAACTGAGACCATCTCAGAGTACTACTCTCGCTTCAACAGATTAATTGGAAAGTTGACGGCGGCGGGAGTTGATCTTGATGAAGTCTCCAAGTCCTTAGTGATCATCAATAGACTCAACTCCAAGTTCACCCTTCTCAAGGGAATCATGAAGAACACTCCAACCATCCAATCCCTTCCCTTGACCCAAGTCATAGGGAAACTGGAAGTTGAAGAAGGAGAGCACACTAAAGCCAATGCCGATAAGAAACTAGAGAAAGGAATCGCCCTTAAGATCTCCAAAGCTTTCTCAAGGCTTGAGATGGAGCAAGAGAACTCAGACTTAGAAGAAGAGGAGGACGAGCTAACATCCCTCTTCTCAAAGAATATCAAAAAATTCTTTGTGAAGGGAAGGTTCCAAAAGGGCAGTTCCTCCTACAACGGACCCAGAAGGGATCTAAAGGAAGTCTCTTGTTACGAGTGCAAAGAGAAGGGACACTACACTAAGAACTGTCCCAACAAGGAAGACTCCAAGGAAGAAGAAAAACCTCAGAGAAAGAAGGCTCTCGTAGCCTCATGGGGAGAAGACTCAGATGAGGAACTGGATCTGAGCGGCTTCACTGGAGGAAGATGTCTCATGGCAAAAGGAGACTCAAGCGATTCAGAAGACCTTGAGGTAACTTCTGATGATCTCTTAAAATCTCTAGTTGATTGTGATAAGAAACAACTTCTTAAGATCATAAAGAAACTAGGGAAGGAAACCAGTTCCCTTCAACAGAAACTTGATGACTGCGAAGATGAAATTGCATGCTTAACTGTTGAGAATTCTGTTTGGAGTAAGAAACTTAATGAATCTGAAAAAGACCTAGCTGAAACTCACTCCAAGCTGATTGATATTAGGAACGTGCATGCTAGTCACCTTAAAATCTGCAAATCTTGCGATGAAACTGGCATAGATTCTGTTAAAGTTCCTTTGCATGCTAACTCTATTGGAAATGAAATGCTTCAGTCCATTATTGATAGGTTAGACAATCTCACTGATTCCATTAATGAAAAAACGATAAATCAAACTGTCTTTGTGAGACAACGTCATGGAATAGGCTATGTCAACAACAAGGATAACAATGATGCTGAAAATGAAAAGGCCAGACGAGAACTTGTTGAGATGAATGAGCACCTCAGCATTGCTCTTGCCACCTCTCGTGACAAGAATCAGTTCCTATCAGAGAAGATCATGGTGCTTGAGAACAAGGCTGAGGTTGCCAAATGTCTCAATGAAGGTTCTCAAAGCCCTAAGAGGGAACCAAAAGGAAAAGAAAAAATGACTCCTGAAAATCAATGGTTCACCAATTCTTTTGCTCACAAAAAATATGTTGACATGGCCAATAGTAAGGTTAAAAACAATGTTGATTTCAACAACAAAAATGAAAAATCTTTTAGGCCAGGAAAAGGAAAATATGGTCATGTTGTCTACAACCGCTTATGTACCTACTGTGGTAAGAATGGCCATTACAACACTGATTGTGCTAAGAAAAGGAACTTTGAAAGGAAGAAAAGTGCTTATCACCAGGAAAGGAACCAATTCCCTGATTATTCACAAACTCGAAATGCTAATCCCCCTAGTAAAGCCAAGCTTCGCTGGGTTCAGAAATCTTAGTTCCCTTGTGTGCAGAAAGAAGAGAGGCATCCCCAACTATGGTACATTGACAGTGGTTGCTCATGCCATATGACCGGAAAAAGAAATCAAATGACCTCTCTTCAACCTCTCCAAGGAGGGAACATATCCTTTGGAGACAAAAGCAAAGGGAAAATCTGTGGAATAGGAACTGTGAAACTCAACGATCACATTCAGGTAAACAAAGTTCACCTTGTTGATAGTCTTGGTTTTGATCTAATAAGTGTGTCACAGTTGTGTGATCAAGGAGACAATGAAGTCAGATTTAGATCAAACGAATGCTCAGTTCTTGACTCCTCGGGACAAATCATCCTAAAAGGAAAGAGATTCAACAATGTTTACATTGTTGATCCATCCTTTGTCCCAAGGAGAAACTGTGTCTCTCAACCGTAAATGACCAAGCTGATTTGTGGCACCAACGCCTCGGTCATGCTAGCACTAAGCTGATTCAAAAGCTACACTCAAAGGAACTAGTCAGAGGATTGCCAAAGCTGAGTGGCACATCTAAGGAACTGTGCTCTGACTGTGTAAAAGAAAAACAGGCTCGTAGTTCCTTCAAATCCAAAAACGTGGTAAGCACCTCAAGGCCTCTTGAACTTATCCACATGGATCTTTGTGGACCCATGAGAGTTCAAAGCCTAGGAGGGAACAGGTATATCTTTGTTATTGTCGATGACTTCTCTCGTTTTACTTGGACCATATTCATTAAATCTAAAAGTGAAGTTATTGACCGCTTTAAAGATTTGGTTCCCTTGTTAGAAAAATCTCTTGATTGTTCACTAAATGCTATTCGGTCTGACCATGGTACCGAATTCGAAAATGGAGAATTTCTAACCTTTTGCAGTGAGCATGGCATCGATCACAACTTCTCTGCACCATACACTCCTCAACAGAATGGAGTAGTAGAAAGGAAGAACAGGACCTTGGAGGACATGGCTCGAACTATGCTGATCTCAAGTGGACTCTCCCAATCATTTTGGGCTGAGGCGATCAACACAGTGTGCTACATCATCAATAGAGCCATGCTTCGCCCAATCACAGAGAAGACACCCTATGAACTCCTAAGAGGAAGAGTTCCCAACATTTCACATCCGAGGGTGTTCGGATGCAAATGCTTTGTGCACAACAATGGGAAGGACAATCTTGGCAAGTTCGACCCAAGAAGTGATGAAGGAATCTTCATTGGTTATGCCTCAGGCAGTAAGGCATACAAGGTCTTCAACAAAAGGACTAAAAAGGTAGAAGAAAGTATTCATGTTATTTTTAATGAAAAATCACTTGGAAAGATTATGCAGAATACCACCAGTTCCTTTGAAGATCCATTTCCCAAGCCATCTCAAGAAGATCCAGATGAAAATGTCACTCCTCCCAGTTCCTGTCCTGCTGATCGGAACCCTCCAATGGCTCCCCCCACCAGTTCCAATGGATAATGAACAACAATCCATTTCTGGGAACCATGAGCATGACGACAACATCTGTGGAGACCTCAATGATTCATCTTCCCACATGTTCTTCAATGGAGAAGGTGACCCCAACCAGGAAGCTGAATGCTCAACTCAGAATGTCTCCACATCAAATACTCTGGCTTCCAACAGAGAAAGAAGAGTCATCAAGCCTCCAGTCAGGTATGAACATCTAACTTTCTTTGCCTTTAATGCCTTTTTGTCTATTGTGGAACCAAAGAACATAGGTGAGGCACTGAAGGATGCGGACTGGATCCAAGCCATGCAAGAAGAGCTTCATCAATTTGAAAGGAACAAAGTCTGGCATCTGGTTCCTCTCCCCAAGGATAAGCACATCATAGGAACCAGATGGGTTTTCAGAAATAAGCTAGATGATACAGGAGCTGTGATAAGGAACAAAGCAAGACTTGTGGCTCAAGGATACAATCAACAAGAAGGAATTGACTATGATGAAACCTATGCTCCAGTGGCAAGGATCGAAGCAATAAGGTTGTTAATTGCCTTCGCATCTCACAAAGGGTTCAAGTTGTTCCAAATGGATGTGAAGACAGCCTTCCTCAATGGAATTCTTCAAGAAGAAGTCTATGTCAAGCAACCTCCTGGCTTCGAAGACGACGATCATCCAGATCATGTCTACTTCCTAGACAAGGCACTATATGGCCTCAAGCAGGCTCCCAGAGCATGGTATGATCGTCTTGCCCAGTTCCTACTTTCAAACGGCTACAGGCGTGGAGTTATTGATAAAACTCTCTTCATCCTAGAAGAAGAAGGTAACATCTTAGTGGTTCAAATCTATGTTGATGATATCATTTTTGGTTCCACTAACCTGTCCCTTGTAGACAAGTTCAAAGATCTGATGAGCAGTGAATTTGAAATGAGTTTAATTGGGGAACTCACATTCTTCCTTGGATTACAAATCACTCAAAAGGAAGATGGTATTCAAATCCATCAACAAAAGTATGTCAGGGAACTACTGAAGAAGTTCAAAATGGATTCATGCAAGCCTCTCTCCACTCCCATATCCACCATTGCCCATCTGGATAAGGACAATTCGAGTCCTCTAGTGGAAGAGAAGCTCTATAGAGGTATGATCGGCTCACTCATGTACCTAACCGCCAGTCGACCAAACATTGTCTTTGCTGTTGGCTTGTGTGCTAGGTTCCAATCTTGTCCAAGAGAAACCCACTTGGCTGTTGTGAAGAGAATACTTCGATATCTCAAGGGAACTGACGATCTCCGCATTTGGTACCCTAAAGAATGTCCCTTTGAGCTGATGGGCTTCACTGATGCTGATTATGCTGGATACTTGGTGGATAGGAAGAGCACTTCTGGAATGGCACAGTTCCTAGGCCCTTGCCTTGTGTCATGGGGATCAAAGAAACAAGTTTCAGTCTCCCTCTCCACCACAGAATCCGAGTACATTACAGCTGCATCTTGTTGTTCCCAACTTCTCTGGCTAAAGCAACAACTCACGGACTTTGGTATGTCTTATGGCCCTCTCACTACTCTTTGTGACAACACTAGTGCCATAAACATTTCTAAGAATCATGTGCATCATACTAGGACCAAGCATATTGACATTAGACATCATTTTCTTAGAGATCATGTTGAGAAGGGAAACATCATTATGAAATTTTGTAGAACTGAAGATCAGATTGCAGATATATTCACCAAGGAATTGAATAGAGTTCCTTTCGAGAACCTTAGATTGGAACTAGGAATGATTCCTATTACTCAGTAGTGACCTTAGTTCTAAGAATTATTTCCAGTTCCCCTGATTGACTAGTTTAAGATATTTAACTTGTTGAGTCTTGATGTCCTTGTGTTATATCTTTTGCCACAAACCCTTCTTGTCATAATGGTTTCTTAAAAGGGCTTAGATAAATTTTTCTGGCTCATTTCCTTTTGATCCTCATTACTCTTTCAACTCCTCATTGTTTAAATTTTTTTTGATGGCCCAAAAGTCACAATCTGATCATATTTCTAACCCAACATTACAAGCCGAGATGATGATTGTGTACTAAGACCTACCCTTGCCTCATTGCTAAATTTAATTCTCTATGATCCCTCTCTAAACCCTCTCTGAGAATTATTGTGTAATGCGAAAAATAGCCTACCCTGATTCCTTGTATGGGAACGTACTATTTTTGGTTCCATTGTTTTAACCCACACCAAAGGTTCCCATACATCCCTCTAGCTCGCTGAAAATATCGCCAGAAAGGAACCAGAACTTAGCGTCTCTCCAACGGCTCGTTTGGATCTTCCCAGAAGCTATTTATGGCAAATTCGCAGGGATAAGGCACATCTCATCAGTGGCAGAATCTCTCTCTCTCTCTTCTCTGAATGGACAAATTTTCAAAATTGAGTTAGCCGTTCCAAAAAGCTGCAACTTCCATTAATGCTCCGGATTGGCCTTGATCTTCTCAACGGCTGGATTTGATTCAACGGTCACCTCTGCTCTTGATCTTCAGAGATCTTCACCGCCTTTAAAGAGTTGCCCTGTTCATCCAAGCTAATCCCACAACTCGCCATTTCTCTGATCTTCTACTTCTCCCTCTCTCAAACACAGAAATCCTTAAATCCTCAAAAATGGTGAACCAAAACCCTAATGTTATCCTGAATGAGGAAGAGGCTGCCATTCTCAGAGCCTTTCGAGAAAAGAAGGCAGCTTCATCTTCTAAGCCCATTTTTGCCAACTCCTCTCAAAAATCCCAACATAAAGAGAAAGCAGTAGAGAACCCTGTGGAGAAACCAGTGGAGCAACCCGAAGAGAAAATTGAGGAGCCACCAAAGGAACACGCTGAGGAGAAAGCCATGGCCATCACTCTGGCCTCTGAATCGGCCACCAAATCCGCCTCCGAAGGTGGCTCTCATGACTCCTCGCCTGACAAATCTCTCCAAGAGCTCCTCACCCCTGAGCCCTCACCAGTAAGCCTCAAATCCAAAACCACTTCTACCCCTGGTCCCTCTGTCGCCACTAGAATGCAACAGAGAAAGAGGAGTTCCCAAGCCATAGTTCCCTATGAAACCAAATCCACAAAAAGAGCCAAAATCACCTCCCTCTATGCCTCCTCCTCCCTGGGTCAGGTCTCCTCTTTCTTCTCTAAGAGGAAGATCCTTAAGCCTCTCATAATCGGCAAGGAGTTCTGGACCCAAGAACTGGAAGAAGAAGATGAGGAAATGTTTGGAGAAGCCCTGAATGAGTTCCATTCTCTGCTGCAGTTTCAAGGATGGGACGAGATGCTGTTTGAACCTTTCTCTGCTTCTGATGAGGTTGTCCGCTTGTTTTACCAGTCTATGGAGTTTGTGCCTGCGAAGGAGAACTCTCCCTGTAACGACGCCATTCTTATATGGAAGGGAACCAGCTATCCTCTATCCGCCAACCTTATTGCATCTGCTCTAGGGATCGAGTCAAGGTCTGGGTTTGGCATTCTGCCTCAAAAGAAGGGATGGCCCAAAGGAAAAGGCTACAAATCCAAGGGAGCAGTGGTCAAGAAAATCTATGATGGCGCCTCCCCCTCATCTTTGGAGACAAAGGATCTCTCCATCGCAAACAAGTTGTTACACTTCTGGATCACCCGAAATCTGGTTCCCAGACAGGAGTACCGGAACAATGTTCTCATCACAGATGCCATCTACATGGACAAGGTGCTCTCTGGTGTTCAATTGGATCTCCCTCGCATTGTCTTAGCCCACATGCAGTTCTGCTCATCCCATGACTCTCATGCTTTACCCTTCCCTCATATAATCAAAAACATTCTCTCCAACCTTCACCAGTACCCAGTTGATCTGCCTGAGACAGTCTACAGCAAGTGTCTTACCTTGGTCACAGTTCGGAAGTTGAAGACAAAGGAACAACAAGACCCCCCTTCTGAAGCTCAAGCTCAACTGCCTAAGAAAAAGGCCAGTTCCAAGGCCCCTTCTAGTTCCCAGCCACATCTCAACCCCTCTCCAGACTCCTCTGCGATCCTTACTGCTCTGGATCGTATTGAAAAGGCTATCATGGTGGGCTCGACTGCTATCCCGGTCGCCCTCCATGATCAAGTAAGAGAGTTGGGGCGCATTAGTTCTGCTGTCGAAAGTTTGGTGGTAGTTCTGCAGAAGGATTGGCAAGGTGCAATCAGTGCTCATCAGGCCGCGGGCCAACATGTAGGAACCGACGACAAGGTTGAAGAAGAGGAGGCCGCTACTACGCCATAGGAACGCTTGTTATGGTTCCCTGTGCTGTAACTCCACAGCGAGCTAGTAGTTTCCCTTAGGATCCTACTCCCCTCTTCTATCCCATTGTTGTCTTCCCTAAGATTGCTTTTGTTGTTATCCTTGTCGTTTGTTGTTTGTGTTGTTGTCTTTTGTCGACTGTAGTTTTTGTTGGATGTTGTGTGTCTTTGAACAATGATCAGTGAAGCTTTAATGATTATCTTTAGTTTCATTCCCATGATCGATTTGTCTTTGCCTTAAGTTTTCATTATGCCTTTTATGGGTTTGATGCAATCGCATATTTACTTGGATATCATGTTCTTAACTTGTACTTAATCTTTTCGATGATGTCAAAAGGGGGAAGAAAAGGATAGGAACCTTGAACTTTGAGACTACTGGGTTAATAGGAATTCTGAACTAGTTATACTTCTAAGGGGGAATTTAAAATCAACTTGTTCACTTGCTTAGGGGGAATTTGCAACCATTGAATGTTCAAACACTAATCTGACATGTTGTAAATCCCTTTATCTCAATATGGTCTCATAAGATTCAAAGTCCTATTATGTTGCCAGGTTTCTTGTATTTGTCATCATCAAAAAGGGGGAAATTGTTAGGAAACGGAACTCTGGAACTTAGGTTCCCCTGAGAGTTTCGTTCCTCAGTTTCTCTACTTTTGAAGATGACAAATATTATGATACTAATGTTTTATCTCAAAGATGTGTTTTAAGGAACCACAGGAATTTATCAAAGGCAGGAAAGCCAAACAGAACTAGGGAACCAAAGGAACAAGACAGCTAAAGGAATCCAGAGAAACCCAGGTGTGCCCAGAAATGAAGCTTGCGACATTGCGATTTCCGAGAAATCTGGGGACACACAACCTCGGACAAAAGGAGTCGAAAACGACTTGTCCGAAGCTTCCAAAATCCTGCCAAGGTCCAAGAGCTAAAGAACAAGATGCCTAGAGAACCTCTACCTCGGACAGAGATAATGAAAGCGACAGGACATGAAGACGTCGCTGTCCAGAAGACGGTTCCCAAGCGGCCAGCTTAGTCAACCTCGGACGAAAGTGTTTGGACAATGACATTGCAAGGATCGTCTGAGGTAGTTGACCAACCAAGAGAGATTCAGAGCTGCCTAGGTTGTTTGCACATGCCAAGAACAACGTGAATCAAGGAGAACCACTCAATCTAGGGCAAGCTCAATCTGTGGGAACCCAGAGAGGATCGAGCTGCGAAGAAGCCTCTATAAAAGGAAGCCTAACCCAAGGGTTATCTTCGAGCACAAAAACACGACTCACACTCATTAGCAAATATCTAGTGTGAAGCTCCAAACAGATCATCAAAGCAAACCGAGATCAAGAGGAACCAGTCAAGGAAGAAGAGCTGAGTGCTAAGTTCCTGTGACTGTAAGTGATAGTTCCTAGGTGCGAAAGTCTGTTTCTTGGATTGATTATTGATTGTGTTAAGTTATCTAGGATTGTCTAACTGTGTGTAAGGCAAAGGAACTGTGTGTTCGTTCCTAGGATAAGCTGTAACCAAAAGAGATAAGAAATCAAGAAGTAGACTTTGAAATCCTTTCGAAAGAAAGGTAATGGTTTTTATCCTAGATTGCGAGTTGGCAATCAAAGGTTTCCACTATAAGGAACTGGTCATTTGTTTGATTGTTTATTTCCGCTGTGAAAGGAACTGAGAATTGATATTCTGAGTTCCTTAAATTTTTATCTAACAATCACGATCCTACAAACTTGTTGTTGGTTTCCTTTCACCATGAAACGCCTCATCATCTCCTTCATCTCAGCCATCTCAGAAAGTAGTGAGGATGATGGATGAGAGTCTGCGGCCTTAACTACTTGAGAGCTTGCTCTCTTGCTGAATTGTCGTGAGCCCTCAGATAGCTCAAAGAATATCTCGAATGCTACAGTTGGCGTCTTGTTTAGAATGTTACCGCCACAGGCTGTGTTCACCATTCTGCTCTCATCATCAAGAAGTCCGCCATACAGATATAGAATGAGGTCTTGGTCAGAATAACCATGGTATGGACAGCTTGATACCAACCTCTTGAACCTCTCATAATACTCATACAATGTCTCAGTAGCATGATGTTCGATGTTGCTAATGTTCCTCTTCAAGCTATTGAGTTTCGTTGCAGGGAAGTACTTCTCCAGGAAGGCTTTCTTCATCTTCTCCCATGTATCTATGCTTCCTGGGGCCAAATAATAGAACCAATCATTGGCCGCATCCTTCAGAGAGAAAGGAAAGGCCCTCAGCTTGATCTGGTCCTCAACAATGTTCATTGGCTTCATGCTATTGCGGACAGCGTGAAATTCAGAGAGATGCTTGTTGGGGTATTCTCCATTCATCCCATGGAAGTGGGGTAGTAAATGAATCAACCCAGATTTTAGCTCAAAATTCACACCGTCTGCCAACTCCGGAAATTGTACAACAAGCGGCTGTTGTTCTAGATTCGGCGTAGTCAACTGCCTCAAAGTTTGTTCTTCGTCAGCCATCTCGAGTTGCTCACGCACTTCTCTACGGTTCCTGGAAAGTGTTCGCTCAATTTCTGGATCAAGATCAAGATTAGGAGAGTCAGTAGCACGGGTGTGGACCATAAGATAGGTCCACACAATAGTTGGCACACAAACAAACAAAAACGAAAAAAATGAAATTTTGCCTCCCCGGCAACGACGCCAAATTTGATGAGGCGTTTGTCGTAGACACCTATCAAATAAACCTCAAAAACCTAACTAATGTAGATTCGGTAAGTAAGGATCGATCCCACAGGGAGGTAAGCAATCTTCCTATATGCAAAGGTTGTATGCCAATAGTAACAAAATGGGGGATTTTAAGTTTGTATCAAGTAACAATGTAAATCAATGCAAAAGATGTAATCAATGGATGAGAAGTAACTTAGCCAGACAAATATCCACACTTCAATTTGATTGGTTGATCCTAGATTATCTCCAATTCCTACCAATGAATATTCCTATTCCGATCTTATGTATATAGACAGGTCAACCAGCCCTGAAAATACTTACCATTAAACAATCAAGAAACCATCAAGATTCAATTTAACGGCAACAGTAAGCATAGGAATTAAGCAGGATACATGCAATACTTAACAACTAGTTAGTACTCGACATGTAATCAATTCTCTTCACAATAAACATTCACAACTAGTTCATGTAAATCGTGGTTGCTACACAAGATAAGGGATTTCAACCAGAAATATCCAAACCCTAGCAATAGAAAATCACTAATATCAACTAGATGATCAGGCTAGTCAAATCAGCAAGAATCAATAGGATGAAGCACAAAGAGAATCAATATAATCAAAGGAAAGGAAATAGAGTTATAATCTCACAACCAAATACAAACGAAGGCTTCAATCGTCGGACTAAGCAATGGTTGCTTAGTTCTTCATAGTCTTCAAAGCATAAAACTCTCAGGGAAAAATAATGAACGATCCAATCAAATCTACCTCCCCAACTGATGTTATGAAGAAAGATAAAAACCAAGCTAAACCTAATTCCTAAAAAGATAACAATAATAATCTCTAAAGGGAAATTAAACGAAATAAAAAGTAATAAACGAAAACAAATAAAAGATCTTCGGGCAAACCACAATCTCGGCTCCGCGTCAGCAAGGAAACCGCGACCGCGGCATCAGCACCCGCGACTGCGGTTTCACACTTCACTGAATTCTCGCTCTCGCTTCATTCCGCGCCCGCGGTCCATTCCTCTACGCCCGCGCTTTATGTTTTGTAGACTCCAGCGCTTCTTTGTAAACCCGTGACCGCGGCTTTCTAGCCCGCGCCCGCGGTTTAGGCTCTGCCGCGGCTTCTTCCTTCTCCCGCGCTCGCGGCCTTCACTTGGTGGCTTCGCCTTCATCTTCAATGTATTCACAATATGCACTAAAATCCACCATATCACTAGTTCTTCTCTAAAACTCCATTCTCCTAAATTGTGTTCTAAAACCCATACAAATGGTACCTAAATCCTAGTAACAGCTCCTAGTTATGCACTATAAAGTAGAGCGTATCAGGGTCAGTGAGTGGTGGAAGAGCACGGGGTTAGCTGATCACCCCGAGCTGACTTGGTCGATGTTCAAGACCAAGATGACCGATCGATTCTCCTCTCGGGCTATAAGGGAGAAGAAACATAAGGAGTTCCTTTACCCGAAAACTAACGGGTTGAAGGTAATTGCTCTGGTTGCAAAGTTCAATCACCTACTGCACTATGCTGGGAGTGAGGTGACAACTGAAGAGCAGAAAATATGACACTTCCATGAATGGATGAACCCAGATATCAAGCCATTGATGGTGCGTCATGGTTGTACCACGCTGGAGCAGTATGTTGATGCTTCTTGTAAGATTAAAGTGACTTTGGAAGAGTCAGCCAAGAAGCGCAATCGATAGAGGTCGGGGCATAATAACAACAATCAGCAATAGAGTGGTGGATTCAAGCGTCCATCCCCGTTGTCCAACTTCTCCATGTCGAGTCGCCCTAAGACTGAGACCACTCAGTCTAGTTCAACTCAGTGTCCAGGTCAGAGTAAGGGCCATGACCAGTGTTATAAATGTGGAACACTTGGACACAAGAACAATGTATGCACGAAGGGGAAGAGGACATGCTTCACTTGAGGGAAGGAGAGACATATGCAGACCTTCTGCCCAAAGCAAAGAAATCAAGAGATTGAGTCCCAGCAAGGGTCAATAGAAGCCTACAAGGAGTGCTGCTACGCAGTCTACCGTGCAGAACAAGGGAAAGGCCTCAATATCATCGAGTAGCCAGGATTAAAGGCTCTACGAGATGTGAGAAGCTGATGGGCCGAACGCTCTGGTTGCTCAAGGTACTCTATACCTAAATTCCACACCGGTCTGCATATTGTTTGATTCCGGCGCTACGCATTCTTTTGTTTCTGAAAATTGTGTAAATAAGTTAGGGCTTAGATGCAGTGAAGCTTGTGAACCACTTGTAGTTAATCATCCCAATAGGGAACAGTTAGTAGGGACCAAGCGGTTGTCGGGATTTCCGGTGACCATTCAGGGCCCGAAGTTAGAAGTCGATTTGATCTATATAGCCATGGCTCCATACGACATTATTCTCGTTATGGACTGGTTGACGCGTCACGGGGCGGTAATCGACTTCAATACGAAGACTGTGACAGTTTCATTTGGGGGCCAGTTTGTGTGTAAATTCAAGGGTCGTAATGACGTCGATAACGGAAAGCTAATCAATGCGATGGCTGCGTTTAAGTTACTTTGACAGGGTTGTGTTAGGTACTTTTGTTACCTAGATAAGCCCAAGAAAGATGAAGTCGTGTTGCACAACACTCCTACTGTTTATGAATTTGCCAACGTTTTTCGGAGGAAATTCCATGATTGCCCACAAATCGTGACGTGGAGTTCACCATTGAACTGGAACCTGGTACGGTGCCGATTTCCAAGGCACCTTATCGTATGGCACCAGTAGAGATGCAAGAGTTGAAGAAGCAACTTGAAGAGCTGCTTGAGAAAGGATACATAAGATCGAGTGTGTCGCCTTAGGGTGCTCTGGTTTTATTTGTCAAGAAGAAGGATGGTTCATTTAGGTTGTGCATCGATTATCGAGAGTTGAACAAGGTCACTATCAGGAATAAATACATGTTAACACGGATTGATGATCTTTTGGATCAGCTGCAATGAGCCAAAGTCTTTTCCAAGTTCGATTTGAGGTCTGGTTATCATCAGCTCAGAATCAGTGAGGAGGATATTCCGAGGACTGCATTCCGGACGAGATATGGTCACTACGAGTTCGTAGTCATGCCATTTGGACTTACGAATGCTCCAGCAGTTTTCATGGATTTGATGCACATATGCTTTCTTCAGTATCTGGATAAGTTCATTGTGGTGCTTATTGATATTTATGAGAAGCATGAGGAGCATCTTCGCATCATACTATCGATCCTTAGACAATATCAGTTGTATGCTAAGTTGTCTAAGTGTGATTTCTTGTTAAAGGAAGTGGCTTTCTTAGGCCATATGATTAATGAGAAAGGGGTAATGGTTGACCCTCAAGAATATTGAAGCGGTGGCTGACTGGAAGCGACCCCAAAATGTGCAGGAGGTACGCAGTTTCTTAGGCTCTGTTGGATATTATCGACGGTTTGTAGAGGGATTTTTGAAGATCGCTCTACCCATGACCTGATTGTTCCGCAAGGTTCACAAGAAGTTCATATGGGATGAAAAATGTGACACCAACTTTTAGAAGTTGAAAGAGTGCCTGACGTCAGCACCAGCATTGGCACTGCCACAAGGAACTGATGGCTATGTTGTCTGCAGTGATGCTTCGAAGTAGGGTTTGGGATGTGTATTAATGCATAACGGAAAGGTTATTGCATACGCATCTTGACAACTTAGGCCTTATGAAGTGAATTATCCAACTCATGATCTGGAATTAGCTGCTGTGGTTTTTGCACTGAAGATTTGGAGGTACTATCTCTACAGTGTCAGATGTCGGATCTTTGCTGACCACAAGAGTCTGAAGTATATGTTCACTCACAAAGAGTTGAACATGAGGCAGTGACGCTGGTTGGAGTTGCTCAAGGACTATGATATTGAATTATTGTATCATCAATGCAAGGCTATTGTGGTAGCAGACGCATTGAGCTCAAAGACGCCACATGAGGTTATGGTAGCTCTACTCACTGATCAGACATAATTGCAGCAAGGATTGTGCAAAATTGAGGTCTTATATGATCATTGACGGGGACGTCTTAGTATGGCTGATATTCAGGCCATGCTACTTGATTAGATCATAAAAGGACAAGTTGATGACTTGATCTTGGTGAAGCTAAGCAGTGAAGTTGTGGATGGGAAAGCTTCGGGATTTTTTATTCAAGATGATGGATCACTTTGGTTTCAGAATCGAATCTGTGTGTCTGATAGTGATAACCTTCGTCAACTGATAATGAATGAGGTTCATTCCTCAGCTTATTCTGTACATCCATGGTCCAGTAAGATGTACAAAGATCTGAGAAAGAAATTATTGTGGTCCAACATGAAGTGTGATGTACAAGAATTTGTGGCAAGATGTTTGACCTATTAGAAAGTGAAGATCGAGCATCGAAGGCCAGGGGGAGAGTTGAAACCTCTTCCGGTTCGGGAATGGAAATGGAAAGATATTGCAATGGATTTTATTACGGGTTTGCCGAAGACACAAGATTAGAAAGATGCTATATTGGTGATCATTGACCGACTCACAAAAAGTGCTCATTTCGTGGTCATCAAGTCAACATGGGGATGCCAAAAGCTATCTGAAGTGTTTTTACACAAAATTGTATGTCTGTATGGTACATCTAAAACCATTGTATCGGATTTTGATGGCCGCTTTATGTCGAGATTTTGGAAGGAGTTGCATAAGGCCATGGGGATCTCAACTGTGTTTCATCCTCAAACAGATGGACAGTCGGAGAGGACAATTCAGACACTCGAGGACATGCTGAGAGCATGTGTGTTGGATCATCCGACTAGTTGGGAGAACAACTTGAGCCTGATTGGCACTCCATCATCAAGATGGCGCCATTCGAAGCTTTTTATGATCGAAAGTGCAGATCTCCAATCTGTTGGGATGAGAAGGCCGACAATATTCTGCTAGGACCAGAATTGGTCGGAGAACTGCATCGGATATTGCGTTGATCAGACAGAGGATGCTTACAGCTCAGAGTCGCCAGAAGTCTTATGTTGATTTTGTACATCTTGTTGGACCATGGATGTACAAAGTGTTCAGGTTCGGGAAGTTGGTGACAAAGTGTCGCCATCCAAGGGTGTGTTCAGGTTCAGAAAGCGTGGGAAGCTCAATCCTCGCTATATGGGACCATTGGAGATCCTTGACAGAGTCGGATCTTTGGCATACCGTCTAGCATTGCCACCGTAAGCACATCCAGTGCATAATGTGTTCCATGTTTTTCTATTGAGGAAGTACGTGTCGGATGAGTCATGTTCTGAATTATGACGACATCGAGATTCAGGCGAATGGTACATACGAGGATAGACCCATACGCATTATAGAACGTCGTGAGAAGCACTTGCGGAACAAAGGGGTGCCTTTGGTGAGGATCCTTTGGTCAAAGTCTGGAGATGAGGAGGTCACTTGGAAAACTTGGGAGACTGAAGCTGATATGCATAGTCGGTTTCCTAAACTATTTTCGGCCTAAGTTCCGAGGTCCAAACTTTTTTTAAGGGGGGTGGTAATGTAATAACCCTCATTTTTAGTAAGGGTTTTTGTGTAATTTTCCAACTCTATTCTAAATAAAGGAATTTTGGTAATTAATTCATTATTCCAAAAATAGAAATAAAATAGAGTTATTATCATACGTTGTTACAAATCTTAAGTTATAAATTTATTTAAATTATTCTAAACATTATGTTGAGTCTAAATTTATATAAAACTTATAAAATTTAACCTAGAATATTTAAATCAAGTTTTACAAATTTTGGTTAAAGAATTAAATATGGTTAAATTTATAAGAAAAATAACTTAAGCTTATTTTAGCCTAAGTTAAATTATATATATTATAATTTTGGGTTAAAATAATATTACAAACTTAAAATATTAATTTGGGCAACTTTTGTAATTTATGAAAAGTTGGAAAGGGCAATTTTGCCACAAACCAAAAACTTTGGGACTCGTTTGTAAATAATCGAAATAGTCTTCTTTCTCCTTCTGCTGGGCATCAAACGCGAGCTCCATGGGGCTTTAATGGCAGATTTCCCAGCTACTTCAGATCGGATCGAGCCAATTTAAGGTTGGGCATTGAATACAATCATATCTTCCACGTAATCCACCATTTAATCGACTTAATTGAGGACGAAAAACTCGGGATTTATCCAAATGAACCTCGCGTCATTTTTAGGGCTAAATTCACAGCGAATCAAAATTGATCCGGTTTGAATTGAATTGTGGGAAATTAAGAGAGGGTTAATATATACTGTGTATATCCATCCCTATCAAAATCCAAAAAACTCATCCAATTCGACCCTTTAAGGCATCCAATTTCAAGCTTCCAATCTAAGAACCCTAAAAATTGGTACTGACTTGTTCTTAAGCCAAATTCGAGAGTTTTTGAGCTTTTTTTTGAGAAATTGAGAGTACCAATAGTTGCGCCATTGAGTTCTCTACCAAAGACCTCAACAAAAGTCGTCGGGGATCCACCACCTCCGCCTAATTGGAGTGTTTTCCGACGGGTGCCACCTACGAATCCGGCGAGGTTGATTTTTTGCCCAATTCGTGTATTTTGATGTTAATTTTGATTTGGTTAGGCTTAATCTTGATTAAATTAATTATTCCAAATTAGTGAAAAATATTTTAGGATTAGTATGAATTTGTAAAAATTAAAATTAAATTAATTAAAAATATTTATAATATTATCTTATATTATGAATGGGTACATTACTATATTATGACTATTCATTTAGATAATATTTTGACTTATAAAATTTTAGGATTATAAATAATTTTTTTTTTTAATTTATTTAAGTCATGATTATTTAGAATATATGACTAATTAAGTTTTAATCGTTTAATCAAAAAGCCTTAAAATTGATTTATTTATGAGTAAATAAATTCAAGCAAAAATTGATACATTGTTTTTTTCTCAAATTTGTTATTAAATGAATTATATGATATAATCTATTTATTGTGATTTGGTTACGTCTCGGATTGGCTTTTGGAACAGAATCAAACAGGAGGTTAAGTGCTACTCGCAAGCGATCGCTCCCGTTCAACGTTCAATTTTCTTCTAAATCTAAGGCAAGTGGCGGTTTGTTCTTGATATTTTATTCCATTTTTCCTTAATTGAAAATGAATTGGTTGTCTTAATTAAGTTGGGATAAAAATCTAAAAGTCGATATTTAGGAACTCATGTGTATAAAGATGTTGTGAAAATAAATCTTATTATTAGGTTGTATGTATGCTAGCTATGACCTTATATATATAGGTTGCTAGATATCATTGGTGTGGTTGTTGTGAATTGGTGTGAAATATAATTGCTAGATAGCATGAATATTCGTAGAAACGCTAATTATCTTGCGAGGTTTAGTCGTTTCCTTATAATTTGTATTAAGAGGATTTTGCCTTGATACTTTTGGTCATGACCTGTGGTGATGCACTTAGCTAGTGCCAAATCTTCGGGATTTATCCCATTATTTATCTCTTTACGAGATTGGCTGTGGAAATAAAAGTCTTAACGTTACTGCATGTTTTGAAACTAAATAAGATAAGTGCCTCGTCGCACATAATCAATATACCGGTGAGATTGGTTAAGGATCCAAATATTCAAAGAAGTCATTTTTAGAAAACTTTGTGTGATAATCTTAAATGTTTTTAAACAATTATTCATACTTCCTAAGACTCAATTCCTTTGGAGGTTCCTTTTGATTCATATAGTTTCCTTCTATTCCGTGAGAATGGCCGGGTTATATATACCACTCTTCTCGGGTATTATTAGAGAGACAAGGATAGTAACCGGTCATAATCACAAGAACCACTTTGCTTGAACCCTTGTTTAGTCTTTCATTAGACTAACCAACCTTCCCTTTGCCTTGCATAGTTGACTAGTGTCATTTGTTCCTTACAGCACATTAGGGACAGATTCCCAAGTTGAGGACGTGCGAAGACGACATTGAAGGCGGCTACGTTTTATTTTAGAATAGTCGTTATTTGTTTTTTTTCAATAAAGGTTAAGGATCATGTTGTTAGTTTGAATAAAGTATTTCGTTGTAATTTTGGTATATTGTAAGGGTGCCTTGTTCTGCAACGTCGTTTTATTGTAAGATCATTTAATTTAAATGTTATTATTATTGTTTTACTTTGTCGTTTGCGATGAATACTGTAATGCCTTGGGTGATTTCGGATATGCGTTCTGGGGTCACTAGCGGTAATATTTCTAAGGTAATTTAAGGGTGTTACAAATGGGCCTAATCTAATTTGGACCATAAGTCATAGTTGGCTTTTAGAAAAACACTAAGACTACCAAAAATAGCCGAATTATAAATCTCCCTATTTAATCCTATGCTATTATTAGTAATTGTCATCTTCATTAAATGACACATTCCTTCAATCTCCCACTGTCCTTAAAAACCTTACAATATCAATTCCTTTGCCTCTTAGTGTCCAATTTGATGATATGATAACATCTTATGTAATCCTTATAAATATTCAAACTGTTTCTTGAACTCCAAGCTTGAACTGTCAAAATAAATGATTACTTTTAATCCATTTGAGCACGACCATAGAGTTTCAGTTCTTACTCTTCAAGTGGCCAAGACATCGTTCATATCTATATATATACAAATATAAATAGGAGGACTTCTCCAATCTTGTATGACTATAGCTCCTACTCAATTTTCAGCAACCCCGATCATTGCATTTATAACCGCCTTTTACGAAACGACGTTTGACAATATCTAAGACATGTCAATCACCAAGCAAGAGGAATATCATACTCATGTCTGAGGAATCTACTAATTATAGTTCAACTTAAACTTATACAACTCATTTGAATAATCTTAAGGTAGGTCTACCCAATATGTATCCTTCATACATATCCTTGTAATTGATTAGACATCATTATGTCCCTATAGCCCATAAAACTCGACGCTATCAATCCACGTACAAAACAGTCTTTTAATAAGTTACATATTTTTAAATTAATGACTTATACTATAGACAACTTATAATTTATAACTTTAGTTCACTTAATAGGGTTTAATCCATCATAACTTTTATGAGGATCTTATTTGATCATTATAAATTACTTGGACATTTAATTTAATTCTAAATCACAATTAAATAGTAATGAAACTTTATTTCAAAACAAACATAATTCAATGTTTCAACAATCATGAAAACCAATATCCATAATCTCAAAACAATACATTCTCAAAGTCATTCTCCAATGTGCTTAATTCCCTTAGCCCTAGTGTGATTGTCTTCCTTGTGCTTAGGTAATGGTTTAGTCAATGGATCTACAATATTGTCATTCGTGTATGTTTTGCACAGCTTCACATCCCCTCTGTCTACATAGTCTCGTATGATGTGGAACTTCCTTAGTACGTGTCTGGATTTGCAGTTAGAACTTGGTTCCTTGGATTGAACAATGTCACCATTGTTGCACGGTAGATGTCATTTGCCTTATCATAACTAGCAGAGTTCAGTGATGAACTTCCGGATCCAGACAACTTCCTTTGTTGTATCTGTTGCGGCAATGTACTCAGCTTTTGTTGTAGAATCACCTATCATGCCTTGCTTTGAGCTCCTCTAGCTCACCGCTCATATGTTAAGAATGAAGACGTATTCTGATTGAGACTGGAAGTCATCTTTATCTGTCTAGAAGCTTGCATCAGTATATCCTTCAACAATCAGCTCATTTTTTCCTCCATAAAATAAGAAATCATCCTTAGTCCTTCTCAAGTACTTAAGGATGTTCTTAGCTGCATTCCAATGTGCTTCTCTTGGATTCGATTGGTATCTGTTGCACATGCTCAAAGCGAATGCAACGTCTCGGCGAGTACAAATCATGGCATACATGATCCTATTGCTGAACTAAAGGATCTTACTCATCCTCTCTAGCTCAGCAAATGTCACTGGACACTACTCCTTACTAAGATGTAAGTCATGCTAAATATGAAGAATCCTTTCTTAGAATTCTTCATATTTAATCTATCAAGGACTTTATCCACATAAGTTCCTTGACTTATTCCAGTAAGTCTCTTAGATCTATCTCTAAGGATCTTGATGCCTAATATGTATTCTGCCTCTCCCAAGTGTTTCATTGAAAAACACTTCTTAAGTCAATACTTAACAAACTCTAAAGAATGTCATTACCAATGATAAGTATGCCATCCACATACAAAACTAGGAAAACCACTTTGCTCCCTAAACGTCATCTAAGTACATGGTTCTTCTTCACATCTGATGAAATTGTTTGATCACCTCATCAAATCAAAGATTCCAACTCCTTGATGCTTGCTTAAGTCCGTAAATGGAATTCTTAAGCATGCGTACTTTCCTAGAATTCTGTGAATCCTCAAAACCCTCAGGTTGTGTCATGTACACATTCTCTTCTAAATACCCATTTAGAAAAGCGGTCTTGACATCCATTTGTCAGATCTCATAATCATAATGAGTTGCAATTGTTAGGACTATTTGAATGGATCTAATCATAACAAATGGTGACCGCCGTACAGTACGGCGCCCGCCGTAGGCAAATTGTGAGGCGGCGACCCTTGCTCTCCGCGGCGCCCGCCGTCATTGTCCGGAGGTCTTTGCCCGATGGTCGCCGGTGAGCCTCTGACGCGCCAAATTAGACCTGCTCCGCCTCGTTGTAGGCGATGATGGTGTTCCCTTGGCTTTTGGCTATAAAAGGGAGTGCTTGGGGGTCGGATTGGAGCTCAATCCACAGCCCAAGCTCTCCCAAATTCTTGCCTCGTCGGAGTTCTTGCCTTGCCGGATTCTAGAGCTTTCGCCGGAGGTCGTTTGGTGGTGTTTCCTGAGTGCCTTTGTGAAGCTTTTGGTAGCCTTGGAGGTTAGAAACCAAAGCAAGTCGAAGGAGGCCGAGTCGCTCGTGTTTTGGGTGAGTTTTCTCACCATTTTTGTCGTCTGAATTCTTCACGGCGACCGTCGTGTTCTTCACGGTGCCCGCCGTGATGAACTGCGGCGACCGCCGCCAAGAACGGCGACCGCCGCCAAAGCCCAGAACGCCTCTTTGGCTTTTGGCTTTGGTGGTCATCGTTGTGGCGTCGTTCCTTTCATTTTCTTTCATCGTTCTTAGATTCGTACTGTGGTTATGTCGGATCTAACTTAGGGTTCCTTTTATGGGTCGACTCGAAGGTCGTTGTGCTGTCGGAGCTATACCCGTGTCGAGCCCGAAATCCCGTCATTGTCATTAAGCTTGTTTCTATTCTGCGGATTAAGGCAAGTGGCGGTTCGCTCTTGCTCATCGTTTCCATATTTACATTGATTATCAGTTATTTCAATTGATTAATTAATTTGGAACGATTATTACTGTGTTCTTCTGGAAGTGATTTATAAACTGTTTTGAAAATCATATAATAGGTTGTATATCTGTTAGAACAGCGCTATTATCTGTGATCGCCTTTCGGGCCTTTATGTGGATTTATCCTATAACTGTTATTGTGCTGTATCTGTGTGGTTAGCACTGTTAGTTAGGAATGTACTCGGACTTCGTCCGGTCGTTTCTTTATAATCTGGTATTGGGGTGGCTCGTCTCCATCTAGTACTATTCTAAGATCATGATCGGTCTCTTTCACAAGTGTGTAGAGGCAGGACACTTAGCTGGTGTCACAAACCTTCCGGTGTGCGTCACTCTCGATGAAACATATACTAAGATGTATCGTCCCAATGGTGGGGTACACATGTAAAAGTCTAATAATGTGATGTGTGGTTTGTAATATAAATCAGATAAGTGTTACTCGACGCACATAATTAATAAACCTTCGGCGAGTAGTGCAGCTAAGTTATAGTGCAGCTAGGAAAACTCGTCTCGACTTTGATCATAGTACGTTCTCTTTCCAATCTGGATTCGCTGTATGCGATGAGGTTGGTCGTGAACCGAAGCATCTCAGTCAACTTTTAAATCATTGTTGTATGATTCTGTAAACATTCCAGATTTGTCTTATTTCCCTAAGACTCATTTCCGTTGGAGTCTTCTTTCGAGTCGATCTCTATGAAGATTCAGTCTTTCAGAGTCTTCTCTTGTGCATACCTCTTGTTGTTATTCTGTAGAAGTATGAAGGTTGATTATCGTTGTCGGTTATCATTCGAGAAACGATAAGTCTAATCTAATACAACTACATCGAACCTTTTGCTTTGTACCCTTGCTAGTCTATTCAAGTAGACTAACCCATGATCTTTGTTCTCTGCATGTGGGCTGGTGTCATCCGTTCGATTCGGCATATCAGATAGAAAGTAGTTCAGAAGAACAGAAGGACTATGGAGTCGACGGTGGTTTTTGAATGTTTTGGTTATTTTGTTAATCAGGTTGAGATCTTTTGGGCAATGACTTTGGTTGTAATGTGTTTTATAAGACTTCCTATGTACCCTACTTTATAAGACTTCCGCTGTATTTGGTTTAAACTCTGTGTTAGCCTATTCGGGATTGGGTTGTAATCCCGTAACTCATGTTTCTTTGACAATGTTATGTTTTGGAATTGAATGCTTTGATCATTATGTTTCATTTGTATTTCATAAGTTGTATTTAAATGGTAAAGCCTTGGGTGATCTCGGTAAGGAACATTAGGGTCACTGGCGGTAATACCTTTCCAAAAGGGTTAAGTTTTGGGGGTGTTACAAATACCATGAATCTGTTCAAAACATTTTGCAACCAGTCTTGATTTGAAAACGTTACATTTTCATCTTCTGTTTTGAGTTGTAAACTCAATTGCAGCATATGGGTACTACCCCATCTGACAAATCTATCAAGTCTCATACTTGATTCTCAGACATGGAATTCATTTCAGACTTCAAGGCTATGCGTCATTTTTGGGAGTCTAGACTTGCAACAACTTGCTTGTATATAGTAGGCTCCTCGCATTCTAAAAGCATGATGTCAGAACCCACAGTCAATATGAAATCAATGTACTTATTTGGTTGCATTTTGGGCCTATCTTATTTGTGTGTGGGTTGAACAACATGAGGATTTTCCACAACAATCTGTGAAATCTCATTAGAATCAGATTTTGGGCAGACGATAGGAGTGAGGTGTTAAGACTCCACTACTTTCGGCGTATGGAATGCCTTCCTTTGATGGATTGCATCACCAAATCGTTGTCTCTAACATGGCGTAGTCCATGTCATCTTGTTGGTTAGTTTGTTGCTCTTCTCGAACTTCTTCGATATTAACATTTCTCTCACTTGACTTTTTGAAAATAAAATCTTTTTTTCTAGAAAGACACTAGACCTAGAAACAAACACGTTGTGCTCACTGATTATAGAAGTAGTATCCTTTTGTTTCTTTAGGATACCCTACAAAGAAGCATTTATCTAATTTGGGTGCAAGCTTGTTTGATAGTAAATGTTTTACATAAGCTTCGCAGATCTTTAGAAAAGACAGACTTGAAACTCTTCTAGTCCATAACTCATATGATGTCTTATCTACATCTTTGGATGGAATCTTGTTTAGTATGAACATTGCAGTTCTGAGAGCATAATAGCATATCCCTAGAAAGATACTGGAAGATTACCAAAACTCATCACCAAACGAACCATGTCTAACAAGATTTTATTCCTCCTCCTAGCATTCAATTGTGGTGTTCTTGATGGAGTTAGTGTGAAAGAGCCCCACAACTTCTTAAATGATGATCAAATTCTTGACTCAGATATTCACCACCATGATCAAATTATAGTGCTTTAATTTTCTTTCCAAGTTGATTTTCAACTTCATTCTGAAACTCTTTGAACTTTTCAAAAGATTCATACTTATGCTTCATTAAGTATATGTATCCATATCTACTTAAACCATCAGTAAAGGTTATGAAGTATCTTGTAACCACCTCTAGCTTTTGTGATCATTGGTCCACATATATTTGTATGTATTAAGGCCAAAAATTCAATTCCCCTTTCACTTACTGATGCGCCCCTGCCCACCATGACTGCAGTTGAGGAGGAGGAAGCCATGAGCATCCGCTCACAAGGGCCCATGACAAGATCGCGTGCCAAGGCCATCGCCAACGCCACACAATCGTTGATCGTGCACGTCGTTGCTAGCCAAGGCAAGCCAGAGACCGCGGTCTCTCTTAAGCTCCTCGCGACCATCGGTACCGCATCAACAGCTCATATCCTAGTCACTTAGACTCTTTTGCTATTTTAAGACTTTTCTAGTTTTGGCACTATCTGTTTTTAGAAGTTACAATTTTTAGTACTTTTCTATTTTGGGTGTGTGTTCCACTCATGTTGAGTGGGCTAGCCCATTAGGCGAGACTCGGCCCATCCGAGTCTCGCGACCTCTATATAAGGCCATCTCAGCCTCGTGTATTAGGTTACGTCATAATATTAATCAAAGCTTTAAGTTGAGTGTCCTAATTCCCTCCTTCTATCTTCTCATCTCCTTCACCTCCGCCACCGACGCTACGGCCACGCTCGAACTTTCGAGCCTATCTCTCCATCGCACCTAGCCCTGAGGTTGCGATCCAGATCCCTCTTCACTTCGCTATCACTAGCCTAGTGATTCGCCATCGTCACCGCCACCACTCGTCACCGCTCGCGGTCGTGCCTCCACTCATCGCGTAGTCTCCGCCGTGTGGTGGAACTCCCCATGTGTTCCCTCAATCACCACGTGAACCTCAAGCCGAGACAAGCGACTCACATCAAGGCCTAGATCCAACGCCGCCGCGACAACTTGGCCGACATCCGAAGACTGGAACGCATCAACTGGCATCAGAGCCTATGGTCTTGTAATTCGCTATTCCAAGTTTCAATTGTTCACAAAAAAATTTCTTTGCCATTCCCTTGCTTCCGCTTCCATTTTCATGAATTTTTTTCTTTTCTCATTGTCAAACTTGCTAGTCCTATGCGGTTTCTCAAGGCAAGTCCCTTGGCCGGATATTTTTCTTACCTTCCGAGATTGGTGTGATTTGTTAGCCCGAAGATCTTCCGAGATTTGGTAGTTAATTCCCTGATTTCTTGTGTGATAATTGCATATCTTACTTGCTTTATCTTGTAGGTTGTTAGTCGTATTTCTCAAAATTCTTCTCTCTCCAAATCTCAAAGATCTCGTGTGATATTTCTAATTACTTAAGCCGATCTTCTTTTTATTTTCGATTATCCAAGATCTCAAAATCAAAAAGTCAAAGATTTTTGGATAATTACTTAATAAAAAAAGTCAACGTTGGAAATTTTAAATTTAAAAAAAAAGGCCCGACTTTATTTAAAGGGAAAGCCAAAATAAGGCAACCCTTTCCACCACGGTTTAGGCTCATTCTTCTATCCCTCCGCCGTCTAGGTCGACACCTAGAATGTAAGTCTTGTTTGTTTGTGATTGTTTGCGTAAGGGTTAGGACTTGATTGATTGGTCTTGTTTGGTTGACGTGCTTGCTTCTCACACCATTCTTGTGTTAGCCTTAGCCGCCCTCAAGGCCATCCATCCTTGCCTACCTACGTGAACATTTGTCACTTGTTTAGTACTTGCTTGATTGTTGGTTTCTCTTGACTCTTTTTCGTTTTACTTCGATGTCTGGTCATATTGTTATAGGTAACATGACGGCCCCGGCCCATAATAGTGGAGACAGCAATGACACCGGCAACCCGCCGAATCCTTCATTGATTCCCCAACATGACCCCAACCTTGAAGATCCAATTCTGGAGCTCTCGGATGAGCAACGCGAGATACAAGAGTTACGACGCCAAGTTGCTCAACTCCAAGCCACACAGCGCGCTACACCCGTGCTGCCCACGCCGACAACTATGATTCTGATGGATGTCGCGGTATGGCCTCGCCCCACTGAAGTTGGAACAAGCCAACCGCGCATGGACAAAGGCAAGGGGATAATGCCCTCAACCTCTAACATGTAACCACGCCTCCAACGGATACAATCAACAATACAAAGCCGCCAAGGATACGTCTCACAGCGCGAACGATACGCGTCGCGAGCAACCCCTGCCGGCTACGACAGCGGCTCCGACCGCGACCATGATTCACAGGGTGAGTATTCTGAACCATTTGACTTTCATAACAGTTATGAGGCCAGAAGAACTCGACGCCGCCGCGAGACTACCTCAACGCATCTTGTTGGCCGCGCACGCCGCGATGAACGCGAATCCGGACTACCGCATAGATCCTTCCGCGCCACAGGCGTTGAGCCGCGTCAGTGTCGCCATGACCCAACTCCAGTGCCCTTCAACGTAAACGACCACATTGGCCATCAAAGCACGCGCACACCGCGCTACGGCTCCGATGGCTATGGTTCGACTACGCCGACTAGCCATGATGACTTCGACGACGAAGAGATGGAAGACTCCGGCATGATCAACCCAGGCTCCTACCACCCTCTCCTTGGTGATCCCATTGAGCTTCAGGACAGGCCCGCAGATTGGATTTCGCCCCACTCCAGCAAGTAGGACCACATCATCATATCCAAGGCGACATTACGCGTGACACTCGTGGCCAGCACCACGAGGACATGTCGCGTGACTTTCATCGCCGCGACGATGCCTATGCTCCAACGCGATGACAGCAATGCGCCACCCACGGTCTTTGCCACTAATGATGTCTAGGATGGTCGCGCCCGCCGAAAAGTTCGTCGCGCCCAAACCCCTGCACAACGCGCTTATGTGCCCCAGCCTGCTCCGCCCGCCCCATGGCTTAGCCGCCACGAGGTAAAGGTAAAAATTGAGCATTTCTTTGGTGAATATGATCTGACTGTTTTTCTTGAGTGGGTGCAGGCTACAGAGTACACTTTGAGATATTGTCACATCCCCACGGAAGAGCATGTTGACGCAGCAACGCTTCACATCCGAGGCGCTGCACGCGTTTGGTGGAACAGGTTCATTGATGACCGTGTTCATCGACATCTTGTCCCCATCACCGAGTGGCACCAGCTTGTCTATGTCATGACATAGAAGTACGTGCCCGCCGACTATAGAAACCAGATGCGGATGGAAATTGCCATGGCACGACAAGGCACCAAAACGCATCTTGAGTTCTTCTCTCACTTGGAGGACATGTACTACAAGGCAAGCATAAGTGTCGCCCCGTCCACCCTTCGGACAAAGGTATGATTCTAACCCTATTCAATCCCTTACTTCTATTGTGCGCGCTCCACCCTCAGGATCCACCGCATCCAGCTAAGGCCGAAATGCCAAGACCGCGACGTCAAGCTCAACGGCCGCTCACCCGACTGCGTAAAAGGCCCCCTTCCCGGGCAATGACCGCACACGTGACATTGAATGCTTCAAGTGTGGAGGGCGAGGCCACTACCAAAGGGATTGTCCGAACAACAAGAAGGTCCTCTTCTCCAACATTTCCGCGGGCTATGAATCTTATGAGGAGGAGGAGACCCAGCTTGAGACCATCGAAGAAGGATTCGAGGATGACATTGAGGGGGCCTACACGTGTGAAGCTGTCGCGCTCCATGACGGCACGCCTCTCAGCCTTGTCACGCGCCGCTTCCTCACCGTCAAAGAGGCCACTTTGGTCGACCAACACGAAAACCTCTTCCACACGCGTTGTCTGGTCAAGACGGCGTCCTTGAGTGTCATCATCGATGGGGGCAGCTGCTGCAACATCATCAATGCGAAGGTGGTCAACCATTTCAACCTACTGACAACACATCACCCCTAGCCCTATGGTTTCTAGTGGATTTCTTCGAGTTCTGGTAACACTGTAACTCGTCAATGTCTTATCTCTTTTTCCATTGGTCAGTATTCGGACTCGGTCCTATGTGATGTCATTGCGATGGACGCCATGCATCTCTTCCTGGGGGGGCCCATGGCAATTCGACAGGCGCGTTCTTCACGACGGCTATTTAAACACTTATGTGTTTACTTACCACGGGAAGCGTGTCACCCTCTTACACATGTCTCCCCATGAGATTTTATAGGATCAGGTAGAGCGAGATCGTTAGAAAGCTATCGAATCAGCCGTGATAGAGGCCGCGCTGCCGCAATCCAACCCAAATTTTGGCGATTCTTCAACGCTCCCAAACACTGGAAACAAGAAGTCGCGTACTCTTTCAGGCAACAACACCGTGCCCAATGACAAAACGCGTTGTGGGGACATTGAGAGTACCATGTCGAAGAGCCCTGCGTTGCAGGGTCGTTGTGAACACCGTTTGCTTCTCGCGTGACCAAGCGACCTTACTGCCACTCTGAACGGAAAGGCACCCTGCTTCCTATTGGTGCCAACTCCCATCATGCCCAGCACGCCCATCGTCGATCCGTTGCCACCGGCTGTCGCTGCATTACTCGACGAGTTCGTCGCGGTGTTACCAGCAGAGCTTTCGCAAGGCCTTCCACCCTTGCGCGGCATTGAACACCAAATCGACTTGGTCTCTGGTGCTTCATTGCCCAACCGCGCAGCATACCGCACCGGCCCTGAGGAGACCAATGAGTTGCAACGCCAGGTGCAAGAACTTCTGGATTACGGCTACGTAAGGGAATCCTTGAGCCCTTGTGTCGTACCGGTGATCCTAGTATCCAAGAAAGATGAGTCATGGCGAATGTGTGTTGACTGCCGCGCCATCAATCAAATCACGGTGAAATACAGGCACCCCATTTCACGCCTTGACGACATGCTAGATGAGCTCCACGGCGCAACACTCTTCTCGAAAATTGATTTAAAGAGCGGTTATCACCAAATACGCATGAAGGAAGGTGATGAATGGAAGACCGCATTCAAGACAAAATATGGGCTTTATGAATGGCTCGTCATGCCTTTTGGACTGACCAATGCCCCGAGCACGTTCATGAGGTTAATGAACCATGTTTTGAGGGAATTTTCGGGAAAATTTGTTGTGGTTTATTTTGATGACATTTTGGTGTATTTGCGTAGTCTTGATGAGCATGTAGAGCACCTTAGGCTTGTATTAGAGTGCTTGAGACGTGAGCAATTTTCATGCTAACCTCGGCAAGTGTCATTTTTTTCTCCGACACCACTAACTTTTTGGGCTACGTCATCTCCAAGGATGGCATGTGTGTGGATGAAGACAAGGTGAAGGCAATCCGGGAATGGTTGACGCCTACAACTCCAACCATGGTACGTAGCTTCCTTGGCTTGGCAGGTTTTTACCGGAGGTTTGTCTGCGACTTCAGCTCCATCGACGCGCCACTACATGAGCTCACCAGGAAGGGTGCCGCGGTGAATTGGTTAGAGCACCACGAGAAGGCTTTCGTCGCGTTGAAAGATGCATTGTGCAACGCGCCCCTTCTCCAACTTCCAGATTTCAACAAACACTTTGAGATTGAGTACGACGTGTCAAATTTCGGCATTGGCGGCGTCTTGCACCAGGAGAAGTGGCCCATCGCGTTCTTCAGTGAGAAGCTCACCGGGGCAACCTTGAACTATCCAACCTACGACAAGGAGCTCTACGCCCTCGTCCGCGTGCTCAAGACCTGGCAGCACTACCTCTGGTGACGCGAGTTCGTCATCCACTCGGACCACGCGGCCATTAGATACTTGAAGAGCCAGGCCCACCTAAGCCGCCGCCATGCCCTATGGGTGGAATTCATTGAGACATTCCCCTACGTCATTGTGCACAAGAAAGGTAGGGAGAATGTCGTCATCGACGCCCTTTCTCGCAGGTATAACCTCTTTACTCATGTTCAAACTAAGGTTCTTGGCTTTGCTTTAATTAAGGATTTATACTTGATCGATCCCTTCTTTAAGCCTATTTTTTAGCACTGCCTTAGAGACCGCGAGTTTGAGACATATTTTCTACATGAGGGTTACCTATACAAGGCCGGCAGCCTATGCATCCCTAGCTCATCCATTAGGAACCTCCTAACTCAGGAAGCGTATGAAGGTCGCGGCCATTTTGGGGTTACAAAAACTTTGGCAGCCCTTCACGAGCATTTCTTTTGGTCGCGCATGACCACCAGGTGACGCGATATTGTAAGAGCTGTGTGACATGCCAACGCGCTAAGGCGAGTTCTAGTCCCTACAGCCTCTACACGCCTTTTCCCATCCCTCTCGACCCTTGGGAAGATTTGTCCATGGACTTCATTACAGGTTTGCCGCTCTCTCGTCGGGGTAGGGACTCCATATTTGTTATTATGGACAGGTTTTCCAAAATGGCCCATTTCATTGCGTGTAAGACCACCCATAATGCTAGTGACATTGCCGTGTTATTTTTTTAGAATGTGGTACGATTGCATGGGGTCCCTAGGTCTATTGTCAGTTATAGGGACACTAAATTTGGGGGACATTTTTGGAGAACTCTTTGGGGCAAGCTAGGTACAAAACTACTCTTTTCCACTAGCTACCACCCCTAAACCGATGGCCAAACCGAGGTGACCAATTGAACCCTAGGATCCCTACTCCGGACCATGCTCAAGGCCAACCCCAGGCGTAGGGAAGACTTACTTGCTACTGTTGAATTTTCTTACAACAAGTCCAGGCACTCCGCGACAAGACTCACCCCGTTCGAGGTCGTCTACGGCAGAAACCCCTTGACACCGCTGGACATGCTAACGTGACCACTCAAGGACAGTGAGCACACTACCGCAGCCAACCGCGCCGCGCAGATCCATGTATACCATCGCAGAACCTGGAACAGCTTGAACGCCGCGCAACTCAGTACGCGTCACAGCACAAATCTCCGCCGCCGACGCTACGGCCACGCTCGAACCTTCGAGCCTATCTCTCCATCGCACCTAGCCTTGACGTTGTGATCCAGATCCCTCTTCACTTCACTATCGCTAGCTTAGTGATTCACCATCGTCACCGCCACCACTCGTCACCGCTCGCGATCGTGCCTCCACTCATCGTGTAGTCTCCGCCGTGTGGTGGAACTCTCCATGCATTCCCTCAATCACCACGTGAACCTCAAGCCGAGATGAGCGACTCACATCAAGGCCTAGATCCAACGCCACCGCGACAACTTGGCCAGCATCCGAAGACTGGAACGCATCACTTACCCTAGTAAAATGTGACCTTGTCATCTTTTCTATTAGGCAATACTTACATGTTTCAATTGATTCACAATAAGATGAGGCTAGAAGTCCATCTTTTTTGGAGTTTCTTCATGTGATTTAAGCTAATGTGACCTAAGCGATAATGCCATAGATAGGTAGTGTCGAAATCATTTGACTTTTTTTTGCCTTTTGGTGTTTATGTTATAGATATTGGATCACAAATACACCACATATAGTCCATTACTCAGTAGTGCATAGGCATACAAGATATCATCCTTATAAATAGGAAACATTCCTTCTTAATTATGAAATCATAGCCTTCAATATCCAAAACACAAGTTGCAAGAAGATTTCAAGTAATAGAAGGGACAAAATAACAATTATTAAGTTCTAAAACTAAACTAGAAGGTAAAGGTAAAGGTAAACCATAATCTCCTATATACGGAAAGTGCAGCAACTCTTGCTTCATTTTCAACGCGCAAGTCCACCTCTCTCTTATCTAAGCTCCTACTTCTTCTTAGTCCACGCACATTCGAAATAATAAGAGAACCACAACCAATATCTAATACTCAACTTGAATCTTTTTTTTGTTAGGACTTTTATAACATATGTACCTGAATCAGGAGTCACACTTCCATTCTTTTTGTCTTCCTGGTATTTAGGACAATATCTTCATAGATTCTTCGTCTTTTCTGGGATCTCCATCCTTGATACTCATTTTGGATCTACATCATGGATTCTTCATATGATCATCTTTTTTGCTTTACATAATGTAATTCTAATCTAATTGCTTGATATTAAATTACAAAAAAAATAACGTAACGCATATCGTGTACAAGAAAACAATAACGATACGTCGATCGTATTTTCTATCATATTTTGGGTCATACTAGTCATCGCATGTAATAATTGTATAATAATATATATCATACACGCATTTATAATATAAAATATTAAAAACACATATAAACTATTAATCAAATTAATAACCTTTTAAATTAAATTAATTAAATTATATCATTAAATAATTAATTTAATCTTCTTAATATTTTAATTCAGTTAAAATTATACATGGAATTAATACCAATATTAATCATTAACATGCATAATTGGATAAAATATACTTATAAGATAATATATATATTACCATATCTATTTTAGGCAATTAGGATTAGGGGTGGGAATGGTCGGTTAACTGGACTTCGATTAACCGAGATTTCAGTTAGTGCATTTATCATACCATTAACCATAAATATAGCTACATAAATTTACTAAACAATAGGGTAAGCTACATTTATGTAGCTTTATGTAGCTACTTTTCTCTTCAATTCGACGATGTGGGATTTCTATAATTAGTATATGCATCATAATACCACAAATAATTTCCCACTTAGTCTATGCATCAGACTTGAAGTAGATAGAGTGTATCATAAAGTTATTCTTCAACTAAAACTTTTACTTAGTTAAACTTACCAAAGTATCAGCGAATTAATGGTGGTATAAAACCTTAAACCATATTGTTATGATAACATCAGACAACTCATACACACAACCATATAACTCTTCACATTTTCAATTTAACAATTTAGTGCCTTGAGTTTACACCTGATGTTCATAAACAATTTACAAAAGATATAAAGACTTCTGATAATAGAAACTCCACTCTTCATTGTTTACGTAAGTAAAATTCATGGACAAACACTTTTACACACATAAACATCATGAATCTTATTTAAGAGTACAAGATACTCCACTTAACTTGTAGCACTATATATGTTACTCTTAGTGCATAAAATGATCACTTATCAATGATTTGTTATTATACATTAAACTTCTGAACTAATGATGACTAGGAAGAAGTTGGGTTCTCATCGTCGGTTACCGGTATCATATTCAAACCCATTGCAATTGATGCAGACTTCACCACGTTTCTTGAGAATGCTTTAGTAAGCGGGTCCGCTAAGCTCTTACACGACATCACATAAAAAATGTTGATAATCGCTTTAGTGATCAAATGTCTGACATAAGCATGTCTCAAACTTATATGTCTAGGTTTTTATTATAGATCTTATTTTACGCTCTAGACATAATTCATGCAATATCACAATATAGAGAGATGACTGACATGGGCCATGACCACAATCTCATATCCATAAAGAAATCCACCGGACATTATGCTTCTTTTCCACTGTAACAAGCACAACAAACTCATATTCCATAGTGAAATGAGTTATACAGCTTTGTTCCTTAGATGCCAAATACATGTCACCTCTTGCTAGAGTAAAACCCAACCATATGTAGACTTGTTATCATCAATACTACCCATCCATCTAGCATCAGTATACCCTTATAAAACTCCTATCAAACTCTTAGAGCACAATCTAAAATTGATCATTCTTTTCAAGTAACCCAACACCTCTATTATGGCTTTCTAATGTTCAACTATCGGGTTTCTCATGTATCTAGAAAGTTTATAAACGACAAAGGCAATATCTAGTTTTGTGCAATGCATAGCATACATTAGACCTTTCAGAGTGCTAACGATCAACATATCATCAACATAAAGACAAACAAATACACTATATTCAGCAATGAATTTTGTGTAAACACATCAATGAACACCATTATGTTGAAATCCAAATGAAAAAATAGCAGCATGACATGTTGTCAACATGGTCTCACCCCATAAATTCGATGATAATTTTTCATCTATTATCATGGTATCTACCATATTAATAAACAAGCTATTATTTCGGTCAATCCGTTCTATTGTGGGGTATACGGGGTTGTTTTGTGATGAACTATACCATTTTCTTCTCAGAAATTAGAAAACTCATTTGAGAAATATTTACCTCCTCCTATCACTTCTCAAGATATTGATTTTCTTATCTTTCTAATTTTCTATAGCAACCTTATAAACCTTGAATTTATCAAATGATTCATCCTTATGTTTCATCATATATACATAAGTAAAGCTAGACTTGTCACCAATGAAAGTAATAAAATACATATTCCTCCCTGAATTAATACACCATTCAATTCACAAATATCAGTTTGAACAAGATCAAGCATTTTATTTCTCTTTTCAATAGCGAGAAAAGATTTTCTAATCATTTTTGCTTAAACACGGATCTCAAAATTTTTATAAGAAATGTGACGATCACATTTTATCATTTCATGCTTAGACATGAATTTCTAAACAATAAAGGCATAATAAGCTAGCTAAGAAATGGATATAAATATTAGAAAAGAGATGAAGTGAAATGGACATCTATATGCGGACGTGAGAGCGGTGTATTCTTATGACTTGTTGGACAAGACAGAGTCTAACTCTATTTTACCACTAGATCAACGAATTGTAGGTTAGAGTTAATGATATATTAACTTATGGTACGTTTTCTAGATAAGTATTTTTAATACTTGTGCAAAGTGTTAAAACGATATTTAAAGTTGAACGGGTCGGAGTGAGTATAACATAAAACAGAACCATAGGATATATATACATATATGGTCATGGACTGGTCATGCAAAACAAGAACACACAATCAAGCTTAATTGGGTTTGGAGTACTTGGAGACATATCTTTGTGGGATCCTGATAAAATTGGGCTTAAAGCCCATCAAAAGAGAGAGGAGGCCCAGGGCCCATTTTTAAAGTACAAAAGAGGAAGGAGAGAAGGGGGATATAGCAGTCAAAGGTTTTGGAGGCTCTAGAAACTTTCTTCGATGGGGCGAGACTTTAATAGGCAAGAAAGAGGGAAAATGGGGGTCTCTCTGGCTTGAATAATTTGGTAGGGGTTTCATGGTAGCGGTTATTTCCGGTGTCATGGCCCGCTGAGCTCGCTCCTTTAAGTACGTGCACTACCACCACCTACAGCAACAGCTCCGCTCCTTTGTCCGCCGGCAACACAAGCGGTGCGGTCAACAACGAGCACCACCACGAGATTAATTTGGATATCGACCCCCCCCCCCCCTCCCTAACGGCAACGATTTGTCCGATTCGTTCGTCAAGAAGAAATAGCCCTACCTAAACTAATGTCGGTAACAACTTCACTTCATCTAACTTAATTTGCACATTGGATTGTTTTATATAAGAATACCCCGCTTTTTACTCAATCTTGCTCCACATTTGGCCTTGCACTCTAATTTCATTATGTGAGTTATTTGCTGATTTAGTCCTATCTTGGTATAATTGCAAGTTGTAGTCATAGAAAGCCCAATTTGAGATGTTACGTGGTAAAAAGGAAGTGAGCATGTTGGTTCAAAATTGTGCTTGAAGGCAAATTGACTTAGGGTGTTAAGATTGGATCATATTGGTAAAGTTAGACATCCCGTAGCTAGTCCGAATGCACCTTGATAGGCTATACGATGGATTATAGTTACAGTTGGACTAGTAATGGAAGACTAGTAAGCTTTAGCATTTAGCTTGATGAAGGAGACATTTATATAGATTTTGAGATCAATTATACTTGCTCGATGTCTAGCGTGTTCGAATGCTTGAAAGTATATGCTAGCTTAGTAGATGTGCCTTTGATGGAATAATCGACACTAGAAGGTATGATGTCCGACTAATGAAATAAAAGGGTAGGTGTTAGGAAGTGAACTTTTGGGAACTCTAGTTCCCTACCTAGTTCCATTCCCCGGTTTTCTTAGTTTTGATAATGACAAACACTTTTGCTATTAATATTTTCATAAGTGTTGATGAACAGGGAACTCAGGAATTGGAAGCACAAGACAGAGACCAAGATGCCAGACTTGGGAACTGGCGTAAGGAACTGAAGGACGCTCACGCTGGAAGAGCTTGGAACAAGAGATGAAGGGCGGCGGCGATCTGATTAGGGTAGATCTTTACTTGGAGAGAGAAGTTAAAGATTATCCTGTTTCCATATTATCTTAGGAGTTAAAAGTATATCTTTTATGGAAACGAAAAATTGTGAAATCGTGGGAGATTATATTTGGTAACAAATATTATCTTTCCGATTACTTTTTGATTATTTTATTTGTGTAATCTGGTTGTTGGAGATTCGTTTTTCCATCAATTAAATCACATAAATAAAGTAGTCAAACTCTCTCACAACTACGCATTCATTCACATTGCTTACGAAGAAGAAGAAAACAGAGCTTAGTTCTTTGAAGAAGAACTGTAAGTCGATTGTCTTGTTGCTTGCTTGATTTGGTCGAACTAGGTAGAGAGTCCTTAGTGTGTCTAAGACTTAATCTGTGTGTTCTATCCTGGTTGATTGTAATCGAAGTATTAATACAAGAAGTAGACTTTGAAATCCTCTTAAAAGAGAGGTAGTGGGTTTTATCTTGGATAATTAGTTGGTTATCAAAGGTTCCCACTCTAAGGAACTTGTCTTGATTCTGTTATTGTTTACTTATTCCGTTGCTAAGGAACTGGACTCCCAGTTCCCTTTGATTGCTAACACGTACGATCCTACAATTGGTATCAGAGCAGGCGCTCTAGATTTGTGTTAGTTTACAGATTTCAAGATGACTAGTTCAAGCGAATTCAATTTGGGAATCTCCATCAACAAGCCCTACATTCGAAAGAAGGAAGAAGAAGAATGGTGGAAGAAATGCATGACCAACTACATCCAAACCATGGACTATCAGTGTTGGCGCGTGATTGAAAATGGTGATGGAGTTATTCTTGACAAACTGGAGGAAAAAGACTGGAAGCCTGAGTACTATACCATCAAAGAGAAGAATGTTAAAGCTCGTCAACTCATTCTTAATGGGTTAACAAGGGAAGACATGGACAAGGTGATAGGAATCACAACTACTAAGGGCATCTAGACTGCCCTAAAGAAGATGCATGAAGGAAGTGAGGAACTGAAGAAAAGCAGGAAGTTTGCTCTAGAAGGAGAATACCACACTTTCGAGATGCTGGAAACTGAGAACTTCTCTCAATACCACTCACGTTTCACAAGACTCATCACCAAACTCAACAATGCTAACGTTGAGCTTGATGAATGGTCCAAATCCCTTGTCATCATCAATGGACTCAACTCCAAATTTAACCTCATCAAAAGAGTGCTAAAGACTACTCCTGGTATTCAAGGTCTTCCCTTAACTCAAATCATAGGGAAACTTGAAGTTGAAGAAACGGAGGCACTCAAAGCAAGCTCCACCAAGAAGATGGAGAAGGGAATTGCCTTAAAAATCTCAAAGGCCTTCTCAAGGTTGGAAATGGAGGAAGAAAACTCATATCTTGAAGAAGAAGAGGATGAGATGACAACCTTGGTTACTAAGCACATCAAGAAGCACTTCATCAAAGGAAAGTTCAAGAAAAACTTCCAAAAGAGAGATCTCTCTGAATATGCTTACTATCAATTCAAGGAAAGAGGACACCTTGCTAGGAACTGTCCTAAGAACTCAAATGAATATGATAAGCCTATGCAGAAGAAATCCCTCTTTGCTACCTTTGGAGACGACTCAGAAGACTCTGAAGGGGAACTGGATACAAATGGAACTTCTGGAAGAAGATGCTTGATAGCTAAGGAAGATTCAACTGAATCAGATGACTCTGAGGTATCCTCTTCTGACGTTACCAAATCTATTCTTGAATGTGATAAAAAAAACAATTGATCAAGATCATTAAGAAACTTGGAAAGGAAACTAGTTCCCTTCAAGAGAAACTAGAAGAATATGAAGATGAGATCTCATGCCTATCCACTAAAAACTCTGTCTGGAGTAAGAAACTTGATGAAACTGAGAAATTACTTGCTAATTCTTCTAGGAAGTGTGATTCTTGCATCACTGTTAAAAAGGAACCCATGCATGTTAACAATCCTATTGTTCCTTCCACAGACTCTGAAAAGAACACTTCTTCTATGCTTGCTGAAATATTGAACAAACTTGATCATCTCACTCACTCTATAAATGAGAAAACTGTGAATCAAACTATTTTTGTGAAGCAACAATATGGTCTTGGCTACTCTAGTAACAACGATTCTGAGGAAACATGCTCTGTTAAGAACGAGAAACTAAGAAGGGAACTGGTCGAGAAAAATGAAACCCTCAACTGTGCTTTACAAAATTCTCGTGACAAAACCCAATTCCTAGAAGAAAAGGTAAAAGTGCTTGAACAGAAGTCTAAAGAGAATCAAACTTGGTTCGATGGTCAGAATGCTCACAAGATGTATATTGACCAAGCTCAAGGAACTAAAGGTAAGAAAGTTAACTTTGAGCAGAGAAAGCAAGAAAGACCATTCCGACCTGGTCATGGTAAGTATGGTCATGTTGTCTACAATCGTGTTTTTTGGCATTGTGGTAAAAATGGTCATTATATTCATGAGTGCATTCACAAGAAAAGACAAATGGAGGAAAATGCTAGGAAAAGGAACCAGAAAATAAATAATAAGAAAAAGATGCATACCATAAATGATTTGAATGATCCTTATTATTTTATTCCTGCTTCTAACCCACAGATAAGATATCAACCTCATTCTCCCAGAAAAGCTACGCTTAGCTGGGTTCAAAAAGTTTGAGTTCCCTTGTGCAGGACGAAGTGCGACAACAAGACAAATGGTACATAGACAGTGGTTGCTCGTGCCATATGACCGAAAATAGAAGAAAAATGCCGTCACTTCAGCAACACCGAGGAGGTACCATTTCCTTCGGAGATAAAAGAAAGGGAACAATTTGTGGAACTGGAAGTGTGAATCTCACTGATCACATCAAGGTAAGTAGCGTTAATCTTGTGGAAATTTTAGGTTTTGATCTAATTAGTGTGTCACAGCTGTGTGATTAAGGTGGAAATGAGGTTCGCTTTACCTCTAAAGAATGCTTTGTGGAAGATAGAAAGGGAACTGTGATCTTAAAAGGCAAAAGGTTCAACAACGTCTATATTATTGATCCAAAATTCGTTCCCAAAGAGAAGCTATGTCTCTCGTCAATTGAAGATCAGACGAATCTATGGCATCAACAACTTGGCCATGCTAGTATCAAGCTCATCCACAAGCTACATCAAAAGGAACTTGTTTGTGGTCTTCGTAAGATCAACGCTGAAAAGTCAGAAATCTGCTCTGACTGTGTTCAAGGGAAACAGGTTCGTAGTTCCTTCAAGTCCAAAACAATGGTAAGTTCCTCTAAACCTCTTGAACTCATTCACATGGATCTGTGTGGTCTGATGCGAGCTCAAAGCATTGGTGGTAACAGGTATATTCTGGTACTTGTTGATGATTATTCTAGATTCACTTGGACATTATTTATAAAATCAAAAAGTGAAGTCTTTGATAGGTTTAGTGAGCTAGTTCTCTTGCTTGAAAAATCATTGAATGTATCTCTTCGAGCCATTCGTTCCGATCATGGAACTGAGTTCGAAAATGGAGATTTTCTAAATTTTTACAGGGAACATGGAGTTGATCATAATTTCTCAGCTCCCTACACTCCACAACAGAACGGAGTTGTTGAAAGGAAGAACAAGACTTTGGAAGATATGGCTCGCACCATGCTCATCTCAAGCGGACTTTCTCAATCCTTCTGGGCAGAAGCGGTTAATGCAGCGTCCTATATCTTGAATCGGGCTATGCTACGCCCCATACTTGAGAAGACTTCCTATGAGCTACTTCGAGGTAGAGTTCCCAACATTGCTCATCTTCGAGTCTTCGGCTGCAAATGTTTTGTTCACAATAATGGGAAGGACAATCTAGGAAAGTTTGATCCACGGAGTGATGAAGGGATCTTCATCGGATATGCTTCCAGTAGCAAAGCATACAAGGTCTTCAACAAACGGACTAAAAAGGTAGAGGAAAGTATTCATGTTGTTTTCAATGAAAAATTGCCTTCAAAGTCTGTGCAGGATCTCTCAGTTCCCTCGGAGGATCCATTTCAACGACCAAGTGAAGATTCTGATGATGAAGCTCCTCCCAAGCATAACTCCTATCCTACTCTCTCCAGCTCACCCGCACCCACAGTCCCCTCAACTCTGATTGAGCCCAAGGAATCAACATTCATAGTCAGCTCCCCAGTTCCCTCCACACATCAAGATATTGTGGTTACGGCTCTAGTTCCCTCCAACCCATCAATTGAAGTCGATGCCACCCCTCCAGGAACGGAACCTGCTCCAGAAGCCGACTTACATATAGCCTCCTCCTCCGCTACTGATCCCACAGATGTTGAGGCTCCGGGAACTGATGTACTTGTTCCTAACAAAGACAAAAGAACCACCAAGCATCCCGTCAGGTATGGATTTGAGGATATGTCCTATTGTGCATTCAATGCTTTTCTGTCTCTTATGGAACCCAAGAACATCACGGAGGCGCTGAAGGATGCTGATTGGATCATTGCCATGCAAGAAGAACTTCACTAGTTCGAGAGGAACAAAGTCTGGCGACTAGTTCCTCGCCCTCAGAACAGACACATCATAGGAACTCGGTGGGTTTTTCGCAACAAGCTGGATGATTCTGGTTCTGTATCACGAAACAAAGCTCGTTTGGTTGCTCAAGGCTATAACCAACAAGAAGGGATCGATTACGATGAGACATTTGCCCCTGTGGCAAGATTGGAAGCCATACGATTGCTCATTGCCTATGCATCACACAAAGGATTCAAGTTGTACCAAATGGATGTGAAGACTGCCTTCCTCAATGGCATTCTTCAAGAGGAAGTTTATGTCAAGCAACTTCCAGGATTTGAGGATGATGATCACCCTGACCACGTATATTTCTTGGACAAGGCTCTCTATGGTCTAAAGCAAGCCCCTCGTGCTTGGTATGATCGCCTTGCCCAGTTCCTAACAGCAAATAGCTATCGTCGTGGTGTGATCGACAAGACTCTCTTCATTCTGGAAGTCAAAGGTGAAATTCTGGTGGTCCAAGTATATGTTGATGATATTATTTTTGGTTCCACTAACATGGATCTTGTAGAAAAGTTCAAAAATCTCATGAGCAGCGAATTTGAAATGAGTATGATTGGGGAATTGGCCTTCTTCTTGGGATTGCAAGTCACTCAGAAGGCCGATGGCATTCAAATCCATCAACAGAAGTATCTTAAGGAACTCTTGAAGAAGTTCAAAATGGATTCTAGCAAAGCCATCTCCACACCCATCTCCCCGACAACTCGCCTCACCGCAGATCATACTGGACAGAGAGTGGAAGAGAAGCTTTATCGTGGCATGATTGGTTTGGTTCTTTGATGTATTTAACCGCTAGTAGGCCAGATATTGTGTTTGATGTATGTCTTTGTGTCAGGTTTCAAGCTGATCCAAGAAAATGTCACTTATCTGAAGTGAAGCGCATATTTCGCTATCTCAAGGGAACTGATGATCTATGTCTTTGGTACCCCAAGGATTGCCACTTCAATCTTCTTGGATACACCGATGCGGACTATGCAGGATACTTGGTTGATCGAAAGAGCACATCTGGAATGGCCCAGTTCCTTGGCCCTTGCTTGGTCCCTTGGGGATCCAAGAAACAAAACTCAGTGGCTCTATCAACCACAGAAGCTGAGTACATCGCAGCTGCCGCTTGCTGTTCCCAACTCCTATGGCTCAAACAATAACTCACGGATTTTGGTATGTCTTTTGGCCCTCTAAAGATTCTATGTGACAATACTAGTGCAATCAACATTTCCAAGAATCTTGTGCATCATACTAGGACTAAGCATATTGATATTAGGCATCATTTCTTGCGTGATCATGTTGAAAAAGGGAACATTCTACTAGAACATTGTAGGACTGAAGATCAAATTGCTGATATATTCACCAAAGCTTTAAATCGAGAACCTTATGAGTCCTTTAGATTACTTCTGGGAATGATTTCCATAAACTAGTAGTTCCGTTTGCCGTTACTAGTTCCCTATCTTTGCCTAGATTTGATCTTTTCTATGACTTCATTGACAATATTGTTGATCATTGTTCTTGTGCTGCCCTCGCATGTCTTGTAATACTTGTTCTAAAGCATGTTCTTAACTCCTTTGCATGATCACATGATTTTATGATATAATTGGAACTTGATTGCATCTCTTTGCTGGCCCTACAATAGTCAATTTGATCACATCTATCCTACATTATAAGCCGACATGATAATTGACTATAAACCGTCCTCAGCCTGACTACACTGTATGATTCCCTATGATCCCTTTCTTAGTCCACTCTGAGAATTATCGGTGTGGTGTCAAAATTGCCTTTCTAATTTTATTTATATGGGTATGTACTTTTCTTGAGTGATTGCTTGGTTCCCTACATAAAATGTACCCATATCTCCCCGGTTCTGTGTCACTCACTGAGGAAAGGAACTGGGAATTGTGCTTAAACGGCCAGATTTCAAATTTAGCTCTGTCAGCGTCCGCTTCCCAAGGGCAGTTATTGCACATCTAGCCGTTTGCTCTCTGAGATTTCTGGGGAATTCAAGCCCGATTGATTTGATTGTTCTGAAGAAAATATTAAGGGGAGAGTTATGAGTTCCCTTCGGCTTCAGAAGATATTGTGGCCGTTTGAGATATTTCTGGGTTTCCTTATTTGAAAAGATTCGGCAACGGCTTCTTTTGGATAGATTTTTGCTCCGGGTTTATATAAGGAAACAAGCCTAACTCTAAAGCGGCACCGATTACTCTCTGCTCTCAACTCCATCTCTGTCGTGCCAACAAAATTTCCTAAAGTTCTCTCTTCTCTACATTTGTCTCCATGGAATCAGGTCTACCCCAGCTCCTTGCCGATGAGTTAGCTATTCTGGAGGCCTACCGGAAATAGAAAGTCGCTTCCTCCTCTTCCCAGGTGGCTACACCGACAAAGGCACCATCTTTGGTGCCCCACCTGTGGCGGATCCGGCTCAATCGGCGCCACCACCGGTCCCTGAGACTCATCAGTCTGAGTCTGCCTCGTCGGAGCACACTCCGTCCAAGCCGGCCTCCCCTACACCAACAAAATAGGACTCTCACCACTCCTCTCCTTATCAAGGGGCCGATCCGATTGATGTGGACATGCTCCCAACTCCGACGACTACTCTGAAGCTCCCCGACGACTCCCAGTCGATGGCTAGTCGCGTTAAACGATGTGCTGCTAAAGGTGGCCAAGGCATCCCCTTTCTTCATCTAGAGGATATCACTCCCGCCAAAAAGGCAAAACTTTCAACGGCCGCCAAGGGAAAGCAACCTCTACACCAGCGAGCCTCTCCAAAATCTCAAGTTCCCTCCAAGATGACACCAGCTCTCGCCACTCGCCACATTCTGGAGCCTCTCATAGCAGGCGAAGAATTCTGGGCTACTGTTGTTGATGAATGTGTCTCTGCTGCCCACGCCAAAGTCCAACTTCAAGGGTGGGACACACTGGTGCCTGAGCCATTCGCTGTCAATGAGGATCTCGTACGACTCTTCTATCAGAATCTGCAATTTGTCGCGGCTAAGGACGATCAGTCTGTGCACGACGCCATTCTCACTTGGGGAGGTAATTTGATCCCTATCTCTGCTGTTGTAGTTGGGTCTGTGCTGGGCCTGGAAACTGGCAAAGGCTTTGGGGTCATCGTCAAAAGGAACTGGCCTACCAAGCGTAAGCCGGCCATTCTCAAAACTGTGTTTGCTGGCAACATCCCATCCAAGGGTCCCCTGCTCACCAAATACCTAAGCCTTGATAGGAAGATCCTCCATACCTTCCTCATTAAGAATATCATCCCTCGCCAGGAAAAGAGGGACACGGTTTTGGTCAACGACGCAGTTCTTATGGAGAAGCTTATTTTGGGAGATCCGATTGACCTGCCCCGTATCACCCTGGCCCATATGCAATTATGCAAAGGCCACTCTACCCATGCTCTACCATACCCTCATCTAATCAAGAAACTTCTGAGCCGCCTTGGTCTTTACCCTACTGAGATTGAAGAGACTCGGTTCTCTCGTCTCCTCACCATGTACACTGTGAGGCGTTTGGCGCAAAAGGCTCATGTCGATGAGGAATCTGATGTCGAGATGGAAAAGGAAGAAATCCGGCATGGCCAATCTGATCCACGCATAGTTCCTGACACACATGTCATTCTGAACAGTTTGGGAAACATTGAGGCTACTTTGGTTGAAGGTTTTGACAAGGTTGCTGCTGCTGTGGAGAAAGGCAGTAATTTCACAAATGAAATGGTTGTGGAACTGTGGAAGACTTCTGCAGCACTTGTGGAAGAAATTGCCAAGCTGGTGAATCGCAAGCTAGACAAAGACAAGGAGAAGGCACAGCAGTAATTTGGTGCCCTGCTCAGTTCCCTACTCAGTTGACATGGAATCTTAGTTCCCTAGGATCTCACCTCCATATCTTGATCCCTTTTGTGTGTCTCTGAGTGTTGTTATTTTTATATGTCTATAATGCTTATGTTCTCTGTGCTCTCTTTATATTTAATGAAATATTTTGTGTTCCTTGCACTTGTTCTGATTTGCTTTCAACTTATATTACAGTGTCATTTCTCTAGAGTTCAGCATTATTACATTTTGTCACTCTAAATTATCTCTGATCCTCATTCAACTGACTCTTTTCGATGATGTCCAAAGGGGGAATGAACTTGGCAATCTGGAACTAATAGGATGAAAGGAACTCTAAACTGGGTGTTCTCTTAAGGGGGAATTAAGGAATGTGGTCTGTTGTTATAAGGGGGAATATGCAATTCACTAATGATTATTCTACATCTAGTTATGTTTTGTTTTTCCTCATATATCATTCATGCCTATTTTAGATATGTCAGGTTCTACATGTTTGTCATCATCAAAAAGGAGGAAATTGTTAGGAAGTAAACTTTTGGGAACTCTAGTTCCCTACCTAGTTCCCTTCCTCAGTTTTCCTAGTTTTGATAATGAAAAACACTTTTGCTATTAACATTTCCATAAGTGTTGATGAACAGGAAACTCAGGAATTGGAAGCACAAGACAGAGACCAAGATGCCAGACTTGGGAACTGGCGTAAGGAACTGAAGGACGCTGACGCTAGAAGAGCTTGGAACAAGAGATGAAGGGCGGCGGCGATCCGATTAGGGTAGATCTTTACTTGGAGAGAGAAGTTAAAGATTATCATATTTCCATATTATCTTAGGAGTTAAAAGTATATCTTTTATGGAAACGAAAAATTGTGAAATCGTGGGAGATTATATTTGGTAACAAATATTATCTTTCCGATTACTTTTTGATTATTTTATTTGTGTAATCTGGTTGTTGGAGATTCGTTTTTCCATCAATTAAATCACATAAATAAAGTAGTCAAACTCTCTCACAACTACGCATTCATTCACATTGCTTACGAAGAAGAAGAAAACAGAGCTTAGTTCTTTGAAGAAGAACTGTAAGTCGATTGTCTTGTTGCTTGCTTGATTTGGTCGAACTAGGTAGAGAGTCCTTAGTGTGTCTAAGACTTAATCTGTGTGTTATATCCTGGTTGATTGTAATCGAAGTATTAATACAAGAAGTAGACTTTGAAATCCTCTTAAAAGAGAGGTAGTGGGTTTTATCCTGGATAATTAGTTGGTTATCAAAGGTTCCCACTCTAAGGAACTTGTCTTGATTCTGTTATTGTTTACTTATTCCGCTGCTAAGGAACTGGACTCTCAGTTTCCTTTGATTGCTAACACGTACGATCCTACAGTAGGTATACTTGTTCAAGGTAATTTCATGGGTAAGCAAATTTTTCAATCCTAGTTTTCTATATATGTATATATGTTTTTCGTATGGAAAACTGACTTGATCGTCGGAGTTACAAGCTCAGGGAAGCCCTCAAGTCATTTTCAGGTTTAAAGCACACCAGGGAGGAGGCATTTCGGTAACGCGAGAGCCATTGACATGGGAGTGGACTTTATGGAATCAAGGAAGACAAAAATCGGAGTTGGTGGTGTGTTGACCACTAGCCGTCTCATCCCGTTGGACCGGAATTCAACAATCTTCTCCGCCACAGGCAAATCCAGGGAAGAGCAGCAGAGAAAAGGCAGCAAACACCAAAGAGGCAAGGGATATAGGAGTATATAATATATATACACATTGAGGAACGAGGAGTTAAAAATATATTTGACAGAAGCTCCCCAAAGCCCGCATATATTCAAGCATGAACTGAAGATACGCTGCGGGTTATGTTTACATAGGGGTTTTGTTGTTGTTGCCTTGGGAACTGTCAATAACTCAAAATCCAATGCTGCCTAGATTTGCTTTTTGTTTCTTTCTCTTATAGTATTACATTAAAAGCATTTCACGCTCTCTTTTGGATGCTTTTGTATGTTGTATACTTGTATGTGTGTTCATTATACACTCTTTCCAAATCCCCTTCGTATATCAATTTAGCAAGTGAAATCTCTTTGTACACACAATTCTAGTGTTTTTGTGTCAAAGAGTGATTCCTAAATTTAGATTCCGTTTGACATAGATTTTTTTATACTTAATAGATTGAGCCTACTTTTTTCTTTCATATAAGAGCGTTCGGTTAAAAAAATATCCACTTTAAAAAAAATTGTGGTAGATGAATGCAGACATGCAACTGAAATTTTGATGTCCAATTCTCATCTTGTTGAAACATCATAAGTTGAACTTTTTTCATTTTAGCTTGTAATATGATACACCAAACTAATGATTTTTAAATATCTAAGTTAGTAAATAGATTCAACTCTAACTATTCATCTGGATACAATTCTATTTCAGCTTTAGCTCAAGCTTTATATATCGGATAGAGCCTTATTGGATATTTTTAATGTGTGTTCGTAGCTATATTTTAGGAGTCTTAAATTAAAAATTATGTTGACAATGTTACCCTAAAGAATAATTAATTTTAAAAACAATAATAGTTTAGAATAATACATAACTAATGTAAGTAATTGTATTTACTAAATTTGAAAGTATTAAGGGCTCGTTTGTTAACCAATGAATGTCTAGCTTTAAAGCTTTTTTATTTTTCTATTGTTGTCGAATAATTATTTAAAAATATGTTATATTTTAGTAGTCACTTTTTTTAAAGCTAGAAAGAATAAAACTAAAAGCAAGGTTACAAAACGAACCCTAACATAATGTCATGCATTATGAAAATCCAACTTAACCTGATGTAACTTTGAGTTGAAGGACATCATTATTAAGTTTTGTCTTTTTTACGGTCAGTTACAAGCACAAACTTTAATTCATATTTATGAAAAAAAAAAATTGGAAGTGCAACATTACGTTATTGTGGACCTTAAATTTGACAATTAAGCTAAAGATATGATTAGATACCTAGATTCAGCACACAAAACGAATATAGAGCAATATGTTTTTCAAAAGTTATTAAAGATTGCCTCTCTAGCTTGACCATTGTAAATCAATATATGCCTGCCTAGCTTTGCATTCTTTAATTAGTATTATGATTACCATTGCCCTACCATTACATTTAGAGATGATATCTCTATGTGTACCTCATTCTTATTCTAATTAGCACTAATTAATCATTCCCACACCATTTCATTTTCATATATAATTTTACCTAACTTAATTGTAGTAGTCAATTTCAGCATTAAAAAGCCATTAAAAAACAACTATAAAATGAATCACAACATCAAGTAATAATAAGGTCATAATACATAAGTCTGTACAGAAACGTTAGCGAAATCTCTAACTTGGTTGTTCTTACTCGAAGCCCCACTCCCTCATACAAAAAAATGAGAGTGACCCTTCAAAATGGTAAGGCAAAAGATGCCTCCCAAGTGAAACAATAGAGAAAGAGACCATCAAACGTTGGTAGCTTTGCTACCCATCAATTGAATGGGTACCAATATTACATATACAACCATATCATATCATATCATATGATTAATACTTGTTCTAGGTGACTTAAAATCAAGAAGTACTGCATGGGGGCCCTACTTTCGCGAGTCCGTTAAAGCATCGGGCCCAAGTAGAGAAAAACGACTAGGTGGGCCGGCGTTATGGTTGCCGCGACAGGGGTGCGGGAGACGGATCCCCCGCGGTACGGTATAGATAGAATTTTGGATAATCCTATTTGTATTATGATTAAAGATAGAATTTTATCCGTATCGGGTTTTGAGACTTATAAATAGATTGTCTTAGGATTATATTTACTTATCCACGAAATTAGTAAAAAAAAAAACAGAAAAGACGATTTGCTCCAAACTCGTTTTTTTTCTTCTTCGCTTTACCGTTTATCAAATTATCCGAAAAAACTCAACAACACTACATCAAAGCATATATACATATATACTCCTATGTGTGTGTAGATATATAACAGCCATCAGAGTTAGACGACAAGCCAACAATTGCTGACTCTTCCATGACAAAAGTGACGGGTTGTAAGTGTCATTTATATATATATATATATATATATATATATATATATATATATATTTTGAGATTCATGGGCTGAAATCATATTCAATCCTAGCTTGAGGAAAGGAACTAGGAAGGGCACAGATTTCCATGTTTGGGAAGGCCGGGAGCATTTGATTAATTGATTCATATATCTTCTTTTCCCCATGGAAAGATGGCAAAGGAGAGTAGTGCTCAATGTACAGTAGTACAAGAGCACTCTTTTCCATGTGAATGAAACGACTATTGAATTCTTCCTTCTTTTTCTCCTCTTTGCAAAAGGTTTATCGGATGCAAAAAAATTAACTATGTCAGGAGATGTGCTTGTCGTTTTATCTTTACTCATTGGCTTCAAATTTGGTTTTTATTAGCACTGTATACGTATTGATTGAGTTTTATAAATTTATCTATTAAACTCTCACTGAATTCCAGCATAACATAACTGATGCATAACATAGTAATTTCTGAGTTAATTATGATGAGCAATTAGGTTGGTTGATCTGTGAGGGTCCACTATCCTAGAATGGTGGCTAGTATTTAGCAACTCCTAACTCATATTCTATCAGTTTAATAATATTTGTCATTTTAACATTAACACAATTATTGAGTATTATAATAATTAAACTAGATTAATTTACTATTTTTTTCCTAAAACTTATAATTTAATAATTACTCATCTCATTTTTAACCAATAAATAAAGAGAATTTACATAAAAAGTGTCAATATGTACAATTCCAATAACGTCACATTATAAGTCATTAATAAATCATTACCTAAAACTTTAAAATGACAAATATTTTTTAACAAAATATAAAAGACTAAGATGACAGTTTTTACCAAACGGATGAATTTTTTTTTCAAGGGAAGAATATATAAGTGTAGATACATGTATAGAGGAAAAAGAAAGTTAAAAATCACATTTAAATTGTTTAACTTTAACTTTGTATCACTATTCCATCATCTTCTTGTTAAGGGAAAAGAGAGAAACTAAAGCAGTCTTAAAAGAAACACAAGCCTTGGTCCCATTCGAATGGGCGAGACAGGGAATAAAGCAAAGCACTGCAAAGATTGCCATCCACAAATTCAAAAGAGCAAACAAAAAACATTGTAATGATATATTAATAATCATCATCTTTTACTTCTTACAATTCACCTGTCCTTGCAGGCACATGTTCCCAACCTAAACTAGTTGGTTAAATATCACAAGAAGAAGAAGAAAAGGGTAAAATATGAGATAAGATAATCAATTAGGTTGAACAAATTGTAGCTAATAAACCTCATTTACTATATATACATGTTATTTAATCATTTATAAAGCATGTTGTTCTTCTTCTTCTTTTTCTTCGCATTATTACTAGATGGTTGAACCAGTGTACACGATAAAGAATATATTATTATTTTATTTTATATAAATGTATAAAATAATAAGTTTGCACTAATATGTATTTGTTTTTTTTTGTTTTATAAGAGACCGTCTGTTTTTTCCTACGATTTCGGATTTATTTTATTAACAATTTATAATTGAGTAATTTAATTGGTACTTTTTATAGTTACAGAGTAAGATTGGCTTTAATTAAATTTATTTGCTTAAATTGATTTTATATATAATTAAACATGACCCATTCTTATAATTTTTCTTAAAAAGATGGATGATGTGGCGAATGATGGTTGGATGGATGATGACACATAGGCAAATTGAAAACGTGATAGCGACGTGTAGAATTTAGGTCTCTCCTTTAGTATATATAGAATAGAATAGAATATATAGATATAGATAGGTAGATAGATTGTGACTAATATTAAATAGAGTGTTTAATTATGTTTGCTGGAAATTGTTTTAACTTTATATCGATGGTTTTTTTTTTAATAATTTGGCAAAAGTGTTATGTACTTTAAATAAGGAGCAGTTTTTTTGCACAATAAAAGAGAAAGATTTGAACTTTTATAATATCAAATTAGAAAACTAAAACTTATAAATTTTATCATAGTTTATGACAAAATTAAATGAATATGATATATGACCATTTTTATTATATGGAAATTAAAAAATCCTATTGAAGATAAAATTTATTAATAAAAAATATTACATTACAAATTATTATTATGATAATAATGATAGTGAAAATACATTAAATGTGTTATTTTGGGTGAAAAAAGGAAAAAACAAAACATGCAAAATATTACTATGTACTTCATATCAATAGATTGAAATCATTTATTGGGGCAAAAAGGCATTTGCTAAAGTATTTATGTTATCTACTTAAATAAAGAGCAATTTTTTTTTCACAATAAAAGACAAAGAGTTGAACTTTTTATAATATCAAATTAGAAAACTTGTATTTATAAATTTTACCATAGTTTATTTTAATGACAAAAACTAAAATGAATTATAGATGGGATGCGAATCTGGTGAAACACTTCTTAAAATGAGAACTCTCTTAAAATGCGAATTGTGCACAAGGAGGAGAAAATGCACAATGCATTTGCAATCTCATACACACATATTTGGGTGCACGATTGTGCACAACGTTGGTGCACAACTAGTCTCTCCCATTGACCCACCGGAGCTCTAGCCGTTGACCGATTTTTGACCGGTCAGTGCACTTGCTTGTGCACCATTTTGGATGTGCACCATCTTATGAATACTTGTACCAAGTTGGAAATAATTGTGCACCATTTAAATAAAATACAAGTGTACAATTAAATAAAATACAAGTGCACCATGTCATAAATACATGTGCACTATATTACAAGTAATTGTGCACGGTGCATCACAGTTCATATGTTTGTGCAGTGAGAAGGTTCATGTATTTGTGCACTCCATTGTATTTAAAAAAATACAAGTGCAATACTCAATAAAAACCGGGTGCACAATTCAACATATTATGGTGCACTTTTCAACAGACTTGGGTGCAGAAACTCGTACAACTTAGTGCACTGCTATTGTACTTCGAAAAAAACAAGTTCATTACTCAATAAAATTTTGGTGCACAACTTTACATATTTTGGTGTACTTTTCAACAGACTTTGGTGCACAAATTCGCACAACTTGGTGTAATACCCCTCATTTTGGTAAGGACATTTTGGTAAATTTTCCAACTCCCGTACTACAAGTCGGATTATTTTCAGAGAAGTTCAGACATCCTGTAATATGTTTGATCTCTGTAATATTTTTCTAAGTAGTATAAAATACATTCGACGTATTTTTGGGGTTAAAATATCTGTTCGGGTACACATATATTTAACCCGGGGTTAAAAACCATGCCCGTACTTTTCCCGGACGAAAGAGGCAGGAAATGGCCTTCGCCGCACCCGCGGCAGAGCCACCGCACCCCACGGTGGCATCATTGTTTTTCTGCTCCGTCGGCTTCGTTCGTCGCACCGCCTGAGCTGCTTGTCCCATCCGGTCGGGGGCGAGGCGGTTTGGGGTGCTGCTTCCTTGGCCTATAAAAGGAGAAGACCTGGAGGCTGGGAAAGGCACCCAATCCGAGCTCTCTCTCTCTCTTTCTTCCTCTTGTTCCATTGACGCCGGAAAGCTCAAGCTCTCGCCGGAAAAGCTTCGTTCTTCGCCGGAGCTCTTGTTAGAAGTGGTGGTGCTCTCAAGGTGGTCATTTGGAAGTCCAAGGAATCCAGAAGTCGGACCCACCACGAGTCGAGCCCCTGTCGTCTTCCCCGGTGAGGTTTTCTTCCTCGTCGTGTCGTCGGATTTCTTCGTCCCCGACGACCGCACCCGCGGTGTGCCTGAGCGCTTGTGGTTGTGGCTTGGGTTTTGTGGTCTCGATTGGGATTTCCGTTCTTTCGATTTTGTTCGTTTTTCTTTAGATTCGTACTATTTTATGTCGAATCTAACTTAGGGTTTCGTTATGGGTCGTTCCGTAGGGATCTAAAATCCGAGTTCTGTCCCCGTTCCGGACCCAGAAACTCATCGTTCGATCGTTCGTCTGATCTAAGGCAAGTGGCGGTTCGCTCTTGCTTATCATTCCATATTTCTATAAATTATCAATTGTTTAATTGTTAATTAAATTGGGATGAATTATTGTCTTCGTTGGGAGCAGATTTTATAAATGATATGATTACAAGGAATATTATAATAGGTTGTATATACTGCTAGAAACAACGCTATTATATCTGTTATTACCATGATGGTATTGATGTGGATTTTTATGTGAACTTGAAATATATTTAGCACGAGTATTCGTAGGAACGCTGCTTATCTTGCGAGGTAGCCGTTTCTTTATAACCATGGTGGATAGGATGTCCAAGCCCTAACACCATTTCTCTGGTCATGACTATCCTCTATCCGAGTATAGGGGAGGTGCTTAGCTGGCGTCAAACCTTTCGAGATATGCTCCCAAGATATCTCTCGTAACGAGATGATATATTTATATGATAAAAGCTTATAACGTGAATATACGTTTTGGAATTGAAATAAGATAAGTGCCGCTATGCACATAATTAATGAACATTGGGCGAGAAGTACAACGTGGAAACTCGTCTGGGCTTTGGTTAGAGTAAGTCCACCCTCCGAATCTGAATTCGCATTACGCGGTGAGGTTGGTCATGGACCCAAATAGTCAAGTCGCTTTTAAACTCCTGTATGAACTTATAATGTTCCCAAACTTGTCATACTTCCGATAAGACTCAATTCGTTGGAGTCTTCTCTTCATATGATTCCGTAAGACTCAATCTTACAGAGTCTTCTCTTGATCATACTGTTTCGTATTTTTCTGTAGAATTATTGAGGTTTACTATCGTCATCGGCTTTCATTCGAGAAGCGATGGGTATAACCTAATACGACTACTTAGAATCTTTCTGTTTTACCCTTGCATAGTCTTTCATTAGACTAACCAACCGGTTAATTTCCACTGCATGGTTCGCTGGTGTCATCCGTCTCATATGGCACATCAGATAAACTTCCGATCCATGAAGGCTAGAAACGACGATGAAGGCAGATGGAATTTTGAAGAGTTTATCAAGGTTGAGATCCTTGGCGGGTGATCGTTTCGATCAAGACCCTTGTGTTATTTATTTTAAAGACTTCCGCTGTATTAAACGTGTTTTGTATTAAGACCACTCTGTATTTCTGTCGTATTTGGATTATGAATGTAATTCCAAGACTTTGATTTAATACGAAATGTTATGATATTTTGTATTATAAATGTTGTTTACGTTTTGTATAAACTGGTTAAGCCTTGGGTGACTTCGGATGTGAAATTTGAGGTCACTGGCGGTAATACTTTCAAGGATATATTTGGGGTGTTACAGATTTGGTATCAGAGCCAAAAAAAAATCAGGTAGGGATTTCAAAAACTTTTGTAAACCGTCTACTCGTTTTGAACTGAAAAGTGTTTTCGAAGGATTTGAATTTCCAAATAAAATTTTCTTGACTAAAATGTGTCTGTTGTTCAAGTCGTGCCTTCTTTAGTCTGATATAGTAAGTTCACTTCTATATTTAGACAGACTAACTCTCTTCTCGTCGCTCGCAGGTTATGGGTGCATGTTTTTCTCTTCAGAGGAACCTAGAAGAAGTCGAGGTGGCTCCACCATCTCCAGTTAGGCTTGATTTCCCAGTTCCCCAGCCATGCTTTGAGGTAGGAGAATCCAGTAGTCCACCCGAGGAGGTGAAGACCGTACTCCCTGAGTCGGTAGTATTAGTGTCCGATAATGCCGAGGTTCCTGAGGCAGATCCCGAAGAGGAGCCAAGGGAGGACACTGAGGATGAAGGGGAGCCGTCAGAGTACGCAAGAGGGTACTATGATGACGACTTCATGATCGAGTCAATTCCCGAGGAGGATCCTGAGGAAGATACGGAAGAGGAGGAGGATCCCGAGGAGGACCTCGAGGAGCAAGGCTACGAGTCCAATGGCCTAGAACACTTATTGATGGACTGTGAGGACCCGGGGGTGCAGTTCATTCCCCCTAGTCCGGAGTTGCCACCTGAGCGGGAGTATTCACCTTTGTCTCCTGTCGCTTGGGAAACGCTTTACGAGGTAGTATTTGCCAGGAGGAGGAGTGATCCACAAGATGCATCTGAGGACTCACAGCCTATTCCCATTCAAAGGAGACTATTGTTGAGTCTTGACTCGCGAGAAGTGGTTAGCCAAAGTCAGATGGCTTCCTCTGACCAAATGTACTTGGAATTTGATCGGTAAATAGATGGTGAACACAAGGCATACCATTCGTGCTGGTGCTGGGCCAAGCAATGACCCCAGACCAAATGTAAGGAGTACTGCGAACCCTGTGGATGAACACGAGACTACTTCTAACAACAATCCAGGGGGCAATGACCAAGCTCCGGTCAACGCTCCAATGGTATTTGATGCCGCAGCAATAGAGGCTATTCGGGGAATTGTAATGCAGGCATTCACCGATATCATGCGACCAATTGCGCCTCAGGCACAAGGCGTGCCAGTTCCTCCAGCGGTTCCTAGATTCGAGGAGCCAGATATCCATGTACCCCGAGAAGATGCAGTCAGGAATAGAGGCGACTATGGCCGAGCATTGAAGGCCATAAGCTCTATGAGGCATGATAGCTATGACGGGAAAGGAGAGCCAGTCAGGGTGGCATATTGGTTCTCGCACATAGAGCGACTGTTCCGCAATGTCAAGTGCACAGAAGCTGAGAAGGTGCACATTGCTTCCCTTCAGCTGAAGGAAGTAGCTAGCGAGTGGTGGGAAGGTACTGGTCTAGCTGATCACCCTGGTTTGAACTGGGACATGTTCAAAGCCAAGATGACTGATCGTTTCTTTTCCCGAGCTATGAGGGAAGAGAAGCATAAGTAGTTTCTCTATCTGAAGACGGATGGATTGAAAGTGACTGAGCTTGCGGCCAAGTTCAATCATCTGCTACAGTATGCTGGGCCGGAGGTGTCCAGCGAAGAACAAAAGATCTAGCATTTCCATGAGTGGATGAATCCAGATATTAAGCCGTTGATGGTACGTCACAGATGCTCTACTTTGGAGCAGTACGTGGACGCTGCCTACAAACTGGAAGCGACTCTGGAGGAGTCAACGAAGAAGCGTAATCGCTAGAGGTCAATGCATAACCAGCCTCAGGTGAGTGGGTTCAAGTGTCCCGCGCCACCGTCTAATTTTGCCAAGTCTGACAGAGCAAAAATGGATATGACTCATGGAGGGTCTACGCAGCAGTCGGGTCAAGGAAAGAATCCGATCCAGTGGTACACCCGGGCACAAGAGCAATGCGTGTCCGAAGGAGAAGAAGACGTGCTATGGCTGTGGAAAAGAGGGACATGTGTAGACGTTCTGTCCGCAGAGAAGGCAGAAAGGAGCTGAATCACAGCAAGGATATGTTAGTCAGAACAATCGACCCAGGTTTAGACCAGTGGAGGCTCCTAGTCCTTCGACGCAGACAACTGCACAGAACAAGGGGAAAGCCCCAGCTGCTTCTGGAGGTCAGGGTCAACGCCTTTACGAGATGCGTGAGGCTGATGGACCAAATGCTTCAATTGCTCAAGGTACTCTATACCTCCATTCTACTTCTGTATGTATGTTGTTTGATTCGGGTGCTACTCATTCCTTTATTTCGGAGAGTTGTGTCAGTAAGTTAGGCTTAGTATGCAACGAGGTTTGTGAACCTTTCGTTGTGAATCTTCCTAATGGTGAGCATTTAGTGGGCACCAAGCGTCTGTCAGAATTTCCGATTACCATCCAGGGTAAGAAGTTCGAAGCAGATTTGATCTGTATAGCCATGGCTCCATACGACATTATTCTCGGTATGGATTGGCTGACGCGTCATGGGGCGGTAATCGATTTTAGCTCAAGGACTGTGACGGTGTCATCTGGGGGCTAGTTTGTATGCAAATTCAAGGGTCGTAATGACGCTGATAACGGCAGGCTCATCAATGCGATGGCTGGGTTTAAGCTATTTCGACAAGGTTGTGTCGGTACCTGTGCTATCTGGACGAGCCCAAGAAAGATGAGCCATCAGTTCTTGATATTTCGGTCGTTTGTGAGTTTCCAAACGTCTTTCCGGAGGAAATTCCTGGTTTACCCCCGTATCGTGACGTAGAGTTTACCATTGATCTCGAGCCTGGTGTCGTGCCGATCTCTAAGGCACCGTACCAGATGGCTCCTGCTGAGATGCATGAGTTGAAGAAGCAACTCGAGGATCTTCTTGAGAAGGGCTATATAAGGCCGAGCGCATCACCTTGGGGCGCTCCGGTCTTGTTCGTCAAGAAGAAGGATGGATCGTTCCGACTTTGTATCGACTATCGAGAGTTGAATAAAGTCACGGTCAAGAATAAGTATCCGTTACCGAGGATTGATGATCTGTTGGATCAACTGCAAGGAGCAAAAGTCTTTTCCAAGATCGATCTGAGATCTGGTTACCATCAGCTCAGGATTCGTGAGGAAGATATTCTGAGGACTGCGTTTCGGACGAGATATGGTCACTACGAGTTCGTAGTCATGCCATTTGGACTTACCAATGCTCCATTAGTTTTCATGGATCTAATGCATCGATGTTCCACCAATACTTGGATAAGTTCGTAGTGGTCTTCATCGACGACATTTTGATCTATTCCCGGAGCGTGGAAGCTCACGAGGAACATCTTCAGATTACCTTGTCAGTCCTTAGACAAAATCAGCTGTACGCAAAGTTGTCTAAGTGTGACTTCTGGATCAAGGAAGTGGCTTTCTTAGGCCATGTGATCAATGAGAATGGGGTTATGGTTGATCCCCAGAAGATTGAAGCGGTAGCAAATTGGAAACGGCCTCAAAATGTGAAGGAGGTGCACAATTTTCTTGGACTTGCTGGATATTATAGACGGTTCGTGGAGGGAATAAGATCGCTCTACCTATGACCGGTTTGCTCCGCAAAGTCCACAAGAAGTTTGTCTGGGATGACAAGTGCGAGGCCAGTTTTCAGAAGTTGAAGCAGTGTCTGACCTCTGCACCAGTGTTAACACTACCGGAAGGAAATGATGGTTATGTGGTCTATAGTGATGCTTCGAAGAGTGGTTTGGGATGTGTGTTGATGCAAAGAGGCAAGGTTATTACATACGCATCTAGACAATTGAAAACCTATGAAGCAAACTATCCGACGCATGATATGGAATTAGCAGTGGTAGTTTTTGCGCTAAAGATTTGGAGACACTATCTTTATGGTGTAAGATGCCAAGTCTTCACCGATCATAAGAGTCTCAAGTACGTGTTCACTCAGAAGGAGTTGAATATGAGACAACGTCGCTGGTTAGAGCTACTCAAAGACTACGACATCGAGTTACTGTATCATCCGGGCAAGGCTAATGTAGTAGCCGATGTATTGAGCCGGAAGATGCCGCACGAAACTGTAGTGTCTCTACTTACTGCTCAGACCAAGCTGAACCAAGAGTTGTGCGAGATTGAAGTCTTGTACGATCAACGTCGAGGATACTTGAGTATGCTTGAGATTCAAGCTATGCTACTTGATCAAATCAGAGAGAAACAGGTTGATGATGTATTCATGGTGAAGCTAAGCAGTGAAGTGATGGACGGGAAAGCTTCCGGTTTCGTGATTCAGGAGGATGGATCACTCTGGTTTCAAGACCGGATTTGTGTGCCTGACGTTGATGGTCTTCGCCAGTTGGTGATGAAGGAGGCCCATTCATCAGCTTATTTTGTACATCCAGGCTCTAGCAAGATGTACAAGGACCTCAGAAAGAAGTTCGGGTGGCCCAACATGAAATGGGATGTAACAGAGTTTGTGGCGAAATGCTTGACTTGTCAGAAGGTCAAGATAGAACACCGCATACCAGGTGGTGAGTTGCTACCTCTTCTAGTACCAGAATGGAAATGGGAGGATATTGCTATGGATTTCGTCACAGGGCTACCAAAGACTCAAAGTCAAAAGGATGCTATATGGGTAATCATTGACAGGCTCACGAAGAGTGCTCACTTCGTGGCTATCAAGTCAACATGGGGAACCCAGAAGCTATCTGAAGTGTTTCTACACGAGATTGTCTGTTTGCATGGTACTCCAAAGACCATTGTATCGGATCGTGATGGCCGATTCATGTCAAGATTCTGGAAAGAACTCCACAAGGCTATGGGAATCGAGTTGAGATTCAGTATTGCGTTTCATCCTCATACGGATGGACAGTCTGAAAGGACCATCCAGACCTTGAAAGATATGCTAAGAGCTTGTGTACTCGATCGTCCGACTAGTTGGGAGAACAGCCTGAGTCTGATTGAGTTCACGTACAACAACAGTTGGCATGCTACCATTAAGATGGCTCCATTCGAGGCTCTGTACGGTCGAAGGTGCAGATCTCCGATTTGTTGGGATGAGAATGCCGACAAGGTTCTGCTCGGACCAGAGTTAGTCGAAAGGATTGCCTCGGACATTGCTTTGATAAGACAGAGGATGTTGACAGCTCAGAGTCGACAAAAGTCTTATGCAGATCTAAAGCGCAGGAAAGTCGAGTTTGAGGTTGGTGACAAGGTATTTGCCAGGGTGTCGCCATCCAAGGGTGTGTTTAGATTCGGTAAGCGTGGGAAGCTTAACCCTCGCTACGTGGGACCATTTGAGATCCTTGACAGAGTGGGGTCTCTAGCGTATCGTTTGGCATTGCCGCCATCGGCACATCCAGTGCATAACATAATTCACGTATCCTTATTGAGAAAGTACGTGCCAGATGAGTCTCGTGTGCTGAGTTATGAAGACATCGAGATTCAGACAAATGGTACCTACGAGGAGATACCGGTGCGTATTCTCGAACGCCGTGAGAAGCAGTTACGGAACAAGGTGGTACCATTGGTACGGATTTTGTGGTCCAAGTCAGGAACTGAAGATGTTACTTGGGAAACTTGGGAGACTGAGGCGGATATGCTTAGTCGTTTTCCCGAGCTATTTTCGGCCTAGTTTCGGGGTCGAAACTTTTTTTTAGGAGGGAGTGATGTAATACCCCTCATTTTGGTAAGGACATTTTGGTAATTTTTCCAACTCCCGTACTACAAGTTGGATTATTTTCAGAGAAGTTCAGACATCCTGTAATATGTTTGATCTCTGTAATAATTTTTTGAGTAGTATAAAATACATTCGACGTATTTTTGGGGTTAAAATATTCGTTCGGGTACAAATATATTTAACCCGGGGTTAAAAACCATGCCCATACTTTTTCCCGGACAAAAGAGGACGAAAGAGGCAGGAAATGGCCTTCGCTGCACCCACGGCAGAGCCACCGCACCCCGCGGTGGCATCATTGTTTTTCTGCTCCGCCGGCTTCGTTCGTCGCGCCGCCTGAGCTGCTTGTCCCATCCGGTCGGGGGCGAGGCGGTTTGGGGTACTGCTTGTTTGGCCTGATTGCTTGGCCTATAAAAGGAGAAGACCTGGAGGCTGGGAAAGGCACCCAATCCGAGCTCTCTCTCTCTTTCTTCCTCTTGTTCCATTGACGCCGGAAAGCTCAAGCTCTCGCCGGAAAAGCTTCGTTCTTCGTCGGAGCTCTTGTTAGAAGTGGTGGTGCTCTCAAGGTGGTCCTTTGGAAGTCCAAGGAATCCAGAAGTCGGACCCACCACGAGTAGAGCCCCCGTCGTCTTCCCCGGTGAGGTTTTCTTCCTCGTCGTGTCGTCGGAGTTCTTCGTCCCCGACGACCGCACCCGCGGTATGCCTGAGCGCTTGTGGTTGTGGTTTGGGTTTTGTGGTCTCGATTGGGATTTCCGTTCTTTCGATTTCGTTCGTTTTTCTTTAGATTCGTACTATTTTACGTCGAATCTAACTTAGGGTTTTGCTATGGGTCGTTTCGTAGGGATCTGAAATCCGATTTATGTCCCCGTTCCGGACCCAGAAACTCATCGTTCGATCATTCGTTTAATCTAAGGCAAGTGGCGGTTCGCTCTTGCTTATCATTCCATATTTCTATTAATTATCAATTGTTTAATTGTTAATTAAATTGGGATGAATTATTGTCTTCGTTGGGAGCAGATTTTATAAATGATATGATTAAAAGGAATATTATAATAGGTTGTATATACTGCTAGAAACAACGCTATTATATCTGTTATTACCATGATGGTATTGATGTGGATTTTTATGCAAACTTGAAATATAGTTAGCACGATTATTCGTAGGAACGCTGCTTACCTTGCGAGGTAGCCGTTTCTTTATAACCATGGTGGATAGGATGTCCAAGCCCTAACACCATTTGTCTGGTCATGACTATCATCTATCCGAGTATAGGGGAGGTGCGCTTAGCTGGCGTCAAACATTTCGGGATATGCTCCCAAGATATCTCTTATAACGAAATGATATATTTATATGATAAAAGCTTATAACGTGAATATAGGTTTTGGAATTGAAATAAGATAAGTGCCGCTATGCACATAATTAATGAACATTGGGCGAGAAGTACAACGTGGAAACTCGTCTGGGCTTTGATTAGAGTAAGTCCACCCTCCGAATCTGAATTCGCATTACGCAGTGAGGTTGGTCGTGGACCCAAATAGTCAAGTCGCTTTTAAAATCTTGTATGAACTTATAATGTTCCCAAACTTGTCATACTTCCGATAAGACTCAATTCGTTGGAGTCTTCTCTTCATATGTTTCCGTAAGACTCAATCTTACAGAGTCTTCTCTTGATCAGACTGTTTCGTATTTTTCTGTAGTATTATTGAGGTTTACTATCGTCATCGGCTTTCATTCGAGAAGCGATAGGTATAACCTAATACGACTACTTAGAACCTTTCTGTTTTACCCTTGCATAGTCTTTCATTAGACTAACCAACCGGTTAATTTCCACTGCATGGTTGGCTGGTGTCATCTGTCTCATACGGCATATCAGATAAACTTCTGATCCATAAAGGCTAGAAACGACGATGAAGGCAGATGGAATTTTGAAGAGTTTATCAAGGTTGAGATCCTTGGCGGGTGATCGTTTCGATCAAGACCCTTGTGTTATTTATTTTAAAGACTTTCGCTGTATTAAACGTGTTTTGTATTAAGACCACTCTGTATTTCTGTCGTATTTGGATTATGAATGTAATTCCAAGACTTTGATTTAATACGAAATGTTATGATATTTTGTATTATAAATGTTGTTTACGTTTTGTATAAACTGGTTAAGCCTTGGGTGATTTCGGATGTGGAATCTGAGGTCACTGGCGGTAATAATTTCAAGGATATATTTGGGGGTGTTACACTTGGTACACAAGAATAGTTCGTATTTTAAAAGAAGTTCTCATTTTAAGAATAGTTCTCACCATATCCGTTTACTATATAATAATATATGACTATTTGTAATTATATGGAAAAAAATCATATTGAAGATAAAATTTATCAATAAAAAAATATTATATTACATTTATGATAGATATACAAGTTATTATTATTATAACAATGATAGTGAAATTACATTAAATATGTTATTTTTGGTGAAAAAAGGGGGGAAATATGCAAAATATCACTTCATATTTAAAATAGATTTTTGCTCCAATAAATTAAAAGCATTTTATTGAAGCAAAAAAGCCAACTTTTAGTGCTACTAGTAATTATGCATGTGCTATGCATGGGTTAATTTTTATAATTTATTTAAGATTTATTTTTATTATAAATGATTTAGATTCTTAAAATATATCTTATAGTGTTAAACTTATGTATTTTATCTCTTTTTAACAAAATTAATAGATATTATATCTATTTTTTCTTTATAAATAGAAATTAGGTTACGTACATTTAATATTAAATTACATGTGCAAAGTTACATTGAATTCCTCTAACAATACCAAAAATGTAGATATAAGTGAATAAATGTATTTGTTTTGTGCAAGAAGTTTAATATCAACCATATATTATTCGAACATCAAATAAAATTATTTATATTTTTCAATGTTGTCCAAAAATAACTCTTCTTCAGTTTTATATTAATCAAATGCTAGATGAAAATAAAAATTAATGAAGTAAAAATACAATAGAATACTCATTTTTAATAAAAAAAGATTTTTATGCAATTGGTCGTCTTTAAAGGGTGTGTATAGATCGAATAAACAACATATTAAATTTTTCCATGCAATATAAAATTTTCTTATACGGAGTACTCTTTATCAATGTAGGAGTAGCTTATATCCTTCCAATGTTAAAGGAGATGCAAATAATCATATTGTCTTCTTCATTTTGTAAAAACGATATGGTTAATATGACGTAATTAAATTATCTCATTTGTAACTCTTCTTAAAGTTAAATATATGCTATTATAATTAATAATTATTTTCACAAAACTCAAGATCTATACTAAGAAAAAGAGTACAAAACTTATTAATTGACAATTCTTCATTTTATAAAAGCAAATATTCATTCTCGATTCAAGTCTCTACTTGTATCATACAATGGCGAGCTTATATGAAAGTTGACAATACAACCTAAAAATCCCATTTATAATCTACTCCATATGTAATGAGTTTCAAGTTTTTTCTTCTAATGTTTGTTTTGTACATGTTTATGGTGTTTATTATACATAAATTTGACTTACATCATTTTAAATTAATTTTTTTATTTACATTAGCAAACTACATATGTATAATGTAGGCGAACTAACATGATTATTGCAATTGTAAGATTCGTATTTGTGTAAATATATTATCCGGTTAACATGCATTGTAGTATTTTGAATTGATTTACTAACAATTATAAATCATTAATTTTTAAACGTATTAGATGGTTTAACATACTATATATATAGATCAAATGTAAGTCTTTTTATTGGAAAGTATGCATTGTATTATTTTATTTGTTTAAATAACAATTATAATTACCATTTTCGTTCTTAGATATATTAGATGTGATATTAATTATCTAAAAACCTTTCATATAGAATGAACATTAATTGTGAAGTACCTATTCCATAATATATATATACTACGTGTTGCACGAAACTAATTTTCCAATCTTCTACATTTATTAAATATGCAAATAATATTATTTACTTTGATGGAGTGTAGTAAATTTCATACTCCGTATAATGATTAAAATGTAATGTATTTTAGTTTTTGTTGTAAAATGGTTGAGAATTGGCAATGACATAATTTCTATAATCTAGGTTGAGTTGTATATATATGTTACATGCATTTTATTCATCACAAAATTGAATTCATAATATACAGTGATGATAATAATATAGAAATAAAAAACTATAAAATACCAAATGTAAAATATAATATGATAGGGTGTAAAATATATACCTCTTCAAATTGTTTATAAGACAAATGTAATTCGCCATAATACTCTAGTCACTTGAATAATATGTATATGTAGGAACATCCAATTCAATTCAATTCAATTACTCCTCGATTAATGGTTTCACAGTCACAATTCTATTTAAATGCTTATGTCGATTCATTTCCAAGTAGTTTAAACAAAACGACAATTTCTTATTGCTTGCTTTTAAATGTGCATTGCAGGCAAAGAAAAATCAGTATAAATATGGTCACTAATTAGTAAGTTTTAATGTACATTAGTAGATATTATGATTTATAAAGGTAAAACACAACGTTGCGCCTACTTGACGTTTAATATTTTTCTCAAAATTTAAATTGAGTTTCTATAATTTTATGTTAAAATTTTCTCAAAATCTCAGTTGGTTTTTTATTTATTTTAAAAAGTCAAAATTTTAATTGAGTTTCTTTAATTTTAGGTCAAAGTTTTCTCAAAATCTCAATTGGATTTTTATTTATTTAAAAAATATATATTGCCAAATGTATGAACATTGCTAAATAATTGTACTTTGTATGTTTATAGAATTATCAAATCTTCATTCTAATTTCTATGACAAATTTATGAGTTAGCATTAAATGACTTAGAATGCTAACTTTTAAATATATATAGATACTTCATCCGTCTAAAATTATTTGTCTTTTTAGCCTTAAAACATTGTCTAGAGATAGTTGTCTTTTAAGCTATTTTGACTATCTTTTTCCAACTTTAACCTTAATTATTAATTTGGTTTATTCACCCAAGAAATTATAGAGTTACTTTTAAGCAATTTAAAAAATATTAAACTAGATTTTAGTTTCTTAAATATTGTATCAAATTTTAAAAAGACGGATGGAATATAGATTTTTGTCTCAACAATAAATAATCTCTTTTGGTGTTCTCAAATTACGTGTGTTATGAGTACGATCACATACTCCACGGGAGTACACATAATTGCTTCATATTATTATTAACGAAATGAATTTAAACATCTTTTTCATTTTTCATCAATTTATGGATTTATAAATTTCACAAGTTTATGATCGATTAAGTACCCTACGTCTCCGATATGTTTTCTTCGAAAGAAAATGCTATTTTTATCAAAAAAGAAAGAAAGAAAGAAAGAAAAGACTATCGATATGGGTTTTATGTGTACGTATTTTCTAATTCAAGTACGTTCAAGCAGTGGCGAAACTAGAACATTTTAAAAGGGGGTCACACCAAGTTATAGTTACAAATACTTAAATAATTAGTACATATTTTATGTGATATTTATCTAATTTTTAATATAAAAAATAACATTATTTTCAAATTTCTAATTTTATAAATCCCTTAATAAAGAGTAGCTCTTTTAATAGTTAATAAATTTTATTTAAATATAAGATTATGTCCTAGAAAACACTAACCCAATTATATATCCCCTTGACCAATTCAAAATATTATAAAAGTATAATTTGTATTAAGAAGATCAAATGATGCGTGGGAAGAGGAAAGAAAAAGTAATGTTGGGCAGTGGGTAGAGGAAAGAAAAAAGGATGTTGGTGACAAGGATCGAACACAGGTAAACGTATAGGAATGGAGGCATCAGACCAACTGAAGTAAATTTATTTTATGCTCTATACATATTACACTAAATAATAGTGGGGGAAGGAGGGGCACACCCCCCCCCCCCTCTCTAAAGTTTTGCCTATGCGTTCAAGCATAGCTATCTAAGTGAAATATTGCAGACATGCTATGTGATCTAAGATTAGATAAGGTACATATGTATTTCATACAATATAATTTAGATAAACCATTATAGATGGAAAATTACGACAATGATAATAACAAATTGCAAAGCTATGTTGTCTTAAATAGTTTGACGTGTGTTCGTCCTTTCGTTCATATATCGTCAATTACCAATTATACTTACTATTGTATTTTTAAAGTGATCGATGGTAGGAACTAATGTATTAGTACTTTTCAAATAGTAAAAGTGTTTGGTGTGTGTCGACAATATGTCGAATACACGATTGAATCTATATCATAAGTATAATGTCAATTAAATATATATTTCAGAGTTAACATATATATTAAGATTTTCAAATCTCTGAGAAATATTGTCATTTCAAGTTACATGATTTTTTTATGTGATACTTACTCAATTACTTTCCATCATGCTTGAACACATCAAAGGCAGACCTAATGTATACCCATCTACAACATATTTAATTACAAGACACCAACTTTCGCACTTATCTACCAATAACAATAATTTACACATGTGATAACAAGTATGATATCCATAGAAAGTTGGGATATCTTTCACCCAAATATTCTCACAAATGTGAGTCATCATATTCTTATGTTTTTTCATAAAAAATCACTCATAATTTATCTATTTAATTAATGATTGGATTTTCATGTTGTAACATAAAAATACAAACTAAGAAAGATTATTAATTTGATTTTGATACTTTTAGAGTAACATGTTTATCTATAAGAATAAATTTTATAGTTCACACTGATAACATTGAAATTTATGAAATTAAAAGTGAACTATGAGTCTATGACATATTCAAATCAATATAACTTTCACGTATTATATTAAAGTTAAAATCAACCAATGATAAGATCTCAAAAGATAATAGTATTATAAAAAAAATGAGAAAATAATAAAATAATCCATATAATTATCAATAGAAAAAATAATAAAATAATCCATATAAACATTTAATACGGAATTGATAAGATTAAATTTAATATTTATCTAAAATTCACTATAGTTATGAAAAAATAGAATTTCGAGGTGCAAAAGAAATTTATACTTGAATTTTCTCTTTTCGATTTTGTATCATTTGCATAGAGTTTTCATATTGACTCTTCTCTTGTTCAATTATTTTTGTATTTTATATTTTTTCCATCTAAGTACCTAAAAAGATCATGATATACGAAATAAAAAGACAAATTAGTTATTCTCTTATCAAAATATTTTTTACAATCAAAATTATATGTAACGTGCGAAAAAAATAAAGGAATAGAAATACAATGTCTAAATATATGAATATTGGTACAACCATCGTAACAATTTGAAGGATGACGAATATGTAAAAAGGAATATGTAGTAATGATTTATAGATTCGCATAATTACTTTGTAATAAATTTAACAAATCGGTTCTAAAAAATTTTAAAATTTTATTAAACCCATCTGATTTCAACTATACTTTTTAGAATTCCATTAAACAATAAATAACTAACGCACGGGCCAACAACTAGTAAGTGGTTAATAAATAATAACTGACTTACTGTTGGATCAAATTATAGTGGGCCATTATTCACGAGAGGGGAGAAAAAGCATTAATCTTTATATCGGGGTCGGAATTTATTTACAAGTATTCAAGCCATTTATATGGTTAATTCAATATAAATATATGGATGAAAACTCGAAAGAGACCAAATAGGAAATGAATCAACATGTGTGTGGGTAAAAGTGTTTCTGACCATCACCCACCCACTTGATCAATTATTTTTCATAAAAATATGTAACCGTAAGTGTAAACACTTTCATTTTTATTTAACCTCAATTATTTAGATTTTTGGTATTTGTTTTTAAACTAATTCGAATTGGTCATTTTACTCAATTAGAATAGAATTTCACAGAACAAGTTTATTGTTGACAATTTTGTGTGTTGTTTGTTAATTTGATTGAGAATAGTTTAATATAAATCCACCACCTTAGTCATTTATCCATCCGAATAACACACATAATAGATGAATTGTAAACGAATCTCATAAATCTACTATATATACTAAAATAGAATTGATTAATGTCATTTGTTATTTTCACATTAACTCTATATATGCGTCAAATGTGACAATCTTACTTTTCTTTTTAGTATTATATAATATTGTTTTTTCATAAAAAACTTATAATGTCATATATTTTGTAATCCATAAAAAAGATTATGTGTGTAATTATGCTCCTGATAAGTTATTTTATATTTAATGAAATAAGGATACATATAAATTGATATATCTATCTACCTACATATACTTTCATATTTTATATTCAACATACTTATATGTCATATCTAATTTATACTTCATATATTATGATATAAATCTATATTATAATGTTGAAGAAGTTATTCAATAAGGCAACATTTTTTATAAAGGGAAAAAATTAGAATGGCACTAAGCCATGTTAGAAAACCATCCTAGAGCATCCTTACGGATGAGAGCCAAAAACTCAAAGTCAGACCGAAGGTCCACCAAACCAGACAAATGTCCAAGCCGCGGAATCTTGTCAGCCACCTGGTTAACTTTCCAGAAGACATGGTCAAAATGAACTTCAGCGAAGGGAAGCAGGTCAACTCGAATGTCGACAATCGTCATCTCGATTTCCCAGGGGCACGACCATAAACCTATGAGAACATTCACAATATACAGGTTATCGCCCTCGATAGAAATATTTTTATAACCATAATTTTTGGCACACAACACCCCTTGTCCCCTGACGAAGGGCAAAGGCTTCAGCCATAAAAGCGTTAGTGCTACCACAACAGAAGGATTCCATTTTAATTGGTTATGCTTTCTCATTTCTAATTATGAATCCCGCAACAGTGTTCCCATTACTGAGTTTGGATCCGTCAAAATTAATTTTAAAGACTCCATTTGGAGGTTTTTTTCATCTTAAATTCTTTGTTTTCCTAGGTTGATTTTTCTTTCTTTTGTTGTCCATGGGATTATCATGACCATGAGTGTTCCTTTTAGCATTTTTCCAATTCTAGAGATGTGTCTTAATGATTCTATTGATATCTGTAATCAGTGTTGTATTTTCAGCTCTGATTTTTTTTTTGGTTTTTTTGGAACCAAATACACCACCATCTAGTGACAAGTTTTTCTAATTTTTTTTCGTCATTTTTTCATATATTTCAAGCAGAAGTTCCATTGGTTTTTATCATTTGTATTTGTGTTTTTGATTATATTTCCAACTCGTTTATTAGCTAGCGTAATATCTTTGATATGGGGACATTTTATAAGAATATGAGAAATATCCTCAAACATATTATCACAAAAAGCACATTTGAGTGATAAATGTACACCTTGTATGTAAGTCTAGCTTTCATTGGTACACCATTATTACTAATTTTCCAGATGAAAATTTTAATCTTGGGATCAATATTTAAATTCCAGATCCAAGCAAAATCCAAGCATGGATTTAAGTAATCTTGATTATTACAAGTTATTTTCACAATTTATCATATCACTTAATATAATTTATAATATAATAATTATATTATTTTTATGTACAACATTTTTATGTCAATTGCTTTTGGTATTTTAATTTTAAGAATATGCTTTCATAACTAATTTATGTTATATAAATACTATATAATACATGATTGAGAAAAATACTTTGTAAGAAAAGTTATATTAATCATAAAATTTTATAATATCATACATATTTATACATTATTATGAATACACTTATAATTATTATATATATTCGTTTGAAATTATAATTAATATTTTATATATGAAATGAATGAAAATTACGCTAGTAATAAATTAAACTAGTAACGGGTACCTGGATTGGTTAGAATGCAATTGTTAAGCGTTTCAGATGATGTAATATGGCTTCATCTATCGACCAACAAACCCACAATCGGTACTCCTGGGTTAGATTAACTTGTACATGTAGTTGAAATAAGGCGCATGTTTGGTGTTATTGAAAGTAGTAATTTTATATGTATCTTGATTTTGTTTAGTATTACATGTTACAATTTTCAGTGATTCATTTACAGAAGTTATTAGATTTAAAAAAAAAAAAAACTACTTGGGAAGTATTGAAATTCTCAATTGATTAAAAATTCAATCGACTCTACAAGTATGTCAATTAGTATTACCTGACTAGTGCAAAAGTAAATTTCCATGATTTTAAATTATTTGGGAATTGATATCAAATATATGTATTTGGTTGATTTTTTTGTTTTTAAAAAAATGCAAATATTTAATTTATGAGATTTTTAATTTTTATAAAACATAAGAAGTGCAATCACCTAGGGAGGGATGGATAATATTCCCCCATATTTTTCATTATTTAGATTTTAACCAAACATAATTTATCAATTCTCATGAATTTAAATTCTCATGTTTTAATTTCATATGAAGTAACTTCCTAGGAATTACACTTCCCACATTCAACCAAACAAACACTATTTTAATTTAATTACAATTTTTAATATTCTTCAAGCATAATATTATAGTTCGTATTTTTTCCAGAAAAAGTGATGAGGAATCATCCCCGCCATTAGTGCCAACCTTTGATGGACCGATTACTAGGTCAAGATTGAAGGAACTACGTCAAGAGCTGGAGACGTTTATGGCACATGATGTATCACATGACGAAGAGGACAAGTCCAAAGTCAAGGCGTTGACTTTATTGGTCAACGTTACATATGTTTAATCTTATTAATTTCTGCATTGGATATTTTTAGGATTATTATTTATTTATTTTCAGCTTTCTATTTTCGGGTATTTTTGGAACAATTGTAGCCCGTTTTAGGAAGCTAGGGCCGGCCACCTCTTAGGTATTTAAGGCGCCCTTGTCTTCTTCATTAGTCAGATTTCTCATATTGTTAAAAACACAAAAACAGAGCTTGGTTTTTGCTTTGAAAACTCGGCTCCCCGTGAGAGTCTCAATCGATTGTTCTTTCCTGCTTAGTTGTTTTCGTCTTTGTCAAGTCCCTCTGGAGTTGGTGATTTCGTACTTCATAAGCAATCCTCTCTGTGCTCCAAGTTCGTCAGCGATTCTTGGTTGTGTGGCGTTGTAGAGATCGGGTTGGTAGATCGTTCGACAAGGTTCCTTGCTATCAAGCAAGCGGGTTTTCTCGTCGTTTCTATTGGTTCTATCTATTATCCTTTTCCATTAGTTTTACTTCCGCCATTGTTCTAATCTTGTGTTTTCTTTTGTTTTGAGATCCGTTGCCTAGATCCATCTTCTACACGGCTAACCCCGTATCAATTGGTATCAGAGCTTTGCGGCTTCGGATCTTCTTTGACGGTTCCAGATTCATCATCAAAAATTGGATCTTCCTGTTTTCAATCGTCAATTGAAATTCTTTGTTTGAGTCACATTAGTGAATTATTAGTCTGACTGATTGTTTGCTCTTGTTTGTCTTGGAAAGGAGTTTGTTGCGGTTGATTGTGACTACGAGGATCCACAAAAACATACCAAAACCGTCCAAAAAATCACCAAACAAATTTCGCCCCCCCCCCCCTTCCACCATTGTTGTTCGAACCCTAGCTTGGCGAGCAAGACACGACGGCGTCCAGGTTCGTGCGTGCCAGAGATCCGGTTGTTCAATTTTGGTAATCTTCAAGATACTTGCTTGATTTTCTAGAGATTTTATTTTATCTTTATGGTGTAATATCCCAGGAAAAACAAGTTGCCTAAAAGAAAATTATATCAAAAAAAAAAAAGGGCATTATCGAAATTCAAAAAAAAAAAAAGGAGGAAAAGGCATCTGGGATTTTTGAGAATTTTTGAGAATTTTTTTTTTCGAAATACAAAAACAAAAAAATAAAAAATTTAGGGTTCCGTTTCAGATTTTTTTTCAGACCTCTTTGCCGCCGCAACAGTACCCGGCCACAACCCGACCGGGTCCCCACCGGGTTGCGTTCAGTCAGCCCCACCCGACCCCAACCCGACTGGGTCCCACACCGGGTTGTTCTCAGCCCCCCCCGACCCGGCCCCAACCCGACCGGGTCCAGACCGGGTGAGCCTCAGTTAACCCAGCCCTCACGTACCAGCCACCGACCCGGCCCCAACCCGACCGGGTCCCACCCGAGTTCTCCTCAGTCGCCACCACCCGGCCTCCACCCGACCGGGTCCTGCCCGGGTTCCGCTCAGTCGAGCCCCACCCGGCCTGACCCCACCCGCAACCCGGCCGGACCTTGCCCGAGTTGTCCTCAGTCGAGCCGTCCCGTTCCCCTCTTTTCCGAACCCTTCCGCTCCCTCGGGTCACTCTCGGCTCCAATTGGCTTCGTTCCGAGTCGACAAAGGTACGTCTTTCTGACTTGCAATTCGCATTTCTTGAGTTCGAAACACATATATAGCCCCATCTTTAGTTGCATTTCATTCTTGTGACTATAGTTGTGTCGCTTTCCTTGTTGAGTCGTTCTCTAGTCTCGCTTTTGTTTGAGTCATTTTTCATCGTACATCTACTCGTCTTGTCTACTACATCTCTGCTTGACCTTGATTTGCTGCGTATCTTGAGCACATAGAGAACTTGTCATTTACGAGCCTAACTTCACAGGTTGTACAATCACCGAGTGCAAACACTTGAGAGTTTTTTGGTTTTCCTAACCTTAACGTCTTTCTGTGTTCGTCTAAGTGGTGATCATGACAGGTTCCGGTGATGAACAGGTTACTGCAAATGGTTCTCATGTCGATATGCAGGCGATGCTACAACAGTTGGCTTCTACAGTCGCGCAGTTGTCTGCGAAGTTTGACTCGTTGGAGACCCGCTCCAACCCACTCCCGGCTGCGCAGGAACACATTGGTCCATCGCATAGCGCACCGCTTCCCGCCACCGAGCCCTTGGTCGACCAAGCCACGGCCTACCAAGCGGCGATGGACGAGCGTCGCCAACCGAGAGCCACTGGCACCGACCGCATACGCCCGATTCGGCATCCCGCACCTCGTGATAGGTCTGAGTCCCCTCCTATGTCGATACGTTCTAGTTTATGGGGTGATGATGATATGCAGGACTATGAGCGCGAGGAGCGTAATGAGTGGCGTCCTTACCGCCCCCGGAATGACCGCGGACAGCCCCGCCTCCGTGAAGCTGAACAAGACGGCATTGGACTGATCAAAGTGAAGATCCCGGCTTTTGATGGAAAGTGTGATCCAGACGTCTACCTTGAATGGGAGACGAAGATTGAGTAGATTTGGGGTTGCCACAATTTCCCTAAACATAAAAAGGTACAACTCGCTGCTCTTGAATTTACTGGTTATGCTTTGGTTTGGTGGGATTCTGTTGTGAAGGCTCGAAGACAAGCCATGGACCCTCCGGTCAACACATGGAACCATATGAGAGCTATGATGAGGGCCCGCTTCGTTCCCCACCACCACAATAGAGTTCTCCGCAACCGTTTGGAGACTATGAGGCAAGGCTCTTTAGGTGTTGAAGAGGTCTACAACAATATGCAGATAGCCATGGCACGCGGCAACGTCGTCGAAGATGAAGAGGCCACTATGTCCAGGTATCTACGTATCTTGCATCCTCATTTAGCTGACACTATAGAATTGTATCCCTATTCTACCATGACAGATTTGCTACACCAAGCAATTAAAGTGGAGAGACAATTCAAGTCCAGCTATACCCAACAACACCGCACGGTGCCACAACGCCAAAGCTGGCGTCCCGACCAGCAGCAGGGCCGCACCGGACACCAGAGATCCCGCCCAGCAACCGGTCCGCCTCGCGGCAATGAGTAGAATTCCCGTGGTGCGCACCCCTCTACCTCCACCGCACCACAGCAGCCCACACGGCCCGCCCCTGCAGTTACACGAGGTAACCCTGCTGACCCTCCTCCTAGAGCTAGAGATATCACTTGCTTTAAATGTCAAGGAAAGGGTCATTACATGAAGGATTGTCCTAATACTCGTGTTTTGATGATTAATCATTTGGGTGAGTTAGAGTCTGAGTCTGACACTGAGCATGAAAATTTAGTTGCTAGCCATGATATGAATGAGCATGCCAATGATGATGATTTGGATTTTATTGAATATGAGCATGGTGATTCATTGATTGTTAGGAGGACTTTGCATGTTAATCAGGCTCCTTGTGATGATAATCAGCGTGAGAATTTGTTTCATACAAGATGTCTTGTTAAAGGGAAAGTTTGCAACATGATTATTGATGGTGGTAGTTGTTGTAATATTGCTAGTGTTGAATTAGTTAATAAACTGCAACTCCCTACTTTTTTGCATCATAGACCTTATAGACTTCATTGGATGAATGATTGTGGTGAACTCAAGGTGAATAGGCAAGCTAAGATTACACTTAAGCTAGGAACATATGAGGATGAAATTTTATGTGATATTGTTCCTATGCAAGCTTGTCATATTTTGTTAGGTCGTCCTTGGCAATTTGATAGACATGTTATTCATGATGGACGTACTAACCAACATGCCTTTGAGTTTCGTGGTAGGAAAGTGGTGTTGAAACCGATGACGCCGCTTCAAGTGGCTGAGGCTTATGATAAGAAAAGAGAGGCCGAGCGTAAGGGTAAGTCCCCAGCAGAACCATCCACTGCCTCCACACGGACCGACCTCACCCTCGCCTCTACCCCTAGCCGAGTGCTCTTAGCATCCAGCAGAGACCACCTGGTAGATTACCTTCCCCCGGACGTCGCCCTCATGTCCCTTTGTCAGGCCTATACCCTTTTAGGTGACGACGACCGAGCTACACTCTCAGCTGCTGTCCGGACCCTTTTAGCTGAGTTCCTTGATGTTTTCCCGGATGAGATACCCCCTGGCCTACCCCCTATTAGAGGCATTGAGCACCAGATAGACCTGATTCCCGGTGCTACCCTACCCAACCGGCCTGCCTATAGGATGAACCCTACTGAGACCCAGGAAATCCAGAACCAAGTCCAAGACCTCCTAGATAAAGGGTATGTTAGAGAGAGCCGATCCCAGTGTGCTGTGCCTGTCTTACTCGTCCCCAAAAAGGATAATACTTGGCGTATGTGTGTTGATTGCAGGGCTATTAATAACATCACGATCAAGTACAGGCACCCGATCCCCAGGCTCGATGACATGTTGGATGAGCTCCATGGCGCCTCCACCTTCTCCAAGATCGATCTTCGCAGCGGATACCATCAAATCCGGATGAAGGAAGGAGACGAATGGAAGACAGCATTCAAGACGAAGTTTGGTTTGTATGAGTGGCTTGTTATGCCTTTCGGTTTGACTAATGCCCCCTCTACCTTTATGCGTCTTATGAATCATGTCTTGAGATCTTTTATTGGTAGATTTGTTGTAGTTTACTTTGATGATATTCTGATCTACAGCAAATCTTTGGAAGCACATGCAGAGCACCTCAGGGAAGTTTTATCCACTCTCAGAGCTGTACAGTTGTATGGAAATCTGAAGAAGTGTGATTTTTGCACTGACAGAGTTGTGTTTCTTGGTTTTGTAGTGAGTGCTCATGGACTGCAAGTGGATCAAGAGAAGGTGCAAGCCATCCGTGACTGGCCGACCCCGAAGAACCTAGGTGACGTGCGCAGTTTCCACGGCCTGACTGGCTTCTACAGGAGGTTCGTTCGAGATTTTAGCACCATTGCAGCCCCGCTGACAGAGATCACAAAGAAGAATACTCCATTCCGTTAGGGTGAAGCTCAAGAAAAGGCGTTCCAGACTCTCAAGGATCGTTTGACACACGCGCCATTGCTGGTTCTGCCTGACTTCACTCGCCCCTTTGAAGTAGAGTGTGACGCCTCTGGCATTGGTATTGGAGGAGTCCTCATGCAGGAAGGTAAGCCCATTGCCTTCTTTTCTGAGAAGTTGAAAGGTGCATGCTTGAATTATTCTACTTATGATAGGGAATTATATGCCTTGTTTAGAGTGCTGAAAACTTGGCAACACTACCTTTGGCCTAGAGAATTTATGCTTAAAACTGATCATGAGTCCTTAAAGCATTTTAGGAGTCAAGATAAGTTGGATAGGAGGCATGGTAGGTGGATGGAATTCATAGAAACATTTCCCTATGTGATTAAGTATAAGAAAGGAAAAGATAATGTTGTAGTTGATGCCCTTTCTAGGAGACATACACTCTTGACTACTTTGGATGCTCGGGTCCTTGGATTCGTTTATATTAAGGAGTTGTATGATATGGATGCTGATTTTGGAGTGATTTATACGCATTGTGTGGAAAAGGGTTCATTTGATAAGTTTTTCTTGTTTGATGGATTCTTGTTTCGAGTTGATAAGGTGTGCATTCCTGTTTATTCTCTACGGTTGTTACTTGTTGATGAGTCCCATAGAGGTGGATTGATGGGTCATTTTGGTAGAGATAAGACTTATAACATGTTGCATACTCATTTCTATTGGCCACACATGCTTAGGGATGTAGAGAATTTTATCAAACGCTGTGTTGAGTGCTTACAGGCTAAATCTAAGGCAAAACCGCATGGTCTTTATACTCCCTTGCCTATTCCTTGCTTTCCTTGGGTTGATATTAGTATGGATTTTATTGTTGGATTGCCTAGGACTAAGAAGGGGAGAGATTCTATATTTATGGTTGTTGATAGGTTCTCTAAGATGGCTCACTTTATTGCATGCCATAAAACTGATGATGCTAGGAATGTTGCTGATTTGTTCTTTAGAGAGATTGTTCGGTTGCATGGTGTACCTCGTACTATTGTGAGTGATAGGGATGTCAAATTTCTGAGTTACTTTTGGAAGACTTTGTGGGGTAAACTTGGTACTAAGTTGTTGTTCTCTACTGCTAGTCACCCCCAGACAGATGGACAAACTGAGGTCACTAACCGTACATTGGGTACTATCCTTAGGGCTGTTATTAAATCTAATCTAAAAAGTTGGGAAGAAGCCTTACCACATGTTGAGTTTGCTTATAATAGGACTATTCATTCTTCTACTAATATGTCCCATTTTGAATGTGTGTATGGTTTGAATCCCCTAACCCCTTTGGATCTTAAGTCGTTGCCTTTACCGGAACGAGCAGACTTTGATGCTGATAGACAGGTTGAGTTCATGAAGGAGCTGCACGAGCGGACTAAGGCTCGTTTGGAAGCTACTGCAGCGAAGAACGCAGCCCGAGCTAATCACGGCCGGCGTCAAGTGTTGTTCGAGCCCGGTGACTTGGTGTGGCTACACCTGCGAAAGGAGCGGTTCCCGGAGCAGAGGAAGTCGAAGCTGTCTCCCAGAGGTGATGGACCGTTCAAGGTGCTGAAGAGAGTAGGCGACAATGCCTATGTGTTGGAGCTGCCCGATGACTATGGCGTGAGCCCGATATTCAATGTCGGTGATCTTACCCCTTATGCAGCCGCTGATGTTGATGACTCGAGGACGAGTCCTTTTCGAGAAGGGGAGAATGATGAGGAATCATCCCCGCCATTAGTGCCAACCTTTGATGGACCAATTACTAGGTCAAGATTGAAGGAACTACGTCAAGAGCTGGAGACGTTTATGGCACATGATGTATCACATGATGAAGAGGACAAGTCCAAAGTCAAGGCGTTGACTTTATTGGTCAACGTTACATATGTTTAATCTTATTAATTTCTGCATTGGATATTTTTAGGATTATTATTTATTTATTTTCAGCTTTCTATTTTCGGATATTTTTGGAACAATTGTAGCCCGTTTTAGGAAGCTAGGGCCGGCCACCTCTTAGGTATTTAAGGCGTCCTTGTCTTCTTCATTAGTCAGATTTCTCATATTGTTAAAAACACAAAAACAGAGCTTGGTTTTTGCTTTGAAAACTCGGCTCCCCGTGAGAGTCTCAATCGATTGTTCTTTCCTGCTTAGTTGTTTTCGTCTTTGTCAAGTCCCTCTGGAGTTGGTGATTTCGTACTTCATAAGCAATCCTCTCCGTGCTCCAAGTTCGTCAGCGATTCTTGGTTGTGTGGCGTTGTAGAGATCGGGTTGGTAGATCGTTCGACAAGGTTCCTTGCTATCAAGCAAGCGGGTTTTCTCGTCGTTTCTATTGGTTCTATCTATTATCCCTTTCCATTAGTTTCACTTCCGCCATTGTTCTAATCTTGTGTTTTCTTTTCTTTTGAGATCCGTTGTCTAGATCCATCTTCTACACGGCTAACCCCGTATCAAAAAGTATGCTAATTATTCTTATTTTTGTCTAGTGACCATGTCCTTTAAAAAAATATAAAATCTTGAAATTAATGTCAAGAGTACTTGCACAGTTTCATTTGTATTAAAATGTCAACGTTCAATGGTACTCGAACAAACAATACTCATATGATTCCCTGAGAAAAAAGATTATATGATACTTAAAATTCCGGATTGAAATTTCTGTCTTTATTTAACTTTTTTACCAAGGTCCTATGATATGTTCGAAATATTTAAAGTATAATTTAACATTTCAAGGCATAGAATAACAACTTGTATTGAAATAAATTAGGTTGAGCTTTAGTTATTTGAAATTATCTAATATTTTTATAAATGTTTTTTTAAGATTTAGTTTTTAAAATCAGAATTCAAAATATATATCCTTAAGTATAAAGGATTTTTCTAATGTGTACCCATGGACATACAATAAAAACTCCATATTTAGTAATAATTCATTTTAGCCACTAGTTTAACTTTTTTTCTAGGGACCCTTTTATTTTAGGAAATATTTTAAAAAAAGTTTTCAAATTTAAGCTCTTAACATGTGTCTCATGGACACACATTAGACAAACCGAAGTATAAATATGAAAAAATGTTTATAAAAGATATCTCTTTAGAATCAATACCCAGAATATATTACCTCACCAAAAATGGTATTTTAAGAAAGACATGCTTTAATTCCTTACTTTTCACAAGATATACTAAGTGATGAGATATCCTTTTTCTTTAACAATCGTGTCTACATGCAAATGCTACTACGTATAACATTATTATTATTGTTATTATTATGAAATGGGATCATACGCTGAGTATATAATCCGTGTAACTTACGGGCTATTTTTGAGCCGTAAGATCCGTTTTATCATGCGGTGTAAAGGCGTCCGAAAATTTTGCTACAGGAACCAAGCGGAGGGGCACTTTCGTCATTTCCCTTTCATTTCTTCAACCTCGCTCGCGACAACGCTCTCTTCGTGGCGATTTCGGCGATTTCTCTCCCCGCAAGTTGCCATTGTCGGGGTGCTCGATTTCTTATTGCATTGCGTTGTTCTTCATATTGGATTCGTCTAAAAACCTGTAAATTAGTGTTTGCTTTGAATTTTTCTCGTCGATTATGTCGATCGGCTTGGATTTGAGTAAGTCGTTTTGACCTAGATTTGGTTGTTCTTCAATTTCCGATTCATCCTTGCGTTTAATCCTTCTTTCTTCTTCTTAATCTTATTTTCTTGTATTTGTGAATGATTTTCGCTTCGACTTCTCCCAGTATAAACCGTCAATGTTTGCATGTGTTGAAAAATCTAGGGTTTCTTCTTCGTTTGGCTGCGTTCGTTCTATGCTTGATCTCTGCATTGTTATTGGTTTAATCCTCTTCTTTGTGTTGGTTTAATGAATTTGTGCTAATTTTTCGTGTCTTGTTTTGTTGTTGTGCCATAAAATTTTGTTGTTTTTAATTTCGCAGGAAACATTCAGGGTCATTGTTGTCATCCCATTAAACTAGTTCTCAAAACTGATGAACCTGCATTCAACTTCTTATGCACCTATTACGTTCATTGTTAGTGTCTTGTTTGGTTGTGCTACTTGATTTTCAATGCTGTTAAATTCACGCAATCAATTCATCATCATAATCAGTGTTGTCAACGCATGAGCCTAGTGTTGATTAGCTATGAACCTGCAGTTAACACATAATGAACCTAATGCTCTCATTATTGATGAACCTGCGTTCAACTTCTTATGCACCTATTACGTTCATTGTTAGTGTCTTGTTTTGGTTGTGCTACTTGATTTTCATTGTTGTTAGATTCACATAATCAATTCATTATCATTGTTCTCAACTCATGAACCTAGTGTTCATTAGCTATGAACATGCAGTTAACACACATTATGAACCTAATACTTACATGTTGTCTCTTTGTTTTCAGTATCTACACCAGTCTCTGTTGAACCTGGTTGTGAAACATCTTATGGATCTAGCTGCCCTAGCCTTGAAGAAATTCCATTAGATGAGGGTGATTCACAACCACACTACGAGACTCATTTATCTCAAGGCGGTTCGATATACCTCATATACTACTTTCCAGTCTGCTCTTCCTCTATCAAACCAGTTGTAGGAATTAATTTTCGTACAGTAGAGGAAGGCATTGAGTTTTACAAGCAGTACACTTTCGAGTGCGGATTTGATGTTCGACATGGATGTTCGCACAACAAAGACGAAGTTGTTACATTGAAGTACCTATTATGCAGCATGGAAGGTTTCAAGCAAGCACAAAACACATCCCATGTCTTTAGGAATTCGAAGGCTTGGTATCAAGAATTGAAAACACAGCCCTAGCAAAACACAACCTAATGGAATCGATGCAGCAAAATACTGATCAGCGAGTCGAAGGCTTGGTATCAAGAATTGAAAATTTCCAGCGGAATACGTAGAATTACCAGAAGATTATGGAGCAAAGATTTGAATCTCTCACCGGTATGGTGAGAAATCTTTCCAGAGATCAAGAGCAAGAACCTCCGGTGGTGAATTTAGCTTCTCAGCAGGTGAATTCGGGTATGAATGCGATTCTGGGGACAACAAATGGAAATCTGCCACCAAGTCGTCCACATCCAAATCCTATGCGTGAAGTTTTTGGATCAACCTTGATTGATGGCAACCGTGATTCGATTAAGAGAAATTCTCCGAGTGGTTCCGAGACGTGTGGAGGTAATTTTCGAACACCGAAGCTTGATTTTCCCATTTTTGAGGGAAAGAAACCTCGCAGCTGGGTTAGGAAATGCGAGAAATAATTGGCAATCTTTAACATTTCGGAGAATAAAAAAGTAGAAATTGCAGTGATGTACATGAATGACAGAGCCAATGTGTGGGCTCAAGGGGTGTTGATTCAGAATCAGAATTTGGGGTGGAAAGAATTGAGTGAAGTTGTTTGTATCAGGTTTGGGGAAAAACATGGAACTGAGGTTGTGGAAGAATTCAATAACTTGAGCAGGGGTGATCTTGAGGATTACACTGAAAGATTTGAGGAATTAAGAGCATGTATGATGTCTCATAATCCATATTTGCTAGAATCTTATTTCATATCCAGCTATATTAGTGGTTTAAAGAAGAGATCAAGTCACTGGTTAAATTGAGTCAACCTACTTCATTGATGAAGGTGTATGAACAGGCAAGGCTCCATCAAGGGGTTGTACAAGCAATTGTGAAGATGAGCCGAGGTTCTTGGAAGCCTAGCTTAGGATTTCAATCTATGAATCCTCCTAAGTACCCAACTTATCCTAACATGTGAGTGTTCAGAAATACCCACCCTACTACCAACAACAATCCATCTAGTCCTTCTTTCAGTACTAAACCTTTTTCAAATCAACCTAGTGCCAACCCACATTCATTAGTGGAGTCTAAGAGGACACCAAGCTTATGCTATAGATGTAGAGATCGGTATTTTGTGGGACAAAGTGCAAGACACAGACCTTGCATAACATTGTTGCCTCTGAAGCTGAGGAAGTTCAGTATGGTGAATGCACTGAATTGGAGATGAAAGTTGTTGGTGTTGAATTTGAAAATCCAGATGAGCAACATGAGGTCTACGTCCACACACTCACTGGCAGCAGTCCTCTCAATACCATCAAGATTAAAGGCTTGGTGAAAGGTATTCCTATCTCTATACTTGTTGATAGTGGAAATACTCATAGCTTCCTTGATCCAAGAGTGGCAAAGGATGCTGGTTTTGACTTGCATGAGGTAGGAGTAATGTCAGTGGCAATAGCTAATGGGAATAAGATGTTTAGCCATCAAAGTTGTCCAGGATTTCAGTGGTCAATGCAAGGCTGTAAGTTTGTGTTTGATATCGGGATACTGAAGCTTAGAGGTTGTGATATGGTTTTGGGGGTGGATTGGCTTCGTGAATTCAACCCTCTTACATTTGATTTTAGATAGTTAAAGCTATCTTTTGTGAGAGATGGACATAAGATAGAACTCAAAGGTGTGCTAGAGAAAGCTACCTTGAAAATGATGAGTGGAGCAAGGTTGTAGAAATTGATGTCAAAAAAGGTGCCAATAATGATTACACATGTAGCCAGTGCTTTGTGGTGACTAGAAAGGAACCTGAATTGCCTACTATTATTGGTGATCTTTTTAGCCAGTATCAGGATATTTTTGAGGAACCTAAAGGATTACCTCCTATGAGAAATCATGAACACCATATCATTCTTAAACCTGGTGTTCAACCTGTTTGTGCCAAACCATATAGATACCCTTACTTGTAGAAAAATGAGATAGAAAAATAGGTGACTGAGATGCTCAAGAATGACACTATTCAAAGTAGTAATAGTCCATTTGCCTCTCCTACTTTGTTGGTGAAGAAAAAGGATGGCACTTGGCATTTTTGCATTGACTATCAGCAATTAAATGATATGCCAGTCAAGGATAAATATCCTATTCCACATATTGAAGAACATCTTGATGAGTTGAATGGATCTTGTGTGTTTTATAAGCTTGATTTGAGAGAAGGATACCATCAGGTTCGTATGGCGCCTAATGACATTCTTAAAACTGCTTTTAAGACTCATCATGGACACTATGAGTTCAAGGTGATGCCCTTTGGACTCACCAATGCTCCAGCCACTTTCCAATCCTTGATGAATATAGTGTTCAATCAGTTCATGAAGAAGTTTGTTTTGGTGTTTTTTGATGACATACTAGTTTACAGTGAAAATATTGAGCAGCATGTTGGCCATTTGAAAGAAGTGATGGAGTTGCTCATGTTACACAAGTTGTATGCTAAGAAATACAAGTGTGATTTTGCTAAATCACAGGTGGAGTATTTGGGCCACATCATTTCTGGATAAGGGGTGGCTACAGATCCTTCAAAAAATTCAACTATGGTTAATTGGTTTTCTCCTAAGAACATCAAGGAGTTAAGGGGGTTCTTAGGCCTCACAGGTTATTATAGGCGATTTATAAGGAACTATGGTGTTATCTGTCGCCCCTTAACTGAGCTATTGAAGAAAGATTCTTTCAAATGGAATCCTTCAGCAGAAGCAGCCTTTTCTGAGCTCAAAGTGTTGCTTTCTTATTCTCATGTATTGGGTTTGCCAGATTTCAGTTTACCATTTGAGATAGAGACAGATGCCCGCAATTCTGGCATTGGTGTTGTTCTTATGCAGAAAGGGAGGCCCTTAGCTTACATTAGTAAGGCTCTTCATGGCCAACACCTCTTGCTTGTTGTAGAGAAGTGGATACATTATTTAGCTCCTGCACACTTCTTCATCCGTACTGATCATCAAGCACTTCAGCATCTCATTGGCCAACACTTGACTACACATCTTCAAAGAAAAGATGTTCGAAAGCTTTTAGGCCTTTCCTACTCTATTGATTACAAAAGAGGCAAGGAAAACAAGGTAGTTGATGCCTTGTCAAGAAGATTTGAATCAGGATCTTGTGCATCTACTTCAATTGTGGAGCCACTATGGGTGAAACAAGCACTGTCTAGTTATGACAAGGATCCAGTTGCCAAGGAATTGGTGACAAATGCCTTGCTGGATACTACTTCACTTTATAATCTTCAGCATGGTATTCTTTGTTTCAAGGACAGGTTGAATATAGGTGATGATCATACTTTGAAGCACCAACTGCTTACTGCTTTGCATTCAGACCCTTTGGGTGGTCATTTTGGAATTAAGGCCACTCTTCACTGCTTAAAGTCCTTATTTTATCGGCCTTATATGAAACAAACGGTGGAGGATTTTGTAAAGGCTTGTGATACTTGTCAGCGCAACAAGGATGAGTTTGTTGCATCTCATGGCCTTTTGCAGCCTTTACCTATGCCTGCTCAAGCTTGGAGTGAGGTTAGTATATATTTTATGGAAGGGCTGCCTAAATCTCAAGGGAAGGATACTATTTTGGTAGTGATGGATCGTTTAACAAATTATGCTCACTTTATTTTACTCTCTCATCCCTTTACTGCTTCTAAAGTGATTGTTGCGTTCATGAACAATGCCTGCAAACTTCATGGATTACCAAGAGCTATCATCTTTGCATGGATAAAAAAATTCTTAGCCATTTTTTGCAAGAGTTGTTCCACTCCTTGGGCACTACATTGAAGTTGTCCTCTGCATACCACCCGCAGACATATGGATAAACTGAGCGTGTTAATCAATGTCTGGAGAAGTATCTTCGTTGTATGTGTTCAGCTAAACCTCAACAGTGGGCTAGGTGGATAGCTTTAGCAGAATGGTGGTGTAATTATACTTTTCACTCTTCGTTAGGTATGTCTCATTTCAAGGCTTTGTATGAGTATTCACCTCCTCAATTGGGTGTCTCACTTACTGCTGTCACCACTGGCTTTGTCGATGAATGGTTGCAAGAAAGGAAACATATTCTTCAACTCTGTAAGGAGAATTTGCAGCTAGCAAGCTCTCGCATGAAGCAGTCTGTTGACAAGAACAAAACTGATCAATCTTTTGAGGTATGTGATTGGGTATACCTCAAGTTACAACCCTATAGGCAGTCTTCTGTTGCCTTACGTAAGAACGTTAAACTCAGTTCTCGTTTTTATGGGCCTTTCCAAGTATTGAGTCACATTGGCTCAGTGGCCTATAAGTTTGCTTTACCCCCTCAGTCCAAAATTCATCATGTTTTCCATATGTCCTAACTCAAGGGTCGTGTTGGTCCTCAGATTGTGGCTTCTCCATTACGTTCTGTGACTACTGCATATGGGGATATTTTCGTGGCGCCTGCAGCTATATTGGATACTCGCATGCTTCATTCTGCTAGTGGTGAGCCTATGACTGAGTGGTTAGTACAGTGGGTTAACCTGTCAACGGAGGAAGCTACCTGGGAATATGCTGCTCACCTGCTTCATCAGTTTTCCAATTTTGCCATGTAAACCTTGAGGACGAGGTTTTAAGGGAGGGAGTATTATAAGTACATGACCTTATATAGGGCATGTACGGGGGGTCATTAGAGGCTTATGCCTAATCTGTAACAAACTGTAACAGATTACTTAAGTGGCTTGTGAGCTACTGCAGAGGTAACGGATGAATAACATAATTTCACATTCCTCTCTCTTTCTCTTTTCTATCCTTCTTCCCTAACTCTCTATCTTTTCTATCTTGTAACAATGGCGGCTATTCTTCAGTAAGGAGCTTGATCCTTACATTCACATATTAGTCGGATCATGTATAACTATATATTAAAGTTCTCACATTTAGAGTTGCGAGAGCGTTTTTAGAAAAAGTTGTTGAGATGCTATTATTTAATTTTTTTAATTTATTATTATATTAAGTAATCAAATAATCTATATCTATAACTATATATTAAAGCTCTCGCATTTAGAGCTACAAGAGCGTTTTTAGGAAAAGTTGTTGATGTGTTATTATTTAATTTTTAATTTATTATTATATTAAGTAATTAAAAATAATCTATATATCTATCTTAAAGCGACTTATTTTTTAACCACCAAAAAGATTCTGGACCCACATTACTCATGTGTCAAATTATAAAAATTAACAAAGTTAGATGTTAACCAACCAAGTATCTGAATTTTAAATAATATATCTTACATTATTTATGTTTTATTTACCTAATTATCAACTTTGATTTTAACCAACCAAACTTTTTAATTTAATGTACGGTATTAGTGATGTTTTCTTATTGTTAAATGTGACAATTCCCATTTAATCTAATATTTATTTGTTGTTAAAATAATATAAATCACAATCCCACTATTTTTAACAAATCTAATTTCTAAGAACATGGAAATTTTATCTTATTTCTAAGAACATGGCAAATCTTATCATAATTTCACTCTTCTTTCCGATATAAATCGCATTACTTTTTAGGGAATAATTTTTAAAACGATAATTCTTAACATATAACCTTGGGGAATAGGTTAGAAAAACTGATATAACAATTATTAACATTAATTATTTAACGTATATTTCAATTATTCCAAAATTTTGAATTTTTTTTTCTTCTCTTTAAATACAAATACACGTCTAAGGCTCTGTTCGATGCATGTTATAGAAGGTTATTAGAGGTTTATACTATTCAAAACCTATCTTTTTATGTGTTTGGTAGTACAATGTTTTTTAGAAGTACCTCCTAAAAGAAAGGTTATTGAAGGTTTGACAAGGTTATCATAATTTTATTCCCAAAATATCCAAAATTCCATACCACTCTTAATTTATTTAAAAAAAAAAACAATCCTTATGATAATTTTTATTTGAAACATATTAAAAAACTGTCTCACCAAACACTCAAATAAGTTTTGTACTAGGTTTTAAAAGGTTATAAAAACCTCTAGCTTGTAAAAAAACCTTTCAAAAAACTTCCACCTCTTCAAAAACCTTAATTTGCCGAACACATCATAAATAAACTCATCATAACAAACATGAATAACCTTGGGTATATTCTAACTATCTCAAATTTTTTTACTTCAATTTTTTTGATGTTTTTTAGATTATGATTTACAATTAGTCATTACATTGTTTCTATTTTTCTTATTTGGATATTTTGATATTTTTGAATAATTAATATTAAACTAACATATTTTTATATAGCATTTCAACATATCACTTTTAAAGCTAGAATTTTGTTATAAGTATACATATTTATGTTTAACTAATATTATGACTTATAATTTCTAATATTGACTAATTTTAATATTATATGTTAATATAATATATTTTATTGAAAATACACGATAAATGATAATGGAATACATACACGACGTCACCAAAAAGATCATGTGTATGACAATAATTGCATGATTAAAAATTAAAAATAAAACTGTACGAGAATATGTATGAAATTATAAGTCATAATATTACTAAATTTTAAACATATTGTTATTTCAATCTTCTATTCATATAATTCTTAAACAATATCACTAATTTTTTTTCTTTTTCTTAAAACTACTTAAATACAACATAATTTAATTATAATTATAAATAAATATTGATAATTTTATAAATTTAAATTTATCCGTATAAGGTACGGATAGTACACTAGTTCAAATAAAAAAAAAATTAAATAACCCAATCCAATTCCAATCAATCCAATCCAACCGTAATATTTTATTTCCCCACATTTTCTATGGAGTGTATAGCTTTCACTAGTAAAGAAAAAAGAAGGGCATATGGATTTGATAAAGTTGACCTGATCAGCTAGCTACAGGTCGATGGGGAGCTTTTTCATGATGAAAGACAACTACTCTCAAATACCAACAGTGACTTGCAATACTACTGATATCATCACTGTTGATGATCGATCATGGCTTTACAAACTTTATATTATAATTCTTCAATTATATATACGCCCCAAATCGAATACTAAAACATGGGGTTTGCTTAATTAATTGGTAATCACCCCATAGTTGTAATTATGATTATGAACCCCAACCACAGTCAAACAGCCAAAGCTTAGCTTTGGCCATTCTCCCACTACTACTCAAAGAGAAAGTGCAGTTTCATCCCTTCCCTCTTTATCACTCAAAGCAAATCCAATAATACAGAAGACTAAAGGGCAGTTTTGTCATTTAAAATAATGTGTTTAAAGAAGAATATCAACTTTTGCTTTTTCTTTTCTTTTTATTTCCCCCTTCCCCTCTAAATCCAATCTCCCACTTTCAAATATCTGTTATGTTTTTTATCCAACGGCTCCTTTTTTTCTCACCTCTTTTTCTTTTCTTTTGATAATATTTCTCTTTCTTTTCTCTTTCTCTTTTTCTTCCCCCCTTTTTTGCATTAATGCTTTTCCGAGTTTGAAGCTCACTATCATTCTTGGACAGTATATAGAAAACAACCAAAAACCCATTTCTGCAGAGATCACTATTTCCTTCCTTTCTTTCTTTCTTTCTTTCTTTCTTTCTTTCTTTCTTTCTTTAGTGAGAATTGAGAAAGAAAGCAAAAGGGTAAGATGTGTTGTTTGCTAGAGAGAAACCCAGTAGATTTCATGCTTCAATCACAAGACTCTTTTGAAAGCTTTCACTCTTACAGCTTGGAAGATGTTTGATTCCCCTGTATACAAACACAGCAGCAGCAACACAATCAAATTTAATCCCCCTCAGATTCCCTTCACTTTCTCAACTTCCCTTTCACTTAAAATCCGATTCTTGTTCTTCTCTTCCTCCTCATCCAAACCCCTCTCCACATCACCTGTTCTTCGCTCTAAAACACCATGAACGTGGTGATGATTACGCTTGTCCCTTGCTTCGTTCTGACACTCCTCTGTCTCCTAAATCCTTCTTCCTCCTCGGAGCTCCATGCATTGCTCGCTCTAAAACAGGGGTTTGGGGAGCCAGAGCCGGCGCTCTCCAGCTGGGACCCATCAAATTCAAGCTCAATGTGCTCATGGGCAGGAATCCAGTGTCTCGGCGGCAGAGTGGTGTCCTTGGACTTGACAGATTTGAGCCTCGGCGGAGTCGTCTTCTCCCACCAAGTCTGGCGCCTCGACCGCCTTCTGCGGCTGTCCCTCGCCGGGAACAACTTCACCGGCCCCATTGAGATTACCAATATGAGCAGCCTTGTCTTCCTGAACATCTCAAACAACCAATTCAGCGGTGGGCTGGATTGGGACTTCTTGAGCCTCAGCAGGTTGGAGGTGTTGGATGCGGACAACAACAACTTCACAGCGCCGCTGCCCTTGGGGGTTTTGGGCTTGAAGGACAAGCTACGCCACTTGGATCTCGGCGGGAATTACTTCTACGGGGAAGTCCCGCCTGCCTACGGGAGCCTGTCGAGGCTCGAGTTCTTGTTCCTCGGAGGGAATGATCTGCAGGGGAAGATTCCGAGGGAGCTGGGGAACCTCACGAGCTTGAGGGAGCTCTACTTGGGATACTACAATGTGTGGGAAGGGGGGATTCCTGCGGAGCTCGGGAAGCTGGTGAACTTGGTTCATTTGGACATCTCCAATTGCGCGTTGAGAGGCTCGATTCCGAGAGAGCTGGGAAATCTTGAGCTTCTTGATACCCTGTACCTGCACATCAACCAGCTGTCGGGCCCCATTCCGAGGGAGCTCGGGAACCTGACGAGGCTCGTCAACCTCGACCTCTCCAACAATGCTCTGACCGGAGAGATCCCGTCCGAGCTGGCGAGCCTGAAGCGGATCAGTCTCTTCAACCTGTTCCTGAACAGGCTACATGGGTCGGTCCCGGACTACATTGCCGAGCTGCCAGACCTCGACACGCTCTGCCTTTGGATGAACAACTTCACGGGGACCATACCCGAGAGCTTGGGCAGGAACGGCCGGCTCCAGGTGCTCGATTTGTCGTCGAACAAGCTCACGGGTACCATCCCGCCCGACCTCTGTGCATCTAGGCAGCTCAGGATCTTGATCCTGTTCAAGAACTTCTTGTTTGGGCCCATCCCGGATGGGTTAGGGGGCTGCTCTAGCCTCACCAGGATCAGGCTGGGCCAGAACTACCTCAATGGCAGTATCCCCAGGGGCTTCATTTACTTGCCACAGGTCAATCTCTTGGAGCTCCAGGACAACTACCTCTCCGGGAATTTGACTGAAAATGTTGGTGCAAGTAGTGCTCTGAAATTAGGCCAATTAGACCTCTCCAACAATCTGCTATCCGGGTCTTTGCCCTCCTCAATCTCCAACTTCACTTCCCTCCAAATCCTGTTGCTTGGTGGGAACCAGTTTTCGGGTCCGATCCCGCCTTCAATAGGCCAGCTTCAGCAAGTAACAAAGCTTGATCTGAGCCGCAACTCCCTCTCGGGCCCAATCCCCACAGAGATGAGCAAATGCGACCACCTCAACTACCTCGACCTGAGCCAGAACAACCTCTCGAGCTCCATCCCGCCCGAAATCTCCGGCATCCAAATACTCAACTACCTGAACCTGTCAAGGAACCACCTCAACGGAACCATCCCCGGTACCATCGGGTCCATGAAGAGCCTCTCGAATGCCGACTTCTCCTTCAACGAGTTGTCCGGGGAGCTGCCCGAATCAGGCCAATTCCGCCTCCTGAACGCCTCTTCCTTTGCGGGAAACCCCTTGCTCTGCGGCTCCCTATTGAACAACCCCTGCAACCTGAGCCTCCTCCCGGACACGAAGCCCCGGAGGACGCCTTCAGGCGAGTTCAAGCTCCTCCTGGCACTAGGGCTGCTGGTCTGCTCGCTGGTGTTCGCGGCGGCTGCGGTGGTGAAGGCGAGGTCCTTCAAGAGAGGCTCCGAGTACTCATGGAAGATGGCAACATTCGGCAAGATCGAGTTCACAGTGAGGGACATCCTGGAGTGCATGAAGGACGGGAATGTGATAGGCAGGGGAGGGGCCGGGATCGTGTACCACGGCAAGATGCCAAACGGCGTGGAGATCGCGGTGAAGAAGCTGCTGGGGTTCGGCATGGCGAGCAGCAGCAGCCACGACCACGGGTTCAAAGCGGAGATCCAGACGCTGGGCAACATCAGGCACAGGAACATCGTGAGGCTGCTGGCCTTCTGCACCAACAAGCACACCAACACCAACCTGCTGGTGTACGAGTACATGCGCAACGGGAGCTTGGGCGAGGCCCTGCACGGCAAGAAAGGCGGCTTCTTGGGGTGGAATCTTAGGTACAAGATCGCCCTTGAGGCGGCCAAGGGCCTGGGCTACTTGCACCACGACTGCTCGCCCTTGATCATCCACCGCGACGTCAAGTCCAACAACATACTCCTCAACTCCACCTTCGAGGCCCACGTCGCCGACTTTGGCCTCGCCAAGTTCCTCATCGAAGGCGGCGGCGCCTCCCAGTGCATGTCCGCTATTGCCGGCTCTTATGGCTACATTGCACCAGGTACGTTTATTCGTGTAACAAACACTATTGTACGTTTTAGGTCCTTCCTCGCTAACATCGGTATAAACTTTTAAGATAGTACTAATAATTTTTATCATCCCAAATCTATTCTAGACCAGGGAAAGTCCTTTAGTTTTTATACGATGATGTTACATACAAATGAGTTTGTTAGTAATATACAACAATAGGGAGGGAATCAGGTACGAGCGAGACTAGAATAGAAAGAGAGGAGGATCAATTTGGGAACTCGGATTTTGAGGCATAGACCATGCTTGTTGTGCCCCAGCTAGGGAAGAGAGAAAGAGGAGATTTGAATATTGAAGTCTTCGAGGAATCAATGAAATCAGGAAGCTCGGATCCCTACATCCAACGGTGTCGACAAGGACCGTGGTCGCGCTTATCATGGGGAGGCGCTCCACTGGATAGCTGCCCTTCGTTTTTTCCTCTGAGTGCCAGCGAGGAGAGAGAGGGAATTTCATCGAAATCAGCGAAAGCGGAGAAGCACGAGCAGCAATCGCGGTGGTCCCGGTTCTTGAATCCTGGCAAGGCAACCAGTGGCGAGTGGGGACCCACCGTTTTTACTCATCTTAGAATCTCTCGTCAATTTCCGGGCCCGCTCAAAATCCATCTGATAAATCCCCACGACTTAAATTCGGATTCTAGAAAATTCCAGACGAATTTTGATGTTAGATTTTTATAGTTTTTACATTATAGATGATTGAGATCAGTTGCTTATTACGTTGTTTGGTTTGTGTTTTCTTCCCAACAGAGTACGCATACACATTGCAAGTAGACGAAAAGAGTGACGTGTACAGTTTCGGAGTGGTCTTGCTGGAGCTCCTAACAGGGCACAGGCCGGTAGGAGAGTTCGGGGAAGCCGTGGACATTGTGCAATGGGCTAAGGAGACGACCAGTTGTCGTATAGAAGAAGTTTCCCGCATCATCGACTCGAGGCTAGCGACGGTCCCGCACTCCCAAGCGATGCACTTGTTCTTCGTGGCGCTGTTGTGCGTGCAAGAGAACAGTGTGGAGCGACCCACGATGAGGGAGGTTATTCAGATGCTCTCCGAGTTGCCTCGCCATACAAGGGTGGAGAACCAGCCTCCGTCATCCTCAAGAGTCGATCATCATCAGACGTTGAAAAGTTAGGGTTTTGCTCTAGTTTCGGGTTAGGCTGTGCTTCAAATGGTTTCATCCAAGGAAATATGATCAAGAATTTGATTGGTTTTGTATCATCATCCATGTTAGGTTGTAGGTATACGTACAATATATATAAAAATATATTTCAGGGCCAAAATAGATGTGCAAATAAATGTAATTTTATGTCCAAATCTAAGGAATTTTTTTTTCTCTCAAGTGAAGTGGGTGCTCTCTTTATAGTCTCTTGTACTATATATTTATCCTTAATAATATTCACATGTTACGTTCCCAAGATCTCTTCTATTGTTTCACCAAAAAAAAAGTTTCTTTAAAGCAAAAAGCTATTGTTTCCTCTGTTTTCTCTCGTCACAAGTTTTAGTTGCAAGCTTTGAAGGGCGCTTGCAAAGGCCAGTAAGGCAGTAATAGGACTGAAAAACGTTCATAAATGCCTCATGCTGCATCTGAACAGTTTAGTTGCAAGAGGAAAAATCTCTTATGACTCATCACTTAAACAAGAGCAAAAGATAATTTGAAAATCTCAAAGCACGTCTTTAACAGAAATCATCATATCACCACAGCGTTCGAATAGATGAAAGAGTGTGATATTAATTGTGCTTTGATATAATTCTTCATGAAGCACTAAACAAGAATAACAATAAAAACTAAGAAACATTGAATTCAAATTACCTGCTCATTTCTTTTTTCTCAAGGGAACCGGAGAGAGCTGTTTTAGTCTTCACCTAGTCTTTCAGTTCAGATGTAGAAGAATGGTCTCTTTGGCTGCTGTTTGTAGATTTGGCTAACGAATTACAGTCTGGGGCTGCACTTTGCTGAATATCCGACTTGCGTTTTCTTTCAAAGACCGCCATTTCCCCTTCCCTGAATCTATAGACCTTCACCCGCATTCTCTCTTTTTCGCTTGAGAGCAGAATTACCGGATTCATTGATACCGGTCCTCTGACTGCTGGAAGTATGTGGGCTTTTCTGGGATACTTCTGATTTGGGAAGGATCTGTGATATGCTAAATGGACTGTTGTTTGCAGAGCTAACTAGCTGCATCCATGAGGAGTTTTTTCGTGACCGTGAAGTACCTCTAGTTGGTTTATCAGAAGCGACATTGTTTGCGTCCGTGTTAGTAGATTCATTCAGTTGGTTTGGAGGATGAGATTCGGGATACACCTCGTGCTTCACCACATTACTTAAAGATACTGCCATGCTGTCACCACTAGGTAAATTGGCAGCTACCGACTCAGGCGCTTTGATTTTTGAAACTCCTGTCTTCATAGATGGGGAGTGTGATGTATTTCCTATAGATGGCTTTTCGTTCATGCTTAATGATTCCGCCTGTCGTTCTGATTGATTTATCCGAGTTTGCTTCCTATTTGGTATGGAAAATTCCACCTTTTTGCCGCATCCTTCCACTTGAACCAGTTTGCCATTCCTCCAAGAGCTCCTACCCTTGCCTTTTTGAACCTGGACGTTATTCTGGGAGTGCCCATCTCCTGAACTTTGTAGCTTCTTTGGTCTGGCCATCTGCATAGTTTAGGGAAGAAAGAAGGAGACAAAATGATAAAATGTGCTTGCTTAAAACCAAAGATGGCATGTTACAACGCGATTTGAGATGAAAGTATTTCAAGCACACCTTGGAGTGTGATCCTGTTTGTTTCTTCATGCTTTCTAACAAATGGGTCACATCATTAGGGCCAGCGACTACATTTATGATTATGTTGTCATCATCAGTTGAATCACCATTGTGATTTTGGTCATCTCGAAGATGATAAGATGGAGCGTCCTTCCCCTTCAAGAACTTGCTCAGTACAGAGTTCATCATATTGATCTCATCCTGATTCATTCCCCCATCTTTCATACTAATTTGACGAACTTGTGTTTCTTTAATGGTATTAATATTACGAGCATGTTCCACACAATCACAGAAGTGAACTGGATGAGCTGAAGCCTCAATACGCTGGAAACTGTATTTGTGCTTTCCAGTGCCCTTGTAAGGAAGTGCTTTTAGCTGCACATGAATCCAGTTTCATATATATACCAAACAGGTTAAACCTCTAAAGTTCAGAAAGACCCACGTCAGCAGATAGATTAAAATATATAAGAAAGAGAAAGTTAATCATTCAAAGCATTATTTATAGGTCCAATTTATGGATAATTCTAACGCACACTTTCTGGTGACTGGTTCTGAGTAGTTTTAGCGAAATAGATGATGAGCAAACATCGAATGTTGTTTGTCATTCTAATTCATGTGTCTTCATTTGTTAATTGTTATTCATCATTCAAGTGTAAACTTTGCAATACATATCATGGACGATGGCAATATCAACATTACCTTTCTCAATCTTGGAAAGAACATGTAAATCTGTGAGCTCTCATCAAGAGCTTCCTCGTGCCCTTCTAAAGAAACCATGTTCTTAGCATCATCGTCACCATGTTTTTTGCTTCCAAGGTCAGCATCCTCTGCCCACTCACGCTTCAAGCGCTCAAGGTAGTGCAATTTTGCCTTCTCAAGCCTCAATTTTCCTCCCTTCCAAGCGCATCCATTGTACTGTACAATCCATTCCAAAATAATTGTTAACCACTCACAATAACAACAAAAAAAAGAGTGCATCAGAGAGCTCTATAAACCGGGCAAATAATGAATTCAACTTCAACAAACCAATGTAGCTAGCTAGATCAAGCAAACAAATTTAAAATTAGCAGAAGACTGGAACAGGTGAAGACATAGCTATTATTGAAGTGCAGCATAGTACAATACTGTTAGGCACATAATTAAAATATCTTGTGAAGTGCCTAACAAGCTAGAAAGAGCTAGAGGCTGTGAGGGGGCTTGCTATTGTCACCTTGGTGACCTTAGCATAGAAAATCTTATAAATAAGGGCATTAGGCCTTATGGTTAGTTATGCAGAAAATTGATAGTGGTTTCGGGCATTTGGCTTTGGGCTCTTTGAAGAGTGTGTCTGATACAAACCCAATTTATCTATTTTATTAGTTTTATATATAATTTTTCTTTTTTTCTGGTTAGTTTGTTTGAGTTTCCAGATTTTCACTTCCTAGTTCTTAGGCACTTTCTCCACTTCCTCCATTGTTTCCCATTATCTAGATTATTATTATTATTATCAGGAAAAGGTTCATGTGAGAATGAGCGTTTAGGTGAGAACATGAGAATGCCGGATGTGCATGAATTTATGATTGTACGTGCATGACTTAGGTAGGTGAAAACTCATGCACACATACAAAATTTCATGCACATCTTGTGATGTGCATGAATTTTTGCCTAAGCGTGCGTATTCTCACGTTCTCACCTAAGCACCCTTTTCACGGGATCCGCTTCCTTATTATTATTATTATTATTATTATTTTGTTTTAGGAGTTAGTTATTTGCTTGTCCATTATAAAAGGAGGATGCACATCTTGTAATTATTGAAATGAATGACAAAATGTGAGGATTCCTCAAAATTGGCTGAATAGTGAGATGCTTGCTTTTCAGATTTCTATTCTTTATTTTCAGTTCTAGGGTTCTAACAGTGTCCCCCTCTGAAATTAAGCTCATTAGGAGAGTTTATTCTCCTTCTGAGAGTTATCTTCTTGTTTCTGCAGAAATTCCTCTGAGATCCAGGAGATTTGTGGTTTACTTTATGTGTTTGTGTGTGGTTCATTCTATAGTCTAACAATACTCACATCCTCATCAAATGATAAAAAAATGAATTCTCTAGTCTAAGTGTCTAACAATACTCACATGTCCGCTTCAAATCTCAAGTTCCTATTGTGTTGTTGCTCAGTGTAGATACTTTGCAATTTTCATACAGCAGTATCCAAATAACATGTATGACGTATGTCATGATCTACTCCTAATATTGATTTTACATGTTTCGGTTGTGAATTACAAAGAAGCAGACACCATGACTCAATAGACATGCATGGATACTAGCAAAATATCTCCAAGGAACCACGATTCCACTATCCGAACATAAAACATATGTTTCCCCCATCCAATGTTAATATAAACTTGCTTTTCACAGGAAAACAAAAGGGATTTTTTAATAAGATACTATTATAGAGTTGCTATCAACTTTTCAATGCACTTGCAGGGAAACTGTTCCTTTCACCATTCTCCTACATTCTAATAATTATAGCAACTCAATTATTCCACAGTTACAAGTTACAACAAACAAACACTTAAACCAGACAACTTTTCAATAGCTATATCCCAAACATAGAAAAAAGCATAGTTGATAATTAGCGTCATACAATATGAATAAATCACAATACCAAGTGAAGATGAGTACTAGTAGAGAAGGAATATGCAGAAGATCATGTACACGAATTTAAGTGCTACTTGTTTAGTATAACAGAGAGAAAAAAAATTACCGTGCTGAAGAGCTTGGCAACCGACTTGTCTGACGTGGGAAGGAAATCAATGTATGCAAAGCTACGGCCTTTTGTTCTGACAAATTCAACTGCCTCAACCGTACCCGATTTGGAGAAAGTGTTCTGGATGTCTTCCTGAGTCACAGTTTCTCCTAAACCTCCTACATATATCCTCATCTTTGTTTGTGTCTCCATTTAAACAGCCTATAGGGTCAGCAGCAACTACTAATCATCAATTCTGTTCTTTTCTTCCTATAGACCAGAAAGAATAAAATAGGTGCAACAAAACCTTTCACATGCCAAACAAATACAGGGAAAAGATTGAGAAATATGTGAATTTTAAATACACCATTACAAGTAAGATGTTGACAACTAGATAGTTAAAAAAAAAACAGCGAAGACAAAAAAAAAAACACCTCTACATCTCAGCATTTACAATTCAAATATTGGAAAATAACAACTGATGCCAAACCGCCTCATTTTAAGTAAAACTATATTCAAGGAGTAGGTAAGGGAAACTAGGTACGAACATGAACCTAAAAGAAGAGTGGCAAAAAACTCAGCAGATCGAGAAGCCATTTCGCATAAACCAATCCAAAATCCGGAAACAAGACGAGAAAAAAAAGTACAGACTCACTAGTTCTTCAAAATAAATCGAGAAGCCATTTCGCTTGCAAAATTGGCAGCAAAATAAAGCAGATTATTAAAATCGAAAACGAAATCAAGATGAAAATGTGTGCACCTTGGGCGGTAAAGAAGGCCGAAGGACGCTGAGAAATGCGAAGCAACAGATACTCTGAGAAATGGAAATGTCAACAGATGCTCTGACTGTTATCTAATGATTCTAATTCAATATAGAAAACAAGAGACAGTGCTAGACTAGAAGCTATCCTCTATTTCCATGGGCAAACGATTGGTTCACTCAGATTTTGTAACCTTCAATCAAAAATAAATTACTGAAATTAGAGATAGAGGGAGAGGGAGACGAACCGGGATGGCCGGAAAGATGGCGGCGTCGAGTTCTCGGTAGCCGAAGAGGAGAGGAGAGGAGCAGGATGGCGCCGTCGGACGTCGGTGGAGGCTGGAGAGCCCAGAGCGGGTAACTGGGCGACGGGCTGGAGAACCGAGAGCAGAAAAACTGTGAGGTCCTCTGTGTTGAGGAATGAAAGAGAAACGAGAAGGGTTTTTAGGAGAGGGAAAATAAATCGGTCCACCGAACCCGACCGAAATCCCAAGTTTAAATATTGGAATTTTTGTGTAGTAACCTTAAATTTGCAAATTTCGCGAGGTATCCAAAGATATAGTAAAATTTGTGCGGTACCCTCTAATTTTCAACTTTTTCGTCAAACGCCCAACCATCAAGCCCTCGTGAATGAATCTGTCAAAGTTAACACATAAATCAGAAAAGAAGCTTGGAGAGTGGAGACATCAATAGTGTGGAGGAGGAGACTTGGAGGAGACACCAACTGGGCGGTGGCTCTCAAGACGAAGCGACTAGACCAAGACCAGACGGAGGTTGGGAGGTGGATGGACGGTGGAAGCGACCCGACGCCGGACCAAGGAGACACCAGACGAAGGAGACAACACGAGGGCGATGACACCGGGGCTGGGGGCGACGACGAGGGGGTGGTGGCCGATGCTGCTCTTTTCTGGTACGACTTGCATATTTAGGGTTTTTATTGTGAATCTACAAATTTGGGGATAAATCTATACATTTAGGGTTATTTAAATTACATATTTGGAGATGAATTTCTAATTTAGACACGTATGTTGTTTGATAATGAAAATTGTTGGTGCTTCCATCCACATAAGTCTGATGAGGATGAAATTGTGTATAAGTTGAACAACCTGTAATATAAGATCTCAGATTTTTTATCATCTGTGTTGAACTCATGAACTAGTGGAAGCTAAACAACAATCAAGAGCTCATGTCATGTTTAACCTGGAATAGAAGTAGTTTTCCCCTTGCATAATTTAGTACTATATTGATCAAAGTAAAAGAAAGACATGAAATAAAAATGTCCTAACTAAAGTTGTAGTTCTGTGAGGAAGCCGTAATTTAATTTCATTCACATTGGCTTTGCAATTTTCTTCATTGCACTTTCTTGATCATTGTTTCCTTATGACTGATTATGCCATTTTTTTTCACCTTAAATTGGATTTGAAGAAGTACTAACACTGTGTCAACCCTTCTTGTTTGCCCACTTTGATTGACTGATATATGTGGGGCTCGGCTATTAAATCCTATATGCAATTACCTGAAAAGAGTTTCACTTTAGTGGTTTGTTCTTTCTTCTTACAGATTAATATGGACAACTGGTTTGCGTGTATACAAGAGGTTCACTTTAAACTCTCCCATAAACATGGTAACTTTGCCTTGAGATTGTTCTTTAATTAATATGAGGTGTTATAGTTATACAATTGTGATTCTCTTAGGTTTTCCTTGGATCGACATTCGACATTGCAAATATGTATATATTCTTTTTTTGGGTTGGGATCCTTCGGTATTCTAATTCTGCATAGGTTGTTACTTGCTAAAGATTACAATAAAAAGCTCTTAATTGGTAGAATTGTGAGTTTCTTTTGTGGCAATGTTCAAAATTTAGGATTGCATTCTAGGTGGTAAAATTGCTAAAATGAAGTGGATGCTCATGAGTCAACTAGAAAACAGACTTCAGAAAATTTGAAACAGAATTGCTAAGTGTTGATATTTTTGATGGCCCAAGGATTGGATTAGTAGATACCATCCTTTCCAAATATGATTAACATTCACCATATGTATTGTGATATTTTTCATCCTCAAAGCTTATGATGTTAGGATAAGCACTTCATTCTTTGACCATACTAACTGAAAAGCAACCTTAATTGCTTAACTGAGAGGATTTTGTTAATATCCATGTTTTATACGTGATAATCATATTCCATTTAGATGAAAGTGTGAGCTGTGAATATTTGATTTATCTAAGCTAGATCTCTGTCTGAACTATAGATGTTTAATTTATCTTATGTTTATCTTTGCTATGCTAGTTTCCTTATGAACTAATCATATGACATTCACTCGTGATTATGTTTCACAACTTGCTTGATAGTTTCTTTCTTTGCAATCTTGTTCTTTCTCCTTGTGATATATGATTTTCTTCTTCTTAATTTGTATCAGCCAACTTAAATCGAAGAAAGAGGAACCTTCAAGGTAATGAAAGACTTCGATGAGATAACAATTTGGACTAGTGACTGTATACCACTGATGGCTTCTTACAATAAAGGTATATCTTCATCTTTCCTTCATTCCATGCCTTCTCTAGTAAGACATGTTTCCTTTGGTAATATCAACTGTAAGTGTGTCTGAAGTTGAACGTGGCAAATAGTGTCTCGATGCCATTATAAATATTTGTTCTTTTGGTGCTTTGTTATTTGATAATGAAGTTTTTTTGGCTCTTTGTTAAGCTTATTAGCTCAAATGGTAGAGCGACGTGTTTAAGCACGTGGGTGTGGGTTCAACTCCCACATAAGCTAATATTTTACTCGATACTATTACGATCCTAGTCGTACCACAACTAGTTGCTTTATTCCATTACCATACTGACATACAAAAATGATATAAATCTTATTCTAAATTCCTAATACATAGACATAGGAAAAGTCATTTTAACATAGTATCTTTTATCAGCCTATATAGGAGTCGAACCCACATCTTATGCATAAGCACATGCTCTACCATTTGAGCTAACATGCTCTACCATTTGAGCTAATAGGCTTTCAAATAATATAATGTCAGTATTAGGGTGCATATTAATGTAATACTATATAAATTCAAACTTTAAGGTCATTGAACTAAAAGGCATTAAGTATGGAGAACAACATGCATTTAACACTAACCACAAATCAATGAATTAAACAATACTGCTGTCTACAGTCTACAGGTATGAAAATGGTGAAAATTAATCTTAATACCTTTCATCACCAATGGATTTTAGCATCAACATTTTGTTTTGAATGACCACTATGAGTCTATTATGAAAACTGGCAGTGGCCAAAGTAACAATTTATGTCACAATAAACAACAACATGTCATAGAAGAAGATAAGAGGTCGGAGCCAATGACTATTCCTTATCACCAATGGTGTTTACAAATGATATACTTAGTGGATAATTATTATGAAGACCCACTATGAGTCTTTCTTCCATTACCATACTGATATATAAAATGATATAAATCTTAATACCCTTCATCCTAAAATTCAATTTCAATTCAAATTATAACCCTCAATAACAATTATAACTCTAAATCATTTCAATTTCAATTCAAATAATAATCTAAATTCGAATTGTTTACCCAGATTGTTAAGCTTCAGAAATGGAAAATCTTCCATTGTTCATTAGTTCCACTATTATGTTAAATCATCTTCTTTTCTAAATACGAAATTGGAAAAGGTTCATCAAGCAAAAACGTATAGAGACCTTGGAAAACAATTATTTTACAAATTACCCTAAATCTAGTTCCAATTGCTCAACAATTCAAACCTACATCAACCCTAAATCAAGTTCCATAAATTAACCTAAAATTGAAAACCCATATTCTAATTAGGGCAAAACGCACCTGAATAGCAACACCGACCACCAACCCCGTCGTCGTCTTGTGTCTCCTTTTCCAAGTCCGTTGCGGCTGGTTTTGGTTGGTTCGCCCACTCCAGACAACCACCGTCAAGCCGTCGGGTCTCCTCCTCCAAGCCACCACCATGTTGTCGGGTCTTGTCTCCTCCTCAAGTCTCTTTTCCAGAGAACGCGTTTGAAGTTCTATTTTTTGAGCTTCTAACAGCTCTAACGATTACTTAACGGAAGTAGAAGGTTAGGTAGTTGACAAAAAAAAATTAAAATATGAGGGTACCACGCGAATTTTACTATACCTCTGGGCATCTCGCAAAATTTGCATAACCTTGAGGGTATCATATGAAAATTCCATTTAAATATTAAACCAAGGTTCGTGTTCGGTCAAAAAAATAGGTCATAACCGGTGGAGTGGACACGGTCGGTTAACCGGAGATCGAGATTTCTATTAGTAGTTATGCTATACCAATAATCATATCGTTAACCCCTATAATAGATTTCAGTATGGGTATGCTTAATCACTTAACCGAATGACCTAAATTAATAAAATATCAACTTAAGTAATAAAATAATCCTATTTATTTTATGTATATATATATATTTAATTGTGATTTTGCATATAAAAAATGAAAATAATCAACATAAATTGTTATGTATACTAATTTGCATTTTCATTAAAAAATGTCACCTAATTTTAATTATCATATAACATGTTAAAACATAGTTATTTACCAAACTCAAATTTAATATCATTTGTGTACCGATATTCATTACAAGTAAAAAATATACAACCTGTTCGACGTGTATCTAAACATAATGATACGTGAAACCTCCTTCATGTTGCGTTCAGGTCCCTTTTGACAAGTCTCGTTCTTTGTTTCTTCCCTTTTCAAATATGTTCCTTAATTTGCTTTATTTCACCTCCTTCATGTTGTTATGTATACTAATTTGCTTTATTTCACCAACGATTGCTCCAAAAATGGCTGAACACATTAATCCATCGATGGCTTGCACAAGGGGTCACGGAGGTTCAAACTATTTATTCTCCAAATGACACCAAACAGAGCCCTATTAGTTAAAGAACTAAATGGTGATGAATTTCGTCCCCAAATTCGATAGTTTGTTCGGACAAGTTGTTCAATGTGCGACTCGACCGATCTACAATTACAAATTCACTTTTGCCTCGGAAAACCTGCTCTACATTGTATGAAACTTTGAGGACTGATTTTTCAATGGATATAGAAAAGATCCACTGAATAAGATGCGTAAAAATTGAAACTTCGTTCGGATGAAACTCTCACTCGAACAAAGACTAATCACTCGAACAACTAGTGAAGGTTTGAGTCGAAAATAACTCAAGGAAACTTAGCCAAGTTTGCCCAAATTTTCAACACGAGTTTTCATTGAGGAAAAACAGAGTTTAAGCATTAAACAAACTAAGTCATGTATAAATGAAAGCTAGAGAATGGCTAGACCCATCACAAATCGATGGCTCGACCCATTCAAACTAATCTAACTAATAAAACCATAAAAGTAATGCTAAATATGACTTCATCAGTTTGTGTGAATAAAAATAACAACTGAATAGCGTTTGGCCCAAGTTGGACAAAACATAAATGGACAAGTCATTAGGGCGCCAAATGCATGGGCATGTGTTGCCTTTGAGTCACTAAGATACGGTTCTCCAAGGTGGAGCTGGACAAGGCCGTGTCGGAGCTGAGTTGTGGCGAGGAAAACCATGATTCGACAAACTTGGTAACTCGATGGCTAGGAGTTATAATTCCATGCCATCACATAGTATAACCATTCCAAGTGATTAAATTACATTATTCCATTTCTAAAAACATATTATACATATGATTGGTTATTGGTTAACCAAAGGGGGGAAACAACTAGTTGTTATCATACCGTAAATTTTTGGTCAATTAATTATATTGTCAATTTAGTTAATTTTTGGTCGGTTAACCTAAAAAAAGGTTGGTTTTTGGGTACGGTTTGGTATTTTGTGCGCACCCCTAAGGACCAGTTTATGCTCACCCCAAGCTATTATGTATTGAGCAACATCATTTCAACGCATCATTTACATCTTTGAAATAGGAAAACTTTCGAAATTCGTGATATAACCATAAAAACACATTTAATTTGGTGATTTCGTATCAAATGTGAGCGCTCCTTATTGTGGAAAATGTGGATACATCTCACCCTCCGTTCATCTCCATCGTGCCAGTGTGTTGTATTAGTGCGTTAGGGTTTTTTTTAACTATAGAGGGGTATTTTTGCCATTTCTCCTATGAAACCTTCCTTCTCAGCTCACATTTCCTTTTTTTGCTTGCGATTCTCCATGGTCGATCGAGCTATTTTTGAAGCATATAGTCGATTCTTTTGCCATTCCCCCTCGTCGATTCTTCTGTTCCTATTCGTTGTCGTTATTTCTGTCAAGATGGATTTGTGTAAGTCGAATTTCGATTTGATTTTGTTTCAATTCAAACCCTAGAATTTCTGTTTTTTTAGTTGTGTTTGTGTGTTTGATCTACCTTTGTTGTAATGTTTCTAAGCTTCATGTTTTATAAGTAGCCATGATAGTTGAATGCTTGTGTGTTTGATCTATCTTTGTGAATGAACCGGAACTTCAAAATAATTCTAAAACAATGATTAAAAAGTTCCCATGAAATCTACAATGTCTTTTTCCATTAAGATAGACATTTTTTGTCGAGATAACTCAGTGTCCAAATTATGGTATAGCCATGTTAAAGGCAAAAAAAACACTTTTATTAACATGAACTTGAATGTATTATATATGAACTAATATACCTATATATGAACATTAGTACACAACTGATGAACACCTAGTTGCACTAAATTGTACTCATAAAATTCCTCTGAATTTCGCTACATTATCTCACTTATGGAGCCAAACTCTTTATTCTCTAAAGCCTTATCAAGACTTTGTTGCACCAATAGGTTTTGTATCGTACTCTGCCACAACGTAAAGTTGATATTCCATCAAAGAGTAGGATCTCGAACATCCTCGTTATTTCGGCAACCATCACTCCAACACGAGATCCTTCCATCGATAAACTCGACATGTAACACCTAACATTGACACACTTAGCTTTAATACCATAGTAAGGAAACCAACCCTTGTAGACTCTTGTACACTCTTGTACACTCACCAATACTCCATAGAAACAAAGATACAATATGAAACCAACCCTTGTAGATTCTTATACACTCACCAATACTCCATAGAAACAAAGATACAATATACAAAAATGACTTTTGTATTATTGCACACTATTACTCTTATACACCTCACTACACTCTTTTAATATGGGACCACCTCACCAACCTCACTCCACACACTCGAGCTCACTCACTCTCAATGCTCAAGTGTTCGAAAACTAAACATGATAAACTCTCTCTATATATACATATGTGGAATGTCGGCTTAACAAAGCATGAAATCCACCAACATGCTCCTCCTCCTAGGTACGTAATAGTATATAATAATAGAGAATTATGGACTCAACATGTACTTTGCCGTGGCTCCACGCTTCTAGAAAAATTCAATCGGACCCACTTTGCATTTGGCTTGTAAACTTAGTCCAAAATGAACCCATTATCCATCCATAAGTATTTGGATATGAATTATTCCAACCTAAATTACACTACACATACTTGCACCCAATTCAACTACTCTTGCAAAAGATTCACCAATTCTATTGTGATAATATGGCAACAATATTTCCCCGGATCTACCACTATTCATATCATAAGTAACGCTCACAAACTGTAACATCCCGTGTTTCTGATCCTTTATAAGGATTAAAAAAAAGTGCTCTCATCTCAACAAGAGTTCTTTCTTTTCAAGGTTCAAGTGATGACAAAAAACTTTAAAGTTAAGCGTATTAGGGCGGGATTAGTATCGGGATGGGTTGGTATAGGTGACCTCCTGGAAAGTCCTCGGGTGACCTCCTAGTTAATCAAGATGGTGCAATAGTGTTTACTAAGAAGTTTTGTGTGATGCATGACCATAGTACGACGATATCAGCTGGTGCGGTAAGAAGACTAAAGGACACATCTTCTTGCAGGTGCGAGCAAGCAAAGGCCTGCACGAGTCGGTTAGAGATTACTGTCAATTAGCATCAAAGGTTGGGTCATTTATCATCGAAAATGATAAACTTTCTTCCTTGATCAAACGGGTAGAATGTTCGCATCCGTTTTTTTTTGCGGCGCACCCATTTTTGGGTGCAACCAGGTTGCGCCCAAAAAACAGATTTTTTTTTTCAAAAAAAAAAACAATTCCTTAGGCGCAACCAGGTTGCGCCCAAGTGAATGAACCGGTTTGTTAAAAAACCCGGTTCATGGCCGATTTTTTTTAAAAAAAATCCGGTTCACCTTGGGCGCAACGTAATTGCGCCCATAAAAAAAATTAAAAATTAAAAATTAAAATAAAACAATAAAAATAAAAATTGCGCCCAGGAAAAAAAAACTTGGATATTTTATATCAACAAATTTATTTTATATTTAAAATAAATTTACTACATACTCATCCCATTGTATCTATCTTGATATTTTATATGATTTGGAAATTCAAATACCTAGTAGATTTGTATATTTGTGTGCATTTGACTATAGTAATAGACGTTTTCAAGTAACCAGAGTTACATGGCAATAAATTTGTTTGTATCATGAAGTTTCAATATACTTTTATTCATATAAAATTCATGTATGTTTCTCCACTAATTCGTTTGTTATTAACTGTTTATTATTATTATTCTCGAAAATCACATATAACTATGGTTATATCTAATTTGGTTATGTCTTATGGTCATATACTACGGTTATATTCTATAGTTATATACTATGGTTATATCTTATAATTATATACTATGATTATATCTTATGGTTATATTCCATAGTTATATACTATGATTATATCTTATATTATATCATATAGATATACTATGTTTATATCTTGTAGTTATATACTATGATTATATCTTATTGTTATATCCAATTTGGTTATATCATATCGTTATATCTTATAGTTATATACTATGGTTATATCCTCTATTATATTCTATAGTTATATATTATGGTTATATCATATATTATACACTATGATTATATATTATAGTTATATCCAATTGGTTATATCATATCGTTATATCCTATAGTTATATACTATGATTATATCTTATATATCCAATTTCGCTATATCATATCGGTATATACGATGGTTATACCATATAGTTATATACAATGATTATATCTTATAGTTATATGACTTATATCCAATTTGGTTAGATTATATCGTTATATTCTATAGTTATATAATATGATTATATCTCATGGTTATATTATATAGTTATATCATATAATATATTCTATAGTTATATGCTATGGTTATATCATATATTATATAGTTATATACTATGGTATATACTATGATAAAGACCCTAAACCCTAAAAAACCCTACAACAATCCCCACACACCCTTTGGGTGCAACTAGATTGCGTCCAAAACTATGGGCGCAACCTAGTTGCGCCCAAGGGGTTTCTAGTGTTTTTTAGGGTTTAGGGTTAGGTTTTGGAGTTTAGGGTTTGTGGTTTAAGGTTTAGGATTTTTGGGCGTAATCAGGTTGCGTCCAAGGGTTTTCTAGTATTTTTTAGGGTTTATGGTTAGGTTTTGGGGTTTAGGGTTTGGGGTTTTCGTGCATTCGAGTACAAACCCTAAACCCCTAACCCTAAAAAAACCTAATACAATCCCCACACACCCTTTGGGCGCAACTAGATTGCGTCCAGAACTATGGACGCAACGTAGTTGCGCCCAAGGGTTTCTAGTATTTTTTTAGGGTTTGTGGTTTAAGGTTTAGGATTTTTGGGCGCAACTAGGTTGCGTCCAAGGGGTTTCTAGTATTTTTTAGGGTTTATGGTTAGGTTTTGGGGTTTGGGGTTTTAGTCCATTCGAGTACAAACCCTAAACCCTTAAACCCCTAAACCCTAAAAAATCTTAAAACAATCCCCACACACCCTTTGGGCGCAACTATATTGCGTCCAGAACTATGGGCGCAACCTAGTTGCATCCAAGGGGTTTCTAGTATTTTTTAGGGTTTAGGGTTAGGTTTTGGGGTTTAGGATTTGTGGTTTAAGGCTTAGGATTTTTGGGCGCAACTAGGTTGCGTCCAAGGGGTTTTTAGTGTTTTTTAGGGTTTATGGTTAGGTTTTGGGGTTTAGTCCATAAAATAGAGTTTAATCCATAAAATAATGTCGTTATATACTATGATTATATTATATAGTTATATACAATGATTATATCTTATAGTTATATGACTTATATCCAATTTGATTATATCATATCGTTATATTATATAGTTATATACTATGATTATATCTTATGGTTATATTCCATAGTTATATACTATGGTTATATCCTATATTATATTCTATAGTTATATACTATGGTTATATCCTATAATTATATTCCATAGTTATATACTATGGTTATATCCTATATTATATCATATAGTTATATACTATGGTTATATCATATAGTTATATACTATGACTATATCTTATAGTTATATCCAATTTGGTTATATCATATCGTTATATCCTATAGTTATATACTATGATTATATCCTTCGAAAATCACATATAAATATGGTTATATCCAATTTGGTTATGTCTTATGGTCATATACTACGGTTATATTCTATAGTTATATACCATGATTATATCTTATAATTATATACTATGATTATATCTTATGGTTATATTTCATAGTTATATACTATGATTATATCCTATATTATATCATATAGGTATACTATGGTTATATCATATAGTTATATACAATGATTATATCCTATAGTTATATGACTTATATCCAATTTGATTATATCATATCGTTATATTCTATAGTTATATATTATGATTATATCTTATGGTTATATTATATAGTTATATACTACGGTTATATTCTATAGTTATATACTATGGTTATATCCTATAATTATATACTATGATTATATCTTATAGTTATATTCCATAGTTATATACTATGGTTATATCCTATAGTTATATACTATGGTTATATCATATAGTTATATACTATGACTATATCTTATAGTTATATCCAATTTGGTTATATCATTATAGTTATATCCAATTTGGCTATATCCTTATGGTTATATTCTATAGTAATAACCAAATTGGATATAACTACAAGGATATAACTATATGATATAACGAAATTGGATATAACTATAAGATATAATCATAGTATATAACTATAGGATATAACCATAAGAATAACCAAATTGGATATAACTACAAGACATCCAAGTTTTTTTTTTCTTTTTCTGGGCGCAATCACGTTGCGCCCAATTTTTTTTTTTCCTGAGCGCAACGTAATTGCGCCCAAGTCAACCGGTTCAGACCCCAAAACCGATTCAATAATCTTTAAAAAATCATTTTTCAAAATAAAAAAACTCACCTATACCTTGGGCGCAACCAGGTTGCGCCCAAGGAATTGTTTTTTTTTTTGAAAAAAAAAATCCGTTTTTTGGGCGCAACGAGGTTGCGCCCAAAGACGGGTGCGTCGTAAAAAAAAACGGATGCGAAAAAGAATCCCCTTATCAAATGATAGTCTCATGCTATTGTTGATTGTGAGACTTGCTTCACAGAAAAACAAACTAGAGCTACCACTAAGAATTTGTGACTATAGTTCAACGTGAATATAGGAAATAGTTGAAAATTGTCCGGAGTGATAATGAAGGATAATAGATCCGTTTGAAGTTGAAGAATTTTGTGGTAATAATTCAACGTCAATCTGGAAAATAGTTGAAAATTGTCCAAAATGCTAAATAATAGAGGATAATAATTTATCTATTTGAAGTTGGATGAACATGGAATCAGTCATCAAACTTCGATCGCTGGAACTCCACAACAAAATTGTTTGGTGGAACGAAAGACCCAACATAATTTGAATGTTGCGCAAGCTTTAAGATTCCATACACATCTTCCAATTCAACTTTTGGAAAAATACATCTTAATAGCGGAAATCTTGTTCAATCCAACACTAAACATCCAACTACAAGGCAGCAAAACATCCTAGGAGATTTTCTATTGTGAACCCACTTCATATAAAAATGTTCATGTGTTCGGTTGCCTATCCGTTACATACAATCTCAAAAGATGCGGGAATAAATTTGCAAGCAGATCAAGAAAACAATCTCAAAAGATGCGGGAATAAATTTGCAAGGAGATCAAGAAGTGTATTGTCCTCGGTTATCCTGATAGGAAAAGGGACAATTGATGTATATTTTGGAGATCAAATCTTTTTTTTTTTTTCGTTTCATAGGACGTTAGGTTTGTGGAATAGAAATTTCCTTCAACTCTCACAAGTTTGGAGACGCTTGAGATAGCATTTGAGGTTGATCCAAATCCAAATTGGTATTATGAGGAAGCAATTGTTGTCTCCGGACAAAGAGATGTCAGTAAGCAGCGCCATGGTTCAGATATTGACTCAGGTGACAACAAACTTCAAAATAATTTATGCGTTTCAATATTGCAACATAGGGGTGACCAAGTTGGTCAAGCAATATCTTTTTGAATCTTGATTTCATAAGACATTATGAAATCATGATTCAAGAACACAGCCTTACTTCAGCCACTGAAAGGGTTAATCAAGCTAGTGTCACAGCACAAGGTACAGATGAAAACGAGTACACAAATACAACTACGACGTGAAGACTTTTGAAATAAACGACTCCGTACTGAACATGACAAATAACATCATGGAACCGAATCACTCTCGCTATTGTACTAATATAGTAACTCAGCCACTCGTTAACTGTAACTACTAGAATGGAATGATACGCACTGTGAGATGCGGCAGAGGCAGCGCAAAGTGTTATTACAAGTACTGTTAACCTGGAAATGATAGTAAAATCACAAGATTTACATGCAAAACAAGCCTTCAGAGAAAACTGGAAAAGTGAATTCCATGCTTCACTGTAACAGGCAAACAGTGTAGTGAGAAGAACTTAAATATTGAACCTTGGGTACAGCAAGATTGGAAGCTCCACATTTCAGATCAAGAACTAGGGAAGAGCAGTGAAAATGAAAACTCCGTAGTTATGTCATACATTACCTCTGTTCGAAAAGAAGCATTTGTCTGATTTGGAAGAAGACTATACCGGGAGATGGACAGCTAAAACCCGCCTCTTCCTCGTCCTCTTCCCCTCCCTCTACTTCTCCCTCTGCCTCTCCCTCTTGATCCTGTTCTTCCATAACCCCCACTATCTTCCCTTTCAAAGCTGAACATGCTCATTTTTAAGTCGACAGCTGCGTCTGGATGAGGATCCATTTGCACCTGATGAAAAACATATCCACATTATAGTCAGTGTTCCATCTCAATTCTCAAATTCATGTTTCAGAAAACTAAAATGCTACAGCATCTGTATATGAAAAGCATGGTGGGCAACATTTTGCGATCCAGTTCTAGTTTTATGTATACTTCTTTTTAAACATTTTTTAAGATCCAGTTTTATATTTACACTTCCTATTTTACTTTTGAATGTATAATCTGAATGAATGGAATGACACCAAACCATCATAGTAAAATGCAAACACTGAAAGATATTGTCTTTATGATAACAATGCAAGAGTTACCTCATCTTCCAAATCAAATTGACTTTGAAGTTGTCGAGCAAGGTCCTCATCACGACTAAGATCCAGAGTCTCTACTCTGTTTGATCCTCCAGCCTTTCTCCTTTCCCACTCATCCAGTGTAAACACTGGTTTGTCTTCTTGGTCCTTCCCTTTATATCTTTGACCTCTTTGATGCTGTCTGTGTTCTGGTTGGGTCATTTTCTGAAGAAGCTTTTGTGCAGCAGCTTGATTCTGAACAGGGACATATTCAACCACTGGAACAAGCAATCACATATGTTATTGATAGTATGATAGAATATTCATACATTCACTAAAAAAAGAAGAATATTAATATATTATTCCTAAGAAGTAAGAATCCTACTTTTATTGAAAAATCAAAGAAGTGTTCCATGGCACACATTGGTTCTGCCACCAAACTCTACAATGTTAAGGTAAAGACATGCTACAGCTAACAGTAACACCTTAGAAACCAATATACTGAGAAATAAGCATGAAAGATGTAATTAAGAGCAATGTAGATTAAATATCATAAATGTTTTGACAGGAATCAATACCTTCTTTAGGTCTAGACTGAGAAGTACTTGGCTTCTCTTCAATTCCTTGGGATGTTGAAACTCCTTTTCTATCATTATCCTTTTTATCACCTTTTGCATCAGGTATATGCTGTTTGTGCATCTGCTCAATGCCAGAACCTGCCCCAGCTTCCACACCTTTGGAACCATCATCCCGAGAGGCTTAAATGAAGGAAATATACAACAATTATATTGGCATATCGAGACATGGAAAAGTAATAAGAGAATGTTAACCTAAATGTAGGTGCAAATTTGATACTTGATTTAGAATGCAATGAAAAAGTAAATTTTGTCATCCCTGGAAATCTGGAATACAAATGAACAAATAATATACCAAATTGCCTTGTATGTTTAGCATTACGTGTTCTATCAATCATAATTTGTACAAGCATATCCCAGCCTACCATTGTCAAAATTCATATATTGTTTGAACTCTTTGTTCCAATCAAAACCATGTTCTCAACTTTTCATGCAAGATTCATCCAGCTTGAACTTGGAGATAAAGAAAGCATTCTCTCCAGTTTACAGGACCAAAAGGAGAACAAAATAATAAACTGACCAGGATGGATAAGCCAAAGTGCCATGTTTTACCAAATCAATCTCATTCAATCTAGCAATGTTGAATGTTAATACAGCTGAAGTTTGACAGCAACTCCCATCAAAACTATAACATTTGTGCACAAGTAGAATACATTTTTTTATTATCATGATGATTAACTGAGAGTGTCCAGCATTATCAACACTTCTTTCATTATGAGTATGATACCAAAGTACGGGTCATTGAAGTATTAATAGAGAAGTCCAGCTCTTATTGCAAGAGGTAGCAACAAGAAAGTAAAAAGTTTATCGTTATCTTCCTGCTGCTGCAGCTAAGAATACTTAAAAGCATAAACACACAGCATTAGGAAGGGATCCATAATCGCAGATAGAGCTCTATACTATTATTTTTAGAATGCGTGTCTGAAGTTTGAGGATACCACAAGAGACAACAAAGATAAAACTCCTTGAACCATTTCTAATTTTAAGGGTTTGGTGCAAGTATCAGTACCATTTTGGCTAGAGCTAGGTTTTGATCTCCCAATCTGCAATTTCTCAAATGGTGGAGGTCCGCCACCTTCACTTTCTCGAGCTGGCTTGACGGATGAACGTGAGAAACCCAAGTACTTCTGGTTCATCTCCCATTCTTCATACAATGTTTGCACAACACCTCCTAGTACAGTTATAACATCAGGAACTAGGCAAAGTATGCCACTATGTATCACTGGTTTCTTTTCTAATCGGATCTGCAATATTTGCAAAACAAATACAAAAAAAAAACATGAGACTGAGATCATACAGTAGAATGAACTATTGCTGAAACACCAATAACACTTAAAGACAATTTATCATAGAAGTAAAAAGAAGAGAACAAATCAACAAAAACAATAATTAAAAAACCAAGGAGAGGCTATGTGACTTTAGTTGCTTGTAAAGCCTTGACGCTCCTCATGTGTCCATTCAAACCATTGATTGTAACATACAGGAAATACTTATTGAGGCAGTTTTAAGCTAATATACAAAATACAAAATCATAGAAAATTTCAAAAATTGACAATGAAACTATAAAAGTTTACTCCAAACTCCATAGTTAAATCAATACCAGAATTCCAGTTGGCGGTTATTATAGAACATGTTATTTCATATGAATTATTCAGACCAATCAGTAGCAGTCAGTACTCGGTAGCCATTACTTAAAGGAGTTAAAGGTTAAAGCTGGTAAATTCATCGACATCAGATAAACAAATTATAAGTATTCCCTAAGCACACTTTTAGCTATAAATAAAATAAAATGCTGAATAGACGGGCTTTTAACTTGAAGAATCTACAAACAACAGCTGCATTGTCCAATTCCATGGAGACCTTGTGAACTCGAAATGCCAACCAAGAGAATTAACAAAAAAACGCACATTTCAAGGTGTACTTGATTTAGAGAGCGAAAGAAAGAACCTTAGTACCGGGAACAACATCATCAGGCAAGGAAGGGATGTAAGAGTACTCAATCGCAGTGAGCTCTGTGTGTCCATCCGTCAACATCAACTTCAACAGTCTCCGATTGTTCGAACCAGCTGCAAAGCTGCTTCTGCTCACATCTTTCACAGAAGCTATCTATTCAACCAAAATTCGTTCAAGTCGATACCAAAACCTAGAAAAATCCATTTCATAAGGAAGAATCAACGAAAAGAAGAGATAGAGAAGATGCCTGGAGAACTACAGGTACACGAAGATGCGGAGACTTGCGAAGGAGAAAAGAAGGATCAGGGAGGGACTTTCCGCCGACGTAGCGAAGGTCCAAGTTGCAAAGCTCCGATTCGAGGCGGGCGCCGGAGTGGACGGCGGCGATTGATTTGACTTGAGCAAAGTCAGCGAAGCACCATCCCTTGTTCGTCAAGTGTTGTAGGAGAGGATCTGCCGCTGAAGACGAGATCAACGCCTCCATTTTTAGCGCTATTTTGCTTCCCGTCTTCTCTCGCTCGTTCGCTCTCTCCTTGGTTTGTTTTTTTCGTGTGTTTCACAGTATGATTGTATCGGATTCGAACGCCGGAATCTTTTCAGTTTGGGCTGGTTTAGTGTGGTACGAAACCCAACCAACCCTTCGTACGACATTGCATTAACCAGTTGGGCCCTCTTGGGCCTCTTCGGAAACTCATTTTGGGCTTTGGTCAAAGCATATTCAATAAGAGGCTGAATCATATGCGGACCAGTCTTATAGGGTAAAATGCGGACAGCCTTTTATTACACTCCATCAAACTGCCCTCGATTCCTTCTAGCGAGCGTATATGAAACAGATGATGTAGAGAGGGGTCACTCCACCAAAAGGTAGTCAAATAGAACATGGTCTTGATGTAGAGTGATATTGACTAATCGAATCTACTAAAGGATAAAGGTATTTGCTTCCCTTATGAAGCAAGAAAAGCGCAATTGGTAGTGTGGTTGTGGGAGTATCCGGAGGTCAGGAGTTTGCGCCACAAGAGTTGCGCCCCTCTTTTATTTTAATTAGAAGATGGCGTGTGTGCAAACATTGAAATTGTATAATTAAATATGATTTTTTTAACATATATCTCAAGAGTACAAGTTAATAAACTTGTTTTATAAACATTGTGTTAAATATTATAGATTTATAGATTTTTCATAGTGGGTTTAAGCATTTTGGGTAAAGAAATAGGCCGGTGACGCTCACCCATTTTGAACACCTAAATCGAAGTGAATACCTTTCTTCGTCAAAGAGGAGAAAAACATTCCCATGAGCATGTAATTGATCAGTTATGCATATTCATAGAACCCAAGATTGATTTAAAAAATGCAATGAAACGAACCCACTCGAAATTAGCCCTAGCTACCTAAAGGGATCATACCTAAATCTGATTTGTTTGACTAGTGAAATCCATTCCATCTGACTTTCCAACCAATGTGTCATCCTCAAGCTTAGCTTCATAGTAACTATATGGAAATGAAAAATAGAAAAATGGATCGGGTCATAAGGACCTAACCTTTAGAGATCAGAATAGTGGATAGATTATGATTGTATGAGTTAGAAGTATGTATAATACCTAACACCTCATCAAGGTCCTTTGGGTTCTCCTACTTCTCTGAGCATCTTCTTGAAGATTCCACTCTCTCTGCATATGTCATTCACACTAACCCATTATAGCAACTTAACATCAATGTAGAGTGGAAAACACACATAAAAAAGACTGCCAAATTAAAGAAACCATCCCGTATTCGTCTACAAATTAGTAAGTTGTCATTTCAATCAATACTTGAACGAACTCTCAAATGCGATGCTACATTATTTCTACTTCTTCGTGCTTCGACTTTGGCATTCTCTAACTTCTCATTTTCATGCAGAATTATATTCAAGTGTCCTCCCTGTAGACCTCCATAGCTTGCTCCAAACTTTATCTCTTCTTCATCATCTTCTTTCTTTTCTTAGTCTTAGTACTATTCATAATCTCAGTGTTGCCATTGTGTGGGGAATACTCTTGCTCATTATCCTCATACATCTTATATTTAGCTATACATTATCTTGACATGTTGCATCATATAGCTACTCACCAACCTATGTATTCAATTTAAGACAAAAAGGTAAAAAAAAAGAGACAATGACTATAAGAAAGAAGGTATGTTGTATAGTTTTGTTTGCAGAGATAAATATGAAATCTTATTTCTTAGTCACATTGACAAAATCAAGATCATTCTTTACACTCGTTGGCAATCCATGATACAATGGATTCCTTGTATTTGGTGGAAGTCAGGAAGGGCCAGAATCCCAAGAATAAAATTTAGATATCGGTGCTCTATTTGTTAAGCAAAAGTATCTAGCATCTCAAGGAATTTTGTTTTTGTTGGCAGGAAAAGAATCAAAGGAACTCACGATATTATCAATCTGATTAACTATTTTGGCGTAATGTAATGCAAGCCCTGCAACACCTAATCTTTCTGGAAATTTCTTGGGCTCCTTGACAACTTCAACATCTATAAATTATGACTAAATAGTGTATATATCGAAACGAATATGAGATTAGAAGTAACATAAACACCATTTCAACAAGATCTAATGCATCCAGAATTACCTCAATGGCAGTATCCCCAGGGGTTTCATTTACTTGCCACAGGTCAATCTCTTGGAGCTCCAAGACAACTACCTCTCCAGGAATTTGACTGAAAATGTTGGTGTAAGTAGTGCTATGAAATTAGGCCAATTAGACCTCTCCAACAATCTGCTATCCGGGTCTTTGCCCTCCTCGATCTCCAACTTCACTTCCCTCCAAATCCTGTTGCTTGGTGGGAACCAGTTTTCGGGTCCGATCCCGCCTTCAATAGGCCAGCTTCAGCAAGTAACAAAGCTTGATCTGAGCCGCAACTCCCTCTCGGGCCCAATCCCCACAGAGATGAGCAAATGCGACCACCTCAACTACCTCGACCTGAGCCAGAACAACCTCTCGAGCTCCATCCCGCCCGAAATCTCCGGCATCCAAATACTCAACTACCTGAACCTGTCAAGGAACCACCTCAACGGAACCATCCCTGGTACCATCGGGTCTGTTGGAATGATGATGTTCCCTCTAGTTTTGATGATGATAAACTCAATGGCATTTGATGATTTTTAGTGTGACTATGAATTTCAGGAAACAGATGATTTAAAGGAACGATGAAAACCATGTGAAGAATCAAAACAGAGAATAAAAGGAACAGAGAAGTCAACAATGAGGAACAACGCGCTGGAACAAAAGAGAAAAAGAGACGCGCATTATTGAACATAAAAGGAAAGGGAACAACGTCAAGGAACGCATGACGCGCGCAGTAACCCTTACGACTGCCGAATCTTTCTTTTATGGAAATAAATATTGAAGGAGCAACTTGGGTCGCAAGAAGATAATCTTGTTAGGAAAGATTAGCAAAGATTGTATATGATTATTTTATCTTATTTTCCTTAAGTAAAACTAGGGTAAATTAGATAGAATACCTAGACTATAAGAGAGAAAGTTGCAAACTTCATTTGACAAGTGATTCACGGCATTTTCCACAGAGAAGAGCATTCAGAAGAAGGAAAGAACTTACAAGAACGAGACTTTGGTGAGTTGAGTACTTGTTAGGGTTTTGATTGTCTTAGGTATTGTTAGGAACGTTACAATCAGAGGTCTAGATATCTACGAGTAAACTAGATTGAGATAAGACTTGCTTGTTTGTAATTCCCGAATTAATAACACAAGTAGACTTTCGAAATCCTACTAGGGAAACCTAGAGGTAGAGGTTTTTCTTAGTCAACTAGTTGGTTGATTAAGTTTTCCTCTCTAAGGAACTTTGTCTGTTACTCTGTTATTCTGTTACTATATTCCGCTGCCCAAGGAATAGTTATACCGTTCCTTGTACTAACACACTCAATTCTACAATTGGTATCAGAGCAGGTTTGTTCTAGATTGTGTGTTACTTACAGATTTTCAGGTAACAATGTCTCCTACCACTGTCGAAGTTGGTTTGAACTCTTCAAGGCCTCCTCTCTTGCTCGCTGGCCAATACCAACATTGGAAGGCTCTCTTCATCAAGTGGGTCCAAAGCAATGATTACCAATGCTGGTTGGTCATCTCTCTTGGAGATCTTGAGATTGTTGATCTTGAGAAAAAGAAAAAGCTGAAGAAAAGGGATCAAGAGGATCTCCAAATCATGGAGAAAAATTGCAAGGCTGCCATGCTTATCAACAGTGCTCTTAATCAGCAAGATGTGCAAAAGCTTCAATCTTGGGAATCTGCCAATGCTAAGTGGCTTGCCTTGGAACAAATGTACATGGGAAGTAAGGACCTTCGTGAGATCGATCGTTTCACTGCCAAGAAGGATTTCTACAACTTCAAAATGGAAGAAACGAAGATGTGAGCTCTTACCAAGCCAGGTTTGAGAAAATCACTGCAAACTTGACTGCTCATTCTATCAAGGATGAAGAAATCCTCCCTGACGAGAAGATCCTTATTATCATTGATGGACTTACTCATCGTCATGCGATGACCAAGGCCATTCTAAAAGAGAATGCCAACACTGTCAAACTGATGTTCCATGAGGTCTTTAGCAAGATTCAGAAGTATGACAATGAAGAGAAGGCTGGAAGAAACAAGGATCCCAAGAACAAAGGAATCGCTTTGATGGTTGAAAAGGCTGTTGATAGGATTGAAAATGACCTCGATGACAATGATGGCTCCAATGATCCTGATGTAGTGTTACTAACTAAAGTCATGCGTTCCCTCTACAACAAAGGAAGAAACAACAGAGGTGGGAACGGTGAGACTCGTGACATCAAGGACATTACTTGCTACAACTGCAATGAAAATGGTCACTACTCTAGCTCATGCCCAAAGCCTAAGAAACCAAGCAAACCTTCTGGGAACGATGAGAAGAAAGCTTTCGTTGCTGTATGGGGCAATGAGGATGACTCAGATGGTGAAGACCTTGAAGCCTGGAGTGGCAAGATGTGTGTAATGGCCATCAACGACTCTTCTGAAGATCTCGAGGTAAATCCTGAAACATTCTTGAAGTCTCTTGTGAATTATGATAAGAAATCACTGATTGCTCTCATAAGGGAAATGTATGCTGAAAATTTAAAAACACAAGAGGAACTTGCTAACTCTGAAGATGAGTGTAGTAGTTTAAAAGAAAACTTATCTAACACTACTAGTAACTCAACTGTTCCTTGTTCTTCATGTGATGCTAATCATGAGGAACTTCAGAGGTTAAGAAATGAAAAAGTCTTTTTGCTCATGAATGAAGTCTCTAACAATACTGATGCAAAAAGTGTAGCTGGATCAACCAAGCTTGAGGAACAGATGTATGAGATGAAAGCTTATGTTCACAAGATTCATTCTATGCTAATGGAACAGAAAGCTAAAACTGACAACATCCAGTTTGTCGAAGAAAGGTATGGCATTGGTTATACAGGTTCGAAGCAAAAAGAAGTCGATCCATCTATTCTGGAACTTCGTGAAACAAGAGATAGGGATCTACAAGATGCTAGAGAAAAGAATCGCAATCTTGAGGAACGTGTCAAGGTTCTTGAGAGTGGACTGGATGAAAATCAGTCGTGGTACACTGGACAACCTGCCCACAAGATCTTCCTCAAGCAGTCTTAAGGGAAGCAATCCAACATTCCCTATCTAGAACGTGCGAAGAAACGCAAGAGTGTTGTTCCCAACAGAAAGTATGTTCAGATGGATCAATTCAAGCTGTGTTGGTATTGTGGGGACAACAGACATTTGTAAAGAGACTGTGAAAAGAAAAAGAAGTTCTCTGAAGAGCACACAAAGAGAAGGAACAGTAGGAGCAATAATGTGAACTTGAATGACTTCTATGATGATTCACATATGCATAATCATAATCATGCTAAGACTATGAAGAAAACTATTGTTATTGATAGGACTATTCCTAGAGAACAATTGCATTATGTGTCTCGACCAGGTAAGGCTAAGCTTGCCTGGGTCGCCAAATCTTAACTTTTTTTGTGCAGGTTAAAGTGAGGGGGAACGAGAAGTGATACATTGACAGCGTTTGTTCGTGCCATATGATCGGAAAAGAAGATCAACTTACCTCACTTCACAAACACTCAAGAGGGAGTGTTGCTCTTGGAGACAAGAGATGTAGAGAAATCATTGGAACAGGCAAAACAAAACTAAACTCTAGTATCACGGTAAAAGAGGTAAGTTTAGTTCATGAACTTGGCTTTAGTTTGTTGAGTGTTGCACAACTTTGCGACCAAGGGAACAACAAGACGGTCTTTACTTCACAAGATTGATACGTCAAAGATCGCGAAACCAAGAACATAATAGCTGATGAGACGGAACTGTGGCATATAAGGTTTGGACATGTGTAGAATCGAGTGTGTTAGATCAAGGAACGGTAAGTTCGTTCATTGGGCAGCGGAAAATAACAACAAAATTATGAAGTAACGAGCTCAGTTCCTTAGAGAGAAAAACTTAATCAACCAACTAGTTGACTAAGAAAAACCTCTATCTCTAGGTTTCCCTAGTAGGATTTCGAATGTCTACTTATGTTATTAATCCTGGAATTACAAACAAGCAAGTCTTATCTCAATCTAGTTTACTCCTAGATATCTAGACTTCTCAATGTAACGTTCCTAACAACACACTAGACAACCAAAACCCTAACAAGTACTCAACTCACCAAAGTTTCGTCCTTGTAAGTGTTCTTCTGGCTTCCGAATGCTCTGCTCTGGAAAATGCTCTCTGTGTTCCGTAGTTGTAGAAATTCGCAACTCTCTAATATATAGTCTAGGAAATTCTCATATTTTACCCTAGTTTTACTTAAGGAAAATAAGATAATAAAATCCTATACAATCTTTTCTAACAATATTCTACCCAAAATCTCTTCACCGAGATCTTCCTTGAGGCCCAAGTTGCAACTTCCAAATCTGTTTTCCAAGACAGATATTCGGCAGCCTCTAGGGTTTCCAGCGTACGTCCTTCGTTCCTTGCACTGTTCCCTTTTCTGTTTTGTTTCAGCAACACGCGTCTGTTCTCTTCTTTCGTTCCAGCGCGTTGATTTCGTTATTGTTGGCTTCTCTGTTCCTTTTCTTTTCTGTTTTGACTCTTCTCAGGTTTTCATCGTTCCTTTGACTTCACTGTTTCCTGAAACTTATAGTCACACTAAAAACCATCAAAAGCATTTGAGTTTATCATCATCAAAATCAAAGGGAACATCATCGTTCCAACAATTTCCCCCTTTTTGGTGATGACAAACTCCTTCAAAATGTGCAAGTCAAAATACACAGTCAGAACAGACAATTAGAAACATTTTCACATTTAATCACACAGATACTATGTTCAAATAATTAACAATGTTCCCCCTCAAAAAGTTCATTGAGAATTTACCTTCAAGTAGCCTTGTCGTTCCGCTTAGCACTAGCTTCTGTTATCAACTCTTCCTTGGGTTTCACATTTTCCATACTTCCCCCTTTTGGCATCATCAAAAGTTCCACAAGAAACAGAAAGACTTGACACACATGCAACTCATAAACAAAATAATTCATTCATAAAGTCATGCGAAGTACAAAGCATAGGGACATAGACAGCTAAGATCAGAAGATAAGGAACAATCACAAAAAGAACATAAAAACATGAGAAAAACAAGAACATAGGGTCAGACGGGCAGGGAAAGGAACGGAGAGCACTCAGATCTTAGGGTCTTCAGCAGAGTCATCGGCTTTGCTCAAGAAATGATCCAAGAGCAATGACATGGTTGTGTTCAGTTGCTGAATTGAGCTTCCCTTAGACGTTCCTTCACCAACCGCTTTCTTTGTAGCGACAGTGCCCGTTCCCTTGGTATTGCCCTTAATTTGCCGGTGATGATCTTCTTGCTTGGGGAATCCATGGAAGGCAGAAAGCTTTAGAGATTTGAGAGTATTTGAATTATGAGAGATATCAGAGAGAGAGGAGTGGCGGTGCATGAACTTATGAAGATATGCCGTATATATAGGAACAAGATAAAATCTTTTTCAAGATAAAATCTTTTCCAAATAAAATCTTTCGGATCTCAACCGTCTCTAAGTTTCCTTCTTTCAAAAGTTTCCTTCAATAACTCTTCTCTCTCCTGATGCAACAGTCACTTTTTGCTCGGTTGCCGCATCACTGTTCCAGTCGCAGAGCGGTCAAATCGCATAGGGAGCCGTTCCAACGGATACCTGTAACTCAATAAATGCCATTTTCTGGTTCAAATCTCACCGTTCCACAGAAATCAGTTCCCCCATAATCTGAGCAATATTCTTCGTTCCCCCTGAGACCAAGAGTGCTTGCGAGGCTAGTCTGGATATTTCAATGTTGGGTTCATACAAAATATAGTATATCCAAACATATGATAGGGAGAAAGACAACTCAAGTAATTATTCCCAGTAAAAGGTGTAACAAAGAAGGATCATAGGGAACGTTTACCTGAATCGCGGCTAAGGGAGGTTGTACAACCAATTATCATGTGGGCTTGTAATGAGGGTTCAATTCATCAAATTGGTTGTTTTGGGTCTTTACGTAAGATGTTAGCATGCAATCAAGTAATTCAACACAAATCAAAAGACAAAGTATCTAGACCCTAAGACAAAGCAATTCGAATAAGCTAAAGTCATGAAAATCAAGTCATGAAAGGCACACAGACAAGGAACTTCATGAAAATTATGGAACGAATTAGCCAAGCATTGAGGGAATAATGGATGTGAAGGTCCTCAATTCAGAGAGATCATGCCAAGGAGTAATCGAAGATACTCGAATGGACCTTTGTCTAGTGCTTTGGTGAAGATGTCTGCCACTTGATTTTCAGTCCTGCAATGTTTCATTCTAATAAAGCCCATGTCAACATTATCACGTAGAAAATGATGACGAATGTCAATATGCTTAGTACGTGAATGGTGCACTGGATTTTTTGAAATGTTGATGGCACTAGTATTATCACACATAATAGGAACGGTGCCAAGAGACATACCAAAGTCCTCCAGTTGTTGCTTAAGCCATAATACCTGAGCAAAACAACTTGCCGCGGCGACGTATTCAACTTCTGCAGTGGAAAGGGCCACAGAGTTTTGTTTCTTGGAACCCGATGAAACGAGACAAGGCCCAAGGAACTGTGTCGTTCCAGAGGTGCTTTTGCGATCTACTACGTGCCCAGCAAAGTCGGCGTCTTGTTGTTCCCTTGGTCGCAAAGCTGTGCAACATTCAACAAACTAAACCAAGTTCATGAACTAAACTAACTTCTTTTATCGTGATACTGGAGTTTAGTTTTGTTTCGCCTGTTCCAATGATTTCTCTGCATCTCTTGTCTCCAAGAGCAACACTCCCTCTTGAGTGTTTGTGAAGTGAGGTAAGTTGATCTTCCTTTCCAGTCATGTGGCACGAACAAGCGCTATCAATGTACCACCTCTCGTTCCCCCTCACTTCAACCTGCACAGAAAAAGTTAGTGTTTGGCGACCCAGGCAAGCTTAGTCTTACCTGGTCGAGACACATAATGCAATTGTTCCATGGGAATAGTTCTAACAACAGTTTTCTTCCTATTTCTAACATGTTTAGAGTTATGCACATGTGAATCATCATAGAAATCATTCAAGTTCACATTGTTACTCCTACTGTTCCTTCTCTTTGTGTGCTCTTCAGAGAACTTCCTTTTCTTTTCACAGTCACTTTGCACATGTCTGTTGTCTCCACAATACCAACATAGCTTGAATTGTTCCAATTGAACATACTTTATGTTAGGAATAGTACTCTTGCGTTATTTCGCACATTCAGGACATGGAACGTTTGGTTGCGTTCCCTGAGACTGCTTGAGAAAAATCTTATGGGCAGGTTGTCCAGTGTACCAGGACTGAGTTTCATCCAGACCACTCTCAAGGACCTTGACGCGTTCCTCAAGATTGCGATTCTTCTCTCTAGCATCTTGAAGTTCCCTATCTCTTGCTTCACGTAGTTCCAGTATAGAGGTATCATCTTCCGTTTGCTTGGAACCTGTATAGCTAATACCATACCTTGCTTCGACGAACTTGACGCTTTCAGCTTCAGCTTTCTGTTCCATCAGAACAGAATGAATCTTGTGCATATAGGACTTCATCTCGGATATCTGTGCTTCAAGCTTACTTGGACTAGCTATACTCCTTGCATCAGTATTGTTAGAAACTTCATTCATAAGCAAAGAGACTTTTTCATTTCTCAATCTCTGAAGTTCCTCATGATTAGCCTCACATGAAGAACAAGGAACAGTTGAGCTACTAGCAGTTTTAGACAAATTCTCTTTTAAACTACTACATTCATCTTCAGAATTTGCAAGTTCCTCTTGTGTTTTCAAATTTTCAGTGTACATTTCCCTTATGAGAGCAATCAATGATTTTTTGTCATAATTCACAAGAGATTTCAGAAAGGTTTCGGGATTTACCTCGAGTTTCTCAGAAGAGTCGTTGATGGCCATAGCACACATTTTGCCACTCCAAGCTTCAGGATCTTCACTGTCTGAGTCATCTTCATTGCCCCACACAACAACGAAGGCTTTCTTCTCATCGTTCCCAGACGGTTTGCTTGATTTCTTCGGTTTTGGGCAAGAGCTAGCATAGTGACCCTTTTCGTTGCAGTTGTAGCATGTGATATCCTTGATGTCACGAGTCTCACCGTTCCCTCCTCTGCTATTTCTTCCTTTATTGTAGAGGGAACACATGACTTTGGGTAGCAGCACCACCTCAGGATCATCGGATCCATCATTATCATCGAGGTCGTTCTTAATCCTGTCAATAACCTTTTCAACCATCAAAGCGATTCCCTTTTCTTTGGAATCCTTGTTTCTTGCAGCCTTCTCTTCATTGTCATACTTCTGAATCTTGCTGAAGACCTCATGGAACGTCAGTTTGACAGTGTTGGGGTTCTCCTTTAGAATGGCTTTGGTCATTGCATGGCGATGAGGAAGCTCATCAATGATTATAAGGATCTTCTCGTCAGGAAGGATTTCTGCATCCGTGACGGAATGGGCAGTCAGATTTGCAGTGATCTTCTCAAACCTGGCTTGGTAGGAACTCACATCTTCCTTGTCATCCATTTTGAAGTTATAGAAGTCCTTCTTGGCAGTGAAACGATCAACTTCACGCAGATCCTTGCTTCCCATGTACATCTGTTCCAAGGCAAGCCATTTAGCATTAGCCGACTCACAAGATTTGAGTTTTTGCACATCTTGCTGATTGAGAGCGTTGTTGATGAGCATGGATGCTTTGCAATTGTTCTCCATGATTTGAAGATCGTCTTGATCCCATTTCTTCAGTTTCTTTTTCTTCTCCAGATCGACAATGTCAATATCACCAAGGGAAATCACCAACCAACATTGGTAATCGTTACTTTGCACCCATTTGATGAAAAACGTCTTCCAATGTTGATATTGGCCAGCGAGCAAGAGAGGGGGCCTTGAGGAGTTCAAACCGACTTCGACAGTACTAGGCGCCATTGTTACATGAAAAATCTGTAAGTAACACACAATCTAGAGCAAACCGGCTCTGATACCAATTGTAGAATCGAGTGTGTTAGGTCGAGGAACGGTAAGTTCGTTCCTTGGGCAGCGGAAAATAACAACAAAATTATGAAGTAACGAACTCAGTTCCTTAGAGAGGAAAACTTAATCAACCAACTAGTTGACTAAGAAAAACTTCTACCTCTAGGTTTCCCTAGTAGGATTTTGAATGTCTACTTATGTTATTAATCCTGGAATTACAAACAAGCAAGTCTTATCTCAATCTAGTTTACTCCTAGATATCTAGACTTCTCAATGTAACATTCCTAACAACACACTAGACAACCAAAACCCTAACAAGTACTCAACTCACCAAAGTTTCGTCCTTGTAAGTGTTCTTCTTGCTTCCGAATGCTCTGCTCTGGAAAATGCTCTTTGTGTTCCGTAGTTGTAGAAATTCACAACTCTCTAATATATAGTCTAGGAAATTCTCATATTTTACCCTAGTTTTACTTAAGGAAAATAAGATAATAAAATCCTATACAATCTTTTCTAACAATATTCTACCCAAAATCTCTTCACCGAGATCTTCCTTGAGGCCCAAGTTGCAACTTCCAAATCTGTTTTCCAAGACAGATATTTGGCAGCCTCTAGGGTTTCCAGCATGCGTCCTTCGTTCCTTGCGTTGTTCCCTTTTCTATTTTGTTTCAGCAACACGCGTCTGTTCTCTTCTTTCGTTCCAGCGCGTTGATTTCGTTATTGTTGGCTTCTCTGTTCCTTTGCTTTTCTGTTTTGACTCTTCTCAGGTTTTCATCGTTCCTTTGACTTCACCGTTTCCTGAAACTTATAGTCACACTAAAAACCATCAAAAGCATTTGAGTTTATCATCATCAAAATCAAAGGGAACATCATCGTTCCAATAACATGCAAATCTTCGACTCATTCACAAGCTGTATACAAAGGAACATGTTCGTGGTCTCTCAAATGTTCAATCAGAGTTCCATGGTGTCTGTGATGCTTGTGTGAAAGGGAAACGGACCCGTTCCTCGTTCAAGATTAAACCTGATGTAACAACTTCTCATCCTCTGGAACTGATTCATATGGATCTTTGTGGTTCCATGAGGATAAGAAGTCATGGAGGGAACATGTATGTTTTTGTTATTGTCGATGATTATTCTAGATTCACTTGGACAATCTTTCTGTCTTTGAAGGATGAAGTCTTCTCTGAGTTCGAGGCGTTCATTAAGAAGGTGGAAACAAGTTTGGGAAAGAAGCTGAAGGCTATAAGGTCTGACCATGGAACAGAGTTTGAGAACTCTATGTTCTTCAACTTCTGTGAAGAACATGGCGTGTCACATGACTTCTCCGCGCCTAGGACACCACAACAGAATGGGGTTGTGGAACGGAAGAACAAGACTCTGAAACACATGGCGAGAACTCTCCTCATTGCAAGCAATCTTCCAAGAATCTTCTGGGCAAAAGCTATTAACACTTCTTGTTATATTCTCAATCGTGCCATACTTCGTCCCTTATTGAATAAAACTGCTTATGAACTAATAAGGGATCGCAAGCCCAATATTTCCCACTTGCGTGCTTTTGGTTGGATGTGCTACATTCACAACAATGGGTAGGATAACTTAGGGTAGTTTGACCCACGAAGTGATGAATGGATTTTCTTGGGATATGCAAAGGCAAGCAAGGCCTACAGAGTATACAACAAGAGGCTTTGCAAAATTGAAGAAAGCATCCACGTTGTCTTTGATGAGAACTCCAAAGGTTCCAATGGCGAGTTAGAGACAATAATCCATGAGGACAGTGACAGGGGCTAAAGTCGTGATGCCCAATCAAAGTAAATCCTTAAAAACCTAACTTAGTAGAATAGGCAAGCAAGGGTCGAATCCCACATGGAGGAGTTATCTTTCTATATACAAGTAGTATGTCAAAGGTAACAAAGCGGGAGGGGGGGGGGGGGGGGGGGGGGGGGTTGTTGGTTGTTTTGCAAGTAAACAAAGTAAATCAAAACAAAGGTTGTAATCAATTGGGAAAAAGTACTTAGCCAGACAAATATCCACCATTTATTTGATTGATTGATCCTAGATTATCCATATTCCTTCCTATGATTATTCCTGTCCCTATTATGAAATAGTTACCAGTCCAACTAGTCCTGGTAACCCTAACTATCGAACGCACGAGAAACTATCAAGATTTAGAACAATAGCAGCAGGAAACATATGAATTAACCATGATACATGCAACACCACAACTCGCAACATTTAACACATAATCAATTCTCTTTCACAATAAACTAGTCCAACTAGTCCTAGAATATCATGTTTGCTACACAAGATAAGGGATTTCAACTCGAAATATCCAAACCCTAGCAATAGACAATTACTAATATCAACTAGGTGATCAATCCAGTCAAATCAATAAGAATCAATAGGAATAAGCTCAAGAGAAAAGATATACTCAATAGGAATAGGAAATAGAATTATAACCTCACAATCATATATCAAATGAAGGCTTCAATCGTCGGACTAAGCAAAGGTTGCTTAGTTCTTCATAGTCTTGAAACAAAAACTCAAAGGGAAAAATATGCTGAATAATGAACGATCAGATCCCCTAGTGGCTGCTAGGAACTAGGTTTAAATAACCTAGCTAAACCTAAAAACCAAAGATAACAATTGAAATCTAAAAGGAAATAAAATAAAGTAATCGGAATAAAAGAAATAAAATAAAAGGAAAATAAAATAAAGTAAAACTCGGATCTTCGGATGAAACAATTCCCGCGCGCGTCTGATGCAGATTTCCGCGACCGCGGAAAAGTTCCTGTAAAGCTTCGCTGTTTGATTTTTCCGCGACCGCGGCTTGGGCTTCCGCGACCGTGGATTCTCGGGTTTGCACTTCTTCGCTCCGTCGTCGTTCCGCGACCGCGGTGGTAAATTCCGCGACCGTAGAAAAGCTTATGTAGCTCCTTCTTCAGTCTTCCTTCGTCTTCTCTTGTGGCTTTCTTCTCATCTTCTTAATGTCTTCTTTTAAGTGCCTCCAAACCACCATAATCATCCTTCTTCTACTCAACTCCATACTCTACAATAACGCTCTAAACACATCCATATGGTACCCAAAACACCGGTAACAACTCCTAGTTAAACCCTACAAAGTAGCGCTGATCAGACAGCTATCCAAGAATGCAACGAGAGGATTCTGATGATGAAGACAACGGCCCTTCTTCTCGACCTAGCTCAGGTCATGGGAACGGTCCTTATAATGTTGCTAGTGTCTCTCCATCTTCTCCAGACTCTTCTAGTCTTGATAACTCTTCAAAGGAGGATACTTCAAGTGATTCTGCACAAGATGCAGACGTTCCCTCCTCATCTACTGCTGATTCAACAATCGTGCCCCCAACTAATGCAGAATCCATTGTCATTGTTCTACCTGGAACTTCTAGTGATATTATTGTTGTTGATTCTCAAAGTGATGAAGAAGGCACTGACCAGTTTGAAGATGCCCCATTGCCTCCATCTTCAACGGACGACTCTGAGACACAACCTGATGATCCATCCCTACTCGTGTCAAAGAGTGTTCGAATTCAAAAGGCTCACCCCACTCATAATCTGGTCACACCTTTTAGTGAAAGAGGTTTGCGTTCTAAATTGAATATGTTTTGTGCTTTCCATGCTTTTATCTCTCTTGTAGAACCTAAGACTATCAAGGAAGCATTGAAGGAACCTGACTGGATCATAGCTATGCAAGAGGAACTACATCAATTTGAAAGGAACAAAGTTTGGTGGCTCGTTCCCTTACCTCGCAACAAACATGCTATTGGCACTCGTTGGGTGTATCGGAACAAGCTCGATGACTCTGGGGTGGTCACAAGGAACAAACCAAGGTTGGTTGCTCAAGGTTACAATCAACAAGAGGGGATCGACTATGATGAGACGTATGCTCCAGTGGCTCGCATTGAAGCTATTTGCCTTCTCATTGCCTATGCCGCTCACAAGGGATTCATATTATACCAAATGGATGTCAAGACTGCATTCTTGAATGGATATCTCGAAGAAGAGGTATATGTGAAGCAGCCCCCTGGTTTTGAGGATGCCAATTTTCCCTCGCATGTGTATGCTTTGGACAAGGCACGGTATGGTCTTAAGCAAGCACCTCGTGCTTGGTATGATAGACTCGCACAATTCCTTCTCTCCAATGGATATCGTCGAGGAATGATTGACAAAACTTTGTTCCTTCTGGAACAAGAAGGTAAGATTCTGGTGATTCAAGTATATGTTGATGATATTATTTTTGGTTCCACTAACCCTGCTCTGGTAGAAAAGTTCAAAAATCTTATGAGTAGTGAGTTTGAGATGAGCATGATTGGGGAATTGTCATTTTTCCTCGGATTACAAGTTACTCAGACTAAGGAAGGAACGAAGATCCATCAACAAAAGTACATCAAGGAGTTGTTGAAGAAGTATGGTATGGATTCTGCAAAACCCATCGTTACCCTTATTTCTCCTAACACTCGCTTGAATGCAGATTTAAATGGAACAACTGTTGATTCCACCATGTATAGAGGAATGATTGGCTCTCTCCTCTATCTCACGACCAGTCGGCCATATATTGTTTAGTGTGTGTCTCTGTGCTAGATTTCAGGCCAATCCAAAGGACTCACACTTGAAGGAAGTAAAGCGAATCTTTTGATATCTCAAAGGAATGGACCATCTATGTCTATGGTATCCCAAGAACTGTGACTTCAATCTTCTTGGATTCACAAACACTGATTTTGCTGGGCACGTTGTGGATCGCAAAAGCACCTCTGAAATGACACAGTTCCTTGGTCCCTGTCTTGTCTCATGGGGTTCCAAGAAGCAAAACTCTGTGGCCCTCTCCACTGCAGAAGCTGAATACGTCGCCGCAACAAGTTGTTGTGCTCAGGTATTGTGGCTCAAACAACAACTGGAAGACTTTGGTATGTCTCTTGGCACCGTTCCCATTATGTGTGATAATACTAGTGCCATTAACATCTCAAAAAATCCAGTTCATCATTCACGTACCAAGCACATTGACATTCGTCATCATTTCCTACGTGATAATGTTGACATGGGCTTTATTAGAATGGAACATTACAGGACTGAAAATCAAGTAGCAGACATCTTCACCAAAGCACTAGACAAAGGTCCATTCGAGTATCTTCGATTACTCCTTGGCATGATCTCTCTGAATTGAGGACCTTCACACCCATTATTCCCTCAATGCTTGGCTAACTTGTTTCACAGATATCATGAAGTTCATTGCTTAAATTGCATTTCTTGACATTACTATTTCATGATTTTTGTATGCTCGAATTGCTTTGTCTTAGGGTCTAGCCTCTTTGTCTTTTGATTTGTGTTGAATTACTTGATTGCATGCTAACATCTTATTTGAGACCCAAAACAACCAATTTGATGATTGAACCCTCATTACAAGCCAACATGATAATTGGTTGTACTGCCTACCATTGCCTTGATTCAAGTAAACGTTCCCTATGATCCTTCTTTGATAAACCATTTTACTGGGAATAATTATCTGAGTTGTTTTCTCCCTACCATATGTCTGGATATACTATATTTTGTGTGAACCCATCATTGAAATATCCAGACAAGCCTCGCAATCACTCTTGGTCTTAGGGGGAACGACGATTGTTGCTCAGATTAAGGGGGAACATATATGAATGGAATATGGAATTTGAATCAGTGGCTGGTATTTATTGGGGTGCAGGTGAACGTTGGAATGGCTCTCTACGAGATTTGACTGCTCTGTGGCAGGAACAATGATGCGGTAAACGAAGTGAAAAAGTGGCCGTTAGAGGAAGAGAGAGAAATGACTTATTGATGGAAGTTTTGAAAGCTGGTTGAGATTTTTGGAAAGATTTTATCTTGTAAAAGATTTTATCTTTCCTATAAATACTTGATATTACATTCAAGCTCTCCACCGCCAATCTCTTTATTCTCTGCTCTCTCTCACATTTCTCATCCCTTTACAATCTCTCAAAGCTCAAAGTTCTCTGCTTTCCATGGATTCTCCAAGCAAGAAAATCTCCACCGACCAGATGTCTGAGGCCGAGATGGATGCCTATATTCTCCAACTCCAACAGGCTAGGGCCGCCCGCGCTACACCGACTCCCACTGGCGTGTCGGCTTCTATTGTGGCAATTGCTCACGCCGCCGTCCAACAAACTGTGGACCCCTCTGCGTCTACATCGACACCAACACCGTCCCCTTCTGCTCCGTCCTCGCTAAAAGCCCAGGACCTCAAGGTTATCTCCTTGCCCCTCTCTGTTCCATTGGGTGGTTTATTTGAGGTTCTTGCGAGCGAGATAAATGATGAGAAGTTGGCGTGTATGGAACGGCTGTTTGGTTCAACTTATGGGGAGCTACACACTGAAAGGCTGACATTGGCTCAACGAATAGCTTTCCACATTATTTCCAGGGCTGTGGCGCCTCGCCAAGAGAAGTGCAACACCATCACCTTGTGTGACGTGTTTCTGCTTGACTGCTTTCTGAGAAGGGAGAAAATTGATCTCCCTCGAGTGATCTTGTGCCATATGGACCGGTGCAAAGCCAAGTCCCACTCTTTGGCCTATCCAGGCTTGGTGAAAATGTTGTTGCTCCGAGATGAAGCCTATATTGAAGAGAATGAGGTGTCTTTGGGAAGTGAGTTGGACTCTACTGTTGTGGAGAAAATGAAGTTCAAGGGTGACTCTAAGGGAACAGGCACTGTGACTGCTAAGAAAGCAGCTGGTGAAGGAATGTCAAAGGGAAGCTCAATTCAGCATCAGATTTTGGCTGAGCTTAAGCAGTTGAACACCACGATGAATCTGCTCTTAGATCACTTTCTGAGCAAAGACGAAGATGTTGCCGAAGACCCTGAGATCTGAGTGTTCCCCGTTACTACCCTGCCCATCTAATCTTCTATTCTTGTTTTTCTATGTTTTTATGCCTTTTGTGTGATTGTTCCCTGTCTTTTGATAATAGTTGTCTAGGTTATTTGCTTTGTACTTCACCCTACTTAATGAATGACATATTTTGCTTATGATTTGCATGCGAGTAAAGTCTTTGTGATTTTTGTGATCTTTTGATGATGCCAAAATGGGGAAGTATGGAAAATGTGAAACCCAAGGAAGGGTTGATAACAGAAGCTAGTGCTAAGGAGAATGATGATGTTGCTTATAGGTAAATTCTTCTATGAACTTTCTGAGGGGGAACAATGTCAATATCTTGATCGTAGTATATGTGTGATTACATGTGAATTTGACTTCTTACTTGTCTGTTTTGAACGTGTACATTCTGAAGGAGTTTGTCATCACCAAAAAAGGAGAAATTGTTGGAACGATGATGTTCCCTCTAGTTTTGATGATGATAAACTCAATGACATTTGATGGTTTTTAGTGTGACTATGTGTTTCAGGAAACAGATGATTTAAAGGAACGATGAAAACCATGTAAAGAATCAAAACAAAGAATATAAGGAACAGAGAAGTCAACAATGAGGAACAATGCGCTGAAACAAAAGAGAAAAAGAGACGCGCGTTATTGAACAAAAAAGGAAAGGGAATAACGCCAAGGAACGCATGACGCGCGCTGTAACCCTTGCGACTGTCGAATCTTTCTTTTATGGAAATAAATATTGAAAGAGCAACTAATGACTCTTGACTTTGGGTGGTCGCGCGCTAACGGAATGGTTATAATGGGTGGTTTAAAATAATTTCGTCTATAATGGGCGGTTCCACTAAAAATCGGCCCTTTAACGGGTGGTTTCCCGCAATTTTCTCATTATTTTATCTTATTTTCCTTAAGTAACACTAGGGTAAATTAGATAGATGTAGAATCGAGTGTGTTAGTACAAGGAACAATATAACTGTTCCTTGGGCAGCAGAATATAGTAATTGAATAACAGAGTAACCGACAAAGTTCTTTAGAGAGGAAAACTTAATCAACCAACTAGTTGACTAAGAAAAACATCTACCTCTAGGTTTCCCTAGTAGGATTTCGAAAGTCTACTTGTGTTATTAATCCTGGAATTACAAACAAGCAAGTCTTATCTCAATCTAGTTTACTCCAAGATATCTAGACCTCTGATTGTAACGTTCCTAACAACACCTAAGACAATCAAAACCCTAACAAGTACTCAACTCACCAAAGTCTCGTGCTTGTAACTGAAGTCATGGAGGGAAAGAACTTATAAGGACGAGACTTCTTATCCTCATGGGACCACATAGATCCATATGAATCAGTTCCAGAGGATGAGAAGTTGTTACATCAGGTTTAACATCATCGTATTTTACTAACAAACTCATTTGTATGTAACATCATCGTATCAAAACTAAAGGACGAGAAGAGCATTCAGAAGAAGGAAAGAACTTACAAGGACGAGACTTTGGTGACTTGAGTACTTGTTAGGGTTTTGATTGTCTTAGGTGTTGTTAGGAACATTACAATCAAAGGTATAGATATCTAGGAGTAAACTAGATTGAGATAAGACTTGCTTGTTTGTAATTCCAGGATTAATAACACAAGTAGACTTTCGAAATCCTACTAGCGAAGCCTTGGGGTAGAGGTTTTTCTTAGTCAACTAGTTGGTTGATTAAGTTTTCCTCTCTAAGGAACTTTGTCTATTACTATGTTATTCTGTTACTATATTCCGCTGCCCAAGGAACAGTTATACCGTTCCTTGTACTAACACACTCGATTCTACAGGGTCCATGAAGAGCCTCTCAAATGTCGACTTCTCCTTCAACGAGTTGTCCGGGGAGCTGCCCGAATCAGGCCAATTCCGCCTCCTCAACGCCTCTTCCTTTGCGGGAAACCCCTTGCTCTACGGCTCCCTATTGAACAACCCCTGCAACCTCAGCCTCCTCCCGACACTAAGCCCTGGAGGACGCCTTCAGGCGAGTTCAAGCTCCTCCTTGCACTAGGATTGCTGGTCTGCTCGCTGGTGTTTGCGGCGGCTGTAGTGGTGAAGGCAAGGTCCTTCAAGAGAGCCTCCGAGTACTCATGGAAGATGGCCACATTCAGGAAGATCGAGTTCACGGTGAGGGACATCCTGGAGTGCATGAAGGACATGAATGTGATAGGCAGGGGTGGGGCCGGGATCGTGTACCACGGTAAGATGCCAAACGACGTGGAGATCGCGGTGAAGAAGTTGCTGGGGTTCGGCATGGCGAGCAACAGCAGCCACGACCACGGGTTCAAAGCGGAGATCCAGACGTTAGGCAACATCAGGCACATGAACATCGTGAGGCTGCTGGCCTTCTGCACCAACAAGCACACCAACACCAACCTGCTGGTGTACGAGTACATGCGCAACGGGAGCTTGGGCGAGGCCCTGCATGGCAAGAAAGGAAACTTCTTGGGGTGGAATCTTAGGTACAAGATCCCCCTTGAGGCGGCCAAGGGCCTGGGCTACTTGCACCACGATTGCTCGCCCTTGATCATCCACCGCGGCATCAAGTCCAACAACATACTCCTCAACTCTAGCTCCGAGGCCCATGTCGCCGACTTTGGCCTCGCCAAGTTCCTCATCGAAGGCGGCGACGCCTCCCAGTGCATGTCCGCTATTGCCGGCTCTTATGGGTACATTGCACCAGGTATGTTTATTCATGTAACAAACACTATTGTACGTTTTAGGTCCTTCCTTGCTAACAACTTACACTTTTAAGATACTACTAATAATTTTAATCATCCCAAATCTAGACTAGACTAGGGAAAGTCCTTTAGTTTTGATACGATGATGTTACATACAAATGAGTTTGTTAGTAAAATACAACAATAGGGAGGGAATCAGGTACGAGCGAGACTAGAATTGTTGAATCGTAGTGTGTTAGACAGGGAACAATGAAACTGTTCCCTAGGCATCGGAAATAACAGAGATTCAGTAGTAACAGTAAGACAGTTCCTTAGAGAGAAAACTCTATCAACCAACTAGTTGAAAAGAGAAAACCTCTATCTCTAGGTGTTACCCTATGAGGATTTCAAACACGTGTACTTGTATTATTAATCAAGTTGTACAATCTCACAAGTCTTATCTCCACCTAATCACACACAGTTACTAGGTTTCTAGACTTTGAGTGCAATCAACTAGTAACAACACAAGAACATAAAGAAAACCCTAAGCAATCAAGTACATACCCGTACCTTGCCTTGGATCTCCGATCTCAACTTTGCAATAAGCTCCTTGTAGTCTTCAATGTGATAGCTGAGATACCTTACCCTTAGGTATGCTCATCTATATATAGTGGTAGCAAAGATCTCTTACCAAATTACCAAATAGTTAACAACCCCGCTATATAAGGTAACGGTGAAAGATTTTCTTTTCAACTAAACAATTCAGCTCATAAGCATATAGTTTCCATATAAAAACTTTCCTAAGACTCGATATTTAGCTCTTCTCTCTCCGAGTAGATCTTCAAATATGGTTTCCATATGTAGCGGTCTTCACCTGGGAACAACTGGCACTTCCTGCGTTTTGCATTGTTCCTTAAATGTTGTTTCCATGTATAAAAGTTTCCTTATATGAATTATACGCGCACTTCATTCTTCAATTTGCTTCCGCGTAATTGTTCCTTGTTTCCACAATGTTCCGTTGCACTCATCATCAAAACCAGATGGAACATCAAGGTTCCAACAATTTCCCCCTTTTTGGTGATGACAAACCCATTCAAAAATCGTTCGATCAAAACAGAGTAAAACAAGTCAATATAACTCATCATGTATCTAAGATCAAGTGTTAAGAAAAATTTTATATCAAATGAATAATTTCAGTTCATACCTTCAAGTTGCATCATCGTCCCCCCTCAGCACTAGCATCGTTCAGTAAATCATAAAGAATTAGGAACAATAAGACTGTTACCTCTCTTTACTGAGTTCATCACACAATTTTCCACACTTCCCCCTTTTGGCATCATCAAAGGATCAAAAATAACCAGTGGAACAATAAGAGCTAAGACAACAAATTACTAGCAAAAGATAAGTCTATTCATCTAGCAGGGAATTGATTACAAAATATCAAAAGCAACTTGGCAAACAACATAAACAGATTAAAGAGCAAACAACTTAACAAGATAACATAGAAATACCAAAAGAAGAGGGATAGACGAGCTAGATAGAAAAGGGGTCCACTTAAGACTCAGAATCCTCCTTCTGGTCCTTGTCCTTGTTGAGGAAGTGTTCAAGAAGCAGAGACAAGATGTTCTTTATCTCACGCAGCTCAGCCAACATCTGGCCTTGCACAAAGCTGTTCCTTGAAGTTCCTTCACTAGGTTCATGCTTAGTCACCTCGGACGGGGGCAGAGTTCCCTTATCATCACCCTGATACTTCATCTTGTTAATGTTCACCATGTCAAGCTCAATGACAATGGGAACCTCACCTTCTGCTCTATAAACCTTTTTTCTTTTCTTTTTATTCTTTTCTTCTTCCTTTTTTTTAACTCTTTTTGCAGCAAAGTAGTCGTTCCTCTCTACAGTTCCATCACATTAACATTCAATGCAAGCTTCTCATTGAAGCAACTTTCACCTGCAAATCTCAACGTTCCTTAGACTGTTCCTAACACTGATGTTCCTGTTCATTATTCCTATCTCAGTCCCCCCTTAGGCAAAGCTCCATCAAGACGACTCCGAGATATTTGAGTGGATAGAAAGGCTAGTTTGGATACTTAAATTGGGTTCACACAAAATTGCAAATATATATTGATCAACGCTACTTTATAGGGTTTAACTAGGAGTTGTTACCGGAGTTTTAGGTACCATTTGGATGAGTTTAGAGCGTTATTGTGGAGAACGGAGTTTAGGAGAAGAAGTGTGATTTGGTGGTTTTGAAGAGCTTAATTGAAGACTTAAGAAGATGGAGAAGAAAACCACGATTGAAGACCGAAGAAGGAGCTGAAGAGAAGCTACAGAAGGTTTTCCGCGGTCGCGGAAGCCATGGCCGCGGTCGCGGAAAAATACGAAGATAGCGAGATCTTACAGAGACTTTTCCGCGGTCGCGGAAATCTGTCCATGATCGCGGATACTGTTCATACGCGGCCCGAAGAATGCGTTTAGGATTTTCGTCCGAGTTACTCTATTTATTTCCTTTCTTTTATTTTTGTTTAATTCTGTTTGTTTTCTTTTAGATATTATATCCTATCTTTAGTTTTGAGGTTTTGCTAGGGTTTATAACCTAGTTCCTGACAGCCTCTTTTCATCATCGATTATCCAGCATTGTTTTTCCTTTTTGAGTTTTTGTATTTCAAGACTATGAAGAACTAAACACTTTTTTCTTAGTCCGACGATTGAAGCCTTCGTTTGAATATTGGTTGTGAGATTATTATTCTATTTCCTTTTCTTTGATTATATCTCTTCTCTTTGTGCTTAATCCTATTGACTCTTGCTGATTTGACTGGCCTGATCATCTAGTTGATATTAGTAATTGTCTATTGCTAGGGTTTGGATATTTCGAATTGAAATCCCTTATTGTGTAGCAAGCATGATATTCTAGGACTAGTTGGACTAGTTTATTGTGAAGAGAATTGATTATGTGTTAAATGCTGCGAGTTGTGGTGTTGTATGTATCCTGGTTAATTCCTATGCTTCTTGCTGCTATTGTTCTAAATCTTGATAGTTTCTTGTACGTTTGATAGTTAGGGTTACCAGGTCTAGTTGGACTGATAACTATTTCAGAATAGGGACAAGAATATTCATATGAAGGAATAGAGATAATCTAGGATCAACCAATCAAATGAATGGTGGATATTTGTCTGGCTAAGTTACTTTTCCCAATTGATTACATCCCTTGCTTTTATTTACTTTGTTACTTGCAAAACAAACCAAACCCCCCCCCCCTTTGTTACCTTTGACATACTACTTGTGCACTAAGAAAGATTACTCCTCCCTGTGGGATTCGACCCTTGCTTGCCTGCTATACTTAGTTAGGTTTTTAAGGATTTACTTTGATAAGGCATAACGACTTTAGTTACTTTCAAAATTGGCACCGTTGCCGGGGAGGCAAGTTTTAATTTTTCTTTGTGTGTGTTTGTGTGTCAATTTTTTGTGTGGACCTATCTTATGGTCCACATCCGTGCTACTAACTCCCCACTTTTAGCTTGTGATACAGAAATCGAGAGAACACTTTCTAGGAACCGCAAGATAAACAGATCACTGTGTTGTGACAACCCGTGCTTTGAGATGGCTGAAGAAGCACCGACGTTGAGGCAGTTGACTGCCCCAAATCTGCAACAACAACCGCTTGCTGTGTAGTTTCCTGAATTGGCTGATGGCGTGAACTTTGAGCTCAAATCTGGGTTGATCCACCTGCTACCCCATATCCATGGGATGAATGGAGAAGACCCCAACAAGCATCTTTCTGAGTTCCACTCTGTCTGCAGCAGCATGAAGCCACGAAACGTTACTGAGGACCAGATCAAGCTGAGGGCCTTTCCTTTCTCTCTGAAGGATTCAACCAATGATTGGTTCTATTATTTGGCCCCAGGGAGCATTGATACGTGGGCTAAAATAAAGAAAGCCTTCATGGAGAAGTACTTCCCTACGACTAAGCTCAACAGCCTGAAGAGGAACATCAGCAACATTGAACAACAGGATGCTGAGATGTTGTATGAGTACTACGAGAGGTTCAAGAGGTTAATTTCTAGCTGTCCCTACCATGGGTATTCAGACCAAGACCTCGTACTTTATTTGTACGGTGGCCTTCTTGACGACGAGCGTCGGATGGTGAACACCGCCTGTGGAGAAAATATTTTGAATAAGACACCAGCTGTAGCGTTTGAGATATTCTTTGAGCTATCTGAGGGCTCAAGACAGTTCAGTAAGAGGGCGAGCGGCCAATCAGTCCAGGCTATAGACTCTCAGCCATCTTCTTCACTATGTTCTGAGTTGGCTGAGATGAAGGAGATGATGAGGAGATACATGATGAAGGGTGGCCAACAACAAGTCAAATCTTGTGGGATATGCTATGACACGATGCATCCTACTGATGCATGTCCCACACTGCAGGAACCCACTACTGAGGTGAATGTTATAGGAGGTTTTGGTCCTCCTAGACCAAGATATGACCCGTACTCCAACACCTACAATCCAGGGTGGAGAGATCACCCCAATTTGAGATACGGAAATCAGCAGAACCCTCCTAAGGGCCAAGATAATCAAGAGTTTCAACAGAGGCCACCACAGTTCCTACCGCGCCCATAACAATTTCAGCAGCCTGGGGGTCAACAACATCAATTTAGAGCTCAATATGACCCAAGACCTCAAGGCCAAGGCTCAAGTTCATCTATGTCCGGTGATGACATGATCAAATCTCTCACCCAAAGCGTATCGACGTTGGCTAGCACTATGGTCCAATCAAATCAAGAGATGGGACAACAAATTCAAGCGGTGGTCCAACAACATAAGACTCTCGCTCAGAGTGTTATAACGTTGGCCAACACTATGGTCCAACAAAATCAAGAGATGCAGTCAAGTATTCAGAACTTAGAGAAGCAAGTGGGGCAAATCTCCATCGCAGTGAGAAGACTGGAAGCCCGGGACTCGGGAAAACTACCATATCAAACGGTAGTAAACCCGAGGGAGAACGTATGTGCCATGACGTTGAGGAGCGGAACACAAGTGGATGAAGTACGTGACCAACAGAAAGAAATCCGCGACCACGGAGAAGAAGGCCGCGACCGTGGAGTCCACGCTGAAGAAGAGAGAAAAATCGGCGAATTTCCGCGATCGCGGAAAAGTTCCTGGGGAAGGCGATTTGTTCGACGAAAATCCGTGACCGCAGACAGAAATCCGCGATCGCGGAAAACTCCCTCGAGACTTATTTTGCCGAGATGAAGGACTGCGACCGCGGGCCCCAAACCGCGATCGCGGTTTCGCCTCTGATGTTCATGATGATTATATTCGCCCAGATCTTCCTCCGCTCAGTTCGTTGAAGCCCCCCGCTGTAATAATCCCTAAAAGTCCCGAACTATCATTTTGTAAGAAAGACGTGATGGGCAATTTCTGTAATCTCTGTAATAATCTTTTTGAATGAAATATTATACGTTAATAAGATTTTGGGTCATAAAGTAATTAGGGAATGCTAAAAATATAATTTAGCATGTCCCCGATCGAGACCCGTGACCAAAGACTAAGAAACGCGATCTGTTGTTTTCCGCGACCGCGGCTCCGTTTCCGCGACCACGGAAACGCCTCTGCTCGTCTTCTTCGTTGCTTCCAGAACACCGACGCTCGAGTTTCCCACACGTTTTTGAACGTCGCCGGTGGAGGGGAGTTGAAGCGATCGAGCTTCCCGGCATTGAGCTTCCCCGAGCCTATAAATAGGGCCTCGATCTGGTTCATTCCCCATCCACAACTCTCTCTTTCCCTCTCTCCCTCACAAAGTGTTCGTCGTCGGATTTGTGTGCTCGCCGGAGTGTTTGGAGGTCGCCGAAGGTGTCGTGAAGCCAGGAGGAAGAAGTGGTGGTGCTCATCCATCCCAAGTGAAGGAATTCGTCGTAGTTGGTAAGCTCGAATGCCTCTAAGCCGTCGTCGGGAGGGCAAACCGCGATTGCGGGTATGAACTTCCGCGACTGTGGTTCGACCCAGAATTCTGCGACCGAGGATATGAAATCCGCGACCGCGGATTAGCTTCATTTCCTTTGTTTCACTTGTTCGTCTCGGTTAGTTCAATTCGTTTCCTATTCGTTCATTCTGCTTATTCGTTCGTACCGAATCTAACTTAGGGTTCCGTCTTTTTGTCTCGACGTCGTCGTAGGAATCCATATTCAGATTCCAGTTTCCAGATCCCGGAACCCGACATCGTCAATTCGTCTAGACTAAGGCAAGTGGCGGTTCGCTCTTGCTTATCATTCCATGTTTTCTTTAATTATCAATTACTTGATTGTTAATTAAAATGGGGTGAAGTGTTGTTTTCGTTTGGGAACAGATTTTATAAAATGATGTGATAAAATATGACTTTATAATAGGTTGTATATATTGCTAGAACAATGCTATTATACCTGTGACCACTGTAATGAATTTTGGTGTGGATTTAAATGTAAACTTAAATGCTAGATTAGCACGAGTATTCGTAGGAACGCTAATTCCTTATGAGGATTAGTCGTTTCTTTATAACTCGGTATTAGTCAGAATAATTATCTAATACTTTTAAGGTCATGACCCTTGCTTCTTATCCACCCGTTAAGGATAAAGGTGTTTAAGCACCTTGCTAGTGCCGGTTGGGCGAAATGTCACCCTGTGTTATTCTCGTAGTCAATCGAGACTGTATTAAAAGCTTTAACGTGAATATACGTTTTGTAACTTAATAAGATAAGTGCGGTTATGCACATAATTAATATACCCTCGGGCGAGGAGTACAACGTGGAAACCGCCCGAACTCTTGTTAGAGTAAGTCTTCCTTCCAATCTGGATTCGCATTGCGCGGTGAGGTTGGTCGTGGATCCAAATAATCAAGGTCGTTTTTAAACTTGTGTGTAAACTATAACGTTCCCAAACATTTGTCATACGTTTCCCATAAGACTCAATTTCTTTGGAGTCTTCTTTTCAGTGCATGTCTAAACTTTAATCATTCCGTGAAAGTTTTGGGTTATGTATCGTTCCTTCGGTTGTTATTCGAGGGACAATGATAGTCAACGGTTACGATCACTAGAACCATTCTGTTTTCACCCTTGCATAGTCTTTCATCAGACTAACCAACCGGGTTTTATTCCTTGCATGGTTGGCTGGTGTCATCCGTCCTATACGGCACATCAGTGGTTGGTCCCCGAAGTCTTGAAGTAACTAATTGAAGAAGAGGCTTGCAGTTGAAGATTTACGTACCAATGTTTTAAGGTTGTTAAAGTATTACTTTAATATATATTCTTATAAGCAAGTCTTGTAGTAGGATTTATTATATAAGTCTTCCGCTGAAATTTCACTCTGTTGTAAAATCATCACTTCTCATTTTATGAGAAGTCTGTTAATAAAAGGTTGAGTTTCATTTATAAATGTCTTCCGTTGATTAACCTTTCGTTATTTAACATGTATATTTAAGCTTATTTGTTTCAATTAAAGCCTAGGGTGACTTTGGACAGTAACGTCTGAGGTCACTGGCGTGTGGCACCACTAACATAAGTCGGGGGTGTTATAATTATGGTATCAGAGCAATGGTTTTAAAATTCTTGGCCTATTGTTAGGTTTGAGAATTTTCGAAAATTTATTTCGAAACTATTTTCAACCTATCTTCTGTTAAAAAGGAATTTCGAGAGTTTAAATGTTAAATTTAAAAGTTTTATTATTTCTTGGAATTTAATGGTTTAGCCATTTGGTCTTAGTAAGGGTTTTTGTTATAATAGTGTCATTAGTTTGAAAAACTAACTTTATGAAGAATTATTTTATTAAGTTAAATATATAAGGTTTAAAAGTATAAAGTATAAAGTTCGAAAATATAAGGTTTAATAATAAGTGATTTTCAAACTTCTGCAAGCTTCGAGTTGTTACTTATTCCTTAGATCCATTCTTAGGGATAGTGTCTCTCATTAGGTTTAATGTCATTTAAAGGTTGACATTTCTCCTAGTAGATCCATTCTCAAGTTAAGAGAAGAAGATCGTTTTGCGGTTAATGGTAGAGAGTCAGTCAGACTGATATAAAGTTATTAGTTTGGTCTCTTATAATTCGTATCATAACATAATTGACTAAGTGTCATGAATAAGTCGGGAAAACTCTAAACTGACGTTATGGTTCATCAACAGATGGTGAACACAAGGAACACAATTCGTGCTGGTGCTGGGCCAAGTAACAACCCCAGGATGGATCTGAGAAGCGCCGCAAATCAAGGGGAAGAGAGCGAGTCTGTCTCTTAGAATAACCCCGTAGACAATGGCCAAGTTCAGGCTAATCCTCGGGTGGTATTCGACGTGGCGGCCATAAAGACCATTCGGGGGATCGTGATGCAAACGGTCACCGAGATAATGCGGCCAGTCGCACCACAAGCACAAGGTGTTCCGGTTCCTTAGGTTATTCCTGAATTTGAGGAGCCAGTGGATCAGGTACCACAGGTCGATGCCGTCAGGAACAGAGGGAATTATGGTCGAGCCTTGAAGGTCGTGAGCTCAATGAGGCCTGACAGTTACGACGGTACATGAGAACCAGTCAAAGTGGCATATTGGTTCTCGCACATGGAACGGTTTTTCAGGAACGTGGATTGCACTGAGGTTGAGAAAGTGCACATCGCCTCCCTTCAACTTAAGGATGTGGCTAGCGAATGGTGGGAGAGAACTGGTCTAGCTGATCATCCCAGGTTGAACTGGGGTATGTTCAAAACAAAGATGACTGACCGTTTCTTTTCCCGTGCTATGAGGGATGAGAAGTATAAGGAATTCCTTTACCCTAAGACCGATGGGTTGAAGGTGACTGAGCTTGCAGCTAAGTTCAATCATCTGTTGCAATATGCTGGACTAGAAGTGTCGAGTGAAGAGCAAAAGATCTGGTACTTCCATGGATGGATGAATCCAGAAATCAAACCTCTAATGGTGCGTCACAGTTGTTCTACGCTAGAGCAATATGTGGATGCGGCCTACAAAATAGAAGCCACACTGGAAGAATCTGCCCAAAAGCGGGAGAAGCAAATTAAAGGAAGGGGTGGGCAACAGGATCGCCAGGTTGGTACATTCAAGCGACCGGCATCGCCCACCAAGCTTGAGAAGTCTGGTCGCGCTAAGACGGAGACGACTCAGTCTGACTCCGCCAGAGGCTCAGGTTGGAGTAGCGGAGGGATTCAATGCCACAACTGTGGTGAGGCTGGGCATAAAAGTCTTAACTGCCAAAAGGAGAAGAGGGTATGTTACTATTGTGGGAGGGAAGGCCACATGAAAACATACTATAGGCAGAAGGGTCAAGGACCAACGCAGTCTTACCAAGCCTCAAATATTGGAAATGTGCAGAACCCAAAGCCATAGGTGTTCGCTCCGGAGCAATCTATTGCTCGTAATAAAGGCAAGGCGCCTATGGAGTCTTCGGGTTAGGGGCAACGACTCTTTGTGATGCGTCAGACCGACGGGAAGGAACCCTGAACGAGTAGTTGTATTTTTATTACGCCTTTTTAAGAATAAGGAGCGACGACTTGTGTCGATAGTCTCCATAGTTTAGTATTCTTCATGTTCGACTTTCTGTCAGTTGTTTTAATGTAATGTTTCGAATAATAAAGAAGTGTTTCCCTTGTTCCGAAAATTACTAAATTCGTTACTATTGCAATTTGTTCGTTCATACGAGAATCCTTGAGTGCCAAAGGTAGTACATGTCATGTGTTGATAGAGAATGTTTGGACTCATAAAGGACAGTGTTGGGTTGGGACATGCGTGGTTGTTCCCTACCTTGTTAGTACCAGTTTCGAGGTCAAAACTATTCATAAGAACCCCTCTATTTTTTTTCCTGAATTAATGTCAGGTTGAGCTTTGTCTCGAGAGGATAATGCTATAAGGATTCCTTGCTAGAAGGATTTGGGTGTATGTAGTAATGCTCTGGGGTGTTTGAGGCTATTCCTCATGTGTATACTCTGAGCATTAGATGTGGTGAGTTGTATAAGTTATACATTTAAGTGAATAAATGTATAAGAGATATATTTCATAAGGAGTCATTTTCTCTAAGATGATCGTACTCTAGTACGATCTTGAGTAAAACTTTAGAACCCAAGAGTTATGTTTACGAGATCCATAAATGCGTACGTCCACTATGAGACTAGTGTTAAGATCTTTTTGGGAAAGTTAAGTGTGCGAAATCATGAGATTTATTTTGGAAGACCTATTTGAGGTTTTGTAGTGAGGTATTCTTAAGGAAATGATATAATGAGAAGATAATACGAGAAGTGTTAAGGTGATTAAGTCTTGGATAAATAGTAAATATCAGTAAAGCGAAAGGGTGCTTGATTTGGGATGATAAACCGTATGAGAACAACTGGTTGTTTAAGGATTTATAGGTGAACAACAAACTCAACCGGTAAAAGTTTGTTATGATTTTTGAAGATTAATAGTGTGGCATAAAGTAAGTATATGGATGTTATCAACTGAACTTGAGGAAAAAGTGACCTACGTCTATTAAGGTGATCGTATGACACATTTGGGTAAAACGAGGTTATAATCCTGTGGAATGGATTATTAAATCGTGTTGAGATAAACAGACATAGGATGTGGTGTGATTAATGGTGGAAAATTTAGGGATCATATGCGTAAAATTTTTGAGTTGAGTTATGGCACAAGGGCCTAATTGAATCCAGGTAACCAATGAGATAGATGAGGTGCATATGTAAGAGTAAGCCGATATGACAATTGGAGGTACCAAGTTTTAGGTATAAGTGAGTTTTATGTATATACCTTGATGATCTGATCATCGAAAGGAAGTTAGTAGAAAAAAAATGTTGTATCCTTCTGGTTGAGGACATCAAGGTCCTTATGAGGAATAGGGCATAATAGTGAGATTATATTGGAGGTTATAATGGATACCATGAGTAAGGCAATCATAATCATGTGAATGATCATATCGATTCTAACGAAGGTAAGGAATGAAGACAGTATGTAGCAAGGGGAATCGTGATCGAATAAATAGTTCGACTTTGGTGATATAGGTTATAAAGACCAATTTATTTAAGGATATCAACTTAAGGAAGATAAGGTATGTACAGTGAGAGTGGGTTATAAAGAGAAAAGTTGGAAGAGAAATGTGTGTTCTCATGCTTAAGGTATAGCAAGTCTATTGCGATGATTTTGGAGACTATTATCCTAGGATAATTATGATCTTGTGGATATAGTCACGAGTTATTACAGGTATAGCACATGGAGTTAAGATATGCGAGATAGTGGTATGGTTGAGGAAATAGATCGTTTTCCTAGGAGCAATTCCATGGATGAAATGATTAAGGATATTAAGTTCAGGTAGTGAGATTAATGGTGAAACCGGTCCCTCTACCTTAGTGATGTTAGTTTCAGGGTCGAAACTATTTTTAAGGGGGTAGTAATGTAATAACCCTCAGGATTTCCATAAGGGTAATACAGTGAATGTATAATTGGTGAAAGCAAGTTATAAAATTCCCTTAAGCTATGAAGGGTCTAAATTATGGTTAACCTTACCTTAACAATAATTTGAACCAACTTATAACTTTTAACTTAGAAATGCTTGAACCAATTTACAAAGTGTTAAATGGGTTAGGCATGGTTAAACTTATAAGGTTGGGTAACTTAAAGTAAGGTCGTTTTTCCGAACTGTTATCGGCCAAGTTTCGGGGTCGAAACTTCTTTTAAGGGGGTAGTATTGTAATAACCCCTAAAAGTCCCGAACTGTCGTTTTGTAAGAAAGACGTGATGGGCAATTTCTGTAATAATATTTTTGAATGAAATAATATACGTTAATAAGATTTTGGGTCATAAAGTAATTAGGGAATGCTAAAAATATAATTTAGCATGTCCCCGATCGAGACCCGCGGCCAAAGACTAAGAAACACGATCTGTCGTTTTCCGCGACCGCGGAAACGCCTTTGCTCGTCTTCTTCGTTGCTTCCAGAACACCGACGCTCGAGTTTCCCACACGTTTTTGAACGTCGCCGGTGGAGGGGAGTTGAAGCGATCGAGCTTCCCGGCGTTGAGCTTCCCCGAGCCTATAAATAGGGCCTCGATCTGGTTCATTCCCCATCCACAACTCTCTCTTTCCATCTCTCCCTCTCAATGTGTTCGTCGTCGGATTTGTGTGCTCGCCGGAGTGTTTGGAGGTCACCGGAGGTGTCGTGAAGCCGGGAGGAAGAAGTGGTGGTGTGCATCCATCCCAAGTGAAGGAATTCGTCGTAGTTGGTAAGCTCGAATGCCTCTAAGCCATCGTCGGGAGGGAAAACCACGATCGTGGGTATGAACTTCCGCGACCGCGGTTCGACCCAGAATTCCGCGACCGAGGATATGAAATCCGCGACCGCGGATTAGCTTCATTTCCTTCGTTTCACTTGTTCGTCTCGGTTAGTTCGATTCGTTTCGTATTCGTTCGTTCCGCTTATTCGTTCGTACCGAATCTAACTTAGGGTTCCGTCTTTTTGTCTCGACGTCGTCGTATGAATCCGTATTCAGATTCCAGTTTCCAAATCCCGAAACCCGACATCGTCAATTCTTCTAGACTAAGGCAAGTGGCGGTTCGCTCTTGCTTATCATTCCATATTTTCTTTAATTATCAATTACTTGATTGTTAATTAAAATGGGGTAAAGTGTTGTTTTCGTTTGAGAACAGATTTTATAAAATGATGTGATAAAATATGACTTTATAATAGGTTGTATATATTGCTAGAACAATGCTATTATACCTGTGACCACTGTAGTGAATTTTGGTGTGGATTTAAATGTAAACTTAAATGCTAGATTAGCACGAGTATTCGTAGGAACGCTAATTCCTTATGAGGATTAGTCGTTTCTTTATAACTCGGTATTAGTCGGAATAATTCTCTAATACTTTTAAGGTCATGACCCTTGCTTCTTATCCACCCATTAAGGATAAGAGGTGTTTAAGCACCTTGCTAGTGCCATTGGGTTGGGAAAAATGTCACCTTGTGTTATTCTCGTAGTCAATCGAGACTGTATTAAAAGCTTTAACGTGAATATACGTTTTGTAACTTAATAAGATAAGTGCGGTTATGCACATAATTAATATACCCTCGGGCGAGGAGTACAACGTGGAAACCGCCCGGACTCTTGTTAAAGTAAGTCTTCCTTCAAATTTGGATTAGCATTGCGCGGTGAGGTTGGTCGTGAACCCAAATAATCAAGGTCGTTTTTAAACTTGTGTGTAAACTATAACATTCCCAAACATTTGTCATACGTTTCCCACAAGACTCCATTTCTTTGGAGTTTTCTTTTCAGTGCATGTCTATACTTTAATCATTCCGTGAAAGTTCAACGGTTATGTATCGTTCCTTCGGTTGTTATTCGAGGGACAATGATAGTAAACGGTTACGATCACTAGAACCATTCTGTTTTCACCCTTGCATAGTCTTTCATTAGACTAACCAACCGGGTTTTATTCCTTGCATGGTTGGCTGTTGTCATCCGTCCTATACGGCACATCAGTGGTTGGTCCCCGAAGTCTTGAAGTAACCAATTGAAGAAGAGGCTTGCAGTTGAAGATTTACGTACCAGTGTTTTAGTATTACTTTAATATATATTCTTATAAGCAAGTCTTGTAGTAGGATTTATTATATAAGTCTTCCGCTGAAATTTCACTCTATTGTAAAATCATCACTTCTCATTTTATGAGAAATCTGTTAATAAAAGGTTGAGTTTCATTTATAAATGTCTTCCGCTGATTAACCTTTCGTTATTTAACATGTTTATTTAAGCTTATTTGTTCCAATTAAAGCCTAGGGTGACTTTGGACAGTAACGTCTGAGGTCACTGGCGTGTGGCACTACTGACATAAGTCAGGGGTGTTACACCCGCACCCTTTCCCGAGGCACTGAAGGACACTAGAAAAGTGGAAAATGACAAGGATTTATTCAAAACCTTCAGCAATTGCGAGATAAATATTCCCTTGATAAAACTTGTTAAGAACATCCCTCGCTATGCCAAATTCTTGAAGGAGCTGTGCAAAATAAAGAGGAAGAAAGCGGTGAAAGAGAAGAAGAAGGTGCAAGTCAGTGAGAATGTATCCGCTATGCTGCAAAAGCGGTTACCAAAGAAATGCAGTGATCCATGCATGTTCACTATTCCCTGAAAGATAAGTGGCACCATGTTTGAAAAAGTCATGCTGGATTTGGGTGCTTCTATCAACGTTTTGCCTCTTTCATTGTATGAATCTTTAGAGGTCGGGCCATTACAAAAGACGGGGATTCTGATCCAATTGGCGGACAATTCTTATGTGTATCCCAAGGGAGTAGTGCAGGATGTGCTTGTAGAGGTTGATAATTTGATTTTCCCTGCGGACTTCTTTCTGATGGATACGGGACAAGACAAACATGCAACCCCTGTGATGCTGGGAAGGCCATTCATGAACACGGCGAAGACAAAGATTGATGTGAGCAGTGGTTCACTCACAATGGAGATTGACGGGGTAAGGGTCAGATTCAGCATAGACGATGCAAAGAGACACCCTCCTGATGGTAACCCCGAGTGTTCGGTTGATGTGAGCAACCCAAGTTGAGTTGGAGAGCATCAAGTCGAGCCACGACAATAACCAAGGCGCTGCCCGGGAGGCAACCCGAGGTATGAAATCCTTTTCTTGTCTTTTCCTTTCTAGCTTTTATTATTGTTGTTTTGTTTTGTTTCGTCGTTGTTTTACACTAACATGCAGGTAGGAGGCCCGAAGCCATATTCAAAGACGGTGTTCAACACGCACCAGAAACCTTTCAAAAAAATTCGAAGATGGTCGTGGAAAAATCACAGTAAGTCACCTTTACAAAAAAAAAATCAATATCTTTCAAAAAAAAAAAATCAAAAAAAAAAGTTTTACCTAAGGCCAGCTGTCCGAGTTCTACATGGAGAGATGGTGCGCATCATGCTGCCAAGGAGGAGATCAATCGCCTCACATTTTTTATTTGGCACCGATGATGACCCGACATTCGACATCTGACGAGGAGGAACACCACAACCCACAACACGATTCCATCTGGGCTACTATTCTGTGTTCATTGAAGGCCCGTGCAACCCCGTATTTCTTTGAATTACCACTAAAGTGGATCTATTTGGTTGCACAGTGGAGTTTGATTGAGTTTGAAGACCGCCGCAACACCAGCGACATGTGCTTTTATTGATATACCGCCAACACCAACTTCCACGTCCAAGCCAACTCGGCGACGGTTATGAGTACTTTTCTGCTTTTCCATGTGCTTCAATTTTTTGTCTTTCATTACATTGAGAACAATGCAATGTTTAAGCATGGGGGAGTGTTCTATATTTGCTGGTCGTCTGAGGAAAAGAAAAAAATAATGAAAAAATGAAAAAGTCAAAAATTGAAAAAAGACATAAAAATAAAATCCTGGATAAGTCGAAAACCTGAAAGGGCGGCTTAGGTAATAAGCAGGTGGCTTGAACCAGCATTAGGCTGGGGTAATAATTGGTCAAGAGTGATGTGAGTTTATGTGAGCCCATCTATTGGAAAATGAAATGAGTGGCTTGGTGAAAACCTGAAAGGGCGCCTTGGCAAAATGAGTGAAAAGAAGAAGAATGATTATTAAGATTCCTCATTTTTCCTAAAGAGGTGAAAAGAAGAAGATGTGATATAAGGAGGATTCGGGTAGGTCACTTTGGGAGACATAAGAAGATAGATGGAGGCTAGGATTAGATGTTATTTTCACTCTATGGTGTTTGGGTTAAGCTTGGGGGAAGTACTCTGCTTTGCGTTAAGCTTGTATGTTGTGTGTGTTGTGCTTATTGTGTTGGTGCCTTGGAGATTCATGTTTAGGTGCAGTTCTTAGTGGAGATAGTTTTGCTGTGCTTCCTAAGACCTTGGGTATTTCATTGGAGGAGTAGGTTTCTTTTAGCTTACTCGAGGACGAGCAAGGTTCATAGGGGAATTTGATCAGCGCTACTTTGTAGGGTTTAACTAGGAGTTGTTACCGGAGTTTTAGGTACCGTTTGGATGAGTTTAGAGCGTTATTGTGGAGAATGGAGTTGAGGAGAAGAAGTGTGATTTGGTGGTTTTGAAGAGCTTAATTGAAGACTTAAGAAGATGGAGAAGAAAACCACGATTGAAGACCGAAGAAGGAGCTGAAGAGAAGCTACAGAAGGTTTTCCACGGTCGCGGAAGCCATGGCCGCGGTCGCGGAAAAATACGAAGACAGCGAGACCTTACAGAGAGTTTTCTGCGCTCGCGGAATATTGTCCGCGATCGCGGATACTGTTCATACGCGGCCCGAAGAATGCGTTCGGGATTTTTGTCCGAGTTACTTTATTTATTTCCTTTCTTTTATTTTCGTTTATTTCCTTTTAGATATTATTTCCTATCTTTAGTTTTGAGGTTTTGCTAGGGTTTAAAACCTAGTTCCTGGCAGCCTCTTTTCATCATCGATTATTCAGCATTGTTTTTCCCTTTTGAGTTTTTGTGTTTCAAGACTATGAAGAACTAAGCACTTTTTGCTTAGTCCGACGATTGAAGCCTTCGTTTGAATATTGGTTGTGAGATTATGATTCTATTTCCTTTCCTTTGATTATATCTCTTCTCTTTGTGCTTAATCTCATTGACTCTTGCTGATTTGACTGGCCTGATCATCTAGTTGATATTAGTAATTGTCTATTGCTAGGGTTTGGATATTTCGAGTTGAAATCCCTTATCTTGTGTAGCAAGCATGATATTCTAGGACTAGTTGGACTAGTTTATTGTGAAGAGAATTGATTATGTGTTAAATGCTGCGAGTTGTGGTGTTGCATGTATCCTGGTTAATTCCTATGCTTCCTGCTGCTATTGTTCTAAATCTTGATAGTTTCTTGTGCATTCGATAGTTAGGGTTACCAAGACTAGTTGGACTGATAACTATTTCAGAATAGGGACAAGAATATTCATAGGAAGAAATAAAGATAATCTAGGATCAACCAATCAAATGAATGGTGGATATTTGTCTGGCTAAGTTACTTTTCCCAATTGATTACATCCTTTGCTTTTATTTACTTTGTTACTTGCAAAACAAACCAAAACCCCCCTTTGTTACCTTTGACATACTACTTGTGCACTCAGAAAGATTACTCCTCCCTGTGGGATTCGACCCTTGCTTGTCTACTATACTGAGTTAGGTTTTTAAGGATTTACTTTGATAAGGCATAACGACTTTAGCTACTGTCATATATCCAAACAAAAATAGGGTAGGGAACAATGAAGATCCAGATAATTATACCTAGTAAAGATTGGTAAACAAAAAGAAGTTCATAGGGAACGTTTACCTGGATCAAGGCTTGGGATGGCCGTGCAACCGATTATCCTTTTGGCTTGTAATGAGGGTGCATATAATCAAATCGGTCGCTTTGGGCTTGAAAGAAGATATTATCATGTAAACTTGAAGCACATAAGATCAAGAATATAAGTTGCAAGAGATTATGTCATTATGTAACACAAATCACATAGCAAGAGTAAACAAACAAACATTTTGCTAATAACATGTTGCATAGAAGATGTTCCCTAGGTTAAGATTGATCGTTCTAGCCAATCACTGAGGGAATAGTGGAAGTGGAGTTCCTCAGTTTAGAGAGATCATCCCAAGGAGCATTCTCAAATACTCAAAGGGTTTTCTATCCAGTGCTTTGGTGAAGATATCTGCAACTTGATCTTATGTCCTGCAATGATCCATTCTAATGAAAATTTTCTCAACATTGTCACGAAGAAAATGGTGATGAATATCAATATGCTTAGTACGTGAGTGATGAACAGGATTCTTGGAGATGTTAATAGCACTAGTATTATCACACATAATGGGAACGGTGCCAAGAGACATACCAAAATCCATCAATTGTTTTTTGAGCCACAATACATGGGAAGGAACGGTGGTTTGTTGTTCCCAATACCGACTTCATGAGTTGAAGACATTGTTACCTGTGAATCTGTAAAAGAGCACACAATCTAGAGCGAACATGCTCTAATACCAATTGTTGAATCGTAGTGTATTAGACAGGGAACAATGAAACTGTTCCCTGGGAAGTGGAAATAACAGAGATTCAGTAGTAACAGTAAGACAGTTCCTTAGAGAGGAAGCTCTATCAACCAACTAGTTGAAAAGAGAAAACCTCTACCTCTAGGTGTTACCCTAGGAGGATTTCAAACACGTGTACTTATATTATTAATCAAGTTGTACAATCTCACAAGTCTTATCTCCACCTAATCACACACAGTTCCTAGGTTTCTAGACTTTGAGTGCAATCAACTAGTAACAACACAAGAACATAAAGAAAACCCTAAGCAATCAAGTACATACCCGTACCTTGCCTTGGATCTCCGATCTCAACTTTGCAATAAGCTCCTTGTAGTCTTCAATGTGATAGCTGAGATACCTTACCCTTAGGTATGCTCATCTATATATAGTGGTAGCAAAGATCTCTTACCAAATTACCAAATAGTTAACAACCCCGCTATATAAGGTAACGGTGAAAGATTTTCTTTTCAACTAAACAATTCAGCTCATAAGCATATAGTTTCCATATAAAAACTTTCCTAAGACTCGCTATTTAGCTCTTCTCTCTCCGAGTAGATCTTCAAATATGGTTTCCATATGTAGCGGTCTTCACCTGGGAACAGCTGACACTTCCTACGTTCTGCATTGTTCCTTAAATGTTGTTTCCATGTATAAAAGTTTCCTTATATGAAATATACGCACGCTTCATTCTTCAATTTGCTTCCGCGTAACTGTTCCTTGTTTCCACAACGTTCCGTTGCACTCCTCTGCTTTCTCTTCTTCACATGATTTCCATTGTTCCCTAATTCTTTCATAAAACCTGAAGTGCATAGGAACAACCAAAATCATAAAATCTAGTATTGTTTATCATCATCAAAATGAGAGGGAACTTCAAGATTTCAACAAGAATAGAGAGAGGAGGATCAATTTGGGAAGTCAGATTTTGAGGCATAGGCCATGCTTGTTGTGCCCCAGCTAGGGAAGAGAGAAAGAGGAGATTTGAATATTGAAGTCTTCGAGGAATCAATGAAATCAGGAAGCTCGGATCCCTACATAACGGTGTCGACAAGGACAGTGGTCGCGCTTATCATGGGGAGGCGCTCCACTAGATAGCTGCCCTTCGTTTTTACACCAAGTGCCAGCAAGGAGAGAGAGGGAATTTCATCGAAATCAGCGAAAGCGGAGAAGCACGAGCAGCAATCGCGGTGGTCCCGGTTCTTGAAACCTGGCAAGGCAACCAGTGGGGAGTGGGGACCCACCGTTTTTACTCATCTTAGAATCTCTCGTCAATTTCCGGGCCCGCTCAAAATCCATCTGATACACTTATAAATCCCAACGACTTAAATTCGGATTCTAGAAAATTCCCCAGAAAATTCCGGACGAATTTTCATGTTAGATTTTTTTATTTTTATAGTTTTTACATTATAGATGATTGCGATCAGTTGCTTACGTTGTTTGGTTTGTGTTTTCTTCCCACAGAGTACGCATACACATTGCAAGTAGACGAAAAGAGTGACGTGTACAGTTTCGGAGTGGTCTTGCTGGAGCTCCTAACAGGGCACAGGCCGGTAGGAGAGTTCGGGGAAGCTGTGGACATTGTGCAATGGGCTAAGCAGACGACCAGTTGTCGTATAGAAGAAGTTTCCCGCATCATCGACTCGAGGCTAGCGACGGTCCCGCACTCCCAAGCGATGCACTTGTTCTTCGTGGCACTGTTGTGCGTGCAAGAGAACAGTGTGGAGCAACCCACGATGAGGGAGGTTATTCAGATGCTCTCGGAGTTGCCTCGCCATACAAGGGTGGAGTACCAGCCTCCGTCATCCTCAAGAGTCAATCATCATCAGACATTGAAAATTTAGGGTTTTTTCTCTAGTTTCGGGTTAGGCTGTGTTTGAAATGGTTTCATCTTCTTCTCTAAGGAAATATTATCAAGAGTTTGATTGGTTTTGTATCATCATCCATGTTAGGTTGTAGGTATACGTACAATATATATAAAAATATATTTCAGGGCCAAAATAGATGTGCAAATAAATGTAATTTTATGTCCAAATCTAAGGAATTTTTTTCTCTCTCAAGTGAAGTGGGTGCTCTCTTTATAGTCTCTTGTACTATATATTTATCCTTAATAATATTCACATGTTACTTTTGGGCCCGAAAGCGCAAATTCTATGTTAACTAGGAGTAATGACAATTCTGCTGACAATCAAATGACACCCAGAAATAGCGACAAGCACAAAATCTCAGGATAACCAATCGCAGACAAACTCAAGCAACAGAATAATCATAATAACCAACACAAGAATTTAACGTGGGAAAACCCTCAATCACGAGAGGGGAAAAAACCCACGACCGGCCAAGCAAGCCAATCAATCCACTAATCAACAAATCAGTACAAGCGTTTAGCAATACAAAGTCTCACACACAGGAGACAAACATGGAGATCTCAAACACTCCTCTAAATACAACCCGATCTAGATAGAATTCCTCTCCAACTAACTAAACCACTTGTTCATGTGACTAGGGATACCAAAGGGAGATGAACTTACCAAACCCTTGTTGGTAACGAGCTATCCGGATCCAAGAGACGATCTCCAAGGCCAAGGAAGAGCAAAACTAGCTCTTTTCTCTACCTTTCTTTTTCTCTATCCTCCAAGCTCTCTCCTCTCTCTTTTCTTTCTTTGCTGGCTGTTCCTCTCCAAGAATCTCCCTTTACTTCTTTTGTTCTCGGTGGCTGCTGTTGCACACACTTGACTTCCAATTCTTTCAATTTTCTAGGTTAACTAGCAAGTCACTTTGGGCTGGACCAATGGGGCCCATTGGCCCAACAGTTACGTTCCTAAGATCTCTTCTATTGTTTCACCAAAAAAAGTTTCTTTAAAGCAAAAAGCTATTGTTTCCTCTGTTTTCTCTCGTCACAAGTTTTAGTTACAAGATTTGAAGGGCGCTTGCAAAGGCCAGTAAGGCAGTAATAGGACTGAAAAACGTCCATAAATGCCGCATGCTGCATTTGAACATTTTAGTTGCAAGAGGAAAAATCTCTTATGACTCGTCACTAAGAGCAAAAGATAATTTGAAAATCTCAAAGCACATCTTTAACAGAAATCATCATATCACCACAGCGTTCGAATAGAAGTGTGATATTAATTGTGCTTTGATATAATTCTTCATGAAGCACTAAACAAGAATAACAATAAAAACTACGAAACATTGAATTCAAATTACCTGCTCATTTCTTTTTCTTAAGGGAACCGGAGAGAACTGTTTTAGTCTTCACCTAGCCTTTCAGATGTAGAAGCATGGTCTCTTTCGCTGTTGTTTGTAGATTTGGCTAACGAATTACAATCTGGGGCTGCACTTTGTTGAATATCCGACCTGCATTTTCTTTCAAAGACCCTGCATATCAAATATCCTCACAAGTAGTAGACAACCAGTTCCCGTTCCCTGAATCTATAGACCTTCGCCCGCATTCTCTCTTTTTCTCTTGAGAGCAGAATTACCAGATTCATTGATACCGGTCCTCTGACTGCTGGAAGTTTGTGTGCTTTTCTTGGATACTTTTGATTCGGGAAGGATCTGTGATATGCTAAATGGACTGTTGTTTGCAGAGCTAACTAGCTGCATCCATGAGGAGTTTCGTGACCGTGAAGTACCTCTAGCTGGTTTATCAGAAGCGGCATTGTTTGGGTTAGTGTTAGTAGATTCATTCAGTTGGTTTGGAGGATGAGATTTGGGATACACCTCGTGCTTCACCACATCACTTATAAAAAACTGCCATGCTGTCACCACTAGGTAAATTGGTAGCACTATAGGGATTTTAGATGCGTAAAGCGGAATTTCAGGAAACGATTTCCTAACATCTAACCAAGGATCTCATGCATAAACAAAATAGATCATAGATAGGAAGAATTAAATACCTTTTGATGCGTGTTTCAAGTTGCTGGAATGGAGAGAATAGAGCCTCATGTGTGACTCCTCTATTTGGTCCACCCGAGCTTGGATCTGGATCACCTAGGACTCGGTTGCTAGAGCGAGGAATGAAGGCGAACGAGAGAGAGAGATTTGGAAGGGGGCGGCAACTTTGTCTTGCAAAGGGGTTAGGGTGTTCTCTTAGAAAGCCCTCCTTTTATAATGCCAAGTGTAGATATCTTATTTCCTAAATAAGTATATCTTTTATTATTAATAATAACTCTTTATTATTAACAAACCTTATCTCCCAAGTTATATCATATATAACTTTATATCATATACCTTATATAATATGTCTCCCATTAAACTGATCCAGTCCAAACTCTAAGGGTGTGACCTCGTAGGACCCGATAATAATAGCAATAGACTTTATGACATACTTTATAACATATAGTCTTTAAATCATAGTTGGCTTCTAGCAAAGCACTATGATTACTTAAAATCATCGGATTAAATTCCTTTGTCACTTAGTGTCTTATTTGACTATATGATGAAACTCATCTTTACCGCCAAATACATTTCTTGAACTCTTGAGATCAAACTGTAAGTACAGATGATTACTAATAATCCATCCGAGCATGGCCATGCGTTTTCACAGTTCTCACTCTTCAAGTGGCCGAGACACCAATCCTTTCCAAATGTATCGTGGTATACACGGAATATGAGGACATATTCAATCTTGTAAGACTACATCTCCCACTCAACTTTTGGCAGTCCCAATCACTGCCTTTATAACTGCATGTTACGGTCAGCGTTTGACAACGTCAAAGACATACCAGCAGTCAAATGATAACTATATCATACTCATGTCTAAGGAACTCACTAATCATGAATAATCCTAGAACTCTGCAGTAAAGTCCCAAGGAGTCCTAAGATCGGTCTGTCCGATGTGTATCGGTATACACATCTATGTAATCGATTAGACATCTCCATGTCCCTATAACACATGAAACCCGGTGTTATCAATCAATCTCACATATGGTCTTTTGATTAAGTCATTTGTATCCAAGATAACAACTTAGACCATGGACTTCTAACAATTTTATAATTTCAGTTCACTTAATGGGGTTTCATTCACCAAAATAGTTTTGATGAGCCCATTTGATAACTATTAAATTGTTTGGATACTTTATCTAATCACAAGCAATGATTAAATAATAATATGAAATTCATATATATAAGTCAAGCATAAATGTCTGTAATAACAATAAACAAGGTTTATCATAAAACAAACAATGTCTCAAAAGAACTCTCTAATGTGTCTGAGTCCCTTGGCCCGAGTATGACTGTCATGCTTGGGCCTAGACATGGGCTTGGTCAAAGGATCTACAACATTGTCGTCTGTGTGCACCTTGCACATCCTCACATCTCCACTATCAATATAGTGTCTGATCATGTGGTACTTCCGTAGAACATGTCTGGATTTGGAACTCTTCCAGCTGACGGCTCCTCCATTCAGAATGAAGACATGTCCAGACAGAAAATCACCTCTCTCTGTCTGAAAACTTGCATCAGTATAACCCTTGATGACCAGCTCGTCATCACCTCCAAATATCAAGAGATCATCCCTAGTCCTTCGTAAGTACTTCAGGATGTTCTTGGCTGCACACCAATGTGCATCACCCGGGTTTGATTGGTACCTGCTACACATACTCAAAGCATATGCAACATCTGGGCGAGTACAAGTCATTGCATACATGATGGATCCTATGGCTGAGGCATAGGGAATCCTGCTCATCCTCTCAGTTTCACCAGGTGTCTTAGGACACTGGCTCTTACTGAGATGTAAGCCATGTTGCATAGGCAAGAACCCTTTCTTAGAGTTCATCATATTGAATCTCTCAAGGACCTTATCTACATAAGTTCCCTGACTCAGACCAATAAGTCTCTTAGATCTTAATGCCTAATATGTACTCGGCCTCTCCCAAGTCCTTCATTGAGAAATACTTCTTAAACCACTCCTTAACTGTCTCCAGCATAAGAGTGTCATTCCCAATGAGTAATATGTCATCCACATATAGAACTAGGAAGGCCACTTTGCTCCCACTAAACTTCTTGTAGATACATGGCTCTTCTTCGCATCTGATGAAGTCAAACTTTTTGACCACTTCATCAAAACGAAGATTCCAACTCCTGGGTGCTTGCTTAAGTCCATAAATGGACTTCTTAAGCTTGCATATTCTCCTAGGGTTTTCTGGATCCTCAAAACCTTCTGGTTGCATCATGTATACATCCTCTTCTAAATACCCATTTAGAAAAGCGGTCTTGACATCCATTTGCCAAATCTCATAATCATGATAAGCGGTAATCGCTAGGAGTATCCTAATAGACCTGATCATAACGACCGGTGCGAATGTTTCATCATAGTCAGTACCATGAACCTGTCTAAATCCTTTGGCAACTAGTCTTGCCTTATAGACAGAAACGTTTCCATCCTTGTCTGTCTTGATCTTAAAGACCCATTTGCATCCAATGAGTTTTATCCCATCAGGCAAATCTATCAAGTCCCAGACTTGATTCTCAGACATGGAATCCATTTCGGATTTCATGGCTACCAGCCATTTCTCGGATTCGGGGTCCGCCATTGCTTGCTTATAGGTCACAGGCTCGCCGTTCTCTAAAAGTAGAACGTCAATGCTAACAGTCAAGACGTAATCCTCATAACGTCTAGACTGCTGCCTTAGCCCGTCTGATCTCCAAAGTGGTCCAACAATAGGAGAGACTTCAGTTGCTGGGTTGACCACATCTGTATACGGGACCTCAGGTGCTTCATCAACTTGAGGAATTGAATCTTGGATCTGGACGGTTTCCCTTTGAGAAGGTACGCCTCCAAAGTCAAGTTCCTCAGTGACATCGTCTATGTCCTCATGTTGTTGGGTTGGTTGCTCAACTTGAATCTCATCAAGCTGAACATTTCTCCCACTTGGCTTCTTGGAAAATAAATCCTTTTCCAAAAAGACACTATCCCGAGAACAAACACTTTGTTCTCAGCATGATTGTAGAATTAATATCCCCTTGTTTCCTTGGGATAACCTATAAAGAAGCATTTGTCTAATTTGGGTGCTAGCTTATCAGGTAGTAAACGCTTTACATAAGCCTCGCATCCCCAAACCTTCAGAAGTGACAAGCTAGGAACTTTTCCATACCATATCTCATGTGGTGTCTTGTCAACTGATCGTGACAGAGTCCTGTTTAGTGTGAACGCAGAAGTGGTGATGGGATATCCCCAAAAGGATGTAGGAAGATCAGCAAAACTTATCATTGAGCGGACCATGTCTAACAATGTCACAACTTCTCAAGTGATGGTCGAATTCTTGGCTCAGGTATTCGCCCCCTCGATCTGATCGGAGTGCCTTTATCTTCTCATATGTTTCAAATGATTCTAAATCAAATGACTTTAGGCTACGAACTATTTGGAGTTCCTTCATGCGTTTTGATAGGCGTTTGTCGTCGTGACACCTAAACAAATAAAATAATCCTAACAAACCTAAACAAGTAGTAGAGGCAAGCAAGGGTCGAATCCACATGGAGGAAGTGATCTATCTATGTGTTCGTAAGCATGCAAAGTAACAAAGGGGGTTTTTAGTTATCAAGCAGAGTAACAAAGATTCAAGCTTTTAGAAGAAAGAATAAGAATGATGGGGAAAGTAGTTCCACTAGAACGAGATCCACAATACAGAGATAAGTCGATCATTGAAATCTATTAAATCCAAGTTCTTTAACTATTCTTATGGTTGTTCCCACCCTGATCTTAAGTACTATTGATTCTCATAGTTGTCAATAGACTTATTACTATGCCAATGATAAAATACCACTGATTCTCACAGTTGTCAGCGTACTTTAGCACCAACACAACAATAGCAATGCACACAAGGATATAGGATACATGCAAGTAGAAAGACGTACAAGTACTCACTCCCCTACTTAACATGCAATGATTCTCACTCACAATTGTACGCTCGGAACCCCTATACGCACAATTGTGTTTGCCACTAGATATGCACTCGGAACCCCTATATGCAATCCTAGCAATTGATAAAAAGTATTCAACCTAGCTGGCCAGACTATGAAGAATAACAATAAATCAATAATCAATATAACCAAGAGAATCAAACCAACACACATAAGAATAAGAACAAGGGATATAAATCTCACAACATAATCAATTGTATTGCTTCAAACGTCTAGCAGAACAAGGTGTTTAGTTCTCCATGGGTTGGAACCCTGGAGGCGGAATAGAGACGAACTCTAAAGCTTCGGAACTTCAAAACTTAATTCTGAAAACTAGGAAAACAAAGAGTATTTAACCTAATTCTAAAAGATAATAAAAGGAAATAATATTAAAGTAATAACCAAATATAATTAAAACGAATCCGGGAAATTAATCCCGGTGTGCTCGATTTCCTTCTCGTGCAAGCAACTGCTTCTCGCTTCCAGCTTCACATGCTTCAGCAGCTTCGGCCCACTCTTCAACACAGCAGCTAACTCAGCCCAAAGCAAGCAGCGTCAATCAGCGGCCCAACTTCCACACGGCCCACTTCCTTTCTTCAGCGATTCGCTGACGTCATCCTCCTTCATCATCCGCGCGCTTCAATTCTTCAATCACGCCTCGCTTCAACATTTCACGCGGCGGTATCTTCTCAATTCCTTCGTGGGCCTTTCATCTATTGGGCCTAACTCATCTTGGGCCTATCTTCCTTCAATTCCAGCATCACCACGCGGCGCGACATTCTTAATTAATTATTTCGCTCAGCATATGGCCGCGAGGCGCCAACTCCCACCGCGGGGCAGTGATTTCTACCGCGGGGCGGCATCCTTCTCTGAGATCCATCGCCGGGTCGCGGTGGCTCTGGCGCGGGGCGCCATTCTTCAGCTCTTCTTCTTATTCTCTTCATTACTACCAAGTGTTGGTAGTCTTCTTCAATAAATTCCAGCAGATATTCATCATCTCCATCTAAGCCGTAAAACCTTGGATATCTTCACTTCTCAACTACTCTTCTGGATTACAGACTTAGCCTAAATCTACTCCAAAACTCCATCTAAAATATGTCAATAATCACTAGTTAAGGTGCATGAAATGACACCTATCAAATATCCCCACACTTAGACCTTTACTCGTCCCGAGTAAATCAAAACCAATCATACTCCAATCATCAAACACCAAGGTCTCAGGAAGTGTGAGCAAACATGATACCAGTGACTACAACAACTCAACCATTAGCTCCAGATACCGAAGCAACACGCACAGCACAACAACACAACACAACTCAATAAATCTCAACACCCCACACATCCAAGCTAAAAGGAAAGCAGAGTACTTCCCCCAAGCTTATCCCAAACACCATAGAGTGAAAATAATTCTAATCCTATCTCCCATCTATCTTCTTATCTCTCCAGAGTGACCTACCCGAATCCTCCTTATATCTCCTCTTCTTATGACACCTCGCCAAGAATAATGAGAAATCCTAAAATCACTCTTCTTCTTTTCGCTCATTTTGCCAAGGCGCCCTTTCGGGTTTTCACCAAGCCACTCATTTCATTTTCCAATAGATGTACTCACATAAGCTCACATCACTCTTGACCAATTATTACCCCAGCCTAATGCTGGTCCAAGTCACCTGCTTATTACCTAGGCCGCCCTTTCGAGTTTTCGACCTATCCCAGGATTTTTAATGTATGCCTTTTTTTTCAATTTTTGGCTTTTTTCATTTTTATTCTTTTTTTTCTCCTCAACAACGTAGCAAGTATAGAACTTTCCCCCATGCTTAAACATTGCATTGTCCTCAATGTAATGAAAGACAAAAGAATAGAAGCAGAGGGAAAAGCAAAAAATAACTCACAAACGTTGCCAAGCTGCTTGGACACTGTAGGTGATCGCTGGCGGTCTTCTCAGTATACGCCCAGGTCTCTGGTGTTGGGCGGGTGTCTTCATCAACGCATCTCGTCTTCTCCTACCGTGCAACCATAGGAAACCACTTTGGTGAATAGTGGTAAAACATAGTATGGCGGGGTCACAAGGCCTTCTAGGAACACATGGTGGAGCCCATATATAAGCATGGTGGGGGCTCTAGCGTTTCTCCTCCTCAGCTGTCAATTGTAGGACCATCATCGTTGCCAAATAATGTGTGGGGCTAATGTATTCTCCTTGACAACATGATGCGCACCATCTCCATGGGGAACTCTGGACAGCTAGCCTTCGGTACCTTTTTTTTTCAATTTTTTTTTTCAATTTTTACTTCCCGTTTAAGGTTTTTTTGGGGCCCTTTATTATAACTTTTTTTTTCGGAGAGAGAAAATATACCAGAAATCCACCGCGGGGCGGTGAGGGTCGCCGCGGGGCGGTGGGATAGCGGAGAACACCATACTCTCCATTTACTTTCGTACCTGAAATGTTAGTAACAAGCGAACGAAACAAAGCAAAAACACACTAAAGAAAATGCAAAAATAAAGAATGAAAAGCAAAGAAAAGAAAAACATACCTCGAGTTGCCTCCCGGACAGCGCCTTAGTTATTGTCATGGCATGCCATCCTACTCATCTTCTCAACTTGGGTTGCTCACAGCAACCAAACTCCTGGGGTTTGGATCTGGGGGATACCTCTTTGTATACTCCCTGTTGAGCCTTCCCCCCAATCTTGTGTAATTGTTGATGGCTGGATCACTCGTCGTATCCATGAATGCACTTGCCATCTTGAAAAATTGTCTACCCAGCATCTCGGAGGCTGTATGTATGTCTTGCCCCGTATCCAGCATATAGAAATTCATCGCTTGAATCAAAGCCTCCTTTTTGTGCTTCCCCTTCGGCTTCTTCTTGATTATGCCCAGCACCTTTAATATTTCCTTGCAGCGAGGGGTGCTATCTGCCAGATGGACCAAAGGGGTGGTTGCCTTGCAGCCGCTGAAGGTGTCAAATAAGCCTTTGTCGCTCTCCACCTTTTGGGTGTCCTTCAGAGCCGCAGGGAATGGTATATCGGGTTGCGGCGAGATAAGCGGGAAGGAGTTGAGATGCGTAAACTCATCATAGGAAGCCTCCAGAGGATCGGGGACTGCCGGGGCGATTATCTCTGGAGTATTTTTGCGAACATGGCACTCCTCCTCATCGTCGCTCCAATCCTCCTCATATCTCAAAAAGTACTCCTCTTCAGTCAGCACCTCTTGACGATGAAAATGATCAACCCAAACCTCATCAGCAGAGCTAGGATTTTGGACGCTGGGTTGCTCTGGTCTCACCGCGGGGCGGTGGTCATTGCCGCGGGGCTGTGAGGTCGCGGTGGAGATACTGAGGCACGTCGCCGGGTCGCGGTCATTCTCGCCGCGGGGCGGTGAGATAACTGGGACGTCGCGCTAGGTCGCGGTGATGGGTGACGCGGGGCGGTCAGCTATGTTCTCCATCTCATAATCGTCCTCCTCTATAACACTGGGAGGAACGTTTTCCCTTGGGTTTACTACCGTTTGAGATGGTAGATTCCCCGACCTCCTTGCTTTGAACTGTATAATTGACTCCGCCAACTGGCTCACCTGACCTACTATATCCTTGATGCTTGACTCGGTATTCTGCACATGAGTGGTGAAATGTTGAGTCAAGGTCCTGAGCATCTCTTCAGTTGACAGGGAGTTACTAGCATGGGGAGCTACTGGTAGCTCAACAAGGTGGGGTTGAGGTGCTTCTTGTCTACCCGTCTTCGCAATAATGCCTTTCAATGAAGCAATCTCTTGCAATAAATGTGCATCATTGGAGTTGACAGCATTAACTCCTCTGGTCCTTGGGGCTTCATCAAAATCTCTTGTGCTCTCAGCCATATCATGAAGTCTAGTCATGGCTGCATCAGGGGTCATATTCAAGAAACTACCACCACACGTAGCATCTATGATTCTTCTTTCATCATCCAACAGCCCATTGTAGACATAGAGTACTAGAGCTTTCTTGTCAAAACCATAGAACGGGCAGCTAGAGCACAGTCGTGTGAACCGCTCATAATATTCATAAAGGATCTCCTCCTCTCTTTGTTCAATACTGGCAATTTCCCTTTTCAAAGCGTTCACCGTCTTGGCTGGGAAATATTGTGTGAGGAAAGCCTTAAGTAGCTCAGCCCATGAATTTATGCTTCCGCCAGGCAGATGATAGTACCAGTCCTCAGCATCGTCCTTAAGAGTGAACCCGAAGGCTCTCATTTTAATTTGATCCTCAGTGACGTCGGCTGGTTTGATGCTCATAATGACGTTGTGGAATTTTCTCAAGTGTAGGATGGGGTCTTCTCCACTTCGTCCATAATATCTCGGGAGTAACCGTATCACTCCTGATCTGAGCTCAAATGTCACACCATCAACAAGGGGTGGAATAATTACAGCCAAGGGCTGTTGTATCAGATCTGGCGCAGTCAATTGTCATAGTGTCTGAGCCATTCGTACCTGTCTCTGTATCAACTTCAACAAGTAGCAAATCAGTAGCAAAGGTGCGGACCGTAAGATAGGTCCACACCAAAGTAACACACACACAAACACACAGAAAAATCAAAACTTGCCTCCCCGGCAACGGCGCCAATTTGGTAGGCGTTTGTCGTCGTGACACCTAAACAAATAAAATAATCCTAACAAACCTAAACAAGTAGTAGAGGCAAGCAAGGGTCGAATCCACAGGGAGGAAGTGATCTATCTATGTGTTCGTAAGCATGCAAAGTAACAAAGGGGGTTTTTAGTTATCAAGCAGAGTAACAAAGATTCAAGCTTTTAGAAGAAAGAATAAGAATGATGGGGAAAGTAGTTCCACTAGAACGAGATCCACAATACAGAGATAAGTCGATCATTGAAATCTATTAAATCCAAGTTCTTTAACTATTCTTATGGTTGTTCCCACCCTGATCTTAAGTACTATTGATTCTCACAGTTGTCAATAGACTTATTACTATGCCAATGATAAAATACCACTGATTCTCACAGTTGTCAGCGTACTTTAGCACCAACACAGCAATAGCAATGCACACAAGGATATAGGATACATGCAAGTAGAAAGACGTACAAGTACTCACTCCCCTACTTAACATGCAATGATTCTCACTCACAATTGTACGCTCGGAACCCCTATACGCACAATTGTGTTTGCCACTACATATGCACTCGGAACCCCTATATGCAATCCTAGCAATTGATAAAAAGTATTCAACCTAGCTGGCCAGACTATGAAGAATAACAATAAATCAATAATCAATATAACCAAGAGAATCAAACCAACACACATAAGAATAAGAACAAGGGATAGAAATCTCACAACATAATCAACTGTATTGCTTCAAACGTCTAGCAGAACAAGGTGTTTAGTTCTCCATGGGTTGGAACCCTAGAGGCGGAATAGAGACAAACTCTAAAGCTTCGGAACTTCAAAACTTAATTCTGAAAACTAGGAAAACAAAGAGTATTTAACCTAATTCTAACAGATAATAAAAGGAAATAATAATAAAGTAATAACCAAATATAATTAAAACGAATCCGGGAAATTAATCCCGGTGTGCTCGATTTCCTTCTCGTGCAAGCAACTGCTTCTCGCTTCCAGCTTCACATGCTTCAGCAGCTTTGGCCCACTCTTCAACACAGCAGCTAACTCGGCTCAAAGCAAGCAGCGTCAATCAGCGGCCCAGCTTCCACACGGCCCACTTCCTTTCTTCAACGATTCGCTGACGTCATCCTCCTTCATCATCCGCGCGCTTCAATTCTTCAATTCACGCCTCGCTTCAACATTTCACGCGGAGGCATCTTCTCAATTCCTTCGTGGGCCTTTCATCTATTGGGCCTAACTCATCTTGGGCCTATCTTCCTTCAATTCCAGCATCACCACGCGGTGCGGCATTCTTAATTAATTATTTCGCTCAGCATATGGCCGCGAGGCGCCAACTCCCACCGCGGGGCGGTGATTTCTACCGCGGGGCGGCATCCTTCTCTGAGATCCATCGCCGGGTCGCGGTGGCTCTGGCGTAGGGCGCCATTCTTCAGCTCTTCAATAGCGAGTGTAGCAACCATTGCTCCATTTTCAACGCGCATATCTATCTCACCCTTCTGCAACCGTCTCCTATTTTGTAGTCCCTGAACATTCGAAATAATGTGAGAACCACATCCGGTATCTAATACCCAAGAATGAGACTTGGTTGATAAGATTTCAGTAACGTGAATACCTGAAGTGAAAACTGTTCCCCTCTTCTTGTCTTCCAGGTACTTGGGGCAGTTTCTCTTCCAGTGCCCCTTGGCCTTGCAGTAGAAGCAGTCGTGCTCAGCATCCACTTTCACCTTAGGGGTGTTCCCTTGGGGTGGGCAACTTGCTTGCCCTTCCCTTGGTAATGTTGCTTCTTTTGGGGCCCTTTCTTAAACCCTTTTTCCCTTGACCATTAGAACTTCCTTCAAAGAGTCAACCATGATGTTTTGCTCAGCTGTTTTGAGCATCACGTGTAGCTCATTGAGAGTCTTGCTCATGGCTCCCATGTGATACATCTGCCTAAAGTGGGCAAATCCATCATGCAGGGAGTATAAGATCATATCTGTAGCCGTCTCAACATTGTAGGGGTTACCCAGTCGAGCCATCTTGTCAAATAAGCCTATCATGTTATAAACATGTGGCCCAACTGGTTTCCCTTTCTCGAACTTACACTGCAATATGGACTTGAGGGTCAAGTACCGCTCAATTCTGGCTTGCTCCTTGAAGAGATCTCTAAGATTCTTCATAATGGCATGGGCATCCTTATCTTCAAACCTCTATTGAAGAGTAGGTTCCATAGCAGCCAGCATCAGGCAAGTGACATTCATTTCTCGTTCGCATATTGTCTTGTGATGTGCCTTATCCTCAACAGATGAGGTGATAGTCAGCTCTGGAATGGGGGTTTCAAGGATATCCTCTTGTCCCTCAGACTTGAGAATGATTCTCGGAATCCTTTCCCAATCAAGGAATTTGTGTCGTTCAACTTGTTTTTCTCAACAATTGAGCGGAGAGTGAATTTGAGGTGTTCAGAAGACATAGTAACTACAAAAACGGAATAAAACATGCAAATAAATTATGCTTGACATGCAAGAACTTAAAATTTAGACAAGCTATAAAAAGTAAGTTATTGCACATTCTACTCAATTAAATTGTCCCTTGTGAGTAAAATGATTCCAAGATCCTATCTTAGATGAAACTCGAGCGTACTGACAGGGGCTAAAGTCGTGATGCCCAATCAAAGTAAATCCTTAAAAACCTAACTTAGTAGAATAGGCAAGCAAGGGTCGAATCCCACATGGAGGAGTTATATTTCTTTATGCAAGTAGTATGTCAAAGGTAACAAAGGGGGGTTGTTGGTTGTTTTGCAAGTAAACAAAGTAAATCAAAACAAAGGTTGTAATCAATTGGGAAAAAGTACTTAGCCAGACAAATATCCACCATTCATTTGATTGATTGATCCTAGATTATCTCTATTCCTTCCTATGAACATTCATGTCCCTATTCTGAAATAGTTACCAGTCCAACTAGTCCTGTCAACCCTAACTATCGAACGCACGAGAAACTATCAAGATTTAGAACAATAGCAGCAGGAAGCATATGAATTAGCCAGGATACATATAACACCACAACTCGCAACATTTAACACATAATCAATTCTCTTGCACAATAAGCTAGTCCAACTAGTCCTAGAATATCATGTTTGCTACACAAGATAAGGGATTTCAACTCGAAATATCCAAACCCTAGCAATAATATCTAATAGGAATAAGCTCAAGAGAAGAGATATAATCAAAGGAATAGGAATAGAATTATAATCTCACAACCATATATCAAATGAAGGCTTCAATCGTCGGACTAAGCAAAAGTGCTTAGTTCTTCATAGTCTTGAAACACAAAAACTCAAAGGGAAAAACTGATGTAAAACTAGATCTAAGATAATGAACGATCATCAAAAGAGGCTCTAGGAACTAGGTTTAAATAACCCAGGTAAACCTAAAAACTAAAGATAACAAACATAACCTAAAAGGAAATAAATTAATCCAACCGGAATAAAGAAATAAAAGAAAAGGAAATAATAAAATAAAAGTAAAAACTTCAGAAAAATCCTCGCCGCGCGCTGATGCTGATTTCCGCGACCGTGGAAATTTCTCTGTAAAGGTCTTCGCGTCTTCGCTGTCTGATTTATTTCCGCGACCGCGGCTTGTTGATCCGCGACCGCGGAAAAGCTTCTATAGCTCCTTCTTCAGTCTTCTCTTGTGGTTTTCTTCTCATCTCTTAATGTCTTCTTTTAAGCTCCTCCAAACCACCATAATCATCCTTCTTCTACTCAACTCCATACTCCACAATAACGCTCTAAACACATCCATATGGTACCCAAAACACCGGTAACAACTCCTAGTTAAACCCTACAAAGTAGCACTGATCAAATTCCCCCATGCTTAAACCTTGCTCGTCCTCGAGTAAGCTAATATAAACCTACTCCTCCAATCAAATCCCCAAGGTCTCAGGAAGCACACAAAAATCATCTCTACTAAGAACTGCACCTAAACATGTAACTCCAAGGCACCAACACGATAATCACAACACAACACAACGTACAAGCTTAAAGGAAAGCAGAGTACTTCCCCCAAGCTTATCTCGAACACGATAGAGTGAATAAAAATATCTAATCCTATCCTCCATCTATCTTCTTATAACTCCCAGAGTGACCAACCCGAATCCTCCTTATATCACCTCTTCTTATGTCACCACGCCAGGAAAAATGATGAATCCTAAAAATCACTCTTCTTCTTTTCACTCATTTTGCCAAGGCGCCCTTTCGGGTTTTCACCAAGCCACTCATTTCATTTTTTCAATAGATGGACTCACATAAAACTCACATCACTCTTGACCTCATACTACCCCAGCCTAATGCTGGTCCAAGCCACCTGCTTATTGCCTAAGCCGCCCTTTCGGGTTTTCGACTTATCCCAAGATTTATTTTTGCCTTTTTTCAATAATTTAGACTTTTTCTATTATTTTCTTTTTTCTTTCTCCTCAAACGACTAGAAAGTATAGAACACTCCCCCATCCTTAAACATTGCATTGTCCTCAATTTAATGAAAGACAAAAAAGATGAAGCACATGGAAAAGCAGAAAAGTATTCACAACCGTCGCCGAGTTGGCTTGGACACGATAGTTGTTGCTGGCGGTAAAATAATGAAAGAACATATCGCTGGTGTTGCGCGGGTCTTCAAGATAAATTCCACCGTGCAACCAAAGGGAATCAACTGTAAGGGGTAGTGGTATGGCAAAGAAAACGGGGTTGCACGGCCCTTCAATGAACACAAAAATGGAGCCTAGATGTAATCGTGGTGTGGGCTCTGGTGTTCATCCTCCTCAACTGTCGAATGTCAGGCCATCATCGTTGCCAAATAAAATGTGGGGCGAATGTCTCCTCCTTGACAGCATGATGCGCACCGTCGCTCAATGTAAAACTCGGACAATTGGCCTTCGGTAGAACTTTTTTTTTTCATTTTTTTTTCAGGTCAGGGGACTTACAGTGATATTTCCGCGCCCATGGAAAAGTTACTGGTGCGAGAAACACCGTCTTCAGTTTGGCTCGGGTCTCCTACCTGCAGGTTAGTCTAAAAACAAAAACGAAGCGAAAACAACACAAACAACAATAAGAACTGGAAAGGAAAAGACAAGAAAAGAATTTCATACCTCGGTTTGCCTCCCGAGCAGCGCCTTAGTTATTGTTGTGGCTCGACTTGGTGCTCTCCTACTCAACTTGGGTTGCTCACATCAGTTGAACACTCGGGGTCAATATCAGGGGGGTGCCTCTTTGCATCGTCTATGTTGAAACCGACCCTCACCCCGTCAAAATCCATCATGAGCGAACCACTACTCACATCAATCTTGGTACCTGCCGTGTTCATAATGGCCTTCCTAGCCTCATAGGGGCTGCGTTTTTATCTTGCCCCGTATCCATCACAAAGAAGTCCGCAGGGAAGATTAGCTTGTCAACTTCTACCAGCACATCCTGCACCACTCCTTTTGGATACACATAGGAATTATCCGCCAGCTGGATCACAATCCCCGTCTTCTCTAATGGCCCGACCTCTAAAGATTCATACAGTGAGAGAGGTAGAACGTTGATAGAAGCACCCAAATCTAGCATAGCGTTTTCAAACATGGTGCCTCCTATCTTGCATGGAATAGTGAACATGCCCGGATCACTGCGCTTCTTGGGCAACCGCTTTTGTAGCATAGTGGATACATTCTCACTGACCTGGACCTTCTTTTTCTCCTTCACCGCCTTCTTCCTCTTTATCTTGCATAGCTCCTTCAAGAATTTGGCATAGCGAGGGATACTTTGAACAAGTTTTATCAAAGGAATATTTACCTCGCAGTTGCTGAAGGTTTCAAATAATTCCTTGCCATTTTCCGGCCTTCTAGTATCTTTCAGAGCCTCGGGAAAGGGAGCGGGAGGCTTCAATGTACTGAGCGGAGGGAAGTTGGGGCACACAGAATCATCATGGACAACTTCGACATCGTCTGGGGCACCAGGAACTTTTCTCGCGGTCGCAGACTTCCTCTCCGCAGTCCCGGAAATCATCGATTAATTCCTCTTCAGTAGAAACTTTTCCGCGATCGTGGAAATCTGTACACGGTCGCGAAAAAACATCGATTTTGTTCTCTTCATCCGTAGCAAATCTGCGATCGCGGCCTTCTTCTCCGTGGTCGCGGAAAACTTTCTTTTGAGCTCGACCATCGTCCACTTGTGTTCCGCTCCTCAGCGTCATGGCACATACGTTCTCCCTTGGGTTTACTACCGTTTGAGATGGTAGTTTTCCCGAGTCCCGGGCTTCCAGTTTGCTCAATGTGAGGGAGATTTGTCCCACTTGTGTCTCCAAGTTCTGAATAGTTGACCGCATCTCTTGAGTTTGTTGGAACTTAGTGTTGGCCAACTTTGTCATATTTTGTGCGAGAGTCTCCTAGTGCTGGACCACATCTCGAATTTGTGACCCCATGGTGTTCACAGTGCCAGCCAACGTCGATACGCCTTGCGTCAGAGCTTTAATCATGTCATCGTTGGACATAGAGGAACTGGAGCTCTGGCCTTGGGGTCTTTGGTCATATAGAGCTCGAATTTGTTGTTGTTGACCCCCAGGCCGTTGATATTGTTGTGGGCGTGGTAAAAACTGTGGTGGCCTCTGTTGATATTCTTGATTTTCCTGGCCTTGAGGAGTGCTCTGCTGATTCCCGTATCTCAGATTGGGGTGATCTCTCCACCCTGGATTGTACGTGTTGGAATAAGGGTCATATCTTGGCCTTGGAGGGCCGTATCCTCCAATAGCGTTCACCTCAGCAGTGGGCTCCTGCAGCGTGGGACATGCATCGGTCGGATGCATCGTGTCATAGCATATCCCCCAAGACTTGACTTGATGCTGGCCACCCTTAATCATGTATCTCTTCATCATCTCCTTCATCTCAGCCATCTCAGAAAGTATTGAAGAATTGGGCTGTGATTCTGCAGCTTTTACTGACTGGGCGCTCGCCCTCTTACTGAACTGTCTTGAGCCCTCAGATAGCTCAAATAAGACCTCATACGCTTCAGCTGGCGTCTTGTTCAAGATGTTTCCTCCACATGCTGCGTTCACCATCCTTCGCTCGTCGTCAAGTAGACCACCGTACAAATAAAGTACGAGGTCTTGGTCTGAATACCCATGGTAGGGACATCTAGAAATCAGCCTCTTGAATCTTTCGTAGTACTCGTACAACGACTTAGCAACCTGTTGCTCAATGTTGCTATTATTCCTCTTCAGGTTGTTGAGCTTAGTCGTAGGGAAGTACTTCTCCAGGAAGGCTTTCTTCATCTTGGCCCATGTGTCAATGCTCCCTGGGCCAAATAGTAGAACCAATCATTGGCCGAATCCTTTAGAGATAAAGGAAAGGCCCTCAGCTTGATTTGGTCCTCAGTAACGCCTCTTGGCTTCATGCTGGTGCAGACGGCATGAAACTCAAAAAGATGTTTGTTGGGGTCTTCTCCACTCATCCCATGGAAGTGGGGGAGTAAGTGGATTAACCCGGACTTCAGCTCAAAGTTTACGCCATCCGCCAGCTCAGGGAACTGCATAGCCAGCGGTTGTTGTTGCAGATTCGGGGCAGTCAACTGCCTCAATGTCGGTGCTTCATCAGCCATCTCTTGTTGTGTACGGGCTGCTACACGGTGTTTGAAATTGTCCTTTCGATCTCTGTATCAAATTCTAACAATGGAGAGTCAATAGCACGGGTGTAGACCATAAGATAGGTCCACACAAAAGTTGACACACAAACACACACAAAGAAAAATCAAAACTTGCCTCCCCGGCAACGGCGCCAATTTGACAGGAAGTCGTGATGCCCAATCAAAGTAAATCCTTAAAAACCTAACTTAGTAGAATAGGCAAGCAATGGTCGAATCCCACAGGGAGGAGTTATCTTTCTTTATGCAAGTAGTATGTCAAAGGTAACAAAGGGGGGTTGTTGGTTGTTTGAAAGTGAACAAAGTAAATCAAAACAAAGGTTGTAATCAATTGGGAAAAGTACTTAGCCAGACAAATATCCACCATTCATTTGATTGATTGATCCTAGATTATCTCTATTCCTTCCTATGAACATTCATGTCCTATTCTGAAATAGTTACCAGTCCAACTAGTCCTGGCAACCCTAACTATCGAACGCACGAGAACTATCAAGATTTAGAACAATAGCAGCAGGAAGCATATGAATTAGCCACGATACATGCAACACCACAACTCGCAGCATTTAACACATAATCAATTCTCTTTCACAATAAGATAGTCCAACTAGTCCTAGAATATCTTGTTTGCTACACAAGATAAGAGATTTCAACTCGAAATATCCAAACCCTAGGAATAGACAATTACTAACATCAACTAGGTGATCAATCCAGTCAAATCAATAATAATCAATAAGAATAAGCTCAAGAGAAGAGATATAATCAAAGGATTAGGAATAGAATTATAATCTCACAACCATATATCAAATGAAGGCTTCAATCGTCGGATTAAGCAAAAGTGCTTAGTTCTTCATAGTCTTGAAACACAAAAACTCAAAGGGAAAAACTGATGTAAAACTAGATCTAAGATAATGAACGATCATCAAAAGAGGCTCTATGAACTAGGTTTAAATAACCTAGCTAAACCTAAAAACTAAAGATAACAAACATAACCTAAAAGGAAATAAAATAATCCAACCGGAATAAAGAAATAAAAGAAAAGGAAATAATAAAATAAAAGTGCAAACTTCGGAAAAATCCTCGCCGCGCGCTGATGCTGATTTCCGCGACCGCGGAAATTTCTCTGTAAAGGTCTTCGCGTCTTCGCTGTCTGATTTATTTCCGCGACCGCAAAAAGCTTATGTAGCTCCTTCTTCAGTCTTCTCTTGTGGTTTTCTTCTCATCTCTTAATGTCTTCTTTTAAGCTCCTCCAAACCACCATAATCATCCTTCTTCTACTCAACTCCATACTACACAATAACGCTCTAAACACATCCATATGGTACCCAAAACACCGGTAACAACTCCTAGTAAAACCCTACAAAGTAGCGCTGATCAAATTCCCCCATGCTTAAACCTTGCTCGTCCTCGAGTAAGCTAATATAAACCTACTCTTCCAATCAAATCCCCAAGGTCTCAGGAAGCACAAAAAAATCATCTCCACTAAGAACTACACCTAAACATGTAACTCCAAGGCACCAACATGATAATCACAACACAACACAACGTACAAGCTTAAAGGAAAGCAGAGTACTTCCCCAAGCTTATCCCGAACACCATAGAGTGAATAAAAATATCTAATCCTATCCTCCATCTATCTTCTATAACTCCCAGAGTGACCTACCCGAATCCTCCTTATATCACCTCTTCTTATGTCACCACGCCAGGAAAAATGAGGAATCCTAAAAATCACTCTTCTTCTTTTCACTCAATTTGCCAAGGCGCCCTTTCGGGTTTTCACCAATCCACTCATTTCATTTTTTCAATAGATGGGCTCACATAAAACTCACATCACTCTTGACCTCATTTTACCCCAGCCTAATGCTGGGTCCAAGCCACCTGCTTATTGCCTAAGCCTCCCTTTCGAGTTTTCGACTTATCCCAGGATTTATTTTTGTCTTTTTTCAATATTTTGTCTTTTTCTATTTTTTTTTCTCTTTCTCCTCAAACGACTAGCAAGTATAGAACACTCTCCCATGCTTAAACATTGCATTCTCCTCAATCTTATGAAAGACAAAAAGATGAAGCACAGGGAAAAGCAGAAAAGTACTCACAACCGTCACCGAGTTGGCTTGGACACGGAAGTTGTTGCTGGCGGGTAAAATATTGAAAGCACATGTCGCTGGTGTTGTGCGGGTCTTCAAGATAAATTCCACCGTGCAACGAAAGGAATCCACTGTAAGGGGTAGTGGTATGGCAAAGAAAACGAGGGTTGCACGACCCTTCAATGAACACAAAAATGGAGCCCATATGTAATCATGGTGTGGGCTCTGGTGTTCCTCCTCCTCAGCTGTCGAATGTCGGGCCATCATCGTTGCCAAATAAAATGTGGGGCGAATGTCTCCCCCTTGGCAACATGATGCGCATCGTCGCTCAATGTAAAACTCGGACAGCTGGCCTTTGGTAGAACTTTTTATTTTTTATTTTTTTGATTTTTTTTCCAGGTCAGGGGACTTACAGTGATATTTCCGCGATCGCGGAAAATTTTCTTTGCCCGGGGAAAAGTTACTGGTGCGAGAAACACCATCTTTACTTTGGCTCGGGTCTCCTACCTGCAGGTTAGTCTAAAAACAAAAACGAAGCGAAAACAACACAAACATAATAAGAACTGGAAAGGAAAAGACAAGAAAAGAATTTCATACCTCGGGTTGCCTCTCGAGCAACGCCTTAGTTATTGTCGTGGCTCGACTTGGTGCTCTCCCACTCAACTTGGGTTGCTCACATCAGTTGAACACTCGGGGTCAATATCAGGGGGGGTGCCTCTTGCATCATCTATGTTGAACCGACCCTCACCCCGTCAAACTCCATCCTGAGCGAACCACTACTCACATCAATCTTGGTACCTGTCGTGTTCATAAATGGCCTACCTAGCATCACATGGGCTGCGTTTTTATCTTGCCCCATATCCATCACAAAGAAGTCCGCAAGGAAGATTAGCTTGTAAACTTCTACCAGCACATCCTGCACCACTCCTTTTGGATACACATAGGAATTATCCGCCAGCTGGATCACAATCCCCGTCTTCTCTAATGGCCCGACCTCTAAAGATTCATACAGTGAGAGAGGTAGAACGTTGATAGAAGCACCCAAATCTAGCATAACATTTTCAAACATGGTGCCTCATATCTTGCATGGAATAGTGAACATGCCTGAATCACTGCGCTTCTTGGGCAACCGCTTTTGCAGCATAGCGGATACATTCTCACTGACCTGGACCTTCTTTTTCTCCTTCACCACCTTCTTCCTCTTTATCTTGCATAGCTCCTTCAAGAATTTGGCATAACGAGGGATACTTTGAACAAGTTTTATCAAAGGAATTTTACCTCACAGTTGCTGAAGGTTTCAAATAATTCCTTGTCATTTTCCGGCCTTCTAGTATCTTTCAGAGCCTCGGGAAAGGGAGCGGGAGGCTTGAATGTACTGAACGGAGGGAAGTTGGGGCGCACATAATCATCACGGACAACTTCGACATCGTCTGGGGCTCCAGGAACTTTTCTGCGGTCGCGGACTTTCTCTCCGCGGTCGCGGAAATCATCGATTAATTCCTCTTCAGCAGAAACTTTTCCGCGATCGCGGAAATCTGTTCGCTGTCGCGAAAAAACGTCAATTTTGTTCTTTCATCCGTAGCAAATCTGTGATCGCAGCCTTCTTCTCCGCGGTCGCGGAATACATTCTGTTGAGCTCGACCATCGTCCACTTGTGTTCCGCTCCTCAGCGTCATGGCGCATACGTTCTCCCTTGGGTTTACAATCGTTTGAGATGGTAGTTTTCCCGAGTCCCGGGCTTCCAGTCTGCTCACTACGATGGAGATTTGTCACACTTGTGTCTCCAAGTTCTGAATACTTGACCACATCTCTTGAGTTTGTTAGAACATAGTGTTGGCCAACTTTGTCATATTTTGTGCGAGAGTCTCCTGGTGCTGGACCACATCTCGAATTTGTGACCCCATGGTGTTCATAGTGCCAGCCAACGTCGATACGCCCTGGGTGAGAGCTTTAGTCATGTCATCGTTGGACATAGAGGAACTGGAGCTCTAGCCTTGGGGTCTTTGGTCATATGGTGCTCGAAATTATTGTTGTTGACCCCCAGGCTGCTGATATTGTTGTAGGCGTGGTAAAAACTGTAGTGGCCTCTGTTGATATTCTTGATTTTCCTGGCCTTGAGGAGTGCTCTGCTGATTCCCGTATCTCAGATTAGGGTGATCACTCCACCCTGGATGGTACGTGTTGGAATACGGGTCATATCTTGGCCTTGGAGGGCCGTATCCTCCAATAGCGTTCACCTCAGCAGTGGGCTCCTGCAGCGTGGGACAGGCATCGGTCGGATGCATCGTGTCATAGCATATTCCACAAGACTTGACTTGCTGCTGGCCACCCTTCATCATGTATCTCCTTCATCTCAGCCATCTCAGAAAGGATTGAAGAATTGGGCTGAAATTCTACAGCTTTTACTGACTGGGTGCTCGCCATCTTACTGAACTGTCTTGAGCCCTCAGATAGCTCAAAGAAGACCTCATACGCTTCAGTTGGCATCTTGTTCAAGATGTTTCCTCCACATGCTGCGTTCACCATCCTTCGCTCGTCGTCAAGTAGACCATCGTACAAATAAAGTATGAGGTCTTGGTCTGAATACCCATGGTAGGGACAGCTTGAAATCAGCCTCTTGAATCTTCCGTAGTACTCGTACAACGACTCAGCAGCCTATTGCTCAATGTTGCTAATATTCCTCTTTAGGCTGTTGAGCTTAGTCGCAGGGAAGTACTTCTCCAGGAAGGCTTTCTTCATCTTGGCCCATGTGTCAATGCTCCCTGGGCCAAATAGTAGAACCAATCATTGGCCGAATCCTTTAGAGAGAAAGGAAAGGCCCTCAGCTTGATTTGGTCCTCAGTAACGCCTCTTGGCTTCATGCTGATGCATACGACATGGAACTCAGAAAGATGTTTGTTGGGTCTTCTCCACTCATCCCATGGAAGTGGAGGAGTAAGTGGATTAACCCGGACTTCAGCTCAAGTTTACGCCATCCGCCAGCTCAGGGAACTGCACAGCCAGCGATTGTTGTTGCAGATTCGGGCAGTCAACTGCCTCAACGTTGTGCTTCGTCGTCCATCTCTTGTTGTGTACGGGCTGCTACACGGTGTCTGAAATTGTCCTCTCGATCTCTGTATCAAATCTAACAATGAGAGTCAGTAGCACGGGTGTGGACCATAAGATAGTCCACACAAAGTTGACACACAAACACACCAAACGAAAAATCAAAAACTGCCTCCTCGGCCACGGCGCCAATTTGACAGGGGCTAAGTCCTGCTTGCCCAACAAAGTAAATCCTTAAAAACCTAACTTTTAGAATAGCAAGCAACGGGTCGATCCCCAGGGAGTTATCTTGATTTGATGCAAGTATAATTCAAAGGTAACAAAGGGGGTTGTTGTTGTTTGCAAGTAAACAAGTAATCAAAACAAAGTTTAATCAATTTGGAAAAGTACTTGCAGACAAAATATCCACCATTCATTGTGATGATGAATCCTAGATATCTCTATTCCTTCCTATGAATCATTCGGTCCATATCTGAAATAGTTACCAGTCCAACTAGTCTGGTAACTATTTCAGAATATGACATGAATGTTCATAGGAAGGAATAGAGATAATCTAGGATCAATCAATCAAATGAATGGTGGATATTTTTGTCTGGCTAAGTACTTTTTCCCAATTGATTACAACCTTTGTTTTGATTTACTTTGTTTACTTGCAAAACAACCCACACCCCCCTTTGTTACCTTTGACATACTACTTGCATAAAGAAATAATCCTCCATGTGGGATTCGACCCTTGCTTGCCTATTCTACTAAGTTAGGTTTTTAAGGATTTACTTTGATTGGGCATCAGGACTTTAGCCCCTGTCAAATTGGCGCCGTTGCCGAGGAGGCAAGTTTTGATTTTTCGTTGTGTGTGTTTGTGTGTCAACTTTTGTGTGGACCTATCTTATGGTCCACACCCGTGCTACTGACTCTCCATTGTTAGATTTTGATACAGAGATCGAGAGACAATTTCCAGACACCGTGTAGCAGCCGTACACAACAAGAGATGGCTGACGAAGCACCACGTTGAGGCAGTTGACTGCCCCGAATCTGCAACAACAATCGCTGGCTGTGCAGTTCCCTGAGCTGGCGGATGGCGTAAACTTTGAGCTGAAGTCCGGTTTAATCCACTTACTCCTCCACTTCCATGGGATGAGTGGAGAAGACCCCAACAAACATCTTTCTGAGTTCCATGTCGTATGCATCAGCATGAAGCCAAGAGGCGTTACTGAGGACCAAATCAAGCTGAGGGCCTTTCCTTTCTCTCTAAAGGATTCGGCCAATGATTGGTTCTACTATTGGCCCAGGGAGCATTGACACATGGGCCAAGATGAAGAAAGCCTTCCTGGAGAAGTACTTCCCTGCGACTAAGCTCAACAGCCTAAAGAGGAATATTAGCAACATTGAGCATAGGCTGCTGAGTCGTTGTACGAGTACTACGGAAGATTCAGAGGCTGATTTCAAGCTGTCCCTACCATGGGTATTCAGACCAAGACCTCATACTTTATTTGTACGATGGTCTACTTGACGACGAGCGAAGGATGGTGAACGCAGCATGTGGAGGAAACATCTTGAACAAGATGCCAACTGAAGCGTATGAGGTCTTCTTTGAGCTATCTGAGGGCTCAAGACAGTTCAGTAAGATGGCGAGCACCCAGTCAGTAAAGCTGTAGAATTTCAGCCCAATTCTTCAATCCTTTCTGAGATGGCTGAGATGAAGGAGATACATGATGAAGGGTGGCCAGCAGCAAGTCAAGTCTTGTGGATATGCTATGACACGATGCATCCGACCGATGCCTGTCCCACGCTGCAGGAGCCCACTGCTGAGGTGAACGCTATTGGAGGATACGGCCCTCCAAGGCCAAGATATGACCCGTATTCCACACGTACCATCCAGGGTGGAGTGATCACCCTAATCTGAGATACGGGAATCAGCAGAGCACTCCTCAAGGCCAGGAAAATCAAGAATATCAACAGAGGCCACTACAGTTTTACCACGCCTACAACAATATCAGCAGCCTGGGGGTCAACAACAATATTTCGAGCACCATATGACCAAAGACCCCAAGGCTAGAGCTCCAGTTCCTCTATGTCCAACGATGACATGACTAAAGCTCTCACCCAGGGCGTATCGACGTTGGCTGGCACTATGAACACCATGGGGTCACAAATTCGAGATGTGGTCCAGCACCAGGAGACTCTCGCACAAAATATGACAAAGTTGGCCAACACTATGTTCTAACAAACTCAAGAGATGTGGTCAAGTATTCAGAACTTGGAGACACAAGTGTGACAAATCTCCATCGTAGTGAGCAGACTGGAAGCCCGGGACTCGGGAAAACTACCATCTCAAACGATTGTAAACCCAAGGGAGAACGTATGCGCCATGACGCTGAGGAGCGGAACACAAGTGGACGATGGTCGAGCTCAACAGAATGTATTCCGCGACCGCGGAGAAGAAGGCTGCGATCACAGATTTGCTACGGATGAAAGAACAAAATTGACGTTTTTTCGCGACAGCGAACAGATTTCCGCGATCGCGGAAAAGTTTCTGCTGAAGAGGAATTAATCGATGATTTCCGCGACCGCGGAGAGAAAGTCCGCGACCGCAGAAAAGTTCCTGGAGCCCCAGACGATGTCGAAGTTGTCCGTGATGATTATGTGCGCCCAACTTCCCTCCGTTCAGTACATTCAAGCCTCCCGCTCCCTTTCCCGAGGCTCTGAAAGATACTAGAAGGCCGGAAAATGACAAGGAATTATTTGAAACCTTCAGCAACTGTGAGGTAAAATTCCTTTGATAAAACTTGTTCAAAGTATCCCTCGTTATGCCAAATTCTTGAAGGAGCTATGCAAGATAAGAGGAAGAAGGTGGTGAAGGAGAAAAAGAAGGTCCAGGTCAGTGAGAATGTATCCGCTATGCTGCAAAAGCGGTTGCCCAAGAAGCGCAGTGATTCAGGCATGTTCACTATTCCATGCAAGATATGAGGCACCATGTTTGAAAATGTTATGCTAGATTTGGGTGCTTCTATCAACGTTCTACCTCTCTCACTGTATGAATCTTTAGAGGTCGGGCCATTAGAGAAGACGGGATTGTGATCCAGCTGGCGGATAATTCCTATGTGTATCCAAAGGAGTGGTGCAGGATGTGCTGGTAGAAGTTTACAAGCTAATCTTCCTTGCGGACTTCTTTGTGATGGATATGGGGCAAGATAAAAACGCAGCCCATGTGATGCTAGGTAGGCCATTTATGAACACGACAGGTACCAAGATTGATGTGAGTAGTGGTTCGCTCAGGATGGAGTTTGACGGGGTGAGGGTCGGTTTCAACATAGATGATGCAAAGAGGCACCCCCCTGATATTGACCCCGAGTGTTCAACTGATGTGAGCACCCCAAGTTGAGTGGGAGAGCACCAAGTCGAGCCACGACAATAACTAAGGCGTTGCTCGAGAGGCAACCCGAGGTATGAAATTCTTTTCTTGTCTTTTCCTTTCCAGTTCTTATTATTGTTTGTGTTGTTTTCGCTTCGTTTTTGTTTTTAGACTAACCTGCAGGTAGGAGACCCGAGCCAAAGTAAAGATGGTGTTTCTCGCACCAGTAACTTTTCCCCGGGCAAAGAAAATTTCCGCGATCGCGGAAATATCACTGTAAGTCCCCTGACCTGGAAAAAAAATCAAAAAATAAAAAATAAAAAGTTCTACCAAAGGCCAGCTGTCCGAGTTTTACATTGAGCGACGATGCGCATCATGTTGCCAAGGGGGAGACATTCGCCCCACATTTTATTTGGCAACGATGATGGCCCGACATTCGACAGCTGAGGAGGAGGAACACCAGAGCCCACACCATGATTACATATGGGCTCCATTTTTGTGTTCATTGAAGGGTCGTGCAACCTCGTTTTCTTTGCCATACCACTACCCCTTACAGTGGATTTCCTTTCGTTGCACGGTGGAATTTATCTTGAAGACCCGCACAACACCAGCGACATGTGCTTTCAATATTTTACCGCCAGCAACAACTTCCGTGTCCAAGCCAACTCGGTGACGGTTGTGAGTACTTTTCTGCTTTTCCCTGTGCTTCATCTTTTTTGTCTTTCATAAGATTGAGGAGAATGCAATGTTTAAGCATGGGAGAGTGTTCTATACTTGCTAGTCGTTGAGGAAAGAGAAAAAAAAAATAGAAAAAGACAAAATATTGAAAAAAGACAAAAATAAATCCTGGGATAAGTCGAAAACTCGAAAGGGAGGCTTAGGCAATAAGCAGGTGGCTTGGACCAGCATTAGGCTGGGGTAAAATGAGGTCAAGAGTGATGTGAGTTTTATGTGAGCCCATCTATTGAAAAAATGAATGAGTGGATTGGTGAAAACCCGAAAGGGCGCCTTGGCAAATTGAGTGAAAAGAAGAAGAGTGATTTTTAGGATTCCTCATTTTTCCTGGCGTGGTGACATAAGAAGAGGTGATATAAGGAGGATTCGGGTAGGTCACTCTGGGAGTTATAAGAAGATAGATGGAGGATAGGATTAGATATTTTTATTCACTCTATGGTGTTCGGGATAAGCTTGGGGGAAGTACTCTGCTTTCCTTTAAGCTTGTACGTTGTGTTGTGTTGTGATTATCATGTTGGTGCCTTGGAGTTACATGTTTAGGTGTAGTTCTTAGTGGAGATGATTTTTTTGTGCTTCCTGAGACCTTGGGATTTGATTGGAAGAGTAGGTTTATATTAGCTTACTCGAGGACGAGCAAGGTTTAAGCATGGGGGAATTTGATCAGCGCTACTTTGTAGGGTTTTACTAGGAGTTGTTACCGGTGTTTTGGGTACCATATGGATGTGTTTAGAGCGTTATTGTGTAGTATGGAGTTGAGTAGAAGAAGGATGATTATGGTGGTTTGGAGGAGCTTAAAAGAAGACATTAAGAGATGAGAAGAAAACCACAAGAGAAGACTGAAGAAGGAGCTACATAAGCTTTTTTGCGGTCGCGGAAATAAATCAGACAGCGAAGACGCGAAGACCTTTACAGAGAAATTTCCGCGGTCGCGGAAATCAGCATCAGCGCGCGGCGAGGATTTTTCCGAAGTTTGCACTTTTATTTTATTATTTCCTTTTCTTTTATTTCTTTATTCCGGTTGGATTATTTTATTTCCTTTTAGGTTATGTTTGTTATCTTTAGTTTTTAGGTTTAGCTAGGTTATTTAAACCTAGTTCATAGAGCCTCTTTTGATGATCGTTCATTATCTTAGATCTAGTTTTACATCAGTTTTTCCCTTTGAGTTTTTGTGTTTCAAGACTATGAAGAACTAAGCACTTTTGCTTAATCCGACGATTGAAGCCTTCATTTGATATATGGTTGTGAGATTATAATTCTATTCCTAATCCTTTGATTATATCTCTTCTCTTGAGCTTATTCTTATTGATTATTATTGATTTGACTGGATTGATCACCTAGTTGATGTTAGTAATTGTCTATTCCTAGGGTTTGGATATTTCGAGTTGAAATCTCTTATCTTGTGTAGCAAACAAGATATTCTAGGACTAGTTGGACTATCTTATTGTGAAAGAGAATTGATTATGTGTTAAATGCTGCGAGTTGTGGTGTTGCATGTATCGTGGCTAATTCATATGCTTCCTGCTGCTATTGTTCTAAATCTTGATAGTTTCTCGTGCGTTCGATAGTTAGGGTTGCCAGGACTAGTTGGACTGGTAACTATTTCAGAATAGGGACATGAATGTTCATAGGAAGGAATAGAGATAATCTAGGATCAATCAATCAAATGAATGGTGGATATTTGTCTGGCTAAGTACTTTTTCCCAATTGATTACAACCTTTGTTTTGATTTACTTTGTTCACTTTCAAAACAACCAACAACCCCCCTTTGTTACCTTTGACATACTACTTGCATAAAGAAAGATAACTCCTCCCTGTGGGATTCGACCATTGCTTGCCTATTCTACTAAGTTAGGTTTTTAAGGATTTACTTTGATTGGGCATCACGACTTCCTGTCAAATTGGCGCCGTTGCCGGGGAGGCAAGTTTTGATTTTTCTTTGTGTGTGTTTGTGTGTCAACTTTTGTGTGGACCTATCTTATGGTCTACACCGTGCTATTGACTCTCCATTGTTAGAATTTGATACAGAGATCGAAAGGACAATTTCCAAACACCGTGTAGCAGCCCGTACACAACAAGAGATGGCTGATGAAGCACCGACATTGAGGCAGTTGACTGCCCCGAATCTGCAACAACAACCGCTGGCTATGCAGTTCCCTGAGCTGGCGGATGGCGTAAACTTTGAGCTGAAGTCCGGGTTAATCCACTTACTCCCCACTTCCATGGGATGAGTGGAGAAGACCCCAACAAACATCTTTTTGAGTTTCATGCCGTCTGCACCAGCATGAAGCCAAGAGGCGTTACTGAGGACCAAATCAAGCTGAGGGCCTTTCCTTTATCTCTAAAGGATTCGGCCAATGATTGGTTCTACTATTTGGCCCAGGGAGCATTGACACATGGGCCAAGATGAAGAAAGCCTTCCTGGAGAAGTACTTCCCTACGACTAAGCTCACAACCTGAAGAGGAATAATAGCAACATTGAGCAACAGGTTGCTAAGTCGTTGTACGAGTACTACGAAAGATTCAAGAGGCTGATTTCTAGATGTCCCTACCATGGGTATTCAGACCAAGACCTCGTACTTTATTTGTACGGTGGTCTACTTGACGACGAGCGAAGGATGGTGAACGCAGCATGTGGAGGAAACATCTTGAACAAGACGCCAGCTGAAGCGTATGAGGTCTTATTTGAGCTATCTGAGGGCTCAAGACAGTTCAGTAAGAGGGCGAGCGCCCAGTCAGTAAAAGCTGCAGAATCACAGCCCAATTCTTCAATACTTTCTGAGATGGCTGAGATGAAGGAGATGATGAAGAGATACATGATTAAGGGTGGCCAGCATCAAGTCAAGTCTTGGGGGATATGCTATGACACGATGCATCCGACCGATGCATGTCCCACGCTGCAGGAGCCCACTGCTGAGGTGAACGCTATTGGAGGATACGGCCCTCCAAGGCCAAGATATGACCCTTATTCCAACACGTACAATCCAGGGTGGAGAGATCACCCCAATCTGAGATACGGGAATCAGCAGAGCACTCCTCAAGGCCAGGAAAATCAAGAATATCAACAGAGGCCACCACAGTTTTTACCACGCCCACAACAATATCAACGGCCTGGGGGTCAACAACAACAAATTCGAGCTCTATATGACCAAAGACCCCAAGGCCAGAGCTCCAGTTCCTCTATGTCCAACGATGACATGATTAAAGCTCTGACGCAAGGCGTATCGACGTTGGCTGGCACTGTGAACACCATGGGGTCACAAATTCGAGATGTGGTCCAGCACTAGGAGACTCTCGCACAAAATATGACAAAGTTGGCCAACACTAAGTTCCAACAAACTCAAGAGATGCGGTCAACTATTCAGAACTTGGAGACACAAGTGGGACAAATCTCCCTCACATTGAGCAAACTGGAAGCCCGGGACTCGGGAAAACTACCATCTCAAACGGTAGTAAACCCAAGGGAGAACGTATGTGCCATGACGCTGAGGAGCGGAACACAAGTGGACGATGGTCGAGCTCAAAAGAAAGTTTTCCGCGACCACGGAGAAGAAGGCCGCGATCGCAGATTTGCTACGGATGAAGAGAACAAAATCGATGTTTTTTCGCGACCGTGTACAGATTTCCACGATCGCGGAAAAGTTTCTACTGAAGAGGAATTAATCGATGATTTCCGGGACTGCGGAGAGGAAGTCTGCGACCGCGAGAAAAGTTCCTGGTGCCCCAGACGATGTCGAAGTTGTCCATGATGATTCTGTGTGCCCCAACTTCCCTCCGCTCAGTACATTGAAGCCTCCCGCTCCCTTTCCCGAGGCTCTGAAAGATACTAGAAGGCCGGAAAATGGCAAGGAATTATTTGAAACCTTCAGCAACTGCGAGGTAAATATTCCTTTGATAAAACTTGTTCAAAGTATCCCTCGCTATGCCAAATTCTTGAAGGAGCTATGCAAGATAAAGAGGAAGGCGGTGAAGGAGAAAAAGAAGGTCCAGGTCAGTGAGAATGTATCCACTATGCTACAAAAGCGGTTGCCCAAGAAGCGCAGTGATCCGGGCATGTTCACTATTCCATGCAAGATAGGAGGCACCATGTTTGAAAACGCTATGCTAGATTTGGGTGCTTCTATCAACGTTCTACCTCTCTCACTGTATGAATCTTTAGAGGTCGGGCCATTAGAGAAGACGGGGATTGTGATCCAGCTGGCGGATAATTCCTATGTGTATCCAAAAGGAGTGGTGCAGGATGTGCTGGTAGAAGTTGACAAGCTAATCTTCCCTGCGGACTTCTTTGTGATGGATACGGGGCAAGATAAAAACGCAGCCCCTATGAGGCTAGGAAGGCCATTATGAACACGGCAGGTACCAAGATTGATGTGAGTAGTGGTTCGCTCATGATGGATTTTGACGGGGTGAGGGTCGGTTTCAACATAGACGATGCAAAGAGGCACCCCCCTGATATTGACCCCGAGTGTTCAACTGATGTGAGCAACCCAAGTTGAGTAGGAGAGCACCAAGTCGAGCCACAACAATAACTAAGGCGCTGCTCGGGAGGCAAACCGAGGTATGAAATTCTTTTCTTGTCTTTTCCTTCCAGTTCTTATTGTTGTTTGTGTTGTTTTCGCTTCGTTTTTGTTTTTAGACTAACCTGCAGGTAGGAGACCCGAGCCAAACTGAAGACGGTGTTTCTCGCACCAGTAACTTTTCCATGGGCGCGGAAATATCACTGTAAGTCCCCTGACCTGAAAAAAAAAATGAAAAAAAAAAGTTCTACCGAAGGCCAATTGTCCGAGTTTTACATTGAGCGACGGTGCGCATCATGCTGTCAAGGAGGAGACATTCGCCCCACATTTTATTTGGCAACGATGATGGCCTGACATTCGACAGTTGAGGAGGATGAACACCAGAGCCCACACCACGATTACATCTAGGCTCCATTTTTGTGTTCATTGAAGGGCCGTGCAACCCCGTTTTCTTTGCCATACCACTACCCCTTACAGTTGATTCCCTTTGGTTGCACGGTGGAATTTATCTTGAAGACCCGCGCAACACCAGCGATATGTTCTTTCATTATTTTACCGCCAGCAACAACTATCGTGTCCAAGCCAACTCGGCGACGGTTGTGAATACTTTTCTGCTTTTCCATGTGCTTCATCTTTTTTGTCTTTCATTAAATTGAGGACAATGCAATGTTTAAGGATGGGGAGTGTTCTATACTTTCTAGTCGTTTGAGGAGAAAGAAAAAAGAAAATAATAGAAAAAGTCTAAATTATTGAAAAAAGGCAAAAATAAATCTTGGGATAAGTCGAAAACCCGAAAGGGCGGCTTAGGCAATAAGCAGGTGGCTTGGACCAGCATTAGGCTGGGGTAGTATGAGGTCAAGAGTGATGTGAGTTTTATGTGAGTCCATCTATTGAAAAAATGAAATGAGTGGCTTGGTGAAAACCCGAAAGGGCGCCTTGGCAAAATGAGTGAAAAGAAGAAGAGTGATTTTTAGGATTCATCATTTTTCCTGGCGTGGTGACATAAGAAGAGGTGATATAAGGAGGATTCGGGTTGGTCACTCTGGGAGTTATAAGAAGATAGATGGAGGATAGGATTAGATATTTTATTCACTCTATCGTGTTCGAGATAAGCTTGGGGAAGTACTCTGCTTTCCTTTAAGCTTGTACGTTGTGTTGTGTTGTGATTATCGTGTTGGTGCCTTGGAGTTACATGTTAGGTGCAGTTCTTAGTAGAGATGATTTTTGTGTGCTTCCTGAGACCTTGGGGATTTGATTGGAGGAGTAGGTTATATTAGCTTACTCGAGGACGAGCAAGGTTTAAGCATGGGGGAATTTGATCAGTGCTACTTTGTAGGGTTTAACTAGGAGTTGTTACCGGTGTTTTGGGTACCATATGGATGTGTTTAGAGCGTTATTGTGGAGTATGGAGTTGAGTAGAAGAAGGATGATTATGGTGGTTTGGAGGAGCTTAAAGAAGACATTAAGAGATGAGAAGAAAACCCACAAGAGAAGACTGAAGAAGGAGCTATAGAAGCTTTTCCGCGGTCGCGGATCAACAAGCCGCGGTCGCGGAAATAAATCAGACAGCGAAGACGCGAAGACCTTTACAGAGAATTTCCACGGTCGCGGAAATCAGCATCAGCGCGCGGCGAGGATTTTTCTGAAGTTTTTACTTTTATTTTATTATTTCCTTTTCTTTTATTTCTTTATTCGGTTGGATTAATTTATTTCCTTTTAGGTTATGTTTGTTATCTTTAGTTTTTAGGTTTACCTGGGTTATTTAAACCTAGTTCCTAGAGCCTCTTTTGATGATCGTTCATTATCTTAGATCTAGTTTTACATCAGTTTTTCCCTTTGAGTTTTTGTGTTTCAAGACTATGAAGAACTAAGCACTTTTGCTTAGTCCGACGATTGAAGCCTTCATTTGATATATGGTTGTGAGATTATAATTCTATTCCTATTCCTTTGATTATATCTCTTCTCTTGAGCTTATTCCTATTAGATATTATTGCTAGGGTTTGGATATTTCGAGTTGAAATCCCTTATCTTGTGTAGCAAACATGATATTCTAGGACTAGTTGGACTAGCTTATTGTGCAAGAGAATTGATTATGTGTTAAATGTTGCGAGTTGTGGTGTTATATGTATCCTGGCTAATTCATATGCTTCCTGCTGCTATTGTTCTAAATCTTGATAGTTTCTCGTGCGTTCGATAGTTAGGGTTGACAGGACTAGTTGGACTGGTAACTATTTCAGAATAGGGACATGAATGTTCATAGGAAGGAATAGAGATAATCTAGGATCAATCAATCAATGAATGGTGGATATTTGTCTGGCTAAGTACTTTTTCCCAATTGATTACAACCTTTGTTTTGATTTACTTTGTTTACTTGCAAAACAACCAACAACCCCCCTTTGTTACCTTTGACATACTACTTGCATAAAGAAATATAACTCCTCCATGTGGGATTCGACCCTTGCTTGCCTATTCTACTAAGTTAGGTTTTTAAGGATTTACTTTGATTGGGCATCACGACTTTAGCCCCTGTCAGTACGCTCGAGTTTCATCTAAGATAGGATCTTGGAATCATTTTACTCACAAGGGACAATTTAATTGAGTAGAATGTGCAATAACTTACTTTTTATAGCTTGTCTAAATTTTAAGTTCTTGCATGTCAAGCATAATTTATTTGCATGTTTTATTCCGTTTTTGTAGTTACTATGTCTTCTGAACACCTCAAATTCACTCTCCGCTCAATTGTTGAGAAAAACAAGTTGAACGACACAAATTCCTTGATTGGAAAGGATTCCGAGAATCATTCTCAAGTCTGAGGGACAAGAGGATATCCTTGAAACCCCCATTCCAGAGCTGACTATCACCTCATCTGTTGAGGATAAGGCACATCACAAGACAATATGCGAACGAGAAATGAATGTCACTTGCCTGATGCTGGCTGCTATGGAACCTACTCTTCAATAGAGGTTTGAAGATAAGGATGCCCATGCCATTATGAAGAATCTTAGAGATCTCTTCAAGGAGCAAGCCAGAATTGAGCGGTACTTGACCCTCAAGTCCATATTGCAGTGTAAGTTCGAGAAAGGGAAACCAGTTGGGCCACATGTTTATAACATGATAGGCTTATTTGACAAGATGGCTCGACTGGGTAACCCCTACAATGTTGAGACGGCTACAGATATGATCTTATACTCCCTGCATGATGGATTTGCCCACTTTAGGCAGATGTATCACATGGGAGCCATGAGCAAGACTCTCAATGAGCTACACGTGATGCTCAAAACAGCTGAGCAAAACATCATGGTTGACTCTTTGAAGAAGTTCTAATGGTCAAGGGAAAAAGGGTTTAAGAAAGGGCCCCAAAAGAAGCAACATTACCAAGGGAAGGGCAAGCAAGTTGCCCACCCCAAGGGAACACCCCTAAGGTGAAAGTGGATGCTGAGCACGACTGCTTCTACTGCAAGGCCAAGGGGCACTGGAAGAGAAACTGCCCCAAGTACCTGGAAGACAAGAAGAGGGGAACAGTTTTCACTTCAGGTATTCACGTTACTGAAATCTTATCAACCAAGTCTCATTCTTGGGTATTAGATACCGGATGTGGTTCTCACATTATTTCGAATGTTCAGGGACTACAAAATAGGAGACGGTTGCAGAAGGGTGAGATAGATATGCGCGTTGAAAATGGAGCAATGGTTGCTACACTCGCTATTGAAGAGCTGAAGAATGGCGCCCTACGCCAGAGCCACCGCGACCCGGCGATGGATCTCAGAGAAGGATGCCGCCCCGCGGTAGAAATCACCGCCCCGCGGTGGGAGTTGGCGCCTCGCGGCCATATGCTGAGCGAAATAATTAATTAAGAATGCCGCACCGCGTGGTGATGCTGGAATTGAAGGAAGATAGGCCCAAGATGAGTTAGGCCCAATAGATGAAAGGCCCACGAAGGAATTGAGAAGATGCCTCCGCGTGAAATGTTGAAGCGAGGCGTGAATTGAAGAATTGAAGCGCGCGGATGATGAAGGAGGATGACGTCAGCGAATCGTTGAAGAAAGGAAGTGGGCCGTGTGGAAGCTGGGCCGCTGATTGACGCTGCTTGCTTTGAGCCGAGTTAGCTGCTGTGTTGAAGAGTGGGCCAAAGCTGCTGAAGCATGTGAAGCTGGAAGCGAGAAGCAGTTGCTTGCACGAGAAGGAAATCGAGCACACCGGGATTAATTTCCCGGATTCGTTTTAATTATATTTGGTTATTACTTTATTATTATTTCCTTTTATTATCTGTTAGAATTAGGTTAAATACTCTTTGTTTCCTAGTTTTCAGAATTAAGTTTGAAGTTCCGAAGCTTTAGAGTTTGTCTCTATTCCGCCTCTAGGGTTCCAACCCATGGAGAACTAAACACCTTGTTCTGCTAGACGTTTGAAGCAATACAGTTGATTATGTTGTGAGATTTCTATCCCTTGTTCTTATTCTTATGTGTGTTGGTTTGATTCTCTTGGTTATATTGATTATTGATTTATTGTTATTCTTCATAGTCTGGCCAGCTAGGTTGAATACTTTTTATCAATTGCTAGGATTGCATATAGGGGTTCCGAGTGCATATGTAGTGGCAAACACAATTGTGCGTATAGGGGTTCCGAGCGTACAATTGTGAGTGAGAATCATTGCATGTTAAGTAGGGGAGTGAGTACTTGTACGTCTTTCTACTTGCATGTATCCTATATCCTTGTGTGCATTGCTATTGCTGTGTTGGTGCTAAAGTACGCTGACAACTGTGAGAATCAGTGGTATTTTATCATTGGCATAGTAATAAGTCTATTGACAACTGTGAGAATCAATAGTACTTAAGATCAGGGTGGGAACAACCATAAGAATAGTTAAAGAACTTGGATTTAATAGATTTCAATGATCGACTTATCTCTGTATTGTGGATCTCGTTCTAGTGGAACTACTTTCCCCATCATTCTTATTCTTTCTTCTAAAAGCTTGAATCTTTGTTACTCTGCTTGATAACTAAAAACCCCCTTTGTTACTTTGCATGCTTACGAACACATAGATAGATCACTTCCTCCCTGTGGATTCGACCCTTGCTTGCCTCTACTACTTGTTTAGGTTTGTTAGGATTATTTTATTTGTTTAGGTGTCACGACGACAAACGCCTACCAAATTGGCGCCGTTGCCGGGGAGGCAAGTTTTGATTTTTCTGTGTGTTTGTGTGTGTGTTACTTTGGTGTGGACCTATCTTACGGTCCGCACCTTTGCTACTGATTTGCTACTTGTTGAAGTTGATACAGAGACAGGTACGAATGGCTCAGACACTATGACAATTGACTGCGCCAGATCTGATACAACAGCCCTTGGCTGTAATTATTCCACCCCTTGTTGATGGTGTGACATTTGAGCTCAGATCAGGAGTGATACGGTTACTCCCGAGATATTATGGACGAAGTGGAGAAGACCCCATCCTACACTTGAGAAAATTCCACAACGTCATTATGAGCATCAAACCAGCCGACGTCACTGAGGATCAAATTAAAATGAGAGCCTTCGGGTTCACTCTTAAGGACGATGCTGAGGACTGGTACTATCATCTGCCTGGCGGAAGCATAAATTCATGGGCTGAGCTACTTAAGGCTTTCCTCACACAATATTTCCCAGCCAAGACGGTGAACGCTTTGAAAAGGGAAATTGCCAGTATTGAACAAAGAGAGGAGGAGATCCTTTATGAATATTATGAGCGGTTCACACGACTGTGCTCTAGCTGCCCGTTCTATGGTTTTGACAAGAAAGCTCTAGTACTCTATGTCTACAATGGGCTGTTGGATGATGAAAGAAGAATCATAGATGCTACGTGTGGTGGTAGTTTCTTGAATATGACCCCTGATGCAGCCATGACTAGACTTCATGATATGGCTGAGAGCACAAGAGATTTTGATGAAGCCCCAAGGACCAGAGGAGTTAATGCTGTCAACTCCAATGATGCACATTTATTGCAAGAGATTGCTTCATTGAAAGGCATTATTGCGAAGACGGGTAGACAAGAAGCACCTCAACCCCACCTTGTTGAGCTACCAGTAGCTCCCCATGCTAGTAACTCCCTGTCAACTGAAGAGATGCTCAGGACCTTGACTCAACATTTCACCACTCATGTGCAGAATACCGAGTCAAGCATCAAGGATATAGTAGGTCAGGTGAGCCAGTTGGCGGAGTCAATTATACAGTTCAAAGCAAGGAGGTCGGGGAATCTACCATCTCAAACGGTAGTAAACCCAAGGGAAAACGTTCCTCCCAGTGTTATAGAGGAGGACGATTATGAGATGGAGAACATAGCTGACCGCCCCGCGTCACCCATCACCGCGACCTAGCGCGACGTCCCAGTTATCTCACCGCCCCGCGGCGAGAATGACCGCGACCCGCGACGTGCCTCAGTATCTCCACCGCGACCTCACAGCCCCGCGGCAATGACCACCGCCCCGCGGTGAGACCAGAGCACCCAGCGTCCAAAATCCTAGCTCTGCTGATGAGGTTTTGGTTGATCATTTTCATCGTCAAGAGGTGCTGACTGAAGAGGAGTACTTTTTGAGATATGAGGAGGATTGGAGCGACGATGAGGAGGAGTGCCATGTTCGCAAAATACTCCATAGATAATCGCCCGGCAGTCCCCGATCCTCTGGAGGCTTCCTATGATGAGTTTACGCATCTCAACTCCTTCCCGCTTATCTCGCCCGCAACCCGATATCCATCCCTGCGGCTCTGAAGGACACCCAAAAGGTGGAGAGCGACAAAGGCTTATTTGACACCTTCAGCGGCTGCAAGGCAACCACCCTTTGGTCCATCTGGCAGATAGCACCCCTCGCTGCAAGGAATATTAAAGGTGCTGGGCATAATCAAGAAGAAGCCGAAGGGGAAGCACAAAAAGGAGGCTTTGATTCAGCGATGATTTCTATATGCTGGATACGGGGCAAGACATACATACAGCCTCCGAGATGCTGGGTAGACAATTTTTCAAGATGGCAAGTGCATTCATGGATACGACGAGTGATCCAGCCATCAACATTACACAAGATTGGGGGGAAGGCTCAACAGGGAGTATACAAAGAGGTATCCCCCAGATCCAAACCCCAGGAGTTTGGTTGCTGTGAGCAACCCAAGTTGAGAAGATGAGTAGGATGGCATGCCATCAATAACTAAGGCGCTGTCCGGGAGGCAACTCGAGTATGTTTTTTTTTTCTTTGCTTTTCATTCTTTATTTTTGCATTTTCTTTAGTGTGTTTTGCTTTGTTTCGTTCGCTTGTTACTAACATTTCAGGTACGAAAGTAAATGGAGAGTATGGTGTTCTCCGCTATCCCACCGCCCCGCGGCGACCCTCACCGCCCCGCGGTGGATTTCTGGTATATTTTCTCTCTCCGAAAAAAAAGTTATAATAAAGGGCCCCAAAAAAACCTTAAACGGGAAGTAAAAATTGAAAAAAAAAATTGAAAAAAAAAGGTACCGAAGGCTAGCTGTCCAGAGTTCCCCATGGAGATGGTGCGCATCATGTTGTCAAGGAGAATACATTAGCCCCACACATTATTTGGCAACGATGATGGTCCTACAATTGACAGCTGAGGAGGAGAAACGCTAGAGCCCCCACCATGCTTATATATGGGCTCCACCATGTGTTCCTAGAAGGCCTTGTGACCCCGCCATACTATGTTTTACCACTATTCACCAAAGTGGTTTCCTATGGTTGCACGTAGGAGAAGACGAGATGCTTGATGAAGACACCCGCCCAACACCAAGACCTGGGCGTATACTGAGAAGACCGCCAGCGATCACCTACAGTGTCCAAGCAGCTTGGCAACGTTTGTGAGTTATTTTTTGCTTTTCCCTCTGCTTCTATTCTTTTGTCTTTCATTCATTGAGGACAATGCAATGTTTAAGCATGGGGGAAAGTTCTATACTTGCTACGTTGTTGAGGAGAAAAAAAAAGATAAAAATGAAAAAAGCCAAAAATTGAAAAAAAAGGCATACATTAAAAATCCTGGGATAGGTCGAAAACTCGAAAGGGCGGCCTAGGTAATAAGCATGTGACTTGGACCAGCATTAGGCTGGGGTAATAATTGGTCAAGAGTGATGTGAGCTTATGTGAGTACATCTATTGGAAATGAAATGAGTGGCTTGGTGAAAACCCGAAAGGCGCCTTGGCAAAATGAGCGAAAGAAGAAGAGTGATTTTAGGATTTCTCATTATTCTTGGCGAGGTGTCATAAGAAGAGGAGATATAGGAGGATTCGGGTAGGTCACTCTGGAGAGATAGAAGATAGATGGAGATAGGATTAGAATTATTTTCACTCTATGGTGTTTGGGATAAGCTTGGGGGAAGTACTCTGCTTTCCTTTTAGCTTGGATGTGTGGGGTGTTGAGATTTATTGAGTTGTGTTGTGTTGTGTGCTGTGCGTGTTGCTTCGGTATCTGGAGCTAATGGTTTGATTGTTGTAGTCACTGGTATCATGTTTGCTCACACTTCCTGAGACCTTGGTGTTTGATGATTGGAGTATGATTGGTTTTGATTTACTCGGGACGAGTAAAGGTCTAAGTGTGGGTATTGATAGGTGTCATTTCATGCACCTAACTAGTGATTTGACATATTTTAGATGGTTTTGGAGTAGATTTTAGGCTAAGTCTGTAATCCAGAAGAGTAGTTGAGAAGTGAAGATATCCAAGGTTTTACGGCTTAGATGGATGATGAATATCTGCTGGAATTTATTGAAGAAGACTACCAACACTTGGTAGTAATGAAGAGAATAAGAAGAAGAGCTGAAGAATGGCGCCCCGCGCCAGAGCCACCGCGACCCGGCGATGGATCTCAGAGAAGTGCGCCCCGCGGTAGAAATCACTGCCCCGCGTGGGAGTTGGCGCCTCGCGGCCAATGCTGAGCGAAATAATTAATTAAGAATGTCGCGCCGCGTGGTGATGCTGGAATTGAAGGAAGATAGCCCCAAGATGAGTTAGCCCAATAGATGAAAGGCCCACGAAGAATTGAGAAGATACCGCCGCGTGAAATGTTTGAAGCGAGGCGTGATTGAAGAATTGAAGCGCGCGGATGATGAAGGAGGATGACGTCAGCGAATCGCTGAAGAAGGAAGTGGTCCGTGTGGAGTTGGGCCGCTGATTGACGCTGCTTGCTTTGGGCTGAGTTAGCTGCTTGTGTTGAAGAGTGGGCCGAAGCTGCTGAAGCATGTGAAGCTGGAAGCGAGAAGCAGTTGCTTGCACGAGAAGGAATCGAGCACACCGGGATTAATTTCCCGGATTCGTTTAATTATATTTGGTTATTACTTTAATTTATTTCCTTTTATTATCTTTTAGAATTAGGTTAAATACTCTTTGTTTTCCTAGTTTTCAGAATTAGTTTTGGAAGTTCCGAAGCTTTAGAGTTCGTCTCTATTCCGCCTCCAGGGTTTCAACCCATGGAACTAAACACCTGTGTCTGCTAGACGTTTGAAGCAATACATTGATTATGTTGTGAGATTTATATCCCTTGTTCTTATTCTTATGTGTGTTGGTTTGATTCTCTTGGTTATATTGATTATTGATTTATTGTTATTCTTCATAGTCTGGCCACTAGGTTGAATACTTTTTATCAATTGCTAGGATTGCATATAGGGGTTCCGAGTGCATATCTAGTGGCAAACACCATTGTGCGTATAGGGGTTCCGAGCGTACAATTGTGAGTGAGAATCATTGCATGTTTAAGTAGGGGTGAGTACTTGTACGTCTTTCTACTTGCATGTATCCTATATCCTTGTGTGCATTGCTATGTTGTGTTG